>OY730181.1:25553815-28099325 GCA_963422495.1 Polyommatus iphigenia | reverse complement strand
CGTAAATTTTACGCAGACTATCTTTCCAGGGTTAACAACCATGACTATATCTATTGACTACTTATTACAACCAATAATTATAGTCTTGGTAGAGAACTACTCTAGCAGCGAGCTTAATCTGCAGAGGGATGTTTTTATCACATTAGCATTTACTTCGGTGTTGTAATTCAGAAGTCAGAACCTAAATCTTTGGTCCTCTCTTCATTTAAAATGATGTGAGAAGTAGAATTAAATCCATTCAATTCACAACTCACAAGTGCGTTATATCACGACACATTAGTACTACGCTCACGTAGATGGAGCATGATTCCGTGAACACGAGACAGTTTATGCATACTGCAGGTAGGTGGCCAGAGGTTAGAACTTATGAAACAGTCCGGTTTACGAGGAAAACCTTTATACCCAAACACATTATACTTGGTATTAAGCGGCAAAATATCTAAGGAGTTATTTAGTAAATTACAAAAGAAGTTACTAAGATAAGAAAGTTGACCAAACGGCCACGATAGATAAACGTGATTTCGACCAATTTGCGAAGCTGTCTATTACATACATATAGATTACGCGGTCAGTCTAGTATCAGACTCTGATCCAGACTGGCAGGAGAATGATCGTGTAACCGCGTGATTGACGGACTGATCATTTTTTATGTACTTTCCGCTCATCATTCTGGCGTCAGTCTCAGACTGATGGACTGAACTGATGCCAGACTGACCGTGTAAACTATGTATATAGCATAAACAATCAATATACTATCTAGATCAGTGGTTCCCAACCTGGGGGTAATTACCCCCGCGGGGGTAAATAGCTATTCTAATGGGGTAACAGAGGTGGTACCTAAAATAGATGAATTGGCAGAATAAAATTATAAACTCTGTACATTTTGGAGAAACACAGCTGCAGAATACCCTATCATTGCAGACAGAGATCTGAAAATGTTGGTACCGTTAGCTACCACTTGTAAATGCGAGAGCGGCCTCTCAACTCTGGTAACATTAAAAAAAAGGCAAGAAACCGCCTGAACGTGGAGCATGATAATATGAGATGCGCGTTAAGTGTACTCGTAACTGAAGTCTGAACCTAATTATATTAAAAAAACTTGCGAATTTACCAATACATATTAAAGTTGTTTTTAATGGGGAGGGGGGGGAGGGGGGGGGGGGGGGGGGGTTAAAATCAGTTTCTCTTTTTGCTTGGTTGGTTTTTACATCTTTTAATTCATGAAGCCCCAAGCGGCCACATCCGGCCGCGATAACAATGAAAAAGCTATTGTGTCTCGTTTTGCCACGACTGATAGGACGGAGGAGCGGGACGCATAGCACATTGTTATATAAAACGGTTTAAGTCCCTGCCAGCGTGCCGCCAATGTTATGAAAATGGTGGACATAGCACCTGTTGTTGTTACCGGTTCGGGAAGAGAAAGGCGTTACGAAGCTATTTTAAATAGAACAGTATGAATAATGTTTTATTGCTTTCATTATTTTTACTTGGTATTTTAATATGTTGACTCAAAAAATTGGTAACTTTGTTGTTTTTGGTTATTTACTTATGTAATATCACGTCACTAGTCTTTGTGTGTCTAAAACTTTAACGGTCTTACTACAAAAGATTAAACATCTGTTAAACCATTGTTAAACAGATGTTTTGACACCATTTTGTACTGATTTTTTCTCTAATCAACTGTTCAACAGGTGTTTAAATATTTTGTAGTAAGACCCTAAATGTCCAAAGTGCCAATTTACCGAAACAAACATTAGAACTTAGATCT
The DNA here is from genome assembly GCA_963422495.1 of Polyommatus iphigenia. Classification (NCBI taxonomy): domain Eukaryota; kingdom Metazoa; phylum Arthropoda; class Insecta; order Lepidoptera; family Lycaenidae; genus Polyommatus; species Polyommatus iphigenia. The sequence continues at coordinate 28,097,557 of OY730181.1, read as the reverse complement.
TTATTTAAAACATAATGCATGGCGCTTAGAGCCTTATTTAAGTTAGTTAGAATTGGAGTTAGGGTTTTATTGTCAATTAAAATGTAATTTTGTTGTAGTAATTGATAAGTAAAATACTTTGTTTTTTCTACACAAAGAGATTTTTATCGTAGTAGTATTTCCCTCAAAAAAATAAACAAAATTTATTCCGAAGATGAGCTACTATTTTGATCAACAATTCCTCCACATTTTGTTTTTGGCACTTACACCCTATTTTATTTCCGGTATTCATATTATATGCAGCTCTAACTTAATCGCTTTTATTATGATCCATCATTACCAGGGTGAAACTGCAAAATGATGTCTGTTGTTCTGGCAACTTAAAACATTAAACAAATAATACGTACAATGTACATACACATGAAGAAGAAGAACCGACCAATATTTTCTAACTCCTCAAAGAGTCAGATACGAACTTTCTTTAATTGGACATGCAGCGCACCTTTAAACTACATCCTTATCAAGTGTGCTAGCACTTGTTTCGTATCTTATCTACTATGTATTTATAGGAAATTGCTCGAATTGAAAATTGCTAGCAAAACAACCAACAAAGGTTACAAAAAGTGCATTGACCGTATTTTGATAGCATAATTTAGTTATATCTACTGGAAATAGGATATTTTACTGAATGTTACCGGAGGCAAAGATGGGGCCTTTCGAATGCCGAGGCATAAATCCAAAATATAAAATTACTAGGTGACGCCTGTAACCCCGTTACACCATAATTCTTACAAAATAACCGTACATTTTTCCGGGATAAAAAGTATCTCATTTCCCTTCCCGGTACTCAACGTATATCCATACCAGAACTTCAGAAAGATCCGTACAGCGGGTTAGGCGGGAAGGAGTAACAGATACACATTAGTATGAATATTAGTAATTATTAGTCAGTTCATTACATAGTACGATTACGGGTAATTTCCTATGTCAGCAAACATTAAAAACAAACCCCATTTTACTATTCTTTTCCTGTGTCAACGACAGGAATGTAAATACCGTTTAACATAAACTGTACATAGCAACAATTACAGTTATTAGGCACTGAGAGTTGGTGGGAACAAGGAGTTTAATTGAGACATTATCGTGCCTAATAGTCTAGTATTAGTAGATAAAACCTGTGTTACGACTAATTCTGTGTTACTCTTAGTCTTAACTATATCGATTTATGTCTCGATAATACCTGTATTTTCTTTTGAGGTAAGTAAGTATTTATTTGCAAAAGCATTTAAAATGGCAACTTTATTTGTGCAGAAATTCGTTAATCGTGCGGGAACGGCACATTTCGCTGATTAAAACTAGTTTTTGTCGTTTCCCGGGACTTAAGTGGTTTATTCGCAAAGTAGTATAAACGAGACACGTACAGAGAGATAAATATGCTACGATCGTGGATTCTTGGAAATCTATTGTTATTAATTACTATATTGTTGTCGCGATCACCGGTGATCTTATGGGGCTTGATAGGTTAACATGAAAGCATAGCATACAAAAACATGATGCACAAGCAAGACTACTTTTCTATCTATATTTTTCGACCTATTCACGAAAGTCACACTCACCTATATCTCCGCTTCAAATTCCAAAACATACCATTCCCGTTTTTGAACATAAAAAACTTCATATCACACGTATCGTACAATTACATGTCAACAAACACGCACTATCAACAGTACGAAGTATCACAGTACTTAGTAGTGACTTTACTAGTCGTATAGTCAATACTGAAGCAACGTTTCTGCTCAACGGTCAAGTGACTAACTGAAATGAATCATAGGCAACAGGTGGGAACTTTTTGTGGCCGCCTAACTGTTGTTTTGGTTTGGCGAATTTCGGACGCCCATTTTGGTTTTGTTGTTTTAACCGACTTTAATATGTCCTCGATTGCTAGCATCTTAACCTCTTTATTCATTAAGAAATAGAACGATTATCGATTAATTTGCTAACCCTATTTATAGTGTTAAATGTTAATACTTACAGTAGAACGTTGATGATTATCTGAACGTCCGTCAACTATCTATAGTCTGTCAAGAAAGTCATGACAGGCAGGAAAATTTTCTAAACGTAATCACGCTTTTATGCTAAGTACTCACATACGGTTTTGCGCGATAGTTTTACTCGAAATCGAGCAAAAACCACTGTGTGGACCGCAAAACTCACAGCTCGAAGGCTCGCATCGAGCCAGTTTGAAGGCTGGAATCGAGCCGGCTTGACAAATTTTTTGACACTAGTTTTTACTATTTGTAGCTAATTTCCTTCGAATGGAGTAAAACTATCGAGCAATGCTGAATGTGTGTAGGAAACCCCGAGCCGTGGTTTTTACATAGGCTGCTATTTATGTATCCGGAACTGGCCACTTACAAGAACAATATTTATCTTATTCTCGTTTCACGTTTGTTGTATGGGAGCCACCCTTGAATATTCATTTTATTTTAAGTATTTGTTGTTATAGCGGCAACCGAAATACATAATCTGTGAAAATTTCAAAAGTCTGGCTATAGCGGTTCTTGAGTTACAGCCTGAAGACAGACAGACGGACGGACGGACGGACGGACGGACAGACATCGAAGTCTTAGTAATAGGGTCCCGTTTTTACCCTTTGGGTACGGAACCCTAAAAAACCAATTCTATTGGTTCGGATGAGGCTTGAAGAGCAGCTGCGTGTCTAGATAAGCTTTAAGCAAATAGTCGTAATATAGCTTTAAGCAAGTAGTCGTGACAAAAAAGTAAAAAAGACAAAAAAACGAGGAATACGGCTTATGCTGAACCAAAGATTTCCTTTGGTAGGATTGATCTTTATATCCCTAAGATGAAAAGAGAATATTTATCTAAAATAAAAAATTTAGAATATATGATTTTCAACCAACGAAAACGCTGTTGACAGGGCTTAATTAATATAAGGAGGCTGATAGCCGCATTATTCTGCATGCCAAAGATATGGTGATGAATGGAACAATAAACATATTAATATTATTAGACGTACCGCGCGGCTTCGTCCGCGTAAATCTGAAATTTCACGGACACCGTATATTTTTCATAAATTAATAACCCATATCTCACGTAGTCTACTATATATTCGTGTCAAATAACATAAAAATTGCTCCAGTAGTCTGTGAGATATTAGCCCTTTCAAATAATTTTCCCCGTTTTTTTACATTTTCCTCTGTATCTTTGCTCTTATAGGTCTTAGCGTGATAAAATATAGCTTATAGCCTTCCTCGATAAATAGGCTAGCAAACACTGAAAGATTTTTTCAAATCAGACCAGTAGTTCTTGAGATTAGTGCGTTCAAACAAACAAACTAACAAACAAACTCTTCAGCTTTATTTTCACATATTCCTCTGTATCTTTGCTCCTATTGGTCTTAGCGTGATAAATATAAGCTATATCGATAGATAGGCTATCAAACACTCAAAGATTCTTTTAAATCGGATGAGTAGCTCCTGAGATTAGCGCGTTCAAAAAAACAAATTCTTCAGCTTTATAATATTACTGGACGTTCCGTGCTGCTTCGCCCGCGTAAATTAGATATTTCACAGACAAATTAGTCCAGAATAAATAGCCTATGATTCTTCACGTTCCTACTTTTTATCTGTGCCAAATAACAGAAAAATTGCTGAAAAAATCGTGAAATAAGCCCTTTCAAATAATTTCCACCGTTTTTTCACATGTTCCTCTATTTCTTCGCTTATATTAGTCTTAGCGTAATAAAATTTAGCCTATAGCCTTCCTCAATAAATGGGCTATCTAACACTGAAAGAATTTTTCAAATCGGACCAGTAATTACTGACTCATACTAAGATTAGCGCGTCTAAATAATGCTTCTTCCTCTTCTTCTTTTTACGTTGTTTAACATCTTTATTGTGCAAATATGAGTCCTAAAATGAATATAGCATTCTTAAGTCATCCGAATATGGTACCGAACTTGGAATAGTACCATAATTAATGCCTCTATACAGATTGAGACTCTATTTTCCTCCAGAGCAGAAGCTGCTAAAATTAAAAAAAACTAACATCAAAAATCGCGGTGGCTCCACATCTTAAATCCATCCTTGGACCATAAGGATGAATCCTACCAAAGGAAATCTTTGGTTCATTAATAGCCGTATAATTCACCGTACACACGCAACTAAAAGCTCAGTATTGCGATTTTACGACAAGTATGATGAAGTACTGAATGTTAAATTTAAAAAGGCTTATAATTAACTGATCACCAGAAATAGTAACATTTCACAGACAAAAATAGTAAATCACCAAAATACAGACCACCATTTTAACCCTTTCAGACCTGAATTATTTTTTTTCATCCGATTGATTTGGAAAATTCCATGCATCTAAAGTATAGTAAAGAGACTGTGAAAAAAATAAAAATAAAATTCTTAGACTTAAACTTTTTGAGAAAAACTAGTTTTTCTTAATGTGCACAAATGTGGACATCCGTTCTACATAATAATAAGAATAAGGTTTGTCAAGTTGTTCAGAAATGAAATAATGTTTGTTTAGAAACTGTTTTATTATGAAAATTTTAATGAATTAACATAATTAAATTGTTCTTATGAAATAAACAGAAATAAAAGGAACATTTGGCATATTTTGGCATAATCAGTCACTGACACAAGTACAAAAAATTAAGAACTACTTATAATAATTAGCGACAAAAAATATATATCTTATCTATGTATGGAAAGCTAGAAAGCAATTCTTGTCTTTGGTTAGACATAGATGAATGTTGCACTTTATGCATTTACACGGGATTTTCCCTTGCAACCCTGCATTTTACACCTAGTCCCAGCCAAGCTGATGGTATAGTATTCACTATTCACCCATTCTCGGTGTCTCCATGCAATCCTTTGTTTTTTTTTTTCATTAAAGAAGGCAGGTCGCTGTAGCCCTGACGTCACTGCGACCCATCAGGATCTATTTTGACTCCTTCGCACTAGAGTATCATCCCCAACCTGATACTGCTCATAAATTAAACGTTTTGGTTGGGGTTGGTGCCACGAATTTCCTCTGTAAATGAGTATTCGTGGCGACCAAGGTGCCTGTTCCTGCTCTGTGGTAGAGCAGGACAGTCGAGGAGAAGGTGAATAGGTGTTTCATCCTCCTCCTCACAGAATCTGCAAGTCGTTATGCTACAAATACCAATTCTGTTTAGGTGTTTGTTGAGCTTGCAGTGCCTAGTTAGGCTTCTGGTAAGGATTCTAAAAATCCTTTGTTTTGGTGTCAGGTTCTGTAAAATATCTTCAACTGTGGAAGGTATTTCTGGTTGATTCTCAGCCATTTTACCAGATTTGACTGAATCTTGTAGTTCCTGATCAGCAACGCCGTCATACAAGTCGCTAGGTCCTTCTTCGTCATCAGACTCTGGTGGAAATAATTCGCTATCATTTGGGTGAATGACATATGTGCCAACACTAGCAGGCAAGGGTGCTGGATGAATTGAACGACAACGAATTCACCATTATTATCTTCGTCATCAGAAGATAACAATGTCAGAAAGATTTCCGTCATCTAGCAATTGTAACGCCTCCGGTGAGAACGTAATGGTGTTATTTCCTCTGAAAATGTAAATAAATAATATTATAATTAAATGCACACAGTTATTTTAGTAACATACAATGGTAAAACAGTAAAAATATGACTAAATCATTGTTTCGTAAAAACCGTTAACTATAAAAAAAAACTCAGTTGAGTCCGGATGGGAACAATTGAGCACAAAAGTAAAAATATAGATTACCAATACAAAATGATAACAAAATAAACAAAAATTACGTTACACATAATCTATATAATATAAGATATATGCTCATTATTTTTCCAGACCATTTCTTGCACTAATTTATATTGCTTAGAAACAAAATAAAGAGCTTACCTGCACAGATCAAATCACTCACGGGTACTGGCCGAAACTTTTAAAAAATTGCTAGAATACGCTAAGAGATGCCATTAGTAGTATTGAATTTGGTAGCGTATTTATGTGAACAAATGAATACAGCAGTTTTGAAAAGGAAAGGTTGCGAGTTAAATATTTATTTTTCAATTTATATTATATGTCTACAATTGTGCACGCCAGTTCTGAAAGGGTTAATGTAAAATGATAACCGAAGATTTAACATCTTAAAGCCAAAAATAGTAAATGATCACCAAAATTAGTAAATGATCACCAACAGAATACTAGAATTTTCATGTAAAATGATCACCAAAGATTTATTCAAAACTCCAAATAAATCACTGTTAAACCAAAAGTAGCAAACGATCACCAAAATTAGTAAAGATCACCAACATTATACGTTAGCAATTTAATGTAAAAAAATTAAGAAATTTAAAAACCCCCGCCAAAAAACTTTAAAAAGTAATGAAATAATATTTACTGACTTTAAGTTAAAATAATTCCTAAGAGTAAAGTAATATTTTAGTCTATAAATGTTGTCAAGGTGTGTCGGGGAACCGCCAGTAAACTACCACAACAGCGACTTTTGCATTTTGTGTCGCCATAATAGTCGCTGATTCTCTCAATTCGGGTCATTCTGAACCGTATACCTTAAACTATAATGTTATGTGAAATCAAACATCTACATTAGCGGTCCCCCGACACACCTTGACAACATTTATGGACTAAAATATTACTTTACTCTTAGGAATTATTAAAACTTAAAGTCAGTAAATATTATTTCATTACTTATTAAAGTTTTTTGGCGAGGGTTTTTTTAAATTTCTTAATTTAATTTTATTTTATACTTTTTAAACTTGTGCATAATAATTCCTATCAAGTGGATCATATCTGAATGAATACCATCTATAAAATATGTCCTCTTGGATGAGGCCGTCAATATGAGCCCAAACATGACACCTCCACCTCCACCTGGGTTCATACGGAGCTCGGCTCCTATATAATCCAGATGATGCTGCAGCAGTAGCATGCAAATATTTACTGTTTATCAACGTCTTACTGGTTGTCGCAATTAAAATGAGCCTAAACACGAAACCTCTGCTCTAAGTTGGTGAGGAGTTGGGTATCCGGTATCCTATTGATTACCAGGTGATGCTGCAGCACCAGGTCATCATTCCAATAATGTGTATTATATTCACCAGTGTCACGAACCAGAATGCAAAATATAAAACCAATCAAACGACTGCAAGTTGCTAATCGGCCTATCACGAACCAGATAAACCGTGATATTTCAGTAATGAGCAGGCTGATGATGATGAACTATAGCTAAGAACACTCTCAGTCATGTCAGCTTTCAAACAAAAAAAAAACTAGATCAAAATCGGTCCACCCGTTTGGATGCTACGATGCCACGGACAGATACACACACAGACAAACAGACAGACAGACGGACAGACAGACAGACACGTCAAACTTATAACACCCCTCTTTTTTGTCGGGGGTTAAAAATTGGTCACAACGAAATGAGACGCTTGACCGTTGAGGAATGACGATGCATAAATGGTGCTATTCAAATCTGCCTATCATAGCCACAGGATCAATTCCCACATTTTTACGTCGCAACGTATATTTTATTGAGCCATTCAAATTTGGAACAGCTAGCCCAAAGCTTTACCGCGGACGGCAAATCTATGAATTCAATGTGTATCTTCCTGTGTGGTTAGTTCCACCTTGAATGAGTCATTAAAAAAATGCATCCCATTGCAAACCCCTCATGATCACGGAAACTTTTAAAAACAGAACAACTTTTTTTTTACAGATAGACAGACAGACGGACGGACGGACGGACGGACGGACGGACGGACGGACGGACGGACGGACAGACAGACAGACAGACAGACAGACAGACAGACAGACAGACAGACAGACAGACAAACACGTCAAACTTATAACACCCCTCTTTTTGGTCGGGGGTTAATTATAACCAAATCTATTTTTATTTAGCAATCCTATTAAAGAGAAGAAGACAGATAGACGGACAGACAGACATCGAAGTCTTAGTAAAAGAGTCCCGTTTGAACCCTTTGGGTACGGATCCCTAAAAACGGGACTCTATAATATTATGTCCATCTGTCCGTCCGTCTGTCTTTCTCTAGGTTGTATCTCAAGAACCACTCCAGCTAGACTTCTGAAAATTTCACAGATTGTGTATATCTGTTGCCGCTATAACAACAAGTACTAAAAACAAAATAAAATTATTATTTAAGGGGGCTCCCATACAACCAACGTGATTTTTTTGGCCTTTTTTGCTCGATATCAATAATGGCAACCGGTAGGCACGTTGATATTTTCGCAAAGGCTTTGATTATATTATGTTTACTTCAATAATCAATAATAATATAAAAAATAAAGGGGGCTCCCGTACAAAAACCCAATTTTAGGTCTAATTTTGCTCTATAACGGTACGGAACCCTCCATGTCCGACTCACACTTGGCCAATTATTTTGTTAATAATATTATGCTTACATTTTTAGGGTTCCGTACCCAAAGGGTAAAAACGGAACCCTATTACTAAGACTTCGTTGTCTGTCCGTCTGTCTGTCTGTCTGTCTGTCGCCAGGCTGTATCTCAAGAACCGCTATAGCTAGACTTCTGAAATTTTCACAGATTGTGTATATCTGTTGCCGCTATAACAACAAATACTAAAAACAAAATAATATTAATATTTAAGGGGGGCTCCCATACAACAAACATGATTTTTTTAGCCTTTTTTGCTCGATATCAATAATGGCAACAGGTAGGCACTTGAAATTTTCACGAAGGCCTTAAATATGTGTGTTATTTAATATTTCATAATAATATTTTAATAAAATAAAAATTTAAGGGGGTCTCCCATATAAAAAATACAATTTTTGGCCAAATTTTGCTCTATAACGGTACGGAACCCTTCGTGCGCGAGTCCAACTCGCACTTGGCCGATTTTTTTTGTCAATCGTAGTGATTTATTTGGACAGAAATTTGCTCACAAGGATTTGGTGATCATTTGAGTATATTTGGTGATCATTTACTATATTTGGTGATCAGTTTCTATATTTGGTGGTCATTTACTATATTTCGTGATCATTTACTTTATTTGGTGATCATTTACTATATTTGGTGTTCGATTACAATTTGAAGTGTTGTCATGACTAAAATAGCTGGTAGCATTGCAATTTAGATTTTATTTTTCTGATGTTAAGTATCTTTTTTTGGTAAACAAGTTTAGGGTATCAGTGCATTTTTTGGTGGTCATTATATTTGTTCCCATTTAAAAATCACTAGAACTCCTTACTATGGAAATTAAGAAACCTTTCACCAGACGTATCCGTCTATAATCTTGTACTGTATGTAATCTTAGATTCAGTCATGTCAGATTTTGGTAATATTAGTTAAATATGACTCCCCCTCATTTATATTCTCGCTTTGACGCCTTAATTAGCACAAGAAGTCTTAACAGTATCTTAATTAGCACAATTAGTAATCCCTAATACCTAAAGCTAATACGTAGAGCAAAGTATTGGTTAAACAAACATTATAGTCACATGCTCGACGTTTCTATCCTATGGATCATTGATTCCCAAAGTGGTCCAGGTGGACCCCCAGGGGTCCACGGGAGCCCGACAGGGGTCTATGCTTGCGCGGAAAAAAATTGGGGCTCCACAAGTCGTTAACGGGGGTCTATAAAAATGTATATTTTGGTAACCCGACTTGACTTCAGCTCCTATGAATATAGGCAGCCAATAAAAAAGATTTTCTTTGTAATCCTGACGCGTATATTTAAAGTAGGCCTCTAGCCTAACTTGGCGCTTTTGTAGAATAATCACACTACTTATAATAATTTTGTGATCATTGACGTGCTCAAAATTTCATGTCGCGTGCCTTTGGTTCGCCATCCCTGGCCTAGGCGGATAATTTGTTTAAAAGCACAGCGACTGTTACTTAAAATAACAAGTTTCATGGATGAGTATTGGATTGGACATGGATTTGTATTGTAGGGGGGGGGGGGGGGGGGGGGTGTTACAGGGGGTCTGCAGTATGCACCAACACCTTAAAAGTGGGCCATGAAACAAAGGAGTTTGGGAACCTGAAACCTCTGCTATGGATGATGTTATAAATGGACGACCGCAAAATTTTGTACATAGTGCCACTACACAATCAGCATGCAACTTGAATCGGAATGTCAGCGAATCGACTCATGCGCAACAAACACTAAACATTCTGCTCCATTCAAAACGAACCAAAACACGATTGTACACAAACCGTGTTTCGTAATACATAAACATAGACAAAATCCTACCGTGTAGAAACAGCACTGGAAAATAGTTCAAGAGCACGTAAACATGAGATTTTAGATTAGTATATTCTCAAGTTATTTTTATTTATTAATACTAGCCACTGATGTCTAGCCAAAACCCAAAGGGTATTTTTCTCTCAGATTCGCAAAGCCAGGCCAGTCCTTTACAAGTTGCGATAGGTTCTATCGTACCCGCAACTCTACCTTAAGTGGGGTAGACTACGCAGGAGTCCGACATACTCGTACCCCGGCCGATATCCCCAATTTGCCGGGGATGCGTAAAGCATTTCCCCATTTTTTTTAAAAAAAGGCCAGTCCTTTACAATTATGCATCACCTTTTTTAGTTTGCCTTGGTTTTAGATGTAAGTAATAAGATTAAATATAGCCCAGGAGTCCAGGACAAGAAGCTTCATAATCTTCTTAGACACTCAATGCAGACAAATCTTAGATAATCGGTAAAAGGCCACCTAATCCTCCACACTTTCATGAATCATGATAGAGACCAAGTCCTAATCGTAATTGCAAGTCGGTCGATATTTATCTAATATCAAGCTTCAAATCCCTTTCTGCACCAGACTCAAAATCAAAAATAGTCTTTCAATTTAGAATTTCGAAGTGACTATGAGCTATAAGCGGCAGAAATAAAACAGTGTCCCATATTATTTCAGGACGCGTTACCCTACTTCGCAAAGTCGCAGGAAACGGCTTGTAATTGGTGGGAATCCGGTTTGGCCGGCTTCGTGGAACACTAGCAGGATGCCATGCCCACGGTCTTAGCCAATTCGTTTGGCAATAGACAACACTCCATTTTACATTTAAATATTTGCTCAATAAATAAAAGTGCGGTACCTAATATGCGTATTTCATGGGTTTTCTGGAATTTTCAAAGAATTTGCGATTATTTCAAGGAGTTTTACTGTTCTCATGTCCTTTCAATTCCCATTTCCATTGAGTGGTACGATAATATTAGTGTTATGACAAAAATCTAATAGCAGATTATGAAATGTGCGTCTCTACTGTCTAACATACTACTGATAACTGGTATCAGTAGAGGAGTTACAGCATTAGTTAAAAATGTATGGTTATTCAATATTGTATAACGAACCTTGAAATAGGTTCCAGGCATTGAAAATACGACCTAGAACTTAAGTTCTAGAAAGGAACATCCTCAATAAAATAAACCGGTGGAGACTTTAGAGGTTAATATTTTGATTACGCAAGTGCCTTGGTAGTAACTAGTAACCTAGCCTATCCAAGCATAGTATCGATTGCAGGGAACGCAACAGAAAGCGTTATTATGCAGAAGCAACAAGCATTAACTTTAAATACCAGTAATAGTGTAATCACAGTAATTAGTAAAAGATAATTATAACACAGTCTAGTTATTGTTACTATAGAAATACAACGATTGGTGATAAATGATAATGGATAGGCACATTGTAACTATTACATTTGTTGGTAAATATAATGAAATAGGGCTTTCCTTTGAAAAACTTACATAGCCACCCAGATTCGTTAATATATCATGTAAACAGGACACAATGAAGGCAGGCAGTAGGACGACATCGCGAAGATAAATGACAAGACAAAGATAGGAATGGTGACCTATTTTCGAAGAGATCGCTAGAAGATGAGATGGGATACTTTAGATAAAAGCGTATGCACTTATCGCACCAACAGATTCGATGCATTATTCTTGAACCTTTTAGTACCTAATATAACTGCTAGAAGTAGTAAAGGGTCAAAAATGGCTGCATCACAAAAAAGGCCTTTTCATCCATTGATGGTTTGTATATGTTACTGTAAAAGCTCGAACTTCGGTAAATCTTAAGATTTAAATGTAAATCTTAGGATTTACCGACATGAGTTGGTAAATGTAAGTATTCCTAATAATACGACGACTTTTTTTAACATTTACCGTTAAACCGTTAATAAATACTACTTTAATCATTTATAATAATATTAAAATAAATTAAAGATTTAACGGGGTCTTCCATACCAAAAACATAATTTCTGGCCTGTTTTTGCGCTATAATGACACGGAACCCTTCGTGCGCGAGTCTGACTCTCACTTTGCCGGTTTTTTTTCAACATAATATACCATGCCACTAACGTAAATCCTAAGATTCAGCAACTATATGGTGGTAAAATTTCGTATCGCAAACCTTTTCGGACATTTACCATTAGGAATTGGTAGATCTTAGGTTTTACTAGGTAATCTTAGGATTTACTGCAGTTCGAGCTTTTACAGTAACATATATACAGTATTTTCAGAGCGAAGTAACCACTCTCCAAATGCTCTAGTGCTGGCATTCTCGCAACGTGGTCGGTCTAGTCCAGAGGAATGAGCTGGCCAATACGTCTGGGCTGGTACAGACCATGTGCGGATTTCCTCACGAGTCACGATGTTTTCCTTCACCGTATAAGCGTCCGTATTATGTACTTGAGATCTGAAAATATCTCATTGGTACACGCCTCCACCCGGGATCGAACCTGCACCCTCTCGAGTGCGAACCAAAGGTCCACCAGGCTGTGACCAGGCCATGGATGATATGCATCAAATTTTAGTATTCAGTTGCAAGTAGGTTAAGTATGAAACATAATTTGATCTTGACAATGTAGCCTAGATTTTAAACCGCTATTAGTGCGACAAAGCTAAAGGCACAAACAGCATTGGGGAAAATTTATGCTTGTGACGTAACCATGTAAATTAATGTAATTTCTGTATTATAATATTATTGGATCAGTTCATTGTGTTGAATAGAGATCGGTAGCATGCTGCGCTACTGTTTATTTACGTTTTATGACCAGGGGGCTTTGCCATCACGTTTTCTTTTCACTTCTTTTAAGAATCGTCAATTACAAATCATACAATTTTCATTGTTCATGACACAAGCGAAATAGATTATTATGAACTCAAAATTCGACTCATATTTCATGTCAATTCCATAATATTATTTATTATGCATTTTGATCGGCGATTTGGGTGTCAGCTAAACCCCTGGAAAAGAATGAGTCCACAATCCAATAAAATATTCCAGCTCACTGCTCAGATTGACCCTGATTGACCGAACTGCCATTTCTCGAGGTCGATCCATAAACCTTCGTGTAGACTGTAGACCAAAACCCGTTTGCTCGGTTGGGCGCCAAGTTAATGATACCTATAGCACATAATATTATCCAGACTTTTTGCAAAATGAACTCATAAAAAGGCACTCAGCATTTGCACCTGCATGCCTTGATTTCCCTGGCGAAAATGTTGAGACCGTGCTTAAGTTATTATTTAATATAATGCTGTAACGAGAAGCTTGTGGGTTTATTTGTCAAAATACTGGCAATGGCAAATAGTATCTACATTCAACCTACATAGTTAGAGAGGGCATTGTATAAAACTATGTAGAGTGTAGACGTACGTTACATAGTCTTAAAATATTATAATTTAAGCATCGGAAAACACATTTCCTCGCGAACAAAAGCCTGGCCTACTTTACAGCGTGACCCCATTACACAAATATTAATTTTAAGTGCAAAAAATACATTATGGATTCAATTTTTATCGATCGCATCTTACGAAGCTCGCTGAAGAGATTGTGACTTGGTAATCTGTTATTTTTCGGGAAACACTTCGTAAGTTCCTTCCATTTTCTAAGACAAAAGGTCTCGAGACCAGAAAATTTGGTAAACATTATTGTTTAGAACCGAAGGTTTACCTTCTATGAATTCCAAAACAGGCACGTTCACATCTTCGACCTTGTAACATCCGACATGAGTAATGATTAACAGGATTTTTAAACGAACGCCAAATCGGTGATTTAAAAAAAACAAATCCGAGGCGGGTCAAGTGCGTATGCAGATGCACGTCGCGTACACATGGTGCGATCGGTGCACACTCGTCGACCTTATTACGGTGCAACAAGGTCGAAAAGTGGCAAAGTACCCGTCGACCGTACAGTTCGTTGCCCGCTTGGCGGCCAGCCAACCACTTGAATGGTTTAACTTAAGGTACACTTCCTTAAATAGATAACGATTAGCTTTCCGACCGTTTAACTGCTTCACGCTTTAATTGATTAATCGTGTCTTTATTATTGATAAGGCCACAACGAGCGCTTTTGTAGACGAATACATAATCACTCCTTAGTCCTTAGTCCTTGAGTAGGTTTGGGTTCTTGGAAGTTTGGAACATACTCAATTCTCTTTTGTAACCGAAAAAAGAAAATCTACCTAGGTAAAGTAAACACTCGACTCCAACCAGAGAAAAATCCTGAATTGGCATGATGACTATTTTTTTTTTCTTATCGGTAATTGAAAGATAATTGAAAAATAGAAACATTGGTGAAAGAATGACTCTGATAGCTTAAAAATTCACCAAGATATGACGATTCAAACATCTCATAAAATAGACCTGCCCGAAACGCTCCATACAAAATGCAACTCGATTATGACGTCACCTTAGAGCTGCTTGTAGGCATCGCGGGAGATTTTTGCTCGGTAGCTATATTAATTATTGCGTTTATGAAAGTGGTTTCATAACAAAAGTTGCTTTAAATTACATAAGTTATCGAACGGTATACAAATATTAAGCAATTTAATTGAAAAAAAAATCGACTTGAATATCCAACATTGAAGGCGCATAACAAAAAAAATACAAAAGCTATCAAGCTGAAATTTTGGAAACACTTATTTTTTACCGTTATTTCTTTATCTTAATAACAAAATTCGCTAATCTTTGACCTTGTCATCATCCCAATTCATGATAAATTTAGTATGACCAGGGTCCAGGTGGCGATTTTTGGTGGCAGAAGCTTTATTATTAAAGGAATATTAAAGCTGCTCTCGTGAGACAAAAAGGGGACCTCAACATCCACTTTCCTTGAATGTAACTAAATTTTTACTTTAATTTATGGGTTAAGGTGAGGGGGAGAGTGGCGCAGTCGCGTTTCGGAGTCATCAAAACTCAAAGCTGGATTTCGTAAAATTCAAGCAATCCTGTCGTTATCAACGTGAGAATCGATAGCAGCTTTGTTGCGAAAATAATTGGCTAAGGTCCATTGTTTTCCATAATAAAGCTACATCACGTGTACAGTGTACCGAGATGTTACACGCAATATACGACCTTACCCCATGGGAATACGAGTGTGTTTCCATTACGACAATACCATGGTTTTTGCAGCGCGAAACTAGGGCACGTAACTGAAAATGTTCTTTTTTAAGTAGGATTTAAAAATACGTATTTTAATGTTATTCAGTATTCTACATAAAATATATTATCATTAGCGAAAGCTACTTGTCTAATGATCGATTATTTCTAGAAGAAAACTATGATAATGTAATTAGGAAAACTACGTAGCTAGCCGTAACTCGTTAAGACGTCGTGTTCGTAATTTTGAACGTGTGGTTATTTGGTTAATGAATATTATGCTAAAACGTATGAGTCACGGTAGTTTGTGTTGATAAGATTGTAAAAGTTTACTTTCAGTTTTGGTAAAATAATTTGCAAGCAGATCGTTATTGCCAAGAACACAAGTCATGTTTGCTGTTATTATAAAGGCCTTGTCTCAGATTCTCTAATTGATACTAATGGTTCTCTCATCCTGTCTTATTTAACTACTAAATATCAGCTATTCCACTTGAAAAACTATAAAATTCTCGAGACAATTCGTCAAAGATAAGTCGAAGAATTCTACGCACGTAAACAGTAATTAACCTTGTAAATGAACGAAAAAAATGCTACAAGAATAAGTCGTTTGTTTCTCAATGCTAGACACTTGTAGTAGAAGAAATATTCTATAGTAAATAATAATGAATTTGCAAAAACATGACCCACCTTTGAAATGGACCACTCCTTTTATTTATTTGTCCTAGTATTTTTTCAACAGTCTGCTCGTCGCCCTCCCTCGCAGCATCCAATAAATTTTGTCCTCGTCCCATGGCCCATTTAGTAGTTAATAGCACTCACAAATATAACAATTTTAACCATTTCAATTTATTACACTAGACTTCACTACACTACACACTACAACTTCATTGATCGCTCCGCCATATTTTAATTTGACGTGAGTGCGCTCTAGCGGCCGCCAAAGGAATCGATATCTAGGTTGAGCTCGAGCCGTGATCGTGAAATGTTGCTGTTTTCATTCGTATTGTTTTTCTCCTACACTTTAAGTGCAAAATTATGTTATGCTGGACATTCTCTAGCGATATAACTTCAATTTAACTTATAAGTAATTACATATTTTACAAATTATTTTAGCTTTCACTGTTTATAAAACGTTCAAAAATAGATACACATAATTTTCCACGACTAGGCAATATTGTTGTCTCTTTTGCACGCGTGGAGAATGTATCGCTCCTGCTTACTTTACCTCTTGCGTACCGTTTTTTATTTTCATTCATTTACAACAAGCAACAAAGAAAGAACCAATCGCCGGCATTCAAGCATTCTTTTGACAATTGCGAAATGTCACTGTCTAATGTCCATTGACGAAATGTCAAATGTCATCTTTAAATGTCATCTTAATCGTTTCGTTTCGCGAAAATTAATCATATTATTATTTTATCAGTCATATTTACCACTTATTTAGTTCAGTGTACTTTTTATTGTAAGCAAGATAGTAAAAATTGTGTTTACGACTTTATTGTCGCACCAAGCAGTTTGACGGAGTACTGCTCATGTAAACTGTCAACATGAACAGCTGATTGTGATTTGTGTGCCAGAAAGTGCAGTGGGTTATTCAATCAATCAAAATCATAAACAAACTTACGTGAAAAGAGTGGTAAATAGGAATAAAAAGTGTTTACAATGCTCAAGTACATAATTTTCCTTTGTTCAGTTCTGCAATCCATAAATACTTTGAGTAAGTATAGTACTTACTACCAAATAATGTTGACTTATCAGCTCAGTTAAATTTAAATTAACACTTGCTTACCTACTTATTGTCTCGTAAATAAAAAAGACATTGTTTCAGATTTAAGCGTAACATTACCGATAAATAAAACTACAGCTCCGGGGAACAAAGAACTATGTGGCGGATATTACTATCTCAATGGCACTTCTACTTTAGAAGTTAATTTTGAGGGTGTTAATAAGAATATTTCATTTATAATATTTCAAGTACACAGTCATTTTTATAATGTTACATTATATAATAATACAATGATCACGGGCTCATATATAACTGGCACTAATGTTGGTCTTTACGGCAAAGTCGCAGCAAAGATGGATACATTTTTTGTTTACAATCCGAATGCTATGGGTCTGAAACTGTATGTTTCTGTACATGGATATCAAGCTACTGGTATGTATAATATAATGTAGCTTTAACATATTAGTATAATTTATATAATATTATAACTTTAACTCCGCTATCCCCAACCCACAGCCCACCGGGACTTTATTTGTGGCCCGCGTGATGCTAAACAATTTTGAAATTCACACCTTCCGGCAAAATAACGTAAAGTCTATGTGATAGTAGTTAAACTTTTTCCACTTTTAAAACTTTAATTTTTAAAAAGGTTTTTTTTAAACCCTAAAAAATGTTTGTTGCGGCCCGCGACACCAAGAACAAAACATGTTTGTGGCCCGCATGAAAAAAAGGTTGGGGACCACTGCTTTAACTGGAGATTTGTATTTGCTGGCAGTGTTTTAATAGACCTTACAGCTTAAGTAATGCATTATAACATTTTGTTTTAGCAGTTTTAATATTATTTTTTAAACTATTAAATCAGTTGAATAATGTAAATTTTTTAGGGTATAGTGACAATGGTAGAGAACGCCTACAAAATATATTTTTTATTTTCATGTTTTCTTAAAATCTTTTATTTCTTATTTAGACCCAATACCAGGAGGATGTAATATGGAATTTCCAATACCAATATCCCCGTTCATGCATACATCATTCAATAAGGATTATGTTCTTGTGTCTGCTGCTTTAGCGAAAGACCCAAAAGATGCTAGTTGTACAACAATTGACAAAACCACAGTAGTATTTTACAAATTATTCTTGTCCGAAAGAGATTTCACCACAGAGACATATTTTGAAGGAATCAAACAAATGATGACAATGGATGGTATAGCTGACTATGGAGAATATGTAAGTTTCAGAGGAAATTATTTAAAAAAAAAAACATTTTATTACTTCAATCTACTTTTTGGGATACTCCCTAGAAAATAGAAATGAAATGTAGTACTAAAGTTTCATACATTGATATTGATAGAACCATTCTTATCACAATCATCATCGACAATGTGTTTTGGGACCTTAGGCCTTGAACCACCTCCTACTTTTTGCCCCTCAATGGGCTTCAAGTGGCTTGAGCACAACAAAAATTTTAAAAAATAAAATTAATTTTTATCTAGGTCCCAGCAAATGGTCTCCACATGCGCCGCATGCTCAGTGCCTACCCAGGCACTGGGTCCATTTATGTGGCTGTGGCATTCAGTAGCGACAATCCAGATGCCTACGCTGTGTACATTCCTACCTCTTCATACGCCTGTGATCCTCTTGATTATGGTAGCTGTACTAACTTAGGTAGAGTACTTTATGTTCTTATTAAATGATTTAAAAATACCTTACAATAATTATTTATATCTTTTTTGCTTCGTGTCCCTATGTACCTCCAAATGTTATTTAAATGTAAGTTAGGTTAAATTTTAATTACTGGAAGGTTAAAGTTTTAAAATAATTTTTGTTCTTCTTCAATTATTATTTGCAGATGACGTATTCTCCAATATGGTCTGCACCTCGTTGATATTCATCGGGTTGTTCATGTGCTACCTGGGCCACAGGTTCTTCAAGACGGAGATGTTCCTAGTTGGCCTCGTCAGTGGCGTGTTCATCACATTTGTACTGATATCCATCATCGCTGATTTGAATAGACCAGGTATGTTCAAGAAAACTAATTAGTAACCCCTGTTAACTGTGCGATTTTAGCAGTTATGAACCATGGTCAGAATAGAAGACAGGTGAAGGTCTTTTAACTTATTTACTTGGAATCTTAAATACTAAAACTGATAGTACGTACGTAATTTTTTACCTTTTTTTTTAATTTATGGTATTTTTCTAGCACAGTTAGTCTTTCATCAAAATATGCTCACAGCTAATTTCAAAATTTTTCGTTTTTCTTTGTAATTTTACATTTTGGATACTTCGCACAGTGCGTGCCTAAATATTGATTATTGAGGCACCTACACTTACTATCAACAGTCCCTTTCTGGTTCTATCTATTTTTCACATCTTCTATTTCTTAAAAAAAAGACCAAATTAACCCTCAATCTGACTGAAGCATTTGTTGCAGCTTTGCTTGGCGCGTCGATAATATCAGGTCTGTGCTTCGGCGCGATTTGGCTGTGCTTCTGGTGGTTCTACGGTATACCAGTGTTCTCTGTCTGCCTGCCTACACTTAATCTTGGCTTCTTGTTTGCGTCTATATTGTATTATAGTTTACCAGGTGAGTGAGTGTTTTTACCCATGAATAGGTACAGTTTACACAATACAAAGATAATAAAGAAATACATAGAAATTCACTTGGCACCTCACCATAGAGTTTGGTTGGAAAGATGTGCCTTGTTACCTTCTGCATGTTACATTCTCGAAAATCTATTCGATTTTGAAACCCTAATTATTATGTCGGCCACCAAATATGAGCAGTTAAAAGTCGCCACATAGGTCCAAATAGTCTACACTCTAAGACCGTGACGGTAGCTGTGACATTTCTGATGTGGTATCTTAACTCTTAATCTTCACTAAAAATCTTCACTATAAACCTAATCCATATTAAGGCCGTCCCCCGAGCAAACGACCTTGACCATACATTTGCCGCGTTGCCGAGATCGCACCAAAACCCTATTTTTTTTACTTATCTTAGTTCAAAATTGTCCTAAAAAAAATTAAAACGGGGAATATGTAGTTTATGAATTATGATATTGTCGATCTATTGGCGTGTGTTCCAAATAGGTAAAAGTAATTTGTAAATACTAAGGAGATGCTGAATGTATGCTTGAATTTTAATAAATTGATTTTTTTTGGAAGCTGATATTATGAGTATAATAAACAAAAATAGAAAATTTAATACGGGGAAAGGAATGTTGATATACTGAAGATTATTGCTGTATTTTTATTATAACTTTGTAGCTTTCAAATTATGAGTTTATAATTAGTCTTTAAATACGGTAAATTACGGAATCTCCGTAGGGAAAGCCCTTAAGTATTTTATACTTCTTTGGATAATTCTTACAAGATTATTATTTTTGGACGAAGTTCCTTATGGCGCGTTCGGCGTTGCGAAAGGAGGCTAGACGGTACTACACTTGACCTCGACACTTTTTTATTAGTACCTGCCTATTAGGGGCAGAGGGCTTGGGCGTCAACTAGATGACGTTTTTGAGAATAAACAGCGACATCTAACGGAAGTTTAAATAAATTTTATTACAATTCCACAAAAGTGTCGTTGTTAGTATTCCTGGGCGTCAATAGTTTTTTTTTTTTTTACTTCGTTCCATCCTGGTGTTCCTTGACACCTCTCAAGTTTTTTTTTTATTTCTTATTTTATTTTCTCTACATTGAATGTATTTTTCAGGTGGCATAGCCGTCCTCCTCACGGATCTCAGTTTCTGGACGATGTTCATATTCGTGATGCTGATGACGTCACTGCTCATCATATCAACAACCTACCACACTAACATAGCCTGCTGCGCGATACTCGGCGCGTACGCGTTTATATACCCTATTGACCACTACATAGGGTCCAATTTAAAGTACATCCTCGTCAATACGGTGAGACGAGCGGTCGTGCCAAACTTCAACAAGGCTGTGATATCGCCACCATTTGAATGGAGTGGTAAGTTTTTAATATGTTAGTTTTCTTTGATCTGTGACCAGACTTATGTAGTGAGCCACAGTAGAGTCAAAACCAGGGCCGGTTTTTTTTTTGAGTATACTACTTTCATTTTGCCGCCCCTATGTACGAACTCTGCCGCCATCCTAGGGCGCTGCCCCCCTTTAGGACACCATAGGACGCTGCCGCCCATAGGCCACGGCCTATACTGCCTACACATAAATTCAGAGCTGGTCAAAACATAGTCCTCGAATTTTATACAAATTACATACATTTAATATGACATTATATTCAGGACATAAGTCATAACTCATAAGTCATAACACTAAATACTCTGACATTGGCGACTCACAAAGGAGCCATTTTTAGGGTTCCGTACCCAAAGGGTAAAAACGGGACCCTATTACTAAGACTTCGATGTCTGTCCGTCTGTCCGTCTGTCTGTCACCAGGCTGTAACTCAAGAACGGTAATAGCTAGAGAGTTGAAATTTTCACAGATTATGTATTACTGTTGCCGCTATAACAACAAATACCTACTAAAAACAAAATAAAATAAAAAATTAAGGGGGCTCCCATACAACAAACGTGATTTTTTTGCCTTTTTTGCTCGATATCAATAATGACAACAGGTATGCACTTGATATTTTCACAAAGACCTTAATTATATGTCTCCTTCAATATTTAATAATATTATTTAAATAAAATACAAAATTAAGGGGGGCTCCCACACAAAAAACACCATTTGCGGTCTACTTTTGCTCTATAACGGTACGGAACCCTTCGTGCGCGAGTGTAACTCGCACTTGGCCGATTTTTAAAAAAGATTCAGTATACAGGCTGCATATGAATCGCTTGATGACACTGGACCACTGATACTCATAGTCACCTTATGAGCTCATGTGAACAATATCTACCAACAATGTACTATCAGAGAAGTTAATTCATTGGCAGATCGTGGACCTATGTTATTCGGTCGGGTTATATCAAGCCCAGCATCTAACATTGAGTTGACATAATCCGCCCAAATTACGTAGGTCCGTCAACTGCCTATGAATATATTTCGTCGATTGTACAATGCTATCGAGGAAGTTGATTCCTAGGCAGATGGGGGATCTACGTAGTTTGGTCGCGTCACGTCAAACCCAGCCGACAGATCACAATTAACATTGAATTGACATGATCCGACCAAATGCCGTTGTTCTGTCAACTGCCTAGGAATCAATTTCCTCGATGGTACATCTCATAAACATAATATTTATTTATTCCTAGTGTTTTCTTTACTTATCATACCTTGCCTCACCGTGTACCCTCGTTACCTAACAGACGCGTCGCTAGTAGTGGTGTGGGCGGGTGTAGCGGTAACCGGGTTCCTGCTGCAGCGGCACCACAACCGCGGCCGTCCGCCCTTCCCGCCCCCGCCCAGGAGCGTCCGCCCAGCACCGTCTACTTACGGCAGTGCTGACGTCCTTGCTAGGAGGTTGGTGTTTACAATTTAGATTACATTTTTAACTGACTTCCAAAAAGGAGGTTATATAATACGTTCGGCTGTGCATGTATTTAAGTATATATTATTTTTTTAATTAAGTGAATCGTTTGTTATATAAAATGATTAGAATCGGGATAGAGAGCAAAAGTTTTAATATTTTTTAAGAAAACGAAATTAATATCATGGGTAAGTTTCGAAAAGTAACTCAGTAAGCTAGCAATAATTATTGCTCATTATCATTAGTCATTATACCACAGAATATATTATATTAGTATTTAGTAGTACCAAGCCATACAACCATTAACCAACATGTTCGTTCTGAAATATACACCAGTGCATTGACGTAAATGACTTTGTTGGAATGTCATTTTAAATATTATGCGATTTCTTTATTATAAGTACCTACATCATATTTGTGCTACCTGTGTCACGAGTCACGAGTCACGACACTACAATACATTATACAGCGTCGATTTGACGTCGACGCCGCTGTTCAGTGTCCAGACTCCAGTATTCTGGGTTGAATTTTGGAACTAACCCTGAGCATATTGCATTACTTACATATAAGCAGAGTAGACAGAATTATAGAGTATACCGACTTAGAAGTGATGTTGAAATTTTCTAAATTTGACGTGTTATGACGAAAATCGTCGCTAGGGTTGATAACTTCTTACATACGAATTTAAAACTATGACATTCGCTGGACGTATTACTCTTTGGTCGTATTGTTGTTTATGTTTTGGCACATGCGATTAAAATTGTCAGAATCCAATTTTGAAATCTTTATTTTAAATATTTAAAAATAAATTATATCAGCCAGTGCGAGGCACATTCCGTTCATAATCCTAGTGAAACCCGACGAATTTGACAGATATTGAAACCTGTCCGTCTCTTTGCAGTCGAACTACTGGTAGTTATGTCTATTGTGATATAAGGTTGTCCATCTATATTCTATAGCATCTATAGCAAACGTATACAAACTGTTTATTATTTAATTAATTTGTCATAACTACAGTTAATTACACATACATATAATATTATTAAGTTATTATCTATCCACATAATATTAATCATAATTCATAACATAAACTCAACATTCGACAGTCTAATAATAATAGAAATCGGTGCTAATAATCCATTTATTACTTTGATACGTATAATTACTTAAAAAATGACTTAAATATCTAAGTATTTGTTATTTAAATTATGTTTTAATTGCTTCATTAAAATAATATTGTTTAATTTGAGATGTCTCTTAACTCTTTTCTAAGAATACTTATATGATGTCGACTATACTAATAAACTCATATTGTAATGTTAAATACTTACTAAGAATTTATCATTTAATATTGTTGGTTAATAATCTTCT
Source organism: Polyommatus iphigenia (assembly GCA_963422495.1). Lineage (NCBI taxonomy): Eukaryota > Metazoa > Arthropoda > Insecta > Lepidoptera > Lycaenidae > Polyommatus > Polyommatus iphigenia. The sequence goes on along the minus strand of OY730181.1, from coordinate 28,073,611 downwards.
TATATATAAAATTCTCGTGTCACAATGTTAGTCCACGAACTCCTCCGAAACGGCTTTACTGATTTTTACCAAATTTTATATGCATATTCAGTATGTCTAAGAATCGGCTACTGGGTACTTTATATATTGGTAAGTGCATTTGTTGAATAAATAATAGTAAATTATTACAACCTGAGACTGACGGCGACCATTGTTTGTGCGACGGGATAGCGATCGACGTTGTCATGGTGACATACTTATTTAGTCACTTCAATAAAATAATATGGCAAATATATTATGGCAAAGGAACGTTTGCCGGGACAGCTAGTAATATCTAATATCGATTATTATTTTTAACAAAAAATTAAAACCGACTTCCAAGGTAAAAACAATAGTAATATGAACTAAAAAGTATTAAATAACTCTTACCCTTTAATAGTGCCTTTTTCAGAATTCGTCTAAATCTCAACTGTTTCTGTACTGTATACTACAATCTTCATTATTTTGAAGTCGGTACCAGCTAATTTAATCGTGAGTTCAGTAATGTCAGATTATCAAATAATATCAAAAATGTCAGATTAAAAAATACAAAAATACGATATAAAGTGCGCAGGATTATCGAAAAAGCAATTTAACGCAATGGAGCAAGCGCATAAAAATACTTGGAAATGTTCTGGGTGCATTGATGACAAACAACAGCTAAACCTCGCTTCTAACTCAGACCTGTCAGATACTTCGATTGATAGTATATGCTCTAATACAACCTTACGAGCTAGATCACCGTCAACGGGCCGCCAAAACTATGTGACCGAAGCAAGACTATGCGAAATACTACAGCGCGAGTTGTCGACGGCAATGAACACAACTATAAGCCGACTTGTGACGTCTGAGCTCAAAAGCATTAATGAAAAAGTATCTAGCTTTCAAGAAGCTCTGAATTTTTTTAACGCACAATTTGAAAGCATGAAGATCAGCTTAGAACATTCAACCTCGACTATTGCGAACCTAGCAAAGGACAATGAATATCTTAAAACTACTGTCAAGGAACTCACCTCGCGATTGAACACCGTGGAGTTGCATATGCGGGAGTCGAACCTGGAAATTAATGGTATACCAGAACACCGGTCAGAAAATCTATATGACACCGCCATCCAGCTGGCCAAAGCAGTCGATAGTCCCTTGCAGAAAGAAGATATCCAACACGTCACTAGAGTGGCCAAACTTTCGAACGAAAATAATAGACCGAGGTCAGTCATTGTCAAATTACATAGCCCAAGAGTCCGCGATACTATCCTAGCAGCCGTTACGAAATTCAACAAGAGTAATCCCCAAAAGAAACTGAATTCTCACCACCTTGGAATTAAAGGCACTCAGTCGCCAGTATTTGTTTCGGAGCATCTGACACCAGCTGGAAAATATCTGCATGCTGCTACTCGTAAAAAAGTAAAGGACATTGGGTATAAATTTGTGTGGGTCCGCAACGGACGTGTTTTTGTTCGTAAGGATGAAAACAGTCAGGCTCTTTTAATTAAAGGTTTGGAATATTTAGATAATCTTAAGTAATAATACTAATATCTATTTTTTATAAATGTTTTTGATCTCATTATTTAAAATGCTTGATATATATTACCAAAATGTCCAGGGTCTTAGAACAAAAACTTCTGATCTGTTTGAAAGTGTTTCCTGCAATAAATATAAAATTATTGCTTTTACCGAAACTTGGTTAAATGCTAACATTTCTAGTCAAGAAATATTTGATAGTAGGTATATAGTGTATCGTAAAGACAGACAATGTACCAATAGTATAAAGAAAGATGGAGGTGGTGTTTTGCTTGCAGTGGATAAGGAAATCCCTTCAGTTCGTGTACAAAAATGGGAAACTGACGATGAAAATCTGTGGATAAAAGTTGAATTAATAGTAGGCAAAACTATTTAAAAAATAGCGATTTGCATAGTATATTTACCACCACCTGTAAAATTAGAAACATTAACTCGTTTCTTAAATAGTGTTGAAAATGTAATAAATCAAACAGATGACATCATAATTCTCGGTGACTTTAATCTGTCTTTCATAAACTGGTCTAAAGGTGCTGTCATAGATAACATCATGATCCCATCTAATTATAGTTCACCTCTAGGACAAAACTTTGTTGACTTCATTTCAGCTAATAACTTACACCAAATTAATAGTATGAGCAATAGTGATATGAAATTTTTAGATTTAATACTATGTAATGTTCCTAACGCAATTGTATCTAGACCCTTAGGCGATCTGTGTAAAATTTATAAAAACCATCCAAACCTATTACTAAGTGTTAATTATAATAATCAGATTAGTTCATATCTTCGTCCAAAGACAAATGTAAAGCTTAATTATCGTAAAGCTGACTATAGTTTAATATCACGTGATCTCAATAATGTTAACTGGTGTAATATGCTATCAAAATGTTGACGATACTGTTACTGAACTGTATAAAGTAATAGAAGAAGTCATCGAAGATCATATTTCCAAGCATAAGGTTAAAAGTAATAGGACACCCGTTTGGTTTAGCAGTAATCTGTGCAAGCTTTTAGCTGAAAAAGATAAACTTCGTAAGAGATTTCTTAAATATTGTAACCCCCGCGACAAAATTGAATTTGATCTACTCCGCTCTAGATGTCATAAATTATATAATAAATGCTATTCGGAATACATAAATAAAATTGAATCCCAGATACCGAGTAATCCAAAGGCTTTTTGGAGCTTTATAAAAAACAAACGTGGTGGTCATTCGACAATACCTGCCGAAATGCATTTAAATACTGTAGTAGCTAAGTCTGGCGACAATATTGTAGAATTATTTGCTCAACATTTTTGCTCGGTATTCAATAAAGATGTATCACCTAACACAACAATGGATACATCTGGCACTATCTCATATTATAAGACTATGTCAACCATTAAATTAACAGAAAGTGAAGTTTTGGCCACCATTAAAAAACTCGACCATCTGAAGGGAGCGGGACCCGACTCAATCCCTCCACTATTTGTCAAACGCTGCGGGAAAGCCTTAGCTCAACCTCTCACCATGATCTTTAATCGCTCACTAGAAGAAGGTACATTTCCCCAAGAATGGAAGAAGGCCCGAATTGTACCTGTTTATAAGAAGGGGAATCAATCAGATGTATGCAACTACAGGCCTATTTCCATACTTTCTTGTTTTTCAAAATTATTTGAAGCTGCAATACTTCCAACGATCACTTCTTTCACTGAGCCTAATTTAACAGATGATCAACATGGTTTTCGAAACGGACGTTCTACTGTAACTAATCTTGTGCCATTTGTTTCCGATTTATGTGAGCATGTAGATAATGGTGATGAAATTGATGCGATATATACTGATTTTAGCAGCGCATTTGACAAGGTGAATCATCGTCAGCTAATACAAAAACTCAGGAATTTTGGCTTCACGGGTTCTCTCTTGGAATGGTTTAAATCATATCTCCTGAATCGACCGCAAAATGTAGTTGTGAATGGTTTTGAGTCGCGTACGTATTGCGCAGAGTCAGGCGTTCCACAGGGTTCCCATTTGGGTCCAAAGCTATTTTTACTATTTATTAATGATATTACATCCCGAATAAAATACTGTCTGAAATCTTTATATGCAGATGACTTGAAAATATATAAAATTATAAAAAATAGTAGTGACGTTGCTTTAGTCCAAAAAGATCTAAATGAAATAAAATCTTGGTGTGACTCTAATAACATGATGCTCAACGTTAATAAATGTTTCCATATAAAATTTTCACGAAAAATAAAACCACTAGTTTCCGAGTATAAAATTGATGGCTCTACTGTAAAAGAGGTTGATGAAATTAAAGATCTCGGTGTAATCTTAGATAAAAAATTAAAATTCATCAAACATTATGATAACATTGTAGCAAAATCCGCTCGTATGCTCGGCTTTGTTAAGAGAAACTCTAAAAATTTTAAACAACCCAAAACTAGAATCATGTTATATAACGCTCTCGTCCGTAGCCACCTTGAGTATGGTAGCATAGTCTGGAGTCCATATTACGTAGTGCATTCTCAAAAGATCGAAAACATTCAGCGGGCTTTTACTAGATACCTAGCTTACGGCAGTAGCGGATTTTCACATAGGCAACCATACGAGCAACGTTTGAATAAATTCAATATGGTCACCTTACGGAATAGAAGAATATTACTGGACTTGTGCTTTCTGTATAAAATTATCCACGGTAAGGTCATATGTAACAGTCTACATGATCATATAACTTTAAACGTACCATACAAATATCCTAGAAATAAAATAACTAAGACATTTTATATTCCTCCCTGCAAAACCAATCTTGGGTTACAATCTCCGATGACTAAAATATTTGCTCAATATAATAAAATAAATAGTGTTAATGATCTCGATGTGTACCATGATAAATATTATGTTTTTACGAAAAAATTAAGAGACTCATTTGTTTAAGTTTATATTATTTTATTAAAATTTTAATGAATAATAATTACATATTGTTATTAATGCTATGTACACCGTAGTTGTCGTATGCATTAGATATAATACAAATTGTTATTTTAGTTTTAAGTAAAAAATGTATGCGATGTGGTTGTACTTTATTAATAAATAAATAAATAGATTATCTGAAACTTTTGGGACTGGTACCGACTTCAAAGTAATGAAGATTGTAGTATACAGTACAGAAATAGTTGAGATTTAGACGAATTCTGAAAAAGGCACTATTAAAGGGTAAGAGTTATTTAATACTTTTTAGTTCATATTACTATTGTTTTTACCTTGGAAGTCGGTTTTAATTTTTTGTTAAAAATAATAATTTTAGTTAAGTATCTACAAAATTAGGCTTTATGCGTAAATAACCAATACGAATGTTAACTATTCACATTATGTCACTGTAAGCGAAATTGTGGTAAATGCTTGCAGTTATCTAAGCGATGCTGCAATTTCCATACTTTTATCTTTAAAGATTCAGGAGTTCTGTTCAGTGCCTTTGGACCAAGAGACACCTTCGTATAAAATTTCTGTTATTCGTAACATATGTTTAACTTACTAGAAACAACATTTTAACCACTATGAGTGTTTTGATAAAATTCAAGGATTTTCCTCGATTACTCATAGATCCCATCATCAGCTCACCACTTTCGTAATTGTTATACAAAATTAAAATTATATCCTATACAACAAAACGAGAATTTTGAAAATCGGTCCACAAACAGCGAAATCATTATCAAAAACGTCTGCTTCGATGCATAGTGTGATGACCCATGGTATAATGATGGTTGTGATGATGATGATTAATCAAATTGATGTATTAGCTTATGCTTTCAGTTGTTTAAACAACGCCGAAATCCCCGAACCTGTACCTATAAGCATTCAAAAGTTCTGTTCGGTACCTTCGGATCCAGGGTATAACCTGGTGTGAAGTCTTACTTTTTGGTAGCATTTACCTCGAATGCTTCAGAAAAAATCGAAATCACTATATGTTTCCATACAAATTTAAAGAAGTCCCCTCGATTCCTCAAGGATCCCATCATCAGATCACCACTTTTGTGAACATGGTACCAAATTCGAGTTAAACCCTATACAACACAAAAAGAATTTTGAAAATCGGACTACAAACGGCTGAGTAATCGTGGAACACACAAAAAAAAAAAGATACATACAGCCGAACATATTACCTCCTCCTTTTTGGAAGTCGGTCAAAAATAGCACTAAAGGTGAGACCGCACCAAGCGTCACAACGCGGCAGCGACACAGCACGACACTCCACGTCTCATAGAACTGACGAAACGTCAGTCCTTTGGAAGTGAAGTGTCGCGTCGCGTCGTGTCGTTTCGCTTTAGTACGGAGGTTTTCGTGCTAATTGATTAATTTACATTGGGCGGAAACTGATTTTGTTTCGATCAAGGCTAGCAGTCGACCAGCTTGATTTCAAGCAAGCAAGTAGCAAGTTCCTTTTGCAAATGAGTGAAGTGGAGAAAATGCGTTCTTTTATTTTCATATACAACGAATATCGAAAAAAAAACGTATTGACGATTATTAATTATTCGTGTCCGATTAAAAAAAAGTAACATCAATGTAAAAATAATAAGCGATGTACGTTGAATTTGGCTGGATACTGTAAGTAAATAAATAAAATAATATTACTGTTTTCTTTTCAGAAACTATCAGTACGAGAATGCCTACGCCGTGCCATCAACATCACAATACTCCGAAAGAGCACCACTATTGTCAACAGAAACATAGATATTGTACGGAATTAAGGTAAAACATTAAATTTAACTATGGTTATTTATTGTTTGTGTTCAAAGCAAATATTGTTCCTATTAGTAACAGGAATACAATTTTTAAGTTGAATTTATGAAATACGAATAGGTGACTTTTGTATAATATGTATTACAATTTATATCGTTCGAAGTTATGTTCCAAATTTTAAGCGTAAAAGCCTCCGCTAGCTAAGGCCCTAAGGCGTACGCACAATTTTAATTTTGATTAATTTATTTAATATTGCTAGTCAAAAGCTCTCGATCTTTTTAAAGTTAAACTAAACTACACCTTTTATATAAAAGTAAATTACTTATTATTTTTTTCTCTGAAAAATATTATCCTGAAATAAACAGTACCCTTCTTGACAGTTGGGAAAAATAAAATGGCTTCGCCTTGTTAAAAGTGCGTAATGCGTAATTAAGTATTAATATTTATAAAATTACCTGATGATGCCCGCAACTCCGTTGCGCCAAAATTCGTTTATCGCGCGGGAACCATACACTTTTCCGGGATAAAAAGTATCCTATGTCCTTTCCCGGGACTCAAAGTATCTCCATACCAAATTTCAGCAAAATCGGTTCAGCGGTTTGGGCGTAAAGAGGTAGCAGACAGACAGGCAGACACACTTTCGCATTTATAATATTAGTATGGATAAAGTATGGATAACATAATATGCTTTGTAACTACCCAAAATTGGGCTATGTGGTAATATTTAATTTTTCAATACCTTTAAATAGCTCGGTGAGTATAGCATAGTACTTATCTCTTTTATTTATCGGAATGAAAGAGATACTATGGTCAAATCTTCGTCACTGAGTCCATTGACGTTAGTGAGTCCGCTAAGGACGCCACAGCTGATAAGAAAACGCAAGTTTATAGTGGAAAATTTTAATATCAGCCGCATAAGCTGATAGGTGGTAATCAAGTATCAAAGGCGCAGATTAGCTTAAAGTTTTATTTGGCCTTGCAATTATAAAAAACGAACGAAGGACTGTTGTGTATAAGCATACTTTACACGATATTATATAAGACTGTTATTGTATAATCACGATTATAATTATATTATTATTGTTTAAATAACGTCTACCATGTTAGGGTTATTAATCAATTTATTATTAGTAATACTTTTAGTGTTAGTATCGGTCATGTGTGAATACACCTTTGTATCTCAATAAAATATTATTAAAAATAATAATGCTTTTATTTATGAGATAACAATTTCTCTGCTACGATTTAGTTAGGAGACGTTGCTCTTAATTTTTTGAAGGCGTTGCTTTCACTAACTGCTATGATATCAGAAGTTATAACATTTTATTACCTGCTCTATTCAGAAATAATTATAAAATGTAAGAATAAAAAGAATAAGAACAATAATAATTTCACTTTTTAAAGGTCTAATGCGGTTAGTTCATGTCCACTACGCTCTGATGTCGGCTTGTTTCATTTGTTTTAAATTATACTTTTATATTCATTCAGCCCTCTAATTAATTTATATCCATTCAAGAGATACATTGACAAAAACCACACATGTCATTAGATTAGCGCATTCAAATCAAGCGCAGTTGTCTCCTCCCGTATGATCAGTACAGACCAGGGGACGGAGGCAGGGGACTGATCAGTGCAGACCAGGGGACGGAGGCAGGGGACAACAGGGGACTGACAGTCAAAACCAATTATAAGCGCTAATAATCTGTTCAATTGTTTACTCCTGTGAGGGCTAAAATATTTGCGTACTATGGTATTCTTTTGTGCACGAGGGTTCTTAGAGTTGTATGTTTTTGTGTACTTCAATATTTTTATTTGCTGTATTATTAAGTGGACGTCAGGATTTTTTATACCCTAGTTAAGGCAAAGCTCACTTGCCGTGTAGGTTAAGAATATTAATAGTTTTAAAAATAAGCAGAGATTTATGCCTTAGTCAGACTAAATAGTTATGTACCACCGAGGAAATTGATTCTTAGGCAGTTGACAGACCAACGTGGTCGGAGCATGTCAATTCAATGTTAATTGTGATCTGTCGGCTGGGTTTGACGTAACGCGACCAAACTACGTAGCACAGTAATAACATACACTTTTCATGCACTTTTTCCACTTTTATTGATTTATGTTATTACAATTATGTTTCACACGACCGGTTTCGATAAAATCATCATCAGGTGTGATGTTATGTTTCACACGACCGGTTTTATCGAAACCGGTCGTGTGAAACATAATTGTAATAAAATAAATCAATAAAAGTGGAAAAAGTGCATGAAAAGTGTATGTTATTACTATGAAACATGAATTTCCACCAAGAAGTTACGGTACATTCAATATCATATACAAACTACGTAGGTCTGCCTAGGAATCAACTTCTCTGATAGTGCATACATAGCTCTGATGCGAAATACATCATCAATTATCTATTACTACTCTGATGCTGTTAAAATTGTTTTCGCTTAGAAAATAGTAGGTACTAAGTTTTTCCCACATAAAAATACGTTCCTGCACGGAATTTACATAGACATTTTCTGGGAGACTTGCCCTCGAAGCAGGCTGTATGTGACACGTCGTCCGATAAAGTTTAGCTCCAATGCAACACGATTAATCCCATCCCATTGTTCGACCCCCAGCAGGGTACATGAGGGGACATGCATCTGTCTCCCCTCGGATTATAAAGCGCCAACACGCAAAATTAATACACACCGCCCAAATAAAGTTGACGGCATAATTTCCTTGTGGAAAACACCATTACCAAATTGCCTTTCATCTTTTTGTCGTTTAATTGAACAACGCCATCTATGTTCGGTGCAGTGAAGCGTGAATGACAAGACAGCCTGAAAAGAATGGGGTTCAAATACCTGTGCCTCTATCGGTTCAAGACAAAGTAGAAAACTTTTGTGAACCCAAACGAAGGTGGAGGAATTAAACAAAATATGGTTAATGCATTATTTATTAATAAATTTCACTTTAATTCTTCTCAATCTATATGCACTTATAAGTAAGTAATAATTTATTTTACACTTAATAACTATACAATTACACTGTTTATGTCACTTTCGTATTGCGTTTCTTAACATGACTTAAATAAATATAATTTACATGATTTCCGTACAAGAAATTGTGCTGCGTTAGAGAGATTAGTAAACAAAATGATTAGAAATCATCAAATACGTTAGATTATGACATTTCGATTTATAAAAATAAAAAGATTTTCTTATGTTGTATTGAAAATGAGTCAACTATATTTTTAAAACTATGTACAACTATAATCACAGTAATATTTTACAATCGATGAATAAATAATATAAATTAATTCGTTTCGAGAGTTCTATTGAGAGATATGACCAACACATTACGACATCTATTAGTGTAGTATCATACAATAAATAATATAAACATGTTTAGTTCGTATGACAATTTTATTTGCGCTAGGGGTGGAAAACAAATTGCTGTAACGAAGCTTATTGCCACGTTTTTCTCTATAGCATTAATATTTTGCACCCCCACTGCATACATCAAAGAAATAAAAGGGTTGTGCTCGTAGGGCGCTTAACACTCAATTATTACAAACGTTGGCACAAACAATTTACATTTAATTCTCCGTAGAAACGTAAGGGAACGCTCGCTACGAAAGTTTGCTTAGTCGACGATAGATGGCGCTATGTACATTAGTCTAGCTCACTAAAGATCGCACGCGGTGTCGCGTACGATCACTTACGAATACTTTTGAACATCTTCAGTTATGTATCATTAGCACGTTTACGAGACGGAGTTCTCCATGTCTCCCGCTAGGACGTCCTGGCCCGCGGTCATGTTGAGAGCGCTCATGTCGTAGTTGTGCGGGGCGTCGCTAGATGGCGGCTCCAGGGTCGGGTTCTCGGGCAGCAGCAGGCGGTGCGGGAACCCGAACAGCTGCGATCACTGAAGCCGCCCCCAGTAGTTGGATGCGAGGTCCGGCCCCTGCGACGGAATTTGCACCGGCACGCTCACGCCCGCCGATATCACACCTACGAATAAAAGGAGGTTTAAAATAGCTGACAGGCATTTCGATGATAAGGGTGGTTGTATAACATTTACTGATGTACTCGTATAATAATGTGATGATTGAAATATCAAATAGTTAATAAATAGCGTCTAGTTCTTCGTTGTAAGAATAGTAGTTGCTGTTTTTAATAATGTTGCTTATTAGATAAAAACTTATTATATTCCAATAAGCATGTGTGAAAACTAATCCACTTAGTTAACATCATTTATTTTAAATAGACAAAATGATGTACTTTTAGGCTCGTTATGTAGATAGAGCCAGTCTAAGTATAAGCAAATTTCACTTATAATCGATTAGGATAATCCCTAATCTTAATAATCATCCATTAATTAATATCCATTGATAATACGTGGCTTTGCGACGGGGATCCCGCCCCAGATATTGAGTATTACCGGAATGCACTCGGAATCCTATTAGACGTATGCCTCAGATACATCAAGTTAATAGGTTTTGCATTAGATTATGTGATTCTACTGCGGAATCCGTATGCCTAAGTGCAACATTGTACAGCTTGTTACTGCCTGTTTTGTTAATACGAGAAATGATGACTGATGTAAAATCTATAATACTTAGTTTGAAACAAGATACGTTATAAATATATAATCTAATAGGATTGTGCATAAACATTACTTATTAGAACTAACTACCTATGCCCTACGGCTTAAATCAATGATGTTAGTTGGTGGTATTATTCACAATAAAGTAGAGAAATACGAGGGACGTATGTCTCTTACTAGATAAAATGTATGTACATTCTATTAAATAGCGTTTAGCAACGCTTCGTCTGTTCGCAGGCTATAAAATAAACTATGTAATTTTACAGTAATGGCGGCACACACGGCGTGGCGCCTGCCAGTCGCCGATAACATGCACAAGGGTGCCACTCGATATTATCACCGTTCAACAGCTAAACTGTCACTAAATAGAAACTGCGTGTAAAGATATGGCTGACAATAACGACCGTTTCATTATTAGGTAGGAAGGCAGTAGTTTGAATGTGTTTTTAATTTAAGTTCAGGTAGAGGACATAATGGAAAAAGTAGTTACAAACTTTAATATTCTAATCTAAAAAGACAGACGCCGAAAAGCGAGGAACAAACATTATTTAATACCACACGAAGCTGGAAATGCACCAGTCGAAAACGTAAAAGAGTAAATGAAACGAGAGCGTGCATTTTGAATTGTGAAAAACTCTTTTGTTCGCGACTACAGCTGAAATTCTGCCGGCGAACAATGGAACGTCCCAAACAACAATAATTCATACCGCTTTCCGCCACCTACGGCTAAAAATGTCCGCCGCTTGATATATAATATCAAATGGAAAAGTTACGCTTTGTAAAACAATGGCGACCACCTTACAGCAGTTTTGTTTGTTTACAGCGTTGCGTGCAACGGAACGTAATTTCAGCTTTCGATTGTATTTATTAACAAAAGAATTCGATATTCAAAATCAATTCAAAAACCATTTGTAAGGAACAGACAACGGCAAATCCAATCGAGGTTGGAGTGCCTATTTTTTCCACTTTTTCCTTTTATTTTTCGCTCCCCGCCCGCGCCATGTCGCGGTCTTGTGAGCCAGACGCCCCTTGCTCTTGACTCAGCGTTTTTTACATTTTATTACGAAGTTGGTAAATATTTTCCAAAGCTTGATTTCGCCGATTTTGTAATGTTTTTGCACTCGACATTTTTCTGCACTATTTATTTGTTTTATTTGTATTGTTTTTGAATTTAAATGTAGGTATTCTTACTGTTGTATTAGCTATTTCATTGTATAAAAAATACTTTTAATAAAATAATGTATATTATTATAATTTTTTAAGTAAAAAATATCAAATGCTATGCCTTCAATGCTTGTCATATTTATTAGAGCAGCCGTATTCGATATTACTCAACTCCAGAATCAAGCCACACTATATTGTTCATTGATATAGTACCTTCCTATATCTATCTACGGCATAATGCTAAATCATCAGCTAAGTGCTCACTTTTATGAAATGTAACTCACCCGTGCTACCGGCTGCCTGCGGCTGCGAATATCCGTGCTGCTGGTGTGCCGCCGGCGCGCGCGAGTAGCCTCCACCTCCGAGGACGTCACCAAACATGTACGGGTAGCCGCCATCACGCTGCTGCAGGCACGACGACGACAGGCCGCCCGACATCGAACTGTCGGAAAGGGGACTGTCAATATCGGACGACATATTAGTCGAATGGTTAAAACTTAAGACTGACTGCATGCACGTCTTGTCAAACACAAAGACCAGTTCACAAGAATCATATTTGTCAAATTGTTAATAGGTAAGCTAGATCAACACTATTATATCTTGCTGTGAAAAATAAAGGCTAATAAAATATCTAGAACTAGCTGTTGCCCGCGACTTCGTCCGCGTGGACTTCAGTTTATAGCGCGCGGTGTCAACAAAATTGGTGTCAAATTTAAAAGCTTTTTAAAACCCTGGCACCCCTTAAATCAAAATACCCAAAAACAGCTGTGCAGTGCGCACATAATATTTCATTTTTTTAAATTAAACCTAAAGCTTATTTAGCCCCCCATTACACAACTTTAGCTTTACCCATAAACTATATTTTAGCATTGGTAGAGGTTTAAAGTTTCGTCACTCATTACTGCGTAGATAAAGTACTGAGTAGTGAGTTATTTATTATCGACGTGTATAACAATCGAAAGAATCGAAAAACGCTACTCAACATGGTACCACCATGGCATGAGCAAGCGATAGCGCGATGTAGGAGACGCACGGCGCCATCTATTATGAATTTTTGGAACTAACTTAATTTGAATAAATTTACGCATTTTCACCCCCTTACAACCCCTTTTTCCGGTAAAAAAAAGTAACCTATGTCCTTTCTCAGGCTTTAGACTATCTGTGTACAAAATTTCATTACAATCGGTTCAGTAGTTTTGGCGTGAAAGCGAGACAGACAGACAGACAGAGATACTTTCGCATTTATAATATTAGTATAGATGAATGGAATTGATACAGTAGAACTTAGAAGTTATTCATGTACCATCGAAGAAATTGATTCATAGGCAGATGGCGTACAGCTACGTCACTTGGTCGGGTTGTGTCAATTTAATATTACTCGTGATCTATCGGCTAGGTTTGACATTGGTTTGACACAACGCGACCAAATTGTGTAGGGCCATCTGTCTATGAATTAATTTCTCTGATAGTACATACGGAAAATGAAACGTACAAAATATGGTAAATGACATGTAAATAGCCGGGTCCACACCAAACGATCCATCTTGGAGCGGCGATCCCGCGATCCGCGATCCAGGATCGAGGAGCGTGGAGCGCGTTAGACCGATCCAAGAACTTGGAAACTGCGATCCTAATATGCGCTCCAAGCGATCCGAAGGCGATCCGTTATTCAAGTCAGTCAGTATCTTGCACGATATGGAGTCACACGTACAGCGGCGGCGAATTGCCGTTGCAGCAGCAACCTTTATTTTGCTTAAATTATTGCGCAAAAAAGTACAAAAAAGAAAAGGACGGTGTATCCGCCAGAGACCGCATTTTTTTCTTTAGATCTTCTATTGGCTTGTTCCCCTTTTTGCGAGAAATCTGAGCCCAAGCATCGTCTCTTGCACCTCTATTCGTAAAATAAACATCTTTTAGGTCCCATAATCATTTAAACTCCTTATAAAACGATATCAGACGACGACTTTGCGAAATATCCATGGTATGATGGATCGCTCGAATCACAAAACCGTCCACACCGCGCGCGCCACGTTTACTGAGGCACCTTTGTAGCGGGCAAGAAAACCGACAACGAACGGATCGCGAGCTCCAGGGAGCGCGCGCACCAAACCCAGCAAGCACACAACACCATTATAACAAACTTATTACGGCACGAGTTAATGTACAAAGCATTATAACCAAATCGTATATCGGCTGTATATCTTTTATACGACTCTTTGAAGTAAAATTTGGGCCTCCCCTTTAGACAGCGTTGAGTTGTATAAAGGCTATTTAATAGCATTATAATTATCATATTACTTCGTTAATAAAGTCAGTTATAAGCATAGGAATAAACAAATGGCATTTTTTGCGACTTTAATACAGTTAATATATAGCTTATAAAATTACAATCTGTTATTAAAATTTCATAACAATGCTTACTGTTTTACTTACTCTGTAAAAAAGAAAATCATAATGATTTTAAAAATATATTCATTCTGCTGACTGCTGTTGGTCGTGCAAAGTATTGTGTTGACCTGAATTAATTAAATGCAGTGTTATAATATGTGACAACTAATATTGAATGGGTAAGTAATGCCTTTATTTCTGATTGTTTTGAGTGAAATTAGCTGCGCACATTATTTTGTCGGGTGAAATATACATGTTATTAGTAAAGAATACACGCGCCCTCGCTAAAATACTTTATTATAGTATAAAATTTTTAGAAAACATAACCTATAGTTTTAACAAATATAAAAACTTGCCTTGAGCAATAGGTTTAACGTGGGTTTAACAAATAAAGTAGCTTATAAAGGTATCCGTACAAAATTCAAATAATTTCATTTCCTTTTTAGTCGATCTTATAGTGACTTGTATTCTTTTTGTAAGATAGGAAAAGGAAAGCTAATGGCGACAAATAAAATTAAAGCTTTAGGCATTTGACGATAGCATAATAGTGCTGTTAATTTTAATACGGACCGTTACAAAAATTAGAGCTCGTATCGCACTACACAAGACACTTACTTATTATGTTCAGCCATATAACAGCACTTCAGAAATATGTTATAATGTTTAAACTCATTATAGGTACGTAATAGTGACTGATCGTTATCGAGTTTAGCAGGGTACCGTAATCATTTGGCAAAGCCTATATATAATTTATGTTTTTTGGTATGTACAATTTATAAGAACGTTAGTACTAACTAGAGTGATGATTTTTTCCAGAATAATGGCTTCAAGGAGTGCAGTGCAGAAGAGAGAATTTTGAGATGGCTCGAAGAAGAAGACACTGATGATGGAGATATTTTTTGTTTACTCCAATTATTAATAAAATCAGTATTTAAATCCTTTTTAAGCTTTCTTTTGAATCTGCCTGTTTTTTTTTTTGTTTTTTTTTTCAAGCCTTTTTATCCTTTCTTATATATTAAATAAGCCAGTGTAATATATTCGCCATTATAAATAACCATTCTGTAAATTCAAATTACGATGTTATTATTGCTCATAGTTCTAACAATACTTTTATTTCGATCAAAATATAGCTATACAAGATGTTTGTGTAAACACCGTTGTCCTTGAAACCGTCAAATCAGCCCGTCAAAATGAACAACTTTTTCTATGAGAACAATGCTGGGAATTAAAAAAAAACTGTCTTCATACCCATACAAATTGCCGATCCGGGCATGAAGACGGCATTTTTTTTTTTGAGTTCTCATAGAAAAAGTTGTTCATTTTCACGGGCTCATTTGATGGTTTCAAGGATAACGGTGTTTACACAAACACACTGTATACTGTGTAGAGATGAATAGATCAGAAAGAAAACGGAGCAAAGGCATTATTTGTTATAAAGTCAATGTTATTATAGGACTAGCATTTTATTAGCACAACCATGAACTATTAGAAAGCTTTTATTCCTACAAAAAATCAATATACGTTCAAAAGCACTATAAATTAGTTTATTAATGCTTATTTAAAGCGTAAAGTTTTTCTAATTACCAATGTAAGATTCCGAGTACTCAAAGGCGTCAAGCAGGGTGACCCGCTCTCTCCCAAACTTTTTACCTGCGTGCTTGAAGAGGTTTTCAGAAAATTGGATGGTCCTTGGGAGGCACTGGGCATTGAAGTTGGCAAAAAAAGGCTCACCAACCTTCGTTTTGCTGACGACATTGTCCTGTTTGCTTCCACAGCCTCAGAACTGCAAAAAATGCTCCAAGACCTGAGCACGGTAAGCCTCGAGGTGGGACTAGTTATGAATAGGTCCAAAACTAAAATAATGACCAATAGCACGAAGCGTAGGGTCGAGGTAGACCAGCAAGCAATGCAATATGTCGACGAGTACATCTACTTGGGCCAGATAGTTTCTTTTGAAAATAGACAAGGCAAGGAAGTCGATCGCAGAATCGAGAACGCCTGGAAGAGCTACTGGTCCATGAAGACGCTGATGAAGGGGGATTTACCAATCTCCCTGAAGCGAAGGCTCGTTGACATGTGCATTCTGCCCGTCCTAACCTACGGTGCGCAAACATGGTCATTGACCGGTTCTCAAAGGTCTCAACTCGGGGTATGCCAAAGAGCAATGGAGCGCAGTATGTTAGGAGTAAAGCTTCTCGATAAAATAAGAAACACCATACTGCGCTCCCAAACGGGCATCAAGGACGCAGGTGTCAAGGCGGCCAAGCTGAAGTGGGAGTGGGCGGGTCACGTTAGCCGCATGCATCCCGACCGCTGGGCAAGGGTCTCAACAGAGTGGGCACCCGAAGAAGGACGCCGCCGCCGAGGCCGGCCTAGAAAAAGGTGGCGTGACGAGCTGAAGGCATACCAGCCAGGCTGGCAATCGGTGGCACAGGAGCGAGAACAGTGGAAGATCCTGGGGGAGGCCTTTGCCCAGCAGTGGGACACTATAGGCTAATAAAAAATAAAAATGTAAGATAATATAGTCTTAGTATAAGTTTGAAAGCTGTTTTAGAAGCTGAAATTTAGAATTATAAATTAGCGTAGCTAATTTAAGATTTTTGACATTGTAACAATTTTTTGCTAACTATATTATAGCAGTAAGCATAATTTGATGCAATAAATGCCTTTATAAAGTATTCATATTTGGATAGTGACGATTAAAAGAATAAATATGACTTCAAGACATAATTCTGTATCTGTTTTGGTTAATATACAAGTTGTGTGCTTGCTGGGAAACTTGCGCATGGATCGCGCGCGGCACGTCCACACCAAACGCTCCGTGCAACGCGCTTCATGCCGCGCGCGATCGGAGCGCGTTGGATCGTCTGGTGTGGACCCGGCAATGATAAGTGAGAGTAAATATACCTTATATTGGAATTTGGAGCTCTTAGTTTAGTTTTACTCCAAATTGTCAATATAAACATTAGGTAAATAAACAAAGCAAGAAAATAAATCACACTTTCAATAAAATCACTTCACAACTTCGAAGGAAACTGGAAAGTGTAATGAAATTTTATTCGCTACGAAAAGATTTGTCAAATTTATTCCGTAGAGCGAACTAAAGAGGAAACTTCGTCTCGCTAAGTTAATTTGCGACAAAAGCTAAAGCCCGCAGGTTCACTATTAAAAATCAATCCGGGTGGAAAGGCGACCTTCGCCGCGTCTCGGTGCAGTGGCGGGAAGCGATCTTTGCCGCTCGATTTCTCGCGCGATTCATTTAGTGCCGTCCTCCATTTAGAGATGGCGTTGTAAGTCTCAAGAATTTGCATGTGAATCGGTCTTTACTGTTTAACAATGTAGGCAACTTGGAGAAAAGAAAAACTTTTTAAGCGCATTTATAAGGAATGCCGCTGAATAAAATTAGTGACACGAATTAGATTCTTTGATGTAAAGTATCTTAGGCAAAATGTTACGAAGTACTGCAAGTGAAGAGTAGTTGAACTATTTTACACAGATGATACAATACTACCTCTAATTTCTTTTTACAGACAATCCAACATCAATCGCATTGTTTTAGGCGTCCCTAAAAGACTGCTTCTCAAACTTTGCCTAGACATTTTTAAACTTTACTCACCTATACGTATCACTCATGGTGGCAATGGGCTGCGGTATGGGGCTGTACATGGAGTTGAATCCGCCGTTGAGGGGCAACCGCGCGGGCGGCGCGGGGGGAGACGCGGGGGCGTCGCGCCGTTGACTCCGCAACTTCTCTTCTCGCCGCCACTTCGCACGACGGTTTGAGAACCACACCTGTAGAAAAAAAATAATGTAAAGAAAAAATAGTGAAAAATTAAGGATTTTTAGTATAAAGCAATAAATAATTATATTAAAAGCAATGTGTCGTAACTCGCAAGCTCAATGGATAATAGTATACCAATGCCAATGCAGTATTTCACTTTTACATAATTAGATTAAAATCAAATATGATTCATATTATTGAAAACATTTAAAAGTTTAAAGATTTTAGAGAGAGAACTGAGAGATTCAATAATTAACAGCGTATTTCGAGTTCAGATTTGACATTGAACTGCGTGAAACGGAACGCTGGACCGGAAGAAGCGTTCACGTGACGTCACTTCCGGCAACAATGGCGGCAATATGGCGCACGCTTTCCCGCGCTCGCTGTTGACTCAAATTTTCTGATAAACACTTTCCAAATATCGTTTGATGCTAAATCAAGAAATATTACACGACTAACGCACGAGAAAGGGTTATTTTATTCTATTCCTTTCTTTTCATATTTTGTATTACACTTGGGTTTTTAATAGAGACTTCGGAGTATAAATAAAATTCAAAGTTGTTTTTATTAGTCGTACATTGTTACTTTTCAGAAACCCATTGTGAAAAATCGTTACGCTTGTCTATTTAGATACTACCGCCAACTATATAAATTACTTTTAGTAGGAACACATAAAAAGATATAGAACGCAATATGTCATAATATTATTGCTCTAGCCTCCTAAGAAATCACCAAAATGTTGCCGATAATATTTTATACGAACCCTCGCAAAAAGAGAAAAGGGTCTTACAAGGACGCGTCCATAAGGTTTAGGAAAATATTATTGCGGGAAAACATTTGTGTATAGAACAATATTTTTGTGGAAATCCAGGATAAAATATGATAACTTAATGAGTTGGGTATAAAATAACCTTTTTAAAGCTCGTTTTTAATCGTCTCTATTTACTTAGTATGTAGTTAGTAGCATTCGGCAAATATTTTATCTATGTTCGCCTATTAAAATTTTTGTAGACCAAGAATATCCATACTAATATTATAAATGCCTATCTGTCTGCTACCTCTTCACGCCCAAAAACCGCTGAACCGATTCTGGTGTTTGGTATCAAGATACTATGATTCCCGGGGAAGGAAATAGGATATTTTAATCCCGTAAAAATATACGGTTCCCGCGCGATAAACGAATTTTGGCGCAACAGAGTTGCGGGCGTCATCTAGTTATGAAATAATACAAACAATATTTTATGGTTCCAATATTAAACGTGACTAACGCGCCAAAACCATTCCTTATATTATTTACGATGAAATATTAACATTGTGAACAGCCCCTGCGTAACAGTAAAATATTATGACGTTTCTCGTTTTTCCTCTGCCCATAGACAGCGTGACAGTGATGACAGGCGGCCTTTTATAAATTGTCCGCCTACCCCCAGAATACCGCGCTACCCAACAATTTCGAATTATTGCGCTAACAAGTTACGCAATTTTTACTTAACAAAATACTAATGGAATTAAACTAGTATTTGTGCGATTTAGGTGTTAAAAATATATTAATTAATTTAAGAGGATTTTTGAACAAAGTGATAGAAGACAGAAAATACGGTACGTCGATGTTGACTGGTAAGTTTAATAACTTTTTTATTATTTATTATTCCGACTATTTACCACACAAATAAATGTATTTAGGTCCTTTGAATTACACACAAAATCCCGCCACAAACAATCGTATAAGAAAATAAACACCTACTGAAATACTCGATCATAAAGAATTTCGTAGGCTCCCGGGTTATTGCAAATTCAACTCTTTGTGGTGCGCATTAGAGATGAAATTGATATGTCATGGGAGAGGTTTAGTACAGTGGGTGCCAATTTTTCAAAACACCCCCTTCCCCGCGCCTACAGGAACCTCCCCCCTTGCCATGGGCCGCGGGATCGATACCCGACCCCTGTTGTGGTGGCCATGATTTCATACTATTAATGGATTAATTTGGGAGTTTATCTATGAAACTAGTTTTTTAGGCTTGGTTTATTTTGGCAAAAGACGAACAGATAAAGGAGTGTAGAAAATGTTTCGTATTCACCAATGTTTATGCATTTAATTTAAACCTTTTAAATAGTTATACCTACGTGGCTGGGTAAAGCGTTCGCCTAGTACGTCTAATATCTACAGTGTAAAGCTAACTATTTCAGAACAATGAGGATAAAATACAAATTCTTTAGAATTAACCTTCACGTAGATAACTAAGGTTAATAAATTATTAAAATTAAATATAGTTGTATTAACGTTAGATAAGTACTAAGGAGCCTCGTTATTATATAAATTCTGAGTATTATTAGTTCAAATTCAACGTTTTCACTTTTTTGTTATATTTTGTTTAACTGTGTTCCATTAGGTAAATAATATTTTGTTTAAATTCGTATTTTATCCCCATAACTATTATGAGATGGCTACTATAGTATTATACATAGGCGGAGGCTCTGCCCGCGGCAACGGCGGTAAATCGGCAGATCCACTCGCATTCTGCACAAAAGTCAACTTAATCTCTTTACATTTAAGATCAAATTAGTTTCAAATTATTTAAATTTTCTACAAGTAGGTACGTAGAAAGGTACGCACATAAAGAACAATGTTAAAATCGGATCAGTAGTTTAGTCGGTATGAGAAATCATTTCCTTCCTTTTGGCTTTGCCGTAGTCGGTTAAAAATCGTGTATCTATGTACCGTACTTGTTGACCGTAGAGAAGCTTTCACGAATGTTAGCTAGGCGTCGAGGGGTTAAGAGCTTAGCTCGAGCCGCGCTGTCGCCCGAACAATGTCGATGCCTTTTTTTCAACAAAAAAAGAAAAAAGTATGATAAAGACCTCACCCATATCGCAAATGGGTCTCTTCATTATGATAATAGCTTTTTTGTTCAGACGAGGAGAGCCTATGGAACGGTTTAGAAACTGTAGCCTTTAATGTAGATTTAATAATATGTTTTTAAGGATTACTATTTAAGTATTTACCTTAGAACTTTTTTAAAAATGTTTTGGTATAATTCAGTTTTTTACATCGTAAGTATTTAACATGTTTTTCCAAAAACCATTTTCAATTTCAAAAATGACAAGCACTTAAAAAGTTATCATAGAATGGAACGTCATCAAACCAATGTGGCGTACTCGAAAACTAATTCGATTAAATGATGGTGAATGCTAAAACACTTAAAAGGTTGCGTTCAAAATCACACTAAGCCGTTTATAAAACATGCCAAGTTTCCTCCGAGTGATAAATGGTATTTTAAAATGTTGCCAACGCTAAATGGCACTGGCTAAGTGAAAATGGGATATTACGCATTATTTATTTTAGTTTTAGCGTTCCGTTTCACGGTTCTCCGTCTTCATCTTTTGTATTTTGAAATGATCAAATATTCTTCAAATATAAGAATTATTTTCGTGTTTTCTTATAATCAGAATGGCCTAATAAATAGTATGTATTTAAAATGGTCGGCTTATTTTATAGTTTTTAATGATAATATCCGCTTTTAATTGCGAGAATTTTAATAAAACCTTAATATATGAGAGCAAACAGTTCCAAACAAAACATGATTAACATAATATTGCTCCAACATATTTGTTGAAGCTGTATTATATACGTATGTTTGGGAATCGACGTGGCTCGCTGGGGGTATATAATAGCCCTTGTTTTTTTAGTCTGTTTGCTAAAGACGCATCTACATGCGGCCCGCGTCTATGTAAACAGCCAGTGTAAACAAGCCCTTATAAACGCATCCGCCGTCCTCTTAATAATGCCCGCCATGATTTTCATTATTTTATTCCGAATTAATAAGCCAACATGCTTTTTGTGAGGAGGCACTCAATTATTGGGAACTATAATTATCATCAAAACACAAAAGAGAGCAAGTATTGAGGTTAACAGCAAAGGCATTCTATAGGATGGAGACATGAAGAATAATGCATTCACATAATATTATAATATAGTTTTAAAATAGAATTCGAATAAAGTGATATTTTGCGTATCCTAATAAAAGAACAAGTAGGTACTAGGTAAGTACCTAAGTTTGCATAAAAATCGTAAATTCTTAAGGATTTGAAGAGTTCTTGACCCTGAGTAACCGCGCATGTTGAAAGCTATCTAGATATTTTTTCTTCGCTAAAATCCTGTTTATATATACGAAGAAAAGCTCTATGTAGAGGTTATGCGGAAATGTAAATAAATTGTGTTTTATAGGTACATCTATATTCTATGCTGTATCAAAGTTCAAACACAAAATACTATCAGAGAATTCATAGGCCGATGGCGGACCTACATAGTTTGGTCGCAATATGTAAAACTCAGCTGATAGTATCCGACTAACATCGACTTGACTTAGTCTGACCAAATGACGTAGGTCCATCAACTGCCTATGAATCAATTTCTTCGATGGTACATATTTTTGTGTTAAGTAATCTACGTATGTGGTTAGTAATGCCATGTTAGTGTAACAGCCACCTTACCGGTGTATAACTGGTGTTCATTTTACCTGGATACGTGCCTCAGGCAATCCAATCTTTTCGGCCAGCCGCTCCCGCGCGAACACGTCGGGGTAATGCGTGCGCTCGAACTCTGTGGACAACGGAAAAATTAGATCCGGAATCCAGAAGCTGTTAACCCAACAATCCCCAAGCGGCAGCCGGCTGCCGCATAGCAATTGAAAATCAATTGTGTCTGCGATACCCACGATGGAGGGATGGATGTTACAGTTACACTAGATTAATTATATTGTGTTTTTTAAATGGCTTTTTGTTAGAGTTAGAGCTACCGCACACCTGAGACACGACTGTCTTAAGACAGACTATCGCATAATAAAATGCACTAGATGCGCACATTTGAGACAAAACGTCTAATAGACAAAGTTGTCTAATGCGCCCCGCGACAAGTCTGACTAACGACTGTCGGCTTCCCTTTAAAGTGTATGCGAGCGCGCACATCTACGACAAAACTGTCTAGCCACAATAGACATAACTACCAGTAGTTCGACTCGAGGCTCGGAAACCTGGTTTATCTTCGCGATCCTGTTTGTTAGAAACGCCATACATTTCCAAAAGAGCGTTTTCACTTCGATTCCGCTCTGAACCGTCCGAAATTATTTCTGGTTTTGTTCTAAGAGCAAAATTAAATTGCTCACTGCTCAAAATACCGGTTAGAACCGTTTGCAGTTATGTTCGCCCCGCCCACTCACACACACCACGACCATCACCCATTGTCCACACATAAACAATTTATGGCCTATTGGCTATTAGATGGTGCACTAGAAAGGGATAGAAGATATCACTCCACTCCACTCGCAATACCGCTCGCATCTCTATTTCGCTCCGAACGAACACTTATCCAAAAACCTGGTTATACAGCGTTTTAACCTGGTTAAAATAATACCGGTTCCGAGAGTTACTTTCCGCGAGAAATTAACCAGGTTAATTTCAGAAGTAATACCGCTCGCATCTCTATTTCGCTCTGAACGAGCACTTATCAAAAAACCTGGTTATAGAGCGTTTTAACCTGGTTAAAAAAGTACCGGTTCCGAGCTCTGGACTTCGACTGCAAAGAGACGGACAGGTTTCAATATATTATGTCAAATTCGTCGGGTTTCACTAAGATTATGAATGGAATGTGCCTCGCGCTGGCTGATATAATTTATTTTTAAATACTTATAGATTTCAAAATTAGATTCTGAAAATTTTAATCACATGTGCCAAAACATAAACAATAATACGACCAAAAAGAGAAACACGTCCAGCGATCCAAGTACTATCTTTTCCGTCGAGTCTTTCCCGTTTATTTTTGAAGTTATTTTTATCCGAATGAGAACTTTTCTATCTATATCTATAAAACTAGCTGTCCCGGCAAACATTGTTTTGCCATTTTTGACACAAAATCTTACCCCCTCTTTTGTCCCCTAAGAGGGGTGGGGGGAAAAATTTTATACACCAGATGTTAAGTGGAAAAACAGTTAATAATATGAAGTAAGTCCATTAAAGAAAAAAGTTTGATACAAAACCCCTCTTTGGTCCCCTTAGAGGGGTGGGGGGGGGGTAATTTTTATACACCAGATGTTGAGTTGGAAGGAGGCAAATATATCTGCGAAAACCGTATGCAAATCGGATCAGTAGTTTTCGTGTTAAAGCAAAAGTCTTATACAAAACCTGACCCCCTCTTTCGTCCCTTTAAAGGGGTGGGGGAAAATTTTTATACACCAGATATTAATTTGGAAGAAGACAAATATATCTGTGAAAACCGCATTCAAATCGGATCAGTAGTTTTCGTGTTAAAGCAAAAGTCTTACACAAAATCTGACCCCCTCTTTCGTCCCTTTAGAGGGGCGGGGAGAATTTTTTTTATACACCAGATATTAAGTTGGAAGAAGACAAATATATCTGCGAAAACCGCATTCAAATCGGATCAGTAGTTTTCGTGTGATGCCGGAACAAACATACAGACAGACAGACAGACAGACAAAAAAACTAACTAACTTTTCGGCTTCTATAGCGATATTGTAACACCCTCCGCTTATTATTTTTTGAATATCTTTAATGTACAGAATTGACATTTCTACAGATTTATTATATGCATAGATTTTTCAGAACTGCTCGCAATAGACGTAAAATGCACTCGGTTTTAATTTTATTAATATACAATTTGTTATTTGAAATACCTAAGTTGTAAATATAAATTATTTCAAATTGACGTGTTTCACATCCCGTACAAGTGTGTGACAAGTTAACAACCCTTGCGATTATCGTCATATACGTCAAATTTAAAAATTTCTAACTTCTAAGTCGGCATGCTCTATAATTCTGTCTACTCTGTCCGGGCGTTCTCTACTGTTTAATATTATACAATTGTATGCGTTGCGTCATCGTAGTCAAGACAGTTTTGACTTGGTGTGCGCCACATGAATCATGATAAACATAACTGTTTTAATTGTGTCGTAAGACTGACTTGTCTATGTGAAACAAGACTGTCTAACTACAGTCGTGTCTCCGATGTGCGGTCGCACTTAACCTAAGTTCATATAATATGTTTGAAAGATATTCATGTAATATGTCTGTTACAAGTTTTCACATTTCAGGCTCGCATATTTTAAGATTTGACCTTAGTGATTTCGTTATTGAATTTGAAACGTTAGAAAAAAGTGCTACATGCATAGAATTATAACCTTTAGAAGAAGCATCCAAAATGAGTGAAAGAGAAAGTAGTATATGCTATTTCTGTAAGACAAAAAATGACGACAATATTTTCTCGATACACATTTTGCATGCAAAAACATTGCTACAGTTTTGATGGCGTATGCGGTATGCCATATCCAAGTATTGACATCGTTGGCTACATGAGCTAGTGTTTCAAAAAGTTGGTCAGCTCAATAGGTTTACTCTTGTTTATCATGCGGAGTCCGCATATTTTTTTCGTAAAAATCTATGCCATGAAAATGGTTATATAATCCTAGGGTTCAATCCTATTTGAATCAGTACAGCGCGCAGCGGTCTCAGCACAAAAAGTAAACAGAAAGACAGACATACTTTTCTTATTACGATACCTTCGATTGCGGATTCTTGGAAATCAATTGTTGTTCTATTGTTATCGCGGTCAACGGTGTCCTTATGGGGCTTGATGGGTAAATAATGAATAATGATATTTCTTACATCAATAACAGAGATAATAGAGGCCCAGAACAGTAGAACAAACAAACAAAAAGTGAGATTAACACGAATATCAATAATTGTGCCGTGCCACGGGCCGAGAGCTGGGCAAACATGAGGGACAATATTTATTTATTTACTAATAACTGTTATTGCAAACAATAAATAAGATGAGAGGGACACGGAATTGGTTTATAGGGACTCCGGGGAACGCTTAGTTACTGCCAACGCCAATTACGATATGAAATGTTGTACCATTTCACATAATATAGGTATTTTGAACCTGTTTTTATTAAAATACTAGCTGACCCGGCAAACGTTGTTTTGCCATATAAATTATTTCTAGTATCAATATAAAAAGTAGATAAAAACCTATTCGCAGGCCTAATGTACATACAAACATTAAAATCGGTTGAGCCGTTTTAGAGGAGTTCGCGCACAAACACTGTGACACGACAATTTTATACATTAATTAGAAAGAGACTAATTGTTGCCTATTGATCTTGTATTTGTACTATGTTGCTTCAATACAATGTTTGTTTAACTCCGTAGGACTATAGAATCATTCAAGAGCCTCTTTATATCTCATCAACATTAAAGAGACCAAACTTATATCATTGTACTAATATGTAATGTCAATTGAACCTGCGCTTTTATAAAACTATCGATTTTAATTCGTTATTCTCTCAAGTCTTTAAATGCACTCAGCACTTAAAGACTTGTGAGAATTATGACGAATTCGAAAAACGTTAAAAGCCATGTCATAGACACTAAAATATGTCTCCTAATCAATTGTAATTCTGTTCTCTTACCTTTTTCAAGACTATCTATTTGGTCGTTGGTAAAGGAGGTTCTATTTCGTTGCAGTTTCCTCTTCAGTCGCAGCCTCATCTGGGAGTCCTCGTCACCTGATGACGCGTGCTCGCTGTTGCCATCAGAACCAGCTTCCGACTGCAGGGGATCCACTAAAAAGTAAGTAGTCGTTAGAAATGATGACAATGATAACGTTAACACTGTAGTTACTGCAAAAACTAATAATAATTTGTTCGGAAGGAAAAGTTTTTTATGGACGCATAAAAGAGAGATGTAAAATTTAAAGTACATAGTAGATACGAATATTAAATATACCTACACAATAAAAGTAAAGCCTAAGTGCAACATAGTTAATCAAAGTTTGGAGTGCAAAAGGACAACAGTCGAATTCTAATAAACTAGCTTTTGAGTCAAAATTCACTGATGTTGGAGATCATTTGTCTAAATTTACTAACAATGTTTAAACGTCGGACGTATTATCAGATGTAGTGAAGGGGAACGAGGCTCTCCATCATGAGCCATCAGCGCCACTCGACGTTGTTGACGACAGTCCACCAAATGCATCAGCAGAATTACACAATCGGGCCCCAAGAATTACAGACAAAAATTTACTGTAACCAGTCATCGTGAGCTGCGCTACGGTATCATAAGTTCGGCTCGAGGGTTCAAGCTAGATCGGTTTAGTCCCCTAAATAACAGGGTGATATCAAAATTAAACGTTACTCGTAATGTTGTCGACATGCCCTCAACTAATTGATTAATTTGCTTTATGGTTGAAGTGGTCGGTGCAGGATTCGATGCCCGGGCGGGTAATAGCCCACGGGTAGCTGCCTCTCAATGGCCGGCTGTTACACAATCTGTCACATTTTTCTGATGATACGCCATTTTAACGTGGGCGGGAGTTAATTTTCCTAATGGAAACAATTTATGTCTTTCAGCATCTGTATCTGTGGCCGAACTAAATGATCAAGATCAGACAAAGGCGTAAAAACTTGCAAACATATTCGATTTCAATCTTGTGAACTGTCATTTCTTTTCTTGAATTTTACACAAAATGGTTAAACTTTTTATCCCTAAATCTTCTAATATATATAAATCTCCTGTCACGATGTTTGTCCGCGATGGATTCCTAAACTACTTAACCGATTTTAATGTTTTTTTTTAATGTGTGCTTTTTTCCAACTTGAGAGATAGGATAGCTTAGATCTTTAATTATAGTCGCAATTTTATTTTATTGCAAATTATTTGTCTATAAAGAGCGATCATTGTTTATGCGACGCGGGTCACGGGATAGCGATGGACGTTGTCATGGTGACATACTTATTTAGTCACTAATTCAATAAAATAATACGGGCGATATACTTTATATAATATGGCAAAGAAACGTTTGCCGGGACAGCTAGTATTATTATGTATTTTGATATTATATTGTGTGAATTGTGAACTCTTAACATATCAGCATATTTTTCGACATAAAGAGTTGTACATGATTGATGCGCGACACTCGTGGACTTTCCAATCGGTTGACAATTTTGATTGATCGCTCTGTGTGTACGCGCCCTTATTGCTCCTAATGAGATCGCGTCCGCGTCATCTACTAATGTGATACGTTACGTTAAATTTATGTAAATCGTTCGCAAAACTAGTAGTTTAAATGTAGCTCGACAGCCAACTTTGAAAAATATTAAATCATACTTAGTAGTAAACAATTTTGAACAACTTCTGACGTTTAGTATGTAAAGTCTTCACTTCACTTGTCAGTAAAGTTGGTGATGTTTATCCACAAGAAATTACATTACCTCCGCTCAAGATAAATAAGGATCCAAACTTAGACACATAACTTTAAAGTTTCTAAGCATATCTCGGGGACCCTTAAGCTTGATAAACTGGCTCATCAGACGTCTCGGGACTTCGCTCCTTTTATTCCGTTCCTCGTTACGAAGACAACTATAGAGATGAATATTTTTTCCTTCGCAATCCGCTTTTTCATTATTTATCCTCGCGGAGCGAACATAAAGGAGGTATTCATTAAAAAAAACGATCCGAGAGTCGGCGGCACTTAACCACAATTCCACCAATGACGACCTACAAATGATCGAAGGAGAAACTTCCCCGAGCGCCGGGCGGGCCGCCCGGGCGGAGCGAAACACGAAAAATACATAAGAGAAAATAATAGTAGTAGGAAAATAAGAAAAGGAACGAAATAAAAGTGGGGGCGGTGAAAAAATTGGAGAAAACAAGCACAAAGGGGACCGAAGAAAGTCGGGGCTCGCGGAGATAAAGCGGAATTGGAGTTATCGGGGCGGACTCGGGGGGGCACGATTATGTGAGATCGATACTGTCACTCACCGCGCCGCACCGCACCGCACCGCATGCCGCACAACCGGTGTGCACGTGACCTAATGTATGGTTGTAACGACTGATTTGCAACTAGTAACATAAATCAATTGACCAATATATATTTGAATAATAATTAACCAATATATTTCCCAGATGTAAAGCAGAGGTACATTACATGATTGTTACAAATGATTTGTATAAAACAACTTAGATCAATTTATTTTTACATATTTTGCCATAGAGATTAACGGCTATTTCATTAAGAAATTAGTAGTATTATTAAAGGTTACAAGATATAAGTAAAATCGCTACGCTTATGACTTGTACCGCGGGTAATGCGGGCCGCCTCTATTTTGGCGAATGGACAGGACGCACTTCCTGCTCCTTATTGTATCTATTGCGTATTGGTTTCTAGGCACGTGCAGTTTTTAAGAAAAAAAAATGTAACTGTTTTTAACAATAGTTCGTTCGTGAAAACTACTTTCGTAGAGCGTCTACGAAAGTCGTAGACGCTCTACGAAAAGTTGGTGACGTGGACATTATATTTATTTTACGTTTTTTAAATAAATTCGATATCATTATTTCGAAATGAAATAAATAAAGTAGCTTTACATATTTTGAAATCTATCTACCGAATTTGTAGACGCTTTACGAGGTTGTAACTTGTAGTTATTCTATTGGCGCCCGTTGACAACTAATAATTGTTATTGACAATGCTACAATGTCTAGGATATCTACTTGGATTTTTTACCAGACACCGTCTACATCTTTATGAATAAATAAACACAATATTACAAGACTTCTTAAAAATTCATACCCAAATATCAGAATTTCACCGTAACGACTGCCGGTAAAAAATGTAATGTAAAATTAATGACGCTACCACTTTTCCGGCCGCTCTAATAAAGACGTCGTCCATTTTTATTTGGCCTCTAACGGGCCCTACATTAATAGGCCTCACGAAGGGCCGAGGGACCTTATGAATTGGTTGTTTGTAATCAACTGAGTATCCCCGACAGGCCCATCTAAATTACCGAGGGTAGATAAGCCTTAGTTTTTATTATTGTGAGTTCGAGTGTGTCAATTGATGTCGTAATGTGTGGGGTGGGCCTTGCGCGGAGAAATGCTTGAGCATTTGCGAAGTTAGACAAGAAAATGCTTATTATTCTCGGTATGGTAAAATAAAACGTAAATTGCGTTATTTGCATATAAATATATTATGTAGTGTTTTTGATGTAATGCATAAAATGTTGTTTACAAATATAAGCAATATTAATCAGCCTAAAAAAGACATTAATGTTGCCCATTTGAAACAGAAATATTTAGATTTACTCTCAAACCAGTTTCTCAATTTCTACAAGATCTATTGCGATGGTTCTAAAGACTCTTCGGGAGTAGGTGCTGCAATTTTTGATGCTCATGCCGACACCTCATTCAAATTGAAACTACATAAATCACATTGTATTATGGAGGCCGAGTTAGTTGGTATCCACAAAGCCCTGTGCTATATAGAATCAATCAATTTTGATATGTTTGTTATTTTTAGTGACTCCCGAAGTGCACTGCAGCACTTGGCTCGCTGCACCTCGAATTTTCGAGGTACAGCGATTGCCTGCCAAATTTTAGATTTGTTGATGAGATACAAAGAACAAAACAAAGTAATATTGATTCATTGGATTCCCTCGCACATAGGTCTTGTAGGGAATGAGAAGGTGGACATTTTAGCTAAAGAAGCTATAAATGATGGACTCATTTGTGAAAATTTTCCCCACTACACTAATTACATTTCTATTGTAAAACAGCTTTCATATAAAACTTGGAAGGAATATTTTGAAACAACATCCCTTACAAAAGGCATATGGTATAAAGTTATCCAATCGACGCTGCTTAAAATTCCCTGGTTTGAAGGTTCTTTGAACAGACAATATACGTCAATAGCTTTAAGGTTGCGATCTGGACACATTCCATTAAATAAATTTGCATTTTTAATGCGCAAAGTGGCATCACCTAATTGTTTGGAGTGTGATAAGGTTGAGGATGTCCAGCATATACTGATGGAATGTGTCCAGAACGAAGTAGCTAGACAAGATATATTTTATAACTTAGATATAAATGTTTACGATGTAAGTGTATTCTTTCCATTTCTGTCTGCTCCTTTATCTAAGGAAGCAATTGCTTTGTATAAATTAGTTTTGTTTGGCTTAAAATTAAGAGATACAAATTAATTATATTGTGTAGAATTTAAGAATGGCTCTTTACGAGAGTGACATGGTTTTATTGTACCTAACTCTCTATAAAAAATAAAGACTAAAAAAAAAAAGTTGTCAATAGATAACATACTTTAAAAAATCTATGATATGTGGTTTACCTTGGATCTAGAGCTCTTTCTACCAATTCTCATGAAATAATCATGTTTCGATCATCTATCTCACTCACTCACATATGAAATTATCAATCGCGGTTTGAAACAGCATTGCGAATTCAAGGATGGGGCGTCTCATTGATCATCTAACTACAAAAACGGCTCGCATTACAAAGTAACACGTGTTGCGTTCAGCGGAGTGCACTTGCGACTCACTTGCGACTCAATTGCGACTCACCCGCGAGTCAATTGCGACTCAATTGTGCGTCAACAATCCACTCGGTGGTTCAATTAAAAGCTATTGTTTCATTTATTCGTTCGTTCGAGTGATCGCTCTTGTAACCGATAGTTCTGACACCTGGCACTGAACGAACCAAATGAACCTTTAACTTTTTAATTTGCAATACTTTGTAAACGGCCAAGGCAGACTAGGAGTAGACAGAGAAAATGTTAAATGTAAAGGTTAAGACTTCAGAGATAGCTTCCTTCAGCTCTTTTAATACATACAGTATGCGACCAACACGTTTTGAAGAAACTACCATTTCTAAGACTAAGCGAAAACAAATATAAAAGGACCGTAAGTCCGTAAATTTTGCCGTTATAAAAATTACCCATTCTCAGGAAATTAAATTATGTATCTTCTTACTTGTCAAGTTCAATATAATTATTATATTCAGCGGTTTGAGCGTGAAGCATCCTTCACTCTATTCCTCAACGGACAGACATACTATTATTGAACATACTAGTATTGAATATTAGTATAGATTAGTATGGATTTGCAGGTATAAAACTTTCCACGGAAAATCTACCTACAAATTCACCCTTCGGTCACAGACGTAGTCGCGAGCCATACTTATTGTTTTGGAAAACTTCCAATTTATTTCTAGTAAAATATGATCCGAAAAATTGTTTTATAGATTTGGAAGAAATAAATTTTGTCGTGACTTAATATAATAAGCGTTTTGTTTTGTTTTGACTTTGATTTATTTTACGTCGTATTTCATTTTGAACTTATTCTTACATTTTTTTGTAAACTATAAGTTAATATTTGTGATAGAAGTTTTTAATGTCTGTTATAAAAAGCTTTAAGCTTAGGTATACTTTTCACAGACCAGTTTTAAGTGCTTTCCTTTTTTTGTTTGAAAGCATAACAAATGCTGGTTAACTATATATATAGTTAACCAGCATTTGTTATGCTTTGTTAATGTCGAACTAACTGTCTGTTTGTCCCCGTCAATATTCATATATGTTTGACGACATGATTATTTATACATGGTGTATGAACAGCCGGCATTCGTCCTAATAGGCACAGTTAAATGTAATACAATCGCATTGTAAAGTCAATACCATAATATAATGACTGAAAATAGACGCCAACATGCATGCAGACACGTCAAATTGTAAAGAAATTCTTACTATGCATTTTACTTTTTTTGGCAACATCTTTAGCTTTATTACAGCAGGATTCTAGAACTCCTAAACTTTCCTTTTTGTATAATAAATTAAGTTTGTTCTCTGTTTGGTATTTTTGAACCGTTTTGCTACAGAGCCATTAACGTTAATTTTATACTTACAGAGACAGCCGAGTGCACATTATAATATACAAAATTGAACTGACGACAAATTCAAGCTAGTTTTAGTATTCAAGTATTCAAATGTCGATTACAGCCAGAAAAGATGCACATTAGATAAACCCGCCATTTTACAAGTTGACAGTATCGACCGCTGTGTTGTGAACGCGGCTTTAGAGCAAACCGCTTTGTCCACTCGCTGTTTATGTTCTAAACCTGTGTGCACAAGCAATTTGCGCCGCAGCCACACACTGTGGCTTTCATTAATTTCCTATTACAAATTATTAGTATTTAAAAATTAAAACTATATTAACAACGAAAACGTAGCCAATGTTTTCCAGGACAATAATATTATGAATCTAGTGACAGATCTTTTATGAAAATCTTTGTGGCTTAGTCCCAACGGATAAAATTATAATACGCACATACAATAAACATCAATTATTTTGGTAGTATTTGGGGTAATGCACAGACTGCCAAAATTCCCCATGATTTCGTATGTTTACCGTAGACGGATAAAGAAATAACAATTTTGCTAAAACTATTTTAAACTGCTTCAATATTAGGTATTTTCAAAGTCACGACTCCCGACTATAATAATTACTGTGTAACGATTTTTTTCTTGTTTAAAATATCGTACGCGCCATGAACCAAAAACTCTATGAAGCATCCTACCGTTCTATTGTTACCGTGCCCGTTTAAAATTATATGTAAAATTGAGTTCTTGACAAATACATGTCTATGTAGTGTGTGCATCATACATTGAACGGTCGATCACGTTCCAATATAACATAACGTGAACAACGTAGCTTAACTTAAACATCAATTTTATTGAAACTTCGAACAAAAATATTTAAAACTACTGGCCGCATTCGGAAAGATTTAATGTTAACTTTAAGTTTAATGGAGAGTTTGACAGAAAATGAGCTTATGTGCAAATATTCATTAAATTAAAGTTAAGTAATTGTTAAACAACTCTGAGTGCAAAAGTAAGACTTACTGAAACTAAGTGTTATTTAAACAGAAATAAACTTTTAACCGCGAAAAATCAATGGCACAGTCAAAGTGAAAACTGAAAGTTGAGGGTAGTTACGGCTAAGGGTGGGGGGGAGGGGGGGTCATTAGAAGACAGGTCACGTGGCGGCCAGGACGCAAAGTTTAATTCGCGTCGAGTGTGAAGTGCTAATCCACTTTCAAATGTGCTACTTTCATGTTACATTAAAAACGCTGGAAATTTAAAATTTAAAAACAGAAAATGTTTTTTTTTTCTCTTTTTTTTTAATATTTTAGTAAGCTATAAGCAAAGACAATAATTACTAACTCAGACTCGTAGACAATAAAAAAGCAAGACAGCGCGTGTCATTTTTTAAGACACTTCACACGCTCACGCACACATGCATGAAACTACGCCACTTCATACTTGGCCTTTTCCTTCGTACGTGATTAGTCGACTGACCATGCAAGATCGCGGTTCGACTCACACATAAATGAAAAATCAACCTCGATTATTGTTTTTCTATCTTTCGACTATTCTATAATATTATGTACTTGCTATTATGTATGTTATATTTTATCTACCAATAAATTCGCAATCAATACGAAAACTCACGCATACCTAAGTTGTAACTTCGCAAGACAGAATTTCTTTCAATAAAAACCATTCACATTTATGTTATCATAAATCATAGACAGTGGGATGGGGGCTCCCCAGTGGGGTGGGGAGTGAGGAGTTGTTAGCGAGCTTCTTTACAGGCACGTAGACTGTGGTGCGCCAGATTATGTCTCATTGTTTGCGCCAAGAACTTGACTTTGTTAAAAGGATTTCGGTAAAAGTAACGAATTGAGAAAAGCCGTCGCCATCTCAAAGAAGTTTTGCGAGTATTAAAATTATTTGAGACGTTTTGTTTGTAGAGCAGAGGTCTGTTAATGGTCGCGCAAAAGTTTATTCGGATTGTTATCTAAACAATAAATTGAAATATCTTACTGTTATTTATCAGTAAATATATCAGAATATATTTTGATTGTGTCTGAATAAACACGTTAGCAATCTTATACACCCAGTAAATATTAAAACAAATGCTACGTAATGAAAAAGTAAATAATATCTTACTTTTATTATATTGCTTAATATTAGATTAATCTTTAGGTGCTCCGTAATCATATTATGTCTAATGTCACGAATGGTACCACAAGGTCCTTATAAGTAATAAGGTGAATATGAAATCAAAATTTAAATAGGACTGACGAATAAAAATTCTACTGCACCAAATCAGGTGCACAACCCAATCATTGACATCCACATTTTCATATCGGTCCTCCAGCAAAAACCTTAAGCTCTATCGACGCGAGTAAAGCCGGGATAAGGCGGTTTTCACCCCGGGTGTAGTTCGTGACGTCACGTTGACGTGGAACGTGACGGGAAAGCGGACCGTGTCTTTGAATATTACTTTTTGATGCTGCTCAAGGGTTAAGGACAAAATTAGGAGGCTTCCGAGTTACGAATGATGCTGTATTTTACAATTTTATGTTTGATGGTAAACGATTATGTCACTTAGAAACACGAACAATTATTATTTCTGAATAACATACTTGCATCGTAGAATATATCCCACGAAAAACATGAAATGTAAAAGGAGCCAAGCAAAATATTGCATAGCTATTCAATACTTCTCTCGTAAAAAGTTTTCAGATCACATTCAAGCCAAGCCTTCAACTTATTTTGTAATTTAAATCAACATTCAGTAAATGTATCAATAGATTTCTTTATTTTATAATTATTATAGTGGCTTGGCAATGAACACAAGAGAAACAAATATAAAACTGCATGTTTGGAGAAGTTCATACTTACACAGACGGCAAGCGAGTGTTTTAATAAGTAACAACTAACGACGCATGTGGCCGATGGTACAATTAGTCGGTGATTATTTCTCTAGTGCTCATTGCCAAGCCACTATAATAATTATAAAATAAAGAAATCTATTGATACATTTACTGAATGTTGATTTAAATTACAAAATAAGTTGAAGGCTTGGCTTGAATGTGATCTGAAAACTTTTTACGATAGAAGTATTGAATAGCTATGCAATATTTTGCTTGGCTCCTTTTACATTTCATGTTTTTCGAGGGATTTCATTTCTTTTTTGAAGGTTTTTTATTCTTTTCTTTTCAGGTCACGTTATAAATTTTCTGTACTTAGCTTAGCACCCGTTCTCTATCTCCTTTATATTTTTTCTTTGAGGCTTTGTTAGTTCTATAGGTGGACAACGTAACGTAAATACTTCTGAGTTGTGAGTCGATTATTATATTCATATATAATTGACTCTTAAGCTTTAATACTTGAAGGTGGTCATTTTTAGCATTACCGTTGAATACATAGAAGCACTGATGTAAGCGTCTCGAGTCTCGACGTTCCTCGCAGGAAAGGAGCTCACCTTATTTCATGTGATAACTTAAAACTCCCATATTATATCGAGCGAGTATATCGCAGTACTGATTACATTAATTATATTTAAATCGAATTTTAATACGTAAAACAAATATTATGCAGTCGAAACTCATTCTGTTCTTGCAAAGTTGCAAACATAAAAATCTTTTCTTTTATTCATTTATTGTTTCCCTGCCCAAAGGATGAAAACGGGACCCTATTATTAATAAGTCTTCGCTGTCTGTCCGTCGTTCATCCGTAATCCGTATGTCACCAGGCTGGATCTCGAGAACCGCAATAGCTAGATAGTTGCAATTTTCACAAATTATGTATTTATGGTGTCTTTATAAAAGCTAATAGTCCAATTAAAATAAAATAAATTATTAATGGGGGGCCTCATACAACAAACATGATTTTTTCCCCCTTTTTTGCTCTATATCCATAATGGTAACAGTAAGGTTTTTGAAAATTTCAGAAAATACTCGATTGTACTTTAACTTTAATAATTAATAATAAAAATTAAATAAACTTATTATTTAAGAGGGGCTCCCATACAAATTTACGGTACGGAACCCTATGTACGCCAGTCCGACTCGCACTTGGCCGGTTTCATAATTTTTCCTTTCATTGTGAATAAAGACCTATCCGGGTACCAAATTTCAAGGTTCTAAGTCTGCTAGAAGTGCCTTAGAATTTTGATGATCTGTCAGTCAGTGAGTGACAAAATGTAGTAACTTTGGCCATCTGTAACTATTAAGCTATTAATCGAATTTTCATGTTATTTGGAGGTTAAGCTAGTTTTAATACTTGCTCCTAGTGACCGAAATTCTAAATCCCTAGCTTTTTTGACATCGAAGGTAAAGGGGGTGTGAAATAGCCGCGAACCGCTTCGAGAAAAGTATGGTACGGCCGTGCCTTTGCTAAAAAGCTTGGCTGGGGCACTGCCGTGCCCCCAGATTATACTAGTGATTTTTAATACCATGTCATTTATTGATAAACGAAATTATTAAGCTGCTAGCGCTCAACATGACTATTTATGGCAGGGGTTCCCAATCTTTTTCAGCCTGCGGCGCAGTTAGGTACACGTCACAGTATTTTGTCACGGCGCCCTACTCTACCTAGCTATTACAAAAAGATACATAAATAAACACCTTTAATGATTAAAGTTAGGTTAAATACGTAAGTATTAATAATAAACAAATATTTAATCATCTGTCTGCTTTGTATAATTAATATTTTAATTTTATTTTATAATATTTGGTGTTTCGGATAATGATGGAGGTTGTAAGCTTGATGTAACTATAGCACGAAGCCGTAGCTTGGTCATTGAACTTCTTCTCATACATCTGACGTTCCACGCCAGTATTCAATGAGTATTTACCAAGCATCAAGACCAGGTTTTTTGGATTTTTTCCCCATGTAAATACACAGCCGCAGAGCTGCTGTAGACCTGTTTCAGGCAAGCCTGAATCGCCTTTTCAACCCCAACAAAAAGAGTGGTGTTATAAGTTTGACGTGTCTGTCTGTCTGTTGTGTGTGTGTTTGTCCGTTGCGTTGCATCCAAACGGCTGGACCGATTTTGATATAGTTTTAATTGTTCGTAAGCTGACTTTATCGAGAGTGTTCTTAGCTTTAGTTCATGATCATCAGCCCGGTCAGTGCTGAACAATTTGGTTTTATCTACATCTAATGAATAAATCGGGGGTTGTTTTAACATTTTACTCGTCTGATCTTCTTACCTCGTTTATGTTCCTCTGCGGCGGGCCTGTTTAGCTGCGGCGGTAACGGCGCTGGGATCGCCGGCGCGGGCGCGGTGGGGAGGCTAGGGTACCACCACCCCGTCGCCGCCTGCCCGTTGAACATCCTCAGCTTCTCGTACACGCTGTCGTTCTGAGCTGATGCTGCCTGCTCCTTCTGCGAGGCCAGGTTCCGGAGTACCCGGTTTATTGAGGACACCTGTAGGTTGAGGATGTGGTTAGGAAAACTGCGATAGGTACAACATTTTCGTAAGAGAAGACATGATGAAATCTCTATTTAATAAAAATGAAGAACAAGGAAGTTATGATATTTAATTCAAGTCTTAAAAATTGGTTTTGATGAGATGTTTGTTATTTAATAAGTACACAAAAATATTTAGATTTTTTAAATTTTACAAAATCACGGAATGTAGCCTAGTGTTCCTATACATAATACAAACAGATTTATATGTTTTATAAGTAAACATTTCTAACATAACAAAACACAAACAAAAATATACAAATCATTCGCGAGCAATATATAACCTCCTTTTAGCCAAATTCTTTTCAGATGTCAACAGTTTTTCCGGTCACATTCGCGCTTTTGCGCGCGCTGCCCGCCCTCCGGAAAAATGTATTTCCCCGTCGCCATGGCAACAAGAAAACAGATAGATATTATTATCTAGGGACGCTCCGCTGTCTGTACTCTGTATGTACTTGTACGTGTTAAATGGGCATACATACAGGGTTCCATTTGTGTGAGTCAGGTTTTTACGCATGCGTGCTTTTTCGGCGAAAGTGGATGGATATTGGGGTTTTTAGGCCCCGAAGGGGTGAGGGTGGGGTCTGGCCTAATCTGTGTCCCTTTGAGGCTCCCGATTGGAATTTAGTAATCATATTAAATTTTAAATTACACGTACTTGGAAGTTAAAAGGGGGAGTTTGGCAATTTATTTCCCATTAGCCACGGTGTAGTTTGGCCGAGATTTAGCTCTTGTTACATGCCTACTCGCTCGCGAAGATTGCCGATAGTATTATTGTGTACCTATGTTTAAAAGTATCAACGTAGTTTACGTTGACGTTTTAACTATCTAAATAATTAAACTACAAACCTACCTAATAATGAAAATTAGGAATTGAGGTTTTTTAACTTCATTCATCTATCAATATATTTGATTGTCAATAAAAATGCAAGTGTCAACAAACGGATAGGTTACCCTGATACAACTGAGCTGACGGAATCTTGGCTTACGTTATCGCAATCCACTTCACATGGAACAGGGAAGTCTCATTGTGTCTATCTAGATTCTAGGCACAATCGGCTATGAGACAAGTCACGAGACGAGTTATCTAATATATATAAATCTCCTGTCACGATGTTTGTCCGCGATGGATTCCTAAACTACTTAACCGATTTTAATGTTTTTTTTTAATGTGTGCTTTTTTCCAACTTGAGAGATAGGATAGCTTAGATCTTTAATTATAGTCGCAATTTTATTGCAAATTATTTGTCTATAAGGCGCGACCATTGTTTATGCGACGCGGGTCACGGGATAGCGATGGACGTTGTCATGGTGACATACTTATTTAGTCACTAATTCAATAAAATAATACGGGCGATATACTTTATGTAATAATATGGCAAAGAAACGTTTGCCGGGACAGCTAGTATTTTATATTTTTAAAATTTAATAATTTATTTTTTTCCCCATGAGGCTTTTCCCATCATGGCGCTACTATGATTTTAATAAAGGTGGCAAGCACTTTATTTTTCATATCAACTAACTTAAAAATTCGCACACAATTCTATATTCGAATAGCTAAACTATTTCCCTTAATAGCGCGCATAATTTGTAGCAACATTTAGTTGGCTTAATCCGATGTACCGCTAATGGAAGGTAATGCTCCAGGTGTTGCCAGCGCAAATACTAATATTTT
Source organism: Polyommatus iphigenia (assembly GCA_963422495.1). NCBI lineage: Eukaryota > Metazoa > Arthropoda > Insecta > Lepidoptera > Lycaenidae > Polyommatus > Polyommatus iphigenia. Next base: position 28,033,568 of record OY730181.1, on the reverse strand, counting down.
ATACCAGGTATCTGGTATAGGTAGAATTTGTAGCCTATTTAGAGGGTGATTTCATTGTTCGTCTCCATTTTCCCATTAGATAATACAAGACTTTGTTGTAGGATGAAAAAAGTACAATATTATGATTGCAATAAAACAATATTATAATAGATATTGGGCTCCTATTTTTACAGAAGCCCGAGTAATGAAGTGTGTATTATTATTTTACTCGGAATCAGATATTACAGGGTAGTGGGTAAAAAGTTTAAAACCCATTCAATCGTAATTACTCTTTCTTTTAAGACACAAGTTTATCGCTACATTATAATCTTTTTTTTCTACAATTCTCCAAACGTAACTTAAAGAAATTGGAACTGATATTAACACTGTACTATCGGCTCTAGTAGATATAAAAGATTCCAATTGGAATAAGAACATTAATTGTTCCTACTAAGTCATAACTTTTAATTCACCAATCTTATACTTTTAATTTAATTTCATATTATGATATAATCATTAAAGATTAATAAAATCAATGATCACCTGTCAGTTTGAGTGGGATTAGCTCGATATGGCTCAATTCAACGTGTTTGTGTCAGCAAAGGTCATTGAACTTCAGTCTTTACATCACTGACTTTAGTTGGACGATTTTACCCATAAATTAAATTGGCACATCGCGTCTTGCTCCCTTTCCTCTTATAATCGTAGTCGTCATAAAATCTAAGTAACAAATATTTATCCAATAAGAATCTTTTATAAGCTAGTTCTGTGATAAATTAAATGTTTTCTCATACTGATTTTTTCGTTCCAAATTTAATTAATCATTATATGACATATCAGGTATAGATCTACCAGGATCTGATGGCAAAAAATGAGAAAAGAAATTGACTCTAGCAATACCGGGGATTGTAATAAAACTTTTTGATCCTTTTTGTTCCTTATAGCAGCTAAATCTGTGTGTGAAAGTTGAAACATGCAAATATATATATTTATCCAATGATCAAGGATATTTTTTGAAAATCTGCCATCCTTTCCCATCAGATCCTGGTAGACCTATCTAAGCGACAATTTTTTTCCACAGCCTTATTTTTTGCGCTATAAAAAAATTAACAACACGCTGTCAAAATTTAAAATTGGAACGGTCAATTTTAAGCGCCATGGCCCTTGGCGGCCAACGTCGCTTACGTCATTCGGCGCCGAGGCGGTCGAATCAGTGATCAACGGTGTGTATAAAGGGCCGACTCCACGTGGCGTCGCGTCGGCCGACACGAGGGGCCCAAATGAGATTTTAAAAAGAAAAGGTGCTCTCCATTATTGGATTTGAGGGTTACAGTTATTGTTTCATATTTTTCATCGCATAAGGTCTCGTTACAATATGTCCCTACATACCTCCAGTGTGAACTGGAGGTAATATTCGGAAAGTATTCCAAATGAACTGAAAGTGCGATGCAAACGAGAAAAAGCTGTTGCAAAATAATACTATTGTTACTATTGTTATATAGCTGATAATCGAAAATCAGAGTAACCTAGAAATAATTTACTCAATAAGGAGCACAATACACTGTGTAAAGTTAAATATTCTCTCGCAGTAAAGATCGTTTCTTAATTAACGCCGCACGCTGAATATAGGACAAAAAATAAACTTGGTGTGAGGGAAGGGATCGAATTTCAACATGCTATGTGACATGCGTACACGCAATGATATTCGTTACGAGAGGTGAGGCAACATAAAACGAGGTATACATTGCATATTTTAAACGGCGGACGAAAGTCTAATGACTGATAGACGAGCAGTGTATCCTGCTTATTGCAATATCCTCGTTCAGGATTATTGTGCGCGGGCGTTCTCCTGTCACTTTGACGTTTGACAGGTGTCACTATGGATGCGCGTGCGCACGTCGTTGCCTTGAGACACGGCAATAGATCATTCGGTTACGATAGTGTTCGAGATCCCCGAGTAGGTGGTCCGGTTAGAACAAAGCAGCGATAACCATCGAAGATTATGTCAAAATCAATAGCCCAATCAATTAAAAAATTTGTAAAACATTAAAAACTAAAAAATGTTTTTTTTTGTGAATATAATTCATTTTATATCGATAACCTTTAGCGACAAAATAAGATGTTAAGTTATTTGACATCCGAATGAAAAACTTAAGAGTTTAAAAACCTAGTGTACCAAGAAGTGTGAATTGTAGCCGCTAGGCGCTAGAGAGACGATTCATTCGTTTACAGCAACATTAATTTGGAACATCGGTGGCCTCGTAAAAACTACGAATCGAGGACGATAAAAATAGTGCACAGACATTACGGCTGGAATTAAAGTAATTAATGAAATACAGGAAACGTTACAAAAGGACAAAAGATTACCATTTGAACTATTGAATGTAAAAAGCGGAACGCTCTCGACAAAGGCTATTACTTGCGAATTCCGTCGGGGGTCGCCGGCCCCCGGGATTTCGGGATTAGAATTACTATTACGTGCATCGGTATTATCTATAAACATTTTAACTTAACCCGCGGAGACCCCGCTCCCTTACTCCCCGTGGAAGCGGTTAGGGTGCGGTAGATTGGGGTTTTTTCCCAATTCTCCTAGGATCAGGGGCGTTTCGCTCCGCGCGCTTTAGATACTGTTTGATTTCTGTGTAATTATAGTTTATTTGTCGTGTTAATTAATTTATTGCATGAGCCAAAGCTATGTATACGTGCTCTTATGAATAATAAAAAATGTTGCTCCTTGTAGCACTTGCTGGAGAATTTAGGCTGGCTGAGTTTCACAGCTACCGATTCCTTGGAGCTCGCGCACGGGATACCTATTTATAATTTGAATATTATAATAAGTGACCTACTATTGACTTCTGTATATCGAACACGTAACGTTATGACGCGTGACGGTATCATATTTAGGCAAACCTAATGTTATTGACCGCAATTTCGCGGTGGAACTCATTTGCTCATGCAATCACTTTGCGGTAAACGATATTTGAAATGGATAATTTATCATGAATAATTTGTTACAATTTGTGACTTTTATGGTGCAAATCAATTTAGGTTTTATTAATTGAACCAGGTCCTACTTTCATTTTACTTGAGAACTTTTATTAAGTAGGTACTATAATCCGCCTTGAGAAATCTCGTGTGACGCTGTAGTTTTAAAATTCCAAGAGTTCGTGGAATGTTTTCGTGTGTAATTAATTTTCAAGGACTACAACCTTTGTTCGAGCCTTTCATTTTTGCGGACCTATGCACCTACATGAAAAAACCATCTGGTCCAATGTAAGAACGAAGCGTATACACATCTTGTTAAATTCTTCTGGCTATTCAGAGACATATTCTCTTTTTGTTTCAAACGTTTTGATAATGTCAACAAATGTCAATGGCTTAATTTCGATTAGCACTCAAACCTTTTAGATGTAAAGGCATAAAAAAACTTATTATTTCAGTTGCTTTTTCCATGTCAAAAGACTTATTCTTTCAGTCGCATGTTCCTAATCAGTATCAGTAAAAGTATTTTATTGACACGGGCGAGAGGTCCCGTAACCCGACACCGCCCAAACGCTACTGAGCCGCATTTTGGAGGCTTCGTGCCACCGTCACGTATTATGTAGCCATACGTTGGTTTCGTTTTCGTTTGCACGCACGTCGCATTCTCGCCGTCAATTTTGATGGCGTCAGAGAATTTGACAGTTTGGAGCAGTTTAATAGCTGAAACTTGAATGGGATCAGAGAGTTTGGGGACATAGCTAATTAGCTACTGATCAATTATTTTATTTCATATAATATCTGTTTATTTAATTTTATTTGGTATTTAAAATAACTTCTCTTACCTAACTTGTATTAAGTGGGCGACTAACCCTAAATTTTCAATTTTATAATTCATTTTTATACTTGAAAAAAACGCCCTGAATTGTTTCATTTTCTAAAATTAGATACTACATTATATTTCCAAGAATTCAATCTGAGCAAAAACACGATATCTAAAAATTTTCTTGATAGAAAAAAATCACAAAGATGCATCTAATTTTCACGAATTTTTCGTGTATTGCCATAACCGTGCATTGAACTAAGTTAATATTTTAAGACATTGTATAAAATTCTATCATTGAGAATCCGACCTAGCGGATTTTTAAAATGTTGCATATTTATCGAGTTATTGAGAAAAAACTAATTTGGCGATGAATCCGCGTCGTCCTTTTTCACCTGGCACATGAAAGACGGGCGTGAGTGTGAAGAGAGAAGGACGATATTTGATTTTTGGGGTTAGTCGCTCTCTTAAGCATAAGCACTCAGTATTGACTCTAGTCTCTAGTCTCTACTAACCTCAGTTTTGTTTTTGGGACTTGGATTAGTACTTAATTTTTTTATAAAATCTATCATTTGTTAACGTTCACAGAAATCTTCAGCTGACCAACCAATTTGATATCAAGAAATATTATATTGTACAGAAAAATATATTCTTTGATGTTATCATAAACGTATCTAGACTCAACCGTCAATTCCTTTGGCATCATAAGCAGTTGACGTTAATCCGGGAGCGAGAGAGCGGCGTGCGTGCGAGCGAGAAAACTAATGTTCTGTGCAGCCACGCGTGAAACGCTCCCTTATTGTATTTCGCGCCAAAACCGAAATGACTTATGTGTGCGCACGTGAAACTATTCGTTGATATTTTTTGAAGAAGTATTTTTTTTGATCTGATTGATTACCGGCTTAGTGGCATAACTTTATTTCCGTTTACTTTTTTGTTGAAAAAAAAATATGGTTGAAGCTAGTAAAAAACAAAGTACTTATACAAACGTATTACTTATACTCCTAAAATACATACTATTCAACCACTTATCCAGAATTTGATCCAGAAGGAACTAATTCTATACCTTTTGCAACAATAAAACAAAACTATCACTACGGAATATGATATGGCGCTTAAGCCATTTTACGCGCCATCGAGGTTTGTTCCGCATATTTTTGTCCGCTCTCAGTTGGTAAGAAACATCACGCCCATTCGACCGTTATGACTAAGTCTACGCAACTCGCAATAAATACCTATCCCTTTCTAACATACGTGTCGGTGCATCTATTCTATTCACCTATTTGCTCAGTGGGCCGTGTGCGTACGACAGTCATAAAAATAGCCCCTTCGGCGCCGAATCTTCTAGGCACGAGGGATGAAGCATTCTAATTTAGCCCCCCGTGTATATATAGGTGTACCTAGGTATGCTGTGCACGGACTACGGAGGCTTTAAGTTTAGTTTATAGATGTTGCTGAATTCAGCGTCACTATACTAGGCATGTGCTGTTTTAGTATCGATAAGTGCGGTGGAGTTTAGTGTAGTTATGATTACAAGACGTAGAACTAATTAAGTATCTATTACATTGTTCAAAATAAAATTTACATACCTAATTATTATAATTGGGCCTTTTTCAAATAATTAACAGCCATAAAACATAAAATTTTACCACCTTTACTAATACTTACATAATTATCACAAGAAACCGAAGCTATATTGCCTATATTAAATGAACCTAAATTTAATTTTATCAACCAAAAAATACCTTTGCATAATATTTAATCTGCAATTTATTCTAAGGATGTCAGAGTGACATTAAAATTGGCGGTAAAAATATCACGCACTTAAATAAAGCCTTGGCAGTGACAGGATCGGTAATCGAAGCCGACGTACGTGAGACACATCTGCCGTACGAAAAAAAACACAAAAGCGGTATATTGTAATTTTTATCATCCATCCGGGCCAATTTTTCTGTTAATCATGTCAAAACTGGGACCTTTTATGTCCGAATGTAAACATATTGTTAGTCGCGGGTGGATTTCTCGCTTTGTTAGGATATTAATTGAAATTATGTCCTCGAAATGTTTGATTTATTTTTTTCGATTGAGATTATTCTCGAGTATCTACATATTTGATATTATAGAGTCTGGACTGGATTTTGTGGGATCGTGTTTTGTTTTCTTTTTTCTTTCTTTCTTTTGTCTTTCAATACTTTTAGTACCTAATAATGTACTAAGATAGGTCTTCGCAAATATAAAATGTTATTAATTTCCTCAAAGACTTCCTAGGTTTTCCACATCCCTAACTATATCTAAAAGGCGTTATTTCGCTTTCGCTTGGTGCTTGGGTAGCGATTGAAATTTTAACGATGACCTGATGAATAGGTATAAAATATGATGATGGCATTTAAAAAACACAACAGACTTTTCGGATCTTAAAGGATTCACGAAACTAAAAAAAATTACGATACCAAATAAAATTCACAAATTTTATTATACCTACTGAGATCGGCACACTTTATAAAACGGACAGTTTATTCGAATAATAGATAAATTTATGAGCGCGAGTCAATAATTTGTGTAGCCAACAATGGCCCGAAAGAACCATAGGACATTTTATAAACTGTCAGATTTGCAGAAACCCTTGTAAAATTCTTGGACAATGGGCCATGGGGTCGCAGCATATGGCCGAAAATTATATTCTAAAATTGGATTAAGATGGATACTCAATTTTGTCCGGCTTATTTCGATACAAAAGTGGCTTTTAAGTTCGTTTATTTGAATATGTTTTGACAATACGGTCGACATATTGACAATGGACTCTGAGGGGCGCGACGAGAGAAACTTTCAAGATATCGACAGATGAACGCACATCACTAGTTTTGTTCAAACGATATTTTCAACAGTTTTCATTTGAACTTTTGTTAGTCTACAGTCTACACTCTACAGCCTTCACTTTATACCAAAGGAATTATAGAGTCATATAAATTATTTTGTTATAAATAACTTATAAGTGAGCATTTTACTTCTTCACGATTAAACTGCTGAACCGATTTACCTTGAGTCTCAGGAAAGGAAAAGGATAGTTTTCATTTCTATAAAATGATGTTCCGCAATAATTTAGGAGACGACAACATCTAGCTTTCCATATAGTAGGGGAGGTCGCGTTCAGTTTAAAAAGTAATTTCATACCGAGCGAAAATCGTTACAATAATAGTATTCCACTAATACATAACAGCTTTGATCGTCAGCTGCTTCAGAAGTGGTGGAATAAAAATTGAGAGTATCTCAAAGTTGTTGTTGGGAATCGTATTGAATTGACATTAAAAAGATCCCAATTCGCACCCAATAAAGGTTCATAATATCTAGATTATACACGTTTAGGTTCGTTAGGTGTCATTTTAGTATATAACAACAGATGGCGCTTTTAAAGTAAAATTTATATCATTCTTCGTAACAAATATTGACTATCGAATTAATTACTTAAAATTGCTATGTGAGACAATTTTATGGTTAATTCAAACGAAAATCGCCGTCAGCTGAATGTTTGCAGGTGGAAATGTCGTCTACGCGACGCCCTAGGATACATTGAGCGCGAAGTAGGGCTATATTGGTTATAACTTATATCGCTGGCTGACGGTTTTTCCACCGTCGTATTAGCGACTGACGGTTTTCTTTATTATATACAAAGTAGAAACATTCACCTGTATAAATTTTGTACGGTATAAAATGACTTTATATTCAAAAATTTTTAACATGTTCAGTAACGCGACTGACGTTGAATCCCCCGTCTGCAATACGGCTGACGGTGATTTTTTGGTTAAACATGGCCTCAATAATCATCCATCAAAGTTTCATTCGGTATAAAATCACTTTTCGCAACTATTTTTTTTACAACGTTGATATACTCTCAGTTAACATTCCACCACGGGTGCGGCGACTGACGCTGATTATATTGATTGATAAATATTAAGCTACCGCTGGACAAAAATTTGGTCGGTATGAAATGACTTAGCAAACGATAGCACTACCTCCCCTACTAATAGTATAGTCTGTCAAGAAAGTCATGACAGGCGGGAAAATTTTGAAATGAAATAAAGAATATGAAAACTTTATTAATTCGAGATAAAAATGTGCAAGGTGACAATATTCAAAATGTAATAAGCGTTCTCTGTGAAAATACAAATACAAAAAATACACCTTATAAGCGTGATTACGTTTAGAAAATTTTCCCGCCTGTCATGACTTTCTTAACAGACTATATTTGGGTATAGCTAAGCGAATAGTGACTGATAAATACCCATGAAAAGTGCTGAGTAGTAGTAAAAACCAAATTAGGGAACATATCCACTTACACTGGGTATATTGTCGTTATTGCACACGTTCTCGCTGAGCAGGCGGTCCCTGATCTCCCACGCGAATATCGACGGGCACTCCCGCTTGTAGTCCGCGATCTTCTGGACCACGGGCGTGGTCGCCACCCGAGGCTTGGACCCGCCGATCGCGCGCGGCTTGATGGAACCCGTCTCGTAGTACCTGTGGACAATAGTGTGCTTGGCGCTTAGTGACCTTAAAATACTAATGGGCGATTCCATTATCGCGGGTGCAACAGTTTGACACACTTAAAGCTTCCTACAGGCAAAATGAATCATATTTATTAATAAAATATCCCTTGAAGGGATACATTTTAACTAGTTTAACAATGAGTTATAAATGAAAACCTTCATCAAATGTATGAAGGGCCACAAAACAGGTCTGAAGTGCCATCGCCGGTGCAACCAATTTGACCCTCCATTAAGAACTGTGATGAGTTCATATGTGAATACTGGTTATTGCGAAACTTTAAAAAAATAACTTGCCTTTATTTCAAAATAGCATAAAATAAAGAAACTATGTAACTAGATAAAAGTAATTACAGTAATAAGTACTAGAAATTATTAACCATTTCTACGATCGCCGGTGCAACATCAAAATTTTCAAATCTCTTAAACGTGAATTAAATCGTAATTATCTAACAAATTTTAAAATTTTCGATATGGAATATATAATTATACTAGTAAGTTTGTAATAAAACTGCACCAAATTGTAGTTTTTATTTTTTTATTTTCAGTTATTTATTGGCCTGACAAAATTAATCGTCTAAATCACTAAAAACGATTGAATAGTGTGATTTTTCAAAAGATTTCGACGTATTGCTGTATAACTATACTACAACTAAACATTAATTTGAAATATATGCAATTTTAATTAAAAAATATGGGAAAAGACGTCCCTTAGATTATATTGCTTAAAAACGCTCTAAATTATTCGAATTCCATTTTTTACCGATAAAAGTTGTTTTGTTAGTAAATACACATCTTCTTACTTATATTCCAATTGAAAAATGTAACTAATGCCACATTTTAAAAATTCTCGTTAAGATCCATTTGTAGCGGAATAGCCCTAATCCTACTAACCTTAGATTAATCATTTATCATTAATCTAAGCCTACTAACATTATAAATGCGAAAGTGTGTAAGCCTGTCTATCTGTCTGTTACCTCACCACATCCAAACCGCTGAACCGATTTGGTTGAAATTGTGTATGGATATACTTTGAGTCCCAGGAAAGGATATGTGATACTTTTATCAAGGAAAAATGTACGATTCCCGCGTTATAGTACGAATTTTGGCGCAACGGAGCTGCGGGCGGCATCTGGTTTATCTTACATTTAGGTTATTTATGCCAAGTTGACCTGAATAGGTGTGTTACTGAAATCTGGAGAGGTGAAAGCCCTTGTTCGGACATCACTGCGACGATAAGTTCAGGGATTTGATATGCGCAGTATGCAAATGTGGCGGATACAACATTTTGCTTCAAAATTTGATCGCCAGTATTCTTAATCTTGGTCCTATAATATTTTGAAAAAAGCAATAACCTCAGTGCTTTTAAAGCGATAATAGTATGAAACTAAATAACCTTATACTAAATGCTGCAACAAATGTTATCTTAAATGAATCCCTAAAAAGCTTTGAATACATCTCACATTCCAAAAGTACTTAAAATATAAGCACTCGAGAGAAACGAGGCGCGTATGTTGCTACAATTGAAAACATCACAGCCCTATCCACTAGAACGGCATTAGGGCACAATTACGAATATAATCTCCCAAACTGTACCCTCTCGAGTACCCATACAAACACCATCGCCGACTTTGTGCGGTTCGCGAAATATAATTCGTCCAAAAACCACTCTTCCGCCAATATAAATAAGGCGTTTAAGATATTTTACGACGCACTATTCTGGATAGGATGTACTCGACGGGCTATTGTCGCGATCGACATGTGTCGATATTTCGAAGGAAATGTCGATAGGGATGATACGATTGTCGATAGCAGCATCTTAATAGTGTTGACACTCATTGTAGTCTAACTGACGAAGATTGGAGGGGATGTTGAAAGGAAAATACGTAATAATTTTTCTATAACGCAATATTATTTCAGACGTAAGTACTGGCATTTTGAAATAGCTTGGTTGAAGCCGCAAGAGATTTTATAATAAAAAAATGCAGTTAATCCTGATATAATATTTTATATAATTTTCAACAGTAAGCAGTAAATAAGTAAAAAGAAAAATAAGTGTTATTTTAAGTAACGTCACGTTACGACCTTATTGTTTTTTTAGCACAAAATTGAGAAAACAGATAGTTTAAAACCAAATTAAAACCGACTTCCAAGGTAAAAACAATAATAACATCCTTATAATATGAACTAAAAAGTATTAAATAATTTTTCCTATCTAATAGTGCCTTTTTCCGAATTCGGCTAAAACTCAACTATTTCTGTACTCAATCTTCATCGTTTTGAAGTCGGTACCAGATATACTTAGCTGAATCTTCAGTCTGCCAAAATATTTGAAACTTTTGTAACTGGCACCGACTTCAATATTATGAAGATTGAGTACAAAAATACGAGTAGTTGAGTTTTAGCCGAATTCGGAAAAAGGCACTATTAGATAGGAAAAATTATTTAATACTTTTTAGTTCATATTATAAGGATGTTATTATTGTTTTTACATTGGAAGTCGGTTTCAATTTTTTGTTAAAAATAATAATTTCACTCTTTTTAGTTTTTTCGCGTTACATAGTACGCGAAAAAATTAAAAAGAGTGAATAGAATAGAAGAAGTAGTGCGTAGAATAATACACCTGTATAATATTATTCTACGTATCTTATTACAAGCTCACCGGTGAGCGAGACACAATAGAATAACAATAGATTTCCAAGAATCCACCATCGAAGGATACAAACTAGGTATTAGCAACAAATTATAAGTTTCGTGCAGGAAACCGGTCTCGAACGCTTCAACTCCCAAGCGGCCATATTTGCATTGTGGTGTTATAATACGAATTCGGACATCTATTATAATAACCGGTCCCACTCGTTCGACTCGAGCGATCTTTGTACAAAATATTTTGAATGTGAAGTTTTGAGAATACACAAACTGTGTTACGCTCGTAAAAATCTCATAATTCGGTATTTTATTCGAAGATGAACTTTTCTCACATTCTGAGAATTGGGCCCCAGGTGCGCGTGGTCTATGGCGGCCGTCGCCGCTGCGGCTCGGCCGCTAGTGCGCGCCCGGTCTGGTAGGTACCCGGGCCCGCGCCGCTCGCTTGACAGCCCTAGCAGATTGCAATGCAAAAGGGTTGAAATTAGGTTGTTTTCATGTGTTGTTGTGACTTGTGAGACAGGCATGTTACTTGTATTATCGAAGCAGCTTACTTCTCAGAAGTAATGTCAAATGTGTGCCTTATGCTCTGGACTTAAGGCTGAATTTGTTATGTTCAATTTTGGTGACATTGGTGACCCTGATGTGGTAATGATGATGATGATGATGATGGATGTAATTTGCATAGTAGCATATGCTTTCAGTTCTTAAAACAGCACCTAAACCCCCAAACTTGTATCTATAAGGAATCCGGAGTTCTCTTAGTATCTTCGGAACCATAGCATACCTCGGTGCAAAATCTTGCGTTTTGGTAGCATATGCTTAGGATGCTTCTCATAAAACCAAAATCACCATATGTTTCCATATAAATTTCGAGGAGTTCCCTCGATTACTCATGGATCCCATCATCAGGTCACCACTTTTGTGAACATGGTACCAAATTGGAGTGAAACCTAATACAACAAAACAAAAATTTCGAAAATTGGTTTACAAACGGCGGAGTAATCGTTGAACATACAAAAATAAAAAAAATATCCACAGCCGAACATATAACCTCCTTGTTTTTTGGAAGTCGGTTAAAAAACGAGTCCCCGTTACACAAACATTAAAATACTGTTACAACTAAATAAATATAACGTCATCTGTCGATAATACTTGTTTACTTTGTCATTGTGAGCAATTACTTGGTTATTATCGTCGAGTGGTTGCCTCTGGCGAGTCGTAATCGTTTCAGCCCCGAGCGATATTTCAGAATAGGGCGCCATCCAAAACTGCGGTCGACCAATTTTCTGACGTTTGATGTAATTTTATTTGTAGTGATTTTATTGTGTTTAACAGCATCAGAGCTAGTTGAGACTTGAGAGCATTGGTACATTTTAGGTATCAATCAATATAAAAGAGATAATTAGATCAAAACTAAGTTAAATAATTAAGGTTACAGTGGAAGGTGAACAAAGCATAGTCATAACTTTCGTCGGTTAGAAGACGACGTTATGCTCTAAAGCTTGTCTTGACCTACTTACTCTATTACTGTAAATTTTGCTGCAATTACTATTTTTCTTAATATTTTTTATTTATCTGGTAATCGCGAGCATAATTAACAAAACGGTTCTATCAAAAGTGTATTTCAATCAAATATTTTCAAATCTAAATCAAACGGTTATCGCTCTCACTATGGAGTATGGCACTAAGCTACCGTAGTTCCATACAGATTCCGATTTCATCTCAGAGCTTTACGAACATGGGCCTTATGTTCAGGGTATAAGGGTCCTATCAGGGGAAATAAAACATTGGACGGGACAGGGGGTCAGATCCCGCGATACCCCGTCGCTAACGACCTCTTATCAGATATTGCTTTTCGAGTGGAACGACCTGCCGAATTGTTTTTTTTTTTTTTGAGAAAACAGGGGTGAATTTCAATATTTTTGTGGTTATGAAAAATATTGTTTGGCTTTTGTGTGGTTGGATATTATGAGTCTTCTTAGAAAACCTTTTAAGTAGCTGTATTTTTCTTTATCAACTACTACAGTTTGTTATCCCTCAACTTGTACATTTTGTGGTACACTTTACGGAAAAACTATCACGCCTATTGATTTGTGGTTTAACATAGTAATTTTTATTTATATGCAAGTAGTTGCGTTATAATCAGTCAGCCAAGCGGCGTCGACGCGAGCCCTCACAAAGCTCGGCTTTTAGCTAATAGATGTCAAGTAGGTATTGGTCAAAATTAAATAAAATTTAATTCCAAAAGAATTTGTAACGCCTTTTAATGATAATTGGGCCCCTGACTGCACGAAAAAATCTTAAAATGAATTCAGGACAGCTTACAGCATTAACTAGTCAAGTTTACTGTTTAACTAACTTTGTAAAAGCGATGCTGTGTTTATTTTAACTATAGCTTTGTTCTGTACTTACTTCATGTTCCATGTTGATCTGAGACAAAAAGAAAAACATATTGAAACATTTATTCTTTCCATCTAAAATAAGGATTATTGGGTTAGTACAGACAATGTCGCAAGTTATATTAATTTCAAGTTTAGACCTTTTTTTTTGGGTATAGAATCTTTATATTTAATTACAAAAGATTTGACTCTAACTACGTCTTTAAATGGTAACTTAATGTTCCCAGTAAAATGTTAACTGGTGTGACTTATGAGTTATTTGAAAAGTTTAGACAAGACTAAATTCAATTTCTTATAAGAAATTCCGTAACTTCTTGAAACAAAACTCGTATCTACTACACTCAATCTTATAAAAGTCCTTCCGAACCAAATTAGTAGGAGTAAAACTTCGTACAGTTCTTATAAATTACTCGTAATAGTATGTAGTAGAAATAAAAGTACGTAAAACGGAATCACACAAGCTTGGCGGGAGGGCTCCTTAATTAGGGATCCCGCCACGCTTGCCCTTTACAAACCCTAAGGAGGTACGGAACCCCTTTATCGTAATTGGCACGATAAGAATGTCAGGGGTGTATGAGAAAATATAGCACTTGCAGCCGGCCGCCTAGACGATTAATTTAACGGGTAAAAGGACGAAATTTCCAGAAAAACTCCTAATAATGTTCTTGGAAATGCTTGCCAGAAGAAAGGGATGGGATGTATTAAGGAATTCGTGTATGAGACGTTTTATTACAATATCTAGAGAAGTTCTAAATTCTAGTAATTACATATTCGTTTTCTGCTTTTCATGTGATTTATTTAAACCTAAATATGCATCTAAATCGCTCATCTAATACAGAAAGACGTTGATAAATAGCTTAACCTTGATTTTCAAGGACCGCAGAATTTGCATCAATGTTAATTTCGTTTAACTTTTCTGGTAAAAGCGTATTGATGACCGAAATGTTTTTATTTTTTTATTTTAATAACGTACATACATCTCTCTCAAAATTGCGTGATGAATCATGTGAATGATTGATGATCGAAGACAACTTCCAATATGATAACTTCATTCTGACGATCAGACAAGAAAACAAAAAGAGAAAATTAAATAAATCGAAACTTCCAATTATACAATTGATTTATCTGTTTATTGTACATATAGTTAAAATTAAAAATTACTGACAAAATATCCCAACAAAATAATTTAATGTTAACAATCGAAGTGTAAATAAAACTTATTCTAAAATGTTTCTAAAAGTAAAGCTGCTTTCATTGGTGTTCTTGATTAATGCCGCATTGAATAGGTAAGTATTAGAAACATAAGACGGCTAAAATGGTAAAAAGATACAACTCAAAATGTTCTAGTTTCACATGAAGCTGTTGTAAATTCAGTTGTTTCTAATAATGTTACAAGGAATTTATTATTCAAAACTCCGACAAAAATATTATGCCCCGAGGCCGATGTTAAAATCGTTTTCGCACAAGATCTCTCAGCGAGCAGCAGGGGCGCCAATTACGGGCAAATATTATTTATTTTGATTTTATTTAGGGGCGGTCGTGGGACAGCCCTGCTATGAACACCCTACATTAAAAATCTAGCTCTTTTGATTGACGTCTTTTACTTCATTGTTCCCAATTGACTTTTGGACCATTGTTATTATGTTAATGTAGGAATTGGAGTTTAACTTTCAGCAAGAAGCTTGGCAAATTAGGAGTAAAAGGCATTACAGATTTTTCATATTCCAATATGATGTCTCTTGGATACTTGTATTATTTTAAAGCTTCCACCTTCTTCCTTCTATCTCAAACTTATCCTAACTTAAAATCCCAATATCTCAAACTTGTACTGGATTGATGAAGGATAAATAATTATTATTCAGGATTTAGAAAAATCAAATTGTATAATATTTTTTACTTTTTGGATTATGGGCCATTGCCATGTCCGACTAAAACAACTGGCGCTAATACAAATTGGAGTAGCATTAAAACTAATATGGATTACGGGATTTATATTTCAATATACACTTGAGGCCCTCCCGAGCCGAACCGATAAAATCGCAATCAGCGGCACCCTACGACACCCGACGTCGCTCCCGCCGCGCACTTCATTCAAACAAAAACAATGCGTGTATGGACGTGTATGGGAATGCAAATGAAAGTTTTTGTATTGATTAAGTCATTCAAATATTAATTCGGCTTTGTTCGAGCATTGTCCGCATCCTCGGGAGGTAGTGGGAATTCCGTCAATTTACGCGTGGCCCTGACATCTTGGACATTTCTTCGACAATGCCTTTGTGATTCGTTTATTCGATTGTTATGGGTGCCCTTTGATAGTGTGTTAAATTACAATATTCCCATAATGGTTTTGACGTCATTTAATAATATTAGGCCCTAAGTGTGTACAACACTATTGTTTCCCTTGAAGACATGGTCTCATGGATTTTTTTTAGCTTCATTTACTTGTTAACCTTTATGTAATTCGAATCAATTTCGAAGAAATGATAAATATGCCGGAATAATCGCTATCGCCAGGTTATCATCCCTTGCATTAAGATCTTTTGTCTTAGCAACATCGTACTTCAGGTCAGGTGCACCTTTATTCCACTTTACATGAGACATCATAAAATTAATGGGTCCTTTACAGGTAATTTCTACATGCATAAAGCCAATCATGTGCCACAACTCTTCGCCTACCTTTATAGCATTTGTATCATCACATCAATCCACTGCTTTACCTACATTTCATAGTGCAAACTCTACCAAACTGCCGAGTATCTTGGAGACGCAGCCGTTGGAGACCTGCAGGATGCGGCTGATGTCGCAGGGCCGCGCGCCGGTGTGGGCCAGCTCCACGATCTTCTGGCGCGTGGAGTCCGGCAGCGGTCGGCCGTTGACGTACACCCCGCCGAGCTGGTTGATGCCGCTGTGGCCGGCGGACGAGCAACAACAGTACCAACCTGCCGAGTATCTTGGAGACGCAGCCGTTGGAGACCTGCAGGATGCGGCTGATGTCGCAGGGCCGCGCGCCGGAGTGGGCCAGCTCCACGATCTTCTGGCGCGTGGAGTCCGGCAGCGGTCGGCCGTTGACGTACACCCCGCCGAGCTGGTTGATGCCGCTGTGGCCGGCGGACGAGCAACAACAGAACCAGCCTGCCGAGTATCTTGGAGACGCAGCCGTTGGAGACCTGCAGGATGCGGCTGATGTCGCAGGGCCGCGCGCCGGTGTGGGCCAGCTCCACGATCTTCTGGCGCGTAGAGTCCGGCAGCGGTCGGCCGTTGACGTACACCCCGCCGAGCTGGTTGATGCCGCTGTGGCCGGCGGACGAGCAACAACAGTACCAACCTGCCGAGTATCTTGGAGACGCAGCCGTTGGAGACCTGCAGGATGCGGCTGATGTCGCAGGGCCGCGCGCCGGAGTGGGCCAGCTCCACGATCTTCTGGCGCGTGGAGTCCGGCAGCGGTCGGCCGTTGACGTACACCCCGCCGAGCTTATTGATGCCGCTGTGGCCGGCGAACGAGCAACAACAGTACCAACCTGCCGAGTATCTTGGAGACGCAGCCGTTGGAGACCTGCAGGATGCGGCTGATGTCGCAGGGCCGCGCGCCGGAGTGGGCCAGCTCCACGATCTTCTGGCGCGTGGAGTCCGGCAGCGGTCGGCCGTTGACGTACACCCCGCCGAGCTGGTTGATGCCGCTGTGGCCCGCGAACGAGCAACAACAGTACCAACCTGCCGAGTATCTTGGAGACGCAGCCGTTGGAGACCTGCAGGATGCGGCTGATGTCGCAGGGCCGCGCGCCGGAGTGGGCCAGCTCCACGATCTTCTGGCGCGTGGAGTCCGGCAGCGGTCGGCCGTTGACGTACACCCCGCCGAGCTGGTTGATGACGCTGTGGCCGGCGAACGAGCAACAACAGTACCAACCTGCCGAGTATCTTGGAGACGCAGCCGTTGGAGACCTGCAGGATGCGGCTGATGTCGCAGGGCCGCGCGCCGGAGTGGGCCAGCTCCACGATCTTCTGGCGCGTGGAGTCCGGCAGCGGTCGGCCGTTGACGTACACCCCGCCGAGCTGGTTGATGCCGCTGTGGCCGGCGGACGAGCAACCGAACAGCGCGCCGCCGCCCATCGCCGCGCTGTGCATCAGCTCGTCTGGAAATCGTGTCGTCGTTAGAGTTCCAATTTTAAAATTAAGTTTTTTTTTATTGTTTGACACATAAGAGCAAAAGAATTTAGTTTCCATTTACCATGATACCATGAAATAGTAAACTTTTATCGTACGATACTAGAGGACTACCTACAGCTTCAAGACGTATAATAATATTTTATTTCCCTTTGAAAACGAAAACCTCAAGTACCAATATCGAACCATCATGATTTTTTACATACTTAATATCCCAACTTGGATAGATCTCAATCGCAAAATCTTACAATATTTTATCGGTTACGCTAAAAAATGATTACAAAAAGGGATTTGTGGATTCCGTAAACCACAATAACTTTAAGTGCTCTGAGATGAAGGTATTAAGGTTGAATAGAATAAAAAACCTTTCTTTTGCAATTTTTTGTGAATGGGTTAACTTTTTTGTAATCGCAAAAATCTCTTAAAGCAAAAAATGTAATTTAAAATCTGTCGTAGGTGAAGATAAATCTGTTGCTTGAGCTATATTGAGGATAGAAGACGTAACTGCAAGCAGCAAGCATAATGGAAATCGATTTCTGAATGGCAAAAATTTTTCAAAGCTGCTCAAAATGAAGCATTAAATTTTGACAGATATTACAAAATTTTGGAAGGCTATTAAACTTTTTTTTTGTTTTATCGTAACTAATATACATTATACATGGCTTAGTTACAACAGATAACAGACTGATTTACAGATGGCGAGCGCGTTTTCGCACCAATACTCCTCAATGGAATTAGCTCCGATGGCCGACAGACAATTCCTTTTTTAGCACACCCCTTATAAACGCCTCGCGGTAAAAAGTGAACAATTGGATGCAATTGTGGGCGAATTTAGGGCAGGCTTGATTGGGGGTACGCCTTTATAACGCGTGCACGAAATATTAATTGTATTTAATAACTATCGCTGAACACATGGTGTTCCAAATATTTGAAAAAAAACGAAAATCTAAATTAGTTAGCAGTTTTATCATGTGATAACAAAACTGTCAAATAAAAACTCAATAAAACTCATTGTAAATATCAATTGAAATTAGATTTTTTATTTTGTGACTTTTCCCTGTTCTTGTAGCAACTTCGTACGACACAATTAATTTTAGCTATGTATGATTTGGTTAATTTTAAATCTGCACTTAATCTGCGACTTTACGTATTATGAGTATTGTTACTTAAATCAACGTCTTTCAGCAAAATTTTTAATTTCACGACTTACTCCTGTTTCCATAGCAACTTTGTCCAGTTTGTCGGATCTAATTTTGAAAAAAAAAACGTTGCAATTGAAAAAAAAACAGGCACATACGGGTCGAGCTATATTCTACAATTCAGTTGATATAAAATCTGCAGTACCTAAGCATTTATGGCTTTGGCTACAAGTTACAACTTACGAGAATTGTTACTAATCAACATAATATTATATTTAAAAATTCTAGATTTTGCAACTTACTCTTCGTAGTACTTTACGTACCTTCGTAGTTGTAATGCAAAAAAAAACAGGCTCTTACGAACTATGTACAATTCGGTTGATATAAAATCTGCAGTAACCCAAGCCTTTTTTTTTTTTTTAAAGAAGGCAGGTCGCTATAGCCCTGACGTCACTGCGACCCATGAGGATCTATTGTGACTCCTTCGCACTAGAGAATCATCCCCAACCCAATACTGCTCATAAATTGAACGATATGGTTGGGGTTGGTGCCACGAATTTCCTCTGTGGATGAGTATTCGTGGCGACCAAGGTGCCTGTTCCTGCTCTGTAGTAGAGCAGGACAGTCGAGGAGAAGGTGAATAGGTGTTTCATCCTCCTCACAGAATCTGCAAGTCGTTATGCTACAAATACCCATTCTGTTTAGGTGTTTGTTGAGCTTGCAGTGCCCAGTTAGGCTTCTGGTAAGGATTCTTAATTGGTTCCTACCCAAGGTGAGCACTAATTTTGATAGTTTCTTGTTGAAGCCAGGAATTAGTGTCTTGGAGTGCTTAAGGCCAGGGGTCTCAGCCCATTGCTTCCTGCATAGTCTGTGACCCCATTCCTTGAGCACTTGCTTCGTGGTACTGGGAGTTATACCACAGACTGGTTCTGGGCCATATATGAGACTCTCGGCCCCAAGCCTAGCCAGTTCGTCAGCGGTTTCATTGCCGGGGACGCTACTGTGGCTCGGGACCCATACTCGGCGGATGTTGTTGTTCCTTCCCCCAAGCCTTACTAATGGCGTTGTTTACGACTTACGAGAATTGATTTGTAACAATCAAAACATAATATTCTATTTCCAAATTCTAGACTATGTGACTTAGGTACTACTTCGTAGTAGGTACCTAATAGTTGTAATGCAAAAAAATCCAGGCACTTACGAGCTATATACGATTCGGTTGATATAAAATCTGCAGTAACCCGAGCCTTAATAATAGCGTTGATTACGTCGTCGTAATTAATTATGCCGAACGCCACTTACTCGCGTTTTCTCGGCGAGCGCGCCAACAACACCTCAGCTCCGGCACTAACAAGCGCCTGTTAGAGAACAATGGACAATCGCCCGCACCCTGTATATAGTTGAAGCGATTAGCGGGTATATACAACTAGGGTGCCTATGTACCTACTATAGTTTAAATTGTTTAACGGAAATTTCAGCCCAACTTATTATGATCCAGTGTTGCCTGATTATTAAGGCGACTGAGGAAAAACTTTGAAACTGTTAATAAATTTTGAAAAACACTGTCATTTCGGTTAAACAATCAAATAATCTAAATTTTGCAGTAATAATTGTAACCTCACTATTTTATTTTATTCGTCTAACGGCCCATATTTCTACCTGGTTTGTCGTAAAACGCTACCGTCTATGCGCCCGCTGCCGCCTGTCCCCCGCGCCGCTACCAACTGTCGCGTACGCGTGTCGTGTGAGGGAGTGTTTTAATTTCAGAGGTGCAATTTATTCGAGCGATTTATTTTTAATCCCCGTTTTTATGGGCGCGACTCTATAAATTTATGTGTACTTGTAGTTTTTTTACATTACACCCACAATATAGGTTTAATGTTGTAAAAACTGTTATGTAATATATTTACTGGCTTTTATTTAGCTTGAAGCTATGTTTTATCTGGAGTATTTATGTATTTTACTTGTGTTTTCAACGTGTTGCTAAAATACTGCTCCATTTTTAGAAAAGGCACCGAAATTCGATCTAGGAAATCCTTATTTGAGTATTGTCATTCGAAAGTTTTTGAAGAACGCTTCCGATAAATGAGAACTAAAGTATTTTTCTAACTTCACGTTTTACGATCGTCTAACGACGCTGATTCGGAGAAGTCTCCCTTCTCTCTTTAAACTTCAAACCAACTAAGCAAAACCAAAACAATAAAATATGTGTAAGGAATCTTTTTATTATCAGTTATCACATAATGGAACAGACCAATTAGGTATATTTTTTAAACGGACATTTAAAAAAAGATGCGTTCACATGACGCGTCCCATGTACATAACGCTAAACATTAATCAAACGTTTAACCAAGGTTTAAGTTATATAGTAAATAGGGGTAGTCACCCTGCGCTTGACAGCCGCACCTGGCCAGGCGACCCCTTAAGTACCCCTCTTATTATTATTTTGTATCTGTTTTTGAATCGCTGAAATCTATGGGGTACGTTTAATTGTGTCAACGCCATTTTGGATTCACCAAATCCTGTTTGCATGATCTGCGTCTGTTTAATTTCATGTAGATATATTTTTTTTATTGAAGTATATAAAATGTAATGTCACGACTCACGTCATAAAGCAGTAAATAATAATTGAAATACACATACAAATACGAATAACTAATTTCTTTATAAAATGTGCAAAAACTAAGACATACTATTGTCTTTGTTTATTTTGATATGGGTCAAGTAATATGTCTTACTTGGTCTTACAAGACTTTTTATTATTTTTCTTTTTGCTTCCATTTCTCTATAGCCGTAAGTTACTCTATTATGTTTTTTGCACTAATAATGAAACGTAACATTTTATCGTGTGACAGTCCTTGACAGTCGAATGTTTTGCCGTGCAATAATTTATAGCAAATATCTCTGCAACCACGCCCCTTTGACAGCACAAATAAAAAAACACCATTCAGATACAAAACGTTTATACTTTATTGCAACAGTGTTCCTTTTTCAAATCACCAATGAGTCTATGAATTTAAATTTGGAACGGTTTGAATATTCAATTCTATTGTCTGTAAACGAAGCCTTTACACTTAATACAGCTTAAAATATTAGTATCACTCTAAAATTGAGATTTTGAAAACATTAATAATACTTACTAAGTTTTAGTTTCAAATGTTCTCTACCACAAAATACAAATAATAGCTCTTAGCTCTTTATACTCAGATCATTGTCATAATATTTTATACTTAGCTCTAGGTTAATGAAAGTAAAAAGAGGGACACAGAACTACATTGGTAATTGCTAGATATTTTTTTTTATTATATGAGTAAATGATTATTATTATTTAATAGATTCTAAAGGAGGTTGCAGATACCCTTAAAATAAATATTATCTTTTGTCCTATTTTAGTTATAGCTCAGTAATTTTTAAGTAATATTACAATTATTTACACCGTATGATTTAACTCAACTCAAAATCAATTTACTCATGCAAAACAGACTGACCATTTTAGCTAACAGGTTATTAAAAATAGCTTATCAAATAGTATATCGCCATCCCTATCCAACTGAATATTTTGCTCTATCTGTCTCTATCGTGTAATATTGTGACGTTTAACGTTTGGCGAGCGTCCTCGCTCCTCAGTCAGCCATGAATAAACACTTTGCCAAGTTGTGATTTTACGAGTCAAATGTTATGAATTATGATTTAATAATGAACATTATAATGGATCTATTAGATTTAAGGCAAGACTAAGATGACCTAAACACTAAGATGCGACATCCACAACTCCGTCGCACGAAAATTCGTTTACCGCACATTTTTCCGTCTTTCAAAGTACCTATTTCTAAACCTCATATTTTGTTGGTTCAGCCGTTTAAGCGTACAGACAGACACACATACATACTTTCGCATTTATATTATTATTAAATAATATTTGTAAGAATGCAAAATTTAGTCATGAAAATTTTTCTTGATTTTCATGACTGTTTTTTTGCAACCAAAGTCTTATTTAAATAAATACATTTCATACTATCTCCAGTTTGTTTACCGCTTGAATAGAAACTCCTGGAACACACTAGGTGTAACGCTACAAAGTTATATTGGCAGACGCTAAATATGAACTAGTTTGAGCGTAACCAAACTTCCACTTTAGACGCTATATTCCAACATAAAATACAGCCTAGCGTTTGATAGTAATTAAGTAATAATTATATTTGCAAAGTGTTATTTTATTACTATTTATTCTTGATTTAATAGTAAGTATAGTATAGGAGAAGGTGGTAATGAGGCCCCCCATTTTGTTTATCAAGCATTATTGAAAAAATATAGGAGTCAGAAACCTAAAAAATACATTATGGGACTTCTTATTCATTTGTTTAAACATTTCTTATTAGGGAATAAATAAAACTCGTGCAGGATAATCGAAAGTTTTAATTATTCTTAATCAATCACATTTGGTATTTTGAGATCATGTGATGGTAATGTGGCCCCCCGGGGATATCACATTAAATGTATTGCACAAATGAAACTTAACGGCAAAATTCACAAATGTAATAGTCACCTTTGGAGCCTCCACAGGCTACATAGCACATATTTAGTCAAAAGCCAAATATTTCTGTTTCTTAACAACAGCTATCGAAATAAAATCACACACATTTAAAAGTTGCGCCGGTCGCAAGTTTAAACTCGATCGAATGACAATCGAACTTGACAGCCTCTGTTAGATTTGTACGGTGCTAAATTAGTAGCATGCCACGAGCATCCCGTTCCACCAAAATTATACTGGATAGCGTTGTTAAAACATTAAAATATTGAAGGGGACCAATCATAGTGTGGGGCCAATATATATGCAGGGGCCACATTACCACCTTTTCCCAATAATAATATCTTTAGTAAACTTTTTCTTTAAAAGTTTACTAAAGATATTTATGATGAATCTAAAATAAATAAAACAGAAGAACAGTAGGTACAGAGATTTTTCGTACGTTTCGAATTTTGGCATTGCATTAAAATATGACAAATATAATAAGACAACTAAACAAACATGCATTTTACCCCAAAACAAATAATCCAAAAGTAGATTGCAATCCTTCTGCGTAACCAGTAATTAAAAAGTAACGAAACTGAAAACTGAAAAGTAAGATTTTTAAATTTAATTAAGGCAATATAAATAGTGTAGTAGTTTGCAAAAAAGCTCGCATCCGATACAAGATGCTAAGTCGCTAATTAAACATCCAACGGGAACACTCCATAAAGTCCACAGAGCAGACCGCAGCTGCGGCTCTGCTTGCTGCTCTGTGGACTGTGACGTACGGTCGGCAAAAAAATACTTTAAAGGTAGAAAAAAGGAAAGCTTAGAACAAACCTACGCGTCAGTGACGGAGCGTCAAGTTGCGTCAAGTTGTCAAATGTGTTTTTTGTATACAAAACACACTTTTGTCACTGACGCGTAGGTTAAGCCTCAGCTTTAAGCTTAAAGGTGAAACTGCGCTATTTTTCAGCGGAGCGACAAAACGACGCAACACTTTATGTCTAATAACTAATTAGATGACGCCCGCAACTTCGTTGCGACAAAATTTGTTTATGCGGGATAGAAAGTATCCTATGTCCTTTCCTGGGACTCAAATTATCTTCATATCAAATTTCAGCAAAATCAGTCCAGTAGTTTGTGCGTGAAGTAGTAACAGATATACCGACATACTAGTAGTATTACAGGAGTAAAGTGCGCGATGTCTTATACGATTTCATATAAAAATATTGACTGTGGAGCTCTGCTTGCCGCTGCTCTGTGACGTACGGTCGGCAAAAAAAAATACTTTAAAGGTGGAAAAAAGTAGAGTTGAGGTAGGGTTTAAAGGTGAAACTGCGTTTGACATAGCTAAACTGCAGCTGTGACGCGACATTTCACGTTCCATAGTACTTATAACTATACTTAATATGGAACGTGATCATACAAAAATATTGACGGTACACAAAAAGATTGGCGGTGACGCTTTTCGTTGCAGTGCAGTTACACCTAGCGCGGACCCGGGACCAGGCCACAACGCAAAAATTTCATCGGAAATGTCGCTGACGCATCGCAAATTTCCGCGATGCGTTCTGCGACGTCGTAAATTTTTACGATGCGACGTCGCAACGCAGTGTTGTCGCCTGGCCCGTTTAGGTCCACATGCACCAAAGTTACTTATCATATTAAATATCAATATTTCTCTTTCACATAATATTATAGTTTATACCATGCTTAAGAGTGATAATAATAATATTATAGGTAGGATAAATTTTGGCTGAGCCAGTCTACACAAAAAATATGTAACTTTTTCATTAAGTACTTTTAAGTATTTTTATCTCAGTATAAATTTAACTTTTTTCATCCTTAAATCATAAAGATGTAAATAATATTAATTAAATACATTTAAATATTGTTGTGACGGTTTATCTATCAATCCTATACTATAATTATTATATTTAAAATATTAATTGCTTGTTGATCATATCATTAAGGCAGTTGCTCTGCTCTGTCTGATTTTGCTCTGTGACGTACGTTCCACAAAAAAGGAACTCTTCATAAAATGTGATCAAATTTTAGTCCTAACTCTACATAAAAATGTATGAGTGGCATACAAAATAAGTCAAGATGCGATGATTGTTTTGACAAAACTTCTTTTATTATTTAATATAATATTGTAATTTGTATCGTTAAAGTTTTATTATGGAATTTTTAAAAAATGGGTCGATTATAAAATATCTAACCACAGAAGGATATTCAACGTAACAAACTGCTTTCTTAATACTCTAGAGTCCAGGCCTAGAGATAAAGAAGTTGTCGTGTCTTACAATAATTTGACTCCCGTTGACATTGGTTAGGTTTCTACACAATTTAAAACGTCTTTCTATGAGGTGTATAATTTTAAACACAAATCTTTAATTGAGTATTTCAACAAAAATTTTTTTTGTGATAAATGGAAAGATCATTAATAAGTTTTATAACAAATTTTATTGTTTTTCGCAATAATTCAAAAGTTATTTCAAAATAACCGAATACCGAAGACACGCCGACAGCTCCCGCACTAACCCTAGCGCGTGTGACGTCACAATGATGATTTTCACCACAGAACACTAAAAACAGTAGAACTGACATACCACGTATTGTTTAACAAACGAATGTTTTGATTGGACGCGTACTACTAAACTCAAATAAGCCTTAAATTTATTAAAACTGAAAACCAAAACACACCTTCAATACTTAAAATAGAGTTTGTTTTACAATAAACAAAACGGGCGCTAACGACATTTCTCATTTCGAGTCATAGGAGCATCAGTTTGTGGAGTTACTAAAAAGTTTAGCTATGTAGATTGGTATTTTAGTTAGCGCAAACAATTTTGACCTTAAACGACAACGAAATAAGGTAAATATTGGCGTATACTATTGAAATGTATTATACATTGTGACGTCACATCTCAATCATGGCGCGCTTATAAGTCACGTGACTTTATTTAAATTTCATGAATTTTTAATTGTTTATAATTAATTGAAAAAACATTTTTTAAGGTTTTCGCATTAAATATCAATATTATTAATATTTAGGTTTTAAAATACATTAAAAAAACATTTTTTTTTAAATACTCAATTAGGTACGCTAAGTAAAAAGTAACAAAGTAAAAATGTATAGAGATTCATTGATACTCGCCATATTATAAGGCCCAAGCTATAATAATGATTTAGAATAGGTACCTAACTACCTAGTAATAATTGATAACGCTCTTTATTTGTTATTCCTCAGAAAGTTACCAAAATCTGTTCTATCGTTTCGAGCTTCTAGCTTCTAAACTTCTTAAAAACATATGCTCTAAAATTATAAGGCGGTCCCTAATTGACTGACTTATACAAGTTACAGTATAATTTGCGACAAAGAGACGTCTTCGAAGTGACCACAAAGCCGGCGCCGGCAAACTTAGCAGTTGAGAAGTCCAACTTACCGGCTTGTTAGCGAATTGTTTGCCATCAAAATGTGTGTGTGGTGTCTTCGTTTTTAATTATCCGACTGCGGATGGAGGGTTATGTTTTATGAGCATTGGCAAGTGACTTATGCTGCGATATTTGACTTGGTCATGGCAATTGCTGCAATGTCCTTATAGTTGGGGAGGGGAAGAGGGGATTTCGGGAGTAGCTCGAGCGTGCCGGTTTTTTTTTAAATATTGAAATGTCTTCGGATCTGTCAGATTAAGATAGGGGATGTTTAGAATACCCCAAAGAAGCTTCCATATAAAGCACTGACGAGTTAAGCCTGTAGGGACATTTTAAAATATAAAAAAATAAAGCTTCATATTTTCTTAACTAAGCTTCGCAGATATTTTATTTTGCTCTAAACTAAATGATTTGTTAGTAGTCCTTGTTGTCTAAAATATATTTATAATTTACCTAAATAAGAAATTTTCTGAATATGTTTTCTTTTTCAAAGCCTTAAAATGGCTGCAGTTTCTGAACCCACCGCTAAAATAAAAAAACGCTCTTATTATTTTTTATCAGCTTTACCTTATGTACAAAACCTACTAGGTCTCCATGACGCTCGAGTGACTACAAAAATAGCACCCTCCCCTCCTCTACTATTAAGACACTGTTAAGTATCGACGATGTTAAGTTATAAGTTTGACAATATTTCAATTCAGCAAGATGAAAAGACGGTACCATTTTGTTCGAAAAGATAAAATTGCAGTATAATTTTTTTACCTCAATTTTTTTTTACTTACAGCATTTTAGTGAATTTTACCTAATTTCTCAAATTTTGGTCCTTGTTTCTAATATTGTCTTTCATCACTAGTATAAAGTGTTCATGAGCGATGCAGTAATCCGTCATCAGGTAATCTTTACCGAGTACCGCGTCACTCATTTTGATTTCTTGTCCTATATTATCTTTTTTAAATATTCTCATTATTCTTACCTTTATGCGGCATCTTCCAGAAGGCCTCGGCCGCCGTGGTGGGTTCCCGCGGCGGCGGCACCAGTCCGCCCACCAGCGTGGCGGCGTGCGCGGGCGCCGGCGCCCCCCGCCCCCACCCCCCGTGCAGCGCCACCCCGATGCCCCCGATCCTAACCCCTTAATACGCCCCTGCACTAGCCCACAGGCAACTTTACGAAAACCCCTTAGCAAGTCTAGCTACGCTCTTGCACACCGCACTTTCCCAACTGACTCTACAAATAGAAATCGCGAATAAACTTCGATTATCGCGATTCAAAGTCGATGTTTCCCTTTCCCCGAGAGCATTTCTTTTCCGCTTTGACCTGCAAAGAAAAAGTTAACGTAAGAAATTTATTGACCTCAAAGCGGCATTAGACAATCGCATCATCAATTACAATCAAGCGTACGCGCAAAGGAGTGTGTCTGGCCTTTTCCCTCGCAGGGGATTTCTCGTGTGTCCGAGCGAGAGGGCCGACACTAATTGGTGGATGATGATGCTAAATTGTGTTAGTAGGAGAACGCCATCTATTGTTGCATAGTACAAATAGTTGCGGCTCTCGTGAGCCGATAATGATCGATGGGTCCGGTAATGAAGTGAGATGAGCTAGATAGCGGCACCGCCGCGCCACCCATCACGTGCAGCCGAACGGTAGTCGCCCGGTCTGTCAGTCTGTCCGACTATTTTTTATTGTTTGACAGAGATGTTGCGTACGCGCGGTGGGAACCTCTTTTTGTGTCTGTACTCCACGTATCAAGCCGAGTTTTAATTTTAAAATGTTAAATACACATTCTTATGCAAATTGGATCTAAATGCAATAAAATTATCAGTCATCAAGATGCCCGCTTAAGCCCGTCTCAGATCTGGCGTCATGTCGAGTTCTTCAAATATTCTTATAATATTGCATTTAAGTCAAATTGAGGTGTGGTTAACATTTGAGCAGTAATGAGCAGGGTAAAATTGTTCATATAATATAAACATTATACGTAGTAGGTATACATATCAAATCTATAAGGTTTCACTAATTATTATTATAATTTATAGTCCATTCATTACATACCATACCACGCGAATCACAAAGCTTTACATTAAAATATTATATCAAAATTAATAATATTGTATTTCAATTATCCTTGGTGCGAAAAACCGATGTACAAAAATAGCAAATAAAGGAGAATAGCCCATAGACGCCCCCAAATTACCTTAAAACAAAATTCGTATAAAAATTTGCAACTACCCTCGTGTTTGAAAAAATGGACCATATCAAACTAGTATAGAAGTTGCATTACGAAGTGTCCTAGTAGCATCTTTTAAGTTATTAACTAGGTAGTCCGTAGTAGTTATAGACAAAGTAACTTTCCATATTATATAAGGAAATATCAAAGGACAATATAAGTAAATCGAAATCGCATTACAGGTGGCACTCGAGCCGGGACACGTATTTGATCTTTTCAAGTCCCAATCGAACGACTTTGATATTCCCCTCTGGATGAGGCACAATGCCCAAGTCTAAGGGTCGCCTAAATTGAAGACTCACTTTGAATCTAGTCAAAGCGGAGTGGAACATGAAAAGTCGGCGTATCGACGCGCGACGTGCGGCGGTCGCCGAAGCGGAATGCTAACGATTTCTAGTTTATAGTTATAGTACTGGTACGTTGGGTTCAATATTTTTAAAAGTGTACTTATAATATATAAATTGGTATGTTTTTGTACAAAATATTATGAATCGGGATTCAGGATGTATAAAAGTAGGCCCATACATGTATGAGAATGAGAACAAATGTCTTAAAACCTAACCTAAAACCTAAAGACTTTGTCAAGCAGATGAAATAATTTTAAAGTTCCTATTCAATTTAACTAGAAAATAAATAGGAGCGCCACATATCTGTACCGGAGCACACATAGCAAGCTGTATTTAGGGTATGCTCACCTAGATACAAAAAAATATTAATTTTTAAAACTAAATTAAGTATATATTTTTTAAAAATAATCTATACATATAATAAAACTGTAGAAATGACGATTCTGTACATTAAAGATATTCAAAAAATAATAAGCGGAGGGTGTCACTACATCGCTATACAAGCCAAAAATGTGGTCAGTTTTTTGTCTGTCTGTTTGTCTGTCTGTCTGTCTGTATGTTTGTTCCACTATCACACGAAAACTACTGATCCGATATGAATGCGGTTTTCGCAGATATATTTGCCTTCTTCCAACTTAACATCTGGTGTATAAAAAATTTTCCCCCCACCCCTCTAAAGGGACAAAAGAGGTGGTCAGATTTTGTATAAGACTTTTGCTTTAACACGAAAACTACTGATCCGATTTGAATGCGGTTTTCGCAGATATATTTGTCTTCTTCCAACTTAACATCTGGTGTATAAAAGAAATTTCCCCCACCCCTCTAAAGGGTCGAAAGAGGGGGTCAGATTTTGTATAAGACTTTTGCTTTAACACGAAAACTACTGATCCGATTTGCATACGGTTTTCGCAGATATATTTGCCTTCTTCCAACTCAACATCTGGTGTATAAAAATCACCCCCCCCCCCCCCCCCCCCACCAAAGAGAGGGTCAGATTTTGTATTAAGTAAACTTTTTTCTTTAATGGACTTACTTTATATTATTAACTGTTTTTCCAACTTAACATCTGGTGTTACATAACATTTTTCCCCCCACCCCTCTTATGGGACAAAAGAGGGGGTAAGATTTTGTATGCTGATGAAGTAGAAATACTTTAAATGGCAAAACAACGTTTGCCGGGACAGCTAGTGTGTAATATACATGATACATCCAAATAGGCTGCACAAAACTCAGGCTCAAAAATCGTGTTTACTACTTAGTGTTAGGTATTAATTCATTATACCTATGTATTATACTTGCAGTCCGTAGTGTGCTTCGTTTGCATTAAAATTAAGTAAAAATAAATTTTATAGAAAAAATTGTTGCTACGGTTATTCGAGTATTATTTTGAAGTGAAAGTAACCACTAACCAAGTTCACGATATGAATCATGGTTCAGGTTTACGCACTATGAAAGGATGTAAAAAAGTTGTTTAATGGCTGCATGCACTATTATGGTTTAACTTTAAGCATGCGTGGGATAGGAGATTGACCACAGATTCGCGTTTCCTGTGTTTATGAGCGTTCTGCACATTGAAAAAATCCTACAATGCTTTGGAAGAAATTCCGCTACAGTAACTATACTAACGTTGTTTTTACTTCGAAAATATCAAAATTTAAAAAAAAATACAATATTTTACATGAAATTTCTCCACAGTAACTTCTAACATCAAACAATACATTCCATTGAAAAAAATTAACATTCATGTGACCTAAAGTCGTTAATTTACAAAATCCGAAAGGATTTTTAACTTTTTTTACAAATTATAATGAATAATCGGCCAAGTGCGAGTCGGATTCCGGTTCCGTACTATTAGGGTGTGTTTCCACTGAAGCGGAGCGGAGCTTAGCGGTGCCCGAATTGACCAATCGTGCTATTCCAGCGGAATGACAGCGAAGATTTCGAGCATGGTGATTGGTCAATTCGGCACCGCTAAGCTTCGCTCTGTGTCAGTGGAAACACGGCCTTATAGAGCAAAATTAGGCCAAAAGTTGTGTTTTTTGTATGGAGGCCCCTATTTATTTTTTATTTTATTTTAATATTATTATTAAATATTAAAGTACCCGTATAACTAAGTACTTTGAGAAAAATTCAAGTATCTACCTGTTGCCATTATTGATATAGAGCAAAAAAGACCAAAAAACATCACGTTAGTTGTATTGGAGCCCGCCTTATATATTAATTTTATTTTGCTTTTAGTATCTTTTGATAGAGCGGCAACAGATAATTAGGTAGGTACTTATATACCTTTTTTAACAGATTATTCTGTTAAAAGTTCAACCCTCTAGCTATTGAGTTACAGCCTGGAGACAGACTGACAGACACACAGAAGGACAGATGGACAGACAGACAGACGGACAGACAACGAAGTCTTAGTAATTGGGTCCCGTTTTTACCCTTTGGGTACGGAATTACCATTCATCGACGTAACCAAAAACGCAGATCTTTTTGGGGTTAAATTGATATTTTACTTGCGTTTAGATTAAATTTGATTTGACCAGAGTTTAGAGCATGTATGACGTGTGTGAGTGATGTATGTATGTCTGCCCAGTACTCGGGAACGATGTTATCTGCTGCATTTCGAAACACCGAAACTTGTTTCTGATATACATAATTAGCTCACCATAGACATATAATTTGTGAGAAGTGGTTTAATATGAATTGATAATAATTTTACTGTTAAATCTGTTACATCTTTAATTTGATGTCTAATTTGATACTGTTAAATCTTTAATTTGTAAATGTGAGCCAATGGTTCTTAACCGGTGGTCCGCGGATCACTGGTGGTCCCTGAAGGCATTTCAAATGGTCCGCGAAGCCATCCTAATAATATTTAAAAATTCGGAAGTTAGTAAAGAGATATGCAGTCACAAAAATCACAATTAAAATCTGTAACTTTTAGATTTTTGCCAAATGAAAAATGAGTGCTAATTTTATAATTATTTATAGTTGTGCTTGTTTTCTTGGTCTTAGTCTCCAAATTATCATAACTATTCTTTAAACTGCTAGCTATATCGCTTTAGAGCTTCAGTCTTAAATATATTTTTTTAAAATACGCAGTAATTAAACTTATAATTCATAACATTTAAAAGTAGTAATCCACTCTTCTAAAATAAAAATAGTCTTGTATTGTTTTCAAATGTCTCCTTAGTATTGCGGGGGAGACCATATTTGTTGCCTACATATATTTTGACTGAAGCCCAGATTTTCTAGAACATCTTTAATAGCTCGCGCCATCGTAGTATCTTCTCATGACCGACGACTGGTCATGAGAAGATACTACAATTCCTTTTACAGATTGTTCACCATCTTCCTTTTACAGATTGTTCACCATCTAAAAAATATTTTCAAGTATAAAACTATTATTTAACTCAGCGGTCAATTGGCCGCTTTGCCCGGTCCACTTTGCCCTTTGGCAACCGCTCTGTTTTAAATATAATTTTCTTTCGCATTTTGTATCATACTCCAGAATAAAAACAACATAGATAAAGCTAAATAGATAAGTAATGACATTGGGACAATACAAGCATTCAAATATAC
This sequence comes from Polyommatus iphigenia, assembly GCA_963422495.1. Taxonomy (NCBI): domain Eukaryota; kingdom Metazoa; phylum Arthropoda; class Insecta; order Lepidoptera; family Lycaenidae; genus Polyommatus; species Polyommatus iphigenia. The sequence continues at coordinate 28,000,797 of OY730181.1, read as the reverse complement.
AAGAAAATTCTTAAAACTGTGCGGGGCGGGTGGGATGTTCACTATGCGTCAGAGCAGCTGCAACGTCACTCTGCCTTTATAAATAACCGAAATATTAAGCGAGGCCGCTTTACCACCTATGGCCGCTTTGAGCTGGGCTCCCCTACGTGTTCCTTGTAGAGAGTTAACTGTGAAAGTAGCAGCGCTGATGGAGCAATTTTTTTTTACTTTTGTAGTAACCAATGAAAATAGCGTCTGAATTCTGAAAGCTTTAATAGTTATATTATTATTAAATTCATGGATCTTCATACAAAGAGCATTTCTAGTCTGTTAATTAAAGCGAGTGTTACATCAGCTGATAAATATTCATATTTCGTGTAACACCATACCACCATGGATATTAAGGTTAGCGTAATTAAAATATTCAATGAAATGTACTTGTTGAACCAAAATCACGCCCATGTTACGTAGCACAATATAATATTATTATGTACTATGTATATTATGTTGAATTGATAAAATAGTAAGTTGACATCATTTGTTTCAATTAGTTCACATTATTGCAAATTACAGCAAAGAGGACTTAAAAATACCATTTTAAACTGAAACTGAAAAATATATCAACGTAAAGTTGTGAATACAAATAGAAATCGAAGCCGGAAAGACGTTTTACATTTAAAATTGTGTCGATTTCTGTATGCCTATTAATCCTTCAAGTGCTAACTAAGTTATTTATTAAGTGGTACATATTATTATGCTTATTAGTCCAATCACTTTAGGCTAAGTAGGTACCTTGATTTTCGTATAGTTGGATGGTCGCAAATTTTAAAATCAGAGGTCAAAAGTCACAAAAATTGTTTTTTTTTTTAACTTTTTTTGGAAATATTTCGTTTTCTGTGCTTTTTGCGTTTTTTGTATTAATAGGAAAGTTGTAGAGGATTAAATTCTCTACAACTTTTCTATTTAACATTTTTTTACACCTTGAACTGTTTTCAAATATAGGGCGTAGAGCGCGCGGCTGATTTTAAAACTTGCGACCATCCAATTTTAAGTGAATTTTGAGAACTGTTTTAGGATGCCAAACTACAAGTTTTTACGTGGTAAAATAAGGTAATATACTGGGTATCTCGATTTTCCGAGGTCTCAACCCCCTATAGTGACTGGGCTATATATTATAATATTTTAAAAAGTGTCAAAGTCGTAAAGTCACAAACTAGCAAACACTACTATAAAATGAGATATAGGTAAAATAAAATGAGATGTAGGTAAAATGACGTGTGCGAACTCTACATTAAGATTATGTGTCTAAGCACACTAGGCTGAATTACGCCGGCGTAATTTACGTGGCCGAAATTACGTTCAGCCGCTTACGTCTGATGCGACACACTATAAATTACGCGAAGAGCCGAAATTTCGCGGCGTAATTTCCGTTGCCGAACGCGCGCGTAAGTGAGTATTTAAAATTCTCAGATATAATGTGTGTGTTAACGCTTTGGAGATAAGGTTGGATTAGCTATGTTCGGTTTTGATAATTCCGTCACGTATAGTGTGTTGCTATACAAAACATTACCGCCGAATCGCTGCCGAACTTTACGCTCGACTCGGCTCGACGGAAATTCGGCTCACGACGGAATTTCGGCATAGTGTGTCGTCTGTCGCGTTCCGCCCATATTTTGTATGGATTTGAAACGCGGCGTAAGCGCGGCGGGATTTACGTGGGCGTAATTCAGCCTTGTGTTTTTAGACCCTATAAGACGACCAGCGACGCAAAATAGCGTAACTGACTCGAAGTGGGAATTAAAATATATTTATTACTATAAATATTAAATTATGATAAAATGACGCGGCGACGTAAAATGGCGTAACTGACTCGAAGTGGGACCTAAATATTTATTACTACTAATATAATAACTATAAAACATAAAATCACGAATATGCAAACTCTACGAATGGCACATAAAATAACGTATCTACATTCTACATTAATTCTATAGCGTACTATCGGCGTAGTAAAATGGCGTATGTACATCGAAGTAGGACAGACTAGCTCGTGAGCCCTCAATCAGTTCATCAATGAGTGTTGATTTAAGCATTTTATATATTACTAGATGACGCCCGCAACTCTGTTGCACCAAAATTCGTTTATCACGAAAGAACCATACATTTTTTCAGGATAAAAAGTATCCTATGTCCTTTCCCGGGATTCAAAGTATCTGTATGCCAAATTTCAGCAAAATCGATTCAGCCGTTTGGGCGCAAAGAAGTAATAGACAGACAGACAAACACACTTTCGCATTTATAATATTATAAGTATGGATGGATGGATTTCTAATATTATAAGTATGGATAGATTAAATACATCACAAAACGCAAATCTAATAATCTGCGAATGTAAGTGCGAAGTAAAATGTCGTAACTGCGAACTCTACATTCGGACGCGCGACAAAATGGCGTAGGTATCTGCAAACTCTACATTCAGACGTGCGACAAAATGATGTATCTGCGAACTCTACATTCAGACGCGCGACAAAATGGCGTATCTGAATCGAAGTGGGACAGACTATCTCGTGTCTGGATCCGCCTCATTAGCTCGCACTTTGATTCCGCAGGTGCCGCTAATGCTCATCTAATCGAATTTCTTCCGTTAACTGTTTTTCTTTTGCAGTTTCTTTCGCTCTTTAGAATGTTCACTTGAACATGTGTAGTGATTTTTATTCAACGTTTCTTTAATGCATTAGTTTAATGTAATTTATACCTTTTTATTTATTTGCTTTGTGTTGTGTAATCCATACTAATATTATAAATGCGAAAGTGTGTCTGTCTGTCTGTCTGTCTGTTACCTCTTCACGCCCAAACCCCTGAACCGATTTCGCTGAAATTTGGTATGGAGATACTTTGAGTCCCGGGAAAGGACAAAGAATACTTTTTGTCCCGGAAAAATGTACGGTTCCCGCGCGATGAACGAGTTTTGGCGCAACGGAGTTGCGGGCGTCATCTAGTGTTAAAATAAAACAAAGTATATTATGGCGTAATAATGCGTCATGAAATAAAATTCTATTATCTTTTGTTTTCTTGTAAGCTCAATAAGTGTTACTAAACAATTATATTTTATTATACGGTATTTCTGTAATTCTAATTATGTATAAGTATTATCTATATACCTCTATACATACTTCATCTATTGGCGCATATAAAATATCTCACCCTCTTTCAATTATATTTTTATTATTTTTTTTATCTTTTACGATGAAACGAGTCAATTTGAACGAACCATAGCTCTAATAACATTCAGGGTGACTAATTAGATTATTATGGGGAATACCCGAATGAGACTATGGCTCGCACTCGTCTTTGTGCGTTGTAAAAAGGCATCAAAAGTACGTTGCACGTGTAGGAACATACCTATTCCGTCGAGGGCTCTCCAGTTAAGTTGCAACGTCAAAGCCTCTTCCTTTTGACTGCGTTTAAAAAAACAGAAACAGGGCGCTTTCAGTGCTGTATATAATTAACATTGCAATGCTTTGAACTGTCAAGTATCATAATAATCGTTTGATGTTTTTTTCTTTGCAACTAGATATTTGCCAAGGTAAGATTTATATAGCATATAATTTAATACTTATAATATATTTTACCAAACGTTTTAAAACTACTTTAAAGCATATTCGATAAGTACTTTAAAGTGTAAGTTAAAATAAAGTGAAATTTTTCTAGAATCAAGAAATATGCCATTTACGAACATGTGTGTCTTTCAGGTGACATTCTTTTGCCTCGACATACCATAAATACTCGTACTTAATAACATAACGTCTTAGTAATTTACCTACTACATTTTACTCATTTCTTATTTAGTCTATCACGCATACTTTTATTATCTTCGACAGATACTCATACCTATATAACTCATACAGTCATTTACAGCATCTACACTCCATTCTTCTGCCACTGTATTGTAACACTTTTATAAATCAATCTTTTGTACTGACCGTAGCTTACCGCTACCACATCAAAATAAAAAGTGGTCGGCGCGTATGATGTCATTGCTTCGGTATTAGGCGTCCGAATTCAAAAGACCGCTCGTGTATTACTCACTTTAATTAACAAGGATACAACTCGATTGTGTTGGACAACAATTTGATACTAATTGTCAAAGAAAATGTATGAGACACAAAAAGATCCAGGGAATTTGCTGCTGTATTTTGGGTTAGAGTCATCATTGAGCGTTAAGTAATTAAGACCTATTTTGCGGTCTGAAAGGTTTCAACTTTTATAGAACCTGCCTAATCAAAGATTTTAAATATTATTAGAAAAAAAGTCGATTTGTATTTTTTTACAATTGCTACAGTTATTTGAAAAATTCATCAAAAAGAGACTAGACAAACATCTTCTTAAGAATACCATTTTAATGCTTTTGTTCAGTGTGCTATTTTTTTAATGCTGAATTCCCATTTTCGAATTCTAAAAGGGGTTTATACGTTATAAGACAATAAGCTCAAAGGAATAAAGCCGACGAAAAATAAAAATATAATAAGCGAGATACATTGAAAGCTTTTTACTTTAAAAAGGCTCTATCTTAATCCTGATTAAGCCTCATCGTCGGAAGGGTAAGGCCATGGTTATTGAGACCGAGGTGTTCGGAGCCCATCAAGGATTATATCATATTATTTTTATCCACAAACTTCGTAACACTGGAGGCGTTTCTCGAATTTAAGACGATTATACGGCTACAACTAATTGGACTCTACATTTCATACATAAATTATGTCACAGGCCGTTAAGAAGCGCTCGTTATAAAAAAAATCACATAAAATTTTTCTCACTGGGCAAAAATTAAAAAAAAAAAGAATTCGTACGTTCTTTTTGTGAGTTTTTTTGAAAATGGAACAGACATTTTGTCACAATCTCCCCTGACACGTTTGTCGGTGCCGACGCCGAATCGCATTTAGCACCGTGTAATGACAATGTGTAGTACGTCAATGGTTATGTCTCTATTGTGAGAAATATGTCATTAATAAGTGAAAAAATCGTATCTGCACCCCTGAGATGTTGTATAATGGCGATGTCAACACTCCAAATGCTACGGGTATAAATAATGACACTGAATGGTGACTTTGTCGGCGTCGAGTTCGGATTTATTGATTTTACGATGACTTTCTGCCGAGTGAGTGGGTCAAAAAACAACCATTCAAGTTTTTGTTGAATAAATGAATTAGTTTACTAAGTTTATTGATAAAATTTTGTAGCAAAGTTTTCAACTTTTTGTTACCTTAGCAGTTATTTTTAAGCGGGTATCTAGAAAAGTTTTTTAATATTTGTTGTTGTAATGAAGTTTTTGACTGTCACAAAGTCATTATTTTAACGACGAATTAACAACACATTCAACCCATGTTTAGAGAGTCCGAATTCCCCTGTATGTTGTATAGGTACTAAATGTACCGCAACAAAGATATATTATGTTACTAAAGCACGTATAAAAATTATTCCCAACAAAACATAAAACTCTGAACTAGACATAAAGGATCAAACTGGAGCTCTACCGAGCATAGAGCTCTACAAATCAATACGCAATAACTCAACGCTTGTACCTGATCTCAAAAGATGTAAAGGCACCCGGGGCCGAATTTGTAAATTCGTTAAATAGAGATCTCGAGGTGTATTGTCGGTAAATAATTTCTGCGGTAAACGATACTTGAGCGCACAATGCTTGACAGTGATGTGGGACGATGTGAAACTTCTGCCATTTTTTTCACGAGTAGCTAATTATATATTTTTTATTATTTTTCTTCGTGAAGATAACGCTGATATTATGTGCGTTAATCTTTTAATGACTTTTAAAAGATTTAAAAAAATCACTACCTTTACAATGCAAAAAGACATGTAAAATCTGTTGTTAAATACCTATGTAGGTACATAAAAAAACTTATAGTGCATATTATGCCTATGTAAATAGGGTTACGCCAATTTTATAAGCGCATGTTTTTCACTAGTTTTACAAGTTCTATTGTAGTTTGCTCTGACAAATATTTTTATAATGTTATTATTACAGTAGGTGTATGTTTTTCTAAAATGAATTTGGTCACACTAGATTTTAAAGATACTGTTGTAATAAAATTATTTTAAACCAAAAACTTACCGTTTCAAGAAAAAAAATCTTAAAATTCTTTATTACCTACTTACCTAGTTATTATTTTTGATTATTATTTTTTGTTTCTGTGATTTAAGCATTTAGACTTTATGTTGAAATACCTGCAGTTATTGTTATTCTAAAACACTATATTATGTAGTATGTAGTTAATTTCAAAGGTATAAAATAAAAATAGTCTTATTATTGTTCTAATTTTAAACGGATTTAAGATTTTAAATAAAATACTTTTAACAATAAAATAGTCAGTGTTATATTTTCATTACAATTTATATTATAAAAAACCAATATACATATTTAGCTTTTTGTATCGGCATTTTTAAGTGTGCCTATTGAGATAAAATTAAAAGGTATCACATTGCAAAAATCAACAAATTGCACACAACAATAAGTAGGTACAAAAATGTTTACTATTAAAAATTATCTCCAACAATGGTGCAGGCTCCAGGGTAAAATAATTTGATCTCGATTCGAGATAACCCGCATTAGCCAAACAAAATATCACATTACATAGAGTCCGACTCTACCTGTTCCAAATTATAAAAAAGTCTTGTCTACTGTTTGGATTAAGAATTAAGATTTATTTAAAAACTATAATAAAAAGCGTTCTATAGAGTGGAGAGTGAAGAAAGAGATTTTTAAATAAATCAAATTAAAAAGAATTAACTTTCATATAAAAAAAAGGAATACAAAATAATATGATTTCCATTAATCAAGTAGATTCATATTCTATTATATCATGACTATTATCTACCTATTGCTATGTTTTTGAAACAAAATAATTTTACACATAGTTTGTGTATGTTGGCATAATTTAACTTAGGTAGGTACCTATCATCTTTTTTAGAAAAGTAGAGCATCTATTGTTTTGGTTGTAAAATTTAGACTAGATGTTACCTACCTATTTTTAGTATCATAGCCTTTAGCCATGTTATATCCTAATATTAATAACAATTTAATTTTAATAAAACAAAAGATGGTTCTTAAACTGATATGAGTACAAATTATATTCTGAAATAAATTTATTGCAATTAGGTACATTACGTTATATTACATTGATATTAAGTTATAGAATAAATAATATTAATTTTTGGTTTATTAGTGACTTATTCGGTTGCAAGTACGTATAGCATAGTTACTTAGGTACCTAGGCTACCTACCATATCATCAGCTAATCTGTTTGTTACTGCACTTTTATTATCCGGGTGCCTTTATAAATAGTCGTGTATTATGACGTCTAATAGAATATTTTTAAACTAAAGCATTTGAAAATTTTATTGTTATTCCAATTGATTTTTGTTTGCAAAATATTTAAAAAATATTATCCTTATGTTAGAGTAGGTAGGTACTAGAAAGTAGGTGTATTACAGACTACAGAGTAGGTAGTTGCTTAATAAATTGATTAAATTTTTTGTAAAAATATGTAGGTAAACAACTATTTGTATCAGCAGAATAAAAATGAGTTGATGTTCAATGTAATTTAGAGCCTAGGCCTGAGATTCATAGTGACTCTACGTAGAGTCGATCTGAACAAACGAGGATAATCCCGGAAAACTAGTAATCCGCAAAATCGACGTACCTAATTCGCCGCGTCGGTACACTCACAGTCCAAAAACACTCAAACACAAAAACAATCACAGTTCAGTGGCGCCCGGCAGCGCGTGTTCTTTAATTTGACAAGTTTCTAACGCGTAATGGTCAGTGTTGCGCGTAATCATCGAATGCCCTAAGTATCTGGGGCCGTTCGGGAGCTGCGAAGCGTTCTCGATGTCACGGCTCGCTTACGACTGGCCGAACCATCTGATTCCAAGTCAGCCGTGTGAGCATCGGAGGGGCGGAGCCTAGGGGCCGTATCACCCCGGGGTGGCACAACGCACACAGCCGCGAGCGCGACGTACGCACGCACGCCCACAGACGCGCCGCCGTTGGAAGCATGTTGTATGATTCGATGTTCGAATTTGGTTTTCAAGTTTTCGAATAGAAAAGTTTTCAGGACGTTCTCGGTTTAGTTTTACGCTGTAAAGACCGGCTCCGCGTTTGCACCGCCATTTCAATACCTAAACTCGATTACGCCAACTTTAAAAATTCTAAACTTGCGAGTGGCTTTTCGTTTTGTTGTGCATTAAAATCCAGTGAAATTAGGAATTATTCGTGTAAGCAAATAAAAATATCGACTATTTTTTATTTGCTAGTAGGTGAGTGGGTAAAAGCGTTACCTATAATTAAATTATCTAGATTCTAGACTAAAAATAAAAGTGCACTGCGAAGCCTTGTCACAACAATTTATAAGCTTCATTTAATTATTATTAAGCTTTAATAACACCGGAATGAATTGGTGGTATGTACAAATTAAGAAATACCTAAGTAGGTAGAACTCTACCTTTGTACCTACGTTGTGACAATAACAATGTTAGAGCTTATAAGGGTGTAAAAATGGTACCAAATTAAATATGACAATTGCAGATATAGGTACTCGTAATTCTCCTGGATTTAATTATCTGGGTTTCAAAATATGAAAATAAATATTTTGCATTGGGAAATAACAGAAATAACAATTTAACCCATCAGTTGTGGCAAAACGAGACACAATAGCTTTTTCATTGTTATCGCGGCCGGATGTGGCCGCTTGGGGCTTCATGAATTAATGAGTATTGTAATAGATAAGCCTCCTACTACAACTATAATAATTGCTAAAGCATAATATCTGATATAATATTCTGTCTATAATAAATCCTCAAAAAGCTATTTTAGTTAAAAATTCTACGTAGAGTAGGTATACTATGTAGATTGTAGAGTTCAAGATATGCCACGAAGCGTAGGTCGTAAAGCGCGGTTAGATTTTATGACCCTGGTATCCCTGCCCATGTTCACGACTTTCAGAGATTACCCACCGATTGTTAACTAAGCAGAAATTCCACTAAAATTTAACGCTCACGAAAATTCTGGATTACGACGCACTAAACGTATTTAGTGCCCTATTGACGATCACGGTTTTAGGGTATCAATAGGTTGTTTTTATCCATCTAGAGTAGAGACAAAGTTGATAACGGTGTATCGAAAGGCGTTGAACTGAATAATAAATGTTCTAACTTCAAACTCACTCAAGATTCAAGTGACACTCGATAGTGTTGCAACCACAGACTATAGCTATGTCCACATTATGCGCTTTCGTCTTCAATTTTCGTCATCTTCTTTCATTCAACTTTCGTTTTGGCGCATTCAATAATTGAATGCGTCAAAGAACGCAACGCCAACTGTCATTTTTAATAACAAAGCGAAAGTTTTGGACGGTTAGAGGGCATGCGTCGCGGGCATGCCTCAAGTTCGCTGTTGACTGCGCTATAAAGCATACACTTGATGAACAGAAAAAGGCAGTGTGGATAAAGCTATAGATCAAGATGCAACCAACAAACAAAATGTAGAGTTCCACGATTGGGAGGCATGAAATTCACAAATCATTCGGCCCTAACGCCCGCGTATATTGGGCAATTAATCTAATCATAAGTGATATACAAGCAAGAACCAACAAAAACGTTCGCACGATGCACAGCGACAAAGCAACACGCGGCCGTCACGCTCGGCTCGGTCGCTCATTACACTGTGCTACGAGTAATTTCCCGCTCGCTCATACTTATTGTGATATCGCGATTCAATGTCACGCTATTCGTCCCGCCCCGTTACGCCGATTGAGTCGTTACTTTTTATCAGGGTCAAAAGGACCAGTGTTTACAAAAGAATTTTCGATTCAAGTCGACCATCAAAAATCGTTTTCCACAATGTGTATTTTTTTTCGCGCAAGAAAGTGTTTGTGCAAGAACAATGGGCACACCGCAGCGGGGCGTCTAGATATCCGTGTTGTTTTCTTTATATTTTTTTATTTGCTCCTAAACATCGTCTGAATGGCGCTAATGTACGCATCGCTACGTTTATTCTGTTTGCGAGGGATTGTTTCTTTCGGCGGGTAACATTGGAGCTATTGTAAGATGTATATCAAAGTATAAGACTTTTATCAAAGCCTTATTGTAATAGAAAAGCTTATAATGGGTATATTATGTGATTTTCACCTGCGATATAAGGATATCTTAGATGTCAAAATCACATACATTAATTATAAAAAATATGTACACACGATTACGAAAAATTGACAATAATAACAAGTATCAGAATATTGTGACTCTGTTATTATATGAATAGAAAATCCAAATCCTTATGCGAATAGGCACTACGGAGTACGGAGTCCTATAATCCTGCACTAACTAAAATATAAGTCGTGCACTTATAAATCCATAGACAACAGCGCAATATACCCCTAAAATAATTGCAATAATATTTGAAATTGGAACAGCTAGTGTTGTGACGGCTGCGATGGCGCGGCCAGCTGCAGCACCTTACACGCATCACCGGCCGCTCACAACATCCCGCTCTAAGTAACGAATGCTTTGTGCATGCCGATAGATTCGACGGTGTGAGGGATGGGAGGCCGCGATTTGGGAGCTTGGGCACAAGTTAGCAGTTGTCACATCATGAGACTTGATATTGCTGCGTCAACATTTTATATCGAGGCAATTTAACAGAGCTACGATGATCTTGCAATCAAAATATAGAAATTGTTAATTAATATTACACCAGCGCTACTTAACATTTCGACTACGTGCAAAATAATGCTTGCATGATAATATTCATAGCAGCATAATGTGAATCTGCCTCTTGAGTTAGTTAGTTAGTTTTACAAGATGGTGGCGTTAGTTGTATTTTAATTCGCGTCATTTCAAAATATGTATGTATACTTTTACAATTTGTAGGTCTGTATAAATAAATGTCTTATACCTGTATAAATTATACTTACCTAAAACTGTGAATTTTAAACAGTCTGGGAAGTAACCTACTCCAAATACTTAGGTACAAGTCAATATCACCTCATTAATTATTATTATTGACTGGTGGAAAAAGTAGAGTTATTGTAGAGTTTAGTTACTTTGGCAAAAATTTACAGTTTTGCTCACAATTGCCTTCCGCAATCCGCCACAAATCACGTCAACTCTATATAGATAAGTGTCCATCCAAATAATTCTACAGCTCTACCTGAAAACGCTACAGCTCTTGCCTTACACCGCCCGTGTTACATTAAAAAAGGATGAGAATTCTTTTCACCGATAGATTACAGATTAGATGTGGCGGAGTCGCGGTGTCTTCCGCAAACCGCGCACATATCCTCTTACGCGAAAATTCACGTTTTTAGACAAATAATACCCCATTGTCGACGAAATTGAATTTTTTATAGGGGTTAAAAGTTTGAATCGAGATAGCGTTTTTTGCGAAATAATACAACCAATTAAACTTGCGAGGGTCAAAAACGTTAGGATCAGAATTTTTAGTCCATAAAAATCGATGGTAGACGACTCAACTCAAATTGTGAAAGAACGTTTTCTTGCGAGATTCAACTTTTTTTTTTCTAAAAAATGAAATCAATATTTTTTTTGCAAAATATTATGTTGATTTTTTCAAAGATAAGTTTAGACATATTATATTATCAAGTATGGTAGTGGTAACTATAAAATATACCTAATAACTTGCTTTCGTAAATTCATACATAACGAAACAATGTTAATATTATAATGTAATGATATGTACCCTCTGTAAACAAAGAGCTGAATACATCATCCTGCACCCGCTAATTACGGGGGGGAATATTCAATATTATATTATTGTCTCGAAAAACACTACCTATGAAAGTTTATATTTTAAAACAAGCAATGTAATAAGAATTAAGTATCGTTATTCTATTGTTTATCATTGTTTCAAGTGTTTATACCTAATATTAAAAAAATGTTAACACCCGGTTATGCTTTGATACGAGAGTGGTGCTAAAATACATTTATTTAAATCACACAATAATAATATTGAGTAGGTACCTAATAAATAATTCATGTCTTTTTTTCTTAGTTCTTACTTAAAATATTGTTTCTTCTTCGATGTATGTAAATATATATTTTAATACCGTCAAGTTACAAAAAAGGCCTCCGTAAAAATGTTGGATGTAAAACGTGGAAGTTACAAATTTCAATATCCTAAGTATGCCATTAAAACAGCGAGAGATATGAAATCTCAAAATATTTTAATGCGCGGCTTTCGAGTATTGAGGAAAATTGTAAGGGACATTTCATTTAAAAACGTCCGAGGTATCTCACTAGGAAATTCTGTGCAATATTGCAATAATAAAATTAAAAACATTATTTCGTTCGAAATTTTAAATTTAATTTTTTTCATGAAATTAAAGACCCGTTGAGCGACTTCTTAATAAATTACACAAAAATAATCGAACGATGCATGCGAGCGGGGAGGCCGCACGGTGCCGCACGCATGTGAGCACGCACGTCTTCCGTCTCGCTCGCACGTTTTTCCGCTGGGCGGGCTCTGCGCTGTGATTGGTGGAGGGGGGAATGGCTGCGTTACCGTCGGCAAAACACCGACGGCATTTTCCCGACGGTGATCGTATTACATTTTCCCTTTTCTCCATATTTTTTTCCAGCATTGTAATTTATTATTTATAGTTTGTGTGCTGTTTTTGTGCAGATGTGAAAGTATTTTATATTTTCTATGTGTGATCATTTGAATTTTTAAAACGTTTAAAAAAACTAAACATTACAATAAAAATTTGGGCAGTAACTAAAACATTAAAGTTAAACAAAATTAAAATTCAATTTTTTTGAACTTAAAAAACAGTGACTTAAAACTTGCTTGAAACTGCAAACATTTATATTTTATATTATATATTTTTTTACAATGCGATTATTTTATTAATTACACAGAATAATGAGTTACATTAAAGCCTTTAAAAAATAATTACATAAAAGAGATAGAGCATGTTGTTTCTTACATTTTATTAAGTACCTACTTCTTTGTTTTATTCTACAAAGATAATGATCTAAAAATTTTTATATTTTGCTTAAGAATATTTTAGCTAAGGTGTAGAATGTAGATACTAAAAGAAGAAGGTAGGTTTACCTACTTCTATTTATTTGTAACCTACGTTGATAAAAGAAAAATGTGAAAACAGAAAGTTTTGTGCGTATAATAAAAGTGTTAAGAAAAAAAAAATAACCGGGTAAGTAAATTTATGAACAAATAATATTACGGTGACCAAATACAAATCAAATAATATTACGGTAACCAAATACAAATGATGTAAAAATACAAAATTGAATGAATTTAATTATTATGGTTATTTTTCAGTAACTTGAAAATACGTCCAAACGAACTAGAATTGGCGTAAATTTACTAATAAAGATATTTTTGCAGCTACTTTTATTAATGATATTCCCCTGCTAGACTCTAGACTCTAGAGCCGCTATCCCCAACCCAACTAAATAAAACAATTAAACCAATTAAAACAATTTAACCAAATAAATAAAACAATTTAACCAAATAAATAAAACAATTTTGAAATTCACGTCCACCGGCAAAATAATGTAAAGTCGTCTTGATAGTCGTGAAATTTTTTCCACTTTTAAATCGTTAATTTTGAAGAATGTTATTTTTTAACTCTAAAAAATTTTTGTTGCGGCCCGCGACACCAAGACCAAAACATGTTTGTGGCCCGCGTAAAAAAAAAGGTTGGGACCACTGCTCTAGAGACTAGTCATATACATACCTAAAGACCTTGAATATTGTCTTTACAATTAAGTGAGTTTATGAACACGCCTCATTTTGGGAGCTCGGCCATTTCTTTTACCATATCGATCGCGTGTGTATCTAAACATTATACAGGGTGGTGAGCATTTTGCAGCTCATTAGCGCGTGCACAGCGGCGCGCGCGCAGCTTCTAACGCGGTTACTAAACCATAAAAACGCCTGCCCAACCCGTTGTTGTCGACAATGTATTGATTAATCAGAATTTTGAATATAATATGGCAAAGAAAATGTAGATTTATGAAAGTCGTACCTACTAGAGTCTATTCTCAAATCGCGGAATTCTGTCTGTAGTGGTCATTGACCCCCTGTCAAAAAACTTGACATTTTCTATACAAACCGTGATTGACAATGAAGTGACAGATGTTTCTAGTCTGGGTGATATCGTATTTTGCATACACGATGTGAACAAATGTATGAATTATAATAATATCACTTCAGACTCATAAATTGCTGGAGATTATCATATGAAGAGGTAACCAAGACGTTTTCCGATGAAACTATATTATTAGTCTGTTTCTTTCCAAGAATTCAATTTTATTCTTGAGTTAACAGAATGCAGTGCGAGTATTTTTCACATAGCTCCTAGACTAGAAAGGTCAATGACCGCTGGTGCCACCTTAAATTATCTTGACTATAGAGGTTAATTAAATACCAAACTTCTTCAAAATCTGTTTAGCGGTTGAAACATACGAGTAGGTACCTACTGTGTTGAGAGAAAGACTTTATTTCATAGCTCATACCAAAACTTATAATATGAATGTTAGTAAAATTGGCCTGTGTGCAAGTCTAAGCGAAACGTATAAACCTTAGTTAAAATAATAATTATTGTGATAGAAATCAGTGCATTCATATTATGTTAATAAGAATAGTAATCCTCTGTTAAATTGCTAAAACACCTTAACCACTAGATGAGGGATTAGGCATTACTACGAGTATAATACTGCAGTGTAGTTCTTAGAATAAGTAATTAAATGAATGACAAGCAAAGTTTTCTTCTATTTGAATTATATTTTAGATATTCTGTTCACTGGATGTTGTAACCCAAGGTGACGCTGGACCGCGCTTTCCTTGCATTTGTTGGTTGCACTTGTCAGTTTTATTGGAAATATAGGTAAATATGAGTAGGTGTGAGAAAAAATGGAAATCTTTTCTCATTAGCTACTTCAAGAACAGGGCTTTTACTTTTAGACACCAGACACCACGCTTTACTTGTAACATTAACAGTTTTTTTCAATGTTCATTGCCGAAGTAGCAGCTCATTCGATTTTGAGTCTAAATACTCAGTATATTCTGAGTCCCAAGTCTCATATTTAAAGCCAACAAACACTCATCTAACGCAGAACAGACGCCTCAGTCTATTATATATTATTCGCACTTCACAAACGATTTCTTGAGACAAAAATCACAGTTCGCTAAGAGCATTACGCTGAACGTTTATAATCGGCTAAATATCGAATTGTTCCATCCATTGTCTGAGGGTTTAAGCATTCGGAACCCTCCAGAATTGGTTTCGAGAGTTTTAAGCCTACCGCCTTCGGAAAAACTTCGCCGCGTCTCAAATGTACACCCTGTACATCATTTAATTAAGTTCAATTTACAATGGACGCTCCAAAATAATTCCTGAAAAGTGAAAGCGTTCCTACACAAGGTATTTAGGTTTAAAGTCCTATCGAAAGAGGTGAAAGTTTGGGGGATGCGCCGCACACCAAGCGCGGCCTTAGGGGGTGGTAATAGGGGTCACTGTTGACTGATCGCCGGCCGATTGTGGAGGAGTGTTGAGAAAATTGTGCAATAACGAGTCTACACACAGGCTGTAATTGTATCGGGGATCAGGATCGACCCGCAACGACGCAGTGAGGGGACAAGAGTCGATACCGAATTTGGAGTGCACGCGATTGTGAACCCTCAGTACAAATTAAAGAGAGAATTTTTTTTTCGACGATACGGAATACTGATAACTGATGTAACTATATTTTCAACTATAAAACTTTTAACTAAGGTGTAATCGGGGAATCGAGACAGTAGCGGTCATTGACTCCCTGCCAAAAAACTTGTCATTTTCTAACCCACGAGCACAGTATAGCAATATCCCTACAGTAACGAAACGCCTTTGATGTCGCACGATGCCGCCACCGGTGTAGGTACCGAGCAGATATGCCAGGGTTGCCACGAAACGGGAAATAAAATAAAAATTAAATATTGTGCTTGTAATGTTATCATTTAATCTGTTTAATCGATATTTACGTGAAACTTTATTTTTAGATGATTTCAATTCTCTACCAGATGAAGCTTGCAACTTCGTTGTGCCAAAACTCGTTTAACGTGCAAGAACCGTACATTTTTCCAGGACAAAAAGTGTCTTATGTCCTTTCCCGAGACTCAAAGTATCTCCATGCTGAATTTCAGCAAAATCGGTCCAGCGGTTTGGGCGTGAAGAGGTAACAGACATAGACACACTTTCGCATTTATAATATTAGTATGGATTTAAAAATTTCATTAACCCATCAAGCCCCATAAGCTCACCGGTGAGCAAGACACAATAGAATAACAATAGATTTCCAAGAATCCACGATCGAAGGATTAAAATAATGAAGACGCATTCGAATATATTATGAATATATAAAGTATCCTACAATTAATCATATAACAATTGGTAGGTACGGTAGGCCACACGTCAGGTGTAACAGAAGCACTTCAAAACTCGCTCTTATTACGTGCGCGGTAAGGGCGGTCCAAAGGTCAAAATGTTACACTAAGTGTAACATTTTGACCTTGGTCATTTGACCTTGACCTAGCTAGGTAGGTACTAATTAGTATGTAACAGGGTATTTGACAGATTTTAAATTTATTCTTTATTGTTTCTCTCCATGTTACACTTCTTACAACGTAAACAATAAAACAGATATGCAAATAAATGCCGCCAAGGCCAACACAATATTAGTGCAGTGAACTGTGAGCCGATATTTATGAAAATTTAAATCCTTTTTGTTTTTTGAATCAGATTTACATCCGGACACTGAACACATATTATATCCCATTGTTTATAAGATAAGTTATCGTTTTATAATACAAAACTCGCAGACAACGCGCCAACGTCACCCCTGCGCGGGCAGGTACACAAACTCCGCGAGTTTGTGTACGCGGGTCCGCGCCGCCCGCTTCCCCGCGGGTACCCCTCCGTTGCTCTGCGCAAGTACATTCGTTTCACTACTGTAGGGATATTGCTATACTGTGCCGCGAGCCCGCGATTGACAATTATGAAGTGTCCGCTGATGTTCCTAGTGTAAAGTATAATTTACACAGAGCCAGTACTGGCTGCCAATAAGACTGGCAGCCAGTATTGGCTTGGTATATGCCGCGTGTGAACAGTTTTTCAAGCCAGGCCAAACTTCACACGCGGCATATGCCAAGCTAATACTGGCTGCCAGTCTTATTGGCAGCCAGTACTGGCTCTGTGTAAATTATACTTAAGGGCGATATCGTATTTTGCACATTCGATGTGAACTGAATATGAAGCATATCACTTCAAACTCATAAAAAGTTGGAGATTATCATTTTAAGAGTTACCAAGAGGTTTTCCGATGAATCTGTAATAATCTATGTACATATTTATAAGAAGTCAATTTTTTCTTAAATATTCTAAATAGGTACAGTGCGAGCATTTTTTATTTAGTGCCTAGACTAAAAAGGTCAATGACCGCTACCGCCATGTTTCGCCGAGTACAGTATAGCTTTATTCGAAAAGAAAATATTTAAATGTTAAATCAGAGTATAACTCGACCAAGGTAAGTTTGCACCTCCCGTGAATGTGAGTATTCCACGCGAGGTGCAAACCTAGCTTGGCCGGGTTGTAGTATACAGTATATCTTTGAATAATTTTTATCGTCAAGTTATTAAAATAGTTTGATGAGCAGTAAATTAAGAGCGATGATGACAATCTACTATAGAACCTGCATAGAAACCCATAATCAGACTGTACCTTCAATACATATCTCACCAGAACGTCTAGTCTTGTAATAAAAGTGTGGGGAAATTAAAGTTAGAATAGTATTTATCTCCAATTTCAAGCTAATTGTATTTTAGATAGCATTAAAAATAACAAAAAGAGAAAAAATATTTTATCAGGTATTTTTTAGGGTTCCGTACCCAAAGGGTAAAAACGGGACCCTATTACTAAGACTTCGATGTCTGTCCGTCTGTCCGTCTGTCCGTCTGTCCGTCTGTCCGTCTGTCTGTCACCAGGCTGTAAATCAAGAACCGCTATAGCTAGACTTCTGAAATTTTCACAGATTGTGTATATCTGTTGCCGCTATAACAACAAATACTAAAAACAAAATAAATTAAATATTTAAGGGGGGCTCCCATACAACAAACGTGATTTTTTGCTATTTTTTGCTCTTAATCAATAACGGCAACACATAGGCAACTGAAATGTTCACATAATAAGGACCCTGAGCCATGTAAGGCCAATCTAACGGGAAAATGCTTGTTATTCGTTTATGAACTAAATAAATTAAGAAAACAAATTATCAAGTAATGCTCTGTTTCATAAGGTATCATATTATAAATCTCTTTTTAACCTAGCTTCAATAGTCATTCAATAAACTTAAGTTTTGTTAAGGCTCTTCCAAATGGCCTTGCAAGGAACACAGCTCCAAACAAGGCCAATATTATACGTCAGTCGTTTAACTTGAAAATAGAGTCACAATTATTTATTCATTTGCTTTTACTAAAACAAAATTATAATTTCTTTCAATTAAGCAACACATTAAATGCTCAATATATTTATATCATCTAAAAAACTATGACGAACATTGCTTGAACATCATCTTATAACTAAGAATATATCAATGGAAATTCTTTAAAAATAGTAGCAATGAGTGTCACATTGACACCTTAAAACTAATTGCCAATGCGTTTTACAATACAAACAAAAAAAATTTAATCTAAGATGGCCTTCTTATGGGCCCGTTCTTTTTAAGGCCAAAATGTTCAATATGCGTGTATAAGTTTAATAATCCTAATAAGTAAAGATATTATAAAAAGCAACATTATTTTAATTGTTACGGTACGCATCTATAACTAAAAATAACTGTTTATATGTTAATGATGTTTACTGTTTAGATGTTCCTTGTAAAGTTTATGTTCCCTAGCAAGGCCAACTATAAAATCTTTGGTTGGGCCTTATAAGGAACCACCGGCCTTCCTAGGAACATTACCAATATTTTAACGTAAATCGAGGCATAAGTAGATTTTGTTTTATTAGTACCATACATATATCCCTATACAATAATGCCCTGTAATAAAATTTGAGATAGATATAGGTTATGTAACTAAAAACTAAAGTTTTTCAGGGTGCAGAAATTACAATTGTAGCCTCGACAACCAAAGTCTACAAACAGTGAAATCTCACTGCCACAATAGCGGCGCGATCGACTCGCCGCCGCGTTTGTGGCCATAAGTTTGATGGATCTAAATGTGTAGTAGAAGAAAAATGTCTTTACATGACGATAACTGCGACTTTTTGATAGTTGGCCTTCAAAGGAACATGGCCTTACATGGCTCAGGGTCGTTACTTAATTGTATTGATACTTTAATAATTAATAATAAAATTTAAATTAATTAATTAATTAAGGGGGGCTCTCATACAAAAAATACAATGTTTAGCCTATTTTGCTCTGTAGTGGTACGGAACCCTTCGTGAACGAGTCCGACTCGCACTTAGCCGTTTATTTATTTTTTCCTATTGGAAAGACAACAGAATAACTAAACATTTGCGTTTAATATTTTTTTATAATATTCACACATCGGAAACATTTGTGAAACCTAGTTTTTATTATTCGTAGGAGACAATTAGACATCGGACACAAAGATAAACTCTTATTTCCTAACAACACTTGCTAAACGCTCGTAAATTATAATATTTCCTTAAAAGTTTGTCATTATTGTTCTTCTAGCTAAAGCATTATTTTATTGTAGCCTCTAGGTTTTTAAAACTAATAATTGACGATGCGACGGCTCCAAGAAACTTTACAATGTCCCACTTTTTCTGGAAAAAAAGGAACCTTAGTTTCAATACTCAGGTACTATTATCATTAAAAAACCGTTTAGCAAAATCTGTAAGGCCGGCCACATACACTCGGAATTCCGAAACGGAATATCGATTCGGAAATTCCGAACGCAGCAAATCCATACGAATCAATGAATTTATCACACATATTTTCCGTACGTTTTTTGTTCCGGTGTGTGACAAAGTCATTGATTTGAGTGGATTTGCTGCGTTCGGAATACCGAATCGATATTCCGTTTCGGAATTTCGAAACGGAATTCCGACTGTATGTGGCCGGTCTAAAGGGGCTGGCATACCATGTATGCCAAATCCCTTTATTTAAATATAGATATTAAAAAAAAATCTGTAAGAATTTCATTCCAGATCTTAGTTAAGAGTTAAGTCGTTAGAGTTAACAACGTGTATGGACAGCTTTTTAACACAGCTAAATGGCACTATAATAGCTCTATGTTTACTCTCTATTTTTTCTCACAAACTCTTTGTTTATATTTTTTTTCCTATTTATATACTTCAAAGGGCGATAAAGGTCAAAGTTATTTGTGGCCGCGTTTATCGACAAGGGCCGCGGCGAGGCACATCACTATTTATAAAGAGGGCCGGCCCCCGCGGTAAGCCAAGGGCGAGATGGGGTAGTTTATTGTTGTGTTCGATCTATTTTTATTTGTTTCGTCTTTGCAATAATTGTTGTCTAATGATCGGATAGTTTGAAGATTTTATCGATTGTTGTTTATCGACAGATTGCTTCTCTATGATTATTTTGCTGGTATATTTTATTCCCTGCCTTATTTAGCTATTTTTAATAAACCACAGTCGTCAAAGAGACAGAGACCAGACATAACCGACAAACAGGAACCAATACAGTAATAATATAATTTTGTAATGTGTCCATATGATAAAATTCGCAGGCTAATTAATATATTATACAAAACTTGATATTAACACTGCCAAGTGCCATGTATTACTCTAGTCTAGTACCACATTAGATCCGTGGTTTTGAACATAAAATGTAGACAATACTGTTTTCAAATTAAGAGCCTTGACAGACCCAAAAAATCCACTCCACAGGCCAAAAATCCTAAAATCCAAGATCATAGCGCCTCGTTACCGCATCAACTTTCAGACCCTGTACTTAACCCCTATTCCTCTGTAAACGTGACCAGA
The DNA here is from genome assembly GCA_963422495.1 of Polyommatus iphigenia. NCBI lineage: Eukaryota > Metazoa > Arthropoda > Insecta > Lepidoptera > Lycaenidae > Polyommatus > Polyommatus iphigenia. The sequence goes on along the minus strand of OY730181.1, from coordinate 27,979,756 downwards.
CTACACAAGACTTTTCTAAACTATATAGGTACAATAATATTCTGGGAACTAAGAGCCTTAATTTTCAAAGTATATGTGCTTAAACGCTTATACAAATACAAATATGTTGCATCCTTATTGTATGACGGTAGCAGAAACAAAACTTCTCAATCGCGGACATTCATTTGAAACAGGCAAAACTGGCTCTTAGTTTTTAAACTATGCAGTGCTGAGAAGTGATTATTATAATTTATAATACAGCTACATCCATTTGCAAAGCTTGAGGAAAAGCGTTTTCCTCTTGCTAAAGCTGGTTGCAATAACTCCTTTGTCGTTTATCCTTATTCCATCACCAGGCTATCTATTTGCTCGTTTGTCCCATATTTTCCTTGAAAATACCTAAGTACCACCGCTCCTGGACATCACATACAAGTTACACTTTAAGTGCGTTATTGTTATAAAACCACTCTTTCGTATGCTGTTATTAAGGGCGTTCCTTACGGAGATACCGTAATTTACCGTATTTCAAGCCTTATAAACTCATAATTTGAAAGCTACAAAGTTATAATAAAAATACAGCAATAATCTTCAGTATATCAACATTCGTTTCCCCGTTTTAAATTTTCTATTTTTGTTTATTATACTCATGATATCAGCTTCCAAAGTTTAACCAATTTATTAAAATTCAAGCATACATTCAGTATCTCCTTAGGATTTACAAATTACTTTTATTTGAAACACACGCCAATAGATCGACAATATCATAAACTACATATTCCCCGTTTTAAATTTTTTTAGGACAATTTTGAACTAAGTTAAGTAAAAAAATAGGGTTTTGGTGCGATCTCGGCAACGCGGCAAATGTATGGCCAAGGTCGTTTGCTCGGGGGACGGCCTTAATATACCAGAACTTACGCGGCTTACGCCGGGGTTTTTCTCCGGTTTCTTTATACCCAATACAGAATACAGTTATTACAGAGCCTCTACTACAAAAATGTAATTTCGCTGAAAATGGTCCCACTATAGACATCTGGATGTGAAATTAGGGTTAAACTTGTGGATGGATAGATGGCGGAAAAAAGAGGGAAAGAGGGTTGCTATTTGAATACCCTCAATTCTAGAACCCTCTTTCCTCGTATTGAAGGGAACTCACAATGCTGATTTGCCGTCCACCCCATAGATGGCGTTTTCAGTTAAAATATTTTTTGACGTGAGAACGTCTTATAATTCGATGGGGCCTGCGCGCACAAAAAAACATGACGCAATATGCGGCGTTACCTCGCTCTGAGGCGTTCCATTTAAGGCTATGACGTTGTCACGTTCAACTATCGTCAGTACACCGCACAGAGCACCGTACAGTCGGGGAAAATTGTGCTAAGCAGAAATGTACAGTCGGGGAAATGAGTTGTTTAGCAGAAATGTACAGTCGGGGAAAATTGTGCTAAGCAGAAATGTACAGTCGGGGAAATGAGTTGTTTAGCAGAAATGTACAGTCGGGGAAATGAGTTGTTTAGCAGAAATGTACAGTCGGGGAAATGAGTTGTTTAGCAGAAATGTACAGTCGGGGAAATGAGTTGTTTAGCAGAAATGTACAGTCGGGGAAAATTGTGCTAAGCAGAAATGTACAGTCGGGGAAATGAGTTGTTTAGCAGAAATGTACAGTCGGGGAAATGAGTTGTTTAGCAGAAATGTACAGTCGGGGAAATGAGTTGTTTAGCAGAAATGTACAGTCGGGGAAAATTGTGCTAAGCAGAAATGTACAGTCGGGGAAATGAGTTGCTTAGCAGAAATGTACAGTCGGGGAAATGAGTTGTTTAGCAGAAATGCACAGTCGGGGAAATGAGTTGTTTAGCAGAAATGTACAGTCGGGGAAATGAGTTGTTTAGCAGAAATGTACAGTCGGGGAAATGAGTTGTTTAGCAGAAATGTACAGTCGGGGAAAATTGTGCTAAGCAGAAAATATGTACAGTCGGGGAAATGAGTTGTTTAGCAGAAATGTACAGTCGGGGAAATGAGTTGTTTAGCATAGGGCTTCACGCGAGAGCGAGATTTTTCTCGTCTCGTCTCGTTCTCGTCTCGCTTTTACGAGATGAGAACGAGACGAGACCTTTTGGAAAATATCCTCGGCGATACCGAGACCACATACCGGGTAACCCGAGAGTTTCGATAATATTTTTTTATTAAGTTTTTATTCGAAAAATTAGAAAAGGTCTACTTAAAAAATACTATATTTTACAAAATATTAAATCTGGTAACCATCCAAACTGCATTTTATCATATAAACACGTTAGTCATAAAATATTCCTTATTCTCTTTATTATATTATAGAAACAAATCATTATTTACAACTAAGCGAGACGAGACGAGACAACTGGTAACGAGACGAGACCGAGACTCGAACGAGACTCAAGTTTTTGAGGATTGACGAGACCGATACGAGATTTTTGTTACTCTCGCTTACTCTCGTCTCGTGTGAAGCCCTAGTTTAGCAGAAATGTACAGTCGGGGAAAATTGTGCTAAGCAGAAATGTACAGTCGGGGAAATGAGTTTTGACGTGACAACGTCTTATAATTCGATGGAGCCGGCTGCACGCACGAAAAAACATGACTCATGCGGCGTTACCTCGCTCTGAGGCGTTCCATTTAAGGCTTGAAGTGCAAGCGAGAGCGCGGAACGAGCGACAAAGAGGCATGTTGTCACGTTCAACTATCGTCAGTAAACCGACTTTACAGACAACCGTTTTTTGCTTTGCACAAACGGCAACTAATTACAGTTTAAATATAATGGCTGATGCTTTAACTAACAAACGGGTCCCCATAGTATACAGGATGTAACAAAATTTAGTAATAATATTACTTGAGGGTGTGTATGGGTCCCCAATATAAAGTTCGCTGTGAAAGTAGCAGCGCTGAAAGAGTAACTTTTTCTTCACTCTTGTGTGGAAAAATTCATGACGCTGGGGCGCTTGCCCATACAAATCACAAAAAAATATTGATCTATATTATATAATAGCCTAGGATCCCTTCATAGAAGGACCTTCACCGAGCTGTTTACTGGATGAAAAGTATTTTATATTCAATTACGTATGTCAACAAATTAATTGCAAGTGGGTTGCCTAAAAAAATTCAGTCCAGAATAAAGAAATAAAAAAAAAACAAAAAAAAGTTTTTTTTTTTTTTTACATTTTTCTGGTTTGGTTAATAGACAAATTCCATACCAATCGAAAGTATGAAGCCCATAGAATAGCCCATAGTACCGATTAGTAGTAGTATCGATTTACCTGCCTACCCAAGAGTTATGACAGGAAAAAAATAGACAACCTAACGTTTTCATACTCTACGGGCTGCATACTTTCGATTGGTATAGAATTTGTCTATTAAACAAACCAGCGAAATGTTAAAAAAAAAGTTTTTTTTTCTATTTTTTTTTATTCTGGACTGAAATTTTTTAGGCAACCCACCTGCAATTAATTTGTTGACATACGAAATTGAATATAAAATACTTTTCATCCAGTAAACAGCTCGGTGAAGGTCCTTCCATGAAGGGATCCTAGGCTATAAGGGACACATATTATACATTACACACCCTCTAAAGTATTATCATTTATCACTTAGTTCTGTTACACCTTGTATACAGACGTAATAGTAATGCAAAGTTTTGTCCTTGTGTGATATGCCTGTAGTCTGTACCTATAATAGGGCTTAGTATAAATTATAATGTAGGTACTTTGTGGCATTCTTGGGTTCGCCAATCATAAGCAATATCGTGTCGTGGTTAAATCCATTTTAATCTTGAGATTATCACTAAGTTAACTGTCGGCATATTTGTCGGCGTTCGTCGTCGTTTGTCGGCGTTGTTGTCGGCGGCTTTTGTACACTTGCGCAACAATAAAGTACGCCATTGTGTGTACAAATGTAGGTGGACAATGCGTGTTGATGTTTATTCTTTATGGACGCCTTTGTTAGCTGGTTCCATCAAAAGCGACAATGTTTACCCAATACTGATTAATTTAAGCTTGAACGACTTACCTTGAGGGATTATTACAAAGATTCTTTGGGATCCTTGATACGTACCTATCATTATGAAGTAAATAAGTCTTGCTATGTAAGAGTTAGTATAATAAAGGTGTAACAGTTAAGGCATGCAATTTGCAAATGTCTGTTCTTATAAAAATAAAGGAACATCAAACATAATCATTAATCATAATGCTCCCCCCCCCCCCCCCCCATCAAACATAATTTTAATGTTTTTACATATCTACATAAACCTCTTCATACGCTCTTTCTCTTCTTCCTTTCCCAAAAAAGTAGAGTACAGTTTTCGAACAAATTTTTAACAAAAATTTATCATACGTCTTAATATCAACAAACTTAAACCATAACTATTTAGTATTTACTATGTAAAACAATTTAAATCTTCAAATTAATCTGGTACAAGCAGGTAGCGGCGGGAGGAGGAGGGAGACGTGTAAAGAAATCCTATTTTCATAGTTCACTAAGCACACCTACGTTATTTGGTTATAACGCGCGGCTGGAGACTGCTACCGGTTGTTGTACGATCTTGATACTTGATGGTAATTAATATTCATAATCTGAGTGCTCCTTATTTTATGTACGAAAATATTTAACAATAAGTAGGTACTAAGTAAAAAAGCTTAGGTGAAATTAAACAATTAAAAAACTGAACAATAATTAAGTACATTACATGATGTATTATACCTATTTTGTAATATTTCACACTTTTAAATGTTTGTATAATATATTGATACTAGATGTGATATAGTAATTTTGTTCTAGTTTTCCTAAGATAAGAGATTTTCGGTTTTCCGGGAAATATGCTGAAATTTTCTATTTACTTAGAATGAGTGATGAGACGTCGTGCCTCTTTATGTGTATCTAAAGTCCAAATATTCCATCCAAAAGTCTACCGTAGTCTTGCAATTACACCAAACTCCATCAACAAGTATCAAAGCTATTCAATCGTGGTACCAATCTAATATGTTTACAAAGTTATTTCATATTTTCAATTGGAGGCGACGTCTGTGGGAAGAGACTTACCGACTACCGTGTTGTTTCAACACTGTGCCGAATTTGATGCCTCGTAGAGCAATAAGTTTGTTGGTACCCCTGACACAACTGTAAGACATGTAGACAATAGTTTAAACTGGGTTCAAACTTAAAAGAACCTGTAAAAACGGTATGTTTAATTTTAGAACTAACAAGTGTCCAGATATCATATCAGGTAAATGTCCTACAGGACCAAAACTAACTCTTGTACTGCTTTTTTAGGACCCCGAAATGATTTTTTCAGAACAGTACTTAATTGTAAACTTTTGGCATCAAATATCAGTAAATAGAGTAGGTAGACGTTTTGAAGTTATTAGTTATAACCAGGCCACGGATCAAAAACAAAGTAGCTCCGTGGTTATAACTCACTGGCGGTCTTGAAGGCCCTGCATATCCTTGAACTTCGATCATTACATCCTATCTGACATTGTAATAATGCAATTTAAGCCTCACCTTGTCATCTGCTAAAACCCAATTAGGCGTGCATAATTATTTTGAAAATATAATTCGTTCTTCCCCCCTATTTGTTCTGTACAATAAGTGGGTAACATGTCCTGTGTCCACGTCCAATTGACCACTCGAGCGAAAAATCGATAATCGTACATCGCCAGCAATTTGGATATAATATTCATATCAGGTAATTTTGTTAGCGTAAAATTGTCGAAAAACCATATATTTTTTCTACAAATTCCTATGGACACAATATGTAAGACATTTTTACATAGGTAATACCATAGACTAAGGAAAATTCTGGTCTCTCATAATACTTATCACAGAATACATAGTACCTACAAGTATAATATTGATGTTCTCTACATCCTAATCCCTAAAGATATTTGGGACATAGATAGGAATTAGGACTCGAGACGGTTTCTACCACATTTCTACTGACTATCAAAAGAAGTACATAATATGTACAGTTTACGAAAAAGTCACAGAAGTAGAAACTAGAAATGGCAATTATCTTGTTTTTAAGATATCTGGCATAATTTTCATTATAAAATAGCTCCGCTGGCGTATCTCAAAATATCAATCTATACATATAATAAAACTGTAGAAATGAAGATTCTGTACATTAAAGATATTCAAAAAATAATAAGCGGAGGCTGTCACTACATCGCTATAGAAGCCAAAAATGTGGTCAGTTTTTTTGTCTGTCTGTCTGTCTGTCTGTCTGTATGTTTGTTCCACTATCACACGAAAACTACTGATCCGATTTGAATGCGGTTTTCGCAGATATATTTGTCTTCATCCAACTTAACATCTGGCGTATAAAAAAATTTCCCCCCACCCCTCTAAAGGGACGAAAGAGGGGGTCAGATTTTGTATAAGACTTTTGATTTAACACGAAAACTATTGATCCGATTTGCATACGGTTTTCGCAGATATATTTGTCTTCTTCCAACTCAACATCTGTTGTATAAAATCCCCCCCCCCCCCCCCTCTAAGGGGACCAAAGAGGGGCTAAGATTTTGTACCAACTGATGAAGTAGAAATACTTTAAATGGCAAAACAACGTTTGCCGGGACAGCTAGTTAGCAAATAATAAGTCCAAATTAATCGTTTAACATCTTCAATTGGGCACACGACAGACGATAACTTCCAAGAAGACGGGAGCTGCGTCTGCCCGCGCGGAAACTGTCACGTTTGACGTTTGACGTTTCACTTGACGAGACGCGTTCTTTTTCTAAACTGCCCGCCTTTTTTAATCTATAATTTAAATAATAAAATTGTGCGAGCAAATAATTATATTTTATTACTTATTTAAAATGCTGTTAATCGTTGTTAACAATAGTAGGTACAAAATTAAAACATATAGTTAAATATTAGGTAAATTCGTCAAATTTTGCTTTTTCTAATGTTCAACGCTTATTAAAAAAGCACCTTCCAAGTCAGAAGCACTATGCAAAACACGAACAAACTAAAAAAAATTAAACATTCGAAATTCGAATGAAAGTAAAGTGAAGTTTTTGAAGAGCGGCGCGCTGACGGGCCGTCATATTCGAGTTTGTACGGAACTTAAAAAGGGATAAGTTTTTTTACCGTGTTGAGGAACGCAACCCGATCCTCAAAATTCACTTGCTCCCAACTTTATTATTTGATACTTGGGTCGGATTATTTTTTTTTGTTTTCATTTTTTTACAACTCGCGTCGGCGTCTCTTTGGTGTGTTTTAATACGCGCTTAGCGTACGTTTGTACATTGTATGATTGATATAACCGACGTAAAAAATGTGAATCATGTGTTGATACTGTTCCGCAAAAAGTGCTTTGTTCACGTAGAGCGGGTTTCGTCAATTCCTTCATATTTTGCCGACAATAATTATTGAAAAGTAGTAAAGAGTAGCAGTTACATGCCAGACAACAAATATAAAGCTTAAAAGTCTTTTGGCCTTTGCAAAGAGAGATGAAGACTCTATGTAGAGTCGAACAGTTTAAGACGTGTAGGGTAAAACAAAATTGTACTGTCTTACGTTAAGTAAAAAGAAAACAACACAATTAAAAAATTATAACTAATTCGTTTAAGTGCGTAAGGGAAAGCGTGCGTAATCTTATCCTAACGACAATTAAGTTTTTAATTTCAGCCTCTTCAGCTAGGTTTACCATCAATTTATTGATGATCACCTATAATATATAACGCTTCAAATCTTCAAACTAAATACCCCACCACGTTCGGCGTCCAACATGTTGATGTATAAAATTCTTGTGACTAATTGTAATTTAAACTATCGTTATCTGTTCCATCGGGACCTGTCACCTGGTGGTCCTCACCAGACCTGACACTTTCCCGGGGTACCAAATTCTCAAAACGTCCGCCATGACAGTCCAACGTTTACTGACACTACAACTGACAATGAATCCTAATTTAATAAGAGTAAGGTTGAGTTTTCAGTGGTGGTAGTGTTGGATAAGACGAGACACGACAAAAAGCTGAAGATGCGGAGATAAGATGATAGGTAGAGCTGTTAGTGAAATTTTATTTTGTATAAAGTTTGACATATTTTTAATTACCTAGATAGTGCAGTCGCCAGAGGTTTTAACCTCCGAAAATTGTAATAGTGAATGGATTTTTGTTTTTGAGGTGTCATTTTCTTTTTTACACTATAACTTGCAAAGTTTACCAAAAATTTTTTGTGCTTTTAATTTTTTAGTTACTTAATTAAAAATTAATATTTCACCATATAAAACCGGTCCAGAAAAAAATTTTTTTTCTTGTTCCTGTTATTTAATGACTCTTATCCGATTGTTTACGTTGGAAATTAACTAAATACACAATTTTTAAAAGAGAAAGTTTGCTTTGCTAAGCTAAATACAACTATAAGGTTTTTGCAAAGTTTTTAGAGATTAACGCTCGTCGTAACCAAGATAAAAGGGTTTGGGTGGATTTAAGGGTTGTAACGAAAAGTGTGTTAAACTTACTTGTTGTGCGTATTTAATTTTTAGAGAAATGATAACTTTTAAGTACTTAAAAACGTTTAAATATCTCCAAAAATGTGTAAAATAGACCGAAAATATTTTTCTATATTAGTTGAGAATTTATTTAAGTGAGAGCTAAAACATTAAATGCATCGACAAATGAAAGACTTTTTCTAGTCTTTGAAATATATTTAAACTTTCTACTTAAAGCCAGAAAAAAAATTGGGTGCTACAAATCTCACGTACATACTAAAGACGCATGCTGCGACCTATGTTTGGAAAATGCTTACCTGAATACAAAAAATATCAGTTCTTAACCTAATTTGTATTTTTTTCTTTTAAGCATGTTTCAGCAAATTTAATTAATGAAAAAAAAATGAATAAAGAATCAATTTTACTCTGTAAAAACCTAACCAAAAGAAATAAAATACAGATTTTCTTCGAAATATCCGTGAAAAGTTTGTGCTACACTTTCAGAAAATTTAATAAAGTAAGAGCTAAAAAGTTATACACATTAAGAAACAGAAGGCTTTGTTAAGCCTAAAAAATAATTTTAAACTTCCTATTTAAAACCAAAGAAAAATAGGAACGCCATTTACCTGGCGAGGCACACAACAAGCACATTTGGAGGTATACTCATCTACATACAAAAATATTAATTTTAAATCTAAATTATATATTTTTTCAACTTATTTTCTTTCTTTGCAATATAAGCAACGACACAAATAAAAAAATTATAATATATTTTATTATTTTGCTATATATTTAAAAGAAAAAATATGCAAATTTTCTTCAAAATTTTACAGTTTATGAGTTTACTTGAAGTGGAAGAGAATAATTTAAAAATCAAAAGCACAACTTTTCAATAGGTAAACTTTATTATTTATGTTATCAGCTACACATGCCTTTTTTTCTTTTCAATTTTCATCCACTATTGCAAAAATCGGAGGTTTGCACGATTTTTACGCTCTGGGAACTCCACTAAGATGTCTGATATCTTCCTCGGCTTTTGTATAAAATAATTATTGTATTAATTAAAATATTATTATTTATTAATATTAATTACTTAAATCAATTGTAAGTCGTAATATAATGTGATTTTACTTGACGCCTTAACGTCGAAAGTAAGCGAGCTTTGTATTATTAGCTCTATATTTCTGTAAATGGTCTAGAAATTGTAGCCTGTATAATATTTTCAAAGACGTGGGTTGCGAATTTAAAACAACTGAGGAATCTGAATATGAATATAAAACATTAAAAGCCCAATCTTTTTAAGTTTAAGCGGGTATAATAATAATGAATACTACCTATATAATTGTAGAAAACAAATTAGTAAATAAATAAAAACATTATTATTATAATGTTTTGTATGGAATTAATAAATCAATGTTGTTTGTATATAGCTATATATACATAATATGTACTTACATCGTACTTACCCACCCCTACTAGAAGTCGTTATTACCTACTCTACCTGTACTTAATATATATTCTGTGCCTGTATTTTTTGCCACGACTGATGGGTTAATTACTTACGGGCAATTAAGTAATAATATTAGTATCTTTAACCCATCAGTCGTGGTAAAATGAGACACAATAGCTTTTTCATTGTTATCGCGGCCGGATGTGGCCGCTTGGGGCTTGATGAATTTTACTTTGTTGTATTTTTTCAAATCTCTATTACCTACCCACTAAAATATACAATAAATGCAAAAATGTGTTTGTCTTTCGATGTTTGGCGTGGAGATACTTCGAGTCCTATGAAAGGACTTACGATAGATCCCGGGCTAAAGTGTATAGTTCCCGAATAAAGTCAGTTGTTAAAACTACGCGGTTCTGGAAAAATTACATACATAGGGTCTAACTTATAACCTCTTTTTATTGAAGTCGGTTGAAATGTATAACGTGATTATTCAGCGGTTCAGCGGTTTGGGCGTGAAGAGGTAACAGAGTAAACCGCTGAACCGATTTTGCTGAAATTCGGTACGGAGATACCTTGTGTCCCGGGAAAGGGAATATGATACTTTTCATCCAGGAACAATGTATGGTTCCCGCGCGATAAACTAATTTTGGCGCAACGAAGTTGCGGGCATCATCTAGTCTAGTAATAATGGCTCAAACTGGGGACAATGTGTGTCGCGAGTCGCGGGCGGCGGTGAGGTCGGCGTAATTACTCGGAATAATCGCCGTGTAGCGGCCTAGCGATAATTAGCCGCGACGACGTTGTCGCGCGACCGCCCACAGACCCAGCGCCTCTCAAACTTTTGTCGCAGACTTGTTTTTGTCTTATTCGCAATAGGTAACTACACTGCAGCGAAGCGACGCGATACTTCACCTACTTCTGCAGACTTAGTATGGCCACTGTAGAAATGCGAAAGAATAGAAAGGCTGACAGTTTTTCGGACAAACTGATAGATTTCATATTTTGTTAATCCATCACTTTGTCTACTTTACGATAATAATAAACCTTTCTATGGCGGCCATGCCGAGCCTGCTGCAGTGCAGTGTCTGGTAGCTTCATGATGCGATATCGCTCATACAATTACATAGCGCCAAGTGCAGTCCCGCTTTCAAGGAAAATAGCAGAATAATCATGATGTCAAGATATAACACGGACACGTATTCACATAAACATACTCGTAATATTAATGCTAACGCACTCACACAATATGCATCGAATCGTAACTGGGGTTTCAGCGTGCAAAGATTACAATAAAAATATTTTTTAGTCTTTAAATATTTTGTCGTAAATTTTTATTTACTTTTTATTTATATATATTTTTAGTGGTTTACTATATTTTTGAGTGTTTAAATATTTTGTAGTAAATTTACTACAAAATATTTAAACACAAAAAAATATTTTTTAGTGTTTAAATATTTTGTAGTACTTAAATTTTTGTGTAGGAACCTAGGTAATTACTATTTTAAGCTGAAAAATAACTCAAACATGTTAAATATTTTCGTATGAGAAAATGATTTTGGTATTACGTATGTATGAGAATTTCGATGGGACCCGGCCCCTTAATTACTTTGGCTTACTACGTGGTTACATTATAAAACACAATAATAAAAGCAATGAGTTTGACAAATACCTACTAAAATATTTGAATAGTTACTTGCATAATTTACACACATTTTTCTAAAGTTTGAGCACCGTCGACGATGTTTCGAACATGATGGATGATGGTTCAGCCGGCGAGGTGTCGGACCGCGGACGTTCCGTAATCGGACGATAATCGTTATCCCGACATCCGACGACCGACATTTCGGAACTTTTGATATAATGGATGACTCGTGTTCGACATTATACCGACTTGTGAGACGTCAGAGGATTCGCAAAAAGGATTAACATCTAGGTATGGCGGTCATGGCGATAATAGCGAACAATTAAGGAATAATTTTCATAATCGAATTCTATAGAGAAACGAAGATTGTCGAGTTTTTAGCTAGTGCCGTTTCGCGTTCATTAGGTACCTATAACAGGGCCGCGACACACTGGAATGGCAGCGGTGAGGCGAGCACTTTCAGTGTCATTATGATTTTAAACTTTATCTTCACTATTGTAATACATAGTATCGCTTGAGAAATCGCCGCCGCCAGCGTCCACGAGCGGCCACGAGCGGCCACGGGCGGCCGTAGACTTCTCAAGAGATACTATGTATTACAATAATGAAGATAAAGTTTAAAATCCTATGACAATGAAAGTGCTCGCCTCGCCGCTGCCATTCCGGTGTAGCACGGCCCCTGATCTGTTTTTACCTACTACCGCGCCAATAAGAATAAAAAATTGAGCTTACAAAAGTTTTGCACTGATTACTTTATGAATGCTATAGAAATACTGACGACGTCGACAACGTAATGTAATATGTAACTGTATTACTCTCATAGAAAATCCTTACAAACTGCCACCTCTGGTTGTCCCCCTGACTCTGTCTCTCCTTATAATCACGAGAAAAAATATCATTACTTTCACTATCATTATTTAAGTAGCGTTTAAGTAATGGATAATGTAAAGTTTAGGAACCGTAGACAATAGAGACATTGTCACCTCGGCGCGCGCGCTGCTCGACCGTGGCGGACCACTTACCTAATGGGACGACTGACGCCCAGCTCGACCGTTATAATTACATGACATACATACATATAGTTTATGTACTATATAACTATAACTTAACGCGTAACTTTCTGCCGCGCACTGTAAAACTCTGGAACGAACTGTCACCAGCAGTATTTCCGGACCTATACGACCTGCAAACCTTCAAGAAAAGAGCGTATTCCCTCTTAAAAGGCCGGCAACGCACCTGCAGCTCTTCTGATGTTGCGAGTGTCCATGGGCGACGGTAGTTGCTTACCATCAGGTGACCCGTTTTCTTGTTTGCCCCCTTATTTAATTTAAAAAAAACTATAGTTTACGTGAAGCTTTGAGGAGTATTTTGTTCTCTAAGAACTAAGGTTTACAGGGTCTTACATAAGAGCTATAAAATGTGCGATATTCGAAAGACAATAGTTGCTGAATTTTGCCTGAACAGTACTTTCCCAACTACGAGTAGCAAAATTTGGTCATATAATTTTCGAGACAACGTTTTGGTTATAACTTAAGGTCAGGCCTTTTTGGTTATATAGCATTCGTATTGACCTTTATATGACGCGAAATAGGCGCAAAATATATAACTTTTATTTGTATAGCGATCGTGTCATGGTCGTTTTAGTGGCTAAATATTCGTATAGCAGTCGTAAAGTGATTAATTTTATAACCGTTTCGTCATATTGTGATCCAGTAGGCGTTGTATAAACATTGGGAAGTAGTCATCAGCATTACCTTTTTGCGGATACTAATTATTTTACAGTTCTGTTGAAGTAAGATAAAATAATAAGTAGCCATTATGTTAGTAAAAGTTTGTCTGCCATATTTATTATTGAATGAATGCTATTGACTATGATGTATTTGGTGTTAGTCGGTAACAATATCTACTTTTCTAAGGGAAATTAAATTTCTCGACGATTGTATATACGTTTTTTAACAAATATTTAACGCCCCCTTTGAATAATGGCAAAATAACCGTAACAAAGTGGAAACCCATGCATTTTATCGAATTCTTAATATGGTGATAATTTCTGATGTCGAAAATTTTGTAACTAATTAACGATTTGAAGTTATTGGAATGTTCTATATTTTAGGGCTCCGTACCAAAAAGGTAAAATCGGGACCCTATTACTAAGACTTCGATGTCTGTCTATCTTTCTGTCTCTCCACCTTCCTGTCTTCAGGAGTTGTATCTCAAGAACCGCTATATTAAGCGTTCTTTAATTATTCTTTAATAATAAAATTAAAATAAAATAAATATTTAAGGGTGCTCCCATAAGAAAAACAATTTTTGGCCAACTTTGGCTATAAAACGGTATAGAACCATTCGTGCGCGAGTCCGAATCGCACTTGGCCGATTATTTCTTGGCCAAAGTCGTAAAAGAGAAACATGAAAATATCATAAAATAACTAAAATGTTTTATAACAGTAAGTTTTAAAAGTATTTTAAAATCATAACATAAGTTAGTTATTTAAGTTCTCAAAATATGAATGTTGGGCTCATAAATATTTTATAATAGTCGTATAAAGAGAGACGAAAATCATATAAGAAACGTATATATAAAGATGTATTTTATAACAGTTAAATAAATGGACATTACATGATAGCCGTGTAGAAATCTTATTACTGATAAAGAGTAGTGTTATGGTCTTCATTACAACCAGAATATGATTGTTATATAAATTTATTTTATACAACATCAAATATGTATTTTAAAGGTCACAACTGCGATATTTATAGGATAGTCATATAATTTGGTCGTGTTAACGATTACAGGACTAAATTAAATGACTAAGCTCTTATACGACCTATTGTTCGCTTAATTTATTGTTACACGATGTTGGAAACTTCAATTACAACTATACGATTTCTACTCGTATACGACTAAATGTCTGTCCGTCTGTCCGTCTGTCCGTCTGTCCGTCTGTCCGTCTGTCCGTCTGTCCGTCTGTCCGTCTGTCTGTCCGTCTGTCTCCAGGCTGTAACTCAAGAACGGTAATAGCTAGAGAGTTGAAATTTTCACAGATTATGTATTTCTGTTGCCGCTATAACAACAAATACAAAAAACAAAATAAATTAAATATTTAAGGGGGGCTCCCATACAACAAACGTGATTTTTCATACAACAAACATTTTTTGCTCGGTATCAATGATGACAAATACTTGAAATTTTCACAAAGGCCTTAGTTATATGTGTTCTTTAATAATTAGTAATAATATTTAAATAACATAAAAATTTAAGGGGGGCTCCCATACAAAAAACACAATTTTTGGCCTATTTTTGCTCTATAACGGTACGGAACCCTTCGTGCGCGAGTCCGACTCGCACTTGGCCGATTTTTTTTTACAACATTTGCAATTTTAATTCTATTTTTTCAACACATAAGTTATATTACCTATATCCTCTTTTTTTCTATCACATTCCTGGCTGCTGATCTCCACATTTCAATAGCATGTCAATAGCTCCAAACAGAATGTCATAACCGCTATTTTTCTGTGGACCGCCCAGTAGACACCAGTAGACAGTAGAACTCGGTAGCAACAATACACGCCGTATTAACTCCTCTTTGTTGGAACTCACTGGCCAAAAGTTAATTTAAAATCACTGAGTCGGGCAAAAAACTTGTGGTGAGCGTCATCAGGCCTTAAGCATTTGTGGAATAGATTATTATGAAAAGATTAGGAGCTTTTGATCGTTGGTGATATAAAATTCATCTTCACAATATTTTATTATGCTTACAATAACTTTAGGAGCATTTTATCGGTAAAAAAAAAATGAGTGTGTACTTTGAAAATCACTCTTGAGGTCCCATCTACATATTGGTTGAATCGGTAAAGCCCCCTCATAACAGGTTTAAGCTCGAGCTGCATTATTAGGAGCTTTCATATGTTTCTAATCGTAGAACTATAAAAGGAGTTTAGAGAAACAACCAAACTAACCTAAGGTAACGGACCACAGCTTAGCAAATTACAGAAGAGGATTATCCTAATAAATTAACAGGTAGTTTATAAACAAAACAATAATATACTTAAAATAACCACTCGAGTACCTAAAGGGGGCTTAAAAAGTTTTAAATCCTTACAAAGGAACGACATTATACTAATTTTCTTTCCGAATTTCTTTCTCTTTACTTCTGGCTTCAAGAAAAAGTGTGCTTGGGCAAATCTAAAAAATAATTAAATTATCTTCTCACTTACAAATAAAGAATAAGATAAGTTCATAGCGTTAGGTTAAGTAGTTATTATGTTTTGTTGTTTCAAAATTATTAATCCGACTGTCGGCCTTAAATCGAATTTTAAAGATTCTTTTCAATCTTCATTTAACATACCAATTTGACCTTTATGATTTTTTGAGTCTAGATACAGTTAAGTCTTATTAACATTGATCTGTAACTTTCGAAAGAAAGAGGGAAGGTCTTTGCCCAGCATTGGGATACCTACTATAATAGGCTGCTAATAATAAGTATCAACATTTATGTAGCAAGTAATAATACATACTTAATACTGTGTATATTCCTCTTTATGGAGTCCAAGCCATCTCCAAGAAAGATGATTACAAATGTAAATAAAGCTGTACGAGATGAAATGTAATTTTTGATAGTTGTCAGGGCGAAACGAATTGAATCAGGAGTTGACCTCTGTCCGGCAGCGGGGTGCGCCTGCGCCGGTAATCGTGCTGTCGTGATTAATGGTGGGACGCGAATCCTATTCATAAAAGTATCAAAACTCGTTTGTTGGTTTATGTTGATTGATATACTACAGGTACTATCAGAGAAATTGATTCATAGGCAGATGGCGGACCTACGTATTTTGGTCGGGTTTTGTGAAACCCAACCGACGGATCACAACTAATATTTAACCTATTCGTTGCCACCTTCATTTTCACGAATTCTTACCACAGGCCAAGCAGTTTCTTCGATGACGCGCCGTAAGCGTCATCGGCCCTGCTAAACGATGACGCGCCGCGACGTGCGGCTTTGGCCACTGGTTGTGTTTTATGCACATTTTATTGTTAATAGGCGTAAATCAGACAGAGAAACGATACATTTTGTGTGCAGTGTTCGTGTTAGTTGTAATTCAAAGCTAGTATGGCGTATAAAAGTAGTAATTCATACTGTTAACAAAATGTATAAGTAGTCGTCAACCTTTGGTACAAATTTTGCTCAGATGCCGGTATCAATGTATTCAATTTCAAAAAGATTCAGTGAGGCCGATGACGCGCCAGTCGCGGCATATAAGTTAAGATTGTTAAAAACCACGTTAAAACTAATTTATTATAATTCCCTAATTATAATGAAGTACAGTATACTTAATAAATTATTTTTTAATGTTAAGTTTTGTTAATTTTTGAAATTCAAAAGAACGAAGAAAAGACTAGAGAGTCTTTTCGTCACACCTTGACTGACTGATGATAACACATATATCTATTTATATAAAAATGGATTTCTAATTATTGTGTTAGTAACGCTATAACTTGAAAACGGCTGAACCGATTCTGCTAATTTTAGTGTTAAAATGATCCTCGAAGTCCAGGGAAGGTTTTTAACTGACACGAAGTTCACCGGGACAGCTAGTACATATAAATAAAAATTACTATGTTAAAGCACAAATCAATAGGCATGATAATTTTTCCGTAAAGTGTACTACAAAATGTAAAGGTTTTGGGATATACTAGGGCTCGCTTCGCTCGCCCTGACTAGCAACTACATCTATTTTCGTTGAAGAATAAATAACTTAGCGTAGTTGTTTAGCTATAACAATCTAAACAGCTGTAATATAATTACTTTCCTGAATGTAGCCAGCCACTATTTACAAACATAGATGAAAATTGCCCGGAAAACGACAATAAGGAGAATGAAAGTTTTCCAGAATATAGTCAGTCAATATTGCAAAACTTTACATTAAAAAGGACATTTAAAAATAACTCAACAGACAGTAGCATCGAAGAAATAACTGACACTGATGAAGATATACACATATTTTATCATCATCATTTATCACCATATTCACTACATTTCATCTCATCTAATTTTTGTAGCAAACGCACGCTGTACTTCACCTGTCATTAGAACTCATTTTATCTGTTAACAAATATGTACAAATTTAAAATGTTACAAATGCTGTTCTTTTGATGATTCTATAAAATAAATAAATAAATAAAGATGAAAGTATTAATAAGAAAAAAAGTTATATAAAAACGCCAATCGTAAAAAAGTAGGGATTCTTCGAGTGAACCAATGATTGACGATCTCTGACTAGTAACCTTTAATTCTAAAATAAATAGCCACGCGTAAAATTGAGTTCAACATGTACATTTAGACTAGGGAATTGTAATTACAGTATAATAAATTAGTTTTAACGTGTTTTTTAACAATCCTTATATGCCGCGACTGGCGCGTCATCGGCCTCACTGAATCTTTTTGAATGACGCGCTGGGCGCGGCATTGGCCACGAATCGGTTAATTGACTCATCTCGACCAAATGACGTAAGTCTGCCAACTGCCTGAGAATCAATTTCTTCGATGGTACATACTCGGTCAGAAACTGCAGATATTTTGATTGTACTTTTCTCTTTGGTTTCAGATTAATTATATTAGAGAGAAAGATAGCAAGGTATTTAATATTATTACAAAGTATGTTACGGTATCAATACGGTAATATAAGCATTTAAATTAAAGAAGGATAAATGTACGGAATGTACCTACTATCAGAGAAGTTTATTCATAGGCAGATGAGGGACCTACGTAGTTTGGTCACGTTATGTCCAATCCAGCCGACAGATCACAATTATTAACATTGAACTGATATGATCCGATCAATTGACTTTGGTCTGTCAACTGCCAATTAATCAATTTCCTCGATTTTTATTTTTATTAAATAAGTGGGCAAACGAGCAAACGGGTCACCTGATGGTAAGCAACTGCCGTCGCCCATGGACACTCGCAACATCAGAAGAGCTGCAGGTGCGTTGCCGGCCCTTTAAGAGGGAATACGCTCTTTTCTTGAAGGTTTTCAGGTCGTATAGGTCCGGAAATACTGCTGGTGACAGTTCGTTCCAGAGTTTAAAAGTGCGCGGCAGAAAGTTACGCGAAAAACGCACTGTGGAAGACTGATGATTGTACTTACCGCAAGCGTTTGAAGCTTAATTAAAATAATCACTGTTTTTAAATTCACACGTACCCACATAAAGTTGTCCCGAAACCATCAATCATTAAAACTTATTAACACAAGGTGGACCAGTGTTCCAATAATAGTAAATAAAACAAATACAGCAAAAACTATCATTAGTATCGATCAGACGCGAAACAGTAGCTCGAGAAATAATATCTAAAGATGATTTGGTGCGATGACCCAATACATTTTAATATTGTAGGGACAGTTAGCAGGAGAAATCGTTACACACACAGACCAAAGTACGCCAAAATAACTTATATCGATGCCACATTGAGTCGCTATGGTTTGATTTGATAAACATAGTTATCTAACAAATCTTATAACTTATAAGTTATAACGTTTATGAAAATCTAACATTTCCCCGATTTGAGCAGGATATTAAAATTAGTTTTTAAGCAACTCGGGGTGAATTTTGCATTAACAATGACATTCAAAAGATCTATATTTCGTGAAGAAACTAAAAAAAAGTAAGACGCCTGAGGTTTCTAAAATTTTGTAAGCCGAAAGAAACACTACCGAGCCAACCGCTTTTCTGCTATTTCGTCCAAATCATTTTGAATATATCTATCGAAGCAAAATTCTGCAGCTTAATACAATACACACTTAAATGACTTATTTTAAACAACAATAAGTAATTAAGTTAATAATTTGTGCGGTTTTGCTTCCTTTGTTGCTTTTGTGTAGACTGTAGAGATTATCGGTTTGTCCGTTTCTATGAACAGACAAAAGGCAGTAGCCAAAAACAATGAGTTGAATTTGAAGAGGTTTCTTAAAACCCCTAAATCCTGTCCTTTACTGTTTGTAAAATAATGTGTACTTAAATTGAAAGTGGTATTAGTTAGGTTGGGTTTTAATACGGATAATATGTACTTCTTAACTAAATATGTAGTTATAGGCGTACGCGGTACGGCTAAAGGATCTAAATTCAAAATAATAAAAAAAATGAAAATGCACGAATCACTGAGCCTTGTTTGATTTTTCGCTTTTTCCATATTTTATTAAGGTAGGTATCAAAATAACAAGGTACCTACTTATAAAATTTCATAAAAAAATTAATACTTTACCTATATTATGTCTTGTGCCTCGATTCGGATAATACCTGTAAAGGTTAAAAAGTTAAGAAAACTTCGTAAAATGCCTATACGTAAATGATTGTGTAAGTAATATTAATTTAACATGATTTTTGTGTTGAGTGTACATTTTTTAATTAGTCTTCACCGTATAGTGTGAACCGCGCTCGGTATATCGCATGTATGTCTGTCAAGTGCGCTGGTGCGGAATACAAACTTATATCTATAAAATTATGTATGTATTTATAATATCTACTAAAGATTGTGCGAGGGAGATACGTATATTTCAAGTTCTAGGTAAAGGTTAAAGAAATAGAGAAACGTACAGTAGTCGTCGATGTAGAGTTTAGTAGTAGAGTTTAATATTGAGTCTCATTTACAGTACAAAAAATAGTGTTTATTAAAAATTGAGTTTTCTTTTTTTTAGCATTTTGCGCTATCTCCTTTTTTCGCATTTTTACTTATCATGCCCTTTTAAAAACTTCCTTAATGGCTACTACTTGTCTGAATTACAGTAAAATACGCGTTATCAAAATCATTTTTCTAGACTCAAACAGGATCAGTAGATTATATTTCAACATATGTTGACCAAACAATCTTCAAAGACACACTTCTGAAAGCATTCGGCACTATGAAAGGCACTTAAGCTACTTAATCTATCGCGTGCAAAAAACGCTGCCGAAAACGCGAGTGTCAGTCATCTAGAAAGTGTATTGTATCTGTATTACACTGACCGGCTATTTATGCTCTGCTGCATATCCATTACACACAACAATATTTAGCCGCTCCTAATCTTCGGATCACTTCAACACTAAAGACATGCCGAAGTATTTCCCCGAACGGCCATAAGACTGTTGTTTTATTGTTGTTGTTCTAAAAGATGACGAGGATTATCTCAAAAGCATCTGGATTTGACCACACAGAAAGGGGTTATAGCAAAACTAGTAACTACAAAAGAGTCAGAGAGAAAGTAAGCCTTGATAAACAGAATTAAGATTCTAGAATATTTCTAGGCTAAGTGCTAGCAGTATCTGCGATCTAATGCAGCGTAAATAGTTACATATATTATAGTAGAGCACTGCATTTTTGTAAAGACATTGCCTACACACTTCTGTGCCTACCTGTGACGAAGGTTGGTTATTAATTTTCAGAACGATCTCCATTTTTAGTCCATCACGCCTGGAGGACTTCTTTCAGACTACGGCTTCCATCTGAAGGTGATTCACAACAAGGCCCTAGCTCATCATCACCATCACGATCACTCACCAAGATCATCTCCAAATATGTATTTAGTTTTACATTCTACCTATTATATGTAGGTACTTATCAGCAATCTATTATACGCAGTAGGTAGTTTTTGAGGAACTTCAGAATATAAGAAGTAAGTAACCAACGAGGAATGAAATTGAAACTCCAAGCTGGTGCCTACTGCTTAATCAAAATTGTATTTTTTAGGGTTCCGTACCCAAAGGGTAAAAACAGGACCCTATTACTAAGACATCGTTGTCTGTCTGTCCGTCTGTTTGTCCGTCTGTCTGTCCGTCCGTCTGTCCGTCCGTCTGTCTGTCTGTTCGTCTGTCTGTCTCTAGGCTGTATCTCAGTAACCGCTATAGCTAGACTTCTGAAATTTTCACAGATTTGTGTATTTCTGTTGCCGCTATAACAACAAATACTAAAAACAAAATAAATTAATGAATGATTAAGGGGGGCTCCCATACAACAAACGTGTTTTTTGACGTGATAACGTCTTATAATTCGATATGGGGTGCGCGCCCGAAAAACATGACAGTTGATGCGGCGTTACCTCGCTGACAGCTCTGAGGCGTTCCACTTATATATCAACAACTCAAGTCTCTCAACAACCGTAAGGCCCACCTGGGCCGCGCTCTTTGTTTCGATTATATTACGTATTTCGATGACTTAGAGAATACTTTTGTATGAAGAAGTTTGGTTAGTTATGACCTTTGATACATTGACCACACTCTGAATGAAAAATAAATAAACAATCTGTGAGCTATTAGTATTATTTCGGCTATTCAAAATTGTGCTCTATTTCCTACGTGTCAAGGTATGACTTAATATATGAAGAATAAAGTATTCGTTTATTTCTTCTGAACAAGTCACTAATTATAGTTTCGAAAGTTTATAATTAAGAAACTAATAGCACATCGGACTAAATACTATATTATGATGGTTTGATAGATAGAAAATTTAACATATATTATAATGTAGTTCACACAAACATAAAATATGGATTGTATGTAAGGATATTACATTAATTTTACAAAGAGGGTAGGCCGGGCGCAATTTTTTTTTTGCACATTGACCTGCCAACTTTTTTGCATAGATTTTTCCCGGAACTGAGGGGTTAAGGCTATGACGTTGTCACGTTCAACTATTGTCAGTAAACCGACTTTACAGACAACCGATTTTTTGCCGTTTTAGCTCGATATGGTAAAAAGTAGGCACTTGAAATTTTCACAAAATCTTTAATTATAATATGTGAACTTTAAAAATTGTTAAAAAAAAAAAGGGGGCTCCCATACAAAAAACAACATTTTGCCTACTTTCGCTCTATAGCGGTACAGAACCCTTCGTGCGCGAGTCCTACTCGCACTTGGCTGATTATTTTTTAATCAACGCGGCTTACATACAAGCGTACTATTACCGTGCCATTACCTACTGTACAATGGCGTTGCGGATTCTTGGGTGGTATCGGCACTTTGTGGGATTATCCTCGATCTGAGGCTACTCCTGCCGATTTGTTGCTTGTTGCTTATTCGTTTGTTGCTGTTTATTCGGTCAGAAATTAGGAACACTTTGTTATATCGGCAGGCGGTGTGTTGCCGGTTTTTTGGCAAACGCGACAGTCCTGAAAATTTCATAGCGCTATCAATGATTCCACACTGCAAAAAAATTTTGTTGTCGTTAGGGCACCATTTTTTTCGAAAGGGTCTAAGCTACTGGTCTAGTTAAGGCCATGATAGTTTAATCGTGGCTGTGGCACCATGAAAAGATGATTGCTTGTAAGTTATAGTTCTGCACCAAAGCACAGAATACATATTAGTTTAACAAACCAAAGTAGTTTTCTCGTAGTTAAGGTATTATGATTGCGTACATTCTCTTGCCAATTATCACCATAACTTATGATTAATCTGCCACGTAATATCTACTCTTATTTAGCTTTTACTTTTTGAATAATTGCTAGAAGATTTTAGAGCCAGTTTCAGGCCCTGAAAAAAAGGAGTTTTTAGTAAGCTACAACATAATCAAAACTGAAAAAGAATTAGCGGGTTGTGTATGTTGATATCTGAGCATCTTTTCATGATAAAAGTAACTGCATGAATAAAGTTCACAAAATTGTGCGCTTCCGTTGCAACTTGCAGCTTCAGAAAGAACTTGTATTTCTTTCACAATACTTTCTTTCTCCGTGTATCAAGGAAAATATCAGTAACGTGAGCTTAATTATTATCAATTGAATCTGTAGTGTATGCCAATCGCCGACAAACTTCGTGTATCTTATTAATACAGCCATAAGGTTGAAAATCCCGGAGGTGTTCGCTACAACAGTAGCTGCGGCCGCCGGCCACACAAAGGCGCGGCGCGTTTGATCCGCAACAACTCGTTTGAGTATCGAATCTCGTTTTAATTCGAGCTGACGCAGAGGGCGCTGTCATGATAAAACGCACCTGCGAACCCTGGTGGTGTGGATGTGTAAGAGTAATTAAATAAGCGGCGCCTAATAAGCTATGTAGAGAGAGGAAAATGGAACCAATGGTAAAGTAAGTACCTAACAAAGAACAAACATAGGTACTGCCAAATAGGAAAATACATAGATTCAATCCATT
Source organism: Polyommatus iphigenia (assembly GCA_963422495.1). Classification (NCBI taxonomy): domain Eukaryota; kingdom Metazoa; phylum Arthropoda; class Insecta; order Lepidoptera; family Lycaenidae; genus Polyommatus; species Polyommatus iphigenia. Next base: position 27,956,118 of record OY730181.1, on the reverse strand, counting down.
CTCTTTGTAAAACATAAGAGAGACAGACTTTAAAGTTTAAATAATACCAGTTACACAAAATAAGTAATTTACAGTAGACCATTTTCAAATCCGGATCGTGCAAACTCACACATGGGCGTGAATCGTGATTACAGATATTTTAAAGTAACAAAAGTCAAAACCTACAATATCACTTTACGTGCACGTGAAATTTGTCTCTTTATTTAGACAGTTTAATTTTAAGACCATAGCAGTCTACTCTACTATATGAAATTTATACTGTGCCGTGTGCGTTAACACTTACATAGTAAAGAAATCATGAATTACCTCAGCCGGAGGTCGGATCTATCATTATAGCGCGATCAATCATCTTGAAGCCGTGGTAGATCGTTGACTTCATGATTATTGGTTTTGAACTTTTGAGTCTAACTGTAACCGCGTTATTGTTACTCAAATGGAATAAAAACAGTTTTTGAGAATGATTTTTTGGAATGAATTTATGAAAATTATGCTAAGTCTATGCGTATTAGAAGACAAACTTGCTGCTTGCTGACTATAAAATATAATTGCTGTTATGACTCATGATTCATGAAGCTCATAGAGGGTGTCATTGAGTAGGCACATAATTATTATTTGCCTTTTCAACAATCTTTGGTGACAATTTTACCAATCCATAGTACTATTACAAGTGCGAAAGTGACTCTCTGTTTACTGTTATGTATATTACCTATGAACGCTGAAAACAGTTGACAAATTCCCTAAAATCGCAAAAACAGTCAACCAATTCTGTTGTTAATATTTTGATTTGGATCTAGTTTGGATACACTTTGAGCCCTGGGAAGAAGATAGGATAGTTTTTATCCGGGAAAAATGTGCGGTTACATTAACCACATCGACATACATGCAAAGTCTGTTAATCCTTCGATCGGAGATTCTCAGAATTGCCGATTATTCTATTGTTGTCGCGATCACTGGTGCTCGTACGGGGCTTGATGGGTTAAACTTTATTGTTTATCATCATCGTCAAGCGTGATCCAAAATTTTGTTGTGACGTCACAGTTACCCTATTCGAAGTGTCGGTAATTAAAAAGTGTGCGATGATTTATGGTTGGTATTCCTGTCCGGTCCCGGACGACTGACAGCGCCTGTTAACTCGCAGGCCGGACCGCACTGCGCCCGCGCTGGGTAGAGTAAAGGTACTGTGGACAAAGAAATAGATACATGTGAGGCAGGCAAATTAAAGAGAAGAAGTAATTAGTTTTATTTCGATATTTTTGAACACAACAGTGCTTAGAAGAATCGAAATAAAGTACTCGCTAAGAGATAACATAATAATATTTTACCGAGCGTTTCCATGCTTGCCAAGGTTTGGCAAGCATCCACAAGGATCCACCAGCGTGCACAAATCTCGCTTGGCATTTGGAAGTCGTTTACACGCTTGTGAATGTGTCAGTGTATTATGTACATTGTACATCCAAGCAAGCGCCCTTTGTTTAGCTGTGTCCAAAAACCGACACTACACCGGATCGGATACAAGCGTCCACAAGCTCACGCAAGCCAAGCCAGATAGGTAGGTACTCTCTTTACACGCTTGTGCTTGTGGACGCGGCTGGTCAAGCCTTGGCAAGCATGGAAACGCAGCATAACGTAAATTGTTGTAAGTAGGTATATAAGGGCTGTAAAACTTGGCTCTAAAGTTTTCATGGTCAAGACTCAAGAATTAGCTATAAAGCTCTGCTTTGGCCTTAGCCGACGATTTCATAGGAGGCTCTTCTGCGGGAATCTTACCTAGTTATGTCTCTGTCCAAATATTTTATTTTCAACTACATAATTTATTATACTCCCAGTAGTTTCGGAGCAAAAAGGCTAACAAAATATGCGTGCTATCCATATCCATACCAATATTATACATCTCTCTGTCTGTCTGTTATCTATTCACGCCCAAACCGATTTGCTGGGTATGGAGAAACTTTAAGTCCTGGCAAAGGACATAGATACTTCTATTCCCGGAAAAATTTACGACTCTCGCGCAATAAACGAATTTTGGCGCAATGGAGTTGCGGGCGTCATCTAGTATGTAATAAAGTAAAAAATATTTGTACTTTAGTCGTAGAAAACAAACAGATACACATACTGAGTTGCTGACGGTCCATACGGGAGCCGCGACGTGCGCAGCGTGAGGCCAATCTGTGCATCATCTCGTCCCGTCTCCCCTGACAACCAACAGCTGATCATCAGGAGGCAACTCTATCTGGGATTTAATTGCATAACTGTTTCCTATACAGCTAGTTTACTGGATGCCCAGTGTCGGTGATGGAACTATGTTAAGGTTAAACGAAATTGTAGAGGACCAAGAAGACTGTGTACAATGAAGTTTGAACAAAAATAGGACTCGATATTATTTTGCGTACAGTTTAAGCTTGAATAAAAATGTAGAGAATCAGAAATGAACAACAAAAATGAGGAGAAAATTTAGATTAGAGAATCGAGAGTAGGTAGAATAAAATTGCAGAGAATAAGAGATGCTGCGCACAGTTTAAGGTTGAAGTCCAATGAAGAAAATGAAAGATTGTACTATGTGCTGCATAGTTTAATGTTGAAGAAAAATGTAGAGAACTCGATTAATACCGTACTGCGCAAGGCCTAATACAAAGATGTAGAGAAGCAAGTATTCTATCAATAGTTTTAGGTTAAATAAAAAATATGTTGAGATTGAAGATCTTGCTCACAAGTCACAGTAGCACGGTAGTACAAAAATGAGGAAAATCTAAAGTTTTCAAGCATGAAATAGCAGAACTTACTGACTGAAAAAATGTTATAAAATAAACAAAATGAAACTAAAACCAGGTTCTTGAGAGACAAAATTTAGTTTTAAGGCTCTATTTATATAGGTATGCCCGCTCGAATGCGTGGTCTGGCGGCCACACCGCGAAATTATAAGCAAAATATAATATTATGTATAATATAATACAAGTATGTAACAATTTATTTTAGTAGCGGTAGTAGTTAGCAGTAATATTAAGTACCTATATCCTATTTGTACATAATATTTTCATTGAGTAAGAAAGTCGCATTTTTTTTTTATTATTAAATAAGTACTCAATTGAGCTTTACTTAACCTTTAACTAATTTATCTAAAAATATTATCTATAAATGCAATTAACAGCTCAACAACTTCATACATTTTAGGAGGTTTAATTCTGTATTCAACCCCTGAATTTTTAACCCCCATTTCTAAAAGTTTATGGGTTTAATACAAAAACCTTTATATTATGTAATTTAGAAGTCGTGCACAGAATAAACTCTATAAAATTCAATTGTTTGCTATTTCGCGGTGTAGCCTCGAAACCGCGCGTTCGGTCTGAGGCATATAAATCGACCCCAAACAGACGTAGACGCGGAAAGCAACTAGTGTTTGTTTTTCACACTTCTAAATATAATTAGCAACCGTATAACGCACGTAGCTGAGTGTTAATTGCAATATTTACTATATCAATTATTTCATCATTGCGCAATTAAAATTAGTTTCAATATGTAATTATTTTCTTTCACGCATTTCAATAATATGCTAATGAGAATATAGAAGTGTATAAATAGACAGATTAGCAAAATTTCACTACTTGGTAGTAATGGTTTTCTGATATGGAAGTCATAAAGGTATGTTCTTTTTTATTTTTATAGTTTTTTTTTTTACTAACGCTACGGTTACTTTTCTATTAACTATTAATTTATAAGCTAATGAACGGAGTTATTAATAAAAAAATGTTTTGCAATAAGTAAGTACTAACTTTCTGTATTATTTTCTTAATTATCCGTTTTACATTTAAGTAATTTGATTTTTCAGATATTCCTGTTGTTCTTCATATCGATAGCATACTCTATAAGGTATTTATTTTTATTTTGGGGCATACATCAGAAAATTAAAAATATTTTTAAAACAAACAGCTTAGTAATTGTTCTAAGTAATATGTTTAATAATATCGAGAACTTTTGCTAAATCAAAACATACATTTTTCAACCATTATATTTTTAGGCTATGCTATAACATAAATCTATTTTAGGTAAAGACAACGACTGCAACTTAATTCTTAAATGCATTTATTTTATTCCTTTTCAGTCAAAAAATAGAAGAAAACCGAGAAGTAGCAGAGCCTAGGATAGATTTGAACATAAATCATCCTCTAAACATCAAAGGCAACTGCCATGGAAAGTTTTGTAAGAAGATAAAAAGTAAATATGCTAACAACGAACGATGCACTTGCTTCCCTCTGAACAATGGCAACACACCAGTACTGGAGTATTTAACAAATGATTCTCAAGAACCAATAGAGAGGACTGTGGTGTACATTTACACCGTTGGTAAGAAAACTGCAATTTACATACCAAATTTATATAAACAGTCCCTTTTTACTGATCTCACATTCGATGACGGCGATGTTCTAAGGCCTCTCCCATCACATAATGTAAATCTACTGACGGCGCTAGATGAGCTTCCCCAAGAAAATGAAGATCAAAGTAGACGAACTAATGCTCATATACCAATCATAACAATCAATGAAAATCGACCCATAAATAAGCAAAATTTACAAAAGTCTATCTCACCGACTAGTAGTGAGAGAATAAACAAAGAAGCTCTGAAACATATACTCAAAGATGATTTACATTTGTTAGCATCGTATGAATACCCCTCATCACAAGATTTTGATGGAATAGGAGAATCCAATCTATATGACGGTGATGATAGTCAATCAGTATTTGGAATATATCCTGACGAAGATGATGAGTACACTGAGAACGTTGACGAACCAGTTTTAGTATCCAAACCTGGTGGCAAAAATGTATTTGTAGATGATACGGTTGGATCTCAAGAAAAATTACATCTTAATCCTGGTGCTGTTAGAGAACCGTCAGTTTTTGTATCCGTTGAAAATGGCTTAGATCCTATTTTAAATGAACTATTTTCATATGAAGTTAATAAACCTAAAAAAATTGCCCCACCTTTTAACACTGCTGGACCTAACTTTTTAAATATCGGCCTGAAACCTAATGAGCAACAGATAAAACTCCCGTATAAAGGATTTGGATATGATGAAGATGACAATCAATCAAAAAACGCTTTTGACCTAGAACCCCTTAACCAGGCAGAACAAGTGTTAAATATCAATGGACCCTTAGCTATTCCGAACTTATACTTACATAACGCTGATCGACCAGTACAAGTTTTCGAATCAAAACCCAGTAAGGAAATCATAGATGAACATGGTAAAGCTCCTGAAATAGATTATGGACTAAATTTAAATAAAGATTATTTTCCTTTATACCATGATTCAAAACCACAGAAAATTGTCGGGTTAAACTCAAATAAAAATAGGAAACTTGTAGAAAACATTACGAAACCTCAAAATTTGTTCGGAGCTAATCATTTACAACCACAGAATGGTTTTGGATTCGGTTCACCATCGAATACTTTGCCAGTAGACATTTATGAATCAATGCATAGTAAAGAGTTGAATTTAAACAGCATTTACGAACCTCAAAGAAAGGTTGAAATAGAAATCGAAGAAGATAAATTAGCTTCTGCGAGTCTCATCAAGCACCGACCGGACATAACCTGCTCATCTGGTATTTGTAAGCTTCATATTTATTGCTCAAGATATGAATGTCCCAAATATTTACAATCATTATCCAAGCTACACACTAGTATACACAAACACCCATACTTGAAGAATACCTTCGTGGCAATAAATAATGTCGGGAGTAATGTGAATAGTACAGATTCAAAGCTAAAATCTTTCTACAACTTGATTGGGTTAGAAAACGCTGAGAATAAGATACAAAACATCCGTGGCATCCAGTTAGAAGAAAAAAATCCAAACAATCACTTGAACCATGTCCAAAGAAAGCAAGTACCAAGATCTATTCCGATGAGTCTCGATCCCTTATTTAGTACATTAAAGGAAGGATCGGCCCTTCAAAGCCTTCCTTTCTCTAGCTCGATCAAAGATCAGCTAGTTGAATTTTACCCAGAAAACAAACAAATACTCTCAACACAAATTCTGAATTCACCGCAATATAGGGGTATTTACTTCCCAATGCCATACCATGATCAATACAACAATATAAAAATCATACCAGTTACTCCAGACAAGAAACCCTCACCGCAAAATTTAAAAGTTATACCGGTAACTCCAGAAAAGAAGGACACACCGAAATATCGGGGTATATACTTCCCAATGCCACACCATGATCAACAACATAACAATATAAAAATCACACCAGTTACTCCAGACAAGAAAGATACATCGCAAAATTTAAAAATTATACCGGTAACTCCAGAAAAGAACGATTCACCGAAATATCAAGGTATTTACTTCCCGATGCCACATCATGATCAAAAACCTAACAACATAAAAATTACTCCAGTAACTCCAGCAACTCCAGAAAAGAAAGACTCACCGAAATATCGAGGTATTTACTTCCCTATGTCACACGATGATCAACTAGTAACCCCAGAAAAGAAAGACTCTCTAAAGGATCTACTACTTTTACCGTCTAAAATTCATCATGAAGGAATGAAAACGGTAGCTGATCTGATACCAGGTCTGAGCTTACGAAGAAATAATGTGGTGAAAGAAAATGTACCTGATGAAATCGAGGTTCCTGCTGATGAAGAGGATATAAAAATAAAAATAATCGGTGGACAGCCAGCTGTTAGTAGTGGAACACCAATGCAAATCAAAGCGAGGTTAGGAGACGTTTAGAAGATGAAGCAAACAAAGAAAATTTATATACGACACGGCATTCTAACGGACTATGATGAATTATTTAATCATTATAATAATAATATAATCACGAGCATTACAAAAACATGGCGTTTTTAATTTCTTTTAAAACCTAGTTTTTTTTTCATCTCCTTTTTCTGGGTATTTGTCGCGAGTTGAAAAATTATGTTATTCATTTACCCATTTTTGCATCGCTTTTACATTTTCTAATAGCAAATTATTAGCAATGGCCTAGCAATTAGCAATTGCCGGCCTGGGTCTATTAATCTTTTTTGTTCGTTTGTTATCAAAATATAATATTATGTATGAGTAAATTAATAAAAATACAAAATGTAAGTAAGTACTTAACTTACAAGTACTTTTTCATTAACATGAAATTTTGGATAAGCAACACGAGCTTTTTTTAACGGTGTCAATATAAGTAGTTGTTACAGAGGAGCAAACCCCAAGTATGGTAAAATCACAGAAATAAGATCTAGAGATCTGTGGGTAAAATGCTAAAACCATAGAATGCTAAAACACTATACAAAAAAAAAACACAATAAAATAATATTATTATAGTTCAGACATATTATATTACTTATATTGAAGCTATATAGGTACTGAATGGATTTCACTTTGTTCATTCTACTTTCTGAAAAAAAAACTGTAACTTCAAAAGCGCCATCTGTATTATTTATGATAAACTAGCTCGCTATCACGACGTTCAGTCTAAAGACACGTACCTACTCGGAACGAACACGTGCAGTTTACTGCATGTCATTTAGTTTTAATAGATAACCATAGATGTCACTTTTGGTATCGTAAAAATGTACTGTACTTACCGATAGATGGCAGTTAAGAATAATTATTTCTTTACTTTTAAAATTTCAAAATTTATAATAAAAATGAAAAGAAATCATTAATAATAAAAATAAACTAGGACAAAGTTTGTAAATAAATAGTATGTATCAATACATAAGATTGCGCCATTTAAGTTCATTGTGTCAATTTGTAAAACGAAGTCGAGCAAGTTATTCGAACTAAAGTTCAGTCAGTCACAGACAGTGACCGAGTCGAATCGCAGGAGTGTGACGCCTCGCGCTTAAAATATCGAAACCATAGCTTCGTTTTAAAATCCGCTAAGGAAACTTGGATTTCTGTGACTTGAATGAACATTGCCACGAACGGCGTCCGACCTGCGTTCTCTTGAAAATAATGGTAGTTCACAAGTTTTTATAAATAAGTTTGTTTTCTGTGAACTGTCAGTCCCGCACGGTGTCCCATTGTTTGTGTCGGTGTTATGGCTTTGAGAGGATGTTAACATTATTGAACTAATTTCCGTGTAACTGATATTTCGCATTTCATGGGATTGCACTTCGGGTGAGTAATATTTTTTACCTTTAATTACACTTGTTTTATGAGTTGTCTTAAAAGAATTGCAATAAAGATAAAGGCAAGTGCTTCTTAGTTCTAAGGTTGCTTGCAATTTTATATTATTAAGTTTAATTAGATTAAAATTAAAACTACAAGATAGTTAATTACCAAATTAGTTTTTAATTTGTGTCTAATTTGTTATTCTTTATATGTATATTATGTACTACATATATTTATTTCTTCTAAAGTTATTGGAATCTCCTGTAGTATAATAATGGGGATGAAAACTATTTTTGAAATTTCTCCAAAAACAATAAACGTCGTTTTACTACTCAGGGACGTATTTTAATTACCTATCTAATTATGGAAGATTTATGTCCATAGCTCTTGATCCAGTCGTTAGTTTTGTAGCTTTACAATACTTAGTACAAATATATTTAGCTCAGGTGTACGCTCACCTATAAATAAACGTCAAAAATTATAATTTCTTACCCTTCGATAACTTGACCGTACCTTTCAATTTTCAAGATCCCGAAAATTGCTGGCATACTGCACTACATACTGTTAACAATATTTTTCTTTAATTGTTTTTGTTGTTAATATAATATGCTGATTGTTAATATCAAGTAAGCGGGCATCATTAATGAATCGCATCACAAATTCTTATCAAACTGTATCTTTAACTAAAGAAATTGGTAAGTACCTACTCTAAAGGCCCTTTTGCATCATTTTGAGTTAAATCAATTCCAGGATTTAAAATATTCTTTCGTTTTTCGTCTTTATAAAGGGAAGCAATAATATTTCAGACAAACAATCAGCAATAGACTTATGAACCTAAATGCTCTCGTTAGCTATTTTGATCATTAAAGTGATTGCGTACCTACTAAAGTAATTCAAGTCTTTAGCGATCTTTATCAAAACGTTACGAATTAAAGTGGCAACAGTGTCTCAATCAACGATTTAACAGCAATGACTGTCGAAAATGTTTCCTACATTAATTGACTGTGAAAGAATGAATAAAGCTAAGCTTTTTCCTTTTAATATAATACTTAGACAATATTATATTTTTATCATAAAATACGTGACCACACTGAGGTAATTTATTGAAATTGATTCCCCATTTTTTCCTTCCTCCTCCTTTTCCTTAACTTGACATCAAGTGCAATATCTTATTGGCTCATTCAATACATTACTGTTTGGTGTTAAATAAAAGTATTTATCTTCGCCTTTCATTTTCTTCTCCCCGTTTTTTAAAATCAATAGAATATATAGATAGTCTACTACTTTTCAGTTTATTCAATCTTTCGATCTTTTGCTACTACTTTGGTCAAAAATTTTAATTTTCTTCGCCCTTATGTCTTTTACCTGTTAGTTATGACTTATGATCAATAGTCTTATCTTCTTCAAATTCTTCAATCTTTTGATCTCTTGCTAGTTACTTGGTTCAAAATCTTTAACCATATAATAAGATTACCGCTAACCTCGGCCACCGTTGCACAATTCATCTGCTATTGTTTAAATTTCATGCCCCAACGGCCTTGGGTGTCGTCAGGTTTGGAAATTAAATTAAAACGACCAGTCGTCCATGATTATTGCGAATATCATAATCACCAAAACATCTTTATTCATTATTTTTCTTAGATTTTCTTTAGATTTTCATTTTATGTCCAGGTGATCTAAAGCTATATGCTTTAGATCGCCTTTTTTGTGTCATTCTATTTATTTTTGTTGTGATTTAACTTTCAAGGTTTGATTCACATCTTGGTTGTCTTATTGCACTCATTTGATAAACCTAATTGAAGAGATGAGAGGATGAACCGGGTAACTAACACTGTGCAACATAACAGCAATTACTCATTTTTTCCCATAAAATTCGAACAAACCTTGTAACTTAATACTTACCTGTTTATCATCTGGCTAATATCATAACTGGCTAATGGCTATACATTTCATTCAAATCATTTTCCCGGTCCTAAAGCCTCCGTTTATTCAAGAAACGACAGTTTTCAAATTGTTATCTTCAATTTTTTTTATTAATGTAACATTTTTAACAATATGAAAACATACCTATTATATTATATTACATTTGTATGTATGCTGTAAGCAAGCCTGCATTCCAAGTATTATATTATAATGTATATCCTGTTATATGTACAGTACCTGATTCTTTAAGTGCCAATTCACTTGTTACTAAATCTAGGTTAAAAGTTATACCACTCGTACAGCGGATATTAAATCAGCTTTTGTTACTCTTGAACCAGTTCTACAAAGGCTGGACTGGACCTTAACTGGTGCATTGTTGATTTGATTCACAGTTATATTACCTTTAACAGGACCTTATGTGAACTACATAAGGATGAGAAACTCCAAGGTTAAGATCTGAATGTGACGTCTTCTCAGTCTGACTCGCGACGGATGCAAAAAGATACATTTTTTTATTTGAGCCGCGTAAGTGATTTTTTTCTCCTCTTATACCCTTAGGTTCCCTGAACGATGCCATTATTTTTTTACTTAAACCTTATCCATATGAGTGTCCTAAAGGTCCTTAAAAGTTACTTAATACTTGTAATTTTTTTTTGGTACTTAGGTAAACTTGAAAAATTTACATGTCCATTAATTAACATAAATTATTTGAATTAATGGCTCTTAAGAGTTAAGACACGATTTACGTGTTGGCGCTAAAACCTTTGAGTGGGTTCCTACGGTTCTCAAAAATATAAAATTTTTAGGTTTGGGTTCACTCTCATTACATTTTTTCATGTTTTTGTTAGGAGATAATTAGTGACAGTAAGATGCACGAGAACTGAAGGAAAGTAAACAATATAAAAATCATAAAGTGAACAATGAGTAGAAAATTTATAATCACGTTCAAACTTTCTTCATTTAAGAAGCAAACAAAATTAGTGGGTAATAAAGATTGTCATTTTTGGTTCAATTCTAAACAATAATGTTTAATGCTGGACAATACAATCTATTTAAGGCACTTTAAAGTCAGTATTTATGATTATAATTTATTAGTTATTAAGTTCCCCTTCATGCATTTCTGTTGTGTTTTATAACAAACATTTAAATGTAAAAGCTATTTTATTTTTAAAATACTGTACTTTACATTTTCTCGAAACCTACGGATCTATAGTCTGTCAAGAAAGTGAAGAAATTAAAAAGTGGAAACATCGTAGTGTCATCCCTTTTTAGGGTTTCGTACCCAAAGGGTTTCACTTTCTTGACGGACTATATTTTAGATTTTTAATCCCATTTCCCAGGTCCACTTACACGAAAAAGGTTAAATATTATGTTGTCCCCTTCATCAAAAACGAGGTGTTATCACCTCGTCCCATTGAGCATGTAGGTTATAGGATCAACTGCCAATATTGGACGGGAAGCCACAATTTACAAGAGCGAGGTCAATTGACCAGACCGCCATTTTTGTCTTATTTTGTCGGGACGCGGGAAACTCTCTCGAGACGGAGGTCGGAGTCTGAGTATATTAGAAAATGTTAGTGGATGAAGTAGGTAACTGAAATATTTTGTAAATTGTCGTTTTTTTGCATAAATGGAGGCCAAGAAAATGATTCGAAATCGAAAACTGTGAATTTTATATTAGCCAGATGAGTAGGTAAATAATATAAGGTTTGCTCAAAGAATTAAGAAAAAAATGGTCCTTATCTTATAAAATGTGTGTTACCCAATTCTTCCACTTATGTCTTCATCTGCGAAGACAAAAGTTTTTCGATTCGTCTACAAATCAATCAAAATATTATGTTAAAATATAAATATAATGATTTTGTAAATTACAAAAATCTTTCTGAATAAGTACATACTGATTTTAATGTAAGAATAGTTACTTAGCAACAGCCAACATAATTATTATTAAATCTTTGTATGTACATATTTTCATTTTTCACATGTCAGATGAGTTCTCATCATTAAAATTATTTTCTCAGGTGATGTGTTCGCAGTCCGCTTTAAAGTAAAAAAACAAGGATATTATATTACATATATTATATTGAAATTCTTCTTTAAATACTACCAGAATATTTCACCTTTAAAATCAGTAATAATGTAGTACATAATAATATTATGTAATTACTTAATTTAATTAAGAAATAAAATGTGCCTAGAATCTAGATTAAAGATTTACAACTAAGAATTCTAGTTGCCCAGAGGTCAGTATGCATATTTTGCTCCATAAAATGGTAAAATACAACCGATATAATATAAAATATATTGATTACGCAAACGATATAATAATATACATAAATTATTATGAGAATCTCCGTTTGCCTTGACCAGATGTGACATATTTGTTGCTTCGACTTACGTGGTGTATAAAAGTTGTGTGCCACATTATCTGAGACTTTTTAGTTCATTAGTTCAGTGTCTATATTGTCTACGAATCTATAATATATTATATAACCATAGCTGCCCCCAGGCCCTCCACCATTGCCTCCTTCAATGAAAAATATGGTATAGAGCTGCAGAGTATATATTTTATGTATTTTAACCGCATATTTTTAATGGACGTGATAATATTTTTTCTTATCCGAGAAAGTATTGCGTCATACTTGATTCTCAAAAGGAGGAACCGATTTTCAAAATGTTTATCAAAAGGGTAAAATAGTTTACGAGATCGTTTACTCCTTGATAATTATTTTAAGATTTTTTTTCAATTGTGTAATTTTTTACTATACCTACTTACAAATATTAATCCTCATAATTACTAAGGTGTAGGGCAGGGGTCACAAGTTAGTTTCGCTCGGGGTCCATATTTAGAAATGAAATGACCTTCGCGGTCCGCACATAAAAAAAATATTTAAACAAAGATAATAACGAAATTTACAAAGGTATTTATTTACTTTATCAATGAGAAAAGTGTCAATTTTTGTAGCTAATTATCTCTCTGAAGTTTGGATGGTGCAAGATATTGACATTAAATCCTGGACAGGTTCATAAGTAAGTCGATAGACCAGCACGAGTCGGCGCATGAGTACCGAAAACTATTCCACCTCAATTTTTTTATGCGATCCTCTTCAAATTGCCCTCCTGATGATATAAATGCATGTTGCCATGGTGCAACCCGGTGCCATATTGTTTAAACAAACATTGCTTAAACAATTGCAAGGAATTGTTATTTTTCAACCGGACATTTTTTTTTGTATTCTTTATTGAAATACCAATAAAAAAGGTCCTACGACTTTTTACGATAAAGTTAATATTTTTAAAGATATGAATTCTTAAAGGTTCAAAAAATCTCAAATTTGGGTACATTCGACCTATGAAAAATATATTTAAAAAAATAATAATGTCTAAGTACTATATATTTTTAAATTCTCTATACAATAGTTAATAATATCGTTAGTAGAGATTTAAAAAAATTTCATTGTTTATATCTTTTTTTATCTTAGCAAAAGTAGACAAAAAATTGTGTTTTTTTGTATGGGAGCCCCCCTTAAACATTTACATTATTTTATTTTATTATTAATTATTATAGTTCAAATATAATTAAGGATTTTGTGAAATTTTCAAGTGCCTAGCTGTTACTATTATTGATTACGAGCAAAAAAGGCCAAAAAAATCACGTTTCTTGTATGGGAGCCCCCCTTAACAGTGGCGAAGCCTCCATAGAAGACGATTCCTACCGGCTTACCTTGGGCAATTTTAATATATACATTTTTTATTATTAATAATTATAGCTTACTCCGCTTCCTACAATTTCATAAAAATAATTCGCCATGTATTTAAAATCACGCAAACGCACACATACCCGTTTTTACGATCGCACTCAGAACGCGTACGTACAGCTCCATAGTGTGCGGCGGCGGTGGCCGGGGAACTCGCTCAAAACATCGGGAATCCAAACATTTGAAATGTATGAAATTCACGCACACATACACATTACTACTACATGCAAACGACTCGTCGATATTGTCGAACAACAAGCCGATCCCACATAGCCTACCTAGTCTTTATTTGTCATGTGTTAAGGTTTAGTTTCGCATGTTTCGCTTTAAAAGATTTCGTCCAATCACAACAGAGCTAATTGCAGCGGCCGACCGGCGCGTGCTGTCATTTCAATTCACATAAACAATTATATTACGCGCTAATTTGCACTCATTTTGTACTGTTATTATTGTAATATGCAAAATTTTGTTTATTAAGTTAGTGGGCTAGCTTGACTGTAATATTATATAGTTTAAAAGAATCGAAAGTAGTGAAATTTTACTTGCCAAGTGTTGTGTTGTGTTTTTGTTTGTTACATCGTAAAGGTTGGTTTGTTTTACTTACTTTGTAATTTGTCGTGACACGGTTAGGTGAGAAATGGCAGCATTAGTACAAATTGACTGTTGTCTTACGGATTACCTATTATATTTTATAATAATATTAAATAACGACGACAGACGACAAATAACAAAATTAAACATTTAGGTACGTATTTCTGCTGATATTTCTTTGCTACTAGCTTTTGCCCGCGATTTCGTCTGCGTGGACTTCAGACAGGTAGCCTATGTTCCTTTCCATGTTTGATATGGATGCATGCAAAATTTCATCTAAATCAAGTTTTTGCATGATTGAGTAACAAACATCTACACTGGCAAGTCAGGATTCACTTATTTTTGGTGTGTGAGTGTGAGTGACGTGTGCTTAAAACGGCTTTTTTAAAGCCACTTTTATCATACTCGACATGCACTGTTCATATAATACCAGTGATGTCATGTATGGTGAAGGTGGTGAATACTAACAACACTAACACTGCATGCAACGCACACAATGCAAGCAAAGCACCCTAGTAGTTATGGAAAAGGTAAACTAACACACTTAATACAGGTATGTAATTTATTGCACGTTTTTTTTACAAGAATTGAAATTTTGCTTATTCACGAGTTAGCCGTTTTTTGGTCCGGCTTTACCTTTATTTTTTTTCACCCCACGCCACTGCCCCTTAAATATTATACTTTATTTTATTTTTAGTATTTGTCGTTATAGCGGCAACAGATATACACAATCTGTGAAAATTTCAGAAGTCTAGCTATAGCGGTTTTTGAGATACTGTCTGTCCGTTTGTCTGTATGTCTCCAGGCTGTATCTCAAAAACGCTATAGCTAGCTACTTCTGAAATTTTCACAGATTGTGTATATCTGTTGCCGCTATAAGAAGAAATACTATAAATAAAATAAAGTTATTATTTAAGGGGGGCTCCCATACAAGAAACGTGATTTTTAGGGTTCCGTACCCAAAGGGTAAAAAACGGGACCCTATTACTGAGACTTCTATGTCTGTCCGTCTGTCTGTCCGTTTGTCTGTCCGTCTGTCTGTCCGTCTGTCTGTCCGTCTGTCTGTCTGTCTCCAGGCTGTAACTCAAGAACCGCTATAGCTAGACTTCTGAAATTTTTACAGATTATGTATTTCCGGTGCCGCTATAACAACAAATACTAAAAACAAAATAAAGTTAATATTTAAGGGGGGCTCCCATACAACAAACGTTATTTTTTTGGTCTTTTTGGCTCGTAATCCATAATGGCAACATATAGACATTTGAAATTTTCACAAAATCCTTAATTATGTGTACTTTAATATTAAATAATAAAATTAAAATAAAATGAATAATTAAGGGGGGCTCCCATACAAAAACACAATTTTTTCCTTATTTTCGCTCTATAACGCTACGGAACCCTTCGTGCGCGAGTCCGACTTGCACTTGGCCAATTATTTTGGCCTTTTTTGCTCGTAATCAATAATGGTAACAGCTAGGCACTTAAAAATTTCACAAAATCCTTAATTATATTTGTACTTTAATAATTAATAATAAAATTAAAATAAAGTAAATGTTTAAGGGGGGCTCCCATACAAAAAACACAATTTTTTTGTCTACTTTTGCTAAGATAAAAAAAGATATAAACAATGAATTTTTTTAAATCTCTATTAACGATATTATTAACTATTGTATAGAGAATTTAAAAATATATATAACTTAGACATTATTATTTTTTTTAATTTATTTTTCATGGGTCAAAAGTAACCAAATTTGAGATTTTTCGAACCTTTAAAAATTCATATCTTTAAAAATATTAACTTTATCGTGAAAAGTCATAGGACCTTTTTTATTGGTATTTTAATAAAGAATATAAAAAAAATTGTCCGGTTAAAAAAATAACAATTCCTTGCAATTGTTTAAACAATGTCTGTTTAAACAATATGGCACCGGGTTGCACCATGGCAACATGCATTTATATCATCAGGAGGGCAGTTTGAAGAGGATCGCATAAAAAAATTGAGGTGGAATAGTTTCCGGTACTCATGCGCCGACTCGTGCTGCACTACGAGACCGAAATTTATTTTTAACGAAGTTCATCTTCAAAAATGCTCGGTCCGCACACAATGGGTCGGCGGTCCGGATGCGGACCGCGGTCCGCCATTTGGTGACCCCTGGTGTAGGGAAACACAATCTTAATTCGCAAGGACACTTCACAGTTAAATTACGAAATGACCAATTTGTATGGATATTCGAATATTATTTCTGATTTTATTTACATGATGGCACTGTTAGCTGTAATATTTATTGGTCTTAAATAAAATAAAATAGGTATAAGGTATGTAAATTAATTCAACGTAGAATCTTTTGAATATACGAGCGGAGTGTTATCATAAGCCGCTACTTATATTGTTTTTATATTCTATAATAAAAAATAGAAATACTATAGATGGCTAATGAGTAATGCCAAACCAAGTTATTATTCTACAGCCTCTATGCAAAAAATTATAATATATACATGCAAACGACACTGTAAAACACCACTGTATAGTAAAAACTCAAATGTCACATCAGCAACATTATCTAAACTTGAGTCTAATGATATTTTAGAATTTAGATCAATTATGAGTTGAGCACGAGTCGCGCGAAATTTTCAAAGGTTATTCTTGTGCAACTTTAGATTATTCGATTCATTTAATAAGACCTATCTCATAATATTATTATGTTAATAGTATATATATTCCAATTAATTTTAAAACAAGATACATGTATTAAAACAAAGTATGAATCCTTCTTGATTATGAACAGATTATTTGAAAAGCAAGCTCGACAGAACTTGACAGAAGTAACCTTCTGTGTGCAGTGTACAGACCGGTACTAACTTTCAACTTGTCTCTCACAAATACTTTTGAAGTTCTTCGATTTATTGTAATTTGTAAATTCCATCGTATATAAGTAGTCCAAATTAAGAACTGGTAACGAAAGTTGCTCCTTAAGGTCAATCTTTAATTAATAATTCATACATAATCTTAATTTTACACCAGTCAGGCTTAAAGCTTACTGCAACGTATTTTTAAACCTTGCACCTCAGCTGGGGTATTCACGTAAGACCTTTTAGGGAAAACCAGCTTTATCACTTTCATTTTTAAATCTATTTTCGTTTGCGCCTCATGGAAGTACGGTTTGCATACAAATAAGCAGAACCTTGCCGTCAAAACTACATACTATTCGAATCTGTAACCTCTAAAACAGGTTATAAGTTATAACTTATCTGTTTATTTCGACGATGATTATTGTAATTAAATACCTGCATTGTTCAAGATTTGTTAAGTTCTTTTTATATTTTCCTCTCTTTATGACTTATGAAAATTCTTTGCTTCGTCATTCTTATTATTCATGATTTTAATATAATATAAATAATTGTTTCTTTCTGTCTTCTAGTTTCATAGTATGATGATTTATCGATATTTTTTCCTGATAATCTTCGACATAAATCTTAAGGATTCACACTTTAATTCTCTTTACTTCTAATCTAAGTTCTGGCTAGTATGTGGGTCACGTTACTTAACATGAGCTGTTCTTTATGCTCATTTACTTGTTTTTCGTCTCAGATATATTACTATGATAAAGAACTTGCTTTTACCGCACGTACACATTCCACTTTTGCCGCCAATTTTACCAGATTCATGTGACAGTTTATTTTTTTTAATTCCACCTTTAGGTAGGTACTGGCTTTGGAACTGGGACAGCCCTACTTCTTATGTAATCTGTGATATAACGTTTAGCACTGGAGTTTTCATACATATTATATAAATGTAAAGAAAAATGTATTTTTCTTTATTTGCATTTTGCCGCTATTCAGATGATTATTTGACAGATCCTTCTGCTCTACGACTTCGATGTAATCTATGAAAAGAAAAGATGGCCGAATGGACTAAAAACTAGAAAGTATTATCATTGATTTCGGCGATTGTTAATTTAATAACACTAAATGTCGTTTCTTTGTTTTTTCCAGGTAAGATTTTGTTATAATTTAAATGTAATAATTAAAGCTTTATGTTATGTGGATCCACTTAATTTGATTAAAATAAAAACTTTGTTTTTTCCAGAAACCCAATTGTGTTATTATTTACTACGTAATCGTCGAAAATCCTAAGAATACTGCTTTACATAAATATGTAGCGACAAAATAAGTAGTCTGTATTAGAAGATAGGTCAAAGCAAATATTTAAAGCATTGCAGGTTCTTTTTTAACTCTTAAATTTTTGGTACACCTGCATAACCCAAATTATCACTAAATAGGCTTGTCTCTTGCTATGCTTCACATCATTCTGCATCTTGCCTAACATCCTAAATACAGAAAGTAGAAACTTTTCGCCATTTCAAAATATACAGTTCATAACTTTTCCTACCTGCAGACCTGGCATACACTGATTTCAACATACTACATATATATATAAATACTATAATATCACGTATGCTCTATTTACTTTTCAATATAATTTACGTGTTAAATGTTTATTATAGGCGTATTATTATCTAAAAATGCGTGAGAAAACTCATCAATAGTAAATAAACAAGAACGAAGACTCACGTTACTGTTTAATGTTTAATATGTAATTTGACCCCAGTCGCTTGTTAAGTGAATACTTTTACATCATCTTGCTTACGTTTATTTAGGATCAAATTACTAATAGTTCCCGACCGGGAGTTGTAAAATAGTATTGTAGGTACATTCCCAATTATTATTTTAAGCAACTAAATTTTTAGGTTTGAAAAATCTTTACTTACTTACTAATAATATTAGCAACTCAAAATAACAGAAGCGTGTGTAGTTCTCCTTAGAAAATATGTAGAGAATGGAGATATCTTATTATCAGTTATTTGCATATTGTGAATATAATTCAATGGTGAATTTGGGAGAAAAGTTATTAGTGGATTAAATATGTCTATATTAAATATGTCACTGTCCATTGTCTATGTCATGTCCGGACACTCCGGTATCCGCATTCCGTAGAGAAGTAATATTTGCAAGTAAACACAGATTTTACATAGCAACCAACAAAATAATATTGACCAAATGAATAAAAATTAGCATGTAGGCGCTAAATGTGCACGAAAGGTGCATGTGACCTTGTAGCAGAGTACACAAACGTGAACGCACTGATTGCATAGAGCCGTGCACTAAGACTAGCTTAGCGATTAGCGCTTAGCGGGTGACGCTGCCGAACTACTGCTGAGGTAGGGGAAAAGAGGGTAATGGGGGTCACTTAAGCGAGAACTCAAATAAAATTTCAATTAAAAAGAAAGTATTTATTGCAACCGCCTGTAAACATAATTTACTTATTAAACTATCATTAGAGATCAATTTCAGTCACTTTGGCAATCAACTTTGGAAATTATAAAAGTTAAAAAAAAAAAACAGATTTGACTCCCATTACACCGACATCGGGGTAATGGTGATCACCCTGCGGGCAATCGGAGTCAAATAAAATCTAGCATAGGTCGCAAACATAACCTACAGCTGACTCCCACCCAGTGCACTCCGCGTGAGCCCATTGTCCACACGAGGTACACCTGTACCACATCTCGTTGTTTCTACCGATTTCATCGCACACTAGGCATCTGTTTCCATCTGTTGCATCTTCTGCGTCATCATCCTCATCGTCCTGGCATAAGTCGTCAGTGCCCACATCTGATACAGAAGTTTCATTCTGTTCTTGCAATACTTGGCGCTTAGCCTTTTCAAGTTCCTTCTTCTGCACTTTAGTCTTTTTGCCTCGTCCTTTGCCTTTCAATGTATTCTCTTTTCCTTTACCTCCTTCTTTCTTCTTTTTATTTTTTTCCTTTTCTAGCAGATTTTCTTTGAGTGGCGTTGAAGTTAAAATTGTAGCGTGTTGCTTCTTTCGAACCTGTCTTGTTTTAATAGCAGATGCTTTCTCTGGCAGTTTTATTAAATCATGCAATATACTAGATTGTTTAGGCGTACCAGGAACTTGTGGTACAACATCTGATTCAGAATCAAGTGGAACTTCTTGATTAGACATCATGAGATCTGGTGAAACAATTTGTGTTGACGTGCTCGGAACTGGTTCTTTTGATGTGCTGGGAATCATACAGGTAGCTGCGAGAGATTCATTGCAGTCTTGTATTACAACGGTGTCAGATTGGAGAGTTTCTGCAGCGAGAAAATCCTCTTCTGTGAATACTTCCGGATTTAGTGGAAATATTCCAGTTGATCTAAACCCCGATTCTCCTTTGCTAATAGAAGCAACATTATTAAATGCTTTCCTCACCAAGGATGCTACGTCGTAAGGTGTTATCTTTTCTGCTAGATGGCTTTTTAAAAACAAGTCACATTCTTTTTTGTAGGCCATTTTGAGTGGGCCATAAAAAGAAACGTCAAGGGGCTGCATTCTATGAGACGTGTGTGGGGGCAGAGACAACATATGAATGTGATTGGCCTTGCAATATTCGTAGACGGAAAGAGAAATGTGACTAGCATGGTTGTCTAGTATTAAAAGGATG
This sequence comes from Polyommatus iphigenia, assembly GCA_963422495.1. NCBI lineage: Eukaryota > Metazoa > Arthropoda > Insecta > Lepidoptera > Lycaenidae > Polyommatus > Polyommatus iphigenia. The sequence goes on along the minus strand of OY730181.1, from coordinate 27,935,223 downwards.
GGTTCATCTGTAGACGGTTTAGCGTGCTGTTTAAAATGAGCTAACCATTCAAGAAAGAGATGCTCGTTGATCCAACCGTTGTCTGAACATTTGTAAAGCGCGCCTGCTGGACCATCCTTCTCAAGTAGAGGAGTCATCCTTTTCCTAGGGAAGATAAACATAGGTGGAATGTACCCTCCAGCACTGCTCATAGCACACAACAAGGTGATATTTTTTCCTCTCTCCCAACTGGTGATAGATCCTACTCTCTTCTGTCCTTTTGCAGCTAAAATTTTTCCCGGTGTTTGAACAGTTGAAATACCGGTTTCATCGCAATTGTAAATATTTTTTGGAACGAATCGGTGTTTTTCCATCAGCTGCCCAAGTAGCTCAAAGAACAGACTTACCTCTGTTTTATTAAAGGCCGTGATTCTATTTATACTGGTCGCTTCCGGTTTTCTAATAGAAATGTTATTTCTAGTCATAAAAGCATGCAACCAATCCCGTCCAGCCATTTTTGAAGCTTGATTAAAATTGTGCTTCAAATTTAATTTTTCAGCATATTCGAAAGCGACTTTTCTGATTTGAATTGCAGTGCAACCATAGAAAATATTTGCCATTTTCTTCACCAAAATCGCTAACTCGGCTTCTGCCTCAGGACTAAAGACAGTGAATCGTCCTAGATGTGGTCCTTTGGTAGAACCTTTTTTTATCCTCTTCTGAAGGCTTGAAAAAGGGATTCCCATTACTTTAGCAGCATTTCTTATAGAAGAACCGCCATCAACGAGCTGTATAGCTTTATCTAGGGTATCAGAAGACCAGGAAGCCTTTTCAGTTGACCTGACGCGTACTTTCGGCATCTAGAAAGAAATAATAAAAACATAATTCAGCAGTAACGCAGTTGTGGGTAATGGTAACCACTTGCGGGTAATGGGAGTCATCTGACTCTCATTTCCCACAACTACACTATGACAAAAAATTAAAATAAAAAAAAAACTTTAATACACTGATATAATCTGAACTGCACATGACAACTTGAAACGTCTAACTAAGTAAATGTAAATGTCATAATCGCATACTGCAAGATTTTTGGCACTTACCTTCTAATTTGCATTTACGTAAAATTACATCAGCGGAGCGCAAAAACAAAACACGTTCGTTTCTCAGAGGCGCGTGGGCCAACTAGCGCGAGCCGTTCGTGGCTGCGCGGGGACCCGAAGCGGGGTCTGAGGACGCTGTTTACGCGTCGGTCTCATGTAGTGTTTCGTGGTGGTGTGGGTGACTCCCATTGCCCGCTGACTCCCATTACCCTCTTTTCCCCTATCTCTGTTTCAACTTGCAATACCTAGAAACGAAGTAGACGTACAGCTTTATTTTAAAACTAGCTGTTGCCCGCGACTTCGTCCGCGTGGACTTCAGTTTATAGCGCGCGATGTCAACAAAATTGGTGTCAAAAGCTTTTATAAAAAAACCCTAGTACCCCTCAAATCAAAACACCAAAAACAGCTGTGCAGTGTGCACATAACTTATTTAATTTTTGAAATTAAACTTTATTTATGCCAAATAAAGTATATTTAGCCCCCCAATTACACAACCTTACCCATAAACTATTTATCATTGATAGGTTTAAGGTTACGCTTACGTCATTGCATAGATAAAGTACTGAGTTATTTAATGACCGAACAAAGAAATGACAATCGAAAAAATCGAAACTCGAACGTAAAATGATACCACCTCTTATAGAAAGACATTTGAGCAAGCGTCAGCGCGATGTAGGAGACGCACGGCGCCATCTATTATGAATTTTTGGAACTAACTTAATTTGAAAAAATTTACGCATTTTCACCCCCTTACGACTATTTTTTCCAGTTAAAAAGTAGCCTATGTCCTTTTTCAGGCTTTAGACTATCTGTGTACAAAATTTCATTACAATCGGTTCGGTAGTTTTGGCGTGAAAGCGAGACAGACAGACAGACAGAGATACTTTCGCATTCAAGTTTAAGGTCAATTCGTGTATCAAGTATCATATTTTGTCCCTTGTTCTTCGTATATTTGTGTTAAAAAGGCATAATATTATTTTGACAAACAATATTATGCCTTTTTAAGTGACTTAAGTTTCACACGGTATCTACGTTGAATTGTTACAGTATAATTAGCTTCGTGTTTCTCTAAGTCTAAACACATCGCAAAAATCGCTACTTGCTTGTCGCTCACATTCTCCGCATTTCTCTATTGTGGCGTTAGATTTATTGCTAAGCACACGGACAGACGTATGTACACATTAACTTGGCTATGTAAACATCCTCGTGGCGTGTCAATATTATGGTTACCGCCGATCGCGAATAGTTGATCAAACATCGATTTGATCGCTCTGATTAATGACTGTTTGGTCAACTCATACTTTTGCACGTGCTAAATTCTTAAAAACGCTATTTTGGGATCTCCTTGGCATAGGATCTACTGATAAGTAAAAAGATTGGACATATTATTCCCATTTACAAACTTATCTGAACATTTTTTTGAGTTTTTTTGCCAAATGTCTTAACATTTGACTTTTTGATTAATGACAGTAAGATTCTTTTATTGATCTTACCATTAAATCTTATTTAAACTAAGTAAGCCAAAGTTACGCAAAATTGATGAACGGATTTAACCCACAAAATAACCAAATTATTACTACTAACCGATGTGCGATGCCTTAAAATCTGTGAAATCAGATCTGTTATGGATCTCATCATAATATTATTACACAACATAGAACTATTTGATTGATGGAATATTTTTATAATTCAATCGAATTAGACCTCTACAAGGTAGGGCGGAAAAAGGTATTCAAACGAACACAGTAAGCATGTTTTTGCCGCTGAGGTCATCTGTCTACCATCAACAGGATTCTACGCCTGTCGTCGCTCGGTTAAAGGGGGTAACAGACACGCGAGTAAGTACGCGGACTTGTGGCTCGACGATCTTAATCGCCTGTGTGTCAGCAAAGAGCCGCGAGCCGCGAGCCGCGAGCCTGGGGGCATGGTAATTCAGTGTGAGCGATTCTCGTTTGTCACCGACGCGAGCCGAGTAAGTTCGCGAACTTAAAACCCGCGTACTTTAAGTTCGTACGTGTGTCACCCCTTTAACGCGTAACCACTAATAGAACCACTAACAGAACCACTAACAGGATCTCTAATAACAAAAATTAAAACGCCAAGAGGTTGTAATTTTTAGGGTTCCGTACCCAAAGGGTAAAGACGGGACCCTATTACTGAGACTTCGATGTCTGTCCGTCTGTCTGTCCGTCTGTCTGTCTGTCTCCAGGCTGTAACTCAAGAACGGTAATAGTTAGAAAGTTAAAATTTTCACAGATTGTGTATATCTGTTGCCGTAATAACAACAAATACTAAAAACAAAATAAAATTAATATTTAAGGGGGGCTCCCATACAACAAACGTGATTTTTTTGGCCTTTTTGGCTCTATATCAATAATGGCAACAGGTAGGTACTTGAATTTTACTCAAGATCCTTAATTTTATGTGCACTTTAATATTTCATAATAATATTAAAATAAAATAAAAAATTAAGGGGGGCTCCCATACAAAAAACACAATTTTTGGGCTAATTTTGTTCTATAATGGTACGGAACCCTTAGTGCGCGAGTCCGACTCGCTCTTGGCCGATTATTGTTCCTTTGAATGCCCAAACATTGAACTTACCTACACACAATGATGTCCCCAAATGTGGTCGGTTATTATAACTTATATCCGCGATACGTACCCGTATCTTCTTTAAAAAAATAAAGATACAAAAGAAAGTCTTTCGACCAACGTGTTTTAACAAATTCAACGGCGAAGTTTTTGAACGTCGCTAAATAACGTGATGCTAGCGTTGCTGCATTTTATTTTCGAACAAAGCTGTCGAAATTTATCGCCAGTCGCCACAAATCTCTTATAATTGATCCCAGAAGGATTTAAAGGATACCCAATATGATTCCTTTTTCAAAACTTGGCTCATGATTGGCTAAAACGAGGAAGTTACGCCTAATGTCTTATTGGACTCAAGGCTGCCAATTTGCTGTCTGCATTATATACGAAGTTATACAACTTGATCACGTGTTTCCGTCTGAGTTTTTGCTGATTTAGATATTACGATAACAAGGTCATTGTGAGATCTTGGTTTTACGTATCGAAACATCTTTAATTTTCGTATTCTGATCTAGTGTAGCAATTCTTCTTTAGAGATGTAGACTGTAGAGTACTGAATATAATAATCAATTTTAGGAGAATACTGCAATGCCATGCTGAATTTTACAACTATAATTTCAATTCATTTCGAATATCTTTTATATTCGCTTCGGCTAACAGATATTTTATTTATAAATGTTAATTTATAACAAGTAGGTAAAATAAATCTATATCTATACTTATTATAAAACAAAGTCGCTTTTTTTCCCTCATGTCCCTTTGTTCCCTTTAATCTTTAAAACTACGCAACGGATTTTGATGATTCTTTCAGTGTTAGATAGCCCATTTTACATTTATCGAGGAAGGTTATAGGCTATATTTTATCACGCTAAGACTAATAGGAGCGTGGAAATAGAGGAAAATGTGGAAAAAACGGGGGAAATTATATAAAAGGGCTTATTTGAACGTGCTAATCTCAGGAAATACTGGTCCGATTTGAAAAAATCTTTCAGTGTTAAATATCCCATTTATCGAGGAAGGCTATAGGCTATATTTTATTACACTAAGACTAATAGGAGCGAAGAAATAGAGGAAAATGTGGAAAAAACGGGGAAAATTATTTGAAAGGGCTAACTTGAACGCGCTAATCTCAGGAACGACTGGTTCGATTTGAAAAATTATTTCAGTGTTAGATAGCCCATTTATTGAGGAAGGCTATAGGCTATATTTTATTACGCTAAGACTAATAGGAGTATGTGGATAAAACGTTGGAAATGGGGATTGTCCTTTTTTTTTTTAATTTTGCTCATTACAAAAACATTTCGAGGAATAAGGTCAGTGATCGTTTTTCTGTATATAAACGAAAGAAATACCCATTAGTTACTTATATTTTTGAACAAATATGTTTAACCTTAGTTTGACCTTCAATGGCGTTAAATTAGCAATAAATTCGACCAACATTACGTTTCGAACTTTTGGTAAGCTTCTCGTATCAGCTTTCACATAATGAGAACTTGCATTTAACGAACCAGCCATTATAAATAAGATTGAAAGGAAATTTAAAACATACTGCAGAGGTCAATTGGCCGCCGATGATGACGTCAGAGGGAAACTTTAAAAAATTATTGAGAAAAAACTAGCCAATGAATTTCAAAATTATTTAATTTATATTCTTAAAATACCCTATTTTAACGAAAAAAAATATAAAAAGTACATGTGATTTTTTTTGGAAAATGCCCATTATTTGAAACGGGGGAAAATTATCTCGCGAACTACTGGAGCAATTTTTATGTTATTTGGCACAGATAAGAAGTAGATCATAGGCTATTGATTTTAATCATTTTTTCAGTGTCTATATATTTTATACCCGTGCGACGCCGGGGCGGGTCGCTAGTAAGTAAATAAAGTGTAAAGTGTAAGTGTGTAAGAGTGTTAGCGTAAGTGAAATAAATTATCTGATCAAAATAAACAAGATCGTGAATTGGTGCAAGATATAAGGCGGGTTATGTAACTTATGTCGGTCAATGTTAGCTAACGTCGCCATCAACTGGTTGTTACAACTCACTGGTTGCAACTTTAGGCTCGTGCTGTTTGTAGCACGTGCTGTGTTTAATCCTTCGATCGGAGGTTCTAGGAATTCCCATTGTATTCTTTTGTTCTCGCGATCACCGGTGCTCGCGCGGGGCCTGAAAGATTAATTGGCAAGCTATTTGGCCTGTTATTATCAAGTAGCTATTTCAGCTGATAGATTATTTTCTCCATCTTCTTAGTACATTCGGCACTAATGTTTCGTTTTTTTCGTCCACTGGAGCTGCGTTGCTAGGAATATGTTTTTGAGAACCAATAGAATCACTTCATTTGCCTGACCTCGCTAAACGCAGTGATTCTATTGGTTCTCAAAAACTAATTTCGCGCAACGCATCTCCGGTGGAAACGCAGCCTTACGCTAAAAGATACAAAAGGAGTTCAACTACAAAATGAAAGATTTACTTTTGAATCCATATTAGAACTCGTAGGATTGACATTATTTGAGGCTGTTACTATTTACCTACTTTTGTTTTAATTGTATTTTTTTCGTTTGCTTTTTAACTGAACAAAAGAAAGATTAAATAAGCCAAAACCTTGACCATTTAATCAAGTAGGTACTGACATGATATCGTTGGTACTGACCATATTATCTGAACTTGACATTTTTGTCCCATTGTCCGAGATTTATCCTACCACCTACACCGTCCTACGGAATATCTCGTTAATAAACAACCTAATTATTATTATAGAGAAACCGAAATGGTTAGTGACACCTACGTCCTATACCATCCTACGACATTTTTATTATGTAAATATAAATATTAATTATAAAATAAATCTTGTAATAAAAAGTCCAAAAGTATTTATTTTAGTCTATTTGTATTTTTTATCTTAAGTTTTACAATTATTACAACTTGTTATTGGCTTCCTAATACTGTACATCTGCCGCTTTTAGAGACAATGACAATTTTATTTAATTAAGAGTTTAATCGAAAATGATATTATGAAGTTTATGTAAAATCTTCATTAATTATAATTAAAGTTCTCTGAGTTCGGCCATGTATATTCAATGTGTAGGAACTTAGGAAGTCTACGCGATTCAATAATTATAATATCCTATTTTAAACCCTTGGCATTCAAATTAAAAATAAAATAAGCAAATAGCCAGTTTCCTAAAACCATTTAAATAACGGAAACGTTACCTCGGCATTAACCTTTAGAGAAGCTAATCTTTTTGCTCATTAGTCATTACTCATTAGACTCATTACCAATCAAAATGTAGTATTACTTATTGTATTTAATCAGTATTAGTACTTATAAATATTATGTGACCTTATAATATCCTTAGGGACGTAACTCATAAGGAAAAAGTTAATTTTCAATAATATTATTATTGCCCGGTAATTTTTTATCACTTAGACATTAATTCAGCTGTTTACATATTTTTTTTACTTTTAATAATGGTAAATGAACACAAAAATAAACAGACAGAAACATGGCTGAAACGTAATTACCATTTTAGAGTGTTTTAAATAGGGTTTGGAGGAGCGTAGAGTTACTTAAAAGCTTAGTATATTATGGTTTTACAATATGACACGTACCATAACAATAATATTAGGCACATTTTGGATTTATTTTATATAAAAGGCCAATTAACTGCCATTATCCTTACAAAAAACTCGCCTAAAGCAGTAACATTAAATGATCGATTGTTGAAAAACCGGAGAACCATAGACAAGAAATGCGTGGTTCTACTTGACCCGGTGAGGTCAGGTGCAGGGCAAGGTTATCTGTCAATTACACTTCGTTTGTTAATAGCTTTATGACGCGACTGTCCTAACGATGGCGAAGCGAAGACGAAAGGAAGTTTCGGATATCTTATGAAATCTACATTCGACTTATGACTTGTGTCATGATTTTTTATCGTCGATTCTATGAGGAAGCGACAAAGAAAACGTGTTGGCTAGGGGCTTAGGGGCTTTCAAGTGTGTACAGACTACAGACTACAGTGTAATAGACACACGCTAAATGATATTTACCTACAGGCTGGGAGAGTACCTACAGGCTACATCTTAAAATATTTCAATAAATACGCATGTTTCATCTTTGACAGGTTATGCTAGTCTAAGAGTCTGGTTGTAAAGTTAAAACTTAAAAACACGAGTATTAAAAAGACTAGCCCGTGTTTGATGAGCACAGACAAAACGAAACAAACTAAGAAAAAGTCAGATATTAGTTATACTTTTGATGCTGAGTATTTTTACCGACTACAAAGAAACTTAACTCGATTAAGAATTGTAAATTGTAACTGCTTGCAGCTCTAATAGTGATTCGATCAGACGTTCACACGACTTGACTTGACTTTTTACAAGAAGGCACTTGGTAAATGAGAACGTTGAACCTTCTAAAGATACTTCATTGATACTTATAACAGATAACAGAATCATAGCTTGGTAGATTGCACATAATATCTCACCATTCAAAATCCTCATGGGAATAATAAGGGTGGGTTTGCACCAGAGGCGTGGTTAAAGTTAAATTTATGGTCAAAGTTATGGTGATAGTTAAGGCTAATAACTTAACTTTAACCTTAACTTTGACCACGGAATTTGACAGATGTCTGTTGCGTTTATTTTTTGTAAAAGCAAGCTACAGTTACAGTATTAAATATGAATTATCCGTAAAAATCGACAGGAAAAATATTTGTTATAACAACACTGTGATCCACTGTAAATTTTCACGAAAAAATTTCGATTTAAGTAAGTTTGAGCGGTTATGGTTATCGTTAAATACGGCGTCCTTAACCAAAGATTTACATTTTGTACTTATAGTTAAAGTTACAGTAATATAGCTAAAGTAAGTTGGTGCAACCCACCCTAAATGACGATTCTACTTAGTAAGGATATAGGTCTCGAAAGAGGCATGGTGAAGCAGACAATTTGCGATCATATCAATTCGGATCTACGTATTTGCACAATATACTGGGTATATTTAAATTATTTAATAAAGAACCCATCATATTCGTGACTAAATTAGCATACAGTGCTGACTTATGCTGAAACGGATTATCACATTTCGACCTTATTTCATAGAAAATAAGATTTAAATTATACACAAAAGTCCGTAAGATTATCACTGCATTGCTATGAGGTACATCCGAAGACAGGTTTGAATGCAAATGGGTATAGTATGAACAAAAAAGTAAAGTGACAAAAAGTTTATTTAAAAGTAGGTACTAGGCGACGCCCGTAACTCCGTTGCGCCAAAATCCGTTTATCGTGGGGAACCATACATTTTTCCGAGGAAAAATTGATTCCTAGGCAGTTGACAGACCAACGTCATTTGGTCGGATCATGTCAATTCAATGTTAATTGTGATCTGTCGGCTGGGTTTGACGTAACGCAACCAAACTACGTAGGTCCCCCGTCTGCCTAGGAATCAACTTCTCTGATAGTCCTTCCCCGGGACGCAAAGTATCTCACTACGAGCTAGCACGTAAATTGCTTTCTTAAAAAAAAAATTTAAAAAAAATTCTACTACAACAAATAATTCTGCAACTCATTGTTAGCTTATATGCATATGGACGCCGTTGAAACTCCAAAGTGCTATTTTGCTTATTGGATTTGTCTAGTTGCCTAGTTGTTATTATAAAAGCGCTTTTCATAATAGTGATTGTTATTAATTTGTCTAATGTTTCGCCCGTGGCTTTCGAAACGGTGTGGCAATGGTGAGAGGTTGCACCGAATATGATACAATTTCAGACCTGTTGGTTATTATTTACAACTCTAATTATCAGATAAATGGTCATTCGTACACTGACAATAATATTCCATGCCTCTTTATGTATACTAATATTAAGAGGATAAGAGGAAAAGGAGATTGTTTGCTTAAATAAGCTTTGAAGTTGCGTGACCGATTTTGGTGATGTTTGATTCTAATAATAGAAAACACTGCGCGAACGAATTTCTGCTACGTCAACAAAACAAAATTTTAGTATGGTTAATGATCAGAAGTCGGCATAGATTCATAAAATAATTGCTCGTAGAAGAAAGTTCTGAAAAATTTTGTTATAACCATTTATTTAGTAACTAGCTGTCCCGGCAAACGTTGTTTAGCTATTTAAAGTATTTCTACTTCATCAGTTGATACAAGATGTTGAGTTGCAAGAAGGCAAATATATCTGCGAAAACCGTATGCAAATCGGATCAGTAGTTTTCGTGTTAAAGCAAAAGTCTTGTACAAAATCTGACCCCCTCTTTCGTCCCTTTAGAGGGGTGGAGGGAAAATTGAAGACAAATATATCTGCGAAAACCGCATTCAAATCGGATCAGTAGTTTTCGTGTTAAAGCAAAAGTCTTATACAAAATCTGACCCCCTCTTTCGTCCCTTTAGAGGGGTGGGGGGAATTTTTTTTATACACCAGATGTTAAGTTGGAAGAAGACAAATATATTTGCGAAAACCGCATTTAAATCGGATCAGTAGTTTTCGTGTGATAGTGGAACAAACATACAGAAAGACAGACAGACAAAAAAACTGACCACATTTTTGGCTTCTATAGCGATGTAGTAACACCCTCCGCTTATTATTTTTTGAATATCTTTAATGTACCTACAGAATCTTCATTTCTACAGTTTTATTATATGTATAGACTAGACGTTCCGCGCGGTTTCGCCCGCGTAAATTTGATATTTCACAGACAAATTAGTCCACAAAAAATTGCCTATAATCCTTGTAAATAAATGTTTATTTAATTTATGTATTTGAGGAATTAAAATTAGGTGACCTCAGACCTAACGAACATAATTTATTTAGACCCAAACTGTCCTCGCAATGAGTATTGAGTAACTTGCTAGTGAAAGGACATAAGGAAAGGCGCAGACTTGCCGTTTATTATCACGAGCTGTTATCAAAGTATCGCGTTCCAGATTAAAATTATTACTATGGCAACTACTATAGAGGTACAAATAAATTACAATAGACTAGAAATAGTCTAAGTAATCAGGTCTAAGCGGGCTGCATACAGCGCTAGTTATCTTTCATAGGTGTAATTTTCATATCTACCAGCCCTATCGGTTTCATTTATTTCTTACATAGGAGGTTTCCTATGTAAGAAATAAATGAAGCCGCAGTTATCGCCACTTTTAAGTGTGATAGTCACGGTTAAGGCGACGCCGCGCCTTGATAATTTGCCTGTAGCGATATCGATTTTTCTCAGCAATGACTAAAGCTAAGAAATTAAAGTTCATTGTCAGTATTCATCATGTCTTTGTCTTTGAATCACCCACAGCATAACACGATTGGTCAACTTTTATAACACAGAATAATCAATCAAAATATAAGACCTCTGTAAAAAAGGGATTCTAATTTTGCCAACAGAGGAGAGTGATTTAAGCTTCCAAAATTTGTACATAGATTGGTTCAAGCATACACTTTAATTTGCGCATAGCTTATATGAAATGTATTTATGGTTTTTAAATTACGCAACAAAAACCATTTTGTCGCTTACGCTCTTTCCATTTCTTGTTTTCCGGCCGGCCCGGCCGGCAGAAAACAAGCAATCTAAAACTTATCCAACATGATTATTGATTTTTTCCTTTTACGCGGCGGCACCTTAAGTAAGGTCTTCGTAAAAGTAGGCGAGTAGCGACTAGCGATACAAATAAGTAACGCTCAACGTGAGCCAGTCCTACAAGCGCACAATATAGAATCGAGTGCAGGGGTCTGGGAAAATGTAACACGTGTCGATATGTCGCACAACACAATACGTGTTGACACGCAGGGGGGGGGGGGTATTGTTTGTTTATTATAGAAAAAAATACCTACATATTATTGTTCAAAAGCCTTTGACTACTAAAAGCGATATTTCCCATCAAAGAAAATGTTTCATGAGATTACACAGGATGTATAAAAAAAAATATATCCACAGCCGAACATATTATGACATCCTTCTTTTTGGAAGTCGGTTAAAAACTAAGTGATACTTTAGTTAGGGTGTTTATGTGCCCCTTGTACATATAGAGTTTAATGTGAAAGTAGCAGCGCTGAAAGAGCAACTTTTTTAATTTTGTATGGGAAAATTCAAGACGCTGGGGCGTCGTTGCCCATACAAATCACAAAAAAAATGATCTTTCAGCGCTGCTACTTTAGACACTGTATAAGGGGCACATACACACCCTAGTATTATCACTTAGTTTTGTTACACCATGTATATTAGTCACTACGCTCATAGGCTGATCAAGTTTAATACTTTTCAAGATACTAGAAATATTTAAAACAAAAGTGAAATGTTAACAACGAATAATAGACTAGGACCGATAATTTTAAAACAAAAAAAAAATGACTGTAGGATGAAACCCATTAGAAAAGGAGGAGAATATTATAAAAATTAAGTGAAAAATAATAATTTACAGGTGATCTGAGTTCGGGAAAGGTGTGTGGGGAGGTTTTAAGGGGGAAAAATGGTTTATCTCGATTTCTGGCAAATATTCCTATGAAAAAAAGTCAAATGGCAAAGTTGTAGGTAAGAAAAAGATCTTTCTATTACCTAAAAATTTGCCATTTAACTTTTTTCCATAGGACTTTTAGTTTTACCGGAAATCGATATATAAACCGTTTTTTACCCTTAAAAACCCACTCCACACTCTTCCCGAACTCAGATCGCCCGTAAATTATTTTTCCCTTAATTTTTATAATATTCTTCTCCTTTTCTAATGGGTTTCATCCTACTATTATTTTTTTCACTTTTTATTATTTTTGAAGGTATCGGCACTGGTCTATAATAGTAGCCTTGTATAATAGAATGTGGTGCTTATAGAGCTGTTGAGAGCTTATTATCAGAAATAATAATAATATGGGAGTAATTACCACAGTTTAAGTCATGGTCTATGTAGTAAAGTAACTCAGCCATGTCCTTGATATCAACTTGCTCAAGAGTCAAGACTAGTCAATATATTATACAGATTTTTAGCGTATGCACAGTGACACTGCATTTTTTGTACTAAAAATTTATCAATCTAAAATTACGTTACTGTATGTATCACGTTATATTATATTATCTAATTAAGTGTTTTCTTATGTATTATGGTATTACATAGCATAATACTGCAATTAGTACAAAGAAAATATAGTTTGAAGAATTTAGTAAAAACAAGTTAACTTTTCTTAGTTTCCACATCTTTTCCTCCTTTTCCTTCTTTATTTACTTGTTTATTAACGTCAAAGTATCGTAGCTAATAAAAGTAGGATTCTATAAAATATAGACTAAGTCCTTGCCAGATCATAGTCGAGGATATTGTGTATAGCTCAGCTTAAGTAGGTATGCAATATATTGTAGAGTTTAGACATTGACAAGATGTGACTATCTTGTCAATGAGTTGGCTCCTAGCCTGTTGTATTGACCTAATCTAGAAGACTGTACAAGATTTGGGACTCAGTAGAAGCTTAATACAACAGGCTAGTAGGCAACTCTCTACCAATAACAATGTTATGATACAACTAAAGAGTATTGGTACGTGAGTGACGTGACATTTACCATACATTTGGGTGCGATGAGCCAACAGCCAATATAAGTTCAAGGTTCCAATTTCAAATTATAATTTCGTAGAAAGACTATACTTTGGAATGTGTCACTATAATTGAAATAATGCTACCTTTATATTTTTAATACTTTGAGTTGAACTTTGTAGACTACAATAATTTAGATTGATGATACCTACTAACGACTATAACAAAAGGTTAATTTACATCATTTAGAATCTTTTGACGCTATTATCTTCTATAGATAGACAAAGGTTATTTGGCATGTTGTGGCTTTTGAAACTAACCGACGACCGCGACCGCGACAAAAACTCAAATAATTTTTGTTAGTCGCGAACGCTTGACGCATATTATTTATTGGAACGCGGGATGGTTAATTTTGTAGACAGCGTCAGCGATTGGATACAGAGAAACTTAGATATGTACATCTCAGAATAATTATTATTGTATTCCAATTTCCAAGTGTCACAAAATGACTGTACCTAATATGCATTTAAATGTTACAGTTTTTGTACCCAAAAGGGTTCTTCGAACGACTCGATCTACTTTTAACCCCCCAACCAAACAGAGGGATGTTATATCTTGAACTGATTTCAATTTTCTCAGTTGCAGCAAACTCATATTTACCACTGTACTTTTAGACGAATATTTTTTTAGTACAAAACATAGATATTATTTTCAATCTTTACCCATCAAGGAAATATAATCTATACTTATAAAATTACATGTCCTGACTGACTGACTGACTGACTGACTGACTGATTCATCATCGCTGAGCAATAATTGTTAAAGTTACAGCCACGAAATTTGGTGAGTAGGGTTGTTTTATTAAGAAGACACCCACTAAGGAAGGAATTTCGAAAATTTTACCCCGAAGGGGGTGAAATAGGGGTTGAAAATTTGAATGAAAGTCCGTCATTTCTTGAGTTAGAAACATGAAACTTTACTTTTGGGTTACTGATTAAAAATGAATGGATAGGTATTTAAGCGTTTTTGGAAATTCTACCCCCAAGGGGGTGAAATCGGGGTTGAAAGTTTGAATGAAAGTCCGTCATTTCTTGAGTTAGAAACAAGAAACTTTATTTTTGGGTTACTAATTAAAAATGAATGGATACGTATTTAAGCGTTTTTGGAAATTCTACCCCCAAGGGGGTGAAATTGGGGTTGAAAGTTTGAATGAAATTCCGTTATTTCTTAAGTTAGAAACTTGAAATTTTATGTTTGGGCTACTGATTAAAAATGATTGGATACGTGCTTAAGCGTTTTTGGAAATTCTACCCCCAAGGGGGTGAAATAGGGGTTGAAAGTTTAAATGAAAGTCCGTCATTTCTTAAGTTAGGAACATGAAAGTTTATTTTTGGACTGCTGATTAAAAATGAATGGATAGGTATTTAAGCGTTTTTGGAAATTCTACCCCCAAGGGGGTGAAATCGGGGTTGAAAGTTTGAATGAAAGTCCGTCATTTCTTGAGTTAGAAACATGAAACTTTATTTTTGGGTTACTGATTAAAAATGAATGGATACGTATTTAAGCGTTTCTGGTAATTCTACCCCCAAGGGGGTGAAATTGGGGTAGAAAGATTCAATGAAAGTCCATCATTTCTTGAGTTAGAAACATGAAAGTTTTTTGACGTTTGCGTTTGACGTTTGCTTAAATAGGGTCACGTTTTTACCCTTTGTATAAGGAACCACAAAAAGGGGAAAGCTATCTATCTTTGTTATTATACTATGTTAACGCGTACGAAGTCGCGGGCAACAGCTAGTACGTACGTATTTATAGTTTGTCGATGGGAAAATTAATATTCTCAATATTTTCCTCAGATACAAAACACAGCTATAAAAATTTAATTATTGCTGACGTAAACTAACAAGTATTTAGGTATTTTTCTTTATTGTTATGAAGGCTCCAGGCAATTTAATATACGCTATAAAAGGAAGGCAAATTATATCTTTGAACATTATTTTCCTTCTATGACTTATTGTAGCTAAATTTTACTGTCTGTAATAAAATAGTGACAATAATAATAATTGTTATGTCTCAACAAACTCAAAATTTATTATTTCAATTATTAGAACACATAAAAATAAATGTATTAATTAGTCTTGTTGTCCATACTCCATACCTGAGATTTCAACGCGCGTAAAGCTAGTTCATTATCACTTTTTTTCTTTACTAATTTTAAATTATTGTTGCTATCATAATAGCATTAAATACTGGGTTTCCTTTCGATTCATTTTCATCTTAATTTAAAAAAGAATAAGTCTAATTGCCGCGACATAATGTCAACCGATTTTGTTTAGATAGACCAAAACACGTATAGATTTATAACGAAATACAATAATATCCCGTCTAAATCAGACATATTACGACAACAGGAAAATAAACTTTAGATTTAATTTCAAATACTAAAAAAACAAACAACGAACATATTATATACTAAAAAAACAAACAACAAACATATATAATGCGAGTCTTGTTACGACTTATGAGTTATGACTTGACTCGCATATGGTAAGAGACGATGGCTACAGGCTAGATAAGTGATCCCTGTGAGTCTACCAATACCATCATCATGCCATCATTGGCATTTGAAGATTCTTCGCGAGTCGAGGACGAGTAGTCACGCTTCTGTCATTTTGTTGTTGATCTAGTGCATGGGTAATTTTGATACAATTACTGTTATTTTAAGATACGCGCACATTATGGTAGGGCAGTGCGAGTCGCGTTTACCATACACTTTACCACCTATCGTGCGTTCAGGCAAAAAATATTTGTGGAATTAAATTAAGTTTAAAAATAACCACCGTCCACCGATTAGAAAAATAAGTACATACTAATACATAGACCCAAATTTTTAAGCGGGCTGATGTTGATGAGTATAGCTAAAAAGTAAAAACACTGACGATAATGTCAGCTTTCAAACAAAAAATCGATGCACCCACTTGGATGCTACGAACGATGCCACGGATAGACACAAATAGACAGACACATGAAACTTATATCTCGTTTTGTGGGGCTAGACCCGCGGCGCTCATCGTCGCACAACTCACAATGTGCGCATACCTGAAACTGTAAGGATCAGCCCTACTAGAGTCTAGACATCGCTTCGCTGGCGAATATACAATGTTAAACTCAAATCCCATACATTTTGTTGGCGTTTACGATAATCGCATTGCTACTTGTCTAGGCTAGCAGGACACACAAGGGGTAGTAGCCTTGTCAAGGCTTATTTTTAAAAATTATGCGTAATTTTTAGCCCCGGTTCAGATATTAGACGTCTACCCTTGTGTTTCCTCAACCGTCTGCGCAGACAGTTAAAACACACGGATACACAAACAATTTAATGTTACAAAAAGATTCCCGCGGCTTTTTTTTAAATAAGGGGGTAAACGAGCAAACGGGTCACGTGATGGAAATCAAATACCGTTGCCCATCGACACTCGCAACATTAGAAGAGCTGCAGGGGCGTTGCCGGCCTTTTACGAGGGAATACGCTCTTTCTTGAAGGTTTGCAGGTCGTATAGGTCCGGAAATACTGCTGGTGACAGTTCATTCCAGAGTTTTACAGTGCGCGGCAGAAAGTTGCGCACGGTGGAAAACTGCTACTCATCAAGGTGATGAGGATGGTATATTTTTCGCGTAGAACAATGGCGAAAAGTTGCAGGAGGTATGATTCCGAACAATTCCTCAGAGCACTCCCCGTAGGTAACACATGGTTTCTGCAATCTGCTGTGTCGAAGTCTGAACTAGTTGTATGAGACAAATAAATCACGTACATTACAGATAATATTATGACACAAGGTAACCTACTAAAATAATAAGTAACACATTCCAATGGATTCGCTGTTCTTGACACGACAGTCTGGTGACCAGCCTTGACATTCCGACATCTCGATACGGCTGTCGTATTATTTATTATAAACGAGTATTTTATATTTTTGGGACTCTGACAGGCATGGAGTCGCTTTTAATTTTTTTTTCTTTTCTTGAGGAATTTTTACGTTGAAGACTTGGGATTGATTTCATTGTGACCATCTATATATATATAAAACTCAAAGGTGACTGACTGACATGTTGATCTATCAACGCACAGCCCAAACCACTGGACGGATCGGGCTGAAATTTGGCATGCAGGTAGATGTTATAACGTAGGCATCCGCTAAGAAAGGATTTTGATAAATTCCAACCCCAAGGGGTTAAAAAAGGGGATGAAAGTTTGTATATAATAATACTAAGCTGCGGGCAAAAGCTCGTAATAAATAATATCTCTTCCTTTACTCTACTACTTACTCTACATGTTCATCCGACGCAAGGCTTTCTTTTATCAGACAATCAGGTGATCAGCCTGCTGAATCGATCCTCGACCTAAAATTCAAGAGCCACGCTCTTGTTACTCGATGTCGTCCACATCTCCATTGTGCCGAATTTCGTTTATCGCGTGGTAACCGTAATTTTTTTAAAGTATCCTATATTATGATTTATGTCCTTTCCCGGAACTCAAAGTACCTATCTCCATACCAATTTTCAGCAAAATCGGTTGAGCGGTTTGAGCTTGAAGAGGTAACAGACAGACAGACAGACAGACACGCTTTCGTATTTATAATATTAAATATAGTATAGTAGTATGTACTACCCAAGCAGCATCACAAGCTGTATAACAGCTGTATTAAAGGTCGTTTATACTCTTAATGCTGTATTTCCAGGCTGCATAAAGGCTGTATAAGCGTTTATACAGCCCTTATACCCCTGAAATGGGCACAAATTATACAGCGTTTTGCGTTATATTGGCTGTACAGTAGCTGTAAAAGCAAAAATAGGCTGTATAATAGCTGTTTTTCGGCTGTACTATGGTGTACGAAGAAACCAATACACTCCAATTATTCCATTGTAACTCACTTGTTCAGCTTTACGCTGTAAAAAGTCTGTTGAACAGAGTAACAAAAGAATTAAAACGAAACAGAAGATATATTTTAATGATGGCGTTTATAATAACTGTTGGTTGAAGTAATATATTATAAACGCTGTGTTTAAGGAGATTCGATGGGGGCAGGATACAGTGCATTATCGTGCAAAAATAAATTTATTGTGGTTATACCTATATATGTTTTGTGATAAAAAATAAACGCGCCAGCAAAATAATCAAGGAAGAGATATTAAATAAGGTTACTAAATATGGTTTTTATAGGTTAGAAATTAAAAAGTTTGAATTAATGGACGTAGAGCCTCGTTGGTGCATAGAAGGTTGTTGGACAAACTAAAAATATTGATAAATATGCACATTGGGCACATGCCCAACCCGGGGCACCCATAAAGGGTTTCCCCTGCGCATCAAAAAAAAGGTTCATATTATTCGATGCGCATCGGTTGTATTCATACATTTTATCTAAAATTGAATTGACCGAATTAATGCGCACATGGCAATAATTAGTAATTATTATGCTTCTACAATTATTATTGTTTACTATTTTGACATTTGACTTGACTAGATAGATAACTTGAGTGCACAAAATCAGTTCAAGTGGACTGATATTTAAGAGTCCGTATACGAAATTTTGCCGATTTCGCTCATTTAACAGACGTGATTTAACAGTTAAAATACAGTATTTCTATAAGTTTTAATGCACAACATGTAAGATCATTTCAATTATAATCTTATGTTGCAGCTAGATTTTTTTTAAGTATCTTTAAATAATCCAACTCAAACCCGCGACAGTTTTGTGATTTTTGCTGTAAAAGGTTTAGAATATCACCTTTTTATGGATTGTATTGACGTCTTAACGGTATGAAAAAATACAATGTACTGTTGAGAAAGTCGTCTATACAATGTTGGAATTACTTTTTACCTCTTTCATATAAAAAACTCTTTAAAAAACAGAATACCTACTGCCCGCTAACTTGGCGATCGTCCTTTTTCACCTGGCATATGAAAGACGGGCGTGAGTGTGAAGAGAGCGGTAGAAAAGATAGTACGGGCTCTTAATATTAGGTATTTCTAGAACTAGGCTTCACCTAAATAATTATCTTATTTAACTTACGGCTGCACTCAGATATTTAATGATTGAAGATTTTGAAGTAAACTCCGTACATTTTCTGTGATACTCATCATTATAATGAAATATTGTGTGGCCGTTCGACTTTTCAATCTAATTACTGCCATCTTCAAATCAGTCTCATTAAGGGAGATCGCACACGTCACACTTTTTGTGTGATCGAGTCTGCGGCTTACATACAAACTGCATGGCGCGCGCCATCAGATTGTATGTAAACCGCAGACTCGATCACACAAAAAGTGTGACGTCTGCGATCTCCCTTTATTTTAAATAGCCTTGCCTTCGAATATACTTACTATATAAATTGATTGACAATAATAATTTAATAACTATAAGACGTACACATATTAATATAAGATTTTCATCACTTATAAAATATATCAGTATGTTCCTTTAAACTGATCAATATTGTTACAGTTTATACAGTCCCATTAGCAATCTAACTATAATTTTAGATATTAATGTATTTTGTATGAAACTAATTAAAATTTCGCTTAAACGCATAGATATGGGTCAGTTCACATTGTAAGGGCCACAAGTCACAACTCACAACTCACAAGGCATTGCGATGAATTTTTAAATGACCACCACCCGAGCAAGGCAATGTGTATCTTCTTGTGTAGGAAATAAAGTTTTGATTGGGTCATTAATAAAAAATGTACCGCATCGTCTCATTGCAAAATGCACTGACCCTACAACACTAGCATTTATAGCCAGCCACAGGGCCTAGACAAGTGGCAAGCGATTATCGTAAACGCCAACAAAATGTATGGGATTTGACATAACTACAGACTACAGTGTTCGCTGGCGAAGCGATGACTTATGTCAAATCACAAACATTGGATTTGACATAACTACAGACTACAGTGTTCGCTAGCGAAGCGATGACTTATGTCAAATCACAAACATTGGATTTGACATAACTACAGACTACAGTGTTCGCTGGCGAAGCGATGACTTATGTCAAGCACAAACATTGGATTTGACATAACTACAGACTACAGTGTTCGCTGGCGAAGCGATGACTTATGTCAAATCACAAACATTGGATTTGACATAACTACAGACTACAGTGTTCGCTGGCGAAGCGATGACTTATGTCAAATCACAAACATTGGATTTGACATAACTACAGACTACAGTGTTCGCTGGCGAAGCGATGACTTATGTCAAATCACAAACATTGGATTTGACATAACTACAGACTACAGTGTTCGCTGGCGAAGCGATGACTTATGTCACGTGTTTTGTTGGCGTTTACGATAATCGCTTGCCACTTGTCTAGTAGGGCAGGACAGCTAAATAGGCCTTCCCTTCAATAAAAGGGAAGGCCTATTTAGACCCCCAGACTATATACAGACAGCAGGATATAGCCGTCTAGTGCTCAGAGCGTTGACCCCAAGTACTGTTGGTTGCGGTAGTCTGTGGTAGCTTACATCGTAATACCGTACTTAAGGTAGGTATAACATCTCAAGATGTACAATAATGTTAAACCAGTACTTGAGATGATATGTACAGTCGTCGTAGTAAATAATGTTTAAGATGTCAGTGTTAAGATGACGATGAATTATGATGATGGTGTTCTCAGCCTAGGTGCAAACGCAAGAAAGTACCAATTTAAATGTAGTAAGTAGCGGTACCAAAAACTGAATACAAATATCAAAAGTTAGGATTTAGACACATCACACGATGGATGGCGAGGCTGCCAGCGGCCAGATGCAGACCTAGCTTTACCACTTTAAATCACTTAAATACAGAGTGCAATTAAACCTTCCTGCCAAATTTTTTCCAGGGCTTAGGTATCATTAGGAGAGTCCATTTAACCAAAAAAATTAGGGTGTTATTTTTTTCCAATGGCATATTTTATCCCATTTAAAATCGTTGCAGAATGGTCACTCGCGGCGCGGGGGAATTAGCGGGGGTGACGCAGGATGAGGCGCGCGCGCGGGGGCACGTTACGCGCGGCCGACGCATCGTGTCCATTAATTGTAGTGTTTTTTAGGTTAACTTTCGGAAGCTATTTCTCAAAATTTTAGTACTGAGGGACTATAAAAGAAAAAATACATGTATTTTTATTTCTAACAAGGATCAATGTATCAAAATTTGGCAGGAAGGTTTAATTGCACCCTGTATATTTAAGTAGGTATGTCATCTCTTTTACTTACGAAAAACGTCAATTTTACGTGGATGTAACCAAGTTTTAACTTTAACCCATCAAGCCCCATAATACTCACCGGTGAAGCGAGACACAATAGAATAACAATAGATTTCCAAGAATCCACGATCGAAGGATTAATCCAGACTAGCGCAAGTAGGTCTTCAATCTGAAAAATGCTACCGGAGAACTGACCTTCACTTTTCGCAACTAACTACAATATAATATAGCATAAAAAAATATTTCAATTAATTCATCAACACAGACTTCCGTAAAGTAAAACTTATAATAAACATAATTCCTGCATAAATAACAAATAATTAAGTGTAGATAAGCCTCTATCAACATAAATAATTTGAATTTAAAGTCTAGAATTGTAATGACTAAGCTAAGTCGTATTTATAAATGCTAATCATTATATTTGTGCAATATACCTAATCCCTAAACAGTAGGTACCTAATTTTTTAACCCACTTCTAAAAAGGTAGGAATTTCTGTGTTCGGCTGAGGATTTTTTTTATAAAACACATTACACAAGTAAGGTCTTAACATATTAATTTTTTAAAAGCAAATTTTAAAATCGCACTCAGAGAGATTTAATTACTGACTTTAACTCAATGAAGAGTTTAACACTTATTATGTCAATTCATTAAATTAAAAAAATATATTATAACAAACAAAATTAAGAAGATAATCATCAGTTCTCTGAGTGTGGCCGTTAAACTTGTACAAACATTTACAAAAGTAAAAAATGCCTAATATTATGTTTTAGATTTACAAGACGTGTAAATTTACAGAATGTTACAAAATATTTTAAATAAAATACATAATATTATATCAGAAAAAACTGATTCAGCAGTAATTAATAGATACTTATTATTTAAATACAAGGGCGACAAATGACAATCGATCACGAATCACGATCCATTTTCATAACAATGAGCGATTTGTTCCCATGAGAGTTTCAATATTACCTAATCGAGACATTACTCAACTGATTACACGGCGAACTGCTTAACTAGTCCCAATTAACTCTTAACGACTCGTTATAACTTATGGTGCAATTTGGCACGCGTGCTTAATAAAAAAAATTTGTGCGTGTGCTTAAAAAACATACTTTAAACATAAAGAAATTGTACATTTATTACTAATTATGGTTATATTTTTAATTATGGTCCATAAAAAACCCGCTAAGTATAATACATACTTAGTATAAGTTTTAAGTTTTTGCTTCAAAGCTTTATAATATACTAGCTGGTGATGCCCGCAACTCCGTTGCGCCAAAACTCGTTTATCGCGCGGGAACCGTACATTTTCCTGGGATAAAACGTATCCCATATCCTTTCCCGGTATTCAAAGTGTATCCATACCAAATTTCAACAAAATCGGTTCAGTGGTTTGGGCGTGAAGAGGTAACAGACAGACAGACAGACAGACAGACAGACAGACAGACACACTTTCGCATTTATAATATTAGTAAGTAGTATGGATTATTATCTAAGTAATATAATTGTATGTATGGTAGTATAGTTGTATGGTAAGAGTGAAAAAAAAACCTTATTAGTTTGTTCAAGAATCAAGACTGCATTCGCTCATCATCAGTTTCTCGTTCTCAAGCTCTCATCTGCTCGTTTTCAAGTTTAATGTAATGTATATTCTCTGTAATGAATAATATAAAACCAACAAAACATCTGAACATTGAATATAAAATTGCCGTAATGATAATAATTACATTGCATGAAAATTGTTTGTAATAACTAATAACAAAAAGTATCCGTGCAACACGATAAACGTGACCTTAGCTCAATTCCTTTAATAAACAAAAAAAAAACAAAACTTGCGTTTCTTAAGAGGAATAAAGTAGCTTTGTTTTCTGTCTCATGAACCAGATTAATTTTGGACTTCTTTTTAGGGTTCCGTACCCAAAGGGTAAAAACGGGACCCTATTAGTGAGACTTTGATGTCTGTCTGTCTGTCCGTCTGTCCGTCTGTCTCCAGGCTGTAACTCAAAAACGATAATAGCTAGAGAGTTGAAATTTTCACAGATTATGTATTTCTCTTGCCGCTATAACAACAAATACTAAAAACAAAATTATTCAAATTTTTAAGGGTGGCTCCCATACAACAAACGTGATTTTTCAGACATTTTTGCTCGGTATCAATGATGACAAGATGTAGGCACTTGAAATTTTTACAAAGGCCTTAATTTTATGTATTATTTAATAATTAATAATATTTATAAATAATTAATAAAATAAAAAATTAAGGGTGGCTCCCATACAAAAAACACAATTTTTGTCCAATTTTTGCTCTATAACGGTACGGAACCCTTTGCGCGCGAGTCCGACTCGCACTTGGCCGATTATTTAATACTGGCCAGCCGGTATGTATTCAGACAGTTTACCCAATTAAGTTTGAGGGGCAATCCTTACAAAAAAGAAGTACTTAGACTAGGCTAGTAGCTGCTATTCGTGTAGTATATGATATTATATCCCCATGTAAAAAAGGCTGGCTTCCGAAATCGGAAAGAAAAAAAGAGTTAAAAGTTTATTATTACGTAGGTGCAGTCAGCAGTGCCATCAAATATTATCTGCCTTAAACATATGAGGTTTGATTCCTCATTTATTTTGGTCATTGATTGCCTCACGTCAGACTTCGAGTGCAGTCAAGTGCGGCTCAAATTCAATGTAATTAGTGTTTAATCGAACATCTTGCAACATTGCTGCAGCTGGCACGTCGATGATTGTTATTGCTTCTCTTAAATTATAAATAGGTCTCATATTAACATACTTTGCTTTTTAAAGTCTTTCAGTTATTCTGACTTGAAATACTTACCAATTATGACTATTTAGTCATTGCATAAAAGGGTAGTACTGTAAAATTATTCCAGGTATAAAGGACAAAATAATATTAAAGGGAAAAATAAAAACTACAAAATTTATATACAACTAGCGCCATCTATTATCTCGCGGTTGTAACACAACGCTTTTAAAAGTCAACGCTAATTTCGCCGCGTTACATATCTGTCAGGATGGCCGAGCGGTCTAAGGCGCCAGACTCAAGGTCCCCTTGCCTACTCAGTAGGTGCGAGTTGTTCTGGTCCTCTCTGAGGGCGTGGGTTCGAATCCCACTTCTGACAAAACTTTTTGATTTTTTCCTTTGTAAAATTATTATTTTTAATAATGCAGGAATATAACATTTTATTATTTTTGACGTTTTTGTGTAACAAATTATTGTAACTTATGTTTTTTGGCTTAGTAGTTAGTACCTTGTGAAATCTACTCACTCATAATAATAATTATTATTTTATCTATAATAAATTATAATAAGTATATATTTTTTAAATTATTTAAAAAATATTATTATTTGAATTTAGTAGTGAGTTATCGCAAGAATTATTAGTTCCATAAATTCGTTAACTTCAATAAATCTTCGGTAGTATAGTGGTCAGTATCCCCGCCTGTCACGCGGGAGACCGGGGTTCGATTCCCCGCCGGAGAGAACTTATTTTAATTTTTATGTTTTGATTATTATATTATTTTTGTGTTTGTATTATGTCTTTAAATATATTTTCTATTTTTCAACTATTAGAAACGACAAAAAAAAATTACTAAAATCACAATGGTAGGAATTAGGATCAATAATAAAAATAACTACCGAATCCGTTTATAACAGACTAACCCACTTACGCATATTTTATCAGTAAGAATAGAATTAAGGATGTTAGTACTTAGTAGGCTAACTATTATCCCTTGACGTACCTAACTTTATTAGTTATTATTTAATGTTTATTGATTGTGTTGTCTTCAGGTGCCGGTCAGTGTAATGCGGGCGGCGGTGCTGCTGGCGGCGGTTGCTCTGTGCCATGCTGCCTCGCTGGACTCTGAGCTGGGTGTTGGCAAGTCCATCAATATATTTATGAGGTGAGCACCTAGTACCTACACTATAACTTAAGTTTTTACTCAAGAACACTTAAGTTCGTCTTTCTTCATTCATATATTTTATGAATTGTGTCAAAAAACTTAGTGATAATACTTTAGGGGTAGTCTAGGTATATATTATTGTGTTTAAATAAAGGTAGACTTCACTGTGAAAATAGCAGAGCTGAAAGAGCAGTTTCTTTTTGTGATTCGCATGAGCAAGGGCCCCAGCCCCCAGCGTCATGACTCATGAGTCATGAGTCATGAGTCATGAGTTTGCACTTTGCCCATATCATAGACGAATTATACACCCATATAAAGAAAAAATGCCCCTTCAGCTCTGCCCTTAGTGAACTAGATATACACGGGACTCAATGATAGGTACTGACTGATTTATACAGGGTACGTATGACATACACTCTGTATAAACAGAAGTCAGAACGGACAATAAGGTTTCTGTTATTTTTTTAGTAGAAAAATAAGGACCGTTTTGATATAAACTATTAGCAGAATTATGAATCTTTGATAATGCTGAATGAACTGCTAGGTCAATAGTCAAGAGTAGGTATCGGATGTCCCAATCACGACTAAAAAATTAAGCTTAAATATTATACCATAGAATTTTATTACTCTATGCTTATATTTATATTATAATTATGTAGATTATGCTTACTTAATTCCGATTGTTCTATTATTTATATCGGTGTTATAAGTCAATAATAATAATTATAATTATTGTAATGGGGATTGTCCATTTTTTTTAATTGTGCCCATTACAAAAACATTTCGAGGAATATGGTCAGTGATCGTTATTCTGTATATAAATTTAAAAAATATCCATTAGTTACTAAAATTTTAAAACAAATATGTTTAACCTTAGTTTGACCTTCAATGACGTCATCACTGGAAGCCATACGTTAAATTAGCAATAAACTCGACCAACATTACGTTTAGAACTTTTGGTATGCTTCTCGAATCAGTTTTCACATAAATAAGAGAACTTGCATTCATTTAACACTTTGTTGATACTTGACAATGCTCTTTTTTTAGGGTTCCGTACCCAAAGGGTAAAAACGGGACCCTATTACTAAGACTTCGTTGTCTGTCCGTCTGTCTCCAGGCTGTAACTCAATAACGGTAATAGCTAGAGAGTTGAAATTTTCAGAGATTATGTATATCTGTGGCCGCTATAACAACAAATACTAAAAACAAAAGAAAATTAATATTTAAGGGGGGCTCCCATACAAGAAACGTGATTTTTTTGGCTTTTTTTGCTCTATATCAATAATAGCAACAGGTAGGTACTTGATTTTTTCTCGGAGTCCTTAGTTATATGTCTTCTTTAATATTTAATAATAATATTAAAATAAATTAAAAAATTGAGGGCGGCTCCCATACAAAAAACACAATTTTTGGCCTGATTTTGCTCTATAATGGTACGGAACCCTTCGCGCGCGAGTCCGACTCGCACTTGGCCGATTATTTAATTTTTATGTATTCAATGCTGCCGGCCGCCGATGATGACGTCATAGATCCGAAAACTTTAAAAATTTATTAAAAAAAACTAGCCAATGAATTAAAAAAATATTTAATTTATATTCTTAAAATACCCTATTTCAACGAAAAAAAATATAAAAGTACATGTGATTTTTTTTTGGACAGTGCCCATTCAATTATTATTAAATTAGGGCTTAGGCCTAATTTCACCAACGTCTGTTAGTGTTAACAGCTTGTTAAAATGTCGTGCCTTCTTTTTCAATCATATGAAAAACAAAAGAGCTAACGTGATAAATAGTCTATACTAATTCAAGCGTTAATTTTAACAGTCGTTGCCCGTTGGTGAAATTAGGCCTTAATCTATTGATTATTTCGAAGTAAAGTGAACAGAAAAACTCAGTACCGTACTTTATATTGTATAGTATTACTTATTAGTTATTAGTATGGAAAGTCGCATTTTTCAGTTTTGGCCGACGGGTGCTTGTTTTTTTAGTTGTGGTTTATGAGTACTTTTTAATTATCTAGTAGTGCATAATATTATGGTAATCTTAGTTACAATGTATGCAAAATAAAATGAATGATTATAAAAACATTTTAATAAAGTGACACTGGATACACATTTGGTATTTGATTCCCATTGAAACATTCTCAGGTGTTTAGAAACTTATCATGTCCTTTTATTACATTACAATAATTAGTATCGTTTACTTAGAAGTTAGAAGTATAGATATGTAATATGTAAATTGCATACAATTAAGTTAGGAAACTTTATCTAGGTACTTATATGCCTCCTTAATTTGGTGTCATGAGTCATGACTGTCTACGAATAATAAAACATGATATTAAAATTTTTGTAAGTCTTGATCATATTATTTAGTCAATGCAACATACTTTTTCATACATACCTTTAACACAAAGGTTCCCAAACTTATTTTGTCTACTGCCCGCTTTAAGAACAAATTAATAATTATGTTTTAGCCATTGTTTCAATCGATTTAAAATGCATTCAGATGAAATGAAATTACAAATCACCCCCCAAGCTTCTACACTACGCCCCCATTTTTTTTCTGGGTCCCACACCGCCCCCCGCCCCCCCCCCCCCCCCCCTTTTAGACCTTCAGCGCCCACAAGGGGGCGCGCGGCGTTATCGCCCACTTTGGAAAAGGCTATTTTAACAAAATCAAGTCTTAGTTAAATAAGTGGACCCAAAAATAGAGACAAGTTTCGACTCTATTTACTAACGATATAATCAACAAAATACTATCGCTGAGTGAGGTCAATTCCATCTTCAAGTTATAAGTTTTGTCCACGGAGGTAATATAAAGTAGCTCCGTGGTTTTGTCTGACGCATATAAATATATTACTAGCTGTCCCGGTGAACTTCGTGTCACTTTAAAACCTTCCCTACAAATATTTTAAGACTAAAATCAGCCCAATCCGTTCAGCCGTTTTCGAGTTTAAGCGCGACTAACACATTGGAAAATCCATTTTTTATATATAAGAGAAGATGTACACAGCAGCAGGCAGCAGCTGTAATGTAATCCAAGCAAGATTTTGCAAAAATTATTGCTTTCATTGGAGGATATTGTGGAACTCTGTTGGTTCTTGTACCATCGAGGAAATTGATTCCTAGGCCATTGACGGACCTACGCCATGTGGTCGGCTTTTGTCAATTCAATGTGTGATCACTGATCGGTCGGATGAGTTTGACGTGACCAAATTACTTACGTCCGCCATTTGCCTAGGAATCAACTTCTCTGATAGTACTAAGTACTATATTGATGAACAGAGTTGAGAGTAGGGTAGACACCAGATAGATATACAGCAGTTTATTGTAATATTGATAAGTTACAGAGACGTTAAAGTGTAACTTGATCAGGCGTATCCATAATCCAACAAGGCTTAATAGCAACTTCTGTCATAAACACTTTGTCATATTGTCATCATACAGTATGTTATGTTGTAAAATGTACTGTATTAATTAATAACACATATTATGATATTCTAACTCACCTATTTACAACTCAAACGACATGTATCTGCGCTTATATTTTATGTAAAATGCCATATAAGGTGACTGTAAGTAATATGTAGTACATTTTTACGTTAATACAATGTTATCTAATTCATAATATTTCATTATATTAATAACTGTGTTATTGTAGTCTACATTCCACCGTAGCCCATAGGGCTGCCGCCTGTCAGTAGCACCTAGCACGTCAATTGCAATAGGGAATATTAGGCAAAGGTCAGAGCAGAGGCCGCTACTAGCTAATACAGTAAATAATCCGACCAAAATCCGACATGCTGCACACGTCATATCAGAATATTGACAGAAACTACGTCAAACGTTAAACGAAACTTTTGGTTTACTGTCTATGTTGGTGATACCTGTAGCATGAAAACATTAGGTACAATACATATTGATATTATAATATGTAATATGTAATATGTAATATGTATATTCTGTCAGCACGTCAATCACAAGCTACAACCCTTATCCTACTTGCTTACTATAATATCCTACCGACTGCTCTACAAAACACGTGTTTCTTAATTATGTATTACGAATTATTGTAATTTTCATGCATAATAACACCGCCCTACAATAATGCTTGTTTTGTCACTAACACCTGTATTGATATGGCATATGCTAATAGGAAATTTAAATATTAATAGTCGTTTCCACTTATATAGACAAGCCACAGAAATCTCAGCGCAGAATGATCTAAATAACAATATTGACAAAGAGGTGTGGAAATCTTTGTCTTTTATAGTCGCAAAGGAGTTACCCAAACTATTTTCTCTTTGCACGATATGGGTCAGCTATTTCATTATAACGTTTGGATCAGTATTGTTACGCAGCATTAGTCAGCAGGTTAAAAGTTACAAAACTGTTAACAATATGCTATAAGCAATCTCATGCCTGATCTTCGTAATGAAGTATAGTATATAATAGTAGGCTGTAGGTACCTATATTTCAATTTGCTTCTGTTTGAGAACTGGGGACAATGACCAAAGCTGATTTACTGCCGCACAATCTTATGACATAAGCCCCATACATTATCTGTCCAACTTTTCATTAAATTGTGGTTCCTGATAGCGGTCGTTAAGCTGGGTATCTACTAGAGGCAGCCTCGGGCTGAGCAGCCTCACCCTGAGCCTGCCGCGACACGCGGAAAGTTATACATCTCCACTTGAGCTCACGATAATACCTTTGAGGGGCAAGCCTCGAACCTAAGCTGAAATTTCCTCAGTATTTCTTTTACCACTCCTTTGAGCACACCCGTTTACCGACAGCCTCGACTCGAGACAACGTCTCCATAAGCGCAGCCTCGGGTCGAGGCGCCCGCTCGGCCCGAGGCTGCCTCTAGTGGATACCCAGCTTTAAACAGTGCCGAATTTGTATTTTTTATGAAAGTATTCCACTTCATTTTCGCCGCCCCATGTACGTAATCTGTAGGGCCTCTATGGACGCTGCCGCCCTCCTAGGACGCTGCCGCCCCTAGGCAGTGGTCTATAACGGCCTATTTATGAATTCGAGGCTGGTTATAAAGTAGCATATGTGCCTCACATAATAAAAGTCATACATATTATATCTTATCGATATATCGTAAATGTATTTTATTTAGAAACATCAGCGTCACCTTGAGCTAACATTTTGCAGAACCGGTATCTAAATTGTCTAGCGCGTAACGATTACCACGCCATATTAGACAAAAATGTCGCAATATTTACACAAAAATTCTATTGTTCTATTATTTGTAATAAGTAAAATATTTATTTTATTGCCGTAAACTTTGTGGCAGGTGCTGTATTGATTAAAGAGCAAGTATCCAATTATACCATAATTGTAGAATATTTATTGGACCAGAAAATGTTTACCACTGGCAAGAATACCTATGTAATGGGCTACCTCACTCACCAGATTTATAACAAATCTCCGGTAACTTTAGATACTGAAGATGGTATCAGTTTGTTGCGCTGTCAGTAGGCTGCAATCTGCACAGACTTTTGACAGCTGACTAAATTAAAAAGTCGGTAATATGTTGTCCCAACATAAGATATAGCCCAGTAGGGTTAGATTTTTTTTTTTATTAATTATAGTCAGATTTTTTTTGCACCAGTGTTTAGAGGAGGTCACAAATAGCTTAAATTCGAAAACTCGACCAGCCACGACGTGTGCGTTAGCCGCCGTATTGGTTTGAAGGTCCAATCTTTTTTTAGCTATTTCTCCTTTATTTTTTATTTTTTTAAGAAAATGATAAGGATCAAATTTGTCGAAAATTTGATTTTCTACAACTTTAGTCCTTATAATTTTTATTGTCAAATCAATATTTAAGGATATAACTGCAAAAAACAAGTCAAAGTATAATTTCTACCTGTTCGACCTGTATCGCGATTATTGTCAAATACAAAAAAAAAACAGAAATAAACTTGTAGCTCTTTACATTAACCACAATTAAAATTAAGACTTCGCTATCTGTCCGTCTGTCTGTCTCCAGGCTTCAAAAACGGTGATAGGTAGAGACTTGAAATTTTCAGATATTATATATTTTGTTTCTCTCTATAACAACAAATACTAAAAAACATATTTTATTTAATATTTGATAAGGCTCCCATATAACAAACAGGATTTTAGTGGCCTTTTTTGCTCTTTATCAAAAATAGCAGTACTAGAACAATTAAAATATGCATAAAATATTTAATTGTATTTGTACTTTCATAATTAATAATAAAATTAAAATAAAATAAATATTTAGGGGGGGGGCTCCCATACAAACAGCACAAATTTTTGTCTATCTTTGCCTTATAATGGTACGGAACCCTCATGAGCGAGTCCGACTTACACTTATTTTTTTTAAATAATTATTCAGGTGCAGGTTGTGCCGTAATTGTTAAAAGGTCTAATTCATGATCAGAAATATTCAGTTTTATCCAGTCGCTTGGGTTCCGGTACATTTACCATAGGTGTAGGAGAATATTGATTTCTAAAAAAAAATCATTAGGATCAAATTTGTAGGAAATTTAATGATCTATCACCTACAACTTTGTTTCTATAATTATTTTCGCTAAATTCGATAATAATTGACATACAAGCGAAAATATACTTTGACTTGTTTTTTACATTTATCTCCGTAAATATTGATTTTACAATGAAAATTATAAGAACTCAAAATGTAGAAAATTAAATTTACAACAAGTTTAGTTCTTACAATTTTCGTAAAAAAAATATAAAATAAAGGAGATATGTCTAAACCATAAAGTTAATATACCTATCGGAATAGAGAAACAAAGGCCTGAGTAAGCGAGATGTCACTATCAAGTATCAGTAACACTGCGTGGTAGAAAGAGAAGCGTGATTTGAGGTTGCATAGCTTTTTTTTTTCATCTGTTTGACAGTCTGTCTGCCCCTGAGCCGATCGTTGTCAATTTGGGCTCTCAGAAAAATTGTGATTTTAAGTTAAATAATGAATAATTTTTAGAAATACTGCTCTAGAAACATGGTTAAATGTTTGTGGAATGATTGTGGATCCACACATCGAAAAAACCCGGACAAATATTCATTTCACAGGTGAATTATTCTACATCGACAGGACCTAGTTTTAAGTTTATTTTTGCCAATTCCCTACGAGTTATTGGTATTGATTTTCATAATTTCACTTCTTTAAATATTTATTTATATGGAAAACATAACTTGACTAGCCATGGTGCACAATTTAAGGATATTTTGTGTAAACAATTTTCATATATTTTACACTAGGGCTGCATCAAGTTATCGATAAGTAGTATCGATATGAAAATATTTTTTAGTTAAGTATACTAATTATCTACGAATGTTGAAATGATAACATACTCATCCGTAGTTTATAATTAGTTTAAGTATATTAATATACTATCATACATAATTTATCGTTTTTAAGGGTCCGCACCCAAAGGGTAAAACGTCCTAGTAGTCGGGTCCCGCTCTACTACTAAGACTTCGTTGCCTGTCCGTCTGTCCATCCGTCCGTCCGTCTGTCTGTCTCCAGGCTGTATAACAAGAACCGCTATAGTAATAGACTTCTGAAATTTCCACAGATGTAATGTCATTCTACATCCAATATGGCTGCTCATCCAAGATAGGGGAATAGTTTTAAAAAGCACTTCTGCAAGATGGGCATCAAATAAAAGGGCTCATTGAGAGTGAATTGAAAATTAATAGGGTCTAGTGAAGTCGTGTCGTGTCGTGTACTGATGTGACGTGACGTGACGTAACCTGTCGTGTCGAATCGTGTCAGGACATGTCGTGTCGTATCGTGCCGGGTTTTAGAAAATGCCCGGTTGAAACCGGTCACCCTTCATGCGCGAGTCCGACTCACACTTGGCCAATTTTTCAGATTTCCTGCTGACCTGGATACCAGAAATTCATGGCTTAAAATAATTAACCGTCCAAACTGGACTCCGAAGAAAAATTCATGCATATACTTAATTATGCAGCAAGCATTTTGAAGAAAAGTCATATATATTTACTTCATATATTACTTATATAATTATTAATATTTACTTCAAAATTACAATTTTTATTACTTATACCTATCTATGCAGTTTTATTTTATCCCATTCTGTTTTTACAATCTTACAATTATTATTCCATGATCGATATTTTGTCGAATTACAAGATGTTTGTACATCACTGACACGCACACGTAACCATAATTGTATACACAGATGTAAATCAAATTTTGGTTATGCTTGCAGCTTGACAGCTCGGGATTGTTTCTCTATTCCGATAGGTATATTACCTTTATGGTCTAAACAAAGATTTGATCTTCAAACCAATATGGCGGCTAACGCACACGTCGTGGCTGGTCGAGTTTTCGAATTTAAGCTATTTGTGACCTCCTCTAAACACTGGTGCAAAAGAATTTCTGATTATAATTAATTTCAGATTCCCATACAAGGCTGAACTAACCCTACTGGGCTAATACTGCAATGTAGTATCATAATGTTGCTTCTGTGTCTACATTGGCTGTCGCATGTAACTAGCTAACTTACCAAGTCCTCTTACGTGTGGTCCCAACATTCAGTATCCGATTACCAATTCCCATTTATCATCTCGACCTCTAATTCCCTTATCTCCACAGATATGGCTACCTCAGCATTTGCATGCGCGTGGTCCCGAGAAACGACACTGAGGGCTGGGTGTTCCGGGAACCCACGGTGTCCGTATTCAGGGATGTTGAGCAGCTGGCCATCGCGCCCAAGCCCCGCCAGGCCAAGACCCTCTTCGATGGAGATTTCCACATGGAGTTCTGCGATAACTTGAAGCAGCTACTCCAGGCGTACTTCAGGGATTTTAGTTTTGAAAGGTAAGGTTTAAAATATTGATGTGACCTCTTTGCTTGGGAATTTCATTGGAGAATAAATTCAGTGAGCATGAATTTGTGTGTGAAAATCTGTTAGATAAAGTAATTTTATATTGTTAATGTAACAGACAGACTAACAACGTAATTAAGAGCAACCACTATGTGACGGGCATGGATCTAAGCGGATAAAATAAGTGGAAACGCTTGATTGTTGAATATTTCAGTCTAAGTATTGATTTAAAATCTTTAAATGTAAAACATTTGTGTTTTGCAATGCTCTATTTTGTGGTATTTTGTGCATACTTAATTCGCCAAATCCTTGGCATCAAGGTACTCTAGAACTGGGACGACCTTAATTAGGTACCGTTTTTTTGGCTCGAGTCTTGACCACATCTAAATGGCCTTGACTAGGTATAGCAAAATTAGGCGCGATATTTTTTGCGAGGTCCCTAATTTGGTTAGTTAATCGTGCCAGCAAGCATACCATAGAAAAAATCGGTTCATAGGTAAATGGTGGACCTACGGCTCGTCCACATTTGTATCATTTGCGCGATCAGATCTGATCAGATCTCCGTCGCGTATCATCGAATATCGTATCATTTGCGCGAGTGCTTGATGAAGTGTGACGTGTGTCTGCTCAATATTAATCTGCGTATGCTTAAATTTGTCTGAAAGTAGTATAGCTATATTATTGTTTATTTAGGCATAGGTATATTATATGCCTAAACTAGTTGATGCTCGCAACTCCATAGCATTTCAGCATCTTTTAAAGGGATATTCTGGCGTTTTCAGATTGGAGCGGCCATGGCGCGCGTTCACGGCGGGCTGGCCGACAGACATCATGGCGCGGAACCTCGGCATCAACTCCTCCTTCATCACCGGCGACCACTGCTACGTGCTCGTCAGAGTCTCGAGGTAATAAAGGTCTTATGTCCTAACAGAGCCGGATTTATATTTTTAGGGTTCTGTACCCAAAGGGTAAAAACGGGATCCTATTACTAAGATTTCGATGTCTGTCTGTCCGTCTGTCTGTCAGCAGGTTGTAACTCGAGAACGGTAATAGCTAGAGAGTTAAAATTTTCACAGATTGTGTATATCTGTTGCCGCTATAACAAATACTAAAAACAAAATAAAATAAATATTTAAGGGGGGCTCCCATACAACAAACGTGTTTTTTTGCCTTTTTTGCTCTATATTACTAATGGCAAAAGGTAAGTACTTCACTTTTTCACAAAATCCTTAGTTATATGTGTGCTTTAATATTTAATAATAATATTAAAATAAAATAAAAAAATCAAGTGGGGGTCCCATAAAAAAAACACAATCTTTGGCCTAATTTTGCTCTATAATGGTACGGAACCCTTCGTGCGCGAGTCCGACTCGCACTTGGCCGACTATTTATGAGTATAGGCCATTTTAATTTTGCCGCCCCTGTGTACGAACTCTGCTGCCATCCTAGGAAGCTGCCGCCCCCCACTAGGATACCATAGGACGCTGCCGCCCATAAGCCATAGCCTTTACTGCCTATACATTAATCCGGAGCTGGTCATAAATAGCTGTGCCTGAGGGGAGGAATACAATCAACTGAGAATATGAAGAAGATATTGTTTAAGAATCGGCTCTTGAAGATTCTGTCAAGCCCTAGGCTAAGCCCTCAAAAGTGTGTAGAAGTGTACCAGATGCATTCCATATACTTGCATACGAGTATTACATGCATTCAATATACTTACGAGTAATTACGATAAAGTAACTGTAGGTTCTTGGGATATTGGTAATGGGAAAAGTCTTTCAAAAGTTCTTTTTTGATGTCAAAAACCTCACCACAATCTTCAATAATTTCCAGGTTTCGCGAGATAGCCAAATTAAAAGACCTGCCGCCAAACATAGCGGTGGAAGACGTGGTCTTCGATGCCATAGAGGAGACCACCATAGGAGACACGGTCACCATTGCTGACTTCATCAGGAAATATGGATCACACTATATTGCCTCGTATATTACGGGTAATTCTTTGTATCAGGTAAGGATGAATTTTTAATGAGTTTTTGACTAAAGATCTATAGTATTGTATCCCTGTCGCTTACAACATTCAATTACTGGACCAAATGTGGTTATGGTCCTTTTTAAACACTTCTCGGTTTCAGAGTATCTCAGGAATTATTTCCAATAATCATGGTCTTGTCGCTTTTTAATATCCCGTTAACGTACTGCATTCGAGCAGGCATCATTGTTCTAAGTGGTTAATCATGGCTTCTTCTGTAAATGCGGCGCAAGGCGTGGGCGGTGTGGGCGAGCGCCGACCGCCCACGGCCTCGTAGTCCTCGCAACCCAAAAAAATCCACGAGCTGTTGGTGACTCTAATTTTTAGAACAAAAAGAGCGTGTGTGCCGTGCACACGTGTCAGAAGTGAAACATCAATTGCGACATTCTTCAGGGGTCTTGCAAAATATATCTTGCCCACATAAAATTTAGGCCTTGCCACGCCACTGTTCTTCCGTTACGACGAGGGACCATGACTTTTGTTGCCATGCCAAGTTCGATCCAACCCCCATAACACGTCCGTAGGTCACACGCAGTCATATGCTAATCGTTCATCTGAGGCGATAGCCATCTAATGTTTGGCTGCGGGGCCACCGTTTTCATTGTTATAGCAGAAAAGTATTTCTGCTATTTTCATGGCAAAAAATTACTAGGTGCGGGGAAATTAATTTTTTAATTTCCTCGCACCTAGTAATTTTTTGCAACATATTATTATGCTTTGTAAAATATCTTTCTTTTACGAAGTATAATATTATGTTATAGTAATGCAGTAATGAATAGCAGCATCTTCCTATTTTTCCTTCGCAGCAAAATATCCCAAATATCGCATACTTTGCAAAAATTTCCAATATTTTGTAACTAAACCTAACCTTTTGGTTAGTATAGCATACTAATCACCAAATCTCTGTTTGTGGCAGAGGTGGCCATAAAATGCCATTAGCGTGTAATGTCACGTTAAAATCACTATTATCGAAACGTGACTAACGTCTGCATGTTAATGATCTATTACGACCTACATCCATTAAGGATCTAGAATCTAGATCTAAATCCTTGATAGTTTCAATTGCCCTGTTATTATTGGGTACAGAGATAAATATAATTTGGTGGTAATTTGAAATCTTGCACAATATTGCTTAATACTTCCAAGTGTTTTACCGTATACGGTGTCCCGCGCCAGTGTTCCTCAAACAAGTCTCTTGGCAAGTAGGGATCTAAGGGGGCTACTGCAGGTAATCAAATATTTTTGTTTTCTCAATACCAACCCCGTTTTTCCCTGCTTGCCTAGTGTGATGGCTAAAATTATCCCTACAGGGTGTAACAAAACTAATTGATATTACTTTAGACTTTAGAGTGTTTATGGGTACCCAATATAGAGTTCACTGTAAAAGTAGCATCGCTTAATGAATATTTTTTTCTCATCTTTGTATGGAAAAATTCATGACGCGCAGGCGCTTACCCATACAAATCATAAAAAAATGTTGCTATTTCAACCATAAAGTTAATATTATAATGCTTTCAACGCCGCTACTTACACAGTGAACTCTATATAAAGAACACATACACACCGTAAAGAATGAACTCTACAATATAAGGAACACATACTCACCCTAAAGTATTATCACTTACTTTTTTACACCTTGTATTATTATCAGCACAAGTTGGCGTGAGCTGGAGAATATCTCTGTTAATCCCTATCTATACCGTGTCTTATATTATTATCAGTATAAGTGTTACCCCGAGTTTACTTGCTTGTCTGGCGTGAGCTGGAAGAATCCATTCGTAAAAAGAATATCTCTTAATCCCTGTCTATATCCAGGTTTTTGTGTTCACCCGGAGCGTGTACTCTCGGATCAAGGAGCGTGTGAAGACGCGCGGCATCGCCAGCATTCCGGCGGCGGAGATCAACAATCTGTTCTCGCCGCTCTTCGCGGAGCATGTCGGCGCGCTCAAGGTTTGTTGGGGTTTGGTTGTGTTCGTGGGAAAGAGAGGGATGCAAGGGAATTGTTAGGTGAAGAGAGAGATGGAAATTAGATGAAGAATAAAAGGATAAAGATAAAAAGTTAATGTAGGATGAAAGGAAAAATGTGTAGGCAGAGAGAGTGGGAAAAATAGATGAATGAAATATGTAAGGGATTAAAGAACTAAAAAGATTGATGAAAAATAGAGGAATGATGAATGGTGTAAGGGTGATAGGTAAAGATAGAGAAAAATTAGGGGGTAGAAAATTACAGCTCTATAATCTGCAATTATCTTACAAAAATGGGAAGAACTTAAAGATGTGAACAAAAAGGCCCAAATTCTTGGTTTCGTTCAGTTTACTTAGACTGGAGGAAGAGTCACTCTAGATATGAGGCAATCATAAAAGTAATTATAATGCTACGAATAATAAAGTTTGTAATTGTACCTACTATCAGAGAAGTTTCGAAGAGAATCAGAGAAGTCGTAGTTTGGTTGAGTTATGTCAAACCCAGCCGACAGATCACGACTTACATTGAATTAACATAAGCCAACTAAATGACTAATATCCATCAACTGCCTGTGAATCAATTTCTTCGATGGTACTTTAGATACTTCTTTTATCACCCTCTATATACTATATTGAAGTCCTACGTCATTCTCTACGTCAAACTATGATTACTGATAAATAAGTATCTATGATGTAGAATTAAAGTGTGTGTGTGTGTGTGTGTGTGTGTGTGTATGGTTTTATTCCTTTATTCTAATTGAATGCAACCAAATCTCTTCATAAGCCTCATCTTGTCATGCGCGAAGTTCAAAAGCTGACAGACAGCTCCACTTCTTTTCTATTTTCATATCATCTTCTCAAAACTACATTACATCTATAAAATCATAGCATATATATCGCATACTCTCTTAATTTTTCGACCACATTTTATCAGCTTAAATTTTTTATTATTCGTAGCACATACCATATTTTCACTAAGACGGCTGCACATCATGACGTCTTTAAACCTGAATTGAAATATAATGTTATCGACAATGTTAATTATTATTAAGTAATCTAAAGATACTTTGAACTACTCCAAAAATATCCATTTGAAAATAAAATGATTATATATTAGCAAAAGAAGGAATAATTAATTAGGTAGGTAAGATAATGATGTAAAATAGAAAAGAAGACACCCTCTCTTGATTCGCGGGTACACGCTCGTTGTACGCATGTTATACAATATACAGTGTCTTGCTCTCACTCTAGGTGTTTGTGTTCTCTAGAACCGCTTACTCTATGATCAAAGAGAGACTTAAAAGCAAAGGTGTGGCGGACATTACGGCCAAAGAGTTGGAGGGCTATTTCTCGCCCTGGCAGGCAAAACATATCGGCCAGATTAAGGTAAAATTATTAATATCTAACTTATATGTTTTTGAGGGTAGAAGTAATTTTGTTTAGAACAGGCTGTATAAAAGACAGAAAGTTACCTTCCATAGAAGGTAAAGAAGCCTTTATAGTGTTTTGGCCCAAATAAGGTTTTTGATAAAGAGTGTGTAACGTCTTAACTACAGGTAACCTAAAATGCTTGATCATCATCAAACTCCCATCATCATCGTCAGTTTCAACCATTTCTGAAGCTTTCTCATGTCGAAACACATGGGCGCCGGCAGAAATAATTTCCAAGGGGTGCAGATTTTAGTTTTTTTTTTTCTTTTCTTTTTACTTTTTACGAACAACAGTGACTGTCTATTTACGTCAACAGAATACATGTAGTGCCGAAACATTACGAACTATCTTTGTACGGCATAGTAATAGGGTTACAAAATGCTTTTTATTTCAATAATTCCTGTTGATCCCGAGTTTCCCAAGGGGTGCAAGTGCACCCCCTGGCACACCCCTGCCGGCGCCCATGTCGAAACATAGATTATTTATCAACCTCATAACTTTTTATAACATAACTATATTTTACAGGTGGCCAGCGGTAACAAAACAGTAGAAAGCTGGGCGATGAAGCGGCTGAGAGTGCACTACTACATCTTCTCCTACCCAAGCCTATTAAAACTACACGGAGAACCATCTCTACTCAGAAATCTAGACACTTTGC
This sequence comes from Polyommatus iphigenia, assembly GCA_963422495.1. NCBI lineage: Eukaryota > Metazoa > Arthropoda > Insecta > Lepidoptera > Lycaenidae > Polyommatus > Polyommatus iphigenia. The sequence goes on along the minus strand of OY730181.1, from coordinate 27,894,945 downwards.
TGGGCAATGAAGCCTTGCTCCAGCTAGAACTAAAGACTTTATCACCAGCGTTCAAAGACGCGAAGAAGAAAAAGTGGTTCGAGGAAGTGATAGACAATTATTTAAAACTCTGGGAGAGTAATATGTGACGAATAGAACAATTTTAGGTGAACTAAAAGTGTTGTGAATGTGATACCGGTTGTGTGTTTAGACTAGTTTACTGCGAAACGAATGTAGATGGCGCTAGTCGTCATGAAAAATTAATTGAAATGTACAGTCGCTATAATATAAAGTATTCCCAAATCCCAAATTATATACAAGTAAAAAATTGATGATTGAAAATGACAGACAGTGAGTGGGACAGTGGAAGAGGGTCTGTAAGCCTGTCCTGTAGCCAAATTATAGCAACGATGACAAAAGAAATGTTTCCCTCACAGCTACGGTGACTGTAAAATGTTATAATATTTCTTTTTTAAACTGAAATGTGATGAAGAATTTAGATTATTATGTGTTTTCAGAAATAATGAGTTTTCATGAGTTGATCTTTACAATTTTAATCAATAATGTATTAGAAAATTCCATCCATTTAGATAATTAAGTTAAGTGTATTATAAAAATAATATTTTCAAAGCTAAATACAAAGTGACATAATATCTAGATTCTAGAGATAGACAAAGACAAGAGCTATGTAGCCTTTAATATTTTTAAAAATATTTCATTATAAAATGCTTAGAGTGATCAAAGTGCCTTAAATCTAAAATTAAATATATTTTGTGACGTAATATTATACAAAATAGTAAATAATTATTATATTATTAAATTTTATATTTGTCAGTGCCATCTAGCGGTGGTTACATTAAAACTTAATAAACAAAATGGCCAATGATTTTATAATGATTAATGAGTGTGCTCATTTTGTCTTAATCGTAATTTAATTGTTTAATGCCATTCTAAATTGTTACAAAATAAATCTCAAATATATTATTATACATCTTGTGCAATAATAAAATACCTTGTATCGATAATAGATCATAATAATGGATGTATTTATGATTTTACAATAAATATAAATAAATGTACAAATAGTAATGCGGGATCATGCTTGAGAATGCATTTATACAATTATGTGATGTAAATATTATACAAGAAATAAATTAAAATGTAAATAAATATCTTGTTTTATTGAATTTTAATGTAAACTTTGCGTGTAAGGAATTCGTAGGAAGTTGTTACAATCCCATTTTATTATAATTACCTTGAGTCTTAACATTTACAATAATGTTTCCTCAACAATTAGTATTTTATAATAGAGCACATAATTATTCTAAATCTCACGGAGTTCTTCCTATTCCTAAATATTCAATGAAATTGTGACAACTTCTAACAAGAATCAATTTTATTATTTTAATAGCAGTCATAAAATGTACAATATAATTTTGCCCACCATATTAATAATATTTGCCCACCATAAGTTGTGCAAATGTAGAGTCTCTACCCCGTTTGGGGCTATTCCTTTTTAAAGCTTTAAATTTTTTTCTCGGCTATGCCTAGTACTAGTAGTACATACTAGAATAACACATGTGTTTCATTTCAATTCAAGTGATTTTATTACAGCTGATTACAGCTTAAAATTTAAATTATTAGGATGAAAACAATGTCACATTCTTAATAAATTTTGTGATTGATAGGTATTACTGTTTTTATTTACCTACTTAAATTATTTTTATTTACTTACTTAATTTGTCAGAAAAAAAGTATATGCTAAGTACTCACATACGGTTTTGCTCGATAGTTTTACTCCAAATCGAAGGAAATGACATATTTGACATATTTAATTCTATCGAGCCCGGCTCGAAGCGAGCCTTCGAGCTGTCAGTTTTGCGGTCCACACGGTGGTTATTGCTCGATTTAGAGTAAAACTATCGAGCAAAACCGTATGTCAGTACTTAGCATAATGCTAAGTACTCACACACGGTTTTGCTCGATCGAGCAAACACGTCGAGCAAAACCCGCGGCTTGGGCTTTCGTCCACACATTCAGCATTGCTCGATAGTTTTATTCTAAATCCATATATTTAATTCCATCGAGCCGGCTCGATGCGAGCCTTCGAGCTGTAAGTTTTGCGGTCCACACAGTAATTATTATTCGATTTGGAGTAAAACTATCGAGCAAAACCGTATGTGAGTACTCAGCATTACTTGCAATTTTCCTACAAGCCTGCTGCTGAAATCCAAAATTTATTCTCTAAGGTAAACTAACCTCTACTTTTTTATAGGGAATGAAAACGGGCGGTTTTGCCGCTACACCGCAAGATCACAAGTAATAATAGTACAATAATTAGGTACCTACGTAACGAATTATTAATTTAAATTTAAAAATAGCAGCGCGGTCGCGCTCTCATAGTAGGTATACAATACCTAATTATTGCTTGTGAATTGTGATCTCGCGGTGTAGTGGCCAAGCCGCGCGTTCGGGCGGACGAATATGAATCCAGCCTAAGCCATTAAGCACGTTGCACGAGTAATCCATCACCTGATGTATACGCTCAAACATCCGCATCTGATATCGTTGTGAACTGGCACATACAGCTGATAGCAAGTCGTTCAACTTCTAAATTCCTAAGCCTATTGTCTTTAAAGTAAATATATAAAAATACGGAACTTGTACAGTTTCCTGGAAATAAAATGTTAATTTTTACTTATTAGAGTAAATTTTTTAGACATCAGAGTTTGATCCCTTTTCGCCTACTTATACTAATGTGCATGTAGCGAAATAAAAATCTTGTAGGTCTAATCTAAGTACTGTAGAGTTGTATAATATATTTATTCCATGATTATGTTGATTGTTATGTTTACTGTTCGGTTGTGCTTGGTTGTGTACTAAAAACATCGGAAAATATTGATTTTGCTCCGGTAAAAAATAGTACGTGAGCCCTAGAACAAAATTTTTTTATTACTATCAAGCAAATTTTATGTAACTCAAAAAATTTGCTCTATAGTAATAAAACAAAATTGGTTGACTACTGAACCCTAAAACGGAACCCTAACAAGCAGATTTTTCGTATATTGATAGGTTAATAGTTATATAATTTAAGAGTAACATTGTCCTACAAATAGAATAACCCATATTTTAGGACCACCAAATCAAAGTATGAAATCCTTTCTATTTCTGTTAGCTACCACTTTCAAGATTTTTCACAGATAAAAATGTTGTTCGTCTTATCAATATGAAGGTACTCACAAAATATTTGCTTAATAGTAATAAAAAAAATTGTTTTAGGGCTCCCGTACTATAGTCCGCGCGGAACTAGTTGGCCGCTTGGAGCCCTAAAACATTTTTTTTATATGGGCAGAGCGGCCAACTAGTTGCGCGCGGACTATAAAAGGTTAGGTACTCCGTACTATGTGTGTAAATGATCGCATTTACACGCATAGTAACTTGATATTAAAATACTAAAATAGCACAAATTTACAAATTGATTAATAGATTTACATTAACGACGGAAAGGATAAATTAGTATCAACTTTAACCTAATAAATATCTATCATACATTTGACACACATACAATAAGTGTGAGTAATGGACGCGTCGAGTTCACACTTTGCTGTGCAGACCTTTTGATGTAGAAAAACAAATAACAATAAATCGGAAAACTAATTTCTCTGAGCCGGTTTCAGGGTATAGAAAAGATATTTTATATTAGGTACTTACCTGATCTTTAAAAATAATCGATATGTAGCGTTAATTTCAAAGATAGTTTTCGGTGAACTTCGTTCGTGAAAACTCTACAATTTTAATTTGATTATAACAATCCATTCACATCCATTATATTCAGAAAGTTTGTATTTATATTTCTACCTCTATCGACCATAGTAGATTCTCCGGTACTATTTATAATGGAATCGCATTAGTGTAGTGAAAAATCTAATTTACAATCTAAACATTAGCTTATTATTAGCTCTACATGACACATAACATACTATGTAGTCTCTACGGTCTACACATACACTATATTTCAGTGATACGCTCCTAATCTACAGGTCAAGTTCATGAGATATTGGCGAAATACGAAAAAATCGTCAGTTGTGCCGCGGGGCGCGTGTTGTCGCGATGTTTCTGTCGCGTCGTGTTGTCGTGTTGTTGTTGTTGTTGTTGTGTTGTGTTTGTTGTGACGAGGACCTGGGATACACTCTGACCATCGGCAATGCTATTGACGTGTTCGCCAAGTGAGTAAAGAGATTTAGGTTTAAGGATGCCCTTAAATGGGAAGTTGATGAATTACCAGTTGAAAAACTTAAATTATTGCCAGTTGTTTTAATCATAGGGTAACTAAGGGTTAAAAATAAATTTAAATATTTTATTGATGGGCTCATTTAAATTAACAATTATTAAAGTCTGTCACTATAATTTAAATATCCGAGCGTATTTATGTTCATATCAGAACTCTAGATTTAGGTATCTTACTTAAACACAACACAACCTAGTCTTAAATATTTGTAATTCCTTCTAAAATAATACGAGTAATATATTCAATAATCTGAATAATTCAAAGTAAAATAATCACCATCTCAATAGTGGTGGCTACAATATAAGGTGGCTATAATTAAGGTGGTATCCGTAGGTGGATATTGTGTGACCTATATGGTTAGATAGGTTTTTATTTTGGTTAAGTACATGACTTGTTAATGTTATTAGATATTGTACTTTGTAACACAAAGTAGAGTCGACAAATGTACAGTATCTATCTTGGCTGTATTAAACTCTATAACCTTCACTACACCTTCCTATTTAATGAGACTTTAACATTTAAATGAACGAGTAACGACCATTTAAAAGGAGGAGTTAGCGAAATCAATAGCGGAAAGAGCAATAATTGTCGAGTACGTAGGTAGTTTCTGTTAAATCTGCAGATTGCGAGCAAAACAGACGTTTGTTATCTGCGCACACACACCAGATACAATGTAAATCATAGATAAATTCACGAGCAAATACGAAAATCGTATGTCGTATGTTTGATCTACCATACACTTTATTTTATTAGCCACAGCATAGTAAAAGTAAATAAGAAACATCTACCAAGACTCAAGAGTCAGGACAAGGTATGATTATAGCGCTTGCTTTAAATTTTCTTATAAGTATAGATAATATTATGGAGAATCATACGTGGGAGAGCCATGCTTCGGCGCGAATGGGCCGGCTCGACCGGAGAAATACCACGTTCTCACAGAAAACCGGCGTGAAACAGCGCTTGCGCTGTGTTTCGCCGAGTGAGTGAGTTTACCGGAGGCCCAATCCCCTACCCTATTCCCTTCCCTACCCTCCCCTATTCCCTTCCCTTCCCATCCCTACCCTCCCCTATTACCCTATTCCCTCTTAAAAGGCCAGCAACGCACCTGCAGCTCTTCTGATGCTGCGAGTGTCCATAGGCGACGGAAGTTGCTTTCCATCAGTTGACCCGTTTGCTCGTTTGCCCCCTTATTTCATAAAAAAAAAGAATCTTTATGAAATGGATCACTCGATTGGGAGTTTTCATTCAGGTTCAATACTTCATTGAGTGTTTAGATGCATCATTTTGATGCTAAGATTCTTGTACTAATATGCAGTATTCTGTGGCTAAGATGAAATCAATAAAATTAGAAACTTAATGAAATCGTAAGTTAGGAAAATCAATGGCGAAATATTTCTGGTTGCCATTCTATGGAATAGAAATAAGCTCTTAGCAAACTGACATCTGTTTAAACTTACGTAGCAGACTTATAGTGCTGTACAGCAATAAGACCCTCGAAGAAATCATTTAAAATTATAAGTAAGTAGGTGCCTATTAAGTTCCATTATATATAATATAATATCTACATTAGATACCTCAAACACAAACCCGCCGAACCAAAGACATAATGTCTATAGATTTCCTTATTCTAAAGTCATCAAGGTATCTGGTGCATCTTCAACTGTAACACGATAACCGCAAGCGTGGGCTATAATGGTCATTAGATCAGTAGGTAGAGACTAGATTTACTCAGATGCAACAATATGTTCTGACCCGCATCATATTATTCACTAATCTATACAGTCATGTCTATTTTTACACAAAAATACCTAAAAATACGTTGGTATTATAAATAAAAATAGTATCATATTGGATATTGTGATATGTAACACAAGTCTTTAAAATATCAAATTAATTCGTACTTTTAACTTAAAAGAGTAGGAACCAGCGACAGCCAAACTTTTGTCATTTTATTTATAAAGGTTTTCCTGTATTGTAACTAGCTATTTGACCGAGCTTTGATAAACACGAATAAAATGACATTTTCTAAAAATGATTCCTAGCTAGATCGATTTATCGCCCCCGAAACCCCCTATACTTATACTAAATTTCATGAAAATCGTTGGAGCCGATTCCGAGATTCCAATTATATATACCTATATAAAAATTGCCCGTTTAAAGATATAAGATATGACTGAAATCCATGAAACAATGGAAATTAGGTCGCGGGTGGTCGCGGTTACTTTTAAGTTAGGTCTTAAGAGCTGGTATCCAGTTCTGAAGTTCTCTCTCATCTTCGATAAAGTGTAAAGCTCAATTCTTTATCTTATTTTCTTCAGGATAACTGTAAGTAATTTCGTCTTCCACTTCCGGACAATATTGACGGTTGCATCCCCACTGCTAGTCAGAGGTCGTAGGCAAAGAATTAGAAGTCTTTGGTCGTAGGTATATTGTATAATCTAAAAGTCCGATAGCTTATTGGATTTATGGCATTGGCTGTCTGGCAGTGGAAAGCTGGTAATTCCGCGAGCAAAAGAAAGAGATAAAGCGATGATAGATTAAAAAAAATATGACTTTTAACCCTGGGTTTACCCGTTCCTCGCTATTGGGCCTTATCTATGTGCTAAAATTTGGCTAAAATCAGCTAAAATGGGGAGGAGCGGAGAATCCACCCGTTATCATTGTTCATTACACAATTGGACTAAACTAATGTTAGCACAGAACGGGGTCAATGACAATACATTTCGTCATCATTATCAACGCGCTTTAAATGTCATTCAGTAGTGTAACTTTGGCTTGTCCTTGAAATTTAACTTGATCAACAGTGACAAGTTCTGAAGCAAGCGTGCACCATTGTATCATATATTTAGCAGTATATTTAGCACAGCATTGTATCATATAGCAATTGTATCGTATATATCACGTATAATTGCGTAATAAGTATTATTGATCGCCTAAGGTTGATATTGAACATCGCGCGCCTTACAATCTAACTGTCAAATAAATTGTTCAATAAAATAATTGAAGCGTGATATTAACAATCAAATTGCTCGTCTAGGGGCCGGATAAAATAACGATTACCTAAGTAAAGAAAATAAGAAAGGTTTACCTAGTTTTAGTTTTAAGACAGACTATAGGTATCAGTACAAAATATTAATTATTGTTACTGTGATTTTTATAACAGTAGACTATGATCTTATGAGCATGATGACTATCTGGCACCACACGTACGTAGAAGGGTTACAGGCTACAATATCATTTTGCTAATTCAATTCGCCCAAAATCACACTTAGGTATGTGTGTGTGTGTGGTCGATTCCGGCAGACCAATATGATGATAGTCTACTGTATATTATTTATATTGTGTAATCATCGTATTTTGTCTAAATGAGATCATGAACTAACCCCTATATCTTTATTTATATTAATTTAATTAAATATTTACTTTATCTCATAAAATACTTCTTGGGAAACTTTTATTGCAAGGTTAAACGGTTATACCAACACTAGCTGTTTCCCGCGACTTCGTCCGCGTTAGCATAGTATGTGTAGGCAAATATCAAATCCCGGCATGTCCACTATAAGCGAAACTTGGCAAATGAGAGAAATATGTTTTTGGCATAAATAAAGGTATTTCTTGGAATTTTCAGCAAATAGGGATTTATGTAGGAGGTAGTGTGTTAAGGAAAATATAAAAACGTAGTTTTAATAAGAGATTACGCTTTAAAGCCATGTTAAAGTTTGGACATATCGGTGTTTGATGTATACTGTCGAAATTTATCGGAGTTTGAAAAATATCGCGATGGACTTGCCGGATTTCGAAAAATAGGTACTGGACTTACCTAATTTTGATAAATCTTATTTTTACAATCCCGTACTTAGGGTTGCTTCATCGTAATATTTTGCAAAGCCATAAAATAAAACACATCATACAATGTAGTTTATTAAAGTACGAGGTAAACGAATCACACATAAAAATCTAAGATCTCGTCCACAGCATAATCTTTGGAATTATTTAAGTATTTGGTCTTCTTCCCTGTCTCCAATTAGCTATATATTGCTTTCTATAATATTTGATTAAAATTTTGCGGTTTGGTACAGCTCTATTTTTCACGGCAGAATTCTCGCTAAAATATACATACACGTTTTTTTATTGAATAAAATCTGTAATATTAATTTACACATTGTTTAACGCTTAACTTTTGTACAACCCTAGGTTTTCATTGTTTAACACCACTGAAATAAACACACTACTATGTAAGACTTTGTTTTGCCTTTTAACTTTATTCTCGGCATTTTTCTTTTTAACTTTTGACACAGACTTCTTCTTTGCTATTTCAGGATTCACCACACTAATTTTCATACTGCGTTCTTCCATTTTTCTCACAAAATTCAATAAAATCGACGACAGCGATGTGTATTTCTCACGAATTTTTTTTAAACTGGCAGCCATCTTGGACGCCATTCTTAATTGTAATTGGTCGCAGTGGACATGCTTGGGTTTGATTTTGATTTGTCAATGGACGTATCGGGGTTTGAAATAAATCGTCGATTTTAAACGTTGTTTTTATACAGTTTTTGAGGACTTATCGTGATTTGGAAAAAAGTATCATAAAGAGAATTAAATTTCAAATCTAGCGCCATTCATAGTTCAGTTTCGAGTATGGGTGTGACTTGCCGGATTTTGATATTTACCTACACGTATAATAACGGAGATTGATAATTTTCTCCTTTTTAACTTACTCAAAGGGTAAAAACGGGTCCAGAAATAAACTTTCATGTTTCTAACTTAAGAAATGACGGACTTTCATTTAAACTTTCAACCCCTATTTTACCCCTTTGGGGGTACAATTTTCAGAAACGCTTAAACACGTATCCAATAATTTTTAATTATTAGCCCAAAAATAAAGTTTCATGTTTCTAACTCAAGAAATAACGGACTTTCATTCACACTTTCAACCCCCCTATTTCACCCCCTTGGGGGTAGAGTTTCCAAAAACGCTCAAATACGTATTCATTCATTTTTAATCCGTAACTCAAAAATAAAGTTTCATGTTCCTAACTTAAGAAATGACGGACTTTCATTCAGACTTTCAACCCCTATTTCACCCCCTTTGGGGTAAAATTTTCAAAATTCCTCCCTTAGTGGGTGTCTACTGTCTACTTAATAAAACAACCCTACTCACCAAATTTCGGGGCTGTAACTTTAACAGTTTTTGCTCAGCGATGATGAATCAGTCAGTCAGTCAGGACATGTAATTTTATAAGTATAGATTGAGAATCCGACAATTAAGATATTGTTTCTAAGTAAATAATAATTAACAATTAATTAATGCGACAGTAAAATATCTATATATATAAAACTCAAAGGTGACTGACTGACATGGTGATCTATCAACGCACAGCCCAAACCACTGGACAGATCGGGATGAAATTTGGCATGCACGTAGGCATCCGCTAAGAAAGGATTTTGATAAATTCCAACCCCAAGGGGTTAAAATAGGGGATGAAAATTTGTATATAATAAATACTTCTTAACGCGAGCGAAGCCGCGGGCAAAAGCTCGTTATAATATAATATAATTATTCATAAATTATGCCTCTTAAATCTTCATAATCCTCTTAATGTATAATATAACATAATTTATAACATTTACCTAACTTAAAACTCATATTTAATAATACAGGTCAACAAAATCGAAAAAAAAAAATTGCGCCCTGCAAACTAATAACAGTTTCTATAAGAGTTTTGTGTGCACGATATAGGTATGTTTCCAAGAAGTTTTCTTTCTATCGGCTCAGATTTTTAAGATATTTCATTCCAAAGTTTCAAATATCTCGCATTTTAGTCTATTTCAGAATCACATTGCAGTTGAAAGTATTCATTTTTATTAGTTTTGATAAATGTATGCCAGAGGGAGACACTTCTTATTGAGAATGCAACTTGTTTCGATGAGTTATGACTTATGACTTATGAAGTCATGACTAATTTGCCCAATGATATGACGGTTTTTAAAATGCTTTACCAAGCTACGTGGACTAACAATTTTTGTTTGAAAAAAGAAAGTTTAGTTTACAACTCTCATATTTTAATAAAAAATATAATATGCAATTTAAATTGAGATCTAAATAATAGATGTGTATATTTACTAAACATATTACTTATATCGTCCCCACAGGACAGGCATCGCCTAGTGTGCAAAGAGGATGTAAACTGTATACCTACTACGTAACAAGAGGTCGGACTTAGAAGAAAAAAAATAAACATTTTTTTAATTTGAAACTGAAGTAAAAATTTTTAAGTGCAAAACCTTTCACTCTAAACATACCAAAAATTTTTAAAAATAAAAAAGAAATGAGCTCAAATAAATGTTTTATTCCAATAAAAAATATTGTACATAACTTAATAAATAGGGTAATAAGGTAAATTAACCAATAAAACTGATTTAATCCACAAGCTTTTGTTAATTTCTATTATTAAATATTATAATATAACAGTACAGTTTTATGTACTTTATTTATAAATATAATAGAATAGCTGTCTATGCTACTCTACTAACTACTTGATTGGCTTATACAGTAAACTCTATATAGGGAGGGGATTAAAGCTGCGCGTCCACCAGGTCGGAATCGGGACGTACGGTGCGGACGGCACGTCGTATCGTCATATACTTGTCAGGCGCAGAATGACGTTCCATTACTTCTAGTGCAGTTCATAATAGTCAGTACCATACATACAAAGCAACAAATCCGTCCACTGCGTACCTACGCTCCGATTCTGATCCAGTGGACCGCACCTTTATACATACACACTTTGTTTTCTTACACCCTGTATACGACAGCTGAAATCTATCGCGTGGACTCAGGTCAGCTGCATACCACCTCACTTGATCAGAGGATTTTTCCTTGGTGGCCGTACCACTCATAATCCCATACCTTCCTTCTCCTAAAATCTCCTTGCTTTGAATCTCTTTGCTGCTTTTGTTCCCAAGCGGTCGCATGCGACCGCGAGATCAAAAGATTTCCTACAATCCGCGATCGAGGTAACAGCTATTGCTTGCAGACTAAAATGTTGCAAACTAGCTGTATAGGGACCTAAAAATGTGAAATTAATGAAACATTTTTCATTTACTACATTTCCATACAGTTTACATAAATTATTAAATATAGTTAATAACCTAATGTATTGTTACAATAAAACAATATACACATGATACACATTTCATTATTTTCCAAATTATAATAATTTCTATGAAATAATATCTTTTTCATATTAATATAGTTTAAGTTGTAAATTATTGTACAATTAAGCAAATAATACTACGACATACTTTGTATTAGAACATGGTATGATATCGTTATGTTTTGCTTCAATTTATCAATTTACGGTTACATTTACATGTTACAATGGCTTACCTTTCGTTTTTCAATAATTAATCCACTTAATTTACAATTTTTGTATTTTTGTAATAAATAATTTTCACAAAATGAAATTCGAACTTTGAGTTTTAAACTTCTTCTTCCTCTTTTTTCTTATGTAGTTTATATTCTCTATGGTCTTTTTTATCAGCCAATCACAGTCGACCGTGCTTAAAAATTGTACAGATTATGCGATTATATCTAGTAGCTACGTTTAAATTTGGAACCCAATTTTTTTTTGTTCGGAACTTTCGTCCACCTGTAGTGTGGGGATCCGTTATCGCATATTATGTTAAAAATTTTTGGTAAATAAAAATAAATAAATAAATAAATAAATATCAAAACTCATGAAAATAAATTATTTCAATAGTTGTAAAGTGATTCCGAAATAGACTAAAATTCGAGATTTTTGAAACTTTGGAATGAAATATCTTAAAAACCTGAACCGATAGAAAGAAAATTTCTTAGAAACATATGATCAGGGCACAAAGTTCTTACAGAAACAGCTTTAAGTTTTCAGGCCGCAAAACTACTGTTGACCAGGGTAATCATTAATCACTAATCAGATACAACTGAAGGAATCTATTTTTAACCGACTTCCAAAAAGGAGGAGGTTATAATATGTTCGTCTGTATATATTTTTTTTGTATGTTCAACCATAACTTCGCCGTTTGTGGACCGATTTTCATGATTCTTTTGTTGTTGTACAGGGTTTAATCCGAATTTGGTACCATGTTCACAAAAGTGGTGATCTGATGATGGGATCCATGAGGAATCGAGGGGACTCCTTGAAATTTGTATGGAAACATATAGTGATTTCAATTTTTTTGGAAGCATTCGAGGTAAATACTACCAAAAAGTAAGACTTTGCACCAGGTTATATCCTGGATCCGAAGGTACCGAACAGAACTTTTGAATCCTTATAGATACAGGTTCGGGGATTTCGGCGTTGTTTAAACAACTGAAACGAATTCTGTACTCAATTTTCATTCTTTTGAAGTCGGTACTGGCTAAGTTCTATGTCAAGTATCTCAGTTCTGGGCTGGTACCGACTTCAAAGGAATGAAAATTGAGTACCTACAGAATTCGTTGAGATTTAGTCGAATTTTGAAAAAGGCACTAATGAAGAATAAGAATTATTTCATCCTTTTTAGGTCATTTTAAGAATATTGTTTTTATACTTATTGGAAGTCGGGTTTAATTTTTTGTTAAAAAATAATCTATTGATGATGACCACAAGTAGGTCATTTTGTATGAAATAAAAGCGACATATTTCGGTGCAACTGAATCAACAGAGTACAGACTAATATTACGGTTACAATAAACAATACCGTGTTGTGAAACCTTCTACAGATATTTATTTTTAGTTAGGGGGCGTCCACAAATTACGTGAGGTGTTCGAGTTCGAGGCGGGAGGGGGTCGAGTCAAATCTCATCATCTTAAACTTAATCGTAAGCATTATCGTAATATGATACAGAAAATTTAAAAAAAAAAACACCTCACGTTATATTTTGTGGAAGAACATAATAATTGAGTTTACCGGAGGCCCAATCCCCTACCCTATTCCCTTCCCTTCCCATCCCTACCCTCCCCTATTACCCTATTCCCTCTTAAAAGGCCGGCAACGCACCTGCGGCTCTTCTGATGCTGCGGGTGTCCATGGGCGACGGAAGTTGCTTTCCATCAGGTGACCCGTTTGCTCGTTTGCCCCCTTATTTCATAAAAAAAATATGCTCAAATAATTAAGGAATCCATTAAAGAAGAAAGTGATGACAAACAGCTGTTATAGCTGCATAAAAAAAATGGATAAGCTGGTGATGAAGAATGCTCTGTCAATTATTATCATAGTGTCTATAGACTTAGGAAAAGTAAGCATAAATTGCTGCCACTAGTTTGCGGTCAATCGGTTTTACCTACACCTACAGCAGAGGTTCCCAAACTTATAAGTATCACGCCTCCCTACTGCTAATTCATGAAGCCCCAAGCGGCCACATCCGGCCGCGATAACAATGAAAAAGCTATTGTGTCACGATCGATGGGTTAAAATGAACATGCTTACGCCTCCCTTCGGCCCAGGGCCCAGCAAGTAGTAGCAAGTGGGCTCGCCAAGCTATTGTAAAATAAAATAAAAAAGACCAAAAATACATTTTCAGATGTTTTATTATAAAAATATGCTTTCACATTCTTATTTTAAGAAGAATCAATGTGACGGATGAGCTTGCATGTTTTTGAGAAGATTTCCAATTCTGGGTTCAATAGAAGAAAGTGCACAACGTAGATCACTAGCAATATCTAGTGTGCTTCTGTATTTTGTTTTTATTGCTACATCTGCTGAAAACGCTTTTTCACACAAGTAAGTGCTTGAAAAGGGTAAAAACAATTTTAGTGCTTGCTCTGCTGTGCTGGGATAAACTTTGAGATATTTAACCCAAAATTGTGCCTTATCCATCTTCTCAAAATCATATTGGGCAGCAGAATCATTTTTGATTTCCAAAGCTTGCTCTTGTAATGCATCTGGCAGCATTTCTATGTCAACGTGAAAAGGATCGACCGCTAATTAAATCGATAAATGGAGGGAATGCGTGGGCGTCTGGAGTAAAACCGCCGCCCGTGCCCGCGCCCCCCTCATCATATCTTCGCGCCTCCCTAGTGGGGCGCGCCCCCTAGTTTGAAAATCAATGACCTACAGGGTGTAACAAAACTTAGTGATATTAATTTAGGGTGTGTATGTGTCCCTTATAATATAGTTCGCTTTCAAAAGTAAAAAAGTTACTCTTTCAGCGCTGATACTTTCACAACGAACTCTATATAGGTTACCCATGTCCCATACACACCGTAGAGTGCTTACCGTTACTTAGTTTGGTTACATCCTGTATACTTAGGGTCAATTCAGACGGCAGCGTGACGCGTAAATGCATTTCTAAATTTGTATGGATTTGACAGATTTGCAAGACGTCTCACGCAATTGAAATCTGTCAAATCCATACAAATTTAGAAATGCATCTACCATAATTGACATAAGAAACTAGCAACTACGAATCGCGTTGTGGTCTGAATTGACCCTTAAGTAACAGAGGAGCAAAACTAACTCCTACTCCCCACATTCCAGCTACGGTGACCTGTCCCAGGTGACGCAGGTGGTGTCAGCGGACTACGATGATAACGAGGGCTCGGAGCCATTCAGGGAGAAGAACATCAGACTGTTTGAGAACATCAGCAGCCGCCAGACGCCGGGGGATTCCCACTTCGACATGAACATACAGCTGTGCGAGACATTCGATGACTTGTTGGCAGTGTACTTCAAGAACTTCAAAATAGAAGGGTGAGTTTTGTTGCATCTTTATTCGACAAACTGGTTTTAGCAAAGATATCACAAAAGTCCTTTTGGCTTTTCGATTCGATTAGATAGCACATACTTAAAGAAGTTTTCTCGAAGTTTTCCGAACTCCCCAACTCTCAACATAATTATTTTGTAAGTCTTCAGAATAGAAGGGAGAGTTTTGTTGCATCTACTTATATTCGACGAACTGGCTTTAGCAAA
Organism: Polyommatus iphigenia; assembly: GCA_963422495.1. Classification (NCBI taxonomy): domain Eukaryota; kingdom Metazoa; phylum Arthropoda; class Insecta; order Lepidoptera; family Lycaenidae; genus Polyommatus; species Polyommatus iphigenia. Next base: position 27,879,740 of record OY730181.1, on the reverse strand, counting down.
GATATCACAAAAGTCCTTTTGGCTTTTCAAGTCGCATACTTAAAGAAGTTTTCTCGAAGTTTTCCGAACTCCCCAACTCTCAACATAATTATTTTGTAAGTCTTCAGAATAGAAGGGTGAGTTTTGTTGCATCTACTTATATTCGACGAACTGGCTTTAGCAAAGATATCACAAAAGTCCTTTTGGCTTTTCAAGTCGATTACTTAGATAGCACATAAAGAAGTTTTCTCGAAGTTTTCCGAACTCCCCAACTCTCAACATAATTATTTTGTAAGTAGGTATTCTAAAGCATGTAAATATACCTAAGTACCTAATTCGAAAAGATATAGCCTGGTCGAGATCCTTTCTTTATCTTTGTATATTTTCCTTAGTCTATGCTTTTACCAAAAAGCAAGTTTTTTCATAACGCATAAAAGTAGGTATGCTGACAGTGCAGTCTGCTGGGAAAGACCTCAACCTCAAGATCCTCAAATGCTTTCAATCCTAAGCCACCATTGGCCAGCTGCTAACAAGCTCATTTTACAATTTTATCTCCAACATATTTAGCATACAAGCATAGGTATTATTTTCAGTACAGACAAACCATGGAAGGCGTTCTTGGGCGACTGGATACTGGACGAGATCATGCGGACGTTCGGCATCGAATACGACGCGCGGCCAGACAACTGCTGCTACGTGCTGGTGAAGTTGACCAAGGTCCACACTGCTGTGCAGGTTACTGATCAAAAATACTAGCCTGATTAGTTAAGTTCACAGTGGCGGGGCAAGATCTTCGTTTGATGTGGGCGTGATATGTTTAGAGGGGCCCCTTATGTACATGACGGAAGAGGACAAATTTTCTTGAGAAATAATTTTTTGATACTCAAATTTTCTCGCGACTTGGGCGGTGGCCCACACCGCCTGGCACGTCTACGCCCTGCAACAGCCCTATCAAACTCGTGCCTTTTTTGCATTGGGGAAATGCGTTTACGCATGCCCGGCAGTCTGGGGAAGGTATGTGGGACTGGGGGACCTGGAGGCGGAGGGCCCGGGCATACCCACTAAAACCCCAACGGTATTCCTGCTTTTCCGTTGAAGGCTAAGTCACGGGATACGCGGAACACACAACCGCGACCTTGCCAGATTAATTGGTCAGTCAGCATCTTTGTCAATAGTGTAACAGCTATAACCATATCCCTTCATATTTCAGGTAGAGTCAATGGAACGAGTCCGCGTGCGGGAGTACGTGCAGCGCGCGGTGAACAGCCTCAATGTGAGCGACGGCGTCGCAGTCAGACAGTTCATGAAGAGCTACGGTACTCACTACATAGAGTCCTTCGCGACTGGCAACTTTATTTACCAGGTAACGTTATGGAATCATGGGAATATTCGAATTAACCTTTTCGACAACTTTTAGGGTCACCGCAGATATACAATTTCAAGTTGGCCGAACAAAATTACTTACGTAATATCGCAATTTAATTGAACAACTTTTAAATTGTAGGCAATCGGAAAGGAATCGAATTTAGTTGCAAAAATGTGCGAGCTCTCATAAGTCGCTATAGCTATCTAAATATGTATACTGTGCGACTTAGTAACACCAACTTAAAATAATTGTAAGTCTGCGGTCCTACAGGGCCGAGCAATAACTTGGTTTTCGAATGACATTGCGATTTTTTTAAGGATTTAGTACTTTATCTCCACCACGCTGCAACGTTACTACCTAGTACCTACCCAAAGATAAAGTTAGCGTTTAGTATTTACTATTTACAACTGGCTTACTCTTTAGACATTACGATTCAAATACTTATCTACAAAAAAGGCTTTTAGAATATACGTTTACTTACACTACGAATTATACTAATCCTAATTTGTCGTTCCTAAATTGTCCTAAAAAGTTTCCTCCTTTAGCATTATAATATGAGATTCTCTCTAAAAAACTCACTTAAAGTTCGTTAAATGTTCCAGGTGTTTAAGTACAAGCGATCTGGGTACAACCGTCTGAAGGCGTACATCAGGCTGCGGGAGAAACACCAGATCAACTCCGACAGCCTGAGGTTCTACTTCTCCTCGTACTTCCTCAAGCAAGTCGGAGATATCCGAGTAAGCATTCATAATCTTATATCATTCATAACAATAATACAAAATAACAAAATAGAGATAAAATCAAAGTTCTTAATATTCTAAGGGCCACTTGGGATAGTCTGGGTCATCATTGGTCATCGAATTGTCACGCAAAAAAAGGGGTGTTTATATTATTGTCTGACTTGCGATGTACAAAGTACAATAATTATGTATGAGGTTAACTGCTGAGTGAGAGCTTTGTGTCAGCAAATTGCATTCATTAACGTTGTAACATTTTATTTAATAAATCAGTGTAAGAACAGCACTCGTTGGGTTTGGTTGTTACATCCCATCCCTATCTATCTGTAGAAACACTACAGATCTTTTTGGTCCTTCGTTCCTTCAGGACCTTGCTCGCGTCGTGTGTAACATACAGTTACTTTACATCCGCGCCGCGTTGTGAGGACACCAGTGACTTTAGCACATACAGTGTTATATCTGTGACGAACAGTTGCAGTGACGTACAGTCAGAACTATTTAGTGAAGTGTTCAGTGGACTATACTCCGTGAGGTTCCTGTAGCAGCGACAGCCACAGCGCCCACATCATCGACAGCATCGACAGCAGTTCCGCAGGAGAGTAAACCACAGAACCAAGTAAGATCTTTCCATATTTTCTTTACACGATGGACAAGCTAATTCAGCAGCAGAACGCGATCCTAGAAGAGATTAAGCGTATAGAGACTAATTTTAGGAAGGATTCACCATCCCGTAAGACGCGCGAATATCTAGACGAGAGACTCGCTAATTTGGACAGGCTCTGGGCTGAATTTAATGCGAACAACGATAAGCTCAGTCTGTGCGGTCTACCTGATGCTCCATATTTCGTCGAAAATCAGTACGAGGAGGCACGCGAATTTTACAATCAGGTTCGCTATAGGATTTCTTCTTATCCATCTACTACGAAAACAGACCAGACAGGTACTAGTTTGTCCGTCAGACAACAGACGACAACACCGTCGCCATCTCGCGAACATGCACCGCCAGCACGGGCACTGCCAGCACAGGCACCGCCAGCACAGGCACCGCCAGCACAGGCACCACCAGCACAGGCACCGCCAGCACAGGCACCGCCAGCACAGGCACCGCCAGCACAGGCACCGCCAGCACAGGCACCGCCAGCACAGGCACCGCCAGCACAGGCACCGCCAGCACAGGCACCGCCAGCACAGGCACCGCCAGCACAGGCACCGCCAGCACAGGCACCGCCAGCACAGGCACCGCCAGCACAGGCACCGCCAGCACAGGCACCGCCAGCACAGGCACCGCCAGCACAGGCACCGCCAGCACAGGCACCGCCAGCACAGGCACCGCCAGCACAGGCACCGCCAGCACAGGCACCGCCAGCACAGGCACCGCCAGCACAGGCACCGCCAGCACAGGCACCGCCAGCACAGGCACCGCCAGCACAGGCACCGCCAGCACAGGCACCGCCAGCACAGGCACCGCCAGCACATGCACCGCCAGCACAGGCACCGCCAGCACAGGCACCGCCAGCACAGGCACCGCCAGCACAGGCACCGCCAGCACAGGCACCGCCAGCACAGGCACCGCCAGCTCCGCCGCGACAGGCACACACAGACATTGAAAAACTTTTATCGCTGCAACGTACTAATTTTAGGGCATTCGCTAGGCTAATTAATAACATTAACGTCGACAAAATAGGCGATAAATGGGACTTAGAAGACGAGCTGCGTAGTGTTCAGTCCCGCTGGAATAACATTGATTCCTTACATTTAGAGATTGACAATATTTTACAAGGAGATAACGCGGACTACGATAATGAATCTTCCTACTACGAAAATTGCTACAAAGACATCAAACGATCACTTAACAAGAAATTAGCATCCGCGGCTCACATCCAACAGGCTACACCTCAAATAGATATTCCCGTGTTTACAGGCAAATACACACAGTGGCCTACGTTTTACGATTTATTTTCCGAAAGCATCCATAACAATAACTTGCTCACAAAGGGTCAAAAAATGCAACACCTTAAGGGCAAACTTAGAGGAGAAGCCGAGCGTCTTATACAACATCTACATATTTCCGCTGAAAATTACGATACCGCATGGGAACTTCTCACTCATCGGTATAACAATCGGCAGTTGCTATTCACGAAACAAATAGAGATATTTTTAAATCAGCCAGCTTCTTACAAACAGTCGGCGTATGATTTAAGGCGTCTCTATGATACGTCCATGGAGTGTATTAATGCCATACAAAATCTCGGCATAAACACTTCCTCGTGGGACCCGCTACTCGTGCATCTGATTACGAAAAAATTGGACTCTGACACGTACAGTGACTACCAGGAAAATCGTAAAAATCCACGGGAGCTACCCACGCTGGATGAGCTCATGAATTTTCTAGAAAATAAATTTACAGCTTTAGAGCCCATACAAAAAAGAAAGGCTCAAACTTTCACACCAAAGCCCTCTTCGTCGCATTCAATTAATACGCAATATAACACAAAATATGCTAAAGGCAAATATATTGCAAAACCACATTATCAGGCGACAGCAACTCGCATGTGGAACTGTCCGCTATGTCAGCAAAATCATATTTTATTTAAATGCAGTAAGTTCGCTAAGTTATCGGCCGAGGAAAAAATGAGAACGGTACTAAAATTGCATATTTGTCAAAATTGTCTTTACATCCACGATGCGAATGGTTGTACTTCTGCAAAACGTTGCAAACATTGTCATGGTGATCACAATACCATTCTACACGATGGATATTATGCCGTTTTCAAAGCCCACAAATCCTTACCTCATACGACATACTCGACGTCATCGATTACGCAAGCACAGCCCATCGTCACAACAGCTCCGTCGTCGAGTTACATGCCTACATCTAACTTAACTAATGCTAACTTTACACCTAATAACAATACTAATAAAAATCATAATGTTAACTACGTAGCTACGGATAATGAGGAGATATTATTAACTACACTACTATTAAAAATACAAGCCTACGATGGTACTTACATAGTTTTAAGAGCGCTTTTAGACCAAGGCTCTCAAATTTCGTTAATTTCGGAGCGCGCCGCCCAGCTGCTAGGTCTTCCTAGACAACATCATCCCGCTTCTATTTCTGGAATAGGATATGGCTCCAAACAAGGAAAGGGAGTCGTTACATTGAATTGTATGTCGATTTACGATGACTACACATTTTCAACTCAGGCTATTGTTATAAATAAAGTTATTAACAATTTGCCCAACGGAACATTTAACAAACAGCCGTGGTCACACCTTCAAAACATTAGACTTGCCGATCCCGACTTCAACATCTCCAGACCTATTGACATGCTACTGGATGCGAGTGTGTATTCCGACATCCTGATGGATGGCCTCATCAAGGGACCTAACAAGGCACCCATGGCTCAACAGACTAGGGTAGGCTGGATCTTGTCAGGGGACGTGAGGACATTTAACTGTTGTGTCGTGTTGAACAATCTAGCCGATATTTCACAGTATTGGGAGCTCGAGGAGGTTCAGAGCTCCTCGACTGCCCGCTCGGAGGAAGATGAATACTGCGAACAGCTGTACCAATCGACCACGAGACGATTACAGAACGGTAAATATGAAGTTGCGATTCCGATGAAACAGGACTTTGAGAAACATCTGGGAAACTCTAGACAGAAGGCGATAGCACAATTATATAATTTGGAACGTAAAATGACAAAAAATACAGAATTCTCAGAAAGTTACACACAGTTTATGAGGGAATATTTAAGTTTAGGACATATGAAACCTGTAACAAAAAAGGTGGAGCCGTCGTACTATCTCCCGCACCATGGAGTTTTAAAAGCTGACTCGACAACAACTAAACTGAAAACCGTATTTAACGCCTCAGCAAAAACTACTACGGGGTACAGTTTGAACGATTTGATGCTTCGAGGCCCAAATTTACAAAGCAATTTACATAGTTTAATTTTATCGTGGCGTAAACATAAAATCGTCATTACAGCGGATTTAGAAAAGATGTTTCGTCAGTTCTTTGTCAGAGAGTGCGACCAGCATCTTCAGAAAATCGTGTGGAGAGACATCTTTTCGACTGAAAAAACTGCAGACTCTGCGCCGCAAGAATATCAATTAACGACAATCACATACGGAACTAAGTCCGCGCCGTATCTTGCCATGCGAACCCTGAAACAGCTTGCTTTAGACCATAAGGATGATTTTCCTCTAGCAGCACATGCTATTTTGACGTCATTCTACATGGACGATCTCCTCACAGGTGAGAGTTCTATAGAGAAAGCGAGAGATTTACAGAAACAGATTATTGATATTTTCAACACAGCAGGCATGAATATTCGTAAATGGTCCAGTAACAACATGGAGCTCACACAAAACTTGTCACCTGAACAGTTGGACATTTCGCTAGATTTTAAATGTGCTGAATCGCGAAAAACATTAGGGTTAAGTTGGAGTCCTCGAACAGACTCATTTACATTTCAAAATAAATTCGTAGATTTAGATAGCGAGGATCATCTTACAAAACGACAACTACTCTCCAACATTTCGAAGATTTTCGATCCGCTGGGCTGGCTCTCACCTCTTACCATCAGAGCTAAGGTTTTATTTCAACGAACTTGGTTGGAACCGAACATTACCTGGGATGATGAGCTTCCTCAGCAGATAATTTGTGACTGGAAAACATTAAAACAGGATTTTCAACATTTAGATAAATTCGAATTACCGAGGTACTTATTAAAAGGCTTACGCAAGCGTGGTGTACATTACCACTACAAACAGTAAAGGCGTGTGCTCAACGAGGCTACTTACGGCGAAAACAAAACTAGCTCCTTTGAAGAACAAGTTAGCTCTACCTAAGCTTGAACTATGTAGCGCACATCTTTTGACTAATCTTTTAGATAAAGTTCTGGCTACAATGACAGACAGTCAATACGAGGTACATTGCTGGAGTGATTCTATGATTGCATTGGCTTGGATTCAAGGTGACATTAACAGATGGCAAAAATTTGTATCCACCAGAGTGCAAAAGATTATAGAAATCGTCGAACCTTCACGTTGGCATCATGTGAGCACCAGTACGCAGTCATGTGTGAAAACAAGTGGCAAGTGTAAAAAATCTGTGCGATTGTCGGTTCCAAAAATAAGTGAAAGTGAAATAAGTGATTATTAATTTTAACTGTGACATAAAGTAGTATAGGACAAACATTTAGAGACATTAAGTTACGTATGGACATTAAGTTTTAGTTCCTTACATCATTCAGCATCCTTTTCCCTGAGTCCCAGGATGTACAAAGTACAATAATTATGTATGAGGTTAACTGCTGAGTGAGAGCTTTGTGTCAGCAAATTGCATTCATTAACGTTGTAACATTTTATTTAATAAATCAGTGTAAGAACAGCACTCGTTGGGTTTGGTTGTTACATCCCATCCCTATCTATCTGTAGAAACACTACATGCATAAATGTGTGCTTTTGTTTGTCTGTAGGTACTCTGTAGTGAGTAGCGTCATGGTATCCAAACATATGTAACGATTTCAATCATAAATTAGCACTGCAAAAAGAACCTTACCAGTTACCTGATAATTTTCCTATTCTAACCAACTTCACTTTACAGAAACTGACTACTAGCGCCATCTCTTATGAATAAGTCAAACACGGGGTGTTTAATTATATAAGTCTGACTTGTCTGTTTGTCTATAGCATCATGGTACCCGAACAAATATAACGATTTCAACAATAAATAATTAGCACTGTAAACGGAACATAACCTGATGATTTTCCTATTTTAACCAACAGATTTCACAGAAACTGACTACTAGCGCCATCTCTTATGAATATTTTCAAACTTCCAGATAGCAAGCGGCAACAAAGTAATAGAGGAGTGGGCTCGAGACAATCTCAGAGATAGCCAGTATCTCTTCTCACGGCCAAGTCTACTCAGACTTCACTTCAACCCAATACTGGCGTTCAAACTCAACGAAATGCTGGACAACGGAGCGCTCCTAGCGTTGAGTTTGAAAACACTCAAACCGCTATTCAAAGACGAATACAAAGGAAGGGTATTCTCGGAGTACGTAGAAAACGATATGAGGCTATGGGAAATAAATGCTTAGATTTGAAATTTTTAGAAAATAACTTTATTTACTTTTCAAGATGCATGTACGATTAAATAGTCAATACTTATGACGAGAGTATGAAAGAAATACAAATAAGGTGAGAATTATAATAATAGATTTTAATGTTGATGAAATATCTACTGAAGTTCACCAATAGATGGCGTTCGTAATATAGAACTAAAAAGTGCCTTGACGAGCATTTTTAAACTGAAAGAATACAAAACTAGAAATATTAAAAGATTACAGAAATTAGAAACATCTACATATTTTTATATGCTAAAAGATACTTTAATGCTACTTACATAACATTATTAGCCAAGTGACTTACTGCCAAATAAATAAAAAATATTATATTGTAAAAATAAGAAGGATATTGTATACTGTAAAAACAATAATTGTATTTAGTATTAAAATAATTATTATTAGGATAAACTGAAATAAAATTAAGGGTGTTACATAATTGTTTTATTATTAAAACATACCTATATTAATACAATACATACATTTATGAGACTGTATTAAGCTATATAAACGTATCGATTCGTTTTTTTTTAACTGTTAGAGTATTGATTGCCGATTGGTATTGAAAATAATAATATTTTATTGTTAAGATTTTAACTAAGAGTGAGTTAATATTAATACCAAAACGAAACGTAACGCGACGATGTTTAGCAAGTATAAGATTAAAATGTCAACGGATTTCATTTAGATTTTTTTGCCAAGCGTTGTATTGCCAAGTTACGCCTTGTTTTGTTTCGGTATGAAGTAACTCTCAGATTTTGAGACAGACAGCAAATAATAAAGTAAAACAGATTTTAAAATACATATAAAAACGTGTAACATGATATATTTTGTGCTTATAGCTTTTTACAAGTGCTAAATGGACGTACAAAAATTTGTTACTGGCATCAAAGAGCCTATTTTAAATAGCTTTATAATAATACTAATTATTATAATATATTTTTTAAATTTTAATACAAAGATTAGAGATCATAATTTTTAAACTAAAATTAATGAGCGAATTATAATATAGATTTCATAGTAATTACTATCTACCTTAATTTAGGTTTTAGGTAATTACAATAAAATTAATAACTTATTTTTATTCAATTTTAGTGTCTTAACACACTAATAGTATTAGGTTTTTAAAGTTTTAGTTTCATTTTGTTAATTTTGAAAGCATAAAAATAATTATTTTGCAAATATGGTTTTGAACTCAATGATAGAAGTGTTTTTGTACTTTAAATATCATTGAGGTCTATGTTAAAGTTTTGTCGACTATGAAAAAAAAAGATATTAATCATGCTTATTGCATACTTACACATTATTTTTGGAATAAACGCTTATTCTATTAGTTTTTTTTTTCTTATGAATGATATGAAAGCCTCGAAGTAGAATTAAAATTTTAAACATCAATTTATAATGTTTTGAACTAATTATACTAACTTTTCATTGCCAGGATTCAAATGACTACAATATACACTGTTCAAACCCTGTGACCGAGTATTTTAATCGTTGTTTCGATATCCACAATTTACGTACTTTGTGTTCTAATAATTTTAAGCATCTCTATAATATATTTTACATCAATATTCCTAATAAATTATTCACTGGTTCACAAACATAAATAAGAAATAGACAGTTGCTCCATAAGTATGTGCTGAGTATTACATTTACTTACAAATTACAATAGAGGTGTTTGCTGTGCATATTATTAGTTAAGCGTAAGTTTTTCTCTGTGATTATTGTACGAATGAAGTTGGCAAATTATTTAATTTAATATCATTCTAAGTACACATATGATCAGATATAATATAAGCAGGTAGACGGTAGTAGACCCACGTAATACATAATATTATATCAGGTTATAAACATGGTTGGGCAATGTCAAGTCAATGTTAGTCATGATTTGTCTGATGAGCTTGACATAACTTGACCAAATAACATAGCAGCCATCAGCCTACGAATTCTGGATTCTGTTTGTAAGTACTTCGTACATTAGTGAAAATCAATTTACGTTGTAAGCATCACATGAGAGAAATAGAGCCAATTTGGTTGTCCTCTTAACTAACATTTTCTTGGCCATGAGGCCAATTAAAAAAAATATATGAAAAATACGAAAAATCTTTCCTGTCCTGTCATTTCCACACATCTACCATCTACCATAGCAAACATCATACAGGTTGTAAAAAAACAAATTGTGTCCCTATGTACAGAGTTTACTGTTAAAGTAACATCACTGAAAGTTACTTTTGACGTTATTTTTTTATAAAAAAAGCCCTAAACTCACGGAATTAGCCCGACAAAATTAAAAGAAGTTACTCTTTCAGCACTGCTATTTTCACAGTGAACTCTTTACAAGGAACACATACACACCCTAAAGTATTATCAGTTATTTGTTTTGTTACACTCTGTACTGTAATATACATGTACTATCAAAGAAGTTGATTCATAGGCAGAGGACCTACGTAATTTGGTCGCGTTACCTCAAACCCAGCCGTCAGATCACGACTAAGGTTAAGTTCACACGGTACAATCCTGCACGTTTCCTGCACGTTTAGTATACGTTTAGTAATAGTGGCGCATACAATGTATATAAAACCATTCACACGTCGATTGTACAGCACGTTTTGTTGTGTCATTATATTGTCACAATTAGACATCGGATTACATGCACGATCAAAGTGCCGAAATATGCATGCAAGTATGCACGATAAATGGCCGAAATATGCACAAAATATGCACAGTCAAAAGTCACTTATTATTAAAATTTATAATTTTTGTGAAGAGCTAAAGCGTCAATTTTATAATTTCATAAAATCCAGGATTTTTAATTTTTTATACAGCACCAATAATAAATTTCTACCAACATTTTCCGATTGCAATCTTAATGTACCATGGAAGTTTAAGAAATCGGTAACTACCGTACTTTGTTCCAATTTTTTACTAATGTTGCCAAGTACAAAGAAAATTTTTGTTTGTAGAAAGATATTGTACCTATCGGGTGTATTGCATTCTTTTAATGGGGATGGAGCCACATATTTGAAGTGTTTTTTAATCTATACCTCTGTTTTGTGGCCACGGTGTGTGTCATGATGGCTAGTTTGAAGACTGCGAGGGCATGAAACTACCGAAATATGCACTATCAACGAAAAATTGCCAAAATATGCACTAACGCCTAAAAAGTGCCATTATATGCATTTGCATATGCAAGTATGCAAATGCATATAATCCGATGTCTAGTCATAATACTTTGTATGCGCCACTATGACGTATACAGTATACGTGGGAGAGCCATGCTTCGGCACGAATGGGCCGGCTCGACCGGAGAAATACCACGTTCTCACAGAAAACCGGTGTGAACAACCGGAGGCCCAATCCCCTACCCTATTCCCTTCCCTTCCCTCATCTATTCCATTCCCTTCCCTTCCCATCCCTACCCTCCCCTATTGCCCTATTCCCTCTTAAAAGGCCGGCAACGCACCTGCAGCTCTTCTGATGCTGCGAGTGTCCATGGGCGACGGAAGTTGCTTTCCATCAGGTGACCCGTTTGCTCGTTTGCCCCCTTATTACATAAAAAAAAATGTACTGCAAGAAACGTGCAGGTTTGTGCCGTGTGAGCCAAGGCTAAGGCTGCGTCCCCATCAGACACGGCGCGGCACCGTCACCGTGTTACGGTACGACGCCGCCACCGTGATACGGTACGGCGCCGCACCGTGTCACGGTGCCGCGTACGGTGCACCGCGCGCCCCTATTCTGGGTGAAACTTCCGAACAAAAATTGTGTCCAAACTTAAACGAGGCGCTTATTTGGAACAGATAAAAATCGGCCAAGTGCGAGTTAGGCTTGCGCACGAAAGGTTCCGTACCATTATTATAGAGAAAAATAACCAAAATAAGTGTATTTTTTGTATGAAAGCCGCTTAACTATTAAGTTTATTTTAATTTTACCATCAATTTTTAAAGTATAAATACAATTGTGTATTTTGTGAATATTTCAAGTGCCTATCTGTTGTAAATATTGGTATAGAGCAAAAAATAGCAAAAATAAATTTCCTCTGTTTCTGTTTCTTTTTAATCTTCGTCTTAGTAACAACAAGAGAAGAATTCTTTCGCGATCCATATCCAGACAAGCATTTTCGTTCGAGCCAAATATCGACTGAATAGGGACGCGGGTCGGCGCACCGTACGCGGCACCGTGACACGGTGCGGCACCGTACCGTATCACGGTGGCGGCGTCGTGCCATAACACGGTGGCGGTGCCGCGCCGTGTCTGATGGGGACGCGACCTAAGTGCCTAAACACACCGCCGAAAATACGCGGCCAAAGTTCGGCATGATTACGTCAGCAATGCGCTACGCATACAATATAACGCGACGTTATTTCGGCATGGTGTGTCATCGGTAATTTAAAATACATTGCAGGCGCAATCATGCCGAACTTCGGCCGCGTTTTTTCGGCTTAGTGTGTTAAGACACTTATATTGAATTGACATAATTCGGCCAAATTATGTAGGTCCGCCATCTGCCTAGGAATCAACTTCCCTGAACATACTATACGCATACAATATCATAATATTTAGTCCGCGTCGTAGTTTACATGAGCCGTCTGATGGCGCGTCGTCATTGCGCCTCGTAGGTGCTGGTTACGAGCGTGGAGGCGACCTGGTTGCGGCCGACCCGGCGACCGTTCACCAGCAGCAGCATAGGGTTGTTAACGCGGATGGACTTGAACTCGTACTTCTGGAATTTTGAATACAGGTTGTTACAAAACTAAATACTACGAATAATAAAAACTAAGGAAGAGTAACTGTGTCAAAGTTCCGATTCTACAAAATGTGACCCGAATACATTCAAGAATTTTGTGTAATTGGGTAAGGCCGAGAATTTTTACACTTAGTAACATAGAGTAACATAGATACTTCTATGTTATGGGAACGTAAAAGTAACGCGAAAGGTATGTAAGGCCGATTTCATAGTGCACCTTTTTATGTAAAACTTTATGCCTTATACGGGGTGTAAGGGACAGCGTCCCGCAAACTTATAGGGGTTGCTCAGTCAACGAAACTGACCAAACACCACCAGGAATGAGGAATTATTTTCAGGAATGAAAAAAAATTGCTCGATCAGACAATTTGTATGGATAAACATTTTTTTTTATTTCCCCTACCAGTTTGCGGGACGCTATTGCTTTCACCCAGTATATGTAATATATGATGTGCATGGATAACAAAAAGATATAAAACCAATTTTTTCTATCAAAATATCATGTTTTTTACTTTGATTAAGTACATAACTAAGTACCAAATAATTCAATAAAATTGTTATTTAAAATCTTTGGTACTAAAATACCTAATATACTATAAAATTAGTTTTTTATCAAAATTAAGTAGTAACAAAAACATAACATTGTTATTGTTCCTCTAAATCTTCCAGTACACAGAAAACAATCAAATTTGTTTTTCATGAAAAACTAAGCAAACAAAAAACAATAGTAATTACAATAGTAATTAACGAAGATATGAATAAATCCTTACAACACTTCAACGTTACGTTACATACAATGAACGTTACCGGTAACATAGAAGTAACATAGAAGCGAGATTTTGTAGGCTTTAATTGACCATTAATCGATAATTTGAGCTCAATTTGGACCAAATACACACGTCACGCATTGCTTCTCCGCTTATTCATATTTCTATTCAAAACAGGTGTAATAAAAACTGTTATTTACCTTTGAAATCGTCTAAATTCGTTTAAAAAAAACTCCGACCAAACACATGCGTGCATTTTTGCTCGATTCTACAGACAACAAACAAGCGTCTTTTTTAAATTTTATTATTCGCAATAGATACTTAGTGTTGCCAGTGTCAATACAAAATAGTGCCACAAAAGATTAACATTGTTTAGAGGTGAAATTATGGTAACATACAAAATCGTAACATAGAAGCGAAAATACGGGGACAAACATTTAAATTTCGGTAAAGTCATGAAATCTGCTTATTTAAAAAGATCAATCACTACGATTAAATTGCTAAGTATCAGAGTATTTAAGTCAGTTCTTATGAATTTGTCTTTCAATGGAAAAAAATACAAATTTTTAGTTCCAAGTATTTGGATACATGAAAAAGACAGCGAGTTTTTTGCAATATTTGGGGTAACCGACCAATTTACCTCACTGTAGTTCTTAAACCATAAAGAGTATTTTAACTTTGATATGAAATTGTATGATTCAGATCCCTACAAAATACAATCAAAGTTATTTAATTAAAAATTACTAGTTAGTTTTTTTTAATATGCAGACAAAAATTGGGACACTTTTTACTTTCGAAAAGTGTAAAAATTCTCGGCCTTACCCAATTAGTAATTACTAATTATAGAAGTGACAATCATTGTCAACTGCTTTTTGTCAATTAGAATGTAGTGTTTCGTAGCTATTGCCATATTATTTTAGTGTGCGAAAAGAACCTAGAGAACCAAATTCAAAACGATTGAAGTATGGGAGTAACGTTTCCCCAGTTTTATTATTCGTAGACTAAATATTTAAATAATAATAATTCTTTATAGTTTAACATCTGTATGTGTTCCTTGTGGAGAGTTCACTGTGAAAATGGCAGCGCTGAAAGACCATACTTTTTTTAAAAACAGTCAAGCTGAGTTGTGACTTGTGATCTACATTAACCAGAAGGAACTCACAATACAATAAAAAATTAAGCTATTTAAGGACTCCCTGAGTAAACATTTGGTTAGTATCATTATATCGCCCATGACTACGAGGGCTGCTATTTATGTATCCGGAACTGGCCACTTACAAGAACAATATTTAAAAAGTAATTACAACATTTGAAAATAGAACTCTTTGGTTGAAGAATACATTTTGTTTCATGTGACTGTCAATTATTTTTCCATTGTGGCGTCATTTTGAAAATTGCGTGTCTTCATTTGCCATGGATTTAACGCGTGAACATTTTCGTGCAATGATTTACTACGATTTTCGGCGTGGGCTAAATCAACAACAGTGCTTTATTCAACTCACCGCAATTTTTGGAGATGAAGCACCATCAAAAACCACTGTTTATCACTGGTACAGTGAGTTTAATCGTGGGCGGTCTATGCTCACGGATGAAAATAAAGAAGGTCGCCCAAAAACAGCTGTTGTCCCACAAAATATAGATGCTGTGCGGGAACTAATAATGCGTGATCGTCATTACATATCGTTCGTCGTTACATATCGCGAGATAGAGGCGTCCTTAGGCATAAGTATGACGAGCATACATAAGATATTACACGAGCATTTGGCTGTAAAAAAAATATGTTCGCGTTGGATTCCGCACAACTTGACAATCGATCAAAAACGGGCTCGTGTCGATTGGTGCAAAAAAATGATAAAAAAATACAACCGTGGTACGTCAAAAGCCGTTTATAATATCTACACAGGTGATGAATGACCCCGAAACTAAACAACAGTCAACGGTGTGGGTGTTCCAAGATGAGCCGAAACCAACAAAAGTTACTCGTGCAAAAAGTACTTTGAAGCAAATGGTCGCCTGTTTTTTTGGAATTAATGGACATGTGGCTACAGTGCCATTAGAGAATCGTAAAACGGTTAATTCTGAATGGTATACGACCATTTGTTTACCAGAAGTCTTTGAAGAAATAAGAAAGGACAACCGACAACGCAGAATCATATTACTTACATGAAGACAAATAACAATAACTTTATAGTAATCTACATGCAAATGAAACAAATAACACTGTTTTACTGCTTTATTTTTCACTTCATAAAGATCACAACCCCTGCAAGCTCTTTGCGGTCTGCCACTCACTAAAAGCTGGTTCTCACTTTTTCAAAGAAACTGTAACATCCTGCAATGGCTAAAGTGTGGTCCTAAACTTGGAAATCGTCGCACTGGCAGGCGACGTGATAGTTGTTACAGATGTTTCGCAACAACACAGCACAGGTGTTAATTGTTGTTTTTCTTGTCAATGTGTTAAACTCGTCACAAACAGCTCCTTATTCAACCCTTGTAATGGGTTTTAAACTCAGAGTCAGACAGTTCCAGTGCCTGGGCTCGGTCGCGATTGCGAGGTCTAATAAGGACCTCGCAATCGCGACCATAACAGCTAAATATAGCTGAATTTCTGGCTGCATCTCTTGTTTCTCCTTCAGGAATGGCTTCTAATATGAGCACTGTATGCGCCAATGTTATAAAAATACGTTTTACAGTTTAAAAATTGACGCAAAACACCACTAACCTCTCAGCGATAAACAAGCAATCGGTAAAAAATCACCTTTGTTGTGATCGCTATTTGACAGTTCAAATTGCTCGCCAATCGCGATCGCATTGCTGTCAAAAGCCTACGTGATACGAAATAAATTGCAAAAGTATGGAGATTTAGCGATTGTTATGCAATTATAGTTCCTTGATTGTTCGGCAGAGGCAGTACTGTCGCTCGATTGCTATCGTATTGTTTTTGCTGATACATAATACGAAATTGCGATTTTTGCGCAATTTTTGCACAATTTTTGTTATCGTTTTGCTTTCGCGAGATATGGATGGTATACGACCATCTGTTTACCAGAAGTCTTTGAAGAAATAAGAAAGGACAACCGACAACGCAGAATCATATTACATCATGACAATGCTAGCTGTCACACCTCAGCTGAAACAACTCAGTTTTTGGAGGATCAAAAGATCGAATTGACTGGTCATCCGCCGTACAGCCCTGATTTGGCACCTAACGATTTCTTTTTATTTCCATATGCGAAGAACAAATTACGTGGTCAACGTTTTTCGAGCCGCGAAGAGGCTGTTGATGCGTTCAAAATGCACGTTTTGGAGATACCTCAATCAGAATTGAAAAAGTGCTATGAAAATTGGTTCCAGCGTATGCAAAAGTGTGTCGATCATTGCGGCGAATATTTTGAAAAGCAATAAAACCATATTAAATGATATATGTTTGTTTCTTTTTTTAATATTCTTTATAATTTTTATATAATAAAAGTATTCCATTTAATTCAAATGGAATACTTTTAAACATACATCAGAAACAAGGTTTATTTTTAAGTAGTAAAACATTTTCTTTACGACTAATTATTTTATGCATAATCTCCAATATAATGAAGTGTGCAACAATAAATAAAAGATTTAGTATTGTATTATTTAATAATAACAGGAATATATTATAACCAATGTTAAAAAGATTTATTAAAATCAGAATACTGCTTAAAACCCATCAATCCCCAAGCGGCAGGCGGCTGCCGCATAACAATTGAAAATCTATTGTGTCTGGTGTCTGCGTTTCCCGCGATGGAGGTGCTTCAAGCTCTTATATGCATAATATTAATTTCTTTATTAGTTTTTCATCGTGATGTTTTAAATATCAATATTGTAAATATTAAAATGTATAATATTCATCAATATAATTGGACTTTAATATTGCTGCCTAGTGCCTAATGTTGTGTTACATGATACTACGGAATACAGATTATGAAATATACAGAAAAGTATTATGCTAAGGAATGTTTGTTAATTGTTCTATTAATAGCTGTATTCTTGCTTTGTATTTTAAAATAAATGTCCAAATAAATGCATGTTTGATAACAAAAACAAATTTCATTTAAAAGTATACTTACATACTGTTTTTACTGTATTCTAAAATATGTAAAGTCTATTGTTAATATTATGCTATTCGTTAATACTTTTATTTTTTGTCAGACTTTGTTTTCCCTAAATATTTACTTACTTAATGTAAAAAGTAAATTTACAATAAGTACTTATAAAGAAATATTGTGTTAAATGAGATTTTCATTTATTTAAAGCCAAACTTTAAATAAAAATATAACAACAGCTATTACTTTTATTACAAATTTATTTCATACTTACAAAGTAAAGTTTTTATTAATTATGTACTTTATAAATTTATCAATATCACTACTTCAACTCCTTCAGTGTAGTCTATAATTTATGTATAGTCTATAAAGTTGTTACTTTGTTAATAATTATAGTTCTATTAATAGCTGTATGCTGTTTAGTATTCCTAATAAATTACATATTTAATACAAATGTGGGTTTCTGAAACAAAAACAAAATGACATTCAAATTATTAAAGGGTTTTTATTGTAATCTCACTAAAATATGTTTTCTTAGTAGTTAATAATTATTATCAGTACATATATCAGTTAAACTGTATATATCTTTATACAATCTCTTTATAAAATGGCAATTTACAAAATAAAAAAATAAAGTACAAAGTGAGTTTTTATTTATATAAACCCCAAACTTTATGTAACACTGTATATTATGACAACTTTTATTATAATTTTAACATGACAAAGTATAATAATATGTAGTTTCACACAGACATCTATCTTAACACAAAGTTATTCATTATAAAATGATTTTAACAATAATATTATATTTGTAATAACTAAAAAGTACAAGTCAAATATTGTTGATTCAGCAGCACTCCGTAGTTTGTCATCTATATGTTACTTTGAAGCAGACGGCCCAGCTTCCATGAAATCCATATCTGCAAAATAAAGATATTTTGAGAAACAAATTTTATTTCTTTGTATAGTCAACTAATTTAAAATTTACTGTAAGGAACAACTACTTCTACAGAAATCATCCAATAGTATTGTATTGGATGGTTTGGCTTTTCAGCAGTGGCGGGGCAAGACCAAAATTTTATGTGGGCGAGATACATTTTGCGAGGCCCCCTAGGCCCAAATTGATTATTTTTAGACAATCATGTTTTTTATAAATAAATTGTGAGTCTCAAATCGCGTCAATTCCCAAACAAAATCCTCAGGGTCCAAGAGGTGAGAGGCCCCTTGGACCGCGAGGCCGTGGGCGGTCGCCCACATCGCCCACGCCTTGCGCCGCCTCTGCTTTTCAGCCTCACTGTATAAACTCACTACAGCTGTACCTAATAAAAATATAGGTATTAAGTTTATGTTTTTAATAAGTTAGATTGAAATTGTAGAACTTACAAATTTGTTGAAGCAGACGGCCCAGTTTCAATGAAATCCATAATATTTGCAAAATAAAGTTATTTTAAGAAAAAATATTTACTTCTTCCTATAATTCAAAACTAATGTAAAATTTACTGTACTAAGGAACAACTACTTTCACAGATTTGGCATTTCGGCCTCACTGTATAAACTCACTTATCTAATAAAAATATAGGTACTTATTAAGATTATGTTTTTTAATAGGTTAGTTAGAAATTGTAGAACTTACTTAGTACTTACAGAGTATAATAAATTTCTATGTTCACCATCACCAAATAGGTACTAGTGCTCATCGATGAAAGCCAAGACTTCATTGTTGACTTTGTTTATTGGTAGGCCAAATCATCATCTTTGATTACCAGCAGCATCAGCATGCCCCAAAGTACCACCTCTGTTAGCCATCTTCATCTTGCTATTGCTTTTAACTTTTAAGGTCAGCCCAGTACTACAAAAATAGAAAAGTGTTATGAAAAAGCAAGAAAGGGAGAAGTAACATCAAGAAAGTACAAATTAAAGATGCTTACCTTTTTCTATTGTTCTCAAGATTTTGTTGATTTAGATTCTAGAGCTTAAGGCTTATGGGCAAGATTATTCTACGGTTTTCAACAGCTTCTTTTCACATTGACCCAAGATCCTTTGGCTATTTCACAAGGAAATCCAGCTGATACATTGGTGATTAATACCAAAGATTAATTTTACAGTATTGTACTCATAATATTATAATCTCGCTCACTTGTTATTTTGTTCACGAAACAATTACAACTAAAGCGAACCCTCAACGCAGACTGCAGAGTACTTTTGTATACATTAGGAACGTGACACTAATTATTGTAAACATGGTCGAAGTTTGTTTGATTTGACATTCCAATATTAGTTCCTTTGATTGCTACTAAAATGTTTTTGGCGCTAGTGTACTCGCAAAAGTGCAATAAAACGATAAGCGAGCGATCCGCGAGCGATCGCTTAGCTGATACCACTTTTTTTTATACCCAACAATCGATCGCGAGATTATCGCGCGATTTTTGCTGATGGATTGTCAATTGCTGTTTTTACGTGATAGCCCAGCCGGATACATAAATAGCAGCCCTCGTAACAATGTCGGATGTGAAAAACAGCAACTTTACAGGAGAGCGATTCAAAGTCTAAATTGTGAATAACTTTTTACTTATTTCAAGTAGAATCATGAAATTTCAGGGTTATGCTCTATAAGTTATTTACGTTTAGTATATTAGTAGGAGTATCCCGTATTTTATGAATAAATATGAGAAAAGTAACTTCTGACCTTTTTAACGGAGTACGAGTAATGCTGATTTGTCGGAAGTGCCAGAACCGACGTTGTTGCTTGTACAAAATCAATGATTGTTTGTCGGAAGTGGCACTTACGCCATTGTTAAGTGATAACTTTTAATTTAAATATATGTCGCATGTAGAAAGAACCAACAAAAATGACAACAATTTAAAGAAAATATATCATTTTTATGGACTTCTGTCAAATAAAACGTAAAAACAATGTATGTATGAAAATACAAAACATTTCTTATGACATTTTCATATGATTCAAATTTTCGTCCGAAATGTAAATTAACTTAAAACATTGAAATTAAAAATTATTGCCATCACTATTTTGTTGAATTTTTGATACCATAACTTAAATTAACTTAACAAAATTAATATATTTTTTTGTATCAATCATAAAGAGGTAAAGTTTGTTTCTTGTTTGGAAAAGTCTTTGTATCTTTGTTTGTATTGAATAGGTTCAAAAACAACTAAACTAATTTTAAAAATACTTTTACCCTCGGTAAGCTACATTGTTTGCAAAGAATATAGGTAGTGTATTATTCAGAAAAATATCAGGGAATATACCGAAAATCGCAAAAATATAACCCAAAGTGGTAAAAATTTGCAATAAATTACATTATTTCGCTTGCGCTGCAAAAAATACAGCTGATTCATAGAAATGATATTACAAATACTTATAGTATTCATCATTATCTACAAAAAATCCGGGTCAGCATGTATTATGTATCTTTTATGGTTAACAAACAATAACCATATTTTCCTTCATTAAAAATTAACTTCAAATCATTTCCTACTGGCGTGGCTTTTTTTGCATATTAACAATTGATCCTTACCTAAATAAATATCAAAATATTCATTGTGATTCTTTAGAGAATAGAATTGTCTTTTAAATTATAACCACGGGGTAAATATTTTAAAAGTTAGGGCAGTTTGATTAAAGGTCAAAACAAGGCGCCGACGCGGCAACGGCGGTGGCTACCACGAATTTGTAATGGAAAATATTATATTTTCCAAGTCGAACAACTTGCTATGGATCTTATCGACATCTGCCAAATACGCTGGAGAGATGAATTTGTCCAAATGTGTGGGAAATACAGAAAATACTGACGAAGGACTGACTGTTTTGCAGGTCCATTAATTTGTCAGCGAAACGAAGTTTGCGGAATCAGGTGGTTCTTAAAAATCTCTACATTTTTAGGGCACTTACGTACTGCCAAAGCCTTCGTTTTCATGAAAAACTTAGATAATTATTTATTAGATTAATTAATCAAAAGCAGTCTTCTTCATCCGAGATTCTCTATTAATTATTCTATGGTATTTTTTGAGAATAATTTACCTTTTACATAATCTGAGTAAATCTATATGTTTGTTAAGACATATTACAAGTTCTGCATTTACAATGTCTACAAGATCAGCAAGGCAAATCAAACTCAACGAATTTGAGAAAATTATAATAGTAGTATAGGAAAAAAATGCCAATGGAAATCTTGTGACTGAAGTTAAACCTAGTGTGAAAAAAGGTCCTTTTAATACCTTTTTTATGATTTTTAACAGTAAAGCTTATGTTTTATTACTATTATGTATTAGAAAAATGCCAAGAAAATCAGCTATTAGAAACCAGATCGCCAAGACACGATTATTGAATTGAAAAATTATATTCATTCATTGTGTATGTGTGCCAACAAAAACATAATTTTCGTACAAAAATTACCTATTTTGAAGCCTTCTGAAAATTGTTAAAAGTCGGTAAGCAACGACAGATATGAAACAAACTCCAAGTGACATTAAAACCAATTAGAAAAATAAGCGAAATGATTATGATGACTGTAATACTACCGACATTTTGCCAATTTATAAATCCCCATAACAATGTTGGAAGTGGTACTACCGACAATTTAACCATTTATAAAACCGATTAAAAATGTCCTATGTGGTACAACCAACATTTTACACATTTGAAAAACCGGTTAAGAACGTTGGATGTGGCACATCCGACAATTTTAAATGACCTACGATAAAATTTTAATGAAGGTAAGTGTTTATGCTATAATCAAATCTAAAGCAATAAAAACATAAGCTATACTGTTCAATATCTTTAAAAAATATAATAAAGAATAGTAAATGCCATTTTTCGCACTAGCATTAGCTTCGATCATAATAATATTTCCATCAGCATTTTTTTCTCTATTACTATATTTTTCTTAGTTTCGTAGAGTACCTACTTTGATTAGCCGTGCTGACCTTGTAGGCATTAAAAATGGCGTCGAAAGTAGAAAAATATATCTTAGGTTGCAAAAAAAACAAGTGGCAGCGCGAGGTCCATTCTCTCCGTTAACATAGTCGGAAGTGGCACATCGAGCGCTCTTACTCGCCCCCGCGTCCCGTTAACAACGTAGGTAGTGACTATCCGACATTGTTAGCGGACTATCTTAGTAATATACGACATTTTTAATGTAGCTATTTCAGAAACTATGCAAAATATAGATTTTTTCTTTTCAGCCAATGATAGCCTTGGTTATAAGGACATGTTTTATGAAATAAAAAAAATTTGTCCATTTTGCACATCCGACATTGTTAATAGTCATGGGCGATATTATGTAGAGAGTAGATACATAATAATTATGTTACATCTAAATTTGTCTTGAGGGTCGAGCGCTTGGAGTCCCGCCACAAAGTGAATTTTAGCTCCTTTGTGGTGAGAGTCCCGACGCACCATCTACCGACCTTCGAGAAGGAGGAGTTCTGGCCGATTGGAGTCGTCTACAGGAGGTTCCGAGGACGACTTCCGAACACGTCGCGCCTCACGTCGCAGACAATACGTGTTAGTGTTAGTTTTTAGTATAATTGTATGTATGTTAGTTTATAAGGTATTTATAATATGGGCCAAGATGCCTGAGTTTAAATAAATAAATAAAAAATTTAAAAAAAATTGCCAAAAGTTTTCACTGAGTACAGGTAGGTTTGCTCCTAACTTTCTCGACTTTACTAGGGTGTGTTAATTTTAATCGTTTTTTTAAACCAACACACTGAACATTTACACGCTTGCATGGACCCTCTTGCGTACTAATACTAGCTCATAGGCACACATACATACGCATTTACATAACGTAAGGCTTCTTACAGACGATCGGCACTTGTCAACTGCCGTCGACAAGTGCCGTTCGTCTGTAAACGCTCTAACCTACACACACTACATACACTCTACAGTATACACCTTACACTTACCACTACATCGGAACTATGTTTGTGCGTTTTAACAACGGGCTCCGGGAGACAGACGGCGTCGCCGATGATGGCACCGCGCCCGCCGGCCCAGTTGTATACCGTGACGCAAACACACGACATACTAGAGTCCACGATCGCGAATGTGCTGGAACAGTAAGATTTATGATTAAAATTTACATTTACGCCTCTAGTACACCGACGCTGCGAAACGCAATATCTGCGAAATAGAAAAAGATGCCATATAACGCATTGCCGTGTGGAGAGTGAGACAGTTCGCAGCATCGGTGTACTAGAGGCGTTAATGACGAAAAATTATTGTTAGCAACAAATATTTAACTACTGTAATGCATAATATTATTTTTATGTTGTTATTTTTGTCTGAAAAATCTACAAGATTTTGTATCTCTTGATATTCAAATCTTATTTTTTTCATAAATCTACCATTCTGAAACGGTATTAAGGATTTTCTTTTAGATATAATTACAAAAGTTACAATACATCCATATAGATCGCAGTGACACTGGAGCTCAAAAATCTACCATAGGGCGGAAGAAATACTTACAAAGGTACAGAATTGTCATTGTGTATTGAACCGACGACTCGACCTAGGATGACTGTGCCTTCATTGGTTCCCTCTTGCAGTGCGTCCAGTCTCGTCAATTTAAGCTGCACATTTTTTCTTGTACCGAATGTATGGAATGTGCTTGGACCATATTCACCAAGCATCTTTTCATCTATGGACTGTGAACAATATTATATTTTAATAAAAATGTTGTGACTAATATCAGTCATTATATTTATTTATATTGTTTGAACTTTTATTCCAATGAGCAATGCCATACTGCTTTTTTAGCGGTGCGTCATCCAAACAGTTTGTATGCTTAATACGGCTGCGCTGTAGTGACGCGCGACAATGCAATAAAATAAGACAGTGTTTTTCAAACTTTTTTATGCCAAAAAGTTGTGAAAAAATATTTCGCGACATCCTCATGTAACATTGAACACAAAATAATTTTAAAAAAGTTACCTGAATCATTTGTGCTAGTCTTTTCCCTTTTAGTTTTCCCCTTGTGCGTTGTAGTTGCTGTGAGTCGTTGAGATATTGTAACAGTTCTGTCAGAGCTTGCTGCGGTGGCTCCCACCCTGGATCCAGACGACTCGCTTTCATAAACGACTCTAAGGCTTCACCATAACACTCTTCATATTTAAGAGCCTGTGTGACAAAATTTCATTGCACATAAGTTTAAAAAAAACTGGGATTTCTTTTTTGCTTCATTATAGAAAGATAACAGGATTTGCAAATGCATTTTTGTGTCGCTTTACACAATAAATTACATGAAATTGCAACCATATTATACTAGAAAAATTACGATAAGTCAACAAAATATAATTTTAAATGATTAGAATACACTTACAACTCCTTCATTGTAGTATAAATCTGGCTGTCCCTTTGCTATAGGGTCTAACTTTGCTTGTTTATAAGCACTCATACATAACTTCAATGTAGCCGGATCTTGAGATATGATGAAGAATTGACATAGATATGCATTTCCTAATACTGTCCACGACACTCCGTCTTTTGTATCAAGTGCGACAGCTTCCTTAGCCATTTCTACACTCTTGAGAACTGAATCTGTTGTTTCGTTTTTTCGACCAAATCTTTCTTGCCGAACTATGATTGATAAGCAGCGAAGGGACAAACGATTCCGCTCCTGAAAATAATAAATGTTGTGGATTTTATATGGTGCAAGTTCAATATTATTGTAGCCAAGTGGTAAAATAGTGTTAGTGTTTTCTAATATTTTTGAAAGAAAGTGCATATTTGCTGAATAAAAAAAAATATTTTAAAATAATTAAGTCTGCTTTACACACATGTTTGAGAGCTCCTTCAAAACTTGCTTTAGCCTCTTTAATATTCATATTTTTCCAATAGCACTCCCCTAGTTCATTCCAAGCACTGACCATGTGTGGGTTGAGCTTAACAGCTTTGCTGAGGCATTGAATAGCACTTGAGTCGTACGACGGACTTATGTTATAGCATTTCCCTTTCAAATAGTGAAATTGTGCACGAAGTTGTATTGGGATTTGAGTATCAACTAAAATAACAAACATTTTAATGTAAACTCTAAGAAAATAAAACTTTCATTTCATTTCTGACGGAAAGTTTCTGATTATGGTGACCATATTATTTCATATTTAATTACCATCCAATGATATTCTACTTATACAGATATGTTACGTCCATACTATTTTCCGGCTTAAATCTCTTCCGAACAATTTTCAAATTCAAAATTGCAAACATTGACAAATTTGACAGATAAGTGAAACAAAAGATACGAAAAACCATTTACATAAAAGAGACAATTCTATTTTTAAACGTCGAATCGTATCGCTGTCTCTTTCTTCGCCTGAGCTATGACGAAAATTCGATTTTTTCCAGATTGTTCGAAAAAATAATTGAAAATGTAAATAATCGAGGTATTTATTGTAATCAAGACATGTGGTAAGAGATTCCATGTGTTTTGTTTACTTTCGAGTCATAATTGGTACATTTTCGAAACACGCACGACGTCATTTTCAATTTATTTTGGTACTTGACAAGACGCGGTACGTTCGTGAAGTGCGTTCGATGGTTCGATGCAGACTAAATAAAGGACGGGCCAATTGGCCCGTATTTGAAGCTTCACAACGCGCGCGGTAGTAACATATCTGCTTTGAGTTTTTTATATAATATATCATTGTTACCATCTATATCTTCAAACTTTTCCAGTAACAAATTTTTCTTCTCTTCAATAAGTTTATTTTTTTCTGAAGCCATTTCTACTGGATGTTTCTCAAAGAACAAATCTCTGTAGGAATATAATTCCTGAAGTTCAACCTAAAATTTTATGTAGAAATATTAGAAATTAAATTCACTAATCATTATTTTTTCAGGATAGTCAATAATATTCAAAAGATTGCACACCGATAACTTTTGTAAAATTTCTTTTGCTTCTTCTAAATTATCTTGGTTACTATCTTCATCCGAATTGTTCGGCATTTTGTATTAATTTCTTCTACGTTATTTGATACGGTCTGTTTTGTTCGTTTTATTATGATTATATATTATAATATTATAATAAAAAGTTTGGTTTAAATTCTTGGGAACCGAACAGAGAAAATAAGTCAAGAGCGGTGATTGCAGATCACAGATTACTAGTATATACTTGCAGATTGACAGACAGTTCACTCACACTTGACACTGACAATAGTGATGGGACTCGAATCACATTTGATTCGAATGATTCGAATCATGACATTTATATCTCGATTCGAGTCAGTTTTTAAATTGGTTCGAACATAATTTGATTCGAATTGTCGAGTTGATTCGAATCCACGAGCTGATTCGATTCCAAGAGCTGATTCGAATCAGGTCAATGCAACGCCCCGCGAAAGATTAGTATTTAGTACCATATAAGGTAATGTTCAGTGCGATTATAGAGACGCGAGCTCTCATTGGGCCGGTGCGGGCGCGAAGGCCTGTGATTGGACGGCAGTTCCCAGCAGTGGAATAAAAGAAGTCGCTTATGCCCTTTTCAAAGGTCTATACTAACTCCTATCGAAAACGATTCAGTGGTTTACGCGTGAAAGCGTAGCAGACACAGACAGAATGATAAATGGACAGCTTCATTTCGTTGTAGTTATGTCTTTCTGTATGATTATTGATTTAAATTGTGATTCGAATCAAGGATTCGATTTGAATCAACAATCTATTCGAATTAAAGATTTGATTGGAATCAACAGTCTATTCGAATCAAAGGTTGATTCGAATCACGATTCGACTATTTTCGTGGTGATTCGAATGGATTCGAATACTCAATTTTGATTCGAGTCTCATCACTACTGACAATCACTTATCACTGACAGACACAATTTTTTTTCTTGTCATGGCGCTCGGCTTTTAAACCATGGCCAGTGTCAAGTAAAGTATTGGCGGGAAAAAAAAATCGTTAAAAATTTACAAAATTTTCAAGTCGTTTTTCCAGATTATCGTCAAGTCGAAAGTCTAGTCAAAGTCTAAAAAGTAGTCGGTAAAGTCGACGAGTCAAGTCAGTTATTTTAGTAAAGTGACGTCACTCTTTCGTATTCTCTATGGAGTGTAGATGGAGGAGAACTATCTCCGTATGTAAAAAGTGTCCGCTGAAATGCGTAAATTAGGGCGTTAAATTGGCGCTTATAGCAAATAATAATAGTAGAGGAGGAAGGAGGGGAAGAGGGGATTTTGGGAGTAGCTCGAGCGTGTCAGATTTAAGCGACTTTGATCAGATTTAAGCTTATTCCACTTATCCTAGCTAGGTTCCTAGCCTAGCTAGGATCCTAAATCGTTTCCGATTTAGTCAAGTGGAATAACATTTAGAAAGCTAGGTTCCTAGCTAGGATCCTACCTAGGAAACTAGCTAGGATAAGTGGAATAAGCGCTTAAGCTTGTATAGGCTTCCGACATGTGTCTAGTTATCATGGTATAGAAATCAGATTTCTCAGGTGGTGGGTTAATTTTTTTTTTTTTTGAATATTGAAATGTCATCCGATCTGACAGATTAAGATAGGGGCTTAGTCACAGATTAATCAGCTTAATACAGGATTAAAACATTGGCTTAATTTTTGACAAATTAATAATATTGATTTGTATGAAGGATCCGTAGCTGATAATATATTATTCTTAACAGAAAAACTTAATGAAAATATTATGCAAGTAGCGGAACGTTAAATTGTTATAGTTCTGGTTCGTCTCTAATTTTTATTGGTAAATCCCGTTGCAATGACAATTATTGTATTCTAATGCAGGCACTTCACATGGCTATTTGTATTTGCTATTGGCTATTTGTTATATTTGGCAAAATTATTGACGAATACACAAACAAGCAAATATAGGCAAATACGGCCCTCCACACATGGACGTCAAATACCAAACTTTTACTTGATTTTCTTTACTTGCCTCTTTGACTCCTTTGATGTGCGTCAAAAACCGACAAAGGTACGGATACGTGTATTTGGTATTGGTCATATTTGTCAAATAGGCAAATAAGGCCAATATTTGTCAAACATACCCTCTACACATGGTGATTGTTTGGCGAATACATCAAATACGCAAATACAAATAGCCATGTGAAGTGCCTGCATAAGATTTTTTTAATGAGTTTTTAGGAGTAAGTCCAGCTTCCCAAAGTATTCCTCTGTATGGGATCCTACTAAAGTTTTGAAGTGTTAATTATCTAAATTTTATCCGTAAGATTGTTTCTCATGATTTATTATGAGAGATTATATTATTGTATCTCATGGCGTTGTCGACGGGACAACGGGTGCAGACTTTATCACTAATGAGAAGAAGACGTTCATTACGAAAATTCACGTATCGTAATCACTATTAAAGATATAATTATAAGACTTCAATGCCGAACCGAACCCAACCGAAACCCAAGACTTATTATTCCAGTCTTTAGAGACAAGCCCTCAATTTGTTTTGCACTCGCGGTGCTATCGTATTTCGAAATAAGTAATAAATATCGAAATCATGTAAATACAGATAGATTAATTATTATTCTTCCTTTTAAGAAGAGGGTTCACAACGCGAGTTCCCAGACCATAAGCCGCTGGATCAAGCAGACTCTGAGTAGCGGCGTGGACGTAAGCATATTTACAGCACACGACACGCTGCTAGTACCTCATCTGCCGGCAGGGCTGGAGTGTCACTAGATCTGATTAAGAAAACGGCAGGCTGGTCACTGGTCAGGCAACTCGTTTTGTTCTGCGCATGTGAGGTACGACCCGCTTTACTCAAAATAAAGATGAATATAAATGACTATTATTTCAATAATAGTCATAAATAAAATGATGTATAATGGTAACAATGGTTTTGTCTTATTGTTTTGTTATTTAACTTGAAATTAGAACTCATGTGAGTTGAACTAATTATTATTAATAATTGATTCATGATATTTGGACAACAAATATAATATTATAGGGAGTGCCTCCGCTGCCGGCGCCGGCTCCCATAAATATAAAACAACGGCTGCCGGCGCTGGCACTCAAAATGGGAGCCGGTAGCCGGTAGCCAGGAGGTAAGGTACACATAAATTATGTAACATATAGATTGAAGGGACATAGATAAATTTGAACAGACACAGTCAAAGGCATGTTAGATATATTGTGGTGTTTCACAATAATTGTTCACTTTAGAGGATTTTGTTTAGAGTGTTAAAACTTGATAGATATTTTTTTTAATAAATGAGTTATAAAACTATAATATCAAGTGTTGTATGGGTGCCACACTATGGAAGTATATTATACTGGAATAAGTGCTAAAATATTACACGAGGGAGCAATGTCAGAATATTAGTACTGTAATGTGTTGTGAAGGAGCTAGATCTTAGGACGAATCCTAACATTTTATGGGCCTTATAGTGTTAACAATTTTATAGTTATTTAGTGCCATGATCGCGGATTGTATTAGAGAACGTTCAGACAATAGCGGATTGTATTTAGAGACCCATCTTCTAGGTCCCTCAAGAAAGAGATTACTCGGGCAAAGCAACAGCACGTCAATAGAATTGGCAAGAGACTTGAGCGCCTCCCCTCGGGAATCCGTGCATTCTGGTCTCTGGCCAAAGCTATTGAAGGAAATTTCTGCAAGCCAACCCTACCATCCCTACACGTAGGAAATGGATCGTTGGCCCAGGACGCAAAAGGCAAAGCCGATCTTCTGGGCAAGCTCTTTGCGTCAAACTCGACCCTGGATGACGGGGGGCAGAAACCGCCGACCATACCGCGTTGCACGAGCATCATGTTGGATATTCGGTTTCATCAGCGTTCTGTGCGAAAAGCCCTCCGTTCCCTTGATATCCAAAAGTCGAGTGGGCCTGACGGAATCCCGCCTATTGTGTTGAAAAAGTGTGCTCCAGAGTTGGCTCCGGTCTTGACGCGTCTTTTTCGGCTCTCCTATTCCACTGGCATCGTCCCGGCTTCCTGGAAGACAGCCTTGGTGCACCCGATCCCCAAAAAAGGTGATCGCTCAAATCCTTCCAACTACAGACCAATCGCTATAACCTATCTCTTCTCGAAGATAATGGAATCCTTTATCAATAGCCAGCTTCTTCGATACTTGGACGGCCAGGGATTACTAAGCGACAAACAATACGGGTTCCGTAAGGGTCGCTCGCCTGGTGATCTCTTGGTGTGCCTGACTCATCGTTGGGCTCAGGCAATTGAGTCGAAGGGAGAGGCATTGGCTGTTAGTTTGGACATTGCGAAGGCCTTTGATCGGGTTTGGCATAAAGCGCTGCTATCAAAGCTTCCATCATACGGGCTGCCCGAGAAATTATGTAAATGGGTCACTAGTTTCTTAGCAGACAGAAGCATTAAAGTCGTAGTTGACGGCGAATGCTCGGAAACTCAGTCTGTTGATGCTGGTGTCCCTCAGGGCTGTGTGCTATCGCCTACTCTATTCATACTGCATATCAATAACATGTTACAGACCAACGGCATTCATTGCTATGCGGATGATAGTACAGGTGATGCTGTATATACCGGCTCCCCCAATATTTCTCAGCAAAATGTCACTGAGAGTCGAAACGAACTTGTGTCTAAGGTGGAGAATTCATTGGAGAAGGTCTCTGAATGGGGTGGACGTAATTTGGTCCAATTCAACCCCGCCAAGACACAAGTCTGCGCGTTCACCACTAAAAAGTCACCAATGGTCGTATATCCTCGTTTCGAGGGCACATCTTTAACCATCTCCCGTAGCATTGAGATACTTGGCGTCAACATATCGAGCGAACTCCAGTTCCGATATCATCTAGAGGGTAAGGCCAAATTAGCCTCGAAGAAGCCTGGTGTTCTAAACAGAGCGAGACAGTACTTCAGTCCGGACCAACGCCTACAACTCTACAAGGCGCAGGTTCGGCCTCATATGGAATATTGTTCTCATCTCTGGGCAGGGGCGCCTAAATACCAACTGCTCCCTCTGGATCGTATTCAACGAAGGGCCGCTCGAATTGTTGACTGCCATAGTGTTTCAAACAGCTTGGACCCCTTGGAATTACGCCGAGACGTGGCTTCACTCTGCATCCTCTATCAGTTGTATCACGGGGAGTGCTCTGAAGAATTGTTCGGAATCATACCACCTGCAACTTTTCGCCATCGTCCCACGCGAAAAACATACCATCCTCATCACCTTGATGAGTGGCAGTCTTCCACAGTGCGTTTTTCGCGTAACTTTCTGCCGCGCACTGTAAAACTCTGGAACGAACTGTCACCAGCAGTATTTCCGGGCCTATACGACCTGCAAACCTTCAAGAAAAGAGCGTATTCCCTCTTAAAAGGCCGGCAACGCACCTGCAGCTCTTCTGATGTTGCGAGTGTCCATGGGCGACGGTAGTTGCTTACCATCAGGTGACCCGTTTGCTCGTTTGCCCCCTTATCTAATAAAAAAAAAATTATAGTTGAATCAGTTTACCCATACGTAGTATCCCCTTAGTAGTCTGAGGTTTACCCACAAAAGTAAATGTAAAGAGAAAAAGAGACTGATAATTCATTCAATAACTGTAATAATACAATTTTATTGCTAATAATGAACATTCTTTCTGGTTAGATCAGGTGTAGCAAGGAAACTTGAAAACCAGTATTGTCAAAAATAGAGAAAATAATTTTGAACAATAGAATATCCAACATATTATCTGTGTTTCTCTAAGGTTATGGGGGAACATCTAGAACCATGCCATGGCACTTGTTTTATGTGTGGGCTGGAGGTTGGGCAGGCCGTTAACGCAGCTCTAGTCCATATAATGTTCTTCCAATGGGTTGTTGGTGTTTAGGCGTCTCTGTGTAATCCGTGGCAGGTGTAAATTTTAAGGAATTTCTCTGAGGGTAGTCCAAGAGATAACAACAAAAGTTTTTGCTCTATAATTATTTTAAGTAAAAGTACATAAATATTAATTTTTAAATATAAAAAAAAAGGTAAACACATGTGCTTATAAGTACCTTGGACAACTGGCAATAATAAATTTTCACAATATTTGCAAACTTCATTAAAACAAAAACATGGATTCACATGCACAATTAAACAAGAATATTCAAGATTTAGTGAAGATGTTTGATGCACGGATGGAGAATTTTGACAAGGCTCTTGCAGAGAAAACAGCACAATCATCGTCCACTGAGGCTTTGGATCTGGTCAAGCTGGCATCGGACTTCAATTCCTTCAAAGCAACAGTTTGGGGTATGTTGTCTCTCTTAAAACAACAAATTGAACTTCTTGCCACTGGGATGGATGCCTAAGAGATGAGAAGTAGGCTCCCAATACTGTTGTTCCATGGTATATCTGAAGACCCTCTGGCTGAGGATGAAGACCAAGTCTGTGCTGTTGTCAAGGATCACAAAATCTCAGACATTGACCCAGGTAGTATCGAGGTATGTCATCGCCTTGGTGCTAAAAATGATCGGCCAAGACCTCTGCTTGTACGCTTTTCTTCAATTAGATTAAGAAATGTCATCTGGTCCAAAAAAAGTAACCTCAAGGGATCCCGTCTCACAGTTTCTGAGTTCCTGACTAAGCCTCGGCAAGAGTTGTTTGTTGCTGCCAGAAAACACTTTGGGATGAGAAACTGTTGGACTGCTGATGGTAACATTCACATTTTGCTCCCAGACCAAACTCGGAAGAAGGTAATTTCCACGCATGAGTTGAGCTCCCTTATTAATAAATTTCCGCTTCAGAATACTCAAGCAGACTCAAAATATGTGAGGCCCAAGAGAGCTAAGACGGGCAGCAAGAAATAAGTAACTATAACATCTTTTTTTATTTTATGCATTCGCTTTTTTTCATGCTTGTAATAGTAGTACTAGATGCTTATTCAATCATTATTGCTGTTCCTCATGTGAACAGTGAAGATCCTTACTTTCAAATAGCTTAATATTGATTTTATTTTGCAAAGTCTATATTAATTACGAGGTACTAGCTTGTAACATTCACAATCGCAGCTACAGTATGTGAAGCACAGACTAATAAGAGATACTACGATGTGAAGTACCTTATTTTCAAATAACTTATTGATTTTTTTTTTTTTAATTGCAAAGTTTACAATAATATTATAAATAACTGAAATTTAAGGTACCTACTACATCTAATAAATAATCACAGCTGACAGCTTGACAAATGACAGACGTCAACTGTCAATCTGTCACCCATATATTTATCATGTATGCCTTAACATTCATACTCCATTTTTTTTTCTTTTTTCATAACTCATTATATGAACATGGAATGTATCATATTATTGTTATGTGAATGCCTGCTTCAATTATTGCCATTGCTTTGCTTTTGCTTCCATTTTATATCCATTTGTTACTAAGCTTTATATCATTAGCTTGGGCAAAGAGTTTTGGTTTTACATGATACTATCCCCTATGATTGATGAAAAACTAAACTTTTAAGTATCTAGTGTTACATATTTATATTTTAATAAGTATTCAAATTATTGTGCATTAGTTGTTTCTAAGTTGTAACTTTTATAGGTATTTATTTAAAAAATCTGATTAAGTTACTTAGTTTGCACAATGTATCAACACTTTCTATAGTCACAACTGTTGCCAAAGTGAACAAGGTGTATTATTGCACATATTATAAATAAAAAGTAATTGATAATATATTAAAATTTAAAAAGTTATTTATACAATAGTATTATTATATTTATTCGTTTATTTATAATTATTTTATTTATAATGGATAATAGTGGTTATTATGATCTTGAAAATAGTTTTCATTCGTGCTCTTCATCTACTGAGTTTCTTAGCCTCAGCAGTGGATCAAGTTCCATTGAATCATTACCATTGGACAAACGTTTAAATGATATTTTTACCAATAGCCTTCCTTCCTTAAACCTAGTGCATATAAATGCGCAGAGTATACCGGCTCATTATTCCGACCTTATTACAACTTTTGAAGGCGTTTCGGTGGATTGTATTCTGGTATCTGAATCGTGGCTCAAACCCTCTCTCCCGTCGACACTGTATCCTCTTCAAGACTTTATCTTAATACGCAACGATCGACGCGATGGTAGAGGCGGGGGTGTGTGCATTTATGTTAGAAAGGGCATCTCGTGCAAAATAGTTTCCCAATCTCCTAATACTAATCGTGGTCAGCTAGAATATCTTTTGCTCGAGATTGTGGTCTCCCATAGCAAAGTACTTTTAGGTGTATTGTACAGTCCTTCCTCTGCGGTCAACTATTTTGAGGGTCTTGAGGAGTTAATTAGCTGTTATTACCCTTATTATGAGCATGTAATTTTCATGGGCGATTTCAACACATGTTTATTGAAAAATGACCACAGAGCTCTTAAGCTCCAAAATTTGATTGGTTCTTTCAACATGCATATATTACCCCTATCTCCTACACATTTTTCTGTCAACTCCGATCCATCTCTCATTGACCTCATGTTGATCTCCCAACCCTCCAAAGTAGTTTCCTATGGTCAATTAACTGCTCCCTTTTCATATCACGATCTCCTATATATGTCTTATAAGTTACGTCGTCCTAAAAATAGAGCCAAAACAGTAATGCAACGAAGCATTTCCGGAATTGATATCAACTCCTTAAGACAAGACTTCAGCCTAGTCGACTGGATTCCTCTCTATGAAGCTTCTTCTGTGGACAGTAAAGTAGATATCCTCAACTCGACAATAACAAGAATCTTTGACAGACATGCTCCTCTTAGACCAATTCGCGTTAAACGATTACCAGCACCCTGGATAACATCTGAATTAAAGAACCTGATGTCCAAACGGAATAAAGCCAAGACTAAGTGCAAACGTTCTCCTACTGAATCGAACATTAAAATCTATAAGAATCTACGTAACACATGCAATAGAATGTGTAGAGATGCCAAACGTTCCTACATATTCAAATCTGCGGAAAACTTATCCCAGGCTCAACTGTGGAAATTCCTTGGTCGGCTTGGTGTGGGTAAAGGTAGTATGGATCCTACTCCTACCATAAATATGGACGAACTTAATAAGCACTTTGCTGAGCCACCTCTGCTTCTATCCAACACCAACAAAGCTGCTTGCTTAAACTCTCTTCATAATAAATCCCCTCCTTTGCATGATGACTTTAATTTAAGTAACATTACGGAACATCAGGTTCTTACTAGTCTTCGCTCTATCTCTTCTAAGGCGTTTGGTTGTGATGGCCTTAGTAGGGACATGTTAATGCCCATCGTCGATCTGTTGTCCCCGGTCATAACCCACATCATTAATTATTCCATCACCTCAGGCTCCTTTCCGTCCATTTGGAAACATGCTCATATAATACCCCTTCCCAAAACTTCCAATCCCACTTCACATTCCGACTTCCGGCCCATCTCCATTCTACCTGTGATATCCAAAGTCCTAGAGCAAGCGGTAGCCAAACAGTTATCTGACTTCCTAAATACAAACCAGATTTTGAGTCATTACCAATCTGGTTTTCGTCCAGGTCACAGCACTACTACAGCTTTGCTAAAGGTAAGTGATGATGTCAGACTTGCGATGGATAACAAAATGCTCACGATTTTGGTCTTACTGGACTTCAGCTCCGCCTTCAACTCGGTGGATCACGATATTTTGTTAGCTATACTAAAATCCATTGGTGTCTCGCCATCTGCACTCTCATGGTTTGACTCATACCTAAGAGAACGAAAACAGCGTATTTCCACTCCAGACAGATGCTCTGAATGGGTCTATACATTGGTTGGGGTCCCGCAAGGAGGAGTTTTGTCTCCATTGCTTTTTGCAATTTTTATAAATGAGGTAACTAAATTCATATCCTCTGCTTATCACCTTTATGCAGACGACCTACAAATCTTTAGGCACTTCACCATTGACAACATTGAGCTTGCGATTGGCTCGATTAACAACGACCTTTTAAATATTGAAAAATGGGCTAACACATTTGGTCTACTTGTTAACCCGAGTAAATCGCGAGCTCTTTTAATTGGCAGTAGGCAGCTGCGTTCGAAGATTAATTTTAAATCTCTAACGAAGGTTACTTATAGTGGCAGCATGTTGGAGTATAGTGACAAAGCCAAAAACCTAGGAGTAATTTTTGATTGCCACTTTTCCTGGTTACCACATATTAACGAAGTAAGCAAGAAACTTCACCATTCATTGCATGCGCTGAAGAGGCTGCAAAATTTTCTTCCCATCCCTGCAAAAAAGCTTTTGGCGCAATCTTTACTTCTTCCTCTTTTTGATTACGCTGACGTGTGCTATTTAGATGTAACTAAAGAGCTTCTCAGAAAACTCGAACGGCTACAAAACTCGTGCATTCGATTTATATATGGATTGCGCAAATCCGACCATATATCCGAGTTTCGTAGCAAGTTGCAATGGCTTCCTATTCGCCTGCGGCGAGATATGCATGTTTTAATATTACTATTTAAAATACTCAAACTCTCATCTTCTCCCTCGTATCTATTTGAGCGATTCTCTTATACAGCTCCAAGTGAAAGACCTGCTCGCTCTTGCCATCATAGGAAGGTACTAGACACTCCGTGGTACAACACAACTTTTTATGAAAACTCATTTACAGTTAGAGCTGCCCAGTTGTGGAATGCTCTGCCTGAAGACATTCAGCAGAGCCCAACAGTGGGCACCTTCAAAACAAGATTGAAGAGTCACTTTATGTCAACTTTGAACACTTAATTGTATTATTATTAGTATATGTAGGTTTATTTATTAATATTATATATTATAGTATATTTTAATATTAGTATATTATAATATTTTATTATTAGTATATTTTTGTATTAGTATGTATTAATATAATATTTTAGTGAATATTTAATGTATGTAAGTATAATGTACTTTAATATAATATTTAATGTCAATAATTATTATTCTCTTTATGTTAGTCATCCTTTCATCTTGTATATTAGTTTTTAGTGCATGTTTAGTTTTATTAAGTTTTCATTATTCTTTTGTGTACTATCTATAAATTCTCTATTTTTCTCAATGTCTTGTAGGTCTGCTGGCAGAGATCTCTTCTAGAGATAAGCACACCGATGTACTCTATTAATGTATGGTATATTTTAAGCTAGTTTTAGAAAATTGTACATAAAGAATAAATAAATAAATAAATAAATAAATGGGTAGCCCACCCGGTGGGGCGGCGCAGTAGCCATCTGCATCCCAATGCTGGGTTGGTCTTCTCTTCATTATGGTTATAGTGTTAAGTTAGGTTTAGGTTAAATCTAACTTAAGGTTTGGGTTAGGTTTGGGTTAGGTTTGAGTTAGGTTTAGGTTAGGTTAGGTTTGGTTCAGGTTAACCTAACCTGGTTTTCAGATTGAGGGTTGTTGAACCCAAATTTTCATCGAATGTAGGTTTAAAAAAAAAGTTTCAAGTGGTTTCCAACTTCCAGGTTTTTAGGAAACAAGACCATGGGTTTGTACTTGTATATCCATCGTAAAGAAAATATACTTTGGTAAGAAAACAGTTGTGAAGTAATTAATATGGGTACATTTAAAATTAATGTTGTTTTGCAAAGCGATATTATTATTCATCGTATTACAAATTTACAAGTTAGATAAGGAGCCATTATTAAAAAGTAGAACAACATACATTTTAGAAAAAAAAAAATATAATTTGAATATCAGTTTTAATAAGGGCTTCAAAGATTGAAAATAAGTTTTCCTGACATTATAATATGGTCGGCAAGAAGCCTACGACAAACAAAAATTTCATTTCAGGATTGTAATTTTCAATAGGTACAAATGGAGCTATAATAAATAATTGGCGATAGAAAAATAATCTCGCAATTATTGAGGTAAAGATGCAAATTTTACAGTTCGAATTTAAAAATAATTAAAGTTATGAAAAGGATTATGATATAGCTTGCTGGCTACTATAATAATCATTGAGTTGAAAACCTTTTACAGGTCGATGAGTACAATCGACTAGTTTTACTTTTTTTTATTGTAGATTAATTAGTAAATGAAAATTATCCATGGCTTTGTTATGGCACAACTTTCAAAATTTTCAGAAGTTATAAAACCTATTTAATTAAAAGTGAATTTTCAATTCTGTAAGACTGTTGAAACTCGAGAGGCACTAAACCGATTTGGCTAGTTTTAGCCTTAAAGTATTTGATGTAGGCTAGGAGTAAGTTGACAAAATATCTTGGAAAGGAAGTGATACGAAGGTTAACCAGGCTTACTTTTTATATGGGTATTAAAGTCTAGACAGAGATGGTGTTTGATAGATAAACCAAATTGATAATAATCACACAGTAATAAATACAGTGTCAATAAGTTGTGGTAATGAGGCAGAATGACCGAGCTGTTTTTGTAAAGTCAAGTGAAGCTGTTATATTTTGATGAGTTATTTTTAAAATTTGCATTTAGTTGTGTGATAAAGTTAAAATTATTTGTTTAGAATTTGATAAATGAGTTGATAATGATGGTATTCCTCAGCATTTTGACTATAGTCTGTTTTGGGTGACCAATCTTTTAGGTCTGAGCTCTGGGTACATAAATTAATATTTTCTTAGAGGAATAATTTAACTTCCTTGTGAGGTGTCAACCTGGTGAAAGATTCTAACGATGGATCTATCATGACAGGTGTGACTGGCCGTGTCAGGTATGTTAATGCCGTGAAGC
This sequence comes from Polyommatus iphigenia, assembly GCA_963422495.1. Classification (NCBI taxonomy): domain Eukaryota; kingdom Metazoa; phylum Arthropoda; class Insecta; order Lepidoptera; family Lycaenidae; genus Polyommatus; species Polyommatus iphigenia. Next base: position 27,840,337 of record OY730181.1, on the reverse strand, counting down.
TGGTGTGATGTCTGGACACTGTGTAGTGGGACAAAACACGACAGTTTGTGAGAGATGTAAATGCTGTGCTGGTTAGCCTACTGTGATGATGATGAAACATAAGAGTTTGACAAAAATGGTACTGCCTAATCGGACTGATGAATCAATTCGGACATTACATGGCAGTAGGTAATGGGATTGATCATGACAGCCCAATGACTAATTGGACTTTGACTTTTACTTTCCAGAACTTAGATTTTTCCTTTTCAGAAAGTTATTAAAACACTTCGAGAACGAAGTGTCTGTCAGAATGGCCGTGTGAGGTACGACCCGCTTTACTCAAAATAAAGATGAATATAAATGACTATTATTTCAATAATAGTCATAAATAAAATGATGTATAATGGTAACAATGGTTTTGTCTTATTGTTTTGTTATTTAACTTGAAATTAGAACTCATGTGAGTTGAACTAATTATTATTAATAATTGATTCATAATATTTGGACAACAAATATAATATTATAACATTATTTTTGAACACGTCAATAAATCTTTAAACAGACAATATTAATTAAGGTTTCCGGTTATCATACTTTTGTTACAAAAAGTAAATGGTTTAATTAAAAATCTAATAATTGAATATTTGATTTATAATGATTTTCAGGATGATTGTAACTATGAATCATTGTGTTTATGATATTAGATACAAAACCTGGTAGTCAGAGGTGGGGCAGAGTGATACGTCATTGGGATTGTTTTAGATGTATATAAGGTGGGTTGTCTGATGGAGCGGGTTCACTCTCTCTCCTGCCGTAAGCTTTGTCACTCTGTCTCCTGTCAATGTGAATTGGCTCTGAGTACTTCGAACAGAGATCGTTATAAGTTAAGTATTTAAAATATTTTATTGGTTTAACCGCTTCTAGGCCTTTTGGCTTTGACCAAAGTGTAGTATCTGTTCTTTTCAACTTAATAATTGGAAATGAGGAAAAGCTAAGTGAATAATTATTGTTTAAATGTATTTACAAGTCATATAAACTAAGTTTTATTTACTGGTGTTTATGATCTATACCTACAATACTTTTATTTTGCAAGCCTAAGCAATTTCTGACACGCGCTTTTATAAACAACCTCTGATTAATATTTCAGATAATAAGCTTTGTTCAAGCTGTATTAAATAAAAATACACTTTAATAAATTAAAGACTGATATTAATGTAAAACTAAATATAGTTATTCGACTTGTTATGCACATGGGTGTTGTTATGATTATTATGACTGTTTTATTCTGCTACAAACGCTAAACATCTACGAGTACCTGGTTAATATGAAGTCTCTCAGATGCAACATCGAAATAAAATTTATGGTTAAACGAACTTACCTGAAGTGAAGTTCAACCAAAATCTTGTGAGATGCTGCATCTGAGAGACTTCACTCCCTCCCAAACCCTAACACGAGGCATGCAGATGGCGCATGCTGCGTGAGGACCCCAAGAAGCAGAATAAAAGCCTCGCGGAGTCCTACTTCTCTGAAACAAATGAAGCCGAGCGGGGGTTATGGCTCGGTCGAGCGGCGAGTGAGTGAACGAGTAGTTTTTAAATCTTTTTAAATACTTATCTAAAAATCGTGTAGTGATGTTGTAGGTCGTAAACGGACTACCTGGTTATTATGAAGTCTCTCAGATGCAGCATCTCACAAAATTTTGATTGAACTTCACTTCAGGTAAGTTCGTTTAACAATAAAATATATCTAATATTTAAAACTCCCGCGTTACGGTGTGCGTGGTTGAACTCCTCCGAAACGGCTTGCCCGATTTTCGTGAATCTTAGCGAGCATATCAGCTGGGGTTGAGAATCGGACAACATCCACTCTTCTATCTTTATATTGATGAGTGTATTAATTAGTTGAATAAATATTAGTAAACTGCCACAACTCGAGACCAACGGCGACCATTGTTTGTGTGACGGGATAGCAATCATGGACTTTGCCATGGTGACATACATATTTAGTCACCTCAACAAAACAATAATATGGGCGAAATACTTTATATGGCAAAACAACGTATGCCGGGACAGCTAATTATGTTATAATAATATATATTATAAACGTTAAGACTTAAATATTTACATCTTTGTTGTGGATTTAATACACCCATGGCACTATTAACCATAAAACATTATCAAAAAAGGGGCGCCTGAGGCTGAAGAATTCTCGCCTAGACCACTGATATTGTTAAAGCCTAGTAGTGATAACGCTTCAACTGCCGTAAGGCCCAAGTGGGCCGCGATAACAATAGAAAGGCATTGTGTCTTGTTTTTCCGCGATAGAAGGAATAAAGCCTAAGTAGGCCTGGTCTAGTTTCCTTCTTTATATTTTTTGTGAAAAAAATGTTAGCGCATCGGATAGTCTGTACGTCAAGACTTAAGGCTCTTAATTCGTAAATTAAAATCTTTCGATCGACTAGTGAGTTACTAGGAACCAAGAAGTAGGCCCTTAAATCTATTTTTGCTAGATATCCACTTTTAGGTATTGGCTTGGAAGCCATAAAGGTTAATTTTTCAAATTTACATGTAATTTCGAAATAAACTTACAAAATGGTTTCAAATTTAAAATAATTCAAAAATTGTATTTAAAATATAATACAATGTTTTCCGCCGCTTTGTTTCCAGGGGAAAAGAAAATCTTTGAAATAAGGTAACCTTCGGTGGGGGTACACGAAGATATAGTTTTAAATTGTAATAATTTATTGATGTCATGATGTATATATATTAAGCCAGTGGTCCCCAACCTGTTTTTGTTTTTGGAACGAAGTTCCCTAATTTTTTTATTATTCATGCGGGCTGCAAACATTTTTGGTTTTGGTGTCGCGGGCTGCAACAAACATTTTTAGGTTTAAAAAATAACGTTATTCAAAATTAACGATTCACAAGTGAAAAAGACTTTCACGTTGACTGTATAATATTTTGCCCGTGGGCGTGAATTTCAAAATGGTTTTACATCACGCGGGCTACAAATAAAGTCCCGGTGGCCCGTATGCGGCCCGCGGGCCGCTTGTTGGGGATAGCTGTATAAAGCCCACAATAATTATAATAGTAACATCTATAAAATATATATAAAAATAACCGTCAGCACTACTGCTGCGGTGTTGAGCGTTTAGTCGTCTCAACGCTCTTCGAACTCGAAGGAGGTTGATTGTAGCGGCACAGTGCTAGCGGCGCCAGCCGACGGCACCAGCTCTCCCCTCCCCCCCCATTTGACGGGTAGCGGGAAGGGTATGCCAGAGCCCAAAAGATACCCGATTGATTGGGATGCACTAATTTGTCTCTGAGAACAAAATACTGGAATTATCCAGCGAAACAATAATAATCTCGGTCTCATATTGAGACAAGACTTATCGAGTGTTATAGGTTTCCGTTACGAAGTTGTCTTGTCTGATAATATATTATCTGATAAGTTTGATAATAATTAATATCGAGATAAGTCAGATATATTGTTGATAAGTCTGATAATATCGAGACTTTGTCAGGTGAAATCTATAATGATAATAATCGATCGAAATGGAATCGATCTGCAACACTTATTATCAGGAACGTTTTATAAGCAGTAGCTTATCTTAATCGTTTTTGGGATCATTTAAAACCATAATCTGGCGAATCCAACAAGGATTCACCTAACGTCAGTAGGAGCCCTGGATCTATCCGGATCTGGTCCGGTTCTATCGGTACCGGTACTCAGAATCGACCGTTGGCACCTGGTTTAGGAGTGGGAAAGCTTCGGGTTCTTTCGTCACCGGATCGACCCGTATATTGATCACTTTTAGTAATATTTCCCCAATTGTCTGGTCTTAGTGACCGAAAAAAATAAATATTGGGGTAGCTCGTTATAATCGACTTATTTGTCGATAGAATATGTTACAAAAAATATTGAGGGTAGTAACTATCACGTTACGTAGATATTAAGTAAGTTTCGTTATACACTCGCGGTGTATCCCGAATCCCAACATTGGTGCAAGTTTTATTTAATAATAATAATTATAATTTTAAGTATATAATTATTATTATTAAAATTATAAATTTTAATAATAATAATTATATACCGGCAGACATAGTAAATTATAATCGTCTCTACTTATAATAAATATATACTTATAATAAATCTATACTTATAATAAAATCGTAGAGGTAAAATTTTTGTACATTGAAAATAAACTTGAAAAAACGAGTCAGGGGCATGTTAGAAGAGTAGTAGAACACATTTTAACTGTTTTTGAAATTTTTGTTTCTCTGTCTGTTTGTCTGTTTGTCTGTTTGTACAGGCTAATCTCTGAATCCGCTGGACCGATTTCAATGAAATTTGGCATGGTGATACCTTATATCCCTGGTCAACATATAAGATACTTTTTTTAACCGACTTTCAAAAAAAGAGGAGTTAATGTTAACTTTACTGTTTGTGGTCAGATTTTCAAAATTATTTTTTTGTTGTATAGATTGTTAACCCGAATTTGATACCATGTTTACAAAAACTGTGACTTGATAATGATTTCGGGATCAGGAGGTATCGACGGAACTCCTTTACAACAAAAACATTAAGTACAGTAATTTTCACTTTTTTAAGTAAAATTAACATAACATGCCACCAAAAAGTAAGATCTGCACATATCCCAGGACATATCTGGATATATCCCAGGGTATAGGGCTTCCGAATGTTCCGTTGCTGAACGGAACTCCTGATTCCTTATAAGAAGATAATAGTATGTTATGTAGGGGGTTCAGCGTTGTTTAAAACACTGGAAGCGCATGCCGCTATGTCAATTATATTAATCATCATGATCACCACCATCATTACACCATCCATAACCACAATATGATGCGTTTATTGATTTTTTCAGGGTTCCGTACCCAAAGGTTAAAAACGGGACCCTATTACTAAGACTTCGTTGTCTGTGCGTCTGTCCGTCTGTCTGTATGTCGCCAGGCTGTATCTCAAGAATCGCTACAGCTAGAATTCTGAAAATTGTCACAAAATGTGTATATCAGAAGCTGTTGCCGATATTACAACAAATACTAAAAACAAAATAATAATTAATATTTAAGGGTGGGTTCCCAATTCCCATACAACAAACGTGATTTTTTGGCCTTTTTTTTTGCTCCATATCAATATAATGGACCTGTTGCCATTATATTGATATGGAGCAAAAAAGGCCAAAAAATAGGCACTTGAAATTTTCACTTAGATATATTATTATGTGTACTTTAATAATAAATAATAATATTTAAATAAAATCCAATTTTATTGGGGGCTATACAAAAAAAACACGTAATATTTGGCTTATTTTTGCACTATAACGGTACGGAGCCCTTCGTGCACTTGGCCGATTATTTTTGTATTCTTTTGCATTAAAAGGATCAGAATCGAAATTGATAATATTTATTTCGCCGTCTCTGTGCGATTTTTTTGTAAATTTCTTATTTTTTTTAATTTAAGGGCTATAATTTGTATTTGATGCTATGGTTGCGAAAGTGGAAATTTCATAATGGGATCCTTGAGGTATTGAAGAAATGCCTTGAATTTTAGAAAGTGTGACTTTCGCAGTTATTGTCGCGAAGGTGGAAATTTCGTAGTAGGAACTATGAATAATGGAATTGAAGGAACTCCTCGAAATTTACTACGACAACCAAAGTGATTACCAATTCTAGCAAAGGTTGATCTTTAAAACTTTTCCCTAATATTCGTAAACGATTATCCAAACCCTGGATGGATATTGACCACTGCGTATCTCAATTCGTTACCGGCCATGGAAATATTAAAGTCAAACTTTACAGATCTAAAATATTACTAGCATCGATCGAGCACATACGTAGAATATGTGCTCTACCGAAGGCAGTATGTTTGAATAAACCACTCATCATGTTCTGCCAAGAAGAAAGAAATACAATGCTGGACAACCTACAGTGTAAATGTGATGTCGCATACTACGGTGATATCGTGGACAGCGCTATAGGAACTTCCGTGCATTCAAGCGTTTTTGTCACAATTATAATTATTGGCAACAGTCTAACACAACAAATTCCAATATTAATTTAGCTATAGCTAAGTAGTCACAATTATTATTATTATAGTTTATTTTCGTAGTGCTTCCCCTAAGTTATTTGACATTCGGTCACTGCAACTTTTTGCTGTCTCCGCTTTCAATAGAAAGAGGAATTATAATTCTTCAAACTTCTATTTTCTTCTAATTTATTTCGTTGCGGGTCCCAAACCTGTTTGAGCATGTCCCTCTGACTCCGTGAGATCATATCAAAGGGTTTTCATGGTTGAATACCGCTATCGATCCTGGTGACACAAGAAATACAGTGGTGGGAATGTGTGTATGTTCAACAATTACTCCGCCGTTTGTGAACCGATTTTCGAAATTTTTGTTTTGTTGTATTAGATTTCACTCCAGTTTGGTATCATGTTCACAAAAGTGGTGATTTGATGATGGGATCCATGAGTAATCGAGAGAACTCCTCGAAATTTATATAGAAACATATGGTGATTTTGGTTTAATGAGAAGCATCCTAAGTATATGCTACCAAAACGCAACATTTTGCACCAACGTATACTATGGTTCCGAAGATACTAAGAGAACTCCGGATTCCTTATAGATACAAGTTTGGGGGTTTAGGCGCTGTTTTAAGAACTGAAAGCATATGCTACTATACAAATTACATTCATCATCATCATCATCATTACCACGTCAGGGTCACCATGTCACCAAAATTGAACATAACAAAATATTCAACCTTATCTCCAGAGCATAAGGCACACATTTGACATTACTTCTGAGAAGTAAGTTGCTTCGATAATACAAGTAACATGCTAGTGCACTGTCACACTTACCAATCGCGGCCACGGGCGGCCGTAGACTTCTCAAGCGATACTAGGTATTACAATAATAAAGATGAAGTTTAAAATCATATGACACTAAAAGCCTCGCTGCTGCTAAAATTCCGGTTTGGCGCGGCCCTAGCACGTGTCCACTTCGATTTTTTTTAAATGTATTGCTTAAAATGATCTGCAGCTGGTATTATATTTTGTAAGTGTGACTGTTAACAAATTGTAATAAGATACGTAGAATAATATACAGGTATAAGGCCAATTCACACCGGAATGGCGGAGGCGAGGCGAGCAGTTTCACTGTCATATGATTTAAACTTTATCTACATTGTTGTAATACATAGTATCGCTTGAGAAATCTACGGCCGCCCGTGGACGCTCGTGGCCTCTTGCGGCCGCCGGCGGCGTCGATTTCTCAAGCGATACTATGTATTACAATAATGAAGATAAAGTTTAAAATCATATGACACTGAAACTGCTCGCCTCGCCTCTGCCATTCCGGTGTGAATCGGCCCTAATCTACGTATAGTAAGCGATGATTTTACTAGGTAACTAAAAAGAGTGAAATTATTATTTTTAACAAAAAATTAAAACCGACTTCCAAGGTAAAAACAATAATAACATCCTTATAATATGAACTAAAAAGTATTAAATAATTTTTCCTATCTCATGGTGCCTTTTTCCGAATTCGGCTAAAACTCAACTATTTCTGTACTCAATCTTCATAATTTTGAAGTCGGTGCCAGTTACAAATGTTTCAAATATTCTGGCATCTGGATTCAGCTATATCTGGTACCGACTTCAAAATTATGAAGATTGAGTACAGAAATTGTTGAGTTTTAGCCGAATTCGGAAAAAGGCACCATGAGATAGGAAAAATTATTTAATACTTTTTAGTTCATATTATAAGGATGTAATTATTGTTTTTACCTTGGAAGTCGGTTTTAATTTTTTGTTAAAAATAATAATTTTTATAACATTGTCGGAGACTCCTAGTCAATCCATATATTATGTTGATTTAAAAAATATCAATATATTTTAAATTTAAATATTAATTAACTCGCAGCTAATTCTCTCAAAACCAGCCAACATACTCGTATTATTATACTTCTATTTTTAGATAAAACATCGTCAGAGACCCGCGGTCAATTCCGATGCATAAGGATTGTGTTTAGAGACTCGCAGTCAATCCACACAATAAGGCGGTTTATAAAATAACTCGCTGTTAACCCCCAAACCGGTCAACGCATAGTTCTATATTTTTAACCGACTTCCAAAAAACGAGGAGGTTATATGTTCGGCTGTGGATATTTTTTTTTTGTATTTTTTTTTGTATGTTCAACGATTACTCCGCCGTTTGTGAACCGATTTTCAAAATTTATATTTTGTTGTATTAGGTTTCACTTCAATTTGGTACCATGTTCACAAAAGTGGTGACTTGATGATGGGATCCATGAGTAATCGAGGGAACTCTTCGAAATTTATATGGAAACATATGGTGATTTTGGTTTTATGTGAAGTGTACTAAGAATATGCTACCAAAAAGTTAAATATTGGGTCAAGGTATACCATGGTATCGAAGATGCTGAGAGAACTCCTGACTCCTTATAGATACACGTTTGGGAGTTTCGGCGTTGTTTTAAGAACAGAAAGCATATGCTACTATGCAATTCATATTCATCATCATCATCATCGTCATCATCATCATCATCATTACCACGTCGTGTTAAGGTCACCAATGTCTCATGGCACAGAATAGATAATAGTACAAGGCATAAGTATGGATACAATAATAATAATAATTATGTACCTACTGCATAACAACACCTGTTTGTTTATACACGGCGGTCGGCGCCGCAGAGGCGACGGCGTCGCCGCCGCGCTGCGCGTGGCGGCAGACGACAGATCGAATACTTTACTAACTACTTTATATACAGATCGAATACTTTACTTACTACTTTATAAAATTTAAATAGACAAATAGAATTAAAATAAAGTTATTTTAAAAATAGCATTTAAACAAAACAAAGTCATTAAGTGTCTTTTTAATTAGTTACACTTATTATCGATAGATGGCGCACTAAGTATCGATTTGACTTTTTGATTACAAGAACAGCTGTCAATTATGTTAATATTAAATATTAAGAGTAGCTACGCTACATCCTATGCAAGTTTGTACAATTTTTTATCTGATAGATCCTTCGATCGTTGAAAAACAAGACACAATAGCCGTTCTATTGTTATCGCAATCGCCGGTGACCGCTTGGGGTTTGAAGCATTAAAATAATTGTTAAATTACCTAGCACAATATGTTCACTTCACTGATCATTGATAATAATATATTATTTTGTGAGTGTGAGTTGTGACTCTTAACAATTAATTGTAATAAGATACGTAAAATATACGCGATGGTTTAGCCACTAGTGTAACTAAAAAGAGTGAAATTATTATTTTTAACAAAAAATTAAAACCGACTTCCAAGGTAAAAACAAAAATCGGTTGTCTGTAAAGTCGGTTTACTGACGATAGTTGAACGTGACAACGTCATAGCCTTAACCCCTTAGTTCCGGGAAAAATCTATGCAAAAAAGTTGGCAGGTCAATGTGCAAAAAAAAATGGCGCCCGGCCTACCCTCTTTGTAAAATTAATGTAATATCCTTACATACAATCCATATTTTATGTTTGTGTGAACTACATTATAATATATGTTAAATTTTCTATCTATCAAGCCATCATCAAATCAAATCAAATCAAATATACTTTATTGTGCACAAACATAACAGTAAAATTTACATTAACAAACATATTTATAAATGAGACATGTACACAAGGGCGGCCTTATTACTTGAAAGCAATTTCTTCCAGGCAACCCTTTAACAAATTTTATGAGATTATGAATTTAGGTAAATGGTGATGTGCAAAAGTATACATATATATATTATATTAATATATTAATATATATATATATACACATATATATAATAAATAATAATATATATTCATAATAAAAATGTACATACACTCAACTAATCTATACATAACATAATAAATGCTATAATAATAATGATAATAATATACAATGTAAATACTAATAATAAATAATAATACATACTTACTATTACTACAATGTGTATATCCTGTAAATATTATTGGTTGACAGATATATTAAAATAATGATTAAATACTAACGACTTAAAGCGATTTAACGTTTCAGCTTGCCTAATATGATCTGGTAAGGAATTCCAGAGTAAAATAGACTTAACAGTAAATGAGGAATTGAAATATTTAGTTTTATGGGCGGGAACATTAAGGAGAAGTTTTGAGTAGGAACGGAGCTCTTTTCTATCGTAATTGTGAAAGACAAAGTTGTTTTTTAAATAAGAAGGATACCGGGAGTCAAATAAAATGTTGTAGAGTAGGGAGAGTACGCGGAAATCACGACGATATCGGATTGGGAGCCACTTAAGCTTGGTGCGGTATTCGGTGATATGGTCAAATTTTCGTAAACCAAAAATAAACCTTATTGAGAGATTTTGTAGACGCTCGAGCTTATTCAGTTGATCCTCAGTTAAATTAGTAAAACAAGCATCGGCATAATCAAGTAGGGAAAGAAACAAAGACTGTGCTAAGACTACTTTAGTTCGTGTAGGCAGAACATATCGAAGGCGTTTTAAGGAATGCCAAGTTGAAAATACCTTCCTACTGATTTCTTGTAATTGTGGCTTCCAAGATAAGTTATCATCGAAAGACACACCGAGATTTTTTACCACTTTACTAAATGGGATTGTAATGCCATTGATGAGGACGGGAGGTAAGGAGTTACAGTCAATCCTGGAGACCAGCCCCGGGCTGCCAATTAATATTAATTGTGTTTTTTTGGGATTAATAACAAGACCATGATTCTTGCTCCATTCGCTGATCTTCAACAAATCGTTATTTAATTTACCAATAGCTGAATGAAGGCCGCCTAATTCTGACTGGATGTACACTTGCAGATCGTCAGCATACAAGTGATAAAAAGATGTAATTGAAGTTATAATAGAGTTGAGAAATAAGGAAAATAAAAGTGGTGACAATACTCCTCCCTGTGGTACGCCGGCAAGTATATTACTCCAGTCAGAATAGCTATCGGACGATTTGACTCTCTGTCGCCTTCCTACAAGGTAGCTACGAAGCAACCCAATTACTGTTGACGAGATGTTACAGGACGCTAATCTGCTTAAAAGGATGTCGTGATCAATACAGTTAAAGGCGTTGCTAAAATCCAGTAATATGAGAAGAGTAAGTTTCTTTTGGTCCATGCCTAATCGCACATCGTCTGCTACCTTGATTAAAGCCGTGGTCGTACTGTGACCAGTGCGAAATCCAGATTGCAACGGAGTTAGCAGATTATTGAGCAAGACATACTTTGTGAGCTGTTGATGTATAATTTTCTCCAGGACTTTGGATAAATAGGGTAGGATCGAAATAGGACGAAAATCAGACGGAGTTTTGGGACAGGAAGACTTAGGTAAGGGAATAATATAAGCAGTTTTCCAGGCATCAGGAAAGGAAAGGGACTCTAGACAGGAATTAAAAATGTGTGAGAGAATAGGTAAAATAATGTCTAAAATTGGGATGACCATACTACGGCTAATGCCGTCGTCCCCGACTGCATTCGACGTTATAGACATTATGTGCCTTTTAATCTCAGTCTCGGTGACAGGGTCAATAAGGAAAGGATCAAAATTAGGAGAAGGAAGTGAGGATATAAACTGCAAGGTTCTTAATTTAATATTAGGATCAAGGATAGAGGAAGAGGTACAGTGCTTATTTAAAAGGTTAACATCAATGGTATTACGATCCATTTCCGATTCAGGACGCCCCACACCCAGTGTCTTTAGGAATTTCCACGTTTTTGCTGGATCTCCGTTTTCTATCGAGCTGTGAATGTGGCGCCGCTGGGCATCACGGCACATTGTATTGCAGCGGTTGCGTATTTTAATATATTTGTTTCGACATTCTTCTGTTTTATTTTTTTTTAATTTAGCCTTCGCTGCATGTTTAGCACTAATCATTGCTTTAAGCTCGTCTGAAAGCCAAGGAGCAGGAAGATGTTTGATCTTTACAGGCTTAACAGGGGCGTGTTTGTCGTAGAGAGATTTTATTTTTACATTGAACTCGGCAACTTTTTCGTCGATAGATTTAGATTTTATTAAATCCGACCAGTCAATGTTAGATGCATCCTCCCTAAGGCTCTCAACGTTCATAGCTGAAAAGTTGCGTAGCATTAGAGTTTTAACCTTGGCCTTGGGAGGGCGAACATTATATGCAACATAGACGAGGTCATGGTACGAAAATATCTCAGCCGAAGACTGCCCATGCTTAGCGACAAGATTAGGAGAGGAGACTATGATAAGATCAAGCAGGGAGGGACGGCAACCTGGGGAACGATGAGTCGGATCTAGCGGCAGGACTTTCATGTTATACGCATCTAGAATAGATGTAAGTTTACGGGAACGACTATCACCTTTAAGTAAACAGGTATTAAAGTCACCCATTAATATAGAATGACTGTAGTTAGGCAAAAAAACCTCTAAAGTACTTTCAAACGATTGGAAATAGTCGTTATGCATAGACGGACTGTAATAGACACCTAATAACATTTTGCTGTAACGGCTTACCTGTACTTCCAGAAGTAAAAACTCAAGAGCATCCGTAGGAGGGGGCTGTGCTGATGCGCTAATAATAGTATAAGGCAAATCAGAACGCAAGTAGATAGCAACACCGCCTCCACTCCTACCAATGCGATCGTTACGAATTAGTTTGAATCCAGGTAAACCGTAGCAGGTAGATGGTAAGCATGGCTTTAGCCATGTCTCTGATACACAAATGGCATCCACATTAACACGATCAAAGGTTGTGAGTAAGTCAGCATAGTGAGCAGGAATGCTTTGGGCATTAATGTGAACTGCCTTAAAACATTTGTTTACAGAGGAAAAATTGCCCATTATTGTCTCTCTGAGAGGTACTGATGTGGCACTATGAAAACTTTCATCGCTGTCGTTTGATGACATTGAGACAAAGTCATCGCAAGATGAGTCACTATTATTACTCATAATAATATAATGATAAAAAACCTAGCAAAATATAAATATATTATAAGATATATAAATAATTAAGTATAATAAATAAGTATAAACAATAAAATAAAAAAAATAAAAAATACCAAAAAAAATAAAATCATAACAAACAGTCTCATACCAAACCAGATAGTATAAAATCACAAACAAGTAAAAGCTACATCACATAAAAGTAAAAATAATAATGATTTAAAAATAAAAAAAAATATTAATAAAAATTAGAAAGCCAAAAGCCAAGCATCCAACCCATGACAAGCATGAAGCAACAGAAAAAAAAAAAGCAAATGTCACATAATATGTCAGGTCGGTTGACAGATGACAAGACGTCATGATTGTTGATTATTGACAGGCGCATGACAAGCAATTTTGTGGTTGAAAAAGTTTTACAAAACACTGCAGTAAAAATAAAAATTTAAATGGAGTGAAAAATTAACTAATTACAGGGTAGAACGATAAACAGAAGCATTACCCTCAATATTACATACTCCAAGCACATAATATATACTTACTATAGAAATACAAAGAAAAAGCAGAACTCAAAGTACTGTAAACAAGTAAACTTATTTATGAATATTTTATAAATTAATTAAACCAACAACTGCATATTACCTAAATCTATCTATATTACGAGTCATAATATAGTATTTAGTCCGATGTGATATTAGTTTCTCAATTATAAACTTTCGAAACTATAATTAGTGACTTGTTCAGAAGAAATAAACGAATACTTTATTCTTCATATATTAAGTCATACCTTGACACGTAGGAAATAGAGCACAATTTTGAATAGCCGAAATAATACTAATAGCTCACAGATTATTTATTTATTTTTCATTCAGAGTGTGGTCAATGTATCAAAGGTCATAACTAACCAAACTTCTTCATGCAAAAGTATTTCTCTAAGTCATCGAAATACGTAATATAATCGAAACAAAGAGCGCGGCCCAGGTGGGCCTTACGGTTGTTGAGAGACTTGAGAGTGTAAATGGAACGCCTCAGAGCTGTCAGCGAGGTAACGCCGCATGAACTGTCATGTTTTTCGGGCGCGCACCCCATATCGAATTACAAGACGTTATCACGTCAATAATAACATTAATATGAACTAAAAAGTATTAAATAATTTTTCCTATCTCATAGTTAGTGCCTTTTTCCGAATTCGGCTAAACCTCAACTATTTCTGTACTCAATCTTCATAATTTTGAAGTTGGTGCCAGCTCCAAAAGTTTCAAATATTCTGCCAGAGAACTGAAGATTCAGCTATCTGGTACCGACTTCAAAATAATGAAGATTGAGTACAGAAATAGTTGAGGTTTAGCCGAATTCGGAAAAAGGCACTAACTATTAGATAGGAAAAATTATTTAATACTTTTTAGTTAATATTAATGCTATTATTGTTTTTACCTTGGAAGTCGGTTTTAATTTTTTGTTAAAAATAATAATATAGAACACATAAAACATCGTCAGAGACTCGCAGTCAATTCCGATGCATATAAATTGTGTTTAGAGACCCGCGGTCAATCCACACATTATGGCGGTTTATAAAGTAACATAATATATTTAAACACTTGTAGTAATTAACTTGCAGTTATTTCCCCCAATCGGGCAAACATATAGTTCTATTTATAGAATAGGTAAAACATCGTCAGAGATCCGCAATCAATTCCGATGCATATAGAATAAAGATTGTGTAAAAGGACTCGCGGTCCAAACACACTGTAATTATTGACTCACAGTCGCAGTACATGCCGGTTGATTAAATAATTGCAGTAATCACCTGCAGTTGTTTCCCCCAATCCGGCAAACATATAGTTCTATAATTCTATTTATAGAACATATTTAAAGCATAAGTACATAATATTATAGATTGTGTATAAAAACTCGCAGTCCCAACACATTGTACGTTTATCGACTCGCGGTCGCTGTACAATCCGGCTAGTATTGAATATAATTGGCTCGTCTAGGCCTCGGTAGTGCCTGCCGTTTATTTAAGTATTTAATAGTACTTACATGTATTTTCTTGTTACACCATAAAATAACACTGACTTTAGTTACTTACAACACTGACTCAATCATCTTAATTATAATAACCAGCTGCGCTTTGGCATGGTTACTAAGTATACAGTATACGTGCTCGCGTTGCCTTGCGTTAACAAAGAATGAAGCACGCCGGAACGTCGAGTTATCGAGCGAGCGAGCGGGTAACATTTCGCAGTACCCACATACGTCTTTAAAAAAAACGCAATTGCCTAGCAGATAAGCAAAGTTACTACTTTTGGTTAATTATATGTCGAAGAATGAAGCGAAGAAATATAATTATTATAGTTATAATCTAGTTTATTAAAAACAATAATAATTTAGGCTTTAACACTCAAAAACCTCTAATGTAAACTATAATTATGAAACACCACACAACATGCCTCTAACTGTGTCTATTCAAATTTGTCTATGTTCCTTCTGTATTATTTAACAGATATATTACATAATAAACTATGTACCTGGGTAAAATAGCACAGAATTGTATAAATTCTTTTTATAATCCTATAATAATGTTTTCCACCAATATGATCTATGCTCAAATACTCAATCAGTTATTGTAACTCGACTTATTAGAACTGCTGAAAATGAATGATTTCAGTGACAGTAATTTTAATATTGACTTATTCAATAATAATAATAATAATAAGCAAATAATAGTAAACAAAAACTTTCAAACCACAAGTTTTTATTAGATTCTCAACTCATCTCATTATATATTATTAATATATAGTATATTAATATATAGTTTATTAAATTCGTGAATAACTCTTTCGTCTTTAAATATTATTTATTTTTCGTCTTTTGATAAACTAAACCAAACGAATAAGACCAAAATTAAAGTATTACGTATAACAACGTAATATTAGATCATACGACAAGATAGCCACATCTAGTAATACGAAATCTATGACATTCTGTATTTACGCAAGTTTTTACTAACTACCCTCAGTACTTGTGATTTCTTTTTGTTGGAAAATAAATTATTTGTGTTTGTACTTATCAAGTAGATTAAACATGTTAGTTGAGAAGTGAATTATATTATTTTGTGCCAAGTTTAATATTATCCGTAATCCCATACACACAGTACCTACACGTAGTGATTATATTATTCTCTTTAGACAGTACGCTTACAGTTAGTGAATAAGACGTGTACACTTGTACAGTGATTGTGAATTTTCTCTTGTTATTGAATTATGGAGTGTCATTTGTGAAAGAAAATAAATGAGTTAACACAGTATGTAAGTACATTTACATTATACAAACACTTTGTAAATTGTCTATGGCTATATTCTTAGAAAATATTTTGTAAGTCTTGTAAGTTATTAATCTCTTAATAATCTCAAGAATATTTTCAATTGACGAGATTGTAAGCTGTTTATTAACACTAACGACAGATATATTAAAATAGCCAAACTATGATTTATATTTCTTCGCTTCATTCTTCGCTATATAATTAACCAAAAGTAGTACCTTTGCTTATCTGCTAGGCAATCGCGTTTTTTTAACCCATCAGTCGTGGCAAAACGAGACACAATAGCTTTTTCATTGTTATCGCGGCCGGATGAGGCCGCTTGGGGCTTCATGAATTAAAGACGTATGTGGGTACTTCGAAATGTTACCCGCTCGCTCGCTCGATAACTCGACGTTCCGGCGTGCTTCATTCTTTGTTAACGCGAGGCAACGCGAGCACGTATACTGTATACTTAGTAACCATGCCAAAGCGCAGCTGGTTATTATAATTAAGATGATTGAGTCAGTGTTGTAAGTAACTAAAGTCAGTGTTATTTTATGGTGTAACAAGAAAATACATGTAAGTACTATTAAATACTTAAATAAACGGCAGGCACTACCGAGGCCTAGACGAGCCAATTATATTCAATACTAGCCGGATTGTACAGCGACCGCGAGTCGATAAACGTACAATGTGTTGGGACTGCGAGTTTTTATACACAATCTATAATATTATGTACTTATGCTTTAAATCTGTTCTATAAATAGAATTATAGAACTATATGTTTGCCGGATTGGGGGAAACAACTGCAGGTGATTACTGCAATTATTTAATCAACCGGCATGTACTGCGACTGTGAGTCAATAAGTACAGTGTGTTTGGACCGCGAGTCCTTTTACACAATCTTTATTCTATATGCATCGAAATTAATTGCGGATCTCTGACGATGTTTTACCTATTCTAAAAATAGAACTATATGTTTGCCCGATTGGGGGAAATAACTGCAAGTTAATTACTACAAGTGTTTAAATATATTAAGTTATTTTATAAACAGCCATAATGTGTGGATTGACCGCGGGTCTCTTAACACAATTTATATGCATCGGAATTGACTGCGAGTCTCTGACGATGTTTTATCTGTTCTATAAAATATAGAACTATGCGTTGGCCTGTTTGGGGGTTAACAGCGAGTTATTTTATAAACCGCAATAATGTGTGGATTGACTGCGAGTCTCTAAACACAATCGTTATGCATCGGAATTGACCGCGGGTCTCTGACGATGTTTTATCTAAAAATAGAAGTATAATATGTTGGCTGGTTTTGAGAGGATTAACTGCGAGTTAATTAATATTTAATTTTAAAATATATTGATATTTTTTAAATCAACATAATGTATGGATTGACTAGGAGTCTCCGACAATGTTTTAAAATAAAAATTAGCAACTACCGCGCGTTTTCCCACGCTCTTTGTTCTATAAATAGAACCACATAATTATTATTATAATATTAATATCTTTGCCGTTTTATAGAGAACAGCTATTTCGAGCTAATAACTAGATTGACTACGAGTCTCATCAATTAACAACCTATGCGCGTCCCGCGCGATCCTTTTGTTCTTAATATAGAACTACGATTATAATTTACTATGTCTTCCGGTATATAATTATTATTATTAAATAAAACTTGCACCAATGTTGGGATTCGGGATACACCGCGAGTGTATAACGAAACTTACTTAATATCTACGTAACGTGATAGTTACTACCCTCAATATTTTTTGTAACATATTCTATCGACAAATAAGTCGATTATAACGAGCTACCCCATTATTATTTTTTTTAGGTCACTAAGACCAGACAATTGGGGAAATATCACTAAGAGTGATCAATATACGGGTCGATCCGGTTACGAATGAACCCGAAGCTTTCCCACTCCTAAACCAGGTGCCAACGGTCGATTCTGAGTACCGGTACCGATAGAACCGGACCAGATCCGGATAGATCCAGGGCTCCTACTGACGTTAGGTGAATCCTTGTTGGATTCGTCAGATTATGGTTTTAAATTATCCCAAAAACGATTAAGATAAGCTACTGCTTATAAAACGTTCCTGATAATAAGTGTTGCATATCGATTCCATTTCGATCGATTATTATCATTATAGATTTCACCTGACAAAGTCTCGATATTATCAGACTTATCAAGATGTAAATTATTATCAAACTTATCAGATAATATATTATCAGACAAGACAACTTCGTAACGGAAACCTATAACACTCGATAAGTCTTGTCTCAATATCAGACCGAGATTATTATTGTTTCGCTGGATAATTCCAGTATTTGTTCTCAGAGACAAATTAGTACATACCAATCAATCGGGTATCTTTTGGGCTCTGGCAGACCCTTCCCGCTACCCGTCAAAGGGGGGGGAGAGCTGATAACCGTCGGCTGGCGCCGCTAGCACTGTGCCGCTCAACTCAACCTCCTTCGAGTTCGAAGAGCGTTGAGACGACTAAACGCTCAACACCGCAGCAGTAGTGCTGACAGTTATTTTTATATATATTTTATAGATGTTACTTTTATAATTATTGTGGGCTGTATACAGCTATCCCCAACAAGCGGCCCGCGGGCCGCATACGGGCCACCGGGACTTTATTTGTAGCCCGCGTGATGTAAAACCATTTTGAAATTCACGCCCACGGGCAAAATATTATACAGTCAACGTGAAAGTCTTTTTCACTTGTAAATCGTTAATTTTGAATAACGTTATTTTTTAAACCTAAAAATGTTTGCTGCGGCCCACGACACCAACACCAAAAATGTTTGCGGCCAACATGAAATATAAAAAATAAAAAAATTAGGGAACTTCGTTCCAAAAACAAAAACAGGTTGGGGACCACTGGCTTAATATATTATACATCATGACATCAATAAATTATTACAATTTAAAACTATATCTTCGTGTACCCCCACCGAAGGTTACCTTATTTCAAAGATTTTCTTTTCCCCTGGAAACAAAGCGGCGGAAAATATTGTATCATATTTTAAATACAATTTTTGAATTATTTTAAATTTGAAACCACTTCGTAAGTTTAGTTCGAAATTACATGTTAATTTGAAAAATTAATCTTTAAGGCTTCCAAGCCAATACCTAAAAGTGGATATCTAGCAAAAATAGATTTAAGAGCCTACTTCTTGTTTCCTAGTAACTCACTAGTCGATCGAAAGATTTTAATTTACGAATTATGAGCCTTAAGTCTTGACGTACAGACTATCCGATGCGCTAACATTTTTTTCACAAAAAATATAAAGAAGGAAATTAGACCAGGCGTAGGCTTTATTCCTTCGATCGCGGAAAAACAAGACACAATGCCTTTCTATTGTTATCGCGGCCCACTTGGGCCTTACGGGAGTTGAAGCGTTATCACTACTAGACTTTAACAATACCAGTGTTCTAGGCGAGAATTTTTCAGCCTCAGGCGCCCCTTTCTTGTTAACGTTTTATGGTTAATAGTGCCATGGGTGTATTAAATCCACAACGAATATGTAAATATTTAAGTTTTAACGTTTATAATATATATTTTTATAACATAACTAGCTGTCCCGGCAAACGTTGTTTTGCCATATAAAGTATTTCGCCCATATTATTATTTTATTGAGGTGACTAAATATGTATGTCACCATGGCAAAGTCCATGATTGCTATCCCGTCACACAAACAATGGTCGCCGTCAGTCTCGAGTTGTAACAATTTACTATTATTTATTCAACTAATTAATACACTCATCAATATAAAGATAGAAGAGTAGATGTTGTCCGATTCTCAACCCTAGCCGATATGCTCGCAAAGATTCACGAAAATCGGGCGAGCCGTTTCAGAGGAGTTCAACCACGCACACCGTGACACGAGAATTTTATATATTAGATATATTTTATAATAATATATGCCTATTAAAAACTGAATAATATAGAACAGTTAAATCAGTGCACTATTCGTGAGCTAGCTCAACTGATAGGTGTTTTGACACCTTCATATCCTGATTCCTGACTCCCACCGCGGAATGCAACTGGTTTTCAGCGATTAAAATATTTAATACTAAATAAAATAGGCAATGATAAATACGATAACAGAATCACACTTATTCTTGAATAATAATTATTGTTAAAATATTCAGCTTAGTGGACCGAGAACACAATATTCTCGACTTTCAATCATTAATATGCAATAATCACATTATCGACGACCACAGAGCCGGACCCAGTTAAAGCAGTAGACTCATTAAAATTTATTCTAAAATACTTTACTTTGACTTAGATTTTAGATAAAATATGCTCTCTTCAATCTTATTAGTTAATAGATTTATTACAGAGATCTTCGTCCGCTCCATCGGAACCTTAGCCAAACAATTTGACAATGGCTGTAATACGATATCTTCTACAGCCATTACTGTGCACTGTCATTGTTTATGAACAATGTTGACATTATTGGTTGGTGACATTGGTTCAGATGTGTGAAGCGCCTTTTGAAAGAAGCTTTCCTGTAAAAATCCTAGCCCATACCTGAGTAGTGTAGAACCCGGGATCCACTTATAAATTATAAAATAAAAATAAAAAATAAAAAACGGTTTTAAATAGCGGTATCGAAATTTATATTACAAAGACATAGACTCCCGGGCGAGATCGGATTTTATTTAAAAAAAAAAAGAAGAAGAGGATATAATATTTAAGTTATTACGCCCTGTGATGGTTATTCAAGATTATATTAAATAGAATAATGCTACAGTGCGGGTTATTATTGCTAACGCTTAACGATCTGCACAGAACAGCCACCTCCCAGTCGGTCAGTTAGCCGCTGGATAAAGCAGGTGCTGTGCGAGAGCGGCGCGGCGTCGACACGAGCGTCGACACGGGGATTGATACTGAACACTATTAGTAAGACGACAGTCGACAGGCAGGAGTCAGGACTAGCGATTCCGATACTTTCGCTATTTTCCTTAACCATAATTTTATCGACGAACAAAGTTTCGCTGAATCAGTATAACTGTTATCATTCGAATCACAAACCATAGAGGTCTCTTACGTTTCGTTTCTACTATTATGAAATTTATGGGCATAATGTTAAATTTTTTCTTGAATATATTTTAATGACTACTATAATTCATAATGTAATCTATTGTATTTTGTAAAAAAAAAACCTTCTTTCGTTACTCTGAAAATCTACTTTTGGTTAATTATATATCGAAGAATGAAGCGAAGAAATATAATAAATGATCAAACGAACTTACCAAGTGAAGTTCGATCATTATTATATGAGTCGCTTCATTCGAAGATATAATCTCCCTCCCACCCAGTCTGCACGAAACTATGTTTGCTGCAGTACCCAAAGAAAGAAAGTAAGATTTTTTGCATTACTTCTCTCTAAACATAATGAAAGCACGCCGGAACGTCGAGTTATCGAGCGAGCGAGCGGGTAACATTTCGAAGTACCCACATACGTCTTATATCTTCGAATGAAGCGACTCATATAATAATGATCGAACTTCACTTGGTAAGTTCGTTTGATCATTTATTATATCGCATATCCCACACTACAAAGTACACAAGTTAAAATGTACTCGAGCTTCCGTTACTGACATCCTTGTCAATTATAAAAACAATAGTCTCATAAAAATGTTCAGAATACTACCTATTCCGTGGAATCAGAGTGGTAATTACATCTTTAGTCCTCTCAATCTTTTAAACAACATTTTTTATATTTTTAAGCGTAACAAAGATTTTCAGATACGAAAAAAGTTATCTAGTCTCCGTTTCCTATTTTTAAACCACGTTAAATTAGAGCACTTTAGGGGCTTACCTGCCTTTTCAACCAATTGAAATTTTCACCAGTCAAATCCACACCTCAAATATTTATAAACAGTTGACATCCACTTTGTTTTCGCAGATTTAGTAGTAATTGTCCTGATATTGGAGTCCATCGAAATATTTGGAGTTGCACTTCCATTGGTAGGTTGTTATTTCCATTATTTGTATCCGCCGCACTTTCAGATGGAACACGAGCTGTATATTGTCCAGAAATTGTTGACAATGGTTCGGTTGACATCACTATTGGTCGTAACAGCTTAGTAACAACTTCCCTGAAATCAGACATAAATGGGCGCAGTTTTTGTTCTCTTTCGATCCCACATCTGATGTAGGAGAAAAATAAAGGAAACATAAAATATATAAAACAAACAATTTATTAAAATAACAACTACATCACAAATAAACAAAATATGTATAATATACTTCAAACATAGAACAACCTACCAGATATATTTCTAAGTTATTCTAAAGACAGTTCAGAGCAACGTCTTGCCGTGCCCAAAATCAGACAACTTCTGATCTGTATATATTAAGTCATCCCCTTTTTATAAACTTGTAGGGATAGAAGGGGAAGAGAACCGAGTGGGGGAGAGGCGTGTTCGTCTATGACGTATCAACTGACTATCCATCAACTGTCAACTGACTATCCAAATATCAATTGACTATCCCACAAAAACTCTTGCGGAAGTAATTATTTAAAAATTAAAATTAAAAATATTTCTTATTCTCCCTTAAATATATATTTAAGCTGCAAAAATTTTACTCCCAAAAATTTTAGCCCCTAAAGACCGACAACATTTATTTTTTCCCACTAAATTAAAAAATAAATCGTACATCTGGCAACACTGCCTTCGCGTTATCGCAGTGGTGTGTATTTGTAACTACATGAGCGTCCTCATACAAAATGTACTGAAAACATAATTATTATATCGCGCCTGTCTGCGGGAGCTTGGCGGGAGCCTTTACTCGTTAGTTCCTTTTCTCGCCACGTTCATAAACAGCCTTGTCGAACTGTAACAATATTATGGTACCTACCAAACAAATGGGTAACAATAAAATAATAATTATTATTATAGTACTCAAAACTAAATAGAGGCTAACATTTTTTAGGGATATTTTTGGGAGTAAAATTTTATAATAATATTACTACCTCTAATCTGTGATTATCGCAATCGCTTGCGTTATTATTTATTAATTTATCGACCGTTAATATCGCGCCTGTCTGGCGTCTGCGGGAGGTTTGGCGGGCCGCGGGAGGCTTCAGGCTTTAGTCGTCGCAATAGCTACCTCATAAAAAAACGGAATGTCAACTGTCAAAAAAAAAATTGTATTCTGTGACTGTCATTGTCAAGTCGTAAGTGTTTGCTGTCTGATTGTTTGTAGGTAATTCCTATTTCCTTCGGCCTTCCTGCCCAATGCTTTACATTTAAACAACCATGGTTCGTCTTTATTAGGCATTCGGAGCTGCGGATAGTTATTAGCAGCAATGAGCGAAGTTTCCGAGCCGGTCTCCGTCGAAGGCGAGGCCGATGGCAAAGACCTCGGAAAGGATAATGGCTCGATCGGTGTGAAAAAGGAGTTCGACGTGATCATTAAGGTGGAACAGAGCGAGTGCATGGTGTGCCTGAGCAAGAACACGGAGCAGTTCGACATAGCGGTGGGAAAGACGGCGGCCGGCACGCCGCTGCACGAGTTCCTGCACCGGCACACGCAGGCCAGTCTGGCGGACTCCCCGCAGCATTCCCGCCACATCTGCCGCGGCTGTCTCGACCTCGTCAATGTGCTGGAGCGCGCCGAGATCGAGTATATCAAAGTGAAGGAGGCCTTCGAGGCAATCATAAGTAAAAATCCGCTGTTCGAAGCGCGGCCGCCGTCGAACGTCGTCGATCTCAAAATAAAAAACGAAGGCGCCGATCGACGATCCCAGGAGAAAGTCGACGAAAACGATTCCGAGGATGAACCGTTGGCCCTCACTAAAAGAAAAAGGAGGACCAAGGTTGAAAATAGGAGAAAGAAAGCTGTCGCAGCATCTAAGCGCAAATTGAAAAAGGGGGATTCCGATGAAAGGTCAGCCACCATGATAGAAAACTTTCTAAACATATTTATGGAAAAACATAAATTTCATATTTTTTCTGCCATATTAGATTTATCCAATGTACTTTTACATTTTTCAACCAACTTTCATCAAATGCATTTAGCGGCTTAAGCACAAAATTAGTTAGGGTCTCTACAACTTCTGCGAGCAACACAATAAATTAGTTAGGGTCTCTGCGACTTCTGCGAGCAACACAATAAATTAGTTAGGGTCTCTGCAACTTCTGCGAGCAACACAATAAATTAGTTAGGGTCTCTGCGACTTCTGCGAGCAATACAATAAAGTTCTTTTAGAAATGTCATCAGACACCAGCATGGAGACAATTAATTCAAAGAAAAAAAATCAGCCAAGTGCGAGTCGGACTCGCGCACTAAGGGTTCTGTACCATTATTATAGAGCAAAATTAGCCCAAAAATTGTGTTTTTGTATGGGAGCCCCCCCTTAATTTTTTATTTTATTTTAATATTATTATTATTAAATATTAAAGTGCACATAAAACTAAGTACCTTGAGAAAAATTCAAGTACCTACCTGTTGCCATTATTGATATAGAGCCAAAAAGGCCAAAAAAATCACGTTTGTTGTATGGGAGCCCCCCTTAAATATTAATTTTATTTTGTTTTTAGTATTAATTGTTGTTATAGCAACAATAGATATATACACTGTCTGTGAAAATTTCAACTCTCTAGCTATTACCATTCTTGAGTTACAGCCTGGAGACAGACAGACGGACAGACATCAAAGTCTCAGTAATAGGGTCCTGTTTTTACCCTTTGAGTACAGAACCCTAAAAATATTTTGTCAAAAATGTCACTTCTAAAAAGGGTTCCGCCCAAAAAACCACTAAAAAAGTTTGAAAACTGGGCTTACTGAATACTTTGCTGAAAAAAATATAAATGCATTATATATTAATATTATAATATAAAATCGTTTATGTCACATAGGCCTTATCTTGTTTTTTTTTCTTGGTAATCATTTTAAAATAATAATAATGAATAACAGCTGGGAGTGTTCAGAGTGCAATGCCAACGGGAATTCTGGCGGGCAGGTGTCGCTGGCGGCCCACATACTGGTGACACACACTGTGTCAGCACAGCCCGCCCTGGGCTCAGTGAAGAAAGAAGAATCTCCTGACAGGTATATAATATATTATAATTATTATACTGTGTTTGGCACACACCAACTGCCATAACCATATTATTATTATTTTAAACTAGACATCCCAGTGAACTTCGTGTCACTTATAAATATAGACTTTCACGATCATTTTAAGACTAAAATTAGCCCAATCCTTTCAGCCGTTTTCGAGTTTTAGCGCAACTAACACATTTGAAAATCCATTTTTACCCGACTGCCAGGAGGGTTATGTGTTTAGCGCGTATCTTCTATGTATGTAATATTCTTTATTACCTCGTATTTCCAGAACGGCTAAACGGATTTTCACATTTGAGGTATCGTTAGATTTGTCTTAATGACCCAAGTGTTCTTAGATAGGTGACATTAAAAAAAAACCAAAATGGCAGATGTTTAACGCCATATTGTGAGGTAAAAAAAATAAAAATTCTACCAAGCATATCGAGTGGGGTATCAAAATAAAGGATTTTAAACACTGGTTCTAAATATGTATATGTATAACTTGCAGTTTTAATATTAAATAGAACAATAAATCTACACTAATATTAATAAAGAGGAAAGTTTTGATTTTTGTTTGTTTGGCTCCGAAACTACTGGACCGATTTGAAAAATTCTTTTACCATTAGAATTCTACATTATTTTTGCTGAACATAGGCTGAATTTTATTTTGGAAAAAATAGGGTACCGTAAGATATTTGGGTTCTTCGGACGCAAGGTGTAAAAAATCAACCAGAAAAGTTACTTATTTTACGTACGCTGCCTAAACTATAAAAGATAGAACCATTAAATTCAAAGTAATTGTAGAACTTACAAATATCTACAAAAAAGTCCGCGATACACTATACCTATCTATGTCGAGTGAGGCACAATAACCATTTTTTTATTTAAAAATCTTGAAATTTTTTGGACTACATTTATACGCGTTTATTTTACTCATTCTTTTAATCCTTATCGAAATAAATTATTCCATTACTAAGTACAGTTTATGTAGATAATATATGGTCTTTGAATTACTAAAATTGGACAATTGGTTTTGAAATTATGGCGAAATTAAAATATTACGATAGTTGGTGTCACCAGCGGACTTGCGCGTGCGGGAGCAGGGTGCAGCCTGCGTATAATGACTGCGTCGTCGATGTTATTGTCGGAGTCTGTGAATTGACCTGGGAATCATTTTGCTGACCGAGTCTTTTCTGGATATGCTTTTTGCAGAGCTCACAGGCATCCACGCGGGCGAAGCCGCGGCTGACCGCTAGTAATAAAATAAGAAAAAACCAAAATCCGCCTGCATGGATATATCCAATACCGTATTAAAAATTAACTGACATTACTGAAACAAGATGAGAATTCAATGACAAAGTATTAAAAAAAACAATGATTTGGTACTTAAAACTAGAAACATACATTGAAACAGTACCAAACCTATGTACCTATTATAACGTATTGTAGGTACACTTTTCTAAGTGTACCTACGATATATGGTTATATCAGCACGGTAGTTTTTCAATTTTTTATTAGATTGATTGTCGAAATGGTTAGATGACTACAACTAATAAGTCGCAAATAAAATAAATTAATTAAATATCAAAAAACCCGACTGCAAAAAATGTTAACTAAAAAGAACGAAACAAGACCTAATTCTGCCGGAGGCATCGAATCCATGTTTTAATTGATACGACTCTTACTTACGAATTTCATGCCAGGATAAATAGAAGGTTACATA
Source organism: Polyommatus iphigenia (assembly GCA_963422495.1). Lineage (NCBI taxonomy): Eukaryota > Metazoa > Arthropoda > Insecta > Lepidoptera > Lycaenidae > Polyommatus > Polyommatus iphigenia. The sequence goes on along the minus strand of OY730181.1, from coordinate 27,813,280 downwards.
GAAAAATGTAGAAGAAGAAAGTGGATAATAAAATGCAGTCGGAGGCATAATGTTTTATGATTTATGAATTTATGTTAAACTTGGTGCGACATGCCTCCGACTGCATTTTATTATCCACTTTCTTCTTCTACATTTTTCTATGTAACCTTCTATTTATCCTGGCATGAAATTCGTAAGCAAGAGTCGTATCAATTATAACTTGGATTCGATGCCTCCGGCAGAATTAGGTCTTGTTTCGTTCTTTTTAGTTAACATTTTTTGCAGTCGGGTTTTTTGATTTTTAATTAATTTATTTTTTATACATGACACTGGCTGTCCCGGCGAACTTCGTGTCACTTTAAAACCTTCCCTGGACTTCTACGAATATTTTAAGACTAAAATCAGCCCAATCGGTTTAGCCGTTTTCGAGCTTAAGCGCGACTAACACATTTGAAAATCCATTTTTATAAGATATAGATAATATTATGCAATCCCTACAATACCTTAAAACGGTTACAGAATACTCACATACACCCAACAGGCAACTGTTGGAGTATATGTGAGAGAGACATCCTTCTATGACTGTTCAATTTTAGATGATAACGTTTTAGTAAATGTTTTAAAAGAAAGTATAGCTAGTGATTATTGTAATACTGGATGTCCCGCGCGGTTTCGCCCGCGTAAATTATTGTAATACTGGATGTCCCGCGCGGTTTCGCCCGCGTAAATTATTGTAATACTGGATGTCCCGGGCGGTTTCGCCCGTGTAAATTATTGTAATACTGGATGTCCCGCGCGGTTTCGCCCGTGTAAATTATTGTAATACTGGATGTCCCGCGCGGTTTCACCCGTGTAAATTATTGTAATACTGGATGTCCCGCGCGGTTTCGCCCGTGTAAATTATGATTTTTACGGAAACCGTACATTTTGCCGCAAAAATAGCCTTAGATGTCCCTTCACATAGTCTACTCTACATCTGTGCCAAATAACTTAAAAATTCATCCAGTAGTTTGTGAGATATGCCTATCTCATTCAATTCATCAAAAATTCATCCAGTAGTTTGTTAGATATGCCTATCTCACAAACTACTGGATGAATTTTTAAGTTATTTGGCACAGGTGTAGAGTAGACTATGTGAAGGGACATCTAAGGCTATTTTTGTTTTGTTTTTATTCTTAAAATAATTTTCCTGGTTTTTTCACATTTTCCTCTGTTTCTTCGCTCTTATTGGTCTTAGACTATAGTGACAATATAAAGCCTATGCAGGGGTTCCCTACCTTTTTCAGCCTGCGGCGAACTTACAAGTCAATATTTTGTCACGGCGCCCTACTCTACCTAGCTATTACAAAAAAAAAATATACATAAATAAACACCTTTAATAATTATGGTTAGGTTAAGCAAGTAAATAATAATAAAATTAAATTAAGAAATTTAAAAAAATCCCCGCCAAAAAACTTTAAAAAGTAATGAAATAATATTTACTGACTTTAAGTTTAAATAATTCCTAAGAGTAAAGTAATATTTTAGTCCATAAAATATGTTGTCACGGTGTGTCGGGGGACCGCCAAGTAAACTACCACAACACTCGACTTTTGCATTTTGTATCGCCATATTAGTCGCTGATTCTCTCGATTCGGGTCGCTGTGAACTGACCCTTAAACTATAATGTTATGTGAAATCAAACATCTACATTAGCGGTCCCCCGACACACCTTGACAACATTTATGGACTAAAATATTACTTTACTCTAAGGAATTATTTAAACTTAAAGTCAGTAAATATTATTTCATTGCTTTTTAAAGTTTTTTGGCGGGGGTTTTTTTAAATTTCTTAATTTAATTTTATTTTATGCTTTCTAACTTGTGCAGAATAAATCCTATCTACTGGATCATATCCCAATAAATACCATCTATAAAATATACAGTCCTGTTGGATGAGGCCGTCAATATGAGCCCAAACATGAAACCTCCACTTCGGGTTCATACGGAGCTCGGCTCCTATAGAATCCAGGTGATGCTGCAGCAGCAGCATGCAAATTTTTACTGTTTATCTACGTCTTACTGGTTGTCGCAATTAAAATGAGCCCAAACACGAAACCTCTGCTCTAAGTTGGTGAGGAGTTGGGTATCATATTGATTACCAGGTGATGCTGCAGCTTTGCAACTTTCCAACCTATTATAATACCTATTCATAAGGGTCACGAACCAGAATGCAAAATATAAAACCCATCAAACGACTGCAAGTTGCTAATCGTCCTATCACGAACCAGATAAACCGTGATATTTCGGCAATGAGCAGGCTGATGATGATGAACTATAGCTAAGAACACTCGGTCATGTCAGCTTTCAAACAAAAAAAAAATAGATCAAAATCAGTCCACCCGTTTGGATGCTACGATGCCACAGACAGACAGACATACACGTCAAACTTATAACACCCCTCTTTTTGGTCGGGGGTTAATAAACAAATATTTAATCATCTGCCTGCTTTATATAATAATTCATATTTTAATTTTATTTTATAATATTTGTGGTTATGGATAATGATGGAGGATCGAGTCACGGCCGCGCCCCTCTTGCCTTTCCACGGCGCACCAGGGCGCCGCACAGTGGTCCGAAATCGCTAAATAGTGGACATTCGCAAAAAAGTTCGATTTTGGTGTGGAAAAAAATACCATCCGATAGATTTTAAGAGGAGTAACAATAAATCCTTTCTAAGTTTTTTATAAAAATGTATATTTAAGGTGAAAAAAAAAATTACGAAAATGTTGTATGGGAAAGAATCTATAAATAGATTTTTTGCAAAAACTACTAGGTCATTCTGGTTCATTTTTGAAACAAGTAAAGTTCTAGGGGTATTTAAGGTTTAGAAAAAAAAATACGAAAATTTTCGTGCAGCCTTTTGCAGTAGAGGGGTTCAGAATTTTGAAATAATTTTACTAACTTTTTAGGTGTGGAAAAAATACTATTCGAAAGTTTTCCTAAAGAGTAACAATAAATCCTTATTAAGTTTTTTATAAAAATGTATTTTTTAAGGTGAAAAAAAATTATTACTAAAATAGTGAAGTTGTGTCGTGTGTAATTATTTTTTTTCACCTTAAATATACATTTTTATAAAAAACTTAAAAAGGATTTATTGTTACTGCTCTTAAAATCTATCGGATGGTATTTTTTTCCACACCAAAATCGAACTTTTTTGCGAATGTCCACTATTTAGCGATTTCGGACCACTGTGCGCCGCGGCGCACAGTTTGGGAACCCCTGCCCTATAGCCTTCTTCGATTAATGGACTATCTAACACTGAAATAAATTTTTCAAATCGGACCAGTAATTCCTGAGATTAGCGCGTGCAAACAAACAAACTTTTCAGCTTTAAAATATTAATTATAATATTAATTAGTAAGTATAGATAATTATGTATTGTGTGCCATTCAGGTCTCAGAGTTCAATGGACGACGGGAGCGATATCTTCAAACTGGGGGGCTTCGACGACGACGACAGCTCCAGCCTGCTGATTGAAATGATTGACAAGAAAGACAAAAAAACGCCTCCAGCCCATAAAAGAAAAAAGCAAAGCAAGCAAACCGAATCCCCGGCCCCCGTGAAACAAAAGAGAGAGAAAGTGCTCCACTACTGTGATAAATGTGACGCCAAATACACGTCACTGGGTATGTTTACATTTTTCATATGTGAATAACGAAATAAATCCCGCAAATCGGTTGCGCCGAAAATCGAAATTATATTTTATCGTATCTAGATACAATTACTTTTCTGTCTCTCACATTATATTATATTATATCCGTCGCAGCGCAGCCCACTTGTTAAAATAGCTTTTCTAGAAACGTTTAACCTTTCGAGCGAGTCACTCAGTCAATCAATTCAGTTTGAGCTATCTTCAAGGCGACTTGGAAGTTGAAAGTGAAATTATTAATTATAATTTTCATTATTGCACCAAGCAATAAAATTACAAACTTCTTCACGAATATATTTTGTTTAAATTTGAATTTACTCGTATCACTCGTAAGTGCCCCCATAATTCCTGTCTCTTTAATAACACTTCTAACATACTTATATTTACAACTTTCTTTCCGAAAGATATCTTGAAATAATCATAAACACCGGCTAATTGACGCTATATTGAAAACAAAACGCACGATTGATGTGTGATTGAATGGCGTTGTTCAGTAAAAGGGCTAGCTGTTTGATTGAACAACTATTTTGACCAGATGGCTGCGAAATAATATCCATACTAAATTTCATCTAAATTGGTTCAGCCCTGCAAGCATGAAGAGATTACAGACAGGCAGATAGACGTACTTTTGGATAAAACTTTTGGATTTTTGTGTAAAATTACTCAAATATAAAAGGAAAAATTGTACTAGTCAGTCCCTAGTCCCTATTCAGATTTAATCTTAACAAACAAGAAAAATATAAGTACCTATATATATATATATATATATATATATATATATATATATATATATATATATATATATATATATATATATATATATATATATACTTAATAATTTATATTAAACAAGAAAAATATAAGTACCTATATATATATATATATATATATAGGTACTTATATTTTTCTAAATTATTAAGTAGTTTTTTTATTTAAATTTTAATACACTATTTAACATTTTATACTTATAAAATATATGAGATTTTATAAGTTACATTTTTTTTACGAAGTCACAGTGAATAATTGTCCATGATTGAACAATAATTACTAGTCGTGTTCGTTTGGTTTTTCAATGCACTTTGCGCATGCGCAAAGTTATAAATTGGTGTCAGTGTGAGTGTCATGTTCTAAAATACCTGTCAGATTTTCTAAAATCTGACAGAAATTGATCGGTATTTTAGAATATGACACTCACACTGACACACAAAAAAGCCGCGCATGCGCAGTTGAAAAACCAAACGAACACGACTAATATTTAGTATTTACCATCGAGATAGACTATTGGAGTGAGCCTTACATCGGTTTATAAGCGCGAAAAGCGTGTCAAGTTGAGTCCGAATTAGTCGGTCATAAGTTCATAACAAAGGAGTTGGTCAGCATATTTCATGTAATAACAGTGTTAATAAAGGTAATAATAAAGGTTTTTAGTAAACATTTTATGCCAGACATTGTTGAGTTTGAGGTTCCGCTAAATAATAAATCATAAGGTTGGGTTGCACCAGGGGCGTGGTTAAACTTAAAGTTAAGCGCTCTTACAGAGACGCTCTTACACGTGTCGGCGGCACGCGTCGGCGGCAGTCGACGGCAGACGACGGCACGTGTCGGCGGCAGTCGACGGCAGACGACGGCACGTGCCGGCGGCAGTCGGCGGCAGTTGACGGCAGCCGTCGACAGTTTATCACGCTTGCAGTTGTGACGTAACGCGTAAAGGTAAGCGTCCACAGGTCGGTATCGTACGCAACGGACGTTTTACACCAAACGGATATTTTTTTTTACAGTAGATCCGCTGTATCGGCAGCGTACGGATTACCGACTAGCCAGTATGTTTATCTTCAAATTAGTCCAAACAATGTTCCTAATCGAAAATTTCTGCTTTCAACTTTTCCATCCATACCCCCCTTTTGAGCATTCATTTACTAGGCTAGTCGGTAATCCGTACACTGCCAATTCAGCGGACGTACTGTGAAAAAAATGTCCGTTTGATGCGTGACGTCCGTTGCGTACGATACCGACCTGTGGACGCTTACCTTGCGGGGGTGCGTCACAACTGGGGGCCTACCACCAACTCTCCTAAGCGACACCGTTTGACAGATAAACATTTATTACTTTAGCGAGCGATCTTGAACTTGAACAGATGACAGCTGGTCCAACAAGGTTATAAATGAACGGGGGCGGGGGCGCTGCTGGTAAAGGAGAACTGTCAAAAATGGCGTTTTTGTATGATGACAGCGTTAGTTCCTTTTTTCGCCACCTGCATTTAAAACCTTGTCGAGCTCTATGGTTATGGTTAAATATGGCGTCTTGATGGCGTCCATTTTTAACTTTAACCAAATATTTTGCCATTTTGCATTGGGGTAAAAGTTAAAGTTACAGTTAAAGTTAAAGTTAGTTGGTGCAATCCACTCTAAGAACGGCCAAGGAATGCCTCAAACACGTCATTAAATACGTAAGTTTTGAACAACGTTTTTGGCCTTTTCAATCGGTATTTTTGTAAACTAAAAAGATAATTTATAAGTTTAATAATCCCTTAATCGTGCTATATAAGGCATCGGTGATAAAATGTCACATCAAGTACATAATAGTGTGTTTTAGGGATGCACATTACTTGAACTATAGTTTATCGATATCATGAACTAAATAACTTTCTTTTCCGGATTATAATATTATGCTTTGAAACGAGCGAGAATAAAAATATTCAAGAAAATACACACACATTACGGCTAATGGCTATGCACACAAGCACAAAACGGCCCCGCGATGTCGAGCTAATACTCCATCTATATTTACCCTAAAAGTTTTAATTTGTTCGGCAATAACAAAATAGTAGGCGACTACTTTTAACTACTTTTCCCCTGTCACTGACCGGCGACGGGTGTTGTTGTATGTTGCAGTGCGGCTGGAGCAGCACAGGCAGAAGCACGACGGGTCGCGGCCGCCGTACATCTGCGAGGTGTGCGGCGCGCACTACAAGCACAAGCGCGCCTGCGACGTGCACGTGGCCATGCACAAGGGCATCAGTGACTGGAAGTGCGCCGAGTGCGACAAGCTGTTCCCCAGCAAGGGCGCGCTGCAGCGCCACAACAACATCCACACCGGCAAGCTCAACTACCAGTGCGACCTGTGCGGCAAGTCCTTCATCCACACGTCCTCCTTCAAGATGCACAAGCTGTCGCACTCGGGCGTGAAGCCGCACTCGTGCGACGTGTGCGGGCTGGCGCTCATGACGCGCTCGCACCTCAAGCGGCACAAGCGCGTGCACTCGGGCGAGAAGCGGCACGAGTGCGGCGCGTGCGGCAAGCGCTTCAGCGAGCGCTACAACCTGCTGGCTCACGCGCGCTCGCACGAGGGCGTGCCGGCCGCCGCCGCCGCCGCCGGCGCGCCGCCGCGCAGCCGCCTGTTCCGCTGCGCCTTCTGCGTGGAGCGGTTCGAGCGCCGCTACATGCTGGAGCGGCACTGCGCCGTCGATCACGGCCGCAGCATGGAGCGCCCGCCGCCCACGCCGCGCAACACCATGAGCAAGCTGCTCAAGGCGCAGGCGCAGCGCCGCGACGTGGCGCACCAGACCGACGACGCGCGCGGCAGCCGCAGCCCCGACGCCAAGCTCTCGCCGGCCACCTCGCCGCTCAAATCCGCCTTACAAGGTATTTCTTCCCTTGGGTGTTATTAGTACGAATAATTTTTTAAAGTACGATTTTTTTATTTTAATGTTTATGATCAATGTATGTAGTATTGTATGTATGTATGTAATATTCTTTATTACCTTGTATCTCCAGAACCGCTGAACGGATTTTCACATTTGAGGTATCATTAGATTCGTCTTTATAGCCCAAGTGTTCTTAGATAGGTGACATTTAAAAAAAACCAAAATGGCGGATGTTTAACGCCATACTGTGAGGTAAAAAAAATAAAAATTCTACCAAGCATATCGAGTGGGGTATCAAAATAAAGGATTTTAAACACTGATTCTAAATATTTATACAAACTTGCAGTTTTAATATTAAATGAAACGATAAATAATAATAAAAAAACAAAAACCCGCCTGAAATTACTGAAACTATTCTAGATTTTTTATGTAACCTTCTATTCATCCTGGCATGAAACTCGTAAGCAAGAGTCGTATCAATTAAAACATGGATTCGATGTCTCCGGCAGAATTAGGTCTTGTTTCGTTCTCTTTAGTTAACATTTTTTTGCAGTCGGGTTTTTTATTTTTTTATTAATTTATTTTTTAGTTTAAATCTTAGAACAACCAAAGTGTGTTCGCGTAAACTCAATATTATCATTTTAGGAGAACTATTCATAAATACCTCACATGTGTATCATGTTTGATGATTTCAATATGGGATACAGAAATACAGACGGACATGACGGTTCCGTTCATAAGGGTTATGTGTTTTTGTCATTTGCCTATCTAACCCTAAAAAGTAAAATTCATCATAAGTAACAAAGAAGAAGGGGCTCGAATCAAACCTTATTTTCATTCGCTTTTATAAATGGAATCTGTGCCTGTACTATACCATGTTAACTGTTGAACGAGACGTGATACAGCGTTGGGTACGATATGCCCCTCCCTGTTTTATTTTTGTATTTGTCTCATATCTATTACAATTATTACAAACATTGCAGGAGGCGGCGCGGGGGTAGGGGCGGGCGCGGGTATGGCGAGCGCGGCGCTGGCGGCGAGCGCGTGGGCGGGCGCGTACGCTGCGGAGTTCGGACTGCGGCCGCAGGACTACACGCACTGAGCCCTCACCCGCCACTCGCCAGTCGCCACCGCTAGACCACTGCGGCGGAGCCTTATCACTTACGTTTATTTTGTCACTCGCATCACAGTGTACCGTCGCAGAATATGCTGTTTCTTTAAAAAATCCTAAATATTCGAAAGCTGCTACTTGCTGCTAGGACTACATTTCGGACATAAAACCGCCGTTTGCAATCCTGATTTTCTATGGAAATGATCACAATAAACCTGCAGGGAACTTTAGGGCCAAAATATCGTATGAGAAGACGAATATTATATTAATTTTATAGCTTTAATTTACTGTTTTACTAATTTTACTACACTTTAATTATTATAATATATATTTTATTGACTCAAAGTTGAGCTCACCCTTTATTTTTAATAATAAGTTGGTTTTAATGTATACTTATTGGTTTTAAACGATGAATTAATGGTGTTCCCATTGCTCCTTGTCAATTATAACACTTACTCCAGGCTAACGCCAATCCATGTTGCTGTCTCTGTCGAATGGCTCCTCCAACATAACGTCAGACTGAGATGGCAACATATCGCTATTAATAACAGCGATAGAGTACCTACTCTGTACTACCAATGTTGCTGTTTATGGGCATTGGTAAGCTGTCATATTAATTATTATACTATGAAAAAATTATTTCTATTGTATTTGTACATACAAAAATTATGATATTGTATTGTGTAGTCGAGCGATTAGTGAGTAAGAATTGCGTAACCAGTAAGTGCGTATATTTTTATACGGTCATGTAAATTTAAACAATTGGTGAACAATATTATTATGTGCTATTAGTTATTGATGATATAATATAATAGTTCTTATTATTAAATTATTCAAGCCTTGTTATTTTTTCTTCTGCCGCAACCTATAAAAGATAATAAATGCCTCCGTTGCGCGAAAATCGCATGGGAACTCTACATTTTTAGGATAAAAAGTATTCTATGTCCTTCTCCGAGGCACACTCAATAAGAAAATCAAATCAAAAGAGATAACAGACATACAATGTACTTAATATACACATTCGCATTTTATATAACGATAACGTCTTATAATTCGATATGGGGTGCGCGCCCGAAAAACATGACAGTTCATGCGGCGTTACCTCGCTGACAGCTCTGAGGGCGCATTTTCATTAGTTGTTAACTCGTACGGTATACAGCATGCGGGGAGTCTATGACAACTAATTGACAACTAATGGCGCAATGTCATTGGTCGTGACATGCGTTTCAGAAATCTCCCGCACCCCGCATGCGGGCCCTATCGACCAGTGAAGTTGCGCCATACGGCGTTCCATTTACACTCTCAAGTCTCTCAACAACCGTAAGGCCCACCTGGGCCGCGCTCTTTGTTTCGATTATATTACGTATTTCGATGACTTAGAGAATACTTTTGTATGAAGAAGTTTGGTTAGTTATGACCTTTGATACATTGACCACACTCTGAATGAAAAATAAATAAACAATCTGTGAGCTATTAGTATTATTTCGGCTATTCAAAATTGTGCTCTATTTCCTACGTGTCAAGGTATGACTTAATATATGAAGAATAAAGTATTCGTTTATTTCTTCTGAACAAGTCACTAATTATAGTTTCGAAAGTTTATAATTGAGAAACTAATATCACATCGGACTAAATACTATATTATGATGGCTTGATAGATAGAAAATTTAACATATATTATAATGTAGTTCACACAAACATAAAATATGGATTGTATGTAAGGATATTACATTAATTTTACAAAGAGGGTAGGCCGGGCGCCATTTTTTTTGCACATTGACCTGCCAACTTTTTTGCATAGATTTTTCCCGGAACTGAGGGGTTAATATCTTTAATGTACAGAATTTTCATTTCTACAGTTTTATTATATGTATAGATAGTATAGAATATATCAATCAGAGCCCACAATTTTTAACCGACTTCCAAAAAGGAGGAGGTTATAACTCTGTGTTTCCATTGTATGTACCTAATATGAAAACGATGCTAAAAATTGTACCAAACTAGAACATTGTTTCCCGTTGGTTTCCCGCCATTTACTTGACACTGGCCATGGTTTTATAGCCGAAGTGCCATTATAAGAAAAAAAGGTACCTAATGTCAATGGGCGCTGCTGGTAAAGGAGGAGAACTGTCAAAAATGACGTTTTTGCAAAGATTTTTTACCCCTACCCACCTCCGTATACGTTTTTGTATGATAGAAGCACGTCAATGTCTAAACTCTAAACCATGGAGGTAGGTATTACTATAATCTGTGGTCTAAACACACATTTCCGTGGCCGAAATTACGTTCCGCCGCATCAGTCTGATACGACACACTATAAATTACGCGAAGAGCCGAAATTACGCGGCGGAATATTAGTATTAGCGGCGGAATTTAAAATATTAGTAGGATCAAAAGTTTGTGGAAGTTGATAATTATATCAGATGGCAAAATGTAGTCATCATGACTCATGACATTTCGGCGACAATCAAACCGAACTTCCGTCGCGCGCCGATTCCGAATCGCTGCCGAACTACGCTCGACTCGGCTTCTATATTATATACCAATGACCAAAGAAACAAGTTGAAGTTGCTTTAGGGGGAAAATGTTTTGAAGAGTTGGCAGCACTGCATTATGGAGCTCGCACACTGATCTCCATTACACAAGTACGCTGGATCTATGATACCACTTTTTTTGTGCCTATTTGAAGCGGAATCAGCGCCCCCATTATTTGGGAAGAGAACTAAATTTGACGTAACCATTGGTAACCATGTATGTATTATATTTCTCTATGGCTTAATCGTTTGAATTGTTTTCGTGTTTTTAAAGTGTTTTAAAAGGTTTTACGCGATTAAGTAATATATAAATAAGTGGTGGTAGTTAAACTATGAAAGAGTGTATGTTATGTAAAACGCGGTACAAAAAGAGATGGGGGGTTACATTTCACAAGTAAGTAATTTTAACAGCAAATTTCTACGATATTAAACTTTTATTGATAATATAGGCACTTAAAAATGTGGCACTAATCTTATAATACCGTATTCACCACATATTTATCTTTGTTTTACCGATTTTTGATTAACAATAAAATAGTGCTGGAGTTTTCTGTCGATAAAACTTATCGATATCTATATATCTATAATAATTGTATTGAAATCTCCGATAACCGATTTTTATTATCAAATACATATTATTATGCTCTTTAAATAATTGACAGGTTTCGTTCTGACGAAGGAAGACTGGAATTATGTTTGAAAAAAATTGAAAAGCCTGGTTGGCGTCCGAAAATTGCTACTACCGCTTGCCGTTACTATTTGAAGTGTACAAACGTTCTCTGTGAAAATACAAGGCGCAAAAACTACCATTTGATCGTGATTATGTTTGGAAAATTTATTTCAGCGTCTACTCTTTCTTGACAGACTGTAACTGTGTAACGGTAACTAATAAAATATAATGTTAAAGTATCGCACATACATTTTTATTATTTATAAATACCTTTCCTTCTCCACCCCAATAAAAAATGTATTCAAACGTTCTATATTTATTTAGTTGGTAGCTCTTATACCAATTTGTGAATTTTGTGGACTGTAATTCGGGAAATAGAAAGAAAGAAAGAAGGATAAGCAGTTGATTTCACTAACCTCCGTTTGGCTTGGTTCTGTGGCTTGCTTCGAGGGCCCTCTACTTCTCTTCTTTGCTGGATACAGATTTTTCACACTCGGCTTAGTTAAATAGTACACTATAGGCTATCGCGCCTAGTAACGACGTAGGAATTATTTAGTTTTCACGGCGTCGCGCGGCAGCGATTCGTTAGTTGATGTTCGGTTTCAACTGACACTCGCGAAGGCGACACTGCTTTTATATAGGTAGGGACGAATGGGATATCACGTTCCCGCCGCGTGATTCGTGGACAGGATTTTTTTATTTTGCTACCTTCATTTACAAAAAATATAAATTTTTAAATTGGAGTTCATTCATTTCCCCCCCTTTGAAGGGACCCCTTCAAGAGCAATCAGAATAGAGCTATAAAGCTCAACTTAACAATTACAAGTGCGGGTGCAATCGCTTACTATGAAGTAAAGTTATTGACAATTAACAACTTCTACCGTAACCGAACCTCTAAATCTAAGTACCGTTTTCACGGGATTTATAATACTATTTATTATTACAACTTAAACAACTAATTAATGACTAAATTAAGGATTATAAACAAATTGAGTTACTGAGTCGGTAGCGGGCAAAGTCGTACTATCGGGCGTTTGTATGTGCCACTCTTTGTTTTTAAAAAATGTTCGATTAAATTACAGAAATTATTTCCTTTTGTGGCAGACGGTATATTGCGGGTTGGGGGTCGGTTGACAAACTCATCTTTAGAATATTCTTCAAAATATCCTATTATACTGCCTAAACAGGATCATATAGTAAAATTACTCATTGATCATTATCACCGCGAAAACTGTCATGCAGAGCCGCAACTCCTCGTTAGTATTTTAAAAACTAAATACTGGATCATTTCCGCTAGACGAGTAGTCCGACAAATAACACAAAAATGTAATAGTTGTTTTAGGGCCAATCCTAAGGCAACTTTTCCTCTAATGTCAGATCTCCCTAAGTGCCGCTTAGAACAATCCAAAGCATTTCAACATACGGGAGTGGACTGTTGTGGGCCAATAAAAATAACACCTTATCGAAGGCGAGGTATTCGTAGTATAAAAGCATATATTTGCATTTTCGTATGTTTAGTCACAAAGGCTGTACACATTGAGTTGATTTCATATTTAACATGTGCTAATTTCGTTGACGCATTTAAACGATTTATATCGCGCCGTGGCCCGCGTATTTGTATTCTGATAACGGGACCAATTTTGTTGCATCGAAAGCGTATTTCAATGAATTACACGAGTTTCTAAAATCCGATGACTATTATCAGGCATTCGGTAATGAACTTGCAGAACATCATATTACGTGGAAAATGAATCCGCCTACGGCTAGCCATTTTGGTGGTATATGGGAAGCCAATATAAAAAGTGCTAAGTCACTATTGTTTCGTACGATCGGGAAACAAGTTCTCACGTTCGAGGAGATGACAACTGTCCTCGCGCAGATCGAGGCGGTATTAAACAGTCGACCGTTGTATGTTCTGAGCTCTGACCCGTCCGAGCCTCTGTCTCTAACGCCTTCTCATTTTTTGTTTAACTCCCCGCTGGAGCGGTTACCAGCAGCGGATTTATCTAAGGAAAACACTAATTTGCTATCACGGTTTTCGTTAATGGACTCGCTAGTCCAATCGTATTGGAAAAGATTTAAAACGGAATATTAACATAATTTGCAACAGCGCGAGAAGTGGAATACTCCATCTAATCCAGTGACGATTGGTACGGTAGTAATATTAAACGTGGATAACGCTCCGCCCTTGCAATGAATGGCCTTTGGGGATCGTTACAAATGTCTTAAATACGATCGATAATTTAAATTAAAATTATAAATAAATATCGTGATCGTTATTATAAATATAATATGTAGCAATAAAATACTTATTAATATGAAAAAAAGAAAATAAAATGCGGGATGATAATAAACTACTTAAATGCCTATGTGAAAAATAACTGCATAAATATTAAATAAAAATTAAAATATTATAACTGCCTAACTAATTGCCCGTTTGTCGTAGGTACAACGACGGTTACGCACGCGGTCGCGTCGTTCAAATATGAACTCTGAGCGATGCTGTATAAAATGGCGGATGGAAAAAATTTACAGCGGTTACCGAATTAATTTAGGGATTCGTTACAAATGCCGTCCAAGTTATGCGGTTAAATATAAAAAATGAAATATCTATCTATAGGAGAAGCTATTTCAATTACCTAGTACAGCGATTGCACAAACACCTAATAATTGCAGTTAAATATAAATATGCGGATGAAATATTTAAACAAAAAAGAGTAAATTTTTTCCCAAGCACAATTATTAAAATATGAAAACGAGCAAGACAAATAAATCTTATGTTCGATTTGCGAGATTTGCGGGAATGGGATAAATGACGGGACAGTAATTATTTTGTGTGACAGTTACAGATTTTTGAATTTAAATTTGAACAAAGGGACAATACGAAGCGGAAAATAGCATAAAGCTGATAAATTTAATGGATAATCCGGCTCGAAGGACCAGAAAAATGGTAGCTCTTATACCAATTTGTGAATTTTGTGGACTGTAATTCGGGAAATAGAAAGAAAGAAGGATAAGCAGTTGATTTCACTAACCTCCGTTTGGCTTGGTTCTGTGGCTTGCTTCGAGGGCCCTCTACTTCTCTTCTTTGCTGGATACAGATTTTTCACACTCGGCTTAGTTAAATAGTAGACTATAGGCTATCGCGCCTAGTAACGATGTAGGAATTATTTAGTTTTCACGGCGTCGCGCGGCAGCGATTCGTTAGCTGATGTTCGGTTTCAACTGACACTCGCGAAGGCGACACTGCTTTTATATAGGTAGGGACGAATGGGATATCACGTTCCCGCCGCGTGATTCGTGGACAGGATTTTTTTATTTTGCTACCTTCATTTACAAAAAATATAAATTTTTAAATTCGAGTTCATTCAGATCGCATTATCCAATTAGTTAATTTCCCTCGCACTTCTGCTATCAGCGCCAAAATGGCGAAAATCAAATGAGATAAAGTAAATAGATAAAAATTGGCTTGCTAGATCCATAAATAAATAGGGAACTTTTATATTATTACTAGACGTTCTGGGCGGCTTCTCCCACGTAAATATATAATTTCACAGACAAATTGGTCCACAAAAAAATAGCCTATATAATCCTTCACGTTATACATTCCCGTGTTTTTTCCACATTTTCCTCTATTTCTTAGCTCCTATTAGTCTCAGTGTGATAAAATATATAAAATGGGCTATCTAACACTGAAATAATTGTTCAAATCGGACCAGCAGTTCCTGGGATTAGCGCGTTCAAACAAACAAACTCTTCCGCTTTATAATATTATATAATACTAGCTGTTGCCCGCGACTTCGTCCGCGTTAACATAGTATGATAACAAAGGTGGATAGATTTCCCCTTTCTGTGGTTCCTTATACAAAGGGTAAAAACGGGACCTATTTAAGCAAACGTCAAACGCAAACGTCAAAAAACTTTCATATTTCTAACTCAAGAAATGACGGACTTTCATTGAAACTTTCTACCCCAATTTCACCCCCTTGGGGGTAGAATTACCTGAAACGCTTAAACACGTATCCATTCATTTTTAATCAGTAGCACAAAAATAAAGTTTCATGTTTCTAACTCAAGAAATGACGGATTTTCATTCAAACTTTCAACCCCAATTTCACCCTCTTGGGGGTAGAATTTCCAAAAACGCTTAAATACCTATCCATTCATTTTTAATCAGCAGTCCAAATATAAACTTTCATGTTCCTAACTTAAGAAATGACGGACTTTCATTTAAACTTTCAACCCCTATTTCACCCCCTTGGGGGTAGAATTTCCAAAAACGCTTAAGCACGTATCCAATCATTTTTAATCAGTAACCCAAAAATAAAGTTTCATGTTTCTAACTCAAGAAATGACGGACTTTCATTGAAACTTTCAACCCCGATTTCACCCCCTTGGGGGTAGAATTTCCAAAAACGCTTCAATACCTACCCATTCATTTTTAATCAGCAGTCCAAAAATAAACTTTCATGTTCCTTACTTAAGAAATAACGTACTTTCATTTAAACCTTCAACCCCTATTTCACCCCCTTGGGGGTAGAATTTCCAAAAACGCTTAAGCACGTATCCAATCATTTTTAATCAGTAGCCCAAACATAAAATTTCAAGTTTCTAACTTAAGAAATAACGGACTTTCATTCAAACTTTCAACCCCAATTTCACCCCTTTGGGGGTAGAATTTCCAAAAACGCTTAAACATGTATCCATTCATTTTTAATCAGTAACCCAAAAATAAAGTTTCATGTTTCTAACTCAAGAAATGACGGACTTTCATTCAAACTTTCAACCCCTATTTCACCCCCTTCGGGGTAAAATTTTCGAAATTCCTTCCTTAGTGGGTGTCTACTTAATAAAACAACCTTACTCACCAAATTTCGTGGCTGTAACTTTAACAGTTTTTGCTCAGCGATGATGAATCAGTCAGTCAGTCAGTTAGTCAGTCAGTCAGGACATGTAATTTTATAAGTATAGATATGGTATATATGGTATAGATTAGTTAGGGTCTAATCACACAGAACAGTTATTCAGCTCTGTTCAGCTTTAATACGATACACTTTAGCACTACTTTGATAATATTAGAAATGAAATAAGAAAATACAATACAACAAAGTTTTTGTTAGAAGCTCATCTTCAGTTTTGTTTTTAGTTTTTCGTACTTAGTGCTAACTGGTAAAAATAAATGGATTATAAATAGGTACTGCTACTTCACGTTATCTACGTATGAAATCGTTGTTAATTTATTACGCCTATATATCTAAATTACGGAGAGGAAGTCTGTAATCTTTAATACAAATATATAGCGTTTGTATTATTCAATTTAATATTTTTATCCTAATGGTCGACATTATCTGAATCTGGAAACATTTCATCGATAATAGAAAAGACAGTTGTACATCACTAGTATTAGTTCCAAATACTCCCACTACTGCTATCAGCGCCAATATGGCAAATTTCTAACTTCATTTTTACGTCAAATTTAGTTCCTACCCCGAATAATGGGGGAGCTGATTCCGCTTCAAATAGGCACAAAAAATAGGTCGCTGTAATTTCAAAGCATATCATTAGTCCAGCGTACTTGTAGAATGGAGGTCAGTGAGCTCGCATGTTAATTTGACATTTCGATGCGTCAAGTTACGAGTGTCCATCAACACATTTCTAATGTTGCGAGTGCAACATCAGAAATGTTGCAGCTATCCGTTGTTGACCTTTAATATACAGGGTGTAACAAAACTAAGTGATAAAACTTTAGGATGTGTATGGGTATTTATTTGACCTAGCCTCACAGAATACAAATTACTCCCTAGCATAGCTTGCTACATATTTTATTAATCTGTGATTTGACTGCTGTTTTATTTTATTTGTACGGTATTTTTATTATGTGTCCAAATGTGTTTTCAAAGCTTTGCAAAGTCCACAGATCACATATTAGTTACTACGTAAGTAAAGTCTTCAAATAAATTAAGTGTTCAAACAAGTGAAGCTATGTCTGGCGCCGGCATAATATACATTTTCTATAATGTTTTCAGTGCTTAGGAATAAGATTTTAAGGAGAACTCTAACTTGTACGGTACCTAGGTAGGTATAACTTATACTGAAATACTAATTAATGCACATATTTTATGAAATTTTTGAGACGCGTGCTAAAAATATCTTATCGGATAAGTAACATTCTATAAAGTTACAGAGAAATGGCTTTATCAGCAGCGATTGTATAATAACTATAATAGGTATCTAACAACGATATCAAAATACTGGTATCTCTATCTAAAGATACAGTAGGTACCTACGTAGCAAACGTAGGTGACCTAGATGCTCCATTTTCATGGGAGGAATTTCAGTTGGTATTGGAAGCCTTGAGGGACTCTGCCCCCGGTGTTGATGGGATACCGTACTCATTTATTGTTAAAAGCGGAACTTCAACGCAAAAAATTCTTCTTGAGGCTCTCAATGTAATATTTCAGACAGGTCTTCCTCCACAAGAGTGGAAGACTCAAGTTATTATCCCAATTCTGAAACCCGGTAAACCTGACGGTATTGGGATACCGTCAGGTTTACCGGATTTCAGAGTAAAGGAAAGCCAAACTGATTATATGGAAGAATATTTTTACCCTCCACAAACCATTCTAATCTATTTTTAATGAGATGCTCCAAAATTTTCGAAAGGGTGCAAGACAAGGCAATGGGACGGTATGACGATGGGTCGTCGGGATGGTGGAGGGTAAAAATATTCTTCCATATAATCAGTTTGGCTTTCGGAAAAACTTAAGTACTGCAGACTGTCTGGCAACCTTTGTGACCGATGTCCGTTTGGCATTTTCTAAAAATGAGTCAGTGGTGGGTGTTTTCCTAGACATACAGTCAGCTTATGATAATGTTCTCCTCCCCGTTCTTAGACATAAATTACTCAGATTAGTTGTATCAAGAAGAATTGTTAATTACATTTGTAACTATCTATCGTCTAGGATTGTTAATGTGCAATATAAGAATTTATCCGTCTCTCCGAGGTATGTGTGGAAAGGTCTCCCTCAAGGTTCTGTCCTTAGCCCACTTCTATACAATATTTATACCAGTGACCTTGAAAGCTCTGTAAGCTGCTTCTGTAATATACTCCAGTATGCTGATGATTTGGCTCTATATATTATCTGTAAGGATATTATTCAAGGTTGTAATCGACTAAATTCTGCAGTGTCCAACTTAAGCGACTGGCTGGAGAATCATGGTCTCTCAATATCCATAGAAAAAAGCTCTGTAGTTGTTTTCTGAAGAGCTAAGTATATCCCGGATATTTCTTTAGTTTACAGCAACCAAGTTTTTCCAGTTAGGGATTCTGTTAAATATTTAGGCCTTCATTTGGATTCGAAATTGTCTGGTACAAGCCACATTAATAATTGCTTAAAAAAGGGGGAAAGAAATTTCTTATCAGGAGTTTGGTGGGGTTCTCACCCATACGTCCAAAGGTTAATGTACAATGCTTTAATTCGTAGCCATTAGGATTATGCGTCCTTTTTATTGGAGCCTTGTAGCAAATTCGCTTTAAAAATGTATGATAAGCTGCAGGCAAAATGTTTACGGGTAGTCATAGGTGCAATGAAGTCATCCCCCATTAATGCGCTCCAAGTGGAGTGTGTGGAACCTCCTTTATCTCTACGCCGACAGTATTTGTCTGACAGGTTCATGTTTAAGGTCTACCGGTGGTCTTGCCACCCTCTTATTAATAAGCTGTCTTCTCTCTCACATCTTGCAACTAGTAGTTATTGGACGCATAAAAGTTTGCCCTGTGTTATGAAAAGTTATCAAAAGTATCTCTTTCATGTCCTGTGGCCCAATTTTCAGTTAATCCGCTGTTTGAAGCTTCATTTTCCTCCCTTGTATTTTCTCCAGATGTTATTTTAAATTTTCCCATAGTGAAGGGTTCCCCCGTTGCTAACAACCAATTTAATGCCTTATTAAGTGATAAATTTAAGGATTGGACTTTGATTTACACGGACGCTTCAAAACTATCTGATACTTCTTGTGTTGGTAGTGCCGTGTGGATTCCAAAATTTAATGTCACCCTTAATAATAAATTGCCTTCGCTTTCCTCGGTTTTTAACGCAGAATCTCTAGCGATTTTTGATGTGGTCTCATTTGTAGAATCGCACAAACTTAACAAGGCAATTAATAATAATTGCCTTGTTAAGTTTGTGCTATTCTTTTACAATCTTTTACAATCGGACATAAGTCCGATTGTAAAAGTTCCCTGGAAGCAATTTTGTCAAACCCCTTTAGAAGTAAATTTAAGTTTCCTTTAATTTTTAAAATTAATGCTATTGTAGCAACATTCAGGTTGTACTTGCTTGGATCCCTGGTCATAGCGGGATTATAGGAAATGAATGTGTGGGTATATATTATGCCAAAGAAGCTGCAAAGTCTGGTGGTTTAAGCAATTTCAAAATTTTTTGTCAGGATCTTTTGCCTCTGGCCAAGTCGCATTTGACTTTGGAGTGGAATACTATTTGGACTGAGTCGAGTAGAAATAAAGGACATTTTTACGCTGAAATTCAAGATTCAGTACCTAGTCGACCGTGGTCTTATAAATATTTGAAAGCTAATAAGCCTGTTTGCTCTACTATCTGTCGGCTACGTCTGGGTCTATTTCTAGCTAAAATAGACCCAGACGATAGCTCATTGTGTGAATGTGGCTTGGATGAAGGCTCTCCAGACCATATATTTTTTGCTTGCGAAAACAACCTTTCATTGTACGATTACCTTCCTCCTAATATTCCTCGTCCCACTAATCTTAAATCTATTTTATCGTTAGTATATTCTCCATTTATAGACACCTTAAGCTCGTTCATTGCCCATAACTTCCTTTTATTTATTAAATTATTTATTGTAATTATGTTTATGTATTCTGTGTATATTTAAAGGCTAAGAAACAATATTTTGCTTTATATTTGCTTGTTCTGGTTTTTTCTGGTTTATTATTATATCTTGTATTTGCATGGTCGCGTGAAGTCACCACTCATCCGTGCCCAGTGCATGGCAATCAGTTTGCGTTATAACCATTGTGATAATATACCTACACTAGGAGAGAGCCTTATATCGGTGTATAAGCGTCAAAAGCGTGTAATGTTATGTCCTACTTACTCGGACATAACAAAGGAGTCGGTCTGCATATTTCATGTAATAAAAGTGTTAATAAAGGTTTTTAGTGAACATTTTATGCTAGATATTGTTGAGTTTTGTGGTTCCGTTAAATAATAATCCATAAGAATGGCCAAACAATGCCTCAAACACGTGGATTTAGCATTAAATACGTAAGTTTTGAACAACGTTTTTTGGGCTTTTCAGTCAGTATTTTTGTAAGCTAAAAAGATAATTTATAAGTTTATTAATCCCTTATTCGTGCTTTATATGGCATTAGTGCTAAAAATGTCACATCAATTAATAATTTGGCTACAAAAATTGCATAGCGTTTTACGTGTGTTTACGGATTCTCATTACTTGAACTATAGTTTATCGATATCATGAACTAAATGACTTTCTTTTCTGGATTTTAATGTGCTTCAAAATGATCGACAAATAGAAATATTCAAGAAAATACACGCGCACTACTTGTATGAAAATAAGCACAAAATGGCCACGCGATGACGGGCTAAGATTACATCTATACTATATAATAATCTATGGTTATAACTGTACATCTTTTTCGCCTCAACTCTGACGCTGGCAACCCCTAAATGGGGAGGCTTACGCCAAAAGAAGAAGAAGAAGAACTGTAACTTGTACGGTACCTACCTAGGTACAGAGTAGAGTTTTGGCGGGCATGTGAAAGAGTGCTGTTGTGTTTTTGTATTATTTTCCTAAAATTGTGTTAGCTGGGTTTTTAATGTGTAATATTGGTAAAATATTAACCATTAGATATTCGTGTTCATGCACAAGTGTAGGAAAGTGATGTAATATCCAGAAACGTGCTATTTTGTGTTCCCTCCAAAACTCCATCGAAAGTTTCAGTAAAGCGTCTACCACTTTACTGAATCGACCGACTTGACTCCTGTGACTGTATTGACTTTTACTTAGACTTTGACTAGACTTTAGACCTGACGATACATGAAAACGATGATGAAAATTATAATAGGAGGAATATGGTTTTCCCGCCATATTCCTTACCTTTTTACCTTGCCTGTGGCACAACATACACATCCTTTGTGTCAAGTTGCCAAAAAAGAAGAAAAAGAAAGAAAGAAAGATAGGTACAGAGTAGAGTTTTGGCGGGCATGTGAAAGAGTGCTGTTGTGTTTTTGTATTATTTTCCTAAAATTGTGTTAGCTGGGTTTTTAATGTGTAATATTGGTAGAATATTAACCATTAGATATTCGTGTTCATGCACAAGTGTAGGAAAGTGATGTAATATCCAGAAACGTGCTATTTTGTGTTCCCTCCAAAACTCCATCGAAAGTTTCAGTAAAGCGTCTACCACTTTACTGAATAGACCGACTTGACTCCTGTGACTGTATTAACTTTTACTTAGACTTTGACTAGACTTTAGACCTGACGATACATGAAAACGATGATGAAAATTATAATAGGAGGAATATGGTTTTCCCGCCATATTCCTTACCTTTTTACCTTGTCTGTGGCACAACATACACATCCTTTGTGTCAAGTTGCCAAAAAAGAAGAAAAAGAAAGAAAGAAAGATAAACTACAGAGTAGAGTTTTGGCGGGCATGTGAAAGAGTGCTGTTGTGTTTTTGTATTATTTTCCTAAAATTGTGTTAGCTGGGTTTTTAATGTGTAATATTGGTAGAATATTAACCATTAGATATTCGTGTTCATGCACAAGTGTAGGAAAGTGATGTAATATCCAGAAACGTGCTATTTTGTGTTCCTTCCAAAACTCCATCGAAAGTTTCAGTAAAGCGTCTACCACTTTACTGAATCGACCGACTTGACTCCTGTGACTGTATTGACTTTTACTTAGACTTTGACTAGACTTTAGACCTGACGATACATGAAAACGATGATGAAAATTATAATAGGAGGAATATGGTTTTCCCGCCATATTCCTTACCTTTTTACCTTGTCTGTGGCACAACATACACATCCTTTGTGTCAAGTTGCCAAAAAATAAGAAAAAGAAAGAAAGAAAGGTACAGAGTAATAAGTAATTTGTATTCTGAGAGTTTTGCCGGGAATGTAAAAGGGTGCTGTTGTGTTTTTATATTATTTTCCTAAAATTGTGTTAACTGGGTTTTTAGTGTGTAATATTGGTAGAATATTAACCATTAGATATTCGTGTTCATGCACAAGTGTAGGAAAGTGATGTAATATCCAGAAACGTGCTATTTTTTGTTCCCTCCAAAACTCCATCGAAAGTTTCAGTAAAGCGTCTACCACTTTACTGAATCGACCGACTTGACTCCTTGACTGTATTGACTTTTACTTAGACTTTGACTAGACTTTAGACCTGACGATACATGAAAACGATGATGAAAATTATAATAGGAGGAATATGGTTTTCCCGCCATATTCCTTACCTCTTTACCTTGTCTGTGGCACAACATACACATCCTTTGTGTCAAGTTGCCAAAAAAGAAGAAAAAAAAATTGTATTCTGTGCCTAGGTAGGTAATAGGTATAAAGCACAGAATAAGGATAACTTATACCAGCAGGGCAATCGCGCTAAATTTTTTCAACTGCAGGGCAATCGCGCTAAATTTTTTCAACTGAAACGCAAATGAAACTCGGACGTTGATCGACTTTTGGAACGATTCGGTATCGCGCTAACGTTTTGACAGCTAGTTGAGACGTTACTGAACCTCAGCCCGAGCGCAAACGCTGTCAAAACAAAAAGTTGATACAATGCAACTTTTACTCGCACGTTTCTGAAACGTTTCTTATTTTGGTGTGTTAAATTGACGAAAATCGATGGAAAAATATAACTTAAGCTATAATCAAATTATAATAATAAGCTTATGTTTTACTTCAAAGCTGTAAAATAACATTAAGGACTATTTTAGTTTGTTAAAAAGTGAATTGAATTTTGACATTACTAATTATTTCTTTACGTAAATATTTTCTACTTTTGTCACAAGTCACAACTTACAAGTCACTATTCAACACTTATATGGCGTTTGTAAAATACATATTATAGTAAAACAATATTATGAATTCAACTACGTAAATTAAAAACTCCAAGTACTAATCATTCACATTCATATTAAGTTCTACCAACACAACTTCACCCGTGTCATATTCATCCATATGTAAATAAACAATTTGTCAATTGACCAATTAACACATCGGAAAAAATTTGTTCATATTTAAGCCAATCAAAACTAAATCAGAAGGGCGCTGATTGGTCAGCTGCAATGTCTGTCTAAAGGTCAAACGTTGCGCTTCGTTCGAGTTCCATCTAAGGTTGAGTTACGGTTGAAACGATAGCACGATACTGAAATTTGTTCAGACGCAGCGGAACCAAGCCGTAACTGAACCACAACCAAAGCAGATGTGAACCTGGATTGAAACGTTTAAAAATAACGCGATTGCCCTGCTGAACCGCAAATGAAACTCGGACGTTGATCGACTTTTGGAACGATTCGGTATCGCGCTAACGTTTTGACAGCTAGTTGAGACGTTACTGAACCTCAGCCCGAGCGCAAACGCTGTCAAAACAAAAAGTTGATACAATGCAACTTCTACTCGCACGTTTCTGAAACGTTTCTTATTTTGGTGTCTTAAATTGACGAAAATCGATGGAAAAATATAACATAAGCTATAATCAAATTATAATATAAGCTTATGTTTTATTTCAAAGCTGTAAAATAACACTACGAACTAGTTTGTTATAAAGTGAATTGAATTTTGACATTACTAATTACTTCTTTACGTAAACGGTAAATGTTTTCTACTTTTGTCACAAGTCACAACTCACAAGTCACTATTCAACACACTTATATGGCGTTTGTAAAATACGTATAGTAAAACAATATTATGAATTCAACTACGTAAATTAAAAACTCCAAGTAATAATCATTTACATTCATAAGTTCTACCAACACAACTTCACCCGTGTCATATTCATCCATATATTGTAAATAAACAATTTGTCAATTGACCAATTAATACATCGGAAAAAATTTGTTCATATTTAAGCCAATCAAAACTAAATCAAAAGGGCGCTGATTGGTCCGCTGCAATGTCTGTCTAAAGGTCAAACGTTGCGCTTCGTTCGAGTTCCATCTAAGGTTGAGTTACGGTTGAAACGATAGCACGATACTGAAATTTGTTCAGACGCAGCGGAACCAAACCGTAACTGAACCACAACCAAAGCAGATGTGAACCTGAATTGAAACGTTTAAAAATAACGCGATTGCCCTGCTGATATACTAATTAATGCACTTATTTTATGAAATTTTTGAGACGCGTGCTAAAAATATCTTATCGGAGTTACATTCTATAAAGTTACAGAGAAATGGCTTTATCAGCAGCGATTGAATAATAACTATAATAGGTACCTATCTAACAACGATATCAAAATACTGGTATCTAAAGATACAGTAGGTACCTACGTAGCAAATTATCGTGTACTATCACAATTCACAACATTATTACAAAATACAAGCGAAGATTGAACTGAAAGCTATGGAACCCGTTAAGGACTTAGTAATTCGGGAAGCCACACGGGATGACATGGGAGCTGTAGCAGAAATGATACAAGTAGGTAAATATTACTATCTAATATATATAAATCTCCTGTCACGATGTTTGTCCGCGATGGATTCCTAAACTACTTAACCGATTTTAATGTTTTTTTTTTAAATGTGCTTTTTTCCAACTTGAGAGATAGGATAGCTTAGATCTTTAATTATAGTCGCAATTTTATTTTATTGCAAATTATTTGTCTTTATAGAGCGACCATTGTTTATGCGACGCGGGTCACGGGATAGTGATGGACGTTGCCATGGTGACATACTTATTTAGTCACTTATTTCAATAAAATAATACGGGCGATATAAGTACTTTATATAATAATATGGCAAAGAAACGTTTGCCGGGACAGCTAGTGTAAGTATATATTTAATCTTTGTCACAGGCTACACGGTCAAATTCTCATCAATCTGATCTATCAATCTGATTGACGGAATATTGATGGGTTTAAAAAGTTCATATTAAAAATATGATCAATCCATCAATCCGTGGCGTACAGTCACAGGCTACATGGTAAAATTTTCATCAATTATGACTGAATATTGACGGTTTTAAAAATTTCATATTAAAAATACGATCGATCCATCAATCAGTGGCGTACACGATCAAATTTTCATCAATCCGTACCAGATTGATGGATCAGATTGATGAAAAATTGACCGTGTAGCCGGTGACTTACTATCATTTAGAATAATATTTTTTGGAGCGAGGATCAGGTAGCCACCACAACTTAGCTCAGATTTTATTATTATAAATTATAAAACCTTTAGCTACTTTACTTTTTTATATTTTTATGTACTTAACTGAAACAAATTATTTTATTAGGTAGGTAGGTACTTACTTAATAGATATTATTATTTGGTTATTGAGTTAAATGTCTGCATTCATAGAAGAACTTGAACTTTTATTTAACCTAGGGCATATTCAAAACCGATGATTTCAAATAAAGGCCCAGTTCAAATAAAATTATCTGCATAGTGTGCGCAATATATTATGTTCTAGCTAATTGTATAGTACCTAATTAAACAAAAATTCAAATCTTGCTAAAGGCCTTTATAATTTAATCTATCAAGCCCCATAAGGACACCGGTGACCGCGACGACAATAGAATAACAATAGATTTCCAAGAATCTGCGATAGAAGGATTAAATGGTGATATACCTAATATTTCACCATTTAAATTATACAGTGACAGATCTACTATTTTATTTATGTTGATTAGGTGATCGAAAATGTAATTATTTAGTAATTTATTAAAACATATCCATTTTGTTTTAGGAACTCGCAGACTTTGAAAAAATGTCTAATGGACCACAGCTAACAGTGAAAGGTTTCTATCATTTGAGTATTACTACTTTTTAATGATTTAAGTAAAACTTACAAAATACCATAACAGCCCTTACAATATGTGATGGAAATACTAACATTTAAAAGTCAGAAACATAAGGAAGTTTGATAACTGCACAAACTATAGTAGGGGAGGGGAAGGTGCTAATTTTGTAGTCACTCGAGCGCAATGGAGACCTAGTAGGTTTTTTACATTAGGTAAAACTGATAAAAAAATAATAGAGCGTTTTTTATTTTAGCGGTGGGTTCAGAAACTGCAGCCATTTTAAAGTTTTGAAAAAGAAAATATATTCAGAAAATTGCTTTTTTCGGTCAGTTTAGTGCAAAATAAAATATCTGCGAAGTTTAGTTAGGAAAATATGAAGGTTTATTTTTTCATATCTTAAAATGTTCCTACAGGCTTACCTTATCTTTGAATCGTCAGTGCTTTTTATGGAAGCTTCTTTGGGGTATACTAAACATCCCCTATCTTAATCTGACAGATCGGATGACATTTCAATATTTAAAAAAAAATATTTTTAACCCACCACATGAGAAATCTGATTTCTATACCATGATAACTAGACACATGTCGGAAGACTACACATTACACAAGCTTAATCTGACACGCTCGAGCTACTCCCAAAATTCCCTTTTCCCCTCTACTACTAGGACCTCAGTTGGTTAAAAGTTAAAACACGAGTAAACATTTTGTTCAGTAAGCAGCATTTTATTTATGTTTTTGTATGTTATTCCTTTCTATAAATTGAATCTTTGGCATTGTCTAGTATCATCTATCATTAAATTTCCTTTCCAGATAAACACTAGATAAAAAAACTATAAAAAGTAGCAAATATTATAAATTAAAAATTATTTTTTCTTATCAGACTTACAAAGAGATGGATTTGAAAAAGAACCACCCGCCTTCAGCTGCCTAGTCGCAGAGCTGCTCTCACAACATCGTGTCATTGGATATGCACTGTACTTCCCGACTTACTCCACTTGGCGAGGTGCATCCATGATGTTGGAAGACTTGTACGTCCGGCCCACTGAGAGAAAACGGGGAGTCGGGGACAAGCTGTTTGATGCTGTTGCTGAGGTAAATATGTAGTTTGTTTCTGTGATGTTCCAACGTCCCAGGAATCACTTATAATATAAGTGATTAACTAACGACAATTTTTTATTAGTACCTGCATAGTACTACAGAGGGCGTCGATAGTATTCCTGTGCGTCATCTAGATGGCGTTTTTGAGAATACTAAGGCCGTGTTCCACTGACGCGGTGCCGAATTGACCAATCACCATGCTCGAAATCTTCGATCCGCTTCGCTGTCATTCCGCTGGAATAGCACGATTGGTCAATTCGGGCACCGCTAAGCTCCGCTTCGCTTCGGTGGAAACGCACCCTTAAACAGCGACGTGTTGTTAGTATTCCTGGGCGTCAATAGATGGCGTTTTTTAATATTTTTTTTGAGTATGTATAATGTGTAGGTAGGTATACATGTTTTTTGAACATAAGAACAACTTCGTTCCATTCGGGTGTCCCTTGACATCTCTCAAGTTTTTTGTTATTTGTTGTAATTTTCATAACATATCCATCGTCAAATAGCACGGAAGCGGTGTCTGTGTGATAGTTTATTATTTTTTAATTACAAGCAGTTTGAGATAAAGCGTAACAGACGAACGTGTCGTGTATCTCGGGCGTGATTGCAGGCGGCGTGGGGCGCGGGCTGCGCGCGGCTGGACTTCCATGTGCTCAAGTGGAACCCGGCGCGCTCCTTCTACCACCGCAAGGGCGCGCTCGACCTCACCGCGGCGGAGGGCTGGTGCTACTACCGCCTCCCGCCTCCCGCCGAGCGCGCGCCGGTCCCGCCGAAGAACGGACGAGGGGATTCGAATTAAATGAAACAATCGATGCTGGATTCCTTCTATATTTACAACTTTTAATAAATGCAATCACCTCCCTCGCCGGGGCCCGGCGGCGGCCGCGGCGGGGGGCGGGGAGGTCGCTTACGAGTTACGATACAATACTGTCTACGACTACGAGCTAGGGCGCGGGTATTTACACGTGACGCGGTGCGGGTGTCCGAGAAACTAGTATCGCCGCCGGGGGCGTCCTTCAATTTAATGTGTAATAATTAAAACGTTAAGGTGACGCCGCGTTAAAGTGAAAAACCGTTTTGGCGCGTTTGTCTTCTATGAGCCGGCCGGCCGGCATCTCATACAAAACGACCGCGAAATAGAAAGGGTCTAAGCGAAAAAATATTTTTTGGCGCTTAATAATTGTAATTTAAAAACCATAAATATTATATTTCATATGATATATTATGGGCCAATTATAGTGTATGATTTAAATAATCTATGTACTTATGTACAAATGTTGGTAAGCTTAAGGCGAAGACAGCTGCCAATTCGACATCTTTGTGCAGTTTTCTAGACGTATATTATGACTGTATTTCATTGATTGGCACAAAAAAATATATATGATTTTTGATTATATTTGGAAAAGCTTCTTTATTTTAAATAATAAAATAATGTTCTCCTACGGGATGAAAAAAAAATAACAAAGTCACATCTTCCAGGAACTTTAAACAGTTCTTACTAAAATAATATACAAGCTATGCTTTAGTTTGTTAATTTGATACCTTTTACAAAAATCCAAAGCTTGTAAGATTGAATGCGTGAAGCGTCCATAGATATTATAATTTTCGGTTCTGACATCTAGATTTCCCATAGTATTTATTTTTTCCTCTAACAAACGAAACATGTATCCACGCCACCTAGTGAACATTTCCCATCTCTCGGTGCGAGAGTGATGCGAGATATTATGTGAATCGTCAAGGTCATTGGCAGTTATCAGCGCCTTAAATCACTCTCCTCTGTTGGCAAAATTAGAATTCCTGTTTTTATAGAGAGATTCCTGTATTTTTTATTGATTATTCTGCGTTATAAAAGTTGACCAAAGTTGACCAATCGTGTTATGCAATGGTCAACTCAAAGACAAATACAATAATAATATTATGATGAATACTGACAATGAACTTTAATTTCTTAGCTTCAGTCGTTACCTAGGTACTAATTGTTGAGAAAAATCGATATCGCTACAGCCAAAACTTTAAATGCGTCACCTTATTTAGAGCTAAAATTAGTAAAACTTTTTGTTACATAGTTTGTGTATTAATTCAAGGCAGCTGAGTATTAAATTGTACAAAAGTTCTGCCGGTTTTTATTTTCGGGTGCACATTTTGCTAGCTTATGCATTTATTAGTGCGAACGACGACCCGTTTCTGAACATGATAATATTATTGTATTATGTTAAATAATATTATTATGTAAACATTAAGACGAGCGATGGTTTCCGTTAGATGTAGCCAACGCGAAAATAATTAAAGAGTCATTACGAAAAAATATAACTCATATATACCTATTATGCCGCTTTGAGAGTGCCTGAAAAAATAGTTTGAAACTTTTCAGGTACTCTCAAAGCGGCATATTTGTTTTTATATAATTTATAATTATTATTTTGCCTCATTGATCGTCGGCCCGAATAAAAAAAAAAGTCATACTTGATTAATAACCTCGACGATAGATGGAGCTTTTGGAGTTCTATTAGGATGAACTCGCGATTATTTCCAGGATGTTCAGAAACGGGCCGTTATTTCAGTGGTTCTAAAAAGAATACGTGTCCACGTTTTCTTTATAATTTGTTTGAATTTTTAATTTTATTTAATTAACTAAGTTCCGAGTCGCACGTCGTGCGCGAGTCGCGACACGAGTCGCGACGATTTAGCGGGCGGCCGAAGCTAGAAACGACGTCGCAACCGCAACCTCGAGACGAGGCGGACGGGCGCGGACACTGCGGTACTTAAGGTATTAGTATTTATTTACATAGTAATTTTATTATAACACGTGATCGCGGCCGACGCGCAACGACTGCGACAGCCGACATCCAACACGACCCGCGGCGGGTGTCGGGACACACCTCGGCCGCCGCCGCCACGACGGCCGGCGACCACGACGCCTAATATTTACAACACACTCGAATTAACCTAACGCATTAGAAACTATAATATTTTACAAGAGGAGACGGGGGGGACGCTACGTGGAGGCCATGAGCTTGGCGTGCGCGGTGACGTTCCGCTGGTGCAGGAAGCCGCTGCCCTCGTCGTCGGCGCCGTACTGCAGCGCGTGCAGGTACTGCGGGTACTGCGGGTAGCCCTCGTACGCCGCCGCCGGCGCCGGCTCGCTCTTGATGCTGTTGATGTTGAACAGCGACGGGTTGGACAGGAAGGCGGGCGCGCCGCCCAGCCCCAGCGGGTACTGCGCCTGCCCGTGCCCGCCCCCCGCGCCGCCCGCGCCCCCCGCGCCGCCCGCGCCCCCCGTGCCGCAGCCCGCGCCGCCCGCGTGCGCCGCCTCGCGCGCGCCCTTGCCCGCCGCGTGGCCGGCCATGGCCGCCGTCAGCGGCAGAGGCACCTCCGACATGCTCGACTTGCTATCTGCAATATCATCACGAGAATGTCATTACGACGGCCCGATCGGGGAGCTCGCCGGGAAGCGACCCGCGGCTCGTGCGGTAGGTAGTAACGGGTGTCGCTCACCGTCCATGCCGGGGGAGCCGTGCTCGTCCTTCTTGAGGGTCTCCTGCGGGGGCTTAGAGCCGTTGACGGATTTTTTCGGCTTTCGTTTTCTGGTCTGGATGCCGTCCTTCCTCATCGCGAGCGGCCTGCGAACGACACGACCCATAGATTAACTGACCGTGTAGGTAGCGGCCGACGGGTGTATGTATTTTTATTCGAGAACAGGGGGCAATAGAAAAAGAGCGACCTCTCGTTTGAATTGACTAGCGGGTAGGCCAAAACGGTAAAAATATAATAATAGTGACCTGTTGATGCCGTGCAGCTTGTAGTAGAGGCCGCAGGCGTTGCAGACGGGCTCGCCGTCGTTGTTGCGGCGCCACAGCGTGGTGTTGCGCGACCCGCAGTTTGTGCAGCACTGGCCGTGCCGCCGCGCCGCCGACTGCGCACCACACAACATTGTAAAATACGCGTCTCGTAGTACACGAAACTACATTTAGATATATAACACTTCACAAAACTATAGTCGTCCGAAGATCTTTTAATGTGGTGGTGCACAAAATCTCGTCAAGCGAGTAGGTACTACGTTACTGTAGTAGGTACAGACTACAGTATCATTTTGAATACAAGTGACCGATATATTAGCTAGCGCCGTGTCATTGACATTGTTTCGCAGCCTCGCTCCCTCGTCAATGACAATTGACATCGTCAAAAGATCCTCGTAGGACTAAAAGGAAAAAATATAACTATTATAATATAC
Organism: Polyommatus iphigenia; assembly: GCA_963422495.1. NCBI lineage: Eukaryota > Metazoa > Arthropoda > Insecta > Lepidoptera > Lycaenidae > Polyommatus > Polyommatus iphigenia. Next base: position 27,781,300 of record OY730181.1, on the reverse strand, counting down.
GTAGGTACATAGCAAAATATGACAACACGTAGGTAGGTAACATTAACTTATTTTTACCTTATTTACCTGGGTATGTAAATGTTATAAAGACAAGTTATAGGTATGCTTCTATATTATGATACCTATTTACAAAGAATAATAATAATCACTAATCAGTAACAAATTCGAATTTTAGATTGACTATTTTGGCTACTTTAAGACAACTACTGCCATCTTTTGGCGACTGGCAGTAGGGGAACTGAAGGCAAAATGGTAGGTATATTTAAGGCAAAACTCGTCTTACATCAACAAATATAGCTTTATTCTTAATTTTTTTATAGAATATCTTTATTATAAATCACTACAATTCCTATTAATCACACTTTATTCAAATCACGGAATATGAAGATATTGAATAATTTCCAAAATCTGCCTTATTGGCCATTTTGCCCACGTGTGAAGGTAAAATGGACCACGGTAAAGGGCAAAATGGACCCAACGCATAATTAATCTGGGGAATACCTTTTACAAATAAATGTTGTGTACAAGTAAACTACAATATGCCTAGAGGAGACAAATCAGGTATAGCACCCATCTTTTTTGTTTTAGTGCAGTCTTTTGGAACTTATTAATTTCAGCTGTTTTTTAAATCCCATTTCTTTGATTTTCATTTTTTTGTTGGCTTTTCTCACAATGCCTTCGCCTATTAGTGGTTCTTATATAATTATGAACCATCTGAAATAGAAAACGCAACAAAAAAATATATATATGAAAAAAATATACGAAGGTCACCCGGTCCATTTTGCCCGGGCCGTTTTGTCTTTTAGGTGCTCATGAATAAATGTCAAATTTTGAAGTTAACTGTTTTACCCCTTTTCATTCTCTACATACTACATTAATTTAAAAATCATGCAGAACACTGTGTCATATCATTAAATAGAAAATATTAATTACAAGAAAAGTGCGGGCTGATCAAAAATGATGTTTTTTACATCAAAATGTGAAAAAAATGTTTAACCGCGATAAAAATCCGCTGTCACGTATGACAGTTTCGCCGGTACTGACCGAGAACGGGAAGGGCCCGAGTAATTAGTTGCGTTACCTAGCAAATAGATGGCCCTAATAGGCTTCAAGTAATTTGTCTTTTGCCTGCATGGTCCGTTTTGCATGCAGTTCCCCTACTAGCCACTAGGTCTAACGAATAAATGCCCGCCGCGCCGGCCGGTTTCCAAGCCAAGACAGCTGAGCTGATGATATTTCAAAACCAAACTAAAGGTTCATTGGACTCTACGGCCCGTATTTTTGGTCAGTACTCAAGATGCATCTCTGTCTCAAGACACGGCTCAGGCTCTGTGATTGGTTGGCTGTCAAAATTTGGACCAATCACAGAGCCGAACCGCGTCTTGAGACCGGGTTGCATCTTAAGAACTGACCAAAAATACGGGCCTACAAAACATAGGTACTTAGTTGATATTATGATATGGAATGTACTGTCACTTCTTGGTGGTTATTATTTAATTAAATAATTAAATAATAACACTTTCCTTGCACTTAATATTCCACTTTGTTTTAATAGTTGATATGACATGATCAAACTAGATACCTACCTATAATAATAATTACTTATAGTTACACGAGGTTTTTAAAGTAATAAAATTAAAATTCCGGATTAACCTATCAATCCCCATAAGATCACAGGTGATCGCAACAATAGAATAACAATAGATTTCCAAGAATCCCCGATCGAAGGAAAACAAAAAAAAACTTTAGTCTCGATTTTGGAAAAGTCTCATCGACTGAGCCAATAGATAGCTGATAGAGCTTTTCGTTCTCAAAGTTTTGTAAAATGTACAGTTACCGAGGGTTAAATAGTAATTACTTACATAATAGACATTTGAAGTACCTACCTATAGTTTGGTACTACCAGGGACCATGGTACTACTAATATATATTCTGTGCTATACTTAGTGAACTATTGATACCTACCCCAATTAGGTACGTAGCCATTTTTATCTTATTCAAATTTTCTGTTATTAGAGCAGTCGCCAGAGGTTTTAACCTCCGAAATTTGTAATAGTGAATGGATTTTTGTTTTTGAGGTGTCATTATCTTTTTTACACTATAACTTGCAAAGTTTACCTAAAAATTTTTTGTGTTTTTAATTTTTTAGTTACTTAATTAAAAATTTTTATTTCACCATATAAAACCGGTCCAGAAAAAAAAATCTTGTTCCTGTTATTTCATGACTCTTATCCGATTGTTTACGTTGAAAATTAACCAAATACACAATTTTTAAAAAAAGAAAGTTTGCTTTGCTAAGCTAAATACAACTAAGTATAAGGTTTTTGCAAAGTTTTTAGAGATTAACGCTCGTCGTAACCAAGATAAAATGGTTTGGGTGGATTTAAGGGTTGTAACGTAAAGTGTGTTAAACTTACTTGTTGTGCGTATTTAATTTTTAGAGAAATGATAACTTTTAAGTACTTAAAAGCGTTTAAATATCTCCAAAAATGTGTAAAATAGACCGAAAACATTTTTCTATATTTGTTGAGAATTTATTTAAGTGAGAGCTAAAATATTAAATGCATCGACAAATGAAAGACTTTTTCTAGTCTTTGAAATATATTTAAACTTCCTACATAAAGCCAGAAAAAAAATTGGGTGCTACAAATCTCACGTACATACTAAAGACGCATGCTGCGACCTATGTTCGGAAAATGCTTATCTGAATACAAAAAATATCAGTTCTTAACCTAATTTGTATATTTTTTCCTTTAAGTATATTATAGCAAATATAATTAGTGAAAAAAAAAAACAATTTATTCTGTAAAAACCTAACCAAACGAAATAAAATACAGATTTTCTTCGAAATATCCGTGAAAAGTTTGTGCTACACTTTTAGAAAATTTAATAAAGTAAGAGCTAAAAAGTTATACACATTAAGAAAAAGAAGGCTTTGCTAAGCCTAAAAAGTAATTTTAAACTTCCTATTTAAAACCAAAGAAAAATAGGAACGCCATTTACCTGGCGAGGCACACAACAAGCACATTTGGAGGTATGCCCATCTACATACAAAAATATTAATTTGAAATCTAAATTATATATTTTTTCAACTTATTTTCTTTCTTTGGAATATAAGCAACGATACAAATAAAAAAAATATATATATTTTATTATTTTGCTATATATTTAAAAGAAAGAAATATGCAAATTTTCTTCAAAATTTTACAGTTTATGAGTTTACTTGGAGTGGAAGAGAATAATTTAAAAATCAAAAGCACAACTTTTCAATAGGTAAACTTTATTATTTATGTTATCAGCTACATATTCCTTTTTTTCTTTTCAATTTTCATCCACTATTGCAAAAATCGGAGGTTTGCACGATTTTTACGCTCTGGGAACTGCACTATGTCTTATTCCAAACTTTAGTACCTAAGTATTAATAAAGCAACAATGGAAAGTCCATTACATACCCGAGCAAATCATACTTATGGCGTATCAGTAATGGTACCTACCTAGGTATGTCATGTGTTTTATGTGAGTTCAGACAGAAATTATACCTAATGAGCATTCTACATTAGGAGGGGTGATCGGCCATGCTGGAGTTTTCAGGGGACACCGGACAGGGGACAAGATGCGGGGCTCCCGGCCGCGCCCCACACACACGCATGCGCACGTAGCGACGCAGATAGCGTCCGCACACATACACGCAGGGGCGGGGCCGGCCGCGCTCCGCCCCGGGAATCGCGGGGTCTACTCCAATGTTGCGCGGTGAATTAATCCCCCTTCGTTACTCACCGCGCAACATTCAGTTCTCTACGCTACTTAAAATTTATGCCTGCCGGTCGTCAGGTATATTCAGTAACGAAGAGAACTAAAACTAATTAACATAGAAGCTATAGCGGTGCAAGGGTACGTAGATGGAGTCGAGTGCGCCGATTTAAAGACAATGATTATAGTGTGATAAATATAAATAGGTTACAACCGTAGGTATTACAAAAAATAATAAGAGTGGGTTGCACGAACTAACTGACTTAACCGGAAAAATTGACATATGTCGTATGAGCATATGGGGTGTTTGGACGCCATATTTAACTTTAACTTTAACCACGCCTCTGGTGCAACCCACTCTTAGTATACCGAGTAGTAGAGTACTCGGCAAAAACGATAGACGATGCAACGTAATTGAAACAAAATCATTGCATCGTCTGTCGTTCTTATTATAAATCCTAGGGGAACTGAGGACCACGGCCGAGAGGCAGGACAGTGCATGCATACTGTACAGGGGAGCGGTAGCGTGTAGTTCCCTAACGCGGCGCGCGGGGGGCGGTGGGGGGCGGCGGGCGGTGCGGGTCGCGGGGCGGGGCGGGAGGATGGGGGGCGGCGGGTCATGCACTAGTCTACACGCCACCGACTCACCTTCTTCATGCCCCTGGCCATGCCCTCGACACTCATCCAGCGCTGCACCGAGCCGTCCTTATAGAAGCGGGAGAGCAGCTCGGCGTCGGCACCTGGACATACACGAGAGTCGGTTAGAGGCACTCAGTACTCACCAGCCGCTTGCTGGGCTTGACGAGCGGCCGGTTCACGCCGTTGATCTTGTGGTAGAGGCCGCAGGCGTTGCACAGGTAGTGGCCCGTGGCGTCGCGCCGCCACAGCGGGGTGTTGTTGGCGCCGCAGTTGACGCACTCGCGCCCCTCCTCGTACTCCAGCCCGCCATCTGCACCCACCACACGTCACCACGTCGCCAGTCGCCACACTCGCTCGCTCATCCCACTCACCCGTCTGGCATCCGGCACATCAGCGCTCCACGTTCAAACTGACTCGTGGCAGGTACCTCGTCTCATTCATCCTCCTCTCACACTATCTTTCTTACTTCCGCAATACTTTAAATAGACTTTAAATAAGTACCTATTTTTTATTATTTTTAAAATAATTTACTATTATTTTATTGACATTGTGTGGGAAAAAAATACAAAATGATTGATAGGTATAAATAAATTAATCATAATTTACGGTGATGATGTACCTACTAGTCCACAATATGTCAATTGACCCCAGTAGCGGAGGCCGGAGGTTGTGCATAATTATTATTCTGTCCGGTGAAGTAGAGTAGCTGGTAGAGATTAGGTACAAATCAAAGTCAAACATGATTTGACTAAAGAGTAGGACTAAGATGACAAACGAACTGAACGAACGTAGAAATAAAATATATTAGGTAGGAACCTATATTGAAAATTTTAACATCCATTTAACAAGTCTATATTTTTGTTTTTATCTATCTGTTTCTTTCTTACGCTTTTAGGTACTATAAGCACTACCTACGAGGAGTCGATATACTAGCTCTACTCCAAGTTTAGTAGCGGATTAAACAGGATCTGTCGAAGTTCTGAACCAGCCCCGGATTTATAAATACATAGGTCGTTATAGGCCACGGCCTGGGGGCGGCAGCGTCCATAGAGGCTTTACAGATTACGTAAGTACATGGGACGGCAGAAATAAAATCGCAAACGTTGTTTATTGTCCTGTGGCTGTGGGTAATGACTGGTCCGGGAATCCCGACTCGTTCGCAGCGTTCATTATAGGTACATTACTATAATATTATTATTACCTATCAAAACAGCCCACCATCCCACCGTAGGGGGTTCCGGGTAACGTACGTTAGGGTTAGGTAGGCCTTGGAGGTCCTTCTATTCGAGAACGTCTAGCTCAAACATCATTGAAATTATAAAAATCATGTCTAATATTATTAATTATTAGTCTAAGAAAATTAGTTTCGATATCGTCGATCAGACCGAATAATTCGTGTAGTTTTGAAAGTTGATACAGTTGTTCCTAAAGGTGTCCAGATGAATATACTAAAAGCCCCTGAGGGTGGGACAAGAGCCGGCGGTGAAAAATAAATAAAATTAGATAGACTCTATTTTGAAGGAGGAATCAGGGGACTACGTTACGCCGATTTACTGTATATCTGTCTCTAGATACAATAAATCGAGGTAACGTACCTATTCACGTGATTCCTCCTTCAAAGTTGATCCTATCTAAATTTATTCTTTTTAAATATCTACAGGAAGAATGAGTCTATACCACCACGTTTTTATTTTGTTCGTAAGCATCTTTCAAATTCGTTTTATAGTCGGTCGATTGGCGGGGTACGGGCACTCATTTTTTGCAATTTCTAAGGGTCATATTTTTTATTTATTAGTAAATTTAGATAAAATCGAACGTGGCTTTAACATTCCATAATATAGTATAAAAATCATTTGTCTAAACGCATTGTCCAGGGAGTAAATTGGGGAATACGTTTGTATGGAAAAACAGTGCGAGCGTACCCTTTTAATACTCTGTTTTTTTTTTTAAAGTATTGATCGTACAGTAAAAATGTTTGGACGTAATTTATAGGAAATTTAATGTAGATGATTAATGTAGAACTCACTAAAGAGATATTATAAATACTTTTCGAGTCACAAGCAAAAACCTTGAAAAAGAGACCTTTCCCCCCCTCCCCCACCGCCGGCTCTTGTCCCACCCTCGGGGGCTTTTAGCATATTCATCTGGACACCTTTAGGAACAACTGTACCAACTTTCAAAACTACACGAATTATTCGGTTTGAATTCCTTAATTTTCTCAGGCTATATGTATTATTATTTGACTCATAATATTTGTGTTTATTAAGTTATTTATTACTCTTTGCATGTTTATAATAATTATGTATTACTATATGAGTACTTAATTAAATATGGGAATAAAAATAACGATCACCAAAAATACTTTGATACCCAATAGTTTGCCAAAAAGAAATACTTGACACCAATATTTAAGATATACTTACTATACAAGGTGTAACAAAACTAAACTAACGATAATATTTTAGGATGTGTAGGTACGTGTTCTTTATAGTGAGTTTACTGTGAAAATAGCAGCGCTGAATGAGCAAAATTTTTTTCACTTTTGTATGGGCAAGCGCCCCAGTGTAACGAGTTTCTCCATAGAAAAGTGAAAAAAAAATTGGTCTTTCAGCGCTGCTACTTTCATAGTGAACTCTATGGAAGGACTACGTAAATTTTTAGTATGGCGATTTTAGTTCCACAAGTCACCGCTAGAGGCGCTGTAAATTTTGCCATACTAAAAATTTACGTAGTCGGAATCGAGTATCGATAAAAACTTTAGCTTTAAGCTCATGGTAGAGCTACAGAGCGGCAAGTGCAAACATATTGCTACTTTAATATTATTATGTTTCATATATTAACAACAATAAAAAAATATGTGCAATACTTTTTTACTTGAAAAAAGTAATATTGTTTTTAAAAATCTTGTTTTTATTTATTTTTACATCATTAATACTCTTTAATCCTTCAAGCCCCATAAGAGCACCGGTGATCGCGACAACAATAGAATACAATAGCATTTCATAGTCAATTCGGGCACCGCTAAGCTCCGCTCAGCTCCGCTTCAGTGTAAACGCAGCCTTAAGAAGATTGGAGTCTATATTATATTTACTAAAACACTGCAAACATTCTTCATGTTTCTGAGTCTTTGCATTACACTTTCAATATCCAGTGTGCCGAGTGTGAGTTTTTGTTTCACATTCGATCGTGAACGCGTTTGGCGTTTACTAAGATTTTGTATGGGATTTGTACAGCCCCACCTAGCGATGCTCACGGGAGTGAGCCCAGCCCAGTGACTAGTGAGTAATCTCATACAAAATCTTAGTAAACGCCAAACGCGTTCACGATCGAATGTGAAACAAAAACTCACACTCGGCACACAGGATTCTTACTCGAGCAATACCATAAGTCCTTTCGGTTTCTACTTGAGAGTATTCATTTTGTTTTGCTCAAAATGAGGGCATAATAATTTTAACTTTTTTACCCCTTTTGTCTAAAACTTGCTTAATTGAAAAACCTTTTTCATTCAAAACTTAATCTCCAGCTTCTAAATTCTAAAAGATCAATTATTAGTATCTGGTTTATAGTCATTTGTGAGTCATTGTTTCTTCCACCTGATAAAAGAATTAATATTCTATGAAACTACCACTGCAAGTTTTGTCGTCGGGTTTTGGAGACCATAGAGATCCATCGACACTAAAACAATAAATTAAACAGCTCATGCTGGCCCCCCTAACTGAAATCCTGGGTACGCCCATGCTTGGAGCTTCTCCAAACTTCAAAATGCCTGATAATTAGTGACAACAGTGCCTGTTTTTTTTAATGGCTGTTGGCTACAAATAATCAAATAACCATAATAAATGCCAGTGTCAAGTATTAAATAGCGAAAAAAAAATTTTCGTAATGATGTTTCTCTCGGCGAAATTGACTACGTGACAAAACTCTAGACCCCCTCCCCCCTCTTGTGACCGAGCGTAGTATTTTGAAGACCCCCCCCCCCCCCCCCCCCCCTAAATGGGTCACGTAGTATGGGTATGTTCCCTAAGATACAAACATAATATTATTTAACAATTTTTGAAACAATCGTATGTGGTTCAGTACCTAATCAGTTCCTCCTCAATCACCTTGGTGCTTGGACTGAGTATTCTTTATCGATACTCGATAGACGCTCAGAATCGAGATTCATAACCGGTGTCTGCATGGATATTATAATAATTGTAATTTAAAATAGGCTAATCCACAGAGATAGGGCGATGTAAACAGCCGCGAGATAAGGGCTGACTCACACCCGCCGGCCGCGATCACACCGCGGTGGCCGAGTGCAGCTGAGTCAGCACCACCGCCACATTACGCAGAGCTATTAGCTGTAAACAGTGCACAATGCTACAATACAACAAAATTACTTATTTACAGTAAACCATCTTCACTGTCACCGTCGAAACAGCACAAGCCCGCGTCCATTCCTACCTTTTATTATACCTAAATGTGTTCCATTCACTTCCATAATAGTTAATATTATAAATGTATCTGTCTGTCTGTTATCTATTCACGTCCAAACCGCTGAAACGATTTTGCTGAAATGTTATATGGAGATACTTAGATCAGAGTCCTGGCAAAGGATATAGGATAGTTTTTATCCCGAAAGAATGTACGGTTCCCGCGCGATAAACGAATTTCGCCGAAAAGGAGTAGCGCCGGGTATCATGTAGATTGTAGAGTGTTAATGTGACATGGTAAAGCAGTAAGCACACTACACCTATACATTTGATATGGATATTTACACTACCTACGGATTAGCGAATTTCTCGGATTACTGCCTACATTTTTACACATTGCATTAGGTACCTTAAAATCATAATGATAAGATTTTATCTTTACTACAAATAATTTTCCTAAAGCTAGGTACTTATCAGCGAGCTGTAATCACGACCGTTGCATATAACATTGTACCTAACAAAATAATTTACGTGTCTAAATAAAGATTGGCAAAAATAATGTTTTAAATGCACCTAAATTATTATAGCAGCGATATGCTGTCGGATTGCAAGCGGCGCCGGATTAGACAAGGGCCGGATTAGCGAGGGTCTACTGTACTTAGTCTGTTTAAAGACAAAGCAAAAACCAACGGGAGTCCCAAGAGTGATTTCTGATGGGTGATTACTTGTGATAACTGGTAGCTAAACAACGCTAACGAGGACGCGATCCCGTCACGCTCGTACCTAGTACCTACTGTGCTGCGCCTGTTCCATTTTAAAGACTCGCTGACTAACTTTACTGTGATATATTATTACAGGTAAGGCGGACGAAGTCTTGTTATATACAAAACTGTGTCTTCACTTTTGTTGGGAGTCGGCCACGCATACATTCTGACGCCTGTCAAATGGTATGGACTAGCGCAAGAATGTGTGCGTGCGGACCGTGTACATACAGCCAGCTGGCCGACTCTGAACGACACAGTTTTGTGTATGGTGGGACTCCGCCCGCCTTTTTTTATACGTCCATGAGTATAACATCATTTTATACTGCCATGCTGTGGTAAGTGGTATTAGCAGCCAACACAGATGATTCCTTCTAAACGATGAGTCGATTTTGTTCATGGAAAATGTACAAGTTGAGGGGTCGATTTGGATGAAAAACGGAGGGAGTGTTTTAGACTGGTTGAAGAACTAAACGTACCTAACCACGGCACGGATTATGAGGATTGAGATGGCGGACCTACGTAATTAGTTCCAAAATTGTCCAACAACGTTTGGTTCGTAGACGTTTGGTAATTCACTGTGTCATTATTGTGTATTAGGTACCTACCTAGGTAATAAGTAATAACTATTAGGTACCTAGGTAGGTATCATATAAGTATTTAATAAAACAAGTCTTTTGTAATCCATATTATGCAGCAATATCCCCCGACTGCTGCTAGGTGCCAACTAACAACTATAATTCAGGTGAAACTCAGACTCTACAATGTAGAGCGTTTAATTCTAAGATCATAATTATTTACCTACTCTATGACACTTTTATGTATCGCATTATGAAGTTTGAATGTCGACCGTAGGTACCTATACTTACTACTTAGTATCGTACTTAGGGAAAGGGAAAGGAGATGTCTCCGATTGCAGCTGTTATCGAGGTATATCGCTCCTATCCAGTGCCGGCAAGATCCTTGCTCATATTATTAACACCCGCCTTAGCGAAATAGCTGAGCACTATCTCCCAGAGAGCCAATGTGGCTTCCGACCCAGCAGGGGAACGGTTGATGCCATCTTTGTATTACGTCAACTCCAAGAGAAAAGCTTTGAACATCAACGACCTCTCTTTATGTGCTTCGTGGACTTAGAGAAGGCATTTGATCGAGTTCCGTGAGAGGCTCTTTGGCTTGTTCTACAGAAATCTGGATATCCTAGGAAGTTTGTAAGCCTGATTCGCCAATTTCATATTGACATGAAAGCACAGGTTCAACATGAAAACGACCTTTCCGAGGAGATCCATGTAACTAGTGGGGTTAAACAGGGATGTGTCATGGCTCCTACACTGTTTGCTATTTACTTTGCCGCTGTATTGAGAGACGCATTAAAACACTGCAAGAACCAAATCCAACTGAATGTTCGGACTGATAGAGGTGTATTTGATATCACAAGATTTAGGGCAAAATCCAAAACTCGGAGAATCTCTGTATTGGAAATACTTTATGCTAATGACGTATGTCTCATGTCCGATAGCATGGAGCAACTCCAGAGCTACGTTGACGCATTACAAGGGGCTTGTCAGCGGTTCGGACTGGTTATAAGCGCCTCTAAGACACAAATTCTTAAGCAAATGCCTAGAGGTGAAACCGCTGCTGACCCTTCTTTCTGCGTTGTATCTGAAGGGACAAATACTAGGAGAGGTTTCACACTTTAAGTATCTGGGAAGTCTCATTCGCAACGACAACACCCTAGCCTCGGAAATACCATCACGTATTGCTAGTGCTGCTGCTAATTTTGGGCGACTGACTAACCGTGTGTGGATGTCCCATGATCTCAAGCTAGAGACTAAGATTAATGTTTATAAAGCACTTATAATACCTGTTCTTTTATATGGAGCTGAGACATGGTGCCTCTATAAGCCAGACATAAAGAAACTAGACACCTTTCACCTACGATGTCTAAGATCAATTCTTAAAATAAAGTGGCAGGACCATGTACCTAATTCTGAGGTCCTGCGCCGCGCCGAGACGTATGCCATGGAAGCTCTACTGATGCAGCGACAACTTAGATGGTGCGGGCACGTCCTTCGCATGAATGATCGCCGCCTGCCTAAAGCCGTCTTCTTTTCGGAGTTGGCAGAGGGCAAACGTAAGCAAGGTGGAAAACATCTCCGATATAAGGATGTTCTCAAAAGACACTTGAATGCCTGTGCTATTGACCCTGCATGTTGGGAAAAGCTTGCTACTGAGCGGATATCTTGGCGCTCTACGACCAATACCAAAATCAAATATTTTGAGAAAGACCGTCTACAGACGCTAGAAGCAAAGCGCCAATTGCGTAAAGAGAGACCTAAGCCTTCCTACATCTATACTTACAATTCTGCCGGCCAACTCTACTGTAGCACATGTGATAGGACATTCAAAACCAAGTTCGGTCTAGCAAGTCATATTAGGGCTCATAATAGAAACAATCCTTAATTTCTGGGGTCGCCATTATCGAAATCGATAAGGAGGACTATATATACATACTTAATATCGTCTATTTCGTTACTGTAAACACGAAATAATTTATATATGATATTGAATGTACTCGTACCGTAACTTCTTGGTGGAAATTCATGTTTCACAGTAATAATATACACTTTTCATGTACTTTTTCCACTTTTATCATTCATTTATAAAAGTGGAAAAAGTGCATGAAAAGTGTATATTATTACTGTGAAACGAAATAATTTATTTGTCATAAGAACTTACACAATTCACTGAATTGAGAAAATAAACATTATACAATTATTAGTTTACTAACTCTTAGCGTACCGCATGTACGAGCTTACAATCTTATATCTTTAAAGGAGCAATTCATATATATATATATGTTACGCTCAAAGACCGAAAACGCTCAGTGAGCGAAAAAATGGCTCACAACGCGTTGTGGTCATAGTGAAACGGCCACGACGCGTTCTGGTAATCGAGAAAAGCCATGACGCGTTCTGAGCATTTAAAAACAGCCACGACGCGAATTCGTGTTGTGGCCCTAATGAAAACGGCCACGACGCGTTCTGAAACCAGGCCAGTTCCTTAGGAGTAATTTTATAGCGCCCAAGTGTGTGCGCAATACACAAGAGCACCCTGGTTTCAATGAAACCAGGCCAGTTACACAGGAGTAATTTTATAGTGCCCAAGTGTGTGCGCAATACACAAGAGCACTCTGGTTTCAATGAAACCAGGCCAGTTACGCATGAATTATTTTATAGTGCCCAAGTAAGTGCGCAATACACAAGAGTACTCTGGTTTTAATGAAACCACGCCAGTTAAGCAAGAGTAATTTTAAAGTTCCCAAGTGTGTGCGCAATACACAAGAGCACTTTTATTTACTCTCATAATATTTACTCTCCCGCTCCGTTGGATTATGAACCCAATGGAGCGGGAGACCGACATGACTGGCGAGAGATCAGGTGCAAGACCGACTTTTTACACGCCCACACACTTGGGCACTATAAAATTACTTCTGCGTAACTGACCTGGTTTCATTGAAACCATAGAGCTCTTGCGTATTGCACATACACTTGGGCACTATAAATTACTCCTGCGTAACTGGCCTGGTTTCATTGAAAACAGAGTGCTCTTGTGTATTGCGCACACACTTGGGCACTATAAAATAACTCCTGCGTAACTGGCCTGGTTTCATTGAAACCAGAGTGTTCTTGTGTATTGCGCACACACTTGGGCACTATAAAATTACTCCAGCGTAACTGGCTTGGTTTCATTGAAACAAGAGTGCTCTTGTGTATTGCGCACACACTTGGGCACTATAAAATAACTCCTGCGTAACTGGCCTGGTTTCAGAATGCGTCGTGGCCGTTTTCATTAGGGCCACAACACGAATTCGCGTCGTGGCTGTTTTTAAATGCTCAGAACGCGTCATGGCTTTTCTCGATTACCGGAACGCGTCGTGGCCGTTTCACTATGACCACAACGCGTTGTGAGCCATTTTTTCGCTCACTGAGCGTTTTCGGTCTTTGAGCGTAACATATACAGGGTGTAACAAAAATAAGTGATAAATTGATAATACTTTAGGGTGTGTACGTGTTCCTTGTAGAGAGTTCCTGTGAAAGTAGCAGCGCTGAAAGACCAAAATTTTTTTTCACTTTTGTATGGGGAAACTGGTGACGCTCGGGCCCTTGCCCATACAAAAGTGAAAAAAAAATCGTCTTTCAGAGCTGCTACTTTCACAGTGAACTCTCTACAAGGAACACGTACACACACTAAAGTATTATCACTTATTTTTGTTACACACTGTATAATCGGAATCTCAGAAAATCGGCTCCAACGATTTTCATGAAATTTAGTATATAGGGGGTTTCAGGGGCGATAAATCGATCTAGCTAGGAATCATTTTTAGAAAATGTCATTTTATTCATGTTTTATCGAATACCGAGCAAAGCTCGGTCAAATAGCTAGTAATATTATTATAAAACTTTGCCAAGAAAATTAGAAGTACTGCAAATTGCAACTATATAATGACAATTATTAATTTTAATTTTCTTTTTTTATTAGGTCGAGCCTACTGTGTAGTTTATACGAGCCTTCAACCCGGTGAACCTGCCACGTCGTTTGAGAAATAAATATTGCAGATGTATCATATCGTATGACTAACTGGAAATGTTGGAACTCAAAGTAGTCACAAGAACCTACAGGAAATTAAACGGAATAACGATAGCGACACAGCTGCTGATTAGAATTATTTATATTATTTAAAATAATAGCTTCGATTAATTGTATTTGCTTCAACGTTATTCAAATATTTACATCTCGGTAACGAGCGTGTATCTAGTACCAGGTATCTATACGGACTCTACTATACCGGAATGAGTAAGACGGGATTTGGGGCTTCACATCACACACGACCTCGCGACCTCCTCTACCTCCTCCGTCACAACACCGAAGTACACCCACGGTCGGTCGCTCGTCAGGGTCGGATACTCACCGTAGGTCGGGGGCCGCTGCAGGGCGTCGTAGGGCGCACACCAGGAGCCCATCACCATGTTCTGCGGGTACAGGCCGCCCGCCACGCCGCCCACGCCGCCGCCGACGCCGCCGCCGCCTGCGCACACATCACAATTTAGACGACTTCGACTCTACCGCGTACACGATACGACGATCGATCGGCGACTCGACGACGACAGAGACCGTCGCAGGGGGTGGGGCGGGGACGCACCTGCTAGCAGCGCGAGGTTGTGGAGGAGCGAGTGTTGGAGTGTCGTCGCGTCCATGGTCGAGTGCCGCGGTCGGAGGTCGAGGGTCGACTGGCCGGCCGCGCGCCGTAGCCGACCTTATCTCTGCGCCCGCGATCGCCTGACACCGGTCACGTGGCCGACGCTGACCGACACCGCCGATTGCCGACACCCGCCGACACTCGCGAGAGCGGCAGGGGACGCTCTCGTCTCCCGATATCGGGACCTGAGTCCCGTTTTCAGAAAGCACCGAAATGTCTTTATTGATGTGTTTCGAGTGGGTGGGTGGAGTTCCAAGTTTTGTATAATTGTACTCGAGTCGGATAGGTGCTGCAGACTCTTATCTTTGAATTCGAACTACATCTACGTAGCACGTTTAACATCTAATAAGTATCGGGCTTCCGAGGAAGCCTCTCCGCGATGAGAGGTGAGGACTGAGGCGGGAGCCCAAGCAGCATCACAAGCTGTATAACAGCTGTATTAAAGGTCGTTTATACTCTTAATGCTGTATTTCCAGGCTGCATAAAGGCTGAAATGGGCACAAATTATACAGTGTTTTGCGTTATATAGGCTGCGTTATACAGTAGCTGTATAGGCAAAAGTAGGCTGTATAATAGCTGTTTTTCGGCTGTACGAAGAAACCAATACACTCCAATTATTCCATTGTAACTCACTTGTTCAGCTTTACGCTGTAAAAAGTCTGTTGAACAGAGTAACAAAAGAAATAAAACGAAACAGAAGATATATTTTAATGATGGCGTTTATAATAACTGTTGATTGAAGTAACATATTATAAACGCTGTGTTTAAGGATATTCGATGGGGGCAGGATACAGTGCATTATCGTGCAAAAATAAATTTATTGTGGTTATATATATGTTTTGTGATAAAAAATAAACGCGCCAGCAAAATAATCAAGGAAGATATATTAAATAAGGTTACTAAATATGGTTTTTATAGGTTAGAAATTAAAAAGTTTGAATTAATGGACGTAGAGCCTCGTTGGTGCATAGAAGGTTGTTGGACAAACTATAAAATATTGATAAATATAATAACATTAGTCTAATTTTTATGTACTCATGTTCGTAATCTTCGATTTGTAATTGATAAAATGGCGACAATTTGCTAAGCAGCCTAAATTCTATTTTGATAGTCTTATAGCATTAATAGCTGTACTATGTAGGTAATGGATATAGTATTCATGTGAATAGTCAGCGGAGAGGCGGGACCGTCGACGTCAGCGCAGATATCTCGTCTCATTATCTCAGTCATTACGATTGCGTTATCTCGGAGATACCTATACACATTAATATTTCATTACGCGCCGCCGGGACGACTACTACTACTATAGTCCTACCTACCTACTATAGTCCGCCTGTCACCAGTTTCAATGTAGAGCAAAAACGCGAAATCTAATTTTAATATGATTCAAATTACTTTTGTTTACTACTACGGCTTCGATATAAGTAATCGATTACGACGAATAGCGATGACGAACGCACGTATCGGGATGGTCGGATAGGGAAAATGTCCAGTATCGCGTTCGTCGGGGAAAACAGCGGCGGGCGTGCGTCAGCGCGACCGCAGCCCGTGACGCGCCCGCGGGACATCAGATACTTGCGTGTATTTCAATATTGAATCATCAAAAACAGTTAACAATCGATCAAAAGATCGTAGTCTCTACCGCACAGCTCCGGTCCTCGACTCTATCGACTGATATAGGCTGGCGACCACCGTCCACCCTGGGACTAAACTGTACAATATGTCGCATGTCTTTCGATGACCATTTTCCCGTCTCTCTATGTTTAAAATCGTTATACAGCACGATACACCTAAGGTCAGGTTCACACGGCACAATCCTGCGCGTTTTTTTCCAGTATACGTCTTAATCACCTCCTCCTTTTTGGAAGTCGGTTAATTAACGAATAAATAGAGGCGCATACAATGTCCTTATACAATATATAGAACCATTCACACGTCGATTGTACTGCAAGATTTGTTGCAGTACCTACAATCGGCGTATGAATGTTAAGAGTTAAAAGGTGAACGCAGATTTGGGCCGCACCGCACGCACCGCAGTCGCCGCATTCGAATTCTTTATATGAAGTTATAGGCAAGCTCGCATACCTACCTACCCGCGCCGCAGTCTTCGCAACTTCA
Source organism: Polyommatus iphigenia (assembly GCA_963422495.1). Lineage (NCBI taxonomy): Eukaryota > Metazoa > Arthropoda > Insecta > Lepidoptera > Lycaenidae > Polyommatus > Polyommatus iphigenia. Next base: position 27,764,357 of record OY730181.1, on the reverse strand, counting down.
TAATAATATGAAGAATTGCGAATGCGGCGACTGCGGTGCGTGCGGTGCGGCCAAATCTGCGTTCACCTTAAGACGTACTTATATACATACCTACTGCAAAAAAAAGACGGGTTGCACTCCGGGAGTGCCGGCAGAAGTGAAAACTTTATTATTAACGTTGTGCAAGCGTTGTGTTATGTTTCGATGTTACAACACTACTCTCCAACCGTCTTACGGTTTTTCGATCAGCACGAGCATCTGACGCGAGTTTCACAGTTTTTACCCATCCCACAAAAGTGCTCAACGCCGCTAAACAAGTTTTCACTTCAAAAACGTGCAGGATTGTGCCGTGTGAACCAAGTCTAAGGGTACCGAGTGACATCTCCGTCGAAGACATTATTAATTCTACGTTAGGCATAATCTAATATACCTACAGCTACATCTGATCAAACTCGTTCGATGATTTTGTTTTATTAATATCTGACGCGTAGATAACTAGAGATAAGCGCCCGCTCGTGTGCTCCGTAGAACGACAATATTATGATAATACGTTTCATTGTTTATGTATATCGAGAACAAACGAATTAATTAGCTTATCGCCGGCCAAAGATCGCCCGATAAGAATTTACGACGCGATCGATTTTAAATTCGATCAATACTGTCAAATAAACACTAAAACAATATTAGGGTGAAGAGCGAAACTAGACGGCACCGGCGGGTCGGGTCGATTCGGGACTCGGGAGCCGCGAGCGGGGTGGAGCACGTAGAGCGGGGAGCGGGGAGCGGGGAGCATACCGTAGGAGTCGTGGTGGGCGGCGTGGTGGTGGTGCCAGGTGTGGTGGGAGGGGAAGGGCGCGGCGTAGGGCTGCAGGCGCCCGCCGCCGTACAGCCCGTAGCCCTCGCCGCACTCCCCGCCCGCGCCGCCGTACGCGCCGCCTCCGCCGCCGCCGCCGCCGCCGCCGCCGAACATCGCACTCGTAGTCGCTGTCGCGGTCCCTGTCGCCGGTCGTCGCGCGTCGCCTCAGCCGCGGTTCATATCAGGCCGCAGAGCTGCAACAACACAAACCGTAAGCTACACTCGACTGTCAATAATAATAATTGTAACTGTCCTCAACGACACCTGACATACCAGCTCATGTATCATACCAGTACCACAGTACCTACCTGCCAGTATTCTTCATGTTGCTTTAAAATTTGATAGATCATGACAAATTACGGTTCCCTCGCTATCTAATAATTCCTAGCTAGCTAAATATTAAATGTAATACATAGTTATCTATGCCATTATTAAAAAATTTAAGAAATTATAATATGTTGTAACGATATATATATTACAATAATTAAAGAACCAAAGGCGATGTCTTAATATTTCTACTGTTCAATTAAGACATCGACAACCAGCCTAGAACTAAGATACTTGAGTCTTGACATAGAACTTAGCCAGTACCGACTTCAAAAGACTGAAAATTGAGTGCAGAATTCGCTGAGATTTAGTCGAATTTTGAAAAAGGCACTAATGAAGAATAAGAATTATTTCATACTTTTTAGGTAATTTTAAGAATTTTGTTTTTTCCTTGGAAGTCGGGTTAAATTTTTTGTTAATTATGCGTAGATAACCACTACGAAAATTAATTATCCATATAATATTTATACTGTAAGCGAAATTGTGGTAAATGCTTGCAGTTATCTAAGCGATGCTGCAAAAATGTGATACTCTTGGCTAAAATCAAATATTGGATTAGTTAAAGAAACAATTTTGTATACAATGTACTGAATGAAAATATCGAATTATCAATTTATGAAGAATGTTAATTTTAATTTGTTCTGTATACGGCAATGACATTCACACACCATTGTTATGGTAGGATATGTAAGAACTATTATAACCTTTGTTACCCTTTTGACTACATATCTGCGAATAAATGATCTTGATTCTTGATCTTGATTCTCATGCCAATATATTATCAGGAAATCTTTGCCATGGAAGTTGGGTAACACTCGCGAGTAAAATATTAAATAACTTTGAAGCGAGAACATTAAAAAGTTTATATTAGGCCAACGAATTTGGTGAGGCGCGGGCCGCATATAATATTATATCAGAGGGGAGAAAAAGATGCGGAACCCGACTAAAGACCGCGGCCCCAAAACGATCAATGTTATTGCGACTATCAATTTTATTTTATTCGTTTACTACTAACTAAGCTGTTAAGGCTGCTCTTTCGAAAAAAAGCGTGCAGATGAAACAACTTTTCATCGGCATCAACAGAGAAATTATATCTAAAAAAATAATTAGTAATCTACATGATATGATACGTAATTTGGTTTTGCCATATTTTTTCTATCGGTATCACATAATAAAGAAATAAAAAACCAAATCACCTCCAAATCGTTGAATGAAACCACTTTACTCCTTCATTATTTATCAAAAGAATATATAAAAAATATCTACTGCTTTGCAATACATAAGTTAATAATTTGTTTTTTTTATTTTTTTGAAATATGTATTATATTAAGCCTTAAAAAGGTTTTTTCTTCCATTTCGCCCTATCATGGACGCGGCGAGCGTCGTAACCGCCACCGTACAAGGCGCGCTGTTATGAATTACCCCTTACCTCTTTAATATAATAAAATAATAAGTAAAATATTATGGGATATCGTTGAATGAAACCACTTTACTCCTTCATTATTTATCAAAAGAATATATAAAAAATATCTACTGCTTTGCAATACATAAGTTAATAATTTGTTTTTTTTACTTTTTTGAAATATGTATTATATTAAGCCATAAATAGTTTTTTTCTTCTATTTCGCCCTATCATGGACGCGGCGAGTGTCGTAACCGCCACCGTACAAGGCGCGCTGTTATGAATTACCCCTTACCCCTTTAATATAATAATATAATAAGTAAAATATTATTACCCCTTTTATTAAAGGGGTAATAATATTTTACTTATTATTATATTTTACTTATTATTATAAAAGCTCTAAAGAGTTAGGTCTTTAATCTACATAAAAACGAAAATTGCGTCTCGTTAACAATGGTAGAGTCTTTAGATAATGACAATACAATATTATTAGGAACCTATGACGCCAAATTTTTGAAGTGAAAACTTCTTTAGCGGCGTTGAGCACTTTTGTGGGATGGGTAAAAACTGTGAAACTCGCGTCAGATTCTCGAGCTGATCGAAAAACCTTGGAAAAACCGTATGACGGTTGGAGAGTAGTGTTTTGTGTCGAACTTGAACTCGAACTCGAACTGGAACTGTAACTTGAACTCGAACTCGAACTCGAACTCGAATTGATTGTAAGGGTTTCGATTAATTAAAAAAATCGATTTTCATAAAAAATGGGTTAAAAATTTAATAGATTGTAAGGGTTTCGATTAATTAAAAAAAACGATTTTCATAAAAAATGGGTTAAAAATTTAATAGATTGTAAGGGTTTCGATTAATTAAAAAAATCGATTTTCATAAAAAATGGGTTAAAAATTTAATAGATTGTAAGGGTTTCGATTAATTAAAAAAAACGATTTTTTAATAATCGATTTTCATAAAAAATGGGTTCAAAAAATGCACAACGTTAATAATCAAGTTTTCACTTCTGCCGGCACTCCCGGAGTGCAACCCGTCTTTTTTTTATCGTCCGGGAATCGTACATTTTTCCGGCATAAAAAGTATCCTAGTATGTCCTTTCCCAGGACTCAAAGTATCTCCATACCAAACAGCAAAATCGGTCCAGCGGCTTAGGTGTGAGGAGGTAACAGACAGACAGACACACACACTTTCGTATTTATAATAAGTATTAGTATGGATATATCTGGTGAAATATCGTTCGTATATCGGAATGTAAATAACGATTGTTGCATTTCGAATCACACACTTACCTACTCACCTATTTCGTTAAATTGTAGGTATCGTTATCGTGTCAACAAAGAAACAGCGTGTTTAGTAACGATTAGTACAAATCTAATCACGTACGATGTGACACGGTGCGGGGCGCGCGATGTGGAGCAAGCGGCCGCCGATAGAGCACGTCCGCGCGGCGCAAGCGACTATAGCCCCTCCGCGGGCGGCGCAGGGGCGACATCGGCGCGGCCGGCGACCGCCTCATCGCCTCGCTCACCTATTGCGGTATCGCGGTGTCGCCACTCGGCAGTCGATAGCAGATGTGGCGGCCGCCGGCGACCGTCCCGCCGCGCGCGATTGCACTCCGCTTATCGGCTCGCTGGTACGCAACGATTGCAGGCTTTGTTATGGAATCGGAGACAAGCAGAGGAATAAACTTGCCGATAAGCGATCGCCGTCCTCCGTGAGTCGTGATGTTGAACATCCCCTGGGCGGCGGACGCGACTAGATCGTCTTTAGTTTTGAGGCTCGGAAGTCGGTACTATTTTACGGCGGGACACCATAAATCAGTCCAAAATCCAAAATCGTTGCGATTAAAAATTTAAACACCTCTCGTAATTCATATCGATTCCTTATTGATACTTCAAGAATCAGGTCTATTTTAATTTCAAGCTTTCAGCACTCGCACTGAAATAAGAAACAAAGTTACTCATCTTGAACAATGTAACGAGTCGATACGTAGTCAATCTCTACTATTCGTATTTCGTCTCGTAGTTTGCGCTAATAGGGAACGCCGCTGGATACTAACGAGTATCCCTCTAATGAAGTCGCTATAAATCTTCTTTATTTCGATACCGTACAGGGGTGGTGAGTATAGAATTCCGACTGGCGGCAAATATGCAAACATACGTCACAGCTGTCAGCGCGTAATCAGGTGATGAGGTGAGCTCGTTACCGCATTCCAGTAGTCGGGTTGCCGGCTACATCTTACTACAGATGATGATGTACGGCGTCGGTGTCGCGTAACGCGTTACTCGCAAGTCGCAACTCACAATATTGCCGACTAAAACCAGCTCTCTGATACGATTCATTGCTCTACCAGCGGATAAAATATTATTGAAGTGAAAACTTCTTTAGCGGCGTTGAGCACTTTTGTGGGATGGGTAAAAACTGTGAAACTCGCGTCAGATTTTCGTGTTGATCGAAAAACCATAGAAAAACCGTCAGACGGTTGGAGAGTAGTGTTTTGTGTCTAACTCGAACTCGAACTCGAAAACTCGAAAACTCGAACTCGAATTGTAAGGGTTTCGATTAATTAAAAAAAACGATTTTTTAAAAATCGATTTTCATAAAAAATGGGTTAAAAATTTAATTGATTGTAAGGGTTTCGACTAATTAAAAAAAACGATTTTTTAATAATCGATTTTCATAAAAAATGGGTTAAAAAAATGCACAACGTTAATAATCAAGTTTTCACTTCTGCCGGCACTCCCGGAGTGCAACCCGTCTTTTTTATTATACTAAGGGCCTGTTTCACCACTTGTGGATGTGGTTGTGGAAAGCCTATCCGACACTTATCAGGAAGTGGTAAAACAGGCCCTAAGAAGAATATAAACATTTTCACTAGTGTTTTAAATACCTTATAGAATCGAGATATTATACTCTAATACGCTTTACGACTTTGTGCTTTTTAGCGTTTTGATTCCGCAGTAAATTCCCTCGAGCCCTTGGGCTTAGGGTAGACTTTAAACAAACACAATATACATGAGTGAATTTTGAAATATTAAGTGTGTGCAAAAGTTAGTTATTAGGGTTCCGTACCCAAAGGTTAAAAACGGGACCCTATTACTGAGACTTCGATGTCTATTGTGGAATCTATGAAAGAGTTTTGCTAAGTTTTTAAATTATTGTTTTTTCTATATTATGACATTTTAGACATTGACTTTTCTGTTAGAATTTTTCCTATATGTATTCCGTACAACTGCAATAAAATATTTAATTATAAAAAGGTGGATATTTTCTATATCAAATTAGTTTGAAGAGTACCTATCCATCACATCTGGCGACCGTGAACAGTGGAAACAAAAAAATGGAGGTTGCAAAGTACGAGAGGAAAAATTGTCGTCGCAAGTTTACATTGATAGCCAATAGCCGGGTCCACACCAAACGATCCATCTTGGAGCGGCGATCCCGCGATCCGCGATCCAGGATCGAGGAGCGTGGAGCGTGGAGCGCGTTAGACCGATCCAAGAATTTGGAAACTGCGATCCTAATATACGCTCCAAGCGGTCCGAAGGCGATCCGTTATTCAAGTCAGTCAGTATCTTGCACGATATAGAGTCACACGTACAGCGACGGCGAATTGCCGTTGCAGCAGTAACCTTTGAAAAATAAATATTCCTTGATTTTACTGCATAAGTAGATTTGTTTTATTACCTGATCCAGTTATACGGCTTTGTTTCTCTCTGAATTTCTCCCTTCTGTATCCTCCTGCCAGATACCGTATTTTTGAAGTGAAAACTTTTTTAGCGGCGTTGAGCACTTTTGTGGGATGGGTAAAAACTGTGAAACTCGCGTCAGATTCTCGTGCTGATCGAAAAACCTTGGAAAAACCGTAAGACGGTTGGAGAGTAGTGTTTTGAACGCGAACTCGAACTCGAACTTTCATAAAAAATGGGTTAACAAAATTGTAAGGGTTTCGATTAATTAAAAAAAAACGATTTTTTAAAAATCGATTCTCATAAAAAATAGGTTAAAAATTTAATCGATTGTAAGGGTTTCGATTAATTAAGAAAATCGATTTTTAAATAATCGATTTTCATAAAAAATGGGTTAAAAAATGCACAACGTTAATAATCAAGTTTTCACTTCTGCCGGCACTCCCGGAGTGCAACCCGTCTTTTTTTTTCTTTAGATCTTCTATTGGCTTGTTCCCCATTTTGCGAGAAATCTGAGCCCAAGCATCGTCTCTTGCATCTCTATTCGTAAAATTAACATCTTTTGGGTCCCATAAACATTTAAACTCCTTATAAAGCAATATCAGACGACGAATTTGCGAAATATCCATGGTGTGATGGATCGCTCGAATCACATAAGGGGTCCACACCGCGCGCGCCACGCAACTGAGGCACCTTTGAAGCGGGCAAGAAAACCGACAACGAACGGATCGCGAGCGCCAGGGAGCGCGCGCTCCAAAACTTGCGCATGGATCGCGCGCGGCACGTCCACACCAAACGCTCCGTGCAACGCGCTTCATGCCGCGCGCGATCGGAGCGCGTTGGATCGTCTGGTGTGGACCCGGCTAATAAGGTACAATTGTACCTTATTAGCCTAGCCTTCATTGTAGATGAATTGTCCAGAGACTTTTTTTCCAATACAAAAGAAATTTAGGAATATTTCTTTACTCTCAAAAAATACTATAAGGATTTATGCGTCGCATAAGACAAAGTCGATAGGTTGAGGTCGGAGGTATATATTAGTGAGGAAGACACGACTGAAAACCTGGACGTAGAACTGGAGGCGGAGATCGAGTACAGCTATAGATTTAATAGAATAAAAAATATGATTTTTGAGTCTGAACGTGATCGCTCCGCCCTCAAGGAAAACATTAATCCGGAACTGGCTAATCAGCGACATTTTCGCTTACCAAAACTAGAATTGCCTTCCTTCAATGGTGAAGTAAAACAGTGGCTCACGTTTTGGAGGCAATTTAAGAAAATACATAGCGATCCCATGATCGATAACGATGACAAACTTCAATATCTTACGCAATGCATGGAAGTTGGATCAAAAGCCAGAGACATGGTCGAGAGCTTCCCACCGTACGGCAGTAAGTATGAAGTAGTGGTAGACCAGCTTAAACAAAGGTTTGCAAGAGATGAGCTGGTCATAGAACATTATGTTAGAGAGCTGCTTCAGTTAATACTCTCACAAGCTAAGGGCGTGTCAGGATGGCCAATTGCGTCGTTGCATGATAAAATAACCACGCAAGTTTTAGCGTTAGAAAGTATGGGCGTAACGCAAAATAAGTACGCTGCGTTTTTGTACCCGCTAGTGGAAGCCGCCCTGCCAGAAAAAGTGTTAAGAGCATGGCACAGGTCACGCACAGAAGGCAGCAATGGAGCAAATTCCTTAAACAAAAGCAGATCGCTTTTGTTTGTCAAACAAGAAGTTTTTGCAGACGAACGAATACGCTTAGCAAGAACATTCACTGCGAATTCTGCGGCTGGACCATCAACATCCTGTTTTACAGCAGCGGATAACAAACAGAAGCCGAAACACCTGCAAAGGCTTGTTTATTTTGCAACAAAACTTCACACCCTAGCTCTGAATGCCCGATAGCAATTAATCAGACTCTGGAAGAACGTTGGGAGACAATAAAAGGGAAGAAAGCCTGTGTAGTTTGTCTGAGTACTGGGACTACTGTAAGCGCAGCATAAAGTGCGTAATTTGCGCCAAGCGTCATTTACCAATTATGTGCAGGCTCATTCACAAGCCAGGTAAAACTGACGAGGATAAAGTAACTGACAACTCGGTTTCAGTCAATCAGTCTACGACAGACAATGTTTGGAGCCACAAAACAATGGGCATAAGAAACAGAGTAAAAATTAAAATTAAAAAGTTTCGAGAAAAGGAGAACAAGAAATATGAGGCCAAAGATAGAATGGCGCTTTATAGTCCCTTCAGCCTTATGGTGGGGAGGAGCTGGGAGCGATCGTACTATGAAGGAAGTACTTCTTCGGTTCCGGTCACTCGTGCTGGTCGTCTTGTTCGCCCTCCTCTCCTCCTGATAGATTTAAGTTTTTATTTTACTATTTAGCTTACTCTTAGTCGTTTTGCATACTGCCCTGCACTTACTCTTCACAAGGTTAAAATTAGTTAGTTAGAGTTAGGTACTATGATGATTCTTTTGCAACTTATCAAAAGTTCAAGTTGCAAGGCGGGGAGTATGTTGTGGAATCTATGAAAGAGTTTTGCTAAGTTTTTAAATTATTGTTTTTATCTATATTATGACATTTTAGATTTAGACATTGACTTTTCTGTTAGAATTTTTCCTATATATGTATTCCGTACAACTGCAATAAAATATTTAATTATAAAAAGGTGGATATTTTCTATATCAAATTAGTTTGAAGAGTACCTTTCCATCACAATGTCTGTCCGTCTGTCAGTCCGTCTGTCTGTCTGTCTCCAGGCTGTATCTCAAGAACCACTATATCTAGACTTCTGAAATTTTTACAGATTGTGTCATGAACGTAGAAAAAGTGTATATCGGTTGCCGCTATAACAACAAAATATATTAAAAACAAAATAAAATTAATTTTTAATGGGGGCTCCCATACAACAAACGTGGTTTTTTGGCCTTTTTTGCTTGATATCAATAAAGGCAACAGGTAGGCACTTGAATTTTTTTACAAAATCGTCAATTACCTATATGTGCACTTTAACAATTAATCTATACTAATATTATAAAGAGGTAAACTTTGTTTGTTTGTTTAATTGTAATGAATAGGCTCAAAAACTACTGGACCGATTTTAAAAGTTCTTTCACCATTCGAAAGCTACATTATTTACGAGTAACATAAGCTACTTTTTATTTTGGAAAATATAGGGTTCCGTAAGATATTTGGGTTTTTCTGACACAAGGTGAAAAAAATCAACCAGAAAAGTTACTTATTTTGCGTACGCTGCCTAAACTATAAAAGATAGAACCATACAATGTTCTAAGTAAATGTAGATCTTATAAATATCTACAAAAATGCCCGCGACACACTATACCTATCTATGGCAAGTGAGGCACAACAACCATTTTTTTATTTAAAAATCTTGATTTTTTTTGGACTACATTTAAACGCATTTATTTTACTCATGCTGATAATCCTTATCAAAATAAATTATTTCATCACTAAGTACAGTTTATGTAGATAATAATTGGTCTTTGAATGATTAAAATTAGGCGTTTGGTTTAGAAGTTATATGACTTATGGCGAAATTAAAATATTGCCAAGGCGGCGCGGGGGTGCGCTCGCGGGAGTTTAAATCTATGAGTAGTACCGTAATGTATCTATGAGTAGTAGGTAGTAGTAGTAGTAGATTTATGAGTAAACTAACAAACAAACAAACAAAACCTCTTTATAATATTATTAGTATAGATTAAAAACTACTGAATCGATTTTAATAATTTATTCAGTAAGTGACATAGACTATAATATATTTTATACCCGTGCAAAGCCGGGGCGGGTCGCTAGTAATAAAATAAAAATAAAATGGAAAGAGGGGGCTCCCATACAAAAACACAATTTTGGCCAATTTTTGCTCAATAACGGTACGGTCCTACGGAACTCTTCGTAAGCGAGTCTGTCTCGCACTTGGCCGATTATTATTAAATCCAAAGCTGTCCAAGTGAGCCGTTAATCTATGAATGATTCTGTTTTGCATTTAATATCTATGAGGTCTACAATCGTAACATTTCAATGAATCATAATCATTCTTACATTAAATTTATAAAATTGAGGAAATCAATTTACGAGTTATGACAATACGATAGAATTCGATATTTGGCCCAGCCGAAATAGACGGATTCAATACCTATCAATCCCCATAAGGACACCGGCGACCGCGACAACCATAGAATAACAATAGATTTCCAAGAATCCGCGATCGAAGGATTAAGTGAGGTACTTACGTATTACCATTTTCCTTCAATTTTTGCATATTTTCCGGTTGTATCTAAAACTAAACTAAATAATTAAGTGCATAATAATGAGAAAGCGTTATAGAGGTAGCGTTTTCTTAATGAAAGTCATATTTAAAGAGAAAACTAGCATTATAACATAAGGTAGTTCGGAATCTCTACATTTCTTCTTCGATATACTGTATTATTCGTTATTGTTGATGAAAGTGCTGGAAAGATACCAATGTTAATACTGATATATGCCACGAGATAAGCGCCGGCGTTCGCGGGCGAGACGGAGGAGGTGTGCGGGGGAGGGGGGGCGGGAGGGGGGCGCGGGATTTATGTGGTGCATTAGCGCAGGTCCGCGAGGCGCCGCACCGGGGCATGGCCGAATGCGTCTGGAGTCCTGACTCTCAGCCTATACAATGCCGAATACACCACATTTTTGCCCAGGGCAGCTACAACATCACGCTCCAGGGCTCGAGTCGAAAGTAGTTCTAGCAGAAGGTAGCTTGAAATGTCTCTATTGTGTTACGCTAAGCGCTGCGACTTACGGAAATTCAAAGTGAGACTTCTGACACTCGAGTTTCAAAAAGCCGTGCACACACACGCCGCGGCCCGCTCTCAGGCACCCGTCTCACCCGCAGGTTAAGTGCTCGACGTCTATTCATCCTTGTGAGAGCTATTTGCAGACTCACAGAGCGATCTCTGTTCAGTATCAAACGGCTAAATATAGAGATCCCAGCTAAAATCTCAATTCTTATTAAATATTTCATAAACATTTTGTCACTCTAATATCACTATATCACTATAAAAATCGGCCAGGAGCGAGTCGGACACGCGCACGAAGGATTCGGTACCGTTAAATAGAGCAAAAATAGGTCAAAAATTGTGTTTTTCTTTTTTAATATAGAGGAAGCCTCTTTAAATATTTATGTTTTTTTTTTGTTAAATAAAATGCGCATATAATCGAGGATTTTGTGAAAATTTCAAGTTCTACCTGTTGCCATTATCGATATCGGAAGACGACCAAAAAATCACGTTTGTTTTATGGCAGCCCCCCTTAAATATTAATTAAATTGTGTTTTTGGTATATGTCTTTATAGCTGCAACAGAAATAGAAATACACAATCTGTGAAAATTTCAGAAATCTAGCTAAAGCAGTATGAGTTACAGCCTGGAGACAGACAGACAAACGGACAGACATCAAAGTTTTAGCAATAGGGTCCCGTTTTTACCCTTTGGGTACGGAACCCTAAAAAAGAAAATGTTGCTCTAGCTAGGCCACATAATATTTGTAACCGGGGCGATACTCGATACGAGGACAAAATATGGGACCGTCCTTTCAGTCTTCTGAGTGAGTGTCTCAGTTCGGACTTCGGAGTTTCGGGTTTGTGTTTTGTCGGTAATATTATAATACTTAGTTATACTCGACATGTGAAAGTAGAAGCAGAGAGTTAGCATTACAGCGTTTAATATTACATATATTATGAACTCGTAGGTACAGCTCGTGGAGCACAAAAATCTTTTAAGCAGCGTACTTCGGTTCTTCACGGATTTTTTTTTTTTTTATAAAATTGGAGCCGTCTATGGGCTGTTCGCCCATATCCTTTTATTGTTATTTTATTATTTATATTTTTCGCATCAAGGATATTTGATATAATATTATAATAATATATATCACGGAATATTTAACATGTTACACAGAAAAGAAACATTCGCAGCAGGTGTGCGTTTATGTCACACGCCATTTACACCGCGATACATGGTCCCTGGACGTATGATACGTCGACGGTCAACGAGTGCAGCGAGGCGGGTTATATAACCCCGCGGCGGCGGCGGTAAGTGGCGTCTGACCCGGGCTAACCCGGCGCCGGCACTCGACGGCACGCGGCGGCGCCGCCACCACACGCCCGCGCCGGGCTAAATATACCCCGCGCGCGTCACAGCCGCTGTGGACGTGCAGCACCGGCGTCCGACAGGCGGACATGCAAATGTATCCCGAAATTCCTGACGTCCAGTCTGTCGTTGTCGATTATTATTAACTATCTTACTTAAATTATGTATAGGGTATTACACATTATACATTATATACATTATACATAATATTTTGAGTATTGTGTGTGACACAGTGATGCCTCCTTTGAAACATAAAATATAATAGTGTTTTGGAATGTCATCTGCTGCACTCGAGTGTAGTCTGGCGAGGCCGAGTGTCGGGAGCGGGCTAGCGGTGCCCTGTTCGCCTGTTCCCACAGGCCCGGGCCGCCGGCCACTCGACTCCCGCGCACGGGACCGGCGGCTCTCCGCTCCAGTATTTAAGGCTCAAAGTCGAGCGTCGGCGCGCGCATGTGGCGTCGAGTGCCACAGGTGGATGCTCTTCAGCTTCAGACGCGACACTACACATTTTATTTTTTTGTGCTAAAACAATTAAAGCGGCCGCATAAAAACTGAGCCGAAGATATTTTTAGCGAAAGTTTTTCACTCCTAGAGAGTCGAGTCGAATCGTAGTTCGGCAGGTAGGTGATGTGCGAGCTGGGCGGGTCGTTACTCGTTATCGTGGGTATCTGCAGTATTAACGAGCGTATTAGTTCGTCACGACCGCGTCGGGCGCCATCTGTCGGAGATTAGATAGCGCTGAAATATATCCTCGCGAAACCTCCATACGGGCCGACACCACCGTTACTCTACACTCTACAGCTATTAGCCAAATTACGATCGTCTGCCGCGCGACATCTGGGTACATTAACGATACAGATAAACAGACAATAATGTAAAGAATTACTAAGCATAATATTATCATGTTGAGTTAGAACGTTATAGGTATCAGTTTTAGAATGAGAGGCCTTTCTATAAATTAATTACAGTTACTAACTCAGTAGGTATACTCAACTTCCACAAAATAATGAACAGCATTAATCAGGGTAGGATCGATTGACATGAAGACTTTAGTCTTGTTGTTAATTTTAAAAAGTAAATGAACGGAACTCTGACACGTGTGACGTGTCAGAGTTGACCTATACCATGGTTTTGAATGTCGTTTAGATCATTGTAACCGGAGACCGAGCTATCTACACGTCGCAGCACAGATAACAGCTAGGAGTTCCGAGCGACGCGACAGGAAGTGAGCGCAGGGAATACAATATGTGTGAAGTGTGACCGCCTCAAGTCAGGTGTCCGGAGTCCGGAGTCCGGACACCGCGGCGCGGGGCGGGCGACGCTGACGCGAGGCAAATGGCAATTTAATCCTACACCGGATATGCAACGTGCGCTATCAGATACACTCACCATTGACCCTCATCTTGATGCAGGATTATAACATCTTGAAAATAAAAGCTACAATTTAACATAACTAGTTTTATTTATATTTCATAATGTTTTTACAATCGTGTTACTCATACCGACTACCGAGATGCGTCACCTGTTGAGATCAATATTGTAGGGTGGAGAGAGACGTAGAGTAACTTTATAAATTATAGTCGCTATCACAGATCAAAATATAAAATTAGGCTTATGACGATATCAATATTAAAATAATATTATATCTTATCCAATAAACATTAAATAGGAGTTACTCATTACTAGTGGTCCGCCCCGGCTCGGCCCGTGGTACATAGTACATATCATAGCCTATAGCATTCAGGGACATCGTAGGTATACATTGGTGAAAGATTTTTTTAAATCGGTCCAGTAGGTATTGTTCCTGAGATTATCGCGTTCAAACAAACTCTTCAGCTTTATAATATTATTAGTACCTATACATACGTCATACATGTTATGTTGTATATTGTTTCCTTTGTTTGCATTTTCTAACGAGACAGCGTCATCCATTTCGAAATATAATAAACGACTGGCTTCGCGCAGGTGGACCGTTTATTAAAATTGATGCAAAAACATGGAGCGTATTTATAAAACATTCGAGACATCTCAATCCTATAAAGCAGTCGGGAGGTGGATGGAGGTGGTTCTCGGGGTGATGAATGTTGTCGACGGACAAAACGACCATAACACCGCGCCGGTATGCAGAGGCTCGCCCGCCTCGCCCCGCCCCTGCCTCCGCCCCGCGTGTCCGCCCACGACCGCCCCCGCCCCCGCCCCAGCCCGCCGGACCGGTCGAGCCTCCCCGCCTCAGCCCTCCGTGAGAGTGAGTGAGCCTTCTGGATTACGGTCAGCACGAATACTCTAAGTATAAAGTATTCGTGCGGACCTGTAATACACACAGCTAGTACACACGTTGTAACTTATAGAGTACTACAACGTGTAGGTACTTTTGAAAGATATTGTATTGTCCTTAAAAAATTTGGGGAAGGTGCAGATATTGATCTGCACTTTCCCCAAATTTCATTCAATCGTTTTTTCAGTGGCTATAATATATTTTATACCCGTGCAAAGCCGGGGCGGGTCGCTAGTATTATTATAAGAAATAAAAGAGGGCCCAACACCGACCCTTAGGCCTTGACTAACATCAGAGCGTGTATGATTCTAATTCAGATCGAATGAACCGATTCAAATTGCGCATTTATATTTAACGAGCTTTTGCCCACGGCTTCGCTCGCGTTTAGAAGTATTATTATGTAGGTATACAAACTTTCATCGCCTAATCCCCTTGGGGGTAGAATTGATCAAAATCCTTTCTTAGCGGATGCCTACGTCATAACATCTACCTGCACGCCAAATTTCAGCCCGATCCGTCCAGTGGTTTGGGCTTTGCGTTGATAGATCGCAATATCAGTCAGTCACCTTTGAGTTTTATATATTTAGATTTTTTGTAGTTAGTGTTCATTGAAACAAAAATTTAAAAGCTCAAAAGAGACTTTTATAAAAAAGTTGCAACCAAATTTATTTATGGGGTAGATACGTCCGAAATTACGAGTATGGCATATGCTAATTATTTACAGTAATAATATAATTAATTTTACATATTTTGTGGTTAAAAAGTAGTAAGTATTTAAATTAACATAAATTGTGACATTTAAACTTATCTATTTTGGTACCGATTATTATTATAGATGTCCCACGTGAACAGAATATTTTTCTGGAAAAAATAGTACCTAGCCTAAATCCATACTTACTTAATAATAATAATAATAATGGTGTGTCTATTTATCCGTCTTTCTATCTGTCTGTTACCTCTTCACGCCCAAATCGCTGAACCGATTTTGCTAAAATTTGGCATGGAGATGCTTTGAGGCCCGCGAATGGACATAAGATACTTTTTATCCCGGAAAAATGCACGGTTCATGCGCGACATACAAATATTTGTGCAGTTTATGGAGTTGCGGGCGTCATCTAGTTAATTATATTCGGTTTTGCTACAACTATACCAAATTTAATGCAACTCTACTCAGTAGTTTTGTATATTTATAACAAATATCCTTCCATTATTTTACAAACTTTTATGTTTATAGGAATACTAGCTGTTGCCAGCGACTTCGTCCGCGTTAGCATAGTTAGATCACGTCCCAAATATTATTTTTCAAAAATATTCAATGTACAGAATTGACTTAATTTCCTACGATTTTATTCAGTAACCCAAATCCTATTAAAGCGAACGCCTTCATCATAGAAGCTCAAATCTTAAATAATTTCAGTTCAATCAGTCGAAAGTCTAAGAAAATTTCTAAAAACTTTCATGCCTTATTTCATCCCCTTAGGGGTGGAATTTCTTTAATTCCTTTCTGAGGGAATGCCTACGTCATAGTATCTTTGTGCATAATACACAGTTTCAGCCCGATCGGTTTAAAATTGACAACGTTTCATACAAACTGTCAACCCTAATTTCACCCTCTTGGGGGTAGAATTTCCAAAAACGCCTAAATTATATCCATTCAATTTTAATTAGTAACCCAATAATAAAGTTTTATGTTTCTAACTTAAGAAATGACGGACTTTCATACAAACTTTCAACCCCAATTTCACCCCCTTGGGGGTAGAATTTCCAAAAACGCTTTAATACGTGTCTATTCATTTTTAATCAGTGGCACAAAAATAAAGTTTTATGTTTCTAACTCAAGAAATGACGGACTTTCATACAAACTTTCAACCCCAATTACACCCCCTTGGGGGTAGAATTTCCAAAAACGCTTAAACACGTATTCATTTATTTTTATTCAGTAACCTAAAAATAAAGTTTCATGTTGCTAACTTAAGAAATGACGGACTTTCATACAAACTTTCAACCCCTATTTCACCCCCTTCGGGTTAAAATTTCCAAAATTCCTTCCTTAGTGGGTGTCTACTTAATAAAATAATCCTGCTCACCAAATTTCGTGGCTGTAACTTTAACAGTTTTTGCTCTGCGATGATGAATCAGTCAGTCAGTCAGTCAGTCAGTCAGTCAGTCAGTCAGGACTTATAATTTTATATGTAAAGATAGGCCTATAATCACTTCACGTGTGATTTGTTATAAACATTCTGTTGTTTCTTTTTAACCGGCTTCCAAAAAGGAGGAGGTTATATGTTCGTCTGTTTATATATATTTTTTAAATAACTTATATATACCATACCATACCATAACTTCGCCGTTTGTGGACGGATTTTCATCATTCTTTTGTTGATGTACAGGGTTGAATCCGAGGTTGGTACCATGTTCACAAAAGTGGTGATCTGATGATGGGATGGATCGATGAGGAATCGAGGGGACTCCTTGAAATTTGTATGGAAACATATAGTGATTTCAATTTTTTTTGAAGCATTCAAGGTAAATCCTACCAAAAAGTAAGATTTCGCACCAGGTTATACACTGGATCCGAAGGTAACAGAACTTTTGAATCCTTATAGATACAGGTTCGGGGATTCGGCGTTGTTTAAACAACTGAAGGCATAAGCCAACGCATCAATTTGATTGATCATCATCATCACAACCATAATTATACCATGGGTCATCACATTATAACCCAATTATTGGTACTTTTCTTGATATTTTGCATCGAAGCAGATGTTTTTGATTATTATTTCGCTGTTTGTGGACCGATTTTCAAAATTCTTGTGTTGTTGTATAGGATATAATCTTAATTTTGTATAACAATTACGAAAGTGGTGAGCTGATGGTGGCATCTATGAGCAATCGAGGGAAATCCTTGAAATCTATCAAAACACTCATAGTGGTTAAAATGTTATTTCTAGTAACATAAACATATATGTTACGAATAAGAAAAATTTCATACGAAGGTGTCTCTTGGTCCAAAGGCACTGAACAGAACTCCTGAACCTTTAAAGATAAAAGTTTGGAGATTGCAGCATCGTTTAGATAACTGCAAGCATTTACCACAATTTCGCTTACAGTAATATAATATGGATAGTTAATATTTGTAGTGGTTATCTACCCATAAAGCCTTGTCTTGTAGATAACTAAAAAGAGTAAAATTATTATCTTTTAACAAAAAATTTAACCCGACCTAAAAAGTATGAAATAATTCTTATTCTTCATTAGTGCCTTTTTCAAAATTCGACTAAATCTCAACGAATTCTGTACTCAATTTTCATTCTTTTGAAGTCGGTACTGGCTAAGTTCTATGTCAAGTATCTCAGTTCTGGGCTGGTGCCGACTTCAAAAGAATGAAAATTGAGGACAGAATTCGTTGAGATTTAGTCGAATTTTGAAAAAGGCACTAATGAAGCATAAGAATCATTTCATACTTTTTAGGTCATTTTAAGAATGTTGTTTTTTCCTTGTAAGTTGGGCTCAATTTTTTGTTATTTTCATTATGTTTGTTTTTGTTTTAAATTTAAGTCAACAATTTTGTTATTACTCATTACATCATATTAATGTAATGTCCTGTCAGGCGGGCAACACGCGCGCGGCCGGAGAATGTTGTCACCCGCATGCGGACCCAGATCCGCGCGCGGGTGCATGACAAGCGCCTTAATAAAAGTGCTCCGCGACAAAATCCGTAAGTGTTTAAACGTATAATATCATGAGTGATACTCGCGAAAACTTAAGAAATCATTAAGCGCCTTAAGTTGATTATATACATACAATAATCAATTTAGTTTGTAGCAATAGTTTGTACGAATAATAAAAACTAGTAACTGTGTCAAAAATTTGTACCGCGAGTCTACAAAATGAGACCCGAATACATGCATACTTGATGCATGTATTCGGGTCTCAATTTTGTGTATTTATAGAAGTGACAAGCCGTCGACAATACGGCTTTATTTCGTCAACTTGAGTGTTAGTGTTTCGTAGCTATTGTCATATTTTTGAGTGCGAAAAGGAACCAAATTCAAAATATGGGAATAACGTTTCCTTAGTTATTATTATTCGTAGAAGGTAGTTATACGAAATATTACTATGGATGGTATTATATATCGATCGAGCAACTAACGTGAAAGCCGGCGGCGGTGCGGCGGTACAACGTTACTTACTTTAGTTCCACGCAACGAGCCATAAATTAAAAACACATAAAATATTTAAAACTGTTGAATAAAACACGAGCGTTTTACGACCGAAGCCCTTCTGGAGCTAAACTTTACGAAAAAAAATGAAGATTCAAGGCTGGGGATAAAACACATAATATTTCGCTTTTTCATTTCTTTAATATTTATAGGAAAGGGCGTCACACGCGGAGGAATTGCAACGTATCGCTGTAGACTTACAGTAATTGATTAGAAGTATGGCTATTTTAACTACCTCATTTCACACGAACGACATGAGCTTGCCTTTGTCTCTCTTTATTCTGCTTTCGTCGCGTACGCGGTGGTGACTGGTGGCAGAGGGCGCTCACCGAGTAGCTCGTGTCGTGCTCTTAACACGTGAAACACACACATACACGCGCATTCACGCACATACACGCACACACATATAAGCACACACATATAGGCAGACAGTCGTAAAATTCATGTTCGAGAGTAAGATACTACGTCCAGATAAGCGAACATTTCTCATATATTATGAATAATTCTCCATGTTGCTTTGACAAAATAAGTGTAAAAATATTGGATAATATTACATATTATATTTGTCCGATTTTATTTTTTTAAAGAAGGCAGGTCGCTATAGCCCTGACGTCACTGCGACCCATGAGGATCTATTGTGACTCCTTTGAGAATCATCCCCAGACCCCAACCCAATACTGCTCATAAATTGAACGATATGGTTGGGGTTGGTGCCACGAATCCTCTGTGGATGAGTATTCGTGGCGACCAAGGTGCCTGTTCCTGCTCTTTAGTAGAGCAGGACAGTCGAGGAGAAGGTGAATAGGTGTTTCATCCTCCTCGCAGAATCTGCAAGTCGTTATGCTACAAATACCCATTCTGTTTAAAGGTGTTTGTTGAGCTTGCAATGCAATCTTTTGTCCGATACTATAATTAATCAGCAAACTAAAATATAGTATGTTACGTAGCAACTTCTTCATAATATTTTATTTTTTAAAATAAGTTAATAGTAATTTAAGTACTTACCTATAATATTTAAAAGCAAATTTCATAATTCCATTAATGATACCAACATACAACAGCAGAACAGAACAGCTAGCAAGAGAACAATAATTTTATCGAAATAAATTATTACAACAGTAAATTAAGAAAAAGGGGAAAATAAGTTTTCGTAGACACAATGCATACATGTCGTAGCACGTCGCGTCTGCTACGCGGGCTACGAAAGCACTTTCACAAGTTACAATTTTAATAATATTGCACTCTCCTATAGATTAGAATAAAATTGTAATATTTACTGATTTTCTATTATTACGTAGTCGAAATAATAATAGTTTGTTCCGTAAGAAAATTGTTTCTTAAAAAATACATAAATTAGTATCTTGTTAACCTATCGTGTAGGTGTGTAATTTGTGGGTAAAATTTATTTTTTAACTACCCGACAGTAATTTTAGTCTCCTAGAGTGAGGTAAACACTATGCAGTGTACAATGTACTACGTTCTACTTGTTGTATGATTGTTTGTAACATTTAGGAGTGGTACTTCTATATCGTTTAGCTGTCTCTTATCGGTGTTACAAAGTACATACTTATATAATACTAGATGACGCCCGCAACTCCGTTGCGCCAAGATTCGTTTATCGCGCGGAAACCGTACATTTTTCCGGGATAAAAAGTATCCTATGTCCTTTCCCGGGACTCAAAGTATCTCTATGCCAAATTTCACCAAAATCGGTTAAGCGGTTTGAGCGTGAAGAGGTAACAGACAGACAGACAGACAGACACACTTTCGCATTTATACCTAATATTAAGTATGGATATGGATTTTCTGATGTGGTTTACATTTGACGGCGGCGAGCTACATAGTACCGGTGATGATCGCGGCCTACCGTATACATTTATATGGGTTATAGCCCCCGTGTCTACAGTAAAAAATCGACTCTTGTGATTGGTAGCCACCAATCGTAAAATTACTTCCTCTAACACATTCATTAGCCGTATGACGTATCGTACGCCGTGCAGTGTCGAATGCACTAAACTTTTCCTAATATTGTTACTTCTCGTTTCTAGATAGGTACGTCACAGAAGTATCTACAGTTTTCTTTTTATTATTTTGTATTGCATTTTTAAACTTCTGTAATAGGAAATTATCATCGCTACAATTTTTGATATCACGTGTGACATTCGATGCTCGATTACTAATGGATAATTTTTTTATGAACATCGTCGAAACCACTCAACGACCGACCAGATCCTTTAATACCTATATTATCTTAATGTAGAGAACCAATACTTTTAATTACAAAAGTATCCAGCGGCCGGAGCGAACGTCACTCCGTAGTATTTAATCTTAACCTTTATTAAATGTAAACGAAGCGAGATAGCTCCCAATAGCGTTACGTTCGGCGGCGGCCGGCGCAGAGGACGAGGGTAATGCTGGAGACATTCCTCCGCCGTGCAGGGCGGGGGCGGGCGGGGGCCGCTATCCCGGCATCTACATGTGCTTACGTATTAATTAGTGTCCGCCGCACTCCCGCCGCCGATAAGGGCTCGTTATATATGGCGGCGCCGCAGGTTTTCGGGGACACTTTCCCAGCCCCCCCCCCCCCCCCCCCCCCGCGCCACGCGCCGCCCCGCACAGCCCCCGCCCGCGCCCGCCTGGCGCCGCGGCTCTTAGCGCTCGCTCGTTTTTTTGTGAGCTCTCGATATATGTTCGAGGTAATTAATTAGACTGCGGCCCTCTGTGTGCCGGCGGCTCTCCCTCCTCCCCCTCCTTCCTCCTCCGCCGTCCCCCGCGACGGTACCAGTCACTAACTTGAGTCAACGTTTCGCCTTTTTTCCTCCGGGTTAATGCAGAAGTGCTGGCACTTCTGCATTAACCCATTGCTACATATATCTGGATATATGTAGCAAATGCTAACTTCAAAGTACAATTTAGTATATTGGTATTATGTAACTATGTATTTTTCATTTTATTTAATCGATACAGGTATGGTAACATAGTCACTTAGGCGGTCGTTGACCGCGAGTCATGAGTAATATTTAGACCGCCACGGAAAAGATAGTGCTACGATGTTTCTCCGTGGGCCGTGGCTACGAGTATGTTTCTAGATCTGCACCACAACTATAGAATAGCTGCGCATGTTTGCTGCTATTCTAGAAGTGTGGTGCAGACCGAGTAGTTTTTAAATTAAATGGCCAGATAATTAGTTATGTATCTTTTAAAATAATTTATCATATTATATTGGCAACCTAATATTATTTTTATACATAGTGACATTTGCGACGCTGTCTGTTAGGTCGTCGCGGGTCGTTATCGCGTTGCCGACGCGCGTCCACGGTTCGCATGTAATGTGATGCAGGCGTAAATGTTAAAATTATCATTCGGTATGTAAACGTGTTTCGTCGACGGCGTGGAATATTAACGCGGTGAGCTAGCGCCGAGACCCGGCGCTGCCCGCGACTGCCGCGCGCCGCCGCACCGACGCGGTTGTCGCAGCCTACTAGATGATTCCGGTGTGGCAGCATTTCGAACACAACCTAATTTTGTAACCTCCCGACTTTAAAATTAGTTTAATTTTATTTATAGTGTATATTTATATTGCAAATTATCAATACCTAACCCATCAATCGTGGCAAAACGAGACACAATAGCTTTTTCATTGTTATCGCGGCCGGATGTGGCCGCTTGGGGCTTGATGAATATTATACGCGTAAAATATTGTGAAGTTGTAGTGTTTGCCTATTAGTGTCTATTTTACATTGTTCAAGCCGCCGACGTCGAGTCAAGAGCAAACTGTCAAGTAACGACGGGTTAAATTCAAATCGAAAATGGATTTATCTGCTTAATCCCGGGGAGTATTGTGTTTATTTATCATTTAAAAGAGTCACCCGCTGCTCAAAACTCTTACAAATAAACTAAACACTTCTCACACCAGTGAGACTCGTCCAAGAACCACACATATTTTGGCTAAGTTAACATCTCTCTTGGCTTGACTTATTGTGGAAGCGAAGCTGAAGATAAAAAACACCAGCCCAGACACACATAACACAAAAAAACTGTGCACACATTACACTAGTGCAAAGGCAACCTCAAATTATTATTGAATATTAACTACTACTTAGGTTCAATGTCTTTAGTTACTATAATATTATATTGTGCAGTAATATGCAGGTTTGAGAGTAATTGTTAAATCTGTTTATACTGTTTTCTGTTTCTCTGTCCCCCTATCACCTATTCACTTATCAATTCCATTTCATTAAATCTCTTTCAATCTATTTCCTGTGATCTTGTTTTATTTTCCAAATATTACTGTTAACGTGCAAATATAATTTAAGGCTGACTTTATTGTAATAGCAGTTAGGTGACACTTGTTCATACTAAAGCTTTACTTTATCATTTTCAGCTCTGTACAAAAAGTAAGCAAAATGATGACACGTTCAGCCTTGGCTCGCCGTACCGAGGAACAACTTCAAGTGGCTCTCAAAGAACTAAAAGCCTATAAAGACCAATGTCAAACACTACTACAGGAAAGAGATGATAATGAGAAAGAAATGTTACTTGTACTACAAAAAAACACACAACTTAAGTCAGAATTAAATAGTTTAAGCCGGGACTACGAGGACAGTTGTAAACACAATTCGGAACTGCAAGGTATTGTTGATAGTTTTGACCAGTGCAGGGTGGAATACGAAGGCACACTCAAGAACTCGGCTGCACTACAAATCAAGCTAAATAATGCTGAGGAATATATTAGGAAACCAGAAGACCACCTAGACTATCATAATTACAGTCAAACACAAGACCTGTTCAAGAAACTTATTCCAAACGTGAAATTATTAGTGCCTTGCAATGACATTACTACAATAGACTTAACTTGTGATGATACAGTACCATATCTTAAAATGAACAGTAAGAAAAAATTAAAGAAATATATTAAAATTAAAAAATGTATCAAAAAGTATAGCCAAATCTCAATGAAAAACAAAAACATTATGAATAGATTAGCAAACAGTATCAAACAAGACCAAATATTGCATAATAACTTGATAGATTGTAACGTTGTCTTGGAACAGACAAAATGTGATTATGAGGCCGATGTATCCAGCCTTCAGTTAGAAATTTCCTATTTACATGATACTTTAGATAGTTTAACAAAAAAGTATGAACTTTCACAAAAGGAAATACAGGGACATATATTGGCGATGGATGATTTGCTTGAAGTAATTCGATACAATGAGGAGCGTGTTCATTCTTTATTGAGACTTAACGGTTCCTCGCTGCGGGCGGATCATTCAGTTTCCAATGTGTTAAATATGTCAAATATATGTTCCACTGAGAAGGCACTTACTGAAAGCCACTCAAATATTAGGTTATTTAGTGATGAGTTAGGGCAGAACTTAGGTACTTATTTGAGTAGAATTTGCAAAGGACAGGCCGTTTCTAATATTTGTATGCCCGGAGCCACTTATAAGGATATAGTACAAAGGGCACTAACTGAAAAATATTGCCCTAACACAACACTTATTATTCTAGTTGGGAGAAGAGGGAAATTAAACAAATACCAAATGACATTACTTTTAGAGTCCTTGTTTAAAATTGAAAACATAAAAAAGTTGGTATTGTTTACTTTTCCTTATATAAAAATGTTGCCACGAACTAATAAGGAGGAAAATGAATGTAGATATAAGTTAAACAGCCTACTATTTAATGCTGTAAATAACAATTGTATAGTTATTAATGACCCGCAACCACAAAAATGTCAGGTTGTGGATATAAATAACTTAAGTTTTAAATTAAGTAACATGTACTTGGATAAGTATTTACTATCCAATTTCTGTAAGCGACATGAGTAGCTAGTATGCTATATAATATTTTAATTTTTTCACAAGCCAAGAATTTGACTTCTACGACTACTGCTTTTATTGAGCAGGATACTAACTATAGTATAAACGAATTGGAACATGTTCCAAATAATCATTTAAATTAGAGAATAAGACAATAGAGAATGTCTCTGGCAGTTATAATAACTTAAGTTTAAATACCAAAAATTATAAAAATTCCAAAGATTTAAGTAATAATAATTGTGTAATCAATCTGGTGCATCAAAACCTACAAGGAATGGTAGGTAAAGAACTTGAAACTGAGTTTGAAATCAAAAAAATTACCAATGATTTAGAAGTTGCGACGGCCTTTGAAAAGTTTTTTGCTGACATTCCAGTCTCAACTACAAAAAACTTAAATTCTTCACCTGCAGCTGCCGAAAAACTACTCAAAGATAATGTAAAGGAATGTAATGTCAATTTTAAGTTTAAAGAGATTGACCCCAAAGACATTATTGATACTTTTAAATTATTAAACATTAAGAACACCACTGATCTTTGGGGCATGTCTACAAAATTATTAAATCAATAATTGACATCATAGCTCCTCATCTAGCAATGATTTTTAATAACTGTATAGAGAATGGTGTTTTTCCTGACTTAATGAAGCACAGCAAGGTTATACCTTTATTTAAAGCGGGAATTAAGTCTGATCCGACAAATTACAGACCTATATCAATTTTACCGACCCTTAGCAAAATATTTGAAAAAATAATTTTAAAACAGCTATTGGTACACTTTAATACAAATAATTTATTACACGAAAATCAATACGGTTTTACTAAGGGTCGTTCCACAACGGATGCTGGTATAGGTCTTCTATGTAGTATATTTGAAGCTTGGGAGGAATCGCAGGATGCCTTAGGTGTCTTCTGTGACCTCTCTAAGGCCTTCGACTGTGTCGAACACGCTACATTAATTAGGAAATTGCACCACTATGGCATAAGGGACTCGGCACTCAACCTTTTGACATCTTACCTCAAAAAATAGGACTCAAAGGGTTGAAATTAATAATAAGAGATCTAATGGAACCAAAATAGAATTAGGTGTCCCACAGGGATCTATTTTGGGCCCATTTCTTTTTCTCATCTACATAAATGACCTACCTTATCTAGTTAAGGACAATGATAATGAAATAGTACTTTTTGCTGATGACACTTCACTTATTTTAAAAGGGAAGAGACAACAGTCTAATTATGACGAGGTAAACAGTACTCTTTCAAAAATAGTACATTGGTTTAATGTTAATAATTTACTTTTGAATTCTACGAAAACTAAATGTTTAAAGTTTACTTTGCCCAATGTACGGCAAGTTCAAACCAATGTACTATTAAATGATGAGAAAATGAATTTGGTGGACACTACTGTGTTTTTAGGTATTACACTGGATAGCAAATTACAGTGGGGTCCTCATATTGCTAAACTCGCAGATAGACTCAGTTCTGCAGCATATGCAGTCAGAAAGATTAGGGAAATTTCTGACGAAGACACTGCACGGTTAGTATACTTTAGCTATTTTCACAGTAGAATGGCATATGGTACCCTTTTATGGGGAAACGCTGCCGATATAAATACTATTTTTGTGCTGCAGAAGCGAGCTATACGTTCGATTTACAAAATGTCTACATTTGAATCTTTGAGAGAAAAGTTTTAAAAAATTGGTATTATGACAGTAGCTTCTCAATACATTTTGGATAATGTATTATATGCTAGAAAAAATATATGTAAATTTAAAGTCAAAGGTGACATTCATTGTAGAAACACCAGAAATAAGCACAAGCTAGATTTGCCAGTGATCAGACTTAGTAAAGTCAGTAAATCTTTTAAAGGTCAATGTATACGCCTTTTCAATAAAATCCCAGAAAACTTTCAAAATCTTTCCATTAACAAATTTAAGAAAGTAGTCAAAGAGCGTTTGTGTGCCAAAGCCACTTGTGGGTCAATGATTTCATAAATGATGGCACATCTTGGGAGTAGGATGGCTGCTTGCAAGGCTACCTACACTATTGTTTGACTTACAATTATGTATGTATCTTGACATTGTATATTTTAAGTTACAGCATTGTAAATTTTATTTTAAAAGATTAATTTTTTTCTCACTTTTTTTGGTAAAAAAGTGGGCCCCGTGCGAGTTTCTTACGCCGGTTCTTCTCGCCGGGTTAGTTCCCGAACCGGTGGTAGGCACCAGTAGTATCAACATTCTGAAAGTATTTTTTTTTAATCTATTCAGAAATAAAACAATTTTTATTTTATTTATTTTATTTATGTATCTACGGGATCCGGCCTGCCACCGCGGCATACCGAGCAACAAGATTAAGTTAGTGTATTTTTTTTAAATAAGGGGCAAACAAACAATGGGTCATGGGACATTAAAAGAGCTGCAGGTACGTTGCCGGCCTTTTAAGAGGAAAATATACGCGCTCTCCTTGAGGGTTTGCAGGTCGTTTTGGTCACTGTTCGTTCCAGAGTTTTACAGTGCGTGGCAGAAAGTTACGCTAATGCACGGTGGAAGAATGCCACTCATCAAGGTGATGAGGATGATATATTTATCGCGTGGAACGATGGCGAAAAGTTGAAGGAGGTATGATTCCGAACAATTCCTCAGAGCACTCCCCGCGATATAACCTATAGATATAACCAATAGAGGATGCTACTCTCTTATTCAATATTGTTAAGAGGGCAACTAACGCAAAAAATCAAACATCGTCCTTCTCTCTTCACACTCATACTTCACATGTACTCGTAGTATCTATGTTTAGAAAATGAAACAATTCGGGGCTTATTTTCAAGTATAAAAATGAATTATAAAATCGACAACTTAGGGTTAGTTGCCCCCTTAATTACTATATATCAACTCCTACAAGCCGTTCGGCCTTCTAATTTTTAACCGACTTCCAAAAAACGAGGAGGTTATATGTTCGGCTGTGGATATTTTTTTATTTTTTTTTATTTTTGTATGTTCAACGATTACTCCGCCGTTTGTGAACAGATTTTCGAAATTTTTGTGTTGTTGTATTAGGTTTCACTCCAATTTGGTACCATGTTCACAAAAGTGTTCACCTGATGATGGGATCTATGAGTAATCGAGGGAACTCCTCGAAATTTATATGGAAACATATGGTGAATTTGGTTTTATGAGAAGCATCCTAAGCATATGCTACCAAAACGCAAGATTTTGCACCGAGGTATACTATGGTTCCGAAGATACTAAAAGAACTCCGGATTCCTTATAGATACAAGTTTGGAAGTTTAGGCGCTGTTTTAAGAACTAAAAGCATATGCTACTATGCAAATTACATTATTCATCATCATCATCATCATCATTACAAAGTCGGGGTCACCAATGTCACCAAATTCAACCTTATCTCCAGAGCATAAGGCACACATTTGACATTACTTCTGAGAAGTTAAAGTTGCTTCGATAATGTAACATTCTGTCTCATTTCGCCGAGATATTCTGGAAAACAACCTAATTTCAACCTTTTGCATTGCGTTTAGCGTTCATAGTACAATAACAGCTGTCTGCCTTCTTGCATAACTGCCAGGGCTGTCAAGCGAGCGGCACGGCGGCGCGGGCGCGGGCCGGGTACTATGTGCGCTGCGTGTGCGACAAGTCGAGCGAGTGCCAGCCTATTGAAACTAGACCGGTAACCGGCTACTTAGCACGTCACACGTGTTCACTTCGATTTTTTTAATGTATTGTTTAAAATTATCTGCAGGCTGCAGCTCTGATATTATATTTTGTAAGTGTGACTGTAATAAGATACGTAGAATAATATACAGGCGTATTATTCTACGTATAGTATGCGATGGCTTACTAGGTAACTAAAAAGAGTGGAATTATTATTTTTAACAAAAAATTAAAGTGCCAGTTCCAAAAGTTTCAAATATTCTGTCAGAGAACTGAAGATTCATCTGGTACCGACTTCAAAATTATGAAGATTGAGTACAGAAATAGTTGAGTTTTAGCCGAATTCGGAAAAAGGCACTATTAGATAGGAATAATTATTTAATACTTTTTAGTTCATATTATAAGGATGTTATTATTGTTTTTACCTTGGGAGTCGGTTTTAATTTTTTGTTAAAAATAATTATAGAAATTATTTGAAAAAGCATATTGCATATCACCTAGTTTGACTCCCTATACTACTGACGTATGAAACATAGGCAATAGTTCATGAGATAACTACAGAATTTTATTGTTTGTGGCTATTCACACTAATCATGTGGTAGAAATATAATTTCTTTTCTGCGAGAATGCGAGGAACGAGACGGTTAATATGATATTTCATTATGGATTAAATAGGTATCGCGAAAGCGAGTTCGTTTGTACCTTTCTTTTTTTAGGTTATTCATAGTTAGGCAAGTAAAAGTTGCCTCGTATTAAAAACTATTTCGACATGAGCCGATGTTCCTCACAAGACACGACTTCTACAACAACAATAATAATATGTGTGTCGAACTGACCTGTAACAGGAGCAGGAGACGCGAGCAGGCCGCGAGCAGGCAGGGGGTGCAGGCCG
This sequence comes from Polyommatus iphigenia, assembly GCA_963422495.1. NCBI lineage: Eukaryota > Metazoa > Arthropoda > Insecta > Lepidoptera > Lycaenidae > Polyommatus > Polyommatus iphigenia. The sequence continues at coordinate 27,735,076 of OY730181.1, read as the reverse complement.
CGAGCAGGCAGGGGGTGCAGGCCGCGAGCAGGTAGAGGGGTGCAGGGCGCGAGCAGGCAGGGGGTGCAGGCCGCGAGCAGGCAGGGGGTCGCGGTGCGCGCGCCGCGGGTTCTGCAACAACAGTAATGTCGTGTTATCTGCTCATCGATCGCTCGTCCGATCGTCTCGGGCTCGCCCATTAGATACTCCTCATTTGCATCATATTACTCATAAAATATTAAGCACATATTAATAAATTAATGATATTCTTCGTGAGACTGTTATCCAATACCCCGGTGACAAACTAATTAGGTGGCAGGCGCGAGTCGCGCGGCGGACGCAGGTTCCGCACATTTGAGGACGATCATCTCCTCAACGCGGGCACTGGACGGAAAGAAACCGGGGCCATTGAGGGTTGTTTGTTCTCTATTGACCTCTATAAGAAGTCGAGTTTGAGAGTTGGCGCACCACTGCACATTAAATAAAGTAATATTAATTTGCACGTAATTATTTTTGGGATCGGAGACCTTTGTAAGTTGTACTCGGCCCAGGCGCGAGTAAGATGTTATCGCTTCATTGTAGAGGTACATTTCCTTAAAATATGTCGTATTTAGGATTGTAACAAAGTACACATTTTGTGGAGTTCACCAGTACAACGAGTTGTGTCGTGAATTCCCAATACTATACTGTTCTGGAGGGACACCATGTCCGTGCTCACCGGACGCCTCTCGTCGTTTAGGGCCAATAAAACGACAACATCTACACTCTATAACAGTCAACAGTAAGGTGGGGTCATGACACTGTTTACATTTTGATGACCGTTTACTGCGTTCGTGTCATGTTGTATTAAGTGTACACAATCTAAGCGAATTTAACTTTAGTGACAAACATTTACATAATTTATTTTATTATTTATCATTCTGTGAAATAAAAATATCGAAAAAGGTATATCGTATTACGCTTACATAACTGTATAACACAGCTAAGAGCCACTGGCCGTACCTGATGTTCGAGTAACGAGGTTCTGATTTTTTGTTCAAAACTACGTTGATAATAATCTCTTGTCACTTCTTAAGTTACTACGGTGATAACTAAACAATACCTTTTTCCGTTGGAGAAAAACATTTGCGCGTCCCCGGCAGCTTGGGGAGTGCTATCGTGGTATGTGCCCCTGCTTTTCCACTTTAGGCAGAGCCACGGGATATGCGGAATACACGACCGTGACCTTGACAGTGTTAAAATTTTATATATCATTAAGTATAGGCCCTAATGATATATAAAACTGTCTGTTCTTCTGTGCGCTTAGGACGAGACCACGTGAGTAGTGACCACGTTACTGTCGTCACGGTAGATGATAATATTAGACTGTCAGGAATGCGACATCTCTACATTCGGCACATCAATGACGCTGGCCGCTCCATTAGCGCGGCTTCATTGACATCTTTTTACTTTTATCCGTAATTTTTTACGTTAGGGTTTATGGGCTTCGGACACACACACACACACACACACATACACACGCACACACGCCGTACAAATGAGTCAGTGAATGAGATCCGCGCCGCGCAAATTGTCTCTTATTTTGGGGACTGGCGTGGTACTAAACTCTACAAACTGATATAAAAGTAACTGACGACTGTTTTATATTATTACGGTCGCGTGCTAAAGTATGATACTCTCGCTAAACGTACACAAACGCTACCCGGGCAACATGAAATACATGTTTTATATAAAAAGCGGAGACTACTTACTGTGTCGGACGACGTCAGTAAATAGGACGTTCACTGCTTTTAGTGACTTCGTTTTTTATGCATTTCTCTCCTGAATCCCTCGGTATCGTCACATCGTGCATAAAGTGAGGAGCTGGTAATGACACATTGAAACGTTATGTTTATGCGGCGGCGGGCCGGACTGGAGCGTCAGGTACAAATTACAGTAATATATTGGCGCGGAGGGCTTTTATAAAGCACTCTGCAACAATGTCGGCGAGCACATTAAGTGCGAAAAATGTGAGGACCGTCAGTTGCGGTCGTTAGAGGCGCTAATGCGGCCCGTCCGGCGCCGGCGACGCGGTGTCAGCGTCACCGGGTGTCATCGTGACGTCGCGACGGGACCGTCGTTAGCGACACCGGGCGAGTGGATTAACACATTACTGGACCGACTTAAAAGCATTCCTTGCGGTGTCCCCCTGCCCCCGCCTCGCCCCGCTCCGCCGCACCCCACTCCGTCCGACGTCACGCAAAAAATTAAGGAGCGTGGAGATAGTGACACCAAATTAAAAACATCTCTTTCAAATCCGGAGATCGAGATACGGTCAGATAACACCTCATTAGATGTCTCGGAGACTAATTTTTTGTCCAACGTTGAACGTGATAAGGATATTATTATTTTCGACTTCTGCTACTAGCTAACAATATAATGCGTGCCCAATATCGAATCACACATTTAACATTTTATCATAACCACTCCATAAAACGATCGAATCTTATCAGCTAAAATCTCGATCGAGTAATAGATAATATTTAAATTAGATATAATTATATTATTTTTATAGTGTTTTCCTTAATCCTTATAATATTAAGTTTCACATCGGATTAGCTCAACGTAAGCCGTTGTGCATAGTCACGAAGGTTACAGTGGAATTTTACTGGAATTTTTAAGAATGTTACTATGTGTCGTACATCTTTTAAGACGTAACATTAAACTGTTGACTCTACATACTTGATACTTCGTGCTTGATCACTGTTGCATGCTATTATAGGATAGATATCTCATATCAAAAAATAAAAAAAAATACTACTGATATAGAAGTTGCGGCGGTTTTTGAAAAGTTTTTTGCTGACATTCCGGTCTCAACAACAAAAAATTTAAATTCTTCGCCTGCAGAGGCTGAAAAATTACTCAGAGAGTATGTAAAGGAATGTGATGTCAATTTTAAGTTTAGAGAAATTGATTCTAAAGACATTATTAACACGTTTAAATTATTGACCATCAAAAATACTACAGATCTTTGGGGTCTGTCTACTAAGATTGTTCAATCGATAATTGACATCGTAGCTCCGTATCTGGCCAATATTTTTAATGACTGTATAAAGAATGGTGTTTTTCCTGATTTAATGAAGCATAGCAAGGTGGTACCTTTATTCAAAGCCGGAATTAAATCTGATCCAACAAATTATAGGCCTATATCTATTCTACCGACTTTTAGTAAAATATTTGAGAAAATAATATTAAAACAATTGTTAGTACACTTTAACTCAAATAATTTATTGCATAATAATCAATACGGTTTTACTAAGGGTCGTTCCACTACGGATGCTGGTATAGGTCTTATTTGAAGCCTGGGAGCCTATATTTACTTATTTTTAAAGTGAAGCGACAACAGTCGAATTATGACGAGGTAAATTGTGCTCTCTCAAAAATAGTAAATTGGTTTAATGTTAATAACTTACTTTTAAATTTTAATAAAACAAAATGTTTAAGATTTACCTTGCCAAATGTTGAGCAAGTGCAAACCAATTTACTATTAAATGATGAGAAAATGAATCTTGTTGAAACTACTGTGTTTTTAGGAGTAACACTAGATTATAAACTGCAGTGGGGTCCTCATATTGCCAAACTGGCCGATAAGCTCAGTTCCGCAGCATAATGCAGTCAGAAAAATTAGAGAAATTTGTGATGAAGACACGGCGAAATTAGTTTATTATAGATATTTTCTTAGTAGAATGTCTTATGGCATTCTATTATGGGGAAGTGCTGCTGATATTAACACAATATTTGTGCTGCAAAAGCGAGCTATTCGATCTATTTATAAAATGTCATCCCTTGAATCTCTCAGAGAAAAGTTTAAAGAAATAAGAATTGTGACCGTAATATCTCAATACATTTTGGATAATGTGTTACACGTGAGAAAAAATGTAAATGATTTTAAAACGAAAAGTGACATTCACTGCAGGAACACTAGGAATAAGCACAAGCTAGATATACCTATAACCAGGCTGAGCAAAGTAAGCAAATCTTTCAAAGGTCAATGTATACGCCTATTCAATAAAATCCCAGAAAACTTCCAAAATCTTTCAATTAATAAATTTAAAAAAGTTGTTAAAGAACGTTTGTGTGCTAAGGCTTATTATAAGGTAACTGATTTTCTCAATGATAGTACACCTTGGGAAAAATTAGCTGACAGACCATAGGTCACTTCTATATAAATGTACCACATTTTCATTTTCACTTACTTACTTTACTTACATACTTAGTGTAAATTAGCTTAAGCTACCATTGTTATTTTCCACCTTTTTGGTAAAAGGTGGACCCGCGCGAGTTTCTTACGCCGGTTCTTCTCGCCGGGTTAGTTCCCGAACCGGTGGTAGGCCTCATGTAGACACGACGTTCTAAAAGTGTTAACTTTTGTTGAGAATAAACACAATATATAATAATTATTCTTATTTATTTCAGGTTCAAAACCAATATTACATTCAGACACGTCGTTTCTCACACATTTTTCTTGTCATTCCCATTTTGTTCTAATAGTAACTTTTTCGGCAATTGACATTAATAAATAAATCCTCTAAAATATCTATTGTGCCAATTTGTAACACACTCCCGGGGGAGGCAACAGGTGCGCAATATCTATATCCTGTAATACTCGTAACACAATAATCATCAAAACCTTTTTTAAAAATGCTTCATAAAAATAAACAAAATCAATAAACAATAATAAAATAAGCTTTGTCTAACTAAATTTTAAAATAATAAAAATTCCCGGTGACTCTGCTGGTAATTTTCGCGGGTAAATTTGTCATGACCTTCTTCGCCCTTTGAGTCCTGCAAGATGACGTCTCGTACTTTATCGTCCAGTCTTGCCGGTTCAGCCAGCTTCCGACGACAGAAATTACAAATCGGCATCTTCTACATAATTATTACCGATTTCATGCGTGGTACTAAAAGTAGTCTTATTTGAGACCTCAGTTTCTTCTATTAAATTAATAACCTCAATCTCATCTCGTATCGTACTTTTCTAATATATTACCACACACGGTCGCCTCTTTTGGTCACGACAACTCAATGCTTAGCTTTTGCTTGGAGAAACTGTAAGTCGGCATCTTCTATAATAATTTTTATCGACTTATTTTCGTGCCTGTTAAAATACGTCGTAATTCGTACCTGAGATCTCTTCTTTTTCTACATCGATAAGGTAATTCTCAGTCTTTTATCGTATTTCTTTATAATATTGTTTTTCCTCACGGTCGCCACTTTATGTTGAGAATAAACACAATATATAATAATTATTCTTATTTATTTCAGGTTCAAAACCAATATTACATTCAGAAGCGTCGTTTCTCAAACATTTTTCTTGTCGTTCCCATTTTGTTCTAATAGTAACTTTTTCGGCAATTGACATTAATAAATAAATCCTCTAAAATATCTATTGTGCCAATTTGTAACAACTTTGTTAACCTATTTGGAAATAAAATATTTTGATTATTTTGATTTTTTTTATATCGGTACAATTAGAACATTAGTGATTCGTAGATATAATAAACGCGTTCGTATACATAATATAATTAAGGAATAATTTGTATATTTAGACCACAGTATGACCCAGTTTTTAAGGTTCTGTAAGTTCTATGTTCTGAACACGGACGACGCAGGCACGACCGGTCCTCCTCGCTACTATAACGGCTCAAATTAATCGTAATTCCGTAATTATAGCCCGCGATTTACATAACAACAGCGTGCTGCGGTCCACCAAATATTTATAATAATAATGTGTAAAATGCTAATTATAGGTATTATTATATGCAAATCGCATAATATGTGGAGCAGGGCGGTGACCCAATTTAAAAGCTTTGCGAAGGAAAGCTGTTTGTTGATCGATCCGTGACCCGCAACGTCATTTGCAAAGTGAGCAACGATGAGTTTTGTAAGTTGTAACACACCCCTAGGTATTACGGCTGCGAATCGCTCCACAGGCCGTTGCTGAAGCTACTCGTAAGGAAGTATTTACTGTACAATTTTTTATACTTTAAGTATTCGATACCGCGATCCGCGCGGGGCTGGGAGGGGTGCAGGCGGCGGGTGCGGGGCGCAGGGGGAGGCGGAACACGGAAAGGCTTTCGACGAGGCGCTTCAGAGGCCGCGCGCCGCCGCCGCGCCTGAGGTACACCGGGCTCTATCATGGGATATTCGAGGCGAGGTCACATACTATTGAGATAATAATAATCATACAAAATATACATTAAAATAAGTTACAGACACTGTTTATATTCTTTTTATCTTTTAAACTTTCGACTGTATCTAGAGATTTAATGTGTAATATTGAACAACAGTCTAATAGCATGAGTAATATTTATTTATTCCTAGTAAGATTCCTATCGGGTCCACACTGACACCAGCGTATCCCGACTGTGAAGCTCGGTGTGTCGGGTATGGCGGCGGTTAGCGCCGGCGCCCCACATTACGCCGCTGATCCCCCCGTGCCCTCCCCTTGCCCCTGCTCCCCGCAGGGCGCCGGCGGTAATCGATGTCCCCGAGTCGTCGCGCCGGTCCCTTTGACCTCGGCCAGATCGACGTTTTTGATAATCCCGACGAGAGCGGTGCACACGTAATGACGACATAGGCAGCGGTACTAGCTATTAGCTAACGAATTTAAATAATAAATAGTATACAAGGACATTACACAGGAATATAACAGCAGATACAGGAGTACTGTAATGTGAAGACGGTCGAATAGAAACCTTACAAAATTCTGCCCAGCAACAGGAAAATGGAGAATAATTGCTGTAGCAGGGGATCAAACAGCGCAATCCTATGTGTGATGTGTCTGACATCGGTGTGAGTGTGACATAGTGTATTATCATACAAGTCGTCGTCAGCATAACGAAGATCTTGCTACGGGGTCACCACACTTATTTCCACAATGAATTAGATAAGATTAGTTAAGAACGGTCAATGGATGTTTTTGTTTCATATTTAACTTTATTCGTTCTGAATAAGATGAAACGAGTAAAAGTAAATTTCCCGCAATTGACGCTGGTGAGAGCCGGCGTGGCATTACAATCTGGGGGCACGGCAGTGCCCCAGCCAAGCTTTTTAGCAAAGGCACGGCCGCACCATACTTTTCTCGAAGCGGTTCGCGGCTATTTCACACCCCCTTTATCTTCAATGTTAACAAAGCTAGGGATTTCAAATTTCGGTCACTAGGAGCTAGTATTAAAACTAGCTTAACCTCCAAATTACATGAAATTTCAGTAAATAGTTTAGTAGTTACGGATGGTCAAAGTTACTACATTTTGTCACTCACTGACTGACAGATCATCAAAATTCTAAGGTACTTCTAGCAGACTTAGAACCTTGAAATTTGGTACCCGGATAGGTCTTTATTCACAATCAAAGGAAAAATTATGAAACCGGCCAAGTGCGAGTCGGACTGCCGTACATAGGGTTCCGTACCGTAAATTTGTATGGGAGCCTCCATTAAAAAATAAGTTAATTTAATTTTTATTATTAATTAATAAAGTTAATATACAATTGAGCGTTTCCTGAAATTTTCAAAAACCTTAGTGTTACCATTATGGATATAGAGCAAAAAAGGGGAAAAAAATCGTGTTTGTTGTATGAGGCCCACCTTTAATAATTTATTTTATTTTAATTAGACTATTAGATTTTATAACGACACCAGAAATACATAATTTGTGAAAATCGCAACTATCTAGCTATTGCGGTTCTCGAGATCCAGCCTAGTGACATACGGATGAACGACGGACAGACAGCGAAGACTTATTAATAATAGGGCCCCGTTTTCATCCTTTGGACAGGGAAATCTAAAAACTGAAATTGAAAAATAATAATATAATACTTTAAGTATTTTAATATTTAATTTATTAAATAAATGATTTTTATGTTTGTAACTTTGCAAGAACAGTATGAGTTTCGACTGCATCATATTTGTTTGACGTACAAAAGGCTTTAAGTTAGTAATTATGAACTTAATGAAATGGTATTAATTAAATAAAAAATAATATTAACAACGTTAATAATGAAACAATAATTAAATTCGCTTTAAATATAAATGTAATCACTAATCAGTACTGAGATATACACTCCTTACTTGCTCGATATAATATGGGAGTTTTAAGTTATCACATGAAATAAGGTGTGCTCCTTTCCTGCGAGGAACGTCGAGACGCTTACAACAGTGCTGCTATTTTTTCAACGGAAATGTTAAAAATGACCACCTTCAAGTATTAGCTTAAAAGTCAATTATATATTATGATATTGAATGTACCGTAACTTCTTGGTGGAAATTCATGTTTCACAGTAATAAAATACACTTTTCATGCACTTTTTCCACTTTTATAAATAAAATAAAAGTGGAAAAAGTGCATGAAAAGTGTATATTATTACTGTAAGAGTCAATTATATAATATGAATATAATAATCGACTCAGAGCTCAGAAGTATTTACGTTACGTTGTCCACCTATAGAACTAACGAAGCCTCAAAGAAAAAATATATTATTAAAGGAGATAGGGAATGGGTGCTAAGCTAAGTACAGAAAAGTTATAACGTGACCTAAAAAGAAAAGAAAAAAAACCTTCAAAAAAGAAATGAAATCCCACCAAAACATGAAATGTAAAAGGAGCCAAGCAAAATATTGCATAGCTATTCAATACTTCTGTCGTTAAAAGTTTTCAGATCACATTCAAGCCAAGTCTTCATCTTATTTTGTAATTTAAATCAACATTCAGTAAATGTATCAATAGATTTCTTTATTTTATAATTATTATAGTGGCTTGGCAATGAGCACAATAGTAACAGATATAAAACTGCATATTGGGAAGAGTTCATACTTACACAGACGGCAAGCGTAAAGTGTTTTAATATGTAACGACGCATATTGTGGCTGATGGTACCCAATAAATCCAATTAGTAGCTGATTATTTCTCTAGTGCTCATTGCCAAGCCACTATAATAATTATAAAATAAAGAAATCTATTGATACATTTACTGAATGTTGATTTAAATTACAAAATAAGATGAAGGCTTGGCTTGAATGTGATCTGAAAACTTTTTACGACAGAAGTATTGAATAGCTATGCAATATTTTGCTTGGCTCCTTTTACATTTCATGTTTTGGTGGGATATTATATTCGGGCAGGACCGGTTCCGTCGGACCTGTCTCCTGTCAACAACTAATTACCGCGTCAACGTCGCGCCTCGCAACTCCGTGTCACTTGACATCGTTACACGCGTGTAATATGTGAAGCAATTCGCGACACAGTTCTATAATTCCCTCAGTACCTAGCAGGGAGCAGGTGATGCCGCTTCACTCGAAATTATAGGCTATAGAACGAATTCACTAATTTTACCAATTAATGAATTCGTTTTATGTTTGCAATCTACATAAGTTAAAAATGCACTGTTATACCCCAATGTAAACGGTACAATGGATTCCCTAAAATTGACATAATATAATAATACTAGCGACCCGCCCCGGCGTCGCACGGGTTATAATATACAGCCACTGAAAAAATGATTAAAATCGATAGCCTATGATCCTTCACGTGGTGTACTTTTTATCTGTGCCAAATAACATAACAATTGCTCCAGTAGTTCGCGAGATAAGCCCTTTCAAATAATTTCCCCCGTTATTTCCACATTCTCCTATTAGTCTTAGCGTGATAAAATATAGCCTATAGCCTTCCTCAATAAATGAGCTATCTAACACTGAAAGAATTTTTCAAATCGGACCAGTAGTTCCTGAGATTAGCGCGTTCAAGTTAGCCCTTTCAAATAATTTCCCCCGTTTTTTCCAAATTTTCCTCTATTTCTTCGCTCCTATTAGTCTTAGCGTGATAAAACCTATAGCCTTCCTCGATAAATGGGCTATCTAACACTGAAAGAATCATCAAAATCCGTTGCGTAGTTTTAAAGATTAAAGGGAACAAAGGGACATGAGGGAAAAAAGCGACTTTGTTTTATAATAAGTATAGATAGACAATATTGTCAATCATCCGAAATTTTCCGTATGAGGAAGAATGATGTCTCGTTGACGGCTGAGTGACAGCCCCCCGCCGCGCGCTAATCGCTCCGGTTCATTAACATTTGAGCTAAAGGTGAAGTATCAAATTACTCTACTCGCCTGAGCCAGTACTCGGCGCGGTATAATGCGACCGAGTCGAGGAGTCGTCGAGTAGACTCGAGCTCGCCCGCGAGACGGCGACTTTTCGTCGGAAGGGTTATGGGACTAGGCACATTAATATCCTATAAATTCGGTCGATCCATTTCTTAATTAGTTCGACCCTGACCGGCTCAGTAGTGAATACCGCGGCTCAGCCTACGCGGCGTTTTATTCAAATTAGTCACCGGCAACACTCTACAGTTATTCGCTTTATTGGACAAAGCTTTGTAAAATATCATTCTTTTGATATTTCGGCTCAAATTTTTGTTCGATTACTTTTGGTCGGTGAGACTTTAAGGATTTAAAAATACTCTGACCTAGTTGTATTATGTTTAAATATGCAAGTGTGTATTTTTATAACACTTAAGATACATTCGTGTGTATTAAATATGCAAAATACCAAAATTTTGCACACACGAATATTCGCTCCAACGGTGGTTTAGCTTTGCAAATGATATTGGGGCTAGGAAAGGAGGAACTCAATAAGTAAGCGAACGTCCTTCGAAATTTTTATGTTACGAGGAAAAACATAATTAGGTGTTCGCGAAACAGAAATTATGTTAAAATATAGGTTTATCGGCAGCTATAAAACTCTTTACGGCCTACATAATGATTAGTAAGCGATCGTGGCAACAAACGAACGACGAGGGCATATGTAAACGATCTCCATTGGCCGAGGAGTCCGCTGCGAGTCAAAATATGAGTTATGATATGAGACAAAATAATAACATACCCGGCGATGTGTAGCGCGGTCCGAGAGGCCCCATTGGTCGCGTGCGGCGGCGCGGGCCGCGGTCGATACTAAATCACATAATATGAGGCCCGGCCGTCCTCCTTGCGCCGCGGGGGCTCGTGATAGCATCGCCCGTGTGGAGCTCGATAACTCGGTAGCGGATACCTCACACCTCTGTGGTGCTTAATGCTCCTCGAATATTTAAATGGGCCTTATCAAGATTAGGGACCTCGATTGAGGCGCGAAAGCATTGGCAGTAATTGTTGTAAATTATAATCCATACTAATATGACGTATCATAATTGCGAAAGTGTGTCTGTCTGTTTGTCCGTCTGTCTGTCTGTTATATTTTTACGCCCAAACCGCTGAACCAATTTTGCTGAAAGGTATGGAGACACTTTAAGTCCCGGGAAAGGACATAGGATACTTCTTATTCCGGAAAAATGTACGGTTCCCGAGCGATAAACGGATTTTGGCTCAACGGAGCTGTACTGTATACCCTGTACCGAGAGCGTGGGACGTAGCAGAGCTTATCCTAATAGAACTGCACTAACTTTAGACGGTACCTTGTTCTATAAATATTTAAGTCACTCGAAACGAAGAATTCGCCGAAGTGATGAATATTTATGTTTATTTTTCATTACAATGTAATTAAAAGTGATATTGGATTGAATCTTAAAATTGAATTTAAAGCCAAAGGTGACATTCATTGTAGAAACACCAGAAATAAGCACAAGCTAGATTTGCCAGTGATCAGACTTAGTAAAGTCAGTAAATCTTTCAAAGGTCAATGTATACGCCTTTTCAATAAAATCCCAGAAAACGTTCAAAATCTTTCCATTAACAAATTTAAGAAAGTAGTCAAAGAGCGTTTGTGTGCCAAAGCCAATGGGTCAATGATTTTATAAATGATGGCACATCTTGGGAGTAGGATGGCTGCTTGCAAGGCTACCTACACTATTGTATGACTTACAATTATGTATGTATCTTGACATTGTATATTTTAAGTTACAGCATTGTAAATTTTATTTTAAAAGATTAATTTTTTCTCACTTTTTTTGGTAAAAAAGTGGGCCCCGTGCGAGTTTCTTACGCCGGTTCTTCTCGCCGGGTTAGTTCCCGAACCGGTGGTAGGCACCAGTAGTATCAATATTCTGAAAGTATTTTTTTAAAATCTATTCAGAAATAAAACAATTTTTATTATTTTATTTTTATTTTTAATCAATTTCGATATCCGCGGAGAGAATGGGGTGCCGCTCGGTAGGAGGTCATATTCGCGGCTTCCGTCAGTGGACTTTCACTCCTCTGCTCCTTATCATAGGGTTTGGAATATTTCGACGGCGAGGTACGGGTACGTCTTACGGAGCCGCGTGGGGAGCGGTGCCAATTAACTCATAAATATCGAGTGGCTGGCGCGGTGTACACAGCAAGAACGCTCCACATAATATCGGCTACCGAATACCGGCTAGACTGAGGCGCTTCTTTGTTCCGATGCCGAGTGAGTGAGCGGCGCCGGTGGAGCTAACCGAGCTATACTGTGTGATGTGTGATGTGTCTACATAAATTTGTATTAGTAATCTCCGAAGCAAAATACTTAAATATATCGTCAAGCTAATTTCGTCGGACGTCCCGCCGTCAAAAACAATTCATACGTTGTAAAACTTAAAACAGAAATAATTATATTAACATGTGAAATGTATAGATTATAGAGGTAGTAATTTACAATGTCGACGGGGAACTGAATTAAGGATGAGTTTTTGTGTGGCGCCCGTGTTTGCACTTTGCTACCGTCGCGCGTTGTAATTTACATTATGCTGTTGTGTGTAGTAATCGTTAATATGTCAGTACTATAATATGGAGATGTTTTTTGTTCGTGTGTGTGCAATCCTACTGATATACTAACTCTGATACACTATAATATAATATTATATAAAAAAAATGCTGTTACAAGTTTCGCTCGGGCTCCTTGGTTCCCGGGGCACTTCGACGTACACTGCACGAGCTGCATTTGCATTTTATTTTCTACTTCGTATATTATTTGTAATGGAAGAATAAAATACACATTGAGGAGTCAAGAGCCGCCCGAATGGATTATAATAAGCAACACTTTAAATATATAATAATATAGAATACAGCCTTTACCAAATTCTGCTTTTCACAGCTACGGCTAAGCAAGTATGTGCTCTCGTGATATGAATTAAAATCTCGTTTAAGTTTTTCTTCAGCAAATAGTTTTTTTTAAGTAAAATCATTGTTACGAGGGGGGATATATTTTGTTCACTTTTATTCGCTACTAATTATATTTGACATAAGTATGAATGTGTTGAACCAACAAACGTCCGGGCGATGCGGAGTATGCGGCGGTGCGCGGCCCATTACCTCGCGGTATACTTTATGGCGGCCATTACGATTTTACGAGGATTTGATTTCATCTCCAAATTGATACTTTACCTCCGCGCACGTAATCACCTCGCGGCCGGCACACGACACCGCGAGAAAGTCAGGGGGGAGGGGGAGACGATATTTAAGTGCATTTAATATCTATAAGTAAGTTTCTGGACAGTTAGGGTCTCACTTGTTGACTTCTGACACAACAGTCCTAAGACAGGCTACAAATCACATGGAAATGCTCAGTCTGTGTGAGACTGTTGTGTTTTAAGTGAGCGGTCACCCTTCCGCTCATCTATACATATTTTAAAACAAAGTCGCTTTTTTTCCCTCATGTCCCTTTGTTCCCTTTAATCTTTAAAAATACGCAACGGATTTTGATGATTCTTTCAGTGTTAGATAGCCCATTTATCGAGGAAGGCTATAGGCTATATTTTATCACGCTAAGACTAATAGGAGCGAAGAAATAGAGGAAAATGTGGAAAAAAACGGGGAAATTTTTTTGAAAGGGCTAACTTGAACGCGCTAACCTCAGGAACTACTGCTCCGATTTGAAAAATTCTTACAGTGTTGGATAGCCCATTTATTGAGGAAGACTATAGACTAAAAACGGGGGAAAAACGGGGGAAATTATTTGAAAGGGCTTATCTCGCGAACTACTGGAGCAATTTTTATGTTATTTGGCACAGATAAGAAGTAGACGACGTAAAGGATCATAGGCTATCGATTTTAATCATTTTTTTTCAGTGGCTATATATTTTATACCCGTGCGACGCCGGGGCGGGTCGCTAGTAATATATAAAAAGAATTAGGCGTCCCTTTGTGGGTAGAGGTCGATTACACTAAAGCAGCTTCATTGCCGCTGCGGCCTTTAGTTGTCAGGCACCATTTACCAATTATAAAATACCATCGAGTATTGTTAAGTATTTACATAATAAACGATAGCGTAATGTGTAGGTACTTTATCAGTTGGTTACTTTGCTAATTAATCGAGTGGCCGGGAGCCATTTTCGTGCGCCTCGTATGACAAAACACTGTTACAACATAGACGAAGTATAAAATCATAGACAATGGACGGGGGCTATTTATCAAGCTGTCGCAGCCACTCGCGGCGCGCGGCGGCTCGCCCCGGCGCTGAATATTATCTATTGTTAATACGATAATCGACCGACAGCCACCGACGATAGCTGATTTATTCACGTTTTATAACCGTTCATTATTTACTATTGATCGTTATTAATGCGCGGCTATCGCGGCGGTCGGCTAATGGCCCTCGAATATGATGCAGCGGATAAATGTCAACCTTCAAAGACGGTAGCATTTTCAAATTGAAAAATATTATCAGGGAGGACATAGACAACAACTATTGATTATTATTATTCACAATCGCAGACCCCAAAATAAAACGACGAATATTGAAAGAAGTTAAATTTTTTGAAGTGAAGCATTTTGTGATTATCTATAGGACCTGGCACCTGCGCATTGCGCTAGTCAACTATTGTAAATGCAATGCAAGTGAAGTTAACTTTTGAAGACAGTCGCGTACGTCTGAAACATTTACTGCAATAATAATCGTTTAAGTTTAAAGTTTTCTGCCAGTAATAATATTATTTAATTATTATTTAATTTAAAATATTAATAAAATAAAGTATACGGGGTGTAACAAAACTAAGTGATAATATTTACTTTAGGGTCACACGTGTTCCTTGTAGAGAGTTCACTGTGAAAGTGCAGCGCTGAAAGACAAAATTTTTTTTTCACTTTTATATGGAGAAACTCGTGACGCTCGGGCCCTTGCCCATACAATTTTTTTTTGGTCTTTCAGCGCTGCTACTTTCACAGTGAACACTCAAGCAGGAACACGTACACACCCTTAAGTATTATCACTTAGTTTTGTTACACCCTGTATATTGTTTACTTTAAATATATTTTACCCCATGTAGTTTACACTGTTCATATTGAAAACAGTAAACGCTGAACCTTTAATGTTGCCGCCACCTCGATATACGTATGTTAATATATGAGACGCCTCGTACTCCCCGACATTAGCATCCAAATGGACCGCAGCCATCCCGAGCATTTCCGCGCCGTACACCTTGTTTATATTGTGTATACTGTTCCACAGATAAATTATAATACCGGCACGACGGGAACTATTGAAGCTGATAACGTTGAAGTATTCGTACTTATATCAAAGTCTGTAAATGTACTATCAGAGAAGTTGATTCCTATGCAGATCGGGGACCTACGTAGTTTGGTTGCGTTACGTCAAACCCAGCCGACAGATCACAATTAACATTGAATTGACATATTCGACCAAATAACGTTGGTCTATGAAATGCATAGGAATCAATTTCCTCGATGGTACATGTTAGTCTGTAACTTGTACTTTAGGGGTTTACAGCATTATTAAGAAATTACTGAGTTAACAAAATTTAAGGTACTTATTATAAGAAATTATGTACTTAACACTAGGTAAAAGCCGAGCTTTGTGAGGGCTCGCGTCGTTTTTCTGCGTGGCAATATTTAAGGCAGTTTTTTTAATATTTTAATTAGTAACGTAAAGTGTACCACAAAAGTGCTCAGGTTGTGAGATATACTAGGGCACACTTAGTTCGCCCTGATTAAAAAAAATGAAGCAAGATTTTAGTAATGTATAGGGAAATCGTAGGCCGCGTAGGGCGTAGCGGAGCCGGAGGGCTCTACGCGATAGAAAAGACTTGAACGCGCGCCGCAGCTCCTCTTTGAGGGTGGTTCTACGTCACAGTACGTAGTCTAAGTTTTGTATCTATCGAAGTATTTGGACTGTAATAATAGCTGTTTGTGTTAAGAAATAAAATAAGAAAATATTTTCTTAAAATAAAATATCACGCCTAGGACATTTCACAACTTTTTTGGTATTTACACTTCACATTGGATGTCGCGTGTCCACTAAAAAGATAACGTCAATTGGCACACATCAGGTGGCCGTCAGGTGACAACCGATAAGCAAAACCGAAGGAATTAACTCGACTCAATCTCCAAAAAGTAACAAAATAATTAAAATAATAATTAATGATCCGAGCGGGCCAGCGCTAATGGGAGCGTCCCTCAGGTAAAAACTTGCGGCTCCATTATTCGCTTTTAACATTTTGGTCGTAAAACTTTTGTTGTTATTGTGTACAAGCAAAGTTACTTTACTGCTAGTATCGGCGGGTCGCGGGTTGCGGGCGGCGCGTAGCGGGCTGCGGGTTGCGGGTCGCGGCGCACAGGCGGGTCGCGGGTTGCGCAACCGGTGACGTCACCGAAGCTGACGGATCGTGTATTGAGCCGTACCCGGCTAATTGTTTGCGGGAGAGGGACGGCGCTAGGGCGGCGGCGCGCGTGCGAGCGGGACGGGGCGAGCGGCGCCGGCGCGAGGTGTCGCCGGCCCGTATCATCTCACAGGTGACACAAAAAATTATACACATTAAGGTGTCGCTTTCCCGAACACACTTTGGGAGTTTTTGTCGAGTCTCGGGCTAATTGTATAATGACGGGGGTATCGGGCCGCGCTTTTTACGAATGGTGTTTGTGTGTCAGCTTGTGTCACAATAGGGCGCCCCTTCCTCCCCTTTTTAGAGGGTTTTTGTCGCCGGAGATAGTAATTAATTACTGTAATTATGTCATCGATTACCTTACAACTTCTTTCGCCCGCGCGGCTGTTGAAATGTCAAAATCTGTTTCCGTTTTCTTCTCGACAATTTCTCGCTTCGTGCAGTTATTAATTTAAGAAATGTGGCTAATTATGGTAGTGAACAATGGCATCGAGGCGCGCGGCGGCGGTCGCGTGCTGTCGTATGTCGGAGTGGTATTTCTTGTCGCACGTCATAAAATGTACCTACAATTTTATCGCAATTCTCGTTTACTTCAGTTTTGTCAGCCGTTAGAATATAAGTTTATGTGTTATGTACGTCAGTTTTGCAATTACCTCGAATGTCACGTCTTCCATATCTATAGTTATAAAATTTACATGTCCTGTAAATTACATGTCCTGACTGACTGACTGACTGATTCATCATCGCTGAGCAAAAACTGTTAAAGTTACAGCCACAAAATTTGGTGAGTAGGGTTGTTTTATTAAGTAGACACTAAGGAAGGAATTTTGAAAATTTTACCCCGAAGAGGGTGAAATAGGGGTTGAAAGTTTGAATGAAAGTCCGTCATTTCTTGAGTTAGAAACATGAAACTTTATTTTTGGGTTACTGACTAAAAATGAATGGATACGTATTTAAGCGTTTTTAGAAATTCTACCCCCAAGGGGGTGAAATTGGGGTAGAAAGTTTGAATGAAAGTCCGTTATTTCTTGAGTTAGAAACAAGAAATTTTATGTTTGGGCTACTGATTAAAAATGATTGGATACTTGTTTAAGCGTTTTTGGAAACTCTACCCCCAAGGGGGTGAAATAGAGGTTGAAAGTTTAAATGAAAGTCTGTCATTTCTTAAGTTAGAAACATGAAAGTTTATTTTTGGACTGCTGATTAAAAATGAACGGATAGGTATTTAAGCGTTTTTGAAAATTCTACCCCCAAGGGGGTGAAATTGGGGTTGAAAATTTGAATGAAAGTCCGTCATTTCTTGAGTTAGAAACATGAAACTTTATTTTTGTGCTACTGATTAAAAATGAATGGATACGTAATTAAGCGTTTCTGGTAATTCTACCCCCAAGGGGGTGAAATTGGGATAGAAAGTTACAATGAAAGTCCGTCATTTCTTGAGTTAGAAACATGAAAGTTAATTGACGTTTGCGTTTGACGTTTGCTCAAATAGGGTCTCGTTTTTACCCTTTGTATATGGAACCACAAAAAGGGGAAAACTATCCATCTTTGTTATTATACTATGTTAACGCGGACGAAGTCGCGGGCAACATCTAGTCTATTATATTTACATCATTTATAAAACATACCTGTAATGCTAATAAAATTATTATCAATTTATAAAGTTTAGCTCGAGGTTTAAAATATTTGCCTCCTTATTAGTATATAAAACGAATGACTTCAACGGAGACAAGACTATAATTATAGCAATATTTCAGGAGCGAGGCGAGCCGGACGTCCCGCGGCGCGCGGCGGAAGTGGCAGGAAGTGGCGAGAAGCGGCGGGATGACGCGGGAGGCTGCGGGACAGATCGGACGAGAGATATAGCACCGCGTGACGCCGCACGGTGACGTCATGCGACGATGACACACGGTGACGCGAGCGACATATCTGTCAGGTGACAGTCGCTGGGACGACGCTAGTGAGTAGTGACCAACGAGTAGATTGAGATTTACGACGACGTCCGCGGAGCCGGGTCTGAGTGCGGTCTATTGTCTCATGCCCGACGCGCGACGTGTCCCCGCGACCCCCGCCCCACCCGCCGACCGGGTAGGGACGTGTGACGTCCCCCTGCCCTCACCTACTTATGCGCCCACAAAAAATATATTTAATTATGTATGTCGCAACTAAATTAACATACTCGAGTCGGTAATTAATATAAAATGTTTTATTTTTTATTTTTATTGAGTTTTAGTTTTGACCGTTAAAACTTATGTAAATATAAAATTCAAACATTAAATTTGGAAGCGCTAATGTTGTATGAAACGTTACCAACATAAACAGTATCAAACAAATAAAATATGACGCGGGGCATTTTGTTCTCTAAAACATAAATTTCCTCAACAAAAGACTTTACTGGGGTAGGTATAAAATTACTGGAGATGACTTAAATTATTATTATCATGGGCGTGCATACCATGAAGGCAAATATGCAGTGCCTACCTAATGCATGACTTGCCATACACATATATTTTAATTTAACTTTCGTACGTTTTAGATGACTTATGACGTTAATTATTAAATATTAATAGTAAAAAATATAATAGAAAAAATGAACGCATTTAAAACGCCTACATTTATAAAATAGCAACAATCAATTTGCGAGAAATTAAACATTAAGTTAGGTACACGCGCGAACCGCATGACTCAAGGTTAAGGCAAGCAGATCTCGTGCGGCAGGCTCTGGGGTCATGTGTGCGTAAAGATTTTTGTGTCCGTGAACAGTTCCCACACGCACACAGACATGCTATATTATAGGCGAACTCCTGCCGCAGTAGCTGAGGCGAGCACCGGCGCGTATATAATACGTAACAATAGATGGCGTTTTTATTTATTTTAGTTTAGTGCAAAATATTATGTTGTATGGTAAATTTTGGTATATTTCCATGGAAACATCGATGAAATAAACTTTCATTGTAGTTCCAACGCGTGACAACAGATGGCGTTTTTTATTTCTTCATAACAACGTAATTATACTAATAGTTTAGAAATTATATCCACACTATTATTATAATTTATGCGAAAATATCTCTTTTTGTCCGTTTGTCTGTCTGTTTTGCTTTCACACCAAAACTACTGAACCGATATCGCTGCATTACCAGTGTCAAAACCTTATGCACGCCGATGATTATTATCCAACCGCCAACGTCAACCTCCGTGTGTTACAATTTACAATGCATTATGATATTATGCGCCTCATACAATGTTGTACTGTATACCCACTGTATAATTATCGGACATCCGTCTGACTACATTATGCCTTAATAATATAATTGCTGTGTACATCTAAATATTCTAACCAAATAACATTTTTTTTCCATAATGATGACCCATATTTTATAGTTACAGATATATTTTATGTACTGACTACTGAATATATATTTTGAAAACGCTGTTGCTGCTACCGATACTCTAAATATAAAACTGTACCAACGCGTACCTACTGTGTTGTGACTACAGAATAACGGGCACTATGTTCTGCTACACGGGGTGTGCGCCAGATAGCACTAGACAGTAGACAGTAGACACTAGTGCAAGTGCAATGAGTAAGTGTTGCAGTATTTGTGGAATTCTGTCGCGACGGCAGCGGCAGGCGGCGGGTGGCGGGCGGCGGGTGGCGGGCGGCGGGTGGCGGGCGGCGGGTGGCGGGCGGCGGGTGGCGGGCGGCGGCGCCGGGGCAGGTAGAGCCTACACCGCCAGTCTCCGGACTCTACGAACTCTATTGTTCCGGCTACGAGTTACGACTTACGACGATCTCTATCGCGAACCCTCGTTATATTAACTCCGGCCATTATTTATTTTAAATAAAACAAAAGTATTGTTAAATTTTAAAAGTAATTATTTTTAATGTGCCTTCGGCCTGCGCCGCGTCCGAAGTAAATTATATGCGCAGGAAAATAATTATCATGAAATTATTTGTTCGTACAGGGAACGGTCGCTTTATATGTGGGCTGAAGGCATAAATGTGAATCTTAAGTTTTATTAATATAAGTTAGCACCCCCAGCGACCGATACCCGTCGAGGTCACATTTTACTCGTTGTCGGAACATATTTACAAATTACGTATTTTGATTACAATAAACCGAAATGAAATGAGTATTTGCGTTGTTGGGGCGCGCGGTGCGGGATGCGGCGCCGGGAGCGGGCGATAACATCTACACATTCCCCGCGCGGCCTGGAGCGGCGCTATCGCCGCGACCATCGCGTCATATTGTGATCTGATGATCCTTAATGAGGTGATGCTGATTGTCGTGTCGGCCGTAAACACACCGTCGACACCGGCGACGACGGCCGGGGACTACAGCGGCGACCCGCCACTCTCGTGCATCAGCCGTTACGTACGGTTCACCTTATTACCTGTATTGGCAAGCAAAAACACATGAACGTTAACGAGGTCCCCCCGGGTCATTAGTTCGGTTGATACTGGTAATGAGCAATTACGATGAATGACTGTTAGATTTACTTCCTCGGAGACGCTCTATAAAAAATCTACATCGGGCTATAAAAGTGTTACAAATATATTTTAATTAGATCGTCTACCGTCACACCTTTAATAATACGAGTTTAAAATTTAAATGAGAGAGGTAAGGGTACAACTCATAAAGTGGCAAAATTAAAGAGGCTTAGAAGACGTAGTTTTATGATTTATGTTACAGTTATCGACACGAACGCTTCTTGTTGGTCGTAAAAAAATATGTTAAATGTATCTCTATCTCAATTTAACTTATTACGTCTTAAGTCAATACTATAATAATTACAATAATTAACTTTTCATAAGACCGTAATACGTATATTATTTATATTATGTATACCCGAGCTCTCCTTATATTATACGGTCGGGGTTCTGGGTCGAGCAAACTCACCCAACTCCTCACGTTGAGATTGAGAATAAGGTCACAAATCACAATGAGGGTATCTACCTATAATTGTGCGAAGAGTTCGCTATATACATAGGCAAGAAGAATACAAGAAAATTCATTAAATACAATTTGTCCTCAGACAACAAGCCTCAATTGCGCGTACTTGTCGAACAACTTATAATAGCTCCCACACCGGTTTCGGTGACGGTGGCCGGTTTCATTGAAACCAGGCCAGCTACGCAGGAGTAATTTTATAGTGCCCAAGTGTGTGCGCGGTACACAAGAGCACTCTCTATTCCTTTACTCTCGTAACCCAGTGGGACGGCAGACCGACACGACCGGTGAGAGATCAGGCGCAGGACCGACTTTTTACATGCCCATCCGACGCATGGATCATCTCACTTGTCAGACAATCAGGTGATCAGCCTGCATTGTCCTAACCAAACTTGGAAATATCATGTTTCCAACGCGGGAATCGAACCCACGACCTCCGAGTCAAGAGCCGCGCTCTATGCCACTAAACCACGGAGGCGTTAACAAACAACAAGTCGAACAACTTAGAGATCTACCTAGCAAACTACTACTTCGCTGGAATTTGCTAGAGCATATCCAGAAGTAGAGTTAAATGTCTCACGTTTTCGTGTGGTATTTAAGCTCAGTTAATATATTGATCATAATACCTTTTATGCCCGCGATTAGTATCGTACCGAATATAACGTTGTAAAGCGCATCACACACGGTGAAGATAATATAATATTTTATCTTAAGATGCCCAAATATAAAATATTATAGTATCTTAAGCTATCACACACGGCTAAGATACGATAATATTAAAAATCTGTTCATTTCCTTACGAGTCTGCGTTGGTGCCACACGTATTCCTTGTTAGATTTCTATATACAGGTGATTGACTATGAGTGATAACTGATACTGCCTTACTTCTTGATTTGTTAGACAACTCCTCAGACGATGATTCTAATATAGAATGTGAAATGCAGATTGCAGTAGCACATTCCAAAAGGAGAAACATTTGGATAGAGCCTCACATAAAAAAGAGAAAAACCTGCGGCGAATTTAACCTTTATATATATTCTGTCAACGAAGAAGTTTCAGGAGTATTTCAGAAATTCAAGAGAAACATTCATTTCGATTCATGAACTTTTTAAGCTAGCAATAAATTATAAGTCAATTTTATTTAAAATTATCCGAAATGTTACTTTTTCCCTCAAAATGTTACTTTTCGAATGAGACTTGAGAGTATGTAACTTTCTAATATCGTTTTCGGCATCTGCACTGCCCCGGGGCAGGGTGGGTCGACAGGATACGGAAACAGCCGAAATTTTAATTAAGAACATAAACTACGTATTGCACTATGATGATCCACGAAGCACGTGGACTTAGTACTATACAATATACAGAGCTTATGTTCTTAATTTAAACTTCGCTTATTTCCGTATCCTGTCAGCCCACCATGCCCCGGGGCAGTGCAGATGCCGAAAACGATATAACATACAGCACTGGCAACACTGCATCCACTAGTGCGTCCGATCACCGATGAGCCCGCTGCCCGACACAAAAACATCCTGTATTCATAAAGATGTATATATTTCGCATCTTAAGAAAACATATTAAGATACGAAATATATATTTCGTATCTTAAGATAACATCTTAAGATACGAAATATATATTTCCATATCGCTCGGTATCTTAAGATACAAAATATAAAATATAAACGTGCCGTGTGTGATGGTTCATAGGATTTGTATGGTGAGCGATATTCTAAAATATGCTCTAAGATAATATATATTTTATATTATCTTCACCGTCTGTGATGCGCTTAACAGTGTATGTATTAGCAAAATAAATATGTATCGCCATTCCACCGACCGCCGCTATCGCACACTCGTCGCCCGTCGACACACATTGTTCGCCAATAGCTGTAGTTACTCGTATATCTACCTGGACGTGTTACTACACCTGCCTACATTACGTATTAATGGTTCACTCTTATCTAGCCTCAGAATTCTTACAATTAACTTCAATAATGAATACAAATTGCGAGCGCCGAACAAAATTTGAAGCGTGAAAACCTATTTGTAATGTGGTGTACCTACCCCTCGCACACCTCATGTACACGGGGCGAATACCTACTAACATCATGGAGTGATAGCGGCAGCGAATTTTTCAATTACAAATGGCGGTAATTATGTTATCGGCACGACGCGGTCGGCCCGGCGGCTTTACTGTAAGGCTGCGTTTCCACTGAAGCGGAGCGGAGCGGAGCTTAGCGGTGCAGAATTGACCAATCACCATGCTCGAAATCTTCTGAAATAGCACGATTGGTCAATTCGGGCACCGCTAAGCTCCGCTCCACTTTAGTGGAACGCAGCCTAATAATATGACTGTAAGCTCAGCGCAAGTAGACGTCGATGCTGGTTTGACAGACTATAATATAACAGACTTGTGTCAACACTCACGGCATAATTTGGTACCACGAGTTGAGCTTTTAGTTAGAAGGCTTGTAGTCAAATAACATTCAATATAATTCGACGACAAACGATAAATTCGGAACCAAAACGTATGGTTGTTGACATATCCGATTGGGTAAAGGTATGTCAACTATATATTGTACTAGCTGTCCCGGCAAACGTTGTTTTGCCATATAAAGTATTTCTACTTCATCAGTTGATACAAAATTTTACCCCCTCTTTTGTACCCTAAGAGGGTTGGGGGGAAAAATTTTATACACCAGATATTAAGTTGGAAAACACAGTAAATAATATGAAGTAATCCATTAAAGAAAAAAGATTGATACAAAATCTGACCCCCTTAGAGGGGTGGGGGGGAAAAATTTTATACACCAGATGTTAAGTTGGAAGAAGACAAATGTATCTTTGAAAACCGCATTCAAATCGGATCAGTAGTTTTCGTGTGATGCTGGAACAAACATACAGACAGACAGACAGACAGACAGACAGACAGACAAATGACTAACTAACTTTTCGGCTTCTATAGCGATGTTGTGACACCCTCCGCTTATTATTTTTTGAATATCTTTAATGTACAGAATTTTCATTTCTACAGATTTATTATATGTATAGATAAAATCTATTTTTTTTTATTTGAAATCAAATATTATAATAGCTGGATAACAATAATCGCAATAATCATTCAGTAGCTAAAGAAATAAGCTAAGTGCTGGCGCGCTGGCACGAACATAAAGTTAATATCCTAGACTGTAGAGGTATATTAACTTTATGGGCACGAATAAGTCCCACATCAGGGTCCAGGAGTCTTCAAGTAGTTTTAGGTGGGGTCCGGATACTTACTGTGGGAAAATTTTAACGAGGTCCAGAAAAAAACACAATTTTGTCCTTTGTAGCTTAAAAATATTACTTTAACTAAACTAATAAAGGTATTCGTAATAACGTATAATTGTTATCCAGCTATAATATATTTGATTTCAAATAAAAAAAATGAGATTTTACAATTGATACTTGGTATAAAATACATACATTACAATATATTTCGCGGTCCGAGATTCGACCTTTCGCGGTCCGCAAACCTCTGTCCTATGTGGTCTTAAACTATAAAATTCTCGTGTCACAAATCACGATGTTAGTTACCGTACTCCTCCGAAACGGCTTTACTGATTTTTACCAAATTTTATATACTCGTGTGCATATTCAGTAGGTCTGAGAATCGGCTATTGGGTATACTTTTTATATTGATAAGTGCATTTGTTGAATAAATAGGTAATAGTAAATTATTACAACTTGAGACTGACGGCGACCATTGTTTGTGCGACGGGATAGCGATGGACGTTGCCATGGTGCCAACTGCCATACTTATCTATACTAATATTATAAAGCGGAAGAGTTTGTTAGTTTGTTTGTTTGTTTGAACGCGCTAATCTAAGGAACTACTGGTCCGATCTGAAAAAATTATTTCAGTGTTAGATAGTCCATTTATCGAGGAAGGTTATAGGCTATATTTTATCACGCTCAGACTAATAGGAGCGAAGAAATAGAGGAAAATGTGGAAAAACGGGCAGAAATTATTTGAAAGGGCTTATTTGAACGCGCTAATCTCAGGAACTACTAGTCCGATTTGAAAAATTCTTTCAGTGTTAGATAGCCCAGTTATCGAGGAAGGCTATAAGCTATATTTTATCAGGCCAAAACTAACAGAAGCGAAGAAAAAGAGGAAAGTATGGAAAAAACAGTGGAAATTATTTGAAAGGGCTTATCTCACGAGCTACTAGAGCATTTTTTCTGTTATTTGCGTCAGATAAGAAGTAGACCACGTGAAGAATCATAGGCTTTTTTGTGGGATAACTTGTCTGTGAAATATCTAATTTAACGCGGAACGTCTAGTAATTTATATGGCAAAACAACGTGTGCCGGGACAGCTAGTAGGTAATAATTTATTACCTAATTAATAATATATTTTGAGTCTCGCTTCGAATAGACAAATTAATATTGTTTTACACGGGCGTGCGGCGCAAGGTAAGTTTTTTTTTAAATAAGGGGGCAAACGAGCAAACGGGTCACCTGATAGAAAGCAACTACCGTCGCCCATGGACACTCGCAACATCAGAAGAGCTGCAGGTGCGTTGCCGGCCTTTTAAGAGGGAATACGCTCTGTTCTTGAAGGTTTGCAGGTCGTATAGGTCCGGAAAAACTGCTGATGGCAGTTCGTTCCAGAGTTTTACAGTGCGCGGCAGAAAGTTACGCGAGAAACGCACCGTGGAAGACTGCCACTCATCAAGTGGTAGTCAAACATCAAGGTATGATGCTTAGATGCCTCGAGGTGAACAATAATCCATACTAATATTATAAATGCGAAAGTATGTCTGTCTGTCTGTCTGTTACCTCTTCATTCCCAAACCGCTGAACCGATTTTGCTGAAATTTGGCATGGAGATACTTTGAGTCCCGGGAAAGGACATAGGATACTTTTTATCCCGAAAAAATGTACGGTTCTCGCGCGATAAACGAATTTTGGTGCAACGGAGTTGCGGGCATCATCTAGTTAGGTATATAGAAGATTTAAGTGCTCGATGAAGTGAAGGTTATTAAAAACACGGTAGAGCTCTTTTAATGATAATAATATAATATGATTCATACATTAATTTACTGTGCTCTAATCCTCAGAAGTTAAACTCAGATTAGATAAAAATATTAAGCACCAGATAAGCTTCGCCATTCAAATTGTTCACATAGCTATCATATTATGTAAAATTAAATTGTATTTTGTTATTCCGCTCGAGTCAAAGCATGCCAACTGCCGACTGGCTCCGTCAGCGTTTTAAATAATAACTCGTACTTACACAAAATATGATATTGTAAACATGTTTAAAGGAATTTTATGTATAATGTATTTTATATAACTTTTTATTGTTATTTACATTTATTATATATCAAGCTTTATAAATTAACTAGCGACCCGCACCGGCGTCGCACGGGTATAAAATATATAGCCACTGAAAAAATGATTAAAATCGATAGCCTATGATCCTTCACGTGGTCTACTTCTTATCTGTGCCAAATAACATAAAAATTGCTCCAGTAGTTCGCGAGATATGCCCTTTCAAATAATTTCCCCCGTTTTTTTCACATTCTCCTATTAGTCTTAGCGTGATAAAATATAGCCTTCCTCAATAAATGGGCTACCTAACATTGAAATAATTTTTCAAATCGGACCAGTAGTTCCTGAGATTAGCGCGTTCAAGTTAGCCCTTCAAACAATTTTCCCCGTTTTATCCACATTTTCCTATATTTCTTCGCTCCTATTAGTCTTAGCGTGATAAAATATAGCCCATAGTTTTAAAGATTAAAGGTAACAAAGGGACATGAGGGAAAAAAAGCGACTTTGTTTTATAATTAGTATAGATGTATTATAGATTATATCGAATCATATAATATACACCCACATTATCGTATGACTTATGAGTGCAGTCTTGTTCTAAATGATCTAAAGAACATGACTGCATTCATAACTCAATATGTAATTTTTGTGGGACGATACAAAAATGTTTAACAGCGTCCATTAAAATAACTTAATCTTATTTACAGCTGATTACATAGTACTCACTCATACCACCATCATCATAACACTTGGTTTATTTTCTTTATAAAGAATTTATAATATACACGAGCTTTTGCCCGCGGCTTCGCTCGCGTTAAGAAGTATTATTATATACAAACTTTCATTCCCTATTTTAACCCCTTGGGGTTGGAATTTATCAAAATCCTTTCTTAGCGGATGCCTACGTCATAACATCTGCCAGCATGAAAAATTTCAGCTCGATCCGTCCAGTGGTTTGGGCTGTGCGTTGATAGATCACCATGTCAGTCAGTCACCTTTGAGTTTTATATAGCTATACTAGATTGCAAAAGAAAAAATGTATTGTATTATATATATATGTAGAAAAAATGTAACAATTTTCTCAATTTCACGTTTTAAATGCATTTAATAGTTTACATATTGAATGCAATATCTGCATACAATGGTTGTAACGTTTACAGATTGTGATAAAGTATTTTGTTCAGACCGTTACATGCGGCCTGGGAACCGGGAAATGAAAAAACGTGACGTTCATTCTCCTGATCGAAATAAAACGAACAAATTAGGTGGTTAAAATAACGATTAGGTAAAAGTCGACATTTTTGTTTCTGTAAGATAAAAATCTTATTTTGTGTAGGTATAGTTGAACACACACGTGGTCGCGTACCTATAGCGCAAACAGTGGCCAGTATTGGGTGATGTTGGTAGATATTTTGCATAAAATTTTATTTACGATTGCATGTCTCTTCATTTACAGTATTTTTGGTTATTTTATGACCTTCAAAGGTAAAGTAACTACTTTGATAACTATAATAGAAAAAAAATAGATCCGTATAAAAATAACAGGAACGCAGATAGAAACCCTCCTAGAGAGGAGTCCTTATATATAGCTGTTGCTCTAATAGACCTATGTATTAAACAGGTTAAACCTAAATTAGATTATAATATTATAGTTATTTGTATTTCAATGTGTAGCCCTGATCAGGAACAGCATTAGCTAAAATGCGACCAAAATCTTTGCCCTCTATGTACTTACGTTAATTTTAACAAACTCTGCTATGGGACCTACCCAACCCACACCTTCTTTTGATGGAAGCCCAGTTAAATAGTTTGAACTTCCGAGTCGTTCTAATTAGGCCTATACCTTCCGCCCTATTTATTGTTACTCGTGACCTGTCTTCCGGCGCAAGTTTTTTTTTAATTTCAATTATTTCGTTAAAGGTATGCATGCAGCAAAATCTTTTTTATTAGAATAACGTATGAATGGAAAAAATATTATTTTCTGAACCTTTTTTTTTATTTCAAAAGATAGGAAATTAATTGGTAAATTTGATTACTACCGCTATTTCTATTCCAAACACAAAATATTTACACTTTTATAGCTCCACGCCTAACGAATAGAAATTAGTTTTTTTAAATAATTCGGTAAGGATTACAATAAATTACGCGATTTTATTCAGAATTTAAGTAGTTTCGACGTTTATAGGCGGGTGTAATTTTATTAAAATTCATTCGTGAAGTGCTTAGCGCGGAGCCGGACATTTGCATAAGATTGCGATTTCGGTGTTAAAAGTGTAGGGTACCGGCAGGCCGCGGCGTAGCACTCGGGTACGAGCCGGGAGTGCTGGAGACATTTGAAGTATGCTGGGTCTGGGCGACCGCTAATGGAGCCGGTACGTCACATAAATTACAGCTGAGCCTGCACTTAGCTGCGCCTGCGCCGCTCCCTCCCCCTCCCCCCTGCCCGCCGCACCGCCCCCGCCCGCGAGAGTGCTACGAGCTCCGAGACACCAGATAAGTTTTTGAAATTATGACCTGCATTTTATAATTTTATCTCATAATTTTGTTTGGATTACGTTTTGGAATATGTAATTTATTTAAGGTCTATGACAAAATGAGAATATTCCAACAAGTTTGTGCTCAGTTTCAAGTCGAGGAGTTACGGCAGGGCTGAAATGAATAATTATATCAGTAGTGAGGAGCCTAGCCGATATCGTAATTTAAGATCATTTTAAAATAATTTTGAACTATGCTGGTTTTTTTTTGCTTGCAAACGATGCAAAAAATATATTTTTTCATAAACATAGGTATAACAGTATTATCGCATCTTAAAAATTTTTTAAACAGAGGCAGACAGCAGATTTTTCCTTTACTATTTTAGATATGTTAGATGTAGCCTGTAGCGAATAAAGCAGCGTAATTTTTTTTCGGAATATTGATATGTCCTAACGTTTTTACATTTATTTCTAAAGTAGCTTTAATAATTTTGCTCATAATATACTTTAAATTAAACTATAATCAAACAACAATGCATAGAATAATTTTATACAAATTATTATCATTCGAATCTGTCGAAGCCATCATTAATTTATTTTTAAAATAGATTTTTAACTAGGATCACACTTACCGAGAGAATAAACACTACTACAAATTAAGCGATTAATGCTCAGAATACAGAATAAAGTTTGTTCTGTATTCTGAGAAATAATGTTACTTTTTAGGGTTCCGTACCCAAAGGGTAAAAACGGGACCCTATTACTGAGACTTCGTTGTCTGTCCGTCTGTCGGTCCGTCTGTCTGTCTCCAGGCTGTATCTCAAGAACCGCTATAGCTAGACTTCTGAAATTTTCACAGATTGTGTATATCTGTTGCCGCTATGACAACAAATACTGAAAACAATATAAAATTAATACTCATTTAATGTTATTTTGTTTTCCATACAACAAACGTGATTTTTTCGGCCTTTTTCGCTCTATATCAATAATGGCAAGAGGTAGGCACTTACATTTTTCACACATTCTTTTGTTATACGTGTACTTTAATATTTAATAATAATATTAAAATAAAATAAAAATTTAAGGGGGGCTCCCATACAAAAAACACAATTTTTAGCCTATTTTTGCTCTGTAAGTCTGTATCGGTACGGTACGGAACCCTTCGTGTGCGAGTCCGACTCGCACTTGGCCGATTATTATGATGTTTAATTCTAAATGTTTTAACAAAGGTTTAAGACGAGTTTTGCCGGGAATGTAAGAGGGTGCTGTTGTGTTTTTATATTATTTTCCTAAAATTGTGTTAACTGGATTTTTAGTGTGTAATATTGGTAGAATATTAACCATTAGATATTCGTGTTCATGCACAAGTGTAGGAAAGTGATGTAATATCCAGAAACGTGCTATTTTGTGTTCCCTCCAAAACTCCATCGAAAGTTTCAGTAAAGCGTCTACCACTTTACTGAATCGACCGACTTGACTCCTTGACTGTATTGACTTTTACTTAGACTTTGACTAGACTTTAGACCTGACGATACATGAAAACGATGATGAAAATTATAATAGGAGGAATATGGTTTTCCCGCCATATTCCTTACCTCTTTACCTTGCCTGTGGCACAACATACACATCCTTTGTGTCAAGTTGCCAAAAAAGAAGAAGAAAAGAAAAAAAAAAGGTTTAAGACAGTACAGATTATTCGAAGACTTTGACAAAATATGACAGATATCTACCTCTCTATCTACTTACAGCTATGTAAGTACCGCCCTAAGTGGGTGCACTCAGTGGGGCGACAATGGTAGTACTTTCCCCTGGCGCGACGCTGTCTCCGGCCAATACGCCATTACCCTATCGCGGCTTATCGCGGCCCCGCTATCTCCGCGCCACGATCTCTACATCATATTAATAGCTCTGCTCCATTACACCGCATTATGTATACCATCGTGAATTGCAAATTGTATGTAAACTACCCGCAAATCTTATAGCCCGTAGATGCCATTTTGTTTAATTTAATCTATCCCGCCTATCCGCTGCTATTTTGCAAATAATGGCAAACGTGTATTTACTTCAGACACTCTCGAAAATAAAAAAGGTAGGATTCCCATAAACGTGTCAATTCGACATTAGCTAAACCCTCGAAGGGTTTCATGTTCGAGTGTATCCAAATGTGGTCCGCCTGCAAAAACACAAACACAAAAAATGTGCTCGACTCACGTCTCTCGAGCGTGTGACTCTCGACGGTGGAGGACGCCCGAGGGCGCCGCCCGGCCGGCTCCCGACTCCTTAATCCCGCGGTCGGGTCGCCGCTGACCCTTATAATAAATATTCAGATAAGTATAATCGAATCATGCATTGATTGAATTCCCGTGTACCGCCGCCGTCCTTTGTAAAAAAACGTGGATAGTGACCCGAGATCCGACGCCGGGCCCCGGCCCTCCGGGTCCCCGACTAGTCGATTACAAATTAGTTCGCGTTTCATGTTTGTGCGTAATTGATAGTGCCGAGCACCGACGGGCGCCGCGCTAGGCCAAAACGAGCCGCGGTCGCGCCGCTGTTCAGGCGCTAGGTTTTATACGAAGGGGGACTCACGAACTAGCTGGAGCATAATTAGTAGCGCAATTAAAGTAGGTATTTCGTTTACGAGTAATTAAGAGTTTAGGGACCAGAATATAAAGTAGGTTAAGTATTTTAAAATAATAACTTTACTAATTGGGTTTTAAAAATAAATGTTAGCCTAGGTTTATTATGATGTTGTTAAATACTGCGATAGTAAAACTTGATAATTATTATAATTTAATGTTTAATAACGTAGATAAAAAAGTACAGCATTCCAGCAAAGTTTAAATAATTATATAGACTTTATGATACGTTTTCTATATTCAAGGACATATTCCTCCTTGCAGTGAGTAAATTGGAGTTTTGAGACACAATTTTTTTTTGTTACAAACAACAAAGACAACACGGTAGTCTGTAACTACATACTATAGACATAGTAGGTATAATATCGTGCGGTCACTTACCGTAATATGCTGAGTGTATCACGATCTCGGCCGCCGAAGATACTGACGTGTCGGAGAAGGATCACTGAGTTAATCACTGTATCACAGTCGCGGGTCACCGGGGCGCACGGGGTGACTCGGGGCGAGCGGGTCACGAGCGGGACACGCGCGTGCGGTCAAGAGCGGTGGCGGCGGAGTACTGGCGCGGCGCGGGGCGCGGCCGACCCGGGCGGGCGCTGGCGGGCGCGGGGGGAGGCGCGGGGCGGGCGCGGGAAACACGAGTTTCCCGGCGGGGGGCGGAGATTTACGAGCGGGCGCGGCCTATGCCGGCGCGGCGTCGCACGAGGGGCGTTCCCCCCGTCACCCCCGCGCCGACCCGTCGCCCCGTGCCCGGTAGCACGCTAATTGGGGCCGGCTCACGACGTGCGCCGCGGAATGTGCCGACCTGAGGTGCCGACAATGTTCCTATAAAATATATACAATCAATATTTTGTGGGTATTTTCTACTCCTACCTTTGTTTGTTTATTAAAATTTGTTTATTAAATTGTGGATCGATTATAATTCACTAGTATAGTTATACCGTCCTAGCAAAAGAGACTACTGTTTGATGAACAAAATTACAAAATTTGCATCTTTCAGATAAATTATTAGGTACGTTTAACGGAGGTAAAAATATTTTTATCATCTGAATTCTGATCCTTTCTACCTAAGCTAATTTTGCTCTTTGTGACTAGCCTGTGGTGTTGAAGGAAACAAAATGTGTTAGTACACTTTTCTAATCGGATATGCAGAAAGAAGGAGCGCGATATTTTGGACAGCTAAAGCGCGGCCATGATGCTACGCGGCGCGTAGAACCGGTAGCGCGGGTGACTACACGCGCCGTAGCAAACACAGTGCAATTAACAAGTTATTGACTTTATCAAATACATTATCAAATAATGCTACAGAGGTTTATTGCAGACGAACGTCACTTGTCGACGGCAGTCGCTGAATTTTGTTTCATAAAAGTTTTTTGGCCTTTTAATGCTTCCGTCGACAAGCGCTCTTATGTGAATTTTCCTCTCCTTGTAATACATAAGTATATATTTTTATACTTAAAATAACATTTTTTTTAATAAATTCCTCAGATTCATTAAAGAAATTACTAGATTCTAGAAGCTAGATAGTTCGCTGGCAATGTAGTACCTAATGTTATAATAAATGTTGCATATTAAGAATTAAGTTTCAACTACTTAAAAAAAAACTGGAACCTTGGTAATTTTTATGGGTAAAAGGCAGGTTTATTTTAATAAATTATAATCCACAGATTATTATAACTCCATCGCTCAATGTATTAAGGATGTATAATGTATATATGTTACCGTTAGAATGAAGAATAAATACGTTAGCATGCACATTACCGAGGTAATCTGCAGATTCCTTGATACCATCTGTTAAAGTGTGAAATTTAAATAAAAAAGCTTATATTTGCACTTTACCTAGTAAGTTTGCATTTTCTTTCGTCTTAAAAGTACTAAAACTGTGACTTAAGCTTGTCAACCTAACACTATTTTTGTTATGATTGGGTTTTTTTTTCTAAGTAGGTAAGTAACAATTTACTCAAAATATAATTAGTTCCTTTACTTATGTCCAAGAAATTATATTAAGTAAGTAATTCTCTGCACCTAAATAACATGCTTTATTCAAACAAGAACCTGTTTTATGTAATTTAATGAGAATAAAATAAACTTTTTGCTCTTTAACTGACTCACCCAGATAATCTGCAGAATACCTTGTAAATCTGCAGTCTAACTGGCTTACGCACAATAACGGTAACATATTATAGGTACATTTTAAACGCTCAGCGAGTCACCAGAAAAATTCG
Source organism: Polyommatus iphigenia (assembly GCA_963422495.1). Taxonomy (NCBI): domain Eukaryota; kingdom Metazoa; phylum Arthropoda; class Insecta; order Lepidoptera; family Lycaenidae; genus Polyommatus; species Polyommatus iphigenia. The sequence continues at coordinate 27,700,896 of OY730181.1, read as the reverse complement.
AAAAAGTTTTTAAAATGTTAAGAGTGTGAGATAAATCTTAATAATTATAAGAAAACGTGATTTAAGGTCAATTATAAAATGAATCTTAATAAAATATGATTTACCTATAGTAAATTCCAATCTCAATAATAAAAGTTGCTTTTTAGGGTTCCGTACCCAAAAAGTAAAAACGGGACCTTATTACTAAGACTTCGTTGTCTGTCCGTCTGTCTTAGTGATGAGCAAAGCAAGACCAAGACCAATACTCGACCAGTCTTGATCTTGCTTGTGCAGTCTTGGTCTTGGTCTTGCTCAAATCTGTCTGGTCTTGGTCTTGGTCTTGGTCTTGCACGCCTAGTCTTGGTCTTGGTCTTGCAAAAAGCAAGACTCTTGCAAACATGTTTCAAAACTTTTTGTAAACGTTTTAATTTTCTCGAAAAATATTTTCAAACCTAAATTATTAGACTAGCTACATAATCTTAAGTTGTTAAGAGAATGATTCTTGAATTGAAAATACTAATGAAAAGTCGAGAGCCAACTCAACATAGGCTGATCTTTTAGTGGAAATAATGTCCAGAAAAATGAAAATTAAAAAAAAAAAAGAACTTTCCCTCGGATTTCTTCTGAAGTATTTTAGGGTTCCGTAGCCAAATGGCAAAAATACGGAACCCTTATAGATTCGTCATGTCCGTCTGTCTGTCTGTCTGTCTGGCTGTCTGTCCGTCCGTCTGTATGTCACAGCCACTTTTCTCCGAAACTATAAGAGCTTATACAATTGAAACTTGGTAAGTAGGTGAAGTCAGTGAACTGCATTAAGATTTTCATACAAAAATGGAAAAATTATTAGTATTGTAGGTACCCCATAGGTACAACTGAAACAAAAAATATTTTTGTAACGAAGTTCTTTATCGCGCGTTGCGAAAGGGGCTAGACGGAAAAAGTTGTAACGACACTTTTTGACCGACACTTTTTGCCAACTGTGCTTTTTGCTATAGCTCTAAGCCGTGCGGCGTGCGCGTCTTTCTCGGTATTAAAAATCTCTCATAGAAAGCAAGCCAGTTATGATTTTCTTTGTTTTTTTTTTTGTTTTTTTATATTGTAAAGAGGTTATTTGTACATAAGAAATAACTTCGTTCCATCCGTGGTCTCTCTCTCATAGAAAGCAAGCCAGTTATGATTTTTTTTGTTTTTTTTTTTAGTTTTTTTATAGTGTATAGAGGTTATTTGTACATAAGAAATAACTTCGTTCCATCCGGGTGTCCCTTGACACCTTTCAAGTTTTTTTTTTCATATCTAACCTATGCGTGTGGGGTATCTATGTATAGGTCTTTCAAAATCATATTGAGATTAATTATAATATAATTTTTTTCTAACCTGAATAGTTTGCGCGAGAGGCTCTTCCAAAGTGGTAAAATCTGTGTCCTAAAGTAGGGGCATGTTAGGTCTAAAAAAATATATGATGTACATTACTATAAAAACTAACAAGGAAAATTGGTTTGAACGAACGGTAACAAGTAATTAGTTTTGTTTTATACGTCATAAATGGTAAACCTTAATTTAACATTCATTAAATCAACTGAAATATAAAAATAAATCAAAAACCTTTTAATTTCATAAAATAAACCTTTTCGCTGCTGCGGGACCCTTCATGGGCGAGTCCAACTCGCACTTGGCCCGATTTTCGACTCTCTCGGTTGGAAGATCTTCCTTTTCGGCCGCCACGTATATTCCCAAATTTTAGTTTAAATGCAGGGTTACATAATCAAAAGGGTAAAAACGGGACCTAATTATTTACACATCGCTGTCTGTTCGTCTGCCTGTTTCCAGGCTGTATCACAAGAACTTGAAATTCATGTTAAGTAGATATATTGTTATAATTTATAAATATTTTATCTCATATTACAGTCACTGCGAAAGTAAAAATTTTTAGCAAGAGTCTTGCATGGAGCAAGACTCTTGCATAGTCAGTCTTGGTCTTGGTCTTGTTCTTGCACACCTAGTCTTGGTCTTGATCTTGCTAGTCTTAGGGTAGTCTTGGTCTTGGTCTTGCATTTTTTGCAAGACCAAGACCAAGACTGCAAGACCAAGACCAATTTTGCTCATCACTAGTCTGTCTGTCTCCAGGCTGTATCTCAAGAACCGCTATAGCTAGATTTCTGAAATTTTCACAGATTGTGTATATCTGTTGCCGCTAGAGCAACAAATACTGACGTGTCGGAACTAAAACTAAAACAAAATAAAATGAATACTTAAGGGGGGCTCCCATACAACAAACGTGATTTTTTCGGCCTTTTTCGCTCTATATCAGTAATGGCAAGAGGTAGGCACTTGAATTGTTCACACATTCTTTTGTTATAATATGTGTACTTTAATATTTAATAATAACATTAAAATAAAATAAAAAATTAAGGGGGGCTTCTCTTAAACGCTTTACTTGTGTGCTTGAAGAAGTCTTCAGAAAACTGAAAGATCCATGGGCGGCGAAGGGCATTGAAGTTGGCGGAAAACGGCTAACAAACCTCCGTTTCGCTGACGACATTGTCCTGTTCGCTTCCACAGCCTCCGAGTTACAAACAATGCTCCAAGACCTGAGCACTGCAAGCCTCGAGGTGGGACTGGCAATGAATAGGTCCAAAACCAAAATAATTACCAATAGCACGAAGAGTAGGGTCGAGGTAGACGAGCAAGACATGCAATATGTCGACGAGTACATCTACTTGGGCCAGTTAGTTATTTTTGAAAATAGACAAGGGAAGGAAGTCGATCGTCGAATCGAAAACGCCTGGAAGAGCTACTGGTCCATGAAGACGCTGATGAAGGGAAATTTACCGATCTCCCTGAAGCGCAGACTCGTCGACATGTGCATTCTGCCTGTCCTAACCTACGGTGCACAAACTTGGTCATTGACCGATTCACAAAAGTCCTAACTCGGGGTTTGCCGAAGAGCAATGGAGCGCAGTATGTTAGGAGTAAAACTACTGGACAAAATAAGGAACACCACACTGCGCTCCAAAACAGGTATCAAGGATGTAGGTGACAAGGCTGCCAAGCTGAAGTGGGATTGGGCGGGTCACGTTGGCCGTATGCATTCCGACCGCTGGACAAGGATCTCAACAGAGTGGGCACCTGAGGACGGACGCCGCCGCCGAGGCCAGCCTAGAAAAAGATGGCGTGATGAGCAGCCAGGCTGGCCAGCGGTGGCGCAGGAGAGAGATAGATGGAAGTCTTTGAGGGAGGCCTTTGCCCAGCAGTGGGACAGTTTAGGCTTGAAATAATAATAATAATAATAATAATAATAATAATAATAATAATAATAATAATAATAATAATAATAAGGGGGGCTTCCATACAAAAAACACAATTTGTAGCCTATGTTTGCTTTGTATCGGTACGGAACCCTTCGTGCGTGAGTCCGACTCGCACTTGGCCAATTTTTATAAATTTATTATTTGGGCATGCAAGTAGGCACCTAAATTGAAAGTGAAAACTTGTAAATTAGGTACTATCGATTATTATTATTATTGTTATCACTAATTCTGGATCGCAATTTCAGTATTTCGTTAAAATTGGAGCGAAAATTGGAGGAATAGTACATTATATGAGCTAAGAAAAGGTGTTAACTTTCCCTGATAAGAGAAATTTCGTCATTTGATAATGCGGAGGTAATAGTAAATTCCCACGAATTCAATAATTGTTATCCATACTACTTCTTCTTCTTCTTTTTATTATGGCGGCCTCAGTGAGTTGCCAGTGTCAGAGTGATTTTGGAGGGACTTTGCTCTATATTGCAGGTCTGGTGAAGGAACAAGGTACAGTAAGTATAATGTTTAAAATTTAAATTCTGTTGAATATACCTAAAACAAACATATACCTAGATATTATATTATCTTATACTATGTGACAGAACAACTCGAGTCTCGTTGTTCTGTAGCGACTATTATAAACAACTAGGTAAGAAAAGTCTAAGATACTTAGAAAATCCAGTAAAATGTAGGTTTACAATAGCTATAATAATTTTCTAGTATATTGCATAGTAATTCTTATAATGAATCGTAAGCGAATCGAAAGCGCAGCAGCTTTCAAAAATAGGAAAGCCTTCGAGATCTCTATACCGGGAAGTTAACTAAAAAAACGGCGAGTAGCTTTTGATTTTTAAATATTTTGTCGCGTTTGACTTACAAAAATTAATAATTTACAAAATGCAAATCCAAAAACTCCTACATAAATTACATATTATAAAATATAACAAGGCAACAAACAGCAACATTATTTTTAATTAACGAATTCGTTTCCCTCCGCCGCGAACATAACCCGCGGGGATTTATGTTCGCTACCTTGAATAATATTATGTTAACTAGGGACGTTGTTATAAATATTTCAAAATTTTCAGACGTATGAAAAAATAATATTTTATACACAAAATAAGAGGACGTAAGAAATAAAAGCTTCTTGTCTTTTAATTAATACATCGAAATGAAGAAGGCTACCACCTAAATTCGGCGTAATATTTATGCTAAAATTGAGGTTGAAAAAATAAGGAGGTTCAGGACTACACAAGACTACCTGTCCAATATAATTTATACATATTATAAAACAAAGTCGCTTTTTTTTCCTCATGTCCCTTTGTTGCCTTTAATCTTTAAAACTACGCAACGAATTTTGATGATTCTTTCATTGTTAGATAGCCCATTTATCGAGGAAGGCTATAGGCTATATTTTATCACGTTAAGACTAATATGAGCAAAGAAATAGAGGAAAATGTGAAAAAAAGGGGGAAAATTATTTGAAAGGGCTAACTTGAACGCGCTCAGGAACTACAGCTGGTCCGATTTAAAAAATTCTTTCAGTGTTAGATAGCCCATTTATTGAGGAAGGCTATATGCTATATTTTATCATGCAGACTAATCGGAGAATGTGGAAAAAACGGGGGAAATTATTTGAAAGGGCTTATCTCGCCAACTACTGGAGCAATTTTTATGTTATTTGGCACAGATAAGAAGTAGACCACGTGAAGGATCATAGGCTATCGATTTTATTTTTTATATATTTTATACCCGTGCGACGCCGGGGCGGGTCGCTAGCTTATAATAATTTACTCTACGATTTAGCAATACATCGTTACAAAAGGCAAGGGTCGTGTATATCATGCTTAATGGGATAACACTCTCTATTTGTTCCAGGCCTAGTGCGATGCCCCTGGAATTAGCAGCCTTCAGCGTTTGGCCCTCGTATTACTTCTCATCATGACTTCCGTTTCCGGGTGACTCACCGTGTTTTTTGTGCTGGCTTTTTACGGGGTATGCAACTGTTTAGGGGCATTTAACTAGGTGATAAGGACAAAGGGCGTGTTATTTACGACGGGGTCTGCCGGGCGCTGCCGGCGACCGACGTGGCCGAGCCCGCCCGAGACCCGGCGCCGCGCCCTAACTGTACCGCCGACCGCACGACACTCGCCAGACGTACAAATATGTGGCCCTACACGACTACACGACTACTCACTTAGTTTTGGTAATAGGAATAACTTACTTCGAAGATAAACTACGTGAAACGTAGTACCTACATAATGTGATGCATAACGAATCAAGAAAGTATATTAGGTACTGGAGAATTTTACTTTATTCATTTGTCTACAAAAATTATGTAGAAAACAAAGTACGAACCATGACTGTCAAAGAGTATATTCTTTTACGTTGATTCCAAACTTCAGAAAGTGTGATACAATTATGTAAACATGCAACAAAACTCTGTAACTTCCAAATAATTAATAAACAAGTGTTTGGGTAACCTAATGAAGTAGTCGGTGCCCGCTTATTTAGAAAGCGTCCAACGCGCACAGTTCATAAATAAAAAGGCCCCTAAATCGTGTGGACGCGATAAACAAAGGTCCACGCTCATATAAAACATCTCGTGTTTATCACCGAGATTGTATAACTCTACTTTATAGCGACGACGCGGCGCGGGGCGGGTGCGGGGCGGTAGCGGGGCGGGAGCGGGGCGCGGGGCAGGCGGCGCGGGGCAGGCGGCGCGGGCGCAGCGGCGCTGGGAACCTCCCAAATATTTTAATTCCCAGTATCTCCATCACTCTCCCCGGAGCTCTCTCCGAATCGATATTAGCTGTCTTTAATTAAATGTTCCCATTAAACTGACTCATAATCTATATCTCGAGGTAAAAATATTTATTCCCAAACCTCTTAAGATACTAACGATCTAGTGTTAGAATAAATTACTGCTAACGTGCCCACCGTCGGCCGCTACTTAGGAGCTCACGATATCATAACAAAATAATATTATAAGCCCGGGTGGAAGAAGTGACGACTGACAGAGTCATTGCTTTTAATGTTATAAAATGCGAAGTTTGCGACATATAAATTTTAATGAGCAATATAATATTTAATTCATATTAAGTATTGACATATTGAAGTGATTTATGAAATATGAAAAATGATATAAGAATAATATAGATGATTTTTATTCTGGCATTTGCAAATAAGGTGCAAAATTTTATCTTTATAACATTTAAAGCTGAGCGTGGAATTTCCTACCTAGGTACTGCACCGTCGACGCAAGTGTAAGAAATTATGTGTATTTTATGCAATATATAAAAATAAATACGTTATCACCGTGTATTTTCATAATTCATACAGTAAAAAGATAAGCGCGCCGAAATATAATACTACTAATATTCACAATAAACACTTAACGAACGTTCCCAAACATATCTTCCTGGTTAGTCATTCGACGTAATAATATTATCTCGAAGCGCAAAAAAGGAACAATAAGCGAGTGAGTAGGGCAATAAACGTGATCGTCGCCGGAGACATTAGCTTTGTCCACACTGTGCCTTTTTCTATTCATCAAGGGCATGCGTTATATCGCAGTCAACAGCGAACGTGAGGCATACCCGCGACGCATGCCCTCTGACCGTATCCAAAACTTCAAAAATTACAATGTTGGCGTTGCGTTCGTTGACACATTCAAGTTGAATGAAAGAAGATGACGAAAATTGAAGACGAAAGCGCATAATATGGACATACCTAATGGCCGAGCTGCGGGCGGGCGGCGGCGGGCGGCGCGGCTCGCGGGCGGCGGACTACACTACATGTAGAGTTACTAAGTACTAAGTAGTAAACGTCTTGAGGAAACTTCACGTGTAGTGTACACATCGTAGAGAGACAAAATGGTTTTTGTCGCGTAATTTAAAAACCATAAATACATTTCATATAAGCTATGGACAAATTAAAGTGTATGCTTGAACCAATCTATGTACAAAGGAAGCTTAAATCACTTTCCTCTATTGGCAAAATAGGAATCCCTTTTACTTACAGAGGTATTTTTGATTGATTATTCTGTGTTATAAAAGTTGACCAATCGTGTTATGCTATGGGTAATTCAAAGACAAAGACATGATGAATAGTGAATACTGACAATGAACTTTAATTTCTTAGCTTTAGTCATTGCTAAGAAAAATCGATATCGCTACAGCCAAATTATCAAGGCGTCGCCTTAAAGAGTGGTTAATGGTTATATTTTATCCAACTACGAAAAGCCGGGTGGGTTGCACTAACATACTTTAACTATAACAAAATGTCAATTCTTCTCTGTTTAAAGCATAAAGTTATTCAAATCAAATCAAAGCGAGATAGATGTCACTATCAGTAACACTGCGTGGTAAAAAGAGACGGGTGATACAATAATATGATAGCAGAACCAATTTTTTTCATCTGTTTGACGTTCAGTCAGCACTTATCGGCACGTTGACAATTTAATATCTTAGAAAGATGCTTGTGTAAGTTTATACGTAAACACATTTTTACACACAGACGTAAATCAATTTCAGTTTCGTTTGACAGCTCGAGATTGTTGCCCCATTCCGCTAGCGGCTAGGTAATTATACTAACTTTATGGTTTAAAGTCAATAATGGACTCCATAGGTATTTGACAATAAGCGTTACCATCATGTTACCATGCAATTTTACTCTCAATCCCATTAATTTAAGCAACAGACATTTGTCAGATTTTGTGGTCATTGTTGTAGTTATTTTTAAAGTACTCGTATCTTTAACTATCATATTATAAATTATAATCTTAACTTTGGTGCGTAACTGTATATTATATCCATGTATGTACCAACGTCTGTGGTGCAATCCACTATTATATTATTATTATGTTTCGCTTTGTAATATGGTACGTTTCTATGTTTTAGTAATGTACATACTTATATACAGATTTAAGTTTTATAACTAAAGTGGCAGTTCTTAGTTGAATAAGAGTACTTTTAAATAATTTATTTCGAATATCCTATCTTCATCATTTATTTTGGCACTAAAGTAATTATAGAAAATATGTAAACTCTATTTATTACCGATTTTTTAAAATACAATAATTCTTATCCATAATTCCTAAACGTGCTTTAGGCGTAACTTGAAGCGTGCCTCCTGAGGCTCTCGTACCGCTCGTATCATGCAGTCGACAGCACTGTAATTACTGCAGGTATTAAGTACGACCGTAGTAGGGAGATATCTGGGATGATGGATGCGGCAGTTAGCGAGCAGTTAGCGGGCAGTCACTCGCCAGCGCCGGCTACGACCACCGCCGAGCACAAATCTATTAACTACTTAGTACTAAGTAAACGTATTAACGGTACGATATCGGTATCTAATGCTCGCAACTCTTAATGTAGAGAACATTAATACTATAATAAGTACATCTGAAATTATCTGTCTTCTATCATTAATAGTTTAGTGAAAAATCTTTAGGGATTTTAGTCGGTAAATAGACAATTCGACAGCGGAGTTTCTGTCTATTATCTAATAACGCTTATCTCAAACTAATGAAATTTTATCATGGAGAAAAATTTTAATCCTAGGAAAGGATACCTGCGTCTTTTCTATTACACAAAACTATGTATAGGTACGGTTTTCGCGCGACACTGAACGAACGTCTGCGTAACAAAGTTGGGGACAATATCTAGTTCAGTATAAAAGCCTACTGTTGCATAATTACATAATGATAAATTTTTAATGATATTGTAGTTTTATGGCGAGCGCTAATTACGATAACGTCGGCGACACGTCCGGCGCCGCGTCGTAAATCCCTCAATATAATGTCAACCGTAAATCATGCGCGACTCGCGAGTTACAGCCGACTCATATCAATATATTAGCCACCTTATTTATGACCGCGTAATATTTGCGAGGCCGGAAAACGATCGGATATTAATTTTTAAAAGTTACTCTTGCCGACCAAACATTTAATACTACAGTAATTGTAATAGGACTTGTTTTAAAGAATGGTTTAAAAAACTATCGCTTGCAATCCTTGAATAGGAAATGCGTTTTCATCACTGATAACGAGCTTTTTAAATTGCCGATTCTCCCTCCTTCAACTTCCCGCTGACAGTAGTATTTTTTTTTTAATTTAATAAGGGGGCAAACGAGCAAACGGGTCACCTGATGGTAAGCAACTACCGTCGCCCATGGACACTCGCAACATCAGAAGAGCTGCAGGTGCGTTGCCGGCCTTTTAAGAGGGAATACGCTCTTTTCTTGAAGGTTTGCAGGTCGTATAGGTCCGGAAATACTGCTGGTGACAGTTCGTTCCAGAGTTTTACAGTGCGCGGCAGAAAGTTACGCGAAAAACGCACTGTGGAAGACTGCCACTCATCAAGGTGATGAGGATGGTATGTTTTTCGCGTGGGACGATGGCGAAAAGTTGCCGGTGGTATGATTCCGAACAATTCCTCAGAGCACTCCCCGTGATACAACCGATAGAGGATGCAGAGTGAAGCTACATCTCGGCGTAATTCCAAGGGGTCCAAGCTGTTTGAAACACTATAGCAGTCAACGATTCGAGCGGCCCTTCGTTGGATACGATCCAGAGGGAGCAGTTGGTATTTTGGCGCCCCTGCCCAGAGATGAGAACAATATTCCATATGAGGCCGAACCTGCGCCTTGTAGAGTTATATGTATCACTATCACGATGGCTTTTGCAAAGCTATCGTGATTGTTAAATTGTGTTAATATTTTTACGATGATACAGCTTTATATATTCTCTCTACATATATCTATATGTTATATATATCTCTACACATAGGTAGTGGTATACACACGCGCTTGACCGAGTTTGTAAATCTCTTTTAAAAACTGGATAGGTAACCCCGCGAAAGCCAGAGGCTTTCGCGGGGTCCTGATATGCCAATACAAATACAATGTACGAAAGTTTATACCCAATATAATATATAATCTTATATAAAATTAACTCTTTAATGACACGTGCCCTGCGCGTGATTTACCGTGACGGGTGAAGGCTGGCTCGGTCACGTAGCTCGCTGCTCTGATAGGCTTTCATAGTAAATGTAGTAATACCTGGCTCTATCATAAGCTCTCAAATCTCAATAGAGTTTCGTAACGCAAGTTCGTCGCCAGCTACTTTTTCGATTCAGTTTACGAGTGTCGTAAAAGCTCTACATTTTAAAGATTCCACTACAAACCTCAAATGTTGTTATAGCACTTATAATAGAATGTTGTATAATTGTTGTTTTTTTTAAAGTATCAAAAATTTATGCAGACCAGAGGAATGCTAAAAAATTATAAACATAAGTAATGAAAATATTTAAAAAACGCGTTGGATAACTTATTCAAGAGGCAGCTAATATAATATAACAGTAAGTAAAGCCATATTTAAAATTAAGTGCATTACAGCTTACATATAGCTATAAATAAAGTAGGTACCTATCCTTGTGCTAACTGCGGAAGTTGTTAAGTTACAAAATTACACTGACCCAAAATTCAGATTTTTTGCGAATACACCGAGGGTTCAAGCCAATTGGGATGAGTGATTAATATTAATATATTTAATATTTTGTTGACGTGGTGATGATGATGGCAGGTATTTATTATGGTGCCGGCGAGAGGCGGAGGTGTGGTCGCGGGCGCCGGCCAATGGGCGGGTCGCGCGGCCTGCGCCGCCATGATTCGCCGCCTCAGATACCCGTACACGCTATCTAGGGTATCTAGTACATCTAGGCTGCCTAGTACTCACGAGTCACGACTGTAGGTACTCTAGCTCTTGGTAATGTTTTATCTATCGCATTGTAGTAAACGGGCTCGAGCAAACGTTTCTAACATTTATACATGTTTATGTCCAAGTTTTACAAATAAAACATTATAATTCTTCTTAAAAACCTTAATGCACTTATCATCAGGTAGAAAAACTGGATATTATATACGCGTAACTCTAGAAATCTAGACAGAAGACCCGGAAAACGATGTTTTCTTAGCGGTGAGATTATATTTACACAAGTGACAACTAAAGAGTTCCTTGCAACTGTCACTACTTCCTCTATGAACCTCGCGACTACTGGTGGCACCCGAGCTGATGATGTTGACTGTCCGTCAGTAGGTCCCGTGTGACCGCTACTACAGCTAGGTACGTAACATTAATTAGCAAATATTCTCAGAACTCGTAAAGTCGAGTGTTTCGCGGAAACTCTGACCGAAACCACAACTGCGCGGTTTTACGACAGTTCTACTTGGGAGGTTCACTTACTTTAATTAAAAGCTTTGGCCGCGACTCACTTTGGACACATTAACTACGAACCCCACGTTAACCAATCCTAAATCCATACCGATATTATCTAATGCTCAAGTATGCCTATCTGTTACTTCTCCATGGTTAGGTCACTAAACTTATTTGGATTAAAATTGTTGAGATATTTTGGACCCCAAGTCGTTGCACACATCTATAGTAGTACTAGCTGTTGCCCGCGACTTCTTACGCGTTAACATAGTATAATAACAAAGATGGACAGCTTTCCCCTTTTTGTGGTTCCTTATACAAAGGGTAAAAACGCAAACGTCAAAAAACTTTCATGCTTCTAACTCAAGAAATGATGGACTTTCATTAAATCTTTCTACCCCAATTTTACCCCCTTGGGGGTAGAATTTCCAAAAACGCTTAAATACCTATCCATTCATTTTTAATCAGCAGTCCAAAAATAAACTTTCATGTTCCTAACTTGAGAAATGACGGACTATCATTTAAACTTTCAACCCCTATTTCACCCCCTTGGAGGTAGAATTTCCAAAAACGCTTAAGCACGTATTCAATCATTTTTAATCAGTAGCCCAAACCTAAAATTTCAAGTTTCTAACTTAAGAAATAACGGAATTTCATTCAAACTTTCAACCCCAATTTCACCCCCTTGGGGGTAAAATTTCCAAAAACGCTTAAATACGTATCCATTCATTTTTAATCAGTAACCCAAAAATAAAGTTTCTTGTTTCTAACTCAAGAAATGACGGACTTTCATTCAAACTTTCAACCCCTATTTCACCTCCTTCGGGGTAAAATTTTCGAAATTCCTTCCTTAGTGGGTGTCTACTTAATAAAACAACCCTACTCACCAAATTTCGTGGCTATGACTTTAACAGTTTTTGCTCAGCGATGATGAATCAGTCAGTCAGTCAGTCAGTCAGTCAGTCAGTCAGTCAGTCAGTCAGTCAGTCAGGACATGTAATTTTATAAGTATAGATTAGAGCTGTTTAATCTGCTTGCGTTTAGGTTAGGTTAGTCAGTTCCATTGCGTGGCGAATAGCGATTCCTCTTGTGAGGATAAAAACTTTGACGTTTAATATATTAATAATATTTACAACAGGAACTAAAAAATTTAACAGAACCGCCTGTCACGTGCATTATGTCAGAGATGACCCACGATGTCACGCATGGCGTAACACCCTTTTTGTTATATTTGAACGTTTCTTTATTAAAGCTACAGAAATAACGTTAGAATCTACTTACACAGTTAATTATGTAGCAAACCTATGAGGGGCTCCAGCCGTAGCAAAACTTTTTTGGGCCCCTAAACGAAGTAAATATATAATATATTTCCTCCCTGTTGCTCGGGGACCAAATAAAATTAACACGGTGGTTCGGGGTAGTAATGCAGCTGCATTACTACCCCGAATCACCAAATAATAGTCATTAGTAGTAGTTTTTCAACCTTTTTTATGATTCGACCGGCACGAAAAAATAATTATGTATGTTTTAAATTTTTAATACATCCTTTTGTGAAAATTCTCCAACTCAACATATCAATTTTTTCTATCTTTATTGTTTTTTTACTGAAATAGTTCTCTCGACCTCTGACGATCCCCCTATAACATTCCCAGCCAGGGGGTCGCGTCCCACAGGTTGGAAAACACTATACCTACTATGTATTCGATATCCTACAATTTTATTACTTATGCAGTATGGCCTAAAAGTAGCATATAAACAGCAAAAAGTTTAATAGAAGAAGTAGGTACTAAGAGAAATATTAAAAACAAATGAGACGAAAAACGACACGAGTGGAGGGTCCCAAGGCTTAGACGACGTTTTATCAATAATTCGACGATGATATTTTTGCAGTGAAAATGTGAAATACTTTCTGCTGAAACAGCTATTCGTCAAAAAGAGAGAACGATGTTAATAAAAATTAAAACTTTTCCACAGATTAGGCATACAAATGGGCACCAAAACTTATATCGGTATTAACTACTGTTTTAATGATTTTCCGTTATCTTCGTAGTTTTAATTACTCCAAAATTAAATATGCAAAAGACATTAGCCAAATTAATTATATCATTCGAAGCTCGGATTTTTAAATCACCGGTGTTTAATATTATTTACGGTGCTCCAGCGACTCTATTGAATTTAAATTTAATAATTAATAGAATTATTTTTAATATTAATGTATGTATTATGAATTATAATCGAATAATGAATTTAGAATGAGCATTACAACGAGCGAGATAACAGTCGGGCGCTGGGCAGTGGGCAGTGGGCAGGTGCCTCGTAAACATACAACTAATTTATGTTGTACGTAGCAGGACCTTGCACAACTCCCGATACCGCTCCGACCCGAGATACACTCCGTTTCATGAGGTCTAAGGTATTTTTATTACTATTTCAGGATATAAAAATTAACCCAATAATCCCCAAGTGGCACCCGGCTGCCGCATAACAATTGAAAATCAATTGTGTTTGCGATTCCCACGATCTAGGTATTACTTATGTTCACAACATAATTTAACTTTGCCTTAGTTGCAAGAAAAATGCACGTTAAATGCATTTTAGTTTGCGAATAATATCTGCGGGCGCACCTGTCAAATCATAATGATTTCTCGATTTTTTTTCCAATGTTGCATAGTTGCAACTTGCAACACTGCTCAGCACCTAGGTATGCTATATTGAAGTTTGAACATAATATAATATTATGAGATGAAAATTTACTGATTCAAGTGTAGTAGCTTATATTATGATCTATCGTCTCATAATAAATTATGTTTTCGTAGCAGTGCTAATTACTGGTAAGGAACTTAGCTCCTCACTTAGGTACTCTAGTATCCAGTAGAGTAAGTTAGAAGCTAATAAAGAAGTAGGGTAGGGAAATTTTGAATTAATAATAATTATGTTACAGTGTAAATATGATGCACTGACAATAGTTAGAGCTAAAATATTTTTTTATTTGATTTTAATAATGACCGTACTATACAAAAAAGGAGAGCATATTATAAGGCACTTATTTAAAGGAGCAGTTGTAAATTGCAGTTTTGGTAAGTTAAAAATTATAAATGGCACGTTTAATAACTAGTTTAGCAGTTAAAACTAAGCAGTAAAGTAAACAAAAATGAGTAGTTAAAATAATGAAATGGATAATTGAAAACATTATTGAACAGTAAAATAATTAAATGGTCAGTAAAAATTAATGAATGAGCGGTTACGTGTGGGCAGTAACAAATCGGAATTTGTCAGTAAGAAATCTCATTCTAAGAAGTTCTTTAAACAATGAGGCGATAAAATATAATAAAATCGGCCAAGTGCGAGTCGAACTCACCCATGAAGGGTTCCATGCCGTTATAAAGCGAAAGTATAAGACGGTCGCCGGCTGCTGCCGCAGCACGCTCGCTGCGCTCGCTCGGCTCCCTCTACCGTTATGGTCTAAGTTCTAACCTAACCTAACCTACTCTTGGACTTTCTGGATTGTGTTTGTTTTTGTTTTGGCGGGGGGCTGCGCCCCCCAAGCCCCCCTTTCGGGGGAGCTGCGCCCCCCCGTCTCCCCGCTTCTGTATCCGTGGTTAAGGGGCTCTAGGTCAAGAAACGGACAATTTTCAAGATTTAAACGGGACACGAGACGTAAAAATATAGTAATTTAAATTCTAAAAAAATATATGTGATAGTTAAGGATCTAACATATTGGAATTCATATTCCATTACACAATATCATGAACTTCACTCGATAGAAAAAAATCCCAAAGTTACCTCTTCTTTTAACGAAATTTCCATACTATGTCCAAATTACTTGGAATTTTCAGGTAATTTTTGTACTGAATTAAAGACAAAAAAATATATCTAGTATGGATCGTCAACTTGACTCGATTTAATTGATGTATAAAATAACGACGATCAAAAAACTATAAAACTGGAGGCGCAAAGGCTCAGGTGGTGCTTTCAGTTGAACACACTTTGCGCCTGCAATATTATAGTTTTTTGATCGTCGTTATTTTATACATCAATTAAATAACACATATATTTTTTCAGAATTTAAATTACAATATTGTTATGTCTCCTTGTCACTTTTAAATCTTGAAAATCATCAGGCCTTAAGTAGGCCTTCTGTTAAGTCGTTATCGAACCGCTCGTTCCATCATTTTTACCGCTCATTCATTTATCGAACTGCTCATTCCATCATTTTTACCGCTCATTCCATTATTTTTACCGCTCAATTGTTTTTTTATAACTGTCCATGTTTTACAGTCACAATAATTAATCAACCGCCAGAAAATTAATTAACTGCTCAATATTTTTTTCAACTGATCATAATAACATCTCAAATATTTAAATAACTGATCAAAAAATTAGTTCCCATATTATAATATGGACAGTCAGTATTAGACCAGTAACAGGCATAGTTGTAACAATGGTCTGAAGTTCATCTTAGATATTACCTATAACTAAGATGAACTTCAGACTGATTTGTTGGTTAAATATCAGTATTAGTAGTAGCAATTACTCCTTATCTATGTGCAGTTTTCATACGGTGTGCTCAGTGGGGGGGGTGTTCAGAGTTACGTAGGTACGGGCACAGAATATCTAAGTACGGGCAAACACGTCAAATATAGGTACTAGCTGCGATAGTACGCTCGTAAAGCTTTGTAATGTTGCAATAAAATATATTTATATATGTATATTCGTTAATTACTTTTTCCTTGTAAACTAAAAATCTCCCCCAATGAGGTCGCATTACAATTTTTTTGTACACAGTTACGCTACCTTGTCGTTTATTGTATTAAACTTGCATGTTGTATTATGGAGTCACATTAACATTAAACGATAAGTTTTTGCTTACTTTTTATAACTTTACTATTTCCACCAAAAATCGTTTCATAATAAAAAACCTAGAAATAACTAGGCAAAACGTTATCTACATATAATTTAGGAAACAAAATGTTTCGGATAATATTGAGCTGAGCCGCGATAAAAATGCAGTTCGTTATTTTGCAGTAATGAGCGTGCGGGGGAGGAGGGCTAGGGGAGCGGCAGGTGCGGGTTGAGCCGATAACGATGACGTTTTGATGGCTGAACTTGGGATCCTCGTCCATTAGTGCCCGGCCTATTGGTCCAGTAATGGCCACTTTCATTAATGCCTCGCTCCAGGATTTATTGTTGCGTAAGGACGGGGGGAGGGGGGAATCGCGACATCTGATGGCTCCGATAACTAATGGAGAGCTAAAAAGTTGACGCGCGTCACGTTATGCCACCGACGACAGAACACATTCGGGTGTTGTTATAACTTCGTAGTTCGTTGTATACCTATGCCTGCAATGTCGCAAGCAATCACAGTAGACATAAAATAGAGCTAGATCTCTGTCTATCGTGTATTACGAATCGATACATCTTGCAAACCTTCCCAACTAGCAAAATTTGGTCATATAATTTTCGTGACAACGTTTTGGTTATAACTTGAGGTTAGGCCTTTTTGGTTATATAGCATTCGTATTAACCTTTATATGACGCGAAATAGGCGCAAAATATATAACTTTTATTTGTATAACCATCGTGTCATGGTCGTTTTAGTGGCTAAATATTCGTATAGCAGTCGTAAAGTGATTAATTTTATAACCGTTTCGTCGTATTGTGATCCAGTAGACGTTGTATAAACATTGGGAAGTAGTCATCAGCATTACCCTTTTGCGGATACTAATTACTTTACAGTTCTGTCGAAGTAAGATAAAAGAAAAAGTAGCCATTATGTTGGTAAAAGTTTGTCTGCCATATTTATTATTGAATGAATGCTATTGACTATAATGTATTTGGTGTTAGTCGGTAACAATATCTACTTTTCTAAGGGTAATTAAATTTCTCGACGATTGTATATACGTTTTTTAACAAATTTTTAACGCCCCCTTCGAATAATTGCAAAATAATATTTATGAATTTAATTTAATTTAAGATTATTTTTACTTTTACAATTTTACGATTTTAGGTAATGATGATGACTTTTATATGATGTCTCATGACTATAAGTCGCATATCTTACCATTTCTTTATTTTATCATCCGCCATTTTTAGGGTACCGTAACAAAGTGAAAACCCATGCATGTTATCGAATTCTCAATATGGTGATAATTATTTCTGATGTCCAAAAAAATCGATCAGCAGTTCCTGAGATTAGCGCGTTCAAACATACAAACTAACTAACTAACAAACTCTACAGCTTATTTAGTTTACTAACAGGTCGTAAAAAGTAGGTACATGAAATATTCACAAAATCTTAAATTATATTTGTTCTTTAATAATAAAATTAAAATAAAATAAATATTTAAGGGTGCTCCCATAAGAAAACCAAATTTTGGCGAACTTCAACTTTCAACAACTATAGAACCATTCGTGCGCGAGTCCGAATCACACTTGGCCGATTATTTCTAAGCCGAAGTCGTAAAAAGAAACATGAAAATATTATTAAATAACTAAAATGTTTTATAACAGTTAGTTTTAAAAGTATTTTAAAATCATAACTTAAGTTAGTTATTTAAGTTCGCAAAATATGAATATTAGGCTTATAAACATTTTATAATAGTCGTATAAGGAGAGTCGAAAATCATGTAAGAAACGTTTATTTTAAGATGTATTTTATAACAGTTAAATATACGGACTTTACATGATAGCCATGTAGAAATCTTATTAATGATAAAGAGTAGTGTTATGGTTGGCATTACAACCAGATTATGATTGTTATATAAATTAATTTTATACAACATCAAATATGTATTTTAAAGGTCACAACTGCGATATTTATAGGATAGTCATATAATTTGGTCGTTTTAACGATTACAGGACTAAATTAAATGACTAAACTCTTATACGACAAATTGTTCGTTTAATACATTGTTACACGATGTTGGAAACTTTAATTACAACTATACGATTTCTATACGACTAAATGTCATTTAGGCTTTTTGTTAAAGGACTGATTTGCTAGTTGGGTTATAATTAAAAAATATATTGTTTAAATAAAACATAATATTCTAAACACAGTTAACACTCAGTCCTTATGAATATTAGGAATAGAAAACTAAGCAATTACAGTCCGGATTGCATGTTTTAATAAGGTTCAATTAAAAAAAAAGACGGGTTGCACTCCGGGAGTGCCGGCAGAAGTGAAAACTTGATTATTAACGTTGTGCAATATTTTTTTAACCCATTTCTTATGTAAATCGATTTTTAAAAAATCGATTTTTTTTAAATAATCAAAACCCTTACAATCGATTAAAAAATATCGACAATCGAAAAAAAACAATCGATTGTTCGATTAATCGATTTCGATGTTACAACACTACTCTTCAACCGTCTTACGGTTTTTCGATCAGCACGAGAATCTGACGCGAGTTTCACAGTTTTTACCCATCCCACAAAAGTGCTCAACGCCGCTAAAGAAGTTTTCACTTCAAAAATAAGAAGATTAAGAAGAACCCTATATTCAAACTGTAATACGTGTCAAGAGTCAGAATGTGATTGATGACCTATAGCTAGAAACACACTTGATCCAGAGAGCTTTAAATATATTTTTTAATCAAAATCGGTTCACCCGTTTAGATACTACGATACCACGGACAGGCCCACAGCACACACATGGACAGACAACAAACACATGAAACTTATAACACCCCTCATTTTTCGTCGGGGGTTAAAATGATGTTGCTAATATAATATAAATATTAAATGTGTGTTAAGTATATATTTTTTCCACTTTCTTAAAAAACCTTAGAACCCAAATGACTTTTTTTTACAGCTGTCAGCTGCGACAATAATATCGAGCTCTGTATTTAATTGTTATAAAAATTATTTTTACTAGTATAATCTAAGTGAAAACTTGATTGTTATAATACTTAATATCAGATACATCTGTGAAATTATTTGTGCAATGATTTATAAAACATCTCAATAGTAATCACACAAGAGGACTTGAGTTATTTCTACATTTTTCTGTGAATCTTAAGTGAATAAAAGAGCTAAAAGTGATTCCATCAATATCAGCTGCTAAACGAAGTGTTTCTTATCAAGTTTTTATAATTTATTTATTTATTTATTCTTTATGTACATTTTTTAAAACTAGCTTAATATACACAATACGTTGAGTACATAGGTGTGCATAACTCTCATTATTCATTATCATTTTAAATAATACTATCATTTTAAATCACATTAACATTCAGGGAATGCTTAATAAACAATTGGAAATTGACCTATTCTTAAAAAGCCGCAATATTAATATATGTATTTTGTGTTACAGAACATTGGTTATCGATTGAACAAATTCATACTTTAAATATGTAATAACTTTTATAAGGTTGCTAGTTCATTTATAATAAAAAAAAATTACGCGGTGGGTATCTTATTTATATACAAAATGACATAAAATATAAAAAAAAGTACAGATATAGTTACACTTTCCAGCGGATGTACAGCAGAGATATAGTGCGTTGAACTTGAACCATATATTATGGTAATTTGCATGTACCGACCCCCTTACGGCAATTTGGAATCATTTGACTCGATAATAGATAAAATATATTTTTAAATCGTTTGCTGACACAAAAAAATTGTACTATGTGGTGACTTAAACGTAAATCTACTGGAGTACCCATCAAAATGTGACAGACTACTTAATTTATTTGCAACATTTGACCTTAGATACTTATTTTTGGAGCCAACTAGAATAACTTCACGCTCAGCAACTTGCTTGGATAACATTTACAGTAATTAAAATTACATAGCAAAGTGCTTATGGAAGATCTAGCATCAGTTCATATATCTTGTAGATAATTTAAAAGCCGATTCTACAATGTTTTTAGGTCGTACGCTTGACCGTAAATTGCAATGGGGACCTCACATTTCTAACATAGCAAATAAACTTAGTTCAGCCGCTTTTGCTATTAGGAAAGTAAGACTCTTAACGAACGCTGAAACAGCCCGTATGGTTTATTCTAGCTACTTCCACAGTATATTGTCTTATGGTTTATTATTATGGGGAAGTGCAGCTGATATCCACACAATATTTATTCTGCAAAAACGAGCAATACGTGCTATAAATCGACTAGGACCCAGGGATTCTTTAAGAGAAAAATTTAAAGAAATAAATATTTTGACAGTAGCATCTCAGTTAATCTTTGACAATATCATGTACGCTAGAAAAAACATTCACAATTATGACAAAAAAGCTGATATTCACCCTTTCAATACCAGAAATAAGAATAGCCCCCCTAAACAAGCGGCAAGCGATTATCGTAAACGCAACGCTAACGCCACAAAATGTATGGGATTTGACATTAATATTCGCTAGCGAAGCGATGACTTATGTCAAATCGCATACATTTTGTGGCGTTAGCGCTTACGATGATCGCTTGCCGCTTGTCTATGCGGGCTGTCATAGGTTAGCCAGTAACTATGTATTCACGGCTTCACAAAGCTCAAACACATTTGTGGGACTCGGCATACGTTTTTATAATAGATTGCCTGCTGAAATTCTAGACTTAGGTACCATTTACTAAGTTTAAGGGATGTATCAAAATATATATTATTGAATAAAGGTATATTACTTATTACACAACAAATGAATATTTTAATGACATTCAAGTTTCAACCATGGAAATGATAACAATATAATGATGTTAATTGTAATTATTACCTACTACTATTTCTGTTTCTACTTGATTTGACATTTCATATGCTTATGACATTCATGTTTAATAATTTAATATGTTTAGTAATTTATTTATTTTTATTTTGGACATCTACTTATATTACACTTAATAATGTATTGTAAAATGACAAATTAATGTTATAATGGAGTAATAACTGATGAATTGAATCATGTAATAATAATTCAAAATCAAAAATCAAAAAATCAAAAATCTTTATTTTAGTTAATTTTACAAAACAAGGTGGTGGGGTTCTCCTTTTAAGTAGAACTTGTATTAGGAGAGACCCGCTCTTTCGGTCTAACATAGTGCTAAGTGTTAGTATAATTTAATGTCATAATATTTTCTTTAATTTAGTTTCGAGTGTGTGTTGTGTGTGTGTGTGTGTGTGTGTGTGTGTGTGTGTGTGAGTGTGTGTGTGTATGTGTAGGTGTGTGTGTGTGTGTGTGTGCATTTTCGTGCTCAATTTGTGTTACTGATGTTGTAATAATAAAAATATACTTATTACTTACGTATATTCTATTTTATATATAATTGATTTGTATGTTAGAGTTTGTAATAATTTAATGAATATATTATGTACTATAATATTTATTTATGTAATAATATTAGACCTTCATAAGTGTTACTGTGTGCAGTGTGACCTATGTGAATAAATGATTTTGATTTGATTTATGATGTGAATTTGAGCTTGTACTAGGTAGATCCGAGAAACTGCTCTTAGCAGCGAGACCGCCTACTTGTACATAAGTACATGGTTTTCCTATATAGTGTTTTTAAATTTAAGTTTAGTTTTAAGTTGTATAAATAAATAATTTATTATTCTATTCTAGATCTTTTAGATTCGACGTTTTGGAACTTATGTGCTAATGTAATAATTATAAATCAAAGAAATAGGGACTCTTTTACAAAAAGTATTAATATGACTACTTCCCATGTTTTAAAAAGCTATAAACTAGGACACTGCAAAAAAGGACCACGAATTTTGCGATGAGGTAATGAAATATGAGAGCAGCAGTCATTACGTCGTCCGGCAGTAACTTAAAATACTCGCGGACGATTACAATGATTTATGTCCTAGTAATAGTATACTGTGTACCTACTGTGTTTGTATGCAGATCGGAGTATTGTCTCTCCCGTCGTTAAACTGTTATGGCCGCTGCTAGAGTTTCAGCGAAAACGTTCACGTCATTCTCTTTATTAGGAACATAAAACTCGCTAAAAGAATATAATTATATTTATTACTCACCGTAGCTAAAAATAAAATATTAGCTTGGAAAATTCTAATGAAACTTAAATGGCTGTAATTTTCAGGTTTGCGAAATGAAGTCTTGTACTTACAATTTAGTATTTACTCTTTGCAAAATTTCAGAAATAACGTACTGGAACATTACGATTTATGCGGGATTAAATTATAATTAGTAAATACTATATTTCTTTTGCCAAAAGCTTTAGACTCCAAACATAGAAGATAGAAAGTATTATAAAATATATGCTACTGAGATAAGAAAAGAAAGTGAAACATCAAATTCCTTATCCTTTGTAATTAATCAATATTTAAATATTAATGTGAGTTACATTTGACATACCTATCCAATTAAAGATAACAACATTTCTGCGATTTTTTTTAAATCTACATCATTCATGTTATTATCACAATGTATTTCATTACTCATGTGGTATTTTATGACCGGTGCCTAAATACTGTTTTGAGATATTTAGAGACCGATTGAACGCCTTCTGAAGCTCCTTCCTGATAAATGACGATCAAACAGAAGGAAAATCAAAGTAGAAAATTGTGAAATTATGAGTAATAACCAGCGACTACGCTTGCCTAACGTTAACCTTAAAAAATACCTTCACGAATGTATTCCAAAAATTTAATAGTTTTTTTTTATGACTTACGACGCATTATATTATGAGCATTAAAGATAATCTGAAAGTATTTCAGCACGAAAGCGTCCGCTAGCTCCGCTGACTGGTAGGACGCTATAAAACTTATCTTTACGATGAGTTTCATGAACATAAAACTTTAATTACAAACTAAACGGTTATTTAGTCGATAACTCTTTACTCCGCGGAGCGCGCGGTGTACGCCTATACGGTATCTCGGCGTTGATTTGGCCGGGGCCGATAGCCGACTGAGTACCGAGTAGGAGCTGAGACTAAAGCGATAAACTCATACTTTACGGACGGTCAGCAGAGGAAAATTTCCTTTCCTAACTTAAGCTTTTACCTTACTGAAAATAAAAAAATCTTTACCATAATATAATATACTACATGTACATATACATAGCAGATAGCTATGTAAAATTATAATAAACTTGGAAAGTACCTGTTTATTATTCAGCAATCTGTGTAAATAGGTACACATTTTGTACTATGGTCACTTGTACTAATATGTATTCCGTGCTATGGTCACAGAATACATAATATTAGTAACAACTATGGAGCCACAAACAAGATAACGTAAACGTAACGGAAAAAATCTCGGAAGTAACGTGAAGTCTACTGAGTAATTTTAAAATTTATAATATTGTACACGTTAGTTTCACTGCTTAATTATAATATTATTATCATATAAAACCGCAGTCATTTAAATACAATAAAAATGTATCGGTGGAGTCGCCGATGGAATACAATAAATAATAAATTAAGTAAATATTACACCTGTACACGGATAAAAACCGCAAATAAATCTAATATAGATACCGTCGGACAAGACTTTAATTGTGTTTAAATTAAAAATTAGCGATAGCAGCGGGAGGTATGTGGTGTATTATACTGCGAGCTATCTGTAGATAGCGGAGTTTACGTCGTAGATAGCGCGGCTCCCCGCCCCCCCGCCCGCCCCCCCCGCGCGCCCGCGCTTAATGTATCACATATTATAATTAGCTTTATCTTCTAATTCAATAATTATAAATAATTTATTATGTTATACGAGGCCGAGCGGTCAAGTCGGCCCCGCCCCGAGGAAAACTACGCCGATATATCCCAAATTAAATCGAATTCATCCTCGTAAATAATACATCGACTTATAAATTAATTAATATTAAACCACATCGACGCCTCGCTGCTGATTCTCGACGGTCGTTCGGAGTTCGGACATTTTCCTATTGTAGCCGGGCCCGGGCAGCCCGGGGCCATTATATATGACGACGGGGATATTCCATAAATAGTAACGGCATGTAGGGTACAAAGTTCTTTGAAATCCTTTCGACTAGCATCTGTCTCCGGCGACCTACTTATCGCGCCTAACGAGTATATTGGACAATGGAAATAATTAAATATTTTTGTACACGATTCTCTTATCATCCATATTAAGGCAATTTAGATAAGCTCGCGATTACATTTTATATAACAGCCGTATTAATGTTTTGTTTATATGTAATGTTACGTTATAATTTGAGCGGCTAAATCTGTGTTTTGGTGTTTCGGGTTTCGTAGCGCCGTCGTAGAGGTGCTACGAAACGCGATGTAATAATCATTTTTTTTTCAAACATAATACAATATTATACCTTTCTTTTTACGAATCCAATATTACGATACTACTGTTTTTTGGAGCTAGTTATTTTGTTTTTAGATCTCACGGTGATTTCGGTACTTCAATAAAACTAACATAGTAGGCGTGTAGCTCTGGAATACGACGGAGCCCATATTCCTGCATTGAGTTTCGTCGGGAATCCGTTACAATATTGTGGTGGCGACGGATCGAAGTGGGCTCTGGAGTGTCGGCACAAGAGCGGGCGAAACAAATGATCGCGACACAGTATCGTGTCGATCGCGGGTCGTTATCGCGTCATCAGATGTTCCCGCGATAAGCCCCGCGCCGCCGCCCGCGGTCCGCTGCCGGGAGCTGACAACGTGCTGTTACACGATATACGTTATGCATATTATATCAGCTCAATGGACCTAACAGTTTTCGGAAAAAGTAATTTCTGTCCATCTCATATTCCAAAAATACATAAATCATAATATTATATTTTTTCCCTCATTAGTCATTATATTTTTATGTTACATATAAAAATAAAACGTTAAAATAGATCTTTCGACTTTTTGTATCTTCGTCCTAAATCCACAACAGTGTTTACGTATATATTCATAGAAAGCCAATATAAATGCATGACAATTTTTTAAAACTACTTTGGCATGTTAGTAAAGGGCCATAGTTTTTGGAAATTAACATAAACATAGATTTAATCCACGACCCATGTTGGATCGTAGCATTATAATGACTCTAATGCGGCTCCCGTCCCTTTGTAGTCGGGAGTGTAACACGGAAACACGTTTAAACCTCTCCCGGAATGCTGGAACATCGCCTGGTGTCGGGCCCGCAGCCCCGCACTCCGCAGGCCGCGCCACTCCACACGCCGCTAGAACCTGTTCCGAGCCCGAGCTAATGTGGAGGTAATATACGGCCGGCGGCACTCTACACTCTGCATACTATATACAGTAGAACCCGTTTAAGACGATCACGCTTAATACGATTTCCCGCATAATACGCCATTTTACATGAGTCCCTACAACTTGAGACATGTTTTCATACATTCTTTAACGCTTAATACGATCGCCATCCCGTTTAATACGCCCTAACGGCCAACACATATTGTCTCTTACCTCATCGCCACGGCACTGTGTACCGTCAAATCAGTGGGAATTGAGATGTTGATAGTCGATACGTGCAAAATTACGAACCGCGAGACATTTATAACGCAGACGAATTCGGTTTATTTTTTGAATTGATGCCAGAAAAATCCTATGTTTTCAAGGGAGAGACTTGTCTTGGTGGCAAAGCAAATAAAGAGAGACTGACTGTCCTGGCCTGTGCCAATTTTGATGGGTCAGAAAAGTTACGTTTGCTGGTGATTGGTAAGGCGAAAAATTCACGTTGTTTCAAAAACGTAAAATCGCTTCCTTTAACATATGCACAATCTCGAGCTTGGATGACCGGCATTCGTTTCATCGATTGGTTAAAAGCTCTAAGTCTAGATGATCACTTCCAGATTAAAATATGTAGAGGCATAATTATCTTCATTGATAGGAACACCTACATCCGAAAAAACATAATAAATAATAATACATACGTATGTAGTAGGTTCGTTTTTTTATTTCCCTATATCCCGCATTATACGCTTTCCCGCTTAAGACGCGTTTTTGGTTGAGTCCCTGTGAAATCGTCTTAAACAGGTTTTACTGTATTCATGCAGCTATATTACGTTATATGTTGGTATAACAGCTACACACATCATTGTAATACAGCTAAAAATAAGTGGAGAATATGTGGTTAGAACCACATATTCTCCACTTCTTCTTTTATTATTTATTCTGATCGCATTTACAGTAACTTTATTTTTGTGAGAAATGCAGTTGGCGATAGGTCGCTACAGCTGTAACAATATACTTTGTAAAATATTGGCGTTGGAGCAGGAAAATGAGCGCTAATTGTATACAATTTGAAGGGCGAGCAAATGTAAAGTACTATAATGGACACTGAAAAGTCTACGGGCGTAGATAGCGGGGGCTGGTTATCTGTGTTTTATTACATCTCGCCGCGCGCACTCGCCTCTAATTTATGATTTTTGTTTAATTAACAATCAAACGTTTCGTTGTATAAATTAAACGACCGATGACGTTTGTTATCTGGGAAACTCGTGTAATAAATAAGGACGCGGCCGCTCCGTATGTTTCGATATATCACGCGTCGCGAGCGCTTTTTGAAGATAATTTTAGCGGAGATCGGCCTCCACTCTCGAGCCCCGAGGGTCGCCGGGGTCAATACGTTCACAAATCACGGGCTCTTGCCGAGAATTCATTTTGTTTGTTTCCCTTTTATAATACTTAACCAGGAAAATCAAATTTAGGTACATACCTACTTTATCATTAGGACAGGAGAAAATACACAAAGAACCCTTTACGAGTCTACGGCACACGTCACGACGACGAATGACTGCCGTAAAACTTCTACTTTTGGGTTTCCACTTTATAATATTAAGAAATTTTGCCCAAACATTGTTCGCATAGATATGTGCTCATCACATCTTCCTGAATAACAAACCCATGTCCATTACTGCAACTAAAATATGGGTAGGTACCTACGAATAATAAAAACTAGTAGGTACACATAATATTATATTATTTTCATTAGTTCAGCGCTTCAAGTGCGAAGAGATAATTAACAGACAAAATACAGAGACTGACACACTTTTGCATGGATTTAGATTTTCATTGCATGATATATGTATATTATATTGTTGATAATTTAGCGTTTTGTTTGTTGGATCGGCGTGTTGTCGGTAATCGAAGATAGGCCTACCGCGCCCCGCGGACCGCGATCAGGCGGCAGGCGGCAGGCGGCGGGCGGCGGGCGGCGACACCGGCCGGTGTTGGAACATTTATAATATTGTAATTAAACGTAACGTTGTAACGTTTACGAGTACGTTATCTACGTGAGGTTTACGGCTTACGAGCGCCGTAACTGTACCACATTTAACTATATTACTCGTATTATAAATTATGTAAACGAGCCGGGCCTCGCTAAGTAGGTAGGAGGTATATAATATTCCTGTTCTAGCCAATACTTACTCGAAAAGTATACGACTAAATAAAATCTTTCATCACGGGTATAAAATTTATTGCACTTAACGAGTAATTAAGCTAGAAGGATTTTTAAAAACTTTTAAATATTACTTAATATATTGTATTTGTAACTAAATATTGGGACTTTTCCATGGCTGCGTCTTGCTCCTAACCAATAACTGAAGAGATTTCATTTGGACTCTACAGTAAAGATACTGTTTAACCTATCAGATAAACGAAGATCATATTGTAGTTTGTTTAAGCCAATCAAATTTTCAACTTTTTAAAAGCTGCGGATATAATTTGCGATTGTATTATGTTTTACAAAACAACTGAATGTTACGGAGAAAAGTTGCTTATGATATCATTATTTTTAATTGAGGAATAATTATATCCGCAATAAATAATATTGTAGGTCATAATAAATGTAATATTATATGTAAATTAGTAGCAGCTAGTTAGCGCTACAAGAAGGTGTTATCTAGCGGCTACAATAAAAGTCTAGTAACTTACGACCTAGGTCATACGTTATTACATTATAACTCGGTAATGAAATTCACATTTCAAACGACATTTAAAAATATAAATATTTTAAAAATAACCGCAGGAGCTTCTATACTCGCTGTAGTCAGTATATATCTTCGCGATGCGCGGTCGCACACAACACACAACAATAAAACTTACACTCGACGTTCACAACATCATTAAGTTTTCGTCTACTTACAACATTTACGATGTTACACGAAATTTAACATCTTGTTGGAATTACTCGGTAAATAAAATTTTAATTAACCAATTTAAGTGCAAATTACAAAATAAGAGCTCCGTGGTTATGGTATACGTATGGTAGCGGAGTGGGGCCGCGCCCGCGCCGGTACGGATACACATTACACATCGTATAATATTATACGCTAGCTCAGCTCCTATCTGTTACTCTATCTTATATCTTTAATATACATATATAATATTGTATATATATTATATATGTATATATATATATATATATTCTTGTATATATATTATATATGTATATATATATATATATATATATATATATATATATATATATATATATATATATATATATATATATATAATTGGAATCTCGGAATCGGCTCCAACGATTTTCATGAAATTTAGTATATAGGGGGTTTCGGGGGCGATAAATCGATCTAGCTAAGAATCATTTTCATAAAATGTCATTTTATGTGTGTTTTTTGAATTTTTTGAATACCGAGCGAAGCTCGGTCATATAGCTAGTATATTAGATAGAGTTATAACTCTGTGCTCTATATTCGTGAAGGAAAATTACAACCTAAAATTAGCATTAATTTTAGTCATTTTAAGTTAGCGTCGAATAAAGATTTCTTGGATTTATGCGAGTATCCATGTTTTCATACTAATATTATAAATGCGTACCTAAGTGTGTCTGTCTGTCTGTCTCTCTGTCTGTTTGTCTGTCTCCCACCTCATCACGCCCAAACCGCACAACCGATTTTGCTGAAATTCGGCATGGAGATACTTTGAGTCCCAGCCCCCGGGAAAGAACATAGGATACTTTTTGTCCTGGAAAAATGTACGATTCCCGCGCGATAAACCAGAATAGCTTTGTCCACACTGTGCCTTTCTCTGTTCGTCAAGGGCATGCGTTATAGCGCAGTCAACAGCGATCGTGAGGCATGCCCGCGACGCATGCCCTCTGACCGTATCCAAAACTTCAAAAATGAAAATGTTGACGTTGCGTTCGTTGACGCATTCAATTATTGAATGCGCCAAAACGAAAGTTGAATGAAAGAAGATGACAAAAATTGAAGACGAAAGCGCCTAGTGTGGACATAGCTTTTTGGTGCAACGGAGTTGCGGGCGTCATCTAGTTGTTTATAGTTATAAACGCCTAGGGATTTTAGTCGCGGAGCATTACTCCTATTCCCGCGAATCCCGAATTCCCGATGTTTCGGCTACAGCTATTCTACACAGAGTGCCCTGTCAGTGTTCCGCCGCAGCCGTGTTTTATACTCGTATTAATGTAAAATGCCAACCATAAAATTTTAGTTCACCAAAGGCATGAAGGCATTTAATTTTTTTCATTACATAATAATAGTAGTAAGTTATGTTGCGGTGAACTTAGCTCGCGAAGATTTCCTTAAACTTATTTATTCTGTGTTAATGTAAACATGTGGTAGTATGAGCTTGCTTGTAGGAACGATAAACTAAGAGTTAATCATGGAGTTATAGACCCGGACTCCGGAGCAATTAGTTTAGCTCTTTTAAACCATCTCGTGTGAAGTCGACACAGTCTGGCGATTTTGGACCTTGGTCCCTAAAAATAAATACATCCAATAATGTTTATACGATACGGCATACCTAGAACTCGGATATATTTCCGAAATTATTTCAAAAACCCATTATTAAGTTCATAAACACAATGATTTCACACTTAGAGCGGTTATCGATTTGGTTTGTTGCTGGTTGTTGGAAAGTTTGGTTGTGGTAGTTAAAAATTGTTAGAAAATTGGACAAAAAGATGCGACTACTTTGAAACCTTCTAAATATTATAGTTATTAGTATTCTCACTTAAACTGGAATCAACTATTTGAATCCTACATTAAAAATAGTAGAGTCTATACCTAATATCTTAATAATATGTTCTCGAATAATATTATTCCTCTCTTGCTATAAAAACGAATCACCTCTTGTCGCACTAACCTAAAGTATTTGATACAAAGTGACCGAGCCGAAATAAAAGGACGTAATGCTCCAAATTAGTGAATGATTTCGACGCGGCCCAGACTCGCCGCTGCTCGGGAGATAAGCGCCAGACGACTTTTGTTTCACCGTCCGATCCACCTTAATGAGAGATTATAATTACAGATCATTAGTCCTCCGAGCCCGACGATGAGCGACTGTAGCTGCTGTATGGCCGGACGAGGAGGCCAACTCGACGTATTGCAGTAAGCAGTAAGCGTCCGACGGCCCTGCGACGGATTTTTTTAAAGTTCTTTCGAGTATCCACTGGAGCCGAGTACGTTTAAAGTTTATAGAATTACGGATTACTGAAAAGTTGCAGTTATGTCATAAATGTTTAAAGATTTTAAGAGTAGCCGTCGCAAACTAGTAGGTAAGCAAAGTATGTTATTCGAAGCTGATATTATTATATAAACCTAGTAAGTTGTTACCTGCTAGAAGAGCCGCTATTGCATTTCTCTTGATGACCATGCTGTTGCGAAAATACTTATTCATGTATCGCAAAAATAATTTTGGAGGATTAATTGCTAGGCATAATGCAAATAGCAAGGTTTTTCACGAGATAAATGATTTATTGTCTTGGCTCTACATTCAAATAAAATATGTTAGAGACAATAAGTTTCTACTTTTTGTCTAGGTTACAATTACATATACCTACCTACATCAAAAGTGGATTAAAAAAAGTAAAAACAATTTAGGAACTTGATGATGTGTCATTTGGCTGAAGCTGTGACTTTCTGGAGACTGCTTGGATTTGCCTGGGTATACCTAAGTGCTAGCCGGGCACCGGAGCGACCGCCGACTGCCGAGTGCCGGAGTCGTCCCGCAGGCGCGCGGTGGTCGGCGACGGCGCGGCGCTGCTCACGAATGTGGACAGCATTCCGCCGCGCCGTAATGGTGCCCTTTAATAAATCGAGACCCCGAGATAAGGCGCCGGCTGCTTTGTACCGATTCTATTATTTCATGATCCGATAAAAAAGGAGTAAAGCCTCGGCCTAAACGCAGGAATGTCGGGGAGTTCGGCGGGCGCCGGCGCCGGGCGCATTAGCCGCGCGCCCGCGACATCGCTTACACATTAGCCCTCCGCGCGCCGCCGCCCGCGCCCGAACGACGCAACCGCCCCGCCGCCTGCGAGCCGATCTCGACCCTCGCCCCGGGCCGCAGGGTCCCAGGCCGCGAAGCCGCGAGGAGGACTTGCGTCGCGGAGAGGTTCGGGCCCGGAGAAGCGGCGCGGCGGGGAACGGCACATGTGACTATTGCTGCACGCGACCATCGCCCCTCGGCCGGGGATGCACGGGGTGGTTTAGCGTGCAGGGGATCGGGCGCTGGCGCGCCGCAGCCAACGGGCTTCTCCCGCCCACTTATCGAGCGGACACTTTGTGCGGGTGTAATATATCAGCGGC
Source organism: Polyommatus iphigenia (assembly GCA_963422495.1). Classification (NCBI taxonomy): domain Eukaryota; kingdom Metazoa; phylum Arthropoda; class Insecta; order Lepidoptera; family Lycaenidae; genus Polyommatus; species Polyommatus iphigenia. Next base: position 27,668,954 of record OY730181.1, on the reverse strand, counting down.
GGCCGGCGCCTAATGAGTGCCCCCGGCCCCCGACCCCCGGCCCGCAGCCCGCGGCCCGCCGGCTGCTTATCTCGGGGCTGGACCCGCGGGACTGGACGTGAGAACTGTCAGCGACAGCAGCGGAGTCCTCCTCGCCCTCAAACTGTAAAGAGTGACCAACCCCGCGTGGCAGGGCTAGTCTACATGCAGATAATTTTAATTAACAGATAATTACATCCACTCATCTGCTACTATTGCTGCCAGCCATAAAACTATAGTATGAATAATTCGTAACTGTTATCCTTTCAACTTCTCGATAATAGATGAAAACATCTATTATCGATATATGAACGACATATCTAGACTAAAAAGTCTAGGTATGTCGTTCATATATTCTGAGGTCTGAGGTCAAATGACTGGCCTCTCTACAGGATATCTTGATTGGATACAATAAAACATAGTATTTGAATGTCGTACATGATATTGGAGATTGCGTATTTTATTTTAAGATGATATTATACCTATATATTTTTGTGAACCCACGCTAGTGAACACAAAATGACCACAAAACCAAAACCCGTCGGTAGTAAGTAGTGACTTATTAAATAACTGAAATATTTAAAAAGGACTGGTAAACTACAATCCCACCAAAAACATACCTGTTAAAATAGGGCCTAGTTCCAATAGGCTAATTTTTGGCCTAAAAAAAGAGTTGAAATCTAATCCAATGCCAAGTTCAGATGCACTTCATCAATCATAATCATCTTCATCAACAGCCTGATCCATAATACTGCTAAATTTAAACTTAGCAGGCTAATTAAATTCTATAAATATTATCTAATTATATAATTAATCAAGTGTTACGTAGGTATAGCACAAAAACCTGCCAAGTTCAAATTTAGAAGCATTATGGATCAGGCTGTTGATGAAGATGATAATGATCGGTGAAGTGTATCTAAGCTTGGCATCGGATTAGATTTCAACTCTTTTTTTTGGCCAAAAATTAGCCTATTGGAACTAGGCCCTATTTTAACACAGCATGTTTTTGGTGGGATTTCAATACTTTTTTTCAAGAAAATATTATACCTATGTTTTCTTTTTGTGCCACGCCTGATATTAACAATAGCTTCGATAGATGCCGCTAGTGGTATTTGTTAAACTATCAATAGAAGCCAAATTTTTAAGTAAACAGTATTTATTTATTAAGCTATACAGTGTGTATTATATTAATTTATACATGACAATATTTTATATTCCCCCCCCTCTCCTCCTCCCACCCTCCTCATCGTATTCTCATTGTATCACTAGTGCATAAGAATTTTTATCTCAATTTCGTAGATGAGCCGACTCACGCTTGACTGATTTCTAAAATTTATTAATTTTTTGTTAATCTACATATAACACATGACCTGTGTGCCAAATTTCATAACACTAGAACAATTAGAAGTGGCCTCTAAAGTTCGTAGATGAGGCGACTCACGCTTGACCGATTTCTAAAATTTCTTATTTTTTTATTAATCTACATTCTAATTCTACATATTATAACACACGACATGTGTGCCAAATTTCATAACGCTAGGGCATTTGGAAGTAACCTCTAAAGTTCGTAGATGAGCAGACTCACGCTTGACCGATTTCTAAAATTTCTTATTTTTTTGTTGTTAATCTACATAATATTATTATAAAACACGACCTGTGTGCCAAATTTCATAACGCTAGGACATTTGGAAGTAGCCTCTAAAGTTCGTAGATTTGCCGACTCACGCTTGACCGATTTCTACAATTTCTTAATTTTTTGTAATCTACATATAACACACGACCTGTGTGCCAAATTTCATAACGCTAGGACAATTGGAAGTGGCCTAGAGGTTTTGATTTCCGGTCAGTGAGTGAGTGAGTGAGTGCCAAAATTAGCTATTTTTACAGGGGCATATTTCAGGATCTATTAAAGCTATATCTATGAAATTTGGTATACTGCGTAAGTACTAGTATATAATTATGTAGGTATAATTTTATCTTTGCACTTGCAATAGACACTGAGCTACAGGGGTCAAAAGTGCGTCGAAACGGTTCGTGTAAATAGTGCACGGCATGCGCGCGGCCTGCTGGAACTAGGCCTGCGCACTTCCGTGCGCTTTGATTTTTACCTAATTATTTTTTTTATATAATATAATGAACCACACTTTCGGAACCCGCCAGGATAAAACGGAAATAATTTATTGTAATTACTGTAAGATACGGAATACCCTACATTCCTGTTTAGTACCTACTGAAAATTTAATGAAGAACTTGTATAGGTAATATGTATAAGAGAATTAAGAGAAGGTGGTAATGTGGCTTAATAACAATAAAAGGATATGGGCGAACAGCCCATAGACGGCTCCAATTTTATAAATAAAAAAAATGTGGCCCCCCACTTTGTTTATCAAGCATTATTTAAAAAATATAGGAGTCAGAAACCTAAACAATACATTATGGGACTTCTTATTCATTTGTTTAAACAGGTCTTATTAGAAAATAAATAAAACTCGTGCAGGATAATCAAAAGTTTTAATTATTCTTAATCCATCACATTTGGTATTTTGAGATCAAGTGCTGGTAATGTGTTATGTGACCTCCCGGGGATGTCACATTAAATGTGTTGCACAAGTGATACTTAACGGCAAAAATCACAAATGTAATAGTCACCTTTAGAGCCTTCACAGGCTACATAGCCCATTAGTCAAAAATTTGATACTGTACCCACGGCTCTCCAGCTCTGTCATTGCACCCACATTACGACCAAGATGAGGGGGCCAAATTACAATTATTCCTAATATATTTAAACAAATTCCGTAGGAGAACAGTTTGATGTATCCAATGTTTGAACACAAAAGCCAAATATTTCTGTTTCTTAACAACTATCGACACAAAATCACACACACTTTAAAGCATTGATTCCCAAAGTGGTCCAGGTGGACCCCCAGGGGTCCACGGGATGCCGAAAGGGGTCTACGCTTGCGTGGAAGAAAAATGGGGGTCCACGAGTCGTTAACGGGGGTCTATAAAAATTAGGTGACTTCTCTTATGAATATAGATAGACAATATTATATTACTTAGCAGATTATAATAACACAGAGCGAAGAGATAAGAAATAAGTAAAAGTTTGGTAATTTTTAATGTTAAATAGCTACAAAACAAGAAAATATTTGCGTACACTTTTTACCACTCCGAAGTGGAAGCTTATTGGTTCCTTGTACTGTGAGTTAAAAACTTACAATACAAAAAAGTAAACGTCCAACTGTTGGATGAATACGTCGCTTTTTAGACTGCCCTTGAACTTAGACTTAACCACCGGATCCAGCAAAATGTTTAAAGTGGTCTATGAGAAAAGAAGTTTGGGAACCTCTGCTTTAAAGTTTCGCCGGTCGCAAGTTTAAACTCGATCGAATGACAATCGAACTTGACAGCCTCTGTTGGATTTGTATGGTGCTTAAATTAGTAGCATACCGCGAGCATCCCGTTCCACCAAAATTATACTGGATAGCGTTGTTAAAACATTAAAATATTGAAGGGGGCCAATATATTATGTGCAGGGGCCATTACCACCTTTTCCCTAGTGTAATAGATTGTACTACATACATACTTTACATACATACTGTAGGCACTAGGCTCTTGATGGAATATCATGTTAAACACTAATAAAACACGATTAACTTGCACTTTTTCTACATATTTTTTTCAATTTTAATGAAAAATTACTACGGTTCATCCGGTTTTATAAAACAAACAATTAATATAAAAGGGTAAATATTCCAGAAATAATCCCCGAAGTAAATATACAAGATAAACTTACGAAAATACTTACAAGTTTTATACTATTTTGTATGTACAATAATCGTACATGGAAGGCCTTAGAAAAAAGTTCATAATTTTATTGGTACTTCTCACGTAGAAAACAATAGAGTGGGAAATTCAGTATTTAAACAGATTTGCTTGAACACAGCGAAAACTGTTGTGTATTGATTTTTTTTTATTTGTAACACAAAACAGAATACAGCCTATTGGCTGTATACGCTACTATTGTGTCAGATAATCAATGAGGAAAAAATATTTTGTAGGTTCTGGAACCCAGCCTAACCTTACATATCTTAAAAAAAAACGGCCAAGTGCGTGTCAGACTCGCGCACGAAGGGTTCCGTAGCATTAAAGAGCGGAAGTAGGCATAACGTTTTGTTTGTTGTATTGGTCGAGCCTCCCTTAAATACTTATTTTATCTTAATTTTATTATTAATTCGACGACCTCTGTGGCTCAGTTGGTGAGCTGTTGGTAGCTCAAGCCGGGGGTCGTGGGTTCAAATCCCGCCGACGGAACAAAAAGTTGTCAAAGTTCCTGGGTCATGGATGTGTATTAAATTTGTATATCATATACCTAATAAAAATCTTAAATATATTATGTAGGTATATTGTATAGTATAAAGTATTAAATATATTTCCGTTGTCTGGTACCTGTAACACAAGTCCTTCAGGTACTTAGCATTTGGCCAGACCGTAGACCTAATAATAATAATTGTGGTCCGGCATGCATACGATTGTGATCTCGTTTGAAACTTAATTTAGTGAGTTGATGATTATAGAGTCAACTGTCAAGAAGGATAATATTATGCCTTTTATTACCATCATAATCTGAATTGTTCAATCTACGACCAACTCCTATTAAGTAGTTAAAAAAAATGTGTTAAGGCGACGCGATGCCTTGATAATATGGCTGTAGCGATATTTATTTTTCTCAGCAATGTCTAAAGCTAAGAAATTAAAGTTCATTGTCAGTATTCATCATATCTTTGTCTTTGAATTAATAGCATAACACGATTGGTCAACTTTTATAATACAGAATAATCAATGAAAAAGACCTCTTAAAAAAAGGGATTCCTATTTTGCCAACAGAGGAGAGTGATTTAAGCTTCCAAAATTTGTAAGTATATAGATTGGTTCAAGCATACACTTTAATTTGCGCATAGCTTATATGAAATGTATTTATGGTTTTTAAATTACGCGACAAAAACCATTTTGTCGCTACGCCCTTTCTATTTTTTGTTGTTGCTTGTTTTCTATGAGAGGCCGGGCCGGCCTCTAATAGAAAACAAGCGATCTAAAATATATCCAATACAGGTTTTTAAATTTAAACGCGGCGTTACCTAAAAAGACAAAATGCTCGTCTCATCTTATATATTACTAGCGACCCGCCCCGGTGTCACACGGGTATTAAATATATAGCCACTGAAAAAATGATTAAAATCGATAGCCTATGATCCTTCACGTGGTCTACACTCTATTTCTTATCTGTGCCAAATAATATAAAAATTGCTCCAGTAGTTCGCGAGAGAAGCCCTTTCAAATAATTTCCCCCGTTTTTTTCCCACATTCTCATATTAGTCTTAGCGTGATAAAATATAGCCTATAGCCTTCCTCAATAACTGGGCTATCTAACACTGAAAGAAATTTTCAAATCGGACCAGTAGTTCCTGAGATTAACGCGTTCAAGTTAGCCCTTTCAAATAACTTTCCCCGTTTTTTCCACATTTTCCTCTATTTCTTCGCTCCTATTAGTCTTAGCGTGATAAAATATAGCCTATAACCTTCCTCGATAAATGGGCTATCTAACACTGAAGAAATCAAAATCCGTTGCGTAGTTTTAAAGAATAAAGGGAACAAAGGGACATGAGGGAAAAAAAAGCGACTTTGTTTTATAATAAGTATAGAAGATGTCACCGTAAGTTTGTAAACACCGCGAGATTGTAATATGACGAAGTGATGGATTGTAAACAACCAGTTTTCCGGTGATTTTAAATTAATTATATCGTATTTAAAATAACTTCAATTGCCTAAATATTTGATGTATAACATTGAATAAAATTGAGATATATTTAAAGTGCAGTTTGAATGATAAATTAGGTTAATTTTAATAACCAAACATTCAAACAGCACTTTAAATATATCTCAATTTTATTTTATGTTATACATCTCATACCATTTGGCATTGAAGTTATTTTAAATACGAAATAATTAATTTAAAGTCACCGGAAAACTGTTTGTTTACAATCCATCACTTCGTCATATTACAATCTCGCGGTGTTTACAATCTTACGGTGACATAATATTTAAAATTCTCGTGTCACAATGTTAGTCCACGTACTCCTCCGAAACGGCTTCACTGATTTTAACCAAATTTTATAATTATGCATATTCAGTGGGTCTGAGAATCGGCAATATATAATATATAAAGCTATACTTATCAATATATAAAGTACCCAGTAGGGTAGGTACTTTATATATTGATAAGTGCATTTGTTGAATAAATAATAGTAAATTATTACAACCTGAGACTGACGGCGACCATTGTTTGTGCGACGAGATAGCGATCGACGTTGCCATGGAGACATACTTATTTAGTCACTTGAATAAAATAATATGGGCAAAATACTTTATATTATGGCAAAGCAACGTTTGCCGGGACAGCTAGTATCTATATAATTATAATGAATTTCAACTTGGTAGTATATTATGTATAATGAATTTCAACTTGGTAGTCTCATTAAAACTCGAGACATTAGTTCCCCTAATCCCCTGGCAGTGCAAACAAGGGCGGCCCTCCGAAAAGCTGCATTGCAGAGGCGGGAGGTCTCCCTGTTTTAGATTAAGGCGCACACAGGGTTGAGAGGGAATGAGAGTGTTGACGAATTAGCCAAGGAGAAGGAAACCTGACTACGATCTGTGTCCTGTTTCATTCGTCAAGCGTATTTTGAGAGAGGATACGATCGAGGAATGGGACAGGAGATACGAAGCCGGAAGGACGGCTGGAGTCACGAAACTCTTTTTTCCAAGCGCTGCTGCTGCATACGAAATAGTCAAAAAGATAGACATCACACACCACACCACACAGATACTGACTGGTCACGGCGGATTCGCCTTCTATTTGCACAGATTCAAGTTGAAGGAGGATCCGTCGTGCCTGTGCCAGCCAGGAGTTGAGGAGACGGTTCCTCACCTGTTACTCGAGTGTCCAATTTTTGCTAGCAATATATATGATATTGAGCAAGAATTGGGCACATCGATGACGGGTGAGAATCTGCCTGCCATCCTGCATGCCTATTCTGTATCGTACATTTTGTGAGTTAATCACTGAGTTAGTAACGAAACGGAGGAGTGAGTAACGGAAAGTGTCACTTTTGTATTCACTATGCACAAGTTACCAACTGATTTGGCACGGTTTCTAACCAAATCTTAGTTAATAACTTTTAGGGCAGAGGCATGCATTTTGCCTTATATTTTGCTATCGATAGTTCCTCACTACCATTAAATATGTATTCACTAAAGCAAAATAACAGTTCATAATTACAAACTCAATGAAGTGACTAACCCATTTTTAACAACTGCTAAAGAGTAGTTGTTTTCGTGCGTTGTATTAAGTTATAAAGATGGCTCACGCTCTATTAATTGTATATGCAGAAGAAATGCGTAGAAAAAAGTGTTGGCGCATCCAAAGGCGCAGATTGCGGGATAAATATAACCCGATGGATCTGCCGGAGTCGGGATTTATTGCTCACTTTCGGCTCAACAAAGCTGGCTACCAATTTAAGGTGACCATACGTCCCGCTTTGGGCGGGACAGTCCCGCTTTCAGGCAGTCTGTCCCGCTGTCCCCCGCGAGGCCGAAATTGTCCCGCTTTTGCAAACAGACCAAACGACAACAATTTAAAAGTATTTTTGCGTTTGCATTTTACAACAAACGTGATTATTCTGCTATATTGTGCCAAATAACAAATATAAATCGCTCCAGTAATTCGTGAGGAAAGCCCTTTCAAATAAATTTTCCCGCTTTTTCCTCATTTTCCTTTGTTTTTCGCTCCTATTAGTCTTGGCTTGATAAAATATAGCCTAAAGCCTTCCCGGATAAATCTAGAACTGACATAATTTTTCAAATCAGACCAGTAGTTCCTGAGATTAACGTGTTCATACAAACAATCAAACTCTTCCGCTTTATAATATTACTAGCGACCCGCCCTGGCGTCGCACGGTTATAAAATACATACCAAGCCACTGAAAAAATGATTAAAATCGATAGCCTATGATCCTTCACGTGGTCTACTTCTTATCTGTGCCAAATAACATAAAAATTGCTCCAGTAGTTCGCGAAATAAGCCCTTTCAAATAATTTCCTCCGTTTTTTCCACATTCTCCTATTAGTCTTAGCGTGATAAAATATAGCCTATAGCCTTCCTCAATAAATGGGCTATCTAAGACAGAAAGAATTCTGTATTTGTCCCGCTCTGACAAAAAAAAATAATGGTCACGTTATACCAATTAGTACTAAATGATGTCATAGAACATCTCCCAGCCAGGCGAAGAAACACAGGAGTAAGAAAGGAGCTAAAAGTATGTACTTATTTATTAGTAAAATTATCAATTTTCATTTCCCTACTTTTATGTTTGCTTAACTTATTAACTAATAAGTACCTTTTCTTGTCTACTGACTACTTCAGTCTTCACGTACGGTACTTTTTACTATTGAAAGTACTAGCAACGTTACATTTTTAAGCAACTGGGTCCTACCAGCGGCCCAGTGGGCTATCAATATTCCACACAATCTCGCTCATACAATACCTTGATTTACTCTGTACTTAATTCAGAAAAATAGCTTGGTCGCAGGTATTTCTTCCCTAATCGTCAAATAAGGAATAATATCAATAAAAGCAATAATAAACAAACGCATAATATAACATAATTATCTTTTTTTTCAGATTTCCATTGGAGAAGAATTAACCAAAAGGAGCTCATCAAAAAATCTTACTGTATTTAATTACTCACCGAGGATTATTTATATGAAGCGAATCCTTGGAAGAATTAATTTTTAAGAGCCAATGTAAAACAGTGATTACATAAAATATGTGCTTGTAAGTTAGTCTGTAAAGAACTTAAAGTTTTGAAAAAAAAGTTTTGAAAAATAATTAATTAACAGTATCAATCAGTCTTTTAGACATTTTTCCTTAGCTTGTTAATCATTAAAATGTTTCTTCAATAAATCTTTATGCACCATTATCCTAGACAAAAATAAAAGATCAAATTGATGAAATGAAATTACTAATCTGACTTAAGACATTTTAACTAGCTTTACAAGCATTATAAATAAATACTTGTACAATAAATAGCATATAACATAAATAAAATATACACTTGTGACTTGCTGTACCTTGACGTGCCAGCAGCTCTAGTTAGGAATAATTAATTTATTATGAAGAGAGGAAAAGCTTATTAAATTGTGATTAAATTCAACTTTTCAAAAACCAAATAAATAAAAATATTTACTCTTCTATGACACAAGTGACAATTAATCTGTGACTTTGACAAGCAATAGTTGATAACTTAAGTCCACAGACAACAATAAACAGTTAACCGAATAAATTAAAAGGTTCTGACATTTTATAATGTACTCCTCCACAGACGGTACTTTTCAATTTAGCCGAATTACAGTCGATAAATTTGCGTCAATTGAGTCATTTATAATATTAGTAGGGATGTGTAGGATATAAAATATATGAATATGTTGGTTAATATAATATTAATTAATTATATTAAAGTTAATATAATAATAGGTATAAATTTGTTGGTAAGTATACGTTTTATAAGCTGTTGCTGTTTAAAAATCGTAGGCGCTCGAATAATATCAATCAGTATCATCATAGGTAGGGTATGTAGGGTATTAGGTATCATGCAAAATATAATAGTAATTTGATTAAAAGTTAAAACCTAAAATTGATTTTGATGAAACTTGCAATTTTCCCTAAGTTGAACAATACCTAATTTAAAACTTAGTATACAGTAGGTAGGTACTTACATACAACAAAAAAAGATATTTTGTTCAGACGCTGATATACTTCATAATATAGTATATATATATGAAAACTGGGCAGTTCTGGAATTATTACATACCTACACACAGCTACGGGTCGAATTGATAACCTCATTTTTTAAGATGGTTAAAAATGTTTTTAAGGGAACGCCCGAAATCTTCTGGCGTTGCCTAAATAGTAAATAGATAAAATACTTATTTGAAACAATTAAAATATATTGTCAGTCAGTCAGTCAGTCAGAAGGTATAACTTTATAAACATCATTAGGATTATGCTCACATTCACTAATCATTCAGGATCTTTTTTGGCAGATTTTTTTACTTTAGCGAAAAATTATATTAGAAACCTCAAAATCATTTTTGAAGGCCTATCCATAAATGCCTCACACCGCACATATTGTATGGGTTTGACGAAAACAAAAATTGTATAAAAAAAGATAGTTTCGGAGAAAAGTGGCTGTGACATACGTTCAGACAGACAGACGGATAGGCAGACAGACAGACAAACATGAAAAATCTATATAATATGGGTTCTGTTTTTTTTGCCTTATGGCTACGGAGCCCGAAACAAACTACATGATGAGTAAAGACGGCAAGAAAGGTTAGAGATAAAAGAAATATCGAAAATTCATAATAAAATCAAATGTATTCAACAATCAACCTTTTTTAATAATAAAACACAGTTTTCAATCAGAATGCAGTCTAAGTATAATTTTTAAACAAAAATTTTGCGTACTGTACAACTACTGCCATCTATTGGTATACGACAAAAGTCTGAAACCAAGACCGAAACTAACTAAATGATAAGAGAAGGCAAGAAAGGTTAGAGATAAAAGAAATATCGAAAATTCATAATAAAATCAATTGTATTCAACAATCAACCTTTTTAAAAATAAAAAAACAGTTTTCAATCAGAATGCAGAAGTATTTTAAACAAAAATTTTGCATACTTTACAACCACTGCCATCTATTGGTATAGCTAGCTAACACTGGCCAACAGCTAACGACATCAACAACAAAACACGTTCTGAGAACTAATTTGTCACAAACATTATAATTATTGTGATAAGGACATAATAATATTATTATCATTAATATACTTGATTATGGAATAACTTCATATTAGGGGTAAATATTTAGAAAAGTAAGATATTAACTTACAAAACATTTGTCATAACGCCATCTAGTAGCTCAGTTTAGAAACATTATTTAATATTTTATTTCACGAACATAATCATAGATGGCGTAGGTGGTTTCATTTCACATAAATTACACGTAAACTGTTAGCTTGACGTGATCTAATAACTGATAAAAATTAAAAAGCCCAGATTGCTGAAAAGTATCAACTTACCCGGGACTCGGGAGCTATAATTATATTATTGTAAGAACATGATGGCTTAAAATGATGCTTCACTTGTTTTAGCAACACAAATTGTTAACAGACAAATTGGGTATTTTGTGTCCCTTATGTACCTAGAGTTCATTGTAAAGTCGTAGTCGTGTTTCATGTAGTGACCGGGTTTTTGTATTTAAATATAATATAGTAGGTCATAGGTGTCTATTCGTATTTTTGTAGTTTTTGGAAAAAAGCCTTCCTTCTGTATCTCATTTTAGTTAGAGATTAACGTAGAGCTACAATAATATAATCAATAGGTATACTTTATTATTTTAATAGCATTTCAGCTTCTTACTAAACTCAATAGACTAGTAGTTATAATTAATAATTCTAATATTTTGGCATATTAAAACACGCCGTGTCCTATTGTGTTGTAGAACCATTGGAACAGAATTTCACCTACAATGTGGAATAGCACCTCGCAGGAGAACTACATTTATTGTGATTGGGTTTTCGCAGGACTTTTAAAAAGCCCAAGAATATATTTCATAGGCATCCAAAAGACAGTATTAAAACGGGGTTTTCCTGTTAGGCTGGATCACAAGAATTACAATTTCAGGACTTTGTTGCGGACCGATTGCCCCAAAGTATGCATGAACATTTTGCTCAGATGAAAAACAGGATGGCTTAATACCAGGTAAACACCAAATAAAACTCGGCAAGATATTTATTAAATTACAAATTTTCATCACACACACTATGTACAACACACGCACACTCAGACGTGACACACACACTTCAGTAGATAATAATATAAATATATTAATAAATTCGTAATCCGATAAACGACTTAACTCTTATCGTTTATAATCGCCATTAACTAATTACGTACAATAGGTAATAAGTATTGTCCAATTCTTATTTCTTACAGGTAATTTACAGGGCATGTAAAAATTTAAAATACGTTAATTAATAAGGGTATCGATACCAGTAAATCTTTATATGATAGGCTTATTTTTTACTTAGACGCGTTATACTAGACCCAGAATCGTAGGACGATGACGTAAAACTTCTTATTAAAAAGTAATGTTTCATGTCGCATCATACGATTGTCACTTGAGCACAACTGTCACCTTAATTCATGAAGCCCCAAGCGGCCACATCCGGCCGCGATAACAATGAAAAATTATTGTGTCTCGTTTTGCCACGACTGATGGGTTTAGTAAAAACCCGCCCCAAAAGCTATTCCTTCACAATAACATAACTATTTGTCCGTTCAAAATTTGATCGGCACACAAAAGCAAGCTAATCAAAAAATATAATTACACTATCATGACTGTGCTTCGCACTTTTAGTTCGATATAAAGAATCTAGAATTTTGAAGTATTTTCAAAATACTTATACTGTACATTGTACAAATTATATTTTAACAGCATAGCGCGATGGGATTGCTGGTGAAAATTTTGTAACATTTTGTAAAATTTTGTAGTAGGTATAAAACACGTGATCGAAAAAATTACAGTTTTAACAATTTAAGGTTGAAACATTTTTCGTAACTATCGGAGATCTCAAGGTGATCGACATTCGTATTTCGTATTGATAATATAATGCTACTTACTGATAATAATCAAGGCTTCAAAATATATTTATCTAGATTTAAACTGGTATTTACATTTGTTTCTCTACTAATATACTACAGGAATGTATAACGGTATGGTCCCGAAATTTACAATAATTGTAGTGTTCTTGTACTGACACTATAGTTTTATCTATAAATAAGTCATAAAATATTACGTTGTACTCAATATCTTCTAAGCTATCTCTAAATATAGCAATATTTGGTTTTATAATTGGCACTAAATGGTAAGTCTTAAGTTTTTTCCTCTAGCAAATAACTACACTCAGTTCGAAGTTAATTCAACTCGGACTGTAAACCTTACGTCGTCGGCATAGAGGTGTAGTCGGAGGTTAAACAACTCTAAACGATCTGGACAAACAGGTGAGAGCGAGATATTAAAGCCACAATATAAACACATACAGAAGACCATCTCACTAGGAGAACAACCCGATTCGGTTGCACATAATATTAGCACGATTTCAGAGTATTAACTTGAAGCGGCGAAATAATGCACATAGCACGTGAGTTAAACTCATTTATGTTTTGAGCAAGCAAGATCCACCCGCTTGAGTGAGTCTGCTGTATTATATGTATACTGTGCTGGAGCTCCACGTCGGCACGGCGTTATCTCCCGTGTTTGCTCCCCGCAGGCCGCGCCGCACCGCGCGGTTACCAACGCTCCGGCGCGGCGCGGGATCACCGATCGTTTACAATGTTTGTCCTCGCTGTGTAATGTGGCTTATAATAATTATAGCAGCTCCAGGCATCTGAGCATTTGTAGAAGTACATCGCCGAGTTGACAAAGTATTGCGTAATACTAGCATCGTTTACGATAGTCATTGTTGGGACAAATTTACGGCTGAGCAGCGCATTACATGCGATTCGATCAGAACTTACATTAAGCTTTGGCCGGTCGAGAGACTAAAATTAGCGGGGACGTCGCCGTCCCTCCTTCGACAAATATTTGGTACTCTAGCCGATGAAGATACTCGGGTAATCCAGGAGCTCCCTAGAAGCTCCCGGATACTATTATAATTTAAAATTTTCGAGATGGAGCACTAAGACTAAGCGTGAGACGAGCGACTTCCCCGTGCAGTGCGTCCGCTGCCGGGTCCCGGCGACGCGGCGCGGCGTTACGGCGGGCGGTAGTGCATCGCGGACGTCGACGCCGGCCGCTCTAGCGCTGATACCCTGCAACACACGTGCGCGTTAGTCGCCAGCCGGAACACCGAGTCCGACACAGATTAGACAGGAGCGAAAGCGATTAGTGCAAGTGCGGGTGCAGAGATAGCCGGAGAGAGCCGGAGAGAGCCGGAGATACGCGCGCTACTCACATGTCCTGGCGGCCGGGCAGCAGCAGCAGCGGCGCCGCGCCCGCCCCCGCCCCGCCGCCCCCCGCGCCGCCCTCCACCGCCGCGTACAGCGGAGGCAGCACCTTGTGCGAGTGTGCCTCCACTGCGCACACACACACACGTAACGTAAGCGTAAGTTACGCGGTCACTCGAACGTCGAGTCGCCTCCAAGCGAACGATCGACGCTTGCATATTAAACTGAGCATCGTGCAAACGTCCCTCTACAAGTCGAGGGACGTTTGGACGTTTGGACCCCCGCCCCGCTACTCACCGGCCATACCGCCGCCGGGCCGCCCCACGCCGCCGCCCATGCTCTTGGGCTTGCGCTTGCGCGTCTGGATGCCGTCCTTCTTCATGCTCAGCGGCCGGTTGACCTGCGCACACACAAAGGAAGCGAATGACGCGGGGAACTCCTCGTAATCGCTATCATCCTTTACATAAGCGTATCTCCGCGAGATAATTGATAAAAGATTATTTATCTCATTACGAGTATTCGGGGCCGCGGTGATAATTCTCTATCGGTCGGCAGCCCGAGTTATCTCGGGAGATTAGATGAGACCCTGTGTTTTGATTTTTTATACGGGTCCAATATTTGCCGAGGAGTTCCCTGATAACCGGCGGCGGCGATTAGATACCCGCGGTATCGGCGCGCCGTCGCCCGCCGCCCGCCGTCGGCCACAGTCACGGGGTACTCACGTTGTGCAGCTTGTAGTAGAGGCCGCAGGCGTTGCAGACGGGCTCGCCGTTGTTATTGCGCCGCCACAGCGTGGTATTGGAGGTGCGGCAGTTGGCGCACGTCACGCCCACGCGCCGGTTGCCGTTCGTCGGCTGTTGGACAAAACGGCCGTCAGTGACCTACCGAGGAGGGGCATTACGGGAACTTTATTTCGGTGAACGTTCGCTCCGGCGGAGAAGTCAGATATTATCACAAATTCAAAAAGTGAGAAAACAAAGGTCAAAACGACCGGCGGCCACGAGCGCGAGCAGACGCTCCCGATTCATTAATTTTCAGGCGGACTTAAAACACAAAATATGTAAAATGTTTCTCGACCTGGTCACTCACCAGCGCGGCCTGCGGCTTGACCTTCTGCTTGTGCGGCGGGCGGTTGACGCCGTTGATGCGCGTGAACAGGCCGCACGCGTTGCACAGGTAGTGGCCGGTGCCGTCGCGCCGCCACAGCGGGGTCGTCGCCGCCGCGCAGTTCACGCACTCCTTCACCTCGCCCATGCCCGTCATACCTGCACAGTGCAGAGATAGTGCGTCAGGAACTAGCACACATCTTAAAACCTTCGTTCTCACTGTTTCTAGAAAGAAAAGGATGCCTCTATGGCATCTCTATTTTATATTGAGGGTGTTTTGGAGCCAAAAAACACCCGTTACGTTACTAAAAAAATGAAGCTTTATATACTTTATCGAAGGTTAGGTAGACCTTCAGGACTGGAACTCCTCCTAAAGTAACCGTGACCGAAACTCTATAGTTGCTGGTCGTTCTTACCACTATAATAGGGTTTACATACAGACAAACGTCCAGCTTATATAAAATGACGAAGATCTGACTGTCGCTGGCTCTCGGGTTAATAATCTTGATTACTTTTTTGAAGGCGTCACTCACTAGGATCGAAGCCGTCGTCGATGGAGAGCAGGTTGTGGGGCGGCCAGGGCTGGGCGGGCGCCGAGTAGCTCTCCACCAGCAGCCCGCCCTCGTACCCCGACACCGGCACGTACTCCACGCCGCCCTGCGCCAGGTACTCCCCGCCCACCTTGTACTGCACAGTGTTGCCGTGCGTGTATAGCGTCACCTGAACACAACCACCATTATACACCCCGGGTAACAACAGCTGCATAGTAGTTCGGAACGCGTGTAGTCACCTGCTGCGAGTTGGGGCTCGGCGGCGCCTCGTAGACGGGCTGCGACTGTGGCACGACGGGGCCGTACACGACGTGCGCGCCGCGGCCCAGCGACGACGACAGCGGCGGGTCGCGGTACAGCAGCTGCGGCGGGCTGTCCTCGCCGCGCCCGTACAGCGTCAGCAACTCCTTGCCGCCGTAGCCGTAGCCGGCCGCCGCCGCCGCGTACTGCGGGCTCTGGCCGGCGTAGTAGCCCCCGCCCCCCGACCCCCCTGCGCCGCCCGCCTGCGACACCGGCTGCAGCGCCGCGTACGTGCCGCGGTCGTCCGCGCGCGCCTCGTACTTGACCGGCTGGTAGGCCACGCCCACCGCCTGCTGGTCCGCCAGCGACGTGGTCTGGATCATCTCAAGCGCGGGCTGCTGCTGCTGCTGTTGCTGTTCGCCCATGTACTGGCGCTCGTGATCCGGCGCGAACTGTTGCTGCTCCTTGTGCTGCTGCTCATCATCGTCCGGGCCGGGGGGCGCGCCGTAGCGCAGCGCGGGGCCGCGCGGATAGGTAGCGCGGGGCGGCGGCGCGCGGTACTGCGGCCGGCGGTCGGGCGACTGCGGCCGGTAGTCGGGCTTGAAGGCGAGGTAGCGCGCCGTCTCGGCCTCGGCGAGGCGCAGGCGCTCCTCGTCGTAGTGCTGGCGCTCGGCGAAGTGCAGCTGGTCGGCGTCGAGCGCGCCGGGCTCGGGCGGCTCGTCCTTGACGCCGTCGTCGGGTAGCTCGGTCGTGGTGATGTGGCCGGCGGCGGTGATGGTGCGCAGCGCCCGCCGCGACGTGATCACGGACTGCGGCTCGCCCTCGCCCTCCCCGCCGCCCGCCGCTCCCGCGCCCTCCTCCCCGCGCTGCTCGCTCTTGACCAGCTGCAGCGCCTCCGCCTCCCCGCTACCCGCCCCCGCGTCTTCCTCGCCCCGCGACATCGCCGGTACGTTGTCCATGTCGTGTCTGCGGGGAACGTCATAACATAATATACTAGCTGTCTCGGCAAACGTTGCTTTGCCATAATATATTTGCCATATTAGTATAACTCCGCAACAACATGGTTTCTATAAAGGTCGTGGCGTTGAGAGTAATCTTTTGTCTTTTACAGAAATCATTCGCAATGCATTTGATAAAAATTGTCAAGTCGACGCAGTGTACACTGACTTTGCGAAGGCTTTTGGCAAAATTTCCCACTACACCCTATTATTAAAACTTTGGAATCTTGGTGTCCATGGTGATCTGTTTCGTTGGTTAAGTTCTTATGTTCAAAATAGATGTCAAGTTGTAGTATTAAAGGGGTTCACATCTAATTATAGACATATAACATCTGGTGTCCCACAAGGATCACATTTGGCACCCTTACTCTTTATACTATACATAAACGATTTAAGTAATGCTTTAAAAAATAGCAATTCCCTTCTATATGCCGACGATACAAAAATTTTTAGAGTTATAGAAAATTTACATGATTGCGAACTTCTTCAACATGATATAACCAATTTCGAAAATGAATGTTCTAAAAATAACCTCTTTCTTAATTGTGACAAATACAATATTTGTCACAATTAAGAAAACTTTTAGTCTGAAACGTACTCCAATTTTATTTAATTATAAACTTAATGGAAAATTGTTAAAAAGAACATCAGAAATTCGAGATCTTGGTGTCCTCATGAACTCCAAACTTACATTTGTTTCACATATTAATAAAATTCTCAATAAAGCCTATAAACAAATGGGATTCATTCTACGTGTTTCTAAACCATTTAAAAAGGAATTTACCCATAAAATGTTGTATTATAGTTATGTTCGCAGTCACCTAGAGTTTGCTAGTACGGTGTGGTCTCCACAATACAAATTTCCCTGTGAACGAATTGAAACACTGCAGAAAGAATTTGTTAAGTGTCTTGAATTTAGAATGGGTAACGTTTATAGTAACTATGAATTGTCAATTTCTAAATATAAAATACCTCATCTAGCCAAGCGTCGCATGGTTTCTGATGTTGTATATCTGTATAAAATAATAAATAATATTGTAGACACACCTGAGCTGCTTAAAAATATTGAGTTTCGTGTGCCCCGGAGACAAGAAAGAATTGTAAGAAAAAGAAACCTCTTTAGTATTCCACAATCCAGGACTTGTAATAGTAGTAACTCATTCATAAGACGTTCTTGCAATATGTATAATACCTACTTTGACGATTTGGATCTGTTTAATTGCTCTTTAAGCAAAATGAAACAAAATGTATGTGAAAAAATTGAAAACCTTGTTTTAGATTAATATGATGTGTTGTAACTTTAGTCTCATAAAACACAATCTATACTTGCTTTCTTTTATGGAACTATAGGTTTATGTTATAAATTATGTACTTAGTCTAAAGATTATTTTGTATTGAAAAACTTTTTGTTCCTAAATAAAATAAAATAAATAAAATAATTGAAGTGACTGAATATGTACATACATATTCAGTCACTTCAATTATTTTATTTATTTTATTTTATATATAATATCGATATTATATAATATCGATATTATAGGGATAGTGATAGCGATCGACGTTGCCATGGTAACATTACCATGGCAACGTCGATCGCTATCCCGTCGCACAAACAATGGTCGCCGTCAGTCTCAGGTTGTAATAATTTACTATTATTTATTCAACAAATGCACCTATCAATAAATAAAGTACCCAGTAGCCGTTACTTACTCAATCCAGTCGAAAAGTATCGACATCTGTTGGAATCTTTTGGAGTTAACAGATAATTGTGACTGTCAATTAATTATAGACGAATAATTTGCAATAAAATAAAATTGCGACTATAATTAAATATCTAATCTATCCTATCTCTCAAGTTGGAAAAAAGCACATATTTAAAAAAAATCGGTTAAGTAGTTTAGGAATCCATCGCGGACAAACATCGTGACAGGAGATTTATATATATTAGATTAGCGTAATTGCGGCCGGACGACGCCTGCGGTCTAGTGTCGGCCGGGCCGGGTCGAGTTCCTCGGGCCGGCGGCGGCGGCGAGCAAACACGCCGAAGGCTTTGAACCGGAAACGCGCGTTAGCTCGGAAATACAAATAGGGAACCGGCGCCGCTGACGTCACGCGACTAGCGGACAAAGTGTCGTTTCTTACGTATTTAATGTTAAAAATGAAATAAAGGGGTTTGGGTAATATTGGCATAATTTTCAAATCTCGCGGTCACTCACCAAACCGGCATATTATGAAAGAATATATCAAGAGGAGTAAACTTTATTATAGGGGACATATAGCTAAACTATATCAGAGCCGAGATATTAGGCATTTTAAGTTCGTATTTTCAACTAAAAGTAAATTCAATCATAACATGAATACTCAGTAAAATACAAAAAAAACTGCATTATTTATTAGCTTAAAGCCTTCCTCGATAAATGGGCTATCCAATACAAAAAGAATTTTTCAAATCGAACCAGCAGTTCCTGAGATTACCACTTTCAAACACACAAACACTTCAGCTGCATAATATTAGTATACAAGGTATAACAAAACTAAGTGATAATAGTTTAGTGTGTGTACTGTGTATGAGTCCCGTGTATAAAGTTTACTGTAAAAGTAGTAGCGCTGAAAGAGAAGATTTTTTTGTTTTTGTATGGGGAAATCTTTACGCCAGGGCGCTTGCCCATGCAAATCACAAAAAGTTTCTTAGCAGACAGAAGCATAAAGGTCGTAGTTGACGGCGAATGCTCGGAAACTCAGTCTGTTGAAGCTGGTGTCCCTCAAGGCTGTGTGCTATCGCCTACCCTATTCATACTGCATATCAATGACATGTTACATACCAACGGCATTCATTGCTATGCGGATGATAGTACAGGTGATGCTGTATATACCGGCTCCCCCAATATTTCTCGGCTAAATGTCATTGAGAGTAGAAACGAACATGTATCTAAAATAGAGAATTCATTGGATAAAGTCTCTGAATGGTGTAGATGTAACTTAGTCCAATTCAACCCCGCCAAGACACAAGTCTGCGCGTTCACCGCTAAAAAGTCACCTATGGTCGTACATCCTCGTTTTGAGGGCACATCTTTGACCATCTCCCCTAGCATTGAAATACTTGGCGTTAGCATATCGAGCGAAGTCCAGTTACGATATTATCTAGAGGGTAAGGCCAAGTTAGCCTCGAAAAAGCTTAGTGTTCTCAACAGAGCGAGACAGTACTTCAGTCCGGACCAACGCCTACAACTTTACAAGGCGCAGGTTCGGCCTCATATGGAATATTGTCCTCATCTCTGGGTAGGAGCGCAAAAATACCAACTGCTCCCTCTGGATCGTATCCAACGAAGGGCCGCTCGAATTGTTGACTGCCATAGTGTTTCAAACAGCTTGTACCCCTTGGAATTACGCCGAGATGTAGCTTCACTCTGCATCCTCTATCGGTTGTATCACGGGGAGTGCTCTGAGGAATTGTTCGGAATCATACCACCTGCAACTTTTCGCCGTCGTCCAACGCGAAAAATATTCCATCCTCATCACCTTGATGAGTGGCAGTCTTCCACCGTGCGTTTCTCGCGTAACTTTCTGCCGCGCACTGTAAAACTCTGGAACGAACTGTCACCAGCAGTATTTTCGGACCTACACGACCTGCAAACCTTCAAGAAGAGAGCGCTTTTCCCTCTTAAAAGGCCGGCAACGCACCTGCAGCTCTTCTGATGTTGCGAGTGTCCATGGGCGACGGTAGTTGCTTTCCATCAGGTGACCCGTTTGCTCATTTGCCCCCTTATTTTATAAAAAAAAATGAATTATCACTTAGTTTTGTTACAACCTGTAGATAAAGATACAAGCATAATAATTATTCATTTCATCATTTATTTTTAATTTTACTTATTCGTACATTTTAGAAGAATGACTTACTTAACCATTCAACATACAGTTCGGCAAGGCTGTTATGTATATGAACGTGGCGAGAAAAGGAACTAACGCATCTATCATACAAAAACGTCATTTTTGACAGTTCTCCTTTACCAGCAGCGCCCATTGACATCATTGACATATTCATTTTAAGCCTTGTCGAACTGTACAACAACGCGCCGTCATTTAATGATTTTTTAACTATTTATTTTTCTTTTGCAAAAAAATGCAAATCCATTTTTTCTCGAATTTTTTAAAGAGGGCCGTTTTGTTTTTTTTAATATATATATATTGTGTAAGTAAATAGCTAATATTCTATAAAACATTCCTGTGGCTGTACTTCTATAATGAGCCGGGAAGTAGATTAAAAGCTAGACTGAAAATTCTGCCGAAAGGTGGCGTCCAGCGTCATACTGCACTATGGCACAGAATATTTATATATTATAATAAGTATTATAGTATCAAACTATGGCCAAAATTCGCTAAATAGTGGAAATAATCGACATTGTATTATGGGAACAGCACCCTAGAGTCATTTTACCCACAGGCCACAACACATTAATACACAAGAACAATAATTATTACAATTGCCTAATATTGCATCCGGCCCTTTGAAATCACTGTCTAATGAAAGATAGTCTCAAGTCTGGCTATATTTTAGTCGGACGAGAGTTAAACCCAGTGTGAAAATATGTATGAAAAAGTATTCATTTATTTGACGCGGACGAAGTCGTGGGCAATAGCTAGTGAGAAATATATATCCAACAGATTAATATACCCTGTCTACATCTGTTTGTTAAGGATAGCTCCATAAAGTAATGTTACCTAATTACGAGTACTATTGATTTTGTGAACATAAGGTGCAAAAAGGTAATAGGCCCCCTGCAAGCGTCATAAACTGTCAACATAAATATATACTAAAATAATCATAGCTCAGCTCCGATATTACTTAGAACAATTTTTATTACTGATATATGTTTCTCTAATGTAGTGCTACAAAATAGTACCTAATGATTTTATCCCTGGCCGCTGGAAAAAAAAATGACGCCACAGGTCCATACAAAGTTACCCAATGCCCTTTATGTATACAATAGTTAACCGCGGATGAGAGACCAAAATATATTGTATTTTACAAACGAACAACGAAGACGTAGTGGAGCTCGCTTTTGACGCTTTAAAATCCTTTGTTTACAATAAAAACATACGCTGTTCTGAATTATAGGACACCGAAGGTCTGTATAAGCTTCGCGCTTGATGGATGATCGCGAGGCGGGGCGGTGCGGGGAGGTGTGGGGAGGCGGGGGGTGTTTGTGATCCCGAGATAACGGGCCCCACACCACCCGATAAGGCGCATGTTTGTGTAGGCCCCGCACCGCGACACCGCCGACACCACCAACACCGCCGGCGTGACACCGGGTCACTGACATACTGCTCGACATACAAGCTCAGTTTTATATCACGACTATCCCTAGGGCTATATTTTACCGGGACACCATGAGGGCGAAACCGATTTGACACGCAAAACTACAACATTATATGGAACCAACATTATGCTGAAAATAATTTATAAAATGAAGACAACAACGAAAAATTGTTTAAAATTCAATAAAAGTAATCTGATAGTCTAAATTATAGGAGGATTGGGGATTGGCGAACTAGATGGGAGATCACCTAGCCTAGCAAATACGAAGGGACGTTACGGACCCGTTATAGTTCACCTTTAGCAATAAAACCCTCAAAATTTATTCTTTAAATAATGATTTCTTTAAACGTACGAAAATACAAGTATTTTTAAGAATAATACGACATCATTTTTAACTTGGGTTTCAAACAAAACGATTATTAAAAGAAAACAATTTTTTTTTAATTAAATAAGGGGGCAAACGAGCAAACGGGTCACCTGATGGTAAGCAACTACCGTCGCCCATGGACACTCGCAACATCAGAAGAGCTGCAGGTGCGTTGCCGGCCTTTTAAGAGGGAATACGCTCCTTTTTTGAAGGTTTGCAGGTCGTATAGGTCCGGAAATACTGCTGGTGACAGTTCGTTCCAGAGTTTTACAGTGCGCGGCAGAAAGTTACGCGAAAAACGCACTGTGGAAGACTGCCACTCATCAAGGTGATGAGGATGGTATGTTTTTCGCGTGGGACGATGGCGAAAAGTTGCCGGTGGTATGATTCCGAACAATTCCTCAGAGCACTCCCCGCGATACAACCGATAGAGGATGCAGAGTGAAGCTACATCTCGGCGTAATTCCAAGGGGTCCAAGCTGTTTGAAACACTATGGCAGTCAACAATTCGAGCGGCCCTTCGTTGGATACGATCCAGAGGGAGCAGTTGGTATTTTGGCGCCCCTGCCCAGAGATGAGAACAATATTCCATATGAGGCCGAACCTGCGCCTTGAAGAGTTGTAAGCGTTGGTCCGGACTGAAGTACTGTCTCGCTCTGTTAAGAACACCAAGTTTCTTCGAGGCTAATTTGGCCTTACCCTCTAGATGATATCGGACCTGGACTTCGCTCGATATGTTGACGCCAAGTATCTCAATGCTAGGGGAGATGGTTAAAGATGTGCCCTCGAAACGAGGATATACGACCATTGGTGACTTTTTAGTGGTGAACGCGCAGACTTGTGTCTTGGCGGGGTTGAATTGGACCAAATTACGTCTACCTTCTCCAATGAATTCTCCACCTTAGACACAAGTTCGTTTCGACTCTCAGTGACATTTTGCCGAGAAATATTGGGGGAACCGGTATATACAGCATCACCTGTACTATCATCCGCATAGCAATGAATGCCGTTGGTCTGTAACATGTCATTGATATGCAGTATGAATAGAGTAGGCGATAGCACACAGCCCTGAGGGACACCAGCATCAACAGACTGAGTTTCCGAGCATTCGCCGTCAACTACGACCTTAATGCTTCTGTCTGCTAAGAAACTAGTGACCAACTTAAATAATTTCTCGGGTAGCCCGTATGATGGAAGCTTTGATAGCAGCGCTTTATGCCAAACCCGATCAAAGGCCTTCGCAATGTCCAAACTAACAGCCAATGCCTCTCCCTTCGACTCAATTGCCTGAGCCCAACGATGAGTCAGGTACGCCAAGAGATCACCAGCCGAGCGACCCTTACGGAACCCGTATTGTTTGTCGCTAAGTAATCCCTGGCCGTCCAAGTATCGAAGAAGCTGGCTATTGATAATGGATTCCATTATCTTCGAGAAGAGAGAGGTTATAGCGATTGGTCTGTAGTTGGAAGGATTTGAGCGATCACCTTTTTTGGGGATCGGGTGCACCAAGGCTGTCTTCCAGGAAGCCGAGACGATGCCAGTGGAATAGGAGAGCCGAAAAAGACGCGTCAAGACCGGAGCCAACTCTGGAGCACACTTTTTCAACACAATAAGCGGGATTCCGTCAGACCCACTCGACTTTTGGATATCAAGGGAACGGAGGGCTTTTCGCACTGAGCGCTGATGAAACCGAATATCCGACATGATGCTCGTGCATCGCGGTATGGTCGGCGGTTTCTGCCCCCCGTCATCCAGGGTCGAGTTCGACGCAAAGAGCTTGCCCAGAAGATCGGCTTTGTCTTTTGCGTCCTGGGCCAATGATCCATTTCCTACGTGTAGGGATGGTAGGGTTGGCTTGCAGAAATTTCCTTCAATAGCTTTGGCCAGAGACCAGAATGCACGGGTTCCCGAGGGGAGGCGCTCAAGTCTCTTGCCAATTCTATTGACGTGCTGTTGCTTTGCCCGAGTAATCTCTTTCTTGAGGGACCTGGAGGCAAGGTTGTACTCCTTTTTATACGTGCTGGTATTTAAATCCCGAGCAGACACTGCAATGGCCCAGGATTGGTAAGCCTCCTGCTTCAGGCGAGAAGCTTTTTTGGGGGATGAACCAAACGAAATCTGCCGCCAGTTGGCACTACAGAGGATGGAATGAAAAGTTCCATCCCCTGCATCACCACATCGGTAACAGAGTTGGCAGTGTTGTCGGGATCATCCGGCGAGAAGCACACGTGCCCCCAAGGATAGGATGCAAAAAACGACCACATCCCATCCCAGTCCGCTGACTTGTAGTGCCACACACGACGGTATTTAACAGCACGCTGTCTTAACACCGTCGTAAGTGGCACAGAACTCCTAACAAGGCAATGATCCGATGAACCAAGTGGTGCAGTGACGGATATTTGGTAACCGTCAGGATTTGAAGTCAGCAGGAGGTCCAACAAGGAAGGATTTTGACCATCCACATCTGGGATTCGCGTAGGCGTAGTAACCAGTTGTGTCAAGTCGTTCGCAAGGGCAAAGCTGCAGACAGATCTCCCCGCATGATCAGTTTTACTGGAATTGAGCCAGTCGGCGTGGTAGGCATTAAAGTCGCCAAGTATTATGATCTCTGCGGATAGGATCTGCTGCTGCACAAAATCTGAAGGAGCTTGCAGGTGCTCCAAGAGTCGGTCCGTTTCGGGGTCACCACTATATTATTACTATATAGACGCGAGGGTTTTATTTTTTGTTTTTAACTTTATTTCCTTTGGTTGTGTACCTAATTTACTCTAAAGGCTTATGTCACTCGCAAATTACCGTTATGATCAGCTGCAAAAGAATATCATAGCTTTCACGATGGATTGACGCAATCCAGTATCCGCTATTCATTATAAACAGGATCTTTATGGCAAAATCTTTGGTCGTTTTAGCGACTATTTTAGGCCCACGAATGATATCTTGTTACTACTTTTGTTTCTAGCAATTATGAAGAAAAAATATATTAATTAAACTGTAAATAAAAATATTACATAACGATATTTTATAATATTTTACACTTTATAGTAGGGTAGGTACTAGGCTACTAGGAACATACTACATATCCCGTAGCCACACAACAGTAGCCTCGTAGCGCGCTACGGCGTAGCGGCTCTACGCCGAGCTACTGACCAGTGGGCGATCTACACTACTTTCATAATAACGCATTTATTTTATTGTCTGTATTGTTTTACGTGTTAAAAAATATAATAACCACAATTTGATCAAGGGAGTAGTATATTTAGGCTCTTTCCTCACCTTTAAAAGATAAAACAAGATATTATTTGGTTGTAGCTCTAATATCATTTGAGATTAGAACTTGTATTAACATTTTTAAAAGTTTCTTTTTTTATATTGCAAAAGGCTTCAAAAGAAATATAGTTCAATACAATTAATTTAACTCAAATAAGGCAAAATTTGAAAATAATTAGAAGAACAATTTATTTGGTTTCGTCAATTATTTTTATTGACTTTCTGATGTTATCATCAAAAATATAAGGGCTATTTAAAATTAAAAGTGAGTAAAGATATCACTTAATAATAATAAACACTAATTATTGTTTAAAAATTTTCAACACTAATTTTAATACAGACTTTTCCTTCATTGTGGTTTATATTATATCACACATTATTCATATAAATTTTTATGTTTTAATGAAATTTGCATTTTTTTATTATATCTATATCCAGTAATTTAATTCAACTTCAACTGCATAAAAATAAAGTATAGTGAGTGTATCGTCTTGATATTATAAATTCATTTTGTATCAACCAATAAATTTTATTTATATTGGATAGTAATACATTTTTGAGTATAATCTGTTGCTAATTATTAATTTCTATTATTTTAGATATGTGCGTGTTTTATTTATTAACTATACTATACTTACTGAACAAAATTACATATAATTTTGGCTCGCGCATGGGCAGAGACGCGACGGTAAAAACTTATTAATAAATCTTAGTAGACCTTTTTAAAATATTTGTAAAATGATTATTTGTAATTTACGTTAACACACACATATATACCTTTTAATTATTAGCCACTTATACAACTTTCTTCTTGTAAATAGGGATCTTAATTATATTTTAGTTACTAAAGTAGATGCTAATTATCACAAAAGTTGAGTGACCGTCGAAGAAAAGAAAATGTTTTGGTAATACACCAATAATAATACATCGAGTAGATATACACCATATTTTTGGACATGCTATCTAGCTAAGAATGGAATTGGATGTTTTCAAACTGTACATGTACTTCTGCTTGTACGAAGCTACTCATCACTGTCCAAGGAACTTAAAATGTTTTACTTAGACATAGTTTAGTCCCAATTCTACCAACCGTTTGTAAAAAGTTATATGCTTGCTATTATTTATATTTGGGGGAGATTTTCGCTCTTCATCTTTTTGTAAGAAAACAGTTAATCGAGCATTAACTATAACATACCGCGGTGAAATTGTCACATTGTACTACCGAAGTAAACGCACACGAGATGGGAATGCCGTGAAATCTGGAGGAACTACTTTGTAAACACACGATACGAGTGATAGCACAATCTAGCGATAATGCTGATCTATGCTCACCTGTGCTGCTGTCTACGTGCCTGGCGCGGGCATAGCTCCGGGCCCACTATCACGCGCGGTATCTTCACATCGACTGTTATCAGCGCCGGTGCGGGGGCGAGCGGGGGGCGAGCGGGGGGAGGGGGGGAGGGCGGGGCGCACCAATGGCCGCCGCCGTAGCGCGCTCTCTTTTCAGCTTCAGGTTTCGCAAGCGCTCCCCGGTTACCTCACGTCCAGAAATTCCGACCGAAACTCAAACACGCCTGACACGAATAGACCTTATCGTGGTACTCTCGCACTCGACACGTTATTAGACCACAGACGAAAGAATTTTTGTTACGAAACTTAGTTCCTACATGATAGACAGCCTCTATTGATTTTTCTTATTCCAGCTCAATCGGAACTTAATTCCTTAATCTAAGGCAGATGCTTATCAAGATCGATTGCTTGTATTTTACTGGCACCATGAATTCCTATATTATATTGAGTAGTGTAGAATAGAAATCATTTATTTGCTAAAATAAGGTACAATATTATGATGTTAGTCAGGTAAACAGTTCTCTTATTTTGCCTTTGGATGGCGTCCAAATTTTACAAGTTACTTACAATTAAATAATTAGGAGTTATAATTATTCACTACAATTCATTTTCTTATCTTCAATTATTATTTCCCTAATTTAATATCATACGTCTTAATAATATCATTAGTAACATCGTCAATTTGTCCTTATTCATAAAATAAACAATACAATTTTCAGTCAAGTAATAATGTGAATTCATTAAATAATTTATTTCAATAATATGATTATTATTATTATTCTTTTTAAGTTCTGACTTCTGATAGATATATAATGTCAAACGATAATAATTATACCTATAATATATTATTCAATAATAATAGTTATCATAATATTTAATAATAGTAGATGTCAATGAGTGCATTAATTTGTTTATTTCATTTTATTCCTTAAAGAGGTGTACCTAATAATTCATAGTTTAACATTAATAATAATTATTGTAAGAAGTAAACTGTATTAAGTAGTTATATTAATTTATGTCAATGTCGTTTAGATTATAATGCAAATTTCTTGTCATTTAAATAGTCATTAACGTCATAATACATTTTAGATAGTAACAATTTAAAAAGTTCAGTTTTTAATTTTCTCAAAGTTAGGTCCTTTAATATTTTTGGAAGTTTATTATATATTTTAACAGCAAAACAATAAGCATTTTTGCTGCAGATATTTAACCTTTGGTCAGGAATGCAAATTTTGATATGGTGTCTGCAGCTTTTGGTTGCTGTTTCGGTTTTCTTTGTATAGAAATCGTCACAATATTTATGCACAAATGTACAGATTTCTAGTATGTAGAGACAGGGTAGGGGTAGAATAGAATGTCTTTTAAATAATGGCTTACAACTATCTAAGAAATGAGCTCCGCAGGCAGAACGAATACATTTTTTTTGTGTTCGAAAAGCGCGATCGAAGTCGGTAGAATTACCATATTATTAGACCATAGCGTAAGACTGACGCGACGTAACCATGGTATGCTAAAATTGCAGCCTTTTCGGACACAGCATGTCTTACATTTCTTAGGACGTATACAAATTTCTCTAATTTAAGACATACTTTGTCAATGTGATCTCTCCAAGTCAAGTGGCGATCAACAGTTATACCTAAGAATGGAGTGGAACTTACTTCCTCTATATTTTTATTATCAAGTGAAATGTTTAGATTGTTGTTTTTGGTGTTGTGAGATTGAAATTGAATTATTTTTGTTTTTGCAAGGTTTAGTGTTAGGTTTCTTGAATTTAGCCAATTTATTATTCTTTTTAGTGTTATAATTATTTCAGCTTCATGTGTTTCTTTATTTTTATTTTGTATCAATATTGTAGTATCGTCTGCGAAAAGAATAGATTTATACATTATTATATCAGGAAAATCATTTATGTAACATAGAAATAATAGGGGTCCTAGTATTGAGCCTTGAGGTACGCCATAAGAATTAAGAACATATGATGACTTGTAAGTAGCTCTATGTTTACCCTTGATTGCACTCAATTGAACACATTGATACCTTTTGTTTAGATAGCTTCTGAACCAGTCGTTAGCTACGCCTCGAATTCCTTGCTTGTGTAATATGTCTAATAATACATCATGCGAGACAAAATCGAATGCCTTTGAGAGATCTAAAAAGATAGCAGTTACAGAGTGCTTAGCATTAAGGCTCTCAGTGATGTATTTTATTAAATTAAAACATGCTAATGTCGTGGAGCTGATTTTTTGAAAACCAAATTGTTCTGGCTTAAGAATTTTATTTGACTTGAGAAAGCTGTAGTCCTTTTGAAACATTACCTGCTCAAATATTTTTGACAACACAGGGATCAGAGTTATTGGTCGAAAATTGTTCATGTCTGTTTTTTTCCTTTTTTATAGACTGGCTTAACAATTGAAAATTTTAGTCTCGTCGGAAAAACCCCTTCACTTATTGAGAGGCTTATGATATGACTCAAGGGAATAGCGAGACTTTTATAACATATTTTTAATATGCTAGTTTGGATTCCATCATATCCTACTGAGTTGGTGTTTTTAAGGCTTAATATAATTTTTTTGTATTTCGGTGGTAGTTACCGGTGTTAAATAAATAGATGTATTATTAATATTACTTTTAAAGCCTTTGTTATTCTTGTTATTTCTGTTATTTTTATTTGTAATATTATTTATAAAATGAGAATTGAAATTTTCTTCTATTTATTTGGTGTTAGATATCTCTTTATCTCCTACTTGTATTTTTGTTATGTTATCATCAGCTACAGTGTTACTATTATCTTTGATGACATTCCAAGATGCTCTACATGTGTTTTGTGAATTCTTAATGTAGTTTATATTGTTAAGTCTCTGAGAATCATTTATGCATCTTTTTAATATTCTTGTGTATGTCTTATATTTCTGTTTGTTTATTGTTTTATTAGACTTAGAGAAGCGGTATTTTAGGTACAGGATCCTTTTGTTTAGGCAACATCTTTTTAAACCTTTTGTAAGCCATTTATTTTTAATTGGTTTCTTGAGTTTTTTTACTGTAATAATGGGAAAGCAAAGGTTGTAGAACAAAATTAAATCATTGTAGAATATATTAAAAGCCTCATCAGTATTTTGTATTTGTATAAACCTATGAAGTAGGTATTGTCGAATACATAATATTGTTGCGATACATAATATATTGCACACGATATCGACCTTCGCTCCTCACTCTATGACGCACTACATGTAGACTGTGGGCACGACACTCGGTCTATATTGCATCTGTACTTTATCTTTGTTTAACTTTTAAAACAGCTGCAAGAAAGATAATATTGAGATTCTAGTCCTTAGTCCTAAATAGTCCGGGCGGTTTTACTGATTATGTAAGTTTATTATAATCATTTAGTATAATACTAGCTGTCCCGGCAAACGTTGCTTTGCCTTAATATATTTGCCATATTATTTCATTGAAGTGACTAAATAAGTATGTCACCATGGCAACGTCGATCGCTATCCAGTATCCCGTCGCACAAACTTAATGGTCGCCGTCAGTCTCAGGTTGTAATAATTTACTATTATTTATTCGACAAATGCACTTATCAATATATAAAGTACCCAGTAGCCGATTCTCAGAACTACTGAATATGCATATTAAATTTGGTTAAAATCAGTAAAGCCGTTTCGGAGGAGTTCGCTATCTAACATTGTGATACGAGAATTTTATATATAAGATTATAGAGACTGACGTCGCAATATAAAAGTGGCAGCCGAATAGACGGAATATCAGGCCAGCTACATTATTTTGGGCTGTTTGCCTATTATACAGCTCTACGCTAGTCTCTGTCTGTGTGTTTGTACTCTTGACGCACACAGACAGAGCTGCGCTAAACCGCGAGCACACAATGTAACAATTGTGTTCTGTAAATAACATACTTAATACAGTTTGTTGGTGCATGTTTGATCATAGAATTATACGATGCTTCAGCAGTACATAGCATGCGCAATACAGAAAATGTTCCACGACTTTCCTCAATTACGAACTCTGCGTCATATTAAATCCTAGCTAATAATATAAAATATCAATGAGTGTGTCTTCTATTTACTCGAACCACTAAAGTAATTTGGATTTGTTCTGAGTAAGTAATGGACAGTTTTTATTGCGGAAAAATTACAGTTTCCCGTCGATAATCGATTTTTTGTGCAAAAGTAGTTGTGGTAAAAATCTAACAAAGGCCTGGAAAAAACTTAACAAGACTGATCAAGATTCATTAGACTTACTTGAAACAACTTTACATTAAGTAAGTTCAAACGAAGAGAAAGGAGGCCGCAATAAGGTAAACCTTTGAAAACTGAACTTTTTTTACCACACTTTTATCTCCATACAAAAACTATTGCGCTGTACACTACAGTTCAGCCTGTTCAGCTCCAAATTAAAAATATTGATGTGTATTTTCTTACGTATACTAGGTAAAGTCCAATGCTGAATCGCTTGCTATTTAAAAAACGTATCATCGACACCAGTTGCTGTCACTTCTTGGGGTGATTTTTTCATTTTCCATACTGCTCAATGGAGCAGCCCATTAAGAAGTATGGAAAATGAAATATTACAAAAGTTAATTAAGATTAATAGGGCGAATAAAGCAAAATAACAAACGTCGTCCCTTCTCTCTTCACACTCACGCCCGTCTTTCATAATACGAGTATGCCAGGTGAAAAAGGACGAAGCGGAATCATCGCCAAGTTAGTTTTTTCTTAAAAACTCGAACATTTTAAAAATCCGTCAGGTCAATCCCTCGGTGATAGAATTTTATTTAAAGTGGTAAAATATTTACTCAGTTTAATGCACGGTTTCTTGGTTTCACGGATTTTTGGTAAAATTCGTGAAAATTAGATGCATCCATGTGATTTTTTTCTATGGAGAAAATTTTAATATATCGTAATTTCGCTAGGTCAAACCATCGGAAATATAATGTTATATCTATGTTTAAGAAAAGAAATAATTCGGGGCTTATTTTCAAGTAAAAAAAATAATTATAAAATCGACAATTATTTTGCTTTCTTTGTAACGTCTACGAGATTCGTAGCACGGAGCACGCCACTCAACGCAGCTACGGTTTATTAAAAAATCCCTGCTATATCTTTGTAAACGAAACTTGGATGAACCTAAGCTCAACTAACTACTATTTATATATAATAACTTCTGATTACATTTATTATAACAAACATTAGTAAATAGCTCCTCTTACAGTTGTAAGAGGAGCTATTTACTAATGTTTGTTGTTGCTGCGAAGAGGGCCGAAATATTAGTAATTTAATTCTTTCTCGTGTGGTTTATTGTTGACATTTTAATATTTATGATTCAGAGCCATTTATGAGGAGATTACTCCACCGCGGCGGGGCGCGCGCGGAGGTGAGGGGTGCGGGGGTCGTTATCGGTACAATAAACGCGATAAGGTCGGCGTTATCGGCTTACCGGCGATCGATCACAACCACCTCTACATCTTGCTGCTAATCCAAGACATCGTTGTCCGCGGGCACCACTCGACGGGCACTTCTGGGAAAAGCAGTGTGGTTCAAAAACTTTACACTACGACTGCGCTAGCACATGTAGCTGTTTGTACGGCTTAGTGTGCACCATAAGGAGAGGATTCCTAATATAAAGAAATTTAATGACTCACTGCTTAAGCCCTGGTTTCCTAATATAGGGTTTATTACTCTTACTACTATGGGGTATATTCTTCCTAATATTGTGTATACTCTTTTTTACTTCCATAGAAAATACCAATTTCACGCTAACAGGGCTTAAATCATCATTCATCAGTTGTTTAAATACTATGTCAAAGTTACACGACGAATTTCCGTTCCGAATATTCTTTGGATATAAAACACCATAAAAGTTAACTTACATAATACGTATACGACATACGTACCTACTAACTTTCCAAAATAAATTGTCGCTGAACCTACAAGATGCAGGTTTAGAGACAATTTATACACCTTAAACTACCGGAAAAACGCAACATAATTATTTCGAAAATATTATTCGTCTTTCATTTCAATAGCAATCATGATGAAATGGAGTCGCGTAAAGTATAATTTACACAGAGCCAGTATTGGCTTGGTATATGCCGCGTGTGAACAGTTTTTCAAGCCAGGCCAAACTGTTCACACGCGGCATATGTCAAGCCAATACTGGCTGCCAGTCTTATTGGCAGCCAGTACTGGCTCTGTGTAAATTATACTTAACTTCAGTGAGTATGTTCAGACACAATTTTTTTATAAACAACAAAAGGAGTTTGTATTAAAATACTCGGAAAACCCGAATGTAACACGCCGAGTAAACCTAGTTCCAATCCAGTTATAATAAATTACGAATTATATTTATTATTCCGAGTGTAATGTGGTATATGTGGTGATAAACATCAGTCGTCAGTAATGTTTTCGTTAATTCTGTGTTATCACCGCTGACTTAAGTGATAAGCTGCAGATCGCCACGATAGCTGACACCTAATTAATTAATAATAAGCCCAGTAATTACGTTCAGGACGGTAGACTCATCATTTGAAAAGAAAATACGACTAATTTTATTGGACTTTATGACATTTATCAAGTACGCAAAACGTGTAGAAAATACTAACACAATGTATTTTAGGTATAGGTAAAAATTAGCCAAAACACTATTGCTTTGGCTATGGTTTTAAAACAACCCTATGGTTGTTTTCAAACCACCACAAGAAAATCATTTTATTTAAACATTGGTTTAAATAAAATGATTTTCTATACAATGCGGTACTAAAGTGCGGTCTGCAGCAATGTGGTACTAAAGTTGTAGACAACTTTTAAAGCTAGTCCATTCCATTATTCTAGTTTTGTACAACGACTATGCTACATAGTACTTAGCTAGCTAGCATCTAGATCGTGAAGTGTGGTTTATTTATAGAGCAGGTATTAAGGCGCTCGTCACAGTTACCTGAACAGCTCTCAACACTCAACATCAACAATACATACTTAATAATGCCCTGTTTTGTTAACTATAATAATTTTATTGTTTACAATGAAACGTATAACTAATATTTAACGTTAGTAATATTATATTCTTATTTCTGGAATTCCTTTAGTTCAATTTACGTTTATAATATTACAGACGTAATAGCACGTTTTAAGTTATAACTTGTAATAGCTAATTTATCAAAAAGAACTTTATAAAGTCAGACATATTATACTAAAGATACACAACTGGGTATTCGCGGTTTTACCCCTTTTTCGCTTGTAAATTTTTCCATCATGATACCTCCGGTTGTTTTGCTCAATGCCGAAACTTTTTCCCTCACCTTGTACATTTCCAACGAGCTGTGAGTCACCCGATGGTGCGCGCAGTTCCCGAGAGAGCCATTATCAGCACTCGAGTGATAACAACCTGCCAGTGAATTGGGACACTGAAACGTGGAAGAATAACACTACCTATATATATCTGATATTTTTGAAACATTCTTGTAGAAAATAGTAGAAGAAGGCGACAGACATACATAACAAATTATAATATAATATTACTATATTTGTTTTTCTGTTGGATTGAGGTTATCATCGATCGAAATAAGGCGTTATAATTCATATGTTATAATTTAATTCGCCACAGGCATTAGACAAAATGGTATCTTAAAAGTGATGAAGTCTTAACTTGGTGACCTAGTCCTTATTTATCTTAAATCGAGGAGTTACATGCTCCTTAACCGTAGTGCAGGCTTGTCTTTGGACACTGTTAGGGTTACGCCAAGCGTAGCGGTGGGGTATTGTAACGATTCTACCCTAATCGCCAAAAAGAGAGCCCTAGGAAATTCTTCCAAGTATTCATCTTCAAAACATAATACTATTTATTTTGATAGGGAGATATCAGAAGATATTCTCGGTATATAAGAGGGCTGTAACAGGTGACGGCGGTATCTCGCTGTCACCCGTCAATACTGATAAGGTCCGTCGCTAAATCGGACTGTCATCTCAATAGACAACACTTCATGTTAACGTATCATCCTTGATCATTGGATAAATTTTTATTCTGGTAGACCTAGACATAATATTATTATATATTGTTTATAGGTATGTAGGTACTAAGTACAATTCGTGCATGTTATGATAATTATTAATCAATCAATAAATCCACTGTGGAACGCCTATTAGAAGTCTATGTAAAAGTTGTCTACTCGAGACTCTACATATATTTTGAGAAAGCGATCTACTCTTTGTTTTTCACTACTCGTGTCAATCACGCCTTCATTTGTATCCGATGAAAATAAAAACGTTTATAGATTCATAAATCTACCATTCTACTTTAAGCCAATACAATATTTCTCGATAACCCGTAGAGTCGGCAGCCGGCTGGAAAAATAGGAACGGCAACAAGGACTAGTAATATATTTTCGTAATAAACTGATAACAATATTTGGCAACTCATTAGGTCCCGATAAGAACGCATTATGCCTACACATTACATTTATGTAGACCGTCATAAAAGATTATACCTAATCGATGCTGATTTTATCGCTGCTAACATTGACTCAAAGTATTATTCATCGTTGTCCTGCTAGGGCTAATAGTTATATGGCTAGGACTAAAGTTTTATGGCCTAGGATTAACTGAATTCTCACGTAAAACAGCTAGTGAAATACTGACCCAAGTGTACCAGATTACATTATTTATGTCAGACGTCTATGCTTAGAGTTTTCAGCAAAAATTGGGAACCAAGCATGGCGTCCTAGAAACAAAGTCCCCGTTTTTACATTGTGCTACGAAATATCATTATGTACGGCGACAGTTGTAGTTAGACTTAGGCTAATTAACGAGTAAACACCGACGATAAGAGATGGAAGTTTTACGGTACAACACGAAGATGTAACATTTGCGACTCATCCTTGCATCACCACAGAGGATGTTCCCCGCGCCCCGGGCTCGCGGCACGGCGGTGCAACGACCCCAAACTATCAACGTAAGATATGCAAAGCGTTATCTCCTTTATCTTAACTAGCTGTTAATGTGAGATTCGCTATCTTACGTTAGATAGTGTATCAGATACAGTATCTAGCGGGCGCGCCGCCGCTGCAGTCCGAACCCGAGGGACCCGGGAATCGGTGACTCCGGCCGTTGTGGTGCTCGCGCGGCCCCGTGCGACCCCCTGCGGCCCCGTGCGGCGCGCTGGGTGTGCTCGCTAGCGCCGCGATAAGGGGAGCAAACAGCTCTATGCTAATATTTGTCGGCGGCGTCGGCCCCCTCCCCCCGCGCCGGGGAGCCTCCCCCCCGCCGGTATCTACAGCGGGCGAGATATCGCGATACCATCCCCGATAGTAATTATCAGATAGAAGCCCGGAGATTCGATTACGAGAGCCGGCGGCTCATTAGTGTCGGCCCGCCGGAGATGGCGGGAGTGTCCGGGCGCGGCGGGACGTCGCCGGCCGCCGGTCGAGGTGATCGCGATGTTATCAGTTGTTTTTTTCGTCGAACGTTTTCCGTGAAAAGCTAATGCGGCGGGCGGCGAGGCGGGTGCGGCGCGGGCGAGGCACGTGACGCGCGCCGGAGCGCCGCCATATTGTTTCAGTGTCCCTCCGCCCCGCGGCCCGCGCCTCGCTGTCGCCCCGCGGCCGCCCCCTTCAGCGCGGCTGAATCACGCAGCCGCGGAGCAGGTACGCCGTACGATCCGTGTCACCAGGATGTGACGCACATAGAGCGCATGCTAAACTTATTACGCACGACCTAACATCAGTTTTGAAAATTTACATAAACTCTCCTTTTGATAAAAAGGTACATCGTTAATTATTATAATATTCACATGAAAAAAAAACACTCTATCAACCTTCTACAAACACTTAAAACAGCTACTTAGATGTATCAATCTGTTAACGTCACGTCACAATTCACAAGTCATGACAACTATAGGTTGTAACTGTAGGCGCCTGCAGTAGGCTTCTGCATTTACTAATTTTCAATAATACAAGTTTGTCGAACAACAAGTTACAACATTAACATTCAGTATTATCAAATTGTGAATGGAAATGTAGTATTATTTATTTATATACATTCAATATAATAATAAATTGTTGCAATATCACGTTTAATTTGTATCTAGTATTTTCATTTCCAGAATATTATTTTTAAAAAGAAAAATAGGTTTTTAAGATTCTTATTTTTTCTTAAAAGTACGTATCATGAAATGATCCCTCGACACATGACGACGCATCATCCGTCGGCCTGTCGACTTACGGCAAGCCGACGGAATAGTACATTACGCACCTAGTGCAGGAAAATAAGAAATGTCTCAGATCACATGTAACCGTTGTTGGCCGAGGCGAAGCCGAAGTCAACAAACATGTGATCTGAGGCTTTCTTATTTACTGCCCGTGGTGCGTATACTATTTTTCTCATCTACAGAGGCGGAAAACGGCAACATCGGTAAGCGCAGCGGGAAGAAAGTTTTCCGCCTCCGTCGATGAGAAAAAATACATGTGATCTGAGACATTTTTTTATTTTCCTGCCCTAGGTGCGTAATGTACTATTACCGCCGCACTCAGAGACGAAAATTTATTATTTTACTATACTAATTAAATGAAG
This sequence comes from Polyommatus iphigenia, assembly GCA_963422495.1. Lineage (NCBI taxonomy): Eukaryota > Metazoa > Arthropoda > Insecta > Lepidoptera > Lycaenidae > Polyommatus > Polyommatus iphigenia. The sequence continues at coordinate 27,631,034 of OY730181.1, read as the reverse complement.
ATTTTGACATAAGGCCCATACTGCATACATTGTCTGTCAAACTCTTCTAAATAATTAAACTTAAAATTTAATTAAACTTTTAAATTAAACTTGAATTTAAAAGTTTAATTAAATGTCTCTGATTGCGGCTGAAAGTTTTGTATTTAACACGACGAATAATAGAAACTATAACTATTCGTAGATTTAACAGTTTAAACAAGTCTAAAACTTCATAATTTTATATCTCTTTAAATGAAATTAATTATAATTTCTACCAAGATAAACCATTATTATCTTTACACTAGTGTTTTTCGAAAATTTTTATGACGAGAGGTAAATTTTTGATTTCTAATATTAGGTACCTATTCGTGATATTTTAAGCTCTTATAAATTTTTCGATGAACACTTATTTTACTCTTGACGTTGCAGTCAAAAACATAAAAGAAAGTGCCCGTTAAAAAACTAAAGTGTTTTAAAACGTTAAATATTATGTACACTATTGCATATTTATACCACGCTTACCTTGTTGACTTAGCATATAACAATTAAACCTATAGTATATAAAACTCAATTATAATGTTACAATTATGATTAATCATACTCTACGTACATACATACATACATAGGTGTTATTTAAAGGAAAATTGTCGTCGCTAAGTCACTTAAGTAGATTTTATAAGCAGCAAACACTTGAATACAGTTCACTTTAGAATTTCTTTGTTGTGCAATATTTTCATGATGCAGATCTATATACTAATTGTATAAATGCGAATGTGTGACTGCTTTTCTCTGCTGCTGCTCAGCTTCTGCAGCATATGCAGTCAGAAAGATTAGGGAAATTTCTGACGAAGACACTGCACGGTTAGTATACTTTAGCTATTTTCACAGTAGAATGTCATATGGTATATCCTTTTATGGGGAAACGCTGCCGATATAAATACTATTTTTGTACTGCAGAAGCGAGCCATACGTTCGATTTACAAAATGTCTACATTTGAATCTTTGAGAGAAAAGTTTAAAGAAATTGGTATTCTGACTGTAGCTTCTCAATACATTTTGGATAATGTAATGTATTATGTTAGAAAAAATATATGTAAATTTAAAGCCAAAGGTAACATATATTGTAGAAACACCAGAAATAAGCACAAGCTAGATTTGCCAGTAATCAGACTTAGTAAAGTCAGTAAATCTTTTAAATTAAAGGTATACGCCTTTTCAATTAAATCCCAGAAAACGTTCAAAATCTTTCCATTTATAAATTTAAGAAAGTAGTCAAAGAGCGTTTGTGTGCCAAAGACTATTATAAGGTCAATGATTTCATATTATGCCACATATTGGGAGTATTGCAAGGCTACATCTACTTTATTGTATGACTTACAATTATGTGTGTATGTTGATATTTTATTTTTTTTGGTAAAAAAGTGGCCCCCCTGCGAGTTTCTTGCGCCGGTTCTTCTCGCCGGGCTAGTTCCCGAACTGGTGGTAGGTTTATTTATTTTAACCTCTTCACGCCTCTTTAGGGTTCAGACTTCAGTACGTAAAGGGTAAAAACGGGACCCTATTACTAAGACTTCAATGTCTGTCCGTCTGTCTCCAGGCTGTATCTCAAGAACCGCCATAGCTAGACATCTGAAATTTTCACTTTTCACAGATTGTGTATTTCTGTTGCCGCTATAACAACAAATACTAAAACCAAAATAAAATTATCATCCCATACAACAAACATGATTTTTGGCCTTTTTTGCTCGATATTAACAACGGCAACATGTAGACACGTGAAATATTCACAAAATCCTCAATTGTACTTGTACTTTAATAATAAATAATAAAATTGATAATTAAGGCGGCTCTCATACAAAAAACTTGATTCTTTGCCTATACTTGCTATAAAATGGTACGGAACCTTTCGTGCTTGAGTCTAACTCGCACTTGTCCGATTATTTTATATGCTTTACGCATTCCCGGCGGAGGGGGGATATCAGTCGGGGTATGCGTGACTGGGGAGTCACGCATACCCCGACTGATAGTTAGAGTTATAGACCGACGCCAGGGGTGGCTATAACCTAATATATGGCTGGTCTATAACTCTACACTCTACCGGCTACCCACTACCACATGCCCCACCCCCCGCGTATGCGCCATGCGGGTACGGTAGAACCTACCGCAACTCTACCTGCGACCTCTACACGCTTGAAACAATTTAAATGAAATTAAGGCACGAACATGGCTTCCTTAAAATGGAACTGGGTAGGCACGAAAAATTAAGTCGCTGACATGTCGCTGAACCTACATTTTTTCCATTTTTTTCCTCACCCAACTACACCCACACCCCCATCGCACACGGCCTGCTAGCAAGCAGATTATCAGAAAAGGTTGTTCAGGGAAGTAGCTAACGGAGTTTAATAGCTGAAGCCACATGACCGATTTGGTCGTCAGCTCTTTAGTCGATAATCTTATAACCACAGAACAATAAAATATTATTCTGTGCTTATAAAGATAAACTAACATAAAATATGACAACTTGACACGTACATTTTCTGTAACTGATAATAAAATACTGGTAACAAGCTTTTATTTAACAGTTTTCACAATATTTTTATTTAGATTGTCTATATGGCATACTTTATAACTTTCTTATATTGTAATAATTATTATAATGTAATTTGTAACAAAGAATCAGTTATCAACCGAAAACCACGTAGGCCAATTACAGTTTTGTTATTTTATAAATAATGTCTTTATATTATACTAGGTAATAATGTTTAATAATAATGTGAATCTATTACATTTTTGTAGTTGACATTACCATAAAAAAAGTTTTAACAAGGCCAAATGTTTGATTTGGCCCGTATATTAAGTCCTCCATTAAGATGGAAACTACATTTTGTGTAATAATAATTTATTCATCTACTTGATAAGAGATGGCGCTACTATATACAAAATGTTTTAATGATGCATGAAGGTAATCAATTATTCCAAATTCTATACCGCCTTACTGATATTATTCTTAATTCTAATGTTAATTAATGCCAAACTGTATTCATTGTCTAGTACTTGTTATATTCTCATCAAGCTCAATACGCTGAATAATTTATTTTAATTAAATTCTGTACAGAGACTGTTCGAGTTTCGGATAGGTATATTGCGGGTAACATCCATCCATATCCATATCTATCCATCTATATAATATATAAAAATGGATTTTAATTGTGTTAGTAACGCTATAACTCTATAACGGCAGAACCGATTTGGCTAATGTTGGTCATAAAACAATCCTGGAAGTCCAGGGAAGGGTTTAAAGTGACACATAATTTACCGGGACAGCTAGTAGTAATATTGTTACGTGCTAGGGTTCGAGGATTAGGAGAGAAAGACCTGGTGACTCTCTTGAAGACTTTATTCACAAACACTAGCTCACACAAATCACTAAGTCCAAACACTAAGCACTAGATCCAAATCACTGAGCACTATCACTGTCCTAGGTCGTAGCCGAGTCACTATCACAATCACAATCACTCACTTTTGATCACTTGTTTTCGCTTCGAAGTCGCCTCGAAGATCGCTCAGACGAAACTGAATTGCCGGCTGGACTGTCTGCGACTATTTATACGGGCCGGATCGAATCTCAGAAAATTCTGGAACATCCCAGAATAAACCCGATATGCGTAAACAAGTATGAGATATTTCTAGAAACCACTCCTAGGTACATACACCTAGCGCCATCTAGTATCGAGTAGGGGATTTACGTTGCCTGTGTTCCCTTGGTAAGTTCGCTGGTCCGACGCTAGATGGCACCACGTGTCCGTATCCGTAACACTACTCCCCTCTTAGAGATGCTCGTCCCGAGCATCGTTGTTACTGCCGCGCCACGCTGTCCCTACAACTCCTGGTCCCTTCACATCAGCGCAAGACGTACATTCGTGGCACCAATTCTGCACATCATCTCGCCAATGCAACCAGAAAAATCGTTCTCGCACTTTCCTCAGCATCCTCTTGACACCTAGATGACTCCCTGATACACCCTCATGTATCTCGCGGAGATCATCCGGTACTCTCGCCCTTGGGACAATTATTTGGGAATAGAAATCTCTACCGTCAGCCCATTTCCGGTAGAGTATTCCGTTTTGAAGTATCAGACTGTCCCATTGCTCCCAGTACGCCTTAGTGACAGCGCCAGTGGGTGCAACCTCACTCCAGTTTGGTTTTACGTCACCGCGTTTCTTCCATGTGATGATGTGCCGAAGGTCGTCATCTCTTTCTTGAGCCTTCCTCATAGCATCATTTTCCAAGAGACCCAAAGTATTTGTCTTTGTTCTTCCACTCCGTGCCTGGGAGGTAACAGTTATCGGGGCTCTCTCCACATTGTCCAATACACGCCACCTAGTCCTGGATTCTATTCGTTTCCCCTTATCCCGGACAGGCGACGAAACTGCTTGCTTCCTCAGCTCCTCTATCTGTTCCTCGATCCCTTCCATCCTTGCCATCTGGGTCTTCTTCTGCGGGCAGTTGAGCTGCAGATGGCCCCTCTCACCGCACTTATAACACCTGGCTTCGAATCTTTTCCTTGTAGGAGCCTTAACTTCCTTGATTTCCTCGGAGACCTCGCGGATCTTATAGGTCTACCGTATGTCACGCCGAACAGCCTCGACCTCTAAAGCATCGCCAACGCTTCCTTTAGCGAGGTGTGGTGACGTAGCCTCACAGCAGCTCTGACTTCCAGATCCCTGATTCCGTCGACAAATCCTTAAACAATATTTGTGTCGACCATCTTGGTGTCAGCTCCTGGGTATGCCTTCCTGACGAGTTTTTCAATCTCCAACGCCCATTGTTGAAGCCCTTCTTCTGAGCGTTGGATTCTGTCACGCAGTTGGGCACGGAACACGTGCTCCAGGTGTCGCTCCCCGTATCTGGATTCCAGTGCCTCCATCAGGTCTTGGAACCCATTTCCCGTATGTGGCAGTGTCTCCAGGACCGACAAAGCTTGCCCTCTGAGTGCAACAGTGAGAGCGGTCAGACATTGCTCCTCCGTCCATCCGTTTGCGGTAGCAACAGTCTGAAATTGCCGTCGATAAGCGTTCCAAGTAGTGCCATCGTACGGCGGCACCTTTACTCTTGGCCCTTGCGCCACACCAGTGGCTCCACTAGACACCACAACTCCTGTAGTTTCAAGGCGCACTACTCTCTTCTGCAGTTCAGTGAATCCGGTTTTCAAATTTTCCACAACCGACTCTAACCCGGTAACTCGTTCATTCATTACGTCGACCTCTTTTCGAAGCTTAGCCACCGTGTCACTTACATCCTGGCCCTGCCCCGCAGTGGGCGGAGCTTGGTCCCCAGTGGGTGTGGCCTCCGCAGCTCCACCTCCAACTCCTCTCTCGGAGTCAATGGCAGCAGCTCGCTGCGCCCTTGTCCTGACACTCCCCTTGAAGTCCTCTCTCGGAGTCAATGGCATCTCCAAATCCCACTTCTGACACCAGTTGTTACGTGCTAGGGTTCGAGGATTCGGAGAGAAAGACCTGGTGACTCTCTTGAAGACTTTATTCACAAACACTAGCTCACACAAATCACTAAGTCCAAACACTAAGCACTAGATCCAAATCACTGAGCACTATCACTGTCCTAGGTCGTAGCCGAGTCACTATCACAATCACAATCACTCACTATTGATCACTTGTTTTCGCTTCGAAGTCGCCTCGAAGATCGCTCAGACGAAACTGAATTGCCGGCTGGACTGTCTGCGACTATTTATACGGGCCGGATCGAATCTCAGAAAATTCCGGAACATCCCAGAATAAACCCGATATGCGTAAACAAGTATGAGATATTTCTAGAAACCACTCGTAGGTACATACACCTAGCGCCATCTAGTATCGAGTAGGGGATTTACGTTGCCTGTGTTCCCTTGGTAAGTTCGCTGGTCCGACGCTAGATGGCACCACGTGTCCGTATCCGTAACAATATAAAAATTATGAAAGTGTGTCTGTCTGTCTGTCCGTCTGTCTGTCTGTCTGTTTGCTGTTTGTTATGGAGATACTTGGAGTCCCGGGAAAGGACATACACATAGGATACGTTTGAATTTTGGCGCAATTTAACAAACGTTCTATTCTATGTTTATATTGTAACGTGAACCAAAAAAGTTTGTTTACGAGTATGATTCCTACATAAAGGTAAGTATTAAAAGAAAACGACTCGAATGTATTTGCTAATAAATCACTTTATTAAATTGTACTTTTTCTTACATTATATTTACAGACGTAAGGCGGCGCGGGCGGGGCCGAGCGGGGGGAATCACAATATACATTTACAACATATACAACTAAATATTATGTACTCTAACTTATATAATAATTCGTCTACACAGAGAGGTTCGCCCGCAGCGCGCCGGCATGCGGGGGCGAGCCGACCCAGCCGTGCCGAGCACCCCGAGCACGCCACTGATTGAGGTGCACGGTCAATTTTTATTTCAAAATATTGGATAAATCTTAAAAAAAAAGCACTTGAATAGTAATGAAGGAAGCCTTTGCCTGGCACGTTGGAAAATTCAAGCGACAGACAAAATAAGGAAATATTTTATACCTTTGGCACTTTAATTCAATTCAATTCAATTAAAGTAAGTGGATACAATAATATTATTATGTTCTGATAAATTGTAACGATACCAAAAAAGTTAAACGTAGGCGGCGCGCGGCGGGCATTGAGCGAATTGGTTATACCTCTACTAACACTAACATAACTCTATAATATTTTGCAACACTCCGGAAATGAATATAATTTGTTCAACTAACTGTATTCAGATCTTCAATATTTAAAATAATTAATAGTTAAAAGAACAGAAATGCAACAATAGTATTAATGCTATTGTTGCATATATTAATAACATAATCTAATGATATCAAATATTACTTCAAATTATTATTTTTGTAAAACGAGATATGATAATAATCATTCACAAGGAGTTATTCACACATAAAAACATAACGATTTCCCAGGTGTTACGGAGACAAGGTGTTCGCGGCTTCTCGCCGACACCCCCCCCCCCTCCGCCCCCCCCCAGCCCCACCACACACACTATATTATGCTCATTAAATAAACTAGCATTTACACATTAGTAGTTGGTTCATACTTTGGTCGAGTGCCATATTTTATCTTTACAAAACGTTCCATCTTTTGATCAATACGTTAGCGATGTAAAACAGCGCGAGTATCGTACCTACTCACTCCGATTATATTCGACATCATCTGTACAGTTTCTCGTTGTACTTTGGTACGTAAATTAATAGAAACATAATATTCTAAATATCTTCTAGGGCGAGACGTCGCAGGAGGCTCGCTCGGAATGTACGCAGAAGTCATGGAGTTTTATGGTACAATATCCATCCAAAATATATAGTCTCTATATAAAATTAACACAATATAATATAATTAACATATCAATATATGCATCTACATCTCCTAGCTCTATAAAATATAGGACCCACGTTGCGGTTCGCGCGGCACAGTCTCAACGTTCCGATACAACTCCGCGGGGGCACCGCGGACCCCGGCGAACGCACCTCTACATAACTAAGGGACTGAGATTCTGTTTATCATGGAGAGGGTCCCGCGGCGGGTGCGGGCGGGTGCGGGCGGGGGCGGGGGCGCTCAGCTGCCCAGCGACACGACGGTGGGGCGGTCGAGGCGCGCCGCCTGCTCCGCCGCGCGCCGGTACTCGCCGTCGCCGTAGAAGGCGAGCGCCTGCGCGTGCGCGTGCGACATGTCCTGCGTGTGCGCGTGCGCGTGCGCCTGCGCGAGGCTCTGCGAGTGCGCGGGCGCCGGCGAGCCCTTCTCCAGCTTGACGGTGTGGGGCTGCGGCGCGCCCGCATGTGTCTGCACGTAGTAGCCGATCGACGACCGCACGCCCGACGCCTCCACTGGAAAAATATAATACCTCGATGAATTTATCAACCATGATATTAATGTAAGTCTATTCTATTGATTATTATAACTTAGACTATAATGTTATATACATTCTAAATCAAGGCCGATCTCAGCGGAATATTACAACATCTAGACACGCGGTAGAGTGTCAAGCCAAGTTCCAGCATAACAGAATGGCGAGCAGCACCGTGTGTAATATTACACGAACCATTTGCAGCTACTTTTGACCCCCTCATAATTCAGAAACTATTTCACATAAACGTTTCAAATTTACCTCATATAATGAGACTTGCGAGATAAATACATGCTTTAAATTTCATAAGCACAGCTTAAACGGTTGTTGAGATATTAACGTCCGAAAATCTTAATTTTTATCACTGACTGACTGACCTATAGATCAAAATTCTAACCCACTTCCAGATGACCTAGAAGGCTGAAATTTGGAATCCAGTTCGGTAATTGTGTGTAGGGTATTGGCACCAGTAGTCAGCCTTTTAGTGGACAGCGCAAGTTTAAATGTGGATAGAAAATTATTTAAAATAGTACCAAACCGTAGGAAAAAATCCGAAAACAAAAAAAATTGGTCAAGTGCGAGTCGTACAGAGCAAAAATTGTGTTTTTTGTATAGAGACCCCCCTTAAATATTTATTTTATTTTACTTTTATTATTTGTTATGAAAGAAGAAATATAATTAAGGATTTTGTGAACATTTCAAGTACCTTTTGGCTGCCATTATTGATTAAGAGCAAAAAAGGCCAAAAACCACGTTTATTGTATGGGAGCTGCTCCCCGTAAACATTTATTTGTGAATTGAAAAAACTTGAAATGAATAGAAGGTGACTTTATGAAGTGTGTCTGTCTGTCTGTTACGTCTTCACGCCTAAACTGCTTGTACCGATTGTTCTTTGGTATGGAGATATAGTTTGAGTCCCGAGAATAGACATAGAATTATTTCAATATGTCTGTCCGTTTGTCTGTCCATCCGTCCGTTTGTCTCTCTGTCTATTAGACAGCTATAATAATAGCTACTTAACTTCCGCATAGTAAGTTGTACACTATATACTTAGTTAATGGTTGGAAATACATTTGTGTTATACCGTATTATTCCAATGCCTTCTGATGGTAGCTGCATTTTCCATTCGCTTGGATTTTCTTTGTTTTATTCGTCTGATACTCAAGTCTCAACAAGACTTAGGGGCTGTTTCCCCACTTCCTGATAAGTTTCAGATAGGCTATCCACAACTTATCTGATAGATGAAGTATCTGCCAGATAAGTAGCGGATAGCATAGTCGACACTTGTCGGAAAGTGGTGAAACGACACCTTAAGGTTGCGAATTGCCATTGAATATAGTCGAATATTATGGATGTTTGAACTGGGAAGATGAAGGTGTCTACCCTTGCTCGGAGAGTTTTCTTTACAAAAAGTAGTGATATCCCACCAAAAACATAAATCTAAAAATGCTGAGCCAAGTTCCATTCAAACATTATTTTTCTTGTCTATGGACTTCGCCGTAAAAAGGATGGAGATCTAAATGAGTGCTAAGTTCCATGGAAAATCGAAATAAGTACGCATAGGAACCAAATCACATCATGAACAAATAATAGAGTCTATTTCTTTGCTTTATTGAATATCTATAACAATTGATGTTATATAAATAATGTGAGATCTTAAACTAGATTAGATTTTACTTGGCTAGTTTTGGGGATCTATCTGTTCGTCTACCGGTTACCACGTGTCGTGACATAATAGTCAAATTGCACAGTAGGTACACTCACGTAGGTTCTCGAGCTTGACGTTACGGCCCATGTGCGGCAGCGGGCTCTTGGCGATGGCGTGGCTGGTCTTGCTGACGCCGCGGTCGGACTTCATGCCGTTCTTTGGTTTCCGTTTCCTCGTCTGAAATGCCAGTAAACGGTTCTGTTAGAAAACGATGAAGGATAGCAGGGAGTGAATTGCATCTTTCCTATTTCAAAGAAGGACTTCAAATATACTCTGACTGAAGCGGACCCACAGTAAGAGTTAAGGTTTAACTTATGCCATAAAAAGTGTTCCATAAAAAATTCAACGTGTTGATTCAACGAGGTGTTTCACCAGCGCTGTGGCAATAGATAACTAAGCCTCGGGGTGTTTTTCAAAATTTTACTTTTTCTTCGAGCTTCAAAAGTTTTTACCAAAGATACAATGTCATAATCATGTACCTGTATAGAGTCCTTCTTCATGGCGAGCGGTCTGTTGATGCTGTGCAGCTTGTAGTACAGGCCACAGGCGTTGCAGACGGTCTCGCCGTGCGCGTTGCGGCGCCACAGCGACGTCGTCGAGGTCTGGCAGTTGCTGCACATCACGCCCGGCCGCTTCGGCCCGCCCGCCTGCGCACACACCTGATTACCGCGAGATCTCGTGAGGGGGACAAGCAACGTGCTCCCGAGAACTTGGTTTAAAATATTTCTTGTTATCGATTATTATTATGCATTTAAAACACGGTGCTAATGTTATATGGAGTTTTAGATCCGTAAATCGAGTTTTGTTTATGGTTGGGATTTTTACGCGGTTTCTCGATAGTTTCTCATAAAAGACTAGGTTAAAGCGCGATATAACATTTGTACCGTTCGACGTATTCAAATATAAAATTTAGGTTATGTTCTCGGGAGTAAAGCGGGGGTTAGTGGTATAACGGATGGATGTCTGTTAGCGGATGGTTAATAGCGAGCCGTGAGCGGGAGTAACATGGCGGGTCGAGGAGTGGGGAGCGGGGAGCACGAGGTTGTGAGCGGGGCGCGGGGTGCGGGGCTGACGTACCCCTTTCTTCTGTTTGTTGTAGTCGGGAGGGGTGTTGGCGGCGAGCGCGGGCGTGGCGGGGAGCGCGGAGCCGACGCCGCCATACAGGAAGCCCTTGTAGATATCCGCGCCCGGCGGCGCCCCCTCGGCCACTGCAACAACACGACGCTCGTCACGAGACGGGTATAGGACGGCCCGAGGCGGACGCTATCGGGCGCGGATCGCTGGGCGGGGGCGGGGGGTGAGCGCGCGGTGGGGGCGGGGGCGGCGGGGGGTGAGGGGCGAGCTGAGTGCGTACGTCGGGCGCGGCCGGGGGGAGCGCGTGCCGCTGACGTACCAGCCGCCGCTGCTGCTTGAGCGGCCGGTTCATGCCGTTCATCTTGTTGTAGAGGCCGCAGGCGTTGCACAGGTAGTGGCCGGTGCCGTCGCGCCGCCACAGCGGGGTCGTAATGGCGCCGCAGTTGACGCACTCGCGCACCTCCACAAAGTCCTCGACTGCGCAACACACCGTTAGCTCGTCTGCCCTGCCCGACCCGACCCGGCCCGGAGCGTCCGCGCCGTTCGCGCCGTCCGTGCCGCGAGCACATCACGTCTACGTCATCGTCTGTCACTCATCACACTCGTGGCCTTGACAGTGACCGTGCTTTGTCGGCAATTAGCGGATTTGCGGAGTGCGTGAAAAACAAGGCCGCGCGTGCGCACACGCCAGTGCCGCGTCAGCATAATGGATGTCAAAGCTGAACGTACTATATTAAAATACAATACACTCTTTAATCGATAAACAATTTTCTCGTAGTTTCATCTTTACTGCCGCCCTCGGAGACGAATATTAAAAACTTAGCTGTAATTAAATGAAAATTTCAAAGTTAACGTATGGGGCTTTTGTCAAAATCTTCATTTAATTACAGCTAAAAAATTAATATGCGCCTCTGAGTGCGGCAGGTCACGCCTTAAATGTCTTATTGTTAAATTATTACCTACAACGAACATTTAAGTACAAACGTACGCATTACAAATCATACTGTCGTGTCAGCTCGACTATATTTAGCGCGCCGTTAGTCACTGCGGGTCATAGTGCACTGAGTCGGTCCGATTCGACACTAAAAACTATCGCCGAACAAAAAATTGCTTATCGCTGGTGCTAGTTATAGGACATTATTAAGTAAAGGATGCTGCGATAACGCCCACACGTACGGAGTATACGTACACGAGCACACGCACACGGATACACTATTTTTTGTAGGGGTCACCCGCGATAGCCCTGACATAACTCCATGCGAGATAGTGTACCCACAACACGCCGATAAACGCCGATAAGCATCATCATTGTCTTCTCGCGGTTTCTCGCTCTTGAGTGCCACTTAAACCGTCGTCATTCTGCGGCTCGACACTTATGTTTTTTCTGCGGGTGGTACTTTCCTGTGGCACAGTATAGCAATATTGAATATAATATATTGCTATACTGTGCCTTTGGTTTCAAGTAAATGTTTACATCACGCAGGTCTCCGTTGAGAGATTTGTGTGAATCTCGAGTAGGGAAATCACTCAACTCAGTCCTGACATCAGTTTTTGTTCCAGCAGAATTCGGTGCGGATATATCACATTAAAATACTCGTTAACAACTTTACATTTTCCTGCCTGAGTTAATGAGCAAATTTAAGGCCCATTCGGCTATTATAGTTTGCTTTTTAATATTTTTTTATTTTATTTAAGAAACTTTCAATATTTTTTATTTTGTTTAATTTAAGCCTGAACGGGACAGGCCGATAGTCCATCTCGAAAGGCATCATGGTGTTTACAAACAGGGTCGGTCAACAGAGCAGCGGGTACGTCTGTTTGCGTAGGTCGCGTCGGGCCCGCCGCCCGAGGCCCGACGGACCGTATACGGCGGTCAGGCACGTGCCCGCAAACAACACGTCCGGCGCAGGCGCTTCGAAAAGGTTAAATATACTAGAAGATAAAGAGACCTAGTTGACTTAATAGACAACCTTTTTTCGATCACAATATCCGTAACACGAAACATAAGTATTTAGGGATAGCCTAATATACGATTGCGAGGTGATTATTTTTCCTGATACATTACACGAGAGAAACATTTAAATAATTATGGGACACTGGTCAGTGTCGTCATGTGGGGTCTGGTGTCATCGGACCATTAGTACTGTGCCATTAGTGTGTCCGCACATGGCCCGCGGTAACCGTACACCGCCGAGTCTGCACCGCACTGTCAGTCGTCACACTCAACTGATATCGATATTTATTTACTCTGATAAAGATGAGAGGCATTACCATATCAATAATTATAGGAAAGTAATCAACGATTTTGAGTAAATTGTGACGTGATGGCGCAAGATGTTAGTGTTAACACCGTTATCCTTGAAACCATCAAATGAGCCTGTCAAAATGAACAACTTTTTCTATAGAAAAAGTGATGGATTTTTTTGAGTTCCCAGCATCAGCACAATGCTGGGAACTCAAAAAAATCCATCTTCATACCCATACAAATTGCCGATCCGGGCATCCGTATGGGTATGAAGACGGCTTTTCTTTGAGTTCCCAGCATTGTTCTCATAGAAAAAGTTGTTCATTTTGACGGGCTCATTTGATGGTTTCAAGGATAACGGTGTTTACACTAACACACTGTATATTGAAATCTGCATGCTATCAATAATCAACATTATCTAAGCTCTCAGTGATGTGAGATTGATTGTAACGGAGACTGCAGCCTCATTAACAGGCGGTGTAAAAGTTTTCACAAAGTAATATAATATTTGCTGGGTTTGAAAAAAAATTAAATACTCAAGTCTGTGAGTCTCGGCAACAGGAAAAACCGTCGGAAAACAGGACTTTAGGCTTAGAAATACTCGGAAGTCGGAGGGAGGAGATACAGCCCTTAGCTGCTGCTATACAGCAGACCGGAGTACTATCTTGGAGTTGGACAGTGAACATTCTAGAACAAAGAGATGAGTCACGGCGTCCCCGGGGGAAAGTCACGTCCGCGCCACGTGATCACGTCGCTTCCGTGTTACACGATACTTACTCGCGTTTGTATGACCAAAACGAAGAGCAACTATTCATTTAATTAGATTATTATTATTAGCTGATTGCAGTAGTGGATTTAAGTCTTGTAGTAGACTTTCTTAACGTGCCGAAAACGCTTAAAATATCATAGCGAAGTGAATACTGCCTACGAGCAGTCCTTACCTCAAAATATATTACTTTCCAAATTACAGATTGTCCCAACAATCCGAGATAAAAAGTGAAACAACCACTAAATAGTAGTAATGATGAAATGATCAATAATGACACTTGGAACCAACGCTATTAACAGTCTATTAATAGTTAAAATATAACTGTAATAAATAATTGTCGCAGTTACGATGAACAGTTATCATTAACTGGCTCGCATTACCACCCAAATGCACTTACGAATAATTATAATATATTGGGTTTGTTTTAATAATAGTAATAACGTGTGAGATTAGATAATATTATAGTCAGCCTTACCAAAACGTAATTTTAAAATGTTGGTGATCAAGTGTATCTCCTTGTAGTACTCCGATAACCCATTGCTCAATGTTAGATTAAAAACCGTTGATCGAATTATGTATACACACCCAACATGCTAAGTGCCAACAAACTGCCGGATTTAGCTCCAGAATAGAGAAGGCATTTAATTTTATTAAACGAGACGTGACGTATGCGTAATGTGCTCGAACTTTATAACTCGTAAGTTTAAGGTGTCAATATAATAAGTAAAAATGACGAGGGAATTTAATCACCTGCAAAATTTGTACTACAAAAGAATTAAGGACAATTTATCAAATATATTATATTATTATGTATTATATTATGTATGTCATGGTAAATAACATGAAAACATTAATTTTTATATAATTTGCACACAGTTGAAGAAACACAGCAGAGCTAATGAAGATTATAAGTTGTAAACTATAAAATATAGTTCCTGAATATAGACAGGGGCAATCGCTTACTATGTAATATGACTAGGAATCTTTATCTAAGCCTTCTAAGGGTTCCTGTGTACAATTTGCCAAGAACTCAAGATCTAAATAATCTTTAGCTGGTAGATTAGACTGTTCAAGCTAGACTCCAGTGCAGAAAAGAGTAAGGGCCTGTTTCCCCACTTCCTGATAAGGCTATCTACCACTTTACTTGACAGATAGAGTATGGAGAATCTGTCAAATAAGCATATCTGGCACCTTATCAGGAAGTGGTGAAACAGGCCCTAAGTCTATTTCTTTGTAAGATAGGTATTAGAGACGTGTTGGTAATGAAAGTACTCACAAGCTGAGAGGCTGGCGGCGGCGGAGTACTGCGTCCGGCGGTTGTCCAGCACCGCGCCCACTCCGCTCCACATACCCTGAAACATACCGCCCCACACTTCAGACAAAACGACAATCACAGGTGCTTAAATATAGCTTAAAATTAATGTCGAAAAATCCTTACTTTACTTTTAATATTATGAATCCGAAAGTGTGTATGCCTGTCTGTCTGTCTGTCTGTTACCTCTTTACGCCCAAACCACTGAACCGATTTTGCTGAAATGTGGCATGGAGATAGATACCTTGAGCCCCGGGAAAGGACATAGGATACTTTTTATCTTGGAAAAATGTACAGTTCCCGCGAGATAGACTAATTTTGGTCCATGGGAGCTGCAGGAATCATCTAGTTACATAATATATTTAAAGTCAGAAAACATCCTCAACATATAATTGCTGACGGGTCGGTTTAAGCCCGCGGTGGGTACTAATCACCATCGCCACTCATCACCGCTATCTAAATGTGCCGATAACGCAAACATTTAAGGGTTAACATTTTTCTCATTGTTGAATGTTGCCTATCCGGGCAGTTGTGTCATCGTGACCATGTTGCACATTTGTTGTTTTGACTCATTTTAGATGACTCATTACTCATTAGACTAGTTTTATTGAATAACTATATTTGCTCTCTTGCTTCGTCGAAGAAAATGTCAGCTTTGTTTTATCACTGTCAAATATAAGTTGGGGAACTCTATTTCCACGGGTGTCGGTCCCGCGGCCCGCCACGCTTCGGTACGGCCGCTATCAGTACCCGCACCGTACCCCCAGCTGACTTCCCGACATGTACAATATGAATGGAAACTCTTGTTCACTAATTACACCCGGTCATCAAGAAAATGTTTGAAGAGTTGTGAATTTAAATTTAAATAAAGCTTTGAGTTTTAACATCATTTTCCAAGGAAAAACATAGTGATTTCTTTAGTAGGTACACCTTCGACTAAGACGGGTCTTTACCTGTTGCTCATAAGCATTAGTGGTGATGGCTGGGGAACCGTAAACCGTGCCGGGCCGGCTGGTGGAGGCGAAGGCGCCGGTGAAGCGGCCGAAGGGGGGCAGCGCACCCCCAACGCCCGCCTCACCCCCCGCCTCGCCCTCCGCGTACTCCTCCACTGTGGCGTAGCTCGGTGATGTGCCTACAGACAACAGGAGTCAGGATCATTTTACCACAACTGTCGAGCATTTACGAGTTGCCAATAATAATAATAATAATAATTTTTATTTTCACACTACATTTGGCCCAATTGTTAGTAACACTTTATTCAAAAATAGTGCTCGCTTTTAGCTACAATAAGTAATGTCATAATTTGAACTGATACATCAGATGCCGAAACTAATGATACCTACCTACTGCTACAACTTAAAAGTACAAAACAATTAAACAGCCCAGAGTCTCTTTCTTATGGCACAAGAAACAAGTCAATGTAATTTTTAAAGTAATCTTAAAGTGGTATCACATATTGAAATATTATGGTAAAACAAGGTTTATGCCGTGTTTAGTTTCCACTGGAGAAGAACTGCGTTGCGAGGATTGTGCTTTACAAACACCAATAGAATCGTTGCATTGAGTGTGGTCACGCTAATGAAGCATTTCTATTGGTTCTTAAGAGTCCGTATACGAAATTTTGCCGATGAATATGAAATTGCAAAGATTCGCTACAGAAATAATTTTTGGTTTTTTCCCCTTAATAGATTTAAAATATATATATATATTAATTATTAGATTTAAAAATATATTTAAGCGCGGACTGCCGACTCGAGCCTTGCGGCGAGTAATATAATGTGAGATTTGTGAGATTTAGATTGTTTTGAATCGTGTTTTTTGGCACAATTTGTTTTTTTTTTCTTTTTTCTCGAATTGGATCTACAGGACAGAAATAATCTATAGATAAAATTCTAATTTTATCTATAGATTATTTCTGTCGTTTTCTTTTTATGAATTACAGCTCCAAGTTGCCGAAATTAACAGCAATTCTTTGCCCATTTTCTCTAAAATTTTGCCGAGTTACATATTTTTTTACTCAACTATTTCATATTAAAGTGGTAAAAAGTAATTCCAACATTGTATATTTTTCATACCGTTAAGACGTCAATACAATCCATAAACAGGTGATATTCTAAACCTTTTACAGCAAAAATCACAAAACTGTCGCGGGTTTGAGTTGGATTATTTAAAAATACTTAAAAAAAATCTAGCTCCAACATTAGATTATAATTGAAATGATCTTACATGTTGTGCATTAAAACTTATAGAAATACTGTATTTTAACTGTTAAATCACGTCTGTTAAATCAGCAAAATCGGCAAATTTCGTATTCGGACTCTTAACAACGCATTCCTCGTAAAACAGCTTAGCTCAGCTCTGGTGGAAAAGCAGCCTTATGCTAAGTACCTCCGCTGGAGTTCCATATCTGCGTCTGCTGCAGGTCCGGGGCGGGGAAGTAGGGCGACCCGGCGCCGGAGTACGCCCGAGAGTATATCACGCCGCTGGCACTGTGGACACATCGACATCATCATTCACATTGTTTCCTACTTCGGTATCACCGGCCACCGCCATCAACAGTAACATTACAACAATTTTAACGGTAAATCATTACAACAGTAATATTGCAACAACATTAAGTAGTCACTAGTTTCTAAATGCGGAAACGTGTAAATGGTGTCTAGACTTTATACAGCCTTCTATAAATTAAATAAACACTGTATGTTTTCCAAATATGTAAATAAAAATAAAATAAAATTATAAACCACAAACATTTTGTTATTACTTATCACATAAGGACATATTGGATAGATTAGGGCAAGTTACTCTAGCTAGTCCAACAGTTTTTTACTAAAATAGTAAGACTGTATTTAGATATCAGTTGAAAAAAATTAACGTCTGTACGAACTGAATAGTTGAAAAGTTTGCTCTTTGTTTTGTGAGACTTCCATGAAGAATATTATTGAGTACATTAGGTACATTAAACGGACTCGCAGTTAATATTCCGTCGTACGTTAGTAAAATTACTACTATTACTGTGTTGTAGCTTGTCCCTGTTATACATGTAACTTGTAAGCTACATTTAAAATTAGTCACTAATTCAACTGCATAAAGTTCAGAAATGATTTCATTTCATCGTCTCGTGATTCTGTAATTGTGTGTTTGTTAGTGTCGCATGTATATTATGTATGCGTATGTGTGAGAGTGTGTGGGCGCTTATCGGCGACAACCACAGGAACCACGACAGCCGATGTATAATTAGCCAGGAACACGTTTAGGGAAAATTATGCGACGAACTCAATACAGCTATTGTGTTGATGATAAAATTATCCATATTTGAAATAAATTAAAAGATCTAATAAATCGAGCATAGGTGTAACACGAATGTTTTTATACAAGCTGAAGTTGAGAAAATATTAGCACTGAGCACAGACGTATAACTCATAAATTATTCCGAGAAACCTATTTACGATTTAACTGTGACAGCCACAGAACGACTTACAAACAACAATGAACTCGTTCGCTTGACGACGAATAGTAAACCAATTAAACGAGAAAGTTAAACTGATAACGTTAATTACTGACATTGCAACAGACGCTCGAAAATAACAAGAGATAAGCTATCGGACACGAATTGAACATTATATGAATTTAGAAGCCGGTGCAAGATAGATAACTCTATATTAACCACAGATTTAACACATTTTCCTGAAATTAACTGAAGATAATATTTATGTAATAGATAATTTTGTAAGAAAACAAGAAGCAACACTTACAAACGCGAAGAAATATCTATAAAGAAAGTGAATATTTTGAAGTACAAAGGCAGTATTTTTTTTTTAATTTTGAGCTTAAAATAAATAAATATTTTAATAAATTAGCTTGCAAATCTTTTTTAAATTCAGTCATGAAAATGAAAAACAAGACAATTATAAATGAAGCAGGATATAAAACCATAATTAATAATTATGATACATACTCATCGTGCAATCTCTCCCAACTTTGGACAGAACGTGCCAAAGCTTTTGATGCGTCAGCACGTTACTTCCTCGTCCCTTATGTGGACAGTCTAAAGGTGTACGCCTCGACAATTACGGACTTAGACACTCCTGCGGAAAACATAGCCTACTTTGACTAATGACTAATGCTAACGAACTAATTGCAGCGAAGTTTATGAGCGTTGTTAAAGTGAACATACTTAGAATAAATTATGAATATGAAATTTAAGGAGATATGTCTGTGGCTTAAGAATAGGTGGCTTTGCAACTATGGACCTCATATTGTTAATTCCTTGCTGATATTTCCTCGTGGCATAGTTCTGCATGTTACTCTTCGCTAGCCGAATGCAATTCGTCAATTTCATGGCGTGTCGTACTGGTAACTGTGACCTCAATGCACTGCGGTGGCAAGTGGAACGGCTCGGCTAATGGTTCGTAACGTCTCGGAAGTGCTGCCTTATCGCTGCACCCCCCGCCCCCCGCACTGCGCCGCCGCCTGCTCGCGCCCTCGACCCGCTTGCCGTCGCCGAGGCAACTGCCTTCAATAGCAACATATTGCGTTTTCATAAGGATGGGTATACCGTATACCGTTTAAATCATCCATAAATCCATAACCTCTACGTAAATATTATATTGTCCGAACCTTAAATAATGCAATATTTTTCTGTATGTTCCTTTGTTTGAATGTTTTTCATGAATAGGCTTTAAATCCATTGATTTGTTTCAAACGGACTTCATCTGGAAACTCATGGTTTTTAATGTTATTGGGAACCAAAGTATCAAAAGCTCCCGTAGAGTTCCCTGACCTACATCCATGAGACGGCGCTATCGGCCGTAGTACTACGAGATGATAAGATTAAAGCCCACTCGGAACAATTACAAGTTTATCTTATCACTAATATTTACATGTATCACTGAAACTGCGAGCTGAGATAACTCGCAG
The DNA here is from genome assembly GCA_963422495.1 of Polyommatus iphigenia. Classification (NCBI taxonomy): domain Eukaryota; kingdom Metazoa; phylum Arthropoda; class Insecta; order Lepidoptera; family Lycaenidae; genus Polyommatus; species Polyommatus iphigenia. Next base: position 27,611,097 of record OY730181.1, on the reverse strand, counting down.
ATTAGCGGCTACCGGCGACCTGCCGCCCGCCGCCCGCCGCCCTGTCTGGGATGCAGTTTTGTTAGGTGTATTATGTATTTCTTTCATTTCTTTTATTTTTACATATTAGGTAGCAAGTTCATTAAGTTGTCTAGGCTTATATTGTAATTTGTATCTAAACGGTGGCTCTCGCCTCTCGCAGAATATTTTAGAATGTTTTATTTTTTAATTATTATAGACTGCTACAATGCAAATGAGATCCACATTAAATTTTAACTACGTCTAAAATGTAACACCAAATTATGATTGTTCCAAAATAGGTAGGAATGTAGCCTGGATAAGCAATCATCATGTTCATGGTTACGGACCACTTATCGAATAAACAATACCGTACAATATGGGGCTTCGACACTGGATGGTGACGGTTCCGGGACACTGGGTGTTCCCGACATGTCAACATAATGAGCCGCTAATGACGATGTCATACGGGCAGCGGGCACGCGCTGGCCGCCGGCCGCGCGCACGTGCTCGTCCCGCACTCGGCCCGTGGCCCGCCGGAAGTGGGACCGAGGCCCGAGCAGACCAGCGTTATTTGCACGAGCGCAGGCCTATACAAATAACTCATTTGAGACACTTAACTTGTCACTCGACGCTCACAAAAAACAAATCTCCGAGTGCCCTCAAAACGTGTAAAATAGCGCGTTAGAGCGGCCACAAAAACGGGCGCAAACAGCCTAGCGCCACACCTGCGCAAGCGCACCCATCCACACTGCGACGTAAGAACTTGGCCTTACTTGATCTTCTCGTTTATTGCTCTTTATTTTTATTTGTTTGTTAAATTCCTTAAATAATTATTCTTTTACAAGTCACTAAATGATAATTTTGCAAAGTACAATTCACTACTCTATTAAAGCTTTTCTTTTTGATTTCACGTGTGTTGTGCTTCTTTTTCTTTAAAAATTTTCTTTAATTGGTTCTCACTTCTCAATTCTCATGCTTTGGAGAAAACTGGCTAGTAGAAAAATTCTAATGTACTATTATGAGACTATGACTTATGAGTTTATGACATTTAAATAAATGGGTGATAATAAGTAAAATGATTAACAATATAAAAGTGTACTTAGTTTTTGAATGTCACATGATGCAATTAAAAGGTCGCAAGTCGCGACAATCAAAGACATTGAATAAGAACATAAACACAATGTCTTTGTACTCGACGCCGATAACGGACGAAAACAAATCTCACAACTAGAACAAATACTACTAAAGTTAAAATGACGACCAATCCATCACATTTAGACTATTTTGGTCACGTTTGTTAAAAGGATTAAGTACTAAAATTGTTACAGTAAGTAAGACATAACAAAACATGGGCTGTCCGGTATCCCATAGTAAGAAAGAAAAGTGATTAATGTATGTGAGTTTAGAATTAAGACAAAATATAATATGTACCTATACAAAAAAAATCTATCAACCCTGACTAGTCTATACAAGGATTAAGCAGAGGTGAAAAGTTCGACTTTGTGGGGTTGTAAAATATATTGTAATGTGTCTGCTGAATCAATTTCGAAAATACTTTTACGAACTGAAAGCTAAGTAGCTTGTGAGTATCATTGGCTAGAATTATGATATCAATAATATTAAATTATAGAGATTTTATGTAAATCCTGTAAATCACAAATACCTATTTTAAGACCATCACGAACCACAATGCGCAATACCTACAGGAAAACCTTAAAAAGTCAAGACGTTAAGATATCGTACGTCGTCAGTGGTAAACTTAAATTTCTCAGCTTCTATTTATTAACCCCCGACCAAAAAGAGGGGTGTTATAAGTTTGACGTGTCTGTCTGTCGGTCTGTCTGTCTGTCTGTCTGTCTGTCTGTCTGTCTGTCTGTCTGTGGCATAGTAGCATCCAAACGGGTGGACCGATTTTGATCTAGTTTTTTGTTTGAAAGCTGACATGACTGAGAGTGTTCTTAGCTATAGTTCATCATCATCAGCCTGCTCATTGCTGAAATATCACGGTTTATCTGGTTCGTGATAGGACGATTATGAACTTGCAGTCGTTTGATGGGTTTTATATTTTGCAATCTGGTTCGTGACACTAATGAATAGGTATAATATACACATTATTGGAAAGTTGACCTGGTGCTGCAGCATCACCTGGTAATCAATAGGATACCCAACTATCCTCACAGCAGCAGATCCTCACAGAGCAGAAGTTTCGTGTTTGGGCTCATTTTAATTGCGACAACCAGTAAGACGTAGATAAACAGTAAATATTTGTATGCTGCTGCTGCAGCATCACCTGGATTCTATAGAAGCCGAGCTCCGTATGAACCCAAAGTGGATGTTTCATGTTTGGGCTCATATTGACGGCCTCATCCAAGAGAACATATTTTATTTATAGATGGTATTCATTGGGATGTGATCCAGTTGATAGAAGTTATTCTGCACAAGTTTAAAAAGCATAAAATAAAATTAAATTAAGAAATTTAAAAAAACCCCCGCCAAAAAACTTTAAAAAGTAATGAAATAATATTTACTGACTTTAAGTTTAAATAATTCCTAAGAGTAAAGTAATATTTTAGTCCATAAATGTCGTCAAGGTGTGCCGGGGGACCGCTAATGTAGATGTTTGATTTCACATAACATTATAGTTTAAGGGTCAGTTCACAGGAGAATCAGCGACTATAATGGCGATCCAAAATGTAAAAGTCGCTGTTGTGGTAGTTTACTTGGCGGTCCCCCGACACACCGTGACAACATTTATGGACTAAAATATTACTTTACTCTTAGGAATTATTTAAACTTAAAGTCAGTAAATATTATTTCATTACTTTTTAAAGTTTTTTGGCGGGTTTTTTTTAATTTCTTATATCATAGCTACTAGCTATAATTGTCGAGTACCTGAAAGGCACTTAATATATGTAATTGTATACTTTATTAAAGTATAAGCTGTAATATATTTTGTTAGCAGCTCGTAGCTACACAAATATGTAGGTGTAGTTTAAACAAACCAATTAAAACGAGGAAAATTCCACTTCAACATAACAAAATAATATGTTGAACACAATACGTGAATACCTACATAGCTTAGTTATTTAATTTAATTTAGTCACAGTTGTTTATCGGTGGCACAATAAATTTAAACCTACCTAAGCCCTAGTCGAGCAGTATTATAGTCAATAATTACCACAAGGTACAAGGAAAACGATGACGAAATAAACCATAAAGGAGAAAGCTCCAATTTAAAAAAAGAGGTAACTAATTCTTCCAAAAGATTTTAATCAGTTGATCAAGAACAAAGAAATATTGTTCAATTTACAAACAAGGACGCACAACAATGTCTCGAACAATAATTGAGAGGAAACAAACAATAGGGATAATATGAAGAGCAAACAGACGCGACAAATATATTCCCCACGACCTTCGCGTTTTTGTCGAGCCCTCGGAGTCGGAAAAAATGGTTATTTGCGTGAGCCCGTGTGCCCAACTACTTAGCACGGCTCCGGCAATTAATGGCCCTGCAGATGATCAAATATTGTTTTCTCAGGACGTATTAGACTTTAATATTGCCATCAAATTTTGAGGAAGTCGTTAACGACCATCACAAAACTGGAAACATAAATTGAAGTGCACGCGGTACGACCAAATTCCTCGATACGAAGCGATCACTTGTTCATCGACCACCCACACTATCAAACTTGTCACATGTGCATACTAGCCAACATTATAATTAATTTTATCATGTTAGATGAATGTGTTTTTTTCTTTGGATTATGGCGTTATGTGGAGTATTTTTAATGCACAAAAATAAATCCCCGGTAATTACTACTTGCGTTTATCGGGACTGCCGACTGCGTGTTAGGCACGATCATACAACAGGTTCAAAATCATTACCAGGTGAAGCCAAGTTCATAGGCACTGGGTCAGGCGCGGAGCCGGAGGATGTCGTTATACATTCGCGGAACAAACATGCACACATATAAACAAATACCCACACGTTCACACCGCAGGGCCTCAACCTCTTTGTTGACGTTAGGAAACTGTAACGATCATGGCTCGTAAGTCGTACCTGGCTGAGCTGTGAAATAGGAACCTCGTGTTCTCAACCGAGCACCGTGAAAAATATATTTCATTCAGTAATAAATAATAAACCTACTAATATTATACCTAAAGGCGAAAGTTTGTGAGGATGTATGGATGTATGTAAGTGGTGTCCTGATGAAGGGATCCATAAGTAATCGAGGGAACTCCTCAAAATTTACTAAGGAACCCTAAAAAGGTGTTTTTGCGATGGAAAGGAACCTACTTATTTGACAGTTAGAGGTTTCCAGAATTTACCTACAGGCGACAGTCAAAACAAACTAGATTTAGTTTTAAAATAGTGACTTCTGCGAAATAAGCTGAAGCTGTAGCGGCTAATATGACACTAACTTGCCGAGTAAGATGTTGGGGTCGGGCATCTCGCGTCTGGGTACTGTTTCATTCATGGGAAACGTGACGTTGGCGAGGGGAATAAAGTGGGGGGGGAGGGAAGAGGGGGGTGTGACGTAACGTCCGCACCTCTCAGGTGACAGCCTCCATTCATCGTGAAAGAGTCGGCCAGTGAAATATTTACAATTCGAAGGTATCGAATTCCCTGTTACGTATTTGCGTGTGGCTGCTGGCAGGACCTCGAGGTGGGTAAAAAACGAAATTTCTTGAGATTTCGTAACATTGCTATGATCCATTTATTTAACTAGCACAAGATAATATGATTTATGAAATATCAGAATGAGCCTCAAAAAGGAAACGAGCCTGACGTACATTTATACACACATACATACATATGAAATAGTGAACAGTTGTAAAATATTTTCAATTGAAATGCACGGAAACTGCACGAGTTACTCGAGCACACACAGACACTTACACATACATAAACACAATCGTACGTATACGTGGGCGCAATCAATATAATATTATTGGTGATAACGCGAGGACAGCCAATAGCTACAGCTACAGCGTGTATAGTTATTTTATTTAAATTCAGAGAACACTTATTTCAGCGATACATAAGGAAAAATAATTCTAAACGCACATTACAGTAAACACCAAAATCAATAACGATCAAACAGTGCAGACGTGAAAATATTACAAACACTGAGTACTACTGCGTACTGCATGGCGAGTGGTGACTGGTGACTTTATAGTAAACATAAAAAAATGAGAAATTTAAAAGCTAACGTAATAAAAAAAATATTTCACAGTCGTAATTTTAGTCGTACGCCTAACGGCCGAAAAGTGGAACTATGAAAGCAATATTTATAAATTATAATGTCCAAAGACAATCACGTTTAGAATACTACTAATAATATTATAATAATTGGAAAAAATGGATAGGTACAGGCTATTGGCTATTAGTAAGTCTAAGCTACACGCCTAACTTATGCAGCAAAGTAGTCTTAATTTTAACAATTCAATGTGAAATGGCTGGTGTCGTTACTAATAATAATAATTAATGTGACAAATGAGCTTGTTATTGAAACCATAATATTACTAACAGGAAACTGCACGACTACCGTTACTTTTTATATAGGTATTTTTAATAAATATCCCTCAATGCAGGACTAATTGAAACACAAATAGTTTGAAATAAAATTGAAAGAACAAAGGCCATTCGCCTAATATGCTTGGACTATAAAAATCTTATAAAACCTTCTATAAAACGTAACTTGATGAAACATATGTAATTTCAATTGCCTATTTAATTATTTTTTTTTTATTAAATAAGGGGGCAAACGAGCAAACGGGTCACCTGATGGTAAGCAACTACCGTCGCCCATGGACACTCGCAACATCAGAAGAGCTGCAGGTGCGTTGCCGGCCTTTTTAGCGGGAATACGCTCTTTTCGTGAAGGTTTGCAGGTCGTATAGGTCCGGAAATACTGCTGGTGACAGTTCGTTCCAGAGTTTTACAGTGCGCGGTAGAAAGTTACTCGAAAAACGCACTGTGGAAGACTGCCACTCATCATGGTGATGAGGATGGTATGTTTTTCGCGTGGGACGATGGCGAAAAGTTGCCGGTGGTCTGATTCCGAACAATTCCTCAGGGCACTCCCCGTGATACAACCGATAGAGGATGTAGAGTGAAGCTACATCTCGGCGTAATTCCAAGGGGTCCAAGCTGTTTGAAACACTATGGCAGTCAACAATTCGAGCGGCCCTTCGTTGGATACGATCCAGAGGGAGCAGTTGGTATTTTCGCGCTCCTGCCCAGAGATGAGAACAATACTCCATATGAGGCCGAACCTGCGCCTTGTAGAGTTGTAGGCGTTGGTCCGGACTGAAGTACTGTCTCGCTCTGTTAAGAACACCAACCTTCTTCGAGGCTAGTTTGGCCTTACCCTCTAGATGATATCGGAACTGGACTTCGCTCGATATGTTGACGCCAAGTATCTCAATGTTAGGGGAGATGGTTAAAGATGTGCCCTCGAAACGAGGATATACGACCATCGGTGACTTTTTAGTGGTGAACGCGCAGACTTGTGTCTTGGCGGGGTTGAATTGGACCAAGCTACGTCTACCCCATTCAGAGACCTTCTCCAATGAATTCTCCACCTTAGACACAAGTTCGTTTCGACTCTCAGTGACATTTTGCCGAGAAATATTGGGGGAGCCGGTATATATAGCATCACCTGTACTATCATCCGCATAGCAATGAATGCCGCTGGTCTGCAACATGTCATTGATATGCAGTATGAATAGAGTAGGCGATAGCACACAGCCCTGAGGGACACAGCATCAACAGACTGAGTTTCCGAGCATTCGCCGTCAACTACGATCTTTATGCTTCTGTCTGCTAAGAAACCAGTGACCCACTTACATAATTTCTCGGGCAACCCGTATGATGGAAGCTTTGATAGCAGCGCTTTATGCCAAACCCGATCAAAGGCCGTCGCAATGTCCAAACTAACAGCCAATGCCTCTCCCTTCAACTCAATTGCCTGAGCCCAACGATGAGTCAGGTACGCCAAGAGATCACCAGCCGAGCGACCCTTACGGAACCCGTATTGTTTGTCGCTTAGTAATCCCTGGCCGTCCAAGTATCGAAGAAGCTAGCTATTGATAATGGATTCCATTATCTTCGAAAAGAGAGAGGTTATAGCGATTGGTCTGTAGTTGGAAGGATTTGAGCGATCACCTTTTTTGGGGATCGGGTGCACCAAGGCTGTCTTCCAGGAAGCCGGGACGATGCCAGTGGAATAGGAGAGCCGAAAAAGACGCGTCAAGACCTAAGCCATCTCTGGAGCACACTTTTTCAACACAATAGGCGGGATTCCGTCAGGCCCACTCGACTTTTGGATATCAAGGGAACAGACGGCTTTTCGCACTGAGCGCTGATGAAACCGAATATCCGACATGATGCTCGTGCATCGCGGTATGGTCGGCGGTTTCTGCCCCCCGTCATCCAGGGTCGAGTTTGACGCAAAGAGCTTGCCCAGAAGATCGGCTTTGTCTTTTGCGCCCTGGGCCAACGATCCATTTCCTACGTGTAGGGATGGTAGGGTTGGCTTGCAGAAATTTCCTTCAATAGCTTTGGCCAGAGACCAGAATGCACGGGTTCCCGAGGGGAGGCACTCAAGTCTCTTGCCAATTCTATTGACGTGCTGTTGCTTTGCCCGACTAATCTCTTTCTTGAGGGACCTAGAGGCAAGGTTGTAAATGTAACAAAGCACGGCATTCAATATATTTTTAAAAGCTGGGAGTTTCAAGTAATTGTGTATTAAGTTTTTGAGGTTATACAGGTAGTTATTAATAAATTGTATCATTTTGAGTTATGGAATTAGTTTAAATTATATTAAACACACGTCAGATTTTTTAAAAATGAAAGTAGGAGGTCATTGAACAAACAGGTCACCTGATAGAAAGCAATTACCGTCGCCCATGGACACTCGCAAAATCGGAATATGCTCTCTTCTTGAAATCTCCAAGATGAGAGAGTATTTAAGCAGATCGTATGGGTTCCTATGAATGACAGAATATGCCTTCGATAAAAAAGAAACATTATCCTGCGTTAAAAACGCAAATTCAATGTTCATATTTTAGAGACGATTATCTTTGTTTTCCCAGCTTCTAAAAATAAACTGATTTTATTTAATTATAACATTGTACCTAAACAACATTTTAGTGATAGTTCCATCTTGGTAACAAGAACCTTTTTTTAGTCCATTTTGGCCATTGTTCTTTTGTAACCTTCATGAAGATCCAGAATATTTTGATGACTTTGGTTCTTCCAGTCTAGGTAATTATTATTATTTACCGAATACTTAGAACTACGGAGAATTAAGCACATGTCGTGCCGGGGATTATCCTAGAAAGTCAGGATTAGGATTGAGGTCTTTTATACATTTTGTGTTGTAAATCTATATCTATACTATAATAATATTACTAAGCGGAAGAATTTGTTTGTTTGTTTGAACGCGCTAATCTTAGGAACTACTGGTCCGGGAACGCTTCAGTTTGCCTAAGCGTTCCCTAACTTTGGTGGAAGTCCGGTCCCTTTTGAGGTAGACCGGTCGGTCGTGGAGGGAGTCCTGTGTTAGACAGATCCAGGACATCCCTCCGTATACGGCTGAAGGCAAACCGCAGGTGGTTTTAGTGGGTAAGAGTCTCACATACCCCCGGGGTGCTTCAGCTAACTGAGGCACATCCCCAACCCGGGGCACCCATGATGGGTTTCCCCTGCGCATCAAAAAATAAAACGGTTGTCTGTAAAGTCGGTTAACTGATGATAGTTGAACGTGACAACGTGCCTCTTTGTCGCTCGTTCCGCGCTCTCGCTTGCACTTCAAGCCTCAGAGCGAGGTAACGCCGCATGAGTCATGTTTTTTCGTGCGTGCAGCCGGCTCCATCGAATTATAAGACGTCACGTCAAAACTCATTTCCCCGACTGTACATTTCTACTTAGCACAATTTTCCCCGACTGTACATTTCTGCTAAACAACTCATTTCCCCGACTGTACATTTCTGCTAAACAACTCATTTCCCCGACTGTACATTTCTGCTTAGCACAATTTTCCCCGACTGTACATTTCTGCTAAACAACTCATTTCCCCGACTGTACATTTCTGCTTAGCACAATTTTCCCCGACTCTACATTTCTGCTAAGCAACTCATTTCCCCGACTGTACATTTCTGCTAAGCAACTCATTTCCCCGACTGTATATTTCTGCTAAGCACAATTTTCCCCGACTGTACATTTCTGCTAAACAACTAATTTCCTCGACTGTACATTTCTGCTTAGCACAATTTTCCCCGACTGTACATTTCTGCTAAACAACTCATTTCCCCGACTGTACATTACTGCTAAGCAACTCATTTCCTCGACTGTACATTTCTGCTTAGCACAATTTTCCCCGACTGTACATTTCTGCTAAACAACTCATTTCCCCGACTGTACATTTCTGCTTAGCACAACTTTCCCCGACTGTACATTTCTGCTAAACAACTCATTTCTTCGACTGTACATTTCTGCTAAACAACTCATTTCCCCGACTGTACATTTCTGCCTAGCACAATTTTCCCCGACTGTACATTTCTGCTAAACAACTCATTTCCCCGACTGTACATTTCTGCTTAGCACATTTTTCCCCGACTGTACATTTCTGCTAAACAACTCATTTCCCCGACTGTACATTTCTGCTTAGCACAATTTTCCCCGACTGTACATTTCTGCTAAACAACTCAAATGGAACGCCTCAGAGCGAGGTAACGCCGCATATTGCGTCATGTTTTTTCGTGCGCGCAGCCCATATCGAATTATAAGACGTTGTCACGTCAAAAAAAGGAACTACTGGTCCGATTTAAAAAATTATTTCAGTGTTAGATAGCCCATTTATCGAGGAAGGCTATAGGCTATATTTTATCACGCTAAGACTAATAGGAGCGAAGAAATAGAGGAAAATCTGGGAAAAACGGGGGAAATTATTTGAAATTGCTTATTATCCTAATAACTACTGCAGAAATTTTTATGTTATTTGACACATATTATGAAGAACAGACCACGTGAAGGTATATAGTCTATTTTTTGCGGAAAAATGAACGTTTTCCGTGAAATTCCTAAATTACGCGGGCGAAGCCGCGCGGAACATCTAGTTATAATATAAATTATAATACATAGAATCTTGGTGAAATAATAATTGTTTTCAAAAAAAATAATCAAAAAGTTGCGCCAAACAAAAACAACGAGCAACAGAAAATCAATTGTACTTTCAAGAATTAAGATATCGGATAACGTTCACAGATCTCATCGAGAAAGTACAATTATACGAATATGAGGACGTGAGATTGTCGGAGAGTGTGGTCACTGTGGTTGCGAAATTGTGGAAAAGTACGTCGCAGGCACGGCGCGCGTGACACGATGGAATGTGGAGGTGGCTGCAGGCACGTCCGGCCTTATCACTAACGCAACCCCGGATCTGCATCGCCATCCGACAACCATGAAGCAACCCCTCAGCTGCATGAAAAACTCAACTATCTAGCAAACCCTATCTACATAAAGATCCCAACCATTCAGTAACAATACAAGTCCAGGGAAATTCACAATGTCACAGGGAAACTATCAGGCATCTTGAACACGGCACACCAGTCTTTAGGAGTATTGCTGATAAGACGATTCTTTTTCTTTTCAAATAAGGCAGTTTGGAAAATATGTTCAACAAAACGTACATAGTTTTAGAGGGTTAAGGTTGGTACTACTAATACAATACCTATATTCTGTGGTTAAAGTAAGGACGAGTAAAGGAAATCTCGAGAAAACGACTCGAAATAATACGGGTGTTTGACTTTATATTGGTCTTTATTAAATGAGATGCCACTTGCGATGATTGTTAATGTTGAATTTTTTCATCGTCTTATTTAGCGATAACAACTAGTCAAACATCAATCAATAAAAACTAAAAAAAAAAATTGCAAGTTAAACTAGATCCTAGAAACCTGATCGTTTGCCAAACTAAATGGCACCTTTGATTTTATAAAACATAACTTTCTATATTATTTTGTTATAACGTAACGAAAATATTAGGAGTTTTTCTAAAGTATCTAGGTCGGTATTAAATTTAGTATTAATCTACAAAACATTTCGAAAATACAAATTATAATTTCACCTAGCGCCAATTAACCTTAAATATTTAAATGTGTTAAGGTGAGTGATAACACAGCAATTTGGCGAATTGTAATTCGAACGACACACGCGCCTGATAGCGACAATTTATGTTCGCGGGTTCAATGCTTCCACACACTACAGCGAATTACTGACAAGGTATTTTCGGATGCTACACGCCCTCTTTTGCGACTTCAGTGACTGAATATTTTAGCCTCTTTAACTTCCCTTGCATAATATAAAATAATCGAGAATAAATAACAATTATCCCCATACCGTTTTATGTAGGTACCGTATGTATTTTAGGCTTTGTCCACATCTGTATCATTTTCGCGGTCAGATCTCCGTCGTGTATCATGAAGCGTATCATGATCACTAGTATGGATGCAAAATGATCGCGATGATCGGGCAAAATGACGTCCACACTAGCGATCATGATACGCTTCGATGATACGCGACGGAGATCTGATCGCGAAAATGATACAGATGTGGACAAAGCCTTAGAGGATCAGAAAATCTTTAAAATTCATCCATTACAAAATTTTTTATAGAATTAAGTAAAATTGAAAAGGAAATACGTCACAGTTCAAAAACAATTCTCTATGGAATGCATAGATAATTGGAAACATAGCTCGATTATAGAGTCATTTAGACTTTGATGAATAAATGGAACAAAATTCTAAGCAGATTGACTGAAGTTTCAAATTGGAAAACTTTACTAGATCCTTATTGCTCACCAACTTGTGAAAATAAATAAAATACACGTAAATTCATCATGCCCCAAGCGGCCACATCCGGCCGCGATAACAATGAAAAAGCTATTGTGTCTCGTTTTGCCACGACTGATGGGTAAGGTGTAAAAGGATTATAAAGCTGATATCCTCATTTCGTCAGCTTAATCCTATTTTACTTTAATCCTTCGATCGCGGATTCTTGAAAATGCTATTGTATTCTATTGTTGTCGCGATCACCGGTACTCTTATGGGGCTTGAAGGATTAATACACGTATTCATCTTAATGAAAATTCAAAATTCTTAGTCGGAAACTTCTACTGTTCATTGGCGTACATGACGTATAGTCGCGCGACGATCCAATTAATGAAGACAGAGGAGCGATAACAGTTACAACCGATTGTGTAACACTTATCTTATCTGCGTAACACCACGAGCAAGCCACGATCAGAGAACCTCTTCTTAACCACCTAACCAGGGGTCTTCTATAGACAAAATAATCTCTGTATACACTGCTGTAGGAAATTCCTGTATTTTTAGAATTTTTAGATTTTATTATTTCTGATATTTTTTTACTATCCTTTTCTAAAGGAAATATGATTAAATGTGACTTTCATTTTAAAACACAGTTTCTAAATACAACTAAACATAAAATACCTTTTTACTATGCTAAAAAATAGTATTTTGGTTCTAATATTATAAGCTATTAAAGCAATTAAGGAATCTAAGTAAACTCTGATTGTTATACTTAATTACTATTGAGCAAGTGCAATTTGATCTCGATAAATAACAATAACGTGAAGAAGTCTTACTGCGGATTTAAATGAACCTCTTCAGTAAAAGTTGTTTTGCTCGGCATACCTAAAAATAACCATCACCGTGTAATTTTCTTTTCAGCAGTAGCAGTTATTCTGTGGTTTTGTGTCATCATAATAGTTATAAATATAAGTGTGTTAAGTATATTATATTATGCAGCTGTGTACATTTCCATCATAAATCCTTTTGGGTCAATACGTTTTCCTGTTATTGTAAAATAAAATAATTTTACTTCTTGACAATATTGTATAGCTTTGGCTCAAAATAGGTAGTAACTTGAACATATTACTGCGTTCGATAATTTCAATAAAAATAAAAAATATAATATGTAATTTGAGTTTTGATATAACGTTAACTAACGACGCCTTATTTCAAATCCAATTCAATTCTAACTTCGGAACAAGTAGGTAGATACCGAGAAGGTTTATTCTCGTAGTTAAGTTGTCGCATTCGCGCATGTACCAAATGATGATTTCAAATTTTGGGAGCGTGACAAAATACTATACTTATTACTGAGTCTGAAACAATACTGCGAATCCCACGTTTTTTGTAACGAGAATAAGTATTTTCATGGAATCTTTAGTAATCATTAGCATCTATATCTAACATCTTGTATCGAGTACATCTCGGGCGCGCCGTCGTTAGAGGGACATTAGTGGCCGAACCAATACATATTTACGTCATTACTAATCGCCTCCAAGCAAACACACGTGATGCGCGACTGTTCGTGATCAGCTATTAACTGGACGACTTTAACTGCTGTAATGTCTTTATTTTGTTAATTATCATCATAACCTACTATATGTTTATCACCATGATAAATCATACATGTCATTTATAATAATGTGCTGAAAAAGTAGCAGTAGCCCAACAGAGATAAATGTTGCAATTTTGAAATACTTCCCACTGAGTTTGTACTCTGGCATCTATTACACTATTTACTAAATAACTATCTACCAGAGCTATAGGTCTACCAGGATCTGATGGCAAATTTTGACGGCAATTTTCAAAAAATATACTTGATCATTGGATAAATTTTTATATTTGTTTGTTTAACACACAGAATCAGCCGCTACAAGGAAAAAAAGGATCAAAATGTTTTATTCCAATTACCCCGGGATTGCTAGAGTCAATTTATTTTCTCTGCACTGTTTGCCATCAGATTCTGGTAGACCTATACCTACTTGACTGTTATTGAAGCTTGCACGATTAACATTGTATGAAATTTTCCGACAAGATTTACCTACTTCTATTTATTTTTAACTTATTTTTATTTTGGTTTATGATACTTAAATTGTTTGGAGAAACCTACAGAAACTATATTAGTTTATTATTGTTGTCAAAGTTTTTTAGTTATGTATTCAAATTAGGTACAGGTTCTACAGTTGGAAGTGTAATTACTTTGTTGATGGCTTTGGAACATTTGTTTACCAACAATTTTAAATTAATTGTTTGAACAATAAGATCACTAATGTGGTGTGTTTAAGTAGCTTATCATTACGTTGCATTGTTTTGTCTACAGCAAAAATAATAGAGGTAAAATAAGCTGTAAATCACTAGCATTATATTATCACCAAAACATGAACATTTTGTAAGCTGCTGTTTATCAGAAAAATGTAACTATCACGATTCGGATAAACGAGAGCTGTTACAGGAGATAATGTTTCACTGACCTGTCAATTTGATGATGATGGTCGTGGTCGTAGGGTGGCGGTGCGGGGTGTGCGGGGTGCGCGGGGGGCGCGGCGGGGTACTGGTACTGCAGGCGGTAGTCGTCGGCGCGGTCCGGCGAGGGCGTCAGGTCGCGGCGCAGGTAGGCGCCGTCCGTCGAGCCCTTGAACAGCGCCTCCTCGAGGTGCACGTACGCCTGCATGTCGCGCGCGTGTGAGCCGTGCGCCGGCCGCAGCTCCTCGTAGCGGCGCGACGGCGACGGGGCGTAGCCCGTGGGGGGCGGGCTGCCGTCCGCGTCTGCGCACACACACACAGCTCAGCGCGCCGCCATTGGCCGCGCGCGCGACCCCGAGCCCGCGCCGGAGCCCGCGCCGCGCGCGCCTCCAATGGCAGAGCGCCCGTCTGTCACTCCCGATAGACTCGTGAACGATCGTAATTTGTTATAGTACATTATACTTACAGCGTTAGCACACTCGCGTGGTGTCTGACCCGCGTGTGTTCCCGACTTACCTTCTTTGACCGAGTTGTTGTTGACCTCGGCAAGGAACGCTTCTATCTCGGTGGCGGAGGCGGGCGCGCCGCGATGGTAGGCGCTGGACCAAGTCTCGTGTAACATATCTGCGCGCGTGTTCACTGCGCGGCGGTCGGCCGGGAACTGGCTGCGCGCGCGCAGCTCGCACCCCGGCGGCGCACCGCCCCCCGCCCCGCCCCGCAAACCCGGGGGTGGCCCGGCCGGGGTTCGGGCGGGGGTGGCCGTTCCAGCCCCGGGGGTAAGGGCCCCGACTAATACTGATACCACCTGATACCTACATAATATTATGACAGCGATGGCGGTATGGACTGAGCTGTCGTGTTTGTGGTGGTGCTGTTGAGAAGGCAGGACACTGAACACTCACTGTTGCTGTATGTAATATGTGTAGGTGGAGGCCGCGGCGAGGGTCGCGTATGCCGCGATTGATCACGTACCGCCGAGCTCAATGTCACTACTACACTACGGCACGATATTGTCTCCAACTAAATACTCACAGACGTTTTTATTCATAACAACATACCTATACAATATTATAGGTCATGCACTCTTCTGTTTAAATAAATTGTAAACCTACCTGCACATTGCACTTTGCACAATGAACCCAGGCCCTAGATTAAACTTACTAAAAAGTGACAGAACCTACGAATTTTTGTGGTTTGAACAAATGTACTATCAGAGAAGTTGATTCCTATGCAGATGGGGGACCTACGTAGTTTGGTCGCAATACGTCAAACCCAGCCGACATATCACAATTAACATTGAATTGACATGATCGGCCAAATGACGTTGGTCTCTCAAATGCATAGGAATCAATTTCCTCGATGGTACAACTAAAACTTATAACACAGTCGCTTGAGAGTCAGGTGAGGCAGTGCAGCATATCGCGTCAGCTGACTGATAGCGGGTATCGCACGTGGCCGCTTATCGCCGTATCTCCTGACCTACGCCACACCCCCTAATGCAGCTACTGAACTGAATGCAACTGCACAATCAGTCTGTATCTTCAGAACTGGTTAAGATTATGAATTACTAGATATTGTCCGCAACTTTCCTTATTTCGTGCAGGGTCGGATGTCCTTACATTTTCTGGGAGCAAAATCTATGCTGTCCTTACCAGAGTCCAGAGACCGAAAGTGTAAAATCAAACTAATATACCTACATAACAATTTTCATCCAAATCGGTTAAACAGATAGTTTAAGTGTGAAGAGGTAACTTTAGTATTTTCAATTATTATATTTGCAAGGTAGGTACGCCCACTGTAACTTTAGTCCGTTCCATTAGCGTTATAGCTGTTAGTTTCTACTTTCTAAATTCTGATAAGTTACGGACTATTAAGCCCATAAGAGAGTGTAGAAAACTTTTTTCATTTCGACTTTAGAACCAAAAAAAATTGATACAGAGTACAGACTGGGTAATTTGGAGTTATACCTATTGCGTTTATAAGACTTTAATTATATATAACTTACGCCTGATGAAACATTGAAACTATTTAGGATGTGCATTGTGCATTGAAGTTCATTATCAGACCCTGGTCTACTAAAAAAGTATCAAAATCTATATTCTAAGAGACCACCACAAACAGAGTGTTTGTTACATTAAACCTACGTATAATTATAATTTGGCTACAGATATGAGCTACTTAGAACTTTACGGATTATGAATTACAATATTTAATACCTTAAATCTAAGCTAAGCTCGATACCTAATACCTAACAGTGTTTTTCCTGGAAGCCATTAGAGTGCATTGTTCTACATAATGGTCCACTATTGTAAATAAAATATTACTCTTACAATACTTGTTATTGTTGAGGCATACCAGTCGCCCACCACTCACCAGTGCAGTGCAACACTGTTCATTCTGCAGAAACTGCACACGTGACCATCTGTCCTGAACTTCTCTTAATTAATTTAGATTGTAGACCATCAATACATTTTCAATAATAGATAATATGCGATATGATTTTTGGAATTTGAAGTTTGTCATTGCATTGGAATTTTATTTTTTTCAATCTAACAATTTATAAAAACAAGAATTGACGTTCATAATAATGTTATTTAAAACCTTTAGACATAAATTATAATAGCAATCAGGCTTTTATCTTATCATTCCACAAAAGCATATTGTGTTCTTTTCTCAATAAAAACAACACTTTCTTTAATACAACTAAAGTTTCACCTTGAGAAGCCGCTTTGCTCATACAGTCTGAAATCTGAATGGCATGTAAAATGTTTTAGATTTCAAAGCATTTTACATGTCATTAATCCACATCCCATAACTGTACCAGGAACCAGCATAGAGCTTTTATTATGAGCCATCAACTGAACTTTGACTAGCTAATCTATTCGCGGAAAGAAGAATGTATGTTTCACCGATGTATATCATTAAATGTGTATTTATACTTTGAAGTTTAAGCTTTTTAAAATTTTTCTACTCCCACTTACTATTGCTATTTACTACCTACTATGTAGTAAATAGCAATAGTAAGCTAGCATTTACTAGCTCCCACACCGGTTTCGGTGACGGTGGCCGGTTTCATTGAAACCAGGCCAGCTACGCAGGAGTAATTTTATAGTGCCCAAGTGTGTGCGCAATACACAGCACTCTCTATTCTTTTACTCTCATAACCCAGTGGGAAGCTACTATGATAGTATATTGCCAGTAGTCAGCATATTATACGTCGCACTATTCTACGTTAATCGATTTGAATAGCTATGCAAAGACGTAACTGCCGGGAAAGAACAGTACATACATTTTGCGAAGTTGCGGGCGATAGGACTACCAAAAAATTATTTACTTTTCAAAGAAAATGATATTTATAAGACTACAATGAGAATTTCCCGTTGTTTTCCCTCAGTGCGGCCGACTACACTACTCTGTAATCTGTATACATATTACATAGTGAGTGCGGTTTGGCGATAAGTGACGCGATTAGTTTATCGTTCATTCACAAGCGCGAGCATGTGCTAATTGTTTGTTTACATCTGTATGACGGATCCCGGCGGGACACGACAATGGCGCGCCGCGGGACGCTTCTATCCCGCGGTTTTTGCGTGCGCTACTCGGAAGCGCTACGGGTTAATACTACTGAGACAGGTTTATGGGGTCAGAACGGCCACGCGACTGCAATTTATGGCCCGCAAAAAACTTACAGTTACCAAGTAGCTGTTGATGGTGTTACGATCACCAGAAACCATAATATGTCCTAATTTACGCGTTCGATGATTTTGTTACTGGCGGACGAGTCCGCTACGAAAAAATCTACAGTTATTCGATGAATTTATTATTTAGGAGCGGGAGATCATCTGGGGTATACGGGACCACAAATTGTGCTTGATAAGTATAACAAACAAGCGGACGGAGGAACTCTGTCGTTGTGGTCACTCTACCTAATTAGGACAACAATAGAGTTTTTATCCCGATTCCCGCGGAACAACAAATACACTTTTTGCAACATTTGTGTATGACTTTGTTTATTGTTTCAACTTAACCCTGTGAATGTTTTGTAATTTACTGCCTGTTTACTTCTTCCTATGGGGTAAAAATATCCTCCCATAATCTCATACAATATTATGACGTTAAGAAGGAAGTAATAAAGTCTACTAATTCAAAATCCATAATTAATTAATGTAACTCACTTTTACTGGTGGTATAACTAGGAATACTTGTACCTACTGTGTGGTGTATCAGTGGCCAGTGGACGAATATAGGCTGATATGATGATGATGATGACTCTGTGGTCTGTCTATAATTTTTTAGGAATATAATATTTTGTAGCTGTCAATAATTTCAACCGAACGATCTAATAAGTAAATACTGATAAAACTAAAATGTCACACTCACATTACACAGTAATTGTATGGCGTTTTAAACCGCATTAAACCAACATTAGCTATTAACATACCTTCGTGAGTGTAAGTATAGTGACAGTGGTGACTAGTGAGCTAGTGAGTTATGTCAGTAGCGAGTTATCTGTGTAATGGCGGCCGGGGTCGGGGCACAAAGTAATAGACTCATCGTCGTAAAATGTCTACTGCCGTCGACTACCGAAACCAGAGATATGGTATTATATTTATGGTTACAGTAAGTACATAATAATTGTGTTAACGCGAAGTATATAAAACGTGATCTAAGAAATGACCCCACTTCCGCTTGTGTTGAGTAACTTGTGAGATAAACGCCTAGCTTGTTATGTCCTGAGCTGGGAAATCTAAAATCTTTGATTTCAAACATCTTTTTAAAATCGACTTACGTTTCTCAGTATCATGATATCTGACCCGTTGTTGTGATTCCATATAATATACGGAAGACAAGGCTTATTTTGACATAGGGTTGGGTATTGCTAATAATTCTGGGCTATTAACCCTGAGTGTTGCCACTGCACCTCAAATTATTACGAGTCCCAGAGTCCAGATGTACAATAAGTACCTATCGTCTCAACCCATTATGTACCCTACATTTGTAACCACAAACGAGAATCACACCACTCACCGCAAAATGTCGTTTGTAATTAAAAACCTATCAACTGTGACTTGTGTGTTCATTAAAAACAAGAAAATACGAGTATGTATACAGTTTTCGACATTTAACGTCCTCTACATTTTCCTAAACGCCCTACACTATGCAACGGTAAACTATAATATGGTTTGCGACTACGAGGTGTACGAGTATGTACCACGGATTACTAGACTGTTACAAAGCTATTAAATAATAGTGTGAAAACTTGAAAAGTGTATTTTTGACCGTTTGGGAGTTTCGTGCGCTGTGGTAGATCAACACATAGGACGTTCTGAAAGTATTTGCTGCAAATTTATTCAGAAATATATATATTTTTTGCTTGTTATAGTTATCACCCTCAACAATCAACATGCTCCGTTTCAACTCAGTTTGTAACTCGATCAAATGATAGTGCTTTGCACTTCTATTTTGCGCGGATGATAATATGTGAGTGACATATAAATTGGAATTGTTATATCCGCGCCGCCCGTAGCCGTCCGAGTTTTGCTTTAAGTTATTTACGTTTAAATAAAAATTAAGAAACTTTAAACTTTAACGGTCTTACTACAAGATATTTAAGCACTTGTTGAACAGTTGATTAGAGAAAAATTCAGTACATAATGGTCTCAAAACAACTGTTAAACAGATGTTTCGTTTTTTGTGGTAAGACCGTAAGAATTTAATTTAGAAACATTAATTTCATTATTCCACAACAAACGCAAATATAAGGCACAACTGGGAGTACAATAATGATAATAACCTTTTAACTAATCACAACAATATGAACAACAAACATGAAATATAGTAATGAATAGTTAACAAACGTAATCCCCAGCACAGCCTCTAACTGAACTATTACTGATTAGATAATGATGGGTAATAATTTCCGATGTTGTGACAAGATAAACTTTTTGTTTCCGAACGACTGCGGCCTGCAATATTTACGGCTGCGCGGACAAAAAGTTCACTTTTTCTAGCTTGTTGTTGGAAAAAATTAAGTATAAGGATTAACTTGTTTGTAAACTATTAACTCAACATGGATACTCATTAAATATTCATAGAAATGTATACGTTTAATATTTTAATTTTTGTATTGACGAATAGAAGAGAGATTTTGTGATAGTGTTGCACTTGCAACTTCTTGGATATTGTGATAGCGGACTCTCATCAGGTGATACGTTTGTTCATTTGCCGCCTAAGTTTTGAATGTGTAAATACTCAACTATGAACTATAAAGGTAATTTCAGCGTCGCTCATGGTAGAGGCTAGAGCCGTTCGTCCTGCGGAAGCGGGCGACAGTTCAGCTGTTATCGTGTGTGACGTCACAACTTTCCATTTCCCTCCCGTGTCCAACATCCGTGCCATTTGTACTAGCTACTGTAGAAAGTAGTTACACTCTCTCAATCATATTTTAGGAAGTAGGTAGATAAAAAAAATTGCAGCGAAACATGCGTAATATTCTCATGATGCTTTCCCACGCTTTTCCAATGGTATTCTTCTAAAGAATTTCTGTGAACTTTGAAGTTCCGAATTTCGTACACAATTTATCATAATTAACAAAAATCATGTAAAGCTTTGCATTTTCTTAAAACTTTGCATTTCATAAGCAAACCGTTTTTCAAAAAGATTTCTTGTCGCCACTCGCCACTGATCATTTCAATTGTTTTTGCAAAAGCTTTTAGAGCTTATGCAAAAGTTTTGCAGCGTAATTTTTTAAGACAATGTATTGACTTGTGAGGTCTAGGCTACCTGTAGGTTGTAAACAATAGTAATCCGCGTCTTATTGTACCCGCTGCTCGGAATATTCGTAATAAACAATAGGGGTTGAGTGTTTTTTAAAATTTGGGCCCATTTTAGTGAAACAAAGGGAGAGGTATTATCGGTGACTAATGCGACTGTAGACTGTAGAGGGCGGACTGCGAATATTTAGCTTGTTACTCACTTCCATTCCCTTAAAAATAATTTAAAAATTCTCTTAATACCTCATATTTTTAGTGACAGATCTGGTGCAAACACTCATATTAGTATATTACGTTAATGCAAAAATGCGTCTGTCTTTATACATAAACCACAGAATCTTTTCAATCGTTATAGAAATACTTTAAACCCTAGGGAAAGACATGGAATATAATGAGTGTGGAAAACTGTAGACCCTACTAAATATGAGTAAGAAAATTACCATTGAATCAGATGGTTTAAAATTAAACCAGGTTCAACCTGCATAAAGTCGAGCGTATCGTTAAATAGTTATTAGAATTATTAGTGATTACAGATTGATATTATTAGTACACGAACAATTTGCCGTGTTGATTTTATATTTACAGAACATGTAAACAAATTAGTTAATGGGGAAGAAGCGACAAAGATTCGGTCGTTACAAAATTTTAAATTAAAATAAAATAACTTTTAAGAAAACCAACTGAGCTGAAAAAGACACTGAAAACTTTTTTTGCATCATTATTTACACGTATTTCATACAGAGGAAGCAGCTTTATCACAGACTACTAAAGCGCAACTAGCAGGTACTTGTCTATATCTTACACCTACTGGTTTTAGGTATAGCCTTATAGCCTGCGATTTGCGAAGTATTGACCAAAGCCTTAATATAATTAAATACTCTTCGAGTATAAAAACTTGTCCTATATGCCTTCCAAGCCTCAAAGTATTCATTAATCGGGTGGGGACGTAGATAATTATATATACCTTATAATATTTCCGCACCCCCGGCGGATTGAGTGATTTCAGCTGGGGTATACTTCGCAGGATCTACCCACTATAGCCCCAAAGCACTCCCCGTTTAGGGCGAAGTCGCGGGAACGATGAAAGCCTGTGGTTTTATCTGGCAGAGTAACCTAGACGTGGACGTATCAGTCAGCTGTTATAAACAGCGGGCGTCTGCAGCCGTATCAGCATTACTCAGAGCTTCCCCGCGACGCCGTATCACCTCACCGCAGATAAACCAATTATCTAACTCAATTAACACTGATACCACCTATCTCCCCATATCAATGCTACTAGTATACTGTTCTACATTCAGACCCAGTTCAATCTAATTGTAAACAAAAAGAAGACCGACCAATAGTGTGTTAGGTATTGTATTTATTATTCGCACGGTAGTTAAGTGATATTGATGTGAGTAGCTATAATGTTAATGTTTTTCTTTGAATTGTATGTAAAGGATCATAATAATAATAATATCACACTCTACGAATAATAAAAACTAATTACACTTGTTTATCTTGGACGTCAATGACAAGAAAATTTTGGCCGTTACGTGGAAATATACCGGGATCGGCCATGATTCGGTTGCTAGGCAACCGTGAACAGGGGGAGGGAGACGAGGTATATTTAAAATAAATATTATGATATTAATATTTCGAAGCGGGGCCGGAGGGCACGCTTATCAGTGTTTGCCCTCCCCCGCGCCTCTACCCCGCGCCACCATTATGTACGGCCAACGACACACTCGCTATGCCACGTTTCGACTCTATTTCGATAGCAATAAGGTTAGAATATACCGCATCGGGTTGGTCGGCGACCGTGCTGGCGCACGCGCAGCTACACCGAGGCGGATGTCACAGTAGTGATGTACCCGTGCAGCTGAGTAATGTGGCAACTTTGTTCTGTCAATACTAAACTTGTTATCTAGAATTAGGGGATATTGCTGTAGTATATTATATGAGAGTGAACACTATGCCCCAATTTAAAAAATAAATAGCTTTCATTAAAACCACAGCTGTTTGTGAAATTCAGTTCCAAGATTCAAAAAGATTAATTATTAAAAACAACAAATACTCAATTAAAACAAATGACTTGCGATTTGAGAAATATATTGTTAAATGTTTTGTATATGTAAATTGTAAGCTGTGTTATTACTTATAATTAATAAGTACAGTCAGAATAACAATCAGAAATGTACGATTTACTTTGTTAATAACTATTTTCATTTCGATAACTATAATATTATTTTATCGTTAAATAGATAAAATATCGTTTTCAGTAAAAAAACACATTGACAAAATGATAATAATATAACAATGTGTGATAAATTTGAAAACTCTTTATTTTATTTCATAAAAAGAGTAATTGATAGAACACTAATAAGATGAATTACTTAACAGCTTTATATGAGATGGAATACCTTCGATGCTTTTTAGGGTTCCGTACCTAAAGGGTAGAAACTGGACCCTATTACTAAGACTTCGATGTCTGTCCGTCTGTCCGTCTGTCTGTCTGTCCGTCTGTCTGTCACCAGGCTGTAAATCAAGAACCGCTATAGCTAGGCATCTGAAATTTTCACAGATTGTGTATATCTGTTGCCGCTATGACAACAAATACTAAAAACAAAAGAAAATTAATATTTAAAGGGGGCCCCCATACAACCAACGTGATTTTTTTGGCCTTTTTGGCTCTATATCAATAATGGCAATAGGTAGGTAGTTGATTTTTTCTCAAGATCCTTAGTTTTATGTGCATTTTAATATTTAATAATAATATGAAAATAAAATAAAACATAAAGGGGGGCTCCCATACAAAAAACACTATTTTTGGCCTAATTTTGCTCTATAATGGTACGGAACCCTTAGTGCGCGAATCCGACTCGCACTTGGCCGATTATTTAATTAAATCCATTTACCGACTGGCCAGAACAAATATAGAGCAGATCATGAACACACATAGACATTGAGCACTTTTTATCGCTAGTTTCTGTAGTTCTCATTGTTATTGTATTAACGTTGTTATGAGAGGTTGATAAATTTTAAAACCATTATTTTTAACATGGCTACAATATATTTTTCAGTCGGTTGTATAGCTCGGAGCTACTATCCTCCTCCCGCTATCAGCGATGCCCCCCGACCTCGTTATCGCCATGACAGTTACACTCGATGCTACAGAAACACACATTTTACTTTTGCCCCTAGTATAATAAGTATATAACGTTATGTGGTATGATGACAACACAATTTAGTTAACTTTGAAATATCTAAGATTAGAAAATACAAATATTTTTCGTACCGTTATAATTTTATGTATATTGAAATTTAAATTAATGATTGATAGATTATTATCAGTCAGAGATTGCTCAAAGAGGTCACAGTTCTGCGCCTTATTTTACGGTTTTTTACACGAATTAATAAACAATGCGTATAGAACAATATCATAAGATAAGTATAGTCTACAGAGTCTATACACATCCACTGTTGACATGCCCTAGTCTGTTAGTTTGGGCTCCAAGTCTCCTACAAATTGCTTATGTAATTCAGGAGGAATCAACAAATTATTAGTTTATGTGGTTGTAACATCTTTTTTTAATATATTGCTCATAAGGCTGTTTGTGTTGCGGGTCCATGTTGGATGCGAGTTGGAGATCGGTCATCTTAGCGTTCATTGAAAGAGGCCTATGTCCAGCAGTGGACGAATATAGGCTGATATGATGATGATGATGATGAGGGCTGTTTATGTTCATCATCATGACTCGAACTTAATATTCCAGTAAGACATAGCTAATAACTAGCCAGTAGCTAGGAGTTGGACTATTGTGACATCACCTGCAGACTGCAGTCACGTATTTACTTTACGCAATTGTTTTCCCGCTATATATTTTAACAACAAACAAACGTTTCGAAATGCGAAAAATAACTTAAAGTTTTGTCATAAAAAATAAAGTTTTGTTAGGTAGAGTCACGTTATGTTGAAATTTGTTATTGGACAGGTGGAACTGTACTTTATTTCTATGAATTTGCAATAAACTGACTAACCTGAATATTATAATACAATTAGTTGAGTTAGATTTGAGCTTGAGATTTTAAAATAAATATCAACAACAAGACATTAACTGCACGACACTAGAAACGATGAAATTAGTAAATTATATACATACGAGCTTTTGCCCGCGGCTTCGCTCACGTTAAGAAGTATTATAATATACAAACTTTCATCCCCTATTTTAACCCCTTGGGGTTGGAATTTATCAAAATCCTTTCTTAGCGGATGTCTACGTCATAACATCTACCTGCATGCCAAATTTCAGCCCGATCCGTCCAGTGGTTTGGGCTGTGCGTTGATAGATCACCATGTCAGTCAGTCACCTTTGAGTTTCATATATATTTAGATTTAGATAATGGTCTCTAGTCACCCAAAAACACGCGGCTGTATCTTGAAATGTTTTTTTTATATTATCAAAATGTATGATGTGTCGGAAAAATACAGGTGTAAATTGCTGGAAAATGCATATAAATTTCCCCGTGGCATGGTGACCACATTCCGACATCACGGCTCTAACGCGGCGTGACCGAGACCAATACACAATGTGGACCGACTGAGTGGTGAGTGGTGACTGCACGAACAGAACTGTTACTCACTCACTGCACCGAGATTAATTACAATGAATCCATACTAAATCCTAAATCAAATATTATAAAGGCAAAGGGTGTTTGTCTGAATTTATCTCAATTAATATTTATTTATCACTAGAGTGTAGTGTGCAAGGATGGTAATTAAATTAAATTGGATAAAGATTTTAAGTACTCGGAAAGGACATAAGATAGATTCATGTCGGAAAAGTAATACACGGCTACCGTGGGATTATTGAAATTCAACGCAACGAATTAGTTGGGGGCAACCAAAATAATTGTAGAACATCAATCGTTTAATAACGATGCTATAAGATTTTTTCAAAGGTTCTAGTACAGTTCTAGTACCTGAACAGTTTTCCTGATTTTGGAAATGCGTCTAAACAGCCCTGGAGATTTTTCCATTGTTATAGAAAAATAATTTCATAGGTCTTTGACAATATAACTCAGTTTTCTTGGCGCAAATATATAGGCTGAAATCTTTGTTCGTCGTTAGAAACCTCGCGCACGGCGCACTGTAATTTGCTCTACATAGAGCTAGCGAGGTACTATTAGGTCACCATTGTTTCACGTTTTATGGTCGATCGCGTTGATAAGCTAGACCATACACTACGAGTGCGCTATTTTCCTACACTTTTCCCCATTTACACGCTGGTGTTTGTTATAATAAGTGAGGAAATATATCAGTATGTTATGTTATCACGCTTAAAGCTGAAAACAACTTCGTGCTGATGCGTTTTCGATAAAGGCGTTTAATGTTTACATTGATTTGCGTCCAGGAGAAGGATATGAAATAATTATAATACGGCGATATTTTCAGTTTCCATAGGAAGATAATGCCCAGTATTTTTATATAAATAAAGAGGCAGCTGCTTTTTAACATAAAAACAATTTCATATTTAAGACACACGTAAAATTGTTCATTATACGACTCTTTTTTTTCTTTTTTTTTTCATAATATTTTATTACTATTCACTGGGAAAATGCAATATTTACCCTTGAAAACTAAGTACATCACGTGTATATTTAATTGTGTAATGTACATCCATTCAACATCACACGCCGCGCGCGCGGACTCTACATAATGCACGAGGCACGTTTGTCAACACTTTGAGTACGTTTTGTTTCAATTATTACATGTAGTTTATTTCTTGCTCATGTTTTAAATATACTATGTTAAAAATAACTATCGAATTATATATTACATAAAGTTAGACAATATATAAAATGTTATGTTTTCCGAAAAGTAAAATTTTACGAGATTTTCCAAAATGTAGAGTTTTTTCTTTTTCGTGTCTCCTAAACAGTTTTAACAGTTAATATTTATTTATTTATTTATTTATTATAGAATCTCGTAAAAAACGAAAAAAAATCCTGCAGTAAAAACTAGCCTAAGTTCTTGCCTGTTGTCCATAGGCTCTTTATAATATCATACGAATTTTTAAAGCGATTTATATAGATATAAGAGTGTAGATTAACATCATCATCATCAGGCCGCCCCGTGTGCTGTATGC
The DNA here is from genome assembly GCA_963422495.1 of Polyommatus iphigenia. NCBI lineage: Eukaryota > Metazoa > Arthropoda > Insecta > Lepidoptera > Lycaenidae > Polyommatus > Polyommatus iphigenia. Next base: position 27,583,853 of record OY730181.1, on the reverse strand, counting down.
TGATTGCTGACGCAACTTCCAATACTGTAGAGTCTAGGCAATAAAATATTATGATGTTATGTTTAGCAAACGTTAGCAGCGGGCTGTTGGTGACATGTAGCTGGCGACCGCGGGGGTGAGGTGCGGGGCGGGTGGGGCGCGGGGTCAGCTGCGAGCTGTTATCAGCACCCTCCCCCCTCTACCCGCTGCCCCGCGTCACCCCCCGCTGCCGCCCGCGCAGGTCGACAGCTCCATCTCTACATACAGTTTTATTTAAGCGAGCAATTTTATTTTATTTACGAATTTGTTAAGGCCTTAGACTTTTTTTCAATTTAACAAAAGTTAAATTGAAAAAAAATATTTGAAACACAAAATCTCTTCGCTACAATTATAGCAACTTGTATAGAGTTATCAGTGATTCAGTAGTATCAGTGATAAATGATAATAATCTGAGAAAACTTTGATAATCTGAGAAAACTCCAGAATCCAGATACATATCCAGTATACATTATACAGTCCAGGCTAAATGTAGAGAATAATAATAAAATTGTAATTTCATCAAAGTCACTAATATGCTTTCACCGCGATTTTATTGGTAACAGGACTATGCTTCATCTATTACCGTTTTTCTAACTGACGCATAGTAAGGAGGCGCTATAAAGCTGAAGCATTGATATATCTGAAGAAACCTCTGAAGCTGTACCTAACTAGAAATTATGAAGAGGAGAGATTTGTTTCATATTAAGTAGGCTCCACAGCACTTATTTATTTTGATAAAATCATTTGGCATAGATACAGAGTAGATCACGAGGAAGTACATAGGCTACTTATTATCGGGGCATTATCCCTTACTTTTTATACCTGAAATTTTTCTATTATCTAGTTAAAATGATACAGAGAATATTAGACACTACCTATTTTTGGAAAAAGTCCATTCATGACCAAATATTTGACCTTCAACCATAATATGATATTTGATTGTATGAATGAAGGAGAAGTTAAGAGGCACGTAGTCCTGAATGAGCGTCACCCGACACCGTCACTAGACGCCGTCAGTGAACCGGTGTCAAGTGCAGCGCCAGGAGAGTCCCAGACGGTAGTATAATTTAGCGTAAGTGAAAACATTTCTTATAATAAAATATTATATTGAATTTTGGATTTGAGATACGTCAGAAAAGAAGAACAATACTCTACATGTAATGGGAATTGTTTGATTGTTTGTCTCTTCTAATGGCAGGCACTAGCTTAATTCGTAGTATTATTTTCTAACGATACTACCTACACTTATTTTTACTCAAACTTTCGTCTCTACATTCGTTGGCTAGCTATTGATTTGCATAAAACCACAATAACCTATCAATCCCCGTAAGGCCCAAGTGGGCCGCGGTAACAAAAGATTTCCAAGAATTGGCGATCGAAAGAATAATACATAATATTTTTATGTTAGTAGGTATGTATTGGATTAGTATGGATGGATTATACAATAAAAACCCCCTAAGCTTTTGATGATATGCTGACACTCGAAAATACTCGGTTAGTGACAAGAATAAACTGTGTAATTTCTGCCTGTCAGAGTGTAGTAGACACCCGAAGTGTAGCTTCGCTCAGACTAATATTACTTCTGAATTTTATGAAATCGACAAAATGGATGGTCCAGACAGGCACCGAGGTAACATAACTTCGAAGTTCGATCGCACTGTAGCGTTTGTAAGGCTAGCCGTAATAAAGGGTTCGTTGTAACCTCGCGGAAGTACCCAGCGACCTACTTACTGTGCCGTATGCCGGTACGCTACCTACTACGTTATAAGGGAACATGCACAAACTACTTGACTACAATTTTGTTTTTTTTTAACCCCTAACCCTATCTGTACCACAGAATACATATTAGTGCAAGTAGTTTAGGGAGTGATTATTGTTATACAACCACGACTTCTCCCTCTCAATACGTACACTCCTTCTTTACAACTAAACATCTTTACCTTAACATTTTCCTATAAGACATTGATTGATTGACGACCTCCGTGGCTCAATGGTTAGAGTGTGTGGCAACTCAAGCCGGGGGTCGCGGGTTCGAATCCCGCCGACGGAACAAAAAGTTTTTCAATGTTCCTGGGTCATGGATGTGTATTAAATATGTGTATGATATAATAAAAATCTTAAATATATGTATAGTATAAAAGTATTAAATATATTTCCGTTGTCTGGTACCTGTAACACAAGTCCTTCAGGTACTTAGCACGGGGCCAGACTGACGTGGTGTGAAGCGTCCATAGATATTATTATTATTATAATAATATAGAGAACTCCCTCCCCCTTCGGCTACCAAGTGTAGTTTTGTCCACAACCCCCCCCCCCCCCCCCCCCCCCCCTTCTCCTCTATATAAGTTACGTATTGTGAGTATGTTCCCTAACATCATACCAGCGTATGCCTACTACCGCACTACCTATACCGACGCGTATGTTTTCCAACGCGCTGCGTAGCGAGCTTTTACTAGTTCGGAGTTATTTTTCCCGGAGGTTGTTGGAGAATGATTCTTATGTGGTTTGCATAAAGTTCTATCAAAGGTAAAATAGCTCTAAACATCTTGTAATTTTCACAATACCAACGCGGCGCCGAAGCCTGGCAATAAACTATAATCCCATGAAATTTTTTTAATGAAGCGATAGCTTTCCTAATGTTACGATGGGATATAGAAATGGTTTAATTGATACTAATTTTTATGTTTATTTCGAATCGAAATAGCAGCTCCTTGTTTTGATCATAAAAATTACATTGAGGAAAATGACGTGAAAGCTGGCGACACGACACGCAAAAATATTTTGGGCGGAAAATTGGGCGGTTTTCGTTTATCATACTATTTATACTTATACTTACTTAATCTTAAAAGTTCTTTGAGCTGAATAATTCAATAAATATCCATCAGTCATTGAATTTGGCATAAGTACCAACATTGTCACTATTGATTTCCGTGTCTTGCATGTGTGTGACTGTGTAGTGTGTGTATGCAGCATGATTATGTGTGGATGTTCGCCGTTTTGCAAGTGCCGAACACTACAACACTACGATCGTTCACGAGTCCCCGCTACCGGGCAAAAGGCGCACCTACGTCGGGGAGCACATCACAGTCGCGGGCGCAGCGCTGCTGCTGCGTGATGTCGGATGCTGCACCGTGCTGCGCGGTGCTGCGCTGCGGAAGCGCGCTCGCGGCGCGGGCCGCACTCGTCTACTGCGGCGGGAGGTTGAGCGATTTCGCTTTATCTAATCGGCGGATGATAACACACTCCGCCCGCGCACCTGCGCTGCACCCGCGACTGCAGCCTTCTAGCGTTCGCGATACAACAGTGCTATTTCCCCAGATGAAAATCAGTGTCATGCGATTATTTTTTTTATTTTTCTCTGCGGTCCGCGCGCTGGTTCTGGCGCGATTCGTGTGATGCAGTTTTGACGTGAGACTCACCGTAGGGGTACTCGGTCTTCGTGGTCATATCGTCGTGGTCGTGGTCTCGGTGGTGGTCGGGCGGGCGCCCGTCGTGGTCGTGCGCGGCGCGGATCATGGCGGGCGCGCGCGGCGGCGGACTGCGCACGAGTCTTGCCGCCCGCGCCGCCCCCGCCGCGCCCGCCCCGCCCCGCACCGGGCCACAGGCCAGCGGACACCAACACATCATACCTACGATGAAAAAAATATAAACAGCCGGTATTAATAGCTTACTAACGTGCAGCTTCATCTGATACATATTATTGCGATCGTGCTATCGCCAAGGTAGACTTTTACTTCAGAATTCATAGCAGTGTGCTAGCAAACCCCGCTAATAGCAGGGCCAGCTCGCTAGACATACCTACGTTTTTGTATTCATAACTCTTTCTTCTGTGTCCGGGCCTTTATAAACAACTTCTACTTGAAATGGCCGTTTATAAGATAACTACATCATCATTCATCACGTACAGTTAGTATAATATGTATGAACTTTCTTTTGTAGTTTAGATTTCTACCCAATCGATAATAATTTATAGAGTTGAGCCAATGAAGGTATTAGATTATGTATTTTATTTGCCGTTAGGGGCAGACCCGACTCAAACGAAGCGCCTGGTGGACTCACCTTTCCAAAAACAGTCAATAAAAATTTTCCGACATCTCCAAGCTACTACGATCAGGTGCTATGCTACCGCTATTGTAGTTTCTCGTGACAATTTCATGTTAAACAGCTGCCATTATATGTCATAAACTTTAAGTCCTTCATTATAAGTTATAAGTATAACTTATAACACAATATCTGGGGGCACAGTAGTGCCTCCGCCAAGCGCACTTGGGCACTATACACACCTTTTCTCAAAGTGTTTCGTCGTTTTTTTGAACCCTCATAGAATTGGTTTCCGATGTACAAGATATAGTTCATGTTCTCAGGATATGATGACAACAATAAACTTATTAAACGTATAAAATCTAAATTCAATAGCTCTAATATTTTAGATTTTATTGATTTCTAAAATGCACCGATTTCGTCTCTGACACACTCACTGACACATTGAGGTCATCAAAATGTTTGGCTACTTGCTGAAGTGCTAGAAAGCTGAAAGTTGGTTTATAATCTAAGTTTTGTATACAATCAACAGGACAAGGATTTAGTATACAATGAATAGGACATGAAAGTTTACACGGGACTGCAGTAACTAAAGTAACTAAAGTAACTGCAGCAGGCAGTAACTAAAAAACCTATTAATAATTGTACTTACAAGAACCAACTTACAGCAATTTTCTGGACAACTTACAAAAAACATTTCATATAAAATGTTGCCAAAAAAATATCAGATCTCATGTAGATCCAAGCTTCTGAATAATAATAAGTCCCCCACACCGGTTTCGGTGACGGTGGCCAATTTCATTGAAACCAAGGCCAGTTACGCAGGAGTAGGTACTCTGTATTCCTTTTACTCTCATAACCCAATGGGACGGACAACCGACACGACTGGCGAGAGATCAGGCGCAGGACCGACTTTTTACATGCCCATCCGACGCATGGATCATCTTACTTGTCAGACAATTAGGTGATCAGCTTGCATTGTCCTAACCAAACTTGGAAATAACATGTTTGCAACGCGGGAATCGAACCCACGACCACCAAGTCAAGAGCCGAGCTCTGAACCACTAGACCACGGAGGCGTATGCTTTAGGATAAAGCACGGATAAAGCTAGGACTTTCATTTCATGTCGTAAATCACAATCATAATGCATAACATTACAAATCAAAATAAATAAATCGTGATTTGTAAAGCTCCTTAGATATTAAGGCTCCATTCCACCGCGGCGCACGCTGTGCGCGGCCACGCGCACGCGTGGACGTGCACGGAGACTACGTGGGTCAACGTTTCCACTGCAGCACACGCTATACAAACACGTTACCACAGACTTATATCAAGATTAGATACCGCATGTGTATGTACTTCGCATGCCATTCTCAAACGACGAGCAATTTCAATCTTTCGAAAGTCTGTTCTTTAGTCTGCGCTCCACCGTTATCGGAATAGGACGTCAATCGAAATTCTAAAATTGCCTAATTGTGCCGTATTGGGCTGTGGAAATTCGAATAGAAACGTTGGTCTAAATAGTGGACACGTTTCTATCATCAGTAAGTAATTTTGTTATTAAATCATGTGTCCTTTATTTTAAAATCAATTATTTAATGTTAATCGTGGGTGGTTGTAGTTTTTACCATGAAATCTACGTAACTGCGTGTGTACCGCATGATTCATAATACATTGCCGCTTTAGTTTGAAAATTATAGAGCCCGTTCTGTTTGTCCGCTTTTGAGTGCGCAATGGAAATAAAACAATCGATACTTTCACTCATCGCTTAGTTTCGAGGTACAGTCAATATTTTCATTTTTCTGTCAAATGAAGCAAATAGAGTTGTACATATTCTCGATTCTAATTAATCGATCGACATGAAACAGAGGAATGATAATGTTCGCTTTGGAATATTTTGTGGCTAGGTAATAAGGTACAGTAGGTATGAAAAAAGTAGCACGCTCGTTTTCATACAAACGGAGCTACATGCGGCTTCTATCTTAATCTATTTCTGTGGTGTCCAGCGTTGAGCTACGTGTGCACCATATTCGAGCAAGCTACGTGGGTCAATTCGTGCGTAGCGTGTCCGTGGGTTGCAGTGGACACAGTCACATAATATATTTTCTTACACAGCGAAGCTTGACGCACGTGCGTAGTCTCTCCGTGCGCCGCGGTGGAAGGGAGCCTTTACGACGATGATACTCTACATCACAGCTCTACATTGTACAAGGCCTTCGATAAAAGTCTTTAGTTGTTTCGCTACTCTACAAAATCCATAATTTAGTCTGTTGTCATAATATACCTAAACTAGACCTCGTGAATTTGGACGAACAATGTAAAAAGCCGGATACAATAAGAAACTAAGCTTAAGATCTCGAGCACTTTTGTGGTACACTTTACGGAAAAACTATCACGCCTATTGATTTGTGCTTTAACATGAATATTGAATATCATTGTTTAACATAGTAATTTTTATTCATAATAAATGTAGATGTGTTATCATCAGATTCTAAACTCGAGCTATTATAATAATATGGCTTATAATTAACTGATCATCAGAAAAAGTAACATTTCACAGACAAAAATAGTAAACGATCACCAAAATACAGACCACCATTTTAATGTAAAATGATAACCAAAGATTTAACATCTTAAAACCAAAAATAGTAAATGATCACCAAAATAAGTAAATGATCACCAAAATTAGTAAATGATCACCAACATTATACTAGCATTTTAATGTTAAATGATCACCAACATTATACTAGTATTTTAATGTAAAATGATCACCAAAGATTTATTATCTCGCTATCCTATTTATGCAAAATGACTCCAAATAGATCATTGTTATACCAAAAGTACGATCACCAAAATTAGTAAATGATCACCAACATTATACGTTAGCATTTTAATGTAAAATTATAACCAAATATATTTTTATTTAGCAATAGCAAGTCTTAGTAAAAGAGTCCCGTTTGTACCCTTTGGGTACGGAACCCTAAAAACGGGACTCTATTACTGAGACTTCGATGTCTGTCCGTCTGTCCGTCCGTCTGTCTTTCTCTAGGCTGTATATCAAGAACCGCTCCAGTTAGACTTCTGAAAATTTAACAGATTGTGTATATCTGTTGCCGCTATAAGAACAAGTACTAAAAACAAAATAAAATTATTATTTAAGGGGGGCTCCCATACAACAAACGTGATTTTTTTGGCCTTTTTTGTTCGATATCAATAATGGCAACCAGTAGGCACGTTGATATTTTCGCAAATGCCTTGATTATATTATGTTTACTCCAATAATTAATAATAATATAAAAAAAATGAAAGGGGCTCCCAAGTCCCAACCCATACAAAAACACAATTTTATGTCTAGTTTTGCTCTATAAACGGTACCGAACCCCCCATACGACTCACACTTGGCCGATTATTTTGTTAATAATATGCTTACGTTTTTTGTCAATCGTAGTGATTTATTTGGACAGAAATATTGCATTGATTTGCTCACAAGGATTTGGCGATAATAATATTTGGTGATTATTTACTATATTTGGCTGTCATTTACTTTGTTTGGTGATCATTTACTTTATTTGGTGATCATTTACTATATTTGGTGGTCATTTACTATATTTGGTGATCATTTACTATATTTGGTGTTCGATTACAATTTGAAGTGTTGTCATGACTAAAATAGCTGGTAGTATTGCAATTTTATCCTTTATTTTTTTGGTGTTCAATATCTTTTTTTGGTAAACAAGTTTAGGGTATCAGTGCATTTTTTGGTGGTCATTATATTTGTTCCCTAATAATATTATTATTATTGTGCATTATTTGCTTAGTTCTTAGATACGTTTAACAAATAATTTGGTAGTTTGTAATAATTTGTGATTCCCCAAGCCAATTAATACTATAAAACTAGAAAAATATACAGACGAACATAAACCTTCTCCTTTTTGGAATTCAGTTAAATGATTTAGTACACGTGTGACGTTGCAAGCAGGACTCCTAGCGCCATCTAATCAAAAAGTTATAAAACAAAGTCGCGCTAGAATAACGTCGAGACTGTTTCGCGTTGCGAGCTGCATAATGTCTTAGTTTAATGTCTTTTCCACAGATGGCGTAACGTGTTAAGCATGGTTTGCGTAAAAGCGCCATCTAGTATAAGATACATGAAGTAGTGCTGTCAATTATTATTATCAACTTGACATGGCACTGATTCCATCCGGCTTCGTGATTGGTACACGAAATAAGACCGCGTGCTGTCTCAGATAAAAACAATCGCGTGTTGGCGGTGTTACTGATTAAATCAGATACTACAGAGAAGATACTCGTTATTGTTGAATAATACAAAATGAGTGCGGGAAATGTCGTAATTCGTGATATGACGAGGGAGGACGTTCCTGTTGTACATCAGATGATCAAAGTAAGTTTGACGTTGTACACATCACATTACTGTCCTGTCACCTGTAGAGTGTTTGATTCACTCCAGTGTACTCTACCACAGTATATTATATTGTACAACTGTGACTCTACATTCGTTATTAGGTCTAATACTCTACATTCTACAATACGAGTATGTATCGTACGTGAAACAGTGATTCAAAATTAATCACTGTCGGCTATTTTCTTGTAATAGGATCTATTAATAAGCTAAAAACATGTGAAGTGATAAACATCACGAGTTATAACTGTACGAATTGACGAAGAAGCAACAATTTGACACAGTAATTGTATAATCTAAGTTATTACTCGTATTCTACGAATAATAAAACCAGGAAACGTAACTCCCATACTAATACAGTTTTAAATTTGGTTCCATTCGAACTGTCATGTAACGTCAGCCTTTGTACCGCTCAAGGTCACCTAAATATTGCAAATGTATGAAAAGTGAACCTAAGGTACACTTTTTTGACAATTATTTTGGAGCATGTTTTTTTACGGAGTTACTCTTCCTTAGTTTTTTTATTATTCGTAGCTCATATTAGTAAAAATTAAATTGTGACTTGTTGGGTTAGGTTAAGAACGAGTTATGTAGGTAGGATCAGAAGTTTAGCTCTACATTATATTATAACGTCTGACAACTTTTAACTCTAAGGGCCTGTTTCATCACTTCCTGATAAGTGACGAATAGGCTATCCACCAATTAACTTGACAGGTCAAGTATGGAGAATCTGTCAAAAAAGTTGTGAATAGCCTATTCGGCACTTTAAACACGGAGTGTTGAAATAGGCCCTGAGTATTTTTGGTAGGTATTGACTATATTTTAAACACAACGAAATGTTTATTTTTTGAGAATATGATACCAAATAGAAATAAGTACATTGATCTTCAATTAAAATTTAATCTTAACCTTAACAAAGTGATTTTACGTTACCCATATTATACAGTGTGTTTGTGTAAACACCGTTGTCCTTGAAACCATCAAATGAGCCCGTCAAAATGAACAACTTTTTCTATGAGAACAATGCTGGGAACTCAAAAAAAATGCAGTCTTCATACCCATACGGATGCCCGGATCGGCAATTTGTATGGGTATGAAGACAGATTTTTTTTTATTTCCCAGCATTGTTCTCATAGAAAAAGTTGTTCATTTTGACGGGCTCATTTGATGGTTTCAAGGACAACGGTGTTTACACAAACATCTTGTATACAAGATGTTACTTTACCTAATAAGAAATGAGTAATGACCAACAATAAATATTATTATAATACGTAGTAGTAAAATGACCACAAAATAACACTTCTCATATTAAAATATTTTTGTTCCCAATGTATTAGTAATAGTACACATGTATTTGAACAAAGCAGGTATATGGTATAGTCAGTCAAATCATATCAATCATATTATCATTATGACTATAACATTACGCTAACTCTTTTCAAGTTTTAATAAGATTAAAAAACAAGTTTGGTAAAGACAATTAAGACAACTTTAAAATTTCTTAAAGTAAGACTTTGAGTAGCAGTGGGAAGCAACTGTCAAAAACATAAAGAATATAAGCTATGAAATTGAGCTTTACTCTTTCTCGAAGGTCAGGTAGACCTTAAGAACTAGATACCTCCTAAAGTAGATAACCGCGACGGAAACTCCATAGTTCCTGGTCGTTCTTACGGTCTCGGTAAAGGTCACAAACAGTTAAACTTTCAGCTTTCATAAACTGAGGAAGGTCTGGCCAGGCCGTTGCAGGCTCTTGGTCCATTGTTATTGTTTGTAATAATCAAGTGCATAAACTTTTTCTAAAATAGTTTTTCGCGTATTTTGTCCATCAAATCCAAGCTTAAATGCAGAAATGAATCAATTAGTCTTAGAGTTAGCAGGGCCGAGTCAAGTGAATCAGAACAAGAGAATCCCACCAAAACATGAAATGTAAAAGGAGCCAAGCAAAATATTGCATAGCTGTAATACTTCTACAGTAAAAAGTTTTCAGATCACATTCAAGCCAAGCCTTCAACTTATTTTGTAATTTAAATCAACATTTAGTAAATGTATCAATAGATTTAAGAGAGAATATTAAAAATGCAAAAGTGTGTCTGTCTGTCTGTCTGTCTGTCTGTTACCTCTTCACGCTCAAACCGCTGAACCGATTTTGCTGAAATTTGGCATGGAGATACCTTGAGTCCCGGGAAAGGGCATAGGATACTTTTCACCCTGGAAAAATGTACGGTTCCCGCGCGATAAACTAATTTTGGCGCAACGGAGTTGCGGGCATCATCTAGTAATATAATATATTTGGTACATATGATTATGTATATTATTATATTATATATTATTAGGTATATATTATTATTATGTATATTATTTTTCAGTTTTTCGGTTTCCCTGCCCAAAGGATAAAAACGGGACCCTATTATCAATAAATAATAAGTCTTCGCTGTCTGTCCGTCGTCCATCCTTATGTCACCAGGCTGGATCTTGAGAACCGCCATAATTTCTGGTATCGTTATAAAAGCTAATATTCCAATTCAAATAAAATAAATTATTAATAGGGGGCCTCATACAACAAACACGATTTTTTCCCCTATTTTGCTCTATATCCATAATGGTAACAGTAAGGTTTTTGAAAATTTCAGAAAATACTCAGCTGTATATTAACTTTAATAATTAATAATAAAAATTAAATATACTTATTATTTATCCCATACAAATTTAGGGTACGGAACCCTATCTACGCCAGTCCGACTCGCACTTGGCCGCTTTCATATTTTTTCCTTTCATTGTAAATAAATACCTATCCGGGTAGTTCCAAAGTTCAAGGTTCTAAGTCTGCTAGAAGTACCTTAGAATTTTGATGATCTATATGTCAGTGAGTGACAAAATGTAGTAACTTTGACCATCCGTAACTATTAAACTGTTAATCGAAATTTCATATAATTTGGAGGTTAAGCTAGTTTTAATACTTGCTCCTAGTGACTGAAATTCTGAATCCCTAGCTTTGTTAACAATTAACATCGAAGATAAAGGGGGTGTGAAATAGCTGCGAACCGCTTCGAGAAAAGTATGGTACGGCCGTGCCTTTGCTAAAAAGCTTGGCTGGGGCACTACCGTGCCCCCAGATTAAACGAACCAACCAAAACAGAAGCATAGACGAAGACGTAACAAAACTAACAAACTTTGAGAGTTATTATAAATTTTGTAACTTGACAGAGGCAGAAGATTTTGTGAATACAGAAAACATAATCTCGGACATTCACACGAGTGATAGAAAAGGGGCAAAAGCAACTTTACAGATTTTGTCAGATAATATTATAAAGTTACTAGATGATGCTCGCAACTCCGTTGCGGCAAAATTTGTTTATCACGCGGGAACCGTACATTTTTCCGGTATAAAGACTATTCTATGTCCATTCTCGGGACTCAAAGTATCACCATGCCAAGTTTCACTAAAATCGGTTCAGCGGTTTGAGCGTGAAGAGGTAAAAGACAGACAGACAGACAGACACACATACACACTTTCGAATTTATAATATTAGTAGGTATGTATAAACCGTTTATATTTTTTTACACGCCACAGTTTGCTTTATTTAGACCTCATAATGTCGCACATGCCACATAATATTATTACATGCACTGGTATATCGGGTTTGTCGGAAGTTACAATATACAGTTAGACGTCGTTAAACATCTCCGACATTATTATGATACGGAACAGAAGCGCGCCCGTATATCGACGACTGAATACGAAAGATAATACTTAATTAGTTTTCCTTTTCGACCTAATTACATTGTCCGGTCGGGAGAACTTTTATGTTAGATAGAGGGACCACGCAGCCGGAATTTTGGATTTTAAACTCAATTCTACCAACACACCAGATCTTTTGGCGCTGGAGTTCTCTGTTGATTTAGATTTGAGTGTCATATAAAATACCTCTTACCTCAGATGTAAAATCTAATGAGCGCTAGTTCGAAAGCTCTGATACTGACATGCAACTGCGAATTGGAAATATCAAATAATGTATTCCAATCTTCATGCAATCAAATCCTAAAGGTGTTTGTATGCTACTTATTAAAATGACACTTATAAGTAAAAAAATAAATTACTTCCGGCAACAAGTCCGGTTTTGCACTTCGAGCCTGGTGACCCTACTCTCTGAAGGCAATATTAATACTCCGTCTCGAGTAATGAGATTAAATTGGCAATTATAACTTTTACATTGCTTATATCTCCGTCTCATTATAAAACGACTGAAATATGATGAAACACTACAATATCATACAGATTAACCCAGGAGAGTGAAAGTTAAACAGATTTACGTAAACAGATAACATTATTTAGTCAGCAAAACATGATAACTGATACTGAAAATAACTTCGCTGATAGTAACTATAGAGGTATCTACAGACTTTTGGATTTTGAGCGTACTTCATAAGTCAAGTCGGAAAATACTTTTCGGAATATCGGAAGAGTAAAGCTGAAAACAATCCAATTGTATAAACTATACTCGGCTTATCGGAACTGTTGCAACGAGATTATGATAAATGAAGTTTTTTTTTATTAAATTCCTTGTCCGGCCCTATACCCCAGTAGAGTTAGATTTTTTTTTAATTATTATAGTCAGATTTTTTTTTGCACCAGTGTTTAGAGGAGGTCACAAATAGCTTAAATTCAATAACTCGACCAGCCACGACGTGTGCGTTAGCCGCCATATTAGTTTGAAGGTCCAATCTTTTTTTAGCTATATCTCCTTTATTTTTTATTTTTTCAAGCTAATGATATGGATCAAATTTGTCGAAAATTTGATTTTCTACAACTTTAGTCCTTATACTTTTTACTAGCTATGCCCCGCGGTGTTACCCGCGGCTTATTAGGGAAAATAAATTGTGCTATTTTCCCGCAGTAAAAAGTAGCATATTATGTGTTAATCCAGGGTAACAGCTAACTCCATACCAAATTTTATTAAAATTGCTCCAGCTGTTTAGACGTGAAGAAGTAACAAACATACAAACTCACTAACTTTCGCCTTTATAATATTAGTAGGATTGTAAAATCAATATTTAAGGAAATAACTGCAAAAAACAAGTCAAAGTATAATTTCGACCTGTTCGACCTGTATCGCGATTATTGTCAAATACAGAAAAAAAACAGAAGTAAACTTGTAGGCTGTAGCTCTTTACATTAACCACAATTAAAATTAAGACTTCGCTGTCTGTCCGTCTGTATGTCTCCAGGCTTCAAGAACGGTGATAGGTAGAGACTTGAAATTTTCAGATATTATGTATTTTGTTTCTCTCTATAATAACAAATACTAAAAAATACATTATATTTAATATTTGATGGGGCTCCCATATAACAAACAGGATTTTAGTGGCCTTTTTTGTTCTTTATCAAAAATAGCAGCACTAAGACAGTTAAAATATGCATAAAATATTTAATTGTATTTCGACGGTCCCTACGTATAAAGCGACATGTCAAAAGTAATGGTTTTCAGGAGAGCGTTTTTAAGATTCAAACTGTTACTGTAGGTTAGCATAAAACATAAACACAGCTATTTTTGTTGATCTGTAAAGCTTAATGTAGGCCGTTTGTCATGATGTAACACAATTTTAAATATTTACTGTATTTTCGCCAAAATTGCAAGATGACCGTTTTTACGGTGACAATTCAAGACTGCCCATAACGGTTAAGTCGTACATGTCCGTTTTTACTTTGGAAGAATTAAAATATATTAGGTCCTAAATTCAATCAGCACTATATAAAATGATTTGTATTGTCATAGTTTATAAGTTTATAACATATAATTAATACAAATTCTGGCTCTTCAGTGAGAAAAACTAAAAAACACAGACATATACGCTGCTAATTTAAGTAGTTTTTTCTATGTTATAATGAAAGAATAAAAGGACATGTCATCAATTACATTAGGTCCATAACGAAAAATTGTAATAAAATGTGATTATTTGATAAATTAAACTGTTTAGTTTCAAAAAGTCTACAAAGTTTAGTATCTATGTATTAATTAATTCTGTTTTACTAAAGGGTAAAGCATAAACATAATAATGTTGAAGATGAAGAAGACTGACTTTATTTGTAACAAAATGCATCGTTGCTATGATTTAGATTTTTATATAATATTTTTGAAAATTTGTCAATGATACTTGTACATGGATAAAATGTAGAAAAAAAACTTTTAACATATTTTACATGTTGTTGAAGATAACGAATGCCCTGATACTTTGCCTTTTTCTTCTTCTTGGTCATTTCGAATACTTGAGCAAGGCAAAAGCAATTCTTTTTCCAATTTTGAGACCTAGGTGACCATTCACGACCTTAGACTTTTATTGTAGCTTACATGAGTAAATTCTTTGAGGCTTCGTTATAACTTCTACGGTGGACAAGTCTGGACAGTAAAATATATTTCTGAGTCGATTATTATATTCAGCTTTAACTGACTCTTGAGCTTTTCTGAAGGTCGTAATTTTTAGTATTACCGTTGAATACAGAGCTGCATTGACGTAATCGTCTAACACGTTCCTCGCAGGAAGAAAGTAGTATTTCTAGACTAGTAGACTACAGAACACCTTATCAATTCTATACTAATATTATACAGCTGAGATTTGTTTGTTTGAACGCCCTAATCTGAGGAACTACTTATCCGATTTGGAAATTCTTTCAGTGTTAGATTGCTCATTTATCGAGGAAGGCTATACGTTATAAATTATAGCGCTATGATTAATAGGAGCAAAGAAATAGGGGAAAATGTGCAAAAAACGGGGAAAAAAATTTGAAAAGGCTTATCTTACAAACTCTATTGGAGCAAAAAAAAATAGCTCATAAACTTTTTACTTTCTAGGTTAATCATCCACCGATGTCACTTTAGATTTTTAATATGAGCTTTTCCGGAATTTTTTTCAAGCCCTTCTCAACCCTACAACCAAGCGATACCGCGTTGTAGAGGGAGTCCATCTATTAAGTGAACAAGGAGTGTTCTTAATAGTTTTTAATTAATTTTATATAATTTATTAGCGTTTTTAATACTGTTTTATATAAAATAAATAACATTCATATTCATAATTAAATAAATACATATCAGACTTCGCTTTCTATCTGTCGTCCGTTCGTCTATCACCAAGCTTTATCTCAAGAACCGCAATAGTAGAAATTTTCACAAATTACGTTTTTTTGTTGGCGATGTTTAAAGAAATATAGTAAAATTAAAATAAAATAAATGATTATTGTGGGGCCTCGTACAACAAACGCGTTATATATCGATATCGGTAAGGTCCAGATGGTTGTTCATCATGAAAAGAAGCCTCAGCCTCCGTTGCAACTATTATTTCACGTTGCTGATTATTTATAACACTCAGATACTCATATTGGTTTGAAATTAATTGAATTTGTGCCACGAGTCCCACTGAAAAAGAACTAAAGTCTCATAATAACTGAACGTAAATGGTAACAAGTATATAAATAATTCGCTACCTTAGAGGTAGAAACGGACATGTACGACATGACGCGGAATGGCGCGTAATTTCGCACGCGGTACTCCTACAAGACGGTAAGTATAGATGTCCGTATATACAACAGTAAAATCTGATACAACGCCCAACTTGTCCTCATTTACGTCTTTTTATCTTTGGGATTGTTCAGTCGAATAAGGCCTCCTCTGTAAACCTCCTTTGTAATAATTAGAAAACATACAAGTGACAATTTAAGATGACAGTTAAGTCTGAAGTAAGAAAAAAAAATGTATGGCTCATATTGGCAAGATGTAAAATTAGTAAATAAAGTGATATTGTGAGATAAATAGTTGTGTTATTCGAAGTTAAGAATACAACAATTCCAAAATACCAAATAAGCGTTGGTCGTTTTTGGTCCTTTGAGCCGGATAATTTTGATCCGTGACAAGCCGGATCATTTTGGTCCGTGACGAAGCGGATCATTTGGTCCGTGACGAACCGGGTCATTTCGGTCCGTGACGAGGCGGATCATTTTGGTGCTTGAAGATCCGGATTCCGGTGGTTTTTTGTCCAATGCGCGGAAACCAATGCTAGATCGGCATTGAAGCGCATCACGCCGGTACTGAAGTATCAACGTGCAGCAAGGTGAAGCTGCAGTTGGTACCACTGTCACTGTAAGTGTGGCAGTTGTCACCAAGCCAAGCAGACAAGTTGGTGGCAAGAGGCAGTTCCGGTGGACGGCGCCAAGGGGCGCTGCGAGTTGGACGGATCGTCGGAAGGTAGCCTGCACTATTTCAGAGGATTGAAGATAGAGGTCTTCAACATTGAAACGGATAAGTGTGGTGAAAAAGTTGTGAGTACATTTTACAGTCCATTTACAAAGAGAATAATCGAAGCGAAATAAGTATAGACAATTTTGAACCTTGAGTATTAGTGAGTTGGAACTTAGAAAATTTAAATAGATTTAGTACTTACTACGAATAATAAAAACTAAGGAAGAGTAACTCAGTTAAGGTTAAGAAATTGTGTTCATACGGGGAACCTATGCCCGATTTTAGATTTTGTATAAAGTTTCAAATACTTGTTAAAATTTTGTACAATTTTCATAAGATAATGGAGGCGCTATATAAATTGCAAATAAATAAGAAGTCTGTTATTGAAAAGGCTAGAATAAATTTAAGAAAATCGCCTAAGGAGAGAATTACACATGGGTATATTAGTACTCGGTTAGAGCTACTTGAGCAAACTTGGGACGGATTCTTAAATACGCATAATGAAATAATTCAAACGGCTTCTTTAGATAGTCAAACTAAAGATGAAGATTTTACTGATGAAATTTATGAATGAGTCGAAGAGATGTACATAGATTATAAAAGTGAATTAAAGGAATATCTGGAAAGATTAGGTAGTTCAGTTAAGTCAGTCCAAGCAAAGTCTGTTTCTAATGATAGTGTTAAATTACCAAAAATTTCTATACCTAAATTTTCTGGTCATTATTCAGAATGGTCAACGTTTAAAGATTTGTTTGAATCACTCATTCACAAGAATGAGAGTTTAGATGATGTGCAACGATTGCATTATTTAAAGGGTTTGTTGATAGGTGAAGCTGAACAACTTGTTCGACACATACCAGTCACTTCATCTAATTATGAAGAATGCTGGACTCTGTTAAAAGGCCGATACAATAATAAAAGATTTATGTCGAACAGTTTGTTGAAGCGCTTAATGACTCAAGGTAATGTGACGGAAAATAATTCTAGGTCTGTTAAGTGTCTGTTAGACACTACGATAGAGTGTTTAAATGGTCTAAAAAATCTTGGAATTGACGTTACCTCCTGGGACATTCTGATAATTTATATAATGAGCGCGAAGTTAGACAGTGAGTCCCGCAAGCAATGGGAAACTCAAATTAGCACACTTGACGAACTTCCCAAGCTATCGCAGTTCAAAGATTTCTTAGAGGCTAGATTTCGGGCGCTAGAATTTCTTGATGAAAAGTCAGTCAAGCCGAAACCAAATGTCATTGCAAGTTATAGTAAGTCTAAAGTATATCATGTTGTAAACCCTGATAATAATGTCAATGTGATTCATTATTCTTGTGAATTTTGTAAGGATCAACATAAAATAAGTAACTGTAAACAGTTTGCAAAAGAGAGTTACGAGTCACGTCAACAGTTCATCCAAAACAGTGGCTTATGTTTTAATTGTCTAGATCTCAACCACGCGGCCAAGTTTTGTAGATATAATGCTTCGTGTCGCATTTGCAAGCGGAAGCATCATTCGTTGCTGCATCCTAAAGTTATCTCAAATTCGACCGCCTGCAACAACGTTGCAAAGGTAAGTGTCAATTCAGCGGTTTCGAATATGCAGGCATTGCAATCGGATGGTGAACCCGCCACAAGTGCAATCTCGCACTTTTCTAAGGAGTCAGTTTCATCACAGGTTTTGTTGGCTACAGCTCTTGTCGAAGCACAGTCAAGAGACGGGTCAACACAACTCCTTAGACTTTTGCTAGATCAGGGATCGCAGGCGTCTTTCATAACTGAAGATGCAGTTCAGCTTCTTGGACTCAAGAAGACGCCAGTGAAGTCAATAATTTCAGGAATAAGTGGTGAGAACGGTGAGTTAGCGTCTAAGAACACTGTTTCAGTGACAATCTACTCACACCTAGATTCAAGTTTTAGTTTTCAAGTCAAGGCGTATTTTCTACGTAACATAACGTCTCTATTGCCATCTACTAAGTTTGCGCCGAGTCACTGGCCCGAGTTAGAAGCAATAAGCTTGGCAGACCCAGCTTATCACACGCCTAGTAGAATAAATATTCTACTTGGCGCAGAAGTTTATGGCCAGATTTTGAGAGATGGTTTAATACAAGGCCCACCGGGCTTTCCAGTGGCACAAAATACAGCATTAGGCTGGATTTTGTCAGGCAAGATATCGTCGCCGAGTGATGTAGTCAATTGTCATCATTTAGTAGTTTGCAATTCGGATCAGATTGATGAAAACGCAATTCTTAAGAAGTTCTGGGAGATAGAATCAGTTACACCTGGAACTAGAAGTAAAATTTTATACGAAGAAGAATCACGATGTAAAGAGATCTTCGCTCAAACTACTACTAGAGATGATAATGGACGATATATTGTTAAACTTCCATTCCGTGATAAAAATCTGCAGTCTCCATATAGAGGTTCGAGACATTTCGTTTTTAAACGGTTTATACACTTAGAAGCTAAATTCAAGAAAAATCCAGAATTAATACGGCGTTACGCGGAGGTATTCAAGGAATACAAAGATCTTGGTAATATTGAACGAGTTCCACGTGATGATTCTAAAAGGAATACATCAGTTCTTATACCACATCACGCAGTTGTGCTAGAAGACAGGCTAACGACCAAGGTGCGTATATACGCTTTTATGAAAGGACTAAATGGAGTATCTCTAAACGAATATCTCTTGGTAGGTCCTACGTTGCAGTCACCATTGCGACATATCATTATGAGGTGGCGAATGCACCCCATCAGTATCTGTTCGGATATTGTAAATATGTACAGGCAGGTTAAACTTTCTTCTGAAGATACTGATTTCCAGAGAGTAATATGGCGTGATGATCCAGGATCTGAAATAGAAGAATATAAATTAACGGTAACGTTCGGCACAGCTTCAGTTCCTTACCTTGCGGTGAAGACTTTTCAGCAGACAGCAACTAATGAAGCAGCACATAATCCTAAAACATCTGAAATAATAAAGAAGGACTTTCATGTAGATGATTTAATGACAGGTTGTCAATCAGTACAAGAAGGATTACAGATATATAAAGAAATAACGGAACTACTTACCAGGGGTGAATTCAAGTTGCAGAAGTGGACGAGTAGCTGTAAAAAACTAAATAAGGAAATTTCTGAAAGAGTAGAGGACAGGAATGGAAAGGATAAGGATATTAAATTTGATGAGGTTATGAAGATATTTTTAATAGCATGGGATCGAGAACGTGATGAATTTAAAACAGCTCAGGATCCATCTTGGCTGAGAAACCAGTCAATAGAGTACACAAGACCTAAGTCGATAGAAACAAATATGGAGCAAAGAGCTATTAAAACACATATTGTCACAGATAATGTAGAAGAACTTCCTTTGTGGACAAAGTATTCGAAATTACAGAAGTTAGTGCGAGTTATAGCTTACTGTAGAAGAGTTTCGAAATATAAGAGACAAGATAAGAGTAAGAAAAGATTTCAAGAGTGTCTACAGAGTGAAGAGATATAAGAAGCATTAAAGGTTTACTTTATAAGGCATGTACAGAAAGAGGAATTTCAAGAAGAAATTAAAGATATTAAGAAAGTAGGACATCGTAAATCAATAAGTAAATTAAAGTCATTATGTCCTATAACAGATGAAGCCATTAGCGATTTATCTGCTGACGGGTTCATTGCAGAGTTCAAGAGGCTTGTGTCAATAGAGGCATGCCTCAATTCGCGACCGCTGTCGGTGATATCTGATGATCCTGGCGATCCAATAGCTTTGACTCCCGGCCATTTTTTGGTTGGCAAACCTCTGCTTGCGGTGCCTGATCGCAATTACGAAAATTCAAACATTAATAGTTTGAGACGATGGCAGGTTGCCCAGCGAATGGTGCAACATTTCTGGAAACGCTGGTCCCACGAATATCTCACGTACATGTTGCAGGGATACAAACGGGCAAAACAAATATCTGAGACCAACGTGGGTGATGTAGTGTTAGTTAAGAAAGACGGTTTGCCTCCGACTAGGTGGCTTATGGGACGGGTAGTTACTAAACACCCTGGTAGTGATCAGCTCACGCGGGTCGTAACTCTCAAATGCAACGGCTCCTTAATTAAACGACCCACGTCTAAGTTATGCTTACTACCTGTATGTGAGTAATTTTGTTAATTGTTTTATAGTACTATTTTATTGTTATTGTTGAAAGTGTGTTAGATTTTATTAGTTATTTAGTTAGTTAATGCACTAAGCTTACGGTGGGCGGTTATGTTAAGTTCCTATTGTTTGTTAGTTTGAACTTTTTATACCTGTCTAGTAGTTAAGGACATTACTAGATGTCCTTGGTGGGCGGTATGTTCAGTCGAATAAGGCCTCCTCTGTAAACGTCCTTTGTAATAATTAGAAAACATACAAGTGACAATTTAAGATGACAGTTAAGTCTGAAGTCTGAAGTAAGAAAAAAAAATGTATGGCTCATATTGGCAAGATGTAAAAATTAATAAATAAAGTGATATTGTGAGATAAATAGTTGTGTTATTCGAAGTTAAGAATACAACAATTCCAAAAGACCAAATAAGCGTTGGTCAGGAATTACTTGTGATAGAAAAATAATAATAATGTAGGAATATGCGTCTCATTATACGGAAATGCATGATGCAATAATTTTTTTTTTTGCTATTTTGGACATGACCTTTTATACGTAGGGACCGTCGATTTGTACTTTAATAATTAATAATAAAATTAAAATAAAATAAAGATTTAGGGGGGGGGCTCCCATACAAAAAGCACAATTTTTTGTCTATCTTTGCCTTATAATGGTACGGAATCCTCATGAGCGAGTCCGACTCGCACTTGGCCATTTTTTAATAATTATTCAGGTGTATGTCTAATTCATGATCAGAAATATTCAGTTTTATCCAGTCGCTTGGGCCCCGGTACATTTACCATAGGTCTAGGAGCTTAAATATTGATTTCTAAAAAAATTCATGAGGATCAAATTTGTAGAAAATTTAATGATCTATCACCTACAACTTTGTTTCTACAATTATTTTCGCTAAATTCGATAATAATTGACATAGTAAGCGAAATTATACTTTGACTTGTTTTTTGCATTTATCTCCGTAAATATTGATTTTATAATGAAAATTATAAGAACTCAAAATGTAGAAAATTAAATTTACAACAAATTTAGTTCTTATCATTTTCGTAAAAAAATATAAAATAAAGGAGATATGTCTAAAAAAAGATTTGATCTTCAAACCAATATGGCGGCTAACGCACACGTCGGGGTTGGTCGAGTTTTTGAATTTAAACTATTCATGACCTAAACCTAACCGACCTAACCTAACAGGTGCAAAAAAAATTCTGACTATAATTAATTTCAGATTCCCATACAAGGCTGAACTAACCCTACTGGGCTACTAACTGTGTCGGGGCTTGTTGCTATCTTATTAAATTATTTATACTACATTATTAAAAGTTCTTATACATAAAAATTCAAATAAATTGCTAAATACTAAGCTTCGGCTTAAAAACAAGATGTAACGGTTCAATAAATATTAAATTCCGTTCCAATTAAAATTACAATTTACAAAATATGTCAAATTTAAAACAATAAAAGTACGGCACAACGTTCAACTACCCTAATATCACAGCTTACAATCACAATAGTTTACTAGAATGTATCATGTTCGCAATAGAATAGTGATAAATGAAGTTGGTACACAACATCTAAAAGCTCGTCCACATTTGTATCATTTGCGCGATCAGATCTCCGATCAGATCTCCGTCGCGATCATCGCGCCGTATCAAGTATGCGTGTGGACGCCTATGATCATTCTGCCGATCATGCGCGTATTTGATACGACACGTATCAGATACGCGGTTAATAGCGATCGGGGCGTATCATGATACGCGTATCATTTTGATATGCTTCGATGATACGCGACGGAGATCTGATCGGAGATCTGATCGCGCAAATGATACAAATGTGGACGAAGCCTAAATTGAGCTCCACTTTGTAATATACTTTAGTATAATAGCGTGTATGAACAAGTATAAAGTAGTTATAATAATATTATATGTTTTACTCAACAGTATAATGAAGTAGGTTAAGGCCCGATTCGACCAAACTTGAAGTTCCACGAGTGTAACTATGCTGAGAATAATTTTACCCCTTCAATTTACTCTAGGATATCTTCGTTTGCGTTTTACCACGTTACTCGAAGAGTATACAATGCTCGGTATTATTACTCAGTGGTTTAAAATGAACAATGAACGAATGTATAAACCGACAAAAATTCATGTGCTATTGTTTGTATTAGAATGACTTGTACGCCATAACAATTTAATTTCGTAGAGTAATACAGTAAAATGTCAATGTCAAATGCATGACGTTGACGTGCAATGCATAAGTCTTAAATTTATTATACGCTTTTTATTAACTTCACCTGTATGTTTGTTTGTAACCGACTTATTTGGGCGCGATTTTGACCCACTTTAAACGGCCAGATTTCGTTCAAACTTTGTAGATTTATCGAGGACCGATGACAATACACTAATTTGATATAATTATTCCATTTTTCAATTTGTATGTTTGTATGTTTGTTTGTTACCGACTTCTTTGGGCGCGATTTTGACCCACTTTAAACGGCCAGATTTCGTTCAAACTTTGTAGATTTATCGAGGACAGAATTCCTAATTGGCTTCCATAAAATAAAAAAACAACTTTTAAATTTAATAGACGTTAAAAAACAAATTTAAACGTTCCATTGCGTCGAATTTTTAGGAACGATTAAAATTAAATATAAAATATTACACTTCTTTCTTTAAAAATGGCCCATAACAATGACACCGACCGTAACAGTTGGATTCTTCAAAGGTTGACACCACAGATGTTGACGCCCTGCTGTGCAACTATTCTCAGTTTAATATTTACTCCATCAAAATCGCCCGTGTAATATTTACTGCCGTGTAAGTACTTTACTCTTGGATTAGAAGTTGGTAAAACGCAAAACCACTCTCTTAGATTAGGAGACAGTTATACTCGAGTAAAATTTTACTCCAGTTTGGTCGAATCCGCCCTAAGCAGGGAACACAAATAGAGGCTGCGCTCGCCACATCACGCGAATTGGCTTCATCAATATTAATATCACTCAAACGACCTCGCGCCAGACCCTATTAGGTACGTATACCGTATAGTCTGTTCACTAGGAAATGTCCAAATTCCACTCGAGAAAAGGATAATGTTTTGCTATTGTTTGTTGAACTGCCGATAGTAAAACCACTTTGCAGCCACTTAAGAGTTAGAGCAATCCAGCAGTGTTGATACTTGATGAAATTATTATGTAAATTCTGAAGAATTTTCAAATTACATATTTATTTAACACATATTTTACATTTAAAACTAAAAAAGTTATATAAAACTTAATAAAGTGATATCATTCAGAGTCTGTTGAACTGGTGTCTTCAGAAGTGGCATTTATAACAAACCTATTTACATGTTCGTGCATTAAAAAAGAATTTTCGATGTCAATTGTATGTCTAAAACAATTTCGAAATATTTGCTTCTTGCTTTATCAGCTCAATTACACCTGCAGCTTGCGTAGGACTTGAGTTGTATTGCCTAATTCTTCTTTTTAATAAAACTTCGCTTATTATACTAAAAAAGGATTGATTCCTTACACTCGACTTACTCGTAAGGTATAACAAATATTACTGACTAGAAAAGGTTTAACTTTTCTTGAAGCGCTCGTAGGTAAAAAATGCATATAAAAAGGATCAAAGTCAGTCGTTCCGAGTATTGCAGATGCACGTGGTCGGCGGCAAAGTGGTTTTACTATCGGCAATTCAACAAACAATAGCAAAACATTATCCTTTTCTCGAGTGGAATTTGGACATTTCCTAGTGAACAGACTATACACGATACATAATATAAAGAGACTGGACTCTATCACCCTCTAAACCTTACGCAAAATATTTCATATCTATTAAAACTATTTCGTGGAAATAAAGATTTAAAGTTTTTCCTGAGCTAGACAGGAAGATTAATATTGAAAACACTCGCGTCAAATTTTGTTTTGATAGGCACAGATATAAAGACCACAGAACGTAAGTTGCTTTATCTCACGGTAAAGAATATGTACGGTTGTCGTTTTGTGTTCTATTTGCGTGGGTGGTACTGCTGGAAAAACCCATTAATAATAACACACTTTCGACATTAGATTTTGTTACGCTATCGAAGTATGTAGAATGAATATAAAATATCTCTAAATATATCTAGTGGGCAAAATTTTACATCTTTGTTCGTATCTCCTCGGTCTTTCTATAATTACAGTGCTTTTAAAATTATTTTACAGATAAAATTTAATCTCCATCATACGCAATACACGGTAGGCCGCCTCATCTCAGCACACATCAAATTCGAATGAAACTCCACATAATTTATATGAGGCAGATCTCGGCGATACGAGGGATGATGTTTATTCAATAAATTATTTACCGATATCGAGAATAATGGACGCCGGTTTTTGTTTCGTAATATTGCGGAATATAAACTAGCTTTACGACCGTGATGTCATGAATATTACCAACCCTGCCTTAAGAACTTTGCAGCTTTACGTTCTTGCATAGAACGAGTTTCTCTTTTACATTTAAATATGTTATTAATTTGTATTATCTCATGAGCAACAGCTGGTATGGGAACACGGTGTTACAATGCTCTAGTACTCGTATAAACAAAAATCGATAAATTTAGGAAGTCTTATTCACCTGAACGACTGCTTAAGTCTATACCAGGGATTCACAAACTTTTGAAATAACAAAATCCCAAGTATATACCATAGTCCATAAATTTTGGAAACCCCGACAGGTGGGTTTTAGTCCGACCTAGGATGTATCCTAGGTCGGACTAAATTATTATTTCTTATTTTACTTATTTTCTGCCTTTCGCAAATGGCCATATTCACTGCGGTATCTATATCCATATCCATACTTCCATATCCATACTAATATTATAAATGCGAAAGTGTATCTGTCTGTCTGTCTGTCCGT
This sequence comes from Polyommatus iphigenia, assembly GCA_963422495.1. Classification (NCBI taxonomy): domain Eukaryota; kingdom Metazoa; phylum Arthropoda; class Insecta; order Lepidoptera; family Lycaenidae; genus Polyommatus; species Polyommatus iphigenia. Next base: position 27,558,129 of record OY730181.1, on the reverse strand, counting down.
CTGTTTGACGCGTGAAGAGGTAACAGACAGACAGACAGGCTGTCTGTCTGTTACCTCTTCACGCTCAAACTGCTGAACCGATTTCGCTGAAATTTGGCATGGAGATACTTTGAGTCTCGGGAAAGGACATAGGATACTTTTTGTCCCGGAAAGTTTTGGCGCAACGGAGTTGCGGGCGTCATCTAGTTTTGTATAAATTTTTTTGGTGGGATCCCGAGAACAATACGAAACCCGCTTAGGAATGCAATTATTTAGCTTGTCGATGCAATAACCTCATACAAATATGTATGATGCCATCCGAAGTGGCTTATTACACCGACATTATGACGTCATATATTATGCACGAAGACTCCGTATATTATGAGGCTGACGCGATCAAAGTAAAATTATTCGAGAATGACCTCATGCCTCTGACACTAAGGTACCGTTAGGAGTAGAGTAACTCTGAAAGCACTATAGAAGCCCTTTATTTTATAGGAATTCTTGTGTCCCTATGGCGATAACATATACTCGCGTAATCTTCTTAGCTAGGTAAGAAGTAATCAAAGTGATATTTAAAGGTTGGGTTAAGGTAACAAATAAGTTTTAATATTATGTTTTCGTTTTACCGTAACAATCGTAGATACCGTCTCAAATTGAATATGATTTGTTCGCTGTTTAGTGTGTATTTTGATTGAAAATACGTAATGAAATAAAATGAAATGAAATGAAAATATTTATTTCTAAATGGGTTAACAAAGTTAACACTTTTAGAACGTCTACATGAGGCCTACCACCGGTTCGGGAACTAACCCGGCGAGAAGAACCGGCGTAAGAAACTCGCACCTTTTACCAAAAAGGTGGAAAATAACAATAGTAGCTTAAGCTAAATACACTAAATATGTAATAATATAGAACATTTGTATTGTAGAAGCGGCCTATGGTTTGTCAGCTTATTTTTCCCAAGGTGTGATATCATTGAGAAAATTAGTTACCTTATAATAAGCCTTAGCACACAAACGTTAATATTTATACTATACTACTATATACTACTATTTAAACTTAATTTGATGTTAAAGTAACAGTAGCAACTCAGCCATAGTACAAAATATATGCCTCAAAGACCACAACATACTGGACCTGGATGACATGCAAACTGTAATATAGAGGCCCAGTTACTACACTGAAGCCTCAGCCGCAAAGTCCACTTTATTGCATCTGCTTATAACCTACGGGCTGATCGCAGGTAACCAGGGGAAAAAGATTCTCAAATTAAGTTCATTATTGTGCGAGTAAAACATGGCTCAATTAAATTAGTAGCAGTGGGCCGTTTGCGCTGAGCTTTTGTTTAAAAAAAGTTAGGTTACTATTAACTACACAATGTATATTCGTGCAGGAGCTGGCGACGTACGAGGGAGTCCCTGACGGACCCAAACTGTCACAGGAGGGTAAGTTGTATTAAGATCATATGAAGTAATTGTCGTGTTTTATCCATACTAATATTAAAAATGCGAAAGTGCCTCTGTCTGTCTGTCTGTTATCTCTTCACACCCAAACTGCTAAACCGATTTTGCTGTTTGGCATGAAGATACTTTGAGGCCCAATAAAGGATACATTTTATCCCGGAAAAATGTGGTTCCCGTGCGATAAACGATTTTGCGTCATCTACCTTACAATTATTACAATATTTTTAAAGAAGTAGAATTGAATAGAAAATATGTAATAATTCATTTGACTTAAGCCAAAAACATTATTTTAAACACAATATAAGAAAAATGTGTTCAAATGCGCGATCTTACTTTTCAATGCAGTTTCTTCCATACAACCTTTAACTTTAGGACAAGTTACATGTTTTCCATTTCACCATAATTTGTCGCAAACTTCCGGTGGGATGCAAATGCACCCTGTATGTTGTGTGCCAGATCTCATAAAAATTGTTAAGTAGTTTCAAAACATTTTCATTGCCAACAAACAACAAAAACAATATACTTTATCCCACCTAAATGATGTACTGTGATTTCATGACGACTGTAAAAAACCTAAGTAGTTTATCATTTATCTCTTACCAATTATGAGTTTGTTGTCATTCACTTGTCATATCTGTTTTTGGTTTCCTGTTACCAAGGAAAAAATTGTACTGTTTAATCGCACTCAAAGACGAGTCTCGGTTTTATAAGCGGACACAACCTGTTACATTATTCCAATGAAACTCCGTGAGCTGACTCGCGGTTGTAAATTTAATTAAAGGCCACAATATATTATGACGTTGTGCAAATGTTGACCTTTGCGTCTCCATTATAATAGTATGTAATGTTTATGTCCCTATACAGTATATCATGACATGAAATAATTATGATTTTACTAAAAACGCAAGGTTATAATTATACACACTTTGGACACAAAACCTCAGAATATTATGAGGTTTTATGTCTAGCGCTGTTTATATTAAGATATCGGTTGAGCTCATTCTTTCGAACTTGGTTATGGGGGAACCTAAAGGCCCCACACGGCGACTTTTTGTAGAGACACAATGCAATACATCGCTGCAAAAGCTCGTCAGTCGCATTTGCAACGCGTGACTGTATCGATGCGAACGCTCGAATGTATCATGATTGCATCGCTACAAGAAGTCGCCGTGTCCAAGGGCCTTAAGGCTATTATTATCTCTTCTCACCGACAGATCTCATACGGGACGGTTTCGAGACGTCTCCGCCGTGGTACTTCGGTCTGATCGGCGAGCTCGACGGGGAAGTGGTGGGGTACGCGCTGTGCAACCGCGCCTTCTCCAGCTGGACCTGCCGCGCGCTGTACATGGAGGACCTGTACGTGCGGCCGGCGGCGCGCGGCGCGGGCGTCGCGCGCCTCATGCTACAGCGGCTGTGCCAGGTACTGCGTGGATGAGCGTGGGGGGCGGCGCGGGGGGTGGGGACTACCGCGCCTACTCTAGCTGGACCTGCCGCTGCCACCTGGATCCGCGTCATGAACTTCAGGCTATCTGGAATCTACCTATATCTAAAGCTGCCTACACCATAAACTTAAACTAAGATCTTATTACTTACTAGCCGACACCCCCAGTTTGGTCTTTATAATACCATCTTAATCATTAATACTAGGCATTGCACTTGAATACAAGCAATTTGAGCCCTACGGCAATTTGGGAACACGACACGACAATTGACGTGGGAGAGCCATGCTTTTGACGTGGGAGAGCCATGCTTTGACGTGGGAGAGCCATGATTTGACGTGGGAAAGCCATGCTTCGGCACAAATGGGCCGGCTTGACGGGAAAAATACCGCGGGCTCACAGAAAACCGGCGTGAAACAGCGCTTGCGCTGTGTTTCGCCGAGTGAGTGAGTTTACCGGAGGCCCAATCCCCTACCCTTTTCCCTTCCCTACCCTTCCCAAATACCCTATTCCCTCCTAAAACGCATGCAATGCACCTGCAGCTCTTCTGATGCTGCGAGTCTCCATGGGCGACGGAAGTTGCTTTCCATTAGGTGATTAAAAGCAACTTCTGTTTGCTCGTTTGCCCCCTCATTTCATAAAAATATACTATGTTCGCAGCTGGCGGTGGAGCAGAACGTGCACCGCGTGGACTGGCACGTGCTGCTGAACAACTCGCTGGCGCTGGGCTTCTACCGGCGGCTCGGCGCCAAGGACCTGTGCGTGGTTGAGCAACGCACCGCCATGCGCCTGCCGCGCGACCGCATAGAAGCCGTTGCGCGCGGTGAGCTGCTGCCCAGAGAACTGTAGTGGTGACACGGATATGTTGTTGACGTAATTTATTATTTGAACAAATAATGTTGTCACAATATAAGGTTTGGTAATATGACATACAGAAACTTTGTGCTTCTGATTTACGTTGAAGACCTGTAATGATTCCCTGTAGGATTTTCCTGGTGACACTGCACTTAGATCTTTGGCAATCCTTAGCAGAAAAACTATTTTTCGATATTCTATTTACTATGTTCGCTGTTAAAGTGTAGTATTTTTTATAATATTATATAGCTAGGAAAAATGCTTTACGTAGCTATGCGCTACGACGCGTAGCTATTCGTAGCGCCACCGCTACGAGTGCTACGCGTCGTAGCATGGCGTAGCGATGCGCTACGCGCGGCACTACAAAGGGCGGTGTAGCTTCTACAAAGTACAAAGCATAATATTATTATTATAAGCACTGCCAATGATGTCAGTTTATTATACCGAATTAAATGCGCTCACTTGCGTTCTAGTAGCGAGCCACGGTGATTTAACTTTTTATGTACTCGTACTGTAACTTGTTATATAATAAATAAATATTTATATTATTGGGATTTTTTATTTCATTAAAATCACACGTACTCATACATCATATCATTATCTAATACCCATATTATTATAATCTTAGAATTGAAATTCATAGTATTACAGTCATGATAAATATTAATTTAAGCCCCATCTAATATTTATGTTACAGTTATAGACTACGTGCTGTCGCAAAGGTTACAAAATTACAACTTGAATATTATAATGATTAATGAAGCAATTTCGGATATTGCGAAACATAATCATCTTTGATTACATTATATTAAACCATTCATAAAAGCAAAAGAAAATATATTGCTCATTATATTACACTGTCACAAACACGTACGTTTCTGAAACTTTCCTTTTCAATTATTATACGAAAATTAAATTCAATTTGTATTACCCCCTCCACCTCCCTCCTTTTCAGACCATCGTTCTCTGTACCTCCTATTACGAAGTTATAATAACATGGCTACAACAATAAAGCTCGGAATCCAAACGTAAAATCAACCCGCAGTCGGCGTCCTGAAACGCCTTCGATTAATTTTGTTGAATAATTCTTAAAGTTGTAATGAATTCTGCGGCAAAAATTAAATTAGTCATAATTTATTGCGCCCTAAAGCGAATACTAAGGCCGGGGCTACACGAGGCGATATCAAAAGGTGACGAAAGTATCACCCCCTGTCGTACCCCGGCCGGTGAGGTGTAACGACAACAGACGATTTGCATACCCGAGGGCTTAAACGGTCGACCTCATGCATACGTTTACCGCCAAAAGACCAGGCGAGATGAGATCTTTTGAGTACGTTTAACATTCCAACACTTTATTTACAATTTCATCTGCATTATTTAATCTAGATTCTAGGTGAATAAAATGTGTTCTCATTATTAAGGTTGTCGGTTGAGCGCACCGTGATTGACGTCTCATTTCAGGGAACGGTCGAGAAAATTAGATATAGCTACACACTGAATTCGGCACTACACGATTGAACCGACAAAAGTTTGCAATCGTCGAAAAAGGATAAAGACACTCATAAAATATAAGGTTATGCTCTCCAGCATTGGCATGCCAACTTTATGAGAATATGAAAAGCTTTATGAAAAATGTCCTGGCAATAAGGGGCCGAGATGCTTATAGTTCGGCAAGTTCGAGTGAGTTGTATCGCTCGGCGAGATTAAAGTTATATTAAGGTGTGCGAAGAGCGCAGGCGCGGCGGCGGCGCTGGGCCAGTGGCTCGCGACCCGCCGACAGCAGCGGCCGCGCGACTGCCGCGACTCGCGCGACACCACACGCGCCGCACGACCGGTCTGCGCGCGCCCTTACGCACTCTCGCCCTGCACTACACAGTATGTTCGAATTACGAATGTAGATATTACCAGGCGCATACACTCGATGCACAAAAGCGCGCGCTTATTTACGTGTTGCGTGACCCACTTAGTTGACCTTACGGCTGAGGCATGCTCCCGGCGGGACCCGTGCATCTCGTCCGGCCTCCGCCGAACCCGAATTATAAATATCCTTTACCCGCTACTTGTCGGTGTAATTACGGTGACCTTCGACCCCGAGCTCAACCTACATTCTGTTGCAACTTAAATGACACTCAAATGAGCGACGTCGGTTTCACCGGAGTGGTTAATTATTTCTACTATTTTCTGAAATGCAATATTTTAATGCACTGCGAAGAAAAAAGAAAATTGTAAAGAAATGCTGCGAGCATTTAATTAATACATAAATTGAAGTATTATATTTATTTATACTGTTAACGAATAGACTTTAACTAGCTCAAAATATTTATCGAAATTATGGAATCTATACATTTGCATAACCCTTTACTTTGTTTATGGCACTCTTTTGCTGAATCCTGAATTAATTTACGGCTACTCTCACTTAATCGTACTTGATTTATCTTAATTTATCGGTACATTTGTAGTATAAACAGACTTGTGCAAAAACTTTTGTAGACCAGTGCGTTATAAGTAAAATTATTGTAGTTAACGATTACAATCACGTACTTATAAACGATAATTTTAATATCAAATAATATTTGAACTTGGTAGTGCTAATTTCTCAATTCGTATATCACTCTCCACGAGTACATTCATTAATTTCGGAAATTAATAGAGGATAATTTTCCTTTTACGATAATCTATACTAATATTATAAATGCGAAAGTATCTCTGTCTGTCTGTCTGTCTGTCTGTCTGTCTGTCTCTGTCTCGCTTTCACGCCAAAACTACTGAACCGATTGTAATGAAATTTTGTACACAGATAGTCTGAAGCCTGAGAAAGGACAAAGGCTACTTTTTAACTGGACAAAGGGGTTGTAAGGGGGTGAAAATGCGTAAATTTGTTCAAATTAAGTTAGTTCCAAAAATACATAATAGATGGCGACGTGCCGTCTCCAACATCGCGCTGACGCTTGCTCAAACGTCTTTCTATAAGAGGTGGTATCATCTTGCATTGAATTTTCGATTTTTTCGATTGTTATTTCTTTTTTACGTTATTAAATAACTCAGTACTTTATCTATGCAGTGACGTAACCTTAAACCTATCAATGATAAATAGTTTATGGGTAAAGTTGTGTAATTGGGGGGCTAAAGCTTTAAAATTTGGCATAAATAAACTTTAATTAAAAAAAAACTATTATGTGCACACTGCAGTCTGTACAGCTGTTATTGGGTGTTTTGATTTAAAAAAACCTTGGCACCCCTTAGGGTACCAGGGTTTTTTTATAAAAGCTTTTAAAACACCAATTCTCTTGACATCGCACGCTATAAACTGAAGTCCACGCGGACGAAGTCGCGGGCAACAGCTAGTTCTATATAAGTGGCATTTAAATGTAAGTGTACATAGCTAAAATAATATTCACGATACATAGTATAAACCCTCTCTAATATAAACCCTCCCTTTATAAAAATATTATTAATTTTTAGTCTAGAATTAGTTAGTACTTTTATAAAATTATCATCAATTGGTCCAGTAAAAAGCAATTTGACAGGTACAACACTCGATAAGGACTTTCAGGCGAGTGTCGTAGTAAACTTGGATCCTTTTAATGCGCATTACTTAATATTGCTTACTTTAATATATTTGAACGTTTCCAGGGTTTTCTGTTCGTCTCACATCCTCAAGAAAACTGTGAATTATACTGGGATTACTCCTTTCCCGGACCTGTAAATAGTTTTAGTGGTTTGGCGTAAAGATATAACCGACGCTAACAGACAATCATTATTAATACACATTGTAATTTATAGTGTCAACTGTCAACATGGATTCATATAGCCTTAAGTTGCGGTAACTTTAACCGGCACGCTGCTGCTCTTAGCCGGAATTTTGTAACGCCAAAACTCTTTTATATCTTCACAGAATTTAAAGTACCTCCTTGCTGAATTGCACCATAATCGGTTCTACTGTTTAAGTGTAAAAGGAGATGTTTGGATTTTACCAAAAAAAATTCATGAAGTGGTAACAGACAGACTAATAGACAGACACACCTTTCCATTTAATTTATCTTAGTATGTATTGTACAAGTGGTCACGTGTGGCGGGCGCGTGCGGCGGGTGGCGGGGGCGGGCGGGAGAGGGGCGGGGTGACTCGTTCAATCTGATCGAGAGCTTCATTTCCACCTCGTTATCGGCTCCACAGAACTATAATTCCCAGTTATTTCAGCGTACCTGTCACTTAATCGCATTAATGTTTGGTGAATTAACCATAACATTTTAATCAAATAATTTTTATAATAAGCAAACGAGCCTCTTTAAAAAGATTGTCTACATAGACTTGCATTGTAGGAACTTAAGCGAAGAAGTAATATAATTTGTACAGAGACACTTACGATGACTTACGAGTATAATTAGTTGTATTTTAAAGAATAATCAAAAGTTAAAAACTGTAACCCGATTTCGCAAATAATAATTGTAACCTGCGGCATGGTTACGAATCTTTTGACTTCACATCACACATCGATTACAGCTACGGTACTACGGGGAACAACAAACAAATGCAACCGAAATCTTGCCTCGCCGTAGTCAATTCAAAAGGTTTCCAATATTTTTCCGAATCTTTACGGATGTCCTATTGGACATCCATTGGACAGTTGTATTCAACTCCAAAAAAAAAGAAATAACAAGACCTCTCGAACTAGGTCGTGCGTCTGTTGTTGACAAGCCATCAAATACGCTTTGACGATCTGTCAAGCTATTACTTGTGCTATTACCTCGTATGTCTAACTACATCTATGTCACATAAGTTCTCGATAAAAATGTTTAAGGTTTGTTATAAAATAATATGTAAATGATTATCTAAGATGTTTGTTATATATATTGTGTAAAACAAAAAGTACTTAACTGATTTTAATAACTTTCGATTGATAAAATTAAATATGGAAACCCTAAATAGTGCCTTGTCACTGAATACTGAGTAGGGCACGTACCGGTATGGTACTTAGAGTCTAAATGAAATTATATGAGCCTGCTTAAGAATGACAAGGACAACATGCAATTTCATTACGACTTCATTTAGATTAAATTTCAGCATTCAGCCGTATTATTCACAACAGAACGTATGGCTAATGGTGGTAGACGTGATATTGTAATGCGAGTAGTATGATATGCGCGTGGTACATTAGCATGAGCTGATGGACGATGTTTGCTCCCCCCGGGGTCCTCCTTTCGCCAGTTTGTCTATGACCCCTTTAAGGGGGACCCCTCTCGCCAATTTTTCTGTGACCCCTTCCCGCAATCGCGTATTCCCCGTTGTTTACGGGTCGGCGGAGACACATCTTATGTCATTATTCCCCGCGACGTAATACGTTATTGAGGCGACTGGGTTCATTTTACGGAGCTTTATATTATATTAATACTGGGGCTATAATGAAATAATAATTGTATTGCAAGATGAAAATATATTTTTTGTGACTTTTCATCGCTCAAAAGTGGAAGCTTTTCAATAAAATGTCTAAAATGTGTCGGGCTCTTGTTACAACATCATCATAAACTATGATTTACTACGGTAACCTGTAAATTATATAAATTGCCCTCAAAGCTATCTGCAGAATAGACATATCACATAACTAACCGCAGTACCCTGACTTCAAACAAATTAACGAATCGGCGCGAGTACCATTGAAAACATGCTTTATTAAAAGATTGAGCAACGCAGTGTATAAGATTAAGTTACATGAATAAAAATAATATCACGTAGACTTTCTGAGAAAAATTGATTATTTACTCAGAAATAAAACAATTTATATTTTATTCTATTTATTTTAACCGTTAAAGCCTTTGAACATTTCGCTGGAGTGTATGAGGACTTAATAGGTGTCCCAAACGTTACAGAATCAATACGGCCCGTCTGAAGTGAGGCAGGGGAGCGTGAATCAGGATCCAGTAATTTCAGCCCGCCGTCATTAGACCTCCTTTAATACGATTTTATATTTAAACTAGATGACGCCCGCAACTCCGTTGCGCCAAAACTCGTTTATCGCGCGGGAACCGTACATTTTTCTGGGACAAAAAGTATCTTATGTCCTTTCCCGGGACTCAAAGTAACTCCATGCCAAATTTTAGCAAAATCGGTTCAGCGATTTGGGCGTGAAGAGGTAACAGACAGACAGACAGACACACTTTCGCATTTATAATATTAGTATGTATAGATTTTATATTTTACTTGATCGCCCGCTACCTTGTTGAATTTCCTCGGAAACTGTAAACTTTACTGCTAACAAATAATGCCTCCCTGTACCCAGTTGCACTAGTATATACTGCACACTAGTACATCTGAGTCATTGAAATTGGTCCAGATCAATCCTCTCTGTAATATAAGTTTAGACTAGCTAATTGCCCTCCGATTTTCCGACGTGGGAAAATTATACGAGATAAACAACAATATAAATCTGAAGCTGTACTGTTTCAGATAGCTAATAACAGCTTATTTCTGTAAAGCTGCTTTCAAATTAATGTGGCCGTTAGCCAAAAGTGAGCGAGCGTTACGCAGTTGACTGTATTTTTGTATTTTTACCAAAATGAGGTTGTTTGATTCGCGGTTATGGGAAATGAAGTAAATCAAAATTGAGATGAAAGCTAAGGACTTCAGCATTTTACGCCATGTCACATAATAGTTTCGGAAAATAAAAGAAAACAACAAAATTAGCAAAACATTTCTTAAGTAAGATTGCTATGATAAAACTTTCAAGATTTAAAGGCACCTCCAAGTGGACTTGCGTTAGAAAATATAATAGTAATTACCCTGAAGGTTAAAAAATACTATTCATTATTATGATTTATTTTAAAGTATTACCTACCACTGCATCGCGTAGAAAATAAGCGCTTATATTATGTTGCACATGTCAGTTAATTAGTTATAACATTATTTGTATTCTTATGTTAATCCCAATACTACATCCCAATAATAATTAATATGTACTACGTGGGCTGAGCTCGTCTCGTCAACTCGTCACGTTCTATCGATAATAATAACGACTGAAAGCGTATTTGATAAAATTAGCCGGGAGTTGGGACGTTATTAAATCACCGTTCGAGCGAGGTTCTATAAGTTCATCGGTGACGTACCGCATTTCGACCCGGCTCACGCCCCAAACAGGGCTGCACTCAGGGCAACAGGGGCACCAGGGGCAACAGGGGCGAAAAGGGGCAACACAAGCGTCAAGTCAATTTACTCTGTTTCGTTTTTATAAATTCGTTTTTACAGCTCCGAAATTTATTTTGAGCGATGAATCTACTTAGCCCCGCGGTCGTTAAATGTCAGGGAGGACTTACGACTCTGTTTTATACAAATTTTTATTTTCATGTAACGTCCCTTAGGTGTTTTATATTCACAAAATAAACTCGAATTTTTTATCATTCCTGCACAGTTTATGGTTAACATATTTTTGTTGTATGTAAACGAAATTTTTGGTTACATTTTCGAACTGTTATTTGTAACAGTTACCTAATCAAATAGGAGTGGCTACTCTAATAAAGCTCAGCAAATGAACTTATGACTTAAATGGAACCGGTTAAAACGAATTTGCAAGACAATAATGATAATATTATTATGCTGATCGCTTGATTATCTTCCCACTATATTAATAATATGAGTATGAAAGTAGAAAAATAGAAAATAAGCTCTTTAAAATATTGCTCAGGTCATGATTCCAGTGAGAGTTCCACCAAAATGAAGAGACTTTATTTGTCAAAACAAATTTAAAGATTTTTCATTATAAGTATTACAAAAGTAATGTAAACAAAGTGAAAAAAACTACTGTATTTTTTAGAAAATATACGTGAAAGACGTCAAAGGTTTTTCGATCACTAAAAATACAGGTAAATTTTATCTAAGTCCAAATGCGCGGTTTACTGAGATGTAATGCATGTAATGCAGTTGTGCCAGTCACCGAGCACTCTATATTCTCCCGCGGCTGAACGAAACCGATCCAATTGAATTTACTATCCCGACTTCGGAGAAATGTGTCGACGTTCCTCCTGTATTTCGCACCAAATTTATGTATTCAATAAAAATAGCTGCGACATTTCTAGTTCAATTTACGAGGGAGCCGTCTTTATTTTCCTTTCACGCCTCCTCGTTCGGTTCGCCGATGTAATTCGTAACTCAAATGAAACATCAACACGAGCACCTGCGGCTCTAATCTCGTAGACGACGTGAGAAAGGTCTATCTCCACTTAGTAATTATTAATCATAGTCATTATACTTACTCCTACAATTATAATTTATTTACAGTAGTAACACCGAATAAGCAATATCCCTCACCAAAGACAGTGCCTTTATTTATTTACTATTTACAAAAAATATTATAATGATGGGTGTGACCTAAATGACGTATGGAACGCGACGAGACGAGGGAGCAGTGAGGACGCGGGGCACCGCAGCCCGGGGCATGTTGCGGGCGCTGGCGCTGCTGCTGCTGGCGCCCCTGCGGGGGGGCCCCGCGGCGCCGGCGGGCCCCGTGCCCCTGCTGCTAGTGGCACGCCCCGGCTGCCGCGCCCCCCGCGCGCTGGACCCGCCCCTGTTCCGCCGCTACCTGGAGGTCACTCGCTCGCCGCTGCTGCATAGACCCTTCACGCTTCTGGAATACGAAGGTAACTAGTCAACTGTCTATTATATTAAGTATGTCAATTTTTCTCGGCGAGTGAAGTCAGCAAACCGTGATAATGCTGTGACCTTCCAGAAATACGATGTCATGTTTTTTAAACTAAATTATACCTATAGGCTCTAAATTCTAAAATATTGTATTTATCACAATGAACAATTTATTCTTGTCAAAGGTATTTATAATTTGACGATGTAATTAGGTGGAAATTACTACGCCATTAATGAAATTAAAGGTGAACGCAGATTTGGCCGCACCGCACGCACCGCAGTCGCCACATTCGCAATTCTTCATATTATTATGAAGTTGCGAAGACTGCGGCGCGGGTAGGTAGGTATGCAAGCTTGCCTATAACTTCATATAAAGAATTCGAATGCGGCGACTGCGGTGCGTGCGGTGCGGCCCAAATCTGCGTTCACCTTTAAAGATGCGCAAATGAATGCAAATGACGTACTGTGTCTTTGACGTAATGTTGAATTGCTGATTAATATTATAATAAAAGGTGATAAAGAACGAGGGAGTTATAACAATACTTTTCTGTAGTTCCAGATATTCTTCTATAGAACTATAATAATTATTATCTAATAGTTAGTTGTTGTTAACTAACTATATATTTATGTACCTAACTAACTTAAGCTATAGCTTATTGTCAAATTAAAATCTCCTTTTGGCAACCCGCCAACCAAAACAGAGATTTTAATTTGTAGTGTGTTCCTCACCAATTGTCAGTTAATTAAATGGTTTCATTCAATGAATCGCTAATCATTCAATCAAATAGCAGCAAGATTCAACCAGATAACTGCGACATATCTAAAGCGATCAAAATCAATCAAAAATCAAAATATTTTATTTCCAAATAGGTTAGCAAAGTTAACACTTTTAGAACGTCGTGTCTACAGGAGGCCTACCACCGGTTCGGGAACTAACCCGGCGAGAAGAACCGGCGTAAGAAACTCGCGCGGGTCCACCTTTTACCAAAAAGGTGGAAAATAACAATGGTAGCTTAAGCTAATTTACACTAAGTATGTAAGTAAAGTAAGTAAGTGAAAATGTGGTACATTTATATAGAAGTGACCTATGGTCTGTCAGCTAATTTTTCCCAAGGTGTGCTATCATTGAGAAAATCAGTAACCTTATAATAAGCCTTAGCACACAAACGTTCTTTAACAACTTTTTTAAATTTATTGATTGAAAGATTTTGAACGTTTTCTGGGATTTTATTGAATAGGCGTATACATTGACCTTTGAAAGATTTGCTTACTTTGCTCAGCCTGGTTATAGGTATATCTAGCTTGCGCTCATTCCTAGTGTTCCTGCAGTGAATGTCACTTTTCGTTTTAAAATTATTTACATTTTTTCTCACGTATAACACATTATCCAAAATGTATTGAGATATTACGGTCAGAATTCTTATTTCTTTAAACTTTTCTCTGAGAGATTCAAATGATGACATTTTATAAATAGATCGAATAGCTCGCTTCTGCAGCACAAATATTGTGTTAATATCAGCAGCACTTCCCCATAATAGAATGCCATAAGATATTCTACTATGAAAATAACTATAATAAACTAATTTCGCCGTGTCTTCATCACAAATTTCTCTAATTTTTCTGACTGCATATGCTGCGGAACTGAGCTTATCGGCCAGATTGGCAATTTGAGGACCTCACTGCAGTTTATAATCTAGTGTTACTCCTAAAAACACAGTAGTGTCAACAAGATTCATTTTCTCATCATTTAATAGTAAATTGGTTTGCACTTGCTTAACATTTGGCAAGGTAAATCTTAAACATTTTGTTTTATTAGAATTTAAAAGTAAGTTATTAACATTAAACCAATTAACTATTTTTGAGAGAGCACAATTTACCTCGTCATAATTCGACTGTTGTCGCTTCACTTTAAAAATAAGTGAAGTGTCATCAGCAAAAAGTACCATCTCGTTATCATTATCCTTAACTAGATAAGGTAAGTCATTTATATAGATGAGAAAAAGAAACTGACCCAAAATGGATCCCTGTGGGACACCTAATTCTATTTTGGTCCCAGTGGACCTTTTACTATTGAAATCGACCCTTTGAGTCCTGTTCCTTAAATATGATGTCAAAAGGTTGAGTACCGAGTCCCTTATGCCATAGTGGTGCAATTTCCTGATCAATGTAGCATGATCAACACAATCGAATGCCTTAGACAGGTCGCAAAATACACCTAAGGCATCTCGCGACTCCTCCCAGGCTTCAAATATACTACAAAGAAGACCTATACCAGCATCCGTAGTGGAACGACCCTTAGTAAAACCGTATTGATTATTATGCAATAAATTATTTGAGTTAAAGTGTACTAACAATTGTTTTAATATTATTTTCTCAAATATTTTACTAAAAGTCGGTAGAATAGATATAGGCCTATAATTTGTTGGATCAGATTTAATTCCGGCTTTGAATAAAGGTACCACCTTGCTATGCTTCATTAAATCAGGAAAAACACCATTCTTTATACAGTCATTAAAAATATTGGCCAGATACGGAGCTACGATGTCAATTATTGATTGAACAATCTTAGCAGACAGACCCCAAAGATCTGTAGTATTTTTGATGGTCAATAATTTAAACGTGTTAATAATGTCTTTAGAATCAATTTCTCTAAACTTAAAATTGACATCAGATTCATTTACATACTCTCTGAGTAATTTTTCAGCCTCTGCAGGCGAAGAATTTAAATTTTTTGTTGTTGAGACCGGAATGTCAGCAAAACCTTTTCAAAAACCGCCGCAACTTCTATGTCAGTAGTAATTTTTTTATTTTCAAAATAAAGTTCAAAATCCGAGTTACGACAGGTGACGTTTCCGGTCTCACCAGCTATAACTTTCCATGTTGCTTTTACTTTATTTTTAGAATTCTTGATTTTATTTTTTAAATAAAGAGCTTTAGCAGCATTACATACTTTCTTAAAGATTTTAGAATAATTTTTAACATATAATCTAAATGTTTCATTGTTTTTTACAGTTTTATCGTCATATAATTCATAGAGCCTATTGCTGCTTATTTTAATTCCTTTGGTAGCCCATTTAATAAAGTCACTTTTTTTGTTAATAGTTCTAACCGTCTTAGAAGTGAATATAGAATTAAATTGGGCTCTTATTTCTTTAAATAATTTATTATAAGCTTCATCGGAGCTATAAGATTCACCCAATAATGGAATATTTGAATTTAGATTGCTTCTAAATTTCTCAATACGTTTTGTGTTCACAGGAATAAACACAAACTCTTGTTTTTGTTTACTTTCACAATTAATGTCAGAACATGCTAACTGACCATAATGATCAGATTAAAATTTAGTTTGTTATTATTTTTAGCAATATTCCGCGAAATAAACTTCCACCTTTGAGTAAATGAGTGAGTGTACGCATAGGCATGCGTACAGCACCTCCCTCCTCCCACACTGCCTATGCGTACACTCGCATGCAAGAACTTGCAAACACCACCACCACACAAGCAATAATGTTGGCAAATCCGTGCAAGGCCCCTCACCACCATGCAGGTTGAAAACCTCGACGCGCGTTTCGCTCCAACACCGGAGCATCCTCAGGATGTGGACTCTACGAACAACGTCCGTCAACTTGACGGACGTAGTTCGTAGAGTCGTCAACTTGACGGACGTTGTTCGTAGAGTCCACATCCTGAGGATGCTCCGGTGTTGGAGCGAAACGCGCGTCGAGGTTTTCAACCTGCATGGTGGTGAGGGGCCTTGCACGGATTTGCCAACATTATTGCTTGTGTGGTGGTGGTGTTTGCAAGTTCTTGCATGCGAGTGTACGCATAGGCAGTGTGGGAGGAGGGAGGTGCTGTACGCATGCCTATGCGTACACTCACTCATTTACTTAAAGGTGGAAGTTTATTTCGCGGAATATTGCTAAAAATAATAACAAACTAAATTTTAAGCTATGGATTTCCGCAAAGTAACGCCTGATTCCATTAACTATAATGATCAGAGCTAAGCTTATTAATTACTAGCGACCCGCCCCGGCTTCGCACGGGTATAAAATATATATCTGCAGAAAAAATTATTAAAATCGATTCAGCAGTTTTGACTTGTATTCATTATTACTACCCGTGGCCCGCATTAGTCGGTACCGCCGCAAAAGCTACGCCTCACAGGGAATTGGAGCCTTTTGCAGGGTATGGGCAAATCAGCTGTTATGTAGGGATCATTGGTATTCTTGGTATATGCAACGGGTATATGAGCTAATTCACCAGCTGCAGGACCGGTCATAATCTTCGCTACTGCGCACCCCCCGCCTTGGTAGCGCCCACTTCGAAACGGACGTAACGCAATTTTTAATTTCGCCATAACTTCTAAGCTAAACGTCCAATTTTAATCATTCAAACACCAAATATTATCTACACAAACTGTACTTAGTGATGAAATAATTTATTTTGATAAGGATTATCAGCATGAGTAAAATAAATGCGTTTAAATGTAGTCCAAAAAAAATCAAGATTTTTAAATAAAAAAAATGGTTGTTGTGCCTCACTTGCCATAGATAGGTATAGTGTGTCGCGGACATTTTTGTAGATATTTATAAGATCTACATTTACTTACAGCATTGTATGGTTCTATCTTTTATAGTTAAGGCAGCGTACGCAAAATAAGTAACTTTTCTGGTTGATTTTTTTCACCTTGTGTCAGAAAAACCCAAATATCTTACGGAACCCTATATTTTCCAAAATAAAAAGTAGCCTATGTTACTCGTAAATAATGTAGCTTTCGAATGGTGAAAGAATTTTTAAAATCGGTCCAGTAGTTTTTGAGCCTATTCAATACAATTAAACAAACAAACAAAGTTTACCTCTTTATAATATGAGTATAGATTTCTTTTTTACATGGTGAGAGATTAGTAAATATATTATCTATACAAGTAGCCGTTGTGTCACACACTCTTGTCGGCACATCGAACAAATAAAAAAGGTTATACGATTTAAACAAAGATGTGAATCTAACCGTATTGGAGTCTAAGTCTAATAAGTTAATGTTAAAATCTCCACATACCTTTTTGTTAGATGCACATATTTTTGACAATATTTGTTCCATAGTTTGTTCAAACAAATCATATAACCCTGATGAAGGCCTGTATACGCTAATAATAATAAGCTGACTTAACTCTATGCAGGCCACTTCTATTATCCGTTCAGTAGAAAGACTTACAATATATTTACGTTCCTTATATTTCAAATTTTTTCTAATTAATATCAAAGAGCCACCTCTGATGGCGTTTTTTTTACTGAACGAACTTGCTACTTGGTGATCATGGAGATTGAAAATGAGTTCATGTTCCCTAAACCAGTGTTCTGAAATACAAATAATATCAATAATAAACACTTTTAGAAACAACTCAATTTCAAGATCTTTACCTACCATTCCTTGTAAATTCTGATGCACCAAGTTAAATACATACTTATTACTGTTATTTATTTTCCTTGTATTACTTTTGGTAGGATTTTGTAAAAGTAAACTATTTGTGCAAGAGGCATTCTCTATTGTCTTATTATCTAATTTAAATAATTTGTTGGAACATATTCCAACTCGTTAGTACTACTACACTGCTCAATAGAAGCCGTAGTTAAAATTTTATTATTTGGAATATTTTCCAAGTTGTTTCTAAATGTCATACTATTATGACTAAACTGCTCAATAGAAGCAGCTGATGTCGTACAAGCCAAGTACTTGGCTGAGTTCAAATATAAAAAAGTTGATAGCGTACTTGCTATAAGTCTACAAAAATAATAGGATAGATAATATCTACCTAATGTCAACTTATATAATTTATGATTTAAAATATTGTTTCTGTCAATTATATTAATTTTATTATTATGTCAATTTAATAAAATACAATTATTGTTAACAGCGGTATACAATTAGCTGTTAAGCTGATACCTAATTTTATTTTCCTGAGGCAACCCTTTTATATAATTCGCATCGCATTCTATATTTATTGTTAAGTGTCTGGCAGGTTTTGTGAACCTTAATTAAAAATAATAATGTCTTGTTATTCTCATTAGTAAGAAATTTTTGACGTGATAACGTCTTATAATTCGATATGGGCTGCGCGCCCGAAAAACATGACAGTTCATGCGGCGTTACCTCGCTGACAGCTCTGAGGCGTTCCATTTACACTTTCAAGTCTCTCGACAACCGTAAGGCCCACCTGGGCCGCGCTCTTTGTTTCGATTATATTACGTATTTCGATGACTTAGAGAATACTTTTGTATGCAGAAGTTTGGTTAGTTATGACCTTTGATACATTGGCCACACTCTGAATGAAAAATAAATAAACAATCTGTGAGCTATTAGTATTATTTCAAGGTACTTATGACTTAATATATGAAGAATAAAGTATTCGTTTATTTCTTCTGAACAAGTCACTAATTATAGTTTCGAAAGCTTATAATTGAGAAACTAATATCACATCGGACTAAATACTATATTATGATGGCTTGATAGATAGAAAATTTAACATATATTATAATGTAGTTCACTCAAACATAAAATATGGATTGTATGTAAGGATATTACATTAATTTTACAAAGAGGGTAGGCCGGGCGCCATTTTTTTTGCACATTGACCTGCCAACTTTTTTGCATAGATTTTTCCCGGAACTGAGGGGTTAAGGCTATGACGTTGTCACGTTCAACTATCGTCAGTAAACCGACTTTACAGACAACCGATTTTTTTTGTAGATATCTAGGTGAAGCCAAACCCTATAATAATGTAACAGCAGGCGACGGCGAGCCCAAACCAGCGTGTATGCTCTTTATAGGTCAATGCGAACTTTTTCCGATATCATAACTTCAAAGTCCAAATATTTTAGATCCGAACCACCGCTGAATACAGAGCAGAGGGAACTCACAACTTTCCTCCTACTTCGGAAACTAATATGGTGGTAATAGAAAAACTTGTATAATATTTTCTGTCACCTCGACAGGACGCGCGACGCGAACACGTCGAGAAACGAGGAATTTTATATTCGCCGCATTTTTGCTTAAAAGCAAAGCATAATAAAAATAAAACTTCCTTTTTTTAATACTACCTATAACCTACCCTATGCCATTCAAAGTGCTTTCCCGGTTTATAAGCTCAAAGGAGAATTTAAAATTGTCAAAGTTGCTTTTCGACCTTAATAGCCGCGTACTGACCAATCGAGCCGCCTCGCGAGGCAGCCTCGCGCAGCAGTTGCTCGGTCGGTCAGTACGTGGCTAGTGCGCGGCAAACGTCCGAGGCGCCTTTGAGCATCGACAAAAACCGACAACGCTCGGCTCGGGCCGCGGCACGCTCGGGCGAGGCAGCGAGGCTCCTCGCTTGGTCAGTACGCGGCTAGTGACAAACTTAAAGGCATCATCGTGATTGTAAGTTTCATTTCATATATGTACTACATAATAATATTATTTACTTATTATTATTAGTACATAAAATTTAATAATAATATTATGTAGATTATAGTTTGTTCGGGATACAGCTGTAGTAATGTAGTCTTATAATATAAAATAAGGTGTGAATGATGAGTTAGTCCTGTCACAGCCGAGAGCTGACCTGTCGAGTTGTCGACCCACGTCAGGCCGCTGGAAGTTAATTTTTTCTGCTGACACTACGGATACTTTTTTCGACCTTTTTTAATAGAATAAGTTATACTTAGCCATCTCAATATAAATATTATGTATATCTGATTTGCATGCTGAGTCTGCCTGTAGTTGGGTCTGCACCTCAATGATTGTCGTGCTCGTAATATCAGTAAAATAAGTTCTTACAAGAAGTGGTTGTGTGGTCGGTGCAAGAAGCAGACCTGTCGGTAGACCTAATAAATAAATAAGGGCCGTACCTCACCGGGGCGCCATGGCGACGTGGCCAGCTGCGTCGCCAACTAGTTCTATTGAGATGTATGACGGATAACTCACTTGGCGATCGACTGGTGACGTTGCCAAGTAGCCAGCGTAGCCAGAGTTGCCAGTTATTTGCACATCTTTGTATGCTTCGACACTCAATCTGTCGCTGATTTTATATTAGTGATATTCTCAGATAATCGAACATTTTTTCAAGGTATTTTCTTAAATCTTCGTAGAATTTAAGAAAAACACCGCTACGTAGAGACGTAGCAACATAGAGACGCTAGACTGCCATGGTAACGCCACTGGCCACGTCGCCATGGCATCCCGGTGAGGTATGGCTCTAAACGTTAAAAGAATTCGTACGAAGAATGGAGAGTAAATGACTTGGTAACGTTTAACTAGTAGTGGTAGGAATTGCCATTTCTATATCTACTGCAACTTGACAGAAACATGCGGCGATCGCTGGGAGGAAGCGGTGGCGCGCGCGACTGTGGCGGCGTACGGTGCCGGCAGGGGCGTAGTTACTGTGGGGCACCTGGGGGCTACGCTGTGCGGCACCGCGGCGGCGGCGGCGCGCGCCGTGCGGCGGCCCCCACCGGCGTCGTGCGCCCTGCCGCGCGCCCGCGCCGACGCCCTCGCCTTCCTCGCCACGACGCTGCACTGGCGCCGCGTGCTGCTGCCTGCACGCGCCGCCCCCGACTGTGCCTTAGCGCTGCTGGAGGTGGAGCGCGCGCTCACCGCCGCCGGCCTCGTCGTCACGCGCGCGCCCATCACCCGGGGACTACAGACGCACGGTGAGCGGCCGATAGGCTCATATCTCGCTTAGTTCGGCTTGTCTGTTGTTGAAACTGAGAAATCATAAACGCATGAATATTTTAACATGGCGTCGCTTTAGTAGCTTCGAATCACGTTCGCTAGCTGCCATAAAATAATCGTCGTAAATAATAATATTTTATTGCCATAGATTGCCATTGACTAATACAGTTTTAGCACTTTCACGTCGAATCACAAATCCCTAATTTATTGGCGTCATTATCGGGTGACCTTCCCCAGTAGTAAATAACGCGAACGTAAACCAGAGTCGTAAAACATTAATCATTCGGATACACTCGTGGAGCGATCGTGCAATGAAATAGTGGCATAGTTCACAAACGCAGAGGATGTGCTACGCTCGCTTGCTGCGTTTGGCGCGTCGGTGTGCGGCGGTGCATGTGTCGGCGCATGTGCAGGCCCCCGATTAACGCACGTTTTGATAAACCGCAGTAACTATTGCCTCGTAGCTGTGGTGGTGTGCGACCGGCGCGGGGCCGCCGCCGCGCGCGCCCTGCCCGCGCAGGTGATGCTGCTGCACCTGCACCCCGACGCCGAGCCCCCGACCGACGACGCCTCCGACCCGCCGCGCGCCAATCGCACGTCCAGGTCTGTAATGTTTCTCGTCTACTTCCTATTTCTCATTACGAAGAAAAATAAAATATTGATATCGGGCGTGTTTTAGTTCGCAAAATGCTACAGACGATAATACGACGACTACAGAAGCGAGTACAATGGAGAAACATGACTTTCGATCCCCGAAAAAACAGCTCATATTGAGCGACGACTTCCAAGACGAAGCCGGGGCTACCGAATCACTCTACGAGGATATCGTGGACTCCGTCAGGCAGTACGACGAGGACGAGCGAACCAGAACGCAGTATTACAACAGCACGTTCTATCTTCTCGAAGCTTCCATCGAGGACGACACCCCCGCCTGGAATCGCGTCGCCATCCTCAAAACCTCCTCCATGCTGGCGCTCGACTCGTCGAAGGATTGGATAACGAACGTCGCTATAGACTACCTCATCGGAGTCCAACGTTGGAGCGCCTTGCGGGGTTCGGAGCTGATAGACATAGAGCTGCACAGAAACGAGGGCCACGACCTCCCGGCAGTAGGCATCCTGTGTGTGGTGTGCACGTTGTTCGGGGTGGCGATAGCGGCGGGCGCGCAGCTGGCGAGGAGGCTGGTGGCGAGACGGAAACCTCGAAGACCTCGGGCTGCCCCGATCCTGGCTCTGTCGGAGTTCCAGTTCCCGGCGGACGACCGCCGGCGCGTGGGCGAGGGGATGGAGACGATGCTGTCGTGGCTGCAGCAGCTCCACGACTTCGGCGGGCCGGAGACCGAGCGCCCGGACCTGCTCAAGCGTCCCGAGGCCCTGGCGCCCTCCGCTCCCTCCTCCACTTGCAGCGTCACTCGTCTCGCGCCGGACAATCGACCGAGATACAAGGTAAATGAATTTTTTTTAGAGTAAATAAGGTTTTTTTTAACTTTAAATTCAGTATTTTACATTCCATTTTGTCATAGAAATTGCGCAAATAATAGCTTTCTAAGGCGTTCTTGCACACATAATAAAAATCTATGCAAAGCAGACAATATTATATTTATATTCTCCTCAATGCTGTGCAGTTACAAGAAACTAGTACGCGAATTATCTGAATTTTAAATAAAATTTTGTATTAGTTGTAACTTGTAAGTGATCCACATTATTGTTATGTATTAGTAACCTATTAGTTAAAGTTTATTTGTAAGTAACTATATATTTTGTAAACATTTTTGTAAAAAAACAATTTTTGTCTTAATAAATAATTATTAACTAATTTATTACATGACTCATACAAAAATGTATGATAAGACTGGTTTTTATGATACCTGTTGAACTGTTTTAGGGAGATCCTATTCACATGAAATACTTACCGACGGCTGCGTTGGAGCTGCGAAGAAAAGCGACAGATGTGCTCCTGGTGATGCAGAGTATACGACATGAAAATCTTAATCCCTTCATAGGTGAGCTAATTTTAATTTTCAAACATTTCAATATAAATCACTTCATTATGATTTTGGTAAAATGGCCATTTGTGTAATCGGGTCATATTAATATTACCTAATAATAAGATAAGCACTGTATATGAGCGAAGGCTGACTGCTTGCGACGGCAGGCCTATATTATTTCCGTATTGAGGTTCTGATTGGGAGTGAATGCATCAGGTTGTCTGCCCGAGGTGCGTCCGGCGCTGGTGTGGTCGGCAGGCGCGCGCGGCTCGCTGGAGGACGTGCTGGTGGCGGACGACATCCGGCTGGACTGGACGTTCCGGCTGTCGCTGCTAACGGACCTGGTGCGCGGGATGCGCCACCTGCACGCGTCGCCGCTGCGCCTGCACGCGCGCCTCACCTCGCGCAACTGCGTGGTGGACTCGCGGTGGGTGCTGCGCGTCACCGACTACGGCCTGCCCGCCTTCGCCCGCGCGCAGGGCCTGCCCTACCCGCCGCGCTCTGCTAGAGGTAGGAAACGGCTTAATTTATAGCATGCCGAAAATTGCTGCTATATTATATCTATGTAACGACATACATTATTATAGACGCTTTGACGATGACACGTTGTCATACTTGAGAAAGCTAAATTCTAAAAGACACGTAATTAAGCCTGTCATCCGGAAAGCTTGAATGCTAATCGAACTTATGATTAAATAAAAAAATATTGATGATAACGATGATGGTTGCAGAACTTCTGTGGACGGCGCCGGAGCTGCTCCGCGAGGCGAGCGGGCAGGCGGTGCCGAGCGGCACGCAGGCGGGGGACGTGTTCTCGTTCGCCATCATCATGCAGGAGGTCATCGTCCGCGGGGAGCCATACTGCATGCTCTCGCTCTCGCCTGAAGGTATAATACATTATCTTCTATCTCACTCTTGAGAGAATCCTGCGTATTATACCAACTTAACCCCGTTATGTAATACTAATAATTTCTAATTATATTATCTAAGTGAAAGTCATTACTTTATGTACTACTACTACTACTCAGAGAAGTTGATTCCTAGGCAGATAGAGGACCTGCATAGTTTGGTCGCGTTACGTCAAACCCATCCGACAGATCACAAATTTATTAATCAAATCTATACTTATAAAATTACATGCCCTGACTGACTGACTGACTGACTGACTGACTGACTGACTGACTGACTGACTGACTGACTGACTGACTGATTCATCATCGCTGAGCAAAAACTGTTAAAGTTACAGCCACGAAATTTGGTGAGTAGGGTTGTTTTATTAAGTAGACACCCACTAAGGAAGGAATTTCGAAAATTTTACCCCGAAGGGGGTGAAATAGGGGTTGAAAGTTTGAATGAAAGTCCGTCATTTCTTGAGTTAGAAACATGAAACTTTATTTTTGGGTTACTGATTAAAAATGAATTGATACGTATTTAAGCGTTTTTGGAAATTATACCCCCAAGGGGGTGAAATCGGGGTTGAAAGTTTGAATGAAAGTCCGTCATTTCTTGAGTTAGAAACAAGAAACTTTATTTTTGGGTTACTGATTAAAAATGAATGGATACGTATTTAAGCGTTTTTGGAAATTCTACCCCCAAGGGGGTGAAATTGGGGTTGAAAGTTTGAATGAAATTCCGTTATTTCTTAAGTAAGAAACTTGAAATTTTATGTTTGGGCTACTGATTAAAAATGATTGGATACGAGCTTAAGCGTTTTTGGAAATTCTACCCCCAAGGGGGTGAAATAGGGGTTGAAAATTTAAATGAAAGTCCGTCATTTCTTAAGTTAGGAACATGAAAATTTATTTTTGGACTGCTGATTAAAAATGAATGGATAGATATTTAAGTGTTTTTGGAAATTCTACCCCCAAGGGGGTGAAATCGGGGTTGAAAGTTTCAATGAAAGTCCGTCATTTCTTGAGTTAGAAACATGTAACTTTATTTTTGGGTTACTGATTAAAAATGAATGGATATGTATTTAAGCGTTTTTGGAAATTCTACCCCCAAAGGGGTGAAATTGGGGTTGAAAGTTTGAATGAAATTCCGTTATTTCTTAAGTTAGAAACTTGAAATTTTAGGTTTAGGCTACTGATTAAAAATGATTGAATACGTGCTTAAGCGTTTTTGGAAATTCTACCTCCAAGGGGGTGAAATAGGGGTTGAAATTTTAAATGAAAGTCCGTCATTTCTCAAGTTAGGAACATGAAAGTTTATTTTTGGACTGCTGAATAAAAATGAATGGATAGGTATTTAAGCGTTTTTGGAAATTCTACCCCCAAGGGGGTGAAATTGGGGTTGAAAGTTTGAATGAAAGTCCGTCATTTCCTGAATTAGAAACATGGAACTTTATTTTTGTGCTACTGATTAAAAATGAATGGATACGTATTTAAGCGTTTCTGGTAATTCTACCCCCAAGGGGGTGAAATTGGGGTAGAAAGATTCAATGAAAGTCCATCATTTCTTGAGTTAGAAGCCTGAAAGTTTTTTGACGTTTGCGTTTGACGTTTGCTTAAATAGGGTCCCGTTTTTACCCTTTGTATAAGGAACCACAAAAAGGGGAAAGCTATCCATCTTTGTTATTATACTATGTTAACGCGTACGAAGTCGCGGGCAACAGCTAGTAATATACAAAGTCATTTGTTCGGATCATGTCGATCCGACCAAATGACGATGTTGGTCTGTCAACTGCCTAGGAATCAATTTCCTCGATGGTACATCTACATTGTACACAAACTATGGCTATTAGTAACTCGTTAATCAGTCTCTCAGAAAACATCAAAGGTTTATGAAATTTTAACATTGAAACCAATAATTTTGAACAAGTCATTACAGCAGCACAGCCTATACTTAAGAGTGGCACCTTAATATATCTTATCGTTCCACCAGAAATTATAGAGAAGCTAACCCGTCCGCCGCCGCTCATCCGACCGTCAGTGTCGATGGGCGCGGCGCCGCCCGAGGCCGTCAGCGTCATGCGGCAGTGCTGGGCCGAGCAGCCCGAGATGCGACCCGACTTCAACCGCCTGTACGATATCTTCCGACACTTGCATAGGGGAAGGTTGGTTCTAGAAATCATCATTGATCTACTTAAGTTATCTACGGTTGAAAACTGAAAACTACTTTTCTAATAACGTGGATCTCCCATGTTGATCTTGGACTTTCTTGTTTCAGAAAAGTGAACATAGTGGATTCCATGTTCGAAATGTTGGAGAAATATAGCAATAATTTAGAAGAATTAATACGAGAAAGAACGGACCAACTCGACATGGAGAAAAAGAAAACTGAACAACTCCTGAACCGGATGCTGCCCAGGTGCCCTAGAACTAGACCATTATATTATCTATTCATTATCTTTAAGATTTAAAAAATAACTAGCGACCCGCCCCGGCGTCGCACGGGTATAAAATATATAGCCACTGAAAAAAATATTAAAATCGATAGCCTATGATCCTTCACGTGGTCTACTTCTTATCTGTGCCAAATGACATAAAAATTGCTCCAGTAATTCGCGAGATAAGAACTTTCAAATAATTTCCCCCGTTTTTCCACATTCTCCTATTGGTCTTGGCGTGATAAAATATAGCCTATAGCCTTCCTCAATAAATGGGCTATCTAACACTGAAAAAATTTTTCAAATCGGACCAGTAGTTCCTGAGATTAGCGCGTTCAAGTTAGCCCTTTCAAATAATTTTCCTAGTTTTTCCACATTTTTCTCTATTTCTTCGCTCCTATTAGTCTTAGCGTGATAAAATATAGCCTATAGCCTTCTTCGATAAATGGGCTATCTAACACTGAAAGAATCATCAAAATCCGTTGCGTAGTTTTAAAGATTAAAGGGAACAAAGGGACTTGAGGGAAAAAAATGCGACTTTGTTTTATAATATAATTCCTCATAAGTAAATCCCAAAGTAATTTTCACAGTCAAATTGTGTATAAATTGTTATTATTAAAATAACATAAAGACTTTATTTATTTGACTGTTGAAAATTACTTTGGGAAAAGTATACATTTTTAAGTGTTGCCTCAATACCTACTATATCAATTAACCCATCAAGCCCCATAAGCTCATCTGTGAGCGAGACACAATAGAATAACAATAGATTTCCAAGAATCCACAATCGAAGGATCTTACTTGTCCAATCGACAATATAATATTATGTAGGTACCGCACTGATTTTAATCGGCGAGGTACTTACATGTTTTTTTTTTCAAGTCACAGTATAAATACTTTTGATTTTCTAAACACGTTCCCTATTTGCTGCTGCGGAACCCTTCATGGGCGAGTCCAACTCGCACTTGGCCGCTTTACGTTAGGGACCCCTCCCCCCCTTATCAAAGCTATATTATAATATACGCCCGTGGGGAGAACTGCCGCGGCTTTCGTAGCTTTATATAATATTATAGGCACGCTCCCGTCGCGCCGCGCCGCACCGGCCTGCCGGTATCGCCGCAAACGCTACGTCCCGCAATTTTTAAATCTGTAATATGTTCGAAACTATTCATTTAAATCATATGTTGTAAAGGGCCATATAGATCTATATTAAATCAACAATGTATCTAAAGTGTTTAATTGAATAAGGATTAATTCATGAAGCCCCAAGCGGCCACATCCGGCTGCGATAACAATGAAAAAGCTATTGTGTCTCGTTTTGCCACGACTGATGGGTTAATACTGTATTGGTTAAAATCGCTTCGAAAATTAGCCATTATTTGTCGTAAAAAGTAAATGACAAAAAATGTTATAGTGGGATATCCATATGAGATAGACATATACCATCGCGGAGTTTTCTGTAGACCTTTTCATTGTGTACAAGACTTAGTACATTATTTTGATAAATCTCGTACGGTTCAGCCTGCGTTTGCAATGTAAGCGGAAAAAAATGAAATTATTTACGACATCACATTAGAAACCCCAATAATAACAGTATTTCGCCACTATTTAATGAATGTTATTATACTCTATAACCTTCCTCTTGAATCACTCTATTAAAGTAAACCGCATCAAAATCCGTTGCGTAGTTCTGAAATCGGCCCAGTAGTTCCTGAGATTAGAGCGTTCAAGTTAGGCCTTTCAAATAATTTTCCCCGTTTTTTCCACATTTTCCTCTATTTCTTCGCTCCTATTAGTCTTAACGTGATAAAATATAGCCTATAACCATCCTCGATAAATGGGCTATCTAACACTGAAAGAATCATCAAAATCCGTTACGTAGTTTTAAAGATTAAAGGGAACAAAGGGACATGAGGGAAAAAAAGTGACTTTGTTTTATAATAAGTATAGATAGATATAGAATAAAAGATCTTATAAAGTCCATGTAAATTTTCAAGGTTGCAATTTTAAAATTATAATAAAAAATCGATTTTGTGAACTCGTTAGATCTGTGGCGGAGCGCCTGATGCTGGGTCTACGCGTGGAGCCGGAGGAGTTCGAGGAGGTGTCGATCTACTTCAGCGACATCGTGGGGTTCACCGCCATCGCCGCGCGCTCCTCGCCCGTGCAGGTGGTCGACCTGCTCAACGACCTGTACACCGCCTTCGACGCCACCATCGAGCAGTACCGCGTCTACAAGGTGGAGACCATCGGCGACGCCTACATGGTGGTGGGCGGGCTGCCACTGCGCTGCGCCGACCACGCCGAGCGCGTCGCCACCATGGCGCTGCACCTGCTGCACGTGGCCGGCCGCCTGCGCGTGCGCCACCTGCCCGGCGCGCCGCTGCGCCTGCGCGTCGGCCTGCACACCGGGCCCTGCTGCGCCGGCGTCGTCGGCCTCACCATGCCGCGCTACTGCCTGTTCGGCGACACCGTCAACACCGCCAGCCGCATGGAGTCCACGGGCGCGGCGTGGCGCATCCAGGTGTCCGCCGCCACCGCCGAGCGCCTCGCCGCAGCCGGCGGGTTCCGCCTGCGCCCGCGCGGCCTCACGCAGATCAAGGGCAAAGGCGCCATGTACACCTACTGGCTGCTCGGCAAGGACGGCTTCGACAAGACGCTCCCCACGCCGCCGCCGCTCGAGTGAGTTTCACGAGAGACGTCACTAAGGCGTTATGTGCACAATTTCGGTATTTATATTGCTATTTCATTAATACAGATCCGAGGAAGTCCTCTTCGAGGCGGACAGCGAGAACGACAGCGAGGCCAGCGAGGCGGTGGCCGCGGCCGAGGGCCACGTCCCGGGCGTCGAGCGCCAGCGGTCCGACCCCTCCCCTTCCACAGATAAATTCGGTAAGTCGGTGCCGGAGTCCCTAGATAGACTCAGAAGGGTCTCACAGTTAGTGATGAGCAAAATTGGTTTTGGTCTTGCAGTCTTGGTCTTGGAAAAAATGCAAGACCAAGACCAAGACTACCCTAAGACTAGCAAGACCAAGACCAAGACTAGGTGTGCAAGAACAAGACCAAGACCAAGACTGACTATGCAAGAGTCTTGCTCCATGCAAGACTCTTGCTAAAAAATTTTACTTTCGCAGTGACTGTAATATGAGATAAAATATTTATAAATTATAACGAAACAGGCAGACGAACAGACAGCGATGTGTAAATACTTGGGTCCCGTTTTTACCCTTTTGATTATGTAACCATGCATTTAAACTAAAATTTGGGAATATACGTGGCGGCCGAAAAGGAAAATCTTCCAACCGAGAGAGAATTCGACAATCCGGCCAAGTGCGAGTTGGACTCGCCCATGATGGGTTCCGCAGCAGCGAAAAGGTTTATTTATTAAGTGCCTCTCTCGCAAACTATTCAGGTTGGAAAAAAATGATATTAGAAATCTCAATATTATGATTTTGAAAGACCTATACATAGATACCCCACACGCATAGGTTATAGATGTGAAAAAAAACTTGAAAGGTATCAAGGACACCCGGATGGAGCGAAGTTATTTCTTATCTACAAATAACCTCTATACACTAAAAAAACAAAAAAGAACGAAAAAAAAAAGAAAAAAAAACAAAAAAATCATAACTGGCTTGCTTTCTATGAGAGAGAGAGACAGACAGAGAAAGACGCGCACGCCGCACGGCTTACAGCTATAGCGAAAAGCACAGTTGGCAAAAAGCGTCGGTTAAAATTTAGTTTGTTATTATTTTTAGCAATATTCCGCGAAATAAACTTCCACCTTTAAGTAAATGAGTGAGTGTACGCATAGGCATGCGTACAGCACCTCCCTCCTCCCACACTGCCTATGCGTACACTCGCATGCAAGAACTTGCAAACACCACCACCACACAAGCAATAATGTTGGCAAATCCGTGCAAGGCCCCTCACCACCATGCAGGTTGAAAACCTCGACGCGCGTTTCGCTCCAACACCGGAGCATCCTCAGGATGTGGACTCTACGAACAACGTCCGTCAAGTGCCGCCACCGGCCAAAACACCGCCTTTTATACCCTATCGAGCCCCTCTACTACCCCCACTACCCTCACCAGTACCCCCGAACATATTAATAAGCGGTGACGTAGTCAAGCAAGTTTGGTCATTCAACAATGCAAATCTGTTATTTTTCTTTTCTTTTATGATCTCTAATTGTTCCAACACGCTCAGCCGAAAGCCTTTATCGCATTTATGTAAAACTTTATAGGAATGGCCATCGGGCACGGTATGATTACTATCTAAAAGATGTTTAGCAAAATGTGACTTATCAGGATGACCATTCCTATGAGCCGCGATATGTTCTTTATACCGAGTCTCAAAGCTGCGTCCAGTCTGACCCACATATACACTATCGCATTCAGGACAATCGATCTTATAGACACCGGACTGATATTTTTCATCAATCCGGTCTTTGTTATGACATAAATGATGTTTTAAAGTATTATTTGTCCTGAATGCGACATGCATATCGTTGTTTTTCATTATTTTGGATAAGCGTGCAGATACCTCTCCCATGTAGACTTATATCTAACTACCTCCTTATCAATAGGACCTGCGTACAAAAACTTAACCAGTTCTTTCTTGTTTTTATTTTTCAAAATATTATTAATAATTTTTGGACTATATCCGTTGGATATCGCAATTTGGAAAATGATATTAAGCTCATTTTGATAATTATCTTTACTAAGAGGGATCGATAATAATCTATGAATGTAACTATGAAAGGCCGCGAGTTTGTGTTGCCAAGGATGACATGACGATGCATGAATAGTAGTATTAGTATATGTCGGCTTGCGAAAGATTCCAAAACTGTGTTTATTATTAACTCTAGTAATAGATAAATCGAGAAAATGTAGGGTGTTATTATCTTCGCATTCTAATTTGAATTTAATTTTAATATGTTTTTTATTTAGTTCTTTAACAAATACGTCCAGTTGTCTCTGTGTACTCGTCCAACAAAGAAAACAATCATCTACGTATCTAAAGTAATATAAAATACTTTTATTAACGACGATATTTCTTTGTTCAAAATCGTCCATAAATATTTCGGCCATCAAAGGACTTAAAGGTGAACCCATAGCTAGACCGTCGTCTTGAACAAAGAATTCGCCGTTAAATCGAAAGTAGTTTTGTTCGATGCAGGTTTTAGTAAGAGTAAGCAATTCATTACTTTCACCAAGAGGTAAACGTTTTTCTAATGCATTCCTTAAAATACCCAATGTTTCCTTACGTGGAACATTAGTGAATAAACTATCGACATCAAGTGAAACTTATTTGCAACGAGGTGGCAAAGTCACATCTTTAATTTTGTTGACTAATTGTAGACTATTTTTTATGGCATAAGGTGGCTGAAATGAGAGCTTTTCTTTTATTATGAAATTAAGTGACTTTGCCAGCTCGTATGCTGGTGCACCTATGTATGAGACAACTGGACGCATGGGAATATCAGTTTTGTGAATCTTTGGCAAGCCGTACAGTGATGGTGCGCGAGGATTCATTGGGATGAGTTTTTTCTTTGATGATTCAGTTTGAAAGAAATATTGATTATTATTAATTGCTAATTTAAGCTTAGCTAAAAACTTGTTTGTTGGGTCAGAAGGAACCCTTAGAAATTGTTCACCCTGAATCACGTCATTAACTCTGTCCAAATAATCGTCGCGCTCCATCACTACTACTGTGTTACCCTTATCCGCTTTCGATATTACTAAGTTATTATTATCTATTGTTTGTTTTAATGACCTCAAAGCCACTCTTTCGGGGTTAAAAGAGGAACCGGAAGGAGTGCCTTTGATTTCGTTGGCTAGTAGGCCCTTAACCATGTTATCTTTCTTATTAACTACGGCAGTTATTTCCGAATCCACCGCAAGCGTTTCCAAAGCATTCTGATTAATATTAGGAGTAATATTATATTTAAGACCCTTTTCCAAAAGTGTCATCTCATCCTTGGCAAATTGTACGCTGGTTAAGTTTTTGACGCGAGGGTGGAAGGAAAAAGGTTCAGACCTGAATTCTGTATGTGATTGGACAATCCTGTTTTTATTTACCAAAGTCTGAAGCTTTTTCTTTTGACTTAAATATTTAGCGTGCACTTCGATTGCTGCGAAATGGCGTGCCTTTTCATCTAAGCGATCGAATTCGATATTATGTAATTTAAAAGAGAGCTCGGTATAAAGAACTTTGAGATGTAATTTTAAATTATCCCTAACGGTAAACCAATGACGTGTCTCTTCGTTAAGCCAGATAGTCTCGGCTTTTTTGATAGCAATATTGGAGGCTCGGCTGTGCGTGTTGGTTCTTACATTAATATAATTAGGAACGACATTTAGACGTTTGCATTGTTGATTGAACTGCTGAGTGAATTGAAAAGGCGTCGGTCAAAAAGTGTCGTTACAACTTTTTGCATCTAGCCCCCTTTCGCAACGCGCGATAAAGAACTTCGTTACAAAAATGTTTTTTGTTTCAGTTGTACCTATGGGGACCCCTACAATTTTTAATAATTTTTCTATTTTTGTATCAAAATCTTAATGCAGTTCACTGACTACACCTACTTACCAAGTTTCTATTGTATAGCTCTTATAATTTCGGAGAAAAGTTGCTATGACATACGGACGGATGGACAGACAGTCAGACAGACAGACAGACATGACGAATCTATAAAGGTTCCGTTTTTTGCCATTTGGCTACGGAACCCTTAAAATACTCCAGAAGAAATTCGAGGGAAAGCTCTTATTTTTTTAAATTTTCATTTTTCTGAAGGACATTATTTCTACTAAAAGATCATATATGCTGAGTTGGCTCTCCACTTTTCATTAGTATTTTCAATTCAAGACATTCTCTTAAGGGCCTTCCCTACGGAGATTCCGTAATTTACCGTATTTAGGGCCTTGTAAACTCATAATTTGAAAGCTACAAAGTTATAATAAAAATACAGCAATAATCTTCAGTATATCAACATTCCTTTCCCCCTTTTAAATTTTCGATTTTTGTTTATTATACTCATGATATCAGCTTCCAAAGAAAAAGCAATTTATTAAAATTCAAGCATACATTCAGCATCTCCTTAGTATTTGTGTGAGCTTAGCAGTTGAGTGACGTCACAAACGTCAAAGCAACTAGTTTACCTGTCCGTATTTTTATTTGTTTTTCTAGTAAAACACAGTATTTTATTCAGTTGGTGTGGTTCATTCTAAACGTAACATCCAGTTGCCGTTGTATGAGTGTTTGTGAGGCTGTACAAGCGCGCATCTCCTTATAAATCAACTTAACATCACAGCACAAAACATGGATAAAACCACAGTGTGGCGGCTGCGAGAAGTCTCTGAGAAAGACCCCGATTGAGATTATAGTGTCATGTAGTGCCTGTAACATCAAATACCACAAGGGGTGTCTCGCCTTAACACCAAAGGCGAACGTAGGGGCGGACTGGGTCTGTCCAATTTGTAAAAAGAACAAAAGACGTGGCGACAACAGTCATACGCCTGTCAGAGGCCTTGATGGTGACAGTGGACTCTCCACTCCCACTGAGGTAATCGACCGACACACTAACAGCTCCCCTGAGGATCATAACAGATCGCCTTCAGCAGGTACAAGTGACAGCAGTCTGGACAACCTGGCGTTATTTCGGCGCGATTTTGCCGATCTCGTCACTGAGCTTCGCGGCTGTCGCCAAGAGATGGCGCTGCTGAGAGAGACCATTACGGACTTGTCCTCGCGGCTGATCAGCGCCGAAAAGAGACTGGATGCGCTTGAGCAGGGCAACGTCGTCGGCACGGGCGCAGAAAAAATTAATGAACTGGAGCGCAGCGTGGCCGAGCTGAAACTCGACCTTAACGACCGGGATCAAGACGCACTTCTTGCGGACTTGGACATCGGACACCTGCCAGAGGAGAAAGGTGAAAACGTGACACACGCGGTCACGGTGCTCGCGTCTCGGCTGGGTGTTATGCTGGAGGGTCGGGACGTGGTGTTCGCTGAGCGCGTAGGAGTGTCCCCTGCTGAGGGCGGTCGTCCGCGCCGTGTGGTGGTGCGCCTGGCACGCCGTGATCTCCGGGACGAACTGATCAAAGCGGCTCGTGTTCGGCGTGGCCTCGCTTCGGACGGTGGGGCGCGTGTCTTCGTCAACGAGAGGCTCACGCGTCATAATCGTTTGCTATACCGCCGGGTGCGTGAGGCATGCATTGAAAAGAAGTGGCGCCACTCGTGGACCAGGCGTGGCCGCGTCTATGCTCGACAATCTGATGGCGGGCCAGTCCATCACTTTCACACTGAATCGGATATTTTTCGTGTTTTTGGGTCGCAGTAATTCTGTAATAAAAGATTTATATTGTTTAGTTATATTTTATTATAGACTAAGGTTGTACACACATTATTTTTGTTATGATAGTTTTGGCAGATCTGACACTGGGCCCTGGAAGCATACTCACTTATACTCTGAGAAGGTTTATAATTTGTTTATATGTGGATACTGTTATTTTATTAATATTATATATTATTCTATTATAAAAATTACTGCTAATTGTTATACTAATTTTAACATGATATACACTGCTAATGGTCTATTTTCATATCATATTACCCAAGTATCTTTGTTGGTCTGTATGCACACTATATACTGTAACTTATTGTTTATTTTTATTCATCCTATAAATACTATAAATGTCATATAACCATAAGAAACGATTCTCTGTAGGGTTTTTCAACGCTGGATCCTTGGGAACCCGACATGACGAGTTCACAGCTATGATGGAACGTCTATCAGTCGACATTATGGCCATTAATGAGACCTGGCTCAGACAAGGTGAAGACGGGAAAGCGCCAGTCATTCATGGCTATAAGCTTAGACACAGTCCACGACCTATCAACATCCGAGGAGGTCGTGGTGGCGGTGTTGGTTTCTACATTAGGAATGGTGTTAATGTGCGGCGGATTACAACTCCTGAGACTCCTTCAGTTGAGCAAATGTGGCTGAGTCTTAAAATTAATCACCTTAAAATTGCAGTTGGGACAGCCTATCGGCCACCTTGGATGGACGTTAACTTGTTCATTGACGCACTGACTCTATCCTGGTGTTCTCTAGCCACTTTTGACTATATTATTTTAGTTGGGGATTTCAACATCAATGTACTACAACCCTCTGATAATAGAGCTATATTACTGACACAGTTTTTGGACTCTCTGCATATTAAACAAGTTGTTATGGAGCCCACGCACTTCACTGAGCATTCGGACTTTAATTGATGTAGTGTGTACTAATGCTGCGGTGCGCTCTGTTCTGGTTGACCATATCCCCGAGTTAGGCAATCATGCAGTAGTCTCAACAGAGTTTAACTTTAAGAAGCCTAAACTTGCACCTTTTATGACTTCCTACAGGCCATTTAAGGACATTTTGTTGGATAATTTTGGCCGTGACTTAGATAGGATAGATTGGGAATATATTCTAAACATAGAGGACGTCAATCAAATGGTCACTGAGTTTAACAGAGTCATTATCACACTTTTTGACCTTCATGCCCCAGTCAAAAAAGTATGTATAAAAAAACAATCCCCACCTTGGCTGACTGATACAGTTAAACAAATGATGATTCTCAGAGATAAGAGTTTCTCCAAGTGGAAAACTTCTAAAACTATGGCCCATAAAAAAGTATACAAAGACCTAAAATCACTTGTTGCATCGGCCATTAATTCAGAGAAACATGATTATTTTAATAGAAATATTAATAGAAATATCAATAAACCAAAAACTTTATGGAAAAATTTAAAAAACAACTTAAACTTAACTAAATCCTATGAATCCTTTTTACCTGACTCCTGTAATGACCCTAATATCCTAAATTAGCACGTTTCTGGATATTACATCACTTTCCTACACTTGTGCATGAACACGAATATCTAATGGTTAATATTCTACCAATATTACACATTAAAAACCCAGCTAACACAATTTTAGGAAAATAATACAAAAACACAACAGCACTCTTTCACATGCCCGCCAAAACTCCTGTTTAGTGTTTGTAAATATTAGACGCCATATAGATCTTCTTCTTCTTCTTTCATCATGGCGGACTTAACATATTGCCAATTGACAGAATAATAATTATAATGAGCCAAGTGCCAACAGGACTGAGCTGTTGTGTGTTTTTTCAAAGACTTTATATATTTTTCTTTTTTCGTTTTTTTTTTTTTGTATTTACTATTAGTGTTTTTGCTTTTTTGTTTAAATTATTGTTACCTTTTATTGTAAGTTATAATTATAAGAGTATAGTATAGTTTTTCCCCCTTATTTTGTGGTGATGTCACTCATTGGCCCTTGCAGAATACCAGTGCAGCGAGCTTAATGCCTGCTGCGTATAGCTGAGCTTGGGCCAATTTTGACATCACACAATATTATGTATGTGTGTTCTACATATTGTGTTGTGTGGTGTCAAAATAAACATGTTCTTATTCTTATTCTATTTACAAATTACTTTTATTTGAAACACACGCCAATAGATCGACAATATTATCATAAACTACTTACCTATTCCACGTTTTAATTTTCTTTTAGGTCAATTTTGAACTAAGATAAGTTAAAAAAAATAGGGTTTCGGTGCGATCTCGGCAACGCGTTACGCGGCAAATGTATGGTCAAGGTCGTTTGCTCGGGGGACGGCCTTAAGGCGGGCATAAACCCCAATTGGTTATTCCGTGACTCCCGGTTTACCTAGTTCCAATATAATAACGAAATGTAAAAAAAATATGAGATATAA
Source organism: Polyommatus iphigenia (assembly GCA_963422495.1). Classification (NCBI taxonomy): domain Eukaryota; kingdom Metazoa; phylum Arthropoda; class Insecta; order Lepidoptera; family Lycaenidae; genus Polyommatus; species Polyommatus iphigenia. The sequence goes on along the minus strand of OY730181.1, from coordinate 27,520,961 downwards.
AGCACAATATTGAAAAGACTTTAAACCATAAACATTTTTATAAAACGTAATACTTTGGCTGTAATTAATTTACAAACTCACCTCCGAAAAAAATCTAATTCATCGAAATATAAGTATTTAACTAAGATAATTATACATTTTATTTGAATAAATTGTTAGTAAATCCATATTAAAATATCCTTAACCGAACAATTTTGTTTCTTAATATTTATTTCCAAAGATATTTTAAAAAAACATGAAAAATAGAGAAGATCCGCCCCTTGTAACTACAGTTTTATGCTAAGCTAAAATGAATCTTATTACGATGCGTATACGCTTGGTCTTTGGTTGTGTGCAAGGTTATCGTTTTGGATTGAGATTGATCCCTGCCTTAATAAGTCAAGATTATGTAGCTAGTCTAATAATTATTTAGGTTTGAAAACGTTTTTTCGAGAAAATTAAAACTTACAAAAAATTTTGAAAATGTTTGCAAGAATCTTGCTTTTTGCAAAACCAAGACCAAGACTAGGCGTGCAAGACCAAGACCAAGACCAAGACCAGACAGATTTGAGCAAGACCAAGACCAAGACTGCACAAGCAAGACCAAGACCAAGACTGGTCGAGTCTTGGTCTTGGTCTTGCTTTGCTCATCACTACTCACAGTGACTTGAAATTTACTTTGTTCGGTAGCGTGGCAGCGGTCGGGCGCGGTGTCGGCGGACAGCAGCCCACCGGCGCTGGGGGCGTCGCGGTGCCGCTACCTGCGGTCGTCAGTGTCGACGGTGTGCGGGCCGGTGGAAGCGCGGCCGGCGGACCGCTGGGCGGCGGGCGGCGCGCGCGTGCTGCGGCGCCAGTGGTCGCTGGAGCGCGGCGACTCGCTGGCGGCGGCGGCAGCCGAGACGCCGGCGCAGGCGCAGGCCGAGCCGCTGGCCCTGCGCGCCCCGCCCCCGCGCCCCGCGCCGCCGCGCTACCGCACCCGCCGCGACACCACCTCGCCCGCGCCCCCCGTGGACCCCGCGCCCTCGTCTCTCCCACCGTGACTCCGCTCCCCCCCGAGTCCCGAGTCCCGACCCTTTCCGACAATAATTTTCTGGACGCGGCCAGGGGCGCCGGCTGCCGCGCTGCGTCGGCCGCACCGCGTCCTAGTTGTGGTTCGATAGTGAAATTAGTCGTAGCTTGTGATGAACGATATTTTTTTTACAAATTCTTCAAATTAATTATTAGCCGTTAACGTCAAATGTATTTTTAAATTTTTCATCTAGGAAATAAAGAAAATATTTGATTCTAGAACTATTGCTTATTATTTCAATTAGAGATTGAGATCCTTTACTTTAACGATTGAACATTATTGGAAGGCTGAATGTGCCTTGCCGATAAAATTTGATGACAAACTTCCATTAATGTTTGATGTGCGGTCAACGCCTTTCTCCTGTCCACTAGTGAACATTACACACGCTAGAAGCTGGTGTTTTCTTCAGGCAGATGCAACATTTTCACGGTTCAGCGCCGCGGCCGTTGGAAAGGTAATTAGTATGGGGCAGTCGAGTTCTGACGCCCGAAGCGTGCGGACGTATCGTGCTACAGGATATTTGTAGCTGTGTAAGCTCTACACGCGGTAGTCGTGAGTGATTGTGATATAGTGGTGTTGTGACTGGATCTGTACTGAACTGATTGTAAGTGCTCGTATGTAAAAGTTTTACGTGGTCTTAATTGCAAAGGTTGGAAAAAGCACATATTATTACTCACATAAGTTACGACTTCACTGCCGAAACTGCAATGCAATTTGCAAGGATATTGCTACCGCCGAAACAAAAATTGTGGCAGTTCAAAAAGGTGAAGCTATCGTAATTCGTAACACTGCAAACTACATTTTTAGGGTATCCGTAGTCAACAAGGAACCCTTATAGTTTCGGTCTGTCCGTCCGTCTGTCCGTCTGTCTGTCTGTCTGTCCGCGGTTTTGCTCAGAGACTATAGGACCTAGAAAGCTGTAATTTGGCATGAATAAACATATTAATGATGCCAACAAAATGGTACATAAAATATTAAAAAAATATATTTTTATGGTACCTCCCCTACACATCAAGCAGGGTTGAATTTTTTTTTTTCGCGCCCACCCCATCGTGTGAAGTGTCGTTGGATAGGTTTTTTAAAAATATTATGAGTATTCATAGATCATTTTCCGATTTAGGGATCTATTTGTGAAATATTAATGTTTAAAGTGGAAAAAATCGTTAGAGTCCAGTGTCCCTGTAGTGTAGTGTCCCTTCTACCAGCTAAACGGTTGCTTTTGGAATTGTGAAAAAATTCACGGGAGTAGGAAATATGCTGAATTTAAAAGGAAAACTATCACGGCTAAGAAGACTTCATAAGTTATTGAGTAATAGTCGATCGACTTAAAAAAATGTATTCGGCGAAGTGTAAAGGAACTTTTCGTTCAAATTCCTTTGAAAGTAACTGAGATGATGTTGTTAGTAGTGTAAAACATGCTATAAATGTACATTAATTGACCATACAAACATTTTCAAAAACTAGTGGTACTACGGAACCCTAAATTGCGCGTGGCCCGACACGCACTTGTTTGTTACAAAGTATGCGGTATGCACTTATGATTAGTTTCTTTTGACTCTACATCGTAAATTGTAAAAAAGGATCCATATAGCTAGAAGAATAAAATCGTAATGGCATTAAGATACATGTACATCATAAGTGTAATTAAATTTACAAATGCATTACACTACAGACGCTCTTACTTTGTAAACAATTTCTACAATAATAATTATTATGTAAGTACTAAGTGATAGAGCATTGTTTCGTTTTAATTAAGTATAATATGAAAGTACATAATATCACTACCAGCTGCCACGTAGTAAAAAAGGCTGCTCATTTGATGAACACATCACTTTAAATGATTCATGAATTAATATGATGAGAAAGAAAAGTAGCCTAAAGTACCCACAACATCAGCTTTCATCCACAAGTCCCCGCCAAAATCGGTTTAGTAGTTTTTGCGTGATGCGAAAACAAAATATATTATAACAAAATTACAAATTATTGTCTTGATAGTACTATTTTAGAGTTATAGATATGTACTTAGACTATTTTCTAGTATTTTCTATACAGGTGGATGGAGTACAGTAAGGTAGTGGAAGAGTTAAGTTTGAACAATCAGAGCGTGGTTTTGACACACATGCTCGTTCATATTGTTTCGACTTTACGTCCGAAGGTTTTTATAACGTAATATAAAACTTATACATACTCGTATTTATCATTATGAGCTTTTTGACTTCTATTTGCCTTGTATGCCATGTGATGTAGGAAAGATTTCAAGTAACTACTTAACCTATACTCTAGAACCGCAGTAACAAGAACTCTACAATCTCTACATCCTGTCACGTAAAAAGTATACTTAGTTACAACTTAAAATAATAAAATACCTAAAATATTTAATTAATACTGACCAGCCGAACGTAAACTTCTGATGACTTTATTATTTGCGCCTGTCTGGGTTAAACTCAATATTGGATTTATCACGATATCAATATTCATGCCATATTTTGAAAAATTAATAACCAAAGACAAGTGGACCCACCCTCACAAACTAACATGTTACTAAGTATACAAACATAAGGTGTACAGCTCGTGACACTTAGATGGCGCAACTAACAATACTCCAAAAGTAATTAGCCCCAGATGAATCTAGGACCTTCAAAATGACAGCTAAATTATGTTTTTTGTTTTGACAAACAACAGCTAAGAAGTCTCAGAACTAGCAGCTACAATTTGTTAAGTCTGTCCGGAATTACTTTACCTTTGACATGGTCTCTATGACGACTACACAAGGATTAATATCGAAGTAAAGTAGCAGCCGGACAGTGTGACGGGGGCATCCTCGGACCTGTCGCGGTCGCGCACGCTCCAGTGGGCACCAGGTAGCGGGGGGTCACGGCTGTGCCCCTGTTGCCTGTTGTCTCTAACTACGCCCCCTCTATTTCTAATACCAAACGAAGGTAGTTGTCGTTAGTTCGTTGTTATGTTTGTTAGATTATGTTCATAATAATAATCTGCTAGATTTGAAGTTACTCTCTAAAATGTAACGTTTATTAAATTATACGTATATTATCTCTAAAACGGTTTCGGGGTGTTTCAACGGCGATAGTACTACAGGACACAGGTACATACAACTAAACATGCAATTAGGATCTTATCATTGTTGTTGCACCTTGCTCACAGAAGTCAGAAGTTAATTGGGTTTACTAACAAACTAAGCTTTTAGTAATCTGCGATACACCGTCATCGCGTTTATTCGCAAGATTCAAGTAGTAAAACGAACAAACTAGACTTGTATACGTTTGACATGTCTTCAGACTTCACACGTAGATTTAATGGTACGAATATAAAAGAAACAATATTACGGCATGTATACTCATCATCACCATCATCAACTTCTACAAACCAACAATGAATGTGAGCGAGTGGCACCAGCTGACCGCCTTCCCCGCTCCGCCGCGCGCGCCAGTCGCTCGGAACTGACGACGTCCCGTAACGGTCCTAGCAAGACGGGCTTATAGAAGGAATTAAATAGTACACTATACTCGGCGCGGCGAACCTTGGTCCCTATGACACTGACAGTTAGTAACATTGTAGTGGCGTCACCATTAAATAGTACACTATACTCGGCGCGGCGAACCTTGGTCCCTATGACACTGACAGTTAGTAACATTGTAGTGGCGTCACCATTAAATAGTACACTATACTCGGCGCGGCGAACCTTGGTCCCTATGACACTGACAGTTAGTAACATTGTAGTGGCGTCACCATTAAATAGTACACTATACTCGGCGCGGCGAACCTTGGTCCCTATGACACTGACAGTTAGTAACATTGTAGTGGCGTCACCATTAAATAGTACACTATACTCGGCGCGGCGAACCTTGGTCCCTATGACACTGACAGTTAGTAACATTGTAGTGGCGTCACCATTAAATAGTACACTATACTCGGCGCGGCGAACCTTGGTCCCTATGACACTGACAGTTAGTAACATTGTAGTGGCGTCACCATTAAATTAGGATCATATTGGAGGCGTCTAAAAATGCCATTTATAAATTTTACGCAGCTTTATGCCATTACAATGATATACCGTTGGAAGTTTTAACAATTCTTAACATTTACAAGAAATTATCTCAATCTGAATTTACGTTTACGTCCTGCAAAACTTACGTTGTCTTTAAATGTCACACGACGTAAGTTTTGCAGGACGTAAACGTAAATTCAGATTGAGATAATTTCTTGTAAATGTTAAGAATTGTTAAAAATTCCAACGGTATATCATTGTTATGGTATAAAGCTGCGTAAAATTTATAAATGGCATTTTTAGACGCCTCCAATATGATCCTAATTTAATGGTGACGCCACTACAATGTTACTAACTGTCAGTGTCATAGGGACCAAGGTTCGCCGCGCCGAGTATAGTGTACTATTTAATGGTGACGCCACTACAATGTTACTAACTGTCAGTGTCATAGGGACCAAGGTTCGCCGCGCCGAGTATAGTGTACTATTTAATGGTGACGCCACTACAATGTTACTAACTGTCAGTGTCATAGGGACCAAGGTTCGCCGCGCCGAGTATAGTGTACTATTTAATGGTGACGCCACTACAATGTTACTAACTGTCAGTGTCATAGGGACCAAGGTTCGCCGCGCCGAGTATAGTGTACTATTTAATGGTGACGCCACTACAATGTTACTAACTGTCAGTGTCATAGGGACCAAGGTTCGCCGCGCCGGCTGTAAGCTTAAATAAATCGCCCTTACCGCTATAGTATGGGTATACTATAGGGCCAAAGATCATCTTTGGGTTGCTGTTTTAAATGCTGTAATATCTCTATATTACGTACGTAGTAGTAATAACCACAACTGTGCAGGCAAAAATATTATGTTAATTGAGACTTGAGCGGAGCTGTATCTTGAATGTGGTCAAACCTTGACTTCAGTGCTCTGTGTTACAATTTGTTCTACATATCAAACTAATAAAACACCACCACAAGATACTAACTTAATACGTAGAATCTAAGATTGGTTTTGAGTTAAATTATGAGAGCGGTTTATTAATACGGGTCTATGACCATTCTTTCTAGATCTGTCAAGCCTACTAGGTATATTAACTTTATGATTTTAATAAATCTTAGACTGCAGTCTACCATATAATAATAATAATGATATATGACAAATCTAAGCCACTGCCTTCCGTGATTAAATCACTTAAAGGATCTCTGTAAAACAGTTTTGCTCTTTTACCCAGGTCAGTCTTCTCAAATAGTTTTTAGGTCTCACCGAGCTATTTTAGCTACGTGGGTCTCCCAAAGGAAGTCAGAACTCAGAAATCGATGTCACTAAAGTAATTTACCAGTATTCGTATTATGATGATAATCACTAACAGTAAATCACACGTTATGTAAACGTTAGCACATCGCAGCGAGCGGTGAGTGTACCGTTTATCTCGGTATGTGTTGCTTCATCCCAAGCACTGGACACTGCTGAATACTGCAAGAACCTGTCAAACAGATATCATTAGGTACAATAACAATGCTCAAAAACAAAATATTATAATATAGAATTACTGATTTCCATACACTTTGCTAATATAATTATGCCTTTCTAGCGATTCTTATGTCACTTGACAATGAAAGCTGAAAGGCTTGGAAATCACATTATGTGTATGGGATAAAGTCTTTGTTCTGAAATTACTTCATTGTACGCTACTAGTTGGTCGTGGCCGCTCTACAATAATAATGATTATACGCATTCACTCCTTTCGACTAAAGAGCAATCTCTGAATAATCTGAGATGACATCAAAGTATTTAAATGAGTCTTTATATAACCTAGCACACTTGAATCATACTTTTTCAACGCACGTGATCAATATCACGAGCAGTCGTGATTTTGTGTTCCGTGAAATGATCACTCGTGAGATTAGGACTCGGGTGCTCACGCGTTAAGATATAGAAGTCTTATCACCCACCATCTGAGCAGCAGTGGGCACTCGTGGTGGTGCGGGCGCCGCATCAGCTGCGTCGAACAAAGCCGCATGCAAATGGCAGAAAGCGAAAACAGTCCCGCTCAGATATTACTACGCTTTCTAAACAAAGCTTACCAGAGATTCGGTAACAGAATAATTCGCTATTGTATTACATTAAATGCTAAATTATGGAAAGGTCGGTCAGTTCCGCTAAGGTTGTGATAACAAATCGAAAACCGCCTGAGATAATTATGTCTAAATAAAACAATTATGGAGAAACATTTCTTATTTACAGCAATTTAGATAAAAGTGAGAGAGTTGCTATCACCATTATCTTCTTCCACAAAGTATCATACATTTATGTCAAGTACTTAAAATGATAACATTCGACAGTCGACACAACCGTAGACATATAATTGTACACAAATCAAAATACACATACACTTTCAAAAGCTGAACAAGGCCTCAGACTAATAACTATATACTATGTTCAAAAAGTGTGTATATAATAATATTATATTTCTACAAAGTGCACTTACGTCAGCGTTGCCAGATTTTTTTTTTGTGCCAAGTCGGGACATTGGAACTTTTTGAGTGAAAAAGCGGGATTCTTCAGTCAAAAGCGGGACAAAGTAAAAAAATCGGCCAAGTGCGGGTCGGACTCGCGCACGAAGGGTTCCGGTATACCGGTATAGAGTGAAAGTAGACAAAAAAATGTGTTTTTTGTATGGGAGACCCCCTTAAATATTTACTTAATTTTAATTTTATTATTAATTATTAAAGTACAAAAATAATTAAGGATTTTGTGAAAATTTCAACCTAACTTTCACCATTATTGATTACGAGCAAAAAAGGCCAAAAAGGCCAGCCAAAAAGGCCGTTTATTATATGGGAGCCCCCCTTAAATTAATATTTAAGGGGGGCTCCCATATAATAAACGAATAAAGTTAATACTTTATTTTATTTTTAGTAATTGTTGTTATAGCGGCAACAGATATACACAATCTGTGAAAATTTCAGAAGTCTAGCTTATAGCTATAGCGGTTCTTGAGATACGGCCTGATGACATACAGACGGACAGACGGACAGACATCAAAGTCTTAGTAATAGGGTCCCGTTTTTACCCTTTGGGTACGGAATCCTAAAAAGGTATAAAATCAAAAAAATTTTTTTAATTTTTATATTTTTATTTACGTTAAAAAATAAAATAGCGTTTACGTGACAATGGATAGCAAAAGTAGCCAAAGAAAATCTACCCCTCTACCTCCCACACTCTTTTCTTCATTACGCACCTTTCTTTCTTAACACGCTGCACGTACGTTCGGGCTTTCCCCGAAAAGCGGGACTGAGCCTGTCCCGCGCGGGACATTTAATTTTGATGAAAAAATCGGGACATCCCGCCAAAATCGGGACGTCTGGCAACGCTGACTTACGTATAACAATAATATTATGTTACCTGATACCGATCTGGTGAAATGCGCAATCCGAGCCCGCGTGCACACATCTCAGTATCATGTTACACTTTACAATCACTTGCTAGTTGCTACCTGTTCTGTAGGCGCTGTCAGTACTCTAAATAATTCCTACAACCTACTTAGACACAAGATTGAGAAGATGTTGTGTCCTCTGACACAGATTACTAAACAGAATACTACGTCACCTCTGCTTGACTTTAAGGACTTCAAGAGGAACTGGGTATTTATAGAGCAGCACAGAGATATTTAATTTTAATTTAATGAAGATTTTAACAATATTATCTGTTAATTTTTTTATTAAAATAAAGGATATCACACGAATTGGACGTTGCACCCAACGCCTGCCAACCCAAATAATGTCTTTCAAGAAATTATTTTAAATGTATCTGAGTGTGTGCACATCCAAAATGTATAAAATTTGACATAAAGCTTCGTAAGTATATACACGGTGCAATTAAACCTTCCTGCCAAATTTAATATATACATATTGATCTTTGTTGAAAATAAAAATACATGTATTTTTTCTTTTATAGTCACTCAATACTTAAATGTTGAGAAATAGCTTCCGAAAGTTATCCTAAAAAACACTACAATTAATGGACACGATGCGTCGGCCGCGCGTGATGTGCCCCCGCGCGCGTCTCATCTCGCATCACCCCCTCTCATTCCCCCGCGCCGCGAGTTACCATTCTGCAACGATTTTAAATGGGATAAAATATGTCATTGAAAAAAAAATAACACCCAATTTTTTTTTGGTTAAATGGACTCTCCTAATGATACCTAAGCCCTGGAAAAAATTTGGCAGGAAGGTTGCCGAATCCCAAACATTTTTAGTTTCAAACTTTGCCCTGCGTTGGAATGCGTCTTGCCCAAGAATCTTATATATATCACGTTTTTTAAGTTTCTTGGTCTTGCCTAAAGGGCCTACTATGGCAAAGTAAAGAAGTTGGATGTAAGAACTAAGAACATTATGTCCGTTTCAGGGGCGGATCCAGCGTTACAGGGCAACGTGATTGAGGGCACCTGTGCGAGGGTGGTCGGTGTGATGTTGGGGGAGCGGTAGCAGCATGGCCGCGCTGCTCGGGCTGGCGGCGCTGCTGCTGACCGTCGCCTCGGCAAACAGCCAGGGTAAGTGTCCTTTTGAGTAGCTTCAATATACCACAAGGACCCGTACAATGGGTTGTTTTCGCAATACGATGCCGCAACGGAGTTTTGCGGCTTGGCAGTTGGCACTAAAGCCTAACAGAGCTTATTCAGTATGAAGGCATTTAATGTAAATAAAGTCGGTGAAGTTGCGAAAGTCAAATCGTTTATATATCTTTGATTCCCGTTATGGCGATGTTATGGTATGTGGTAGCCTGGTAGGCTTTCTGTTGTATAATAATACTCAATAGGAAGCATCTACAATCTATATAATCAAAAGCATCTAATTAACTATTACATCTTATACTTGTCAATTAAATGCCATATATTATCACATTTTATATCCGTGCCTTGACCGCTGTAGTTTTAATTAACAAACGAAAGTTGTACATAAAGAAAGTTGTAAGAACAAGACGGATGCAATATTGTGGGTAACATTACGATGTGGTTTATCTTTCCTGTATTACTTGCCTGCAATATTTCGTCGTGACATAGGTCAGGTATTAAATAGCAAATCACTGTAATAAAATTAAATAATAAATGGAAATCTTACAAACTATAAAGCACTTTAAAAATAGTGTAGAGCGTGACACAAAAACATGTGACGTGACGTCGTATCACGCGGTGTCACGCTGCACGCTACGCGCCCGCAAAAAACGGACGTGTATGATATACCGTAGTCCGTAAGTCGTCCGTTACCTTTGTTTTTAAATTAGAACGGACTGGCCGATAGAGTAAGTAGCACAATTTTCTGTGAAAAGTGTGCTCCATTGAAATACTTGGCAGTTGGCACACTCGACTAAAACAATAATGACTATTAGCGCCTTCCAATTCGTGATCTACCAAACGGAAAGATCCTCAATAGATAACTTCAAAGATCCTATTCAACAGGCCTCGAAGACATACATCACAACAAAAACATTTCCTATTATATTAGCCTAATCCGACAGCACAATGCATTTATCTACAAAAAGCCTAAGATTTATAAAAGCCGGTCGAGGCAATTAGTAATCACGACAGGTCAATGTAACTGACCCCCCGGTGAACACCCCCGACACCCCCCCGGCACCCCCCTGTCGGCCGTTCACTCCAAACAAAGGGGTCACTACCGCCCAGTGCCTTACAGGTTGAAATATGACTGGTCGTTTACATGGCTATCTACACGTGTGGGTTGCGAGCCAGGGTAACTTTTAATTTCCTTGCGAAACTTTAAGAAATATTAATTAATTTATGAAAGGCCCAGAAAGTCTCAAACAAAGGGTTTTATCATCAAAGAGGTTGTATTGAAATGATTAATTACTTGCCCTTGACTTGGGGCTTCCGGAAGAGAAATTAAATATTAATTTTCACTTAATTATTTACACACTGGATGACATCGATTTTTTTTTCCCGGGACTCAAAGTATTACCATACCCGGCTAAATCGGTTCAGCGGTTTAGGCGTGAAAAGGTAACAGATGGACAGGCAGACACATTTTTTCATTTATAATAGCAGTCCGGATAGAATCGAAATTGATCAAACATGTAATTTAAATTTTTATTATAAATGTTTCGGTAGGGAACCCTGAGGTGAAACAATAGCGTCGATCACAACGACCTGCGCCGAGCTAAATTGGTTGCAGTCAACAAAAAATATTATTATGCATTGTTTCAGTATTGTGCAATATGGCACCAGTTACACAAAAACACACACATTTGTGATGTGTGTATGTGTGCGTCAGAGCTATGTGCTATACCTGCTCGCATTTACGAATAGAAAGTGTTTGGTCTCATATAATTTACTCCTAAATTAAAATTTTCTATAATTTATTTTTAGATTACATCTATTTTTAATTTTTAATACCATTATGTGTGGAGCTTAAGTAAAAGTTGGTGCTAAGAATGAGCCGATATTATAAGAGCTAGGTTTCCTTCCCTACTAGACATTTCCTTTAATATTTCATTTACACGATTGTAGAAATCAGCGGTTGTATTACCTTTCAGGATTGTTTGTATATTTCTACAACCAACACTTAAAGGTGTACAAAGACCCAGATAATAATACCATCGCAGTGCCAAAAACGAGTGCGTAACGTCCGCGTGAGGCAACCGACCGACAGACCGACAGACCGAATACGGCTTTCCAACTGATTGTTATAATTGTTCTGTTTATGTAAATGTAATGGGCGCTATCCCGGGTGACGGCGTTGCGCAGGCGCAGCCGGACGACCGGTGCCCACCACGGGCCCTTCCCGGTGCGAATACGCACCTTACCTGTCATATTAGATTCGCACCCATCCGATAAATGACTATTAAATTAGATATTAATAAATAGATAGGGTTAGGTTAGGCGAAGTTAAATTTTGCCCGAAGTATAGTCAAATTGCAAATCCTTATATATAATGTTTAAGAAATAAAAATTACGACTGAAATAGTTTGAAGTTAAAAAGAAAAAGAATCTAAGGATATGTTTTCATTTCCATAACAATATTATGGCATTTTTGACGAGACCATGTAGATATGATATTGAACGTACTGTCACTTATTGGTGGAAATTCATGTTCAATTAAATAATAATTATACACTTTCCTTGCACTTATTCCACTTTATGTATGACCATTAAGAGTCCTATCGAGACCATTATCACATTATTATGTTTGGCGATGTAGTCGTGGACTAGTCTCAGATCTATTGTTAGTACATAGTTACATACGGTATATGATCTGGTGACGTCATCATGGTCTTCCGAACAGCCCTGGCCGACTGAAGATCCTTTCCGCTTCCTCTTTGTACTTACGATATAATTCACCGTGCATTCTCGAAATATCTCTTGCCGGATAAACTTAATTACATAGCGAAAACAATGTACGGTCAATGACTTTTAGCTAAGGTTAGCCTTATAATAAGGTCAAATTAGAAGGACTTAACAGCTTAAAAAAAAGAAAATAATACAAACCTGGAATTCTACGCCGAATATGGGTAGAGTCTATAGAGCTTTTGAGCGGGTATCGAAAACTGTATTTATTTGTGCAAATTATTTTCTTATTATAATATAATATCTGGGCATTTCTCTGTAAGCTCGCCAGGTCCCAATTCCCATACAAAGGACAAAGCTAAAAAAAAACCAGAGTGAACAGATACAGGATGTAGCTCAGAATATCAGTGATATTAAATGAAATTATTATTCTGTATATATTTCAACTTAAGATTTGATGGCTAAATAGAAGATATTGCTATTAACATTTCGTCAGGGGTAGTTTTTCTACTTTCTTTTATGTTATGTTTTTTAATGATTTTTTGCAGTACTTAGCAGCTAAATTGTTGTTAGAATGCAGTTCATTTTTATTGTTTTATAACAATAATTATAAATATCCGTAATTAAAGCGGTCCATAATTAACAAAAAATTAAAACCGACTTCCAAGGTAAAAACAATAATAACATCCTTTATAATATGAACTAAAAAGTATTAAATAATTTTTCCTATCTAATAGTGCCTTTTACCGAATTCGGCTAAAACTCAACTATTTCTGTACTCAATCTTCATCATTTTGAAGTCGGTACCAGATATAGCTGAATCTTCAGTCTGCCAAAAATATTTGAAACTTTTGTAACTGGCATATCTACAAGTTACAACTAATGTGACATTTTCTAATGTAAGAGCGGGGTGTAAAAAATCGGACTGATGTCTAGCCCACCCCAAAAAGATGAAGAATGATGAAGAAAAATATTACACTTATTATATGGGCACAATTTCTCAAAGTTCTTCTTCCATGTTTGCAGGAGCAGTAATGCTCAAATATGGCTCGTCGGCCATAAAATGTATGTATCGTCCTGCTCCTGACATGCCTGATTGTATTCTACATCTACCTAATCAATGTATTATTTTCTTAAGGCCCTTGTAGTTGAACATGCTCCGGATGTCTAAAAACTCCCATTTTATATGTATACACCCGTTCTCTTAATATGCTGCGCTGCAGTAGGAACGGGCGATTTTGATATGGTACGTTCCCAATGCAAACAAAATCAAAATATCCTCATGAGATAGCCGAGGGAATAAAATAAAAAGAAAATAAAGTGCGTATAGACAATGTCACATTAAATGTAGAAGGTAGCTGGTAGGTACTATGTAATTAAACTGTTTGAAATATATTTTGTGTTACTTTATATTTTTTATCACACAATCCAAAATACCTAGTTGCCCAATGCCCATTAATAGATCGTTTTTATAACGGAGATTTGTAATTACATATTATATTATTTAAAAAAAAATAATTAAAACTGACTTCCAAGGTAAAAACAATAAGAATATTAACTACTAGCGACCCGCCCCGGCTTCGCACGGGTATAAAATATATAGCTACAGAAAAAATTATTAAAATCGATTCAGCAGTTTTGACTTGTATTCATTATTACTACCCGTGGCCCGCATTGGTCGGTACCGCCGCAAAAGCTACGTCTCACAGGGAATTGGAGCCTTTTGCAGGGTATAGCCAAATCAGCTGTAGGGATCATTGGTATTCTTGGTATATGCAATGGGTATATGAGCTAATTCACCAGCTGCAGGGCCGGTCATAATCTTCGCTACTGCGCACCCCCGCCTTGGTAGCGCCCACTTCGAAACGGGCGTAACGCAATTTTTAATTTTGGCCATAACTTCTAAACTAAACGTCCAATTTTAATCATTCAAACACCAAATATTATCTACACAAACTGTACTTAGTGATGAAATTATTTATTTTGATAAGGATTATCAGCATGAGTAAAATAAATGCGTTTAAATGTAGTCTAAAAAAATCAAGATTTTTAAATAAAAAAATGGTTGTTGTGCCTCACTTGCCATAGATAGGTATAGTGTGTCGTGGACATTTTTGTAGATATTTATAAGATCTACATTTACTTAGAACATTGTATGGTTCTATCTTTTATAGTTTAGGCAGCGTACGCAAAATAAGTAACTTTTCTGGTTGATTTTTTTCACCTTGTGTCAGAAAAACCCAAATATCTTACGGAACCCTATATTTTCCAAAATAAAAAGTAGCCTATGTTACTCGTAAATAATGTAGCTTTCGAATGGTGAAAGAATTTTTAAAATCGGTCCAGTAGTTTTTGAGCCTATTCATTACAATTAAACAAACAAACAAACAAACAAAGTTTACCTCTTTATAATATGAGTATAGAAAAAGTATTTAACTCGTTTTTTGGAAGTCGGTTAAAAATGATAATAGATGCACTGCATTGGGCGTTTGCACACTGCACGATAACGACACGACACGATACCACAGAATAGAGGGCCACCGCACATATTATACAATTTCAAGTTGGCCGACTATCGTACAAACTGACTATCGTACTAATTCTAATATTCTGTCACTTAATATTGAATGCACCCAAAATATTCTCCTTTCTTTTCGCCTTCGTTTTATTAGTGCCACAATAAAAGCGTGCTTTTTACGCATTTTAACACGCACGTCGCTAGGCTAGCAACACCGTTACCAACTAAATCTAAAAGTCTGCGGCTGGCAGCGTACACGATGAAGTTGTCCAATTAAATTGTGACACTACGCAATTTAGTTTGTATGATAGTCAGCCAACTTGAAATTGTATTATATGTGCGGTGGCCCTTATCTATTCTGTGGTATCGTGTCGTGTCGTTACCGTCGCAGTGTGAAAACGCCCATTCTGTATGACGACCACTGTGGCTCAGTGGATGAGTGCGTAGGTAGCTCAAGCCAGGGGTCGCGGGTTTGAATCCCGCCGACGGAACAAAAGGTTTTCAAAGTTCCTGGGTCATGGATGTGTGTTAAATGTGTATCATATAATAAAAATCTGAAATATACTATAGTAAAAAAAGGATTAAATATATTTCCGTTGTCCGGTACCCATAACACAAGTCCTTCAGGTACTTAGCACGGGGCCAGACTGACGTGATATGAAGCGTTCATAGATGTTATTATTATTATTATTCTAACTACAATTCAGCTGCAAAATGTCGCAAAATAACATCAATAAAAAAATTTAAACATCACTCCTTACGAAAAGTTAATAGCAATATCTCCCATTTAGCCATCAAATCTTACAATGAAATATATACAGAATTATTTCATTTAATATCACTGAAATTCTGAGCTACATCCTGTATCTGTTCGCTATGGGTTTTTTTTTCATACATGTGATAGCATTGTCTTTTGTCTTGGGAATTATTTTTGACATTTGCCAAAAAAATATGTGTACTATTTTAAAGAAAATTAACTTTTATTTAAGTTAGATAAGGAGGTCCACTAAATTTATGCGTATATTCCGAGATATTAGCGATTCTCTTAGAAATCGTGACAGGGGACTGTTAAGTGTGACAGATTTTTGTATGGTAGCCCCCACTAAATATTTTTTTAATTTTAATTTTATTATTAATTATTAGAGTACAAATATAATTAAGGATTTTATGAACATTTCAAGTACCTACCTGTGGCCATTATTCATATCGAGCAAAAAAAGAAAAAAATCGCGTTTGTTATATGGGAATATAACAAACGCGACGTGTTATATTATTCTTAAATATTTATTTTATTTCGTTTTTAGTATTTGATGTTATAATGGAAGCAGAAATACATAATTTGTAAAAAATGTCAGCTGCCTTGCTATCGTAGTTCTTGAAATATATAGCAGAGATAAATAAACGGACTGATGGATAGACAGGCAGGCAGACAGACGAGACAGCGAAGTCTTAGCAATAGGGTATTGTTTAAATCTTTTGGGCACGGAACCTTAAAAACGGTTTTTTCGCTTAAAAATCGAGATATCCAATCAAATCGTAAAATTTAAGACAGGGGACTGTTGCCAGGGTATTGTTTATTTCGGTTAGATTTCAAGATATATCCTAAACGGATGTAAAATAGTTTTTAAAGAATCTACTAATCAGTTTAGACATGAATAATACAAACAATATATATAAATTTGCAGTGAGACTTTGTTTTACGAAAATATCATATATTAATCATTATTATTTGTAATATTAACCGCCTTATGTATGTAGTTTCATCAACTTCTTCGTAAATATCATTTAAGGTGGTGACGGTAGTGATGGGGACAGCCAGGGGACTGTATTTTCAGACCTTCTATCGCTTCTAGAAAAAAACTTAAAACAGTTATGGTTCTGAAAACAAAGGAACTGTAAAGTTTCGAGGTTGGAGTTTCATTAGGAGTGATTATTTTATTAATTATTCAAATACTTTTTGAAAAAATCGGTCAGGACAGCCATTTTCAAGCTTACAGAGAATCGCCCATCTATAGGACTTAGCGCTACTACGAGTTGCAAAATTTCCTTGCAACTTTAACAAACTTTTCACAAAACAAATTCTGTAATATTGGTTCCACTAAATATTGTCCAGTTACCTATTTTCTAAACTTACTCCTACAGTATTAAACGAGCCACAAACGAGCGCTGTTATACCATCACATTTATTTTGTTTTATTAATAATTACATTTTGCCCACATATACGAGATGAAAACTATCCCACGTTCTATCCCGGCACTCAACGTACCCCCACACTAGAATTATCACAAAATCGATTCAACGGTTTAGCGTTAGTTGATAATAGAGACACATTTTCTCAAATTAGTATGGACAAACATACAAATTGACTTATTAACCACGTAACCTACACTATTAACTGCTGTTAAACTACTGACAGCTTGTTAATGAGTCATTGAGAACAATATAAATAGTCGGTAGCTTCTCACGGATAACTTAGAGACCATTGTCTGTCTGATAGAGTACGGAGTGTAGATCAGATACAAGACAATGTATCGGATGGGCCTTCACGGCAGACGAACACTTAGCACCTGCCACTTAACCGACACTTAAATTGAATAACATTGATTAAATGTGGACGCAAAAGGTCGGTGAAGCGAAATCTTACCTATTAAAATATATTGCTTGTGTGTAGAATGTAGTTACATACTTACATAATATTATTCAGTATTATTAAACGTTCGAACTTTGAGCCGTTGACTCAAGTTACTTAAAACCTTAAAAACATAAAAGCTGGGAATAGAGCTTACTTGCCTTCTATTTCGATTAAAAATTGGGTTAATGGTAATATTATTAAATTTTTTATCAGAACCTTGGTAAGCAGTGAGCGCGTCGATAGTGACGAACTATAGTGAATAAGCATTTAATGCACATCAGTTTCAAAACAAAAAAAAAGTTTAAAATTAGCAACGAAATTAGCAACCATAGATTTGTTAAACTTTTACTACTCCTTTAAGCATTGTTCTAGTAGGGATGTTCAAATATAAGCTACACACTTGAAACTTCCCTCGTATCGTAGGAATTCATGTTGCTCTTGTTTACAATCTATCTCTATAAACTACGAGTATATTACGTCATAAACCGTTTACCAATTGACATCTCATTTTCCTGCTAACAAGTTTACGACATCCGTAGTCACCGGATCATCATCAATACCTCGCTCATTATCACCGTTACGTAACCGAGGATGCTGGGCAGGTTAATGTGAATTATCGCTGCAAATCGATACCGTGTAATTGCGCCTTACGTAATAATTATGCAAATACTGGCATATAACGGCGAGGCCTAAAAGATTAAGGTTTCTATTGTAGCAAACCATTGAACCGCTCTTATTAAATAATAATGTTAATAGATTTCTAGTAGCCACGCATGAGTAGCAAAAGCTAGATAATTTCAAATGTAGGTTGTTGAGTAAATTTATTAACTTTGTGATTTTATATTGTCTTCTAAATAAAAAAGGCTATCGTTAACTTTGAGTTGGCTATTTGCGCCGCTTCATTCGTCGAGCCGAGGAAGTTTCCGTAACACTGGCCTACTTTGCAAGAAGTCAGAATTTGCAATTAACAAAGTTTCGACTTCGAGTCTAAAAGAAAAATTACCTGCGCTCTTTAGAAAGTCCTTTAAAAATTATTTGTACTGTAGTGACTAGTGTAGCTATACTCAATTTTATAAAGTATTTCATACGTTAATAAAATGTTTGTTTAAGCTCAGATCAAATTAAACTCAGAATAGTATGACGACGATAGTTGAATACCGATTGCGGTAATGTAAAGTAATAACGGCGTACAAGGATGTGGCTGTGTGACCGCGGCCAATACAGACAGTTCAGAGTTATTTTGCCTTTGACAGGACCATATAGCAATGACATAAGAGCCATACTTATAGTAACTTTGAGGTAAAACAACAACGGGCTGTGTAGGGTGCACAGGAAGTGCGCTTGGTGTGCGCCCCCATACGCAATAACCTCAAAAACAAAAAATTTGAAGAAGGTTATCAATTCAATTATGTGCCTTCAACGATAAATAACTATATTATATTGATATTTTATATTACAAAGGATTTAAAATCCATAGCAAGTTTTTAAAAAACGTTTACATATTTAATATTATGTAAATTGTAACATGCGTTTACTTAGTTCCATTTCCAAATTATTGTGGCAACAAATCCGCCAGTTTTAGTAGAGACCTTTTACAATATCTAAGTCATCTTAAATACATATATTTGATGTATGTACAACACCAAAATACGCATTGTGGTAATGTTTTCAAAATAATATATATTTACCCTCCCCGGCGTCATTCGCGGTGAATATTAAATGTAGGAAATGAGGGTTCCAGATTTATCGCTCTACCATCGCTGCCCTGCGCGTAGAGTCCGACGCACCTGTTACTTGACCCATACAATTCTGTTTTGTTAATTTTATTATTTTGAATATATGTGAATAATTAAACTATGGGTATTATAACTGATGTATTATCCGACAAGGAAAATATTATTGAAAATATAAACTTGAGTGCAGTTACAATTCGAGGCTCAAGAAAATTTGAACTCTACCGAACATACATTGCACCATTTTTCCACTGGCATAATGAATATTATACTCAAGAATTATTTATGTCTTGTAATGTTACAATGTATATAATATGTAAATCAGTGTTGAAGTCTTGAAATACATGCTTTTAGTAGAACAAAATATATTACATGTCACGAGCAAGTATTTCATGTTCTAACGACTAACTGATGTTTGTAAACTAGGCGAGCCGGCGCTGCCCGTGTTGGCCCTCGCCCTCCGCTCCCGGGGTAAGTCGCAGTGGACTTGTGTAATAGATGTTGTAGTAGAATATATTGTAATATTTAAGTAGATCAGCAGGCTAAAGGTAAGACCGCACTAAGCGACAGTACACTGCAGCGGACAAAACGTCAGTTCTATGGAACGTGAAGCGTCACACCGCTGCAGTTTATTGCCGTCTCGCCTTTTAAAAGTAGTCGTAATTTGTATTGCATATTATATTATGCTAAGTACTCACATACGGTTTTGCTCGATTGAGCAATAACGTCAAGCAAAATCCGCGGCTCGAGCTTTCGTCCACACATTCAGCATTGTTCGATAGTTTTTAACCGACTTCCAAAAAGGAGGAGGTTACATGTTCTGCTGTGGATATTTTTTTATTATTTGTGTATGTTCAACGATTACTCCGCCGTTTGTGAACCGATTTTCAAAATTTTTGTTTTGTTGTATTAGGTTTCACTCCAATTTGGTACCATGTTCACAAAAGTGGTGACCTGATGATGGGATCCATGAGTAATCGAGGGAACTCCTCAAAATTTATATGGAAACATATGGTGATTTTGGTTTTATGAGAAGTATCCTAAGCATATGCTACCAAAACACAAGATTTTGCACCAAGGTATACTATGGTTCCGAAGATACTAAGAGAACTCCGGATTCCTCATAGATACAAGTTTGGGGGTTTAGGCGCTATTTTAAGAACTGAAAGCATAATATGCTACTATGCAAATAACATTGATCATCATCATCATCACCATCATCATCATCATCATCATCATCATCATCATCATCATCATCATCATCATTACCACATCAGGGTCACCAATGTCGCATGGTTGTATTATGTACTTATATTATATGAATAAATATAACCACAACAACAAAAGTATTAAATATTATATTTCCGTTGTCTGGTAACTACCTGTAACACAAGTCCTTCAGGTACTTAGCACGGGGCCAGACTGACGTGGTGTGAAGCGTCCATAGATATATTAGATACTAACTAGCTGTTGCCCGCGACTTTGTCCGCGTGGACTTTAGTTTATAGCGCGCGGTGTCAACAAAATTGTTGTCAAATTTAAAAGCTTTTTAAAACCCTGGTACCCCTTAAATCAAAACACCCAAAAGCAGCTGTGCAGTGTGCACATAATATTTCATTATTTTAAATTAAACTTTATTTGTGCCAAATTTTAAAGCTTATTTAGCCCTCCATTACACAACTTTACCCATAAAGTATATATTTTTTTTAATTTTATCATTGATAGGTTTAAGGTTACGTCACTGCATAGATAAACTATAAAGTACTGAGCAGTCATGAGTTATACAACGTATATAACAATCAAAAGAATCGGAAAATGTGATAAGAGATGGTACCACCTCTTATAGAAACACGCAAGAGCAAGCGATTGCGCGATGTAGACGACTCTTAGCGCCATCTGTTATGAATTTTTGGAACTTACTTAATTTGAACAAATTGACGTATTTAAACACCCCCTTACAACCCCTTTTAGATTTGACATTTCGCACTGTAGTTAAAGTTACAGTTATAGTTAAAGTAAGTTGGTGCAACCCACCCTTAACAAAATATTGTAATAAGATACGTAGAATATACGCGATGGTACCAGTTCCAAAAGTTTCAAATATTCTTTCAGAGAACTGAAGATTCAGCTATATCTGGTACCGACTTCAAAATAATGAAGATTGAGCACAGAAATAGTTGAAGTTTAGCCGAACTCGGAAAAGGCACTATTAGATAGGAAAAATTATTTAATACTTTTTAGTTCATATTAAAAGGATGATATTATTGTTTTAACCTTGGAAGTCGGTTTTAATTTTTTGTTAAAAATAATAATACTCTAAATCGATACATTTAATTCCATCAAGCTGGCTCGATGCGAGCCTTCGAGTGGCTCGATGCGAGCCTTCGAGCTGTCAGTTTTGCGGTCCATACAGTAATTTTACTCGATTTGGAGTAAAACTATCGAGCAAAACCGTATGTGAGTGAGTACTTAACATTATGCTAAGTACTCACATGCAGTTTTGCTCGATATTTTTACTCGAAATCGAGCAAAAACCACTGTGTGGACCGCAAAACTCACAGCTCGAAGGCTCGCATCGAGCCAGTTTGATGGCTCGAATCGAGCCGGCTTGACAAATTTTTTGACACTAATTTTTATTATTTGTAGCTAATTTCCTTCTAACTGGAGTAAAACTATCGAGCAATGCTGAATGTGTGGACGAAAGCCCGAGCATTGGTTTTTACTCTACGTGATTGCTCGATCGAGCAAAACCGTATGTGAGTGTTACACTTACGCTAGTTTTGATAGCGTACTTACGAGTCAAATCCCGTATATTATTGATATCGAACTACGCTATTGAAACTTCCTACAAGTATTCTACAGTGAAACAGTTCACAGTTGTTAAGTAGTGAAGTAGATTTAGCGATATTAAAGTTGTATGACAGCGAATAAAGCAGTAGGCACATCTACAATTCTACACCTATAATTGTTTAATCCACTTGCAAACAATTTCATATCGTACTTTCACAATGCACTGTACAGCACATAGCTACGTTTAAATGTTTTAAGATTTTATATCACATCACTGAGTTATAAGTATATCACATATAACTCAGTGATGTGATATAAGTATATTAATCAATTTTATACAGCCTTTTACAAGGAAAACTTAAACGATTCTCGCACTTTACAAAAGTCCATACTTCCATCTCAGACCAAATAAAAACTCATCTGGTCTGAGACTTCCATACTAATGTTAAAAATGCGCAAGTGTGTCTGTCTGTCTGTTACCTCATCACGCACAAGTCGCTGAACTGATTTTGTTGAAATTTGGTGTGGAGATACTTATAATCTTGGAAATGACATGTTAACATAGTTTTTAAACCTGAAAAATTTACGGTTCCCGCGCAATAAATGAATTTTTGCGAAACCGTAGTGTTGTAGGCGTCATCTAATATCTAAATAAAGGAAATTACAGCTCTCAAGCATAACGATCGTGTGAATTTTGAAGATGATCCAGCGCGGCTCACGAATTTCGAGAAAGTGATGAAAGTGCGCCGTAATAGAGTATTACGTTACAATTCCGGTGTACGCCAGTTCGTGATATACACTTGGTCGTAAACCATATTATTATGGTACTTAAATACAGCTCGAACATCATAGTTCGAGAGGTCAAAACCGCACATTATAATGTGCAAGCATTTTGGGTTCTAACTTCTAAATACTTAATCCTTCAAGCCCCATAGGAGCACCGGTGATCGCGACAACAATTATAGAATATAATAGCATTTCCAAGAATCCCCGATCGAAGGATTAAAGTAAATAAAGAGAAAGGTTAAGGTAAAGGTAGGTTGTATATCAATAAACATAGCCAGTTTCATCTTTCTAAAGTTACCGAAACATTAAATCAATAATTATTGCTTAGCTAAGATACTTTTAAGAACATATTTCGCGAGATGAAAAAAGTAGAGTCAAGTTGATACGTTAAAATATTCATACTTCAATTCACACATGAAAGTGAATATGAAAGTAACATTCTAAATTTTACGTCGAAAAGAATTTAATTTAACTCCAAGTGCCAAGTGCGAAAAGGAAAATTTGTTTGTTCAGTCCTCCAACCCGCCGCGCCGCGCCGCCCGCTTCGCCGCTCTACTTCAAGTATAATTTTAGATAGAACTTAACATTTTCAAGGCAAAATGTTAAAAGTTTTATCATTGAAGTGAAAAAGCATTGGATTTGTATGTTTTATATTTACTTACAATGATTATTATGATGATCACTTACGAGTTACGAATTACGATTAAGTTTTATGGCATTTCCTTTCCCTAAAAAGTGGAAACTAATAGGAAAACTTATTTAATAAATTGAATATTATACAAATAGTCCTAACTAGTTGTATGTCTTAAATAAAACTAGTATTAAATAAAAATATAACCCTAAAACAACAAAATGTAGCAAAATAATAAAATAGATAGTGTATTTTTACAAGCTGATAAAGGAATTGAACAGCATACTTCCATAATAACACCATTATGGTGGTTATAAGTTAATACGAAGGAACCAAACTTTTTGTAATAAGTAATAACTTAATCCCAGAAATCATAAATGTGACGCAGGTGTAAAACCAAAGGGTCCACTTCCCTTTCCCCGTGCAAATCAATTTGAACCGTGACATCCACATTTAGAGCTCAATTCTGTTTCATCAGTTCTGCTCTACATTTTGTAATTCATTTTTATGTTCAATTTCATAGTCCGTATTAATTGCACATTTCTTTATAGAGCATGTAATTAATTGTTACCTAATTGTTTTGGATATTTCGATGTCACAATATATAGCATATTGTGACATCAGTAACATATCTACCTATGTTACCAATCAAATTACAATCAGATGGAGACTTATTTAGGAAACGATACTTAAGCTTAGTAATTGTCCAGTGAAGCTTACATTTACCAATTATAATAAGATGTTTCAGCCATTTCCAATGTGGTAATCACTGATGACTCACTGCAAAAATGACGAAAAACCGACTTACATGTTATTATTGTAGCCAAAATATCTGTATCGACTATTATGAGAATAACATAGAGATTTGTATTACAACATTATCCCCCTTCTGAATAAGGTTAATGGTTATCGATCATGTTATGTATCTGTGTCGAACATTGTCATTCATTCAATAATGAAATGATGATCCGTAATACGATTGTGGGGCAGAAAACTACCCATCATGCGCAGTCAGCGTAATGTAGGCTAAGTAAGAACATCAATGAGTATTGCTTGACAAAAGTTCTAGTTAATAAAGTTTATTATTATGATGTATATTCTTGATACTACGTCTTAGTTACATATCTATATCTATATACTTATTATAAAAATCAAAGTCACTTTTTTTCCCTCATGTCCCTTTGTTCCCTTTAATCTTTAAAACTACGCAACGGATTTTAATGATTCTTTCAATGTTAGATAGCCCATTTATCGAGGAAGGCTATAGGCTATATTTTATGACGCTAAGACGAATAGGAGCGAAGAAATAGAGGAAAATGTGGAAAAAACGGGGAAAATTATTTGAAAGGGCTAACTTGAACGTGCTAATCTTAGAGACTACTGGTCCGATTTGAAAAATTCTTTCAGTGTTAGATAGCCAATGGGCTATCGGAATAAATGTATTGAGGAAGGATATAGGCTACATTTTATCACGCTGAGACTAATAGGAGAATGTGAAAAAAACGGGGGAAATTATTTGAAAGGGCTTATCTCGCGAACTACTGGAGCAATTTTTATGTTATTTGGCAAAGATAAGACCACGTGGAGGATCATAGGTTATCGATTTCAATAATTTTTTCAGTGGCTATATATTTTATATCCGTGCGACGCTGGGGCGGGTCGCTAGTATAATATAATATATTCCTGATCCTACGTCTTATTTACTAGACTAGTAGTATAGTTATTTTATAATTATTATGTTATTGAACTTATGCCTGAGTTAATTTTGTAGCCAGTAGCAGTGCACTTGTAGACGCTTATTAGTTAGTAGCAACTTTTGACTTATTTTTATTAGTTCTAATAAAAATAAGTTAAAACTATTCTTGATAAAAATATTTACTTATTAAGAGTCAATACTATAAAATGTGAGGAAAACAATCAGAGCTCACACATACGTAGGGACGCTTATTAATTTACATATTTCAGAAGTCGCATTTGCGCCGATCTGACATTAATTAACTTATTCAACGTAGTTGCTTTTATGTCCCAGCGATCCAGGACAGTCGCTGCTACCTGATGAATGGCGGCGCCGTCGAGAGCTTCTTCGTCAGTGAGGACACGCCCGTCGGCAGTGTTATTGGTCAGTACTATTTTTTTATTATTTGTAAGAACTTATTGTAGCAACTAGCAAGCGGCAGGCTTGTATGAAAGGCATCATTGATGATGAAGACAAAGAAGACAATTTAGTTGTCAAAATGTTCCAGGCACTCTGAGCGTGAACGGATCCCCGGGCGAGGATGGCGACATCACACTGCGGGTACAGGAGCGCGGCGCGGCGGTGGACATTGCGCCCGGCTCCAAGAACATCACGTTACTGCGCGCGCTCGACCGCGAGGAGCGCGCCGGGCCCGCCAGCGTCTACGTCAACGTGCGATGCGATAGGCGGCATACTACTGATCCGGTGAGAGTTGACCCTTTGTAAAAATATCCAGAAGGGTTGAGCTTGAATAAAGCAACGTAATGTGAAATGTGTGGGACCTGTCAATATCTGCTTCTGTTAGGCCTGGAGATAGTGACACAAAATTCTTGGTGATTTGTGCCAGTATGGCGGTTTTACAGGGGTATAATTACGTAAAGGCAAAAAGAAAAATGATGGTCATAGCGCTCGCACTGGCAGCCCAAACGCGTGGGCGTTAATCGAACGTGTCGGATAAATAACGAGTGTCGAACGATTTGTTCCACACAAATGCTTGTATTTTCAGACAGTCGAAAAAAAATAAGTAGGCGAAAGCGTAATGCCATACTTGTCGGGTGCGGCTTACAGCCCGCCATACCGACGCGAATACGTTAATTTCAATAAAAAAATTTAACCATTTGTACCAGGCTAATTTTTGCATAGCTAATCATCGTCGAGTAGCCATTCACGAAAATCACCTTGCCATACTTTTCCGACAGCGCCCAATGGCCGCCATACCACTGCAAAGGTGTAAATTTTTTTTTTCGCCAAACGGTTTGTGCCAGTATGGCATTAACATTTTTGGAAAGTATTTGACAAAATATGACCGTTATTATTTTTCCCATGCTTCTTGTAGGGGGAAAAAGTGCTGCCATACTTGAAATACTTATTATTTGACACGTTTTAAAAATACGACTATAAGATACGTAAAACCATTTTTTACATCATGGCATCATTGTAGTCTCGTCATTTGACAATTGTACCAAAAAAATTGTTACATATTGTAACCATGGGGCGGGATGACTATCGGACTTGAGCAAAAAAGTGATAAAAATTGGACGATTTGTTTCAACGATTGATTTGAAATTATACGATACAATGTGACCATTATTATATTTGCCATACTTGTAGTAGACGGAAAAAGTGGCGCTATACTTGAAAAACCGTTTGAATTACGTATGAAATCTTAGGATTTTGAAAAAAATATTATTCACATTCGCTGCCTCCCTCAGGTATGGCATTATCAGACTCCTATTTATGATCATACAGGGAACTGTTAAAAAAAGTTTCAGGGTGGTACAAATCGTTTCGCGAAAAAAAACTTACACCTTTGCAGTGGTATGGCGGCCATTGGGCGCTGTCGGAAAAGTATGGCAAGGTGATTTTTGTGAATGGCTACTCGACGATGATCAGCTATGCAAAAATTAGCCTGGTACAAATGGTTCAATTTTTTTATTAAAATTAACGTATTCGCGTCGGTATGGCGGGATGTAAGCCGCACCCGACAAGTATGGCATTACGCTTTCGCCTATTATTTTTTTTCGACTATCTGAAAATACAAGCATTTTTGTGGAACAAATCGTTCGACACTCGTTATTTATCCGACACGTTCGATTAACGCCCACGCGTTTGGGCTGCCAGTGCGAGCGCTATGACCATCATTTTCCTTTACGTAATTATACCCCTGTAAAACCGCCATACTGGCACAAATCACCAAGAATTTTGTGTCACTATCTCCAGGCCTATGTGGCTGAATGTTACACATCTCTATTCGTCAACGATTGTATGGTGCCTTGAGAGATTAACGGCTATGAGCCATGAGCTCTAGATTTTAGAGAAATGAGATTGTATGAACACGTGTCGGTGACTGTATAACATGTTATCATAAAATATTACCGCCACCTAGTTTTAGATAAATGGAAACCCGTACCCCTGAGCGTACTTCCTTAAGTTTTAATGCTAATGTGTAATGTTAAATTTTTGTCTAAGTTCGATGGTAATGTTCCAGAGCTTCGTGATCCCAGTGTCGGTGCGCGTGTGGGACGTGAACGACAACGCGCCGGCGTGGGCGGGGGCGCCGTACCGCGCGCGCGTGTCGGAGCTGGCGGCGGTGGGCACGCGCGTGCTCAGCGCGCCCGCCACCGACCCCGACCAGCCCGGCCCGCACGCCACCGTGCGGTACAGCGTGCTGCCTGGACCCTACTCTGTAAGTTGATCCCGTGCACCATGTACTATCAGAGAAGTTGATTCCTAGCCCCTAGGCAGATGGCGGACCTAAGTAATTTGGTCGCGTTAAGTCAAACCCATGCGACATATTATCACAATTCAGTATTCACAGCTAACATTGAATTGACATAAGCCGACCACATGACGTAGGACGTAGGTCCGTCAACTGCATAGGAATCAATTTCCATGATGGTACATTTTACAGTCAAGGAAATTGATTCATAGGCAGATGGTAGACATACCACAGATTCGGTTGGGTTACATAAACAACAAAGTCAAAGCACAGTCTATCTTTATTACGCTGTGGTCAGGTAGTGTCCCTCTATCTATCTATCTCTATCGGTCAACAAATATATAAATCCGCTATGTCTGCATCATGAACAGTACATCGCAAATCTCCTAATAACTAGGACAAGCTATATAAAACATAGCTATAAGCTAAGGTGTAAGTGGGATCAATTTTTCATGGAGAACAACATCCTAAACTTGCAAAAGAGTCATTATGATTTAACATGAGATTACTGCTTAACTCACAATTCCTTTCCTCCACAATGGTTTACCTATGTAGTGTATATAGGCAAACCATTTTGGTTACGCCTTACGGTGACGGATGGTCGTATTTTTACCTCTATCATAATATTCCCAATTCTAGGATCTCGTTGGTTTCGCGAGCGAGCTGGACAGCACGATCGTGATCCGGAAGCCGCTGGACTTCGAGAAGGTCCGGAATTTCACTGTGACGCTGCGGGCGGCGGACGGCGGCGCGCCCCCCCGGGAGAACCTCACCACGCTGCGGGTGGACATCATGGACGCCGACGACCAGAACCCGCGCTTCTCGCACGATCATTACACCGCCGTGCTGCCGCCTGATGCTGTTGAGGTGATTGTGCAATAATTAATTCTCTTGATATCTACGGCGAGCTCTAACTTAGTACTACGTTCACAGTAGATCTTGACACCCCTTGACGATTAGCAGATATAGATAAGTCCTTCTTAAATAAAAATATGCTTTCAAAACTGTGTTTTAAATTCTTCAGTCTCAGTGTCAAGAACCCCTGTATCAAATATTTACAAACAATAATCTTCTTACAACCATAAGATATAGCTCTTTAAGATGTTCTTACGTACAACAGGGCACAATACTCGAGACATCGCCCGGGCCGATATCAGCAGTCGACCAGGACCTGGGCATCAACGCTCCTCTGTACTACGAGGCGCGGCTGGAGGGGGCGAGCGGGGAGGTGACAGGGGAGGGGGAACCCCTACTCCGCATGGACAGGGACACCGGCCGCGCCGCTGTCACACGACGCCTGCTGGCGCAGACGTTGCCGGTCACTGTTGTTATTAAGGTCAGTTTACTTAGGTGCTGACTTGACTGTAGTAAGTAGTAACTTCGGCTATGTAAACACGTTTAAAACGACTAAAGCCTCAGTCCTAAAGTTTGTTTAAAGCCGGCGGCAGCCTTGTTTAGTTTAAAAGACAAAAGTTTTGAACATAACGATGGCCCCAACGAATAAACGTGCAAGAGCTCTTACCCAAAATTTTTTTTTTTGATTTTTTGTTTGCATGGACTATGATACACCTATGTAATGTAATTTTTTGAATTTTTTTGACTTAAAATAACTGTTTTATAGCAATGTAAATCTTTATTGTACGGAAAAAATAATAACATATATCACATTAATAATAAAACATGCGCTTATTGCAGATTATTTGTTTATTTGAGTTCACCAGAATAAACGTGTTAAAACAATCTGGCGCTCGCGTCTATCTTTTCCTTTGGGTTATAACTCTTGCACGATTATTCGTGTAAAAATGCAAGCGACTTCTACCATTAATGCCTCATTGTAGACGGCGAAACTTTGAAATATATTAATCACAGCTATTCTATTATCTTTTAATAACTTCTCTTGTCTTTTCTGCTTTTGTAAAGGTTATTCGAAGAGCTATAATGTAAAGTTTATCACAAGAGCTGCTGGTGAGTTGCCTGTCTTTTTAAGAGGGAATACGCTCTTTCCTTGAAGGTTTGCAGATCCGGAAATACTGTTGGTGACAGTTCATTCCAAATTTTACAGTCCAGCCTGTTTGAAACACTATGGCAGTCAACAATTCGAGCGGCCCTTCGTTGGATACGATCCAAAAGGATTTGTTGGTATTTTGGGGTCCCTGTGCAGATATGAGAACAGTATTCCATAATATGAGGCCGAACCTGCACCTTGTAGAGTTACAGGCATTGGTCCAGGCTGAAATACTGTCTCGTCCTATTAAGAACAGAATCAGAAAAGTATCGTCTACCCCATTCAGAGACTTTCTCCTGTGAATTCTCTATTTTAAACATATTAAGTTTGTTTCGACTCTCGATGACATTTAGCCGAGAAATATGGTGGAAGCCGGTAGATAGGGCATCACCTTTACTATCATCCGCATAGCCATAAATGCCATTGGAATGTAACATGTCATTGATCTGCCAAAAAACTTGTGACCTATTTGCACTATCATCCGCATACTATCATCCGCACTATCATCCGCATAGCCATAAATGCCATTGGAATGTAACATGTCATTGATCTGCCAAAAAACTTGTGACCTATTTGCATAAATTCTCGGGAAGTCCATATTATGATGGAAGCTTTATAGTAGCGCTTTGAGCCAAACCCGATCAAAGGCCTTCGCAATGTCCAAACTAACAGCCAATGCCTCTCCTCTCCACACAATCACCTGAGCCCAACGATGAGTTTGGTACGCCAAGAGATAACCAACCAAGCGACCCATCTCTCCTCTCCACACAATCACCTGAGCCCAACGATGAGTTTGGTACGCCAAGAGATAACCAGCCAAGCGACCCATACTGTTTGTCGTGTTTGTTGCTTTGTAATGTCTGGCCGCCCAAGTATCGAAAGAGCTGATAATGGATTCCATTATCTTCGAGATGACGGAGGTTTTAGCAATTGCTCTGTAGTTGGAAGGATTTGAGCGGTCACCTTTTTTTGGGGATCGAGTACACTAAGGCTGTCTTCTAAGAAGCCGAGACAATTCCAGAAGAGTAGGAGAACCATAAACGACTCGTTAAGACCGGAGCCGAATCTGGAGCACACTTTTTCAACACAATAGGAGGGATTCCGTCAGGCCCACTTGACTTTTGGATATCAAGGGCACGCAGGGCTATTCATACTGAGCGCTGATGTAACCTAATATCCGCCATGATGCCCGTGCATCGTGGTATGGTCGCCAGTTTTTATCCCAAGGTCATCAAGGATCGAGTTTGACGCAAGGAGCTTACCCAGAAGATCGTCTTTGTATTTTGCGTCATGGGCCAACGATCCATAATTCCTACTTGTAGGGATGGTAGGATGGCTTTCAAAAATACCCTTCAATAGCTTAAGGCCAGAGACCAGAATGCACGGGTTCCCAAAGAAAGGCACTCGAGCCTCTCACCGATACTATTTACGTGCTGTTTCTTTGCCCGATTGATCTCTCTCTTGAAGGATCTATAAGCAAGGTTGTACTCCATTTTATATGTATGTGTCCACGCATAGACGCGAGGTAGGTCAATATATTTTATCAACAACAACAATAGGTCAACAATATTTATTACTGAACCGTCAACAAGAAAATATTAGCTAACTAGACTTTCCACGCGGCCTCGCCCGTATAAATGAGAAATTTTACGGAAACCCTACATTTTCCCGCAAAAAATAGCCTATGTTCTTTCACATCATGGTCTACTCTACATTTGTGCCAAATAACTTAAAAATTAAGCGCCTTCAAATAATTTTCCCGGTTTTTTCTACATTTTCCTATGTTTCTTCGCTTCTATTCGCCTTAGAGTGATAATTTATAGTTTAGGTATAGCCTTCCTCGATAAATGAATCATCTAACAATTTTTCAAACGTTTTTTCAAAACGAAAGAATTTTTCAAATCGGACCAGTAGTTCCTGAGATTGGTGCGTTCAAACAAATAAACTCTTCTTTTTTTTAATATTAGTATAGATTTACATTTTATACCATACACTAATATGGTCGTATTATATAAATAATGAATCAACTTCTTAACACTAATAAAAAAATAAATACGGGCTTTTATGTTTACAAACATGTAAAAGCAACATAATATACAAGAATAAGCGTGTAAATGACCAGAGCATGGCTCAGGAGGGAAAAAATATACGTGGAATAACCATGCAACATTTCACTGCACTTGTTAAAACTTCATTTATGACATGAATGAAGTCAATGACATGACTTGTTAACACGATTGTATCAGTGCACGCTGCATTGATACAATAGTGTTAACAAGTCACATATTATTCACTACAGTAATCATTTAATATGGTTTTTCTTAAATATGTAGTAAACCGTTAATATTTGATTTTTAATAAATATATGAGCTGAAAGATATTTTTTTTACCTTTACTTTGATTATACATTATATTTGTCTATTTATTATGTAGTCAAAGTTATGTGGTTCCAAACGTTTTTTTGTCTTCCTGAAAAGTTGTCTTTTTTCGATTGCACGTTTATTCGTTGGGGCCATCGATAAATTAATGGCTTTAAGTAACTTAAGTCTCAAGACTCAAGAGTCATGATTAAACAAGGATTTTCGTCACCATTAAAAGTAGCGTATGCCGTTCCCTTTGGTTAATAATATGTTTACTAGTTTCCTATTCTATGCAAAAACATGAACCATTCCAGGCGACACAAGTGGACAACGCTGACCGGTACGCACTAGCGACGTTGACGGTGCGTCCCGCGCGGGGGGCGGGGCCTCCCCCTACCCCTCCTCCGGCCGGCGTGCACTTCATGCGGCGGGCGTACTCCGCTCTCGTGCCTGAAGACACCAAGCCCGGCGCCGTGCTCACCAGCCTGCAGACCAGCCAGGCTGAGGTAAGGCTTAAGTCAACACTTCGCAAATTCGCATCAAGCATCATCAACTAAATGCTTACGTCAAACATATTACATTTTCTGTTCCAAACTTCAGCATCTTAAGTACCAATAGCAATAGCCTGACTAAAAAGTCTGAGAACTTTATTGGAAACGTCGAAGGTAGATTGCTAGTTTTTACTTCGGAGGTCCAACTTTCATTTTGAAGTTGCTTGTTTTTTGAGTTTTCATGTCTTCTTTCCTTGTACTGTAATTTTTGTTATTTATCATACTCCTTTTACACTACTCCCTAAATTATAACCCCGAATGTTCCAGAAACCTCTGCAGTTCTACGTGTCGGAGCGTAGTTTCCTGGAGAAGTTCGCCATCAACAGCGCGGGAGAGGTGCTGCTGCGGCACCCGCTAGACTACGAGGCGCGAGACAACTACCAGTACCAGGTCATGGTCACTGATGGACAAGGGGTGAGTTAACATGACTGCGTAAAGGAGGGTTACGCTTTTATCGTGGTTGTTAAGATCACCTCAATCAAACTTTTCGAAGAAAATCAACGCGGATTACCAGTAGATGTCTGATGTCTGAAGACCTACAGTTCGGTTTACCGACTCTTGTGACATAACAGACGTTCACGATATAAAATCATGTTTTGTATATGCTCTGTTCTTGGTCCAAGGTTCACAGCATCCTCAACTTACGGGTTTCATTTCAGAACGACACAGCGGCCATCAACATCACGGTGGGTGACGTGAACGAGTGGGAGCCGCGGTTCCGGCACGCGCACTATGAGTTCGGCGTCACCCTGGGGGACGTTGAGGATGGGGAGGAAGGCCGGGGGGCGGGAGACAGGCGCGTGGGCCGCCTGCAGGCGCACGACGGGGATAGCGGAGACCGACTGACGATACAGCTGTCTGGACCGGATTCGAAGTGAGCATTCTTAACTTGAACTTGGGTAGAGAAGAAGGTTAGTTACTGTGACTAAAATTTTGTCGGAAAAACTTGTCATAAGCCCAATCCGTAAAGACCCGTCCGCACGTTTGCCAAACCTCAACAAATCGTCACAAACGGTCATAAAACAAACGTGTGGATAGGGAGTTTGGCTTGGTTTGTTTAGGTTTGCAAAGACTTGTAGCCGATCCAACCCAGTGTCGGTTTTTTGACACAAATCAAAGGGAATTTGCCGCAAGCGTTTGCCACTCGTCCACACGTTTGTGCACGTTCATTCTTGTCGATGCTCCGTAAGCGAACAGACGTGCTATACGTACTTAGTAGTCTGTGTGCTTTCGAAAAATGAATGACTGGTGGTCAAATGAAAATGTATTAAATTATAGCCGTAT
Source organism: Polyommatus iphigenia (assembly GCA_963422495.1). Classification (NCBI taxonomy): domain Eukaryota; kingdom Metazoa; phylum Arthropoda; class Insecta; order Lepidoptera; family Lycaenidae; genus Polyommatus; species Polyommatus iphigenia. Next base: position 27,486,863 of record OY730181.1, on the reverse strand, counting down.
GTGTCGTTTCTTTGCACTCGTTTTCTTATACATATTTATAACTAGCTGTTGCCCGCGACTTCGCCCGCGTCAAAGTAAAATATATCCTCCTTTTTGGAAGTCGGCTGAAAAGTAGCCTAAGTTACTCCATACTACATCCTATCTACCAAAAAAAGTCCCGTCAAAATAGCTACAGCTGTTTCAGAGATTAGCCGGAACAAACAGACAGACAGACAGACAGACGTATACAAACAAAATTTTTAAAAAATGTTGTTTTGGTGTATGTAGCGTGTATAATATATTCTTTCAATATTACAAACAGACACTCCAATTGTATTTATAATATTATGTATAGATAAAAATAACTGCCAAATGTTTATAGCCGATACAGCAACTTCGATGTCCGTCATGCTTGCCGCGTCAGAACAAACTAACTCACTCGCAAGCGTGTGGATGGATTTCGAAATCAAGCCATGTTTGTGTCCATTTGTGGCGATTTGGAGTTTGTAGCAAACGCCAAACGTGTGGACGTAGCATAACGAATATAATTGTTGATCAAACGTAGAATGCCTGCCAGCGTGTTAATAGTTAGCGTGTCAAATATGATTTTGCTATTTTATGACGCCAGGCGTAATTTTTTTTCATAGACTTGTTTAAGTTACCATGTCTTTTTTTGCTAAGAACATGAAAGCAGCTCATGCAGCTGCTTATCTACTTGTCAATATTATTTTTTTTTCTTCGTAGATACTTCTACGCGGACGAGGACGGCACCCTGTACTTGCGCGGGGAGATGGCGGCGGCGGTCAACACCACGGCGCTGCACCTCGTCGCCACCGCTGTTGACTCCGGCTCACCACCCAGACAGGTAACAATTTATCTTCATGTTTCTTTTCCTGAGCATAACCTTGAAATGATAATTCACTTCAGGTCTGGTCTAGTCATCATCATCGTCGTTATACTGCCACATTTATATCGAAGTTGGGTCGTCAGCAGGTTAAATATTTTCAATCATGAGTTACTTTTAGCTTTGGGCATCCACTACCCAGACTTCTGAAAAAAAAAATTAAAGAGCTCTCAGGTTCAATTTCTAATTTCATATTTCCTCTGGAATAATGTAGAACTTAGAAGCAAAACCAGAATGAAATGTCGCCATTAGGGAATGTGTATGCCAGTAGGATTGCTAACGAGTGTTCTCTGTTGCAGTCTTCAGTGCCAGTTGTGGTGCGAGTGCGGGGCGGGACGGGGGATGGGGCGGTGAATGCCCGGGAGGGGGGCGCGGTGCTCGGCGGGTTTAGCGCGGCGCTGGCGTTGCTGGCTGTGGCGCTACTCGGGCTGCTGGCTTACCTGTGTAGACTGTGAGTTTTTCTTTTGACTTCAAGTGCCCATTTACATAGACGAAATTAGAGCTAGAGACCAAATCGTTTACATGAATAAGGACTGATATAATATACTTTAGCGCTGCGGCTGTCAATAAGCAATGAAGCTAACATGATTAGGCTGCGTTTGTGATAAATGTGGGAAAACCAACCATTTCTCTGCTGCTATATCCTATATCTGTCATCAGGCGTCGTCGTCAAGCGCCGCTAAAGTCTCCCGCGCCAGCATCAGAGGGTGGGGAGAAGGCGGGTTCGCTGCTGTCCGTGTCCGCCGGTGCCAGCAGCATCCTCGCCGCATCGTGCTCCAGCCTTGACAGGGAGCCACCCACCACAGGTGACTAGAAATAAACACCGTGTTGGCATCCTGCCAGGATTAGTTGAACAGAAGGCTAAAAGGAAGAGCGGCCGTTATTTGTTTGCGTTATCATGCCGTTATCATTGCAACAATCAACAGCGCTTCTCACCTTATCTTAAGGGAAATTCTTAATGCTTGAATAACATGCTTTCACCGTAGATTTCCTGAATGAAAGGCTCATATTTTTAACTGCATATTAATCCACAATCTATTGAGGTTTGGCATTATACTTTATACTTACATAGTTTCTTCATCACTCATCAGCTAACAAGCCCCGGTCAAACGGCAAGTCGCGCGTGGCCCCAGCAGCACCTGTAGCGGCACTGAGCGACCACGTGAGCGGCGGCGGCTTGGCGGGGCGCAGCGGCGTGGCGTGGCCGAGCGCGACCATCCCCGCGCGCGTCAAGAAGCTGAGCTGGGACGACGCGCCCTCCACGGTCAGTGAGCTGTAGCAGCAGTTGTTGTAGGTCACGTGATCGACTCCGTGCGACTACCTTAGAGTTCTACGAGGAAGTGAAGAGAAGCTGATCTAAATTAGTGCCGTTAAGATATTTCCGTATACACAGAGAGACTGAGCAGCTGGCACAGCATACAGCAACATATTAATGTTTCCTCGTGGGTAAAGTTCGGCAATTTAATCCAGTAGTATATTAATTCGCTCGTACGAGCGAATCCATTAGTAGAGTAAACTTGTGAAAATGCGACACCGTTAGGGTTCAGGAAACAGACACACAGAAGAAGCACAAATACGTTACCTACCAGTGTTGGAATTTTGTTAATATTGTTAAAAACGTTAAGAAAATTATACTAAGGGTGTGCTCATAGATATTGTGTTGTTTCAGGACGAGACGGGTGGGGGCGTGCCGCGAGACGCGCGCGACTTGACGGAGGCCACCAACACCGCCGTGGGCGACCACATGAACCTCACCGTGTACTTCTAACTGTGAGCTGTGGCTGTCCAAGTGTTGGTGCGAGTTTTCGCCCCTACTCATCAGCAATAATTTGTACAACATCGAATTAATTCCTATTATTTCCGCTAGAGGCGCTTTTTCGACGTTGTGACTTGTGACAAATACTCGTAAACAGAATGTAGAGACGAGACCTGACCACGACCTTCAAGGGGAGGCGTTTCGTGTCTATGCGTTTGCTTAGATCCTGTGTATATAAAGGACTAATGGGTGAAAAAAGACGATAAAAGATTCCAAAGATGAGTAGATAACTTCCTGAATATATTGATTATTGAGTGATTCAAAAACTACAAACTTGTTGGTAAAGACTTAAGCTTATGGAGCGTTGGGACTATTTCCACAGAACAAAGTTCATTTACAAGCCCGTCTTTATAAGATGTGAAAAAATTTTAAAACAAAAAAATAAAAATACTTAATCTTAGAAGCTATGTAAAGAATTTAAGTAAAAACGTCGTAAGGCTGATTACTCACCATTACTTAGATATACTTATTAATGAAATAGAAATTTCTTCCTATAGCCTTTGAATTATCAAAAATTTTACTGATTACATAAATATAAGATTTTAAGAATTTTATAAAATGAACTAGACGAAACTGTAAATAGAAAAAACAATTTTGAATATTAGTATTAAAGTTAGTATTAAATTAATTAAGTGCTTACATCAAAGTTAAAGTTAATATACAAATTTTTATAATTGTTTATAATTAATAAGAGAAATTTTAAAAGAGAAAGAATCATGTAACAAATATACTAATTTACATAAAAGAAGAGCATTTATTTGGCTTTGTTACGCGTGAGCTTTCCTGTGTCTTCTCATATTTCCACTAGGTTGTTTTCACTAAGGTACGTGTTGTAAACCGCTCTTATCGCTGAGATTTTGTTCAAGATCATTCATGGGATGCTGTTTTAATCGATATAATATCGTTCTTGTAAGCCGTACTTGTGTGGCATAACAACTACTGAGTGCCAACGTTATAAATTAAAGTCGACCTTTCCTTGAGCGGCTGCTTGTTTCTTAAATTTAGTCAAACTTTGACTTACCTAAGTGCAAAGCTCTTGGTTCTTTCAAACCAATAAAATCGGTTGTCTGTAAAGTCGGTTTACTGACGATAGTTGAACGTGACAACGTCATAGCCTTAACCCCTCAGTTCCGGGAAAAATCTATGCAAAAAAGTTGGCAGGTCAATGTGCAAAAAAAATGGCGCCCGGCCTACCCTCTTTGTAAAATTAATGTAATATCCTTACATACAATCCATATTTTATGTTTGTGTGAACTACATTATAATATATGTTAAATTTTCTATCTATCAAGCCATCATAATATAGTATTTAGTCCGATGTGATATTAGTTTCTCAATTATAAACTTTCGAAACTATAATTAGTGACTTGTTCAGAAGAAATAAACGAATACTTTATTCTTCATATATTAAGTCATACCTTGACACGTAGGAAATAGAGCACAATTTTGAATAGCCGAAATAATACTAATAGCTCACAGATTGTTTATTTATTTTTCATTCAGAGTGTGGTCAATGTATCAAAGGTCATAACTAACCAAACTTCTTCATACAAAAGTATTCTCTAAGTCATCGAAATACGTAATATAATCGAAACAAAGAGCGCGGCCCAGGTGGGCCTTACGGTTGTTGAGAGACTTGAGAGTGTAAATGGAACGCCTCAGAGCTGTTAGCGAGGTAACGCCGCATGAACTGTCATGTTTTTCGGGCGCGCACCCCATATCGAATTGTAAGACGTTATCACGTCAATAATTATTAACGACAATCTTCGGACGCTGAGAGCGAATCAGTCAACATTTATATTGAGTACCTAGGAGACTATAACCTACCGAGTATGAGAGCGGTTTCTTAGTTCGGACCGAACTTAACAGTAACTTGATTTAACTGCAACAATCTTTGTAATTACTGTTAAGTTAATAATATTGTTTATATTGTACTATTTTATATCTTCCAATGAATATGTGAATACCAATAGATATTGATGTTATTAAACCTTTGTTGATGATTATGTTTTTTATTTCGATTTAGAAAAACATTTCTTCAATTTTATTAAACGTCCAGAGTCCATCTCATTGTAATAATAATAGGTTTCTGCTTAGGAAGTAGGAACAATAGGGGCACGATTCACGAAATTTTTATGTTACGAGTATGATTACGCCACGAATAATATTACTTTTCGGAAAATAGTCGTGCCTGGCTTACAGTCCATTATTACCCTTCGATTAAATTAAACATTTAGATACTATCAGAGAAGTTGGTTCCTAGGTAGATGGCGGACCTAAATAACATAATATTATAAGGTCGCGTTAAGTCAACCCCAGCCGACCGATCACAGCTAACATTGAATTGACATGCCGTCCACATGACGTACTGTAGGTCCGTCAGCTGCCTAGGAATCAATTTCCTCGATGGTACATCAGCGTATTTTTTTTAAATATAGATAGCTAGGACATTATTCAAGTAAGTTTTTCTTTAATTACTTAATATTATAATGAAAGAGCGACCTCAGTCCTCTCCTCTTTTACGATTAATGTTTTGGTGGCCACTGGCCAAACTTAATTAACAAACAATGCTCACAATATTATATAGATTACGCTCTACAATATGCTGGTAAGTGATCACGGATATGTTATGGACATGTTGGAATAACCCAGACTTTCGCCGAGATGGTAATAGCGGTGGTGGTGGTACTTGGTGGTACAGACACAACATCATAACACGGTGAGCCGCGGCCGCGAGTGTGTGACAGTGCTACTTTCTCTATACAACGTGAGTTTGTTTGTTTTTAAAACCCTTAACATTAATAATTATACTTGACGATATGCGATAGTGTATCTGTTTCATTTAGGACAAAGGTAGATAGCACACCCTTGTTAAAATTTGTTATTTTTGTAGCATCTGACGTTATAACTGCAATCAAAATAAAATATTTAAGTAAACATTTGAACTGGCTAGCTAGCATAGGATTAAGGAGATGTGGTAATGAACAGACTTGACAATCCCATTTTAATTTAATATTAAAAGATTCTTCTAGATAATATTTTAGATGAGTAATACTTTCTGTGTCTTTACAAAGTCAAGGAGAATAAAAATACAAGGGGGAACCTGCAATAATGCTGAAGGCTTCAGGAATGTCAATATTCCCAGGGCTGAATTTATATTTTTTATGAGTATCGGCCATTTTAATTTAGCCGCCCCTATTATATATACGAAATCTGCCGCCATCAATGCATTGGACGCTGCGGACCCCCCAAGACGCCATAGGACGCTGCCGCCCATAGGCCATGGCCTATACTGCCTAAGCCTATCCAGGGCTGAGTATTCCCATTTAACTTAGGTTCTGCAGTTTATTATTAATTGAATGTAGAGCCTCATAATATTCGTAAAAATATTTTACGCACATGCTTATATGCCCGGCACACAAACAGTTTTGTCACACCTCCCTTTCTTGCCTTCCTGCTGTGCTTTAGTACGTCACTGATAAACCTAATGAGTCCTTGGCCAAATAGTTCGGACGGATCTAACATTATATAAGGCTACCTAAAACGTCCGTGTGTGTTTGACTCATCATCCAACTCCCGGTGAAGCAACTCTTTGTTTGGGTTTCCCCGCGGGTTGCGTGCGGGTTACAACTTGCGGGTCGCGGGTTGCGGGGGGCTACTCCACTTTCTCCATTACATAACGCAACCGTGACCTCCGCGCCTCCGGGTTCAGTGTTTATAGCTCATTGTAACCACTGAGTATTGTAACGCTAATCTAAATGGGGAGATATCTAGAATGTAGCGGAGCTGCAATGTGACCTAGATCCGGTCATGTTACATACCAAGATGCATACTGGTGGGTCTGGTGGAACAGTTAGAAAATATAGAGCGTTTGGTGTATAATAACGAAACTTATGTCTTTCGGTAACTGATTTTTTTCGCAAAATATACGTCAGAGTTTTTAGCTTAGTTTAACTTCCCTAATACTGGAGCTATACTGGAGGATAACTAAACTTCTTGGAAACAGCTCTTTAATTGTTTTTATCTCCGAAGTCCGAACAATTAACAGAGAGGTGAATAACTTGGCTCCGCTCTCAGGCATAAGTAAAAAGATTTTGTTTTTTTTTCACGTTATTAAATTGAATGTTTCGATTTGTTCGACTTGTTTATTGACAATTGCCGTGATTATCGAATGTTTATCTTATTTTATTGCTGTCTCAGTGTGTAGATACAATGTACCTAAGAAATGTTGACGAAGCTTAGTCAACTCCTTCGCAGAGAAAGTGATTCAACTCGTTATTGCTATAATAAACACATTTACATAATCGTTTTCTCCTGCGCTTTATTTTTAATGTTATTCGAGGACTATAAAAAGTTGTCTTTATTTTGGCAAATGTATAAGTACGTACGTAACCTACTAACGTTTTCAAAAACTGGAAACAAATAAATAAGTCCTTAAATAAGATTCGGTAAAAAGTGCCTCACTAAGGACTACTTAGCACTTGCACATTCGCATTAGGAATGAAGGCATTATTAGGATGAACATACAAAAATAAAAATATCCACAGCCGAACGTACCTAGGTACCTATAACCTCCTCCTTTTTGGAAGTCGGTTAAAATGACCACACAAAGTGAATATTATACTTAATCACTACGTTTTATGACAGCACACAGGGGCGTGATGTTTTAATTATTGTCTTATTGATATAATATTTTGTTCTTATAATATGGTCTCATTATCATACGCTTCATTAACTAGGCAACGTTGTTCTCAGTACGGGTTTTCAGAACAAACGGCGTTTCTTTCTGCGCTAGTAATCAAATTGACCCAAATGCTCAAACTGCTTAGTTTGAATGAATGACATTGAAATTCATTAAACTAAGCAGCTGCAACTTGCAGTTGTTGCATAACTAGACTCTAGTGTAGTGCAGTTGTAGTCTAATGGTAATTCATTAAACTAAGCAGCTGCAGCTTGCAGATGTTGCATCTAGTTGTCGCAGCGCTGCTGCTGGTCGGCGTGAGCTCCGACAACTCCACCGACACTGCAGATGTGTGCGTGGGGCCTTGGAGCCAGGCGTTGGAGGATTGGGCCACTGCACCACATTCGGAGAGAACTGGTAAGAGTTACAAAAGTTTATACTCGACTTAGAAACTAAATTGTGAAATGATGTGGCCAGTGATCTCTGTGCTTTGTTTGGACAAAAGATCATGTACTTTTTAGCTCATGTTCCAACCTGCAAATAATCTAATCTCATTTAAGGCCGCATCATGGTCCTCGCTCCAGCCAAGGGCTACTACGTGACGGAGCGCATCGACACGCCCCTGACGCCCCCTCCCCCGCCGCCGCCAGCACCCCTCGCACCCCCCGCCCCGCCGGCGCTCAAGGCCAGCTACAAGCCCCACACGCCACAGGGGTACAGCGAGTGGGACGGTGCTGGACCCGGCAAGATCGTGAACAGACCGCCTAAGCCGTACGACAAGTTCAAACCGAGCTATGTGAGTATCAGTCCTCTGAGGTTTGTATTTCCTCTTAATTCATGATGTCTTGGTCATCCATTGACAGGAACTACAAACATCTTTGGCAATTATTTTTTTAAACGGGCTTTGGCCCACCACACATTCCCACCACTGTATCTCCTGTGTCCCAGGATCGACAGCGGCATCCAACCACGAAAACCCTTTGATATGATCTCAGGGAGCCCGAGGGACATGCTAATACTGTCTTGGGACCCGCAACGAAATTAATCAGAAGAAAATAGGAGGAGTAGGAAGATTCCAATTTCCCTCCCCATAAAAGCGGGAGACAGCACAAAGTTGCAATGACCGAAAGTCAAAGAACTTAAGGGGGAGCACCACGGAAATAAGGTTAATAATTGTGACTCCTAAGCTAAAGCTAAGTTAATATTGGAGTTTATTGTGTTTGACTGTTGCCAATAATAATTGTGGCAAAAGCGCTTGAAGGCACGGAAGTTTCTAGCGCTGTCCACCAGATCACCGTAGTATGCTACTCCAGATGTACAGAATAGGTTGTTTAGCATAGTAGTTCTTTCGTCCTGCCAGATACTGCACTCCCAGAGAACATGATGCGCGGTTTATTCAAACATGTTGCCTTCGGTCGAGCACTCGCACATGGGTGATGCTACTAGTTTAAATCCGTAAAGTTTGGCCTTAAAATTTCCATGACCGGTCAGGAATTGAGAAACGCAGTGATCAATATCCATCCAATGTTTGGATAGCCGTTCACGAATATTAGGGAAAAAATTATAAAGGTGTCGCCCTTTGGTGGAACAGTCCCATCGTGACTGCCATTCGGAGATTAGGCTTTGCACAGAGTTTTCTAAAGGTTCAAACAGTCTTGTTATTTTAATTTTATCGCGAGCGCTTAAAAAGAACGGGTTGTCAATGTTTTTTTTATGATAGTACATTGTCGCACGACGCTGAATCACAAGGTCAACGGGTAAAACTCCGGCTAACACAGGTAAGGCTTCGGTGCTTGTGGTCCTGTAAGCTTTGCATAAGAATATAAGAGCAAGACGTTGGCTTTGTAGCAACTTGCGACGAGCCGCGCCGATTGTTGCTCTGTCGGCCCACACGGGGGCCCCGTAGCAAATGCTGCCTAGGTAAGTAGCAGTGTAAATTAATTTTAGGGTTTTGAAGGAGAGGCCCCATGTCGACGTAGATATTTTGGTAAAGGAGTAAAAATTGCGCTTCGCTTTCTCACCGGTTTGAATTATATGTTCTAAAAATGTAAATTTATTTTCCAAGTAAAAACCAAGATAACAGAGTGACTATTTGCGTTTAACGTTAATATTGTCAAGTTTAATGCTAGGGGAAGATATAAGGGACCCTTTTAAAAGAATTTGGTAAGTTTTATGCGCGGCGAATTTCAGGCGATTACGTTTACCCCAGCTCGATATTAAATTGAGACTACCATTGGCTTTAGATTCAATTTCGGAACGTGAATTTGCATGAACGATGAGAAAACCGTCATCGGCGTAGCCAACTAGTACGCACAGCGGTGGTAGGGGAAGACTTAATAAATCATCAAATCCGAAATTCCATAGTTTTGGCGAGATAACAGAGCCCTGAGGGCAGCCGCATGTTAAATCTTTGGCGTGTGTACAATGGCCAAGTCGAAGCTTAGTTTGACCGTTAAAAAAATAAGAACGTATTATGGCATAAATATTAGAGTAGCAACCTCGATTTTTTAGTTTTAATAATAACATCGGCCACCAAGCATGATCGAACGCGCCGGAGATATCTAATGAAATGGCGACCACGTATTTAGATTCCGAAAGATTTACTATTTTTCTAACTTCCATAGCCGCGTCAACAGTCGATTTCCCGGCGGTGAAACCGAACTGATGACTATGAAATTTAGGGCCACCGGGTAGCAGGCGAGGTACGATGAGACGTTCTAGTAATTTACCTAAGCAAGGCAGTAACGTTATCGGACGGTAAGATTTTGGGTCGTCAGGAGGTTTGTTTCCCGCTTTAGGTATTAATTTTAAGCAACCGGTGCGCCAAATTTTTGGAAATATACCTTCTGCGATACATCTGTTGTAAACATGTAGAATCGATGAACTGGCCGCTAAGCACGCTTGTTTAAGAAAAAATCTGCGGGCGAGGATAAAACCTCGCCCGCAGATTTTTTTATAGGCAAAAGGTTTACTATTTTACTAAACTCGTCCGAAGTTGGTAAATCTAAGGCCGGTGTATGAATGGGGTCTAGCATTCTACTCCTAATGTCGCGGTGGTGTTCATCATCCAAGGAGGGCTCGTCGTCTGGGATGAGAACGTTTAGATATGCCTTAGCCGTTTCGTCTAAGCTACAAGTGTAAGAGTTGTTAATTTTAATATTTGAGAAAAAGCTTGGCTCATTACTACTACCGGGTTTAAGCTCGTGGTATATAGAGGACCAGGGGCCCTCTTTATCCAGTCTATTCGCGGCATTCTTCAACATATTATTTTTCGCTAACGTAACGGCGGCGCGATAGCGTTATCTTGAAATGCGTAGGTTATTCAAACTAATTATGTAATTATTATCCGAACGATCGTGGCCAGATTTACGAAGATTATTGATTTTGCGCCTGGCCCTTCTAAATTCCCGACGAAGATTAAGAAGGTTACTGTTCCACCATTTACAGTTGTGATCTTTTTTAAGAGGTCTACGACCCAAGGCTACATCGGCACAGTAAACAAATGTGTTTGTCATAATTTCCGCGCACTCATCGACGTTTAAATCCGGCCGAGTGAAGTCTCCGGCATGAGCGGTAATGAGGGAGCGGAATAAATTCCAATCGCCGTTCTTTACGTTGTATTTATAGTCATTAGAATTGACTACGGTATCACTCGGGACCGCACGAGAAAACTCGTACACCAATAAGCGGTGATCACTACATGACGCATCAGGAAGGACACGCCAATGCCTAATCTGGACGTACGCGCTGGATAGCGTGACGTCAATCGACGATTCGCCCGTTGGGCTACTATAGGTAGGTGGTGCATCGGGGGTGTTGTGAATTTGGAGGTTAAACTCCGCAATAAAGTCTTCTACAGCGGTACGACGGTCGCGGTCAGTGTACCTAAGCTGGCCGTGCCATAAGGGCGAGGATGCATTGACGTCGTCGCCAATAATAATTTTATCACCCGCGAGAGATTGTAATACGCGGCGGAGTTGATGTAAATGTGGGCCTACGGTATCCGCGTACTGAAAGTAGCAGCTTACAACGTATAGTCTAAACTGAGGACACGATACCTCGGCTACCGCACAATGCGACGTCGAAAGGTTAGTTAAGGCCGTGACTGAAAATCTAGACTGAGGTGTGTATATACCCACGCGAGCTAAGTTATTAATTTGTATCATTTTCGACCGAAACGACGCGAGTTGATATTGTTCTTGAACAAGTACTAAGTCTAAATTGTGGTCAGAAACTAACTTTTCTAATTCTAAAGTCGCGTGCTTGTTATTATGGAGGTTTAACTGTCCTATATTTAAACTATCCATACCTAGTAGTTAAAATAAGTTGCTCCATTTTGCTTTTATATGTTGGACAGTCTGGGGAGCCCGTGGGGTGGTCGGAAGGTTTTTTATAACGTTGGCTACTACCACAAACTGGCTTAAAATTTTCTTTATCTTTGTTGGGGCACGACAACGAGCTGTGTTTTTCGGCACAGTGATAGCAGCAAGGATTAGGATCGCGACAGAATTTAGCGACGTACCCAAACTGTTGGCAGTTGCCGCAGCGGACCAGCTCAACGTCGTCCACGAAGCGACACATCGCCCAATCGATAAACAGTTTTTCTTTTGAATTGATCAGGTGTTTACGCACAGCGGGGTCTAATTCGATACCTATCCATTTCCTGTTGTTGTAATCTTTATTTAAATTACGACGTCTTACTATTTTTGTTGAACGCAAAAATTGTTCTTGAGACATATTCATTTCGCCATTAATATTTTGATTAAAAAGTGCGAGAAGGAAATTATCACCCGTCATATGTTGCGGTACATCTTTTATGAGAATACGTGGGTTACGTCCTTTAGGCGACTCGAGTCGCAGACCGGCCGATTTAAGCGCTTCCACGGATTTAAGTTTATTAACTTGCGACTCGCTAGTTAGTCGCAAGATCACACCCGAATTAGCTGTTTTTTTGACGCCGTGAAATTGAAAACCGTCGGCCGGGTTGATGACTTTCATCAGAGCTTGTTTTGTCTCCGACGATGATTTTAATTCCCCCGATTTTTCTTGTGTCGGATAGGCAATAACGCAGGGAAGCGGTTTTCGGGTCTCGACTGGTGGCACTGACTTCGCAAGTCTTAGTTTAAGCGCGTCCGAGTAGGAGGTAGAAGGCGCGGCGGCAACTGTTTGTACGACGGGATTAGTTTTGGCAGCTAACAATTCGCGTTCCATATTAGCGACCTTGGTTTCCAAGGAGGAGTTCTTTATGGCGAGAAGTGAGACGATCGTAGTTATTTTTTGAGTCATACTCATAATATCGGACTTGTTGGAAAAATTATTACGGCGAGACACGGTGTCGTTTGCGAACTCGTTTATTTTGGCTAAGTACGAGCTAGCTTCGCGGACGAGCTCGTAATAATTGCAAGCATCGCCGGATGCGCGGCTTGTGTCTAATAATGACGTAACGGGGGACAGCAGAGGCTCGTCCCTAGTGGGTTGGTAACGCTTCTCCACAGGTGACAAGGAGGAAGGAGATAATTCCGACAACAAACGTTTACCGGACGAGAATGTCGGAGAACGAGAGTTTTATCGCTTCTATTAAACGGGTTTGTATCTTTATCTGGCGGCATATTATTTTGGCTCGACATTGTGAGTTAATATAAAATTTGAATGTACCAATTACACTTATTTAATTTAAATTAGAATGAAACAAAAGTTTAGCTTAATAATCACAGTCAGCTGATCGCAAGGCCGGCCGGCGCCGCGCGAGCGGTACCGACACACACAATATTTTACCTACCTACAATTCCCTACTGATAAAAGTGAACAAAGAAATTTACTTACCGAGTTAAATCCAATAAAGTACGAGCAAATGTGTTAAAAAAACTTACAGTACACGTAGATTACACCGTTACCTAGCTAATTACACACACTCAGCACGAATTTACCGATTTAAAACCAACGAAAATAATTTTTAATCCCGGAGCGCACGTCAGACGATGTTAACCGTACGGAGGCCGCGGGGGAAGATCTTTGGCAATACTGTCTGCCAACAGGAAAAAGATGAAATTGACGAAATTTCAGAAAATTCAGAAACACAGTAAACAACGTCCCTGAAAGACATCCTACCCTTACCTAGGGCCACAGTTAGAAGTACATTGGTATGTTCCTACTTATAAAGATACGAAAACGGATATGTTTCCGCTGCAGCAACGCTGCTACAAGCAATTTTTCCATTGGCCTGAAACCCATGCAACGAGTAGGTCAAAACTTCTACCACAAAACTTTTACGTCTTTGTCAAAAAAGACCTGTACTCATTACAGCCGGCACCTCCACCCCCCCAGTACGCGGTGGACCGCGTGGACGATCCGCCCAAGCGCGTGTCGGAGACGGACCTGTACCTGCTCACCGCCATAGAGAAGCTCGTCTACCGCGCAGACCTCACCGAGAAGAGGCTGAGGAAGATCGAGGAGGCGGTGCAGCTGCTGCTGGGAGGACAGACTGAGCCAGGTGAGAGAGGGCAAACAGAGGCAAGTTGCAAATGTCTAAATAGGTGGTTCAGGTTAATCTGTGCCATGTTTTAGTGACCCAGATAAGCGAGGTCGTGCTATAAAATGGTCGCAAAGAGGGATGTTTCTACTTTTCAACTTTGATGAACTTGATCGACCGGGTTATATGGTTGCCGGTTGGAAAGTTCGTATAATAATATTATGTATCCGGTCCACAGTAGTTCATCTAACGCCATCTAGTATTGAGTAGGAGGTTTCATGTTGTCTTTGTTCTTTAAGTACCTCCACTGGTTGACGCTAGATGGCGCTATAGTTTATCTGTGCTTTGTGTTCGTAACAATATAATATTTATGTCGCATCCACTTCCGTCGCATCTTCTTTAAAGCTCATATTTGAACATCAGCAGAGCCATCATGCGCGACTGACTTCACCCGCGTGGGCAGCGGCTGCTACTACTGGTCGCGCGAGGCGGTGGACTGGAAGGACGCGAGCCGCGCCTGCCGCCGCCGCTCCGCGTCCCTACTCGAGCTACCGAGACGAGAGGACGCCAGAGCCGTCATTACTGCGCTGCTGAGCGATAAGAAACTTAAAGGTAGAACTTAGCTCGATACCTGCACAGTGCACACACACTAAACCACAAAAAACATTTAAAGAAATTGTACTATCATATCAGGAAAATGATTACGCAATTTAGTCAAGCACAGCCGAATCACGATTAGCCATTTACTTGACACCGACCGAATATCGTGGGCCTGACATCTGTCTATGAATAATTTTCTCTGACCGTACAAGACAGTTCTACAAACTGTTGCAGCCACAAAACAGCAGCAATTTCTTCCACACAACCATAGGGTCCTCAGCTGCCAGCCCATTGAGCCAGGCTCTTGCAACAATTATTATTTACTGTCGACATGGTACCGCAATAGTATGTAGTTAACAGAAACCGGCAGCAGCTACCAAAACTACTCACTTACATACTCGTATTTTATTATGATAATGGCTACAAAACTCCTTTTACAGGCGACGACTTCTGGACGGGCGGGCTCAACCCCGGCCTACTCTGGATCTGGTCGGGCTCTGCCAGGCCGATACAGTCCAACACGACCGACAACGCGACGGTCACTATCAGCGGTGACGGGCGCTGCCTGGCCTTGGTGCACGAATCCGCCGTCCACAGCTACATGTATAGAGGCCAGGACTGCGGCATCCGACACAGGTACAAAACACAGTTATTAAATACTTATTTCATGCACTTATGCCATTTTATCTTATATTTTATTCTACGCTACGTGTGTATGTCACTCTGATCACCTCCTAAACGGCTGGACCGATTTGAATGAGTTTTTTTGGATGCATTTGGGTACCGCCCCAGTCCCCAGATGGTTTAATTTAGATTGACAAACCAACCCGACAGATGGCGCTGCAATTACTATGCGGGACAACGTATGTCGGGTCCACTAGTTACTTGCATATTTTTACACGACCGGTTTAGATAATATTATAATCATCCTCAGGTTTCACACCTGCAGTATAACAATCCTCACACAATATGAGAACGATTAAATATCGAAAACGGTCATAATATAAAAAGAATTAATAATTAAAGTGGTAAAATATTATATTACTTACTACTGCGGTATGTGAAACATGAATTTCCATCAAGAAGTTACAGTACATTTAATATCATACACAGGTACATATGCCAGCTAGAGGAAAAACAAGAGAAGTTGAGCAATGAGATAGAGAAGACTGCGCGTGCGCTGCGACACGACAACAGGCGAGCGAAGTTGGACTCTATACAAGAGAGGGTTGCTCGGTAAAAATGTATCTATAGTCTTTAGTCTTCACGTTTTGCAGTGTGTGAGCTGTATATAAATGTCTATTGCAACTTTGAAACCGCACTGATGATTCACTGTAAACTATTGTAAGCTAAAACTGTAAAAAATAATAATAATCAATATGCACAAAATATTGTAGTTGTAAAGAAAGTGCGCTTATTGAAAATATTCTACAATATTTTTCTAACACACGTATCATTTTAAATACGTACCTTAGTAGATTATAAGTTTTAATTTATTATTTAAATAAATTATTTTGATTATTAATAACATTTCTTTTTTTTTCAAAACTATGTCCATATTATATTTTATCATAGTTGAGCATAGTATAATATTATGAGACTCTTAATTTCAGTTCAGACTTTAGGGTATAAATAAACACATGCGCTGTTGTAAATCCTTATAATTACAATATAATATGTACATGTTGAGACGAACACAACTGACTTATCGTACAATAAATATCAACAGTCGGCTATATACATCCCTCACTTTCAACAGTTCCGTATTCAACCCCTAATTTGAACCCCTGGTAATGCTAATGTAGGGGTGAAGCATTGAACAAGCCCTATGGACGTACACGGAGACAATTTCAACTGATATAGTGCACGTAACAGAGGCACAAGTGTGAGTTTTTAATTATTACTATTAACTATAGCAAGATGTACTACGATCCTAGTCACAAAACGTATTTTTCTAAAGATCAATCTGCATATAAATTCATAACTAGTAGTATTTGCCTTAGAACAGCGCCTCTAGCGGAATCGCTCGGAAACTATTTGTTATATTTTCTACGACCCAAGTATGGAGTGTAGATGAAAGGAGGAATATTATCTCTGTATGTAAAAAGTGTCCCCGGAAATGCGTTAAATTAGGGTGAAACTAAAGCTAAACTAAACTAAACTAAGGTGGCGCTACAGTAGCAACAAGGTAAATTTTAAATCATTTAGCAACTTTTATTTCAGCTATTTTAGGTTATATTTTTCAAAATATATAGGTATTAACTTAGTAATTCTAGTAATAATTTATATTTTGTCACCAACGGCTACATTCATTCCTACACTCCATAATTCATTCCATACCCTTTGGCTGCAGCTAGAAGCTGGACACTTTTTCAAATATCCCCCATATAAGATAGTTCTCCTTTCATCTACACTCCATAGACCCAAGTAAGCGAGTAACTATTAAAAACTCACAATATACAAATAACAATAGTCACTAACATTTTGATAAGTTATTCTGTCAAGTAACTATGTATGGTATATATTATGTATATCACAATATAATGTTGGTACCGACAGAGAAACTAGCTTAAAACGTACATTTTTACTGCCTGATAATTATACTTAATTCAGCATGTAAGTTACAAACATTCAAGCTAGTCACAGCAATCAAATACGGTAAAAAATAAGACACTTTGGTTTATTACTCCGGTATTACAATGTGCACATTTTGGATTACATTTTCAACTTTTCTTAAATACTTAGCCTAATGTCTAGTAAAACTGGCCCTGTCTCAAATTGGTGTATCGAATAATTCTAAATTGCATTCATACAGTTATTCTAATTATTGTAGTTTACTTTTAACGTTAATTTATTACTTCATTTTTCCTCCTTCTTTAAGGTTACCTTGACATAGAGACAGAGGATTGTAAGGGTGAAGCCACAGGAGCGTATTTTTTCTGTTGTCGCGTTATTTCGGTCGCGTAATTTGATTTCTGCAGAAATCTGTTGGGCCACAAAACGAGCGAAATGTAGTTATTATTTAAAAACATGTGCGTGCGTATGTGCGCAGGGCTTCAACCTAAGAGAAAGAAAATTAAAGTATTTGAATATAAAAGTTTTAAGATGGCCGTCTCAACCCGTTGAGATCTTGACAACGGAACATGAACAAGATTAATGTCATGCATCATCGTGATGTCATGACATGGCGTCATGTCATTCATGTTCCGTTGAACTCATAGCAGACATGGACTAGTAAAATATAGTAAGATTCTAATTATTAATCCTTCGATCGGAGGTTCTAGGAATTCCCATTGTATTCTTTTGTTCTCGCGATCACCGGTGCTCGCGCGGGGCCTGAAAGATTAATACAAACATTTTTCGATTCATTTTAGTACAAACTTAAGCCTTCTTTTTGGAAGTAGGTTAAAAGTGGTTCAGATTAAGGCTAAAATTAATAACAAGCATAAAACATTAAAAAATAAAGCACTGAAATGTTTTTAAGCTAAACCTATTTTCTCATAATATTATAGTAATTGAAGTTTTGAAAAAGAACCAATATACAATTGCAAAAAATAACATGATGATATTATGAAAAAAATAAGAACTTTGTAACAGTGATATAAATTATTTGTACTCTGTGCAACATGGTTGAGGTACAAAAACTGAAATAAATAGCAATAACTTCATTTAATAAACTATAATATAGATATATTATAATAGACTATAGAGGGTGGGATTATTACATCATATCGAAGGACAATGTTGTTTAAGTGTCCAAATTTTTGTTGTTTTAACAACATATTTTTACAAGGTAAAATTTTAATTTCTAGTCTCAAAATCCTTTTAAGCTTGACACACTAAAACCAACTACAAAATATGTAAATAAGAAAAACTTTATAAAATAGGACAAATAAAATATTTACAAGTGGCAAATTTAGTCGTGAACTAAACAATATTTACATGATCACTCGAGCTCAGTCATTCTAATTTACACATCACATCACTTGTAAAGACAGGGACTGGGACAAAAGATGATCCCATATGATATCTATTTGAATCTTATCTATCTCAGAGTTATTTAGAGTTATTGCATATCATGTTTTTTTATATGTATATTGTGTAACGTCAAGTTTTTTCAGACAAAATGAATGCCACAGCCAATCTTTTGTGCGGTTGGGTTGATTACAATATAACATGGAAATAACTCCAATAATAATTTAAATGCGCCTCCGACGAAAAGGTACCGTTTGACAATATGAGATATTATCTCTACAGCAAAATTTCAGACTTAGCCAACATATTTTCTTTATTTCTCGCCGTTTAAATGTTCCGTACATTCTTAATCGGCGATTCCATAAAATAATTTGACGTAAGTTCGATAATATGAAGTCGACATTTGACTCATGCCATGTCAAATTCATACATTTTGGCGATTCTTATAAGAAGCATTATGAAAAACATGTTGGCTAAGACCGCAGATTGGATAATGATAATGTTATTTTCACCAAACACTGGAGTGAGCATCTTGACGTAGAACTCGGATATGTTGATGTGATTTTCACCAAACACTGTGTCTGTGGGGTGACAGGCGGCTAGTTGAAGTGGAATTTGAACTGGAAGGGGCTGCCGTGGTGGAAGTGGGCGAAGGGGGAGTGGAAGTCGGCGCGGCCGGACTCGGGGTCCAGCGGGTCCGTGCCCGAGTCGAACTGCGCCCGCTTCTCCGGGTCCGTTAACACCTTGAAAATGAAAAGTATTGTGTTGGTAAGCAATGCAACACTACTCACTAGACACCACAAAAAGTTACTAGAAAAAAACGCGTCAAGTAGGCTCGTAGTAGGCTATTTTCTTTTTATAAAATAAGGGGGCAAATGAGCAAACAAGTCACCTGATGGAAAGCAACTACCGTCGCCCATTGACACTCGCAACATCAGAAGAGCTGCAGGTGCGTTGACAGCCTGCCGTTATTGTGTTGGTTAGCCGCAATATCGCATCGCGGCTTACTACGGCCACGCATATTATTTATCAGCGTATACTAGACACCAAGTAGAACATTCCGACAGTTACTAGCCAATTTAGAAAAAAACAGCATCGAGTAGGCTCGTGGTAGGCTGCAGTAGGCCTGGCCGAGCATACAAACTCGCTCGGCCGGAAGATCTTCATTTGAGGCTCTTATGCATTATTCCACAACACTTAGATGTTTTGTGTAGTTTTATGAAAACTAAGGTCCTGTATTTTTTATTTCTAAACTCGCTCTAGAAGTTATTAACGCAAGTTTTTAAAGAACATTTTTTTAGACATAAGTTTTTTCTATTTGTGATCATAACAATAAGGTTTTATGGCAAAAGCCCTTTTTTAAATAAAGCCAAAGAAAAAAAACAATAAGGTAGTGTTACCTCTTTAGCGGCGGCGACGTCTATGAACTTCTTCTCAGCAATTTTCTTCTCATCCCCCTGGTAGTTGTCGGGGTGCCACTTCTGCGCCGCCTTGCGGTACGCCTTCACTATCTCCTGCTTTGTCGCACTCCTAAACATTACACTTTTATTTAGAATAGAATAGAAAACTAAACTAAAAAAATTAAAAACTTGAGAGGTGTCAAGGGACACCCGAATGGAACGGAGTTATTTCTTATGTTCAAAAAATCTGTACATAATACAATATACTCAAAAAAAATATTTAAAAAAAATGCCATCTACTGACGCCCAGGAATGCTAACAACGCGTCGCTGTTTATTCTCAAAAAACGCCATCTAGTTGACGCACAGGAATACTATTAAAGCCCTCTGCCCCTACCATGCAGGTACTAATAAAAAAAAACGCCATCTATTGACGCCCAGGAATACTAACAACGAGTCGCTGTTTATTCTCAAAAAAACGCCATCTAGTTGACGCACAGGAATACTATCAACGCGCAACGCTCTCTGCCCCTAACATGCAGGTACTAATAAAAAGTGTCGTTAATTTTTTTTCGGCCTAGCCCCCTTTCGCAAAGCGCGAAAAGGAACTCGTTCCAAAAACGATATAAAAAAACAATAGAAGCATCCATACAAATAGGTGGTCTTACCGCTAAAAGCGGTTTCATCCCGACAACCTTAAATTATCACTTTTATCACTTATTTCCTTAATGTTACACAATAAACCCATACAATGCTGTATTCTTGTTTGTGTAGCGAATTTTCTAGCTTATCACTTATCAGTCAGGGACAAAACATCGTATATTGTATTTTGTAATTTTAAATGTAAAGGAGTTTGTTATTTTACCTAATTAAACATTTTTTTTATTTAATTTCGAAAAAGTTTCCAAGCGATTCCAAGTGGATAAAAGGTGGTTAGCAATTTACGATTTCGCAAATAACATCTTGACGACCAAACTTTTTTAATATTTGGATTTACTATAAGATTCTTAATAGTAGGGGAGGTAGTGCTAGCGTTTGCTAAGTCATTTCATACCGACCAAATTTTTGTCCAGCGGTAGCTTAATATTTATCAATCTATATTGATTGATAAATATCAGCGTCAGTCGCCGCACCCGTGGTGGAATGTTAACTGAGAGTATTTCAAAGTTGTAAAAAAAATAGTTGCGAAAAGTGATTTTATACCGAATGAAACAAAGATGGATGATTATTGAGGTCATGTTTAACCAAAATATCACCGTCAGCCGTGTTGCAGACGGGGGATTCAACGTCAGTCGCGTTACTGAACATTTAAAAAATTTTTGAATATAAAGTCATTTTATACCGTACAAAATTTATACAGGTGAATGTTTCTACTTTGTAAATAATAAAGAAAACCGTCAGTCACTAATACGATGGTGGAAAAACCGTCAGCCAGCGATATAAGCTATGACCAATATAGCCCTACTTCGTATCCTAGGGCGTCGCGTAGACGACATTTCCACCTGCAAACATTCAGCTGACGGCGATTTTCGTTTGAATTAACCATAACACGTAGCAATTTTAAGTAATTAATTCGATAGTCAATATTTGTAAAGATGAATTATATACATTTTACTTTAAAAGCGCCATCTGTTGTTATATACTACTAAATTAACACCTACCGAACCTAAACGTGTATAATCTAGATATGAACCTTTATTGGGTGCGACTTGGGATATTTTAAATGTCAATTCAATACGATTCCCAACAAAAAATTTGAGATGCTCTCAATTTTTATTCCACCCATTATGAAGTGGCTGACGATCAAAGCTGTTATGTATTAGTGGAATACTATTATTGTAACGATTTTCGCTCGGTATGAAATGACTTTTTAAACTGAGCGCAACCTCCCCTACTATAAGCCCACTTGCATGAATTCGTTGGGAGAACTTTGTAAATTACTTGCAATATGCAATTAAACTAAGTAATATCGTGACGTCTGACCTCTTAACGCCCAGTATCTGGTAGTAGTCTCTACTCTCCGCCTGCTTCTGTAGTTTCTGCGCCTTGCTGATGCCCTCTTTCGCCCGCTGCATGCCCTCCTCAACCTCCAGAGCCTCCTTGTACGCGTGGATCGCTGTAGAACACAAGTCACATCACTACATATTATAAAACAAAGTCGCTTTTTTCCCTCATGTTCCTTTGTTCCCTAAATTTAATCTTTAAAACTACGCAACGGATTTTGATGCGGTTTTCTTTAATAGAGTAATGGGCATTGTCCAAAAAAAATCACATGTACTTTTTATATATATTTTTTTTTCGTTTGGTTTTAAGAATATAAATTAAATATTTTTTAATTCATTGGCTAGTTTTTTTTTAATATTTTTTTTAAGTTTTCGGACCTATGACGTCATCATCGGCGGCCGGCAGCATTGAATACATAAAAATTAAAAAAAGATTAAAAAAAGAGCATTGTCAAGTATCAACAAGGTGTTAAATGAATGCAAGTTCTCTTATTTATGTGAAAACTGATTCGAGAAGCATACCAAAAGTTCAAAACGTAATGTTGGTCGAGTTTATTGCTAGTTTACGCATGGCTTCCAGTGATGATGTCATTGAAGGTCAAACTAAGGTTAAACATATTTATTTAAAAATATAAGAAACTAATGGATATTTTTTGAATTAATATACAGAATAACGATCACTGACCTTATTCCTCGAAATGTTTTTGTAATGGGCACAATAAAAAAAAATGGACAATCCCCATTAAAGAAGGCGTGCGTGCGTGCGTGCATGTGTGTGTGTGCGTGTGTGTGTGTGTACTGACCGTCATCATACATGGCGAGGTGCAGCAGCGCGTCGGCGCGCTCGCACAGTATTCGCGCCTCGCGCCGCAGCTCCAGCGCGCGCCCGCACTCGCCAAGCGCCTGCGTGTACTCCTCCTCCTGAAAATCACAATAGTCATGCGGGTCAAGTGTGCGCATTTAAACTTTGATGCTTTAAAAAACTCAAATATTATTAGTACAATGAAACAAAACTGTGTTCATTTGTAAGAGTGTTTATTTGTCACCAACTTAAACACAACAATAGTATTTTTCAATAGCTTTTATTTTAAGAAACTTTAGAAAACAATAACCCTTCCATTTGCGCACTTTTACCCCAGTATCGGGGTATGTGTACGCAGCACTTTGGGTAAGTGTACGCAACAACAAAATATATATATTTTAGAACATAAAGAATATTCTTTTATAATTTTAATTTGCAACTACTTATGGTTACTTAAAGTAATCAGCAAAATCGTCTTAACTCAAAATATGAGAACAATAATTTTCACTTAGAAATATTTAGTTACTTCGTCATACCAGGTCATACATATAAATTGTAATAGAAAAAAAAAGTGCCGTGTGTGGAGCTGGTGCACTGTTTTTGCCACCAGACACCACAAAGGCTTCATTCAATCCAATCTTCAGTCGGTGGTTCAAAATACTGTTCGCCACATAAGGGAAAAGTCTTCTGCGCACACTTAACCCAAAGCATAGGAACAGGGTTATACGAATATCGTTAATTCCTGCATCATCAGAATATCCTAAAAACTGGCAAATAACAAACTTGATATTATGTTGCACTCGATAGCAAAAAGCTTACTTAGAAAAAAAATACATGACTTCAAAAGATTACGCATCAAAATTTGCAAAATATTGTAAATATTTGAGCAAAAATCTTCATTTATCTGTCATTCCAAAATGGCGCGCGCGCAGCCGCTGGGACACGAGCGCTTCGCACGGCGTCCTGTGGGTTATTGAAAAGGGGGGTTGCCGTTCCTTAGCGTCATATATTTTTCGAGATATTTACAATGCGCACATTTACACGCTGCGCACACTTGACCCACATGACCATATACATCACCCTCAAGTGTGCAAAACGGTCAGTAAAAACATGAAAAGCGTCTTTGTAAGTGTTTTGAAAGTACACTAATTGCAAAGTGCAATTAAATATGTTATTTTATAAAGGAATAGAAAGAATAGAGGTTATTCCCATCTTCAAAAAAGGGGACCTGAACAATGTTACCAACTACAGACCCATTTTGGGAAATGGGAAAACTGTTCGAGTCTATGATTCAAAAGACTCTACTTCATCACCTTAAACCAAACCACACATTAATTCACAGCAGCACGGCTTCTTACGGAAGATCAACCGTGTCAAACCTTCTCGGCTATGTCAACGACATCATAGAAGCAGTCGAAAATAGTAACGAAGTTCACACTGTATACACTCACTTCTCTAAGGCGTTCGACACGGTGGACCTCGTGGTCCACCGTGTCGAACTCTCCTCATACAAAAACTGAGAGCGCAGGAATTTGCGGCTCACTGTTGAGATGGTGCGAGTCGTACTTAAAAAATCGCACACAGCTAGTTATTGTTCGTGGCTTCAAGTCTTCGATCAAAAAGGTACCGTCCCGCAAGGTTCACACCTCGGGACATTGTTTTTCCTCGTATTTATTAACGACCTCTGTTCTGTGTATTAACTTCCACATTTATGTTTGCAGATAATTTAAAAATCTACAGAATAATACGGTCCAGGAATCGCACACTTACAGGCAGATCATAACTAAGCGTCTGGTGTGTTGCTAATAAAATGCTACTCAACCCCTCAAAATGTGTTTACACAAAATTTACTCGGAAAAGAAACAACTACAACAGCCATGTTGTTTATGTAATCAACAGCACACCGATTAGTCAGATAACGAGCGTTCGCGATCTTGATGTTATCTTGGATCAGAAGTTAGACTTCCGTCATCACATTGACCATATTATTAAGAAATGTATAAAATTGTTTTAGTAATACAGTCTGTTTATGAACCTTTCAATAAAAAAAAATAAAGAATATAATAATTAGACAAAAAGCAGTACCAAAATTGTTTAGTAACTTACCTTATTATAACAAATGCACAGCCATTTCCTAGCCTCATACACGACTAACGTCACTTCATCTTCTATCTTCAACACTTTGTTAGCACTCTCCACGCAGCCCAGGAAGTCTCTGTTCTCACTCTTCTCTTCACAGTCTAGAAGTAACTTGTCCACCTTCTTCAGCTTCTTATAGAACGGGAAGCACTGTTTGTGTTCTGGATCTAGCTTTAGACATTCTCTGATTTCCTGAAAACAGTTTGTGACTAGTTATTACTTATTATTCTTATGGGCCTTATTTCTTAAAGTAAGAGGATAACTCTTTCATTTTGAAACAATTTAAAAAAAATCATAATTTTTTTTAATATTAGGACATCACATATGTCTCTGACTGATACTGTAGTTATTATTTGACAAGGACAGCATAGTGTTACATACAGAAATCTATTAACCCTTGGAAAGATGTTGCATATTGCTTTTACTCTAGTTTCATTTACCATACTCTCTGTAGCGGCCCTAAGGATTTGCATAGTATGGTAACACAAGTTACGAATGTATGAATATAATATGCACTAGCTGTTTCCCGCGACTCCGTCCGGGTGGACTTTGGAAGAGACAGACAGAGATACTTTCGCATTTATAATTTTTCTCTTAGTTTTTTCTGATTTTTTTTTCTATAAACCTCACGGAGCCCGAGACCTTTCCAACGAATGCAAAACCGTGGAAATCGGTTCGTGCGTTCTGGAGTTATAGCGTCAGGAAGGAAAACCCGACCCTTTTTTATATATTAGATTATTTTACTTTATGGTATGAATATTAACCAGTCGCAATGTAAAGGCTAGTCATAATAAACGCATTGACTTTACCGGTTGTTTGATATGTCACTCCGACATCCCCCTTAAATCTCCTTCAACCCTCATATGCTGGATCCACACATGCCGCGGGCTTATAACGCCGGGTTTGCCACCGGCTTTCAGACTGCCTTGCCTCCGAAGCCGGCGGCATGTGTGGATACGGCATTATATAATAGCTCCCACACCGATTTCGGTGACGGTGGCCGGTTTCATTGAAGCCAGGCCAGCTACGCAGGAGTAATCTTATAGTGCCCAAGTGTGTAAACACAGCAGCACACAAGAGCACTCTCTATTCCTTTACTCTCATAACCCAGTGGGACGGACGACCGACACGACTGGCGAGAGATCAGGCGCAGGACCGACTTTTTACATGCCCATCCGACGCATGGATCATCTTACTAGTCAGACAATCAGGTGATCAGCCTGCATTGTCCTAACCAAACTTGGAAATAACATGTTTCCAACGCGGGAATCGAACCCACGACCTCAGAGTCAAGAGCCGCGCTATATACCACTAGACCACGGAGACGTTAAATACGGCATTAGACATTCACTCGGCTACACAAAACGCATATTATACACCGGCTGTCTTCCACCGTGGTGCCTCACCTTGAGCGCGTCGCTGACGTGTCCCAGCTGGTAGAGCAGCTCCGCCAGTCGGTAGTAGCCGTCCGTGGAGTCCTGCTGCAGACGGTTCACCGACCTGATGTCCGACACCGCTGAGAACAGGTCATCCTGAAATATCATAAAAAATTACTGAAACCGCAACTAATCTATATAATATATATAATAAAATCGTAGGAAAATCAATTCTGTATATTGAATATTTTTGAAAAATAATACACTGGACATAATCTACTATGCTAACGCGGACGAAGTCACGGGCAACAGCTAGTAAATAATAATAATCCATACTTATTAGCTTATTACTAATAATATTATAAATCTTACCTAATAAACACTAGCAATCCATATTAATATTATAAATGCGAAAGTGTGTCTGTCTGCCTGTCTGTCTGTCCGTTACCTCTTCACTCCCAAACCGCTGAACCGATTTTGCTGATATTTAGCATGGAGATATTTTGAGCCCTGGGAAAGGACAAAGGATACTTTTTGTCCCGGTAAAATTTACGTTTCCCACGCGATAGACGAGTTTTGGCGCAACGGAGTTGCGGGCGTCATCTAGTATTTTATATTCCAAGCGAATTCTGGTGGACGGAATTGAGTTTAAATATGGAATCGAAAGAAATCTTGCCAGGCTTTATTGGCACCTTAATAATAAATTTAGATGAGTAGTTTAGGGGCTACAGTAGAATAAATAATATCTATACAAATATGACTGTACTTCTTTTTCTTTGCCATTGTCATATAAAACTAATATGGAACATTTATGTAGAACAATAAAAAAACTATTCACAAAACATACTATAAGATCACTGGACTGTAACTGCAATTTTTTTGCATGTCTATAATATTCTATATTGTTCTTGTTTTACTTAAAGGTCAACATGACCTTTAGTCAAGTCACTATTTAAACACTTGCAGTAACAACCTTTTTTTTTTTTGTTACTTTATCTAGGTATGAAGGAGACAGAATTTTATTTCTTTGTTTGCATTGAATAGGCTTCCAAGCTACAAGACCGATTTATATGTTTAGCACTGATGTCAGATACCATGGGGAAGGACATAGATTATATAAATTGCGGCAAAATGTACTTAGGTATCTATGGCTGGCTTTGGCTCTTACAATCTTGTAAGTGATTTTGGACAAGTAACATACCTACATAAGCTATAATATCGCAGCAAAGTATACATTGTCTATGATTCTTACAAGCCAAAAAATTGTAAAACTTACAGTAGCAATATAGCATTGTGCTCTCAGATGCCTGAGCTGCGCAGACCAGGGCGACAGCTCGAGCAGGCGCGTAGCTAACTCCGCGGCGGCGCGGTACTCGCCCCCTCGGTAATACGCCTCTGCCAGCCGCAGGTCGTCCGCTAGCTCGTCGATACGGTGGTACCATGACACCGCCTCCTCGTTGTACGGGTCGCTGTATGTCTGAAATTATTTAATGTGACATTGTATTTTCATGCCCTACCAATATAGATACAGTATACTACGGCTATAATATAATGCTGTTTACGTGTGAAAGTTACTATTGACTTTTTTTTTCTCTATTTAGGTACAAGTCTCTGGGTCTAATAAGTAAAAAAAGGAAATTCTAATGCCAATGGAAAACATATGTGCTATTTTAAGCTATAAAGATTTCTTGTAAATCTGTAATTTATTTCTTTATAGTTGCTTGAAATATTTTAATTAAATACACAAGCAATTTACTTAATAATCATACTGTTAATCACTTATAAGTACCTAACTTAATTTATAAAACTTTGTAATAGACTCGAAACAATAACAAGTATTATCTGGCGCTGATAAGCAATATAGGTAAGGTTGCCCTGCCTTTAAGGTGACGCCGCGTTAAAGTAAAAAACCGTGTTGGATATGTTTTAGATTGCTTGTTTTCGATGAGAGGCCGGCCTGGCCTCTCATAGAAAAGAAGAAATGGAACAGCAAGAAATGGAAAGGCCGTAAGCGACAAAATGGTTTTTGTCGCGTAATTTAAAAACCATAAATATATTTCATATAAGCTATGGGCAAATTAAATTGTATGCTTCAACCAATCTATGTACAAATTTCGGAAGCTTAAGGGCTGCCAAAAATATCAAAACACGCTAGCCCCGCCTACATATCCCGCTATTCTCCAATCGTGTTATAATAATTCCATGAATCGTGCCCGCATGAATTCTACTTTGAGCTGCAGCTGGTAGTAAACAATATCGCGTAACAAGGGTTCCCGCATTATAGCACGAAAGTAAAGGTCTTAAGTCCCAAAACAGTTTTTTGATGATTACTTAAAAACTAAATACAATACTAATATTTCCTTTAGCTATGATTTTACAAAGTGTATGATTGTAGTAGTGCAAGTTATTTAATTATAGTAACTGAATAAGTGTAACAGATATTTGTTGAAAAGCCCAGAAATATTCATAATTTCGAAAAATAAAACTATCAAGTCAAAATAAGTGAATCGTGTTTTCCGTTAGGCTAGTATCATATAAATATACAATGATTAAATAAATCTCAATTTCATTAAAGTCAATCGTCTTCCGGGATCGTAATACTTATTAGAAAACACAGCAAAATTTGACAGCTCGCTATTAAGTCACTCTCCTTTGTTGGCAAAATTAGAATCCCTTTTTTTACAGAGATCTTTTTGATTGATTATTCTGTGTTATAAAAGTTGACCAATCGTGTTATGCTATGGGTAATTCAAAGACAAAGACATGATGAATACTGACAATGAACTTTAATTTCTTAGCTTTAGTCATTGCTGAGAAAAATCGATATCGCTACAGCCAAAATATCAAGGCGTCGCCTTAAGTAAGTAATTATTAATTTCATAATTTTATAATGTTGCAATAAATTATTACAATTTACAGTGCATTTCAATATTGGTTGAACTTTTTGGGACTTGATATGTGTCTGATATTTAGTTTTTAATTGGAATAAAGTCTATGGTTATGGAAACTTACAACTTGTAGATAGTCTTCCTTAGCGTCTGTATACTGTGCCAGCTTGAGGTACACATTGGCTCTGTGGAGTCTGGCCGCTGTGAAGTCTGATTTTAGCTCTAACACCTGTAAACAAAAAGTATGTTAATATTATATGCAATCATTTAGTTAGGGTGTTTGATGGAAGATAGATTTTCATGAGGTAGGCCTCATGTAGACATTCTAAAAGTGTTAACTTTGTTATTGTATGTAACTATTTAAAAATAAATATTTTGATTTTGATTCTGTTTATATTCTTGCTCTTTTTCTTCCATTTTTTTTTGTTATAACTATTTCCAAATGAACTAAGTAATATCTTTTCCTGTCTTTCCTGGAAACCACACAATAATCTTAAGTAAGTAAACCATTGGAAACTATTCCTGAATTTATGTCAACATATTTTGTGTTTAATCATTTATATAATACATAATATAAAATGTAAACAAAAAATAATTAAAGCTCAAGTTACATGTTGAATTGTATTTCTTTACTGCATGCTGGTAGCATAACACAGTCACACATACTGATCTTTGTTTACATTTATATTGAAATGAATGGAACTATTGTTGTATAATGTAAAAGTTTTAATGACAAGTAAAATTTCATGTATATAAGTTATAACTCCTACCTTAGTGAAGTCTTGTAGGGCAAATTTGGCTTTGCCAAGGGCGTAGTACACGGTGCCCCTCTTAAAATATGTGAGGTAGTTGTTTGGGTCGCCCTCTGAAATAGTTTCAATATTGAGTTATTGAAGACAAAACAAACCCGTTTCGGTCCAAAAAAGACAACTTTTTTAAATTTTCATAGAGATCAACTACGATAACATGGCGCGCCCCTCCAAATGACTGTTTCAATGTGTGTAGTCACATCCTTATGAAAGAGTTTGTATGTAGTAGGTATTCAACCAATCACAGTACACGTAATATTTCAGTTAATGTCACTTATTACCAAGATTTGTTGGTCAACTAATCATAACTAGCCTACCGCGCAAGACAACGCACTTCAAACGTTTTGACAATGCACTTCAAACGTTTTGAATTTTGGAGGGGCGCGCCATGTTATCGTAGTTGATCTCTACCTCATTTTAGATCTAGGTTCCTATTTCAAATTGTGTTATTTGTTATTACTTTTCTACAGACTGCAGGCTTTAAGAAGTGCAATATTATAAGTGGGGCCTGTCCAGTATGTAAACAAGATGCAAGAGTAACTGCAAGTGTACCATATGTATCACACATCGCAGGAGTCCACTTACCCACTGCAGCATGATAGTGGGTCAGCGCGTCCGACAGCTGCCCCCGCGCCAGGAAATCCCGCCCTAGCTCCAAGTGCTTATTCACTTCAGCTTGGCTAGTGCATTCTGAAACTGTAGGCATTTATTTAGAAAAACAATCTCCCAGTCCCAAAATGCAAACCGAAAACAAAACCCACTTACACTCTAATAAAACTTCTAATACTAGTAGCATAAGGCATGGCGTGACTTTGTTCCAGTTAATATTCGTAAGGTATTCCATTATGATACATTTATTTTAATATCACTTATTAAAATTAAAGCAATAAGGTTTCAATTTACATTAAAAACTAATTATTTGACGGAGCCACAATCCATCTTCCTTCTTATTTTTTCGTGGTCTGTTCTGATTGGTCCAAATCATTGGATTTTGAAGGCCCCTATCATTGACACTTTAATCTGTGATTGACACTGTCAATTTGACGTTGACATTGACATTCCTATTTTTTCTTTTGCTTTTGACACCAACTTTACAGTTCGACAAGGCTTTATATGAACGTGGCGAGAAAAGGAACTAAATGCTTCTATCAAAAGAAAAAGAAAACCCAGTCTGTTTACGTTTATATATCATACAAAAATCTGATTAAAAATCCTAACCCAGTTCCAAATGACCCAGAAGGCTGAAATTTGGAATTCACCTCGTTAGTGTATGCGCGCACGGGCAACTTAGTTGCTCGGCTACTTATTTGTCTCTTTCGAAAAAATAATCGCCATGTCGCGGGGGTGCGCGTACGAGAGCGACAGCAGTCAGCAACCCGACTTTTTTCAGTTTTTTCTAGACCAGTGTTGCCATATATATAGATTTCTCCGTATTTATACAGATTTTTGGCGAGTAATACCGATAATTAATACTGGATACAGATATTTATACAGAATTACAGAATTTTGTAAATATGATTAATTTTGTAAAAATTCAACAACGCAACAAGCTAAATACAGACACCATTGAAGGTTTTTTGCATACAAAGTAACTGATTGGTGCAAAACCATGCTATAATCTAGATTCTAGAGGTTGATGAGCAGTTTCTGTCGAAATTTAACAAAAAAAATTACAAATGAATATAATATGTCAATCTTATTGCTATGGTTTTTATTTTATTTTAATTTGTTAAGGGCCTGTTTCACCATTTCCTGATAAGTGCCGGATATTCTATCCACAACTTAACTTGACACCTGACAAAGTATGGAGAATCTGTCAAAAAAGTTGTGGATAGCCTATCAGGCACTTTATCAGGAAGTGGTGAAACAGGCCCTTAGTGTGTTTAATTTTTTTTATTAGATTTCAAATTCTCTCGGGAAATTTCATACTATGTTTATGAAATTGAGAGTATACCCAAAAAAAAATCTGTTGTCTGTAAAGTCGGTTTACTGACGATAGTTGAACGTGACAACGTATGACGTTGTCACGTTCAACTATCCTTAACCCCTTAACCCTCGCTTCCGAATCTCTATAAATAGAAACAAACTTTTTTGACTGTAACCTAAAGTTATTTCGATGTATTTCTTTCAAATGATTGTCTAAAAATATTTATAATGAGTAAAATAAACTATTCGCAATACAAAACGCTACATACATTCGAACAAAGACGAAATCCAGTAAAATCTTCGAACAAAGCACAAGTCATACCTTGACACGTAGGAAATAGAGCACAATTTTATATAGCCGAAATAATACTAATAGCTCACAGATTGTGGTTTCATTCAGAGTGTGGTCAATGTATCAAAGGCAACCAAACTTCTTCATAAGGTGGGTTTACACCAAAAGAACATAGAGCAAGAACAGCACAAGAACATTCTTTCGTATTCGTTTAGTGTAAACTATAATTCGTTACAACATACTTTAGATCGTTTACACCAATCGAATCAACAAGAACATCAAGAATAAGAATTTTTGCTCTATAGATGAGAATCATATAGCTCCGTTTAGACCAAACGAGCGAATGCTCATCGTCAACGATAAGTAGTTAATTTATTTTTATAGTCATCAAAGGTTGGATCCCATAAACATATTTTGTTATGGTATAATTCTATCATTTGTAAACATTTTTCATTACTCCAATCCATATTTACTAAATAACCTTTGATAAACTACCTAAAACCAGCCGCCTAAAAGTAAAAATATCAAGAACACTAGAATCCCTTTGAAGAGACCGCCTCGAAGAGCGAGCACGTCCGAACACGAAAGAACGCTCTAGGCAATTGCTCGAGCGCTCTTGCGTCGTTTACACCAAACGAGCGAGATTCTTAGAGCATTCTACCTATTTACCGCCGAACACGTGGCGAACACACTAGAACAACGAAAGAATGCTCGTTGTTAGTTTACATCAAAAGAGCTTTACTAGAATGAGCATTCGCTCGTTTGGTCTAAACGGAGCTATACAAAAGTATTCTCTAAGTCATCGAAATACGTAATATAATCGAAACAAAGAGCGCGGCCCAGGTGGGTTGAGTACGGTTGCTGAGAGGATAAATGGAACGCTTCAGAGCAGCTGTCAGCGAGGTAACGCCGCATGAACTGTCATGTTTTTCGGGCGCGCACCCCATATCGAATTATAAGACGTTATCACGTCAAAAATTTCCGTTACTTTAGAATGAGTGTCGAAAGTTTCGATGAACTGTGATTTGGCATTTACGTCTGAGTATTATTTTAAATTTTTTTTATTATACAGTAATGGTCTGCTTTCTACTTCTTCAATTAGTCTACTATTATCAATATCTTCTTTGACCGGCATTTTACTTGGCATCTCGGAACATAAAATGCGCGCGCGTATCCGTCCGTACACTGCAGCTTATGCCACTTATGCTTACGCTTGATAATAGTAGACTAATTGAAGAAGTAGAAATCAGACCATTACTGTATTATAAAAAAAAATTAAAAGAATACTCAGACGTATTAAATGCCAAATCACAGTTCATCGAAACTTTCGACACTCATTCTAAAGTAACGGAAATTTTTTTTGGGTATACTCTCAATTTCATAAACATAGTATGAAATTTCCCGAGAGTCAGCCAGTAAAAATTTAAAATCTAATAAAAAAAATTAAATACACTAAGGACCTGTTTCACCACTTCCTGATAAAGTGCCTGATAGGCTATCCACAACTTTTGACAGATTCTCCATACTTTGTCAGGTGTCAAGTTAAGTTGTGGATAGAATATCCGGCACTTATCAGGAAGTGGTGAAACAGGCCCTTAACATAATAAAATAAAAAACATAGCAATAAGATCGAAATATTATTTTCATTTGTATTTTTTTTTTTTGTTAAAAACCCAGCTAACACAATTTTAGGAAAATAATACAAAAACACAACAGCACTCTTTCACATGCCCACCAAAACCAAAATATACTTGTCAAACTAAAAAATGACAACTGAAATGACACTTCTTCTACTTTTTATTGTTGGTGTTTTTTTTTATAATTTTTTCCCAAATTGTGTTATTTGGGTTTTTGATGTTCATTATTGGTAAAATATTAGCCACATAATATACTGAAGTAGGTTAGACCTTTTTTCATATCGTAGGTACCGATATATCGATATATCGATATTTTTAAATAAAAATATCGATATCAATATTGATATTTTCAAAAATATCGATATCAATATGTATCGATACTTTATTGCATTTCCGACATCCCTAAAATTGAGTAAAATATAAAAATGGGTTAATTTTTTTTGGAAATAAAAAGTATGGCAACAATTAACATTTTTTTAATTCCCAACTTCAAGTTGGGAATTTTGGCAACTTGGCAACACTGTCTTTTTCGCCCTAGAATCAAGATCGTCCGGTTAGTGTAGAAAATTTTCAAGTTTTATGTTATAAAATCGTATATTTTTACAGAAATATTGGCATTTTCTAGATATTAAGAACAGTGTATATCGTATTTCGCAGATTTTAGTAATGGATTTGTGATTTATGGCAAGATAAATTGTGATAAGTTCAAGTCTGATGACAGTATAACCTAAACAGTGCTCTACAATTTTAACAAGTAGTGAATATTTTAGGAATGGCTGACGCTCCGTCAACTGCGCCTAAGGCGAAGGCGCCTAAAACTAAGGCCCCTAAAGAGAAGGCAGCGAAGGCTGCTCCAGCTGCGCCCGCAGAACCACAGAAGGCAATCCGTAAGGTGTCTTCCAAGCCCAGGCATGGCAGGCTCTACGCCAAGGCAGTGTTCACAGGATACAAACGCGGTCTCCGCAACCAACACGAGAACACCGCTCTCCTAAAGGTTAGTAAAATGCAAATATTAGGCATGATAACCTCTATGTTTGACTTTGTTATTGTTTTGAGGTTATGGTAGTGACAGAAGTGGTTGGCCGAGAATCGTTTCAGATATTTATCCTAAAGATTCTTATATAAAGGCCTATCAAGTTTTTATTAACAGATGGTTAATAGTTGATAGGTGACTGTTGTAGTGTTGATGATTTGTGTAAAATTAAAATAATGCGTGGGGTTTAAATTGTACTTAATTTTGAGATGATCGTCCAATGGGAATCCACACATTATAATTGATTCAAGAAATCAGAAAATTATCATCCAATGTACAGAGGATATAAACAATACAAATACAAATCATAGTAAGTAAGTGCAGTTTATTTGATCAATGGAATATGGCTGGCTATTTATTACTTGGTTCAAAACACATTAAACTGTTTCATACATTTTAAATAGAATATACATTATACTTATTTTGTTACAATGATGCTTAGACATTTGAAACCTGAACAACTGTGTTGTCAAAATTTCACTGAGGTATCTCTTCACATACATACACCACAAACAAATGGGACACATTTTCTAACATTTTATTTGTTTGAAATTTCAGATTGAGGGTGCCAAGGACCGCAATGATGCCGGGTTCTACGCCGGCAAAAAATGTGTGTATGTGTACAGAGCTAAGAAGCGGACCCCGATTCCCGGAGGTCCCCGTGGCAAAAAGACCAAGCTGCGCGCCATCTGGGGCAAGGTGACCAGGACACACGGCAACTCCGGCAGCGTGCGCGCCCGCTTCAAGTCCAACCTCCCCGCCCAGGCTATGGGCCACAGGATACGAGTGGTATGTTTGTTGGGCTAATAATATAAAAAAGTTGTTATAAAAACTAGTTAAGTATATCAATAATAATAATATATATGAGAAAGTGTGTATGTCTATTATCTCTTCAGACCCAAAGTGCGAGATCGATTTAGCTGAAATGTAGTGTGGAGATACTTCGAGCCCCAGGAAAGGACGTAGAATACATTTTATTCCGGAAAAAATTTGGCGCTACAACACAAGCCTGTACTAATCTGATACATTTTTGGATTTGAAGTAATTTCAGCTTACACAGTATCACAGCCTTGAAAATGAATGTTTACACAAGAATAATAATGCTAACATGTTGGGTTTGGGATCGTTCAACAATTACGTGATCATTTTTGGCCGTTTTTTTAAACCCTCCCCCCCTATGTGATCACAGCACGGCGTAATATTTTGTTTTAACCCCCCCCCCCCCCCCCCCCTCGCCTTGATTACGTAATCTTCGTCCGTGCTTAAAATGTTTGCTGTTTGTTAGCACTGACACGTATGTCATGTTTCTATTCCTCCAATATACCTATAAAAATACTGATGCTTGAAAAGTCGATAAAATGTGCCGTAAAAGTATAAAAATACTGAATCTGGTCACACTGTTCCACAGTTTGTCTATAGCAGGGGAAATCCCGTTCCATCTATCTAATAGTTAGTGTTACCAGTAATATACTTCAAAATTGGACGTAAATAGTATATTTTAGTTAATTAAAGTTATAAAGTGATGATGACGTAATCATGGATTCTCTCCCCCTCCCCCCCAAATAATCCAGATATATATTAGGGTTGTTGAGGAAGTGATTATGAGGAAGAGGAGGAGGAAGAGGAATTGTCACGCGCAAATTTAGAGGATGCGGATGAGGAAGAGGATATTTTTTGAGGAAGAGGATGCGGATGAGGAATAGGATGATAGGAAATTATAAATACTAGCGGACCCAACCCAAAAGCCTTTGTCCTGTCTGTACATAACAATACACAAAAAATAATTAAAAGGGCCTTTTCCAGTGGACCAAACTATGAATCTAAACCATTCTTGAAACACACAAAAAATAATCATCATCAGTTAAGTCCAGCAGTTAAGGAGGAGTTTGTGTGCCTAGTGTGATGTTTTTGTTTCACATTCGATCGTGAACGCGTTTGGCGTTTACTAAGATTTTGTATGGGATTTGTACAGCGCCACCTAGCGATGCTCATGGGAGTGAGCCCAGCCCAGTGAGTAATCCCATACCAAATCTTAGTAAACGCCAAACGCGTTTACGATCGAATGTGAAACAAAAAACTCACACTCGGCACACAGTAACATACACAACACACGCACACAAAAAAAGATGAGTGAATGATACAATTCTCGCGCTCTGGCGTGTGCGTTGCCATGATTGGTTACGCGACGCGCATGCGCAGTGAAATTCCTCATAAATTTTCCTCTTACATTTTGAGGAAGCGATAGCGGATGAGGATTTTTTTATTTTTATTTATGAGGATGCGGTAACGGTTGAGGAACCCAAAATATTGCGGAACTTCCTCATTATGAGGAAGCGGAAGAGGAATCCTCATCAACCCTAATATATATACATATAGCACTCGACCCCCCCCCCCCCCCCCCCTTCGGTGATCACGTAATTGTTGAATGATCCCTTTAGTTTAGGGATTAAAATTTTTTATTTGTCACTTCATTTAAGTTTTCTGTTGAAAGAAAACTTTGTTATGGTGGCCATACTGAGCTCTATGAATAATTGTACTTTAGATTTAAGAGTAAATGTTAAGTTAGTATAGGTAAGACAATGTTGATTTAATATTTAGAGATTGATAAATCATATTTTATGGGGCATTCTTCATAGTCAAAACAATACCTGTAATCAAATAAACTTGAATTTTGTTTGTTAAAAAGTAGATTAGGGACAAGTCATAATATACCCTTTAAAATGTAGCTCTGTAAAGATATGAGGCAGAAATAAGAAGTGTTTTTAAAAATAGATGTCCTGTAGGTGGTAGGTGTATTTAAAAATAGTTATCTATTTATTTTTAATATCAAAATTATCAAAAAGCTGGCAAAACTTTAATCTTTACTCAAAGGGTCTTTATATCTTTGCTCCAGAGCGAGGACATTATGAGAAAATATTGTGTTGTTTAAATTTATATTTTGCTAGTTTAGTAACCAAAATATAATATTATTTTACCAAGTGCTAGAATTTAGGGTGTCCTATCTAAATAAATATAGGAATACTAGATGAAGCCTGCTACTCTGTTAAGTCAAAATTCGTTTATCGCGTGGGACCCACATGTTTCCCGCGAAAAAAGAATCCTATGTCCTTTCTCGGGACTTAAAGTATCTCCATACCATACAAATCGGTTCAGGGGTTTAGGCGTAAGAAAATGACACAAGAGAGACAAGTATAGTTTTCACAGAGCCAGTACTGGCTGCCAATAAGACTGGCAGCCAGTATTGGCTTGACATATGCCGCGTGTGAACAGTTTGGCCTGGCTTGAAAAACTTCACACGCGGCATATACTCTAATATTGGCAGCCAGTACTGGCTC
The DNA here is from genome assembly GCA_963422495.1 of Polyommatus iphigenia. Classification (NCBI taxonomy): domain Eukaryota; kingdom Metazoa; phylum Arthropoda; class Insecta; order Lepidoptera; family Lycaenidae; genus Polyommatus; species Polyommatus iphigenia. The sequence continues at coordinate 27,448,800 of OY730181.1, read as the reverse complement.
TGTGAAAAGTATACTACACACTTTCGCATTTATATTATAAGTCTAGGTCATTGATTCCCAAAGTGGTCCAGGTGGACCCCATGGGGTCTACGGGAGCCCGATAGGGGTCAACGCTTGCGTGGAAAAATGGGGGTCCACGAGTCGTTAAGGGGGGTCTATAAAAATTAGGTGACCCGATTTGACTTCTCCTATGAATATAGGCAGATATTATAGGAATAGCTGATTAAATATTACTTTACTACTACTACAGATTTAGAAATAAGTGAAAGTGTAGTAATTTTTTTGTTAAATAGCTACAAAACAAGAAAATATTTGCTTTTGACTGGGGGGGGGGGGGTAGCCGTGGGTTCCACCAGATCCAGCAAAATGTAAAAAGTGGTCTGAGAAAAAAAAGTTTGGGAACCTCTGGTCTAGGTTTATTAGACATTTGAAACCTGAGTTAAATTATTATTGTGGACAAAATATTACTGATTTTTATGCTGTTACGTGATAATTTTATTATTAATATTATAATTTTTAACAATTCTCTTTTGTTTCAGATGTTGTATCCCTCAAGGATCTAATCATCCATTTTATTGTAAGAATAAAACATAAAAACCCATTCTGTTTATAATTTTATCCCTAATTCATTAAAATATAAGTGTATAAAATGACCAATTTGCCTACATTATATTTGAAATATCGACACCGGAAATATCACTTAACGTAAGGGACATTTTGGCGAAAATATGTTATATTGGATTCAGAATTTCGAGCTCTATCGTTTGGCATACTTGAAATTCTTCTATCGTTGTCCCTTACAGTACACATTTTTTAAAATCTAGACAGGTTTTTTCCTAAAAAAATTAATTTAACGGACGTAAATATTTTTACGTGTTAAAAAAAATAACGTAAACGCTTTTAAATACAATTCAGTCCCTTACGTTAACCTTTAGCTTAGTACAATTCCCTTAACGTGTCCTTTACGTTAAGAATTGATACATAATAGTTGTCATAGCTTCACTAAAATTTGTCCCATACCTTAGTCTTAAATATCATTTTTCAAGTAAGAAGATAATTTTTTGGCACCTATTCAAAAAGTATTATTCGAAGTTTAAAGGTACAATTCCGTGCATCGTGATCGATCGCGGCCGCGCACGACCTACGGCTGTCGTCGGTCGCTCGCACAGAGTACCTTTTTATATAGGAAAGTCGCTCGCGACCATAGTCAGCGTATGAAAATGTATGGCACCGCTTCCGAGGCCCGCGACAGACGCGCGCGGCCTACGACTGTCGTAAGCCGCGCGCGATCGTGTCTTGAAGTTAATATGTCATATTAACTTCAAGACACGGTCGCGCGCGGCCTACGACTGTCGTAGTGCAAATGAAATCGAGATGCAAGAACTGTTTTAGAGAATGAAGCAAATGATCAATAACTTGGGCCTCTCAAAAACCAAAAACATGGTCATAGACAGAAGAAACATTCTACCTTTGACTGGCGCGCTAAAATTGGAAGTGGTTAGCAAATTCGTCTTTAAACTTAATGAAAACAGAATTTATGAACAATGGCTCCTGTGAACCAAATATACGTAGAAGAATTGGGATAACTAAAAGCGCCATGTCTCAAATGCATAAAACCTGGCCTGACAGGAAGATTTCGTTAAAAACCAGGAGGAAACTTGTGCACATGCTCATATTCTTCATCTGTCTTTAGGGATTCGAGAGATGGGCTCTGAAGTCTGCAGACCGCAGACGTATCTACGCCGTCGAAGGTGCTGGAGGAAAATGCTCTGAATTCTATAAACTGCTTTCAGAACCAACTCATCCATTCTGGCTAAACTAAACAAAAACAAGGCTCTCTACCATCTGTCTAATAACGCATCTGAATATTTCAGACACATTACCAGAAAAAAGGAGGAAACCTTGAAACCATGGTATGGCAAACTCATGATAACTGGCAAGATTGGATGGGGAAAAGACCGCGGAACCGCTGTCTCATGCGTTGGTCTGATCAAATTCGCACCACACTTGAGTCGACTGTCTACGACGCTCTTCGAGTTGCCGATAATAGAAATAGCTGGCGTAACACCATAAAAAGGAAGGTCATAGAAGGGGAAGGTCATGACTGAGCACTGGCGAAGCAGCTCTGACAGGTGCGATAAAAGAGAGCAGTAGCTCCTGATAAGGTGAAATGAGAAGCTTAATGCCAGGTCAAGAACGAACATTTAGACTTGTGGTGTGCGATCGCTAGGTCAGGTTCACAGAAAGAGGCCGCAGAGTGGAACAGGGAGGAAGATCCATCTTCCATTCGGCTCAGGATACAGATTTCACCTTGTCCACCTTGTCTTAATAGGGGCTCTGGGTGTAGATCAGAACAGTTCCGGTGCCAAGGGAAATGCTTCAGTCTGCTGAAGTTCCCTTATTTTGCTGGAAATCCTATCCCTTATGTGGTAGACCAGCCAGCCGTGGTGGGTTTATTGTGTTAGATTTTACTATATTACATCAAACTTCCTCCAAAGCATAGTTTTTTATGTCCTTTACAGTAGAATTGTGTCGCAGTTTCTTAACCCTGGATTACTAACTAACCTTCGTCGATTCGACGACGCGGTTTTAAAAAATTCGTTCTATCTTTTGAGCGCGCGATCGCACTTCTTCCATACTTCAGCTAATCTCTATCGACCCGTTGCCCTCGCGACCGACGGTAGTATTTTGTATGTGGGGGGGGCTGTAAGCGCCATACCAGCTACCATATTTCGTCGAAACGACGAGGGTTAGTATTAATATGTTCATAAATAGTAGTAGTAAAGATTTAACTTGTTGACTTGTCATGCAAACTATGATCTCAATTATAAGGCTGTTTGGGTAATAAATATGCCATATCACTTTATTAAAGTAGTATAAATAATTTAAATACAACATTTCCAATAAATAAAAAACAAAACTGTAAACATTTCATTTGATAAACACCTTTTAATCGCCTTTCTAAAATGTCGTAGTCGAAACGACGAAGGTTAGTAACAAGCGTCGGAAAATAAGGTTAGCGTTCTAGGGTTAATAAACTTCGTGCTTACTTTAATATGGCATAGTTGACATTGAAAAATTCAGTACTGTAAGGGACAAATAAGCAAATTGTTTTAATGTAAGGGACGTGCTATTTTCTAAACGCGTAAATTTACGAAAATATTTTTTATAGTTATATAGCAGACAAAATTCTAAGAAACTTTGCCATAAACACCTTTAAATTGGACTAAATGAATAAAAGTTACAGACGAATTTGTAAAAAAAAAAATGTTTTTTCGCTCTCCTGAAAAGTCGTGTTTTGTCCCTTACATTAACGTGATATTTCCGGTGTCGATATAATAAAAGCAAATAATATTGCTCTTCAAACAAAATTCAAGCAACAAAAAATTATTAAAGAATGTTTGTGTGCAAAGGCTTGTTATAAGCATAGAGAAAGGGTGTTTTCACACTGCGACGATAACGGCACGACACGATACCATAGAATAGGTAAGGGCCACCGCACATATTATACAATTTCAAGTTGGCCGACTATCGTACAAACTAAATTGCGTAGTAAACAAAATCATTGATCATACCTTGTATTTTAAAATTCGATATCGAGATAAATTTTAATGAAAAAATCCAGATAAAAAGGTGATAATAATCCATATTTCCATACTAATATTTTTTTATTATTATGTTATTCGGGGCCGTCACGATTAAGTTGTCCAATTAAATTGTGATACTACGCAAGGCCAACTTGAAATTGTATAATATGTGCGGTGGCCCTCTATTCTGTGATATCGTGTCGTGTCGTTATCGTGCAGTGCGCAAACGACCAAAATAAGGTACAATACCCGGCAATAAGGCTGCGTTTCCACTGAAGCGGAGCGGAGCTTAGCGGTGCCCGAATTGACCAATCGTACTATTCCAGCGGAATCACAGCGAAGATTTCGAGCATGGTGATTTGTCAATTCGGCACCGCTAAGCTCCGCTCCGCTTCAGTGGAAACGCAGCCTAAATATTGCACATCGACCTTTGGAAAGAGACAATCGGCTAATTTCGGTTTCATAGAGCGTTACAATGATTAAAGAAACACAGGATGCGAAGCAATTGTCTATCGTCGCTGCGCGTGCGATACCGCGTATGAGCAGTTGGTAAATACCGCGTATCTGCTTTTTGATGATTTTACAGGAGGAAGAAAAAACTGAATATCTCAGCTATTTTGACTCCTATTATCGACTGAACTTAACAGCTAGTTCTTTGTACTTTCCTTTAGTGGTTAGTAACGTAAATTTGTTCGCAATTGGCTTAGGTTTTGTGTAAAGTCACTTACGCGTTTTTGTATTAAGTAAATACAAAATAAGTAGGCTTTATATTAAAGATACGCGGTTTTGAAATCAAACAAATCAGTAAAATATTGCATTTTTTTATTAGAAAAATCTAATATTTTACATTTTTTACACTGTAACCTAGCAAAAATATGATGTGTTAATTACCAAATTAATTTTACAATATTATCTATTCTTAATTTTTAATTGATGCTCCAATTTTTCATAGATTTTCGACTTTATCTGACAGAGATCATAAAAATCATTTAAAATAAAAATAATAATGATATATTTCATAAGTAGTATGTACTTATGTAAAGTCCTGCTCTTCCACAGACCTGAAGAAAAGGACCCCCACCCGGAGCACTTCTTATCAGAGGGTTGAAGGTCAAAATGAGTCTGACGCTTAAATGTAGGGACCACAGCAGCAGCAGCTCTGTACGGTGGTTCAATATGGGCAGATTGCTTCACTAATTTCGTATTAATAAGGCGGGCACCAGCCGGGCGGCAGCTACTCTTCGCAATGTAGCGGTGAGGGTTACCAAGGAGGTGCCGTACGGTCTCCTAGGTGGCAGCTACTGCCCTAGCGGGAGATCTATCGTGGCAGCTGGTTACGAAGGTCTTCGCCAAGTTGCTCATACTCATTCCAGAGAGGACGTCGCAGCCTGCAGTGGGAGTTCCGGAGGGTTAAAAGGCAAGGATGGCAGCCTCGAGGCATACAATCGTTGGGCCATAGAGTAACGAAGATAATGAGCTATTCTCTGTTCCGGATCGGGAGTGTGGAGGCGTCATAATGCGAATCTCCAAATTTCTATGCAATTGGGGCTCCGGGTGAGGCTGGGAACCTACCCGGCTTAGCTAGTCCCGACGCCGAAGGGAACTCTACAATAATTTACCGAAGCGTTCCCTTTGGTGGTAGTCTGCTCCCTTTTGGAGAAGACCATCCGGTCGTGGAGGGAGCCCTGTGTTTGACAAACCCAGAACATCTCTCCGTATACGGCTGAAGGCAAATCGCAGGTGGTTTTAGTGGTTAGGTTTAGCACTACTAGTCGCCCATATTCCCGGGGTGCTTTAGCTTAACTGAGCTACTTCCCCAACCTGGTGATCATATTTTGTCGTGCCTGTATTGTTAAGGTGAAGTTATAATGATCACATGACGTAATCTTCCTTGATCTTCAAAGCAATGGCAATGGTGGTAAATTAATTAAAACATTCTAGCTTGAATACAATACATAATATGAAAATATTAAACAATAATTAAAATACGTAATAATAAGTTATGTGGTGCTTTATCTCAGAAAAATAGTTATTTCTAGGAACACTTACTATTTTCGATTATATTTTTCTTGCCGCTGTAGTAAATACGCGGAATTGCTTCTAACTTCCGGCCGCCTACTGTTCCGCGGTATTGTTTCGATGGCAAAATATACGTTTCTAATTGGATAATTTAAATTCTGTGAAGCCTAATATAAGCCAATATGCGTTTTGAATCGGCTGGCACAATATCTTAATTTTGCGCATTTTGCTGTTACGCGGTATTTACCAACTGCTCATACGCGGTATCGCACGCGCAGCGACGCTATGTATAGAGTTGATTACGTCAGTTCATCGAGAAATGTATAATCATATAACTATCTCCTTTTTGCCTGTGCTTTTTTACGTAAGTGAAAAAAGACAACTGTAAGTTTGAGTGTTTACCATTTTGAAATAAACATTTGCCAAAATGCCTCTTTGCGACCAAATCAATTGTCGTCCGCCATTACTAGCACACAAACTATATAGAATGCTAACGCATCTAGCCCCCAATATTGGTGGTATGCAACCTGTCAACGTACGTAAACAAACAGCATTTATTTTCAAAATTTCGACATTATTCTAGTTATTTTTGATAAAAATTGTTTTAGGAAGTGAAATGTGGAGTGCCAAAACATGCCCAAGTGCAGTATTATTGGATGCCGTACTCGAATCCGAAGAAATCAACCAGATTTGTCTTTACATCAGTAAGTTTAGTATTTTACTTCGAAACACCAGATTTTTAAATCCAGACGACCGTGTTTTCTTAAAATGATCTATTACAGAAGGTTCTATTAATTTCACTGCTTGGTTCCCTATATTTTTGATGTTTTCCGTATAAAATACGTGGTAGCAATATTGTATGAACAATAGTGATTGGCTTTATCGATAAATTTTATTTAAAGTTTTTTTTACCTAATTTCATCACTTTTAGAATGTATATTATGTGTTTATTTCTACTTTTAGATTACCTAATGATGAAGCAAAAAGAAAAGAGTGGATAAATATTATATAATATTACAGAAAATATTAACATGAACAAAAAAAGGTTATAATGTAATGAATGTAAATAAAATGTTTTTTCTTTTTGTTTTCAGGTACACATTCCAGTAAGGAAAGGATTTTTACATAAAATTCTCTACACTTATTCAGAAGTATAATTATTAATCCACCTGGAAGAGGACATGTAGCAAAAGTGCATTGTAGCAGACAGTTTGCACACAGACATAAAGGAGAACTTGATGAATGAAATGTTTAATATTTTGGGAATGTGTGTTGTGGAAGTGTTGCTGCAAATTTGCCGCAATACCACTTATATTTTATAATAATATTGTGGCAAGATTAAAATAATTATTATTGATAACCTTCTTTTATTGAAAATTTATCAGTCCAAAATGAATGTTATAAAATCTACTGTTGCATAGCTATACATAAAATACTAATAGGTAATAAATATTACTTCTGTTGCCTTTATTTATTTAGTTATTTCCAGTCCAGAATAACCAATTATGGTTATTAATGAAGAGTTAAGTGTTTTTGTTACTTTTTGTATTAATTAGTAATTACATATTATTTCAAAGTAGGTAATGATCTCAATGATTAATAATGTTATTTCTTTCATATTCATATTCTTTATTTGCTTTTTAAGTGGTGGTACATTTTGATGTTACACTTATAATCTTTCTTATGATCAACACTTTTAGTCTTGATAGAGATACATTCTTATTTCATTATTGGTCTACAAGATAAAATGTTCAGTTAACCAATATGTTCATACTTATATACTTAACTATAGCATAAAGTAAATAATTCAATACAATATTCATGTCATAATTTTACTAGCTAATAATTACATTTCAAAATATCAATTAAAAAATCCATACTTATAATAATTACAAAATATTTTATACATTGAGGAATTCTGTTAATAGCATTTGTGAATAATATTTTTTAGTTTCAGCCATTTAATCATTTCATCAATACCTATTGGACTTTAATTTTGCTGCCTAGTGCCTAATGTTGTGTTACATCATACATGTACTAAGGAATACAGATAAAAGTATTATGCTAAGGAATGTTTGATAATTGTTCTATTATTAGCTGTATTCTTGTTTTGTATTAAATTTCATTTAAAAGTATACATACTGTTATTACTGTATTCTAAAATATGTAAAATCTATTGTTGTTAATATCATGCTATTCGTTAATACTTTTATTTTTTGTCAGACTTTGTTTTCCCTAAATACTTATTTGAAAAAAGTCAATTTACAAAATAAAGAAATATTGTGAAATGTGAGATTTTCATTTATTTAAAGCCAAACTATAATAAAAAATACAACAACTAGGTATTACTTTACAAAATTTAATAAGTTTATAAAGTAAAGTTTTATATTAGATGGATCATGGAAGTATGTACTTAAGACTAATGTTTCTTTGAATTATTCTTTGATTTTAATGTGTCTCCAATATAATTAATTATGTAACAACAAACAGAACATGCATATAACATATTGCCTATGCATAATATTTACTTACTTTATTCGTTTTTCGTTTTAAATCTATAAATATCAATGTTGTTACTTTGTTAATCATTAACAATTGATAGCTGTATTCTGTTTTGTATTCCTATTATATTACATAAATATAAATGTGGGTTTCAGAACCAAAAACAAAATGACATACAAATTATTAAAGGGTTTTTATTGTATTCTCACTAAAATATGTTTTGTTAGTACCTAATTAATAAATAGCAGTATTATATATTATTGTCAGGTAAGTATAAGTATAATATTATAAAATGTCAATTTACATAATAAAGAAATGAAGTGCAAAGTGAGTTTTTTATTTATTTAGGTAAACCCCAAACTATAGGTAATACATAATATATATAAATGACAACTTTTATTATAATTTTAATATGACAAAGTAGACCGTAAGTATAGTTCACACATCTATTTTAACACAAAGTTATTAATTATAAAATGATTCTAACCAATATTTTAACACTAACAAATATTTGTAATAACTAATAAGACAAGTCAAATATTGTTGATTTAGCAAATCAATAATTCAAACAATAATCAAGGTTTTAAAATTATGTCAAGTCAGTCAAGGTGTGACGAGTGGCGACGCGAGCTCGTTTTTTAGCTAGTTTAGAAAAGTATCGATATCGATATTTTTTCATCATCTCTAGTAAAATCCGCCATTGCTAGCCCCCAACTTTTAAACGCGGGCGCGTTCCTTTTGTGGTCATTTCGTGTCCTCTTGTTTCTTTGGTCATTGGAGCGTTATCTTTGTAGCACACACCTATTTGACATCATGTCAGTCGTTGTTCAAAATTGAATAGAGTGCAGTCGCGTCCAGTTCAAAATATATATCTAGAGTTGTTAACACCCCTAAATTTGCTACAGCTGTAATTTTCCAAAAGAATTAAAATATACGTAAACATAATTTGAACACGCTTTTTTATTTTATTTTACCCGAACCTAAAGCCATAACTTATAGAAAATTTGGTGTATTTTATACAAAGAATAATAAAATTGTCAAAAGAAGCAAATCAAATAATTAAGCTTAAAACAAACCTACGCGTCAGTGACAGGGGACGCGGTACGCGAATCGGGAGCGTCTGGAACGCGAAACTTGGCGTGCACACCTGCGCGACTACTAATATCATGATCATAGAGAAAAATAATACATCGGGCAATTTGATTCATGACACAATCTATCAAAACGTAAACAAATCAAGAAATCGTAAACTAAAGAGTAGTACAAAATAATATAAAAAAGGTTTTAAAAAAGAAGTCTAGTTATGTAAACTTCAAAACACGCGTCTGACAACTTGACGCGCACGTTCCGCTTGCCGACGCGAACATTTCGCGTCGCGGTCGTGCAGGTGTGCACAGCGCCATAAGATTACATGGGCAGCGTCCGCCGCGCGGTAGACGCTACCGCTTCGCAGTCGCTTTGGTCGCGTAGGTTTGCGCTAAGCTTTATGGTTTTTTTAACAGCTCCTAATACCTATACAGGGTGTAATAAGACCACTTCCGATAACTTTGGGGTATGATTATACTACATTTTCTGATTACGAAAATGTATTTTTTTTATTTTATTTTTTTTAATTTTAATTTTTATTTTTTTTTATAATTAATACCTTTTAAACATGATAATAAACCACATAGAAAAATAATTTAAAATATTTTTTTTAATTTTATTATTTTTACTCCATTTTGCAATAGGCAGCGCGCGGTCAACGTTCTCGTGTGTACGAAGTACCTACGAACTCGAGAACGTTGACCGCGCAATCAGCTGTTAGCACTTAGCTCCGGGCTCCGGCCTACGCACGCGTCGAAAGGTCGTATGCGACGAATGAAGATACACTACGACAGAACACACAGAAACCCTAATGTATGTGGTGTCTTTTCAATTTTAAACCCATGAAGGTCGCCATGACGTGGAACTTAGAACTCTCACCTCTGACCTCTTATCTAAGTTACTTGCAGTGTTAAAAGTTTAATGGTAACTCGTAGAAAACTGTAAGCAACTGTCTGTGCACAACTTGCTACAGTATGGCAAACTTAGAAGTTTGCCATACTGTTGTACTTGTAACTAGTCTAAGATTATTAGACTACATAGTTACAAAAATTTAATCGTAACTAAATAACGAAACCAATGCGGATGAACTGTCTATCCGCAATCGTCACTTATCAATCGAAATTACAGATGATACACGAAAAAACCTCATACATAAAACTGGCAATTAACTTACGTGAAAAATGTTGAGTGTGTTCTTACTTCTTTATGCATTTTGAAAATAGTCCTTAATACCAAGCAATAAGACCAGTGACCACCAACAACGTCAAAAACACTTCTCGTTTTTGACGTTGTTCGAATCGAAACGAAATCTATCACACGGCACACCACAAAGTATTTTAACACAACTGAAATAATAATCAATTAACACAATAACTACGAGTACTACCACGTTTTGATACTTGAAGTAATTGTTAAATAATCAAACTTATCTCTAACAACAACCTATTACCTCAATGCCTAAATGGCTACTAAATTAGAAAAATCTATTTTAATTTTTAAAATAACGTTTATCGGCTTTCGGTGAAGACGTCAAAGGACACCGACACCTGCCGACACGGGCGGCGGCTTGCTTTGTCCTTTGATGCGGACCCGACAAAGCGCCGCCGCTCTGCCTAGCACAACGCACGTGTCGCTAATCCATTTCAAGGACAATCTAAGTGTTGTACCCTATTTAAAATTCAAAACTTTTTATTTCAGTCGATATTTAAATTACCATTAAGTAATAAAAATTATAACTATTATTTAGTAGATGTAATCTCATTTTTAAAATGAACTCTATTAAGAGGTTATAAATTCAGAAAATTTTATCGGGATACATAGTCAAGTTGCATTCGATAATTTCGATACCTACATTACCGTGATAAAGTGATTGTTATACTATGGTACGCGTTATGCGTTATACGTATGCGCATATACGCGTTTACGCATGTATTAATTAATTAATAATATAAATATAAAAATAGTTAAGTTTATCTTTTCTTTTTTTTTAATAATAGGAAAATAAAACAATTTAATTTCTAAATTCATAATTTATTTCATTAAGAGTTTTTCTTTACGTAAATAATATTAAAATAATTAAACATCAAACATTTAAATAAATCATTTACTTATATTATTTATACAACAAGTACCTAAATTAATAGAAAATATCAGTAAAGCACAATACTTATCTTATTTCTCTAGTTGCTCCAGTCTCTCGACACAAACTAAACTTATTCACTATTGACTCTCTTTTTTATACCATCCAAACGGATATTAACAGTTGACAATCTTAATACTTAATAATAATTACAGAATTAATAAAATATTTCCGGTATATTACCGGAAGTATTTTATTCCGGAAGTATTTTAAACAATACTATAAAAATTAGTAAATACATCGGTAAAATATAACAAATATTCTATAATCTATAATAATACATTAAATAAGTACAAGTACATTAAATAAGTTACTAAAATAATAATTAACTTTAATAAAACATTAATCAGACTAGCGGAAATATTTTATACCGGAAGTATTTTAACAATTTGTAAAACCTGTTAGAAAAATAAAGCAACCTAGTAAAATAATGTCATTTTAGATTTATCATTAATTAATTATGACATCAAATATTAGAATACCTAATTGAAATGATTATTTTTATATTTACATTTTAACATTTGAATATTTCTAATTCTAAATAAATTATTTCAGCTAAGGTTTTAAAAATACGGTTTTAGTACATAATTATGTATTTATTATATATTATATTATTATTAATTATTTAACACATGCAATGAAAATACTTTAATAATACCTATTTAATTTTAAATAACTTTTAATTATTATTGTCGCTATTCTTAACATTGAGTAGGTATTTGTTTTTTTTAGTTTGACTGTAATCAATACTTACTCGTATGTAAAACAATTAATAACGATTTATCGATAAAAAATTATCGATAACTCAAAATATGCAGAGGGATACATCCCTATTATTTAACAAAGTTTTTTCTTTAATTTTATTTAGTCTGCTGTAAACACGCGCCGCGCTGGTGTACTGTGAAGTTTTTGTTTAAGTTTTGTAATTTTACGGATGTTCTGGTCTTATTGCTTGTTTTGTGACATTCTTAACTATTTTTTCACGTGATACGTCCGAAGAATGTGCGATGAAATGTGAATGAACTTTTAATACTCGTAAACCTTTATGGAACGAGGGTGAACATCGTCGTCGATAGACGATAGTGCGGTTTAAACAGTGCAGTAAAAAGTGTTTTTAAAAGAATTGGAATGTCTCCTGTTTACTTTTGTTTCGTGTTTAAAAACTCTGCAATCTACATTGAGTTAGATGGAGCACAGCTCGAACTGCATTTCATAAAAGCAGACAGCTGATCACAGGTCAGTGAACATGTTATCAAGTATTTTTTTCCATAGTAACTGTGTATTGTATTTTTACAACCTGATTCGGATGTGAATTATGATTACTTTTCCTTTTTGGCCGGAAGTAAAAACTGAGTATTTTTGAGTAATAAACCTAAGAAACGGTAATTAATAAATTCTAACATTTTATTAAATCGTGAAAACAATTGTAATTTAATAATCATTACAATATTGGTGGTTTATTCACTACCTACGGGCTAGGACCTAGGGCACACCACGATCAGCTGTTTTGTCTAGCGCAGGGCCGCGCGCGCGGGACTTGGCGCGGGCGGCGCGGGGGGCTGGCGCAGCTCGGGGCCGGCGGGGCTCCACTGGCGCGCGATATTATCGCGCATTTACATCAGTATTATACATTGCGTGTTGGAAATTTTGACTATTTTAAAAACTGGCGATTTAAAGAAAATTACTTGCACCAATGGATATATCTCATGCCCTATAATAACCCCACGAAGTTATCGGAAGCGGTCTTTTGACACCTGTATACCGGACTTTTTGTATTTCGTGCGTAGAGATAACGCTCTACAAAACCGAAATTAGCGGACTGTCACTTTCCAAAGGTTGATGTGCAATATTTATCGCCGGGTACTGTAATTGATTTTAAATAGAATTAAATGACAGCACGCCTTGGGGAAAATAGGCTGACAGACAGGCTGCTTCTTTGCATACTTTTTGTAATTTTTATTTGTGTTATGTATTTTTTATTTTGTTTTAAAGATACATTTTTCTCAATATTTTTGGTTAAAGTTGGCCCCATGCGAGTTTCTTACCCCATGTTACTTTCCGAAGCGGTGGTAGGCACCAGTGGTAACGACGTCGGAAAATATTTGTAAAAAAATATTCTGAATTTTAAAAACATTTGAGTTTTTATAATAAAAGAAGAAATAAAATCGGCGAGTGTCAGCGTGCGAAAAGTCAGTGTCACAGGCTACATGGACAAATTCTCATCAATCTGATCCATCAATCTGATTGACGGAATATTGATGGTTATAAAAAGTTCATATTAAAAATATGATCAATCCATCAATCCGAGTCGTACATGATCAAATTTTCGTCAATCCGTACCGGATTGATGGATCGGATTGATGAAAAATTGACCGTGTAGCCGCTGACAGTGGGACAGGCGCACGACGGGTTCCGTACCGATAGAGCAGAAATAGGCCAAAAATTGTGTTTTTTGTATGTGCGCTCCCCTTAAATTTTTATTTTAATGTTAGTAATTATTAAAGTACGCATAATATAATTAGTCATTTTTGAAAATTTCAAGTGCCTACCTGTTTCCATTATTGATAACGAGCAAAAAAATCCAAAAAAATCATGTTTCTTGTATGGGAGCCCCCTTGGATATTAATTTTATTTTGTTTTTAGTATTTGTTGTTATAGCGGCAACAGATATTATACTTGCACAATCTGTGAAAATTTTAGAAGTCTAGCTAGGTATAGCGGTTCTTGAGATTCAACCTGGAGACACACAGACAACAAAGTCTTAGTAATAGGGTCCCGTTTTTACTCTTTGGGTACGGAACCCTTAAAAAGATACAAAGCCTAAACTTAACTTGTGTGAAGTACCATCCTTAAAAATCCTTCCTATCCTTAAACAATTTAGTTGCAGCCCGCGACGACAGCAAAACCAGAAAGTGTTTGTGGTCCGTATCAAAAAGTTGAGTACCACTTTCAAGTTCCAGGTTATAATATTATACACGCCAATGCCATGTCATGTGGGTATCTGTCTGTCTGTTACCTCTTCACGCTTGAACTGATTGAATAAAATTTCGTGTAGAGATACTTTGAAAGACGGGAAAGGAACGATAGCTTTTGTTGATAATGTCACAGAATATATTATATTAGTTGTACCAAATAATGTACGGGTGTGAATTAGCAATGTTTAAAAACGTGAAAATTATTTTAAATATATTATATTCTGACTAAAGCAGCGCCATCTATTGGAACGTTCTGCAATTATATTTTAAATAATTTAAACGGACAGCGCCATCTATTATAAAAAGTTTAAATTAATTATTTAGCACCATCTATTGTTCAAAAGTTAAAAAATATTTAAACTTTACTCAATAGATGGCGCTGCATCTTATTTAAATATTTTTTAAATTATTTTTCATGGAGTCACTTCACATGGCTATTTGTATTTGCTATTGGCTATTTGTTGTATTTGGCAAAATTATTGACGAATACACAAACAAGCAAATATAGGCAAATACGGATGGATGTCAAATACTTACCAAACTTTTACTTGATTTTCTTTACTTGCCTATTTGACTCCTTTGATGTGCGTCAAAAACCGACAAAGGTACGGTATTGCTCATATTTGTCAAATAGGCAAATAAGGCCAATATTTGTCAAACATACCCTGTACACATGGTGATTGTTTGGCGAATACATCAAATACGCAAATACAAATAGCCATGTGAAGTGCCTCCATCAAGTATTTTAAAACTTTTTTATGCTCATTCAGACCCATACCAATGGTGTGTTTCAAAGTTCTCTAAAAGTACGAAATATTAGTAAATTTTTATTAAGTATAGTAGTTCAGAAAATATTTTGAGTAACACAGCGCCATCTGTAAGGACATTCTGAAAATCTTATTAATTAATCCTCAAGGACTTTTTTAGAATTTTAAACTCTTGCTCAATAGATGGCGCTGCAACTAATATATAATTTATTCTACATGGCGCTGTCCTTGAGGACAGTAAGATTTTCAGAATGTCTTAACAGATGGCGCTGTGTTACTCAAAATATTTTCTAAAATATAATAAAAATTTACTAATTTATTTCGTACTTTTAGAGAACTTTGAAACACGGGAAACGATACGGATAGTTTTTATTGCCATTGGTACGGGTCTGAATGAGCATAAAAAAGTTGTAAAATACTTGAAAAATAATTTGAAAACAATATTTTGTGTTGCATCGCTATCGATTGAAAAAGTTTAAATAAAATCTTTACTCAATAGATGGCACTGCAACCAATTTTATTTAAAATTTGAACTTTTCCCCTGTCCGTTGAATTATTTTACTATTTTCAGAACGTACTTATAGATGGCGCAATAATTAAATTAAAATAAACAGCTGTAATCAAAGTTTGTTCATCGTTAAAACTTAAAAAATGTTTTTTTATATCTGCCGTAAAATTATGCCGCATCGTCATAATACAAAATTTAATTCACAAAATTTTATTTCTTCAATAAATTCTCGTTTTGATGTCAATAAAATAAATTTTTAGTTGTATTTTTTTTTCTCAATTTGCTCATTTTATATGTCAAGTTTGTTGTTATTTTTCTTACAGAATATTTTTTTTAGGTCTTAATCATGGACCTACAGAAAAAAGGCGGACTGAGTCCCACCATACACAAAACTGTTTTTTTTTTATGAAATAAGGGGGCAAACGGGCAAACGGGTCACCTGATGGAAAGCAACTTCCGTCGCCCATGGACACTCGCAGCATCAGAAGAGCTGCAGGCGCGTTGCCGGCCTTTTAAGAGGGAATAGGGTAATAGGGTAGGGAAGGGAAGGGAAGGGAATAGGGGAGGGTAGGGAAGGGAATAGGGTAGGGGATTGGGCCTCCGGTAAACTCACTCACTCGGCGAAACACAGCGCAAGCGCTGTTTCACGCCGGTTTTCTGTGAGAACGTGGTATTTTTCCGGTCGAGCCGACTCATTCGTGCCGAAGCATGGCTCTCCCACGTATGAAATGTCCTTCAGAGTCGGCCAGCTGACTGTATGTACACGGTCCGCAGTCCGCACGCACACAACGTTCATGGTCTTAAATCTTAATCATGTCGTATCACTTGAGTCGATTTTCTATCGTAATTTATTTTTTTTAACTAGAAAGACCTTCTAATACTATTAGCCATTAAACTAACAACAAAACCGAATTGACATTAAAGGGGTACGAAGATTTTGACCGACCTACTTGTCCGCCATTTTGTTTCTTTTTTAATCGCGTTCACGAATAATTCTTTGAAAAATGGATAGCTAACATCAATACAAACAAAAAATAATCTTGGACAAAACCGCGTAAAGTGTCACATTTCGAAGATATGAGCTGCCAAAGTTTTACCATTGGAAATAAATATTTAAGATATTGCAACTCTAAGGCATGGTTATTGGTTATTCCAAGTGGTTTCTCGCCTATGAAACAGTAGCCACTCTGTAACACGCCGTCGCGTGATGACAAAGTGCAATCTAGCTCAAACAATATTTTATCAGCTACATACCTAATGAGAAACTACTACTGCAAAGTCTCAGTTTTGACGATTCAGTGCTTTTTCCGATATTTTTATTATAAAACAAAATCTACGGTACACTTCTACCTGTATAAGTTAACATACTTTACGTTGAGAAAATAAACATTATAAGTACTATGAAAATTATTAAATACATATATTTTCGAAATGTGACACTTTACGCGGTTTTGTCCAAATTATTTTTTGTTTGTATTGATGTTAGCTATCCATTTTTCAAAGAATAATCTTGGAATAACCATGCCTTAGAGTTGCAATATCTTAAATATTTATTTCCAATGGTAAAACTTCGAAATGTGACACTTTACGCGGTTTTGTCCAAGATTATTTTTTGTTTGTATTGATGTTAGCTATCCATTTTTCAAAGAATAATCTTGGAATAACCATGCCTTAGAGTTGCAATATCTTAAATATTTATTTCCAATATGTTTCCAATGGTAAAATTTTGGCAGCTCATATCTTCGAAATGTGACACATTACGCGGTTTTGTCCAAGATTATTTTTTGTTTGTATTGATGTTAGCTATCCATTTTTCAAAGATTCGTGAACGCGATTAAAAAAAAAAAACAAAATGGCGGACAGTTGGTCGGCCAGGCTCCATACAAAAATCTTCATACCCCTTTGTTTTTGTTAGGGTAAGTAATACTTAAGTGGTAGCGCGTACAATGAAAACATATACATATTTACTATCGTAGATTCCTCATTCCCAGCGCTATTACGGTAACAACCACCTAATTCCGGCTAATTTTCTTATAGAAATTGTAATCTTCGAATTACTTTAACCATACTTTAACCATGCGTTTTCCTCGTGTTTTGGCTTTTTTAGGGCGGCCGTTCATTGCGATCAAACGACCATACGATCATCGAGTAGAAAGCCAATTTCATTTAAAAAAAACCGGCCAAGTGCGTGTCGTGCCACGCGCAATATAGGGTTCCGTAGTACCGCTAGTTTTTTTTATAATTTTTGTATGGTCAATGAATGTACATTTGGGCCATTCCGCTACAGAGAAAATTAACGAGAATTTTTAAAATGTGTTATTAGTTATTAGTTACATTTTTCAATTGGAATATACGTAAGAAGAGGTGTATTTACTAACAAAACAACTTTTATCGGTAAAAAATGGAATTCGAATAATTTAGAGCGTTTTTAAGCATTATCATCTAAGGGACGCGATGTTTTTTCCCATATTTTTTAATTAAAATACCATATATTTCAAATTAATGTTTAGTTGTAGTATAGTTATACAGCAATACGTTGAAATTTTTTGTATAAATTACACTATTCAACCATTTTTAGTGATTTAGACGATTAATTTTGTCAGGCCAATAAACAACTGAAAATTAAAAAAAACTACAATTTCGTGCAGTTTTATTACAAATTACTAGTATGATTATATATTCCATATCGAAAATTTTAAAATTTGTTAGAGAATTACGATTTAATTCACCTTTAAGAGATTAGAAAATTTTGATGTTGCACCCGCGATCCTAGAAATGGTTAATAATTTCTAGTACTTATTACTATAATTACTTTTATCTTGTTACATAGTTTCTTTGTTTTATGCTCTTTTGAAATATAGGCAAGTTATTTTGTAAAAGTTTCGCAATACCCAGTACTCACATATGAACTCATCACAGTTCTTAATGGAGGTTCAAATTGGTTGCACCCGCGATGGCACTTCAGACCTGTTTGTGGCCCTTCATACATTTGATGAAGGTTTTCATTTATAAATCATTGTTAAACTAGTTAAAATGTATCCCTTCACGGGATATTTTATTAATAAATATGCTTCATTTTGCCTGTAGGAAGCTTTAAGTGTGTCAAACTGTTGCACCCGCGATAATGGAATCGCCCATTTATAAGGTGTTTTACACTACTATATTATCATCTCAGTTACGTTCAAAGGATTTTGAACGAAAAGTTCCTTTGTACTTCTACGAATACATTTTTAATGTTGATCGACTATTACTCAATAACTTATGAAGTCTTCTTAGCCATGATAGTTTTCCTTTTAAATTTAGCATATTTCCAGTAGGAAATATGCAAAATTTATACACCCGTGAATTTTTTCAAATTTCCAGAAGCAACCGTTTAGTTAGCTGGTAGAAGGGGGGGGACACTGGACTCTAACGACTTTAAAACCACTTTAAAACTTAATATTTCACAAATGGATCCCTAAATCGGAAAATGATCTTTGAATACTCACAATATTTTAAAAACCTATCCACACACGGTGGGGTGGACGCGAAAAAAAAAAAAATTCACCCCCGCATTGGTGTGTAGGGGAGGTACCGTAAAATTTTTTTTTGTAAAGATTTTATATACCATTTTGTCGGCATCATTAAGATGTACATTCATGCCGAATCATAGCTTTGTAGGCCTTAATATAGTCTCTGAGCAAAACCGCGGACAGACAGACGGACGGACAGACCGAAACTATAAGGGTTCCTTGTTGACTACGGAACCCTAAAAGCAGAATTCTTCTATCGCAATTTCTTTAAATTCAGTTATCGCAAGAACAGTACATTTTTTTTCGGGATAAAAACAATCCTAAATTCTAGGGGCTGAAATTGTAAAAGTTTAAGTTGCCTTCAAACTTACTTTCAGGTCAGGAGCTATACTTTGTGCAGGGAAACGGGCCAGCCATCCCAGCCGCCCTAGCCCGCCCTGGCTTGCACCGGCCCGTCCTGGCCTGCCCTGGCCTGCCCCAGCCGTGACACACAGACCCACTTATGTATCGATCACAATACAGTGTGTTACTCATTGATGAAACGAGTCCGCAACTAGTCGATACGTTCAGATAGCAATGAATGACGCGTTACATAAATGACTTACTTCAATGATTTGTAGAAGAGACATCAAAATCCTAGTCAAAGGCTATTAAGACTGACCTCATTTGTTTGAAAGAGAAAAATTACGATGTATGTAAACAAAGATTTTCAGAAACACGCCAGAAAGGTTCTTATATACTGTAATCATTTTAACTACAGTGTTTAGTACATTACATATCGGTGGCCCCAACGAATAAACGTGCAAGAGCTCTTACCCAAAATTTTTTTTTTTGATTTTTCGTTTACATGGACTATGATACACCTATGTAATTTTTTTTTGAATTTTTTTGACTTAAAATAACGATTTTATAGCAATCTAAACCTTTATTGTACGGAAAAAATAATAACATATATCACATTAATAATAATAATAATAAATTTTATTTTTCAGACTACATTTGGCCCAATTGTTAGTAACACTTTGATTCTTAAAAGCTAATGTTAGTATTTTAAAAATTATAAATAACGATTTAATTTAACAAAATAGTCGCTAACTACTAGAATAATATTATGAAGTTATCAACTATTTTGCTAGTCCATGTGACACAGCTCCACATCGATTAATATAAGGACAGTCCAATCGTTCTGCAAACATTCTCAGTATGCTGTTGGTACTGCCCCTCACCCGTCGCACCAAGGATGCGCATCTTTTTCGCATGGTTGCATAAAAACAGTCTACACGTGCCTCAGCGAACATCCCTGACGCGCTGCAGCGCCAAGGCAGCCCCAACAACACCCTGAACGCGTTATTGAATTGGACACGAAGAGTGCTATACGATTTTTGGGTGTAATTGGCCCACAGGCTACCCGTATAAAAGGAGGTGCAATAAGCCCTGAATAAGGCCACTTTGACATTATGTGAACTACGCGCAAACCGACGAGCGAGCATGTTTGCCCTCACCGATAGCGCTCTCCGTTCCCTCTCAATATCAGAGTCATCCTTAAGGTCAGGTGTCAAGTAGTGTCCCAAGTATTTAAATTTATAAACCCTTTCTAGGAGACTTTTGTTAATATATACAGATGGGACACTGGGTGGACACCTGCCTCCTACTCCAAAAACCATGACCTGGCTCTTCTTTACATTATAGATCAGGCCATGGGTATTTGCATAGGACTCACAAATGGATATTAGCTTTCTTATGCCACATACAGATGCGCTAAGTAGCACCATGTCGTCTGCGTAGCTGATGTTATTTACGCAGACGCCGTCTATATGACAGCCGACCCTGGTGCCACTGAGCTCACGTATCAAATCATTGACGTAGATATTGAACAGGGTTGGTGACGTCAGCCCACCCTGTCTCATGCCACATTCGAGACCAAATGCGCGAGACAAAGCGCCCTGCCATCGCACACTATTGACTTGATTATTATACCAATATTTTAAGATGTTTATAAGTTCTATTGGTAGGCCAAGTTTATGGAGCTTCTGCCATAAGATATTATAACAAACGAGGTCAAATGCTCGGGAAAGGTCAAGGAAGCAGGCGATGACAGGTGTTCCTCTCTTTACATAATAAGAGACAGTGCTCTTAAGGCACAGCACAGCGCTTTCAGTCGATAGACCCGGTTTAAAACCAAATTGGTTATCATGTTGCTTCACATAAGCATTTAACTGCGCATTCAAAACACTATCAAATATTTTAGAGATTACAGTCGCTAGCGAAATGGGCATGTAATTGTTTTTATCACTGATGTCACCAGTTTTACATTTAACTACAGGTACCACTGTCGTTCTCATCATGTCACTCGGCATATAGCTATGACTCAGACAAAAATTAAATAATAAATACAGAACTCGCGGTAAGTGTGGGCCAGCAAACTGCAAGTGCTCGATACTGAGACCGTCATGACCAGGTGATTTGCCTCTTATCATAGACCTTACAATATTATATATATTACTTGTTTTTATTTTGATCATCCTGGTCATATCGGTTTCAGCATCCAGCACGCAGTCTGAGCTTTCTAGCGGAGATTTAACTGAAAAATTGTCTACAAACGCGTTCGCAATTTGTTCGTGACTAGTTAACCCTCCGATGCTCACTGGGACGCCCGGCTTTGGCTGCAACTTATTCGTTTGCTTCCAAAAGGAACGAAAGTCGTTTCTTTTATGATGTGATGCCAGAATATCCATTTTTATTTGATCAGCGTGGTTTTGACACCATTTTAAGCGCGATTTAAAGATTCTTCTAGCATCACTCATTTCTTGATAGTAGCAGTCGGACGAAGGTTTCCCTTGGGCTACCCACTGAGAAAACTTCTGCCGAACTTCTCTGTGGGCATCAGATACATATTTATTCCATCCAGGCACTGCTCGTTTTACAAATTTCTTATTTGCATAACTTATCACGGCAGATTCTTTTAAAATAATTACAATTTTATCATAGAACTTATCTATAATAATTCTATGTTTCGGATCACTACACATCTTGTCACAACACGCCAAAAGTTCATGCGGGATATCAACTTGTCTTAACTGACTATGACATTCCTGTCTATAGATTTTTATTTGCTCGGGGCTTCGTTCACCCCACACTACCTGGTTATGTTCTTTAGAGCTCTGTACAGCTGGTGTTATAGGTACAATATCTATTTTGCATTGAATTATTAATGGGTAGTGATCCGACCACATTACATCGTATTTAACATACGCATTTTTAACCGAGTGAGCGGCTGCCCCTGTTACCACGCAGTGGTCTAGCCACCGCTTGGAGCCGTTAGCGTCACTCACAAAAGTGTGTGTATCGGAGAAGGGATTTAACATTTCAATATCAGCACACATCCATTTCATGTCACTACAAAATGACATTAGCTCGTCATAAAACTGTTCGAATGGGTGAGCATTAAAATCTCCGAGTATATAGGCACAGTCTACACTATAATTGTCTATAATTGCACTTACCGAGCACATAATGTCCGTGAACTCCGTTAAATTAGCAGTTGTATCCGTGGGCATGTATACACTCACCACTAATATAGATTTTTCTTTTAAAATAATCTTTACAGCACAAATGCGTGGATTATTACACTTAACAACACTAACATTGGGAAATAGTTTACGTCTCCATAGCAACGCAACGCCGCCGTAGGGCCGACCTCGTAGAATACCATTTGATATGTCCACAGCTGATTCTCCTGTACACCCAAAATCATCACTCACGGTATCCAGATATGATAACTCTTCGGGCAGCAGTCAGGTTTCCTGAAGCGCTATTATATCCGCCGTTTTTGTCAGGTCTCGATAAAACATGCGCTTATTGCAGATTATTTGTATAATTGAGTTCACCAGAATAAACGTGTTAAAACAATCTGGCGCTCGTGTCTATCTTTTCCTTTGGGTTATATCTCTTGCACGATTATTCGTGTAAAAATGCAAGCGACTTCCATCACTAATGTCTCATTGCAGATGGCAAAACTTTGAATATAATAATCACAGCTATTCTATTATCTTTTACTAACTTCTCTTGTCTTTTCTGCTTTTGTAAAGGTTATTCGAAGAGCTATTGTAAAGTTTATCACAAGAGCTGCTGGTGAGTTGCCGGTCTTTTTAAGAGAGAATACGCTCTCTCCTTGAAGGTTTGCAGGTCGTATAGGTCCGGAAATACTACTGGTGACAGTTCATTCCAAATTTTACAGTGCTCGGCAGAAAGTTACGCGAAAATAGCACGATGGAAGACTGCTACTCATCAAGGTTATGAGGATGGTATATTTTTAACGTGGAACGATGGCGAAAAGTTGCAGGAGGTATGATTCCGAACAATTCCTCAGAGCACTCCCCGTGATACAACCGATTGAGGATGCAGAGTGACAGTGGCGAAGGCTCCATAGAACACGATTCCTACCGGCTTACCTTGGCCAATTTTAATATATACATTTTTTATTATTAATAATTATAGCTTACCCCGCTTCCTACAATTTCATAAAAATAATTCGCCATGTATTTAAAATCACGCAAACGCACACATACCCGTTTTTACGATCGCACTCAGAACGCGTACGTACTGCCGGGGAACTCGCTCAAAACATCGGGAATCCAAACATTTGAAATGTATGAAATTCACGCACACATACACATTACTACTACATGCAAACGACTCGTCGATATTGTCGAACAACAAGCCGATCCCACATAGCCTACCTAGTCTTTATTTGTCATGTGTTAAGGTTTAGTTTCGCATGTTTCGCTTTAAAAGATTTCGTCCAATCACAACAGAGCTAATTGCAACGGCCGACCGGCGCGTGCTGTCATTTCAATTCACAACAATTATATTACGCGTTCATTTGCACTCATTTTGTACTGTAATATGCAAAATTTTGTTTATTAAGTTAGTGGGCTAGCTTGATTGTAATATTATATAGTTTAAAAGAATCGAAAGTAGTGAAATTTTACTTGCCAAGTGTTGTGTTGTGTTTTTGTTTGTTACATCGTAAAGGTTGGTTTGTTTTACTTACTTTGTAATTTGTCGTGACACGGTTAGGTGAGAAATGGCAGCATTAGTACAAATTGACTGTTGTCTTACGGATTACCTATTATATTTTATAATAATATTAAATAACGACGACAGACGACAAATAACAAAATTAAACATTTAGGTACGTATTTCTGCTGATATTTCTTTGCTACTAGCTTTTGCCCGCGATTTCGTCTGCGTGGACTTCAGACAGGTAGCCTATGTTCCTTTCCATGTTTGACATGGGATGCATGCAAAATTTCATCTAAATCCAGTTTTTGCATGATTGAGTAACAAACATCTACACTGGCAAGTCAGGATTCACTTATTTTTGGTGTGTGAGTGTGAGTGACGTGTGCTTAAAACGGCTTTTTTTAAAGCCACTTTTATCATACTCGACATGCACTGTTCATATAATACCAGTGATGTCATGTATGGTGAAGGTGGTGAATACTAACAACACTAACACTGCATGCAACGCACACAATGCAAGCAAAGCACCCTAGTAGTTATGGAAAAGGTAAACTAACACACTTAATACAGGTATGTAATTTATTGCACGTTTTTTTTACAAGAATTGAAATTTTGCTTATTCACGAGTTAGCCGTTTTTTGGTCCGGCTTTACCTTTATTTTTTTTCACCCCACGCCACTGCAGAGTGAAACTATTTACATCTCAGCGTAATTCCAAGACACAAGGGGTCCAGCCCGTTTGAAACATTATGGCAGTCAACAATTCGAGCGGACCTTCGTTGGATACGATCCAAAGGGATTTGTTGGTATTTTGGGGTCCCTGCCCAGATATGAGAACAGTATTCCATATGAGGCCGAACCTGCATCTTGTAGAGTTGCAGGCATTGGTCCAGACTGAAATACTGTCTCGTCCTGTTAAGAACAGAATCAGAAAAGTATCGTCTACCCCATTCAGAGACTTTCTCCTGTGAATTCTCTATTTTAGACACAAGTTCGTTTCGACTCTCGATGACATTTAGTCGAGAAATATGGTGGAAGCCGGTAGATAGGGCATCACCTGTACTATCATCCGCATAGCAATAAATGCCATTGGAATGTAACATGTCATTACTCATTGATGCCAAAAAACTTGTGACCTATTTGTATAAATTCTCGGGAAGCCCATATTATGATGGAAGCTTTGATAATAGCGCTTTGAGCCAAACCCGACCAAAGGCCTTCGCAATGTTCAAACTAACAGCCAATGCCTCTCCTCTCCACACAATCACCTGAGCCCAACGATGAGTTTGGTACGCCAAGAGATAACCAGCCAAGCGACCCGTACTGTTTGTCGTGTTATCGCTTTGTAATGACTGGCCGCCCAAGTATCGAAAGAGCTGATGAATGCATTCCATTATCTTCGAGATGACGGAGGTTTTAGCAATTGGTCTGTAGTTGGAAGGATTTGAGCGGTCACCTTTTTTTTGGGGATCGAGTACACTAAGCCTGTCTTCTAAGAAGTCGGGACAATGCTAGAAGAGTAGGAGAACCAAAAACGACGCGTTAAGACCGGAGCCAACTCTGGAGCACACTTTTTCAACACAATAGGAGGGATTCCGTCAGGCCCACTCGACTTTTGGATATCAAGGGCACGCAGGGCTATTCACACTGAGCGCTGATGTAACCTAATATCCGACATGATGCCCCTGCGTCGTGGTATGGTCAGCGGTTTTTATCCCAAGGTCATCAAGATTCAAGGGTCGAGTTTGACGCAAGATGCTTACCCAGAAGATTGTCTCTGTATTTTGCGTCGTGGGCCAACGATCCATTTCTTACGTGTAGGGATGGTAGGATGGCTTTCAAAAACACCCTTCAATAGCTTAGGCCAGAGACCAGAATTCACGGGTTCCCAAAGGAAGGCACTCGAGTCTCTCACCAATGCTATTGACGTGCTGTTTCTTTGCCCGATTGATCTCTCTCTTGAAGGATCTATAGGCAAGGTTGTACTCCATTTTATATGTATGTTTCCACGCATAGACGCGAGGTAGGTCAATATTTATCAACAACAACAATAGGTCAACAATATTTTTTACTGAACCGTCAACAAGAAAATATTAGCTAACTAGACGTTCTACGCGGCCTCACCCGCATAAATGAGAAATTTTACGGAAACCGTATATTTTCCCGCAAAAAATAGCCTATGTTCTTTCACATCATGGTCTACTCTACGTCTGTGCCAAATAACTTAAAAATTCATTCAGTTGTTCGCGAGATAAGCGCCTTCAAATAATTTTCCTGGTTTTTTTACATTTTCCTATGTTTCTTCGCTCCTATTCGTCTTAGAGTGATAATTTATAGTCTATAGCCTTTCTCGATAAATGAACCATCTAATAACGAAAGAATTTTTCAAATAGAACCAGTAGTTCCTGAGATTGGCGCGTTCAAACAAACAAATTCTTCTACTTTATAATATTAGTATAGATTAACATTTTATACCATACACTAATAAGGTCGTTTACATGAATAACGAATCAACTTCTTAACACTAACATACGGGTTTTTATCTTTACAAACATGTAAAAGCAACAAAATATACAAGAATAAGCGTGTAAATGACCAGAGCATGGCTCAGGAGGAAAAAAATATACGTGGAATAACCATGCAACATTTCACTGCACTTGTTAAAACTTCATTTATGACACGAATAAACGTGCATTGATACAATAGTGTTAACAAGTCACATATTATTCACTTGAATAAAAATTTTATATGGTTTTTCTTAAATATGTAGTAAACCGTTAATATTTGATTTTTAATAAATATATGAGCTGAAAGATATATTTTTTTACCTTCAATTTGATTATACATTATATTTGTCTATTTATTATGTAGTCAAAGTTATTTGGTTCCAAACGTTTTTTTGTCTTCCTGAAAAGTTGTCGTTTTTCGATTGCACGTTTATTCGTTGGGGCCATCGATATAAGTTCAGTCTATCAGAACAGTGGATCAGCAGCGTGAATAGTTTTGCTATTATTATTATTATTATTTTATTTTTTATTCAATAAGGGGGTAAACGAGCAAACGGGTCACCTGATGGTAAGCAACTACAGTCGCCCATGGACACTCGCAACATCAGAAGAGCTGCAGGTGCGTTGCCGGCCTTTTAAGAGGGAATACGCTCTTTTCTTGAAGGTTTGCAGGTCGTATAGGTCCGGAAATACTGCTGGTGACAGTTCGTTCCAGAGTTTTACAGTGCGCGGCAGAAAGTTACGCGAAAAACGCACTATGGAAGACTGCCACTCATCAAGGTGATGAGGATGGTATGTTTTTCGCGTGGGACGATGGCGAAAAGTTGCAGGTGGTATGATTCCGAACAATTCCTCAGAGCACTCCCCGTGATACAACCGATAGAGAATGCAGAGTGAAGCTACATCTCGGCGTAATTCCAAGGGGTCAAAGCTGTTTGAAACACTATGGCAGTCAACAATTCGAGCGGCCCTTCGTTGGATACGATCCAGAGGGAGCAGTTGATATTTTGGCGCGCCTGTCCAGAGATGAGAACAATATTCCATATGAGGCCGAACCTGCGCCTTGTAGAGTTGTAGGCGTTGGTCCGGACTGAAGTACTATCTCGCTCTGTTAAGAACACCAAGCTTCTTCGAGGCTAATTGGGCCTTACCCTCTAGATGACATCGGAACTGGACCTCGCTCGATATGTTGACGCCAAGTATCTCAATGCTAGGGGAGATGGTTAAAGATGTGCCTCGAAACGAGGATTGGTGACTTTTAGTGGTGAACGCTCAGACTTGTGTCTTGGCGGGGTTGAATTGGACCAAGTTACGTAGAATTCATTGGAGAAGGTCTCTGAATGGGGTAGACCCCATTCAGATACCTTCTTGCTTGCTGTTGCTTTGCCCGAGTAATCTCTTTCTTGAGGGACCTAGAGGCAAGGTTGTACTCCTTTTTATATGTGCTGGTACTTAAATCCCGAGCAGACACTGCGTTGGCCCAGGATTGGTAAGCCTCCTGCTTCCAGCGAGAAGCTTTTTTGGGGGGTGAACCAAACCAGGGACGAACTCTGCCGCCAGTTGGCACTACAGAGGACGGAATGAAAAGTTCCATCCCCTGCATCACCACATCGGCAACAGAGTTGGCAGTGTTGTCGGGATCATCCGATATTAGTTCGTTTCGTGATACAGAAGTCTATGGTGTTTGTTTTTACTCGCAAAGTAAAATTAATTGGAACAAACCATACTTAGGTATCCTCTAACATGTACATAGGTTTAATATAAATGTTCGTACATTATTCAAAGTAATCAAAGGGCTATCCTCGTCAAGTGGCCACATTGTAATGTGACAGACGTCGTATCGTAGACGGCTCCGACACGTGTCGTAACTCGTATCGTGAGTTCGTGACGTGTGTATTGTATTCAGCTGTAACATAGAATAGATTTGATAAAATATGATATCATGTTAGAAATGGCGCAGATGATAATATTTTAATGATACAGAATGCAAGTACTTAATCAGTACAGTAAAAACGGAGTTGCTACTTGCTGTCAGCAGTGTCGTGATGATTATGCTGTGTAGCATGCAATAAGTTCTCTTATTAGAAAACTGCCATCTCATTTTCCTCGCGGGAACATTTTTTCGAGATAAAAAGTATCCTACGTCCTTTCCCGGCACTCAAAGTAACTAATTTCAGCAAAATCGGTTCAGCGATTAGGACGTAAAGAGATAACAGACCGACAGACACACTATAGCATATTTTATAATATTAGTATGGAAGTTTGGATTTAGCGTAATTCTGCGGTAATCATCAACCTATGATTATGGTAGTGACTGATCACATTCGATCATACGATAGTCTTTGGCAGGTATTACACGCATCAATATTATCACGATTCCGTGATAATATTGATGGTGTAATAGGCCGAATCGCAGTATCGCAGTACTATTTGTGAATCCCGTGATACTAGAATCGTGATAATATTGACCGTGTAATTTAGGCCTTTAACAACGTGACCTCAGCCACTACAGAACCCACGGTAGTGCCGGGAGTAGGTCGCAGGAGGCAGAGGGCAGGATACACACAATTTGGCTATTCTTGGCGCTGCTAACTGGATAATGACTGTTGACGATGACGCATCATGTCAAAATAAAGATCTGGAACGTTCTTTATTGTTTGTTTAGGTTTTCTATACTGTACTCGGCGAAACATGGCGGTAGCGGTCATTGACTCCCTGTCAAAAACTTGTAATTTTCTATATAAACCGCGATTGACAATGAAGTGTCAGATGTTGTCAATCGCGGCTTTGTATAGAAAATGACAAGTTTTTGACACGGAGTCAATGACCACTACCGCCATGTTTCGCCGAGTACAGTATAGCAGTAAGTATAAGGCTGGCCGCATATGCACGTTTTCCGTATTCAGAAATTCGAATGCATGAAAATTGAAAACAGTAGAAAATACGCACACGTTCGCATATTTTTATGACATAAAGGGGCAAACGAGCAAACGGGTCATCTGATGGAAAGGAACTTCCGTCGCCCATGTAGTTGCGTGTGTACGGTAAATTATACGGCTATTGCTGAACCAAAGATTTCCATTTGATTTTGATTTTGATTTGATACAGAGGAAAATGTAAAAAAACGGGGAAAATTATTTGAAAGGGCTAATATCTCACAGACTACTGGAGCAATTTGTATGTTATTTGACACGAATATATAGTAGACTACGTGAGACATGGGTTATTAATTTTAGGTTATAAAATTTCAGATTTACGCAGACGAAGCCGCGCGGAACGTCTAGTATTAATTAATATGTTTTTTGCGCCATTCATCACCATGTCTTTGGCATGCAGAAAAATGCGGCTATCAGCCTCCTTATATTAATTATAAGCCCTGTCAACAGCGTTTTCGTTGGTTAAAAATCATATTATATTCAAAAAATTTTATTTTATTTTATTTTTACTATCTTTTATCTAAATATTATTCTAAAATTGGCATTTAAACATTCGATTCAATCGAAAATGATACCAAACTCGACTATATACTTAAATCCCACGCAGTTATTGACCTCATACCTTGTTAAAGCTAAAAAAAAACCCCCTCCCCCACCTGCATGAAATATTCAGGTGGCTCCACATCGTAAACCCATCTTAGGGATATAAAGATCAATCCTACCAAAGGAAATCTTTGGTTCAGCAAAAGCCGTATTCCTCGTTTTTTTGTCTTGTACGCACACGACTAATGGACACTCGCAGCATCAGAGGAGCTATAGGTGCGCATGGCTCTCCCACGTTAAAAGATTTTAAAAACATTTTTCCGAACGTAACGAATTCACTTCAATTTTCAAGTAGCACCTTCGCACGTGAAAAAAACAAACTTGTGCCGTTAGCGCACAACATGTGCGCTAATGTCACGGAATTCTAAGTCGAAATTTCGTATGAGGAAATCGAATACGGAAAACATGCATATGCGCCCAGCCTAAGACTATTTATTTGTTTAGCTAATCAAAATCAAAGAAGTTGTAGTATAATTACCTTATTATTCATTTTTTCCAAAACTAGACCTTTCGGACGCATACTTGAAAGTACATGGCTGCTCCGGAATTATAGCTAAGAACATGCTCGATAGTGTCAATCTTCAAACAAAAAAAAAAAAAACTAAATCAAAATCGATCCACTGGGTTCTTTCGTGATCATTTGATAATAATATATCACAAATTTTAATGGGAACAAATATAATGACCACCAAAAATGCACTGATACCCTAAACTTGTTTACCAAAAAAAGATATTGAACACCAAAAAAATAAAGTCTAAAATTGCAATACTACCAGCTATTTTAGTCATGACAACACTTCAAATTGTAATCGAACACCAAATATAGTAAATGATCACCAAATATAGTAAATGATCACCAAATATAGTAAATTATCGCCAAATCCTTGTGAGAAAATCAATGCAATATTTCTGTCCAAATAAATCACTACGATTGACAAAAAATGTAAGCATATTATTAACAAAATAATCGGCCAAGTGTGAGTCGTATGGAGGGTAAAATTGAGTTTCTGTATGGGTTGATGGGTTGGGACTTGGGAGTCCCCTTTAATTTTTTTTTATATTATTATTAATTATTGAAGTAAACATATAATCAAGGCCTTTGCGAAAATATCAACGTGCCTACTGGTTGCCATTATTGATATCGAGCTAAAAAGGCCAAAAAAATCACGTTTGTTGTATGGGAGCCCCCCTTAAATAATAATTTTATTTTGTTTTTAGTACTTGTTGTTATAGCGGCAACAGACATACACAATCTGTTAAATTTTCAGAAGTCTAGCTGGAGCGGTTCTTGATATACCGCATAGAGAAAGACAGACGGACGGACAGACATCGAAGTCTCAGTAATAGAGTCCCGTTTTTAGGGCTCCGTACCCAAAGGGTACAAACGGGACTCTTTTACTAAGACTTGCTATTGCTAAATAAAAATATATTTGGTTATAATTTTACATTAAAATGCTTACATATAATGTTGGTGATCATTTACTAATTTTGTTGATCGTTTACAACTTTTGGTTTAACAATGATTTATTTGGAGTCATTTTGCATAAATAGGATAGCAAGATAATAAATATTTGGTGATCATTTTACATTAAAATGCTAGTATAATGTTGGTGATCATTTACTAATTTTGGTGATCATTTTACATTAAAATGCTAGTATAATGTTTTGTGATTTGTGATGTGATAAAGTGATTAGCAACTTGCAGTCGTTTGATGGGTTTTATATTTTGCATTCTGGTTCTCGACACTTATGAATATATACACATTATTGGAAAGTTGACCTGGTGCTGCAGCATCACCTGGTAATCAATAGGATACCCAACTCCTCACCAACTTAGAGCAGAGGTTTCGTGTTTGGGCTCATTTTAATTGCGACAACCAGTAAGAGGTAGATAGACAGGTAAATATTTGCATGCTGCTGCTGCAGCATCATCTGGATTCTATAGGAGACGAGCTCCGTATGAACCCAAAGTGGAGGTTTCATGTTTGGTCTCATATTGACGGCCTCATCCAAGAGCACATATTTTATAGATGGTATTCATTGGGATATGATCCAGTTGATAGGAATTATTCGGCACAAGTTAAAAAAGCATAAAATAAATTTAAATTAAGAAATTTAAAAAACCCCCCGCCAAAAAACTTTAAGAAGTAATTAAATAATATTTACTGACTTTAAGTTTAAATCATTCCTAAGGGTAAAGTAATATTTTAGTCCATAATTGTTGTCAAGGTGTGTCGGGGGACCGCTAATGTAGATGTTTGATTTCACATAACAATATAGTTTAAGGGTCAGTTCACAGCGACCCGAATCGAGAGAATCAACGACTATTATGGCGATACAAAATGCAAAAGTCGCTGTTGTGGTAGTTTACTTAGCGGTCCCCCGACACACCGTGACAACAATTATGGACTAAAATATTACTTTACTCTTAGGAATAATTTAAACTTAAGGTCAGTAAATATTATTTCATAACTTTTTAAAGTTTTTTGGCGGGGGTTTTTTTAAATTTCTTAATTTAATGTGTATGAAATTTAATGTCCCCATATCAAATATCCTTGTAAGTATAATGATTAATGACCATAGCTGTAAGACATAATTCGCAACGATTAGTCGTTAATACGAATTAAGATCAATAATATGTTCACTTTACTTCTTTTAAATTCCCACGATAAAACATTATGCAGATTGCGTAAAGATAAATAGCCAAGATTTGGCTTATTAATTATCGTCTGGTACTTAACTTTCTGTACAATATTGGCTTTGCGATTGACTAAAATATACTCCCCGATAAAAAGCCAGCAATTTTACAGCGCAATAAATGTTTACGCTTATTATGATGATGAAGACAATAAACCTAAATGGATCTAGATAGATACCGCATGTGTATGTACTTCGCGTGCCATTTCGCGTTCCCAAACGACGAGCAATGCTCGTCTTTCGAAAGTCTGTTCTTTAGTTTGCTATCGGAATCGAACGTCAATCGGAATTTCAAAAATGCCTATATGCCTAAAAGTGCCGTATTGAGCTGTAGAAATTCAAATAGAAACGTTGGCCTAGGTAATAGACACATTTCTTATCATCGGTACGTCACAGTAGATAGGAAAAAAGTGGCACGCTCGTTTTCATACAAATGGAGCGACATGCCGTATCTATCTAGACCTATGTCTGTGCGCTATCGTTCATAATTATTGTCTTCATAAGCGCAAACAGCTAGCCAGTGTAGAGGTATTTCTAGACCTACCTCATGTTCCTAGGTACCTATACGATCAATTCGCTAAGCGGTAAACGCAAATTGCCGTGGAGACTGCAGCTTGACCACCGCCGCGCCGGAAGTGACAATTGTGCCCCCCCCCTGTACACACTCCCCCCCCCTCGTCACCCCCCCCCCCTGTACACACTCCCCCCCCTCGTCACCCCCCCCCCCCCCTAGGAATTGCGCGATAAACGAAAAATGGCGTAGCGAACTACGAAATAGCCACATGGTAAGCCATTCTTGCGCCTGACTGAGTTAAAGATAACCCTGGATTAAAATTCAAATATTCAGTTCTTTCTTTGTATTTAGGAAATAAAGAAATTATAAAATAGGGTTACCTTAAACTCGGATTGCTATAATAGACTCCCGAAGGCTCAGGAATTAAAATTGGCTTATAATTAACTGATCACCAGATATAGTAACATTTCACAGAAAAAATAGTAAACGATCACCAAAATACAGACCACCATTTTAATGTCAAATGATAACCAAAGATTTAACATCTTAAAACCAAAAATAGTACTTAAATGATCACCAAAATACTTATTTTGGTGATCATTTAAGTACTATTTTTGGTATCATTTACTAATTTTGGTGATCATTTACTTAAATGATCACCAAAATTAGTAAATGATCAACAACATTATACTAGCATTTTAATGTAAAATGATCACCAAAATTAGTAAATGATCACCAACATTATACTAGCATTTTAATGTAAAATGATCACCAAATATTTATTATCTTGCTATCCTATTTATGCAAAATGACTCCAAATAAATCATTGTTAAACCAAAAGTAGTAAACGATCACCAAAATTAGTAAATGATCACCAACATTATATGTAAGCATTTTAATGTAAAATTATAACCAAATATATTTTTATTTAGCAATAGCAAGTCTTAGTAAAAGAGTCCCGTTTGTACCCTTTGGGTACGGAGCCCTAAAAACGGGACTCTATTACTGAGACTTCGATGTCTGTCCTATTACGAACCAGATAAACCGTGATATTTCAGCAATGAGCAGGCTGATGATGATGAACTATAGCTAAGAACACTCTCGGTCATGTCAGCTTTCAAACAAAAAAAACTAGATCAAAATCAGTCCACCCGTTTGGATGCTACGATGCCACAGACAGACAGACATACAGACAAACAGACAGACAGACCGACAGACAGACACGTCAAACTTATAACACCCCTCTTTTTGGTCGGGTGTTAAAAACATTTGACACCTAATGTTATTATTCTTTGAGACTGGTCTCTTGATATTGACCATACTATACTCGTATTGACCATACTAACAGTCGAAATGGCACTAGTTGCTACTCCGAACTTCATACTTATTATTTTGTTGATTATATAACTTTAGTGATATTTCCCAAGTACCTCCTAACAATGTGCTTCCCCGATTTCTTGAAGCCAGCCTGTCAGGCCGCGTGACGGTCATGTCCCAACTCCCAGCGTTACAATGTCACGTGGCCTATACCCACCGGGTCATAAAAATAAGGGTCAATTCAGACCGCAAAGCGACGCGTAGATGCATTTCAAATTTTGTATGGATTTGACAGAATTGCAAGATGTTTCACGCAATTGATTTCAATTCAGTACAAGAAATGCATCTACGCGTCGCGTTGCGGTCTGAATTGACTCTAATTTCGAAATAACAGATGTCATAATATAATATTATACATTCTGGTAAGGCTATAGAATCTTTAGTAAATTAACTACCTTCATAAAAAACTTAGGCAACAAGGAAATTTAAGTATGGAAACGTCACACACACACTCCGAAAGAACTGAACCGATAATGAGAATTAAGGCCATGCTACAGAAGACGGTAAAGGCTTGGCTAGAATAAAATGTACGGTTCCCACAAAAAATTGTGCGTTCAAACATCTACTAGTACTATATTATGAAGTGTTAAAATACGACTGTACTGTATCTTTACGTAAGTTTAGGTATCACGTGCATAGTGTTATCCGAAAACCCGTGTATTGTATGTTAATGTGGGAAGTGCTCGGGTGCTTTATATTTATTTTTGCACTAACTATTATTATATTATTGATGCTCTAATTATTATTCATGAGACACACTTTTCAAGAAGTCATTGTGTCATCGTGTCCAAAGTCATATAAGTCAAAAGGTTGCGAATTGCTGAATATTGCATTTAGTAATTTTCCTGCTTAAAGAATAGCAAATACTTTTGACTATGCCACTGTTAAATATAATTTAATAATAACTTATCCTACAAAATGTGCTACTAATCGAAAGGACCAACCAAGTTTGTGTAACTAGCTAGTCTCTGTAAACTGAAGGTATGTAGACTGTAGAGTGTAGAGTCAGAATTTGTAAGTTTTGACTGTGCCAGCTTGTGATTTTAAGGCCATCCCCCGAGCAAACGACCTTGACCATACATTTGACGCGTTGCCGAGATCGCTCAAAAATCCTATTTTTTTATTTATCTTGGTTCAAAATTGATCTAAAATTCAAAATTTAAAACGGGGAATATGTAGTAAACGAAATTGTCTATCTATTGTTGTGTGTTTCAAATAAACGTAATTTGTAAATACTAGGGAGATGCTGAAAGTATGCTTCAATTTTAATAAATTGGTATTACTTTGGAAGCTAATATCATGAGCATAATAAACAAAAATAGAAAATTTAAAACGGGGAAAGGAATGTTGATACGAGTATAATACTGTAGATTATTGCTGTTTATTATAACTTTGTATTTTTCAAATTATGAGTTTATAAGGATCTGAATACGGTAAATTACGGAATCTCCGTAGGGGAAGGCCCTTAACTTGAAATCTATATATTTTGAGAGCGTACTTTAAGATTATTAATATTCGTTGTACTTGCGGAGTTATTACGTAACTAATGAAGCGACAGATTGCTATCACAATGTGTATCATGTTATGTCGAGTTCGAATGATCGTTCCACATGTGCTCATGTTAAAATTGCATCTGATCACGAAATCATTAAACAGAATACTATAGAGTTTTACTGCGCAGTAAACCTCTATAGAATTCTGGGCAATTTGGAAAACTGGGGAAAAGTGAGGTTGAATACACAGCAGTGGAAATTTACTCAAACATAGGTAACCATAGGCAAGTTGTTAGAGCTAGGTCCTTTTATACCGTGACCTAGTGCTTGTGCTAAGGTCGGCGCCTTGAATAAGCAATACCTATTATATCTAGGTAATAGGTATATTAGTTTTCTGTTATACGACAATTCTTGACATACTTTGGTCACTAATATATTGTGACATAGTATAAACTTAAAATCATGTTTAATTCTTGAATCAGTGTGTTAAGTTTCTTCCTATCTTAGAAACAAGAAACTTTCCCATCTCCATCTGTTGACCGTTTCCATTTTCTGTCTTATATCTTAAAATGTCCTAGCCTTTAGAAGAAATCTTTTCCTAAACAGACATAATATGATAGGGGCGTGACAAGGCAATTCTGCTTGTCTTTCGCACTAACAATTATATTAAGTATGAAATGCAAGAGTATTTGAGAAAAACTAGTATTTTTAGATAACCTGAAACATTAATCCACTGCAAGATGACGCCCGTCCATGTTCGTTTATCACTCGGGAAGCGTACATTTTTCCGGATGAAAATTATCCTATGTTCCTTCCAGGGACTCAAAGTATCTAAATACCAAAATTTTAGCAAAATCGGTTCAGCGGTTTTAGCGTGAATAGGTAACAGACAGACAGACACACTTTCGCATTTATAGCATTAGTATGCATATAATCTCAATTAATACTTACCAACTTTATACATCACCAAACAGCAAACTTACTTACAGTTACTTGCCAAACGCCACTAAAATATGCCCACTCACGTTAAGATTTGAAATCTGATAAGGGCGAGGCTGAGGGACACATGACCTCCGCCGTGACCTCGACCTCACACCGCAAGGACGAGGTCATGTTTATGCATATCATGAGCATATTCATCACTTATTCATATTTACCTTGTCCTTCAAAGGGTTGTTTAATTAATTAATTATAATTAATAATAATTATATAATTTATACTTTATACATTAACTAGATGACGCCCGCAACTCCGTTGCGCCAAAATACGTTTATTAACCGTACATTTTTCCGGGGAAAAAAGTGTCCTACGTCCTTTTCCCGGGACTCAAAATATCTCCAAGCCAAATTTAAGCAAAATCGGTTCAGCGGTTTGGGCGTGAAGAGGTAACAGACAGACAGACACAATTTCGCATTTATAATATTAGTAAAAACAATGTTTTTTTTCTTTCTACCTGGATTATGTGACCCGAAAGTACTATACCGGCTTTCATAGGCACGTCCCTTGCATAGTTTTGTCAAGTTTCAAAAGACGAATCTCGCCTATAAAATCTGAAATAAGTGTTCATAAAATATGTTATCAACTTAAATATTTAAAAGAATACACGTATTAAAATATTTATATTCTGTAAAAGAATTATGTCTCACGAGTCTCACTTTAAATTATTATTTTAACATAAACAGCTTTATTCACGCAATTAAAAATTACACTTAAATGGTGGTAATTGATTAAACTTGATTGGTAATAATGCGAATATTATATTTATATTTACTATAAACAATCAAACTTTAAGCACTCAAGTTATTTCATACACGCACAACTCACAAGCCCCGTAAGCTCGGAGCTTTGGGCGGAAAGCTCAGTGTGTCCCACGCCGCGGTGCGCGCCGCCCGCCCTAGTACTACGTGAAATCACGTGCACTTACGTTCTTACGTGGGGGTAAGTTTACGTTCAGTTGTTGTTGTAGAACAAATTTTGACTAATATATAAATATTAAGTTTGTTGTTCAAAAATAAACTTCTTAAATTATATTACATTATTTATATTGAGAAAAGTGTCGATAAACTAGATAGAGCTGATTTTGAAATACTTCTGAACAGAGTATACTACATTTATTTGTGTATTGACAGCAATAACAATATCACTTATATCACTATTAAAGGAATTGGAGTTTAATAACAAATACAACGACAATTTGATTGAATCACTTTGTTTACAAAATTAGGAAAGTTTATTGTAGGCGGAATTCATTAATGAAAATCAATGTTATTTTACAGTTTCCAGAATGAAACCTATTTTTGTCGTGTGTTCATCATTATAGTTTAATGAGGTAACTTCATTATACAGCTCGTTAAAGAGTTTTAAAAATTCATTGATTTAATTAAGTTTAAAATAGATTTTCCAAAACTTTGCTGAATATTATTTTAATGATGAGTTTAGCTATTGCATAGCTTCTATCGCGGGATTTGGTTGCGGCGACCGAATCAAGAAATTCTATAACGAAAAAAACCTAAGACGGGGTGTGTTAGGTTTTTTTTACTCGCGTGCGGCTTTGCCAGACTTCGGCACAGTATTTGTGTGCGTGCCACTAGACGTATGCGAATTATAATTGCAAAAATGCTATGGAATAGCTTTACCGCGGCAGTCCCCGAGTACCACACGTATTTTTTGTTAGTAAACGTCGTGCCCTGAGTTTTGAAATCTTTAAATTAATCACTTGCTTTGAACTTTTTGCAACAATAAATATGCTGCACAGTATAAGAAATGTACTATTTCTGTTGAATGTATTTCCTTATCTATGTGTCTCTGCTAGGAATCTCTTTGACTATTTAATACACGGAATGAAACGCTTCGGTTCAAAAACACGAGTCTGCTTTAGATAGTAGTAGCACGAATCTTTATCGTAGTCGAAGCTAGTAAATACAGAATATAAGAGCAACACACTCAGTTTAGTTGGGATAAATATAAGAGATAATATTGTAGTTTAAACAAATACTTAAGATGGGTTAAAAACTGCGCAAGTGATTATTAATATACATATGCACAAACGCACACAGCTACACACACTTTATAATATTAGGTGTAATAAAAACTTTTACATAAACAATCAACTTCTCTAATATAATCGCGGTAATCAACAGCCGGTTTTTAGCCGTGTCTGTCTGTCTATTTGTCTATCATATGATACTTTGAATCCCGGGAAAGGACATAGAATACTTTTTATTCCGGAAAAATTTATGATGCTGCCCGATAAACAAATTTTACGCAACGAAGCGACCATCAACTAGTGGACAATTTTTTTTTTATTGTTTAACTATAAATAGTTCAGCCATTTTTTATTAAATCACGAAATTTGTGTGGGCGGCCACGACTTAGGCACGTGTCACGAAATTAATACAATAACAACATGCCCTTTCCTTCAGTGAAAATGTTAATTTTGTTGAAACATTAATATTCTATGTTTATTTTTATTTCGCAAGTGATTTACAAAATAAACAAGCTTTCGTTAAAATTTCATCAATATTTTTATTAAATTACAACAATTACAAAAGGCCGAATTTATTTATATAAAGAATTAAAAAAACAATTACAAAAGTCTCGTTTATTACTCTTCGTCTTATTTGGATAATAGGCTTTGCTAGTTTTTTTACATGTCTTTTTTCCTACACAAATACCTAGACGTGACTAGGTTATATAATATGTATAACTAGTCAATGCCCGCAACGTTGTTGCACCATAATTTGTAAATAAAATAAAAATATTATGCAAATGTATAAAGTAATAAATACTTTTTGCCATTCGGTAAATTTTCCACGATAGAAGAATTTTTCGTGTGAATATTCTGAAAAGATTTAATTGGAGTTTTCACACGTATTACCTAATAATTACACCAACATTACATAATTGTTTACCACCGCGCGAAACTCGCCAATAACTCTTACTTTTTACAGTACAGTAGAGATCGTAATAACAAAGTTACTATTAATATAAACCATACTCATATTACAAATGCGAAGTGCGTCAGGTGTCTGTTACTATTCACGCTTAATCTTATGGAGATACTTTGAGTCCCGGGAAAACTTTTTATCCCGGAATCCCGGAAAAATGTACGGTTTTCGCGTGATAAGCAAATTTCTGCACAACTTGCGGAAATCAACTAGTAATATTATAGTTTGGTGCCTCGTCTCGGGAATTACATCATATAAGCTTTTAATATTAAGAGCGTGCCATCGACAATCTATTGAATCGGATGCAAGCGGCGGACTGCGAGTATACTCTATTGTTCTTGGCATTGTTCTCTACAATTCCACTATTCCACTATAGAATTCCACTATGCGCTATCTTACCTGAGTACGCCGTGAAGTGAAGTGTGATGATTTTAACTGTCTTTCTTTATTATATATTTGTTTCTTCGTGACACTTATTTTAAATGAATAAATGACGTGTCAACAAATTCTATTATTTCTCAGTGGAAAGTCTTTAGCGTTGCTAGTACTTAGAAATTTTTAATGTTTTCCATTACTACGTAAAGTCAGAATACGATTCGATGAGTAATCAGTTATCCTGTCGGGTTGTGGAGCGGAGTCGGATTTCCGGCCTCGAGGCCTCTGCTAAATCCGATAGGTCTACTTCCTGATGGGAAATTCGGATACAGAAAACTTCAGATAATCTAGAATGTTAATTCTGAAGTAGATTCTAGGCGTAAGAGACTTGACTAGATTCCTGGAATTTCGGTAGTTTCATACCGTTTTGGTAACTTTATTTAATTTTTAATAATAATTTTAATTATTAAATTAAAATTTGGAAATTTCTTTAAAAAAAAAAATTTTTATTTATTTAGCTGTTTGTTATATTAATTAGGCTTCAAAAGTACTGAATATTTTTTTATAAAATTTAACACAAACATAAAGTAGCTTCTAGGAAATGACATGGATTATTGTATTCTGCGAAAAAAACAAATAATTAACGTGGTGTTTAACCATACCCTCACAGAGTTGCAGGCAACATCCGTACTAATATTATATAGCGAAAGTGTCTGTCTGTTACCTCTTCACACCCAAGCCGCTGAACCGATTTTGCTGTTTGGAATGGAGATATTTTGAGTTCGGTTAATGTACGGTTCTTGCGCGACAAACTAATTTTGGCACAACAGAGTTGCGGGCATCATCTAGTTAGCTATATGACACAGATGCTCATCTTTCAACTTTCATTATGTCGATAGTATTGTCCACATCTCTACATCCGGAGTACGTCGGTAGACAATGGCTGACCTTGCCCAAGGTCACTGGCTGGATAGAAGCACTCCACATACGTGACATATTGGACTATTTTTAGAAAAGGCCTACTAGAGATAGAGTCTCTATAAATATTTACGTAATCATACTATGAATATATACTTACTAAATGTATATATCAAAAAACGTGTATCGTGCAGGAATGATTCATATTTCCTTGACAATAACTAACATATTGTCTGCCCAGGATTCGAAATAACATTATACTAATCAAAATTTCTTTCGATGGCTTAAGAAGTAAGCGACACTTTAGCATTTGTAATTTTTAAATCTGAAAAATTACTGGGCCGATTTTGATAATTACAGATAAAAATATATAATTTGCTTACTGGCTACATTTCTAGCTTATTATAATATATTTTATTACTAGTAGTTGTATTACATAGTCATTATGTCAGAATCTCTGTAAGACCTGGAAGAGATGCTGAACAGCCTAAGCGATTTTTCTAGACGGGTGGGACTCGGGATGAACCTAAAGAAAACCAAAGTCATGTTTTATAAACATGTTCTCCCGAGACCTGTCGTCGTTAATGGCGCTAGTCTCGAAGTTGTGCTCTTAAGAATACGTATATCTTGGCGATACAATTCAACTAGGGTGGCACAACTTTGAGAAGGAGGCGAATAGAAGAATACGCTTAGGCTGGGCTGCATTTGGGAAGCTCCGAAATATCTTTGAATCGTCGATCCCACTATCCCTTAAGTCCAGGGTTTTTAATCAATGCATTCTACCGGTAGGTAATGACATACGGAGCTGAAACGTGGACACTCACCGGAGGACTAGTTCACAAGTTTAAGGTTGCTCAGCGTGCTATGGAAAGAGCTATGTTGGGAGTATCTCTGGTGGACAAAATTCCTAATATAGTTATTCGCCAGAGAAATAAAGTCACCGACATCGCTCATAGAATTAGCACGCTGAAGTGGAATTGGGCTGGTCATGTCAGCAGACGGGAAGACGGTAGATGGAGCAGACAAGTGTTAGAGTGGAGACCACGCTTAGGCAAACGTAGTGTAGGACGTCCCGCAGCACGGTGGACCCACGATTTGAAGAAAGTGGCTGGCAGCGGATGGATGAGGACTGCCCAAGATCATAATGGTTGGCGCTCATTGGGGGAGGCCTACGTTCAGCAGTGG
This sequence comes from Polyommatus iphigenia, assembly GCA_963422495.1. Lineage (NCBI taxonomy): Eukaryota > Metazoa > Arthropoda > Insecta > Lepidoptera > Lycaenidae > Polyommatus > Polyommatus iphigenia. The sequence continues at coordinate 27,406,128 of OY730181.1, read as the reverse complement.
ACGGCAATAGGCTGATGATGATGATGATGAGTTGTATTACGCAAACTGAGCGTAGCGATGGTGAGGTGGACTGTATGTATGAAAACGAGGATAACTTATAACTACCAAAATACACAATGTGAAGCGACAACTATAATGTTCAAGGTTCAGAGATAGACTCGATCAAAAATACATCGAAAATATAAATTGGCAATACGAAAAAATGTGACATAGAAAAGTAAACAAATATTCAAAAAACAGAACTATTGGCTCTGGTCTGTCCAGCCAGTCGCCAACACAAACAATAATATTTTGACCGTGCAATTATTATCATTCTATGCAATAAACATAAAGTGAATAAAATCACTTAATATATAAGTGCAAATAGATGTTTTTCACACTTTATAGTTTATACAATATATAATGGAAACTTCCATCTGTCTATAATTGGTTGTCGAATTTTCTTTGAGTCTAATATATTTTATTATTTCCATAAAAGGCGTCCAGGATCTTAAACTTATATTTTCTTGACGCACGCAGAAGAAAAAAGAAGATTCCAGCAAAAAGTTGTCCATGTATGATTTAACGATTTCGACTCAACATCGACACAAACAATTAAGTAACATTAAGCATAATAAAATTCAGCGATAATCGTAGTAATCACACAAAATCACACACTTGTTACACAACTCGGGGTTAATAACGAGAATATTTCTTCTTAATTACATCAAGATGTTACTAGTGAAAATTCCAGCGGACACCGTACAGTCTGCACTCTGCGATAGCTGGCCTTAGTGTAGGGTAGTGCTACGGCGTAGGGGAGAGCTACGCCAATAAAAACTAGTTAATACTAGATGTTCCGCGCGGCTTCGTCCGCGTATATTTAGGAATTCACGAAAACCATACATTTTTTCGCAAAAAACAGCCTATGTCCCTTCACGTGGTCTTTTCTTCTTGTGTACCAAAAACATAAAAATTGCTCCAGTAGTTCTTAAGATAATAAGCAATTTCATATAATTTTCCCCGTTTTTTCCACATTTTCCTCTGTTTCTTTGCTTCAGTTGATCTTAGCTTAATAATATATAGCCTTATAGCCTTTCTCTATAAATGGGCTATCTAACACTGAAATAATTTTTCAAATCGGAATTCCTGAGATTAGCGCGTTCAAACAAACTTTTCAGATTTATAATATTAGTGTAGATTTTACTATATCTTATTACCTGCGAGATAGACAATCAGACGGGATTCTCAAATTTAACACCAAGTAATAATTAAAAAGTACTTATTCCATGTGCTTCCCTTGGTACAGCTGAATTAAAGGTGTTTAATTCAGTCACTATTAGGGTCAAAATCGGACAATAGTGCCAGAGAGTATTCAATGCAAAAAATGATCTTTTCTCTTTAGAAGAGTGTATCTATTGTAGATGTATCTTCATTAATTAGTCTCTTAATTAGTATTGCATAAGTTGGCCTAAATATTTTAAGACACAAATTCTGCCGACGTTTTGCTTGCGCGAGTGTAAAATAATAAGGCGTTGCAGCACGGCTGGCAGAATATGAATCAAAATTATTTTGTACACAATTTTTACTGCTACCACACCTACATAATATCCAAATATAGGCCACGATTTTCATAAAATGGGTGCACAATTTTGAATCCCCTAAAAGTTTTATCCAAGCAAGATTAAGTGAAGATTTACAATCCGTCCTTCACCACTTCACCTTCTATTAACTCTAAAAGGAAAACATCTCACGTGGCCATGTTTTTACAAGTCTGTTTCGGTGTTTTCACACATTCGGTGACATTGTCGCGGTCGTTTCCTTTAAGGATAAATCGCAAAATACACCAAGGAGAGGAAAATTTCCCGGAAAAGCGACAAGAAGGAAGCCGTAAATAAAAGTTGTAAATGTTCTTTAGAAGGAAAATTGTGTAAAATTTTACAACAATGAGAATGCAGATCGGTATATATGAAATGATGCCAAAGACTTATCCAATAAATATTATGATGCTTTAACACCTCCATCGTAGGTATCGCAGACAAAATAGATTTTCAATTGTTATGCGGCAGCCGGCTGCTGCTTGGGGATTGATGGGTTAAAAACTAAACTGAATGTGAATAGACATAGCCGTTCAATATATAATAAAAAAGTAGTTTCCGCAATGAATACGATCCTATATTAGAGTATGATATTATTGGCGTCATTTTTTTGCAAGGTTTTTTTTACTTTTAAACATACATGATGCTATAACACTGACTTTTGGAGTCTTTGAATTAAGCCATTTTCAGTCATTCGGGCCTCTCTAGGTTTGGTTCTTGTTTATAATATTTTGGCCTAGTATATGCACTATGCTAGCCTACTACGTAGTAGCGTAGGCAATTATATAGAAACCGTCATTTTCGCCTGTCTGTCCGTCCGTGACGTGCTGTGGTGTTATTTCTTCAGCGGCCGGCCACGGTCCGCGCATTTCGCTATCGAAACACTTTTGTTATGTAGAAAGTTCTAGAGAATGTTAATATCTGCCACGCTCCCCTGGACGCGTATTTACAAAGACTATACCATTCGAGTCACGAGCCAGACTCTAATAGATGAGATTTTGTTTATGCATATTACTCGACAATACCTATTCTATCTCAGTAAAAAAATTTACTCAAGTTTTTTGCCTTGATATTTTTGAAGAAAATGCACGGACAAAACCTAGTCGAGTAGAGGCTCACATATCCTTCAATCGTGGAAGAACGAGACACAATATCCTTTCAATATTGTTATCGCGAGCACCGGTGCTCGCGCGGGGCTTGATTGGTTGTTTAATGCGAACGTGCCATACTTACTTAATTATAAGACTGACTGTTACCAACTACGTTTAAATTGTAAAAATACTAAGCTAATCGTAAATTTGATAAAAATGATTATCTGCGTTTTGTATTTTACATTAGAGGTACCTAACTACGCTAGAAAAAATATTATAGTTTTATTATTATTTGTACTCTCAACAAGAGTGTAGTGTGTACCTGTTTCTTACCTATTAAAAGTTCGTTTGTTAATTAGTATTTTTTTGTTTATTTATTTATTTTCTTTATTATACTATATTTTGTCACTTAAGTACAGAATAGAAACGAGTAATTTAATTATTTTAATATTAAAATAATAATATTTTCCATGTAACTATCCACCTACATATTTTTAAAGCTAACAATGACGATGTATTTACCATATCGGTATCAAATTGAATAGCATTTGTTGCTGCGGTGTTAGAAAGAATTTAGCTAACAAATTCTAGGCGATTTCGGTCATTTTCTGTACTATAATAGATTAGGGTTTTGTCAAGTTTTTGTCTAACAAAAGCTAAGCCAGTTTAGTTTGCGCTTTCACTCTAATGGTATAGCCTTTGTAAATTCGCCCCCTGGACAGAGAATTACTTGGAAGTATCAATCAAGTTTTATATTGACAGCAGTTGTATATGCTAAGTCAGGTCGCATGGTCAGGGTTAGATTTAACTCTCTAGTTAAATAATAAACATTATGTTTTATTTATTATTAAATACATACATAAAATACATTAAATACATACGATATTATATATACTAAATTTTACCCGCAACGCCTGCAATTGGTCTACGAAAGTTTACTTAAAGGATATGATAAGGTAAAGATAGACTGTTTAGGGTCAATTCAGACCGCAACGCGATGCTTAAGATGCATTTCTAAGTTTGTACTGAATTGACAGACTTCAATTGCGTGAGACGTCAAATCTGTCAAATCCATACTAATTTCGAAACGCATCTACACGTCGTGTTTACCGTTCTGAAACAACCCTTAGAGATCACTTTTTTTAATAATTTAATGAGAAACTTTGTCTATAGTACGTAAAATGTTCATTTTCCATACTGAACTATCCTCTGTCTTGTCACAGGACCTAAAGACTAAGATAGAAATTGGTATGTTCAGTAGCGTTACTATAGGAAGACATTAACTCATAATTATTTGCATTAATTATAACATTAATTAGAATGAATATTACACCTAATAGGAAAACACAGCAAGGTTAAAATCTCAGAATTCTAAGCACGTTAAAATTATTTTGAAATCGAAAAACTTTTCAGTTCATATCTCAAGGATATTCAAGTAAAAACACGTTGTTTCAAATGCATAAACGAACAGAAATTCGTGCGTACGTGCACAGAATCCGCCGTTTATCGCGTCATGTACCTCACTTCATTGTAATGCACAGACCATCCAGAGTTCACACTTTTTCCAACTCACGACTCTTGTTTCATCACCATTCACACGTACCGCCCTTGAGTTTTAAATTTCGAACGTAGATTAGACAGTGTTTTTAAAAAAGTAAGGCTAGGTTTTTTTTTAATTGGAGCAGAAAACGCTGGATGAAAAGTCTACGTTTTGGACAGGTTTTGTAGCCTATAAAATTAGGTAACTGTTTAATAATGTATAAGTTTAGTGCTTCGGTTATCTCCTTCATTGAGAATTGCTAGAGTTATATTATTTCTTACTTGCTTTAAGTGAGCTGACAAATTCGTGCCATCTTCAAGAAGTCCTTTTATCAGTAATGTATATATTGTATAGTTAAAACAAGTCGGCGTCAGTACATGACCAATGTGGCGACGCGTCTCACATCACCGGGGACTGCCGCGAACACAAGTGGAATATTCATGAGCACCTCAAACTCAAAATTTTTTATTCAGAATAAATTTTTGCAAATATTTTCTGAAAGTCTACATGATGCCTACCACCGGTTCCGGATGCAACCGATTCATGCGAGTAGCTAGCTTACCCACTTGTTTTTGCTTACTATATTGCCTTTAATTGACGACAAATTTGTTGCTATCATTTTGTGCCTTTCCACACTCATTGTACCAGCTGAACACTCGTGTTAGTTGTCATCATGAATTTTTCGAATTATAGTTAACTTACATATTACTTTATTAATGATATCGCTATTATAGTGAGCTTGTAGAATAGCTCAAAAAGAGCCGCGGAGTGCGCGGCTATTTTTGAGGGCGCGGAGATTTTCTTTTACTCGTAAGAGAATTAGGGGCCTCGAGAGACGGATTTGGGTTTGCCAGCGATTTGATTAATATCTAGGGAATCGAAAATGTCGTAACCTAACTGTTAAATTATGGAAGAATATTATTAGCGTTTTACAGAGATTGCAGCAACTCAACCTCAACCTTTGGTTTTCCAAAACCACTGCAACTATAACAATATGAACCAACCAATGAAGCGTGCGATTGTGTACCACATGAATTATTCACACGGATGGAAATCGCCAGATTGGCCAACCGGGGTAACGCAGGGCTGCCTCTGCAAGGTTATTAGTTAAGAATTTTGCATGTATTCTGTAGCATACATTTCGCGTAGCTGTCAGCCCTGGTACCACCAGATTGGGCAATACCCTGGTTGCTACATATACAACTGGTTAAGGAATCTGTGGTTTTACGTAGGAAAGTTTTTCCGCAGTCGGCAGCCCTGGTAACGCAACAGACACATATATCAATCAGCCTGTGTCTGCTGCGGTCCATCGGTCATCGTGGCTTTACCATATAGAGGCTGGTCTGGTTGAGTTTCTCTTGTAGCTAAGGTTGTAACTATCTTTTAAGCGATATCTAAAACCTACAGCCCATATAATATATTTTTTTTATAATATCTATGGACGCTTCACACCACGTTAGTCTGGCCCCGTGCTAAGTACCTGAAGGACTTGTGTTACAGGTACCAGGCAACGGAAATATATTTAATACTTTTATATTATACATATATTTAAGATTTTTATTATATCATACATATATTTAATACACAATACACATCCAAGACCCAGGAACATTGAAAAATTTTTGTTCCGTCGGCGAGATTCGAACCCACGACCCCCGGCTTGCGCTGCCAACGCGCCACCAACTGAGCCACAGATATTGGGATAAAAATTACTATTGTAGTAGCTAGAAGCTACACGTGCGCTAGGTTATTTCCTGCCAAAAAAGCTGTTTCCATTGGAGACTGTTTAATGGGCGAGGATAAAAGGTAATTTTAAAAATTTATTATGTTGTAAAGACTTAGTAATGAAAAATCTTACAAATAGCTGGGTCTCAATAAGCATTAAAATTCTCTCGTATTCCTTCGGGAAAATCCGCCTAAGCTTTTTAAATGAAAGGGCCTTATTAAGTAACGGCGAATTAATTGACAATGGAATATTCTGGATGATCGATGCGCAATGCAGCGGGACGCCGCGCGCATACTTAATATGCACCGATGACTTAATAGTGGCTGAATATATTACATCTTATGTAGTCAATAATGTCACTGATTAATGATCTTAGCGTTGATTTACAGTGTCAGAAGGGGGTAATAGCGTCACTGGATTCAGACTGTCCTGTCCAACATAATTAAGGCGGCTAATAAACTTCCGACGAAATAGCATAGTTGTTAGTTTCCGTCCATGTTATACTTAAAATAATCTTAAAACAATGTTATACTTAAATTAAAATAATAAAAAATAATCGGCCAAGTGCGAGTCGGACTCGCGCACGAAGGGTTCCGTACCACTTTAGAGCACAAATAAGAATAAAAAATGTGTTTTTGTATGGTAGCCCCCCTTAATTATTAATTTTATTTAAATTTTACTATGAATTATTAAAGTACAAATAAAACTGAGTATTTTATGAACATTTCAGGTGGCTACCTTTTGTCATCATTAATAACAGGCAAAAAATGATTAAAAAATCACGTTTGTTGTATGGGAGCCCCCGTTAAATATTGAATTTATTTTATTTTTAGTATTTGTTGTTTTAGCGGCAGCAGATATACATAAATAATCTGTGAAAATTTCAACTCTCTAGCTATTATATATGTCTGGAAATATCTTGAGTCCAGTGGCGTGGGGTGAAAAAAAAATAAAGGTAAAGCCGGACCAAAAAACGGCTAACTCGTGAATAAGCAAAATTTCAATTCTTGTAAAAAAACGTGCAATAAATTACATACCTGTTTTAAGTGTGTTAGTTTACCTTTTCCATAACTACTAGGGTGCTTTGCTTGCATTGTGTGCGTTGCATGCAGTGTTAGTGTTGTTAGTATTCACCACCTTCACCATACATGACATCACTGGTATTATATGAACAGTGCATGTCGAGTATGATAAAAGTGGCTTTAAAAAAAGCCGTTTTAAGCACACGTCACTCACACTCACACACCAAAAATAAGTGAATCCTGACTTGCCAGTGTAGATGTTTGTTACTCAATCATGCAAAAACTGGATTTAGATGAAATTTTGCATGCATCCCATGTCAAACATGGAAAGGAACATAGGCTACCTGTCTGAAGTCCACGCAGACGAAATCGCGGGCAAAAGCTAGTAGCAAAGAAATATAAGCAGAAATACGTACCTAAATGTTTAATTTTGTTATTTGTCGTCTGTCGTCGTTATTTAATATTCCTATTCTACAACCTGAAAAATTACCTAAGAATTATTATTTATATTCTAACATAATTCTACGGTTTTTCTTTACGAAATGTGCCAAAACATTATCATAAAAGTCGCTTTTTTGATGCAATTTTAATAATACATGTTTTTCAATTGAAATTACACCGAGATTTGACAATCTAGCCTCACTTTGGCTGTTTCGTGTATAGGTATGAATTCGCTTCAATGCCGAAAACGACCTTTCAGCGGAAGCCACCGATACAGGAAGAGTCAAAACAATTTGAGATAACATTAAAAGCTGAGGAAAAGCTTCACTCAACGCGGATTTAAAAAGATGTAAATAAAGTTCATAGATATCTAAATTATTAAATGTTGAAGTACTGTATAAAACTTTTAATTCGTTTTTTAATGCGTGAAAATCAAATATATTCGGGAATTCGGATATTAATGCAGACACACTTTCCTCGGGAAAACTACTACGGTAACTCGCGTATTTAGACTTATTGACTAAATCAAGAAAAGTTAAGTTTTGAAACGATGAATAACGGGAGTTTATTTGGCTTTTGTTGTTATCTATTATTTCAACGAATAAACGCTTGTATTGTGTTTTCAAGTCAATTTCTGTATACATCCGCCGGCGCCGTCGTGGTGGTTCACAATATTCCTGAATACTATTGAAAATAAAATCAAATTGTTTTAAAAACTCTTCTGATAACCAAGATTGAAATGCACCAATTTCTCTGATTGAGATTTCGATGTCGACTTGTTTGCTTTGAAGCAAAGCAAACAAAATGTCAGTTCTGGCAAAAATCACTGAAAAAATATGCAAAAGGAAACAAAACTGCATATCTTCTAATTTAGTTACAAACGACTCCGACATGGATATAGAATCAACATCCCACGATTGGGGATTATCTACTATATGATTAAAGGTTTCAATCATATCTAACCTGCAATTAAATATAACATTAATAATGCGCGAATGATAATGCCACCGTGTTTCGGCTACTCCAGGCATACGACGATCGGAAAACTGTTTTAAAAGATTTGACCGTTTCGACGATTTGTTGAAAAACCTGACAATTCCATTGATATGGCCGAAAAATGATTTTAATTCTGAAATATTTTCTAAAGATTTACTTAAAACCAAATTAAGAATATGAGCATAACACGGTACGAAACGCGCGAGAGGGCATTGACCCCGTACTAGTGCTTGAACGCCTCCACGTTCACCTGACATAACGGCGGCACCGTCATATGTCTGACCGATCAGTTTGTCTTTGCATCGATATTGTTCAAGAATATCGAGCAACTGAGTCGCTAATACAGTCGCAGTCCGGCTTTCGCTAACGTCGTAAAAACCTACAAATCTTTCTTCCAGACCATTTTCGGACAAATAACGAAATATAACAGACAACTGTTCTCTATGACTGACATCTGGGGTTTCGTCAATCATAACTGAAACGAATTTGGCATGGCTAATCTCACGTCTAATCTCATCTAAAATTACCGCCGCGGTGCATTGTATAAGATCATTTTGAATGTCTCCCGATAGACCGGTAAACACGGAGTGTAAAGTAGATGAGCATTGTTCAAGATGGGAGTCTATAACGCTATCGTACTTACTTAAATAAAATAATGTTTCTATATAATTGCCACGATTGTCTGAATTAACATTTTCACTATGCCCGCGGAAAGATAACTCCTGTTTTCCAAGAAGAACAATAGTGTCTGTTAAACGTTTCATTAAGTTTCGATTACGTTCCACTTTTCGATTATGGGATTCATAATTATTTCCGAGAAATGTTTCTATTCTACTATTTCCAAAATTGTGTAATAATATACAACTGCGTAAATGTTTTTCGGTTTGAGTATGTTTCCTAGCCGAATTGGTCAAATTATTGATGTCTGAGAAACCCGTTTTATTCCAAGCACTATTTGTATCGGAAAACAGCAAACATGGAAAACAAAATAACTTATTTAATTTGCAACTGCCCGCTATCCAATTATATTTATCATACACTGAACTGTGAAAATGTTTGAAAAACCCATCCTTACGCCTATAATCAATTTTCATATCGGGACGCGCCCGTCCTTGTTTAATGATATGTTTTTTATTTTCGAACGATTGTTTTGAGAACGAATTTAAGTCATTTCATAGGTAATCCGTAAGACAACAGTCAATTTGTACTAATGCTGCCATTTCTCACCTAACCGTGTCACGACAAATTACAAAGTAAGTAAAACAAACCAACCTTTACGATGTAACAAACAAAAACACAACACAACACTTGGCAAGTAAAATTTCACTACTTTCGATTCTTTTAAACTATATAATATTACAATCAAGCTAGCCCACTAACTTAATAAACAAAATTTTGCATATTACAATAATAACAGTACAAAATGAGTGCAAATGAGCGCGTAATATAATTGTTTAAGTGAATTGAAATGACAGCACGCGCCGGTCGGCCGCTGCAATTAGCTCTGTTGTGATTGGACGAAATCTTTTAAAGCGAAACATGCGAAACTAAACCTTAACACATGACAAATAAAGACTAGGTAGGCTATGTGGGATCGGCTTGTTGTTCGACAATATCGACGAGTCGTTTGCATGTAGTAGTAATGTGTATGTGTGCGTGAATTTCATACATTTCAAATGTTTGGATTCCCGATGTTTTGAGCGAGTTCCCCGGCCACCGCGCGGCCGCCGCACACTATGGAGCAGTACGTACGCGTCCTGAGTGCGATCGTAAAAACGGGTATGTGTGCGTTTGCGTGATTTTAAATACATGGCGAATTATTTTTATGAAATTATAGGAAGCGGGGTAAGCTATAATTATTAATAATAAAAAATGTATATATTAAAATTGGCCAAGGTAAGCCGGTAGGAATCGTGTTCTATGGAGGCTTCGCCACTGCTTGAGTCACAGCCTGGAGACAGACGGACAGACGGACAGACATCGAAGTCTCAGTAATAGGGTCCCCTTTGGGTATGGAACCCTAAAAAACATCTTTATTAAACAAATTAGGGACAAAGCACAGCAAGAGTTAATAAAAAGTCAGAAGAGATAATAATTCAACATTACACACTACATTCAGCTTAGCAAACATAAAGTTATATACTGGGTTATGGATATGCCAATGCCATGATATACTTTTTGTATCTCTACATTTTCCTGGATTATTAACCTGCGGGTTAACAGCCTACACTCTTTACCAACATAAAAATTATATGCCATATAATATGATACTTACCTGGTGATAAAATACTGTCATGTGAAAAAGCCATATAGCGTGTGTGACCCGACAAGGCCAAAGGTCGTGCTATGATGTGCAGGTATCATACAGCGATTTCTGTGAAACTGAGCAACAGTATATTGCTGCTTATTAACAGCATAATAGTGTTATCGCTGTGGTCACTCTACTACAGGGGCTTCGTGCGTGACACTTGACTTGGAGATTGTAAGTTCGATTTCTGCGCTGGAAAAAAATTGTTTCATAACTTTGTTAAGACTATGCAGACTGATCAACTTATTTTCTCACAAGATGAAAAATAATGATGAAAATATATCCTGCGCTTGTCGTTTCGATTCATCTATCCCACCGGGTTACAAGAGTAAAAGAAGAGAGAGTCATCTTTCAGTACTGTGCACACATTTGGGTTGCACCCTTTTGTGAAACTGGCCTAACATCAATAAAACCATCCACTATTACTGAAATCTACTAGGCACTATTATCATTATTGACCAAATCAAATACAATAAATGCTCATCAAAGCAAAAGGGCTTAACCAAGTTTGATTTGTGAATCATTAGAAGGTCAAATCAATTGTAGTATCAAATGATCTCCGGTTCATAAGGTCACATAACTTCCCCCCTCCCCCCTCCTCTCAGCTGGTGTGGAGGTCAGGGACGAGTAGCCGTGACCTTACCGTGATCATGACGTGACGTTGACGTGACGTCTCGGACTAATTGTGACGAGTTATTAGTTCGTCGGTACCAATTATGGCGATAACATGGTAATGGTGATTGAATTAGAATGGGCGCATCATCATCATCATCATCTTTCCAAATTAATAAATAAGACATTCAGAATGTAAAGGTCTGCGCCTGACTGTCTTTCTGTCTGTTACCTTTTCACGCTTAAACCACTGACCCGGTATTGGTAAATTTTGATATGGAGACTTTGATTACCAGGAAAGAATATTAACATTCGTGATAAAATTCACGGTTTGGGTTTCTAACACACTCTCTCCCTTTTTTTTTATTAAATAAGGGGGCAAACGAGCAAACGGGTCTCCTGATGGTAAGCAACTACCATCGCCCATGGACACTCGCAACATCAGAAGAGTTGCAGGTGCGTTGCCGGCCTTTTAAGAGTGAATACGCTCTTTTCTTGAAGGTTTGCAGGTCGTATAGGTCCGGAAATACCGCTGGTGACAGTTCGTTCCAGAGTTTTACAGTGCGCGGCAGAAAGTTACGCGAAAAACGCACTGTGGAAGACTGCCACTCATCAAGGTGATGAGGATGGTATGTTTTTCGCGTGGGACGATGGCGAAAAGTTGCAGGTGGTATGATTCCGAACAATTCCTCAGAGCACTCCCCGTGATACAACCGATAGAGGATGCAGAGTGAAGCTACATTTCGGCGTAATTCCAAGGGGTCCAAGCTCTCTCCCTCTCTCTCTCTCTCTAACTCTCTCTCTAACTCTGTCTCTAACTCTGTCTCTAACTCTGTCGACTGTCTCTCTATCCAACGGCCGGAATATACAGTATTATTTTAAAGTCAGTCACAGTCAGTGATCGCGTGCGTGTCTTCAGCAGTCGCGCGGAATTAGCAACAGCAACATTTACTGCTGCACTGAGCGCTTACAAGCTGCGAATTGCTGTAGACCTAGAAAACTACGAGATAAACCAATCCATTTCATCTACTCAAGTGTAAAGATTTGGGCTAATGATATCAATTTAAATTCCAAGTAGCAAAATAGGTTTATTCAATCGAACTATAGTGCCGAAACCTACATAGATATTTTTGATGAATTTTGGAATGACGCGTATATTATCTTATACCTATAGTTTAAATTAATAATTAATTGTTGATAGTCATGGTGATTGTGACGTAGTAAAGAGTAAAGATATTACATTACAAGAGTAGCCGATGGGTTAGCGAGATAGTATATTGTTGGATGTATGGATGAATATTTACCCCTCCATCCATAGAATGCTATCTTGCTAGCAGCTTATTTCAGCGTCGTATCTGTCCGCACGTGCGTCTGCGTCGTAAACTCGTAAAGCTCGGCATGCGCCATGATTTTCCTCCATAAACTTATTTATACCAAGCGGAAGTTGTTTATTACGGGAACGGCACCGAGTTTATTCTGCTGGTTATATCCGAAGTTCGGAAATGCAAGCAGGAGTAAAGTAACGTTCAAAATACATACAACGTACATAAAATCGTTTCTTTACTTACCCAGTCATGCGAATAAGAGGAAATCTAAGATTTTGTCGTGCAAAACGGCTAGTAATACCCTTTCAAATCAAGTAAGCAAAATCTATTATCTTTAAAATATTTGTCTAGAAATCAAAGACCTTAGAAACAGAGACGTAGAACCATTTTTTGACAAAATCTTTTTACCTTGACATGGCATTAATTCTGATATATGGCAGAAAGATTTCTTAATATATTCAACACTATGTAGCTCTGGGTAATGTAAGAACAATCTTAAATCCATCTACAATATTAAAGATTTATTCATGCATTCAGTATAGCTCAAGTTTTTATCTCGCTACATTCCGGGCTAGGTATGAGAGGAACTGTCCTTATTAAAGGTCACTTAATTTAATTATTATTATTGATTCAGCCCCGTTTATCACTATATCAGTCTAGACTGATATAGTCTATGCTAGCATAAGGTATGTCAGGATAAGAATTTTCTTGTGATTGGAATCCTCTATCCTGAAGGGTTTCCAAAGGAACCAAGTACATAAATTAATTAATTTTATGGACCAATTGGGCATGATTCTCCGCGTCAATACTCCTATGTTGCTGACATTGTCGTTTTTTAAAATAGCCTAAACTACTATCAATTTTCATTAAAAATTATTTAATTACTTTTTGGGCATCATATTAATTTTCGGACCACTAGTTTTAGTCTAGGGAGTCTATTAAAAGCGAAAGAACTGACAAATAAAATATCTTTCCTCTTTAGTCTTTGTAATACTATTATTTGAAGTAAGGACCATGCGCTTCCTATTTCCCTATAAATAAGGAAAATCATTAGGATAGTTTTGAAATTTGTTTACGTTAATAAAATATACAGTTATTGTTTTATTTGCCATGGCGTAAGTACAATTTCATGTTAGCACAGAATCAAAATAATCTAGACAATATAATGCTGTGTACAACATTATGTATTAGTGGTGCTATTTAACCTTAATACACAATATCATAAAATGAGAAATCACGCTCGTGTTAAAAACATCGCACCAAGAGCAGCGCGGCCGCAAAATTATCGGCTAATCAGCATGCAGTTAGTTTTGGTGGAATGTGTACAAAACACGTTACATTACCACTCTATAAATAGGTATGTGTTTGAAATGTATCGTTATATTATAGAGTAAAGACTATAGTGCAGTACGTTACAATGTAAAGTCGATTACATATTTTATGGACGCAGGTTACAGAAATAGCACAGGTATTATGCAAGTTTTTAGGCCGTAAACACACCGACAGCATACAAGCATCTGTAATGGAGCCTTATATAAATCTTTAAATATTTTATAAATAGATTGTTAACTAGCAAATAAGACCTCAAGGTACGACGCGACGCAACCCAATGGACTACACAGTGTTTTGTCCTTATCTATTGACTATTAAGCGTCTTTTCAGACGTCAAAAAACATGTAACTATTTTGATTGGTCAAGGGGTAAGCAAAAAGCGACGTCGTATATAACTGTAGAGTTACTTAGCCGCTATTTTTTAAAATAATCTTGCCCAAAACGGATACAAGTTTTACGCGTCTGCGTCTCAGATGTATTTGCTCTCTTATGTTATCACGACCTTTTGCGTCAGACAGATTAGGGTGATGTATTAAATATAGTCTACAGTATATTATTAAAACTGTGCTACTTGAACTACATCTGACATTGAACTAAGGTTAAGTCTACACCTGTTGCGGTAGCCCGCAGGCCGCAGTAACTCTACACGTTTGAGACTATTTCCTTACCTCGCGTTTCCTGCCGGTATAGCTCCTAATACAATCAGCGTTTCTTCAATTTCTTGTAACACAATCCACTGTTCAGGCTGCATTGTTCTAATCTGTATTATCCTAATTGACTACGTAAAAAAAAACTGGTGTCCCGCCGCAAGAATTGACCTCAAGACTTTCTTTTGGTCTGGACACAATACCACGGAGACGGGGTTATACAGAGAGAGACTTTATATGAGGGTTATAACGAAATTGTACATTTTGTACTCTGTGGCTGCATTTCATTACGCCATGTCAATATTTCGACCGCCTCCTCAGCCCGCCGCCCGCCTCTCGCAGTGATTAATTCAGCAGCATCATCAGCGTGTGGCCATAGTTTTATATTATAATAAGATGACGCCCGCAACTCCGTTGCGCCTAAATCGTTTATCGCGCGGGAACCGTACATTTTTCCGGGATAAAAAGTATCCTATGTCTTTTCCCGGGACTCAAAGTATCTCCATGCCAAATTTCTGCAAAATCGGTTCAGCGGTTTGGGCGTGAAGAGGTAACAGACAGACAGACACACTTTCGCATTTATAATATTAAGTATGGATAGCTGTTCCGGCAACGTTGTTTTGCCATATAAAGTATTTCGCCCATGTTATTTTATTGAAGTGACTAAATAAGTATTGGCAACGTCCATCGCTATCCCGTTGCACAAACAATGGTCGCCGTCAGTCTCGTGTTGTAATAATGCAATAAATAAATATTCAACAAATTCACTTATCAATGTAAAAGCAGATGTTGTCCGATTCTCAACCCTAGCCGATATGCTAGCTAAGATTCACGAAAATCGGTCGAGCCGTTTAAAAGGAGTTCAATTACGCACACCGTGACACGAGAATTTTATAAAATATTAGATTTATTATCATTGTAAAGTTTGATCCTTGAATGTCAGATTATTAGGTACACCACAACTTATAATATAATATGCTGCGAGGGATGGAAATGAACGATTAGAAATCAATAGTTGCTATATTGCAAAATAACGTTTTCTTTAATCATTGGTCCAAGCAGGAGCAATTGCAAACTACGTCCTTGTAACGATACCATATCGAATGTACGTTGGTTGGAGCCGTAATCTTCATAGAATTCTCTTTCGTTACGAACGTAAATAGCTATCTATATTGCTAATCCATACAACCATATTGTTTTGACGACGCACGTCATATCGTCGTCATATCATACATAATGCATACAGGGCTCGATACAGCGCCTAATTGAGAATGTCCCGTCTTCCACGAACAAAGGTCCACCACTTAGCGTGGTGCAAAGTGGACAATAAAGTGCGCGAAATCAGCCGTTTGTTGTGTGTTGATTTACATTGGTACAGTAGATGGTACTTGACGCTGGACTTACCTGCAGATGATGCTAACTTTAAAGGTTTCTTAGGACAGGCCTTAAATAAGTCATCAACGTCAAGTCATCAATTTCAAGCTTAAAATTTCAAAATAGCATCAAAATAACACATTGGATTTAATGCTTTTAGCATCGACTATCCGGTATGAAATGTAATAACCTTAAATCTAACGAACAAATACCTACAAAAAAAATATCCATAGCCGAACATATAACTTCCTCCTTTTTTCGAAGTCGGTTAAAAATGAACACAGTTTAACATTGATACAGTTGCAGTGAGTTTGCACCCAGCACTGTACCTCTAATCTGTTTATGCTATCTGCTGTACCAATCTAAATCAGCACTTTGGATAAAGAACTGTTGTGTGTGATGAATCAGTGCAAGAAATGTTTTATTTTAACAATATAGCAGTAAAAATATATCGTATATAAATCCTCCTAAGCAGTCGGAATAAAATTTCAGTCCCTAAATATTTTCGTGGTAATCCCTGAATTTTCACCTCTACCCTTCGCAAGCGGGTTACAAGGGCGAGGGTAGTAGGTAGGTAGAGGTTAGTAGTAGTTGAACACTGGAATGGCACTACTAACCCAGTTTTGTTGTATTGATTAATATGTAGCAGTAGATACGCCATCTTTGAAAAACTATAAACTTTTGTTTCCTGGTTTTTCAATTCGGAAATGTTTTAACAGCAACTTAACGTGCAGAAGGGATCTATAGTTATTACCTAGGTCAAAAGTAGGCCATGCCCTTCTAGAACAAGGCCTTGTGGGCTATTTGTACTGAACTTTATCAAAACCAGCCGAGTAGTTTCAAAGCCTTTTTGATGCAAAAACAAAAAAAGCATTTTTTCTCATTAATGTTTATTTATTTATTCTTTATGTACATTTTTTTAAACTAGCTTAATATAGACAATACATTAATAGAGTACATAGGTGTGCTTATCTCTAGGAGAGATCTCTGCCAGCAGACCTACCACAAGACATTGAGAAATGTAGAGACGTTACAGATAGTACACAAGAGAATAATTAAAACTTAATGAAACTAAACATGCACTAAAAATAAGTTACTTACATAAAATAGCATCATACATACAATTAATATTTATAAAGATATTATATCTATTGATATATATAATAATATAAAATATTACATATTTTACGACTAAACTATATTTTAATATAAATAATTATATAACATTAATAAATAAACCTACATAGACTAATTATATATTATTTATGTTCATAGATGACATAAAGTGACTCTTCAATCTTGTTTTGAAGATGTTAAAATATGCAAATCTCGCCGACTGCGGATAGGAAGCCACTGCAACTTGCTACGAAACTCGGATATATGGTCGAATTTGCGCAATGTTATTGGTATTTGGTATAAAAGTAGTAGGTACTACTTACAATAAGCTAAGGAGGTTTCTAAAGTAATCCAAACATCGAAACTCGATGGTCATTATGCGCAAACCAGTAGAGACTGGAGACGCTATAAAGGTGCTAATTTCTAAAACAGTGTCACGAGATTTCACGTACGATTTTATAATGTCCTCTCTCCCCTTATGCCTTCCCCTCTTTAGAATGCTACATGCTTAGTATTCTATAGTGAAATGTTTCTATGAAAGAATTTTTGTTTATTTTGTACTGCTGCAAACCGCCAAAGATAGAGATAGGTGGAAAGAAATTGACCAAACATATAAACCATTAATAATAATGATTGAACAGTAAGTAACTAAGTAATACATAATTATTACATAACACATAGGGAACTTTGTGATGATGGATGTTTTTAACTCTTCGCAAAGTATTGGACGAAAAATACTGTTTTAAACATTAGACACTTATTATACTATACCATGGTTTTCTTATACTATAATCTAAATGACCACGGAGAAAAACTATATTATGATGTAGATTGTGATTTTATTATATTTATTTTATTGTAGGAAGGTAACGTTTAATAATTTTAGTAGTTTTCAACCTATTATATACAATGGATAAGTGCTAAAACACGCCATTGTGTCTAGTTGAGACTTCGATCACGAAGTGACATGGTCATGGTCATTGATCATGGACCTGTCATGTGATCATTTTAAGAAAGTTTTAGAATCTACAAATGTTATATAGTCTAGATTCCCAAACTTATTTTGTCTACCGCCCACTTTAAGAACAAATTATATTTTAGCGCCCCCGTTGTTTCAATTTAAAATGCATCCTGATGAAATAAATCACCCCAAGCCTCTACACAACGCCCCCATTTTTTTCTAAGTCCCGCATCGCCCCCCTTCAGACCTTCAGCGCCCACAAGGGGGCGTAATCGCCCACTTTGGGAAAGGCTGGTCTAGATCCTATTTAAAGAGTAGTCTCGTCATGTCAATTGGCCATAATTCAACTAGATACTGCTCACGATTTCGTGGGCTCTAAGAAGAATCTTGCGAGAACCGTACATTTTACTACGATGTAAAGCAGACTACGTCCTTCTACTTAGTTTACTCTATGACTGTAATACAACAAGCAAAATTTTATCAAAATCGACCTAGTAGCGCTTATAATATTCTCACAAACAAACAATTGTTTTCTCTCATTAGTATAGAAGTCTAAACAAAGTTCTGAGACAGATCCTTATATTGTATGACGTACTTACTGTCTATCTACTGTCTATCTGTCTGTCTGTCTGTTGGAACCTTCGTGTGATATGTCATTCCGTTCCCGATATTCTGAAGGAACAGTCTTATTGTTCTTTGGAATATAGGTTAATAGTCAACGCTTTGAAGACAATATAATACAGCCTAAAATGACGTTTATTTTGTAATTAAATCATATTAATATTCACAATTAAAATTATAATCTTTTGTTAACTTTATAGTGGAAACTTTTCTCTTCGTTGAACATGTTAATAATAATTGTAGAGTCAGCTATTTTGTAACTATTTCCATTTTTTAGTTTCGAACTGGTTTTGCCGTGTAAGAAACTTTATATTTTTTATTAGAATTCATAAAATATTTTTGAATTGACTCAACATAGTATAAAAATATTATAAAATGTAATGTAACTTTAGAATTGACTTGTTTAGAGAATTTAGAATTCTGTACTGGTCATTGACTTTTTTGCGAACTATAATCCAATTTTTTTATCATCATGATCGTTATCAAATGGAGTGTAGATAATATTATTATTAAATGAATTCGGCAATAGTGTACTCGACCCTATTGTCTTATCTATCGATAATGTTATAATAGGGCTTCTATACTTCTAATAATATATAAAATTCTCGTATCACAGTGTTTGTGCGCGAACTCTTTCAAAACGGCTCAATCGATTTTAAAGATATTTTGTATCATGTATATTCGTTAGACCTGAGAATAGGTTTTTGTCTACTTTTTTATTGATACTAGAAATAATTGAAATGGCAAAACAACATTTGCCGGGTCAGCTAGTATAATATTTTAAATGCAAAAGTCTCTATCACCTCTTCACATATAAACCTCTGAATCAATATCTATACAATTTGGTATAGATATACTTTGAGTCTCGAAAAAAGGACATAGTATACTTTTGCGGGCGTAATTTAGTTGTAATATAATTATTATGTTTAAAACTAACTATTTTGAAAATGAACAAAATATCTTTGTTTGATATGGGAAAGAGCGGAGTCAACACAGGTTTTACCCAAAAGAGGATCCCATCAGCCACTTGTAAAATAAGCGTTAAAGTTATTGGATAAATCCTTTTCATTAATATCATTTTCATTGCCAAGTATAGAGAAAACATTTTATTTGTAGCTGAATGTATAACCGTCTCTTTTAAATGTTGCCATATTAAAAATACAAATACAAAGCGATAAAGGTAGAGTATGAGAATCAGGGTCCCAGAATGTAAAAAAATGTAATTTGAATTCAGAAGAAATTTTATCTAAAGAAGCGTTTACCTATGTATAGATAAGTTTTAAGTAATTCTAGTGAAATATCCATATTCGTACAAAGAATTAGTATTAAGGTAAGCAAAATAATTTAATAGGAATTTTCGTAAATCATAAAATGTTGTAAGAGCCTAACTATGTACGAAATATTTAAAATAATGAAATTAAGTATTAATTCTCCACATTAACATACCGCGAGAGACGATGCAGTGTCAAGGCCAATGGAAAACTCCTTTATAGTTAAACTAATGTTATAAATGCGAAAGTCTATCTGTTTGTATGTCTTTTACGTCTTCATGCTTGTTGATACTTCCTTCCCTCGTACATTACGAATTATGATAATATAATATTGCCTTCTTCGAAATCCAGCTTAAATTAAAATCACTGGTCGAACAATTTTACAAAGCATTTTCAATCAAAAATCCCAATTATTACTTTGCTAACAAGCTTAAAAGCTTTGCCTTCAATATATTGGTTTTGAAGTGAAAACTTTTTTGAGTGTGTAGTAAAAAAATATTAATTGGCCTATGTTGTCGCATTATACATTAGAAGTAAGAGGCCTACAGTTATAGATTTGTTATACTCTGATATTATACAAAATATTCAAACTTTATTAATTAAAATGATATTATGTGCAAAAATGTAGAGTTCGACGCGATCTAAACCACATACATATTTTGTTTGAATTAATAATAATTTATCCACGTACAAGACTCGTGTTGCATTCTCTTTGTTAATATTTGAAAAATGTAGAGCAACACCTGAAACGATAGTAAACTCTATCAAAACATCTACGTGTGCCGATGACACAGTTTTATAATACTTATGTCAGCTCTATCTAGTTACATCAGCTCGGTAGCGTGCATGTAGATTGTGATACGTCGTTACGAACACACACGGTGGAGGTATGCAATGTTCGCAGTAATCGAACTCCACACCGTCATTGTTCGGTCACAACAACGGCGCGGTGACATAGCGGTGAACGGTGATAGTGTGTTATCTTGCAGGCAACAGGTTGTCGCCGCGGGATTAACGCCGCACCGAGTCTCGGATCATTACGATCGAGTCGGGATCGAGTGACCGGCGCGGTGCGCGGGCGCCGCCGGCCGCCGGCCGCGCCGCATTCCACCGCCGCGCGCCACGATAGACGCACGCGTGCTCCACTCCGCGTACTTTTCGAAACCGCGACTCGTGTGATAACCACCCGCCCGGAACGATCGTGTTCTAGTGTTCTATTGAAATAAGAAATTGCACGGGCTATAGTACCGCAGGCGAGCCGAAAATCACCTGGGTTACCCCCGAGAGGCTGCATTCCAAACCGGTGTCGCTCCTCGGCGTTCGCGTAGTACCGTGTGTGTCGGTCGCCCGCAACTGGTTTAGTGCCGAGTTTCATTAGGACGAATTTCTCTTTAGTGCCTGTGCTCCCGCGTATTTAACTCATAATGTAATACGGCTCCCGGAGTGTTCCCCGGTAAAATGGCTCGAGGCTCCCCGAGCGAGGGCGAGTGCCGGGCCGGCGCCGGCGGGCTGCGCGTCCGCTTCCTGGACGAGGAGGGCAACACCGAGCGGACCGTCAGCGCCGACGTCGTCGACTGCGCCGTCTCCCGCGTCAAGAAGATCCACTTCCTGAGGAGCAGGAGCTCCAGCGAGACGAGCATCCTGCTACGGAACCCCTCGCTGCTGCGGCGCCGCTCCAGCGGGGACTGCCGCGTCGACGCCGCCGACACCCTCAACAACAACTCCTCCAGCGAGAACCTCAACGGCAAGGATGGCGCGGCGGAGGCCGCCCACGAGGAGGGCGAGGGGCCGCACTACAAGCGCAACTGCAACGTGTACAGCGTGAACCGGGCGCGGACGCTCACGCTGGACCGCAAGAAGTCGCTGACGATGCCCCGGCTGATCGCGCTGCGGGAGACGGAGCAGGCCAAGTCCACGCTGCCGGCGGAGGTGAGCCTGGCGGAGGCGGGAGCGGGGGCGGGGGCGGCGCGGGCGCTGGGGCGGCTGTCGCGCGGGCTGGGCCGCCTGTTGCGCCGCACCAACAGCGTGCGCATCAGCGAGCCGGACCCCGTCTACAAGGTCGCCTACCTCGGCAACGTCCTCACCGGCTGGGCTAGAGGTGAGTCCTACTAAATACTTGTTATTTTTTTATTTATAGGGGTTTTGTCAAAGAAATAGTCGTAAGTTTGCGACTATATGTACTCATCTCTATATTTTAATATCTTTGCTTAGCTCTAACCTAGATAGAGGGCTCAAGAAAAGTTACAATTAGAATTAATAATTTTCATCGAATTGGTTAAGTCGAGTAACGAGTTTTATGTAAATAAATAATTCCAAGTAAATAGCATAGAAAGTAGAAACATAGATATGTAATAGGATAAGCTTAAACTTTTGAGGAAAATAAACATATTACAATGTTATGTTAGGAATTTTTGGTATTTTCACGACATTACATACAT
Source organism: Polyommatus iphigenia (assembly GCA_963422495.1). NCBI lineage: Eukaryota > Metazoa > Arthropoda > Insecta > Lepidoptera > Lycaenidae > Polyommatus > Polyommatus iphigenia. Next base: position 27,383,730 of record OY730181.1, on the reverse strand, counting down.
TGTAAAAATGTGTACACCTGTCATGACAACATGTAATTTTCTTGGGACTAGTCATTTGTTAACTTAATGATGATTTCTTAATTGGCAGTTTTACGAAAATATGTTTTGAATCTCGAAGTAATTAAATATTAATGTTATCGATTAACAAGGACAGACAGTCGCAAACAATGGCAAAAACTTTAGTTAGTTTTAAACATTTTAAACTTGAATATACACATTTGAGAAGTTTTTGCAACTCAAGCACATGGCAAAGTATTTATATTTATATTTAAAGCGCTGGTGATATAACGTCATGTTAAATTGCAGAATGGTTACGAGAACTTCACGCAACGGTAGAGTCAAATCAAAGTACAAATTACAAATATTTTGTTTACTAAAATTACATACAAAACCCAGAATTCATGACAGATCCCTAAGTCACATAATATTATCTCTAAATAACTCAGCAGTGTCCTTTAAATCCCTAATTAAAATATATTTGATCTCTTAAGTTATCTGAAAATATCATTATTAATTATTATTAATTATTAATAATAATTAATTATCATAATCAAGGTAATATGGAGTATGAAAATGTAGAGTCAGTTAAGACTTGTTTTACCTCATATTTTCTATAAATATGATCCTTATATCCATGACATTAAGGTTACTCGGAAGCAAAATATGAACGCTCTATAGAGTATCTTTTGCTGTTGCTAAGTACTAAGTAGGTACTAATATAATGTACAAAGTAGGTAGCACATATTATGCAACATAATAATATTATGACGAGATCAAATTAATGTTTCAGATTATTCAATGTTTTTACAAAAGTTATTGCACGGTGCAAAACTTACGTGATTCGTTTTGATTAATGCGGATTATGCATCAGATTTATGTTTAAATGAGAAGTGGGATTTCATGAAGTCAAATGAAGTGTCACTTTATTATTATCGTGATATAAATAATTACTATATTAAAATATGCAACAAAAATATGGTAATAAACAACAATCAATCCTACAAATAAGATTCCCTGATGGAACAAGTCAAGTCTACATATTTTTAAAAATGTCTGTATTCTTACAAGTTTTGTTTTTCCCTAATTCTACCAAAATGATTTCCTGATATATATTATTATAGTACTTTATAAAACACTATAAGTTTTTGATTTAAAAACAAAATCTGTATTTAAAACCTTCTGTAAAACTTTTTGTGTTCAGAGTGTTTCTGATATACAAGATTAAGACGTCATGAATTTTATGAAGTGTCTTAATGAATGAATTTTATTAAGTTGTCTTAATAAATAATATCACAATTCACACAACACTTTTATTGAGATTAATGATTTTTATAAAAATACCATAATATAATAAAAGAAAAAAAAAGAACATACATTTTAATATTTTTGCACAAAAGCATTATTAACAGTTTATTGCTTCGTGACATCTAATTTATTGGGACAAAAAAACATGTGACGTAAGACAAAAAACTGCCGATCTCTACATATTGTGACGATGTTCATTATGATCTATAGATCGACGTTACGATCTAATGGATCGATTTTATATAACGTTCGGTTACACCACGATCTACGAAACACTTGCACATGTTTTGCGCAACTTACTGGTTTTTCAAATATAATCACGTTTCAATTGTTTATTTATTTCTTTGAAGTGTGTCATTATAACAATAATTTTGCCGGAAAATATATATCGTTTTCCAAAAATACGTTATTCCGTAATCGTGTCATTATGTATTTAACGTACAATAATTGTATTTTAAACATTTTCCTTGTACGAAATTACCAAAACTTGTAGTATAAACTCTTCGCCCAATACCTAGCTTTTGGTGCAGAATACGCATAAAATAAAGAATATTCTATTTTTGTAAATATGAATGAAAATCTCAGAAGTAACACAAGTGCCAATAAGAAGTACAATTCATGAAGGAACTTATAGCAAGTACATAATATTTCTGCATTATTATAGTTACAATAGTTATTATTTGTATAGTAAGTAGCAAATACGCTTATCTAATGAGAAATATTTACAGAAGTCCACTGTGTAACTTGTAGTACACGAGATAGCGTAAAACAATACGACTAAGATAGTTTATTAGGGTCCCGTACCCAAAGGGTAAAAACGGGACCCTATTAATAAGTCTTCGATGTCTGTCCGTCTGTCCGTCTGTCTGTCACCGGGCTGTAATTCAAGAACCGCTATAGCTAGACTTCTGAAATTTTCACAGATTGTGTATATCTGTTGCCACTATAACAACAAATACTAAAAACAAAATAAATTAAATATTTAAGGGGGGCTGCCATACAACAAACGTGATTTTTTGGCCTTTTTTGCTCGATATCAATAATGGCAACAGGTAGGCACTTGAAATTTTCACAAAGGCCTTAAGTATATGTGTACTTTGATAATTAGTAATAATATTTAAATAAAATAAAAATTTAAGGGGGGCTTCCATACAAAAACACAATTTTTGGCCTATTTTTGCTCTATAACGGTACGGAACCCTTCGTGCGCGAGTCCGACTCGCACTTGGCCGATTATTCAATATTAGTTTACTAGACTATGTAGAGCCGTGCTTTTAAGATAAATATAGAGTACTACTAGCGCGTGGTTAAGTTAATATATATAAATCCATACTTTCATATTACTTATTACTACGAGTAACTAGTTATATGACCGAGCTTGGCTCGGTATTCAAAAAATTCAAAAAACACACATAAAATGACATTTAATGAAAATGATTCCTAGCTAGATCGATTTATCGCCCCCGAAACCCCCTATATACTAAATTCCATGAAAATCGTTGCAGCTAATTCCGAGATTCCAATTATATATATACATACATACATATATATATTTTTACATATACAAGAATTGCTCGTTTAAAGATATAAGATATTCTAAATGCGAAAGTGTGTCTGTCTGTCTGTCTGTCCTTCTATCTGTCTGTTTAACCTCTTCACGCCCAAACCGCTGAACCGATTTTGCTGAAATTTGCTGTGGAGATACTTTCAGTCCCCGGAAGGACATATTAGGATACTTTTTATCCTGGAAAAATGTACGGTTTCCGCGCGATAAACGAATTTTGGCGCAACGGAGTTGCGGCCGTCATCTAGTTAATAATAAATTTAAAATGTTGTTAGTGTCGCTTAAAACTGGAGAATAGCTAAACAGATTTGGCTAATTTTAGTATTGAAAAATTCTTGGAAGCCCAGGCACAGAATATACATTAGTAGTGCTACCAATGTATTAGGAGGGAAGTGATACGAAGTTCACCGGGTCACCTAGTCTTAAATTGAATTTTCTCTATCACTCTTCGTTTTAATGACAGGGATGAAATTTTAACAAGCGAAAAAGTAGCTGTAACTAATAATGAGTACTAGTGTATTCCATAAGACCTAGCTAGTAGCTATGTTGGACTATGATGAACAACCACGATTGCCATCACCGAGCCGTAGCTGTATGGTGTTGATGTCAATTATAGGCAATCATTGATAAACATGCCCCTATACTCGTAATCGCTTAAATTGGTTCATAACGGGTACAAAGTATGTCTATAGACATTTAAATTTACTAGGTGATAATATGGGGGTATTAAGAAAAAAGTTAAATCAAATTATAAAGTGACAGAAACGTCCAGAAGTTGCTGGAAACGTTTTAAAAGCTGCGGATAATCGCCTTTCGCTCGAGCTCCACATTACACACAGTTGGCCAACTTCCTGCATCCGATTACGTTACACTTGGATTATGCGATACATAAGCCGAGTTTAGTTTCTGAGTTTTTCTGAGCAGTTTATTGCGATACATAAGCTGAGTTTAGTGCACAGTTTCTGAGTTTTTCTGTGGAGTTTTTATTGCGATACATAAGCCGAGTTTAGTGTACAGTTTCTGAGTTTTTCTGAGGAGTTTATTGCAATCCATAAGCTGATAGTAAATACAGTTTCTGAGTCTATCTGAGGAGTTTATTGCTATACATAGCCAATTTTTTAAGTTTTTCTGAGGAGTTTTATCGCTGGTGCTTTTTATTTGCTAATGTCAATCAACAGCAATGCTATTGAAAGGGATTTATTTTAACAGCAATGCTACAGACAATAATTTAAAGTCCTGTAAAAATATACTGGCCAGAAGAAAAGATTTAGTTTAAAATTATTTTGTTACTAATTAATTTAAATTGATGAGACTTTATTCGCTACATAACAAATTAACAATATGCTGTGAGTAAAAATCTGCATTTGGCAAGATTCCCAAATTGTTAACTTTATAATGTGATGTCTAATAGACATACGAGTTAATTTAGTTAGACATACTTTGTACTCGTAGAAACATGTAACGACTAACGATACAAAATGTACGAGTGTTGTAACTTGTACTAATATACAGACAAGGATATTCGGTTTCTAAGTAAAATAAGGAGAGTTTTTAATATTCAATAGCGCTTCTTAGCTAAAAACTCTATCAGTTTAAAATTACTTTGAGTAGGTAAATTATTTACAAATCACTGTGGCGTGCTCAATTTGTTTGATTTTAAGTTAACTTTGATAGAGGTGTGTTTAAGTTAAACAGTTTGAATAGCTAAACAGAGTCCAACATTAAAATTACGACGAAACTTAAGCTGAATGATTTAATACGTACCTAATTTGATTTACAGCTCACATAATATTTAACTGTAATTATATTAGGTATATAAATGCAAATTTTTACTGTCGTTTATTTATCAACTTTGGGCTAAGGATCGGAACTGGTAGAGCAGGTTCGACGAAATCAAGTTTTTGCCCAAATAAGGAGTAAGCGATAGATCGACGCGAATCTCAGAATTCGCAGCAAAAACTTTACTTAGAATGCTTAAATTATTATTCTTCATGATATCTAAAATATGAAACTTGATACATTATCTTTTTGTATAATGTTATATTGTACACGATACACTAAATCATTTAATTATCTTTAAAAGTATTTACATATAACATTTAAAATATTTGACCCTTTGGGTCACACCGCACCGAGATGAGAGAAGGTGCTATATTTTAGCATTGCAAAAAATATTTCCATAGTCGAACATAGAACCTCCTCCTTTTCTGAAGTCGGTTAATAGAAGTCACACAAAATTAACTGCTGTGTAAAATTAATTACTTTGTAATATTAATCAGCGTAACGTAGGTTAATATTAAGGAAAAAATCATAAAAACTACTCGTAGCAAAAACAATTTTTGGTTCCAAACCTTTATTAATTTAAAATTTAGAACCAATTAGCAAGTTATCAATATATTGAACATAATATTATGTAGGTATCATATTTTATTCTCTCATTTCAAAGAATACCTGTAAGTTCGCTTTAGATTTTTATGATTTCGTCGTAAACATCTTATTATGCGAGACTCTATCACGAAAAAACATTCTCTTATTTTAATTGATACAAAATTTACATAATATTATACATGAATCTTGTACCTACATAACATAATATATTATAAGCCACAAAAAATATTATAATATACTTCTGTACCTTGTACTGTTAATAACTTTGTTAAATATCGTACCTTTAACATATCAATATTATATTAAAAACATTCTTTGAAAACCGCAATCAGAATTCTAAATTCGTAGTTTGCGACCCAGAAAAAGTCTCTTACAAAATATTTTAAAATGTATACTAGAGGTAGATATGACGTATCTTATCCACTAAAAAATCTTAAGCAATAAATAACGCAAATTTCATCTTCAAACGCGAAATTATGTAAATTTATTCGCGTACAAATATTTTTTCTCCTATAAAAAACATGTGTACATCGCGTCTTGTATTGTGTGCATTGAAAAACTAAGCAAATGTAAATACGCACCTAATAAAATATTTAATTTACTAGTTTTTGCCCGATCTTCTTTACGTCGGGCAAAAATACTTAATACTCCTCGCCCTAATAAAGATAAGAGTTATCTCGATCAACAGGTTCGGTATCAGAAATAAACCACAGTATTTATAGCACAAACCAAACACACCTCGCTTCATTCGTACTTAGTGTATCTTTTTTTTGCAAATAAATGTCCCTTTTCTTATTCTTACGCAAAAGTTTGTTTTAATCAGAAAAAAGCCCAATTTATGTCACAACTCACAAGTGCCAAATTCACAAGAACCTGTTAACCGTTGGTTGAATATCATGTTGTTTCCTTTGATCTTGGTAGCACCGGAAAAGATTAAAGCTCATTTTAGTTAACAATCCCTGCAAAGATATATTTAATGACTTTCAGTAGTTTCTTTCTTACATGTCTCTTTTTAAAAATAGCTTACAGTATGCCTTTTAAAACACACTTTGTATTCTAATTGTAACCAGCGATGTAATCTGACGAAAAAAACCTTTTGTAGTCTAAAAATAAAGCAGATTACCTATTGTATTTGTACCTCTCAGTAGCTAAACGTATAAATAACTGACCTAGCCGAGGTCGGGTGTCAGTTTAGCTGACCCGGCTTACGGGGTCAGTCAGATAAGCAGGCAACAACCGTGATAGTGAAAGTCAGAACAGTCGGTTCTAGCGTGACTTTTTATCTTGTGTTTACATAAAGAATTGAACTGTTTGATATAAGGGTTTGTTCACATTGAAACTTTTTAATGAGCCTTGCATGTAATACTTATACAGACTATATATTATTAAGTTTATGGACGGTTCACATTATTCCAGTCCAGTATTCCAATCCAACGCTGGATTGCTACTGGAATAATATAAACGGACACTGGAATGCAATTAAGTGTATTCCAGTAAGTGTAAAGCAGCGCTGGATTGGAATAATGTAAACTGGCCCTGACATTGAAATCAAGTGTCAAGTGACATAAAATCATGTCAACAATGATGTCAGATGAGTCGCGTCAGCTAATCGCCGCGGGTCATGTTGGCGGCCATCTTAATCTGCACATGTGCGTTACACCTTATGTATGACGTACTTAATTACACTAACAGATATGATTTTTAGAAGATCTAAAATTATAATTTCCTTTCATCTGAGGAATTTTCGTCAAAAAAGTGCGCCGCCAAGTAATTTTTTTCCTCAATAAACAGTTACTGCATTTATACTATATTGCAGTTACTCATCGCGCATGCACATTACCTAATTATACATGACTAATGTGACAAAATGATGTATCGATTGAGTCGTTAATTGCATATCATCGACTCGCTCGTAATGACCCGATTGTTGTATAGACTCATAAATAATGTCATTAACTACTGCACTTACTTTCATCATGAAACGCCTCCGTGGTCCAGTGGTTAATGAGCGCAGCTCTTGACTCGGAGGTCATGGAGTCAATAGGCGCTTTATAGTAATTTTCAAGTTCGATAAAGGACAATGCAGGCTGATAATCTAAATCTGACAAGAAAGATGACACGTATGTGTGGCTTGGGCATGTAAAAGTCAGTCCTGTGCCTGATCTCTCGCCAGTTGAGTCAGTCATTCGTTCTACTGGGTATTTCATCAATATCAAGCAAGATCTTTCGGCTGGGCTTGACATAATCAGATCAAGTTGAAGAAGTCAAGGATTGAAAAGATTTTTAGTTCTATTTTTAGAGTCAATTTTGATTCTTATTTGTCCTTTTTAAAAAGGTTTTATTGACGTTGCTATATTTATTTATATACTTAATGGCGAGAACCCTTTTATAATTAAGTATCTACAAAAAACATGATGACTGAAAAAAGAGGAAAATAATACTACACCGGTTTTACAAGTTGGGTAAAGCAAGGGTAAAGCCCCAAAATATTGCGGAGATAAGAACACCTGTGACGTTTTGTTTGTAAAGAATGTGATGCAGGCACTTCACATGGCTATTTGTATTTGCTATTGGCTATTTGTTGTATTTGGCAAAATTATTGACGAATACACAAACAAGCAAATATAGGCAAATACGGCCCTCCACACATGGACGTCAAATACCAAACTTTTACTTGATTTTCTTTACTTGCCTATTTGACTCCTTTGATGTGCGTCAAAAACCGACAAAGGTACGTACGTGTATTTGGTATTGGTTTTATTTGTCAAATAGGCAAATAAGGCCAATATTTGTCAAACATACCCTCTACACATGGTGATTGTTTGGCGAATACATCAAATACGCAAATACGAATAGCCATGTGAAGTGCCTGCATGACAATAGGGAAAAAACAATTGTACAATATTATCGGAAAAACAAACAAATAGCCGGATTTTTGTTGTATCTATGTGCAAACTATTTTATTGAAAGAGTACAAAAACTATCTAGTTGGCCAAAAATGGTTCTAAAATCGAGCAAATCCAAATGAAAATTGTTGCTATGTTCAACATTATTGCTGTCGACTTTGGGATTATCGATTTTTTTCTTATCAAATAATGTGTAGGTATGCATTATATTTTGATGAGAACACAATTCATAAGTCAAAATAACTCATATTATAAAAAAATATACAACCTTTAACTTTTAAATTACCCTTTCCTTTGCTTGACAATCTACAATATGTAGAACTTTTTGACTGCTTCTACCAAAATCACTTTGAGTGTAAGCTAGTGTAACGCGCAAGAGAGACACCTTACAATTAAAATGAAATTCGAAAAATGAGAATTGGACTCCTGTATTCAGTATTTTAGTATTGATTTAAATACAACGTCCGTGTTACAGAGTTCATGCGATAAATATCGTGGCCAGACTCACGTGGTGTGGGTCATAAATATGTATATTGTATGTTAATGTATTTGTTGCAGAAACAAACACGATTTTTGACGTTACACCCAGTGAGTAGTGACATTCGTAATACGTTTTAGGGGCATGAGAAAGGAGTATGTTATTCTTTTACATCCAACAGAATAATAATATCTATGGACGCTTCACACCACGTCAGTCTGGCCCCGTGCTAAGTACCTAATAGATAGAGTAATACCTTTTTTTTTTTTTTTTTTTTTTTTTTTTTTTTTTTTTTTTTTTTAGGAGAGGAAATGCATTACGCATCCCCCGCCACCTCGGGGGAAAGGGGCAGGGGTATGTCGGACTCCCTCCGCAGAGGTTTACCGACTAAAACCCCCCCATGCCCTCGTCAACGCTACACGCGGAGGAACGCGGGATCGAAAACGCGCCGCGTCCTCCGCAGCGCTTGCCGCTTCCGGCACCGCATCACTGCAGCAGCCTATGCCGCCGCCAGCCTTCACCGAGAGGCTCCCCGGGCATCGGGGGAGCCTTTCTCCTCGGGACCTATATTGTGGGCGGTGATCCCCCGATCAGCCGCCCACAGGCTTAGGCTTCTACCTCCATAGCGGGGGCGACTTCACTCGCCCCGGCCTTATCAGCTCCAGGCCGCTTACGCGGCCGAGCCTTAGAGGGAGCCTTGCGCTTCTTTCTCGTGCCGGGCGGCTTGCTGGCTGCTGTGACACAGCCGTTAGACCCCAGCACGTGGTTGCTCTCTTTGCCGAGCTCGGCGCAGAAAAAGCAGCTGGGCTCCTCCGCGCAGTCGGCGGCCTTGTGCCCCGGCTTACCGCAGCGGAAGCAATTCCTGCTACGATCTACCGGGGACTGGCAGTTCGACGCCAAGTGGCCGACGTCAAGACATCGGTAGCACCGCGTTGGCCTCGCGGCCAGCAGCACCACCTTCGTCATGACCCAGCCTACCTGCAGCCGCCCAGAAGCCACCAGCTTCTTGGCAGCAGCCGTGGGGACGTGGAGCCACAAACTCCGAGCGCCCCTAGGACCCACCGTAATTCTGCCCGACCGGATGTCGGTGGCCGGGCAACCGCCTTCTTTTGCCGCCGCCTTGGTGACATCGGCGGCGGTCGCTGCGTCGTCCATGCCGGAGACTAGCAATTCGGCTCTATTGACAGGGCGGTCGATTCTAACGACGTCCCTGTCAAGGACGTTCCTCATCCTGGTGGCGAGGGCGTCCGCCTTCTTCTGGGCGTCCTCTCCGGTTATCTCGAGTATTCGGGCACCCGTCCTCGCTAGCCGGAATCGAACCTTGTTTCCTTGGCAGATTCCTACCTCTGCAAGGTCGATCCGGCTCTTCGCATCTTCTAAGATAGAAGCGTACGTCACGCTCTGGTCCACCCCCTTCTCCAACGTGAGAGTGATGGCGGCTGACTTGAGCGGACGTAGCTTCCTCTTCTTCTTTTTCTTTTTCTTCGGGACGGCTGTAGATGGTGTAGCCGCCCCCTTCTTCTTCTTACCCTTCGGACCCACCGTGGTCCAAGGGGTCTCTGTACGGGGGGAGCTGGTGTTCGCTCCCCCTTGCGCCGCCTCCTGAGCGGCCATTGACAGCCGCTTCTTCTTTTTTTTTTGGGCCTTTTTGCCCTTGGGCGCCGTCGACGCGGCAGGGGCCTCTTGCGGGGCAGCTGCTGCCACAGGCGGCTGAGCCTTCTTCGCCTTCGCCTTCCCGTCCGACGCCAGCGGTGGCCTCCGCTTCGGCTCCGGCAGAAGTCGGTCCTCCAGTCCGGCGAGCCTGGCGTTGAGCATATTGCCGAAGGTCTCCACGTTCGCACGGGAGACCTCGGCCAATAGCTCGCGCAGGTTTCCATCTCCGGCAGTCTGCGAGCCCTGTTTGCGCATCTCGTCCAGCTCTTGGCGTAGAACCGCCACTTGCTTTTCGAGACGCGCGTTCCGGGCCTCGAGCCTCTGTATCTCCTCTGATGAGGAGCGACTCCTCATCTCGGCGAAGACCATTGCGATGGTCGACACCGACTCCCTCAGGTACTTCTGGAAGGTTCCCTTAAGGTTGGCGGAATTCTTGCCGACCATCTCAATGGTCTCCAACGCCTGCTCCACAGTTTTGGCCAAGTCAGCGCCCGCCGTCTCCAACGCCTCTTCTCGCGCAGGAGATGAAGCGGGGAGCGCGGCGAGGGCGGAGCTCGTGTCCTTCCACGTCCTCCTAGCCCTTCGCGCTGCTTCGGCAACCTCTTCTTCGGCTTCTAGCCTGAGGGCTTCCTCCTTCTGCCTGTACTTGGCCTGCGCCTTAGCGTAGCCGACGTACTGGCCGGTTGTTGGTGGCCGGCCACGTCCCCTTTTAGGTTTAGGTGCCGTCTCTTTACTAGTAGACGGCCCTGCTTCGTCTTCAGCCAGTAATCGCCTCTTGATAGGCGTCCTCCGTCCGGTAGGTGCGGGCCGTCCCACGTCGTCCAGCGACATATTGCTACCGGACGAGTAGGAAACCTCTCTGTCATAGTCGGTGCGGCGGAAGCGGGATGGAAGGCCGGCAAGCACCTCATCCAGCCGACGCGCCGATTCCCTTAATGCATGATCCGTATCCTCTGTGGACAACGTCACTTCCTCAGATGAACAATCCCTAGCCGGCGCGGTTAGGTGCGCCGGCTTGGGATCAACGCGCTTTTTAGCGCCACCCTTCTTCTTCACCGCCTTAGCGGCCCCCTCGTCCTTCCTCGCAGAAAGTGGCCCCTCCGTATACGCGGACCGCCCGTCACTCGAAGGCGACGTATGGGATTCTCCGGCCCCATCGGGACCGGGACCCACCCGGAGATTATTTTCTTTGCTGCGACCTTCCATCATACAAAACTCCGACACCCCGGGTCGCGGGCCCTTTCGTCACACTGTGGGCGCAGCCAAGCACACACACACTCACACACACATACCGGCGTTCAGCCACCCCCCCCGTGTCCCCGTGAAAAGCTCACGATGGCACAGGGGAGGTGCCCAGGGACACGAGCGTGGACGGACCGGCATCGCCCCCAGATAGAGTAATACCTAATAGATAGAGTAAAAAAATAACTGCCTGCTTCACTGGAATCAAAAAAGTATATAAAACTGATGTGTTCTAAACTCAAATATAGGTACTTCAGCATACACCTATACTTTATACTGATAAAAATGTCACGAATAAAGAAACTCAATGTAAGATAGTCCCTTAACCTACAATAATATTGAACAATTTATTTGACAATAAGATTAAAAGACTGGCGCGTTCAATATTAACATTTAAACCTAGACGGTCAATAATATTGCACAATACGTGATTTTGCACAATAAAATTGATCGTCTAGGACTCTAGGGGTACGCTAATATTAGTCGAGTAGTAATTCTTTTCTTTACACAAATTATAATTGAAGTGGGAAGAATATAATATTAAGCTACAATAATTCGCGATTCGACGTTGTTTGCCAGTTATATTATTATAATATATAACTATGTACCTCTATAATTTTTCGTCGTTCAAGAGTTTGATTTTTCTTCTATAAGTATACTTTAGGACTATTATGATATGAAAAGAAAAGGAAAATAATTATTAATAACTACTTTTATAACAATGAGGTGCGAAGTAAAACAATAAAAGACCACTTCAGATATGAAATATGAATATGAATTATTATGATAGGGGGTTATAGGTCATCTAAGTCAGACCTATGCGGGTCAACGAACTCTATATTGTCAGATTTTATTGTAAGTATACAGTTTGTTAATTTTTGAAGTGAGAGACACGTATGTATTTTTTTTTACACTTTTAAAGTAAAGACGCTTCTCTACTCTAATTATTTAATTCTATATTTGTACGCTGTAATAAACAAATTGCTCTACATAATATTATAGTCCGGAATCTCTATGATAAGACTTGCATTTTACTGTATCTCCAATTGATTTCTGTCTGAGAATAGATAGCAGAGCAAACACAGACTCTTGGAATATTATTATCTTATTCTATAAATTGTATTATCCGTTGAACAGTCTTAATTAATATCAATAATCAGTTCGTTTGGTACAACATATAAACGGTTTGGTAAACGATACTCTAGTTTGTTATAACTTATTATATACCAAGTAAAGTTAGTAGACATAGCTACGTAGTTACCTTTTATGGCCGCCATCTGGGCTATTGCTGATTTCTTTTTAAAATATCATACCTCCCCTTTTATATAAGTACTTAAAAACAAGAGAGACAACATCATATTAAACCAGAGATTTACTTTGGCGCAAGTATGAGGGTTCAACAGCCGTAATTGGAAACATTAAAATTTAAATGATAACTTAACTTTAAATAAGAGTTTGGTATTAAATATATGGAATTTATGTCAACGTTTAATAAGCCCTATTTAATCTTGATCTCTTTGGGATCGGCCGTTAAGGCGACGCCTTGATAATTTGGCTGTAGCGATGCCGATTTTTCTCAGCAATGACTAAAGCTAAGAAATTGAAGTTCATTGTCAGTATTCATCATGTCTTTGTCTTTGAATTGCATAGCATAACACGATTGGACAACTTTTATAGCACAGAATAATCAATCGAAAAGACCTCTGTAAAAAAAGGGATTCCTATTTTTCCAACAGAGGAGAGTGATTTAAGGTTCCAAAATTTGTACATAAATTGGTTCAAGCATGCACTTTAATTTGTGCATAGCTTATATGAAATGTATTTATGGTTTTTAAATTATGCGACAAAAACCATTTTGTCGCTTACGCCCTTTTCCATTTTTTGCTGTTCCATTGCTTGTTTTCTATGAGAGGCCGGGCCGGCCTCTCATAGAAAACAAGCAATCTAAAACATATCCAACACGGTTTCGTACTTTAACGCTGCGTCACCTTAAACTATCTATGGTGGTAATACTTCCGAAACCCTTCCTTGTCCCTAAGGATGTCCACTCGAGCTCATCGGTCACACCTCGTGAGTCCAGTTCGGTTACTTTCGACAGGTTCCTTGTGTCCCCCACCGGAAGCCCTCTCACTCCCTCTCGCTCCCTCCGCACCCCTCTTGCTCGCACATTCCAGACTGATTGTTTGTTCGCTCCCACAGTCCACAGAATACAGATACGCTTCGGCGCACGCGCATTCAATACTGCGTAATGTAAAAGCAGCTCAATTACAATGAAGATAGAGTTTAATATTCATTGCTGTTTGTTATCTTTGTCACAGTATTTTTTCGTGTTTCTTTGGTATCGTCGTCAAACAGAGCTCGGGTTTTGGTTCAAGTTAGACACGCATGGGTCGAGAGGTTAAGGCCAATGTAAGAATATAGACCGCGTGCACCATAATAAATGTAGATAATGAAAATCAAGGTTAGAAGGAGTTGAGAAACTTTACGGCCACAATCAGATACATTCAAGTACTTAACTTGAATTGATTGAGTATATTTATTGACATAAACTCCATACATTTTCTGTTAAACCATTCGTTAAAATATGACAGTTAGTGATTACAGCTCAACTCATTGACATAGGTTTAGTTTCTTATGTCAATGGGTTTAAAGGTCTTTGGCTCAACTATTCTTTTGTTAATATACTGTCATGAAATTTAAAAATGGAAATGACGTAAAGTCCAAAATATAATATAAGACCATGTTACATTGCATTGCGAATTTGCGACGCCTTTACATTACGTCAAGTAGCTACATTTTTGATTTCGAACAGTAAACTAATGAGGGTAACTTGAATAAGTTCACTGCTTCTACTTCTACACCAGTAATAATATATACGGAAGGCGGTTAAATAGTGTACAAATTAAAATTAATATGAAAATGTAAGGAACCTCCAAAATCTTGAAGTTATTCAACTGATTACATGAATATTAGTTATCAGCACTTTCCATCAGGTAACCGTCATGCTCGTTACATAAACTATAATATGAAGGACTCCGAATCTTCTCACGAATTATAACATTCTAGAACAAAAATCGAGACATTACGTATTTCGTAGACTACAATAGGACTATTTTGGGTTCTATTTAATGTAAATTAAGTATTACGCACTTATATTTAATATTATGTAACTTCTCAAAATATTCCTTATTTTATTATTTTTTTATATTAAGGCAAGATAGTTTATATTATTAAGTAACATTTAGCAAAAACAGCAACAAAGGCTATTTTAATTACCTAATTTATTATTACAAACGTCTTCAAATAATATTATTTACATGATGCAACAAATGCTGATTTTTATTTTTAAGAACAACGTTATTAAATATTTATTGCAATAATGTAGCTTTCAAAAACAATAAAAAATATTATTTACGAGCTTACTTATCCACAATATTATATTATGTTATTAGCTGTTTATATCATTATAATATAATATACCATTATATTATATTATAATGATACCTCTTATATGAATACCTCTTGCAGCAGGCGCCGCTGACGCGGGCACTGCGCTATGTTAATGTAGTTGCGTCGGAAACCGACGTTTTCTGCTGTGCTCAGAGTGAACTCACAAGGATTGCTACGTATAAAATAAGTTACTGTTCAATTTTATTAAGGTACAATCATTTTTTTTTTGTATATTATTTAAGTGGTAAGTTTTTTATTTGTATATTTCTATCGCATTGGGGTCAACCTGTAATGGTAGAAATAAGTATGGAAATAAATAAATAAATATATGTTACGACAAGATATCGTTTATCTTTTAATCTAATAAATGGCTAGTATGAAATTATTAGTTTTTACCTCCAAGATCAGGTACTACTAGACTTGAGTTTTTGTACAAACCTATCATTTTGTTGATCAATTTATTACTAATAGCTAGATTAATAAAATTATTATCTCTTATCTTATATATAAAATTCTCGTGTCACAATGTTAGTTACCGTACTCCTCCGAAACGGCTTGACCGATTCTCATGAAATTTTGTGAGCATATTCAGTAGGTCTGAGAATCGGCCAACATCTATTTTTCATACCAAAAAATATTTATATGGCATAACAACGTTTGCCGGGTCAGCTAGTAATATATAAAAATGGATTTCCAAATGTGTTAGTCGCGCTAAAACTCGAAAACGGCTGAACCGATTGGGCTTATTTTAGTCTTAAAATATTCGTAGAAGTCCAGGGAAGGTTTTAAAGTGACACGAAGTTCACCGGGACAGCTAGTATCTTTACAAAAGTGATAAATATAATATCTTTATTCTAAAACATAAAAAAACATTTATTTCTGTATGAATTTCACAAAATATGACTTTTCCAAATCATCACTTACAAGGTTTTTGCAATTGACTCAGCTTAAATTGTAACAAATGAAAGTGAACTAAATCCTGACCGCAAAAATATAACTGTCATAAGTAATAAAAATCATTTTTTAGGAAATACACTTTCTACAGCTCATAAAGCCTGGTTTCTATTTCTTTTTTACAGTACTTAACAATTCGTAAAGAAATAACTTTCAAACATTGAAAAATAATATATAAGTGTAAAATTCTAAAGTATAAATGTTACATTTTTGTCTCGTGTCACTATTTACACTCATAGAAAACCGGTGTTAAAACGTTTAAAATCCGTACCATATTATGGTAATTCGTCCATATTTTCATATTTTTATCCAATTATTACCTGCGAATTAAATTATATGTAATTGGCGTGATGATTTTTTGATCCACCATCAAAGTCCCACGGACACGCGGACAAACTAGTTTGATTACTGAGATCATAACGAATATCGCGGAAACTGCTAACCGGCCTAATGGTTTTACTGCGATCAATTGATCTTTATAAATGTTAGATTCGCGAATAAAAAACGCAAAATCCCGGTTGCTACAGTTTGCTCGCCTGAAGATTTCCGATAGAGACAAAATTTGGCATCAAGAAAAGGTTTCGACAAAAATCCACGTATGTGGAAGTATATTACAATTTGCTACCTAATTAACATAGTAATACCTCATTACATATTGGCTAATATAAGAAACTTTGGCTATGAACGAATGACATTTTTCCGAGATGAAAATTTACTTACAAAAATTGTAGTGTACCAACTTTTATAAGACAAAAATATTGTAATTGAAGGTCAGAGTTTAATTGAATTATCAAACTCTGACCGTGACAAAGAGAAAAAAAGTTAGTATGGATGATTGGTATAATAGGTACCTATATATATTATTTATTAGTAAGAGTCCTGGGAAATTAGCAACATGACACACAGGTCAAATGCAAAGGTCAGCTCGGGCCAGCTGGTGTAATTACTCACCAATTAGTGGCCTTTATGGATATAGAGCATTTACATGAATACATGTATATCTTTATAGTTGGCAATACATGGCTAAAGTAAGTAACGTCATAATAACGCGAAATGATGAAATTTTGTATTAAAAGAGAGAACTTTAAATTTCGGGAAGGGATATAGGATTGTTTTAACCAACAAATAGTACAATTTAAATTTTGTTATATTCAATATAAGCAGTTATCCGAATAGCTTTGTCCACACTGTGCCTTTTTTTGTTCATCAAGGGCATGCGTTATAGCGCAGTCAACAGCGAACGTGAGCCATGCCCGTGACGCGCGCTGAAATCGTAGCGCTCGCTATGACACTTTTCTTTCAACGCGAGTGGCTTTGACGCATTCAATTATTGAATATTATGCCAAACGAAAGTTGAATAAAAAGAAGATGACGAAAATTGAAGATGAAATTGCATAATGTGGACATAGCTAATGACAGATGATCAGCCTGCATTGTCCCGATCACACTTGGAAATTACATTTTTTCTAACGCAAGAATCTAGCTTACGACATCTAAATCAAGAGCTATGTCCTAACTTCTAAACTACTGGTTCACGGAGGCGATATCGTAGCCTATACAATATGTTGGACTGATATTAACTACAGGGTAGACGGTCTGATTGATACACGACCCGTCCTCAGACCAGATTTATCAATCTGGCTCTGGAGTCTGGACTCAGGTTGATCTATATTAAATTGAACTTTCAGTGATGTATTGTTTTCAGTAATCCAATTTTGAAAATGTTCCTTTATATAAAGAAAAGACAGGAGAGTCCCATATAAGTATTTTAAATATATTTTCATCTCGTTTAAAAAATCTTGAAGCACATGTCTTGTACAAAACTTTATTCAAAAAGATGATTACAAATAACAATGTGACTCCTAAAATAAACCAATTATTTAAATGAACACGCCTCTAATGAGATTCGAGGTATAATCACAAAGACATTAATAAAAACAAAAATCATTACACGTGTATAATTTAAGTATAAAATTATATAATTATATTAGGGAACCCAAATCATTTCAAAAATATTATGAAAATGAATAAAAATTATTACTTTTCTTATAAACGGTCAGTTAATACAGAAACAACGCATTGCAAATTATAAGAGCTAGGTATGGTGCAATGTAAAAGTTTGAAATAAAGTCACTCTATTTCAAACTTAGCTGCTCGCTTGAATTCCTCACGTCGCAAACCTACGCTTACTTTTGATTAGTTAATTAAGCATTAACAAGTATAAATAATAAATAGTAACAATTTAGGAGCGAGTAACGATGGCTGCAGCCGTGGGTGCCAAAAAAAGCAAATTTTAAATTATACTTTATTAATAAAAACTTTTACATTAATTAAATAAAAATTAAGAACGAATTACAAGTTAATATAAGTGATTCTCTACTGAAGTTGAGTGAAAGAATGATGTCCTCCGCTGGTCGCACGATGGTGGTGGTCGCTTCTGCTTACTTGGATATTCCCCTGAATTGATGTTGAAATAGTGCACCGTGTGCGGTATTGCGCGGTAAAGTTGTGTGCATACTTGGGTTTAAATAAAGGTGCGGATACACTTGTGTTGATGTGTATCATAGCTAGGATGGTGTAACAAGCGTCTTGCAATAATAAAAGTGTATTTTGGTAAGGACGTCGGAAGTCGTCGGCCTTTCTAGTGCAGAATTAAACAGAAGGTTGGCTCCAGAATTACGTAAGAAGTCAGAAGAGTGTAAAAACCGAGGCAACCTCTGTCTTGAACGTTCCTAGAAGGACAATGTTACCATAGTATTACTAATAAACCTTTGTTAGTGTGCGAAGAATCAGCGATGTTTTGTTGTCTAATTCAAGTTTTAATCGTTTTTTGTTGTCTAAAACATGGAAAATTATACCCAGTTTTAAAAACTTGTATGCAAAATAACAACTAGGTATGTTGTGAATTAGTCAGTAGTTAATCTATATCTATCTATACATATTATAAAACAAAGTCGCTTTTTTTCCCTCATGTCCCTTTGTTCCCTTTAATATTTAAAAGTACGCAACGGATTTTGATGATTCTTTCACTGTTAGATAGCCCATTTATCGAGGAAGGCTATAGGCCATATTTTATCACGCTAAGACTAAAAGGAGCGATGAAATAGAGGAAAATTTGGAAAAACGGGGAAAATTATTTGAAAGCGCTAACTTGAACGCGCTAATCTCAGGAACTACAGCTGGTCCGATTTGAAAAATTCTAACAGTGTTAGATAGCCCATTTATTGAGGAAGGCTATAGGCTATATTTTATCACGCTAAGACTAATAGGAGAATGTGGAAAGAACGGGGAAATTACTTGAAAGGGCTTATCTCGCGAACTACTGGAGCAATTTTTATGTTATTTGGCACAGATAAGAAGCAGACTACGTGAAGGATCATAGGCTATCGAATTTAATCATTTTTTCAGTGGCTATTATGCGTATACCCGTGCGACGCCGGGGCGGGTCGCTAGTTTAAGTATAAAAATTAAAAACTTTAATCCAACCATGTAAAAGATACTTAATTAAAAAAAAAAAAAACATTAAACGAAGTATCATTATTCATTAGTCATGTATTGATACCTCCTTTGTTAAAATTGGAAATAGTAGTTTAGCCGCTACGAGGGAACATACATACATACATTGATAAAGCGAAAATCATTAATTAGCCTTTCTTTTGGCTTCGCCGTAGCAAAATAAAAAAAAATGCCAAAAAACTTGAATGCGACAACCCTAATACAGAATACTTTGTAATAAAACCTTAGATGAGGTTCTCAAATTTTCTTATTACATACATAATGAGTATGATAATGATTACGGTATACAATATACCTAATTACAATGCAACACAGCTGTTATGATAGCGGTCATCGACTTTTACTCTACTTAAACGCGAGGTTAGTTAGTTGCGTGCGTTGCATCGTCGTAGCAGCAACGATTTAGCGATTAACATACACACATAATACACTTTTTTTATGTTATTATACCATTGCTGCTTTGTTAGTCGAATGCCTTATTTTGACGGAGCCACTGGAAAAAGATGAAATAAGAGAGTGAACGCATTGTCAATGCCTTGTATTGTTTTCGCGACTTGCGCGTAATTGCAACGCAGCTATGTAGCATACAATACGTTTTCCATTTAGACATCGCACGACCAATTTCATGGCCTCGCTTATACTGCTAACTGCACAGTTACTGACAATGACTTAATCGACACTTGCCAAGTGCAAACACTGACTTATCACTTGCTGACACCTTTTTCGCTGACACTTGCCGACTCCCCGACACTTGCCGACTTGCCAACACACTTCACAGACGCCTTCTCCATGTCGCATGTTACACTTTTGGGTAATTACAATATTAATTTATTACCATTTACCATACTAAATGAAATTTAAGTACTCTAATTCCTACTATTGTTATAGGGATACTATATCCATATCTAGTATACTTCCATTCTTTTAATATTCATACTCTTTGAGTGTGTCTGTCTGTCTGTTTCCTCATTATGCTCAAGACCAGCTTTAATTCGTAATTTAGCCACATGCATAATGATACTACGAAAGTATGAAGCGGCCACTCTAAAAACATACAATACAAGCTAAAAGAGCATTCTAGGTCTGTAGATTAACGTTAACTATTGTTTGTTCCTTCACAACGTAAACAAAGGGCATTGGCCTTAACTAATTAAGATAAAATCTCGCACCGAAATGTATTCAAACGATGTTTCTTTTAACATACGCTACGCTTAGAAACTTAGCTTTCCCAGTTTTTCAAGTAAAATTTGATGGTGAACTTTTCTTTCACCTCTTTTCTGCAGTATGTATATTTAACATTATAAAGGGACAAGATTTGTTTTTATGAAATAGGGTCGAAAACCAATGTTTTAACCTTGAAAAAAGCCGGACGCGCACTTGCTTCTCCTCCGGTATAACTGGTGCTTAGTGCCTGCGGGCTACGAGCCACGGAAATATTTTTCCATCAGATGATTCATTGGCTGATTTGCCCCATAACTCCTTGTTCCAATACATTAGTGAAAAGTGATAGTCTGACCATATAGTTTTAGCTCGTAACCGATATAAGTCAGGTCACCGTGAGCGGAAGTAGTCGCGCCGTGACGTGACTTCCGGCCCATTGTCTATGGCCGCGTCATGACAGGCCTCATAACCCGTGATACCTGTATGGGGAAGATAATACGAAATGAGGTAGTGAAGGTATAACTGTTGAACTATAAACTTGGCAGAATATTAGATATTACTATTTATTTCATTTGAGCCACACAGACTTAAATTTAAGTTGCGTGTTAGTGAGCGTGACTAATATTAAATTAAACCTTGTTTAATATTAAATTAAATTAGTAAAATAAAAGATTTGGGTAGCTAACTGCCGCACTTAGAGACGAATATTAATCCTTCGATCGCGGATTCTTGGAAATCTATTGTTATTCTATTGTTGTCGCGATCACCGGTGCTCTTTTATGGGGCTTGATAGGTTAATTAGTTAACCGTAATTAAATGAAGATTTTGACACTGACATTATTTGTCAAACTTCATTAAATTGAAATTTAATCATCATAAAACGTCTCAGTGCGGCAGTTAGTCCTGTTAAGTAAGGACCAGTAGAATCAGCAACTTGGCTTACATCAGATCTGATAATGTTTTGACAGTGTCAACTGCCTGCTAGTAATCTCGCCTTGAATATATTTTTTTAATTTTAGTAGCAATTGATTACGAGTGCAACTATTAAATGCCAACAGCCTTTTATTTTTTCTCGTTTGGCTTCCTACATTTAAGTACTACAAAACTAAGTTCAATTTTTACCTTTGTTTCTCTCCATCGTATTTGGTTTTTCCTTTGCTATGCTCTAAAGATTTGCCGTACCAAACGGTTTTCTGGAACACACATTTACTCATCTATTTAACGAACCTAGACAAGTGTCTTAGGTAACTAGCTCATTACATAATTAATCAGAAATTCCTACCATACCTTTTAAATTAGCAGTGTAATGTATGCATTGGAAAGACAGTTTGGTAGAAAGCCTCCATTTGGCTTGCTGATTTGAGGAGAGTTGTTCAAAGTCCGTGACTGTCGTACAGAATACGAATCTTCGTATGCAACGCACTTGTGATGCTTCTGGTGTTGTTACTTTCCAGCTGCTTATAGCTACGAATCAGATTAAGAAAGAGTCTATGTACAATTAGAAAATTTTATTCGGAATACGATGATAACCTACGTAATTTGTTCAAGTTATATCAATCTCTGCCGACAAGTTATGATTGACCAATAAACGTACTAGGTCCGTCCAGTGCCTATGAACCAATGTCTCTCATACATAATTCATAATAATTCTTTGTTAACGCTACAGCATTTTACACAAACGAAACACTTAATAATACTGCAATTTAATTAGAAATTGTACGTAGAATATTATTATACGTCTAGGCAGTAAAATATGTAAGAATTTCAACACTCCATCGAATTGATACAATTTTATAGTTGCCATTGTAAAATTTATCGATAAGTTGTATTGAGGACGGCTAAATCTCTATTTATAGTTTCAAACTTTGTTTATGACATTGTTAAAAAGTATGAGTATTAAGTAAGTATTTATAATATGTGTATTTTAAAATTTATACAATTTTTGTGTTTAAATCCTACCACAAGAATTCATTAAATAAAACCTCCTAGGAAAGAGGATAGTATAGAGTATAGATTATAGGCTCTTAAAAATAAGACCACCTTAATTAAAATGGTCAAAGTGTATTGAAAAAAAATGAAAAAAAAATACAATGAAAGGAAATTCAGACAAAATGTTGCTAATAAAAGACATAAACGCACATCAGGTTTTTTCACATGCTTGAAATAAAGCAAAAATAATAAATGATTTTGGAGCACGTTTCACACACATACTCGTATTAATTCATAGCTAATCTGAAATTGTCATACTTCTTTTATTCGTTTATAAAATGTTACGCTCATATATAATTATTAAATTGAATCTTCAGAATGAGCATACAATTATAAATTGTAGCCTCGTTAATAATAATTGTGTAATGTGTTGTAAATTATTTTAGGATATGCGTGGAAACAGTTAATTATGGACCTTGCGAATATTTAGTTTCTTGCCCGGAGACTACACTGACGTGGCGTGATTTGTTATGATGAAATCTATACTAATATATAATATTATAAAGCGGAAGAGTTTGTTTGTTTGTTTGTTTGAACGCGCTAATCTCAGGAACTACTGGTCCGATTTGAAAAATTCTTTCAGTGTTAGATAGCAAATTTATCGAGAAAGGCTATAAGCTATATTTTATCACTCTAAGACTAATAGGAGCGAAGAAATAGAGGAAAATGTGGAAAAAACGGGAGAAAGTATTTGAAACGGCTTATCCCACGAACTACTGGAGCAACTTTTCTGTTATTTGGCACAGATAAGAAGTAGACCACGTGAAGGATCATAGGCTATTTTTTGTGGATTAATTTATCTGTGAAATATCTAATTTACGCGGGCGAAGCCGCGCGGAACGTCTAATACTTATAATATCTAATAAAAAGTAAAAACTACATCAAAATTAGTTCACGCCTCGTTTGGATGCTACGAATAAGCTACGATGACACACACACACATATTTTATAGTACATTGTATAGCGTGGACAAAGTTGCGAGCAACATTTAGTTACACAAAAACACATACAATTACATAATATTATTATGTGATGAAAACAAAATGCAATTATGCAATATCTTGAGCTATAAATAATACATTGTATAGTACCAATATACTACAGTACATACCTAGGTACAATATAACGGGTTTGGTATACTTCTCGAAAGTTCGAAACCATAAAACCAGTAAACAGTTTTAAACAACACTGATATTTCCATAATTATTATGTATCTTATCTTGTATGTAAATATATTATGTTTGATAGCGTCTACTATAATTTTACCCGGAACTTCCTTCAACAGAAATGTGTTCACGCTTGAACCGTACATTTTTCATGAACACTTTTATTTGAAATACATACTAGGTAATGTCCGTAGCTTCTTGGTAATCAATTTATTGTAATGAATAATAAGACATAAGACGTTACAATAAATTATTTACCAATTCAATTCAAGATATACTCAGTTGAGTCAAATAAATGCTTTTATTTATTGCCAGGGAACTGCACATTTTTCCTGTGTTTTCTACCGGCACTACAACAACTGTAATTCAAAATTTCACTGAATTTAGTTCAGCGGCTTAAAATTTCAAGATATAGATGGGTAATACATTCGCATAATAACATAATATTAGTATGGATTCAGTTTCTAGCCAGCGTATTGTAGCTCCTTAAGGCGGTCCTCCGAGCAAACGACCTTGACCATACATTTGCCGCGTTGCCGAGATCGCACCAAAACCCTATTTTTTTACTTATCTTAGTTCAAAATTGACCTAAACAAATTTAAAACGGGGATATGTAGTTTATGATATTGTCGATCTATTGGCGTGTGTTTCAAATAAAAGTAATTTGTAAATACTAAGGAGATGCTGAATGTATGCTTGAATTTTAATAAATTGGTTTTACTTTGGAAGCTGATATCATGAGTATAATAAACAAAAATAGAAAATTTAAAACGTCGAAAGGAATGTTGATATACTGAAGATTATTGCTGTATTTTTATTATAACTGTGTAGCTTTCAAATTATGAGTTTATAAGCCTCTAAATACGGTAAATTACGGAATCTCCGTAGGGAAGGCCCTTAAGTCCAGCTTTACCTAAAGTCAGGGTATGTTCACTCGTCAGTCAACAAGTCAGTAATTTATTACGATGCTTGAAACAACAGGTCCCGATCTCCGAAACCCGAAATTCGTGATTACATGACGTCAACAGTATTTCGTGTGTCGTCGCAAAATACATTTATTGTAATTATTGACGCGCGCGAAATTAATACGCACCAAAATAATAATATTATAATGTAAAAGTTTGACCTCTACACGCTTATACTGCTTATATTTAAATACGTTTTGGGAAAGAATATCATAATATTATAAGCCTGTTTTACACCAAACCACATACGAACTTACATCCCTAACTACCGGGCCCTGAAAAAGTGTGGTGTATTATCGGCCATAGTTTTTATGGTGGCAAAATGTTATAAACGAATTTCTTTGCCCACGATGATGTGGGTTACAGATATCAACAATAATCATCACAGACGAATGCTTAGTATAACGCTACTCAATTTAAGAAGCTCTCACATGACGTTCATCATACTGTCAGTATGATACATAATATACTGTGCAAAAACTTTTAGAACAGCAAGTTAGTAACAAGTTATTCAATATTTGGCAGTTAGCAACGACGATATACCGCTAAGAAATTAAAGATTTGATGGTCAAATTTTTAAAATTATCTGAATAATCTTTCATCTCACTTTTAACAGTTAAACTGTGATTAATAGCACTATGGCGTACAAGAAAAGTTATTTTTAAAACTTAACAATAATACATCGATACTGGCTAGCATTGAGTTTTCCAGATGTTTAGGTCTGCGAAGAAAATGAGTGTCGACGTTATGTCATTTCATATCAGCTACGGTAAAACGACTTTAATTGTGTGTAATTATGTTTATTTTATTGAGATACAAGAGTATTAGCCGGCAACTTGACCCGCGATGCTAAAGAAATAAAGTCGGTCTAGCGTAGTAACTAACACTTAAATTTATAACATCTTAAATTAACAGTATTAGTAAATTATTATGCAACATTATCTTAATAACATAATAACTGTACTAAATAATAATTAGCAACCTGATCTTTATTGAATTAAGTTTCTAGCAAATTATTTCATGACGTGTAAAAAATGAATCGTAATAAATTGTAATTGTGTAGATATTAGATACTATAATAAACATTAAAATTGTGTAGATACTAGATACTATAATTTTGCAGTGATATTGTAGTGCTTACTCTAATAACTAATTATTTTTTTCTCATGGTTTGATTTTGAGGTTTCCCTTTCAATATTGTTATTATTTTTCGATAAATTCTGAAATTGCGAAATAACTATATTTAGTGTAGCTTTCACGAAGGTCTGCGATAATCGCAGGGTGTATGAGGTGCCCTAATCGCTCGGGTGGCAAAGATGCGGTGACGATGTCACGGCCGACCGCTCCGTAATTGTAATGTTGTAGAGCCTCGCAGGCCGCAGCCTGCAGATGCAACCTCCATGCTCCGGGGCCTTATCTTATAGCTTACTCTGATTTAACTTACTTTTGATCACATTGCAACCAAGAATTTAAACAAAATACAGTGACATTCCTTTATAGCGCGTATTGTCCACGAAATTACTGTGCAATTTTTTGAACTGATATTGGGCTTTATTTTATTTTCATTTATTGGGGTCTCCAAACAGTCTTACATATTTTTTAAGTAAGGTATACATTTAAAAGATTTACTAAATGTAAAACCAACGGCGGTGACCACAGATGAATAATTAGTAGGTACTTATAGGAAAGAATAGCGGCTTTGTTTCCAATTAGTTCTGAGTCGTACACCAGCGATATTAGAGTCACTCCCATAGAATACTTGAGGAAGAGTATTGCTGAATGCATTATAGACGTTGTCCTCGACTTAAGCTGTGAAAGGAATCCCACAAACATAAAATTAATATCTTTACATCTTACATCGAAACCCGTTCAATAATTTCTGCGTGTAACACCCGTCTATTCTCACGAACTTTGATGTTTAGGATGTGTTCACTCAACATACACGTGGTCCCACCCGAACATGAATATTAACAACTTGAAGCGAATTGTTGAACGCTCTGACGTACTTTGTACTTTTTTATCGCCAAAAATATTTTCCTTGTTCACACAACACATTATTTCTTCATCTATGTTAAATAAATATTAATTATTGAAAATTCCAAACCTATATTATATTGAATTTTAATACAGACGTATCCAAACCTATATTAGATAGAAGAGTTTTAAACTAATTGTCTGCTTATAGTATTAAGAGGCCGGGTACACTTGGAATTTCTCATACATACGTAATTCCAAAATCATTTTCTCGTACGAAAATATATAACATGTTTGAATTGTTTTTCAGTTTAAAATAGTAATTACCTAGGTTCCTGCACAAAAATTTACTTCAAAATATTTAAACACAAAAATTTTTTTTTTGCTTTAAAATTTTTTTTAGTAAATTTACTACTAAAATTTAAACACTAAAAAATAGAGTAAAACACTAAAAAATATATAAATAAATAGTTCATTTACTACAAAATATTTAAACTCTAAAAAATATTTTTCAGTATTTAAATATTTTGTAGTAAATTTACTATTTATTTATATATTTTTTAGTGTTTTACTCTATTTTTTAAGTGTTTAAATATTAAGTACTAAATTTACTAAAAAAAAATTTAAAACAAAAAAAAAATTTAAATGTTTAAATATTTTGAAGTAAATTTTTGTGCAGGAACCTAGATAATTACTATTTTGAACTGAAAAACAACTCAAACATGTTAAATATTTTCGTATGAGAAAATGATTTTGGAATTACGTATGTATGAGAATTTCGAGGGTACCCGGCCCCTTAAGTATCCAAAATCACTTCTATAAGGAATTCCTTATCTCTATTATATCAGACACTGATCCATTCTCTAACGGACGTCTCTTTAACCGACTTCCGAAAAAGGCACTTATGTTATGTATATATTTAGATAATTCGTCGGTTGTTGACCGTGTGGCGAGTCGTCACAGTGCGACCTTTTAGCTAATGTAATATAGTCAACTGACGTCAACTGACTTAATATACCATTAATAAAACGAGATCGATCTGATTTATATAGTTCACGCTAATGATTTATATTTTATTGTACTTGTACAATATACCTACAAACAATATACGAATGACATAATTTGTATATTTTGCTATTTTTTTATACCTACAGGGAAAAAATCATAAATTTTTATCAGTCTCACACAAGATTTTTTGAAGTGAAAACTTAGCGGCGTTGAGCACTTTTGTGGGATGGGAAAAAACTGTGAAACTCGCGTCAGATTTTCGTGTTGATCGAAAAACCATAGAAAAACCGTAAGACGGTTGGAGAGTAGTGTTTTGTGTCGAACTCGAACTCGAACTCGAACTCGAAAACTCGAAAACTCGAAAACTCGAAAACTCGAAAACTCGAAAACTCGAAAACTCGAAAACTCGAACTCAAACTCGAATTGTAAGGGTTTCGATTAATTAAAAAAAAAAACGATTTTTTTAAAAATCGATTTTCACAAAAAATGGGTTAACCCATTAACCGCCAAAATCAAACCAATAGTATTTTTTTAGCAAAACTTGCATTTATCTGCAGTTTATATGTTAAATAAACGAAAAATAAAAGAAAAAACAAAAAAAAAAAAAAAATTAAAAACCCCCCCTTTTAGGGGGGTGTACCCAGATAGGTACAACGGCGTGTTATGTGGTACTTAGGTGTGATAAGGTTTAGAAGTAACATTTTTGATACATACTTTTTTATTACATTTTTTACACTGAAAACGAACTCCTGCATGATGTTATACATTTTGAAACTATTTAGAAACATTTTTGGGGTAGTGATCGATACTATTTTGAGGTAAACTAGAGACTGACGAGGAGGATAACCTCGTTTTTTATTATATTTTCTGACACAAGTAAAATGTGACGATGTTTCGTCGAAACAGAATATAAATCATGTTATCATCAAGAGTCGTAAATGGTAAATGAAAACGCTAATCATTAATAATAGGAAAAGAACAAACATAATTCAAATAAATAAAATCCATCATCATCTTTACAAAAAGCGGTGATTTGCGTTCCGTCTTTTCACATAATTAGTAGTGGTATCTGTAGCTGAAGCAAGTAAACTTTCGTACTTGATATCCACAAATAGGTATAAGAAGTAAAAAGTATACAGGGTGATTTCTGGAGTCATATATATCTTACTTACGAAGGAGTGTCTTATTAGATTATGTTACTATAATGCTTGCAAATGACAAATTTAGATATTCTAGTTGATACTAGCTTCATTGTTACTGACAAGATAGATCCCTCTTACAAGGTTTAGCTACTGACATATCTTTTAGCTGCTATTTTACCTGCGTTTTTCTGTCTAGAACGTCTGTTATTTCAGGAAAAAGAAATGTATAAGAGAGCGGACATTTACGCTATGTTATGAGTTTTCTGGATGTATATGTTAATTTTTATTTACAAAAGAAGCACAAAATTGCTTTTCCTTAGTATTAATAACGATATAAGATGTTAAAATTAATCAGACTCAAAATTTTGAAATTCTGAAAAAAAGAAATATTTTGCTAGTGGATTCGGCCATTGTACCTAACTAGGTACAGCAGTGTTTGAATAACAATTTTTTCGTCTATTTCAATAATCTACCACTAACTTGTTATTTATTTTATAGGTAACAATGTATTGAATAAAAAAAAACAAGTATTTAAAGTGGTTGAATATTATGCGATTACAATAAAGAGAGAATTTATGAGCTTACTTCTGCAGGTCGCAAAACTGTAAGTTTCAAACCTACCTCATGACCAAAATATTGGTTGCCAGTATAAATTTGCTGAAAATATTGAAGATTTATCTTTAATTAAATATATAAAATAAAAAAACTGAGATGTGATACCACAAATTTTTGAACTATCCTTAATTTTGTATGTGTACCTAATTGGGTACAGCGGCGGTAAATGGGTTAAAAATTTAATCGATTGTAAGGGTTTCGATTAATTAAAAAAATCGATTTTTTAATAATCGATTTTCATAAAAAATGGGTTAAATAAATGCACAACGTTAATAATCAAGTTTTCACTTCTGCCGGCACTCCCGGAGTGTAACCCGTCTTTTTTTTTAGATCAAGAAACGTTTAATATCTTGCACACCCAAAAACGATTCGTCATCATGATTGAACTACGAAAATTTTTGCGCAGTTTTGTCGTTTAGGGTGGAAATATTATGGGAAAATATCTACCCAGTTAATGTAAAGTCTAGTTGTTATCTATACAAGTTCTGCATATTTGGTTACAGATTAGGTATTGGTTTGAAAATTAAAGTCTCTAAAAACTCTACTAAAACTAAACTCTACTATCTAAGCACTCATAAACTGTTCAAATACATTGAACCATTTTGTATAATAATAATATTATGGAATATACATAACGAGTCAATAAAATCTTGTTTTGAATACGTCGCATTCTCCGAAACTATTAGTGGAAAGGCTTCGGCGCCAATATACTTGTTACTTTTTACCTGGTTCGTTTAATTTTCCTTATGGGGCCTATACTATATACAATATATAAGTGTAACTAGCTGGGATGTAGAGAGAGACAGAGAGACTAGCAATGTGTATGTGATGGTAACTTATATTGCCAAAGAAACTTGCACGTATTGTATTTTGGCAGCGCAACATTTCCTATCAACTGCCAAGCGGTCGAATTCGACCGCGTAAACAATAGATTTCCAAGAATCCGCGATCGAAGGATTAAGGGTCAATTTATACTAGCGCAGAGTCGAAGCGCATCGAAGCGAATTATTAAAACTGAACATAACAAATTCAACCTTAACTCCAAAGCGTTAACGCACTTTATTACTTCTGAGAATTTAAAAAGGCGAGTGCATCCGCGCGAATTCGCGTGAATGTGCCCGACAAACGCTAATTGGCCTCACAGAAGTAATGTATGCGTTACGCTCTGGTGTTAAGGTTGAATTTTCTGTGTTCAGTTTTTGTAAATTCGCTTCGCTTCGCTTCGAGTCTGCGCTAGTATAAATTGACCCTAAGTTGATATCGTCGACGCTACGCAGACACATTACAGTAATATTTTAATCTACATTCTATGCACCTTTTCACGCCAATTTTAATGGGTTCACTATCTCTAGAAATAGCATACATTTTATAATTATTATAGATTTATTCGGTAAATAGATCTATCGTTATCTATCGATTAATAAGAAATAAGTAATCATCGTCATACTGCAATGTCGAAATAAAATAAAAAAACGTGTGGGCCGTTCTTAACTGCGTCAAAATGACCCAGATTTCTCAGCAAACGACTATTTAATTATAATAGTATAGCGTGTGGTATATTGCGCTAACTATATTTATAATTAATATTAATTAATTCAAGTACACTCGCCATTAAGTCGCGCAATGTTATAATTCATTAATCATTAGACACGTTGTAACGATTTGTATATGTAAGTATAATACACAGCTAGTGAGCAGTACATCCATATCCATACTAATATTATAAATGCGAAAGTATGTCTGTCTGTCTCTCTGTCTGTCTGTCCGTTACCTCTTTACGGTTCCCGCGTGATAAACGAATTTTGGCGCAACGGAGTTGCGGGCGTCTTCTGTAAATCTTATCAAGCTTAGTTCAACAGCATGAGAAGGCTCTCACCGTAAGATTTTATGAATTGCAAAAAAATATTTTTCTCTCTTTTAATACTAACAATATTATAGATGTGTGTTGTGTACGTTTGTTCCGCTTTATTAATTATTCGTATTGAACAATGTGAAGATACTCAGCAGTGTGTCAGGGCCGACATGTACATTATTTTGAGGATACGCCAATTTTGTACATTTTTAAGGCTGAGCAGCTACGTGTCTATAAAGATAGTTGGAACCAAGCGACACGCCGCAACTGCAGACGACGTGTCGTCGCGACACTACTGGTTTCTACGTATTTCTATGGAATACCCTCCGCAGCTAGCGACACTTATTCATAGAAATACATAGAAACAAGCAGTGTCGCGACGACACTTCGTGTCGCTCGGTTCCAACTTGTACCTTAAGAATCTGTAATTGACTTTCGCATGCGGGGTCCAATTCTCAAACATTTTATTTTATTCGATGGTTATTGGCAACGCGTAGTCTTGACTAAACTTTAACTAACAGCGTATTATGTTTCCGAATCCGAATTGAACGGGGATTGTGAGTACCCTTGTCATTTACGTATTTTTGTCTTATTCTTGTCTAGAGTAGATGTACTTTTTACTAAGTTTTCTCCAGAATCCGTCGAAGAAACACGCAGAACGGTATCATGTGAACGTGTATTGTCGACTCATCTCATTATAACATCGTAATTATTGTACAGTAAAGTAGGGTGGTAATACTTTCCAATTCCTAGAACTATAGTTACTGTAGAAGAGGAATGCAGTGTGAATTAGACAATGTGTTCGTGTCTATTATTAATACCCGGTTTTTGACTGAACATTAACCAATCAACGATGCTGTTGAAAAGATAAGCTTAAGTCAAAAAACCTAAGAAAGCGGACATCAATATCAATACCAATTTCTGTTACTGCTATAAATACGGAAGTGTTTGTCAGCGATATAACTGAACCGATATTGATAAAATTTGGTGTGGAAATATTTTGCGTCCCAAAAAAGGACATAGGCAAGTTTTTATCCTTGTAAAATATACGGTTCCCGTGCAATACAAAGGTTCCTGAACGAACTTTGCGAACACAGTAAACTATAATGTCGAAGTTCTGTAACATCACATATTTGTAGTCTGCTATCAAAAGTTCATAATGAGACCATAATGGCGAAGTTATCTTTAACTAGTTGATAGAGTTAGCAGTTAGCCTAGTTAACAGTAATGAGGTGATAATAGCATTTTTGTAGCTAGGCACTAAGTGGTTGTTACATTCTTGTCGTAATTTAAGAGTATCTTTGAAATCGTCTTGCATTGTTTGGATATCGTAAAGTAGATTTTTGGAGTTTTCACATTTTACGTAAATTTTGAAGCTTTATCATATGTGAGTGGTTGACCAAAAAGGGACCTGAAGGATTGGAAACGGTTTTTTTTTATTTTTTTATTTTTTTAATCCGTGGTCTTTTAGCTTTGTTTTGGTCTAACCAGAATATTTTAAGGTGCCGTAGTTTTTTTTAATGAATTTTTGTGTGAACCGCGCACGAGTCGAAACACGAAACTTCAAACGCATTTTACTCAAAATCAAATTATTTACTTACCTTCTTTTATTTTTTATTTTTTAATCCGTGGTCTTTTAGCTTTCATTTGGTGTAACCAGAATATTTTAAGGTGCCGTAGTTTTTTTTTAATGAATTTTTGTGTGAACCGCGCACGAGTCGAAGCACGAAACTTCAAACGCATTTTACTCAAAATCAAATTATTTACCTTCAGGTCCCTTTTTGGTCAACCACTTACATATTGAGACTGTTCTGAAACTCTATCAAAACTAATTTATAGTAAGATTACTAAGCAAAATTTACTACTAATTTTTGTAACTGTCCCCGACAGTTTTTTTCTGGGATAGATTTTCCCAACGTGTGTCGTGGAAATAATTCGTAATATACTACTATCAATAAAATATAATTTTGATCAATGTGCCGCAGAAGTTTGACCTCAATCTCCGCTCTGTATTGATTAACGCAGTATCACCAGCACTTTGTACAACAATACATGGAGTTTCCACCAAGTATTAAATCATATTTCAAAGACTTCATGGCTAATTCCACCTTAAGCAATTCCAGCGTAGCGTTGTTACTCGTAATCTTTAGGGAACATCCACAAAATACGTCACACGATTTCCATGATATTAGGCCCCCTTCCCCCTTGGTCACACCATGTCCCCATGGCCGTTACATGAAGATGTGGCACTATGCATGTGTACAGTGGCAGATCAATGCAGTATGATTATGTATATACTTCCTATATATTATATACTCGTAGTATAGTTTTATGTAGTCGTTTCTAGCCGGTATTAGACGAAGCATCATAGTACAGTAAATGAAGGCAAAAATCAGGTGCAACCTCCGATTTCGTTGAACCTCCATCGATTTGGATGAAAATTTGGGATTAAGTACATTAAGCCCTCTACTTTAAAAATGACATACGCTCGTATTGCGCTTTTTTATTTTAGGGGTGAAATCCACCCCTTTTGTTGAAAATAGAAAAAATGCAGATTTAACCATTCTGGCTTAACTAATTCGATAAAATAAATGTTTTTATGTTTTTTTCATGATATTTTATGATTATTTAATTAATTTTTCAACCCTTATGGCAACCATCCCTTTAATCGTGAAAAAACACTTTTTGTATTTCTGAACTTTAAAATCGCATATTTACATTGTTTATACAGTTTGTTTAATATTTATGATATAATTTTTGGATAAGACTGAAATATAAACCCCTAAAAGTACCCCTTTATTGCGGAATCACGGTAAAAATTGGGTTCAAAAACTTAATAGGTTTATGTTTTTGAACCCAGGGCAAAAGCGCAAGTTGGCACTATGTCACTTTTGTTTCTTAGGGTATCCTCCACCTACTTACCAATTTTCATGAAAATCGATGGAGGTTCAACGAAATCGGAGGTGAAAACCTTCACTGCCTCCACTATCACTCATTTAAACAAAAACAAATGTCAACCAAGGTCGAAGTAAAAACGACACTACGAATTTTGGGGTTTTTCACTTTAACAGTCATTGTCATGGCAAAAAATCCAGTTAAAATAAACAAAAGAGTTTCCGCTCCAACTATAAAAAGTTAACGAGGTTGACCAGAGACAAATATTTTGTTTCACTAATAATTACAGTGCGGTCAGAGTTTTAACATCTAACAGGGTTTTTATATCATTGGCATAAAAGTTAGGTATCTACTCTCATAATAATAATTCCGAGATAAACATTTTAATAGTCTACGAATACTAATAGAGTAGTTTTGAGTAAGCAAGGTTGTAATAAATCAAAAACAAAACGAAAAGTCAACTTTTTTACTAAACCAAGTGGAGATTCACTAAAAAGTCTTTTCTAAAATAGTTTGAATAAATAAATTAACAACGTATGAAATCGATAAAGTCCTGCTCGATCAGTTTTAAAATAATACTTTAATAACCCATATATGCATGGTGGAATTGGTTGAAAGGAAATTTTGCTCATAATAGGTACATTGCAAACACATTTCATTACAATATTAATAACAACTTTTATTACTTGTCAATTTCATTCTAATTAATTTCCCAGAGGCCGGTGAAAAGCTAACAATAATGAAACAAGCTCTAACTTTTCCCCGCTGACGGCAGAAGTTTCCATTAATTAATATTATGTTTTGTTTGTTTACAGGTAAGACAAGTTCGTGATTATCTAGTCCTAAGTTTTATAAACAGAAGATTATTAATTATGGTAAGTATGTCTTTAAATACTTTTGATAATGCAATGGAAATAATGATAAAAATAGATCAAGAAGGTACGTGGTTCAATAACATTTAAGAACTTTTGCAATAAACTTGTATTACAATCTCTTTTTATCTCTCTACAAATAAATGAAAAGGGCAGACAATCCATCATTAATAGTGTACGAGATTTCTATTACGCGTATGACTTATGAGTAATGAGCTACTCGAAGGTAACAATCAGACCTACCTGCATTTTGCGAGCGCGGTGAAAACCAACAATTATAGTACGTTAAATCCCCCGGTCCGGGTGGGTCCCGTTAGCTAACGGTAGGGGGTCACTGGGGGGGGGGGGGGGGGAACAGGGGGAGCAGGGGAGCTGGCAGGGGGACCACTCGCTTTACATTGAATGCCCCGTTTGTGGGTGAATGCAGATCGACCCCCGCCGCTGCACTGTTATAATGCGTTTGAACTTGCGAATTATCATCGGAACGCGAATCTTTATGGCCGCGGACTAAGATACCTGGGGTCCAATTCTTATACCATGAATGTCATTTCGGTCGCTGGTTATCAGGACACTGATACTATGTTCATGTTCGACAGTTTCGAATCTGGTTGCAATGCATTTGAAATATGGTTTTGAACATGCATTTGAGATTTGTTTCATTGAATATAATAGAGTATGAGTAGTAGGATATACTTATAAAAACACTGTTATTTCTATTAGTTTTGTCCCACTTCTAATGTAGCTGTTTTAAAAGCAATTCCAGTTGTAATGAGTTTTTCACTAAACGGCTATAAACTAATCCTTAAGGGCTTAGCTGTTTAGTACGATACAATAGCCCTAAAACGAATCCTGAGGGATTACAGGGCTTCTAACCTTTATCAGACTTCAGTCACTCGAGTAGTGTTCGACCAAAATTGCGGCTTCGGCTAACTAAAATAATTCGGCCCAAGTATTGATTTCAGGTTGATATCATGTCCCTTTAATTCCATAGTAAAAAGCCGAAATTGTATGTATTGTTTATTAAAAATTAATCTTCATTTCTATGTAATGTTTAACGGGCAAAGTTTTCAAATCAACTAGGTAAATAAAAAATATAGTAGCCAATCTGGATTAAAATCTCTGATGTCCGTTTCCTCAGGTTGTTTAGCAGGAGTTTATTTATTTACTAACGCTTTTGGTTGGCTTCCGTAAGACAGTTAACTGATTAGTTTTTGATTAATAACGCAATTAAAAGATAAATTCTAGTTAAAAATACTAAGAAACTATCAAATGATAAAAAAAACAGACAAAAGACTTCAGCCGACAATTTTGGTGTTATTTATTTATCGGCTTCGGCTTGAAAACAACTTTTAGTCCGACCCTACTTAACTTAATGACTATAACAGGGTGTTTCGGAATGTTTGTTGGAAAATTTGTCGCCATCAAACTATATTATGTTGTCATTAACGTGAACATAATATGTTTACTGCTTGTTGTCGCATTTATAATATGTAAATGGTTATTTTTCTAAGTCGATTCTCGAGAACATCGTAGACTTTACCGAATTATGTTAATATAGGAATTCTATTTTGGCAAAGGAAATTCGTTAGATAGTGAGTGTTACTTATTGTTTTAGTAAAAGTTAAGTAAGTACTAGTCTCAAGCAACTAGCAAGACAAAGTAATTAATTAACTTATCCGATGTTGCGCGTATTTTCCTTTATCAGGCAATCCGTTTGCTTGTTTGTGAGTTATATACAACAGAAAAAGTATACAGGTGTAATATGCGGTAACATGATATATTTATCTATACTTATAAAATTACATGTCCTGACTGACTGACTGACTGACTGACTGACTGACTGACTGACTGATTCATCATCGCTGAGCAAAAACTATTAAAGTTACAGCCACGAAATTTGGTGAGTAGGGTTGTTTTATTAAGTAGACACCCACTAAGGAAGGAATTTTGAAAATTTTACCCCGAAGGGGGTGAAATAGGGGTTGAAAGTTTGAATGAAAGTCCGTCATTTCTTGAGTTAGAAACATGAAACTTTATTTTTGGGTTACTGATTAAAAAAGAATGGATACATATTTAAGTGTTTTTGGAAATTCTACCCCCAAGGGGGTGAAATTGGGGTTGAAAGTTTGAATGAAAGTCCGTTATTTTTTGAGTTAGAATCATGAAATTTTATGTTTGGGCTACTGATTAAAAATTATTGGATACATGTTTAAGCGTTTTTGGAAATTCTACCCCCAAGGGGGTGAAATAGGGGTTGAAAGTTTAAATGAAAGTTCGTCATTTCTTAAGTTAGAAACATGAAAGTATATTTTTGTGACTACTGATTAAAAATGAATGGATAGGTATTTAAGCGTTTTTGGAAATTCTACCCCCAAGGGGGTGAAATTGGGGTTGAAAGTTTGAATGAAAGTCCGTCATTTCTTGAGTTAGAAACATGAAACTTTATTTTTGCGCTACTGATTATAAATGAATGGATATGTATTTAAGCGTTTCTGGTAATTCTACCCCCAAGGGAGTGAAATTGGGGTAGAAAGTTTCAATGAAAGTCCGTCAGTTCTTGAGTTAGAAACATGAAAGTTTATTGACGTTTGCGTTTGACGTTTGCATATATAGGGTCCCGTTTTTACCCTTTGTATAAGGAACCACAAAAAGGGGAAAACTATCGATCTTTGTTATTATACTATGTTAACGCGGACGAAGTCGCGGGCAACAGCTAGTATATAATGTGTATGCTGTGAAGTAACGCGTAAAAATTACAGCTTCGTTTAGCAGTCGCGTACAACATTATATTTCTGTACAGCAATAACATTTAAAACTGAGCTGCAGCAACACTTACAGCTATGTTACGGTAGGCTATGTATACAAGAGTGCTGCAGTATGCAACATTGACAACTATGTTACCCTGTGCTCTGCATACGCATGTGCAGTATGTTACACCTCTGTTACGGTATCGTAATTAGCCGGCGATCACTGACCTCACCGACGCGTCGTTACGTTCGTGCTCCAGTTACCGCTACAATATCAAAACTTGAATATTCGACCACTTTCCGTTAAATACTTTTGCTACAACTCATTAGTACAACTTTTTAGTACACAAAACAGAAGAATGTATTGCGATTTTTGTTTAAAAAAGTTATAGTATTTAGTGAACTGTTAAAATGCTACTCGGCTTTGACGAAAGTACCTATAGTTATTTACTGGCAAAAAATTTTATGTTTAAATAGATATTGTAAATCAGCTAAACAAGCACTTTTATGTATTCCTTTCAACTTTTGAACAACTATAAAGCCTTCCATAAAAAGAGTCCAGCAACAGCAAATAAAGCATAAAGACTTCAATCATAAAAACTTCTCAGCAATTTCAGTCTATTCTATTGTGGGCTGTAGCAATTTCTTCTAAGACATTCTAAAGACTTGAAGGCTACATTTTGTCACGCTAAATGTATCGTTATCTCGAAGTCGCCTTGAAGTCGTAAACTATACATTGATTATGTACAATGAGTAGTAAATGTTATCAGAGCAGGCAGTTCGCAATGTACCAAGTTGGTGTGACGAATCGCTTAGTCTTCTATTTGCGCAGTACAAATGTTTCAATTATGGCTTATGACTTTACATACCTATTTGACATAGAAATGTCCTCTATGCATAAAAGGCCCTAAATATTCAAACAACCCAGAAATTTAGTATTTCAAGTGACCATGCTTCTACCTTTGATATGATTTAATAATACTAAGTGGATGCAATGCTAAGTATTTATTTCTAAAGTTCTTGAAATTAATACTATCTCCATATTACCATGTTACGGTAATTTTATACTAACTACATTGAAACATAGAACTATCACAAATATAGCTAAAGCGCGCGTGACTAAAAAATCTAAATTTAAAACCTGCTAGCTTAGTCTAAAGCCAGATCTAAAAGGCTAGCGTGAGCACATTCAAAAATCCACTCCGTATAATTTTCAACTCCGTACTCAACCCTAAAGTGCAGTAACTGCAGTTGCATAATGCATGTCGCCAGATGCGAGAGCCGTTGAGGGTTAGCTCGGTGGAGCGTGGCGCCCAGCACTGGACGTGGACTATTACGTTTATATTTATATGGTTATCACTTTCCTATGATACGGTTTATGAGCAGTATTGGGTTGGGGATGATACTCTAGTGCGAAGGAGTCACAATAGATCCTCATGGGTCGCAATGACGTCAGGGCTGCAGTGACCTGCCTTCTTAAAAAAATGATACGGTTGCAGGTAGAAAATCGTGCTTTGGCCCATAGAGATAACAAATCGATACACAGACACACTTTGCGATAGCACTCTTATCGTGGCCCTATGGAAGCTATTTTTCAAAGGGCTGTAAGCTGTAACTGGAGTTCTCTGTTTGTTAACTCTTCATTTTCAAGCTGCTGAATCGATTTTCATGAAAGTTGTTTTGATTGTATGTACTGTTTAGTATTATTATAATTATATTTAGCAACATTGTTAGTTAGCAATTTAGTATTTCATGATAATGCTTTGGAATTTCACCATCTTCTTCTAAACTCACAATAATAGAGAACATGAAAAACAACATGCACTAATTTACGGAATAAACCCAACACTGTATGTAGTCGTATTTGCAGGCCGCTGCTAGAATACATATTTAACGGCATTAAGGGTACTTAGATTTATGGTGATGAAGTCATTTTCCTAGTTTTCAAACAACAGCGCGAGGGTTGAGTTTTTTGAGTGAGAGAGCCTGCGATCGATGAGACTTTCGAGGTCTGAGAATCAGGTTCCTGTTCTCCATTTACTTCGTAAATAAATATGAATTTAAAATTCACATTTTAACCTGAATAATATGTCGGGCAGATAAACAGCCAATATACGGACTCGTTATCTGGAGCTTGTGGGAGCTTTCCCTTGAACTTTAAGGCTTTCTCCGCTATATCACATTTAGTATGTAGTATGTACCATGGGTTATGGGCCTGGGAACGGTTAATGTTAGGGCTGAGTAATAATAATATATTTCAATGAAGTGAACCTAAACATAAATGTTAGGGCAAGTTTCAAATCGACAACCATGTAAATCTGCCCTACGCTTAGGACCAGTCCACAACACTGAGTTATGGTGTCGTATCAGAAAAACTGCCATTGCACAGCAGTGTAGAATTTTACGTTGCAACGTTGCAACGCAGTGTTGTGTCTTGGCTTTAAGGGCCTTCCCTACGGAGATTCCGTAATTTACCGTATTTAGAGCCTTATAAACTCATAATTTGAAAGCTACAAAGTAATAATAAAAATACAGCAATAATCTTCAATACATCAACAGTCCTTTCCCCGTTTTAAATTTTCTATTTTTGTTTATTATACTCATGATATCAGCTTCCAAAGTAAAACCAATTTATTAAAATTCAAGCATACATTCAGCATCTCCTTAGTATTTACAAATTACTTTTATTTGAAACACACGCCACTAGATCGACAATATCATAAACTACATATTCCACGTTTTCATTTTTTTAGGTCAATTTTGAATTAAAAATAGACTTTTGGTGCGATCTCGGCAACGCGGCAAATGTACGGCCAATGTCGTTTGCTCGGGGGACGGCCTTAAGGACCAATATAATAATATATCAGGGGTTGGCAATTTTTTTTGTCAAAGTTGCCAAAATACTATTTTACATGACTGCCATAAACTTTTTGATGGATTAAAAGAGCCGCAGCTTGCATACTAAGAGTCACACGTTGCCGACTCCTGACCTAGCTTATCAGAGTCTAGAAAAAACATAATCAGTCAAGGCCGAGAGATTGAGGCTCAAGTCAATGATAATGTGATCTGTCGGATGGATTTGACATAACCTGATAAAGTTAGGCTGAATTTGTATGCGTCCGCCCGAACGGTCCGTCCGCGGTTTAGTCGCGACACCGCGAGATCATGAGCAGTGTAAATGGCAGCGATACCGCGCCGCTATTTAAGGCCGTCCCCCGAGCAAACGACCTTGGCCTGTTTTTTTTACTTATCTTAGTTCAAAATTGCCCTGAAAAAAATTTAAAACGGGGAATATGTAGTTTATGATATGGTCGATCTATTGGCGTGTGTTTCAAATAAAAGTAATTTGTAAATACTAAGGAGATGCTGAATGTATGCTTGAATTTTAGTACCTAAATTGGCTTTACTTTGGAAGCTGATATCACGAGTATAATAAACGAAAATAGAAAATTTAAAACGTGGAAAGGAATGTTGATATACTGAAGATTATTGCCGTATTTTTATTATAACTCCGTAGCTTTCAAATTTTGAGTTTATAAGGCTCTAAATACGGTAAATTACGGATTCTCCTTAGAAAAGGCCCTTAAATAAATCATTATATACATTTGCTTGTAGCGGACTTGGGCAGAGCTCAGAGTAAAACACACGATGAAGGTGGTAATAACAACACGATAACGGTAATCACACCTCGCGGTAGTAGCGACCGGACCACGAGTTGGCGCAGCCGCATATGAATCCAGCCTTAGGTAGTTTCACCATCTATTTTCTCTCATGGCCCTAGTGCAAAGGTAAAGTTTTGACAAAGGTTGACCAGGAATTTTGTTAATATTATGCATCTTGTTGCCACGTATGTCGTATACAGATTGTACTTAGCTATTCTCCTCGTGTCTTGTGATCACGTATATTCGTATAAACATCCGCCGTATGTGATCCTTTCTCCTTACATCTGCGTGTCGCATGCGATACTTTCACTCGTCAAATATAAATAGTCGGACTTTTCTTTATTGTTGACCATGTAGGTTAAATTAAAGGAGCCGAAATTCTTGAGATGGATGTGTTTTTCCGGTTTTTCTAGTTTGATGTTCTCAGAGTAAAATATTTAATTTCAAACTTTTAGTATTGAAATATTTCAAGTTGTTACAAAAATTACGTTTTCGTGCTCTAGTTAAAAGTGCCTTCGTAGATTTCTATGTCGAAATTCTAAATCAAAAATGTTATGACATGTCGTCTTTTAGGCTTTATGGTTTAAATTAAATCTCATGCATTTTTGTTTAGAATTTCGACACTAAAATAAAGAAAACATCTTAGCCAAGGGCCTGGCTTATTAATAACTAGCGACCCGCCCCGGCGTCGCTCGGGTATAAAGTATATAGCCACTGAAAAAATGATTAAAATCGATAGCCTATGATCCTTCACGTGGTCTACTTCTTATCTGTGCCAAATAACATAAAAATTGCTCCAGTAGTTCGCGAGATAAGCCCATTCAAGTAATTTCTCCCGTATTTTTCACATTCTCGTATTAGTCTTAGCGTGATAAAATATATAATAATATAGCATATAGCTTTCCTCAATAAATGGGCTATCTAACACTGAAATAATTTTTCAAATCGGACCAGTAGTTCCTTAGATTAGCGCGTTCACGTTAGCCCTTTCAAATAATTTTCCCGGTTTTTCCACATTTTCCTCTATTTCTTCGCTCCTATTAGTTTTAGCGTAATTAAATATAGCCTATAGTCTTTCTCGATAAATGGGCTATCTAACACTGAAAGAATCATCAAAATCCGTTGCGTAGTTTTAAAGATTAAAGGGAACAAAGGGACATGAGGGAAAAAAAGCGACTTTGTTTTATAATATTATTATGTATTATACATGGCCTATCAATAAATCCTATACAATTGGAAACTTTATCCTAACTAGTTACGTGCACACTTTAGGAGATGGGCTTGGATGAACATACCTACATAACCACGTACATAATGGACTATGATTTACTGCGATGAGCTCTAACAATACATGAAGGTCGCCGCGCGCAGGTAGTAAATAGGAGTGCACTTATACTGAGTAGGTAAAAATATACACTTACAAACAGGGAAACTGCTACGTAGCTGACAGTTCACATTACTAAAAGCGTATGCTTTTAGACAAAACTCCTAGAAAAAAAGTTCTAAAACGTGTTCTGAACTCCTCATTATGTGCTCATAGGCTCAATATGTCTACATTGTTTGCTTATAATATGTTGTTACACCCAATAGAATATAGACTATGTGCAATGTGCATATTGTATGCTTGTAGATCTGATTGCTGATCGTCATCTATTCCTCCTAACTAACCTAAAGAAATACTTTTACATTACAGTGCAATACTTGTATCCATGTTGAGCTAGTTTGATTTCAAGGGAACAGCTGATTCAGTTATTTATATATTTAATACTGTGTCTAAACGGAGTATAGTTGGAGTAGGAGCACAATGTCGGTGGTGCGTGAACCGAGGTCGCGGGTTTGACGCCGAGGTCGACTCTTGCTTCATTTGACAATACATGACTGGCTTCTGTCACGAACATGGAACATATTTTCACACTTTGTCGTAGGTTACACGTTCAATCTGATATCAATCAGATTGATGGCTATAAAAAGTACTTACATATTAAAAAAATGATCAGTCCATCAGTCCGTG
Organism: Polyommatus iphigenia; assembly: GCA_963422495.1. Taxonomy (NCBI): domain Eukaryota; kingdom Metazoa; phylum Arthropoda; class Insecta; order Lepidoptera; family Lycaenidae; genus Polyommatus; species Polyommatus iphigenia. Next base: position 27,340,215 of record OY730181.1, on the reverse strand, counting down.
GGCTAGACGATTAGTTTCGCGTCAATCTTACCAGATTGATGGATCAGGTTGATGAGAAACTGAACGTGTAATTTTGAATGTCGCTTCGATCTGTTAAGATGTTTGAGGAAATAAATTTTCTGTTGCAATTAAATGAGTCTAAATTTAATTTTGATGTAATCGTTTAGTCCTAATGCATTTTAAAATATTTGCGAACAACAAGAAAAATATTTGCGAACACCAACAGAAAATTAATGTTTTTACGGTTTCGATGAAAATCAAAAGGAAATAGAGAAATAAATTTCCCGTTAAGACATTAAACACTACAGAATGTAATGTGTGCAGTGTGCACTGTGCATCCTCTCGATTTAACAGCGCTGCGAAAGCAACTTAAATTTTTCTCATTTCTTCGCGTACTCTTTCCATCAATTTTCATTTACTTACATGAAATGTGAGACGTTTTATACCCCCCTCCCCCCTTCCTAATGTATGGAGATGAGGAAAATTGATCGCTAAAGAGGCTTTCACGGATAAAGAATTATGTAAATATGATTACGCGTGAATAAATTCCGTTGATGTATTTAAGCTGCAAATTAAATTGATCGAAGTTAATTCTCGACGTACTAAATAATGTACCAATGGAATAAAAATATAACAGACAAGACAAATACCTACGAAGTTATCTATTTTGTTAAAATTTCAACGGATAAGGTAATAAATAAGGCACGGAAAAGAACAAAGTCTGCTTTTATTGCAAGGCTATATACAAATCTAGTATGTGTTATAATAACTCACATATCGTTATATTATAATCATTCTAAAATATAAAAAAAAAACAGTTCCAAAAATAAAATATCGCCTTATTACTACGTTGAAGATAAGAAAGATATAATAAGCAATTATAACACTGGGTCACCCGTCTCACACCTACATATTATTATACAAGTCACACACTCAGTGCGATAACGGTAGTGTTGCTGTATATGTAATTATACAAGAGTGCTATACATTACATCGCAAAAAATGTTTCATATAGAACTGTCGTAACGGCTCTACATTTCCGGAAGAGTGAATTAACCCATCAGTCGTGGCAAAACGAGACACAATAGCTTTTTCATTGTTATCGCGGCCGGATGTGGCCGCTTGGGGCTTCATGAATTAAAACAGTTTTTTTGCTGGGTTGCGTTTTTTGTACTCGGACTACTGCTTTTATTCAGTTCCATTTACGAATTTGTTTTTTTGATATTGTTTGATAAATGTTGTTATTCAATGTGTCTTTTAAAAGAAGCCTTCACCACTGTACTGATAAATTAATTTGGTATTTTCTAGTAAGGAAGTTGTTATCAAGACGTAAAATCAACTGCAATATTATAAAAAAACTAGATGTTCCGCGCGGCTTCGCCCGCGTAATTTAGGAATTTCTCGGAAACCGTACATTATTCCGCAAAAAATATCCTATGTCCCTTCACGTGGTCAATTCTTCATTGTGCCAAATAACATAAAAAATGCTCCAGTAGTTCTTAAGGATTTCATTTACCTCTATTTCTTCGCTCCTATTAATCTTAGCGTAATAAAATATAGCCATTAGCCTGTCTCGATAAATGGGCTATCTAACACTGACAGAATTTTTCTAATCGGACCAGTAGTTCCTGAGATTGGCGCGTTCAAACAAACAAACAAACAAACTCTTCCGCTTTATAATATTAGTAGGTATAGATGTTATGGCAATGTTTCAAACTTTGGATTCATCCCGGAAAATAATCATGTTTCTGTGTGATATATTTTAATAATGCTTCATGCCAGTAACTCCAATTTTTTCAGGTCCCCATTTCAATATTAAAGTACTGCGACGTCGACGAAATTTTCGTAACTTATTCGTAGGATGCACTCCCGGCTTCTGTGTCAAGGGGCTCCGAGGCTGAGTCGAGGGTGCTACAACTAATTACGACCTAAATTAATGCCTAGGCAGTCTAGGGAAATTCTAGATTATTACAATGAGCTACAATTTTTACTTATTTATTAGTACCTAATAAATAACGCCCGCAACTCCTTTGCTCCGAAATTTGTTATTCGCGCGGCAACTGTACAGTGTACATAGCATTTAGGGATAAAAATGCTATGTACACTGTACAGTTGCCGCGCGAATAACAAATTTCGGAGCAAAGGAGTTGCGGGCGTTATTTATTAGGCGTTTGGACTTGAAGAGCTAACAGACAGACATGGCATGGCATTGCGACGTATTACCTTGTGTATTTACATGAAAAATTAACAAGGTTATATTTTGATATTTGTTTTTACAAATTATGTACATACATACTACGCATTGCACCTTTGGAATGTTGCAGTTTTTGTTAGTAGTTGTGTTTGACACTTTAAGAAAGGTTACAGGTTAGATCATACACTTTCTGTTGACAGTATGGAAAACAGTGGAACTTCCTTAAGCACTTTTTTTTCCTAGGACAGAATTCTAGTACACCAAATCTTATTGGAGGAGAGTTTTTAAGGTTAGCCTACGTTTTGGCAAATCACAAACCCGGGAACGTTTTTTTTTAATTTTACCTGAGATTAGGTGGAAGGCTAGATAATAGATAGAAATGCGTGACAAATCTTAATTTTCTTTTACGAATAGAGGGAGGACAGATACCTTACTACGTAATCATGAACGTCCTCTTACGTTTTTAATCCATCAAGCCCCGTACGAGCACCGGTGATCGCGACAACAATATAATACAATAGCATTTCCAAGAATCCCCGATCGAAGGATTAATGAACATCCTTAAACCACTAGCGATTTCAATAATCAAATGATTGCCACTTACACCACGATAACATAATTAACAGGTGCAAGTGCAGCATCTATCGTATTACAGCATCCGGAAGTGTAGTATGTTGGTCATGGTGGCTGCTAAACATGGCTATTTCCTCGAGTACAACCTTCAATTCTATTGTTGTCGCTTCATGACAATAATAGATTTATTTACTAGGTGTTGCGGTTGCTATCCTACATTTTACAGTTGCCAGTATTATAAATACAAAAGTATGTGAGTACATAATATATCTGTTACCCGTTCACGCTTAAAGATGTTAATCTGTCCTTCGACTTTAGATCCGGTTAAAGGATAGTTTTTGTTTCAGTAAGGACAAATTCTAATGAAGGAAGTTTTCCGGCCTTTATTTTTGAACGTATTTCATTATTGTTTGATAGTTTAGGCACTTCAGTTACATAATAAATAAACATATCTCTAAATAAATCAAGTACCTAAATCATATTTCTTGCATTTACCTCAGACAAACGGTAGTTTTTTTTTTGTCATAAAATATAAAGCTAATGAAGACGATTCACGTGAACAATAAAACTATACTACACACCACCGTACCAGTTGTTACCAGATAACAATGGTATTTTATAATTGTGATGTTGTACCACTAACCTGCTTGTCATTCCGATGTAGATGAGCACGCTTGTGATTAATATAATAATATGTTGCTCGTGACTTAGATATTATATGTATAAGGTTTAGTTTAAACGAAAAATCTCAGGAAATTCTATTTGCCGACTAGTTAGACTTTAGAGGTTCCGCGTGGCTCTGGCATTATGGGATGTGATTGGGTGGCATAATTTTTAAAGCATCGCAATCATTTGAGTACCATCGAGGAAATTGATTTCTAGGCAGTTGACAGACCAGCGTCATTTGGTCGGATCATGTCAATTCAATGTTAATAATTTATATTGTGTTCTGTCCATAAATTTAATAAACCTAGCGGAATAGAGCAACAATCTCGAGTTGTCAAACGAAACCGAAATTTATTTACGTATGTGTGTAAAAATTTCTTTACGTATACATTTATACAAGCATCTTTCTATGAGAAATTGTAACAGATGAAAAAAATTGGTTCTGCTGTCATGTATCACACGTCTCTTTTTACCACGCAGTGTTACTGATAGTGACATCTCGCTTGCTCAGGCCTTTGTTTCTCTATTCCGCTATGTATATTAATTTTATGTTATGGTTCTGTCGGCTGGGTTTGACGTAACGAAAACTACGTAGGTCCCCTAATTTCTCTGATCATTTTTAATTAAGCAATAGATCATTATATTTCTAGCTAGTTACAAACACTATATTTGTCTAGTTATTTCGTTAAATTAGAGTTATCTTGCCGCTTTAAACTGTGTGCGCTAAACTGCGGTTTTACATTCCGTTATCAATTTGAATACAATGCCTTGTTTACTGGTTGTAGGTCGTTAGCTATGCTCTTGCACTTGCTTCAGAAATTGCTAGCTATTGAACAAAACGTTTATCACTAAAATTGTTAAACTATTAACAAGATACATACTGAATATTGCTGGCAAATTCCTGGGCGCAATAGTAAAATAATGAATGAATGAATGAGTACTTTAACGAGCACATATGCAAATACCTCCAGTGCAAATATTCAAACGCTTAAAATGAAGAGAGTTTTAATGATATGGTTTCCTGTTTACCCCATTCATGTCAAGTTTCAATGAATGACGCTGATAAAAAAAACTACTTTTTTCTTGGCCAACTTTAATTTACAGCTGCTTCACATCCTTACCTCTATGAAAATGTCAACCGAGTGCACTGAGGTAATAAGTACTACGTAGTACTTATATGTCAGTGCCCGAGTGGTATAAGATCCTTGTACCTCTGTAATCTCTTTGAAGTCCGTTATTCGTTCTGTAATTATAGATGAGGCAAGTTTATATGCAAACTATATAAGGTAAATAATTGTCCGTCCGTCGGTGTTTCGACAGACGTTGCTCAACGTCGCGGACAGTGCATATCCTCTTGCCCAACGCATTCCAGTATCTAGTACTTTCACGACGTGGATTCCAGCTACTATAGTAACGTGAGCGCAGCACGCAAAACATATTTCAAACAAGTTGAGTTGTATATATGTCTATGTAGTGGATCTACAGTCAGGCCGCGGTCGATGATGAAGAAATTCACTTCTTGAACTTATAGCTACTCGTGTCTTTAATTCCTGAATCTAAAATTTCTCGATCCTACAAGTATAATATGCGATATATAGGAGCGACATACTTTTGCACGAACGAGACAATTAGCGAGGTGAATGACCCTACTTATTTAGTGACCAAGCTATAGATTTACTTGAACTTCAATAACAATAGACCTAGCTATTAGCAATGGTCACAGAAAAAGCTAAAGCATTTTAGGTTTTTGGCCTAACTGGTGTTTGGTTATTTCTGATATTAATTCCTCGAATTAGTAGTATTTAAACATCTTATGAAACTCAGCCATTAAAACGTTAGATGCAAAACTGCACAGATTTTACGCTGGAAATAAAGTTTTATAAAGTTTTTCCTGTTTGGTGCGGCTGACTAATCTTAAAATCTATACTAATGCAATATAGGTATATTGTGTTGAATAATTATAATGAAGCATAATAATATAATATGTTTTGAACACCCTAGTTCCAGGGAAAATATCTGTGGAATTCCCATAGAATTATACTATTTACCATACCATTTACCATTTACCATACCACACCATTTACCATACCATACCATTTACCATACCATTTACCATTTTATTATACCATTTTTTAATTATCACACTTGGCACTGATCAGTTGCCATGTCATTCAGAAATTGTTATAAGTATAATTGGCCATTATTATGTTTAATTTTTAAATTAAATAAATGAGAGATAATGATGCAACTTTGCAAAAACTAAATGATAACGACTTAACGAAATCCAAAAAACTACGAATAGCCAAAAAAGGATTAAACATTAACAGTCATTATGAGCTAACGTGTCATTTTGTTCGTCTTTGCTAGAGGTTAATTGGAGAATATTTTTTATGTTTTAGAGTTTGCAGGTACCAATTAGTTAAGAATAGCGTGCTTAGTGCTGAGTGAGAGTTTATGCAATTTCTATAGCTGCTATATAACTATAATTTGTATGAATTCGAATCAGATGCAATAATTGCAATTATTGCATCTGATTCGAATTTATGCAAATTACAGTTATAATGACGTTGTCTATCTTTGAAAATATTGTTAACATATTTTCAAAGATAGACAACGTCTCTACGAACGAGAAGTGAGAACAACTCACACTCAGCACTCAGACTAAGCGATATTGTCACGCACTATTTATTTCTGGATATATTTTATATAATGTGTGTGCAATTAAATAAGGAATTTGAAGAAAATAATTCACTAAAACTAAGACAGTTTCATAATATATTATTGTTAATCGAAGTCTAATTTATACCCGATAGGACAACTTGAAATAAATCATTTATTTCAAGTACTTATTTAGAGTGCAAATAATAAGGAAGTCATCAATCAAAAGACAATACTAATGATCTTTAACTTTCACGAATTTGTTTACAAACAAATTCTTAACGTTTCAAGAATTTGTTTACAATTCGCACCATAAAGGAAACTTTGAAGTTTTAATTTATTTTAATTATCTACAGAAGTATATGACGTGTAAGTTACGCTTGCGCACGGCGCTGCCCGCGTCGATACAATTTTTAAAATTTCACCCCCCTTTTTACTCCTTTTAGGGTAGAGTTTCATAAAATTTCTTTTCATAGAGTTTCAGAAAATTTCTCATTTTTTATTTATCGATCAAAAACACAACAAACAATTGAAAATGGAAAGTATGATCGCAATTTTTACCTAGATCATTACCAATCGATTTAGGAGTTAATCGAGTCGAGTCGGAATCGGTTCCGCGCGTCCGTGGCGTGGTTACGTAACCATTAAGTAACGCTGGAGGTCCATTGACCCAGTATAAGGCTCGGCTTTCACCGCATGACTGGTGGATCTATGTGCCACTTAATATTTGGCTTTGACATACTATGTGTTACGAATATCACGTTTAAGGAAAATCTATACTATACTCAAAATGACGATACGAGGCATATTATAATATCATTTCATTATTTTTTTCTACCTTACATAATTAGGTTTTGTGCCACGATTCGCCGTTTGGACGCTGTCCATAATTTCGTAGCGCTAAAATTCTTTTACGGGGCTCTATATTTATCTAAGACAAAAACTATCCTATGCCCTTTTCCGGGATTCCAAGAATTTCTACACTACATTTCATCAAAAATAGTTTAATCGCGAAAGGGTAAAAGACAGACAGTTTCGTAAATACTTTTTTTTCATAAAAAAGAGCTTTTGTCACCTGCGAATTCTGCACAAAAGAAAATCCCGCAGAGGTGATACTTTTTCCCTCGTTTTATATCCTTATGCAGTCGGTAGTTTTATTATTTTTCGTAGAGTTGGTGCGTCTAATCGGTAAAGCAACTAATAACTTGACATTTTAATAACGATATCTCTGCCATAGCTGGTAATTAACTTAACAGGATAATAGCTGGTTTTCCTCACTCCGATCCACGTAAACATATTGTGTGCTATATCGTAGAGACCTTTGTACTAATCTTAACTGTGAGATTGAGAACGCCCTCAATTTTTCTATAGTTCAAGCTAGGAACTCACAAAACTTCATCTACTATATAAAATTCTCGTGTCTTTTATATGTGCATTCGTTAGGCCTGAGAATAGGTTTATATCTACTTTTTATATTTATACTAGAAATAATTTATATTATGGCAAAATACTTTTGCTAGGTGAGCTAGTAATAAATAAAAAAAAATTGTTTGTTTTACTTCTTGAATTGTATGTTTCAAAGTTAGAATTAACGATATTGAAAGCCCATAACAGTACAAAAGCATAATCTTAAATTAAACGCCATATATCTGAGGGATTAAACTTCCTTACTTAAGGTCATAAATTTCCAAGGGTTCATATAGGGCTCCCCCGAGTCAACGACCGCTATCTCCTCTAACGGAATTGCTCCTAACGAGAGCACATCCTCCATATAACGAAATACTTCAGCCATAAAACATTTACAACTTGTATCGAGGGGTTTGTACAGTTGCCAGCAGATATACCTACCGCTTTTAGTGCTACTTTAGACACAGCAGAAACCACGCGTTTTCTATAGTTAAACCGAGTGGGTTAAAACGCGCGGGTCTGAGCTGCGCTAATTCCGCTGTGTTTGAACTAGCCTTTATAGTTTATACCGTAATAGAGTAGCTCGCGGCTTCGCTCGCGTAAGAGTAGTAACCCTCAGTAAACGATTATATATAACGATATTTTTCCACGATTACATAGCGAGACATCTTTAATGGTATGTAACAATCAGTTGATCAACTTGCACTGTCCAAACCAAACTTTACAACAAGTTTTTTCCAAAGCGGGAAACTTTTCCAGGAATCCATGTATCTTCAGAAAAAATATCAAAATCAGTTTAATTTAAGGGCCTGTTTCACAACTTTCTGATAAGTGCCGGATAGGCTATCCTCTACTTAACTTGACAGATAGAGTATGGATAATCTGTCAGATAAGTTGTGGGTAGCCTATCCGGCACTTTATCAGGAAGTGGTGAAACAAGCCCTTAGCCTGTTAACAGACGTCATAGACCTACAAACGCATTATAATATTATTATTATAGATATTATGTTTATTACGTTATTTTTTGCTCGTGATGGTAATATACGGTGTCACGTTTTTCATAACGTGAAAGTGTTTAAAATACAGAATTTAAATAATTACCTACAATGTGCAAGATATACAGCGAATCCTTAAAATTATTATATCATTTTAGTTTTAGTTGTAATTATTTCCTTTATCATTTTTTATAATGACTCTTCGCTTAATTAATTTTAGTACCTTTTTAAATCTTTATTTTATTCTTTTCAGGTAAATATCGCTGCCATTATATCTGCAACTCGGAAAATATATATACTTAAGTCGTAAGTCAAATATAATTTATACAAAATACGTGTTCAAATGAATGATATAATTTATGTTAATAGTAATTAAAGCAATCATATGTGTAGTAATTATCTCTAAGTAGAGATAATTTTCTGCATGGGGGCGAAATTTGTGTAATTTCGAACTTAAACTTTTTGATGTTTTTTTGCTTCTTAGATATTATAATTATTTTAAGGAACACTATTTTTTAGTTTATCAATGCGATTATTGGCTTCAATTGTTGGTAAAGGTAAACGAGAAACAATTTTTGGTGAGATTTTATTACTAGAAATAAAGATAATGGGTTTACGATTCTTACATCTCGAAGGCAGATTACTCACACATGACAGAGCATGTGAACGCGAGTCAGACAGCCAGCAAAATTCGAGTTATGAGAATAGGGCTCCTGGTCTAAAACCTACGATACAAACAGCATTCTACACTGTCCACTCGTACACTAGCAGCCAGCAGGTTGCATTGCGGAAGCACCGCCTTCTGATAATGACGACCGGTTTGAAGGCTCTATGTTATGCTCTCCTTGTCCTTTGCTAAACGCTCGCGCTTAAAACTACAATATTGCTCCTTATATAACTACATACGTCACTCAGTATAGTAACTCAATGCAGTCCTTAAAAACGGACGTAGATACAAGTTTTACGTATATATGAAGTTCCAATGCCTTTTTTGCTGCTTGAAGTTATCTGATATCTCGCTTATGCATGCGTCCGATTCGGGTAGCCTAGTATTATAGATATAGGTAGTCTAGTAAAACCTAAACTGATTTAGGTAAAAAAAAAAAACATAAAAAGCCCTAACTCCCAAGAAACTCTTAAAAAGGCTATCTCTTTTTTAAATAGTTTGTATGTAATTTTCGCAGAATCATTTTCAACTAAGTGAAATGCATATTTTATGGTTAGTGTTATTTATTTCCGCTCACGCTAAGATACTTTACAAACATTTTAGTGGCTGATACCATAAATATCTGAGGAACCACGTCCTGAATATACAATGGGGAAACATTTCGAGGAATAAGGTCAGTGATCGTTTTTCTGTATATAAACGAAAAAAATACCCATTAGTTACTTATATTTTTGAACAAATATGTTTAACCTTAGTTTGACCTTCAATGGCGTTAAATTAGCAATAAATTCGACCAACATTACGTTTCGAACTTTTGGTAAGCTTCTCGTATCAGCTTTCACATAATGAGAACTTGCATTTGACGAACCAGCCATTATAAATAAGATTGAAAGGAAAAAAAACATACTGCAGAGGTCAATTGGCCGCCGATGATGACGTCAGAGCGAAACTTTAATAATTTATTGAGAAAAAACTATCCAATGAATTTCAAAATTATTTAATTTATATTCTTAAAATACCCTATTTTAACGAAAAAAATATATATAAAAAGTACATGTGATTTTTTTTGGGCAATGCCCATTATCCTTTATATTTTACTGCAGTTTATTTTACGTATTACCTATCAGTTTATTACTTAGCTACGTACCTACGTATTGTAATTAAATACGTATGTATGTGTATACGTACTGTGGTTTAAATTTTATGTTACCTACTTAATGATTTAATTTAATATAAGAAAGTACAAACTATTATAGATGGAAAACAATTCTTTTTCTGTTCAATGGTTATGTATGAGTTATGACTTATGACACAATAATATACTTAAATAACCCTTACGAGTTACGTATATTATCTTGACACTTTGTATATCTTATGTATCTGCATAAAATATATTAAATGATGTCTTTTATACGCAAAAATTTTGACATGGTCAAATTCTATAGCTAGGCCACAATAGACATAATTCTGTCTACTCTGGCTAGGCTGCCGACGAAAACCCGACATAAATCATAATTATTATTGCACACGTGACACGTCATAGCAGAATATTGACAGAAACGTTGTCAAACGTCGAATAAAACTTTTTAAACTTTTAAATCTAGCGTGAAAACATTGCAGTAATATATCCTGTTCTCCAATCACCAACATTGACAATTTATAATTCGCAGCCATAAATCAATCTCAAGAAATAACAAAAGCTTAAAAATAATAATTGGCAATTAAAAAAACATTTTGGCGATTTGTCATCCATTGGTTAACAAATGGCTGCGCCGTGAAAAACATATGTTAAGATAAGTATTAATTTAGGTATAACAAAAAACCTGTGTCAACACTCAACATATTATTAATATACTATGACGTAGGTTAGTAAAAACGTGGCTAATTGATTGTTACGAGCCAAAGGGCCAAAGGGCAAAGGCCTTATTTAAAAGGAAAATAATCCGTTTTTATTATTTTTGATATAAATGTAAACAAAGCTTTGTGTGCCCAGCTATAATGCTACCAGAGACAAGCCATTTATTACTCTATGATGCTACCAAATAAACTCTTAATTATTATTTTTTTAAACCAAAAATTTAAACCGATCCAAGACATAGAAAATAACATCCTTATATGTCGAAATAAAAAGTGTTAATTAATAATTCTTACTCTTTAATAGTGACTTTTTTAGAATTATTCACCTTAGCTTCAACTATTTCTTTACTCAATCTTCATTATAATATGGAAGTCGGTGCCAATCCTAAAAATATTGAGATATTCTCTCGTAGAACCTCGGTTAAAAATGTTATAATATGTACCAACTATAAGTAGACTCAAGTCAAGCTAGTCGTAATCTATTGGCTGGGCTTGACATAACCCGACTAACTTAAATTACCCAGGTCTGTCATCTGCTTAATGAATCAATTTGTCTAAAAGTACATTTTAAATAACAATCGGAGTATTTAAATGTGTTCAGTTTCCATAAAAATTTACGTATACAAAGACAAGCGTTGAAAATATCTAGAACGTAACGTACGTGGACTTTTAGAAAACATATTATTCCTTTGCAGTTGGGTAAAAAGAGTATTATTGCAGAATACGTCTTTTCAATAGAAAAGTTAAACATTCTAAGTTTGCATTACTTACCGCTTAAACCGATTCCAATTAACTATGTTTACTTCACCTTACAAATTTTTCGGTTAACACATTGACCTACCCATTGGCGAGTTTAGAATGTAGTTTCAATAAGTAATTCATCGCACGTCGCGGTGTTCACTGACCTCAAGTCGGTGTTGGAATTACAATTTCACACCTACCCACTACCGCAGAATAATATTTACTAAACAGACGTTTATGTACTCAATAGTTATCTCGGTTAAACTATAAAGAGATTAGTTAGCATCTTACTCTTCTAAACTACTTTTGTTAAAATTTGTCACAAGTGTAGAGCAGACCACGGTAAAGGACATAGTAATTTACTTTTTATCAGGGTATAGCAGACGTTTCTTGCGTGATTCCCTTTTAGGGAAACATATGGAAAATGCTTATCAACGCCACTACTTTGGCTACGTTCCAAGTTTGTAAAAAATGTATACAAGGCTGTTAAAAATAATATACGTTTGCTGAAACTACGCGCGAACATAGTTTGTTTAAAAAAGTTGCGTGGTACAAGAAGTTTCTTAAGTACTTGTACCAAAAGCAGAAATCGATTCCGACAAGCAATTAAATTAAATTGTTTATATCTTTGTAGAATTTAAATTTCTGTACTCAGATTGGGAAAATATCGTCAGAATGGACATATTTACTGAAATGACATAATTTATGACCTATTGTTGTGTTACAATAGCATTTTTTCACTGAACACGCCCGCTTGGCTAGGTGTGATAATAACAATGCGTAATACGTCATTAATCATTATGTCTTAATTAAGAACATTAATTACTATTAAGTAAGGATTATCATTAAAGTCTCTTTCACTCGTATTTTTCCCCAGAACATAATATCTGTAGGCGATAGTTAAAAAAACTATGACGACGATAGAGTTTTTTTTATGTTTACCTATATCATGGCAAATTATTCAAAACATTTAACCCATAATCATAAAGTATTAAAAAAATCCACAGCCGAACATAGAATCTCCTCCTTTTGGAAGTCGGTTAAAAATAAACTAAAATGGAGCCAAGTAATAACCCTCTGCCTATTTTCCTACTATTCTCTATCAGTTGCAAATACATACAATGCATTGTTCTAAGCTTAGTGTTATAGTGTTATTTATTATATTGCTAATTAATATGTAACGATGTTACGAACAATACAAGTATCACGCACACCTGGCGCTCTACACAAGGTCAAGTATCAAAACTGTTCGATCCAATATACGTAGGCGCAGCTAACCTGATAGACTGTATATGGAATGTCTTTGATACTTGTTTGTTACGTCTATGACTATTATGTAGGTAATCTAAATCGTATAAGTCGATATGACAAAACACTTCTTAAATTGGTCGCGTTTGTTCTTGATGAATGATGATAAAGCCATTTTGTGATAATGTGGATTTAAGTTAAGCCTCGATTAGTCCTTCGATCCTGGATTCTTGGAAATGCTATTGTATTCTATTGTTGTCGCGATCACCGGTGCTCTTATGGGGCTTGAAGGATTAATATGTTATCTCTAGTTGAAGAAGATAATATGATATTTAACATAGCAATGTTCTGACACAAGTACAGAACCTAGGCAATTATGATAACACAAATCATCATAAAATGCACGTTTTGTCGAAGTCAAATTTCGCAATGGGCAAGGCTTCTTGTTAAGATGTAAGCCCTAACCTTTATGAGACAGTTTTTTATGATCTTCAAAATTTTAAAATGGATTTGAAAATCTGAAAGGAAAATATTTCACACCATGGGTCTTCTTTGTAATTTTCCAACACTATAAACAAATAATATGTATGAAACTGATATCTTATTCTGGATAAAGTATTAGTTTAATAAATATTGTGATCAATAAGCCAACGTCTTCGCGTGAGTGAACGATGTTGACTCCTCGCTAACTAAATCACAATTTTCTCGACCCTTCTTGCACCCTAATGCTAGAGCCACATTGTAGGAAAACGCCTTTTTAGCAACAAATGTTGCGAGTGTCTATGGGAGACGGTAGTTGCTTAGCACCAGGTGACGCGTTTGCTCGTTTGCCCCCTTATTTTCTAAAAAAATAATAACATGCATTTTCCTGGATAGGCCCTGAATTCCGGTTGAGCCGGCTCATTCGTGCTGCATGGTTCTTCTATGCATATCATAGCTCTTGTAACACTGTGAACTCTTTGGTGTAAATCACAACAAAATACTTCGCAGTTCGCAAAAAAGCGCTAATAATCGCGTTACTTAAACTAGCCGCATTGAGGCTGGCCGCAAACGTACGTTTTCCGTATTTGATTTTTGAATTCATTTCTCCGTATTCGGGGTTCCGTGAGACTATAATATTTTTTCACGCGCGAACGCGCCGGCTTGCGCTTGAAACGTACCGTGTGCGGAATTCGTTCAGTACGGAGAAAAACTAACCTGTGCGGCAGATAATGTATTTTCTACTGATTCCATGCATTCGGATTTCGGAATACGGAAAACAAATTCGGAAATCGTATACGGAAACGTGTGTATGCGGCTGGCCTAAATGTATCGGTACCAAAACCCTAGAAGTAGAATACTATCACAGTTTTAAATGTAGCTATTTTTCTGGTCCTTAGTGTGGCCCAATCGTAATGAGCAGCAAAACATCTTCCCCCGGGTGTCGTAGAGTTTTCTAGACATTAGACGAGTCGTCGACTCTCGTCGGATAAATTCCCCTTTTTATAGCGGTTCGTCGAACTATCTGCGGGAATAAAAGACTAATAAAGTTTACTTTATGATTATTCTGTTATTTTGATATTGAATTTTCGGTATGAAATTTAATTAAAACGTCTATTATTTTACGAGACAATTTCTCTTTCTTTTTTATTTAGTAATGAAAATGAATGGGATTTTTAATTCTGTATTTTAAACAATATTATTGATAACGGATGTAAAAAATGTTAAAAATGTATTATATGTAGAGCAATGTGTTATTTAAAATGTAATCTACCACGTTGATGGTGCATGTTATATACGTACTATACACAGCTACGTGATCATGATTATATTATATCCCCGAACTATCATCACATAATTGGACAGCTATTCGTACAACTCGCATTTATGTTCTTTAGATAGTTTAGAACAAGACTACATTCAAATTCAACAAAAAAAATGTTGTGGGTTAGGACACAAATTTTTAACAACGACAATTTATAATATTACCATTTTATAGATGTTTTATAATAACATAATATAATTATCTAGATTTTGTAATAATATCTATACGCCGATACAAATTAGTAACCGCACAATGCAAACAAACTGGCTGTGATGTGATTGCCAACTGCCAATATTATGTTCAGCTGTTTGTTAACTATGTTATGTTAGGAGATAATCGGTTAATAAACTTGTTTTTTTTACAATAGAGATTCAGAAAAAAATTAAATAAAAAAAAACTTACTCGCAAAAAACTTTAAATGCGTTGTCTCGAAAGTTGATTTTTTTTAGCTGTGCCCTTCTAATATTAAGAGTGTGATAAATATTATTTTCATATTAGAGTGTGTTAGCAAGTATAAATTATATTCAGCTCACACATATACAACATAGTGTCACAGCCTTCCAATCATAATAATATCTCGGCAAACATTGGCGCTGTTTTCAATTTTCTTCAGAAAACTTTCATTATTATAATGGTGTTTGTGAGCGGTATGGATATTAGATATGAGCTAGCCGGACATAATATAAAATAATCTTGGTAATTTAGATAATACAACAATAAGGTAAAATAAACAGGAATAATATAGTACTTATTATGTAATTACATATTTCCTATAATTGATCCGTACGATAAAAAGGAAATTTCGTGACAATTTTGTTCAATGTGTTTCTAGTGATAGCCTATGTCCTTTTTTTGGTCTGATCTATCAGAAATTGCCTCAAAATCGGTCCAATACCTTTAGCGCAATGCATAACATTTCTGTGGAGTATATATTTAAATGATGAATATAAAGGCCGTAATCAAAATGATCCTATACCTTACCATTCCCTTGTCAATCTGTCTTGCTTCTGCGGAAATTATAAATCAAAACCAGTTTCGAGGCTTTAGAATCGGGTTCCAGAACTTGGGCCCCATAAAATCCACACAGGTGGGGAGCTCCCGGTACGCTGAGTAATGTTTTATTTATAATGGGAATTGACCTGACCTCATTGTACTGATTCGTCATTATTGTTGGTATTATTATCAGCTGTGACATGTTATTGTATTAAGCTTTGACCGAACATTGTTACAAGACAAACCTTAAAACACAGAATAATGAACTTATGAACAGGCAGATTAATAATTAGGTACACACAGATTTGTTACACGGACTCATTATCCTGTCTTTAAATAGGATTTCATAATTTAGGGCAATTCGTATGCTCGTATTTCAAAATTAAAATAAAATTTCTTAAATCCTATTTAATATGGAAGATTATATTATAAG
Source organism: Polyommatus iphigenia (assembly GCA_963422495.1). NCBI lineage: Eukaryota > Metazoa > Arthropoda > Insecta > Lepidoptera > Lycaenidae > Polyommatus > Polyommatus iphigenia. The sequence goes on along the minus strand of OY730181.1, from coordinate 27,323,979 downwards.
AAGTACATTAAAATTAATTATTACAAGCGTATCTGCCGTTTGAAGCAATCGTCTGAAGCAACTTCCTAATTTATGCTATGACAGTCGATAACTTTTTAATTTAAATGCTCAATTTATTGGCATCTCGAGACGGGAAATTACTAGGAAGCGGCTGCCATCTCCGGGGATTCCCGGTATGCTTTTCGACCTTCGGCGGAATATTGTGTCATTATTTTTTTATTAGCTACCATTTCATTCCTTAATTATTATTTCTTGATATATATACATTATACATATATTATATAAAATGTTATTATACATAATATGACGCGATTGGTAGGTATAGTTTATGTTTTTCTTTTCAATGAATTTGCCACTGTACAGTGCGCGCTTTGGAGCTGTTATGTGACGTGGCTACTCTTTTATTTTGTGGCTCAACACATCGTGACGTCGCGTCAACATTGCGAAGATCAATTCGCGTCAGATTCGCCGATTTCTGACATAACCTGACATAATCTCATGACGCAACAGTACGTGTCCGCACACTCGTCTCGACGCGACGCTTTCGGCCATTTCCTAGTTGCAAAATCACGCGTTTATTATATTTTACTCTGAAAAAGTGTACAAATAATATATTTAAATATCTTCCTGGCCGGCTCATTTGAAATTTAAATTATGTAATTAGGTACTCATCACGTTTCGAATGGACGACGACAAAAAATAGAACAAGTTTGCATTTCTTGTTATGAAATATTACGAATTTTAAGTATAACAGGCTGGGCTGGCAATTAAAACTTTTATATAGATCATAAGAACAATAATTAAGTACTATTAAATAATGTCACGTTGTTAGTTGATGATAAACGCCGGAGTACCTTAAAAGGTTGATTACCATTTTGATAAAGTTTTATCGATACAATGTGCTAATTTATGGGTAAATAATTTGAACCCATTACAAATGATTATATGTCAGTTTAAATTATAATAATTATCGAAATTCCCATTACTTTAAACCATTCACAACGTTGACTTAACAGACAAAATGTCATTTTCTCTTCATGGAATTTTTATACAACACTGTCACTTTCCTTTAACGTCATTATGTCAGTAAAGGTCAGAGTGACATTTGGACAATGGCGGGGCACGCGGAAGACTCGCTTCCTGCTCATCACCTGATAATCAATTACACCCGCAGCCGATGGGTTATTATAATGATGTATGGCTTCATCTTGAAAGGGTTAAGCCGCAATGTATGTGGGAACTTTGAGGAAAATGTATGGGTGTAAAATATTTTGACAGGATTTATTAAAAAATTTGAATGCCTAGTTAATATCATGCACTTTTAAGCTCTAAATTATATCATAAATTGTATGTTCTGTTGAACCAAACTCTTTGTATATTTTGTATTTAATAGAAGAGTAACCAATAGAATTTCACCAAGTTGTTTAAAAAAAATACTAGGACAACATACAGCATACTACATAATATTTTATCAGGGCGAGCGAAGCGAGCCCTAGTATATCCCACAATCTGAGCACTTTTGTGGTACATTTTACGGAAAATGTATCACGCCTATGGATTTGTGCTTTAACATAGTATTTTTTTTATATGTAGATATGTTATCATCCGACAGTCAAGGTTTGGTTACAATTAAAATATAAAAAAACTGCCTTAAAGATTATTATCACGCAGAAAAACGACGCGAGCCCTCACAAAGCTCGTTATATATATAATATCACAGTACAAACTTCCCAAGGTTTTACCTTAGTTGAGCTGACAATCCATTCTCAAGAATTTCAGAGAAAAGTGCATTCATGTCAAGAGGAAAAATAACACGAGCATTGTATCGAAGTGTGATAAATAATTTGAGATCACAACGCGACGCTAACGGTCTAGGCCATTGTTGTGTGACCTGGATCTAGATACTAAATATTACAGACATTCCTTAGTTATTATTCGAATGCTCTGAGACATATCTTGGGGCATTGCAATAAAGCTTTTGTTTTATTTATTTTTTAATTTGTGACATAATATTAAAAGTAATAACTACACCGACAGATAGGATATCCCACAGGTAACGTGTATTTTATCGCGGTATGTATATGGCTACTTATCTTTCATCGTTACTTTTTTTATTCTCTATACAATAGTTAGGTAATAATGTTGTTAATAGAGATTAAAAAAAAAAACATTGTTTATATCCTTCCTTCAATTGTTAATTTCAACTTTGATTCTGTCTGTACTCTGTACTTATCGTAATGATATGAATACTTCTTTCTTTCTTTTTCTTCTTTTTTGGCAACTTGACACAAAGGATGTGTATGTTGTGCCACAGACAAGGTAAAAAGGTAAGGAATATGGCGGGAAAACCATATTCCTCCTATTATAATTTTCATCATCGTTTTCATGTATCGTCAGGTCTAAAGTCTAGTCAAAGTCTAAGTAAAAGTCAATACAGTCACAAGAGTCAAGTCGGTCGATTCAGTAAAGTGGTAGACGCTTTACTGAAACTTTCGATGGAGTTTTGGAGGGAACACAAAATAGCACGTTTCTGGATATTACATCACTTTCCAACACTTGTGCATGAACACGAATATCTAATGGTTAATATTCTACCAATATTACACATTAAAAACCCAGCTAACACAATTTTAGGAAAATAATACAAAAACACAACAGCATTCTTTCACATGCCCGCCAAAACTCCGATATGAATACTAGACCATGTTTAAGCAAATCTTTTTAATTTTTACAATGTTAGCACAGATTATAATAATTAGAATACTAAGATACAACAAGTTGTAAAATGATTGTTCTAAAGAGACCTGATAATTAAGCAACTTTAGACGTCTAGCGCTATTGTGATCTAGCTTTGAATAACAAAGTTTTGAGTTGTTTTCCAATACTGTAATGTAACTTTAAAAATAAACGTTAATATTTTTTACAAGCTGCTCTGACGTCATGGAATAATAAATTGTAAATCTATTGTAAATAGATGCTTATTATTTACATATTATTAAATAATTTGAATTGAAAACTAACATTTTATTCAAATTATTAATCGTCTGAAATGTTGGGATCGAATATGGGTTACATAATATTAGTATTACCTAATATGTTTTTCTTTTACAAAAAAAAAAGACGGGTTGCACTCCGGGAGTGCCGGCAGAAGTGAAAACTTGATTAACATTGTGCATTTTTTTAACCCATTTTTTACGAAAATCGATTATTAAAAAATCGATTTTTTTAATTAATCGAAACCCTTACAATCGATTAAATTTTGAACCCATTTTTTATGAAAATCGATTTTTAAAAAATCGATTTTTTAATTAATCGAAACCCTTACAATCAATTCGAGTTCGAGTTCGACACAAAACACTACTCTCCAACCGTCTTACGGTTTTTCCAAGGTTTTTCGAACAGCACGAGAATCTGACGCGAGTTTCACAGTTTTTACCCATCCCACAAAAGTGCTCTACGCCGCTAAAGAAGTTTTCACTTCAAAAATTACCTTACCCGTGACTTCACCAGCCTGAACATTAACATGATAACTTTTAGTTACCCTCTTAACTCACTCTATCTAGTAGATCTAGTGTAAAAATTTCATTAAAATCTGTTGCGTACTTGTTATAATCTCATCAGATAGCGGCAAAGTTGCTTTATTTTAAACTATGCAATGTAGTGATTAAATTGAATCTAGTGGCATCCTCTTATTACCAGCTAAAAGCCGAGCTTTTTATTTATTTTAAAAGGTTTGTCAACAATTGCTAACACTTACAATAAAGTACAGGATACGCTTAATTAATTATCATTCAGTGTTACAAATTTTTACAGACAAACACTACATGCACCAATAAAAATTAACAACGAAATTCTATAATAAAGTAATACGACTATAAAATTAATATTACATAAGAATAATCAAACACTACAATACAAGAATAATTAAAATTTCAAGGTACCTAAATAGACACAGCAGAAAAATATTTTAGATATTAAATTTTCAAAACACTATTTATCTGCTTTGTGAGGGCTCGCGTCGTTTTTCTGCGTGGTAATATTCTTCAAGACAGTTTTTTTAAATATATTTTAATAGTAACCAACCAAACCTTGACTGACCGATGATATATAAATAAAAATTACTATGTTAAAGCACAAATCAATAGGCGTGATAGTTTTTCAGTAAAGTGTGCCACAAAAGTGCTCAGGTTGTGGGATATACTAGGACTCGCTTCGCTTGCCCTGATAAACCATACGAGTAATATGCATACAGGTTACTGTAGCCCAAATTGTGTTGCATGAGCTATGCATCTGACTTAGTCAACGGGATCAACGACTTTGTGGCCTTCCCCCGGCCTTTTACGACTCCGACTACTTCGTATTTGGCCCACACTCCATGAATAGTGCGGTCTGACATTGACTGCTTAGGCCCACTTGCACATCTGGGTTATCTTGATCTCTCTATCATTATTCGTTTTAAATGAGATATATTTAACTCAGAGTTAATATTTACCTAGATAGTTGCAATGAACCTTTGATAGATACTAACTAAACTCTAATAATGTTTAGGAGATATTTCATGTAAGTGCGAAGACATTTAGGAGAGTTAATCGATCTAAAGTTTGATCCACTTAAACCTTATATATTTTATGAGTTACTAATATTTTTTCTTAACTATACTTAATTTCTAAGCTTGTAAAGCTTTACACTACAAAATAATCTGTGATTTATTGCTCGACGCCATATTTAGCAGTTCAGTACATCTCGTAGAAACACTCAACTTGACACTAATGTTACTAGAGTAGACACTACACTATAAGGTGTTATTGACTCTACAATGTATATTGTACGAGATAACAATATACGGGTGTGACGAACAATCGATTTTCGATTGTAATTGTGTTACCGTTCAGAGTTAATTCACCTGTAACGTGACCTCAATGCTGTTGGCACAGGGACCACATTGGTGGAAACTTCGAGACTCCGAACGAGCCTATTGTGAAACCTTACCCGTAAATGGAAATTTGGCAACAGCTCTGTCGATACAAGGTCGCGATCACATGCCTAACTTTTAGATGTTAAATTGATAATAAACAACGAATGAACATTATTAAAATCCAATTATTATTTATAACCATTTATTGCTTTCTTAACGCTAATAGACTTTGAGAACATAATTATGTTTTATATCCCAAAATAAAACTATTGGAGACAAAAACGTCCATTTTACCTCTTCACACTGATTTTGATATAATGTTCTACGTTATTTGAGCATTCAAAAAGACTAAAAGAATATCGAAAGTGTCCTATTCCGATAAAAACTATTATATTATCAAGTAGAAATGAAGTTAAGACAAATCGTACAACGAAACAACAATACAACGAAATCTTCCTCCAACGAATACCTCTACTTGTAGATATTAATGCTAGATTAGTAGCGATTAAACTTTGATATTAATTATATTGAGGATAAAAATAAGATTTTGCAACACCAAGTTACATTGTGAACTTTGTTTATTATTTTATACTTTCAAGTCACTTCATTAATATTAAGTACTCTTAAAACCCTGTTACTAATGGGATAACGGTAAACCCAAATTAATGTAATTTAAATTAATTTTGTTTATATTTTATTCTGATGGCTGCATATAAAAAGATTATAATCTGAACTGGTTTCACCGGTACATTTTTTTTGAGACGAAAAAAGATACTTTTACATCTCGCATCGTAGACAAGTTTTTTGTAAATAAAACGGATTTATATTGGTCATCGAGGCACCGTGTGCATTCTTAGAGCTTTAAATATCATCACTTTTTTTACGAATACCGTTGGCGGGTAAAACTACCACAACAACATCTTTTTAAATTTTTTTTTTATTTAAATTCATTTTCTAAAATATCAAAATGTATTGTAAAAACTTAACAGTAGTGCAGTAGTTACTCTATTTTATACTACCCGTTATGCTACACAATATCCATAATACAAACTACATGATAATATAATAATAATTTATTTTATACCCATAAACATAACATGAAATAACCACTTGTAAAAGGTCTGATTATCTTTGTGTTAAAGATTGGCAGTCCAGACAATGACAACCTCACACGGCAGACAGAAAAGCGGGCCTTGTAAAATTATTGAACATACAAAAAAAAACCACAGCCGAACATAATATAACCTCCTCGTTTTTTGGAACTTGGTTAAAAATTATTGACTGTATACATCTTTATTAGTAACAAGATGACGCCCGCAACTCCGTTGCGCCAAAACCCGTTTATCGCGCGCGAACCGTGCATTTTTCTGGGATGTCCTTTCCCGGGACTCAAAGTATCTCCATATCAAATGTTTGCCAAATCGGTTCAGCGGTTTGGACGTTAAGATGTAAGAGACAGACAAACAGACACACTTTCGCATTTATAATATTAGTATGGACAATTAATAACAAGACTAGTCTATAAGCATTCAGATCAATCTCAATCAATCCTCGATATTCGGTCATTGACCCCGGCTAGTGAAAGTGCTGTGTTATGTAAACAACCGCCGACCACAGCGCAGACCGGCACAGCAGTAAAAGTGCTGTGGGAACTGCGGCCAGGTGGATAGAAGTACTAAGGAGGTCAAGTTAGAACACAATTTGGTCAAATGAGCCCACCTTATAAGTTTGAAATTAAGACTTTAGCGGCGATGTGAACTTTTGGAATGGGATTAAAATCAAATTTGTCTTATAACACGTATCCTGAGGAGGGAGGTCATAACCGTCACGAAATAGGAAGGAAAATAATAGTGGGGACTACTACTTCCTCTCTTTTTAATGTTTTCATTTCTTCCAAACTCTTTTTTTTTAAACATTTGATCAACGCTTTTAAAATGGCACATAAATGCCGTCAATATAGTTCTTTAGAGTTTTATAATAGAACTTTATTCATTTTCTATAATATAACCTACATTGTTGAATACATTGTACGTGCTGAATCTGTGATCTCTACAACCTTGTAATATTGACACAGTTTAAAACTCTGACATTATTTGCGTCTATTATTACTATGTAGGACAAAATATGCGCGTCACAGAGGTGTTAAGTACTTACTTTTATACTTAGTTTACATACTTTAGTATGTAAACTTCATTACCCTTCCTTTTGGCTTTTCGTAGTCGGTAATAATAACAATAATTACTATCAATGGTAAGGCGGCATAGCTTTTCCCTACGCCGTAGCACTCCCCTACGACGTAGGCCCACGAAAAATTATTATGTAATTTTTGCCTGATATATTTTGCGTTGTATTTTTTTTTTCTATATTAATCCGCACAAATAATAATATATAATATTATTCTCTAAGTTTTTTTTATTATTCGTAATATATAATAGTTTGCTTCCTCGTCATGTAACGTGTTATAAAACTTATAGTTAAATAATTGAGATTAAAAACGCGAAGACGTCATACACGTAGTTTTTATTGACTCCAAAGTTAATAGTTATGCTATTTAACTATAAACTGTTCTCCGAATAACAAGAGATGACCATAAAACTTGGCAAATTTTATAGTTTTGTTGTGTAAAGTAAAAAAAAACTTGTTAGTCGATTGTAGTAATACCGGCTTCATATTATTCCAATCCAGTGATCTAATACACCACTGGATTACTGAAATGCAATTCAGTTCACTTCAGTGCATTCCAGTGCTTACAAATTACAATATCCCAGTTTCAATCCAGCACTTGACTACTACATCGACTAGATTGAAATATTTGATGATGATTTATTTTGAAACTGGTCATGTAATTTATTAAAATTTATAATAATTTCTTAATATATATAATGGAAAATGTGCACCGAAAACTATGTTTTATTAGTGTTCAATAGGTGTTCAACATGAATTTCCACCAAGAACCGACAGTACAATCAATTACATATAGATTGAAATAATATAAAGCGGCTATAAAGTGTTAGTAGAAGCTATACTTAAACTTTCCTAGGAATTTTAGGGTAACACAAAATAGGAAATACTATTTTTGCAAACGGTTACGAAAATTATTTATTTATGGTACATATTCTAACAATTGTTTAGAGAATCATAAAAACACAACATTAACTATTTTACGTTTCTACCAAAGAAACAATTTGGTGGCAAAAACTTTACCTACTAAAGATCTTATATATAAAATTCTCGTGTCACAAATCACGATGTTAGTTACTGTACTCCTCCGAAACGGCTTTACTGATTTTTACCAAATTTTATATCCATATTCAGTAGGTCTGAGAATCGACTACTGGCTACTTTTTATATTGATAAGTGCATTTGTTGAATAAACAATAGTAAATTATTACAACTCGAGACTGACGGTGACCATTGTTTGTGCGACGGGATAGCGATGGACGTTGCCATGGTGACATACTTATTTAGTCACTTCAATAAAATAATATGGGCGAAATACTTTATATTGTATAGCAAAACAACGTTGCCGGGACAGCTAGTATTAATATAAAATAAAGTGAATGGACAAGTATTCAAGCTCAATGTGACACAAATGATTGACATTTGAATGAATTGTAGTATACCAAAAGTCCATCATATAAAGATCTATTTGTTATAGTATCTAATATGAGGTAATATTTGTCATGCTTGGGTGGGTTTTTCTACTTATTGTGTGTATAACTTACGTACAACATTATGTAAGACTATTCAAATGTTTTTATGAACATTAAGTCCTTTTTAAATAAAGAACTTTGCTTATGATAGACATAGACGAATCTCTTTGTATACAAGGTATGAAAAATATACTGATAAAACTCGTGTATAAGTCCCGTATATTATAGAGTTCACTGTGAAAGTAGCAGCACTGTCAGCGGACAGAGCAGTTTTTGTGATTTGTATGGGCAAGCGTCTTGAATTTTCTCATGCAAAAGTAAAAAACCCTATTCCAGCGCAGCTGCTACTTGCACAGAGAACTTTATACAGGGGACATTTCCTAAAGTATCATCACTTTTTTTTATTACACACTGTATATTTATAAAACCTTCTAGTAAAAGCACAACACATCTTATTTAACATGTCGACATAGACTCATCAAGTTTAGACGCACAGAGCACACACACACACAAGGTCTTGCTCAATACAGTTGACACAGTTAGCAAGTTTACATAACACATATTTACATACTAAACGCACAGTAATAGTCGAAGAGTGTTCCTTTTTACCTTCGTATAGGTCGCGCAAAACCTAAGATTTCTCCCAAAATCAAATACCGCACATTTCCCTCTATTTTTGACAAGCGATAATGAAGTTGTCTGCGGCTTATCATAATTTAATAATGACACGATAATTTCGTGATGTTACGGTAAGGCTAGGCTTGATTAAGGGAGTTAAACAAATGGTATGGAGTTAAACAAATGGTAGGAAGCTAAAAATGAAACTCTTGTATATCTCCAGTAGGATAGACTAATTGTGACAGAATTTAGGGGCAAACGAGAGTTTTCATTTGTCACTTTGTCTATTCTACATCTTTCTACACATAGGCTATATTATTTGTGTAGTCAAATTATATTTTTATAACTTTAGCTGATGGCGATGGATATTTTGCAGGCATTTACCTGAGTTTTGGTGATCATTCTTAATGACAGATGAAGCAATTTAAAAGCTGATTAAAGTTTTTGTTCACCAACCTTCGGGTGATTTATAATAATCGACGGTTTGAGCAAAACACTTTAATTATAGCGATTGGCTTGCGATATGGGATCAGTATCATGTATGCGATAAATTTTACGAGAATATTTTAAGCTATTGCGTAGCTTTTATCGCAGGCTTTGAGCGCGGCGACCGAATCAAGACATTCCGTGATGAAAATACCTAACACCACCACTCCGACCGCTGTGACGGTCGGTGCAGCTTTACTAGACTTCGGCACGGTTTTTGTGTGCGTGCGACTAGACTTATGCGAATTATATTTGCTTAAGTTGATAAAAAATGCTATGCAATAGATTTACTGCGTCAGTCTCCGAGTGCCACATGATTTTTTTCGTATATTTTTCTGCCGTTTACTATAAAGATACATAATTATTGTGAACATACATAAGTCAGTAATATAGAAAGTTCAATTTAGAACTAGTAATATAATTAGCAGCTCCGCGTCTCGTCTTCATATTATGGGCTTAAGTATCGAAAATATTATATAAGAGTAATATATATGGTCGTAATTGTTATAATATTACTATACCATACACTTATGTAACGACTAGCGCTGGAATTTTCCAAAAATCCTTCTAGTAACCTTCAAAAAAACTCAAAAGTTACAGACGTTGCGACGCGTTTTTACACTCATCCATCAAAGTTTTTCGTTACTATCGTTAAGTAAAAAATAAATGTAAATATTTTACGAAACACATATTTAATGCTAAAACAAAAAATAAATTGCAGAATTTCCTAAACAAGAAATTTAATATTGTTTACCTACATGCTATACCTTACTTTTAGTGATGAGCAAAATTGGTCTTGGTCTTGCAGTCTTGGTCTTGGTCTTGCAAAAAATGCAAGACCAAGACCAAGACTAGGTGTGCAAGAACAAGACCAAGACCAAGACCGACTATGCAAGAGTCTTGCTCCATGCAAGACTCTTGCTAAAAAATTTTACTTAATCGCAGTGACTATAAAATGAGATAAAATATTTAAATAACAATTGATCTACTTAACATGAATTTCAAGTTCTTGTCATACAGCCTGGAAACAGACATTATGTAACCATGCATTTAAACTAAAAATTTGGGAAGATACGTGGCGGCCGAAAAGGAAGATCTCCCAACCGAGAGAGAATCCGAAAATCTGGCCAAGTGCTAGTTGGACTCGCCCATGAAGGGTTCCGCAGCAGCAAAAAGGTTTATTTTATGAAATTAAAAGGTTTTTGATTTATTTTTATATTTCAGTTGATTTAATGAAACTTGAGGCTTACCATTTATGACGTATAAAAAATCTACTTGCTAGTTCTCGTTCAAACCAATTTTCTTTGGTAGTTTTTATAGTAATGTACCTACATCATATATTTTTTAGACTTATCATTTCAATTTAACTACTACTGGTCTCTCTCGCAAACTATTCAGGTTAGAAAAAAAAAATTAGAAATCTCAAAATGATTTTGAAAGACCCTATCCATAGATACCCCACACGCATAGGTTAGATGAAAAAAAACTTGAGAGGTGTCAAGGGACACCCGGATAGAACGAAGTTATTTCTTATGTATAAAAAACCTGTATACACTAAAATTAACAAAAAAAAATGCTTTCTATGAGAGAGAGATACAGAGACATACAGAGAAAGACGAGCACGCCGCACGGCTTACAACTATAGCAAAAAGCACGGACATAGATCTAGATAGATACCGCATCTATCTTGATCTATGTCTGTGGCAAAAAGTGTCGGTCAAACACTGTCGTTACAACTTTCTCCGTCTAGCCCCCTTTCGGAACGCGCGATAAGGAACTTCGTTCCAAAAAATTTTTTGTTTCAGTTGTACCTATGGGGACCCCTACAATTTTTAAATATTTTTCTATTTTTGTATCAAAATCTTAATGCGGTTCACAGATTACACCTACTTGCCAAGTTTCAATTGTATAGCTTTTATAGTTTCAAGGAATTGTGGCTGTGACATACGGACAGACAGACAGACATGACGAATTTATAAGGGTATCGTTTTTTGCCATTTGGCTACGGAACCCTAAAAATACTTTAGAAGAAATCCAAGGGAAAATTCTTATTTTTCAAAATTTTCATTTTCCTTAAGGACATTATTGCCGCTAAAAGATCAGCCTATGCCGAGTTGGCTCTTGACTTTTCATTAGTATTTTCAATTTAAGAGTCATTCTCTTAACAAGTTAAGATAAGATCATGTAGCTAGTCTATAATTTAGAATTGAAAATGTATTTTCGAGAAAATTAAAACGTTTACAAAAAGTTTTGAGAAATGTTTGCAAGAGTCTTGCTTTTTGCAAGACCAAGACCAAGACTAGGCGTGCAAGACCAAGACCAAGACCAAGACCAAACAGATTTGAGCAAGACCAAGACCAAGACTGTACAAGCAAGACCAAGACCAAGACCAAGACTGGTCGAGTCTTGGTCTTGGTCTTGCTTTGCTCATCACTAGAACTACTTTAAATAATGTAATAATTAAACGTTATTTATTTTATAGCTAAAGTTATTTCAGCAATATTATCGTATTTAATTAATATGATATTATAATTATTGCATTACACCCCAAAAACGAGCAGATTAACCCTGATGGTAAGCGATAGCCGCTTATACCAATTCACACTCGCAACACCAGATGAGTTACAAGTGTTACTGCTTGCAACCGCAGGTACAAGTCACGATGATTATGGCCGTGGTGCCATATCCATTCGTGCCGAAGCAAAACTCTCCCAGATTTTTTTAAGATAACATAATAAAATAAGTACCTAGAAGTCCGAGCTTAGCATGGAATAAAAAATAAATGATACTCACGCACTAGACAAAACTTTTTTTTCCCAAAAAAATATATACGAGAAAAAAAAAATTGTCATCAATCATAGTAGTATAAGATTTTCTCGTTAAAAATATGAAATTAAACAACACATCAGCTGTAGTACACACTTTTGTAAAATTCTCAGTCCTCACGGAGCTCAACAAAATATAACATTACTCTATAAAGGCTCCATCATCTGAGAACTTCCAGCGAAGATTTCCCTCAGGGTGTCCCTTCATTACTTTCATAGCTTTGCCCGATACTAAGATTGTTGTTGCGGAAAGAGCATTCTGTGTTTTTATAACATACTTTTTAAATAACAAGTAAAGAGTATTACTCTCATACGATACTCTATTTTGATAGTAATGAAGAAGAGTTTGTGATAATGCTGGCATAGATAAAGACTGCATCAAAGGGAAGAACATGGCTGCTTTTCAAACCTGCAGATTTTATTTGGCTTTATGAAGTCGCAATAAGTGTTTTTATTATACTTCTGATATCTACTTGTATAATAAAAGCTTTGCTAGTGGCCAAAGCTAACTAAAAAAATTGATTTCAGAGTTTAAAGTTTCCCTTAAACTCTGAAATCTAGTTTTTACTAGATAAATTATTTATCCTTATTAACCTTTAGTAAAAGAATTAATACAAAACTTGTGCAAGAACATCTAATGTTACTTGACATTGACAATATTATTGTAAGCCGCGTGTTGTACTTGAACTTAAGTTAGTGAGCACAACGCCGGCATGCTTGTGGTTCAAACTGATAGAATGCTCACACAGTATTTATAGGTAACTAACTTTTTCTAAGGCCAATAGTTTCAATATCTCTAGATAATAGTAGTAAATCCTTTATTGCCCAGTAACTCTACATTTTGCCGCATCATTTTTAGTTCTTTCCCGAGACCAAAAGTTTACACCACATAAAATTTTATGCAAATGAGTTCATTTTGGACTTTTTTAAACTAACATTTTGATAAAATTATATATTTTCCTCATTCTAAAACTAAGCATCTTTACTATATGGCGCCGTGTGTTGGCTGTAATGTCAGGACCTGTGATATTTCATTTCAATCTATCTGCGTATAAAAACTCTAGTTTTTCTCGCACAAGATGATAAGTTGTGGCAATTTATTTGTACAAAAATGCTCGGGCATTTTATATTCGAAATCTCAACAAATGATATGCATTTATTCAAAATCTTTATATTTGCAAGACCGGTTCCCGTCCGGTTCGTCGACATTTTCAATGACCAAGTACCGAAAGTACGGAGATCTGTTATGTCAGAGCATTGCACTATTCTCAAGGGTCAAAAGAAAAAAATTTAAAGGGTTGAACTCTGAGAGTGAGTGTAACAGCAGAGCTGAAAACTAAGTGTCTAAACACGCTAGGCCGAAGTTATGCGGCGTAAATTTCGCATCATTACGCCCGCAAAGAATTTTAAACTGCCGACGACACACTATTCCGTCGCGTTCCGTCCGTATTTTGTATGCGTTTGACATTGCGGACGTAATTTACGCCGCGTAACTTCGGCCTAGTTTGTTTAGACACTAACCGTACCGAAACCGACCGAACCGCACATTTTTGCGGGATAAAAAGTATCTTAATGTGTCCATTCCCGGGACTCAATCTATCTCCATGCCAAAATTTCACGACAATCGGTTCAGTGGTTTGGATGCGAAGAGGTCAGACGGACACGCTTTCGCATTTATAATATTAGTATGGATTAAATAAAATTCAAATGAATATTTAATGTCACTAATAAACCCTCAATATGACGCCGGCGCCAGCGCTAATTATAATATTTAAATGACTGTGTGTCTGGGATATGTATAAGCGACGTCCTACAGTGTACACCATACTAAGAACCGCAGAACAATATTATATTAGGGATATTGTTACTAGCTTTTGACTGTGATTTTGTATGATGATGTTATGCTTCATATTCTATTGTTTACAAATACTTAAAATTATCGTTTTGTTTTAGAGTTTCAAAATTTCGAGCTAGAGAGAAAAAACATTATATAATTACTTATTGCTAAACAACGAAAACGTGAAGTATTATAACTCCGAATGTGTTTATGACGTTTATACTACCTTTATACGCCTAATCCGCTTAACCCGGAAGAAACTCTCACTTAGATAATATATTTGAGTCCCGCAAAAGAACTGTTGTACTCTAGAAAAATGTATACAGTTACAGTTACTCGTAAAATGATATTAGCCTTACTTTCAAACGACCTATCAATATCTTATTAAATATTATAGAATGTTTGAGAACATGGACTCAACAGTTTCTGTCCTTCATACAGTTTGAAGTATGAGGAGCGACGATGGCGAAACAATCTATTCCACAATCGCCGCGAAGGCTGCATTCTTTGTGTTACGTAGCTCGTGAGTTGCAGACCGACATATAAATTAGCCAGACTAAGAGCTTACTTCATGAACTATTATGATATAATACCTTAATGAAAAAACGTTACGACGTATCCATAAAATACGTGATACGTCATTACATAAACTGTACACAATAAAATAAGTAGCTAAAAGCCGAGCTTTGTGAGGGCTCGCGTCGTTTTTATGCGTGGTTATAATCTTTAAGGCAGTTTGCTTTAAGAAAATCTTGACTGACTGATGATAACACATCTACATATAAATAAAAATTACTATGTTAAAGCACAAATCAATTGGCGGATAGTTTTACCGTTAAGTGTACCACAAAAGTGCTCAGGTTGTGAGATATACTAGGGTCTAGGGCTTGCTTTGCTCGCCCTGATAATCATTCACATAATTATTTACCTTCCTTACACACACTAGTTCGTTTAGATTTTTACTGATATATTTTTTTGATTTGCACATTCAACCCTTGGAAAAGCTCAA
This sequence comes from Polyommatus iphigenia, assembly GCA_963422495.1. NCBI lineage: Eukaryota > Metazoa > Arthropoda > Insecta > Lepidoptera > Lycaenidae > Polyommatus > Polyommatus iphigenia. The sequence goes on along the minus strand of OY730181.1, from coordinate 27,308,636 downwards.
CAAAACTTGAAAACAACGTTTTTATTTCCAACACGGGAGTCATACGACTCCAAGCTCTTAACTATTGAAATACAGATGTGTTACAATATAGACAAATTAAATTTAGTCTAAGCTCGCAATTCTACCCGCAGCATTTAGATCAGGCGATCTTTCCGCTGCGCCCGCGCCGGTTGGCGGGCGGCCTCCACGCCGCTCTCACCCACACACCGACCTACATACAACCTGATACTCGTACTTAAATAGAGCTAGCTATGAATGAAATATGTTTAGTAGTGTACGCCTGTACAGTGTACACTGTACAGGTTCCTATACTAAACGTATGTGCGCACTTGATGTATGACCTTCAGTATTTTACTATGTTGTAACTTGTAGCAGCATCAAGCAATTTCGAAACTTTCCACCGTCATGAAGTACTTACTATCCGAGAAGTTGATTCATAGGCAGATGGTGGACCTTCGTGATTTGGTCGCGTTATGTCAAACCTATCCGACAGATCACAGCTAACACTGAATTGACATAATCCGACCAATTGACGTAGGTCCGCCGGACCGCGGACTTAACTGCCTATGAATAAATTTCTTCGATGGTATATAATATTGAAAAGTAGTTATTTATTTTAGGCGTATGTTTACCTTATAAGCCACGTCTCATATAAAAATATTTCCAGTATTAGAACATGCAAATATCTCATCCTCAGGCGTGTCGCAAAAAAATACAAAAATTTTCCTATAAATTAAGATATAAATCGTATGCTAATTAGTTTTTACGCTGATGTCATATTCTGATATAGATTAAATACTAGCCATTAACCTGTCTCACACACCGCGAGATCACTATCTGTTCTCGCAGGTTTACCGCGATTGTCGCTTAAAGCCACAAAATTGGCCGACTATTATTATACACCAAATTATCAAAATAATTGCAAACCAAGTAACGCCTATAATTGCAAATTATAATTGCGAGCTAAAGTTCAACACGAAAACTCATAATCGCCGTCTCTCGTTCCAGGCGAAGGCTGCATCGAGAAGCCGCTGGCGACACTGTGGCGCAACTACCAGCAGTCCACGAAGCCCGACGTCGTGATGAAGCTGTCCGTCACCAACTCCGGCCTGAAGGGCGTGACCAAGGAGCACGGCCTCACCGAGTACTGGTCCCACCGCGTCACGTACTGCGCCAGCCCGCCCCACTACCCCCGCCTCTTCTGCTGGGTCTACCGCCACGAGGGCAAGAAGCTCAAGCACGAGCTCCGCTGCCACGCCGTGCTCTGTACCAAAGAAACCATCTCGAAAAGGATAACCGAGGAGCTGCAGGTGAAGCTCAAGCAGGCGCTCGTCGAGTTCAAGAAGGACCGCATCTCGAAGCAGAACGCGCGGCTCAGCCTCGCCAACAGCGTGTACGACAACCCCAGCATGCCGCGCCGCAAGATCCTGCTGAGCGTCGGCGCGCTCAACTACCGGCCGCCGCTCGAGCGCTCCAAGTCCGCGCCCAAGCTCGGTGCCATCGAGGAGCTGTGGTCCGAGGAGGACGAGGAGGAGGCCGAGCTCAACTCGCGGCGGGGCGGCGACCTGGAGACGTACGCGGCGCGCGCGCTCGACCGCCGGCGGCCCGAGCTGCGGTCGCCGCGCAAGATGTCCTGCCCCGAGGGCGTCATGAACGCGCTCCGGCTGCCCGGCGGGGACGACGCGGCCGAGCGCGACGACGCCCGCGCCGACGACCGGCTGCTGGCGGCGATCACGGAGGCGACGGAGGGCGACGGGGGCGGGAGGCGGGGTCTCATCCAGAACTACCTCGTCACTGACAGCGACGACGGCTCCGTTTCGTCCGGCTGTGAGACCGCCAGCTCGCTGACGTCGTCCGACGCCGAGCCCACCTCCCTCCCCTCGCAGTTCCCACCCGACGAGGCGCCCAAGAGCTTCGAGCGACCCTTCGAGCCCGCGACGGAGCGGACTCCGGACGAAGCGAACGACGGAAGAAACGAGGTGATCCAGATCCCGATCGGCGAGAAGGCCCTGAGGCGGCGGTCTACGTACCCGCTGCCCGGCGCCGACGTCGACGCCATGACGAGCTTCGGGGAGAAGTTCGAGAGCCTGATGGGCGACCTGACGGACGTGGCCGACCTGACGGACGTGGCCTGTCTGACGGACGTGACCGGCCTGACGTGCGCCCGCGAGAGCGCCGGCGACAACGACAGCGCCTGCAGCGACGAGTCCGGCTACTCCGAGCTACTTGACGGAAAGGACGGCGTCGTAGCGAATACGATTATGGTGTAAAGTCTAGTTGATACGTGCGCAACGTGCGTCTTCTCAAACGCTTTTTAGAGGACTTCTCAACGGGCTCGGCGGACTGAGAAGGCCGGCCTCTCGACTTTGAGAAGCGTTTGAGAAGCGCTACGCACTAGACACTAGTGTAAAACAGGGTACGCCTGATTGTTCATCCAGTTAATTTTGTAGATATTGTATTATAAAGTGTAAAATTTATGTCTCGAACCCTAGTTGTAAGTGAATTTCATATTTTCGAATATTATATCTTAGCGTGAATACTGAATATTTATTATGTGAAGTAGATTAAGCAGTAGTCTCGAGTGTTTTGGCCGTTTTGAAGCCGCTACACACGTTACGTTTTATTGTACCGATTACCTAGTGAATGTGGCTCTTTCGAGTTTCGACTAGTCGTTGTAAATTAGGTATCTGTAGAGAATATACAACATTTGAACATTTAATCGCCACTAATAAACGTTATGCGTGTAGCGACGAAACTCATACTGTTACTTAATGAATTGAATTTAGTCGCTGTAAACATAGTTTAAATATTATACCTACTGTATGATATTGTATGATACTAACACAAATTGACGTACGCACAACGTATTGGTATGTAAATTATCTGAAATCACGTTACTGTATACGTGCGATTGGGGTGGTCTTTTTTGATAAAATTCCCTATTGTATGATAAAATAGTCTATTGTGTAATATTATTTAGGCCGAGACACTCGTACAGGTTAGTCGGTACTTACTACTTACACATTCCGCTCTCTGCGTCATCAAGTCATTTGTCAGTAGAGGAAAAGAGTTTTCAAAAATACACGCTGTTAAAATTTTCGACAGACTTTTATTTCCCTTGACGCTATGTTAAACGTCCACGTCCAAATCTCCACGTTGGCTAATGATGGTTGTCCGTCGTCCAGTAGTTAGATCTGGTGGGTTCGATTCCCGCATGGAACAACTACATTTTTAAGAAGGGTTAGGACAATGCAGACAGATAAAATAATCAATTAAAAATTAAGTAATTTTCTGACAAGTGACTGGTCCTGCCGGTTTTACAATATACACCCCACTGGGTTATGAAAGAAAAAAAGAGAGAGCGCTCCTGTCTAGCACTCAAAATTGAGCACTTTTAAATGGTTCAATAATTAAGAGAACCAGGCGCTCGACTAGAAAATCCGTAGCTACTATTATTTATTCCAGCACGTGTCATGTGACATGTTGACATGAGCATGTCAGCGGGATGGTGGGGGCGGAGGCCGGGGGCTCGCCCGTCATTATCCAGTTGCCACAACGAGGTCTTCCTGCCGGCGCTGCGCAGTAATGCATTGTTTACTTGCGAGTACTGACTACAGAACAAGAAAAAAAGTTAGCAGTAAACGCTCACTGCTTGACTTTTTTTAACAACGATCGCGATAACGAGGACAACAGCTTGTATGAAAATATGGATTTTTTTTTATTTGATGAATAAACGATAAGCCAAAAAACATAAAAAGATTATTGTAAAAACAGGCGATTATTTTATCCCTTTTCAAGAGCATTTTAGCCGTTTTAGAACATTACAGAGGTGCCTGTAGTATAGCATAATATTATGATTTCCCAAAAAATTATTAGGTATTAATTATTATTATCCTTCTAACTGCTCTTTACCTATCTACATAACTTTATACTATAGTAAGAAAGCTTTATAGAAATGGATACACATTATGAAATTCTACTAACATGTCATTTACTAACAGTGCAAGATTAAATAATAGTAGGGGAGGTCGCGCACAGTTTAAAAAGTCATTTCATACCGAGCGAAAATCGTTATGCTACGTCCGCACGTTTGGCGTTTGCTACAAACTCCTAATCGCCACAAATGGACACAAACGTTTGGCTTAATTTCGAAATCCATCCACACGCTTGCGAGTGAGTTAGTTTGTTCTGACGCGGCAAGCATGACGGACGTCGAAGTTGCTGTATGCTGTATAAACATTTGGCAGTTATTTTTATCTATGCATATAAATAAAATTAGAGTGTCTGTTTGTAATATTGAAAGAATATATTATATACGCTACATACACCAAAACAACATTTTTTTAAATTTTTGTCTGTATGTCTGTCTGTCTGTCTGTCTATTTGTTCCGGCTAATCTCTGAAACAGCTGGAGCTATTTTGACGGGACTTTTTTTGGTAGATAGCTTATGTAGTAAGGAGTAACTTAGGCTACTTTTCAACCGACTTCCAAAAAGAAGGAGGATATATTTTACTTTGACACGGGCGAAGTCGCGGGCAACAGCTAGTTATAAATATAAGAAAACTATATAATTAATATAATATAATTTAATGCGTTTTCACTTGACCACCAGTCATTCATTTTTCGAAGCACACACAGACATACAAGTCATACAACGTACGTATAGCACGTCTGTTCGCTTACAGAGCATCGACAAGAATGAACGCGCACAAACGTGTGGACGAGTGGTAAACGCTTGCGGCAAATTCCCTTTGATTTGTGTCGAAAAACCGACACTGGGTCGGATCGGCTACAAGTCTTTGCAAACCTAAACAAACCAAGCCAAACCCCCTATCCACACGTTTGTTTTTGTGACCGTTTGTGACGATTTGTTGAGGTTTGGCAAACGTGCGGACGGGCCTTTACAATAATAGTATTCCACTAATACATAACAGCTTTGATCGTCAGCTGCTTCAGAAGTGGTGGAATAAAAATTGAGAGTATCTCAAAGCTGTTGTTGGGAATTGTATTGAATTGACATTAAAAAGATCCCAATTCGCACCCAATAAAGTTCATATCTAGACTATAAACTTTTAGGTTTGGTAGGTGTCGTTTTAGTTTTAGTATGTACGGGTGCGGCGACTGACGCTGATTATATTGATTGATAAATATTAAGCCACCGCTGGACAAAAATTTGGTCGGTATGAAATGGCTTAGCAAACGATAGCACTACCTCCCCTACTATAAGTACTTATATTAAATAGCAAATTAATTTGATCGATTTTAAGAATCAATTATGAATAACACAGAGTTTATAAAACAAGAACAAATATGATTTACAGTCGAAATCTCTTTTGTTAATAGAGCAATGAAATCAGCTGATCTCAAGGTTTGCATTTGAAGTAATTATTGCATGTGATGCATACAGCCTTGAGGTCGTTCACCCCGCGGACATCGCATTTTTTGTACGAATATTTTCCGTATTATGTTTTATTGTTGCTTTTATTTGGCGTGCGAACAATCAAAACAAAACATTGTCAATATAAAGAGATCCACAAATAGAAAGGGTGGCCTCTTTCTATTTGGGGATCCCTTTATATTTCTAAGTTATTGCTGCAAGAACTAAGGAGCCACAAGTTCTGTCAAAAATACGATATTTTCTTAGAGGTCGCAGAATATTTCTGTCTTAACTACCACATTAGTTGCAAAACTGAAACTTGTATATTACATAGGAACCGTGACACGAAAACTACTATGTATATACCTCTAGGTACTTAATAATATTATGTCTTTTCCCGAGACATAAAGTATACCCATAGGTATCTACCAACTTTCATCTGAATCCGTGTGAAGGAATAGGCAGTACACAACTTTATAGTAAGTATTTATAGTATGTACAAGTATGGATGGAAACATGATATTTCCAAGTTTGGCTAGGACAATGCAGGCTGATCACCTGATTGTCTGACAAGTAAGATGATCCATGCGTCGGATGGGCATGTAAAAAAGTCGGTCCTGCGCCTGATCTCTCGCCGGTCGTGTCGGTCAGCCGTCCCACTAGGTTATGAGAGTAAAGGAATAGAGAGTGCTCTTGTGTACTGCGCACACGCTTGGGCACTATAAAATTACTCCTGCGTAGCTGGCCTGGTTTCAATGAAACCGGCCACCGTCACCGAAACCGGTATGGGAGCTATTATAAGTATAGATATTATTCTCTACGAAATCGCAAAAGGAAATTAATAATCATATTCATACAGCGCTCTGTATAGATGTATGCAGTATTCTAACGCCTCTACTATTGCACAAGATCCTGTTTATCTGTCTGAAACAATCACGCAATCATGTGATAACAGGACATCCACTCCTCTATTATATACTAGAAGATACTACGTAGTAGACATACATATGCAGGGTGCAATTAAACCTTCCTGCCAAATTTTGATACAGGGTGCAATTAAACCTTCTTAATTCTGCAACAATTTTAGATGGGATAAAATATGTCCATTGAAAAAAAAATAACACTCAATTTTTTTTTGGTTAAATAGACTCTCCTTATAATACCTAAGCCCTGGAAAAAAATTGGCAGGAAGATTTAATTGCACCCTGTATATTGATCCTTGTTGAAAATGAAAATACACGTATTTTTTTCTTTTCTAGTCGCTGTATATTACGGAGAAAGACGGGTTTATTTTACTACTTTTGAACCATACGATAACATTAATGTTATATCGTCCTATGTGGTTTAGTTAGTGATATTTTAGAATAAAGGAAGGCAAACTCATTATTTTCTTGTTGCAAGGTACGGTCAAAAACATCCAGTTTATCACAGTTTTACCTTGTTCCTTGGCAATTCGATTCAAAAGTAGTACACAGGATCTTCGACTGTACCTCATTACTGCTAAAGTAGTAAAGAAAAGTACAGATTTCTGAGGCCGATGGCAATTGGAGCCAATAGCATGAATATTGCAGTGTTGTGGGCCAGTTGCTGTGGTGACGACCCGCTTGCGATGGGGAAATACCACGTATCGACTGACCCAAATACATTTACTACTTTATAATGAAAATCATTAATACTTTATTAATGACATTAGCCAGGGGGCATGAAACAGGGAAATCATATTATTAATACAATGGTAAGCAATGGCGACCGATATTTAAACTATTTCAAAACTAGCTGTCCCGGCAAACGTTGTTTTGCCATTTAAAGTATTTCTACTTCATCAGTTGATACAAAATCTTACCCCCTCTCTTGTCCCCTAAGAGGGGTGGGGGGAAAATTTTATACACCAGATGTTAAGTTGAAAAACACAGTTAATAATATAAAGTAAGTCCATTGAATAAAAAGTTTGATACAAAATCTGACCCCCTCTTGGTCCCCTTAGAGGAGTGGGGGGATAATTTTTATACACCAGATGTTAAGTTGGAAGAAGACAAACATATCTGCGAAAACTGCATTCAAATCGATCAGTAGTTTTCGTGTGATAGTGGAACAAACATACAGACAGACAGACAGACACACAGACAGACAGACAGACAGACAGACAGACAGACAGACATAAAAAAACTAACCACATTTTTGGCTTCTATAGCGATGTAGTGACACCCCCCGCTTATTATTTTTTGAATATCTTTAATGTACAGAATTCTCATTTCTATAGTTTTATTATATGTATAGATTATTTTAAACGAACTTTTAATATAATATACCATCAAGTGTATACTAAAAGTTCATTAAGTTAGGTACCGTACTGAAGTGTGAACATTTTTTTGTACACCGTAGTCGGGTAAAACTGTACACCGACAAATTTGGTACGATCATAGAAGAAGATAAATTAAATCAATAATTAACTTTATAGCACAGATTTTAGGGGCAAAATAAAAGACTTTCTTAATAATTATTACTTTGTCGATCTGCGATGCTGATTTCCGCAGAAAGAAAGCTCTTTCAAAAGTACCGTGCAGCTAGCTCTATGTTGAGTACTAAACAATGTAGGCAGCGCCATCTAGGTGAACATGTAGAAAGTAGTTATAAAGCGTGCGAGATAAGAGGTTTTCAAATTTAGCAATAGATGGAGCGCTACAAAAAACGTAGAGTTTAATCATAATAATAAACGAAAAAAATCGGTTGTCTGTAAAGTCGGCTTACTGACGATAGTTGAACGTGACAACGTCATAGCCTTAACCCCTCAGTTCCGGGAAAAATCTATGCAAAAAAGTTGGCAGGTCAATGTGCAAAAAAAATGGCGCCCGGCTCTTTGGAAAATTTATGTAATATGAAATATCCTTACATATAATCCATATTTTATGTTTGTGGGAACTACATTATAATATATGTTAAATTTTCTATCTATTAAGCCATCATAATATAGTATTTAGTCCGATGTGATATTAGTTTCTCAATTATAAACTTTCGAAACTATAATTAGTGACTTGTTCAGAAGAAATAATCGAATACTTTATTCTTCATATATTAAGTCATACCTTGACACGTAGGAAATAGAGCACAATTTTGAATAGCCGAAATAATACTAATAGCTCACAGATTATTTATTTTTCATTCAGAGTGTGGTCAATGTATCAAAGGTCATAACTAACCAAGCTTCTTCATACAAAAGTATTCTCTAAGTCATCGAAATACGTAATATAATCGAAAATATTAATCGAAAATAATAATAAAGAGCGCGGCCCAGGTGGGCCTTACGGTTGTTGAGAGACTTGAAAGTGTAAATGGAACGCCTCAGAGCTGTCAGCGAGGTAACGCCGCATGAACTGTCATGTTTTTCGGGCGCGCAGCCCATATCGAATTATAAGACGTTATCACGTCAAAAACTTTGTAACCCTTTTTACGAAAAGTGGGGAAACGTAGGTAAATGAAATTTCGCACAGTTATAGTTTAAATGGTGAAGGAGTGCATCGAGCTAATATTTTTTTGAAATTATTATGCTTTTATCGTACCTACATTTTTTTTTAAATAAAATATTACACACATACACACACTAGGATCAGCCTATAGTCTATACGCACGAATTGTACTCTTATTTATCGTTGAAGACTGAAGTATGTTGTCAAATTGAAAATAGATTTAGTTTTTTTATTGAATTATACAGAAAAGACGATTATTATTACACGGCCAGTTTGTCATTATTTGACTGTCCCAGGCATTGAGATAATATACACTAGGAGAGAGCCTTATATCGGTGTATAAGCGTCAAAAGCGTGTAATGTTCTGTCCTACTTACTCGGACATAACAAAGGAGTCGGTCTGCATATTTCATGTAATAAAAGTGTTAATAAAGGTTTTTAGTGCACATTTTATGTAAGATATTGTTGAGTTTTGTGGTTCCGCTAAATAATAAACCATAAGAATGGCCAAAGAATGCCTCAAACACGTGGATTTAACATTAAATACGTAAGTTTTGAACAACGTTTTTTGGGCTTTTCAATCGGTATTTTTGTAAGCTAAAAAGATAATTTATAAGTTTAATAATCCCTTATTCTGCTATATAAGGCATTAGTGCTAAAAATGTCACATCAATTAATAATTTGTCTACAAAAATTGCATAGCTTTTTACGGTTGTTTACGGATTCTCATTACTTGAACTATAGTTTATCGACATCATGAACTAAATGACTTTCTTTTCTGTATAATAATGTGCTTTGAAATGATCGACAAATAGAAATAATCAAGAAAATACACGCACACTACTTGTATGAAAATAAGCACAAAATGGCCACGCGATGACGGGCCAAGGTTACATCTATATATATACATAAGGTTACATCTATATATAGACATGCCTGGGACCACAGATTAAGGATATATATATATATATATATATATATATATATATATATATATATATATATATATATATATATATATCCTTAATCTGTGGTCCCAGGCATGTCTAAAAAATAATAAAGTCAACGTTTTGACAATAGAATACGTTGAAATTTGAAACTTATATTTTTTTTATCTGAGGTTGGGCGTCGACCGTTGGGCGATCTCTAGTAATTAAAGGAAAGGACCTAATGCTAGACACTGAACTAATAGATGACACTTACGACAAAAATGTCATAAAAATAAGAATTACTCTAATTATTTCTCAACACTGTAAATTTTATAAGCTTCTTATGCTATCTGTTGATGTGAAAAAATATATTAGGGGCGCCTTCGGGAACAAAATTTAAAATGGGATCAGTTTTCGTAAATGATGTGACCGCGTCAACACGCACTTGGCAATTTCTTAGTAAATAGGTTAAGGAAGGCGAAATTTTGCACGTAAGTTTTGAATACATTTATTAGATTTTTTGTAATTTCTATTGATTTCATTGGATTAATGGTCATGTTGTATACACTAATTAATGTTTATTTATGATCTTTTCTCCATTTTCCCTAACAATATAAAGGGTGTCTACTATTAGTTCTTGAAAATGTAAAAAAACCTAATAGATGACATGGACCTCATCTTTTAGTTTTGCAATACATACTAAAGTTATTTTGTACTTTATTCTACTGCAAATATCATCACTATTCTCTAAAAATATAATTCTATTAACAAACTAAGAACTTAGAAAGCTACTGTACCTAAAAATTGACATGGTGTCTAATATTAGACCTTGTACTGATCTAAAAATCGATTGCTTTAGTTTTGTAGCAGTAAAAAAAAGAAAAAGGAGAGCTGAGAACAGAAAGAAGAAAAAAGAAGAGGCAAAAGAAGCATGGAGACTAAAGACTGAAAATAAATTTGCTAGGAAAAAAATATGAAAAATAAAAATAAAAGGAAAGATAGTTTCAGCATGGAAGAAGAATGAATAGAATCTGGAGACAACGTGGATAATATTTCTGATGCATGTAGTTACTATGATGAAGTAAATGAAATCTTTTGAAAAAGGCAGATAAAGACCTAATAATATGAAAAATGTAAAATGTAATTTAATGTTCTATGTCAACTATTAGTTCATATTGGTGTCTACTATTAGTGATGTTCGCTTATTGTGATGTCATCTATTAGCTCTTATGATTAAGTTTACAAAAAGACCAATAATATATTTTTTTATTGATTTATCAGAGAATAATTATAATAGTTTTATTTTGTAAGAGTTACTGAAGACATGGAAGAAGTTATCAATCCTTTATTTTCATAAATTATATATTTTATAACATTCAAATGTTTCATGTTTCCTTAAAGTGTCTGCCATTAGGTCTTTTCCCTTATTAAACTAGCTAAAAGCCGAGCTTTGTTGATGGCTCGCGTCGTAACACCGTGACTGACTGATGATAACACATCTTTAACATAAAATATACTCAAATAAAAATGACTTAGATGTTAAAGCATCAATCAATAGGTGTGATAGTTTTTCCGTAATGTGTACCACAAAATGTAAAGATTGTGAGATATACTAGGGCTCGCTAATCGCTTCGCTCGCCCTTATTAATTTAATATGTCAAGTTTTTTTTTCACAATTTCGCCTACCACAAAAACAAAAAATTAAATTTTTTGCTTGCCTCCTGGCGCCACCCATTATTTAATTGTTTTTCTAGAAACCAGACCAAATATGAAGAACTATGTGACTCTTCCTGTGTAAATGAAGAGAGAATGGGACTTGGGAGAGCCGGCCGTATAACTAAAAAAGTCCTATGGATCAGAATTCAGACACCTAATTGAACTAAAGGTCTCTTCTGCTCATCGAATACTTTATTTTCTCGTTAATTTTTCTCATGTATCTTATGGGTTATATTAACCTATCAATCCCCGTAAGGTCCAAGTGGGCTGCGATAACAAAAGATTTCCAAGAATTGGCGATCGAAGGAATAATGTCCAGAATCACAACCGGAAGTTAGGTCATAATAATTTTGCATGCGGGCAAAATCAGTAATTTTTAAATTTTAGGGGTGTCGACCTTTAAGTTCTATGGTTTCTCGATCAAACAGCTGATATCCCACCGAAGAAATTGATTCCTAGGCAACTGTCTAGGAATCAATTTCTGTCAACTGACAGACCAACGTTATTTGGTCGGATCATGTCAATTCAATGTTAATCTTAATTGTGATCTGTCGGCTGGGTATGACGTAACGCGAACAAACTACGTAGGCGGTAGGTCCCCCATCTGCTTACGAATCAACTTCTCTGATAGTACAGTACGGTATATAAATGTCACACTTCACACTTCACAGTATTACGATAGTATAAATGTTTAGTAGAACTGGAATCTCGAGAGTAATTTTAATTTAAAATCTTAAATACAACCCTGTCTGCAGTAAATCCTGGGACAGTGGTACCAAAAAGAAAACCGAGAAGAACTCGGCGTAAGAAACAGATTACTTTGAACTTCACTTTGCACTTGTAAGTTTCATTTCCGTCAAGCGATAGCGCGATCTAGGAGGCGCTTAGTGACATCTGTGTTCGTTTTAAAGAACTAAACTGTTGCTACAAAATATTCGTGGCTGACGTGAGCCACGGCCCACGAGTATTATTTTGTAGCAACAGTTTAGTTCTTTATAATATTAATATCTTAAAATGATTTATTAAAGTTTATTTAAGAGTTCACTACGTGACGTACGTACGTATAATCAATAGATCATATTTAAAGATAAGAAGTAAGTATAATTTTAATTAATCCTTCTATCGCGGATTCTTGGAAATGCTATTGTATTCTATTGTTGTCACGATCACCGGTGCTCTTATTGGGCTTGAAAGATTAATGCCTTTAAACATTATCAGTTAATTACTTATTTTTAATGACAATATATTATTTATTATCCTCGATAATTTATAATATTTTAGTGGGTTTTTATATTATAACGAAGTTTGTGATAATTTGATGTAGTTAGAGCCTACGGGCTACGACTGCTACGACGCGGCACAGCTTCGAAAGACTTCAACGCGCGACAATTGACTTTTTGTCAGTTTGAATTTTTTAAATTAAAATATTTACGAGAACAGCTGACTAATACCATAGAGTAATAAATAAATAATACCTATATTTTGGAGTATTGTTATAATTTATAACATGTTGTAATTTATAAAATAATATTTTTTTGAGAATTTATAGTATTTATAATAAAATATTAAAATTTAGATGACATAAGCAATAATTTAGTTTCTGGAGAGTTCTAAGCTAAACATTTTAAGTCTTGGAAAGGACTACCTATTTCAAAATCAAAATATTTATTTCTAAATAAGTTAACAAAGTTAACACTTTTAGTGCGTCTACATGAGGACTGAAGCCTACCACCGGTTCGCAAACTAACATATTGGATGTTTTTGACGAAAAAATTACCTAAATAAAAGATAAGAATAAGAATGTTTCTTTGCAAAAACATGGTAGATACAATATGATGGTACAATGTGAAATAGCGCTCATGTTTTGTCGGACACATCTCGACGTGCAAATCTATACATATAATAAAATCGTAGGAAAGTCAATTCTGTACATTGAATATTTTTGAAAAATAATACTTGGGACGTGATTTTCAATCGACATGGAAGCCAAAAATATAGTTTTTAGAATTTTTGTCTGTTTGTCTGTATGTATGTCCGGGATAAACTCAGAAAGTACTGGATGGATTTACTTCAAATTTTGCACGAATATTACTTAGAGGTCGGGTCAACACATAGGCTATAAATTTTAACGATATCACCTAGGGTGGGGGGGAGGGGCTCAATTTTCCATATTTTTAGTTTTTTGCTCATATCGCTAAAACGGCGCGTCGTAGAGAAAAAAAGTACCGTACATAATGAAAGCTCATAAAATTTCCTACAAATTTGTCCTTTACACTTTGTATCTATCTCCACTCCTTGCCTTGCTACGAGCTTTTATCTATCTTATCTTTACCGATTTCGAGTGTCGATTGATTAATATGCGACGAGCTTTGGCATTGGTCGTTTCTTGGGTCTCCTCCCCTCATGGATCTGTTGCTTATAACTAAATAGTGTCGTGGCGTTTGTATTGCGTCTTATTTCTCCTTTTTACGAACAATCTAACACATCTATACATATAATAAAATCGTAGGAAAGTCAATTCTGTACATTGAATACTTTTGAAAAATAATACTTGGGACGTGATCTACTATGCTAACGCGGACGAAGTCGCGGGCACCAGCTAGTATTTCAATAAAACTTAAATTTAAATTTTTTCGTTCTCTACATACAATATTTGTTCAAGTACAATATTGGTAGGTAGTAAAAATAATAATAGTACTAATGAATTAGTCAAATGTCATAAAATTTGGTACGTACCTATAATATTATATTATTGCGAAAAGTAATTAAAATTGTCAAGATTACAATATGTTACAATTATTATAATAGGGCGATTCCATTAGCGAGGTGCAACAGTTTGACACACTAAGCTTCCTACAGGCAAAATGAAGCATATTTATTAATAAAATATCCCTTGAAGGGATACATTTTGACTAGTTTAACAATGATGTATAAATGAAAACCTTCATCAAATGTATGAAGGGCCACAAAACAGGCCGAAATGACATCGCGGGTGCAACCAATTTGACCCTCCATTAAGAACTGTGATGAGTTCATAATATGTGAATACTAGCTATTGCGAAACTTTTACAAAATAACTTGCCTATATTTAAAAATAGCATAAAACAAAGAAACTATGTTACAAGATAAAAGTAAATATAGTAATAAGTAGTAGAAATTATTAACCATTTCTACGATCGCGGGCGCAACATCAAAATTCTCAAATATTTTAAAGGTGAATTAAATCGTAATTCTCTAACAAATTTTAAAATTTTCAATATCTATACATATTATAAAACAAAGTCGCTTTTTTCCCTCATGTCCCTTTGTTCCCTTTAATCTTTAAAACTACACAACGGATTTTGATTATTCTTTCAGTGTTAGATAGCCCATTTATCGAGGAAGGCTATAGGCTATATTTTATCACGTTAGGACTAATAGGAGCGAAGAAATAGAGGAAAATGTGGAAAAAACGGGGAAAATTATTTGAAAGGGCTAACTTGAACGCGCTAATCTCAGGAACTGCTGGTCCGATTTGAAAAATTCTTTCAGTGTTAGATAGCCCATTTTTTGAGGAAGGTTATAGGCTATATTTTATCACGCTAAGACTAATAGGAGAATGTAGAAAAAACGGGGGAAGTTATTTGAAAGGGCTTATCCGCGAACTACTGGAGCAATTTTTATGTTATTTGGCACAGATAAGAAGTAGACCACGTGAAGGATCATAGGCTATCGATTTTAATTATTTTTTCAGTGGTTAAATATTTTATACCCGTGCGACGCCGGGGCGGGTCGCTAGTGGAATATATAATTATACTAGTAAGTTTGTAATAAAACTGTACCAAATTGTAGTTTTTTTAAAATTTTTAGTTGTTTATTGGCCTGACAAAATTAATCGTCTAAATCACTAAAAACGATTGAATAGTGTAATTTATACAAAATATTTCGACATATTACTGTACAACTATACTACAACTAAACATTAATTTAAAATATATGCTATTTTAATTTAAAAATATGGGAAAAAACATCGCATCCCTTAGATCATATTGCTTAAAAACGCTCTAAATTATTCGAATTCCATTTTTTACCGATAAAAGTTGTTTTGTTAGTAAATACACATCTTCTTACGTATATTCCAATTGAAAAATGTAACTAATGCCGCATTTTAAAAATTCTCGTTAAGGGCCGTCTGTAGCGGAATGGCCCAATAGTATGTTTTCATCATCAATAAAATCGTCAATTCGTCAATATAATACATTTTGGCTAACAGTAATTCAAATAATCCGCTTTTAAATTTAGTAATTTTGTGTAACTTAACCTGTAACACGGCATGCTCGCCAAGCTCGTCGAGCCAATTATGCCGAGTGCCAACAACGGTCACAAAAAATCACTTTTGCAAGTGTGTTGTTTATCTTTAAATAAAATATATCACTGACATACGTTCACAGTTTATTTCCATTCCTGACCTCAGACGATTATTCGTTAGGGATGTAATCAACGCCATCTATGCAAATATAAAGGAACTATATTGAACGCTTACAAAGTTGTTAGTTTTCACATAGAACAATAGATGGCGGGAATGACAAGTTCTATTTTAAAATTCACTGGAACAGTGCAAAACAAACTACAACCTACAACTATAGACTAATCATTTGGTGCAACCAAAATGTTCCAGGACCCCAGTTACTAGTTAACGCATCTATTTACATATTGTATATTGTATAGCTTTATGTGAGCCTACTTGTGAGTTGGGACTTGCGATTCATTATAATTTATTATTATTATTATAAATATCATATTCTGTAGTGGTGGGTCGTCGACGCTTTTTCGATCAACGAAACGAGACTGTTTATCGTTCATCATAAACTAGTTGAAAAAACAGTTTTTTTTTCGACTAGTTTACGTCTTCGACGAATAGTGTGGTGGGTTGTCGACGCTTTTTCGATTAACGAAACGAGACCGTTTATCGTTCATCGTAAATTAGTCAATGACAAAACAGATTTTTTTTCAACTAGTTTTCGTCTTCGACGAACATTGAACTAAACAATAAACTATGACAAACAAAGTAGTGTTTTTGACTAAACGACTTTCAGCATTAACTGTTTTGAGTTTTGACAAACTTGTTGTCGTTTTGCACTTCGACGCGACGACTGATGACGACGAACGACGAGACGGTTTAATCTGTGAGCGGTGGAAATGCACTTCCCTATCATAGTACATACTTTTTCCAGGCTTAGGACTGGCAGGCAGGCAGATTAATTACTGAAATTTTACATTTATTTAATTAATTTAAAATATCACCACCCATCCGTCGATCGCGTCGTCGCGTCGCGACGAACGGTCTCTGTCACACACACCGTTCCGGCATGGCAACCGTTCACGCATAAACCAGTTTATCAGTAGACGCTAAACTAGTTTACCCGTTCATGACTAATAAACAGTTTAATAAAACGGTTCGTTCATTCAACGCCCATCCCTAATATTCTGTCCGAGCCCGAGCATTAGCTAGGACCGGAATTTCTAAAAATCGCTTAGAACGTCGAATCGCTATCTATGACGCACAACGTCGTAATATAATATAAGAATTTAATTTAAAGAGTTAATTCAGTTTTGGTCAACCGATAGCGCGATGTAGAAGACGCTTAGTGCCATCTGTGTTCATATTATAGAAATAAAATTAAAGTTTAAGTTTTAGTAATATTTGACTTAAAACCAACATACAGTATTTGACTTAAAACAATAATCAGGGAGAGCGAAGCACAACCTGAACATTTAGTGGTACACTTTACCACAGAATAAATAATATTAGTTAACAAACTTTACAGAAAAACTATCACGCCTATTTATCTGTGCTTTAATATACCTAGTAATTTTAATTTGTAAATACAGGGTACGTAACAAAAATAAGTGATAATACTTTAGGGTGTGTACGTGTTCCTTGTAGAGAGTTCACTGTGAAAGTAGCAGCGCTGAAAGACCAAATTTTTTTTTTTTACTTTTGTATGGGGAAACTCGTGACGCTCGGGCCCTTGCCCATACAAAAGTGAAAAAAAAATCGTCTTGCACACCCTAAAGTATTATCACTTATTTTTGTTACACACTGTAGATAATATGTATTATGTTATCAGTCAGTAAAACGACACGAGCCCTCACAAAGCTCGCTTTAAGAAACTAAAAATAGCAAGAGTGAGGAGAGTGTATATTGGTCCGTCCTAATTACGTGTTGCCGCTGAACCGATTAAAATGCGCGGACAGCAAGCAAAATCGTACAACTTATATAATTCGAGCAGCAAAAAAAGTACCACAGTCAAAAAAAAATACTTTTTGGTGCTTTCGCCCGAGGAACTGTGCAAAGATTTTTCCTCATGACTTGGTCCTAAGTCCTAAGGCTCTTCGTCGACGCGTGCCGTTTGTTTGTAAGCGCTCAAATTCAAATTCAAATTCATTTATTTTGCGTATGTGATGTGTGTTACAATAATAATTATAGGTCTTATATTTGATATTAGGTTCGTAGCGCTCAGGTGTAAACGTCCTAAGGTGAGTTGTGTTTCCAAACTAAATTTTAATAAATTTAAATTTATTTTTCTCAAGGAAGATTTAATGTTCTAGAAAGGATAAAAAAAGGATAGCTGATAAGCTCATAAACGTCAATAATCATCAACTCAAAATTCAAATCGACATAGTCTATATAAATAGAAATGAGTTCTTTATTTTCTTAGTCTCGCTATAGCTCGAGAGTCGAGAGTGGCTAAAGCGATTTTGCTCATTTTAGTCTCAAATTCATTGTGAAAGTCCAGGGAAGGTTTATAAGTAACACAAAGTTCACCGGGGCATTTATTAAATTACTAGAGGACGTCCGCAACTCTGTTGCGCCAAAATTTGTTTATCGCGCCGGAACCGTACATTTTTCCGGGATAAAAACTATCCTATGTCCTTTCCCGGGACTCAAGGTATCTCCATGCCAAATTTCAGCAAAATCGGTTCAGCGGTTTAAGCGTGAAGAGGTAACAGACAGACAGACAGACAGACACACTTTTGCATTTATAATATTAGTATGGATAATTTAGTTATTTGTGCAAGTACGTTAATACTTACTTGCCAAACGTTGACTAATACCAAAGGCAAAGGACAATACAACTTTTATCACTGAAACTATAACAAAAACTGTCATAAAATCCAAATTCCAAGTAACAGGTAAGTATAAATATTTTGGTTTGCGATTGTTTCATCACTAAAAGTCCAGCTTTTGTTGTATTATAGATTTTACAGGTGAATAGCACCCCAGTGGTCTGCTACTGGACCTCGATGCTGATTTTTGGCTTTTAATATATCACTGTGTGACTAATTTTGACGCAACGTTCTTTGATGGACTGTTTTGTTCCGAAACTACCGGGAGCTGAATAATAAATTAAAATTTTCAATAATCTCGGACTTTTTGTCAAGTGCTTTTGCGACGATCACATCGCAGAAGAACTTATTATGTACTTCTGCAACGTGCTAGTCGTCCAAAGTCTTCAGCAGCAGATAAAGATGGGCAAAAGGAAAGCTCTTTACTATCTGAAAAAACCACACTAAGAGTAGTAATATTTTAGTCCATAAATGTTGTCAAGGTGTGTCGGGGGACCGCCAAGTAAACTACCACAACAGCGACTTTTGCTTTTGTATCGCCAAGTCGCTGATTGCCTCGATTCGGTTCGCTGTGAAGTGACCCTTAAACTATACCTAACATTTTGTGAAATCTAACATATTGTACTTTAGCGGTCCCCCGACACACCTTGACAACATTTATGGACTAAAATATTACTACTCTTAGGAATAAACTTAAAGTCAGTAAATATTATTTCATTACTTTTTAAAGTTTTTTGGCGGGGTTTTTTTTTTAATTTCTTAATTTTATTTTATTTCATGCTTTTTAAACTTTTGTTGGTTATAACCAACTACTATAGTACACAATATTATGCAAAGAATACCGTCTATGAATGTCCTCTTGGATGAGCCCGTCAATATGAGCCCAAACATGAAACCTCCAATTTGGGTTAATACGGAGCTCGGCTCCAGAATCCAGGTGATGCTAAAGCAGTAGCATGCAAATATTTACTGTTTATCTACGTCTTACTGATTGTCACAATTAAAATGAGCCCAAACACGAAACCTCTGCTCTAAGTTGGTGAGGACCTGGGTATCCTATTGATTACCAGGTGATGCTGCAGCACCAGGTAAACATTCCATTAATGTGTATGTTATTCATAAATAGCGCGAACCAGAATGTAAAATATAAAACTCATCAAACAACTGCAAGTTGCTAACGGCCTTTCAGGAACCAGATAAACCGTGATATTTCAGCAATGAGCAGGCTGATGATGATGAACTATAGCTAAGAACACTCTCGATCATGTCAGCTTTCAAACAAAAAAAAACTAGATCAAAATCGGTCCACCCGTTTGGATGCTACGATGCCACGGACAGATACACACACAGACAGACAGACACGTCAAACTTATAACACCCCTCATTTTTGTCGGGGGTTAAAAATAGCTGTTATAAAGATACTTTTAGTACGAGACTGGCAAACTAAGTCATCAACTGACAGAATATGCAACGAATCCTCATTTAAGCTGTATTAGTGTTTCATTAAAATAGCAGAAACTACTGTACTAACAGAATACTGAAGAACCACTGCTACTTTACCTACCAAGTCATAAAGGTGCAATATCGTTTGTATTTAGACACCCTGCGGTGTCGACATGTTTACAGCCCTATTGTGAGTGTCAGGTAGGTCGTTGCGTCAAGGTGACGTGGTGTGACGGAACCTTTATTAACTTTTTTTTTAATTTCAAGAAAAATTAAACAGTAGCTACTGTTTTGTATCACGTTCTTGTTTTTTTTGTGATTGGGGACGCGCGACGCGTGTGTCAATACAATGACCGAATAAAGAAGCTAGATGTTCATATTTTATCTTTTTCAATCCTTTTTTGAGAAAAAGCCTTAATTTTTTACTTAAGGTGACCAGCGACTTCATGTAAGGAAAAAAGAATTCTTTTGTGAACCGTGCATTTTGCTCCGATTAAATGTACCCTTTGTTCTTCCCCGTAGTCTATTTCATAATAATAATATGGTAAATTTTATAAATTTCAGGATCAATGGATCCCGCCGAATAATGTGAGAAGCCGCCTAGCAACAGGAAAAGTAACGATATTTTTGCTACATACTTACTACTGAAAATTGTAACGCTGACTGACATTGAGGGAGCCCTGGAACAATTTTTTTTGTGATTACTAACAAGCTAATTTTTTGTGAGTAGCTTCATTTTGATAAGACAACAACTTTTTTATTTATGAAAAATCTTGAAAGTGGTAGCTACCACTTTCAAGATTTTTCATAAATAAAAAAGTTAAAGTATGAAACCCTTTCTATCTCTGTTAGCTAACAGAGATAGAAAGGGTTTCATACTTTGATTTGATGGTCCTAAAATATGGATTGTTCTATTTTGTAGGACAATGTTACTCTTAAATTATATAACTATTAACCTACCAATATACAAAAAATCAGCTGGTTAGGGTTCCGTTTCAGGGTTCTGTAATCAACAAAACTTGGTTAACTAAGTTATATAATTTAAGAGTAACATTGTCCTACAAATAGAACAATCCATATTTTAGGACCATCAAATCAAAGTATGAAATCCTTTCTATTTCTGTTAGCTACCACTTTCAAGATTTTTCGCAGATAAAAAAGATGTTTTCTTATCAAAATGAAGCTACTCACAAAAAATCAGCTTGTTAGTAATCACAAAAAAAAAATGTTCTAGGGCTCCCGTACTTAATATATTATGAATCCTTCGCCGTAGAGTACAAATCCGTTTTAAAACCGTCATAATTCACATTTGTCTCCGATTACATTCAGAACGAAACTGGACCCTTTTTAGTCACAATCAAGCTCAATCTGCTATTTTTGACTTTGTTAGTTATTTGTTTGTTAATATTATTGTGTCTTGTGTGTATATGCTAATACATATACACACAAGACATAATAATATTTTTAGGTTTTGCTCGATAGTTTTACTCCGAATCGAAGGAAATTACATATTTAATTCCATCGAGCCGGCTCGAAGCGAGCTTTCGAGCTATCAGTTTTGCGATCCACACGGTGGTTATTGCTCGATTTGGAGTAAAACTATCGAGCAAAACCATATGTCAGTACTTAGCATAATGTGTACTTTACTAATACCATACTTTACTAATATTATAAATGCGAAAGTGTGTCTGTCTGTCCGTTACCTCTTCACGATTGAACCGCTGAACCAATTTCAATGAAATTTGGTATGCAGATACTTTGAGTCTCGGGAAAGGATATAGGATACTTTTATCCTGGAAAAATGTACAGTTCCTGCGCAATAAACGACTTTCAGTACAACGGAATTGCGGGCAACATGTAGTTTTTTTTATTATGTAATTTGGAGCCGTCTATGGGCTATTCAACCATATCCTTTTCGGCATCATCTAGTTGAAAATACATACTTCTTTCTTTCAGACTGAACGCAATTAGCCTACTCTTTAATCTAAGTTCTGTTCGCATTAGTCTGCTCTTCAATCTAGTTTGTGAGCGTAACAAACACTGCAACAAAGCCCGCCTCGATACCGCCGCGGTGCCGCGGTCGCGCGCTCTATTTGCATTTTGGGTTAGCACGGTCCGACCACTCATAATTAGACATTCGATGGTTGAGACGGAAATATACTGCGTTTAACCATTGTTAATTAGGTTGACGAAGTAGGAAAAGACAAATAAGGGATTTTAAATTACTTTGAATTTAAAAATGGATGAGTGTTTTATCGAAAAAAGATCTTTTAAAGGCAGCTTTCCTAATCTATAGAGTCATTCAAGTGAGTAGTTCGCTAAAATTACTCACAAGGAATACATCATTAATGTTTCTTACCAAAAATCTAAGTAAAATAATTTAATTCAAAACTGTTTCCCAAAACCCATAAAATGGTCTCGTGTTGGGGTTTTGGAAACAAAAGTCAAATCTTATGTTTTTTAATTCTTACTAAAACATTATTAGCCGTGTAATCGACGTTTGAAGAAATGTTAAAACACACACATATTGGTATTGCGCGTGACCAAACCAAAACATTTGGCCAAACAATGCAAGCGATGATCACAAGAAAGTCTTTCATTTCATAAAACACATGTTTCAGACACGCACACAGCTTACAAAGTAGTGTAACAATGTTTTATTTTTCTGTAAATATTAAAGAAATATATTTTTATTTATCTTTAAATATATATCATACAGAGAAATCGATTTATTTGCAGCGATCAGATCTACCACATTTTGGCCGGTTATATTATTATCAAACTCAGGCTGGCAGATCGTGACTAGCATTCATTTTTTATAACCAGACTAAATAATGTAAAAAGTGTGCCTATGAAATAAAAAGTATGTAAACTATTTCTAAGGTATCTCCAATCTCCATTAACACCAAAAACAAAATGGCTTATGGTATTAAACTTTAGTATAGTATTAAGCATTAGCCATTTTGTGAATCCACATTTTTGGCAAAGTTGATAAAAGTCAAATAAAAAGTGTTTTTTTTTTTTGTAAATGAATACATAAATAAATTATAACTTAATTTAATATAGTTCTATCAATTACTCTCGTGTCATTTCTATGACTTTGATTTACTGTGATGTCCGAGACAAGTAAACTTCACTTCTCAGTTCGACTGTAGTGTGTGCTATGCCTAACGTTGTGGCAACACGTGTGGACAGTGGACACTAATAACTTAAACAATATACAGAAAGGTCTTTCTTTTCAACTAATTTATTGTTTTGCTTGATGACAATAATACATAATCAGCTTTTTAACAATTTGCCCAATGTTGACAGACGTGATGAGCGATTAACAATACAATTGTTTTCGTAGAAAGATTGATTTGTAAGAATTGTTTTACTAGTTTTAAAAACTGTATGAGCTAGAGTTTAAAAAATGCTCAAATAATAACTAATAGATATAAAAAAGTATTTACTACGTATTTAAGTGGAATTCAAAGTACCTACATATAAATAGTATATCTATTATTTTTTAATATTATAAAGCTGTGGAGTGTATTTTAGTTTCTTGAACACTCTAATCTCAGTAACTATTGTTTCGAAATGAAAAATTCATTAACAGAGGAAGGGTTTATAACATCACGCTGAAATCTATAGAGGTGGGAACAAAGAATCAGTGAAAAATGTGAAAAACTTCCCCGTTTTTTTATTTATTATTCATAATTTTTATGGTAATATGTCGACGCAAACGAATTCGCTAGCAAGAGTGGCAACAGCTTGCTGTAGTTCATCCCTTGATACTTAAACCAAAATCTACGAAAGATTCCATTGCATATATTTTAATAGCAATATAATGGTATATTTCATGTCACATAGACTGAGGTGGCCACTGGTCAATTCGACTACCACGTCGCGGTCAAGTTATCACCGCTTTATTACTAGCGGCATACAGCTCAGAATCCCTCACCTCTACTTCTTGATAACATTATTAACGGTGTGCCACTTTAGTCACGCTCCCATATAATTGTTGTTTATATACCTGTAACTCTTTTGTAGTCATTTCTTTGTAAAAGTTTTGTTACTTTCTTTGGCGGCATTCTATAATAAGGTGTCGACGGACGGACATGTCAAAATGTTTTGTGTAGAGCCATCGAGAAGAATATATTGTCTAGAAAATCAATTATGATGGTCGGCGAAGGATTTTTTATTGGAATCCATTTAGAGGTTGATTTAAAGTGGACGTATTACAGTTTTCTGGTTTTTGCTTATCATGAAATAATGTTGAAATTATTTTTATGGAGACACTAAAACGGTATTATTCTGCAATACAATTTTAAAATAAATAAGAGTAATATACAGGATGTACTCTTGAGCAGCGTCTTCAAAAGCTTTAAACTATGCTATCCATAATACAGTAACAAAATTTAAACAAATTCAGATGATCATTTTAGCATTAAAATGCTAGTTATTTTAGCTCTGACTGACAACTTTATACCAACCGTAAAGAACCACTTGTGCAACGCACTTAAAATGGTTCATGATGATCTTCATGAAAAGAGTGTGTAACCTTTTAAAAGAACGACAACTCTTCTGATGAAGCGAGTGGCCATGGGTGACGGTAGTCGCTTTCCGTCAGGTAACCCATTTGCATGTTTGTCCCCAAATTTTATGTAAAAAAGAGTGATGGTGATGATGATGATGATGATGATGATGAGGTATTTGAACACATGTCGTGCGATGTGCTTCACTCGTTGCGCGGAATTGCGTCTACGCGTACAGCGCTGTACACCACAGTCGTCCAGACCTTACAAAACACGTACAACGCTAACAGCGCTTAAAGCGAACTATACAGTGATTTAATTATATTATTGCTCGATGGAGCGTGGTCTTTCGCGTTTTTTTAATTATTAGGAAAGGCATTCGCGTCTCCGCGAAGAACTATTCTGAGTTCAAACTGCTGACAGTGGGATAAAAGATATTATATTCGATAGGCGGTCCTTAAATAATCTAAAATATTATTGGCATTGAAACATTTGTTAATATACTTATTGTTGTTTTGCCGGCCATACGGCTCCATACACTTTGCAAAGGAGCCGAATATCTGTGCCAACTTAGAGAAAATTATCTACAGTCGACACAGATAAAGGTATACGACAGGAACGTCTATTTTTTATATCGTAGTGGGAAAATGTACGGTGCCCCATATCCATCAGAAACTAATCATTTATATTTCTGAGTTAACAACATATTTAATAAAAATCAAACAGCTAAGCTTATTGAACAAGCCTTCCTCATTCACATTATTATACCTAACTAAAAATACTCTAGCCTTAAAATAATCTGACAACAAAAATCCATTACATTCTTTTTTCAAACAGCTATCTAAACAATTTAAAAGCTCAAACTAATTGTCTTAGTCAAATTCGTCAAGGGGGGCGAAGAGGGTCAAAAGGGGGAGCGCGGGGGGAGCGGAGGGGGGCTAATTGACCCCCTTCCGATTAACGGTGCGGCGCGACGCGGTTTTTGCGACCGAAACAAACGCTAGAACAGGTCACCAACATTCTTTGTTCTTGTACACCCGAATTACACAGCACAAGATAGATTTTGTGTAAAATTTAAGAATAAGTAAATCGCTTTAGCGTAGATTAATATCCATGTTGAAAAGTATTGCGTTTGACTGCTGAATCTGAATGTCAGTAGCTTTATTTACACGTGTAAATAATCAAAAGTCAGTAGTTATGGTATTAAAAATTTGAGAAGTATAGTTGTACTTTAACATTAATAGATCTCAAATGCAAAAAAAAAAAAGTTGTGTAAATATCCATTTTTATAGCCTCAGTACTGTACAGTACTGATTTTAATGAAAATAGCTTCATTAGTTTTAGTACACATACCATGTAAAAAAAACCTTTAACAAGTTTATTGAAAAAATGTGGCCAATACTTTTTATTTTATAGATGGTTAATCACGAATGTAGCGCCTACGAGTCCCCGCTACGGCGTAGCTAAGAAAAGACTTCAACGCGTGACTACTTAATTAATAATTATTATTCCTTTGATTTCATTATGAATATTGAATATAATGTTTTGTGTGCATTCGAATGAACTGAGAAAAAAATGTTCTAATTTTTTTCAGTTTCAAGCTTCAACAGCAAAAAAAGATATAATTTTAAGTAAAACCTCTAGAATCAAAAGGGCATCAGAATTTGACTTTTTTTTTAATTAAAATAATAATTATATTGTCAGTGTGTGAAGATCTTTCTGCGCAATATTATTGCCTAAAAGTAACAATTTTTATTCAAATATGATTATTGATTTGTGTAAGTTACATTAACAGTTAGAAATAAGTAGGTAATCTAAATATAATCATTATCTAAATATAATCACTATCATTTCGGAGACAATGGCCGTATCTCTCTGACAATAACTCAGTAACAGTAAGTAGTAAATACGTTTAACACGTAACAATGGCGGACAGACGGACAAAAGATGTTATTAGCTCGACACAAATCCAGCTAATCACGAGATCGCTATAATAAATTGACTTAAAAAGTAGTTTTATCCCGTCGTCGGAATCACACATTTTGCACATAAAGTGATTTAATCTTTCAGGCCCCGCGCGAGCACCGGTGATCGCGAGAACAAAAGAATACAATGGGAATTCCTAGAACCTCCGATCGAAGGATTAATAAAGTTAAGCGTGTTAAAAACTAAATGATTTATTAAAATAGATACATAATTTTTATCAAAGCATAGTTTTAAAAACAATAAACCTATATTCTGAATTGTATTGACGGTTGTTTTGGTAAAGAATAAAAAAGTGTATTTACATAGTTTAACTCCCCCATCGTGGGTATCGCAGGCACAATAGATTTTCAATTGTTATGCGGCAGACGGCTGCCGCTTGGGGATTTATGGGTTAAGCCACAGATTGTAATTAAGGAACATTCTCGTAGCACCATCAATAAATATTTTTCCAGTTTTCATAGGACAAAAAATATTAGCAAAGGCTCTAAAGATAAGTGCTCTTACAGAAGAACGCCACGTATCGACGGCTCGCGTCGATGGTAGTCGACAGCACGGTCGACATCGTCGACAAGTGTCCAAAAAAAATTAATGAAAAAAATCCAGTGACTTCCGTCGGCATGTGCCGTCGACAAGTGCCGTTCGTCTAAAAGAAGTCTTAAGATCCATTCAAATCGCTAAAGAGAGTAACAATCATCCTCACATACTTTTAGTATTAAGATATCTGACGCGATGTTGTGCAACAGCTAACGGGATCGCGTCGCAGGTATTGGGGTCACAAAATCGCCAAAAGTGACTATACCCAGAGCCGTGAGACGAGGTACAAAGCTGTACAATGTGTAATAAAACTAAGTGATAATTCTTTGGGGTGTGTATGGGTCCCCTATATAGAATTCGCTGTGAAAGTAGCAGCGTTGTAACAGTAACTTTTTTTACCTTTTTATGGAAAAATTACAAATCACAAAAAAAAAATCTCTTTTGGCGCTGCTACTTTCACAGAGAACATAAGGGACACATGCACACCTTGAAGCATTATTACTTAGTTTTGTGACATTATATTGAAGCTCAATAGCTCTATGAACATCCGTGTCACAACTCATGGCTTGGACTATAGATAGTAGGTAGTTTTTTAGGTATTACTCATTTGCCGGATGCTGCACAGTTTTTGCGGGAGTTTTTGCAGAAAAAAATAGAGTGTATAATCTCTTTTCATGTACCAAAAATTTCATACATTTTATCAGCCGGTACCTACGAATCCATATTACTAATATTATAAATGCGTAAGTGTGTCTGTCTGTTTGTTACGTCTTTACTCCCAAACCTCTGATCCGATTTTCCTGATATTGGGTATGGAGATACTTTGAGTCCCGTCTTCATTCCTGCGCGATAAATGAAGCGCAACGGAGTTACGGGCGTCATGTAGTAACTTATTATTTGTTCATCCGCCATACTCGCTTAGTAACAGAAATTCACTTTTATTAAGAACTCCGAGATTCGTCTCGCAGATGGGCGGTAAGTGGGCCAGTGGGACGGCTGAGCCGGATTCGATGTGACTTCAAACATTTAAATACATCAAAATAAATTACCATGATGTGACTTTTGATTTTTATTACGGTTATTTTATTTTAATGGAAGTTTATAATAGTTATAAAAATAATAACCGCGTTTTGAGACTTTTTACATAAATATTATTTACAGCTATGTTTGCAGGAATTAATAATTCAGTTTTACAGTACAGTTATATACCTATTACAGATATATTATATACCAGAGAAAAATCTGTTTCACTAATAATTACGATACGATATACGATCGTTCTAGTAGACGAAAATGCAATTTGCATTTTCGTCTATTAGCCGTGCCATATAACTTTGACACGGTCGCGCGGGGCCTACGACTGTCGTCGGTCGCGCGCGGCTTACGACAATTGTAGGCCGCGCGCGTCAGTCGCGGGCCTCGGAAGCGGTGCCATACATTTTCATACGCTGACTATGGTCGCGAGCGGCTGATGACAGTCGTAGGTCGTGCGCGACCGCGATCGATCGCGATGCACGGAATTGTACCTTAAAACGAGCCGCGCGGCAGCCGCGCGACTGTCATTTGTATAGAAGTCGCGCGACTGCAGCGCTGCTGCCGCACTGCTTGCGACGTAATATGAAGGCGCTCTAACCACCAGACGATCCGCCTGCTCGTTTAATTAATTAATATTTATCTATACGTGTTAGCTTTAACTGTGGAACGGTACCGGCCGTAGTCCATCTCGCCTTTCAGTTATACGTCACACCGCGCGCACACCCATACCATATACCGACATGCGATAATACGCCTTATGTGCAGGCTGTAAGGTGGATTATACTGTACGTAATTAATTACTGTAAATGTTAATATGTAATTAAGTACATGAACGATAGCATCTAGCTATGAAAACAATGAATTCTCTGTGTTTTGATATTCTAGAATCTAGTGTAAGTATTAATTTTATGATAAGTCATAGTCTTGATATGAAACCATGTCAGAATAATGTGCATAAATTATGATTTAACCACAATAGTCCAAACCACGAGAAGAGTTACAAAACTTCACAATGCCAAATGTAGTAATTTTGAGACTTTGTTTATTATTACACAGTATTTATTCAAAGTAGAGCTCACCCTGCGATTGAAATTCAAGTACTAGATATAATTCATATTTTAAAATATAAGTTAAAATGTTTGCAAGGTAAAGATAATATTATGTCTTTTTCATTTTGTAAAGGAAAATTATTTATTAACTTTATGTATGTGTAAGCTTTTTTGCCTCGCATTTACTTGAACCATACCGAATTTCATAGAACAAAATGTTCGTAGAAGCAACGCCAGTTTGGTGTTTATGTTACTATGTACATAAAAATACACCTACGTGATAAGCAAATTTAGTCTACTTAGGTAGTAAAGTAGATAGCATAAGTTATAACAATAAACAGTTATAATAACATTACGATTATTTTATTTCTTCATATATTTAATTTTTTTAATAAAACCATTTTTTATATCATGTATCTAAGGGAAAGAGTTTTTTTTTAATTAAAAAGGCTTAAAAAACTTAAACACAGTATAAGAATAGGCTACTTCTTACCGCAGGAAAAAGTAGCCACGGAATTTTATTCCGTGCGTACGAAGAGCCGTAAGCAACGTCAAGTTTTCATTTATTTATTTTAAATCAAAAGCTATTAATTTGATTAAATTATATGCAATCAATTCAAAAATTATATATTTATCTGCCTCACAACAATAAGGGTGTGTTGCACCAACTTACAT
The DNA here is from genome assembly GCA_963422495.1 of Polyommatus iphigenia. Classification (NCBI taxonomy): domain Eukaryota; kingdom Metazoa; phylum Arthropoda; class Insecta; order Lepidoptera; family Lycaenidae; genus Polyommatus; species Polyommatus iphigenia. Next base: position 27,278,800 of record OY730181.1, on the reverse strand, counting down.
TAACTATAACTGTAACTTTAACTATAACTACAGTGCAAAATGTCAAATCTTTGGTTAAGGACGCCATATTTAACGATAACCATAACCGCTCATACCTACTGATGTATGATACATGTTAAATGTGAAAATTTACTGTGTTGTTGTAAGGAATATTTTTCCTGTGATTTTTACGGATACTTAATTAAATTTTTATACTGTCAATCCCATTAACTGTAATTTTTATAAAAAATAAACGCAACAGACATATTCTGTCAATTTCTGTGGTCAAAGTTAAGGTTAAAGCTAAGTTAGCCTTAACTATAACCATAACTTTAATTTTAACCACGCCTCTGGTGCACCGTGCAACCCACCCTAACACACAGCAAATCATAAAAATATGAATAAAGAAGACTGATATGAATAAAGTTAATAATATCCGAAACCCATGGATTAGCGGTAATGGCATACAATTCGACCAGTCTCGACGATTCTCTTGATTGCGACCTGTTTGGAGTCGTGAATGCGGACCCATAAGATGACAATCTGATGCCACACCTGTAACATATTTGTTTGTGTCTCTTTTGATAAAATTCAGTTACCTTTGTGTAGCAATATTACTCGCTAGAATGGGTTATGTCTAATGTGCGAGTGTAGTTTTAAAAAATAGGACAACTTTGTAAACTGCATAGTGTGGGAATAATTATTTAATTATCATATTTGAAAAACTATCTACCTCAGACTTCGAAACCTCTTCTGTTTGTAAATCGGTTAAAAATTATAAAATATATTTCTTAGCACACTTTGAAGCATATTAAACAGAATGTAGTAGTTAAGTTTGAAAACATAATTAGTTTTCATTACGAATCATGAAGAATAAAAGAAAGAAGTTATTAAATCGCGTTTTTTCTAAGTTAGGTAGCATAAATAAATAATAAATAAATAATATCTATGGACGCTTTACACCACGTCAGTCTGGCCCCGTGCTAAGTACCTGAAGGACTTGTGTTACAGGTACCATACAACGGAAATATATTTAATACTTTTATACTATACATATATTTAAGATTTTTATTATATCATACACATATTTAATACACATCCATGACCCAGGAACATTGAAAAACTTTTTGTTCCGGCGGCGGGATTCGAACCCGCGACCCCCGGCTTGAGTTGCCACACACTCTAACCATTGAGCCACGGAGGTCGTCAGCTTAAATCAGATCTACACTGTAAAGATCTGACTAGACTAGTATAGACAGTAGAGTCTACAGACTTAGCTCTGCTTAATATGATGAGACATTAAGCATTTCATTTCACTTCTTTCTACTTTTCTACTATTCTTACACAATACACATTCTACACAGGCTCTAGGTGCTATCGGCGCACCCGAGTTGATTAGCTCAGGCTGATCGCCGGCGATATACGCGGGGCAATTAATGACAAGTTCAAGAGGACCTTGCCGGGCCTCGCCGAAGAAAACCACTGGCCCACTTACGGACCACTTACCGACAACATCGCACGCGACTTTCCACCTTACCGCTTAGAAAATAAGGGGAACAATTAGGTGGAGCGTTTAGTAGGTCCCGAACTTTGGTTCGCGGGATTTTACACTTTATTGTGTGGAGGTAAGGCCGAGGTTCGAGTGAAGGTGTTAGTAGGTCTGTAGGCTGCGGCGGTAGGCGTGCGTGCGAGCCGGTGTGTACGCATCGGAGATAGTTGTCAGTGCTGCCCAACTTCGAGAGAAATGCGTCGCAACCAGTTTTTGTTTTTGGGTTTTACTTGTTTGTGAAAAGCAATAAATAGTATTAATAAAAGCGTCCAAAAATATGTTCCTGTTCAATGTATAATAGCTTAGAATTTTTTAAGGAATATAATTAATCTTATAAGAAACTTTATTTAAAAAGCTCAAGCATATAGGTTCTTAAAAATACTATTATTACTTTAATAAAATATAATACTTTAGAGAAAAGCTACTAATTAATACTTATATTGTTTGTTTAAACCTCGAAATTACCCGTTTTTTACGCTTAAAATTAGCAAAATTAACGATCACAATAATAAAATAAGCAGAGTGTGGGAATCCGAAACATGTTAGCGCTCTAATTGTAACGCTATCGTGCAGAATTCAAGTTAATCTGTGTAATTACTGTATACACTCTGCTCGTGACCTGCATTTGTTAAGCTAGATTTGGGATGCAGTTGAATCTAGATCACTTGGACCGTTACTTCAAAAACTTTTTTGACTGCAGAGTGTGGTATATTTCAAAAGCTTCAGATTCCTGTTTGAGAGATCGATTTTAAAAAACGAACGAACTCAATTTAGTTTATAGAGTATCGGGCCGCGGAAAATGTAGTGCGGCCCCGCTTGAGCGGCGGCGCGGTGGTGGGATTTCGGTTGGCGAGTGGGGTGCGCGCGCGCAGTCGTCAAGCAGCGCGCGCGGCCACCGCCCGCCAGTGTAGTGCCAGTGACAGTGATATCGTGCTACTATCCGAACCAACCGGACTATCGAAGGCATGTGTTCGCATTGGCATCAATAAACCGTGCCCGTGACTCCTTCCGAGAGGACTTTGGATATTTCCGTTAGTGTTTTTCTTTCTCTTAAAGGGTCTTCCTGGTCCTTTTTATTTTTGCCAATCGCTATCCTACTAACCGCATGCTGGGCTTCACTACATCGGCTCTTTCTTTTCTAGTCCCTCCCTCTGCCTCTGTTCCCTGCGGCGTCGGTCGCGGTCGCGCGTGGTCGCGACACTCGGACACAGTGAATTATGTTCATTTGGATTTGACAGCTGATACTTTGATTGACAATTTCAGGTGAGTAATCTAGTTGTAAGTTTCAGTGTTACTTAAAAGGTTTTCAGTTAGTGGAAATTATCCCATTGTTGGCAGTCAGAGTAGATTTTTATTTGAAAATAATCTAAAAGTTAAAAGCAATAAGATTTTCTGTAGAACTCTTAAATTGCCAATAATAGGGTGTTTTTCACGTCTGGAAAACAGTTACTTTTCAGTTTTCACGTATGTTAAAAATGTTATAGCACTGAAAATATTTTGCGTAAACTTTTAGGAAGATCTTATTAGTTATTAGATTTGTCGCTGATGAAAACATAAAATAAAGGTAACTGTTATGTATTTAAATTGGAAACTACATATATTTAACTAATTTTTATGCTTAATTCTGTTGCTAAGTAGGTCCCGTTTTTTTTGGTAATTTTCCACTTGACCTAGTTTCAACTTAAAGTAGACTAAAGTAAAACACCATTAGCTATTTAAATATTTTGTTATTTTCTAAATAAAAAAAACTACAAAATAAAACTTAGACTTTTCTAAACATTTTAGATTTTTGGGTCACTTTTTCGGGAATTTTTTTTGGCAATGTTATTAGGTCAACAAGGCTGTATACGCAGCTGTCTCTTTTCAACATTTGTCTCTTTCCCGCGGCCAAGCGGTGAACACACGTCACGGTGCGCGGCCTTACGCATTGTGAGAGGCCAATAGCCGAGCGTAAAACGAAAAAAAAAACTATAAATACCGTTTTTTCGCTGAAAATTTCAATTATTTTTTTCTATTAGTTATGGAGTAACAAAAGCGGTATGAAAATATGACGTGGCGAAATAACGCGCCGCCCGCCATGGAAATAACATGAGAAGAGCAAAACCAGTAGCTTAACGACAGCTCATTAAATCAGCCCATAGACGAATATAAAGTAACCTAGATACTAATTCAGGACTTTCAGGACAGCCTAGTGATACCGATCTATACAGATGTTAGATAAAGTACCATTGGTCCGTGTTGTATGTTTTACAATTCATCTATCTCTAAAATGACCCTTGTGCCGATGACATACGGACCATTCTCATAAAAACTGAAAGCAAAACAATTCAGAACGGGCTCGAGGATCGATTCGCGCCATTTGTAATGCACGAAACAGTTTTGACAATCAGCAATTACTGAAACTGTGTTAGCCCGGTATATAGACCGTAATGTATTACTGTATGCCAGTGTGTCGGCGAGTTATCATAGTGAATATATTGATTTCGGTTAATAGAAACAAGGTCTTTAACCTAACCACTATTATCTATTTAGGTACTAGTAAATAAACAAAAATATCATTTGAATGATATTTTTGTTTATTTTCCGTGTCGCCGAACATAGAAAGGAATATTCGCTAAGGCTCCTGATTGTCTAGAGCTCACCAATACTGACGTAGTCGGTAATGGCTGATGACGTCACAACTTCAGATTGTTTAACTATCAATGGCTTTATATAAACAAGGCATTTGCATCCATTGTAGATGATTTACACAGTATTTTCAGAGCGAAGTAACCACTCTTCAAATATTGTAGTGTCTGGGACAAGATTTTTAAATGTCCGTCTGGTTTCCCAAGCACATACATTCTCGCAACATAGTCGGCCTAGCCCAGAGGAATGAGCTGGTCATTCGTCTGGGACCAACCATGTGCGGGTTTCCTCGCGATTTTTTCCTTCACCGTACTTGTACGGTGAAGGACCACTTGGCCACTTGGAGGCCACTTGTGGCGGTATCCGTACTTGAGACCTAAAAATGTCTCATTAGTACAGGTGGAGGCGTGATCGAACCTGCACCCTCTCGAGTGCCAACTAACGGTATTTCCCGTAGGCCACGGACGCTATTAATATTTAGGATCAACGCTTATACTAGGTTTCACTATCAGTATGAATTCGTAACTTGCGTAAATGTATCAAGACATACGCAAGAACACTCTTTCTTTAACTCTCCGCCGTAAAACAACTCTCAGACGTAGCATCGCCTGATTTCTCGTAAGTCTTAAGTAACGAATGATTAGGCGCAGAACATTACTGTTTTTACATATATTTACATGCCCATCCGAAGCAACAATCTTCTTTCTTGTCAGACAATCTAACCTTGATACTGACAACTTTTCACTATGTAGATTGTAGGTAAACCAGAAAGTTCAAGACGAACAATAAACTCCCAAAGTATTTTGTAGCAAGTCTCTACAAGCATCAGGATGAGTCAGCTCAGTCAGTTCAGCAATTGATTCCACATTTAGGCTACGCGGGCGCAGAACGGTATAGCACTATAAAACGAGACGAAACATCACAATTATTTATGAGTTCATCTCCTAAACCTGGCTCTAGGATGGTTATTATCTCTTAATTTGGCACGCGTCAAACAAAGAAATGGTTGTTTAAATTTTTTATAAGGAATTAAGGACGTATCCAATTGTTCCTTGTTACCGAAAGCAAGGCTGAAAAAGAAGTTCATCTACCTTTTTGGGGTAATACGTAAATGGCATATATACGATGGGCAATAGATACGAAGTTGGACTGCCTGTACTTCCGTAGTGGAGATAGAACGAAACAAAACAACATAATCAGTTCTATCACAATATTCTGGTAGTTCTGGATTAACGATGTAAACAACGTCTACGTAATGATAAATTGACAGATAATGAATATCCTATCATTTCTACCTAAGTGTCACCTCTCTTTCCCAATTATACCTCGAGAGCCAGCGGCCGAAACAACATCGAATTTCGAATTATAGGAATCTCGGATCACCTTGTGATGCGAACTTAACGCAAAGTAACATCACTAAATTAGGCTAATCACGTGTGTACTAAGCTTAGCTAACGGAATGCCGTGTCAGTGTAAGGCGGGGTGCAGACTGCGACCTTCATGGACATTAGCTGACTCACAGTTGAGCAACCCCGCCCACAGGTGAGCTCGTCACAATCAGGTCACAGCCTGAATGTATGTCTAGTGGATACTAGGCTTTAGTCAGGTAGCGTTCGATTATTTTGATTGTAAAGTAAGATATTGACTCGACGTTCTAAAAGTGTTAACTTTGTTAACCTATCCATACTAATATTATAAATGTGAAAGTGTGTCTGTCTGTCTGTCCGTCTGTCTGTCCGTCTGTCTGTCCGTCTGTCTGTCTGTCTGTCTGTTACCACTTCACGCCAAAACCGCTGAACCGATTTTGCTGAAATTTGGCATGGAGATACTTTGAGTCCCGGGAAAGGACATAGGATACTTTTTGTCCTGGAAAAATGCACAGTTCCCGTGCGATAAACGAGTTTTGGCGCAACGAAGTTGCGGGCGTCATCTAGTTTAGAAATAAATATATAGATTTTTTTAAATTTCTTAAGTGGATGACTCGCTTGACTCTGTCTTCTGTACCACACATTTCTTATTTTTCTGTGAAAATCGAATGTTTCTAAGCATTCGATTTTAACAGAAAATCATTTTACTCTAGTAAAGATCCTACTATGACCCTTGCGTGCGTGAACTTCGCATCACTTTTCTTCTTGATAGAAAACTTTCCTGGATTTCCACGAATATTTCAAGACTAAAATTACCCAAATCGGTTTTCTAGTTTAAACGAGACTAACACAAAAATTAAAATTCATTTTTGTTTAAATAAATTAACAAAATTGTTTCTTCCATTTAGAGATCATAACTGTTTATTTAGAAAATGTGAAATATTTAAAACAGTATAAAGATACTTATTATTGTTGACATTTGAAAGAGAGTAATTACTTTCTTAACGAACAGTGGACACCCAAGTATTTCAACTTGAAATATATAAATAAGTTGAAATACTACTTGAAAAAGTAGAAACAAAAACTAAATATGGATTTCAAAAATAACATTTCTACAAACTTAAATGAAATTTTATAAATGAATTTGCTAGAAATATAAAAAAAAATCAATAAGGAATTTTTGAAATAAAGAAACATCAAAATAGTTACAGTTACGTAGCTGGTCTTTATAAGAAGCCGTTTCTTTTGTGCACTATTTTTAAGGTGTAGTTTTTCTGAAATTCTTATAAAACATTCACTTTAATATAATATTAAATAATACTTGTTATTCAATACTGCTATTCCATAAATGTATTTAAATAAAACTGAACTTTACTTATAAGTAAAATTAAAAGGAATTGTTTTACGTGCTTAATTTACATTTTAAGATACTGTTAAAATTCTCATCTTATTTTTTTATTTCTTTTTCGTTGCCTATTTCAATCTTTTTTTATGTTTCGCCTCAAATTTTGCAATTAAGGCAGCAGTTTCAAAGATAGAGCACATGCTTGTACTTTCAGAAAACTAGTAGGTACAATTAATGTATTAATGAAATTGTCACAAGATGACGCCCGCAATTTTTGCGCTAAAATTAGTTTTTCGCGCGGAACCGTACATTTTTTAAAGATAAATAGTATCCTATGTCCTTTCCCGGGACTCCAAGTATAGCCAAATTGGTTCAGCGGTTTGGGCGTGAAGAAGTAACAGACAGACACAATTTCGCATTTATAATATTAGTAGTAAGGAAGTAAGGATTTGTTATATTTTACCACACACAATATTAATAATAATAATATCTATGGACGCTTCACACCACGTCAGTCTGGCCCCGTGGTAAGTACCTGAAGGACTTGTGTTACGGGTACCAGACAACGGAAATATATTTAATACTTTTATACTATACATATATTTAAGATTTTTATTATATGATATACCTATGTATTTAATACACATCCATGACACAGGATTAGCTTTAATGGTGTGATTGTAGATGAGACAGTTCACACCGTCTGCGTCCGAAATATTGATAGATCATGTTTTTAAATCGACCAGTCGTGGCCCAGATACTAAAATTAATGACTTATAAATAACATACTTTATTTTCCCTTCATTAATTTATATTGACAGCTCGATGGCTATGATCTTGTATTAAAACTTAAGTTTTTCTGATGAATTTTGAGTATATTATACTTGTTACTTTTGCGCCTAAAATGTTATGAAAAAAATTGCCTTTTATTAAATTTAGATATTTAATTTTATAAAACGCAACATAATAGTATGATTCTCCAAGCAAAATTGTAAATTTACATATTTTATGAAATTAACATGTCGTTCTTTTTCCTTTTGTTTCAACGTTTCAGACTGGTTTTCATGACTCTACATTTAATCCATTAAATTTTAATTCATTTACTTCAAAGTTACAGCAATATAGTCCATTCTATACGAAATAACTGAATATATTTATAGGATGCCTCCTAGCACTAGTAAATACTCGTAGTGGCGGCGCGTCACTCGCTTTGATGTCATATTTTCAACATACATCAGCACACAAGTCACACACTAGGCTAGACCTAGTGCAATAGAAAGGGGACCTAGTGCTGACACATATCTGGGGGGGAGGTAACTTTCACTAGGGGGAGGGGGGGAGTGACCACGCGGTCAAGTGCGTTTCACCATTCACGGTTAGGATGTTTGTTACGAAAAAGCTGAATGACACCTGATAAGTCATGCTTATGCAATGCTAAAGAAGAGTTGCATTTAGTGCTCTACAACATACAACGCAAAACGTTATATCGCACCAGTAGCTATTCTGCTAAATAATCTTATTAAATATTATGCAGCTTCAAAATAGCTTCGATGCAGTTTTCGATTTAATATTCAAACGTGTTGTGATTGGTCAAAACTCAGTTAATGATATCAAAAAAATCGTCTTCACACGACTTCGATTCGACTTCGACACACGATTCAACAGTGAATTGAATGTCTATAACTTAAGCACAAGAATTTGGGATACTGATTTACTTAACATTGTGAAATATATTTTTTTCTACGTGTTCATAAGATCTAGTGATTCATATAACAGTACTTTGACAGGCGAGTGAGATGTAGCTAAACCTATGAGTTAGAACAAAAAATGCTACTTACTATACTTACTCACCCGTGCCTACACTTAATTGTTCCATAACTGTATCTTAAAAAGATGAAGCATTACTACGTGCTACTACAATAACTAGTAATTAGAATACTACTTTTTGTGTTACTAGAATATACTGTATGTTGTAGTAAAAAAATAAAATAGTAACACTATAATTTCAACGTGAAGCCCAATTCTTGGACCACGCGGATGCGTGGACTTTTTTGCATAAGTAGATGTAAATTTAATTATAGTAACAAGACTTTTCCTCACATATAATATCTACGAGAGTTTTCTAACTCAATGAACAAAATTTTAAACAAAAACGTTTAGCAAAAGTTTTAGACAGAAATAGATTTGTCAAAGGTCACTTAAGAATGTTTTTCAGGACTAATCCTTATATCAAATGCTTATTAAGGAGTCCTTATTATTTAGAATACATGACACATACTAGATAATAATATGCATAGTTCTTCTGACTCAGTAGCTGAAATTGCAACAGATCTAGAGTCGGGTTTCATAACATTCGTCAATACTAAACAAACAGTTATTCAAGCTTTGCAACACTCAGTTTTTCCGAAAATGCTGAAACTCCGATGGCCAAATCCTGACGCATGGACTTCATCCGTTTACTACTAAAATAAGTACAGTTTTAGAGTTACTTTACCTCGAAGCCTCGGGAAATCCTGTCTTTAATTGTTATTCCAGAGTACTAATAAAATAATTATCGGATTTTAATAAGTGATGCGTCAATAGATATTATATCCGTATGACCTACGCAACTTCCATACACAATTTACGTATTTAGGTTTAAAATAATATTGTAAGACATAAACTAATTAAACTTTTTACAATACTAAATTCTGTCATATCTGTTATTTTTTGCCAGTATAGGTTACAGATATGTAAGTAATTTTGCACATTTTAACATTAAATATTAAGTTTTGAGACTGCCTTCCGCGGTTTGGATCACAGCTTAAACATCGTAAACTACGGAATATTCTCTCAAGTCGTCGTCAAGTCGTCAAGGACGTATCAGACGTATCAGATTTTGCACATAATCTGTCCGTCCGTCAGTAGAAAGTGATTTGGTCAATAACCCGGCTGGTGCCGTCACCGCGCGCCCGCAGCATACTAACGAACGGGAGAAAGTCAGCTGACTGACCTAGCGATACCGCGACCCGGGGTAGTCGGAGACGCCTAGGTGGCCTAGGCCAGGCCGCTGGCTAGGCCATTGCCAAATATAAATGAGTTTTTCACAGGAGAAAGTCAGCTGACTGACCTAGCGATACCGCGACCCGGGGTAGCCGAAGACGCCTAGGTGGCCTAGACCAGGCATGCTGACTAGGCCATTGCCCAATCGATATGAGTTTTGTGCCTTAAACGCCTAGGTGGCCTAGGCCAGGCACGCTGGCTAGGCCATTGCCAAATATAAATGAGTTTTGTGCCTCAATAGGTAAAGCAGTGGATCTACACCAAAATAGAGATATCTAAAGATCTAGGAACTCTCTTTTGTACGTCTAAGACATTAGTTAAAAAGTGTCTGTATGTTAAAGGATACCAACAACTAGTATAAAAATATTTTGTTTTAAAATATAAATATAAAATATTACGATAAAACGAATTCTTTGCTTGTGACTTATGTACTGCCGTTCGTTCTTAAATAGATTTTTTTAGCAATTTTTGTCCATTTTAGGAGTTGTATTTAGTATTTGCAGTATTGCAAGTTGCTATAGCCTATATGTGTGTGTATGTGTGTGTCGCGCGCACGCACGTCACGAGAGAAAGCCGGCGCAGGCGCATCTCACACACTAACTCAATATCTCACTATGTAATATATGTATGTACTCTATAGTATACTACACGATTTTGTGAACAAACTCAGTAAAAACATTCCTCTTCTATAGGCCATTCTAAACTGCTACTTAAAATTAGGGTCTAGCTATATAAACGATCACTACCAATTTAAACAACAAGATAAAAATTAAAATAATATAATATTATATTAATATTTGCAAGAAAAAAATACAACGTCAAAATAAACGAGAACTTCGTAACGCGTTAATGTCTAATGTAAGAAACTAAGAAATCTTTAAATTGTAATGATTGGTTTTGCTGCAAAAATATTTTATTATTGATTTTGTTACAATATTGATTGAATTTATGACCCATAAAATTAAAAAAAATGTTATAGAAATTGGTTAACATTTTTTTCCAAAAAAGACCAAAAAAATGAGACAATATTTTCGGCTTGTTATTATATTTTGGTTATGAATAAGAGCACATATTGTTATGGTACAAAGAGATCACACATGTTACCAAAAGCCTTTCCCATCGCGTGAGGCTTTCTCCGGCAGATGTCCAACCCTTCAATCAATATTTGAATTTGGAACTTATTCAGGTACTATCGACGATCCAGTGTATCAATTTTAAACCATATTGTCAAAATAATAAGGTTGAAATTTGGTATATTGGTAACCATACATCCATGGGAATTTTGGGGTGTAATAGTATAAATTAAATCCTTTGTACTTTGTTGTTGATGTATCGATACAAGATGGAGTGACAAAATTGATATTGAATATTATTTAAATCTTTTTCAGTGAGGAATAAAATTGTTACTAGATATTTGTTTGTAACAGAATTCAGACATTATGACTTAGCAAAATAAGGATATTACATAATTTTAAAATCAGTTTTCTGAAGGTTTGAAAAGCGCTTATAAACTGGATGTATAGAAAAATATTTTTTAGTGTTTTAGTACACAATTGGTGGAGTTATAAACTGGATGTATAGAAAAATATTTTTTAGTGTTTTAGTACACAATTAGTGGGTAAAAAAGTAAGATAACTTAAGGCTAGATTACTAAATAGTTACTACCTTTAAAAGGTGATATGATATGACACTTAAAAATTTTACACCTATTACTTCACCTATAAAAAATGCATTGAAGTCTGAAGATACTTAAAGAAGTCAGGCCTTATATTTTGTTCCAGACGTGATAAGACTAGATAACATGGTATAAGAATACCTTTAGAGTTTTTTTGCTCTTTTTATAAATGAACAACATTTGCTACCCAGAAAAACCTTTTCCATATGGCTCTTATACCACTGCCACTTGTTGTCAAAATATTTGATCCCAAGCATTATACGAGCTATCAATAATTTCACGCAGCTGTTATATTATTATAATTCGTATAATTAATGACGAAGCATCTGGCCGCAGTCTCACTTTTGTTCAGTTTCGGGAACAAGTGTCGAATGTTCCAATATGGTCACACAGGTGTATATTACTTTAGTAGAACTGCATAATAAAATAGTCTGTGGTCGCATTTCGGCCATAATTATAATTAATATTTTTTACTAATTTATGTGAAGTTTTTTCTCTTTTTAACCGGCTTCCTAAAAGGAGGAGGTTCTGTGTTCGGCTGTGGATTTTTTAAGACTATTCACTTGTGTTTTAGATTTTTCTGAAAAACATTTTTTTGCTCGCATGCATTTTCGGGAACAACTAAATATTTTTAGGATTACGAAATATTCTTGTCGTCTAAAGTACAAAGTATATTTTATTCGCAACTATTTTGTGGTACAAAACAGTTCAGTTAAGGCTAAAATAACAAGCTACTATCTGCACTTTAGATTATAGCACGGAAAATTCACATTTCTTAGCGGAACAACCGTGAAGAGGTTAAAGATAGACACATTTTCGCATATTTAATTTAGTATACAAGCATTTAAAAATAATATACTGTTAGTCACATTTTTTTTTATAAACTGTGCTACTTCTCACGCTTCGGACTATAGTTTTCTAAGTCAGCTGATACAAGACAGGTGGTAGAATCTAATGCCTCATCTCGTGACCGTCCCACGTGCTTCCGGTATCGAGTCGATATCCGGGAAGGGTTGTTTGGCTGTTTGCTATCCCAGGGATGGAGCGGATATGTTTTTATACCTATTAAATAACTAGATACTTTCTTAGGGTTGATATAATCATAGTGGTTTGTGGGAAGCAAATTACTTAGGGCCCTTATCGTTTAGTTATTGATAGATATTATGTTTAATGGAAATTGGTAGTTTAAGTTTTGAATTATTTTTTTTTGGTATAATTATTAGCTGCTTAGTTTTACCCTATGAGTAATGATTGTGCAAGATTGTCTGGGAACTTACCCTATATTTTTTATATTACTCATTAACCCTCTAGCTAAAACTTAGTCAGTGTAGTAGACACAACTCTATAGAACTATATAAAACTTGGATATATCTGTATGAGAATATTCATAAGAAGTTTTTTACACCACGCCAACCAGTGATAATTTTGACCACCTTTGAACTTTGTTCCGACGAAGGATGAAGACGGCAGTTGGAGGCCACGGAAAAACCTTGAGATTGAAGACCTTGTGGCAACGCCCAATATTATCGGGGAATACAAATCTCACCTAATCCGCTGGTTCGGTCACGTAGAAAGAATGAATGATGACCGAGCGGCAAAAAAAGCGTATGTGGGGCAAATGACTGGCAAACGACCGGTAGGCTGTCGCAGATACCGCTGAAAGGAAGGGGTAGAAAAGGACCTGAAGGCGGTACGAGCCGAATCATAGCAAGATGTCGCACAGGATCGGAAGAAATGGCGTGTGCTTACTGCTTGTGTCAGAGGCCAAGACTCAATTTGGGTCGCTGCGCCGTAGTAAGTAAGTTGAATTTTGCTAACGTCACATATGGCTGCAGCCTGCATAGTAGCTTGGATACAAGTATACCTATGATTTATTAGATAATATTATATACTCACAATATTATCAAAGTAATCTGACATCTCCTATATTACAGAATTCCAGTCTACTTCCGCACAAAAAACGTACTCCCAGCCTAAGTCCTGCGCCTCATTCTTCAATGAAATGTGTGTCAAGTTGACAGAGTAGGACGTTGAACTCGCCGTCTCGCTCACACACGGTCGTCTCGCTCGCACGCAGGTTCAAGGATTCCTGTCACCTGCTTACGTCTAGTGTGTAGACACGTAGAGGTAGACTTCTAAGTGTTTATAAACAACTAGCTAGACCTCGTTACCCCATAAATTAGTTAATCGCGCGAGGAATGTACGTGAGATGACAAAGGACATGGCAATGATAAATACTTGTCCTATCCTTTGTAATTTTCTGTTTAACTGAAAGATATTCATTAAAATCAGCTCAGCGGTTAAAACGTGTAAACTTAAAATTAATGACGTCACAATATAATATTATACTTTTTTTTTATTAAATAAGGGGGCAAACGAGCAAACGGGTCACCTGATGGTAAGCAACTACCGTCGCCTATGGACACTCGCAACATCAGAAAAGCTGCAGGTACGTTGCCGGCCTTTTAAGAGGGGATACGCTCTTTTCTTGAAGGTTTGCAGGTCGTATAGGTCCGGAAATGCTGCTGCTGACAGTTCGTTCCAGAGTTTTACAGTGCGCGGAAGAAAGTTACGCGAAAAACGCACTGTGGAAGACTGCCACTCATCAAGGTGATGAGGATGGTATGTTTTTCGCGTGGGACGATGGCGAAAAGTTGCAGGTGGTATGATTCCGAACAATTCCTCAGAGCACTCCCCGTGATACAACCGATAGAGGATGCAGAGTGAAGCTACATCTCGGCGTAATTCCAAGGGGTCCAAGCTGTTTGAAACACTATGGCAGTCAACAATTCGAGCGGCCCTTCGTTGGATACGATCCAGAGGGAGCAGTTGGTATTTTGGCGCCCCTGCCCAGAGATGAGAACAATATTCCATATGAGGCCGAACCTGCGCCTTGTAGAGTTGTAGGCGTTGGTCCGGACTGAAGTACTGTCTCGCTCTGTTAAGAAAACCAAGCTTCTTCGAGGCTAATTTGGCCTTACCCTCTAGATGATATCGGAACTGGACTTCGCTCGATATGTTGACGCCAAGTATCTCAATGCTAGGGGAGATGGTTAAAGATGTGCCCTCGAAACGAGGATATACGACCATTGGTGACTTTTTAGTGGTGAACGCGCAGACTTGTGTCTTGGCGGGGTTGAATTGGACCAAGCTACGTCTACCCCATTCAGAGACCTTCTCCAATGAATTCTCCACCTTAGACACAAGTTCGTTTCGACTCTCAGTGACATTTTGCCGAGAAATATTGGGGGAGCCGGTATATACAGCATCACCTGTACTATCATCCGCATAGCAATTAATGCCGCTCATCTGCAACATGTCATTGATATGCAGTATGAATAGAATACTGCATTCATTGTAAGTCAAAAACAAAATATGAACTTCATTTATCCTTGTATCCTGGCTAATTACATACATAAGATCTGCCTAGCATTCTATGCCCAAATGGCCACAAACTGTTAAAAGTATTCTAATTTTAAATATACATATGAGATATAAGTCTTTAACGTATATTTTGCGTTTAAACTAGATCAGTATAGGTATACTGCTGGCCGATTCTGTATCGTAGATTTGTGAGTTAATCACTGAGTTAGTAACAAAACGGAGGAGTGAGTAACGGAAAGTCTCATTTTTGTATGCAAGTCAATACAAAAGTGAGACTTTCCGTAACTCACTCCTCCGTTTCGTTACTAACTCATTAATTAACTCACAAATGTATAATACAGAATCGGCCAGCTGATCTAGTATATAATGTAAGTACATTCTCATATTCTTAAGTAGATCGATTCTAATCTACGTTATATGTAGTATGTTAGTGTGAAGGCTGTACGGACTGCGGATGTGCTACGTGAGAAAGGATGAACATTAAGACGGAATTCAGTTCAGATGATCTAGAATAGGATTAGATGGATCCGTGGTCCAGTGAGTTAAAACTTAGGTCTTGGAGCTCGTTGACTCGATTCCCACGTTGTTACAATCTGATCTGTTCATTGAAATAAAATTATATGAATAGAAATCATCTCCGACTACTAGCTTAGCGACTTCTAAGCGCTGTTAAACATTAATTCATTAATTGTGTATATATTGTGTTATACTAACCCATAATATTTTTTGTTGAACTATGAATGCTGTTTTATTGTAAATGATCTAAGGAACATGAATTCATTCATAACTTAATACCAAATTTTTTTGTGGAATGGTACACAAATGCTTATTAGCGTCCAATTTGTGTTTTATGAATTGACAACCTTTTATCAAGATTATTAGGATAGTATTTTCTTAAAAAATACCTTTTCCTCATATTATAATTAAATACATAGATGTACTCGAGCGGGAATCTTAACATAATATATACCTAGTCGTGCTATTTTTAACGCGCTTTTATTAGCTTGGGCTGTATCATGTATGTATGTAAGGGAATCTTTGAGTACGATTTTTACTTATCTTTATTCCTTTAAAATTCCAATTAATTCTAAACTTTGCATGCGTATTAAGAGTCAATGACAATGCCATAATTAGTAAAAATTTAAAAAAGAGTTTTTTAAGTTTCTTGAACTATTATTTTTTTGTATATTCTATAACAATAACGCAGTGACTCTATAAAGGCTTTTCGGTGGTGACGTTGACCGCGAGGTCCTCGCTCCGATGTAACTGTACTGCAGGGCCGCCGCGTGGGGTGACGTCACACCGCATAATAACAACCGTCTGGCTTTTTATGTCCTACGACTGATATAGTGGACAGTAGGACTGTAGGACTATATTTTAAGCACCGACAAAAGGAGGGGTGTTATAAGTTTGACGTGTCTGTCTGTCTGTTTGTCTGTCTGTGTATATGTCTGTGGCATCGTAACATCCAAATTGGTGGACCAATTTTAATCTGTTTTTTTTTTATAATTTTCATTTTTACTCTATATTATATGAATATATGTCTGTCTGTCTTTAGGTACAATATGTCTATCTTTAGAACAATACTTAATATATTATATAATATATAAACGTGAATGTGTCTCTGCCTGTCTGTATATCTTTCTATCCGTCTACCTATTTTAATATATAATATCACTATGTCGGTCTGACTGTTTGCTTGTTACCTCTTCATGTTTGAACGGTCTATTAACCGATTTAGATGAAATTTGGTATACATTATTCCTTTAAACGCCCAGAAACGCCACATGCTACGTGATATTTATATGCATGTCTTGTGTGGAATTGTCAGAAATATGGTACTCTATTTTGGCTGTTTCCTACACTGTTCATGTTTCATAGGTATGTAATTATAACAATAAGAAAAACTGTCACAATTTATTGTAAGTTCTAACTATAAATTGTGACTAAAGATTTTCTTGTTATTTCTTATTTTAGGATCATCCAACTAATAAAACACAGCATCCTAAAATACAGTTTTGGTAGTGACAAATTATACCAATCCAAATATCCGAAACCAGCTGTTTTGGTCCTCGTAAAAGTGTAACGATCCATTCAAGATTCCAATAAAATCTGCCAAATACCAAAACATTGCTACAACATAATATTATATTAGGAGTTCCAACATAATAACCAAACAGATCAGACTCATCGCTTCTAATCTCACCATATTAATACACAATGGTACCGTTAGCACAAAAATCGCGTGCACATTTCAGTGGGCACGTGCTCGGACGAGGGGGCGGTGGGGGGATTTGAAGAGGGGGCGGGGGGAAGGGGGGCGTTGAGGGGAGCCGACGGACGGCCTTGCTGTGCGGTGAGCCGCGCCGTACCGTATTCGCTCTACGTCACTAACTGTCCGCTACGACATAATGTACATATCGCACAGTAGAGTAACTTATCTATAACCTTCAAATTGAACATTCTTAACTCAGAGATAAGTTTTACGTGTATGCAACGTATTATAGCATTATTTTGCTATTTAAAGCTATCTGAAACCATGTTTATTGCGCGAACGTTAATTTAAGCGGTCTAATGAAGACGGTTTACTGTATACCATTTATATTTCGGCCGCGCACCATACGTATGTGCTACCGCTACACAGAATGTATAATGCCGAAAATGCGGATTGTACGCGTCCAAAATTATAGGATTGTTTGACCGAAACATCCATTGGACTGGGCGTCGCAGGAAATTTTATTCGACGTTAAAAATTACTTGATCTAGTTGTGCATTCCGCATAAGTGGGATCTAGAATTGCATAATTGAACTTAATTGTCATTATCATTATTATCTGCCTATTAAGATAGGCTAATCTCTTATGATAGTTAACAATCCTGTGATGTAAAGACATCACAGGATTGTTAACTATCATGAGAGATGATGGCCAAAGGGCCACTCTTTATCGAACGCATCCAGTTCGTCGCGCCATCATTTTGGGTCGGCCTCTGTTACGTCAATTAAATTAATTAAATACATTGCAAATCTAAAACTAATAATGTAATATAAAACTTATAATGTAATATAGAACTTGTCCTGATTGAAAAATTAATAGCTATTAAGTGTAGTGTTAAGTGTAGCTCTCTGCTCTACTAATTTAAAAGGTAAAAAACCTAGAGACTCAAACAAATCGATTGAAATGAGTAATCTCTAACACTGCGAAGAGGATTGCTTGGCAGTGGTTAATTCTGTAACATCAACAACTCTTAGAAAAAAATATTTGATTGACTTAAGTACGTGATTAAAGTATGATTAGCACTATACAAAATATGAAATGATTGGCAGTTAATGTAATTTGGGCAAATAATGCACATCCCGGCAGCTCGGGCATTAATAACGGATGATAATTATCGATTATTGTTAATCCAAGATGGCGGCTGCGGGAAACAATGACGTGTCGCGCCGCTTTCTCCGCAGCTGAGCAGTTTCTAACATGTCCACTGTGAACTGTCCACATACACATTATGCCGCACTAGATGACGCTCGCAACTCCGTTGCGCCAAAATTCGTTTATCACGCGGTACGTTTTTCCGTGATTAAAAGAACCCTTTATCCTTTCCCGGGACTCAAAGTGTTTTCGTACCAAATTTCAGCAAAAACACACATTCTCATTTATAATATTAGTATGGAATATGAGATAAACATGAAAATACGCAGTAAAACTATCGAAGCCCCATTCTTACACTATAACTAAATAACCCAGTGAACTACGTATCACTTACCTTCTAATATAAACTTTTCCTGGAACTCTACGAATATTTTCTTCTTCTAGTTCTCGAGTTATCGAGACTAACAAAATAATTTTTTTATTTAAATCGATAAACTACTACGAAAATAGCTGGTGTTGTTGTAATTAAATTGTGATGACGAAATTATTAAATAGAAGGATAATATATAAAATACCCTTATTATATTCTGTCCATTGACCATCTGTCCAGCATGATAGATACCATTTATATATTCTTGAACACAAAGTCATGAAATAAACAGATTATATTGGCAACACGTTGAAAGGTCTCAGCTTTATTTTATTCAATGGCTTAGTCACTTGTAAGTACCACCATGATATTATTAATGGTATTGACTTCAATGTCATGACCGTTGATTAATAATAATAATTGATCATATTCTATCACTTACATATGACATGAATTTGCGATAAACGATTAAGATAAACGTTGGATTAGAGGTAAGCAGGATTAAACAAAAGTCTTACCGCGTAACTTAACAAGAACTATAATGTCAAACAACAAATAGTAAACATATTGCAAAAACACTTAGTTACATAAAATTAAGGAGTTTTTTTCTTCGACTCAGCTCTACATTTTACACCATTACCAAGATAGAACTAATATCAGAGTACATAATATTAACATCAAGGTATTTCTTTCTCGCACGTGTGTAGTTCTTTATGAATACAAACCCATCTCTCACTGTGTTCTGACCGGCTCAGTGGGTTAATGTGGTATTAATATTTATCACATCTTTCCCGTCATTACCATTTATATCTGAAATACACAAACAGAACTCGCTGATTGTTATTTTAAAACGATTACTTGTTTTTCAAATTGTAGTTTAATTTATTATGTATTTGTACATTATTTAGGAAAACTCTGGTTGTCACTTAATTTTGAAGATATAAGTACCAATGTAATGTAGGTAATTATTATGTTGTTACTTGTAATTTGTAAGATATACTTAGTGATTTAGTTTTAAAAAATCTTAAATGTAATTCTAGAAAAATTCTTTTGGTTATTTGGTTTATAGTCTTTTCATCTATACTTATTATAAAATGAAGTCACTTTTTTCCCTCATGTCCCTTTAATCTGACTCCGTCAAAAAACATGCTCCAAAATACTTGTCAAAAAAGTGTACCTTAGGTTCACTTTTCATACATTTGCAATATTTAGGTGACCTTGAGCGGTATAAAGGCTGACGTTACATGACAGTTCGAATGGAACCAAATTTAAAACTGTATTAGTATGGGAGTTACGTTTCCTGGTTTTATTATTCGTAGCTTTAATCTTTAAAACTACGCAACGGATTTTGATGATTCTTTCAGGAACTACTGGTCCAATTTGAAAAATTCTTTCAGTGTTAGATAGCCCATTTATTGAGGAAGGCTATAAGCTATATTTTATCATGCTAAGATTAATAGGAGAATGTAGAAAATTATTTGAAAGGGTTTAATCTCGCGAACTACTGGAGCAATTTTTATGTTATTTGGAGATGAGAAGTAGACCACATGAAGGATCGTGATGGGCTATCGATTTTAATCATTTTTTCAGTGGCTAAATATTTTATTCCCGTGCGACGCCGGGGCGGGTCGCTAGTTATAGATATAAACCACGAGACAAATATATAATTTAGCTGGATATGAATAAAATTAGAATAAGAGCCGAATACTGGAACAAACTTTTTACCAATTAGATCCAAAACCGAAGAAAATAAAACATAAACTCAATATGAATTAGACCAAGAGCCGAAATGCTCAACTCAATAAGAATTAGACCAAGAGCCATCAAACAATATTCACCCAGTTGCGCGGTTCTCAGAGACATTTCACTTTCGCCCCTCCCCCCGCGCCGCCCGCCTTCGTCCCCGCCCCCACCCGCCGCTTGGCCGCGAAACCTCCTTTCAAAGTCAAGACCAGCCTACGCGCTAAGGCTGCGCTACGTCACAATTTTAAACGCTTTCAAGTTATGGTATGGAAAAGTTTAGAGATGGTGTAAGGAAAATATTGGACTTATATTTGTAACTTCTTTATAGCACGGTGAATTAATTGAGGTTTATTTGATTGTAGTTAATAAAGTGTAACTTTGCAAACGTAGAATAGAAAAATTAAAAAGTTGAAATTAAGATTTTTAAGACACGAAGATTAAGAAGATTCAGGGTTTTAGTGTATTTCATATAAAAAGTCTAGTCAATCAGAATAAGAATTACCTTGTCGTACTAATTAAATCTTCGCTTCTAGGTGTAGGTATGTTATAAACCCGGCCAAAAAATCATTTGTTTAAACGTCGTTGATTCACTTTAGACTAAGCAAAAATGGTATTTTAAAAGGTACATTACATTTCACGTTTTTATTTTTATTTTCCGACTATTATCATATTTACTACACGTACTTCCAATATCAAATAAACTATTTGCGATACTACATGTGCAGTGAGCAGAAGAAAGTTTCCCCTATTAGTTCTAAATATAGCGAATGTAACAAAGATTAAACAACATAAAATTGATTTTGAGGTGTCTATCGTATGTGTGTCAGTATGCCACAAACATAAAAAGTAACATTGTTTTATATTTATAGTGAGTGAAAGTAAGCGCTAAGTTCGCGATTCTCCGAGCTTGCCCCCCTCCGTTCCCCACTTCCTGCCTCCTCGCTCCAAAAGAGCATGTTCTCTACTACAAAACTATCATTGTTCGTGTTAAGATGAGTGACGTCATCCATTTTTAACTTACTTTATTTTAGTTAGTATTAGTTATAGATCAATTTAGACCGCAACGCGACGAGGCGAGGCGCGGCGCGTCATTTTGTATGGATTTGACAGATTTCAATTGCGTGAGACGTCTTGCGAATCTGCCAATCCATATAAATTCAGAAATGAATCTACACGTCGCGATGCGGTCTGAATCAACCCTATGACACATCTGTAACGATTGTCTGCCTTGCTACAATCGGTGTAAGTCTAAAAGTCGTTTGACAACGCGTTGATGATTTACTAGCTTCTTAACGAGAATAGGCTATGTACGATGAAAGTTATTAAACGGTGGATCTACGTTATTTTACTGGGTTATGTCAATGTTAGTCGTGGTCTTCGACTGAGCTTCACATAACCTAACCATAATTATGAGACCCATGTCCACCTATATTAGCCATTCCTGAACCTTTCTCTGTACAATAAGATTTATAACATCTACATGTAGATTAGGTAGATAAGCCAAGGAGTCGCAAGTTTATAATTTTATTGATACTTGAATGAAACCCAAAAGCTATTAAACTACATTCGAAATGGAATATTCCTAAGAAGGCCGAAAGTAGAGCCTTTCTCAGAACCATATCTGGGTCAGCAGGATGAAGATATTACCGCCAGAAAATTAGTGAATCAAAAAATTGGCGTTGCTTAAAACTGAGTCAGAAGAAAGTATGACGTCAAAGCAGGATGCTGTAGGTATACCTGTAATGGTATGTAATGTCTTAACTCTTATGTATGAATTCATCACTTGTTTCTGTCTTTATTTAGTCGGTTTTACCACACACTTG
This sequence comes from Polyommatus iphigenia, assembly GCA_963422495.1. Taxonomy (NCBI): domain Eukaryota; kingdom Metazoa; phylum Arthropoda; class Insecta; order Lepidoptera; family Lycaenidae; genus Polyommatus; species Polyommatus iphigenia. The sequence goes on along the minus strand of OY730181.1, from coordinate 27,256,528 downwards.
TTTGCCTTACAGTTTATGGTAAGGATCTGGAAATTACTGAATAAGTATTTTAGTGTCAACTTGAATAGATTTGTTAAATTTTTCAATATTTTTAATCAACCAGAAATAACGATAAAGCAAACGGTTACATGAATGTCCACAATGACGGCCAGTAGAATATTTTTAGTAGTACCATAAAAGTTGCAAGTGCTTTACAACTTCCCTGCTTTATAGTCCTCTCCCTTAGACCACTAATTTTCCTCATTTGGGAGAATCTCGTACGTTATTTTTAAGTAAATCATGGTAACAGTGCCAAAGATGATTATTATATTATGCTTATTTAAGGGTAGTGACGTCATTTTTTCTCAACAGACACCAGGCTAGCAGGATGTAGTAAGTACGCCTAAAGTTGGTTTTCCTCGAAATTTCATGGAAAGTGATCCTTATCTCGGCAGCATAAAGGTTCTGTCAGGTGTAACTCTGAACACATTATAATGTCTGACCCAATTCACACATTCCGAGCTTAAGGCTTCTGTTGATTGCTCATACACGAAGGATCGTATTTACAAAAAAAAACTTTGAAAGAGGATTCTGTGGATCTCCTTTTGAAGAATTTTCATTTTTTTATAATTTAATATTAGTCTGCAGAGTGGTTTATGGTTGCGTAAAGAAACTAATTTGAGATACAAAGAATAAGCTTTAAGTATTAGTTTTTGCTCACTAATTTAAATTAAATATCCTAGTATTTTATTGACATTCCTTATGTCTTAAAGCGCTAATGCAAATATTTATAACTAAATACACTTATATTATTCAGGTCAATTATATATTACAAAGAAATTAAAAAAGTACACTAGGTAGTCTAGTCTGGTCAGGTGACGGAAACACTTAAGTTTAAAATCGAATGTGAAAATGATTCAAAAAGTAAATTAATGACGAAGCGAAATATCAAAAGTGAAGTAAAAGTGATTTATTGTATTGATTTATACTGTAAATCTTACTTTCTACGTGACGCATCGAATTATACCATCACCGTCAATATTTGTACAAAAAATCAATACTAAGAATCAGCAAACCGTTGTTGATTTTGCGCGTTTTAGGATACGTTTTATTCTTATTGTGATTATATTGTTTTAAACTCGAATTTTATATCGACGAACTTATTTTAGATTTTTAATTTAATGGGCATTTTTACAAAAATACCATACAATAGATAGAAAATCTATTTATATACGATACGTTGAACTTAATAGAAAGTACCTGCTGTAGGTGTTGTCTTTCAACCCATACAATTTTTTTTAGTTTATTTAGCAACCACATAAATAATAAAATAGTCGATAATAATATTATTAGTTATTACATATTAAATCGTTTTCATTAATTCTATTAGAATAATGGTATTGTTCATCGACTTATCTTGGAATGTACAATCTACATACAAGCGTAATCGATTTTTAATTATAAGAATAAGCTTCTCCATTTTTCAGTTGGATAATGCTTTTTTTCGTTATTTCAGGTAACAGAATACCGCGGCAGAGTGTGCGTGGTGCGGCGCCGCGGGACTTCGTACATGGAGAGCGCTCGCCACTAGCAGGTCTCAACATCTCTTTACTTCTTTATACCTAGGATTAGATGGGACAGTTTATACTGAAACGAGACGAGGCACAGATATGCATCACAACCACAGACATAAATCAAGATAGATAGCATATCGCTCCATTTGTATGAAAACGAGCGTGTCACTTTTTTCCTATCACTGTGACGTACCGATGATAAAAAACGTGTCCATTATCAAGGCCAACGTTTCTATTTGAATTTCTACAGCTCAATACGGCACTTATAGGCATTTAGGCATTTTTAAAATTCCGATTGACGTCTGATTCCGATAGCAGACTAAATAATAGACTTTCGTAAGACGAGCATTGCTCGTCGTTTGGGAACGCGATATTATGGCACGCGAAGTACATACACATGCGGTGTCTATCTTGATCGATGTCTGTGATTACAACCGTATAGAATCTAAGTCTCAAGCCGAGTCATCCTATTTGAAAATTCAAGTTAATATAGCCTTACAAGTCGCCAATCGTTTCGTCTCTCTTCGGTATAAACTAACCCTAAGCGAATCAATTCATCCGGATCAAAAATTCCTAGACGATCAATTATTTGACTGTGCAATATCACGTATTGTACAATATTATTGACGGTTTAGGGTTAATATTGAACATCGCGCGTTTTTCAATTTTATTGTTAAATAAATTGTACAATAAAGTATTGTTCAATTTTATTTTAGGTTTAGGGACTGCCCTTAGGCAGTTCTTAAGTAGAGCTAAGAGGTACAATTCCGTGCATCGCGATCGCTCGCGGTCGCGCACGACCTACGACTGTCGTCGGCCGCTCGAGACCATAGTCCGCTTCCGAGGCCCGCGACTGACGCGCGCGGCCTACGACTGTCGTAAGCCGCGCGCGACCGTGCCATATAACTTTGACACGGTCACGCGGGGCCTACGACAGACGCGCGCGACCGACGACAGTCGTAGGCCCCGCGCGACCGTGTCAAAGTTATATGGCACGGTCGCGCGCGGCTTACGACAGTCGTAGGCCGCGCGCGTCAGTCGCGGGCCTCGGAAGCGGTGCCATACATTTTCATACGCTGACTATGGTCGCGAGCGGCCGACGACAGTCGTAGGTCGTGCGCGACCGCGATCGATCGCGATGCACGGAATTGTACCTTTAGCCCATACGTAGAATTCGCGGTTATTAAACGGTTAGTCAAAATATAAATATCACGCCCTTTAGGGAGATCGCACACGTCACACTTTTTGTGTGATCGAGTCTGCGGCTTCCATACAGTCTAATGGCGCGCGCCATGCAGATTGTATGAAAGCCGCAGACTCGATCACACAAAAAGTGTGACGTGTGCGATCTCCCTTATAAACACAAAAATTAGGAGAAACAACGTCATGACTCATGATACATTCAAAATTGCTGAAATCAGTTGTTGATCATTACTTTTAACCTAGACTAGTGCGAGTGAGTTAATGAGCATTTACAATTACTGTGTTCCGTTCAATAGTATAGATCCAACTTGTTCATCATGAATAAGGTCAATCGATTTTCTACTGCCACCAATTCGTATTTTACTAATTAACCACATCATTCAGCGACAAAAACAGCTATGTTACTAAAAAATTAGCACTTTGCTTACTCTGAAAAAGAAATATCAATGAGCCATTGCAAAAAAGTTTATAGAATAGAATGGAGTAGACACGAATTTAAAGTTGGTATATAATTTGCATTCTGTACAAACACACGTTGTCAACAACTTTATAAGTTTCAAATCAAGTTCTAAGAAGCTTTGAGGTATATTTTAAGAGACATAAAACCCCAAAATTCATATTCATCTAGAAGTCCTGTACCGGTAAAAAGTATTGAGGTCGAGTCCCGTTACGAAACCTGTTCGGTTTGGGCAGGACACTGCCCGCCCGCTAGATACTGAGGGAATAAAAACTGATGTTACTGAACCGACGATAATCCCAAAAGTTTGTTACCCTTTACGCCGTTAGATCATTTCAGTCGAAGTTGTGCTATGGTTTTAGACCATAATGCAAGGTGCTAAAATGTGTGAACTAACTTTCAGAATATATTAAGAACCCAAAAACGTACGCGAAAAAGTTTCATAATTCATAAATTACATTATACATCTGTAAAGCTTTTAATTCCCTTATTTCGCCTTTACAATTTTTATATAAGGTTTTGAACTATTTTAATAAGTTTTTTGTTTTATGCATCTCAATATTTTCATCTGAACATCGAACAGTACGACCAAGATGATTTTGAAATCCAATTATTGGATGACACACTTTCTGACATCGTCAGTACATTTATATAAAACGAAGATATCAGCTATTCAATTGAGTATTTTAAGCAAGACTTGGTATTAACGAATTCTTCCTGTATATTTATACAGTTTAATTTTCGTCCACAATCGTCAATCAAGAAGTAATGAACATATTCAGACATCCGTTACGCGTTTGACAGCTATATATATACATATGTATATATATTTATATCAAACCTCTACAAGTTACAACGTCTAAATTATGGTATTTAGGCTACATTTTACCGCTATCTCGTTGTAATAGGCAAATGAACCTGTGTTTATTGTTCAAATTGAGTATTGTGGTGTATTGGTATAAATGTATAATATAAATATTTAACTTCTCAATTAAGGTTATTCGTGTCAGGGTGGGAAAATAGGTTTTGCCTTTGTTTAACATTCTTTTTTTCTGACAACATTGGAATCATATTTACTAGACTTTATTAATGCTCAAGATAAGATACATGATTTAAATCTGTACAAATATACACCTTTTTGAAAGCCTATAATATAATTTAGCTGCCCTTAAATGATATAAAACAACGATTTCTTCTTCTTCTTATTTAATGGCAGTTTCGTGGGTTGCCAATGTCAGAGTGTAATTAGATAGACTTTGCTCTATTTTATGTAGGTCTGGTGAAGCAACAAGGCAGCGATTTCTACAGCATCGTCTACTAAAAACAATATTCATAATAATAGCTGTACCTAGTTACGAATATACAGGCATAGCATAGATTTAAGACTGATTGACGATATTAGATTAGCGTAGCGAAAATTAGTATCTACAAGGTGTAACAAAACTAAGTGATAATACTTTAGGGTGTGTACGTGTTCCTTGTGGAGAATTCACTGTAAAAGTAGCAGCGCTGAAAGACAATTTCTTTTTCACTTTTGTATGGGGAAAGTCGTCACCCTGGGGCACTTGTCTGCTTGCTCTACAAGAAACACGTACACACCCTAAAGTAATATCACATAGTTTTGCTACACCCTGTATAATCGACTTTCATATAAGCGTATAAATTAAAATATCTCTACCTCTGTTTATTATGTCATTAACTACGAATAATAAAAGTCATTAACAAGACATGTAAGTCTGCAGTGTGCAGATGACCCAAAACGTGACTTGTGACGACACAGCGCATTCCTAACTGTGATATTACACGAACAAAACTTTACTTGACACACACTTTTTGAGGCTGTGAAGGTCACCTGTACAGTACAGACTGGAAAGGGTTAAATCAAATATTTTCAGGTACCCGATGGCCGCTTGTACCATCGAGGAAATTGATTTTTAGACAGTTCACAGACTAACGTCACTTTGGTCGGGTCATGTCTATTCACTGTCAATTGTGATCTGTCGGCTGGGTTTGACGTAACGCAACCAAACTACGTAGGTCCCCCACCTGCCTAGGAATCAACTTCTCTGATAGTACAATTGTACAGAAGGAATGAATAAGATAAAGTCGTTAGATAATAATATACCAAACTTCATATTGACAAACAAACAGCTACTCGTAGACTATATAATAATTATAAAAGGCTCTATCGTACTCTACACATAGGGAATTTGCATAGATACTTATTATTAATAGCCTTTATAGTCGGGAGCCCTAGAACAAATTTCTTTGTGATTACTAACAAGCTAATTTTTTGTGAGTAGCTACATTTTGATAAGACGAACAACATTTTTATTTTCGAAAAATCTCGAAAGTGGTAGCTAACAGACATAGAAAAGATTTCATACTTTGACTTAATGGTCCTAAAATATGGATTGTTTTATTTGTAGGACAAGGATTACTCTTAAATTATATAACTATTAACCTACCAATATACAAAAAATCAGCTGGTCATTGTTTGAGAGGGTTCTGTAATCAACAAAACTTGGTTGACTACTGTACCCTAAAAGCGAGGGTAAAAGCTCGTTAAGTATAATTATTTTTAACAAAAAATTAAAACCGATTTCCAAGGTAAAAACAATAAATAATAATATGAACTAAAAATTATTAAATAATTCTTACTCTTTAATAGTGCCTCTTTCAGAATTCGTCTAAATCTCAACTATTTCTGTACATACTATAGTCTTCATTATTTTGAAGTCGGTACCAGCTAATTTAATCGTGAGTTAATCAGTCAATGTCAGAATATATAAAACTTTTGGGACTGGTACCGACTTCAAAGTAATGAAGACTATAGTATGTACAGAAATAGTTGAGATTTAGACGAATTCTGAAAGAGGCACCATTAAAGAGTAAGAATTATTTAATACTTCTTAGTTCATATTATTACTTATTGTTTTTACCTTGGAAGTCAGTTTTAATTTTTTGTTAAAAATAATAATTTCACTCTTTTTAGTTATTTACCGGTAAACATATAAGCTGTCAGTTGTAGATATACTTATAGGATTTAGGTATGAAACTAGCACAACTACTATACTCAGGCAGTTTTCAAAAAAGTTTTTTCCTACGTACCTCATAGATCCCATGAACAAATTGCCAACTTGGTAACCGCAACACCAAGTTTAAATCATTTACTTTGTAACAACATTAATATAATTTTCAAAATCACTCGACAAACTCGAGTCTCGATCGAAAAGACTATGAAAAAAAAAGTACCAATAATAGGGTCATAACTCATAACGATGCATCGTGTGATGGTAGTGATAATTATGATGATGATGATGATGATGATGATGATGATGATAAATGTAATTCGCATAGTAGCATATGCTTTCAGTTCTTAAAAAATCGCCGAAAGTCCCAAACTTGTATCTATTAGGAATCCGGAGTTCTATTATATCTTCGTAACCATAGCATGCCTTGGTGTAAAATCTTACTTTTTGGTAGCATATGCCTAGGATCCTTCACATAAAACCAAAATCACTATATGTTTCCATATAAATTTTAAGGAGTTCCCTCGATTACTCATGGATCCTATCATCAGGTCACCACTTTTGTGAACATGGTACCAAATTGGAGTTGAACCCTATACAACAAAAGAAAAATTTTGAAAATCGGTTCAACTCAACAACAACAACAACAAACAACGGCAGACTAATCGTTGAACATACACAAATAAAAATAAAAAAATATCCACAGCCGAACATATAACCTCCTCCTTTTTGGAAGTCGGTTAAAAATGGATTTTCAATTGTGTTAGTAACTTTATAACTCGATAATGGCTGGACCGAGTTGGCTAATTTTAGTCTTAAAATGATCGTGGAAGTCCAGGGACAGTTTATAAGTGACACGAAGTTCACCGGGAAATCTAGTACATAATAATATAATTATTAGCTTATATAGATTCTTATCTAATACGTTAAATAAAATGTAAGCTTATCTATACTAATATTACAAAGCGGAAGAGTTTGTTAGTTTGTTTGTTTGAACGCGCTAATCTCAGGAACTACTGGTCCGATTTGAAAAATTCTTTCAGTGTTAGATAGACCATTTATCGAGGAAGGCTATAGGCTATCATTTATCACGCTAAGACTAATAGGAGCGAAGAAATTGAGGAAAATGTGGAAAAAACCGTTTTTTCCACATTTTCCCCGTGGGAAATTATATGAATAGTCTTATTTGAACGCGCTAATCTCAGGAACTACTGGTCCGATTTGAAAAATTATTTCAGTGTTAGATAGCCCATTTATCGAGGAAGGCTATAGGCTATATTTTATCACGCTAAGACTAATAGGAGCAAATAAATAGAGGAAAATATGGAAAAAACGGGGTAAATTATTTGAAAGGGCTTATTTGAACGCGCTAATCTCAGGAACTACTGGTCCAATTTGAAAAATTCTTTCAGTGTTAGATAGCCCATTTATCAAGGAAGGTTATAGGCTATATTTAATCACGCTAGGACTAATAAGAGCAAAGAAATAAGAGGAAAATGTGTAAAAACACGGGGGAAATTATATGAAATTGCTTATTATCTTAAGAACTACTGGAGCATTTTTTATGTTATTTGCAAACATGAAGAATAGACCATGTCAAAGGGACATAGGCTATTTTTTGCGGAAAAATGTACGGCTCCGTGAAATTCCTAAATTACGCGGGCGAAGCCGCGCGGAACATCTAGTTTATTATATTTCTATTAATTCCCTCGTTAATAAAGTAAAATTGAGTATATAAAATTTTGTGACTAGCAACATGGTTTGGACCATATCTGAATCGGGACGGGGCCACCACGAATCTAACAACGTAATTTCACTAACACGATAATAACTGTACGTACGTAGTTATTAAAATAAATTATACCTCCGAAACCTGGGTAGCGGATCACTGAATTTATTGATTAAACTGATTATAAATACACCTTGTCAAAAACGCGGCGTCTCTTATGTTAATAGACCAACGTCTAAACCGATAATGAACTCTACAACATTAATTATAAGGCAAAAGTCACGTGTAGTTTGTAAAAATGTTAACTATGGCTGTCAAAATTTATTAGAATGTTAAATAAAGTCGTGACTGATTTGGGTTAAGTCGTTTGAGTCAGAATTGATAGTTTTGGAACACGTCTAATGACGCGAATAATGAAATGGAATTTCGATGAGTTATTATTAACTTGAGGATATTTAGAATATTATTTGATAAAGTATTGTTAATTTCTAATGATCGTGATGAATGCTTGCTTGTCAAAAGATAGCAAAATCCGACTGCGTCAGAAAGGGGATTATGTTTCTCAATTGTCAAATGAATGAAAAATCAATATCACTTTGTTGTACGTAACTTTTGTTCAGTCCAAGTCTGGCAAGTGCGAATATATTTAGTGCACTTTCGTAACCTTACATATAAAATTCTCATGTCGTAGTGTTTGTTAACCGCCTTTTCGAAAATATTTCTTTTATTTTTGTGTGATAGAGTAGACTTGAGGATTTTTTATTTTTTTTTTTAAATTCTGAATCGTGACTTTCAAAGTTTCAATGTTCGGCATGACAATTATATTTCTTCGCTTCATTCTTCGATATATAATTAACCAAAAGTAGTATCTTTGCTTATCTGCTATGCAATTGCGTTTTTTTTAAAGACGTATGTGGGTACATGAAAAGTTACCCGCTCGTGTCGGTCACTCGACGTTCCAGCGTGCTTCATTCTCTGTTAACGCGAGGCAACCCGAGCACGTATACTTAGTAACCATGCCAAAGCGCAGCTGGTTATTATTATTAACATGATTGAGTCAGTGTTGTAAGTAAATAAAGACAGTGTTATTTTATCGTGTAACAAGAAAATACATGCAAGTACTGTTAAATACTTAAATAAACGGCAGGCACTACCGAGGCCAAGACGAGCCAATTATATTCAATACTAACCGGCATGTACAGCGACCGCGAGTCAATAAACGTACAAAGTGCTTGGACTACGAGTCTTTATACACAATCTATAATATTATGTAACTATATGTTTGCCGGATCAACCCATCAAGCCCCGCACGAGCACCGGTGATGGCGACAACAATAGAATACAATAGCATTTTCAAGAATCCCCGACCGAAGGATTAAGGGAAACAACTGCAGGTGATTACTGCAATTATCTAAGTAACCGGCATGTACTGCGACCGTGAGTCAATAAGTATAGTGTATTTGGACCGCGAGTCCTTTTACACAATCTATATTCTATATGCATCGGAATTGATTGCGGATCTCTGACGATGTTTTACCTATTCTATAAATAGAACTATATGTTTGCCCGATTGGGGGAAACAACTGCAAGTTAATTACTGCAAGTGTTTAATTATATTAAGTTATTTTATAAACCGCCATAATGTGTGGATTGACTGCGGGTCTCTAAACACAATTTATATGCATCGGAATTGACTGCAAGTCTCTGACGATGTTTTATCTGTTCTATAAATAGAACTATACGTTGGCCGGTTTGGGGGTTAACAGCGAGTTATTTTATAAACCGCCATAATGTGTGGATTGACTGCAAGTCTCTAAACACAATCCTTATGCATCGGAATTGACTGCGGGTCTGTGACGATGTTTTATCTAAAAAAAAAAGTATAATATGTTGGCTGGTTTGAGGGGATTAACTGAGAGTTAATTACTATTTAAATTTAAAAGATATTGATATTTTTTTAAATCAACATAATGTATGGATTGACTACGAGTCTCCGACAATGTTCAAAAATAAAAATTAGCAACTACCGCGCGTTTTCCCGCGCTCTTTGTTCTATAAATAGAAATACATAATAATTATTTTAATGTTAATATCTTTTCCGTTTTATAGAGAACAGCTATTTTGAGCTAATAAATAGATTGACTGCGAGTCTCATCAGTTAACAACCAATGCGCGTCCGCGCGATCCTTTTGTTCTAAATATAGAACTACGATTATAATTTATTATGTCTGCCGGTATAAATTATTATTATTAAATAAATTTTGCACCAATGTTGGGGTTCGGAATACACCGCGAGTGTATAACGAAACTTACTTAATATCTACGTAACGTGATAGTTACTACCCTCAATAATTTTTGTAACATATTATTTTATCGACAAATAAGTCGATTATAACGAGCAATTAAGGTACCCCAATATTTATTTTTTTAGGTCACTAAGACCAGACAATGGGAGAAATATCACTAGAAGTGACCGATATACGGGTCGATTAGGTTACGAATGAACCCGAAACTTTCCCACTCCTAAACCACTGTGCCAACGGTCGATTCTGAGTACCGGCACCGATAGAACCGGACCAGATCCGGATAGATCCAGGGCTCCTACTGACGTTAGGTGAGCCCTCGTTGGATTCGGCAGATTGTGGTTTTAAATGGTCCTAAAAACGATTAAGATAAGCTACTGCTTATAAAACATTCCTGATAATAAGTGTTGCAGATCGATCCCATTTCGATCAATTATTATTATCATTATAGATTTCACCTGACAAAGTCTCGATATTATCAGATCTATCAACAGTATCTGACTTATCTCGATATTAATTTTTATCAGACTTATCAGATAATATATTATCAGACAAGACAACTTCGTAACGGAAACCTATAACACTCGATTAGTCTTGTCTCAATATCAGACCGAGATTATTATTGTTTCGCTGGATAATTCCAGTATTTGTTCTCAGAGACAATTAGTACATCCCATCAATCGGGTACCTTTTGGGCTCTGACAACCCTTCCCGCTACCCGTCAAAGGGGGGGGGGAGGGAAGAGCTGGTAACCGTTGGCTGGCGCCGCTAGTACTGTACCGCTACAATCAACCCCCTTCGAGGTCGAAGAGAGAGGCGACTAAACGCTCAACACCGCAGCAGTAGTGCTGACAGTTATTTTATATATATTTTATAGATGTTACTATGATAATAATTATTGTGAGCTTAATACAGCTATCCCCAACCCTCTCCCCGAGGGCCGCATGCGGGCCACCGGGACTTTATTTGTAGCCCGCGTGATGTTAAACCATTTTGAAATTCACGCCCACGGGCAAAATAGTATACAGTCAACGTGAAAGTTTTTTCACTTGCAAATCGTTAATTTTGAATAACGTTATTTTTTAAACCTAAAAATGTTTGTTGCGGCCCGCGACATCAAGACCAAAAATGTTTGCGGCCCGCATGAAAAAAATAAATATTTAGGGAACTTCGTTCCTAAAACAAATCAGGTTGGGGACCACTGGCTTAGTAAATTATACATCATGACATCAATAAATTGTTAGAATTTAAAACTATATCTTCGTGTACCCCCACCGAAGGTTACCTTTTAGAAAGATTTTCTTTTTCCCAAACAAAGCGGCGAAAAATATTGTATTATAATATTTTAAATACAATTTTTGAATTATTTTAAATTTGAAACCACTAAGTAAGTTTATTTCGTACATGTTAACTTGGAAAATTACCGTACGGCTTTCAAGCCAATACTCAAAAGTGGATATCTAGCAAAAATTGAGTTAAGAGCCTACTTCTTGGTTCCTATTAACTCACTAGTCGATCGAAATATGTAAATATTTAAGTCTTAACGTTTATAATATATATTATTTTAACATAACTAGCTGTCCCGGCAAATGCTGTTTTTGCAATATAAAGTATTTCGCCCATATTATTATTTTATTGAAGTGACTAAATAAGTATGTCACCATGGGAAAGTCCATGATTGCTATCCCGTCGCACAAACAATGGTCGCCGCCAATCTCGAGTTGTACCAATTTAGTATTATTTATTCAACAAATTTTATATAAATATAAAGATAAAAGAGTAGATGTTGTCCGATTCTCAACCCTAGCCGATATGCTCGCTTAGATTCACGAAAATCGGTAGAGCCGTTTCAGAGGAGTTCAACCACGCACACCGTGACAAGCTCACGCAATTCGTGAGCTAGCTCAACTGATAGGTGTTTTGACACCTTCATATCCCTGACTCCCGCCGCGGAATGCGACTGGTTTTCAGCGATTAAAATATTTAATACTAAATAAAATATGCAATGATAAATACGAAAACAGAATCACACTTATTCTTGAATAATAATTGTTAAAATATTCAGCCTGGTGGATCGAGAACACAATATTCTCGACTTTCAATCATATTTATATGCTATAATCACATTATCGACGACCACAGAGCCGGACTCAGTTTAAGCAGTAGACTCCTTAAAATTTATTCTAAAATATTTTACTTCGACTTAGATTTTAGATATATAATAACTCTCTTCAATTTCATTAGTAAATAGACGTATTACAAAGATCTTCGTCCGCTCCATCGAAACCTTAGCCAAACAATTTGACAATGGCTGTAATACGATATCTTCTATAGCCATCACTGTGCACTGTCATTGTTTATGAACAATGTTGACATTATTGGTTGGTGACATTGGCTCAGATGAATGTGTGAAGCGTCTTTCGAAAGAAGCTTTCCGGTAAAAATCCTAGCTCATACCTGAGTAGTATAGTACCCGGGATCCACTTATAAATTAGTTGTTTTTTTCTTGCACTCTATAACTACAGCTGAATACTGATCATTGACTTAAAACTTTGGTTATTCAAGATTATATTAAATAGGCCAATGCTACAGTACGGGTTATTATTGCTAACGCTTAACGCTCTGCACAGAACAGCCACCTCCCAGTCGGTTAGCCGCTGGATAAAGCAGGTGCTGTGCGAGAGCGGCGCGGTGTCGACATTTATTATTATTTTTAGTAAGACGATAGTCGACAGGCAGGAGTTGGGACTAGCGACTCCAATACTTTCGCTATTTTCCTTAACCATAATTTTATCGACGAACAAAGTTTCGCTGAATCAGTTAAATAATATTATCATTTGAATTACAAACTCTTACGTTTCATTTCTACTGACTATTATTATCATTTATTGTTAAATTCTTTCTCGAATATAATGGTATAACTATTCATAATGAATATTGTATTTCATAAAAAAAAATCTTTCTTTCGTTACTCTGAAAATCTACTTTTGGTTAATTATACAGTGTGTTTGTGTGAACACCGTTATCCTTGAAACCATCAAAATGAGCCCGTCAAAATGAACAACTTTTTCTATGAGAACAATGCTGGGAACTCAAAAAAAATGCCGCCTTCATACCCATACTGATGCCCGGATCGGCAATTTGTATGAGTATGAAGACATATTTTTTTAATTCTCAGCATTGTTCTCATAGAAAAAGTTGTTCATTTTGATGGGCTCATTTGATGGTTTCAAGGACAACGGTGTTCACACAAACATCTTGTATATCGAAGAATGAAGCGAAGAAATATAATAAATGATCAAACGAACTTACCAAGTGAAGTTCGATCATTATTATATGAGTCGCTTCATTCGAAGATATAATCTCCCTCCCACCCAGTCTGCACGAAACTATGTTTGTTGCAGGACCCAAAGAAAGAAAGAAAGATTTTTTGCATTACCTCTCTCTAAACATAATGAAGCACGCTGGAACGTCGAGTGACCGTCACGAGCGGGTAACTTTTCATGTAGGCAATCGCGTTTTTTTAAAGACGTATGTGGGATACGTCTTTAAAAAAAACGTGATTGCCTAGCAGATAAGCAAAAATACTACTTTTGGTTAATTATATATTTTCGAATGAAGCGACTCATATAATAATGATCGAACTTCACTTGGTAAGTTCGTTTGATCATTTATTATATGTCAGAAATGACAACTCTTTACTCGAATAATCTTTCTTTGGGGATATCAAACCTATTTCCATATGTGGCAAAAGACATTTTGCATCCTACTCCTACTTAAAATTGGCAGTAGGAACGTATAATTTATGTTTTAATCACACCCTAGTTCAATGACAGTGTACATAATATACGAGACTACCGAGTCAATAAACATTGTCGAATTAATGTTCCCGCCAGCACCTGCCTACTGCCCTTGGATTTAATCATTATTGAAAAACAATTTGCTTAAAATATGAATCATACAGTATATACGAGTAGTCACGTGTAGTAAGACAAGACACGAAACATCATAGCAGGTCATACATTTCTTTGTCTTTCTTGCGGTTTTGCCTGTAGATGTTACTGGCTGAAACATACTCTTTAAATATTTAAAAATCTATCTGCTGCACTCAGAGATAAACATCAATTACTTAACCGTAATTAAATGAAGATTTTGATATAAGCCGTATACATTATCTGTCAAACTCTTCATTAAATTGAAGGTTAATCATAATTAAATGTCTCTAAGTACGGCACGGCGCGCGGCGGTTAAACTCTGCTGCGTCCTAGAAATACGCGAAAAACCTCAGTCATAAATGCCCACGAAAAGTATTAATAAGAACGTAAAAACTAATTTTAATCCTTCGATCGCGGAAAAACGAGACGCAATAGCCTTTCAATTGTTATCGCGGTCCATTTGGGCCTTACGGGAGTTGAAGCGTTAAAGTAATTTCAAAAAGTAATTTTAAGACTGTAAAAGTAATTTCACGGAAACACAGTATTAAATATAAAATTATCATGTGAACTTAAATATCTGGTAATAATAATAATGGTGGTAATAATTTAAGTTGACTATCATGTCAACTTAAATTATTACCACCAACAAAATCCATTCATATATAATATGCATGGGCAAAGATCATGTATCAATCCATTCATATTCACAAATATTTGGTCAACCTAAAAGTTTTACAATCATCATCATCGCACATTGTCTGCTGACCTATGTCACTCCGACTTTGCAACAAAGACGTGACATTTGGGCGCTCGCACCTGTCGGGTCACAAGGTGGCGCGGGCGTCGAGTTACGAATTCGGTTCCCGCGTAATTATATCGACATCTATTTTACGAGGGCATGGAGTTAGGGTCAAGTCGCACTGAAATGGCAGCGCAGCGGCGAGCATTTTCAGTGTTATATGATTTTAACCTATATCTTCATTATTGTAATACATAGTATCGCTTGAGAAACTTGGAAGTCTCACGGCCTCTAGCGAATTCTCACGCGATACTATGTATTTAACATTAATGAAGATAAAGTTTAAAATCATATGACACTGAAAATGCTCACCGCTGCTCTGCCATTTCGGTGTGAATTGACCCTTAAGATGCACTGTTAACGAATAAAAATGGTAGTGGGGACGATTCTCATATATCAAAAGTCACTTCGATCAGAGACTATTCGATCGCAACATATTGTTTCACGCGTAAGTGAGAGGGTTTGCGTTCCAAACAAAATTCGAGTCATATAAAGAATCGGGCCCAAGCTCGTCGTCTTTTATAAAACCATGTGTAGGTTTTCATACCTACTTTGATTGAATCGACTACCATGATTACCATCCACGCTCTCATTCCATCTATAGCATTGCAGAATCTAATATCATGATCAATCATAGACGATTATGCCCCTTAATATCTATACTAATATTATAATTGGGAAGAGTTTGTTTGTTTGTTTGTTTGAACGCGCTAATGTCAGGAACTGCTGGTCCGATTTGAAAAATTCTTTCAGTGTTAGATAGCCCATTTATCGAGGAAGGCTATAGGCTATATTTTATCACGCTATTACTAATAGGAGCGAAGAAATAGAGGAAAGTGTGGAAAAAACGGGGGGAAATTATTTGAAAGAGCTTATTTGAACGCGCCAATCTCAGGAACTACCGATCCGATTTGAAAAATTCTTTCAGTGTTAGATAGCCCATTTATCTAGAAAGGCTATAGGCTATACTTGATGACGCTATAACTAATAGGAGTGAAGAAATAGAGGAAAGTGTGAAAAAAAACGCAGGAAATTATTTAAAATTGCTTATTACGAGTATCTTAAGAAACTACTAGAGAAGAAGAAGAATATACCACGTGAAAGGACATAGGTTCCTTTTTTTTTGCTGAAAAATGTACGGTTTCCGTGACATTCCTAAATTAGATGGGCGAAGCCGCGCGGAACGTCTTAAAATAATATCATGGGCGAAATACTTTCTTTGGCAAAGCAACGTTTGCCGGGACAGCTAGTGTTCGTAATAATTGTTTTTTACTGACCAGCGTCATCACAAAACATTTGTAAAAATCTAAAACTGAGTGACAATAATAAGACAGTTTCGATACAGATAAAACTATCCGACGTAAGTTATCACATAACAACAACAAAAAGGTAAATAGCGACGTAAATAACTACAAGTCCCTGTCGTTTTAACCGGTACAATTAGGTTTTGTCAGCCAGTACTCCAGCAGGGCAGAGGCAGCAGGCCGTGTAAGTATTCGCGGCTGTACCGTTAGCGATTGTGTCCGCGCCATTGTTGACAGTGGACACGATATGACGAGCTAATTGTACGGCCAACATTGTCACGCTATCAAATATACTTGAAACGGTTGTTATTTCTAATTTAAAATAAAATAAAATAAACAATTTATTCTGTAAACGTCAAAGTGTGTCTTTCTCTGTTACTTATTTTATCACCAAGTCTCTCTCTATTAACAAAATTTTTTAGTTTCTTAGTTCAACTTAGCATGGGATTAGACGACGTGATGTACACTAATTTGTGCTATTGTGTATTATTGTATGAGTATGAGTATAATAAAGAAAGAAAGAATAAAGAAAGAAAGAAAGAATTCGTTTAAAAAATCCTTTGTGCTATATCGTTTGGAAAAGTTTGAAAAGTCGAGAAAGGAGGATAGTTTTTATCCTGGAAACCTTTTTGTGCAACTAAAATATTAAAGAAATATAACGTGCAGTTATCAAAAAATCATTACAAGTAAGGAATTAGAAGATATTTGTACGTTGATACCTTAATACAAATTTATTAGATAGTGTTTGTCTGAAAGTTGTAACATAATATAAAATACATATTTAAAGTATTTTAATTTATTTTAAATAATAAGTTTTACATTTCACACATTACAATTTTAACAAATTCGCATATAATGTTTTTTAATTGCTTATTTACAGTTTTGGTGTAACTGTAACATGAACGGTTTAACGACTAACTGTCGGTTAAAACATCGGTTAAACCAGATCGATATATTTATTGTCCTTTCTACTCGATTTGAATGAGTTAAGGTGCTTTTAGCTGGTTTGTGCACGAGGAATTGACACTTAACGATAGTGGACAATAAACTCTTACTGTTAAATAGTAACTTTATGTTCGAGTTATATAATTTAAAAAATGGCGCCGAATGAAATGTAAAGGTATTTATAGAGCAAATAACTATAGCATAACGAAAACGTAAAAAGACCTAAATTACTAAGTAATAAGAAATTTTGTCCCTAATTTTATTCTGGAACTTCTGACTATTGATATATTATTAAGGTTATACATTATTTTATCATAGTTATTTCAGGTATAAAAAATTCTCAGACCTACCCCATAAGCAAACTTTTTTTCAAAATTTCATCAAAATTGGTCTAGCCGCAACAAACACCGTGACAGGAGAATTTTATATATTAGGTGAAGACTTAGAGTTAAGGCAGCTTACTAAGATAAATAAGAATTAGAAGAAGATTAATCTTAACCTACAAATTTTGTTATTCTATAACAAAATTTATATTATAAAAATATGATAATTTATAACAATTTATAAACAAATGTATTTAAATACGACTGAATAACAGCATAGTGATTAAATGTTGTTGTCAAATTATTTAAATATAACAACTTCTTTAATACTTTATTGGCAAAAAACGGAAATTAGTATTAATTACTAGAGATTAGAATTTTTATTAAATCGTCAAAAATTAAATAGAATATAGCACCAGATGGTCAAGACTAAGGAAGTCGGAGTTTTGATCTAAGGTCAAAATCTACGGTGTTTATTAAAACCAGTGGCAAATTTTAAAATTAATGTTGCGCACAGCATGTAATAGCGCATATTTTGACGAGGCGCAGAAGGGGCGGGTCGCATCTTCATGATGAGATATACGAGTATTAATAAAAGTATGAGGAGAGAGAGCGTGTTCCCTCTTAAAAGGCCGGCAACGCACCTCTTCTAATGTTACGACTTACGAGTCTCCATGGGCGACTCGTAAGTCGAACATGCTCATTTGCCCCTTATTTTATTTAATCAAAAATTGCGGCCTGCTCCTTTACGCCATCCATCATAATAGATTATTTTTCACACCTCAGAAGATCTAACAAGCTGTCTTTATTACTATTTATGCCACTTACACACGTTACACATACATACATGCCTGAAACTGCGCCACTAATCTAATCTCTCGTAAATTATTGGTCCACTGGCCATAGTGTAGCTGAGTTTTTATCTCACACTTATGAAAAACTGGTCTGTTTGCAGAACTTTGAATGAAAGGATACTCAATTTTTGATTTCAATTCTATATATACTTTTTAGTGAGTCAGATACTGACGCTATCAGACCATTCATAAAGTATTCACATTATATTTTGTTTAATTTCTAATACAATAACTAGAAATAAATATCTAATCTAAAAAAATAAGACATGACGTACATATACGTAAGTGACGTAATCTACCTCTTCCACAAAGGTCCTTCTATTTAAAGTCTAACCACCAGTCCACATCCATCAAGGGTTATGTAAAGTACATTTACAGACTATCCTTGAGACTCAAGTTTATTACCGCTGGCCGTGATAATAGGCATAGAGTAATATTGTATAATGTTCAGAGGCTACATTTGTGGTCATGAGCACAGATAATAATACCTCCACAAAAGGTGTCTAGAATTTCATTGAAACGCAGGATATAGGGGATTCTATAGTGTCCAAGTGTGTGCGCAGTACACAAGAGCACTCCTATTCCTTAATTACTCTCATAACCTAGTAGGACGGAAGACCGACACGACTGGCGAGAGATCAGGCGCAGGAAGACTTTTTACATGCCCATCCGAGGCATCTTACTTGTCATAATATAATCAGGCGATGAGCCTGCATTGTCCATACCAAACTTGGAAATCTCCGAGTCAAGAGCCACGCACTTAACCACGGAGGCGTTAATGGGCACAGAGTAATATAGTACAGAGACTACATCTGCGGTCGTCAGTCACAGGACCGACGTATTAGTGCCACAGCTGGGGACTTTATATAGAGATACAATTTAATGCAAATGCATAGGGTTGTTACGATCTTTAAAAATATTTTTTTACATTTTGTTAGTCTCGCTTAAACTCTAGAACGGCTTAACCAATTTGGCTAATTATAGTCTTAAAAGTTCAGGGTAGATTTATATCAGGGCAGAAATGATACGAAGTTCACCCGGTCATCGCATTAGAGAAACGAGTTGCACTACTAGAGAGAATAAGATCAGGCAGACATTTAAGAAAATAGAAAGAGTAGGGCTTTCTTCCTCTCCCGCGAAGACGTATGTACTATGTCCTACGTATTCTCGATCATATCAAAATTTAAGTTAAACAATTTTTACTTCGATATTTAAGTACTACGGCAAACTACGGCTAACAAAGATCTCATTTATGAAATAAAATGAAATGAAAATAAATATTATGTATTTATTTCTAAGTAGGTTAACAAAGTTAACACTTTTAGAACGTCTCGTCGCGTAAAAAACAAAGGACTTAGTTCAATATAAAACTTTTTATCAGATATTATAAAACTACTTAGCTTTTATTTGACGACCTCTGTGGCTCAGTTGGTGGGCTGTTGGTAGCTCAAGCCAGGAGTCGCGGGTTCAAATCCCGCCGATGGAACAAAATTTTTTCAAATTTCCTGGGTCATGGATGTGTTTTAAATATGTGTATTAAGGGAAAAGAGCTAATGCTAGACACTGAACTAATAGATGACACTTATGACAAAAATACCATAAAAATAAGAATTACTCTAATTATTTCTCACCACTGTAAATTTTATAAGCTTCTCAAGCTATCTGTTGAATTGAAAAAATATATTAGAGACGCCTTCGGGAACAAAATTTTAAAATGGTATCAGTTTTCGTAAATAATATGACCGCGTCAACACGCGCTCGGCAATTTCTTAGCAAATAGGTTAAGGAAGGCGAAATTTTGCACGTAAGTTTTGAATACATTTATTTGATTTTTTGTAATTTCTATTGATTTCATTGGATCAATCAATGGTCATGTTGTTTACACTAATTAATGTTTATTTAAGATTTTTTATCCATTTTCCCTAACAATATAAAGGGTGTCTACTATTAGTTCTTGAAAATGTAAAAAACCTAATAGATGACATGGATCTCATCTTTGAGTTTTGCAATACATACTAAAGTTATTTTGTACTTTATTGTACTGCAAAAATATCACTATTCTCTGAAAATATAATTCTATTAACAATCTAAGAACTTAGAACTACTGCACCTAAAAATGGACATGGTGTCTAATATTAGACCTTGTACTGATCTAAAAATCGATTGCTTTAGTTTTTTAGCAGTAAAAAGAAGAAGGAGAGCTGAGAAAAGAAAGAAGAAAAAAGAAGAGGCAAAAGAAGCATGGAGACTAAAGACTGAAAATAAATTTGCTAGGAAAAAAATATGAAAAATAAAAATAAAAGAAAAGATAGTTTCAGGATGGAAGAAGAATGAATAGAATCTGGAGACAACGTGGATAATATTTCTGATGCATGTAGTTACTATGATGAAGTAAATGAAATCTTTTGAAAAATAGCAAATAAAGACCTAATAATAGGAAAAATGTAAAATGTAATGTAATGTTCTATGTCAACTATTAGTTCATATTGGTGTCTACTATTAGTGATGTTCGTTTCTTGTGATGTCATCTATTAGTACTTATGACTAAGTTTACAAAAAGACCAATAATATATTTTTTAATTGATTTGTCAGAGAATAATTATCATAGTTTTATTTTGTAAGAGTTACTAAAGACATGGAAGAAGTTATCAATCCTTTATTTTCATAAATATATATTTTATAACATTCAAATATTTCATGTTTCCTTAAAGTGTCTGCCATTAGGTCTTTTCCCTTATATAATAAAAATCTTAAATATATGTATAGTATAAAAGTATTAAATATATTTCCGTTGTCTGGTACCCGCCCAACTAACATTACCGCTGCAAATATAGCTTATTTAGAACCTGAAATGTTATAAAGGTTGACTTGGAGCTGTCATTATAGTTTGTGGCGACAAAACAGAGTTAGTAATAAAATGTAACTCTTACAGTGACAAAACGGGTCTATAAGACCGATTATGAAGGCTAAAGTGGAACTGCAGCGATTATTATCCCTACAGTACAGACCAGAGCTTCTGTGTTATAACTTTGAGCGAATCATACCACTATAAGATCTATATAAGAAATTATCATCTCCTATTAACTCCTTGAGCGCATTTAGTTGCACAAAGGAAGCAGTTAATGCTACTAGCTCTACAAAGCTGTTTTTTAACTTTTTTGCAAAACCAAACTCCTAAAGGGATGCAAAACTCCTCTATGTTATTTAGGGCTGTATATTAGAGTTATTGTCCCCTATTAAAACCCTAAATTCATGAGTCCACCATTTTTGAGTACAAACTGAATTCACAAAAATAATAAAAAGAAAGTACAAAAATGAAAACGTATTACAATGAAGTTACTTTTCTTTGTAGCGTTTTGATGCTTGGGTCATGAAACTTTTAAGACAATAGGTAAAACATTAAAACAATCTTATCAATGAACAATGTTTTGCATTATTTGAAGCGACACTTTTTTACTTTTTTTTTTTTTTTTTTTTTCGAAAGGTTCTAAGCTACTGGTCTGGTTAAGACCGTGGTAGTTTAATCGTGGCTATAACTAGTCTGTTGCTAGTTGGTTTGGAGATAAACAATGAGGGGGCCTGGCCCCCTCCCCTAAAGTCACACGTGTGACATTCTAATCAGGCAATATTGGGGAGAGCTACGAAAATAAGCTATTTTCATCTGACGTGGGGAAACGGGTCCCCCCTGCTCTTAAGGGGTCCGACCCCTTACTCACTCTCTGACGAGTGAGGCTGCTCGCGCGCGGTAGCACAAACTAGCTGCGTACGAGTTATCGCGGTAGATGAGCTCAAGTTATTAATGTTATTGCATAAAAGAGGGCCGTCCCTCTCCCCTTCCGAGTCCGGTTGGGGTGACATACGCGTGTATGTTCTAATGTCAAAGTAATTGGTAGAGCTCTCTACGACAATGTCGCGGTCGCGGTCATGATTTAGGTGTGTTTCTATGCTATCCGCATGCGAACTCAACCCCGGGATCAAGCTCGGCACCGGATTTCGGTCGGTCTGTCTGTTTGTCGTTCGGGTCGTGTTAAGTCCTCGGGGAAGGCGCCGGCGTCGTCCCCGGTGCAGTACTAACCACGCGGGTGAGTGTGATTTGTGTTTACGTAACTGTACACAGTACGTTACGTATTCTGTGATGGGGTCTACAGGGTCGGCTAAGACATGCTTAGGCCGCCTGAAGGGGTATCGGAATGTCCGTGCGTCATGTTCGTAGTCCACAGCCTTACGAATGAGCGGATTGGGATGTACTTTGCCTTTCTCAAAGAATCTCTCCGAGAGTTCTTTGATATAGGCTTTGATAGTGATAAGCTCGCAGTCTCTATGCGAGTCGATGTTTCGCATGTAACGGGGCGCACCTATTGCCATGCGCAAAAAACGGTTTTGAACTCGTTGCAATTGGTTCATCTGATTGTCACTTATGTGTGCGAAAGAGACGCACGCATAAGTGAGTATCGTTCTTATACATGTTTTGTATAAGGTGAGCTTATGTCTTAAGGACATTTTGCTACTCGCGTTGAGTAAAGGATATAATTTGTATAATACAAATTTCGCTTTACGTACGGTATTCGATATATGGTTCGTGAATGACATCGACTTGTTTAGTACTACTCCTAAGTATTTGACAGCCGTGACTTCGGGAATTAATTTTCCGTGCAGACTAATAGGTTGCATTTTCTTACGTTTTAGTCCGTTAAATAATATAGCGTGACTTTTGTCGGGGTTTAGTTCGATTCTCCATTTAGCGAACCATTTACCGAGTTCGGTAACTGCTTCTTGGAGTTTTTTGGACGCGAAAGCTATTTGGCGATGAGCAAAGAAAAGGGCCGTGTCGTCTGCGAATAGCGCTTTTTGTACTCGAGGGTGGGTGGGCAAATCGGACGTGTAGAGACTTTTTTACTTAAAATACACAACAAAGAGTGGGCCCCTCCATTATTTGCTTATAATACATAGTCACATTCACAGTAAACTCATCTTCGCAAAGAAAATTCCGCTTCAGCCTTCCACTAACAAGTCAAAATATTATTTCACTACTCAACTCCGCCATTATATTTTCATAAAAATCAGGTGTTATAGTGTACCTAAGTATATGTGTAACATATACCTACATAAACACAATATTGTTAAGCCGGTTAGAAAAAAAGTTAAAAACATATCATAATTACGTTACAATTTACCGTATTGCCACCCTTAAGGTGCTTAAAAAGTTAGTAAGATGCATTACAGATCTACTATAACCCTAAAAGGGTTAATATTCGTGAATTTGCTTCTTTTGTAGCACTCAAAGTGTCTTAGGTAGCCTGTAACTCTGTTATACCGCTTGAAGAGTCACTAGTCACTTAAATACTTCACTTAAAACGCTTTAAGGCTCAGTTATCGCTATTGTACATCCACAATAACTTTACTGTATCTCTAAAATTTATGCTATAGCTCAACTATACCGTCATAGTGGAACATAAGGCGATAAGAATTTGTGCCCAATTCAAGGGTACAGTAGAGTTATAGCGAGCTATAACTCCATGTGATACCACTTGTTGAACACCATTTGATGTGTTTAGCTCTCTTGTAGATCTGTTCTAACTCTTATGTTAGCGCCTAATGTTAGTTGGGCGTAACACAAGTCCTTCAGGTACTTACCACGGGGCCAGACTGACGTGGTGTGAAGCGTCCATAGATAGATATTTGAATCTAGCAATCACAAAACCGTTAATCTCTAAACAATTACCGTTAAAGTTTTACCATAATATGTTCAGCCCTATCTCGAAGATAAATTTACTATTCAGTTATTGTAGGCCACAATAACACAGATTCGCACAGTACAGTCTAGGAAACGCTGTTTTAACCTTACCTAGTTATGTCTAAAGCTAGCAAAACCTAGTAAGCAAGGACCATGCAAGTGAGTGAGATCCATCTTGATTAAATGCATTTAAATAAATACATTTGTTTCCTGAACTACGAATTATATATTTTGTACTATCGGAAAAATTGATTTATAGGCAGATGGCGGACCAACGTAATTTGGTCGAGCTAGCCGTCAGATCACGATTAATGTTGAATTGACATAACCCGACCAACTGACGTAGGTCTGTCAGTTGACAGACCAATGGC
The DNA here is from genome assembly GCA_963422495.1 of Polyommatus iphigenia. Taxonomy (NCBI): domain Eukaryota; kingdom Metazoa; phylum Arthropoda; class Insecta; order Lepidoptera; family Lycaenidae; genus Polyommatus; species Polyommatus iphigenia. The sequence continues at coordinate 27,231,986 of OY730181.1, read as the reverse complement.
AGTTGCCTAGGAATCAGTTTCTTCGATGGTACAAGTCTCGGTAACATCTTGGTTTTGTTAAATTACATTACATTACACTTTCGTAATCTTGTTTATAATTGTAGATTAAAAATTTTAAATACTCTTATAGTTAGGGTTTAACTTTACGGATTTAAACTAGTAGCATCACCCATGTGCGAGTGCTCGACCGAAGGCAACATGTTTGAACAAACCGCGCATCATGTTCTCTGGGAGTGCAGTCTCTGGCAGGACGAAAGAACTACTATGCTAAACAACCTATTCTGTACATCTGGAGTCGCATACTACGGTGATCTCGTGGACAGCGCTAGGAACTTTCGTGCCTTCAAGCGATTTTGTCACAAGTATTATTGACAACAGTCAAACACAATAAACTCCAATATTAACATAGCTTTAGCTTAGGAGTCACAATTATTAACCTTATTTCCGTGGTGCTCCCACTTAAGTTCTTTAACTTTCGGTCATTGCAACTTTGTGCTGTCTCCCGCTTTTATGGGGAGGGAAATTAGAATCTTCCTATTCCTCCCGGTTTTCTTCTGATTAATTTCGTTGCGGGTCCCAAGACAGTTTTAGCATAACCCTCGGGCTCCCTGAGATCATATCAAAGGGCTTTCGTGGTTGGATACCGCTGTCGATCCTGGCGACACAGGAGATACAGTGGTGGGAATGTGTGGTGGGCCAAAGCCCGTAAAAAAATATAGTTATGGTTTCATACTGAGAGCATAAGAATGTAAAGCCAAAACTTGAGTACTTTTTAATCTAGATTCACAAAAGAATTACTAACATTATACAGTATATAATATTTTATACGAATTATATTAAAATGATTCATTCATTCATCACTAGAAGAAGCGCTATGCGAGCACTTTAAAGTCAGCTGAGGAATGAACGATATTATCAGACGTTCTTAAAAGTCGGAGCGCGTTGATGTCTTTTGCAGGAAGCTATTACGCGGTTCGCTTCAATAGTTATTTCGCGTGTATGTTAGTATTCGGAGCTTTAGAATATAAGTATGTATTTACAATATTATAAATGGTCGCAGCTAAGCATTTGTGTACTAACTCACGATTTTTTTTGTTGAGTTATGAATGTAATCTTGTTCTAAATGATCTAAAGAACATGGCTGTATTCATAACTCAATACGTATTTTTTGTGGGATGATATAAAAATGCCGAACAGCGTCCTACTAACCTAACTTTATAAAACGCCCTGTCTTCATGTACCAATTTTCTATCAAAATCAAAAGGAATATTAATATTCTCTTAGAACTCAATTTGACAGGCAAACAGACAGACAGACCGACAGGACAACCCACAGACTCTCGAAAAATTTAAAACACATCCTCCTAGCATAGGCAGATAATAATCTTTAATCATATTATAGTAATTAAAATTAATATCATCAAGCATAATCGTGAACATCTATTTAACACAAACAAAAGAAAAATAGGCTGAAATAATTGCGATGTTTATTGGCTTTTTTACTGTTACGCTAACAAGTGTCCCGCTGATGATAATAATGAATCCGAAATAGACAAAGTCACGGCGACTAACTAGATATACCAACGTACATTGTGAAAATCGTATTAGCGAGCGCTCGCGAAAGGTAAGAGCAGATTCGGCAATATGAACTCTACGTCCTTGTAATAAGGGTGGCGGTTTTCTATTTGCCAAGTAAAAGTGTTTTGCGACACAAATATTTGGTTTGTGTCACGTGGTCCACTTCATGTGAGTTATGGCTCAGTTCATAGAATCAAAAAGAAGTTTTGCGATTCAATTCCGATTAGAAATTAAAAAAAAGTCATTTTAAGCCTAAAATTAAAAATAGAAACTTTTAAGTGTTTTATTATTTTGTAAATACATACATAAAAATATTTTAACAAATATGGCGATAAAAACTTTATGAAAGAAATTAACAACCGAAAAATCATAAAAGTGTATAAAGTATTTTGCTCTTATTTAAATTCCATAAAGTTTTATATGACACTTAACTCTTAAGTAATAACACCTTATTTTAGTATTGTTTATTCTACTAAAATAAGTTGTTACTTGTCAAGAAAATTTCAGCTTTAAACGCTACTTTTTATTTTTTAATTTAACAGCTTTGCCCGTTAATAATACAGATGCCGCCATTTAAATCATTAACTTAATGTTTATATTATTATAATAGTTAATAATATTACACCTGGTTTAAATCAGCTGTTTGTAAAGGGCGCGTTATCTTAAAATAAATGATTGGAATCATACTTATACTAGCGTCCCGCTCCGACATCGCACGGGTATAAAATATATAGCCACTGAAAAAATGATTAAAATCGATAGGCTATGATTCTTCACGTGGTCTACTTTTTATCTGTGCCAAATAACATAAAAATTGCTCCAGTAGTTCGCGAGATAAGCCGTTTCAAATAATTTCCCCCGTTTTTTCCAAATTCTCCTATTAGTCTTAGCGTGATAAAATAAAGCCTATAGCCTTCTTCAATAAATGGGCTATCTGACGCTGAAAGAATTTTTCAAATCGGACCAGTAGTTCCTGAGATTAGCACGTTCAAGTTAGCCCTTTCAATTAATTTACCCGCTTTTTCCACATTTTCCTCTATTTCTTCGCTCCTATAAGTCTTAGCGTGATAAAATATAGCCCATAGCCTTCTTAGATAAATGGGCTATCTAACACTGAAAGAATCATCAGAATCCGTTGCGTAGTTTTAAAGATTAAAGGGAACAAAGGGACATGAGGGGAAAAAAGGCGACTTCGTTTTATAATATATATAGATTATGTCGCATATACTTTGTTTATTTACACAATATTTCAGTGTACAAGCTGTAACTTCATGAATAATATATTATGTTATAAATCATAATAATAAGTTAAGCTGGCCAAAAACTACGATAAGTCCTAACTATAATAATTATATGCCCGCTACACATATTTCAGTAATTTCCTCCAATAAGCATCTCGTTAATAAAACTGTACCTATAGTATCCAATTTTGTGTATTATTCTATCGTATGAATAAATGTTTCAAGTGAGCTATGTTGCCTTTACTATACTTTAAGTAGGGATTTAAAATGAATCATTTCACATTAGAACATTCACCGTTATATTATAATTCATACACAATTTTAATACAGTAAAGTAACCCCCGTCTACGTGTTCTTAACGTCACACTCATGCGGAATATAGTCCGGTCTAATTAGACGCAAAAAAATCGTAACCTCGGAATAATATGCATAGAGCTGAAAAATGGTAGAGACGTTAAAGACACCATTACATATAAAACTGACTGATACATTGGCTGAGAATTACAGCCCTCGTATGTTGTAGTACAAGAAGTTCCGCTCCGCCCTGTTAATTATGTATTTCACGGAAACCGTAAATTTTCCTGAAAAACAAAATAGCCTATGTCCCTCCACGTGGCCTATTCTATATCTGTGCCAAATAACATAAAAATTGATTCAGCCGTTTGTGAGATAAGCTCCTTCAAATAATTTTCCCCGTTTTTCCCCATTTTCCTCTGTTTCTTTGCTCCTGTTGGTGGCAACGTGATGTTATATAGCTCAAGTCTTCCTCGATAAATAAGACTATCCAACAAAAAACGAATTCTTCAATTCAAAACAGTAGTTCCACAAATTCTTTAGCTTTATAAAATCATATCTATGCTTACATAAGCATAGATATGATTTTCCCAAACTTTAAGCCCGCCATTTATAAGGAATGATAAATCGTATGAAAAAAGTGTCTGAATATTTTTTGTAAATAATTCTATGATCTACACTCTTGCCCTATTTATTTTTGTGATAAAATGTATAGTTTGGAAAAAAAACAGGAAAAACCTTATTTTCATACCTTTGACCTTGAATAAAAAATTTTGCACCAGGAGGATCGCCGGGGACTTATGAGGTTTTATTTGTAATGGTGTATTTAACGTCTCTACCAATTTTCAGCTCTATGCGAGTTATTCCGAGGTCGAATGTTTAATTTTCCTGGGGTAGTAGTCAAAAGTTTTACTCCCAATATCGTAATGCTGCAATGTTCAGCTCTCTAAAGCGGCACGAATTTCCCCATACAAAAGTTTAAAAAAGTTATTTTTTCACCGCTGCTACTTACACAGTAAACTCTATACGTGGGGTCCCACGTATAGAGTTTACTTATACATGCCCTAAAGTATTATGACTTAGTTTTGTGACAGCTTGTACAATAGTAGAGTAGAGATGTAACTACATAATCGGAAACCTCAAATTCTAGGGCCTACAAACATTCCGGTCTAGTATGACACACAGTAGAGTAGTAACATCGACCCAAACCTTTTTAAGGGCCTTTAGTCCTCTCGCCCCGTCAAGGCCGCGCGGGTCAGCGGCCGGCTCACCCCGGGCTATCCCGGACGATGACCCGGGACCGGGATAGGTCAACGCCCGCCTTTTTTGTGGGATACCGGAGATTTGGAGATAACGGGAACTATAAACTATCAATGTTCCGGGATTTTTTATTGTTTTATTGATTTTGTTTTTCTAGTGAGAAAGGAGGCGTGTTTTGCTTATGTGTTTTGACTATTATAATTATTAGGTTGTACAATTAAATATATTATGTAAAAAAATTGATATAAAAACTAAAAATTAATTTCAGTAAGTAATCAAACCGCTTAATTTTTTTTTTACATTTAAGTATATTTAATATACTCTTGAACTATAGAGGGTCGCTGTTAAGCATATTTTGTGTAATATAAACACAATATTTTTTTTATTGGATTTTGAGCGCAGTCTTGTTCTAAATCATCTACATTCTACATCATTCATAACTCAATACGCAATTTTTCGTGGGTTAGGAATAGGATACAAATGCGTATCAGCATCCAGATAATATATTATACACTAGCTGTCCCGGTGAACTTTGTGTCACTTTAAAACCTTTCCTGGACTTCAAGGATTATTTTAAGAGTAAAATTAGCAGAATCGGTTCAGCCGTTATCGAGTTATAGCGTTACTAACACAATTGGAAATCCATTTTTATTTATATAGATTAAGATTATGTATTAATATTATTATGACTGTTATCGGTTATGTAAGAAGTGGTCTGCAAAACAAAGTTAGCTTTGTAGCAAATACTTATTATAAAATACTAGCTGAATACTAGCTGAAAAAAACGGCAAACGTTGTTTTGCCATATAAATAATTTTTGGTATGAAAAATAGATGTTGGCCGATTCTCAGACCTACTCAATATGCTCACAAAATCTCATGAGAATCGGTCAAGCCGTTTCGGAGGAGTACGGGAACGAACATTGTGACACGAGAATTTTATATAATATAAGATAATATTCGTATCGTGTAAGGTCAATACGGTTGCCATGTTTAATTTAATTCATTTAATTGCACTAATTAATACTAATAAACTAAATTAAATACCGTAGCACCTGATACGCACACCTTCACTAATTAATAATATTTATTTTAATAAAATACATTAGACAAATAACTTAACGAATATAATTTACTTAATTCAGAAAGTCACATTTAAAAGTACGATAATATATTATTACTTTGACAAAAAATAGTAATATGCGTCGTTACGCACCCATTGCACGCAGCTTTTATATAAACATGTAAGAACTGATAAGAAAATTAAGAGATAAGCGTACTAGGTAAAAGGTAAAATAGGTTTTAATTTTATTTTATAAAGCTTAAGTACAATATTATAATTTTGACGACCTCTGTGGCTCAGTTGGTGGGCTGTTGGTAGCTCAAGCCGGGGGTCGCGGGTTCGAATCCCGCCGACGGAACAAAAAGTTTTCAAAGTTCCTGGGTCATGGATGTGTATTAAATATAAAATATATCATATAATAAAAATCTTAAATATAAAAAATATTATATGTACAGTATAAAAGTATTAAATATAATATGTATTTCCGTTGTCTGGCACCCGTAAAACAAGTCCTTCAGATACTTACCACGGGGCCAGACTGACGTGGTGTGAAGCGTCCATAGATATTATTATTATTATATTTAATGCATTATTAATTATTAAAAACATGCTCATTTGGCAGGCATTTCTTACTACATATTAGTCAGTTTTTTTTAAATTGTTTTACTATAAATATGATAAAAACAACTCACTATTTACTTTATTTGAACAAAAGCGTTTTGTTCTGCAACTCTTTTTAAATTTGGAACCCTTTTCGCTACCGACACTCGTAAATCTTGAATTGGTCAAAGTTTATGTAAATTAAGGGCAGTAGTTTGCATATGCACGTGCAATGCGCATTGTTCATGGACTCATGGTCTTTTAAGCCTTAAGGGCTACCTGTTGTGACTTGTGATGTATAGTATGAGCATTGTCTCTCATTTCTTAACATATAAAACATTTTAAACCATGAAAGATTTTTGTATAATTTGAGTTAAGGGCCTTCCCTACGGAGATTCTGTAATTTACCGTATTTAAAGCCTTATAAACTCATAATTTGAAAGCTACAAAGTTATAATAAAAATACAGCAATAATCTTCAGTATATCAACATTAATTTCCCCGTTTTAAATTTTCTATTTTTGTTTATAATACTCATGATATCAGCTTCCAAAGTAAAACCAATTTATTAAAATTTAAACATACGAGTACATTCAGCGTCTCCTTAGTATTTACAAATAATTTGGGGGCGATACCGGTCCGTCCACGTCGTGTACCTGGGCACCTCCCCCGTGCCATCGTGAGCTTTTTCACGGTGACACGGGAGGGGTGGCTGAACGCCGGTATTTGTCCGTGGCAGAGCCATGCTTCGGCACGAATGGGCCGGCTCGACCGGAGAAATACCACGGCCTCGCAGAAAACCGGCGTGAAACAGCGCTTGCGCTGTGTTTCGCCGAGTGAGTGAGTTTGCCGGAGGCCCAATCCCCTACCCCCCTAGAAATGCCGCAGTTGAAAAACAATCTGTTACCCCAGGAGGGTACCAACTGCGTTAAAGAATCCTTCTCTGGACGTCCATGCTCAGGAACCCCTGGAACTGAACGTGGACGTCCAGGCTGCCCCTCGTATTCTGGGGAGGGCAAAACTGCGCTCCGATCAGCTCAGGGCAAGAGCAAACACACAAAGGCACCCCCCTCGATATTAAACGTGGACTTTTGCAATATCAGGGGATTACACTCCAACCTTAATGCCGTCCATTACCACCTTGAGACGGCAAAGCCGGCTTTGCTCTTTTTAACCGAGACGCAGATATCATCTCCGAGTGACACATCATACCTTTCCCTCCCAGGATATTGTCTCGAGCACTCCTTTCTACCCAAAGCTGGAGTGTGTGTGTATATCAGAGATGATATCAGCTCTCACCGCCTCAGCAATCTTGAGGTCGTGGACCTGTCAATCTTATGGCTCCGCATAGATTGCGACGACCACCCTCGCGTCTATGCATGCCTATATAGGTCCCATAGTGGTGACCCCGAGACGGATCGACTCTTGGAGCACCTGCAAGCTGCTTTAGATTTTGTGCAGCAGCAGATCCCATCCGCAGAGATCATAATACTTGGCGACTTTAATGCCCACCACGCCAACTGGCTCAATTCCAGTAAAACTGATCATGCGGGGAGATCTGTCTGCAACTTTGCCCTTGCGAACGACTTGACACAACTGGTTCCTACGCCTACGCGAATCCCAGATGTGGATGGTCAGAATCCTTCCTTGTTGGACCTCCTGCTAACTTAAAATCCTGACGGCTACCAAATATCCGTAACCGCACCACTTGGTTCATCGGATCATTGCCTTGTTAGGAGTTCTGTGCCACTTACGACGGTGTTAAGACAGCGTGCTGTTAAATATCGTCGTGTGTGGCACTACAAGTCAGCAGACTGGGATGGGATGCGGTCGTTTTTTGCATCCTATCCTTGAGGGCACGTGTGCTTCTCGCCGGATGATCCCGACAACACTGCCAACTCTGTTGCCGATGTGGTGATGCAGGGGATGGAACTTTTCATTCCGTCTTCTGTAGTGCCAACTGGCGGCAGATTTCGTCCCTGGTTTGGTTCATCCCCCAAAAAAGCTTCTAACTGGAAGCAGAAGGCTTACCAATCCTGGGCCAACACAGTGTCTGCTCGGGATTTAAATACCAGCACATATAAAAAGGGATACAACCTTGCCTCTAGGTACGAGTACCTCAAGAAAGAGATTACTCGGGCAAAGCAACAGCACGTCAATAGAATTGGCAGGAGAATTGAGCGCCTCCCCTCGGGAACCCGTGCATTCTGATCTCTGACCAAAGCCATTGAAGGGAATTTCTGCAAGCCAGCCCTACCATCCCTACAAGTAAAAAATGGATCGCTGACCCACGACGCAAATGAAAAACCGATCTTCTGGGCAAGCTCTTTGCGTCAAGCTCGACCCTAGATGACGGGGGATAGAAACAGCCGACCATACCACAATGCACGAGTATCATATCGGAGTTTCATCAGCACTCAGTCCTGCATTCCCTTGATATCTAAAGCAGAGTTGGCCTGACGGAATCCCGCCTATTGTGTTGAAAAAGTGTGCTCCAGAGTTGGCTCCGGTCTTAACGCGTCTTTTTCGGTTCTCCTACTCTTCTGGCATTGTACTGGCTTTTTGGAAGACTTCTTCCAAAAACAGCCTTGGTGTACCCGATCGGCAAAATAGGTGACCGCTCAAATCCTTCCAACTACACACCAATCGCTATAACCTTCGACGTCTCGAAGATTATGGAATCCATTATCAATAGCCAGCTCTTTCGATACTTGGGCGGCCAGGGACAAACAGTACGGGTCCGAAAGGGTCGCTCGACTGGTGATCTCCTTGGCTCAACGATGAGTGAGCCAAGGAGATCACCAGCGAGATCGATCACTCAACGAGAGATCTTTAACCATCTCCCCTAGCATTGAGATACTTGGCGTCAACATATCAAGCGAAGTCCAGTTCCGATATCATCTATAGGGTAAGGCCAAATTAGCCTCGAGCGAGACAGTACTTCAGTCAGGACCAACGCCTACAACTCTATAAGGCGCTAACAGAGCGAGACAGTACTTCAGTCCGGACCAACGCCTACAACTCGATAAGGCGCAGGTTCGGCCTCATATGGAATATTGTTCTCATCTCTGGGCAGGGGCGCCAAAATACCAACTGCTCCCTCTGGATCGTATCCAACGAAGGGCCGCTCGAATTGTTGACTGCCATAGTGTTTCAAACAGCTTGGACCCCTTGGAATTACGCCGAGATGTAGCTTCACTCTGCATCCTCTATCGGTTGTATCACGGGGAGTGCTCTGAGGAATTATTCGGAACCTGCAACTTTTGGCCATCGTCCCATGCGAAAAACATACCATCCTCATCACCTTGATGAGTGGCAGTCTTCCACAGTGCGTTTTTCGCGTAACTTTCTGCCGCGCACTGTAAAACTCTGGAACGAACTGTCACCAGCAGTATTTCCGGACCTATACGACCTGCAAACCTTCAAGAAAAGAGCGTATTCCCTCTTAAAAGGCCGGCAACGCACTTGCAGCTCTTCTGATGTTGCGAGTGTCCATGGGCGACGGTAGTTGCTTACCATCAGGTGACCCGTTTGCTCGTTTGCCCCCTTATTTAATAAAAAAAAATACTTTTATTGGAAACACACGCCAATAGATTGACAATAATATCATAAACTATATATTCCCCGTTTAAATTTTTTTAGGACAATTTTGAACTAAGATAAGTAAAAAAAATAGGTCGTTTGCTCGGGGGACGGCCTTAAGCTTCACATGTAATGTAATTATTTTTGTATTGCAACAAGCTATCGACACCGAAAATAGTAGCTATCATACAATTATTATAAATGATCAAACGAACTTACCAAGTGAAGTTCGATCATTATTATATGAGTCGCTTCATTCAATACCTGCCTACCTAATAATTACCTGCTAAAATAATTACCTGCTAAAAATTTATTGAATATCTATAACAATAATTGATGTTATTTAAATAATGTGAGATCTTAAACCAGATTAGACCTAACTTGGCCAGTTTTCATTACGTCAGTCATTTTTCATAAAGTTATTGAACATTTTAATGCTGATGAAAACTAGCCAAGTAAAATCTAATCTAGTTTAAGATTTCACATTATTTAAATAACATCAATTATTGTTATAGATATTCAATAAAGCAAAGAAATAGACTTTATTATTTGTTCATAATGTTATTTGGTTCCTATACGTACATAATTCGATTTTCCATGGAACTTGGCACTCATTTAGATCTCCATCCTTTTTACGGCGAAGTCCATAGACAAGAAATATAATGTTTGTATGGAACTTGGCTCAGCATTTTTACATTTATGTTTTTGATGGGATATCACTACTTTTTGTTAAGAAAACTTTCCGAGCAAATGTAGACACCTTCATCTTCCCAGTTCAAACATCCATAATATTCGACTATAAGTATTCAATCGCAATTCGCAACCTTAAGGTGTCGTTACACCACTTCCCGACAAGTGTCCGCTATATACACTATGCTATCCGCAACTTATCTGGCAGATAATTCATCTATCAGATAAGTTGTGGAAAGCCTATCTGAAACTTATCAGGAAGTGGGGAAACAGCCCCTAAGCCTTGTTGAGACTTGAGTATCAGACGAATAAAACAAAGAAAATCCAAGCGAATGGAAAATGCAGCTACCATCAGAAGGCATTGGAATAATACGGTATAACACAAGTGTATTTCCGACCATTAACTATAGTGTACAACTTATTGTGCGGAAGTTAAGCAGCAATTATTATAGCTGTCTAACAGACAGACAGACAAACGGACGGACGGACAGACAGACGGACAGACATATTGAAATAATTCTATCTCTATTCTCGGGACTCAAACTATATCTCCATACCAAGAACAATCGGTACAAGCAGTTTGGGCGTGAAGACGTAACAGACAGACAGACACACTTTATAAAGTCACCTTCTATTCATTTCAAGTTTTTTCAATTCACAAATAAATGTTGACGGGGAGCTCCCATACAATAAACGTGATTTTTTGGCCTTTTTGCTCTAAATCAATAATGGCAGCCGATAGGTTCTTGAAATTTTCACAAAATCTTTAATTGTATTTCTTCTTCCATAATAAATAATAAAAGTAAAATAAAATAAATATTTAAGGGGGGTCTCCATAAAAAAAAAAACAATATTCGCTCTGTACGACTCGCACTTGACCGATTTTTTTTGTTTTAAGATTTTTCCCTACGCTTACACACAATTACTGAGCTGGATTCCAAATTTCAGCCTTCTAGGTCATCTGGTAGAGGGTTAGAATTTTGATCTATAGGTCAGTCAGTCAGTGATAAAAATTTAGATTTTCGGCCGTTAATATCTTAATAACTGTTTGAGCTGTGCTTATGACATTTGGAGCATGTATTTATCTCGCAAGTCTCATTATATGAGCCAAATTTGAAACGTTTACGTCTAATAGTTTCTGAATTATGAGGGGGTCAAAAGTAGCTACAAATGGTTCGTGTAATATTACACACGGTGCATGCTCGCCATTCTGTTATGCTTTGACACTCTACCGCGTGTCTAGATAAGTATGGGTTTAAGAAACTGTTTAAACCTATACTTCAAAGCCAACGAATACCTATGAAAGGTTTTTATTCATCATTTTTATTCATCATCAATTATTGTACTTCACACACTTTACTGAAATTCAGGTTTAACAGTGCACACAGAACTTCATACACTTTTTCACTTTACTTTATTATGATAAGCAAGTCTTAAAATTAATTACAATTATTATTTTTTTTGTATTTTATCAGGTAACTAGCACATTTTGGTTCTTTCCTTAGGTAGCTAAGAATAACAGTTACCTAACAGTCATAAACTCATAAACATAAACTGTTTACAAACAACTGAAAACATAACGGTACCGACTACAATAGTCAAAGACGCCGGCACCCCGTATGCTAATGCCGCTACTTTTGTCTAACTTTTACCCCAAATTGTCGCTTTATTTTACCCCATTTGCGTTTATTACTCAACAGGTTCAGACGACAAAATATAATACACGAAATGTTTTGCATAAAATCATCTTATTTAGGCGCTGGCAGACACGACAGACGTTTAAATATGACTATAACTTTTTGAAATTAAATACATATTTCTATCTGAGCCACACAATAATTCTTGAACTTGAAACCATTAATCTTAAACAAACAAGAAAAATTTCACAAAATCCGTCAAGTCGTTTAGGAGTTTAATCACTTATGAGTAGAAGTTATTATGTTTAGAAAATAAGTTGTGTCTTCGGATCTGCTCGCGTATATGTATATGCAAGGGAATAGTATACATTGGAACATAAAATACATTTTAAACGTTAATTCACTACTATGTATCTTCTTTTAGAAGCTTTAGTAGTCATCACAATATATCTGTCACAGTCATCTGGTTCAATCTGCGATTCGATTGAATGACTAGCGTATTCATTGAATGACACCATTCAATTGAATGACTCGGCCGAACGTCGATTGAACGATCGTCCCTCAACGTTCAACTAGTTAGCGATTTGTAGCATAGCGTTTTGAAGATAGCGGACATGAAATCAGTCAGGTAATTGAAAGTATTTCATTTTCTTCCTACTGCGGCGCTACTAGTCACTAAAACAATTATGGCGTCAAACAGGTCGCACAGCTGATAGAACTGTGTTGATATTTTATCGATTACATTTACATTAAAATACTTTATTTGTAATAACTAATAAAATAATATGAAAGCGTGGATTTAACTACCTCGTCAACGGCTACTTGAAAAAAAATATAGCATCCCATTTAATGACTTCGCTATATGACTTTTAGTCAAGTCGTTAAACGTTACAGTCAACGTCTTGACGAGTTGTCCTTTAGTCATTCAATTGAATGGTGTCATTCAATGAATGCGCTAGTCATTCAATCGAATCGCAGATTAAACCAGATGACTTCGACATATCCATAACCCACTTCAAAATTAAGCAGCAAACCATACGCGCCGAATTCTCAGCAATGCATACGACAAATGACAATACATATAACTTAATGGACTAATTGTTTAATGTCAACCTGCCACCAGTAAGTATAGTATTTGCATTGATAACCCACTGCAAAGCAACAAACAATATGCGCCGAACTCTCAACAATGCATACAAGTTCATACAACAAATGACAACATAACTTAATTGATGTCAACCTGTCGTGACGCCAGTCAATAATGACATTCGCATCGACCCATTGCAAACTTATCTTCTATAACAAACAATACGTGCTCCGAACTTTTACAGCCACTGGAGCATAGAGAAGGTCATAAACCAATAAATTTCGTCAAACGTTTCGCCATTGTCCCTGGTCACTCCGGGGGTTGGCCCTGGGCGTTGGGCACTGACTGGGCAATGGTTGGGCACTGGCTGGTCATTTGCGTGAGGGATGTGTTGTTGAAGTGTTGTGTGATGACCCAGTGTGTGATGATGTTGGCGACCCCCTACGATTATATGAGGTGCGTGTGCGCATGAGTTTTTTTTTTTTGCGAACCAGGTTTGAAAGGATTATTGCCTAGCGAAATGGTTAAAGAAAAAATATGATTCGTATGTTTCATACATATATGTAGTTACGTATATGTATTTTAATATTTATTAATTTATATTACCATTTTTAACCTTTCCAATTTTGCTTTTACAGAACACAATGTTTATTTTTAGGGAAAATTGATATTTTAAATTTGGCAAATAACAAGTTCTAGCGTAAAACTTTTCTAATGAAATATATGATTATAGTCTAGACTGCACGCATAACTGAAAACAAAAGTGAGCGAAATTTTCACTTAATTTTTCCTCTTGACTTTTGCACGTGTTGCTAGGTTAATTAGAATGTGTATATAATAATTAACGTAACAACACGCGTTTTATGCACAATTTAGTAAGTGCCTTTACATTTATTCGTTTTACGAAAAAAAATATATGTACAGTTTACTAAATTGTGCATAAAATTTTATGTCAAACCTTTACAATTAATATTCACATAATGATAATGGTTATTACTTATTATAAATAATAATATATTTACAATTATTAAGCTACATATATTTTTTTGTGGAAAAAAAATGGTTTAATTTAATTTTGTTCTTTAAATGTGAAATAAAATTTTTTATCTGTCCGTGTATTCCATCTACACGCCTAAGCTTATATAATACATATATTATTATTTAAAGGACGAAGAATGTACCGTAGTACAGTTTCCCTTGAACAAATTATTTTTGATGACTATAAATTTTTCGTGAGTAGCGTCATTTTAATAAGACGAACAACAATTATTTTCTATACGAAAGTTCTCGAAAGTGGCAGCTAACAGAGATAGAAAGGATTTATTTAGATTTAATATTTCGATTTGATGGCCCTAAAATATTCATATTTTAGTGAATTGTTTTATTTGTAGGACAATGTTACTCTTAAATTATATAACTATTAACCTATCAATATTAAAAAAATCTGCTGGTTAGGGTTCCGTTTTAGGGTTCCGTAGTCAACGAGGACTTGTTGATTACAGAAAATTAGATTAATAGTAATAAAAAAAAAGTTCTAGGGAACCTGTACTAATAGTTTTTACTTAAGTATACAAAATATACGATTCCTCATTTTATGCGGTACATTGAAAAAAAATTGTATGAAATTAAATCATTCGTTTGTTTATAAGAAACTAGCGACCTGCCTCGGCTCTGTGCGGGTATAAAATATATAGCCTATGTCACTCACTGAAAAAATGATTAATATCGATTATCGATAGTTTGATTTATAATATTCATTACGCCCGTGGCCCGCATTGGTCATCTGCCACCGCAAAAGCTACGTCTCGTTTTTTTTTAACTTTTAAAATTTTTAAATATGCAATATCATCGAAAATATTCATTTAAATAACATGCTGAAGGGGCCATATAGATCTTAGATATTAAATCAATAATGTATGTATTTAAAGTATGGAAGTCAAAAAGATTCTTGGAAATCTATTGTTATTCTATTGTTGTCGCGATCACCGGTGATCTTATAGGGCTTGATAGGTTAATTGAATAAGGATTAATGCCGTATTGGTTAAACTCGCTACGAAAATTTGCCATTATTTGTAGTAAAAAGAAAATGACAAAAAAATGTTATTGTGAGATATCCATAAGAGAATATAAACATAATATACCATCGCAAAGTTTTCTGTAGACCTTTTCAATGTGTACAATGGTTGGTACATTATTTTAATAAACCTCGTAGGGTTCAGCCTGCGTTTGCAATGTAAGCGGAAAAAATGAAATTATTTATGACATCACATTAGAAACCCCAACAATAACAGTATTTCTCCACTATTTAATTAATGTTATTATACTTATAAACCTTCCTCTTCAATCACTCTATCTATTAAAGAAAACCGCATCAAAATCCGTTGCGTAGTTTTAAAGAATAAAGGGAATAAAGGGTACATGAGGGAAAAACAGCGACTTTGATTTTTAATATTATGTAGTGATAATTTGAAAAGATTTTCTTATCTCTCCCAGTTATCTTTACTATTACAAACATAACTAAAAAGAATTCATTAAGCGGAATTTTCTCATAGTTTTTCCTCTTGGCTTGTAGCAGATGTTTCTATGCAAATTTTTTACATTAAGTAGTAATTACAAACAAAAATTTTGTGCTAGATAAATAATTATTGTGCACATTTTTTATATCGAACCTTTACAAAATTACAACTGTCGAGGTAAAATAATAACTGTAGAGATAAACATAATCTACAAAATGTACAGTTTATGTCGTTGGTTTTATGCAGTATTTGAATAGGTTCAAATTTTCAGACTGGGTGTCTACGATTTACAAAAAAAGTTGTTATTTTGTTATGACGGATAGTTTAATAAATACCTACTGTGTATTATAATTATTATTAGACGTAACACATTATTATAGGATACAAATGTAAAGTTTTTGACTTCTACATCCGCGTGGCATCCCCAAAATAAATGTTTATCGCTTCCCACTCAGTAACCACACCACGTACTCGTATGTAGAGCGGCATTCGATTTCAGGAACACTATTACACTACTAATTCGAAGGTCCGGCCCAAACTCTACGTTTTATTTTGGTTAATTTATATTTGCATATTCTTTAATTTGTATGATTTTACCCTATCCTTTTATTTATATACTCATACCAAAATGTGTTTCGTCTAGGCTTAGTAAAATAATTTAATTTAATCTAGCTTAATCATAAATTATTGACTAACTTTATATTAACAAGTAATGTTACTTGTTACTCGGAAAATAAATTACATTTAAGTGCACAGTATTATTACAGCTTTTGGTACTTTGTTTAAGTATAGATGAAATTACAAATGCACTAGCAGCACTACCAATAATAATATTATTTAAAACACTTCAAAAATTTGTTAAAATTTTGTCATTATGGTAAATAGTAACATTCTACTATTGGAAAAGCTCAAAAATATTTTGTAAAATACATTTAAGTAAATGAATTATTGCAGAGTTAAATTTTTTTTTTTCTTTCCTTCTTAAAAATTTGAATCCGAGTTAATAGGAAACGGAGGTAATTCCAAATTCGCACACTACAAAATGGCCGTTAATTAAAAAAAATAAGTTAAAAAAAAGCCCAAAATACCGGCGACCCATTGACCGAGATGCCGAAACGGAATCTTAAAAAAGTCCTCACGGGCCCACACGCCGCCCGCATCGGAAATTTGTCGCCCCGTAGAGCGAGACGGCGATACGTACGAAAAGGAGAGTGAGAGAGAGGGGAGATCAGAACGGGGCCGGCTAACGGTGCACGCGGAAGTGTGTCAGTGGCTCTACCGGCACTGGGTCGGAACTCTACATTGCATTTTGAACTTTAATTGCCCGTGATAAGCTTGAATTTTGCGCGCCGCGGGCCAGTTTTCGATTTTCACGGTGCTGAATCACAAAGGCTGTATACTAGATCCTTCAGTTAACCTACCTCAAGGCTAGGTACAACGATTTAAGCTCTATTGAGCTTTATTAAGCTTTTATTGTGCGTCTTTCGAAACAGTAGAATGATTTATTTATGAATGCTGATTAATTACTAATATTGAAGAAATGCAACTATTGTATTGTAAATATTGACACTAAGTACATATTTATAATAATATAATAATAATATCTATGGACGCTTCACACCACGTCAGTCTGGCCCCGTGCTAAGTACCTAAAGGACTTGTGTTACAGGTACCAGACAACGGAAATATATTTTATACTTTTATACTATACATATATTTAAGATTTTTATTATATCATACACATATTTAATACACATCCAGACCCGGGAACATTGAAAACTTTTTGTTCCGTCGGCGGGATTCGAACCCGCGACCCCCGGCTTGAGCGTCCAACGCGCTTACCACTGAGCCACAGAGGTCGTCAATAATTTTTTATCTTAATTTTTGAGATTTTTAAATAAAGTTTAATTATACAGCGCGGGGTCTCTCTGACCTGAAATCGGTAATAAGTATCATTATGCCATCAACGAAAAGAAATGGACCGTAAATGATGAAAATATTATAATGATGTCTCGCTCTTGGGAGAAAAGACATCAACGCGCGCACACCGTGACATATTGATCAATGAAATTCTTTTTCAAAATGATCGATAAATAAATATGAGAATTCAAGCAGATACGAGAGAAATAGAGTGTAAAAGATAATATATTTATTTAAAACTTTTTATACCGTAGTCTTTTTAAATTGAATAACAGAGCAGTAGAGTCTACAATAATTTATATTTTTCTTTTAGTTCGTTAATAATTTATACTGTTTTCTTGGGTGTACAGATCTTAATCATTTTGTGAAATGTATGTTTTAAGGGGTTCCATCCACACCCAAAGGGTACAAACGAGACCCTATTACTGAGACTTCGATGTCTGTCTGTCTATCTGTCTGTCTCCAGGCTGTATCTAAAAAACCGCTATAGCTAGAGAGTTGAAATTTTCACAGATTGTGTATGTCAGCTGCCGCTATAACAACAAATACTAAAAATTAAAAAATATATATTTAACGAAGGCTCCCATACAACAAACGTTATTTTTTGGCCTTTCTTGCTCGTAATCAATAATGCCAACAGGTAGGCACTTGAAATATTCAGTAAATATTTAATTATATTTAAAATTTTATAATTATTAATAAAATTTATATAAAATAAAAATTTAAGGGCTCCCATACAAAAAACACAATTTTTTGCTTACTTTCGCTCTACAGCGGTACGGAACCATTAGTGCGTGAGTCCTACTCGCACTTGGCCGAATATTTACTAAAATAATGTCAAATTATATATTTTATTTTAGTTAATTATAAAAAACTTAAAGTATTTGGCACAATTAATAAATTTGCAACATCAATAATTGTGATGACTGACATGGTAAATAATTTAAGCTCAGCAAAAAATAATTTAAGAATTCTAGAAAAAAACGACTGACTTTTCGTAAACTAAAATTTTAAATTCTTTATTTCCTAATGGAGCGCCATCTAGTGAACAACCACTGAACTATCTGCTTTTAAGATTTAGCAAATTCCTGAAACCTTTTTGAAACTTTGAGTGGATTCTTAGAAGTAAGTCTTTTATTATGAAGTAATGTGTTTATTAGTAAATACTTAATAACATGTGAATTACGTTTGAAAATAATCGCAACATTGGTACTATGCTGGGTAGTTTTAATTTGACCGAATATTTATTTCATGCCAAGTATTGCTTGTTTGTTAGTAATAACCTAATTCACAAACTAAATACTGAGTTTTTTTATTAAATGAACTTTCTTTACTTTACCTTAAAGTACAAGGAAAGGCCGGCAACGCACCTGCAGCTCTTCTGATGTTGCGAATGTCCATGGGCGACGGTAATTGATTTACATTAGGTGATCCATTTGCTCGTTTGCCCCCTTATTTTATAAAAATAAATACTATCGCAAACAGATTACACTCCTTATTAAGCTTAAAGACCACCGCAGTAGCTTTTTAAAACTTTTAAAACCAATAATAATAATAGTCTAAAATTATTTACGAGTTGTATCTTGTACCTATTACTCTATTAAACATTAGTTATAGAGAGGCGTGTCTAAATTCTCCCAGCGTGTTCCAAATGTAGGTTCTACCTACAACATGAGGCTGTATAATTTACTATAGAACAACCATAGAGCTCGTTCTACTACCATAAACTAACGCTAATATATTGTTTGATTTCTAAACTGCTATTTGCTTTATTGTACCATCGAGGAAATTGATTCCTATGCATTTGAGAGACCAACGTCATTTGGCCGATCATGTCAATTCAATGTTAATCGTGATATGTTGGCTGGGTTTGACGTAATGCGACCAAACTACGTAGGTCCCCTATCTGCATAGGAATCAACTTCTCTGATAGTACCTTAAAAGTTTTTTAACAATGTATTGCTATTAAAATTGTTTTAGGCGCTGCAAAGTCTGTAATTATAATAATTATTATTCTCGTTGGCCTGAGTTATTTCTGTTCTTTTGTATATAATATAATCTGTATTCTATTGCTAATGTCTATTTCAGTGTATTTTTTTTTTTAAAAGATATAATATGACATTCCATAGTTTTGTCTATAATATGTTTATTGTCTATTGAAACTGTCGAAAAATGTATTAGTTACTCATTGCAAGATAAAACCAATAAAAAAAAAAGCGCGAAGCATTGTGTCATTTTTTACTGGTCATAACCGAGAGACAAGGCACAAAACCTCATATCACCACGTAAAACTTCAATGAACTTCCGCCTCTCACAGCGACATAGACTCGTCAAAGAAGCCGCCATTTTTTAATTCGCTAACACGCTGAGAACACAAAAATGTGTGTCAAGTGTAATGTCAATAGCGAGACGACTTTCACTGCCCCTGCCCCCCCCCCCCCCCCCCCCCCCTTCCCCCTACGCATCGGCGTGCGGCGCGGCGGAGCGGATAATCGGACTTTCTCGCGGAGGTCGCGGATTTAACGACATCTCTGGTAGTTGGGCAAGGTCTTAACCATGTTGGAAATGACAGGAGCTGTAGATTTTTCGACGGTAAAATTGATATCCCTGCTAACTTTCACGGGACTCGAAATCTACAGGGCTTATGACAAAACTTGTTTTGCGGATTTCGAGTCCCGTACCTACCCTAAAGTATTATCACTTAGTTAAGTGATAATACTTTAGGGTAAGTATGTGTTCCTTATATAGAGGTCAATGTGAAAGTACCAACGCTGAAAGAGCAATTTTTTCGTGATTTGTAAGGGCAAAAGCCTTAGCGTCAGGCATTTGCCCATACAAAAGTTAAAAAAATCCTTTTTCAGTGCTGCTACTTTCACGGTGAGCTCAATACAGGGAACTTATAAAAATTCTAAAGTATTATCACCTAGTTTTGTTACACCTTGTATAAATACACTATACCTAACGAATCTCCATAAATCTCCGTGATTTATGGAGATTCGTTAGGTATAGATTCCATCTTCAAACTCAAAGCGGTGAACGCTTTGAGTTTGAAGATGTAAAAGACAGAGAGACAGTAATACTCTGCACACTGTAAAACTCTGGAACGAACTGTCACCAGCAGTATTTCCGGACCTATACGACCTGCAAACGTAACGCAAACCTTCAAGAAAAGAGTGTATTCCCACTTAAAAGGCCGGCAACGCACCTGAAGCTCTTCTGATGTAGCTGGTAGTTGCTTTCCATCAGGCGACACATTTGCTCGTTTGCCCCCTTATTTCATAAAAAAAAATACTTTTGCACTTATACATTGAAGGTGACCAGACCGTTGAGAAATTGCCTAAAAATCATAGTAAGCTTCCACGTTACTCTTCACATAAAATGTATAAGAGCTAAGTATCTAAATACAATGCTTGAATTTTTATTGTTCTGAAAACTGCAGTTAAAAGTTCTGAATTAGTATATCTTTCAGCAAAATTTAAAAGCAGAAACTAATGCCCGTTTTCACCAACAACACCTAAAATTTAGGTGTACCTTAAGCCAATATTCCAAGTTTTGTTCTTGATGAATTGACAACCCCGTAACTCTTAGGTGACGTTTATTTGAAATAAAACAACCTATTATGCGATTCATCCGTCAAACCATTAGGTGACGTTTATAATTTACGGGATGAATTGACGACCCCGTACACTTAGGTGACGTATGTGGCGACGACGACGGTTGCCTTGACAATTAATCTGTTATAGAATGGCCGTCTGATATTTTACTTGTAAAATAGCGAACTTCCATAATTAATATACATATTTATCACAAACCTTCCTCTTTAATCACTCTATCTATTAAAGAAAACCGCAATTAAAGGGAACAAAGGGACATAAGGACAGAAAAAGCGACTTTGTTTTATACTATGTAGTGATATACGTCACCTAAGAGTTACGGGGTTGTCAATTCATCAAGAACAAAACTTGGAATATTGGCTTAAGGGACACCTAAATTTTAGGTGTTCTTGGTGAAAACGGGCATAAGACCTCTATTAAATATTATATTGTTATATTATGTAGGTTGTGTCTATATGACTATGAAACAAAATATAATACAAATGTATTGTTTCATAAACACAGGATGGCACGTGCGTATTTGTTTGAACTTTTACTCTTACATGTTTAATAGAATTTAAGCAAATACGTATTTAAATATATTTTTCCTAGTTTCTTAAAATGCAAGTAATAATATTAAAATGGACCTTTAAATAAGAATTAACATAAAAGTAATATTATGTAGATCATAGACCTATAATAGTCGCGAGAGGAAGTATCGCCACCTAAAGACTGACACATTTGTTATAAATTGCATCATATTTTCATTTCGTCATCTTCACTTTTGCTTTCTTCAACAAAGTCATATGAAATAATTTCTCTCAAGTCTCAAAGTATGTGTTTTTACACCTTATAGTCTTAAGACCGGGCTGCCAAAAATATCAAAACACGCTAGCCCCGCCTACACATCCCGTATCCTCCAATCGTGATATAATGATTCCATGAATCGTGCCCGCATGAATTTTACTTTGAGCCGCAGCTAGTAGTGAACAATATCGCGTAACAAGGGTTCCCGCATTATAGCACGAAAGTAAAGGTCGTAAGTCCCAAAACTGTTTTTTGATGATTACTTAAAAACTAAATACAATACTAATATTTCCTTTAGCTATGATTTTATGAAGTGTGTGATTGTAGTAGTGCAAGTTATTTAATGATAGTAACTCAATAAGTGTAACAGATATTTGTTGAAAAGCCAAAAAAGATTCATAATTTCGAAAAATAAAACTGTCGAGTCAAAATAAGTGAATCGTGTTTTCCGTTAGGCTAGTATCAGATAAATATACAATGATTAAATAAATCTCAATTTCATTTGATTCAATCGTCTTCCGGGATCGTAATACTTATTAGAAAACACAGCAAAATTTGACAGCTCGCTCTTAACTTTTGCAAGTCAAGACCGCACGACTATCACAGGTAACTAACCCAGCTAAAAGGACCTGAACCGCCATTATAGATTCGTTACGCATGCTTATTCCTGAAACCCTTATCTAAACGCCTAAGCTTCAACGACACAACAATATAGTCTATCAATATCATTTTAATTGGTCAAATTTCTTGGTTGCGCGACATTTTTTGCGCGGTTGCACAGCGAGCGTCGACCCGCGCTGCGCAAGCCAAGGCCGCGCACTTGGCAGCGAGACAAATCTGCGTTTTTGCGACTGTCGCAACGGTTGACCAACGCGGTGCGTGCAACTTTTAATTGAAAAGTGCAATATTTTTTATCCGTATTGTTGCATTATCGAAATACAATATGCTGTACATTTCGTGCGAGTTTAGATTTGTCAAAGTGCTTATTGCGGAAAGTTAAAGCGCGGCCCTGCACTCAACCGTTCCTAAGTTACTAATTTGTAGCGGCTCGCAAACAGAATATACCTTGATCGTCGCGCCTAATTACATATATTGCAATTCATCTTTATAGGTCTTGGATTTAGAACAAAAGCTTGGACTTCAATTTTTTATCTCAAACGCCTTTCTACTACTGTTTCAGAACTTTTTAACTCTTTTCCAGTTATGTTTTATACAGATTTTGATTATATTCTTTTTATATTTTAATTAATTTGTACCAAAAAAGTGTTATATGCAGTAAAGCGTTAATGTGTTGTTACAATAGTAGCACATTCCGGCCCAATTGGCCAACACGAGCACGGCTACGGCCGCCACTCGACCCACTGCGCCTCGTAACATAATATCATGATCAACTATGAAAAACTCATACGAAACTTAATACTAGTAATTTAGATTCAAATATTGTAAGGATACGATCTTTTCAATCGAACGGCAAAACACTTGCTGGTCAATAGCAACACTGTCGGAAAAGCACGTGAGACGTAAGTGACTCATAGAATCATTGTTGCGATTTGCGGTTCGTTGCGTCGTCGCAACGGAAAAGCGCATATATACTCGTTGCGATAACCCACACCAACTCAGTATAAGACGGTTGTTCTGCAAAACACTGTATCTATATTGGTATAAATGACAATTACTGTTTAGTTCATTGGACTTTTTATCCTGTATGGGTTAGATTAGGGCGCAAAAACTATGAAAATATGAGGCTGAACAACGACTGAAAGAAGGTAACACGATTTTCATGATTTTTAGACCCCCCCCCCCCTTTCCCTCCCTGTCACAGGTGGTCACATTGTCCGCCGTCCCTGGTGTGTTTTTCAATTTTATCAATTTTACATCAAAAAAACTTAGCTCGAGCTTTGAACTAGTATAGACCGCATAGATCTCTTATTTCAGTCCTGAAAATTGTATCTGCTACTCCTAATACCGGATCTCTATATCTCTACCCCCCAGAGACTAACAATGCGAATATAATCTAGTAAAGTCACCAGTCAGTAATTAAAGCCTTAGATTATAAAGAATACCATTAGAATTAGCTGCTCAGCATTAACCTACTGTATTATATTTACTGTTACCCGCTACATACCAACTGTTTTATTATAATTTTGACATGCTTTCTGTAGCGTGCAAGTTTTTGTTGGTTTTAGGTCAAAAGTATAATAGTAAAATTAGTAGTTTGAATTTCAAACGTGTCTCACTTTAAATTTTGGTATTTAAAACAAAATTCTTAATATTACAACAAATTTCACATAATATCTACTAAAATATGGTTAATAATATGGTAATTACTGTTTATTTTGATAGGCAGACATAATATTATTATATAGTATTCATAATAATATTTCCTGGTTGGAAACTGGTCATAGAATTATCAGAAACATTAGTTCATTGACTGATTGCGGACCTACTTAATTTGTTCGGATTATGTCAACCTCAGTCACCATTGACATTGACTTGACAACGAGTAAGTAGCGTAGATCCGCCTACGTGGATGGAAAATTTAAGTGTAGTGCCTTTAGACTTGATGCATTTAAAAACATTTGAATTTCGTGTAAGACTTTATTTACATTAGTTAAATCTAACTCTAGTTTGCATGTACTGCAACAGAGTCGATTTAGTCACAGCCTCGCAACAAAACGCACGACAATTATAGATGGAGCAATCGCTTGCAAAATTATTATAAGGAAACGGTTTTGCTGTATATTAGAATAAAAATGTCGGCAACACCGATGGCTACTGAAGCGGAGCGGCCGAAACTGCAGACGTGATTTCGCACTCAACCTACTAAATTAATCAATAATTGAGTTTTTAGCAACGTTTGTGTCGACATTATCTTTTGTCGTGTGCACAATGCTGAAAATAATAAAACTCTATTTTTTTCTTTTTCGATACGTATTTGTAACGGCTCATTGGTTTTTCAGAAAACATTTGGTCAGATTCAAATGTTTTTTTTTTATTAAATAAGGGGGCAAACGAGCAAACGGGTCACCTGATGGTAAGCAACTACCGTCGCCCATGGACACTCGCAACATCAGAAGAGCTGCAGGTGCGTTGCCGGCCTTTTAAGAGGGAATACGCTCTTTTCTTGAAGGTTTGCTGGTCGTATAGGTCCGGAAATACTGCTGGTGACAGTTCGTTCCAGAGTTTTACAGTGCGCGGCAGAAAGTTACGCGAGAAACGCACTGTGGAAGACTGCCACTCATCAAGGTGATGAGGATGGTATGTTTTCCGCGTGGGACGATGGCGAAAAGTTGCAGGTGGTATGATTCCGAACAATTCCTCAGAGCACTCCCCGTGATACAACCGATAGAGGATGCAGAGTGAAGCTACATCTCGGCGTAATTCCAAGGGGTCCAAGCTGTTTGAAAAACTATGGCAGTCAACAATTCGAGCGGCCCTTCGTTGGATACGATCCAGAGGGAGCAGTTGGTATTTTGGCGCCCCTGCCCAGAGATGAGAACAATATTCCATATGAGGCCGAACCTGCGCCTTGTAGAGTTGTAGGCGTTGGTCCGGACTGAAGTACTGTCTCGCTCTGTTAAGAATACCAAGCTTCTTCGAGGCTAATTTGGCCTTACCCTCTAGATCAGTGGTTCCCAACCTGGGGGTAATTACCCCCGCGGGGGTAAAATAGCTATTCTAAAGGTGGTACCTAAGATAAATGAATTGGCAGAAAAAAATTATAAACTCTGTACATTTTGGAGAAAAACAGCTACAGAATACCCTATCATTGCAGACAGAGATCTGTAATTAATGTTGGTACCGTTAGCTACCACTTGTATATGCGAGAGTGGCTTCTCAACTCTGGTAACATTTTAGAAAAGGCAAGAAACCGTCTGAACGTGGAGCATGATATTATGAGATGCGCGTTAAGTGTAACTGAAGTCTGAACCTAATTATATTAAAAAATCGGCCAAGTGCGAGTTGGGCTCGCGCACGAAGGGTTCCGTACCACTACAGAGCAAAAATAGGCAAAAAATTGTGGTTTTTGTATGGGAGCCCCCCTTAATTATTTAATTTATTTAAATTTTATAATTAATTATTAAAATACAAATACAACTGAGTATTTTGTGAACATTTCAAGTATGTGTTGCCGTTATTGATATCGAGCAAAAAAATCACGTTTGTTGTATGGGAGCAACCCTTAAATATTGAATCTATTTTGTTTTTAGTAAGTATTTGTTGTTATAGCGGCAACAGATATACACAATCTGTGAAAATTTCAGAAGTCTAGCTATAGCGGTTCTTGATTTACAGCCTGGTGACAGACAGACGGACAGACATCGAAGTCTTAGTAATAGGGTCCCGTTTTTACCCTAAAAAAAAACTTGCGAATGTACGAATGTACCATACATAAAGTTGTTTTTAATTTGGGGCGGGGGGAGGGGGGGGGGGGGGGGTAAAATCAATTTCTGTAACAGGCCATGGGGGTACCAGCTCTAAAAAGGTTGGGAACCACTGCTCTAGATGATATCGGAACTGGACTTCGCTCGATATGTTGACGCCAAGTATCTCAATGCTAGGGGAGATGGTTAAAGATGTGCCCTCGAAACGAGGATATACGACCATTGGTGACTTTTTAGTGGTGAACGCGCAGACTTGTGTCTTGGCGGGGTTGAATTGGACCAAGTTACGTCTACCCCATTCAGAGACCTTCTCCAATGAATTCTCCACCTGAGACACAAGTTCGTTTCGATTCTCAGTGACATTTTGCCGAGAAATATTGGGGGAGCCGGTATATACAGCATCACCTGTACTATCATCCGCATAGTAATGAATGCCGCTGGTCTGCAACATGTCATTGATATGCAGTAAGAATAGAGTAGGCAATAGCACACAGCCCTGAGGGACACCAGCATCAATAGACTGAGTTTCAGAGCATTCGCCGTCAACTACGACCTTTATGCTTCTGTCTGCTAAGAAACCAGTGACCCACTTACATAATTTCTCGGGCAGCCCGTATGATGGAAGCTTTGATAGCAGCGCTTTATGCCAAACCCGATCAAAGGCCTTCGCAATGTCCAAACTAACAGCCAATGCCTCTCCTTTCGACTCAATTGCCTGAGCCCAACGATGAGTCAGGTACGCCAAGAGATCACCAGCCGAGCGACCCTTACGGAGCCCGTATTGTTTGTCACTTAGTAATCCCTGGCCGTCCAAGTATCGAAGAAGCTGGCTATTGATAATGGATTCTTTCAGGTCCTTTTGAAATAGAGCGGCATAATATATGATGTTGGTGACCAACAGCATGCTCAAACGACTTTAGCCTTACCGCGAACGAAACTCGAAAGGGTCCTTAAAACATTTGCATTTGACCACGAAGCTAGAGAATTTAAAAAATATGAATTTTGAATATGGTATGAAGTATGCCAAAAAACATCAAACAAGAAACGTATCTTACTTAACAACGCCTTCACAAGTTAGATGAGATTTAGATGAATTCTGAAAAAGGCAAGTCATTAAAGAGTAAGAGTTATTTAATACTTTTTAGTTCATATTACTTTAGTTTTTACCTTGGAAGTCGGTTTTAATTTTTTTGTTAAAAATAATAATTTCACTCTTTTTAGTTATCTACAAAATAAGGCTTTATGCGTAAATAACCAATACGAATGTTAACTATTCACATTATGTTACTGTAAGCAAAATTGTGGTAAATGCTTGCAGTTATCTAAGCGATGCTGTAATTTCTAAACTTTTATCTTTAAAGGTTCAGGAGTTCTGTTCAGTGCATTTGGACCAAGAGACACCTTCGTATGAAATTTCTCTTATTCGTAACATATGTTTAACTTACTAGAAACAACATTTTAACCACTATGAGTGTGTGGGAATATTGCTTATTTTCTATTTTAAGGCTGGAGAGGGAAAAAATGATTCGAAAGACAATTGGTTGACAGATTGCTGTAAAAATTAGATAGAAAAATTATTATTAAGGATTCAGCTAGATGTAGATTTTGTGAATACGCATTTTTATAAATATAATATTTTAGTGGAGTTGTAAATGTGGTAGTTTCATTTCCAAATATCTGCCTATCATTTCAACGGACTCCAAAGTGTCTTTGTTAAATTTCAAGGATTTCCCTCGATTGCTCATAGATACCATCATCAGCTCACCACTTTCGTAATTGTTATACAAAATTAAGTTTATATCCTATACAAAAATACAATAATTTTTGAAATCGGTCCACAAACAGCGAAATAATAATCAAAAACATCTGCTTCGATGCAAAATATCACGAAAAGTACCAATAATTGGGTCATAGTGTGATGACTCATGGTAAAATTATGGTTGTGATGATGATGATCAATCAAATTGATGTGTTGGCTTATGCTTTCAGATGTTTAAACAACGCCGAAATCCCCGAACCTGTACCTATACGCATTCAAAAGTTTTGTTCGGTACCTTCGGATCCAGGGTATAACCTGGTGCGAAGTCTTACTTTTTGGTAGCAATTACCTCGAATGCTTCAGATCGAATCGAAATCACTATATGTTTCTATACAAATTTTAGGGAGTCCCCTCGATTCCTCAAGGATCCCATCATCAGATCACCACTTTTGTGAACATGGTACCAAATTTGAGTTAAACCCTATACAAAACAAAAAGAATTTTGAAAATCGGACCACGAGCGGCTGAGTAATCGTGGAACATACAAAAAAAAAGATACATACAGCCGAACGTATTACCTCCTCCTTTTTGGAAGTCGGTCAAAAATGGCTCCAAACACCCTCAAAGAGGGCAAATGAGTTGACTATGTTTTTGACTGCGATATATATTATGTCTATCTACGTCCATACTTAACTCTAAAAATATTTCATATTATTTTGAATCTTCCGAATGATCTACATTTTATGATCCACATTTTTGAAGCTTAAGCACAGAATATATGCTTAAGTAGAGTAGGTTTAAGTTGTAACTCTCAAATCGTTGGAACGGTTTCTTTAACAATTCACCTACTTTAAACGAATTAATATTGTTTACATTTATTCTACTGTTATCATTGAGCAAACCAGTCAGCCTTAATTTTTTTTAGGTTTAATAATAATTAATTTACCTAAAAATATAGTAGCATTATATCTTTCCGTCGTGCTCAGATTTGAAAAATAGATAGTTTCATTACTCGTTCGTCTAAGAAACGTAAGTAAGAAACAGAAGAGTCGTTTAATATGTGTGCGTGTGTTGTTGCAGATCTCGCGGCACCGGCAGGGTGGCGGCGTCCAAGTATGGCGGAGTGGCGGTGAGGCGCGGCATGAAGTGCGCGGCGGGTGCGGGCGACGAGCTGCTGCTCAGCGCCTGCTGGCTCGACCCCAAGCTGGACCCGCCGCAGCCGCACGAGCTGCTCGACTCCCTGCTGCCCCCGCCCCTCGCCGAGCTCAAGCCGCTGCCCCCCTTCACCGGCTACACCGGCCACCTCTCCATCAACGGCATCTCCGGCCACCACTTCCACGCCATCGCGCAGCGCCTGCCCGAGGAGAACAACAACTTCCCCGCGTCGAGCGGCTACACCGACCACGACGTCGTCTCCTCCTCCACGTGCGCCGCCGACTCCGAGCCGCCCGACCTCGAGGACATCAAGCCCTTCCCGCTCGACGCGCCAGCGCCGAAGCCCTACGCGGAGTCCGGCGCGGGGGGCGCAGCCGACTCGTGCGCGGCCTCTTGCTCGCCACCGACCAAGCTGTTCGACGACATCAGCTCCATCGAGGACATCGCGGCCATCATCGGGTCCGCGATCGCCGACACCACCGTGCCCGGCCAGCCCGACGACCCCGAGCGCAATGACTCGCGCGACTCCTGGATGGACATCGACGCGTGGATCGGCGGCGCGTGCGGCCAGCAGGACAAGATCGTGCCGCAGGACCTGGCCGAGTTCGGCGTGCCCGACTCGCCGCCGCCGCAGCAGCAGGGGCTCGACTTCGGCAAGGAGTCAGGCCAGTTCGCGCGGAGCCCCGACTTCCTACCGCGGAACCTCGGCCAGGCGGGCTCCACGCTGCAGCACATCCTGTCGCAGACGTACATGCCGATGCTGCAGAGCCGGCTGCAGAACGGGCCGCCCGTGAAGCGCGAGGCGCCGAGCTCGACGAGCTACGGGCTGGACGCGATCTCGACGTCTTCGCCGCCGGGCAACGCCGTGTCGACGACGGACGGCGCGCTGCTCGACGGCCGCTACTCACACTACGCGCTCGGCCTGAAGGCGGAGGGCCCGTGCAGCCCGGAGCGGCTGCTGGGCTACGCGCCGGCGCACACCACCACGGGCACGCCCAACCGGAGCAAGCGCAGCCGGGCGAAGGGCAAGCAGCCGGGCGGCGGCGTGCACGGCGGGTCGATGTCGTTCGCGTCGGCGTCGGCGGAGCTGTCGGGGCTGCTGGGCAAGGAGAAGCCGGTGCACCGCTGCGGGATCTGCAACCGCGGCTTCCTCAACAAGTCCAACATCAAGGTGCACCTGCGCACGCACACGGGCGAGAAGCCGTTCCGGTGCGACGTGTGCGCGAAGGCGTTCCGCCAGAAGGCGCACCTCATCAAGCACCAGCAGATCCACAAGCGGATCGGCCGGGACTAGGTGCCGCCGTGTGTGCGCGAAGGCGTTCCGCCAGAAGGCGCACCTCATCAAGCACCAGCAGATCCACAAGCGGATCGGCCGGGACTAGGTGCCGCCGTGTGTGCGCGAAGGCGTTCCGCCAGAAGGCGCACCTCATCAAGCACCAGCAGATCCACAAGCGGATCGGCCGGGACTAGGTGCCGCCGTGTGTGCGCGAAGGCGTTCCGCCAGAAGGCGCACCTCATCAAGCACCAGCAGATCCACAAGCGGATCGGCCGGGACTAGGTGCCGCCGTGTGTGCGCGAAGGCGTTCCGCCAGAAGGCGGACCTCATCAAGCACCAGCAGATCCACAAGCGGATCGGCCGGGACTAGGTGCCGCCGTGTGTGCGCGAAGGCGTTCCGCCAGAAGGCGCACCTCATCAAGCACCAGCAGATCCACAAGCGGATCGGCCGGGACTAGGTGCCGCCGTGTGTGCGCGAGGGCGTTCCGCCAGAAGGCGCACCTCATCAAGCACCAGCAGATCCACAAGCGGATCGGCCGGGACTGTGTGCGCACAGCGCGACCCACTGACTGTCTTGTATATTACTAATGTAACTTAAGTTCATTAACGTATTACTCTGAAACTTTGTAGTAACACAGGAAAAGTGCAATGTTAACTAGTTTTAAGTATTCATATTGTTTCTTGTAGATAATATTTTTATATCGTTGCGGGGAGGAGTTTTTATGTTTTCTGTTTGTTGGCGCGTGCGGGATGCGCGGTGTGAGGAGCGCGAGTGTGCTCTTGTATTTATTGAACGCTTCGTAACTGTCGGTCGCTATGTTTAGTTTAATTTTATGCATTCCAAACGCGAGCGCACGAGTCCGCTAATAACGAAATACTTCTACAGTTATGTCGTCTTAGAGGCACATTTTGCTCAAATTAAAAATTTATTTTCGCTTCTAGACAAATGAGAATAAATTTTAAATGAATGCAACATATTCAAGGCTTTTATATATTACTCTTTCCACTTATTTCCACGAAAACTTCCATTCCACTATGTTTACCTTATCGTAGTCAGTTGTATGTTAGGTAGCTTATTGTATATTGTAGGTATTGACTTTTGAGACAAAGCAAACGAGGCTAGTAAATATAATTTATATTCTTTACGTTTCTGTGACGTCACAAACGTATCATCACAATAATTTAGGTCAAATTAGACACGAAGAAAGTTCTTCTTATATTATTTTGTGAATATTTTTCTTCTAGATTTTTAGTTAAAACGTTGCCTTATTTTTTATCCTTTTAATAAAGAATATCATTTCAAGTTTTCGAACGCCTTAAAATTAGACAAATAAAATGTTTTCGCAGCAAATAATTATACTTAAACATTTTAATATTCGTAAAGCATATTATACTTCCAATAATGTGTAGATAAACAATAGTTTATTGTTTATTTAATAATTTAAGTATATATTGGTGTCGCAAAAATAAAGTTGTAACTATTTCACAAATCGCGAATCATCATCATCATTTTCAGTGTATATAATTATGAACTGTTAAATATACAGTTTACTGCTATACTTCAATCGTGAATTGAAAAATTTAACCGCTTCTAGAAAATCCACGTCAAAATCTAAAAACCATTAAATCTTGCAAAACGATTTGATACCGATCGAATTACTCAAAATTAGGCGCATATATTAAAACATTAGAACATAGAGTAGCAACAGTGTAGAATGGACAAAGTATTATACCTAAACCCTTTTAATTGGTGGAAAAATGCGAGTAATCGGGCGCATGCGAGCGGAACCGACGCGTCCGGGAAGCGATGAAAAACTTCGTTCTAATAGCGGCGATCCGTTCTTGCGCAATCTATTTAGGGCAGCTGAAAACCCTGAAATAGTATTATTAATTGCTACACTAAATACTTGTTGCATTTATACCGTAGTGGGACGCCTTGTTGTGTGCAGGCCAGGTGCGACTGCGCCAGAAAATTCCTTTCAGACCAAATCACGAGATGAAACACAAACTTTACATATTAGACTTCAATATATGTATGAAGTTTACGCCTGGGTTTGGACCATAAAGCTTACAACAGCTAGCAATAAAGCAGGCTTGCATAAATTTGCAATAGAAATTGATTGGCCTGTAAAATAGTTACAGTTTCGTACATTCCACGTAATAATTTTTCTATAATTACATGACGATTTTAGTACCATCGGTGCGTCGCACCTGGCCTAGGTGTTAACAGACTACGAGCTGTGGGTAAGAAGCGCGATTGTGAAACGCTCCAGACTCCATAAATATAAATAAATCCCATAAATAATAATAAATAACCATAAATATAAATAAACTCCATAAACAAAGTGTTTCACACTAGGCGTTCCCCACAGAGTAGGCTTTAAAGTACCTTTGTAGTCGTAAGGTAGGCTAAGTATTTATTTGTAACTGTAATATTGTAATTATTATGTAAATCCTTGAGTTAATCTTTGTTTCTGTAGCCCCGGCAGCGGAGACACGACACGTATTGTTAATAATGAGCAAATGTTATATTTTCGAGAGGTTTTCTACTATCACATAAGTGTAAATTAATGTAAAATAAACTGAGATTTTTGTTAACAAGGCTTTTATTTCAGACATCGATGACGATCATATTCGAGGAGAAACTTTACAGCGCAGCTAACCTAGATACTACATTAAGTTTAACGTCTCATTAAAACTAACATAGTACACCTATCTATATTGTAGCTCGTAATATATAATTACGGAGGTCGCAAAACGAAACGAAGACAAAAGTGTGAAAAGTAATTTGGGTCGAGAGATGAACAAAGCTGTGAAGTGGTAAGCTCACACAGGAAGAAAGTCGGATGTGAAACTGGTGTACAATGTGTGTACTGTGTACAATGTGTACTGTACACGTGTGTATACTGTGCATAGTGCACGGAGTTTTTGCGGCAGGTGCAGGGCGGAGAAAACGTATGACAGTACCGACAGCAGACAAAATATTATTATTAATTTTTTTTAATGAAAAATCCCATGTGAATGTCTTTTTGATTCTATTGAAGGAAGTTATTAATTATTTAAGAAACGATAAATTGCCAAAGACGAAGAGAATTCAAGTAGCAAAAAGGAAATACATACTTAGGTAGGTAATTATGTCTGGTCTCTGGTAATATTACGTGTATAGCATAACAAGAAACATTTACATATTTGTTTAACACGATATAACAAAAAAATTTATACATGTTACAATCAACTGATATTTGAGCGTAATATTTTATCAGTACACTTTAAGTGTATGATAATAATAAGAAGGTTTACAGCACAAAATAAAAATTACAGTATAGGTTAGCGTTTTGCATGAAACGAACTTTGTACAACAGCAACAGTGACGCCATCGGCTGTCGGCGCCGAAATGATTAATTCGTTGACCGACCGATTAATTAACAATCAGTTACTTTGCTGTTTCAAATAATATTGTTGTAAAATTAACGTTCTTTTGCACACTTAGTACATTAAATTTTCAACTTTGCTATATATATATATATATATATATATATATATATATATATATATATTAGGGTGTCCCTTAAATTTCAAGTTCGATATATTTTTACGCATACCGTCTCAAAAGTTTCGTAATGACCCTATATTGTCTAGAAAAAAATATCAGTTCGATTCCTAAATTATAACCCGTGCCTACTTGAGATTTAACTTCTTCATACAAGTTACGTACGAGTTAGTACTGCGTTATGTGACTTGAAAATAAATGTTTTTATTTTTTATTTTACACGTGTTTTTGATAATTTTAGTGTAATATTATTTAGCGCGCAAACATGTCGGCTTATTAACTTCTAACTGCGTGAAGAAATATATTGATTTATATCATGTTAGGAGAGAGTGGCAGAAAAAGCAAATTATTATCGTTAAAAATTTGTTTAGTATAATTACTATTCACAATAACTGCGAAGGACAAAAGAGCTCTACAAGATTTTTGCTTACGTTTCAAACGCACTGTGGTAACTAAAGCATAATTACTAAGATTAGTGCTTCTTGAGGAAGAAAAAAGTACGAAAAAATTGATTTAACTATTTCTAAACCCTCTATAAGAAAGTTTAGCCATAATTTATGGTATTTATGTGAAGAGACAGTAATTATACCACTGTTTGATGATGAATGTTGGTAACCAAACTAAGAAGTAGATGATTGTCAACTTCAACGGGACAGAATCGCAAATTTTAACAAATGAGACAATTCTTCCTCCGACTCCAAGAAAAGTGTATCCTGACTGTTAAAAATACTAATCTAAAAAGATGTTGCCCTGTCTTATTGTTAAAAATGTATGTTATTAATATAAAGATTAATTTAATTATTTTTTATTTTTTAATTTGATTATTTTAATTTATTGAATAAGGGGGCAAACGAGCAAACGGGTCACCTGATGGTAAGCAACTACCGTCGCCCATGGACACTCGCAACATCAGAAGAGCTGCAGGTGCGTTGCCGGCCTTTTAAGAGGGAATACGCTCTTTTCTTGAAGATTTGCTGGTCGTATAGGTCCGGAAATACTGCTGGTGACAGTTCGTTCCAGAGTTTTACAGTGCGCGGCAGAAAGTTACGCGAGAAACGCACTGTGGAAGACTGCCACTCATCAAGGTGATGAGGATGGTATGTTTTCCGCGTGGGACGATGGCGAAAAGTTGCCGGTGGTATGATTCCGAACAATTCCTCAGAGCACTCCCCGTGATACAACCGATAGAGGATGCAGAGTGAAGCTACATCTCGGCGTAATTCCAAGGGGTCCAAGCTGTTTGAAATACATAATATATTATTGAAAATATATTTTTTTAACCCTTAACTAAATAAATTTTGTAAGCCGAAGTAAGTAATTCACAAATACAATATCCTTACATCTTTTATTTTGAGAGGCGTCCTAAGGTAGGTACCGAAATTTTCCAACGTTAGTACCTCATAGAAAATAAAGCACAAACTTGGTATGTAGTTTGGTCTATTGTATTTTTCAACTATCAACTATGTAATTACTTAAATGTAGTTTTCGATTTCGAAAACGATTTTCAACGCCCAAAAAAATATGCTATATCCATCATCAATATAAATTCTTATTGACCTCTACCTAAAATAAACTTGTCATGATGTTTGTCTGTTGTCGGTACTCGGCGAGATTCTTTCTCCAACCCACTTACGTGGTTTACGCGGTGATTTCACCGCACATTGTATGCGACAGACTTTTTGCCGGCGATTAATATGGTTCCGATTTTTCATATTATGAGTATTATGACAAGTGGAAGTGCAGGTTTTTGAGGAATCAGAGATTATTGGTTTTGATGTTTTAGAGATATTTATTGCGTTGTTTTTGTTATATTAGGTACATTATGAAAAATAATTTATTGACATTTCAAAATAATTGGTTGCATAAAATACACGGACAATAGATTGAACACTGTCTTACTTAAAAAATTAGGTGCTATTCAAAAGAAAAAAAAAAGAAGTACCTTACTATACTTACTTATAAATCCTATTGTTTTTTTAGCAAATAAATAATTTTGAAAAAAGTAATAAAGGTAGACTGCTAGATTTCACTTCTACATTGTATTCTTTAACATTTTATCCTTCTATAACTTTTTGAACCAGAAAAAATATATCTGATTAGTATTTTGTAAGTAAAGACAATAATTTTAAATGTGAACTTGAAATGAAAATGTTGATCAAGCTACTGCAGTTCCGTGACCATAACTATCGGTGTCATCGGTGCTGCGCCTTAAACCTTAAGGCCACGCCGCCCTTTGCGCCGGAGAAATGCGCGCCCTTCAGCTGAACTTCAACCCAATAGTGACATTTTCAAACACACACACCATAACACACCCTATACCAAGGACATAGAGCATACTTTCTCGTGGTAAGTTAAGTGTATCTTCTTTTAAGATTGGTATTTAATTATAAACTCTATTAGAAGGAGGTAGAGTCGAGTTTCGAACGGTAAATAATGTGTATCTTCTCATGTCCGCCGCTGGGAATGAGAAAGTTTTAAACACAGGGTTGCTATGCTAAGTGTGACACACTTACTCAGAACGAGACAGAGTGATCGTCTATCTCAGCTATACCTAGTCATCATCATGATCAGGTTATCATGTCATTGATGATAACTGATAACACTCTGTAACTGTCTTCTAAAACACGATATTAATGGCACAAATTCTACTTATAGATTAAGATTAACATAAATACTAAAAACAATTTTCAATATGAATTAGAAAGCTTTAACATGTTTTTATTTCATTACTACTTCTCTTTCTTTACACATTTCAGCATAAAAAATAAAGTTTCAGAATGCTACGATGTCATAAATACCAGAAAATATTTTCCCATACAAAAGACTTCAACGCATTACAGCCGCAGTATTTTTTTTTTGCTTTAATTTTATGTGGATTGACAACGAAAAGAATGATGAAATATTTCTTAATAGTATTGTTATCAATATTTCATTGTACATAATTAATTTAAATATAAGCCTTTACTAATTTGTTGCAACGAAAATATACTAAATTGGTTAGGAGTTGTAGGAATTTTTACCCAATATTTTAAAAGATTTCAATATTTTAAGAGATAATATGATAATTTGGGATCCATCAAGTATAAATGTAAACAAAAAACAATTTTGTCCAAATGAATGTGTTGTAACGTGTTTTTTAAAAAGATGAACAAATTGCTATTTTTGAACATTTTTATAGCGTTGAATCTGAGTAAGGTTTACGTTTAGATTAAATTACATCTCAACGAGGTACGTCATTAGAGATATTTAATGATTAATTAAGCTTAATTTAATGAATAATAATTGACAATATCCGTCAAACTCTTGGAGTGGGGCCGTTAATGCCGAAAACTGACAATATCATGATACCGTAATATCTTATCACTTATCAGTTATCAGTGTATCTCTTAGCAGATAACACCTCCCAAAAAAGGCTTACTACAGCCTTGACCGTGGTTGTGCGAGCGAGAGGTCGGCGTGCGAGCGGGACGGACGGTGGAAAGTGGGCCAGTAGCACGCGCGCCACATCCGTAAACATGCGCCGGCTATCAGATATTAAATACTGAGATATTACAATATATTACCATAGAGCATAGACTATAGAGGAATGTATATTGACACTGATATTGGCTTCGTTGCACCCAAATATGTAATTAAAAACCCTAGGCCCGGATTTATAAATGGGCCGTGGCTTGGGGGCGACAACGTCCCTAGGGGGCCAGTAGATTTTGTACTACGAGAGAAGTTGATTCATAGGGACATGGTGGACCTATGTAATTTAGTCGTTTTTTGTCAAACCCAGCAGACATATGTATATCACGAATTAGAGATAAACTACGATAACATGGCGCGCATCTCCAAATTACCGTTTCAATGTGTGTAGTCACATCCTTATGAAAGAGTTTGTATTTAGTTAGTATTCAACAAATCAACCAGTACTCGTAATATGTCACTTATTACCAAGATTTGTTGGTCAACTAATCATAACTAGCCGACCGCGCAAGACAACGCACATCAAACGTTTTGACAACGCACATCAAACGTTTTGAATTTTGGAGGGGCGCGCCATGTTATCGTAGTTTATCTCTACATTAAATTGACATGATCCGACCAAATGACGTAGGTCTGCCAACTGTCTAGGAATCAATTTCTTCAATGGTATATGGGGCGGCGGAAGTAAATTGGCCTACACTCGTAAAAATATAAACTTGGCATAGAATTGCACCTGTATACTAGTTGATAAAAACTGTCTTATGTCCTTTGAAGAGACTCAAAATATTTGCATACCAAACATCGAAATCTGCAACCGCTTAGCATGAAAATGTAATAGACAGATACGCTTTCGCATTAACAATACAAGCAAGGATACAATATTAACGTGGTTGTGTGGTCGGTGATTAACAGCAATCATTGCGAGCTCCGAGGAATCAAGGGCTTTAGTCCGATAGATGATAGACAGACAGACAGGTGCTCTATGGTAAAATACCTCGCAGTTTCTTAGCTCTCAATTAAAATTGAGTGGAAGAACCAGATAACTAACATTTTATGACATAGTCCTTACTCATCTTTTCCCTTAAAATTTAGACAATCCCTGTAACTTTATACCTACTTCATCATCTGACTAATATGTTTTCCGTTCAAAAAATAAATAAATTTTAGAGATGAAAACTTCCCGGAAAGTTTCTCTTTCTAAGGAATACTTCATGAAACTTTCCGAAAACTTCAAAAATTCTGAAAACATTCCGAAGTTTTCACCTCTAATACATATCTGATATGAATACCTCTAATACACATGAAATAAATATCTGATATCTGCCGCAAAGATGGACTTATTATAGTATTAGAGCAGATACAACAGATAGATAACAGTGAATTTTTCTGGGTGTAAAGATACTTTGAGTCCCGGGACAGGATATATAGATACTACATGGATACTAGCGATAAACGAATTTTGGCGCAACCGAATTTCTGGCGACATCTAGTACTTAATACAATTAACATAATAATATTTTGCTAAACTAAAAAACACTTAGGCCATGACGCCTTATGGCTGGTTTACACGTATTAAGTTGATAAGTAGTTAACTAAATTTTAACTTAATTTTAAGTTGTTATTTGCATGTAAACACAAAATTTGGTAGCAAGTAGCAAGTTTAAATTTAGTAAGTGCTAAACTAGATGACAATTAGAATTTAGTTAAGTACTACTTATCTACTTAATACGTGTAAACCAGCCATTAGTGACTAGGGCCTAGCCAATAATTACTAGGTACATACATTATTGTAATTCGATGTTTCTAGGAAAATCATCGGAATACCTGTAGAGTCATCTTATCGAATTGATCGAAACTAGGTCACAGATCGTCATCGATCGTCCCACTGACCTCCGATCACCGAAATCGCCGATTCACTAAATACCACGAACACTACCGTTGTGCGTTCAGTTTCCTTGTTTGTCACTAAAATTAATATATAAGGAGCCATTAAGATTAAGGTGTGCTGCTGTATTCGATGTGCAGAGGTTTGGAGATTTTTTGTGTATGTAAGTATGCTTCAGGGACTAAAGATGAGGTTTAAATATATGTAGTTCTTTTTTAAACGTTTTCGGAGCTATTTGAATAGTCATTAAGTGGATTTGTGTAATGTAAGTATGCTTCATCGACTAAAGATGAGGTTTCAATGGTGTTTTTCGGTATGAAATGTTTTCGGAGCTATTTTTATGGTCATTTAGTTGAGTACCTAAGTCTAGAACTTAAGAGTGTCAAAGCACGAAAAAACTTTTTTTATGAAATAAGGGGGCAAACGAGCAAACGGGTCACCTGATGGAAAGCAACTTCCGTCGCCCATGGACACCCGCAGCATCAGAAGAGCTGCAAGTGCGTAGCCGGCCCTTTATGAGGGAATAGGGTAATAGGGGAGGGAAGGCATGGGAATAGGGGAGGGTAGGGAAGGGAATAGGGTAGGGGATTGGGCCTCCGGTAAACTCCCTCACTCGGCGAAATACACCGGTTTTCTGTTAGAAGGTGGTATTTCTCCGGTCGAGCCGGTCCGTTCGTGCCGAAGCATGGCTCTCCCACGTTAAATTTTCATGTCTTTTCCCGAGACTAAAGGAACAGATAGACAGTTTGGAAGTAAACTATCATTGTTATCAGTAACCCTGATGGGTTCTTGATGATTAAGAGCTTGTGCAATACTAATACCCTATTCTCAGAATAAGCTTAAAGCCCCGTAACTTATACAAGCCTATAGTACCAAGTATTAAACAAATATTGGGACAAGCACGAAAACCTAGTACAAGAACCGGTGGTAACGGACATTCAAATGTGTTCTGTTTGCTGTGAGTGCTATGGGAGTAATGGATGCCATGCTTATGATGGCTTATGGAGGTGATTATTAAGTGACACGTAAGTAATGGATCGAGAGGTCTTTTATGAAATTAGGGACCAAACCAGTCACCTGATGGAAAGTAACTACCGTCGCCCATGGACAACATACTAATATTATAAACGCGAAAGTGTGTCTGTCTGTCTGGCTCTGTTACCTCTTCACGCTTAAATCGCTGAACCGATTTTGCTGAAATTTGGCATGGAGATACAATGAGTCCCGGGAAAGGACATAGGATAGTTTTTATCCCGTAAAATGTACGGTTCCGGCGCAATAAACAGATTTTGGCGCAATGGAGTTGCGGGCGTCCTCTAATGCCTTATAAGGGAGATCGCACACGTCACACTTTTTGTGTGATCGAGTCTGCGGCTTACATACAATCTGCATGGCGCGCGCCTGCGGACTGTATGTAAGCCGCAGACTCGATGACACAAAAAGTGTGACGTGTGCGATCTCCCTTAAGAAGAGGCTATTATCGCAGGATTATAGAATCTTTAGCGCTGATAGATCCGCTACAACAAAGTTTCGGGTATTACCAATAGATGTTGGCCGATTTTCAGAGCTGATAAGGATACAAAATTTCCAAAAAATTGGTCCAGTCCTTTCGGGCTTCAGCTATGCTGTGCGATGTCATATATAAAATTCTCGTGTTACAAACTGTGTGACACGAGAATTTTATATATGACATCGCACAGTATAACTGGTAGTATTATACTACCAAATTTGACGACCTCTGTGGCTCAGTGGTGAGCGCGTTGGTAGCTCAAGCTGGGGGTCGCGGGTTCGAATCCCGCCGACGGAACAAAAAAGTTTTCAATGTTCCCGGGTCTGGATGTGTATTAAATATGTGTATTATATAATAAAAATCTTAAATATATGTATAGTATAAAAGTATTAAATATATTTCCGTTGTCTGGTACCTGTAACACAAGTCCTTTAGGTACTTAGCACGGGGCCAGACTGACGTGGTGTGAAGCGTCCATAGATATATCCATAGATAAATACCAATACTAGATAGAGCAGCTTTCATACATACTCTGTCTATTCTTACATCTAAGGTAATCTCTACCATGATTATGACTATGGTATAAAGAGGCTATATTGTATATATGATTACGAAGTTGCAGTTATAGGTCATTAAGACCACATCCCGAGGTCGTCGTAATCCAAGAACAGTCTCCTATATTGCTGCTCTGTACCTGTTCTCTCGGGACGCCATCTTAAGTTCAATCTATAGAGATGAACAGTGTTGGGCCCAACACCTTGACGTCAGTCTGGCCCCGTGCTAAGTACCTGAAGGACTTGTGTTATAGGTACCAGACAACGGAAA
Organism: Polyommatus iphigenia; assembly: GCA_963422495.1. Classification (NCBI taxonomy): domain Eukaryota; kingdom Metazoa; phylum Arthropoda; class Insecta; order Lepidoptera; family Lycaenidae; genus Polyommatus; species Polyommatus iphigenia. The sequence continues at coordinate 27,190,305 of OY730181.1, read as the reverse complement.
TATATTTAAATACTTTTATACTATACACATATTTAAGATTTTTATTATATAATACACTTATTTAATACACATCCCTGACGCAGGAACTTTGAAAACTTTTTGTTCCGTCGGCGGGATTCGTACCCGCGATCCCCGGCTTGAGCTACCAACGCGCTCACCACTGAGCCACAGAGGTCGTCGAATTATCTAAATGTATGAAACTCAAAGGTGACTGACTGACATGGTGATCTATCAACGCACAGCCCAAACCACTGGACGGATCGTGCTGAAATTTGGCATGCAGGTAGATGTTATGACGTAGGCATCCGCTAAGAAAGGATTTTGATCAATTCCACCCCCAAGGGGTTAAAATAGGAGATGAAAGTTTGTATACAATAATACTTCTTAACGCGAGTGAAGCCGCGGGCAATACCTCGTTATCTATAAAGCTGCTCTGTCCTTTGCCATCTTATAATCCACCTATGAAGCCTATTATCTACCTGTTAATTTACCGCTATTATACAAGTAGGAATTTGGTGTATCGCTGTATACACAATCATTTAACCCATCAGTCGTGGCAAAACGAGACACAATAGCTTTTTCATTGTTATCGCGGCCGGATGTGGCCGCTTGGGGCTTCATGAATTAAGCCACCACCTAAAGATTTTTATCTATGAAACTACTCTGTCTTTAAGGTTGCCAACTTATAATAATATACCTATAAAGTCCTGTTAATTTACTGCCATCTCACAAACTGTACGAATTACATAGCTGTATCGCTGTCTACACCTTCATTGTAGGACCCACCTTAAGACTTATCTATGATGCTATGCCTTTTGGGATGCCATCTTACAATCTACCTAATTTACCGCCATCTTGCAAATTGCTGTATCGCTGCGCCTGCGCCGGGACGTAAAAGTAAAAGTGCGCGGGAGTAACTGTTCCCGCACGCCGCACTCTCACTGACACACTTACAGCCGATAGCTTAACTAGCATACTTACTGTTCTTTTAGATATTTATTTAGGTTACATCTATATAAATGACTAGTCAATTACATTTTACCACCACAAAAAGCGACTAGCGAATTTTATAAGACGAGGCTCTATAATAATCTACTAGACCCCATTCAACTCCGTTGCGCAAAAATTCGTTTCTCGCGCGGGTACCGTACCTTTTCCTGGGACAAAAAGTATCCTATGTCTTTTCCTGGAATTATAAGTATATCCACAACCAACAAAATCGGTTCAGTGGTTTGGGCGTGAAGAGGTAACAGACAGACACACTTTCACATTTATAATATTAGTATGGATGTGGATTACCCTGGCCTTTCTATCCTAGAAATGTGAATGCTAAAATATGTCTGTCTTTCTGGCTATTTGTCAAAAATAGTTAGACAGCGAAATAATGTTTGGTTTTCGCAAGATACGCGTATTTTAAAAGCATAATAATTATTAGTCATATTATGTTTCGAACTTGACTTAGCCATGGTGTGTATTTCCTGTAGATTAACTATGTAGGTATGCTTAACAACTCATTACTGAATCATAACATGTAACATAAAAACTGCAAAACGCCAACACCTGGCACTTTCGATTAGAAAATCGGGATGCTGTGGTGTTGGTTGTACAATGTACAGACAAATTTATTTTGAACTAGATGACGCCCGCAACTCTATTGCGCCAAGGTTTATCGCGTGGGTACCGTACATTTTTAGGGATAAAAAGTATCCTATGTCCTTTCCCGGGATACAAAGTATCTCCATACCAAATTTCAGCAAAATCGGTTCAGCGGTTTGGGCGTGAAGAGGTAACAGACAGACACACTTTCGCATTTGTAACCCATCAATCCCAAGCGGGACCCGGCAGCCGCATAACAATTGAAAGTCTATTGTGTCTGCGATTCCCACGATCGAGGTAATAATATTATAGTAAAGTATAGGTAACATTTACTACAGATCATTAAATTGTATCCTAACGGTAAGTTTATCGAAAAAGCTTAAAACATGAAAGAAGCCCGCTCGCTGTAAAGTAACAATATGGAGTTTACCATCTCGGGGAACAAAGGACAAGTGCCGTTACATATTTTATTGCGTTTACTTTGACTTTTTATGATACTCATAATGGACGAGGATCCACGAGGATGCTACGGTAATATCTTTTAAATACTGGGATACTACTAAGTAAAAAATATTTCTGTGCGGTAACTTTGATACGTTAGACAAAATATTATTTTTATATTACCTAGTTAGTAGATTCTAGTCTTGTTCTAATATATTAAATTCTCGTGTCACAGTGTTTGTATGCGAACAGCTCAACCGGCTCTAATGAAATTTTGTATGTACATTCGTTCATAGAATTAGAACGTCATTCGTTAGGTCTGAGAATAGTTTTTTATCTACATTTTATACGGACACTAGAAATAATTTATGTCGCAAAACAATGTTTGCCGAGTCAGCTAGACTTTCTTATAGTATCTACGCAAAGGAAGCTTTGTTGTGACTAATGACATAGTCGTAGACCGTAGTACATCATCCTGCACAGATGTAGAGCAGACCAAAACTTATTTTGTTCGGCTCTGCATCTGCTCAAAATTTTTGTGAAAATTGCTTTAGAAACCTGAAATAAATTACTGATTGTGTAGCTTTCTCAATTGAGTCGGTATCCCAATAAATATTTCTCTATGATAGGCGAATAAGCAGAGGGTTCCTCATGCTTGTTGCTTTAATTATAAATTTTAGAAACGACAGGTTCTTTGCATCTGCCTGACAGCACTTTATAGTCAACTTTAACAGTATTTAAGTTATAATTATAGACAATGTCGCCAGGACCTTTTCCGGGGCCGATCAATTTCTCCAATTATTTGATATGACGGTCATCAAAAACTTCATCAATTTAATACCGCTTAATTCCCCGAAACATTGTCTAGCCTTTACTTTTATTACATATAAGTGAAAAAATATTTAAATGTGCCCCCGTACCGGTAGTAGTTATGCCTGTCAATAAAATGGCGCCTCCTTAATATAGTAATAAATAAAGTGGTAGATTCTAGAGCAGATTACACATAACCTTTGATGATCAATGGCCAGCTGCGTGTGGAGGGGCTATAATTAATTGACGCATTGTCATTGTAACATTTTCAGACAACAACATTGAAGTGTACAATGACAAGGTTATGTATCTACTGTATACTGTCTAGTGTCTAGACTTATGTCTACGGCGACAAAGATACGTCTATGTTTCAAATTGGTTTCAAATTATTTTATCTTGCAGCTGTTTGATAAAAGATAAAACTATTAATAATAATAGGCCAAGTACGAGTCGGACTCGCGCACGAAGGGTTCCGTACTATAGAGCAAAAATATGCCAAAAATTGCGTTTTTTGTATGGGAGCCCCCCTAAATTTTTATTTTATTTAAATATTACTTATTATTAATTATCAAAGTACACATATATTTAAGGCTTTGTGATAATTTCAAGTGCCTACCTATTGCCATTATTGGTATCGAGCAAAAAAGGCTAAAAAAAATCATGTTTGTTGTATGGGAGCCCCCCTTAAATATTAATATTATTTTGTTTTTAGTATTTGTTACTATAGCGGCAATAGATAGACACAATCTTTGAAAATTGCAGAAGTCTAAATATAGCGGTTCATGAGATAGATGCCTGGCGAGTGGCGACAGACAGAGTCTTTACAGAGTCTTACCTTTTGGGTACTGAACCCTAAAAAGGAATAAATAAGATTGTAGACAATTAACAAGTTGGTTTAACTATTTTTTTCAGGATAATAATATATTATTAAAGTTAAGTTACATTAGTGATTAGATTATCGGTTCAAAAGAATTAACAACGGCGTTTTAAATCCTGTAATCTGAAATATGTAATAACCGACAAAATTCTACCATAATTTGATTTAAAAAGCAGATAATTTTAGAGTTTTAATAAAACACAGAGTGGGCACCCGAAGATGAACGCCGCTGCCGTGGCCGGCCTAGAAAAAGGTGGCGTGACGAGTTGGAGGCATACCAGCCAGGCTGGCTATCGGTGGCGCAGGAGCGAGAACAGTGGAAGACCCTGGGGGCCTTTGCCTAGCAGTGGGACACTATAGGCAAATAAAAATAATAAAAAAAAAACACAAATATATTGAACTTATCAAATCCACGGATCTTAAAATTTGCTTTTTTTAAATCAACTTTTTAGGAAGACTATAAAAATTAAGTCTTCGTTATAGTACAATATGTTATAAAGTGTAAATATTATAGATACAATCAGTCCTACTTGCACCAGCTTAAATATAGTCTAATGAAATATCATGCGCTAATCGATATCTTTTCTAAATAGGAATAAATAAAATTTTAACCAAAGATCAATATAAACTGAGGCTTACGCGCGTAAGCCTTAGTAACCTCTAAAATAATAATTTTATCGAACTTTCCGTAATTCCAATATGAAAAGTGATACGCAGAATCAAAAATATGTTCGTCATAAAACATAATATGCCGCCGACGACCATTGAAAACGAGCCGTTGCCCGTTATTATTTATTAGCGATAAATAACGCGGAATCGAACCCACGGCCTACCTGTTAACGATATGAGCCGAAAAGTGACAGTTATGGAGATAGGCTGCTAATTACAAATACTGCCAGTCATAAGCTACTATTTACTTTGTAGACATGATTCTGCGGTGACTGAAAGTTGGTATAGTTTATGATCGAATGTTGAACATCTTTAATACTTGAACCTCGACATATCATAGGGTATGTTAGTGTCTGTGTATACTTTATGTGTGTGTGTCTATAACATCATAGCTATTAAACTGATGAAATTAAATAATCAAAGCTGCCGTTCTCGAGAGTCTCATCAACAACATAGGAGTGAGCAATGAGCATAAATTCCTGTAGACAAAGTAATTATTGTAAGGTTATAGAATACCAAATGAATTAGTACATAGATGTCTACAGAACTCTGGACTCAGACTCAGTATTTCCGGACTATTACCTTCAAGCAGAGCGCCTATTCCCTCTGAAAAGGCCAGCAATCGCAACTGCAACTCTTTTGATGCCACAAGTGCCCATGGGCGACGGTAGTTATTCCATCCGGTGACGTTTGCTCGTTTGCCCTCTAATTTTATTTAAAGAAAAGTCATAAAAACAAGTCATAAAATCATAGGCTTTCCTGAATAAAATATATGCGGCATATCGCTAACATAACAATAGATTCCAATCTACTGTTTCGGAGCTACTGACTATAATGTCTTAACAACTAAATACATTTGAAAATTACACTAATTATGACATGAATTGAGCTAGTGATGCACACTGTATGTGTGAACAACTGAACATAGAGATACTCTATCTGTGAATTTGTGTGTATGTGTGTTTGTGTGTGTCTGTGCACGGTTTGTGTGTGTGTGTGCGTGGTGCGCGGCCGCGACGTCGTCAGTAGGTCAAGAAACAAGGTCGCGCCATTTCTCCGCCGCGTGCGCAGGGGGGGGGACTAGACGATTGAACTTGAATGTACCAAGGGCTTGATAGCATCGGCATTTAAGGCAATATTTAGGTACACGGTTTTAGTACTAATCGTGGCGAGTAATGGTCGTTTTCTATACATCGCCAGTAATTTCCGTAAAAATACTATTCAATTCGCAGGATCGAAGGATGATCAGGAAAAACAGACAGTCTATCATAACGAGACTTCTCTCTTCTCGCAGTAAAGTTTTAGTATCATCACATGATCAGGACCCGATCTAGCTATTTAGCCGCTCCGGGCATAGATAATTTTCGCCGCCCTTTACATTTATAAAACCCTTTAAAAAATCATATTAAGCTAGTTTTGTTGGGAATGGGGGGAATATTTACTTCAAGTAGGTTGTGGTAAAATTCTCAAACTTGGGTGGAGGATTGCTAATGGCTTAGTTGGAAGATAGGAAATGTCAACTTTGCCGCCCCTAGTTTTCTGCCGCTCTGGGCAAATGCCCGGCTCCCCCCCCCCCCCCCCCTAGATCGGGTCCTGCACATGATCTCTATCTCTACTACTAAAATATTACTACGTAGATCCACTAGAGCAATACGATGATGACAAACGAGTAAATGGTGAGATGATAACTTAGGAGTAAATTGTCTGCTTTTGGTACTTATGCTAAAAGCAGACAATTAACTATTTAGCTTAAAGAAGAAGTAACCTAACATCATCAAAACAGATATCCTAGTAGAGTTAATACTCAACTTAACGAAAATCTTTAAGATTGTGATCGTATAATAATACTGATCACGGGTCACAGTCTTAAATTTTTTCGACCCTCCACTATCCCGGCGAAGCCTGATTTTTTTCCAGCCTGTGTAAGGAGCAGTCAAGGCAAGACCTTCAAGTCAAGAAGAACACAGTCAAGAAGAGTAGAGTCGATAGGAATTGAGTTATGGAAACCCAGTTTTGTACTGTAAAATAACACCGCGTTGCTAATCATGGCCCTCGCCATTAATATCACAAACGAGCAAAATGTTTTTTTCTCTAATGAGCATAATATTAATTCACACATGATATAACACACCTCTCCATCACAATTAATTTTGACCCTGTGCTCTGCATATTATTACAATAGAAAATTTCCAGGTCAAACACTAATGTCGCCCACGGCTGGGCTACCGGAGTGGGCTAACTATTGTCTCATGTCACAGAGTTGACCGTGGGGATAATTATTGTTATACGCCTACGGTATCCTTTTAGCAATATGTTGGTGCAAGTATTGTTTTAATGTTTTTATTGTCACCTACCAAAAATAATCTATTAAAGACCAGGCACTAATTTTTAGAAATCTTGAGACTAGAACGAAATCTATAGATACTTATTATTATTCATACATATATTATAAAGCATTTGTTAGGTTGTATAATAAAATTATTTCGTTTTGAATACTAATCGAGTAAGGCTTTTGGGTTGTACCCTAAAGGCTAAAGCTTTCCTCGATTAGTATTCATTCATTGAATTTATAGACTGTAGTCTAACCAATTCTATGAAGGTTCAAAAAACGGCGAAACACTTCGAGAAAAGGTAGGTAGTGCCCTTGCGCTTCGCTTGGCTCGTCTCGGCGGATGCACTACCGTGCACCCAGATAAATTCAATCTGCGACTAATAGGAACGGTTTTGTGGAAAATGTAGAAGAAACGGGGAAAATTAGTCATTGTGTTGATATCGCGCAGCACACAACAAAGTCTTGGGCATCAGCTAGTATACGAGTAGTCTCAGTCATTCAGTAAGTAATACGAGGGCTGCTATTTATGTATCCGGAACTGGCCACTTACAAGAACAATATTTAAAAAGTAATTACAACATTTGAAAATAGAACTCTTTGGTTGAAGAATACATTTTGTTTCATGTGACTGTCAATTATTTTTCCATTGTGGCGTCATTTTGAAAATTGCGTGTCTTCATTTGCCATGGATTTAACGCGTGAACATTTTCGTGCAATGATTTACTACGATTTTCGGCGTGGGCTAAATCAACAACAGTGCTTTATTCAACTCACCGCAACTTTTGGAGATGAAGCACCATCAAAAACCACTGTTTATCACTGGTACAGTGAGTTTAATCGTGGGCGGTCTATGCTCACGGATGAAAATAAAGAAGGTCGCCCAAAAACAGCTGTTGTCCCACAAAATATAGATGCTGTGCGGGAACTAATAATGCGTGATCGTCATGTTACATATCGCGAGATAGAGGCGTCCTTAGGCATAAGTATGACGAGCATACATAAGATATTACACGAACATTTGGCTGTAAAAAAAATATGTTCGCGTTGGATTACGCACAACTTGACAATCGATCAAAAACGGGCTCGTGTCGATTGGTGCAAAAAAATGATAAAAAAATACAACCGTGGTACGTCAAAAGCCGTTTATAATATCTACACAGGTGATGAATCTTGGATCTATGCATATGACCCCGAAACTAAACAACAGTCAACGGTGTGGGTGTTCCAAGATGAGCCGAAACCAACAAAAGTTACTCGTGCAAAAAGTACTTTGAAGCAAATGGTCGCCTGTTTTTTTGGAATTAATGGACATGTGGCTACAGTGCCATTAGAGAATCGTAAAACGGTTAATTCTGAATGGTATACGAACATTTGTTTACCAGAAGTCTTTGAAGAAATAAGAAAGGACAACCGACAACGCAGAATCATATTACATCACGACAATGCTAGCTGTCACACCTCAGCTGAAACAACTCAGTTTTTGGAGGGTCAAAAGATCGAATTGACTGGTCATCCGCCGTACAGCCCTGATTTGGCACCTAACGATTTCTTTTTATTTCCATACGCGAAGAACAAATTACGTGGTCAACGTTTTTCGAGCCGCGAAGAGGCTGTTGATGCGTTCAAAATGCACGTTTTGGAGATACCTCAATCAGAATGGAAAAAGTGCTATGAAAATTGGTTCCAGCGTATGCAAAAGTGTGTCGATCATCGCGGCGAATATTTTGAAAAGCAATAAAACCATATTAAATGATATATGTTTGTTTCTTTTTTTAATTCCGGATACATAAATAGCAGCCCTCGTAGTCTCTACTCTCCCAAATAAGTATCTGTGTTCTATTCTGGAAAAAAAAATGCTAAGAAAACAAAACATGTAAGAGGGAGCATTATGCATAGACCATTATTACATTACTACATTAACCATTATAGTGACAAACTCAATAGAAGTAGCTAGAGTCTCTACCAATACTCGTTGCGATTCGAACCCGCGACAAATCTGCGCCTACGCATCATGAAATTCGGCTCCCCCCTCCCCCTTTTCACCTGCCCCGCACCTCTACCCTCCTTCCGCGACACACATTCCCAATTCAACGTCGCAACCTAAATGCTTAAAGCCTTTAAACTTAATAGTCAAACTATCGAGGTAATATAAACTTTAGGGTATGGTAGTTAAGCAGAGATTAGTTTGTGTGGTAGTGTTTAACACACTGAAAAAATCACTGGTTCTTTTAAGGTTTTATTCTAAGGATCTTAGGTCTCCTAAGTCCACTGAATAAGATTGATAATAATCGTTGTAATTATTGTGGCAGTAAGTCACTGGTAGCACTGTAGGTATGCAGTATGACTAACGTGACCATTTTTTTTTGTCAGAGCGGGACAAATACCGAATTCTAAACCCCCCCCCCCCCCCCCCCCCACGCGCTAACTACTTGATCGATTTGAAAAATTCTTTCAGTGTTAGATTTATCGAGGAAGGTTATATTTTATCACGCCCAGAGTCCAGACTAATAGAAGCGAAGAAACGGAGGAAATTCCTAATTTACGCGGGCGAAGCCGCGCGAAACGTCTACTTATTCGACATATCAAGCGAAATATGGCAGAATAATCGTTTGTTGTTTGGCGTTACTTCCAGGCATTGCACAGGCATTTCAAACATAAAAATACTTTTCAATAATTATTGTCGTTTGGTCTGTTTGCAAAAGCGCGGCGCGGCGGCCGGCGGGACAATTTCGGCCTCACGGGGGACAGCGGGACAGACTGCATGAAAGCTGGACGTATGGTCACGTTAAGTATGACGTATAATATTATGCGGTATTGCCGTAGTAGGTATGTAGTTATTAGGTGGACCAAGCTTTTAATATATAACACTACAGACTATCTAAGCAAGACTGCAGTAATGCGAAAGAAAAGAAACGAGATTTTAGTATTAAACAGCCATAATAATATTATCTACTATTTCCTAATTCCTTTTCTTAATCACAGTAAGTACTTTGGTTATTCAGCACTTTATTTTATCTAATGTAGAAACAAATCCTTTCTGTGTTTTGCTAAGCGTGCAGAACTTTTTTCATTAGGACAGGAAAGAGCACGTTGCCCTGAGGCTGATACAAATTGTAATCAATTATTAAGGTAGTCAAAATTTTGAGTCCTGAGAAAGGACATAGGTTACTACTTACTATCTATCTCGAAAACATGTTACGTACCTACTATTCGCGGCGATAAAAGAAATTTATTGCGACGCAACAGAGTTGCGGACTTGCGGGCGTCTCTAGTACTCTATAATCTTATAATAATTATTATTGTATTAATCTGAATTCTGTCTGTAATTATCTAATCACAAAACATCTACTCATCTATTCATTTGTGATTGGTTGACCAAAAAGGGACCTGAAGGATTGGACACGGTTTTTTTTTATTATTTTTTTTTTAATCCGTGGTCTTTTAGCTTTGTTTTGGTCTAACCAGAATATTTTAAGGTGCCGTAGTTTTTTTTTTAATGATTTTTTTTGTGAACCGCGCACGAGTCGTAACTTGTTTCTATAGGAAACTTCAAACGCGATTTACTCAAAAGCAAATTATTTACTTACCTTCTTTTATTTTTTATTTTTTAATCCGTGGTCTTTTAGCTTTCTTTTGGTCCAACCAGAATATTTTAAGGTGCCGTAGTTTTTTTTTTCTTAATGAATTTTTGTGTGAACCGCGCACGAGTCGAAACACGAAACTTCAAACGCATTTTACTCAAAATCAAATTATTTACCTTAAGGTCCCTTTTTGGTCAACCACTCATATTTATGTTTAAAATTAGACTATATACTTAATTATTGTGGCAATAATTACTAGCACACTTCAATAGAGCAAGTTGAGATTTTAAAAGTAAATTTAGTTCCGCGATTTGATAACAGATGGCGCTGTATATGTTGATCCGATATTATAATTGATCACAATAAAGTATAAACTTTGTCTTTTCGCTTACACTCTCTGATTGTTTTATTTATTATTACGCCAGAGGGATTTGCATCCCAGGGTAACCCTACAGAACGGATTGGACCAGTATTCGTATGACGTCTTTACAGCAATTTCATGCATATAATTATTCTGTGTGCACTCTTCTTAATAAAAGACGTAAAAACGCCATCTGGTGGAAATTTACTGAACCATAATAAAAACGATTGAACCATGAACACTAGCACGGGCGGTGCCTTTTGGGACCATGTTTTAAGTACAAGAGTGGAAGGTATAGGTGGCAGCACATACCGTTCGCCATTTCTGTGACACCGACAAGCGACAACGGTTACCATGTTGCCTACTTTGTTTTATTAAAATATCACTTCAATAAATCATTGCAAACTAGCGTTCTTACTTAAAATTTAAATTATTATTGGTCGAATTTCGACCATTGGGCGACTTCTAGTATAGTAAATTCACAAGCATTTCACAAGGTAATAGAGGTATAAATGTGTACCTACACTACTTTTTCACGAAAAAGTAAGTTTTAGTTAAGGGTTTTTATGTAGAACTTAGAAGAAATATAGGTACTTATATTATAATTATGTATAGAAATTAAACAAGGATATTTAGATATTATTTATTGATCCCAAAAGACACCAACACCATAATAATATTATGAACTGTCAAATATAATATCAAAGTCAATGAGAAACAAAAATAAAACTAAAACAACGAATCTTCGTTTAACAATCAACAAGTTTCTAATATATAATCAATATTAGAACTCAAAAAATAGGAAAATAATATCAAAGAACATGATAATAATAAAATAAAACTGATGTCTAGCCTCTTTCATTTGAAAATAAATAGAAAAAAAACTTAATAAGTACATATATTAAGTATATTATAGAAAAAAGAAAATAAATTTTCAATAATCACTATTGCAACTTATTTTCTACAATGCATAGCTGATATAAGATTTGTGTTTCGTCAAATATTATAGTCATTTTATTTGAATGGAAAGTTCATTTTAGCCGGCAATGCAGCACCATTTACCACGGAAATGCTACTCCATTGTGTTGTAAAATATATATTGTATATTGTATATATTATATAAAAACTATATTTAACTATATTAGATTTCGAGTAACATTTAAAACCGATACAAAAATCTATTCACTAAACGCGTATCAAAAGCTAGACAATCATATAAAACAAGTACAGTCAAGAACATTATCATCATTATAAATAGTCAAAACTTAAATTAATAATACAAACTCGGCACGAATGTGTCATTATTTTTATAAAAATAATTCAGCGCTATCTATCGGACGCCACAATCAACATAGAAATCAGTTGAGTGCTTTTCACGCAAGATGTCGCCTAACAACCACAAATCACAATTACTCCCTAGGTAACACTGATGCCAATATTTGGCTCTTGCCTCTTACCAATAAAAACGAAGCGTATAACTATTCAAGGTCCGTTGTCCTAAGACAGTCATAATTGAAAAGCTGCATACAAAGTTTGCCAGCAACTATTCCAATTCGCAAAAGACAATCAGGCCTTGTATAGTTCGCTGTGTAAATATTCCTATTCGTAAAGGGGTGGATTAAACATGATTTTATTTACTGTAATCAGACAATTGCGTTACGGACTTGATTTTGAAGTGATTAAGCATTGGCTCATGGTCATATTTTCTATACCTAATCAAGACAATTGCGATGAAGTTCTTAATCAATTTTAAGCATGAACTCATGATTTAAGTCGTCATAATCAGACAGTTGCGTTTAGGACTATAATACTATCATTCGAGGACTAAAGCATGAGCTTCCTCTCCAACGCCTCCCAGATTGGGTCGAGTGGGGCGTGGTTTTGGGGCACAGAGTTGGGCACAATGTTGCCGGTCGTGGGGCGAAGCACCATGTAGTCGTCAATGAGGTCGATGGGCGCGGGCTGTCGGCGCTTCCCGGACGCCATACGGACGCTGTGCATTATCGCTGTGGACTGCTTGCGTTCTGTGAACGTGTGGAATAGAATAGAACAGTATTTATTTCATGAAATGTGGTTTATAAAGGTGTTACAATATTATGGTTGGAAGATAGGATAGTAAGTTATACAGGGCACGCCATTGGACCTACCAATCATCAGATCGTTGTTTGTAGATAGTGACTGGCGACTGCACCAAGAAGCTTATAATATTGAACTGCTCTTTCTAGTGGCGCCGAGCGATCTTAATTTTTTTTTTTGTGGAATACACAATATAATTATGTACAAATATTGTATACGGATAAAAACTTGAAAGCCATGTTGTAACTATAGGGTGACAGCTCCGGCAGGGCTAGCAAAATGCCTCGGGGCTCGGGCCCCCGACCCAAAAGGGCAAAGCTGTGTCGTCAGACGACGGACGGACGATTTTTACTAATAGGGCCCCATCAATTTGTATTTTGTTAACGGCCCCAGGTGGTAGGTATAGTTACGCCACTGAGACATACTTACTATCCGAGAGTGGCTGTTTATTTTATAAAACAAAAAGGCGGCTTTTAGCTTTATTACATTACGTCAATTATTTAGTCTGTCTCTTTTATGTAAATGGCATTTCGTATCTTTTGTTTCACTAATATCTGTCAAAGTCCAATTTTGAATTTTAAAATTGTTCGGAAGAGATTTAAGGTGAACGCAGATTTGGCCGCACCGCACGCACCGCAGTCGCCGCATTCGCAATTCTTCATATTATTATGAAGTTGCGAAGACTGCGGCGCGGGTAGGTAGGTATGCAAGCTTGCCTATAACTTCATATAAAGAATTGCGAATGCGGCGACTGCGGTGCGTGCGGTGCGGCCAAATCTGCGTTCACCTTTAAGCCGGAAAATAGTGTGAACGTAACAGATCTGTATAAGTAGAATATCATTGCATTACGTCGACTTTTATCACGTCGTGTCATGTCGTTTATTTGACATGTGTTTTTTTTTTGTGGTGCAAGTACTTACGTTAGTTAGTACTATGTCGATGGAGCGAAGCACCTAAAGCACCTAACACATAATATTATATTGCATGCAGTAGATCTGCTCACCGTTGCCCGTTCATGACTACTGTAATCACTGATCATTATGTTGTAGCGTAAAAGTCATGTACCTAACATTCACCGTCATGCAGCGTACGCGCCGCACCGCCGGCACACGAACGCGCGTAACACGGTACACGTAACATGCATTCAAACAATCCACTTGCCACGACTAAAGTGGTCTCTATGCCGTTAACATAAGGGTGACTCACCGTCAGCAGTAGCCAGCGGGCAGTATTTGAGCGTGTGCGCGTTATCCCCGTGCGCGCCGCACCGCCGGCACACGAACGCGCGTAACACGGTACACGTAACATGCATTCAAACAATCCACTTGCCACGACTAAAGTGGTCTCTATGCCGTTAACATAAGGGTGACTCACCGTCAGCAATAGCCAGCGGGCAGTATTTGAACGTGTGCGCGTTATCCCCGTGCGCGCCGCACCGCCGGCACACGAACGCGCGTAACACGGTACACGTAACATGCATTCAAACAATCCACTTGCCACGACTAAAGTGGTCTCTATGCCGTTAACATAAGGGTCACTCACCGTCAGAAGTAGCCAGCGGGCAGTATTTGAGCGTGTGCGCGTTATCCCCGTGCGCGCCGCACCGCCGGCACACGAACGCGCGTAACACGGGGCACGTGACGCGGCCGCGCGTGCGCAGGGTGTGGCTGCGGTAGAAAGAAGCGCGCTCCCCGTTGTTCTTGCAGAAGCGGCACTCCATCTGAAATGTTACAGTTGTACAGTTAAAAAAAGGGAACTAATTTTTTGAGCAGTAATTTAAATATTTGAGATGTAATTATGATCAGTTGAAAAAATATTGAGCAGTTATTTAATTTTATAGCGGTTGATTAATTATTGTGACTGTAAAACATGGACAGTAATAAAAAAACAATCGAGCAGTAAAAATGATGGAATGAGCGGTTCGATAAATGAATGAGCGGTAAAAATGATGGAATGAGCGGTTCGATAACGACTTAACAGAAGGCCTACTTGACCACGGATACAGAAGCGGGGGACGGGGGGGCGCAGCCTCCCGCCAAAACAAAAACAAACACTATCCAGAAAGTCCAAGAGTGGGTTAGGTTAGAACTTAGACCACAACACAGAGGGAGCCGATCAGCGAGCGTAGCGAGCGTGCTGCGGCAGCAGCCGGCGACCGTCTTATACTTTCGCTTTATAACGGTACGGAACCCTTCATGGGTGAGTTCGACTCGCACTTGGCCGATTTTATTATATTTAACCACCTCATTGTTTAAAGAACTGCTTAAAAAACTCAAACTCAAACTCAAATTTTTTTATTCAGAATAATTTTTTTCAAATATTCTCTGAACGTCGGGTCTACACTGGTGCCTACCACCGGTTCGGGAACTACCCCGTCGAGAAGAACCGGCGTAAGAAACTCGCACGGAGCCATCTTTTAATTAAAAAGATGGAAAATTACAAAAAGTAAGTAATTAAAACTACAGTGTCATTATGACTAAATAAAATACAACGAGTGTACCATACTGTATATTATACAGAAACAGCTCTGCAGGGGGCGACCTTATTCCCATGGTGTACTATCATTCATGAAATCAGTAACTTTATAGTACGCTTTTGTACACAAACGTTCTTTAACAACTTTTTTGAATTTATTAATTGAGAGATTTTGAACGTTTTCTGGGATCTTATTATAAAGGCGTATACATTGACCTTTAAAAGAGTTTTTGACTTTAGTAAGTCTAGTCACCGGAATGTCAAGCTTATGTTTATTACGAGTATTTCTCCCATGGGTATCACAGTTTTTCTTGAATTCATATATATTCTTTTTAACATATAATACATTTGATAGGACATATTGAGAAGCAACAGTTAGGATTCCAGTTTCCTTAAATTTTTCTCGAAGTGAAATATTACGGGCCAGCTTGTAGATTGCCCGAACAGCTCGCTTCTGCAGCACAAAAATTGTATTTATATCTGCAGCATTGCCCCACAGCAAAATGCCGTAGGACATAATACTATGAAAGTAACTAAAATACACTAGGCGTGCTGATGTTTCATCTGAAAATTGTCTAATCTTACTTACTGCATATGCTGCTGAACTGAGTCTGTCGGCCAACCCAGCAATGTGAGGGCCCCACTGAAGCTTGGAGTCTAGTGTAATACCTAAAAATACAGCTGTATCCACTAGCTCCATAACATCACCATTTAAAAGCACATTGGTTTCCGTTTGCCTTACATTGGGCAATTTGAATTTAATACATTTTGTGTTTTTACTATGAAGTAAAAGATTATTAACGCTAAACCAATGTACAATCTTTGAGAGAGCATTATTTACTTCGTCATAACACGCATTAAGCCGTTTGATGTTGAATGTAAGAGATGTATCATCAGCAAATAATACTATCCCATGCTTATCTTTAATTAAGAATGGCAGGTCATTTCTATAAATAAGAAACAGGAAGGGTAATAATATAGACCCCTGTGGGACCCCCATTTCAATTTTTGCACCAGCAGATTTTTTACCATTTATCTCAACCCTCTGAGTTCTATTTGACAAGTACGATTTTAGGAGGGCGAGTGCTTTGCCTTTTATGCCATAGTGACAGAGTTTCCTGACCAATGTTTTGTGTTGCACGCAACTTAAAGCCTTTGAGAGATCGCAAAAAACACCTAGAGCATCCTGCGACGTCTCCCAGGCATTAAAAATACTACTGATCAATTCAACGCCTGCGTCTGTAGTAGACCGTCCCTTTGTGAATCCAAATTGTTTATTATGTAAAATATTATTTAAATTAAAGTGCGTTAGTAATTGATTCAGTATTATCTTTTCATAAATTTTACTCAATGTCGGCATTTACCACAATTTCGCTTACAGTGACATAATGTGAATAGTTAACATTCGTGTTGGTTATTTACGCATAAAGCCTAATTTTGTAGATACTTAACTAAAAAGAGTAAAATTATTATTTTTAACAAAAAATTAAAACCGACTTCCAAGGTAAAAACAATAGTAATATGAACTAAAAAGTATTAAATAACTCTTACCCTTTAATAGTGCCTTTTTCAGAATTCGTCTAAATCTCAACTATTTCTGTACTGTATAGGTACTACAATCTTCATTACTTTGAAGTCGGTACCAGTCCCAAAAGTTTCAGATAATCTGACATTACTGAACTCACGATTAAATTAGCTGGTACCGACTTCAAAATAATGAAGACTGTAGTATACAGTACAGAAATAGTTGAGATTTAGACGAATTCTGAAAAAGGCACTATTAAAGGGTAAGAGTTATTTAATACTTTTTAGTTCATATTACTATTGTTTTTACCTTGGAAGTCGGTTTTAATTTTTTGTTAAAAATAATAATACCAAATTTTATATGCATATTCAGTAGGTCTGAGAATCGGCTATAATTGGCTACTTTTTATATTGATAAGTGCATTTGTTGAATAAATAATAGTAAATTATTATAACTCGAGACTGACGGCGACCAATTGTTTGTGCGACGGAATAGCGATGGACGTTGCGTTGCCATGGTTATGTCGCATCCAACTGGTTTAAATAGCCGATCAATCAAACAGCTAGCCCTTGGACTGAACAACGCCATTCAATCACACGGCTATACGTCGTTTAGCCGACTTGTTGACTGCAACGTTCAACACTACAGCTAGACGACGCTTAGCTAACTGGTTAAATGGCAAATTAACTAAGCTGACCATTAGTTTAGTTTTATTATTACACAAGACAGACGGACAGACGGACAGACAGACAGACAGATGGACAGACGGACAGACGGACAGACGGACAGACGGACAGACGGACAGACGGACAGACATCGAAGTCTCAGTAGTAGGGTCCCGTTTTTACCCTTTGGGCACGGAACCCTAAAAATTGTTCCAGTGGTTCGCGAGATAAGCCCTTTCAAATAATTTCCCCCGTTTTTCCACATTCTCCTATTAGTCTTAGCGTGACAACTGATAAAATATAGCCTATAGCCTTCCTCAATAAATGGGTTATCTAACACTGAAAGAATCGTCAAAATCCGTTGCGTAGTTTTAAAGATTGAAGGGAACAAAGGGACATGAGGGAAAAAAAGCGACTTTTAGTACGCGACCCATTTGCAAGAAAGACTTCAAATAACGATTTTCGTTCAACTCATCTCCGCCCTACGAATTATTGGTATGTACTTATTTGGCATATTTTCCTGAACACGAAAAGTGCTGTTGTCACTTCCTAAGTGTATGGAGGGGGTAGCTATGACGTCACAAAGATGGGTGTCAAACGAAAGGTTATTAAATAAGCATCATTTTATTATGAAGAACTATCAATGTGAATTGAGTACCAAGGGAAATATTTCGGAAAAACTTAATTTCAAAAAAATATTTTTTCCTTCTTATGTATATAACTTGGTAACCGTCAGGAAAATGGAAATATAGGTTATTATAAAATATTTGCCTACTTTTATCAGCTTTCTAACGAACTTTAAATCATTACAATAAAGCTATAAACAACGGAACTGTAGCCGTTTGAATGAGCCTCAGTAGCGCTGAACCCATAGCGGTAGCTAAGCTACTATGCTAGTTTTCTACAGAATGATACATCGAATCGAATTGAATTTTGAATAAAAAGCATGAATGAAGTATTAAAAATATATTAAAGTGAGCTGGTACTTATTCATAGGTTGTATTTACAGTTTTTTTTAATGTGATCAACTTAATAATGGGTTATAGGTAGGTATGTGTTGTACTAAACTTACTGATAAAATTATTAAAAATAATTAAACATTTTTTTTATTTCATTAATGTCCATAACCTTATCTGTATCTTTTGAATAATTACACTGGTAACAAAAGTCTTTAGAAGGGACATTGCATTTGTAATCGACATGACATAATATCCAATTATCCACAACGGGATGAACGGTAACCAGCTTTACATTGACATGATATTATAAGTTCGAGATCTTTCAATGAGATTGAATTTACGGATGAAATAACTGGCAATCAAAAAATGATTGGTATCCTCGATCTTTCAGCCACAGCACAGCCTATGTGTTTAGAAAGCGTGGGCTTTGCTACTTGGGCGTTCTGCCAACATAACGTCTGTTAGTTCGATCTAACTTGTCGTGTCGGCGGTAACTTAAAAAGTTGTATCAAGTTTTGAAGCTTGAAAAGCAATTTATTTTAATAGGAAATCGGAGAAACTTTCTTTAAGTATTAGACGTTAAGGGTGTCTGGCAGTCGGAAGCATCAGTGGAAGACAAGTTCCCTCCACTTACTGCGAAGAATATAAACTAAAAAATTGAGCTTTAATCTTTATCTAAGCACAACATTGTCGCGTCAATTTACTCTTAACCGTACAAAGCTCGAATATTTACAATAAATCACATGTAGTATGAAACGGGTATCAGCTTCTTCTTGAGTACTTCTCAAATGATCCACGTTTCTTTGTAAATATATTAGAACTATCATGGACGTATAAAAAAAGGAGAACTATCATGTTCTTCGTCCGAATATCCACCTGAAAATAAAAGTTCCTGTGTCGTGTCAAGTTTTGATGCTTAAATAGTAATTTCTTTTGAGCAACAAATGACATGAAACATTTTTGGACCAAGAGCCTGCGACGGCCAGACTTTCCTCCTTCTCCTCCTCCGCTCTCCTCCTCCTCGCTCCTCCGAAAGCGCTGCTATCAAAGCTTCCATCATACGGGCTGCCCGAGAAATTATGTAAGTGGGTCACTGGTTTCTTAGCAGACAGAAGCATAAAGGTCGTAGTTGACGGCGAATGCTCGGAAACTCAGTCTGTTGATGCTGGTGTCCCTCAGGGCTGTGTGCTATCGCCTACTCTATTCATACTGCATATCAATGACATGTTGCAGACCAGCGGCATTCATTGCTATGCGGATGATAGTACAGGTGATGCTGTATATACCGGCTCCCCCAATATTTCTCGGCAAAATGTCACTGAGAGTCGAAACGAACTTGTGTCTAAGGTGGAGAATTCATTGGAGAAGGTCTCTGAATGGAGTAGACGTAACTTGGTCCAATTCAACCCCGCCAAGACACAAGTCTGCGCGTTCACCACTAAAAAGTCACCAATGGTCGTATATCCTCGTTTCGAGGGCACATCTTTAACCATCTCCCCTAGCATTGAGATACTTGGCGTCAACATATCGAGCGAAGTCCAGTTCCGATATCATCTAGAGGGTAAGGCCAAATTAGCCTCGAAGAAGCTTGGTGTTCTTAACAGAGCGAGACAGTACTTCAGTCCGGACCAACGCCTACAACTCTACAAGGCGCAGGTTCGGCCTCATATGGAATATTGTTCTCATCTCTGGGCAGGGGCGCCAAAATACCAACTGCTCCCTCTGGGTGGTATCCAACGAAGGGCCGCTCGAATTGTTGACTGCCATAGTGTTTCAAACAGCTTGGACCCCTTGGAATTACGCCGAGATGTAGCTTCACTCTGCATCCTCTATCGGTTGTATCACGGGGAGTGCTCTGAGGAATTGTTCGGAATCATACCACCTGCAACTTTTCGCCATCGTCCCACGCGAAAAACATACCATCCTCATCACCTTGATGAGTGGCAGTCTTCCACAGTGCGTTTTTCGCGTAACTTTCTGCCGCGCACTGTAAAACTCTGGAACGAACTGTCACCAGCAGTATTTCCGGACCTATACGACCTGCAAACCTTCAAGAAAAGAGCGTATTCCCTCTTAAAAGGCAGGCAACGCACCTGCAGCTCTTCTGATGTTGCGAGTGTCCATGGGCGATGGTAGTTGCTTACCATCAGGTGACCCGTTTGCTCGTTTGCCCCCTTATTTAATTAAAAAAAAGAAACCTAGACAACTTAAGAGCAGCAATGTTCCAGAACATCAAAGAAGGTACTTCCTACTGCCAGACACCCTTAACGTCTAATACTTTAAGAAAGTTTCTCCAATTTCCTATCAAAATAAATTGTTTTTCAAGCTTCAAAACTTGACACAACTTTATAAGTTACCGCTGACACGACAAGCCTTTGGACAGCATGCGCTAAGATCGAACTACCAGACGTTACATTGGGAGAACGCCCAAGTAGCAAAGCCCACGCTTCCTGAACCCATAGGCTGTGGCTGAAAGAACGGGGATATCAATCTCTTATTGCCAGTTACTTCATCCGTAAATTCAATCTCATTGAAAGATCTCGAACTTATAATATCATGTCAATGTAAAGCTGGTTCCTGTTCCTCCCGTTGTGGATGTGTCATGTCGGTTACAAATGTTATAATCGGTATTCAGAAGATCAGATTCAGGACATTAATTTGAAACATTTTTTTAAATAGTTTTTAATAATTTTATCAGTAACTTTAGTACAACACATACCTACCCCTAACTTATTATTATGCTGGTCACATTAAAAAAACAGTAAATACAACCTATGAATAAGTACTAGCATACTTATATATATATTTTTATTACCAACTTTCATGCTTTTTATTCAAAATTCTATTATCATTCTATAGAAAACCAGCCCAGTAGCTTAGCTACCGCTATGGGTTCAGCGCTACCGAGGCTCATTCAAACGGCTGCAGTTCCGTTGTTTATTGCTTTATTACGATGATTTAAAGTTCGTTAGAAAGCTGATAAAAGTAGTCAAATATTTTATAATAACCTATATTTCCATTATCCTGACGGTTACCAAGTTTTATACATAAGAAGATTTTTTTTTAGAAATTACGTTTTTTGGAAATATTTCCCTTGACACTTAATTTACATGGATGGTTCTAAAGATTAAGAATAAAATGTTGCTTATTTAATAACCTTTCGTTTGACACCCTATTTAAGTAAATCGGTTCAGTAGATATTTCAATAATCCGCACAATATAATAGGCCCGGCGGCCATCTTTGTGACGTCATAGGTACCACCTCCATACACTTAGGAAGTGACAACAGCACTTTTCGTGTTCAGGAAAATATACCCAATAAGTACATACCAATAATTCGTAGGACGGAGATGAGTTGAACGGAAGTAGGGTAAGAACGGTATTTGGGACCGTACTATTTGTCCTATAATAACTATAGATTAATGAGTGGTATTGTAATAAATTTCTTTCAGTAATTATTTTTTTTAAACTGTAAATGTAGCTTTTTAGTGTGAAGCAAATTAGACACTAATTATTATTATAAGACTTCTAAAATTCATGTAGCGGCTCTTTGAAGGTATGGGAAAATCTACAAACTTGATATTTGGCTCATCTGATTGAGCATTAACCTATGCCGACCCCTGGTATAGGTTAATGCTCATCTCTGAGTGCGGCAGTAAGAAAGATAATCAAAACCCCCTTAAAATGAAAACATCTTCACGGGAAATATTTGTATTTTATTGATTTTATGTTTAATTTTGTAAATTGACCTTGAATAGCAAAATTTATACACTGCACAATTTAAGAAGAGAGCGTATTCTCTCTTAAAAGGCCGGCAACGCACCTGCAGCTCTTCTGATGTTGCGAGTGTCCATGGGAGACTGTAGTTGCTTTCCATCAGGTGACCCGTTTGCTCGTTTGCCCCCTTATTTTATTTAAATATATATATATATATATATATATATATATATATATATATATATATATATATATATATATATATATATATATATATATATATATATATATATATTTATATTACTAGCTGTCCCGGTGAACTTTGTGTCACTTTAAAACCTTCCCTGAACTTCTACGAATATTTTAAGACTAAAATCAGCCCAATCCGTTCAGCCGTTTTCGAGTTTTAGCGCGACTAACACATTTTAAAATCCATTTTTATACATAAGATTAATAGGGAGGATAACCCAACAAAGCATAACCAACCTGGTCCTGTTTCTTGGGGTTCACATACATGTCCCGGTGTTGTTCTATCTGCTTCAGCAGCTCGAACAGGACTCCGCTGGGCAACGTCTTCAGAACTTTCATCTGGTCTTCAGTGATGAAGTCCCAGGACTCAGACACGGGGTTTTTGGAAAGATCCACTGCTGGAACTTACATAAAAATTCAATATTATCATTTGCAATTATTTGTTGCAATAAAAGTAGTAATTAAATTCAGATTTTAAGTTTTAATGTGTTTGTAGGCAGTATAAAAAATGGGCACACAAAAAAAATCTCTTTCAGCGCTGCTACTTTTACAGTAAACTCTATAGAAGAGACACATACACACTCTAAAATTATTATCACTTAGTTTTGTTACACCTTGTAGATTACCTTCAATCGGCTGCGGTAATGGCACAGGTAATGGTGACCAGTCTGCCCTGGGCAGTGCCTGTCTAGGAGTCACTTCAGGCGCCGGCCACGACTTCTGACGGAGATACGACGGACCAACACCCAACACTGGAACTAAAATATTCATTTATTAATAATACCTCGATAGTGGGAATAGCAGACACAATAGATTTTCAATTGTTATGCGACAGCCGAATGCCGCTTGGGGATTGATGGGTTAAATTGACCCACAAACATTTTTAAAACTAAAATTTTATGTTGTTTAGTAGGTACTGCCTATTGAACTAGAAAGTATGTCAAGCCATGATATCAAGAAAGATTTAATGAATGTGGAATCAGTTGTTAGTAAGTAGGTATTAAATTATAGTAGGTAGGTAGTATATAGTAGGTAGGTAGTTAAATTAAAATTTGGTGGTGCGAGGGGAGAGCGGGTCGGACACGCTCGCGCTATTCGTAGATCAATGATTAAACGGGCCGTTATTGTTTACCTAGATCGCGATATTTTGACGATGACATGTCAAATCGCAATTAACTCCAAGGCCCAAGGGTTCCTAAAGTTACTCAGTTAAAGTACTTGATCGGGTAGAAATTAGAATAAGTACCTACTGTTTTGTTGCTTATAAGTTATTATAACTATATATATTATCGGTGGTGCATAAGAATTTTTGAAGTGAAAACTTCTTTAGCGGCGTTGAGCACTTTTGTGGGATGGGTAAAAACTGTGAAACTCGCGTCAGATTCTCGTGCTGATCGAAAAACCTTGGAAAAACCGTAAGACGGTTGGAGAGTAGTGTTTTGTGTCGAACTCGAACTCGATTTGATTGTAAGGATTAAAAAAATCGATTTTTTAAAAATCGATTTTCATAAAAAATGGGTTAAAAATTTAATCGATTGTAAGAGTTTCGATTAATTAAAAAAATCGATTTTTTAATAATCGATTTTCATAAAAAATGGGCTAAAAAATGCACAACGTTAATAATGAAGTTTTCACTTCTGCCGGCACTCCCGGAGTGCAACCTGTCTTTTTTTTATACTCACCAGTGGTCTGCGGCTTCTCGTCAGGGTCGTACGGGGAGTCGAAGCCGTTCATCTTGAACTCCTGCATCTTCGCCTCCAGCTTGCTCCTCGCGTCCACTGCACGTAAACACGACAATATTATCAATAATTATAGCTTAAACTGTAAAGAGTAATTGTGTATAGAGTTATTATAGACTATATAGTCTATAGAGCAAGCTACGCCGGCTAAGCTTACGCCGCGCCGGTTCTTCTCGCCGGGTTAGTTCCCGAACCGGTGGTAGGCACCATAGGACATTCTGAAAATATTTATTTTAAATTTATTCAGAAATAAAACAATTTTGATTTTTTGCTACAGAAGGTACCATAGATATAATATAAATTTAATCATAGACAGTTGTCAGACCCACGTAATTTGGTCAGATAATATCAATTCAATGTTAATTGCATTGATTAAAGAAACACTATAATCAATGTTTCACAACTCTTTTTCTTACGTCTTGGCATTTAAACGCGACCAAATTACATATAGATCTCCATCTGCCTATCAATCAACTTCTCTGATAGTAGGTATGCACAGTGAACACTTAAAATAGTTATTACGACAAAATTTACGGTTTCTGCGATATACGTACTCCCGATTGTGGGCAAAATAATCACTAACCCCATAACCACCAGCGCGGCAAACGGCAGCTTCCAAAAGAGGGCCGGCAGCGTCCATTAGCTTTGTCCACACTGTGCCTTTTTTTTTTGTTCATCAAGGGCATGCGTTATAGCGCCGTCAACAGCGAACGTGAGGCATGCCCGCGACGCATGCCCTCTGACCCCAACTAGCAAAATTTGGTCATATAATTTTCGAGACAACGTTTTGGTTATAACTTGAGGTCAGGCCTTTTTGGTTATATAGCATTCGTATTAACCTTTATATGATGCGAAATAGGCGCAAAATATATAACTTTTATTTGTATAACGATCGTGTCATGGTCGTTTTAGTAGCTAAATATTCGTATAGCAATCGTAAAGTGTTAATAGTTAATTTTATAATCGTTTCGTCGTATTGTGATCCAGTAGACGTTGTATAAACATTGGGAAGTAGTAATTGGCATTACCTTTTTGCGTTATGGTCGGCATTACAACCAGATTATAATTGTTATATAAATTAATTTTATACAACATCAAATATGTATTTCATGGGCGTATATAAGGGGGGGGGGGTCCTGGGGGTCCGGACCCCCCCCCCCCATTACTATCCATCTTACTTGTGAAAATAATTAAGTACTTATTATTATGCTGAGGAGCATATTACTTTTTAGGGTTCCGTAGCCAAATGGCAAAAAACGGAACCCTAAACACACTAGGCTGAATTACGCCGACGTAAATTCCGCCGCGTTTACGCCACGTTTCAAATCCATACGAAATACGGGCGGAACGCGAGAGACGACACACTATTCCGTCGCGTATTTGTATGCGTTTGACATTTGCGGCGGAATTTACGCCGGCGTAATTCAGCCTAGTGTGTTTAGACACATAGATTCGTCATGTCTGTCTGTCTGTCCTCCGAAACCATAAGAGCTATACTATTGAAACTTGGTAAGTAGATGTAATCTGTGAACCGCATTAAGATTTTGATACAAAAATTGTTACAAATTTTAGGAGTACCCATAGGTACAACTGAAACAAAAAAAATATTGTTTCATCTAATCTATGCGTTGGGTCTTCAAAAATGCTATTGAGGTTTCTAGTATCATTTTTTTCTAACCTGAAAAGTTTGCGAGAGAGACTCTTCCAAAGTGGTAAAATGATAAGTCTAAAAAATATATGATGTACATTACTATAAAAACTACCAACGAAAATTGGTTTGAACGAGATCTTGCAGATAGTTATTTTTATGCGTCATAAATGGTAAACCTTTTAACGTTCATGAATTCAACTAAAATATAAAAATAAATCAAAAACCTCTTAATTTCATAAAAATAAACCTTATTGCTGCTGCAACAGTCCAACTCGAACTTGGCCGGTTTTTTAAATAAATATACATATTCAATATTCCGATATTCAAATTAAAAAAAAATGATTTCCTAAACACGTTACCTACTAGGGCTGTTTGAGAAGTTCTCGGCTTTGAGAATTTTTCCAATGAAATGATTTAAGATGATTTTTTCAATTTTAAATTCAGTCTTTAACTAGAAGATATGGCTCTAAAAATTCAAATTACAATAAATTTTAATGACTAAAAAAGTTGATTAAAAAAAGTCTTACAAAATGATCACCGAGATCGACTACGTCTCGTTGTAATGTGAATATCTCCGTTCCTGGTAACTCTAATTTAGATTTGAAAAATGTATTGTAATACTGAAAACCAAGCCAAAATTTTTCGATAGTGAAATTTATTTTACGTATTTATATTATAATTTCATAGAAAGCCTTGCAAGGCGGGTGTGTGAGCATCTGTGTTGTCCCAATGAACAACAATCCGATCATTGTGTTCGTAGGGCCCTACTGCACATTTTTTATGGTAAAGACCTAATCAATTACTATTTCCCGTTCAAAATGAACTGTTATTTTGAAATATAAGAGTAATTTAATAGAGTTTATTCCGTAATACAAAAATTTTGGCCTTAATCTGTAATACCCACTTTGTCTAGAAGATTTCTTTATAGCTCGATTTTCCACGCTCAATAAAAGATTAGGCTATTATTTGGCGTGATGTTTATAAAATTAAACTAATAAATAAATTCATATTATAAAATGAATATAATTTGAATCTCTTTAGTACAAAATATTTTCAAAAAATCAATTTAATTTCCGAGCTGCCTGATACTTCGAATTTTGTCGGAAAACGCGGCACTGGTTTTTCAAAGACATTTATTTTTATCATTACGATATTACACAACAAAAATAATGCTTTTTTTAAAAGCTTGTTTATCTTTCTTTCTTTTATCGAGTTATTTATTCCGAGATTAGAACATTTTTTTTTAATTTTAGGTGTTTTCTTTGAAAATGAACGATTTTTAGCAACTGGGGTAGACTCGTCTTTAAATACCTATATTTTCTATTTTAACTATTGAGTATTTTTTTTAATCATTTCTTATGTCTGTAAAGACATACAAAACTTGTTAAAATAACAAATACTAATTCCGTATTCACAATTCAATTTTATTAGACTTTGCAATAATAACGCAACTGTTTGAATACGCGCGCCTTCAGATTTCTGCTGACTTGGCGCAGATGGTTGTTAACATTTTTTTTTCTAATGAAGCAATTTACAAAAGGCGTGGGCTTTAATCTAGTTAATAATGGCCCTATACATGGTATAAGTTATACGCTTGTAAGGCAATGAGAAGTATATAAGGCCGAGAACTTTTCAAACAGCCCTCGTATTTGCTGCTGCGGAACCCTTCATGGGCAAGTCCAACTCGCACTTGGCCACTTTTTAAAGTTAGGGACCCCCCCTTATCAAAGCTATATATACGCCCGTGATGTATTTTAAAGGTCACAACTGCGATATTTATAGGATAGTCATATAATTTGGTCGTGTTAACGATTACAGGACTAAATTAAATGACTAAACTCTTATACGACATATTGTTCGTTTAATATATTATTACACGATATTGGAAACTTTAATTACAACTATACGATTTCTATACGACTAAATGTCATTTAGGCTTTTTGTTAAAGGACTAATTTGCTAGTTGGGACCGTATCCAATAATCTTCCCTTTACCCATCGATCGTGGCAAAACGAATATTGTTCTTTAATGACAATGTTGGCGTTGCGTTCGTTGACGCATTCAATTATTGAATGCGCCAATACGAAAGTTGAATGAAAGAAGATTGACAAAAATTGAAGATGAAAGTGCATAGTGTGGACATAATAGCTAATGGGGCCTGGGGCCTGGGGGGTCGGCAGCGTCCATATAAGGGGCCGGTACGGCAGTGTCCATAGCCGGCAGATTTCGTACTTTTGGTGGAAATAAAGTGCCCTAAACTCATAAACAATATTATCAATGTTGTTTAACATGTAATGGAGACTCACGTTCTGTAAAGCTGGAAGACCTCGGCCTGAGGAAATCGTGGTCGCGCAGCCGCGAGTGGAACTCCTCCCACGTGTCCTGCAGACCCCATGGCGACGACTGCAACATCCATATTATCTATACTAATATTATAAATGCGAAAGTATCTCTGTCTGTCTGTCTGTCTGTCTGTCTCGCTTTCACGCCAAAACTACTGAACCGATTGTAATAAAATTTTGTACACAGATAGTCTAAAGACTGAGAAAGGACATAGGCTACTTTTTAACTGGACAAAGGGGTTGTAAGGGGGTGAAAATGCGTAAATTTGTTCAACTTAAGTAAGTTCCAAAAATTCATAATAGATGGCGCTGTGCGTCTCCTACATCGCGCTATTTCTTACACAAACGTCTTTCTATAAGAGGTGGTATCATCATATAGTAGATTTTCGATTTTTTCGATTGTTAATATATACTCTTTTACGTTATTAAGTAACTCAGTAAGTAGGTACTTTATCTATGCAGTGACGTAACCTTAAACCTATAAATGATAAATAGTTTATGGCAAAAGTTGTGTAATTGGGGGGATAAATAACTTTAAAATTTGGCATAAATAAAGTTTAATTTAAAAAAATGAAATAAGTTATGTGCACACTGCACAGCTGTTTTTGGGTGTTTTGAGGGTTTTTTTTATAAAAGCTTTTGATACCAATTTTGTTGACATCGCGCGCTATAAACTGAAGTCCACGCGGACGAAGTCGCGGGCAACAGCTAGTCAATATTATAAATGCGAAAGTGTGTCTGTCTGTCTGATACCTCTTCACGGCATTCAACCTAACCACTGAACAGATTTTGCTGAAAAGTGAAAGGTATGGAGTATAGCACTTTGAGTCCCGGGAAAGGACATGGGACACTTTTTATCCTGAAAGAATGTACGGTTCCCCGCGCGATAAAAAAGTACCTATAGAAAAAAGGTTGAGTACCACTGAGCCAGAGGGACACCCGCATACCACACTCCGCTGTATCATGAGTTCATGACCATTCAGCCTTCAGAGTTCAGACTTTCAGATTAGTCGGATCGAAAGTAGTGCGAAACTGTGCTTAATTCTTACGGATCGAATTAAACTTAAATAAACATTAATCCTTCAAGCCCCGTAAGAGCACCAGTGATCGCGACAACAATAGAATAACAGTAGATTTCCAAGAATCCGCGATCGAAGGATTAAAGCATTCTCGGCCATGGCATAATATTGTGGGAAATATGCGTGTGGGCCAAAGGAAGATCTTCCGACCGAGCGAGGTGTCATGCTCGGTCAGGCCGGAGCCCGCGTAATACATTTCAGCTGTCGTATATGTCGCAGTCATCTGGTTTAATCTACGTTTCGATCGAATGACTAGCGCATTCATTGAATGACAGCATTCAATTGAATGACTAAAGGACAACTCGTCAAGACGTTGACTGTAACGTTTAACGTTTTGACTAAAAGTCATAATATAGCGAAGTCGTTAAATGGGATGCTATTTTTTTTTTTCAAGTAGCCGTTGAATGGGTAGTAATAGGTTAATCCACGCTTTCATATTATTTTATTAGTTATAACAAATAAAGTACTCTAATGTAAATGTAATCGATAAAATATCAACACAGTGCTATCAGCTGTGCGAGCTGTTTGACGCCATATTTGTTTTAATGACTAGTAGCGCCGCCGTAGGAAGAAAATGAAATACGTTCAATTACCTGAATGATTTCATGTCCGCTATCTTCAAAACGCTATGCTACAAATCGCTAACTAGTTGAACGTTCAGGGACGATCGTTCAATCGACATTCGGCCGAGTCATTCAATTGAATGGAGTCATTCAATGAATACGCTAGTCATTCAATTGAATCGCAGATTGAACCAGATGACTGCGACATATATACCGACGCGCTGATAAAACTTCGATAGCGCGATGCAGGAATGTTAGGCGAAATGTGGGTACCGCCACAATATGCTACTAACAGGTACTTTATCCTACCCATAACAGAAAGTCATCACCAAAACAGAAAAACGCAGTCGTAGCAAAACTATAGTAATTACTAATTAAGTACTTAGGTAATAGGTACCTACTGATTATTAATAAACGTAATATTATACTAAGTAACTAAGTATAACTTACTACTTAATAACTAATCATCCGGTGTCAAGTTTCAAGCGATGTACAATATCCGCAGAATTCAGAAATTAACCTGGCACCTTTTTCCAAAATTTGAGCATGTGTGTCAATACGAGTACATTGCTCAAAATAAGCATATGCTTATTTCGGAGTTCCAACAGCATACTTGTTTTAAGGATGCTAATAAGCATGAGTGGTTTTGAACATGTGTACTGTAGCTTATAGTTTTTGCAAACATTGGTACTATTGGTAGGTACCTAGGTACAATAAAATTTTGTACAAAATCTTACCGACTCGGACGAAGATGCACTTCCATAATCGCTGTATTTATTCAAACCCATAATTAATATTAAAGTAAAAGTTAAAACTGAATGCATAAAACAATAATTGATTTTAAGATTTTATTAGTAGACGTGCACACAAGTTGAATAAAAAAGACCGATTGACTTGCGATTGACTAAAAAAATATAAAACTGTATTCTGTAAACACATTCTCGAATCTCCGAATCGATCCATTCATGCGCCGACGCACGAAAAACAAATACAAATCGCTGATTGGTCCATTTGAAACAAAAACATAATGGCGATATTTAATAAGGCCGACCACAGAGTTATTTTACTAAAACACGTTTATTACTAAAATAATAATAATTTGAAATTCTTATACAAAAGGAAGGAAATAAAAATATTAAATATTTCAATATTACTTTAATATTAATCGACATGTTTTGTAAATTAATTCGAAATTCCTCTGTTCTTATTACGGGAGCCCTAGAACAATTTTTTTTTATTACTATCAAGCTAATTTTTTGTAAGTAGCTTCATTTTGATAAGACGAACAACATTTTTATCTGCGAAAAATCTTGAATGTGGTAACTGGGCATTTTCAAAAAAACGTGTACCATTGCAAAAATATGTCTATATTTTTTAAGGTCATTTATTTACCTATATTTGAATGTCATATACAAGGAAAAATATTGAGCTAATGAAATAAGTTAAAAAGAACGCCGAAAACGTTATATTATTCTGATATTATTGAAACAAAATCGAATTTTCGCCGAAACAGATTCCGTTGTGTGACTAAATGTAAAATATAATTTAATACAAAAAATACAGCAATAAATGGATTCCTTCATTCATTTAATCTAGTGAAATGCATATTTAATTGTTTATTCAAAGAAAATAAAGATAATTTCAAGGATCAACAAGAGTAGCAATTATTTTTAATCCGTAGTGTGACTTTGTGACCTACCCTATATTTAAAGAAGTTTTTGTAACGTAAAAACCTTTTATTTAAACATTTTTATTGTTGCACTACTTATAAAAGTAGAAAATTCTTTGATTTCACAGATTCAACTTTATTAATTAGAGGGACGAACATCTCATAATCATAAAGATGTGTTCACATGTCTACGAATTCCTAAGTTATTATAAATCTGCAAATATCAATGACACGAAATGATTTTCAACTTTACTGATGGAAAACTAGTGGAAATAAAATCCAAATTATTTAAGAAATAAAACTTTTAGGTACATTTTAAATACTATATTCGTGATTATTATGTTAAGGCGACGCCTTGATAATTTGGCTGTAGCGATAACGATTTTTCTAAGTTATTACAGTTCATTGTCAGTATTCATCATGTCTTTGTCTTTGAATTACCCATAACATAACACGATTGGTCAACTTTTATAACACAGAATAATCAATCATAAAGACCTCTGTAAAAAAGGGATTCCTATTTTTTCAACAGAGGAGAGTGATTTAAGCTTCCAAAATTTGTACAAAAATTGGTTCAAGCATACACTTTAATTTGCCCATAGCTTATATGAAATGTACTTATGGTTTTTAAATTACGCGACAAAAACCATTTTGTCGCTTACGCCCTTTCCATTTTTTGCTGTTCCATTGCTTGTTTTCTATGAGAGGCCGGCCCAGCCTAAAGTAAAACTAGCAATCAACAAAACTAAAAAACAAGAAAATTAGCAATCTAAAACATATCCTACACGGTTTTTTACTTTAACGCGGCGTCACCTTAATACATAAGTAATAAAAAAAATATTTGTGCGTCAATCGTACCAGTTTAAAAATCTCCAATTTTCTTAATAAAATCTGTGAATAAAAAAATAATTTATTTTAAATGTGAACTAAGCCTTATGCTTTCCGCCTGTTGTGACTTGTCCGTTCCATTATAGGTGACCATACGAAAAGTCACAAATCGGAAGTCACATAATCCTACTTTCTTTTACTTTTAAAATGTTTGTAAATAACCGATAATAGTTATCACAATTTAATTTTATATACTAAATACTAAGCTAATTTTGCAACGTGTTAACAGTAATAACAGTTGGAGAAAGTATATTAATGCTTACAAAATATGGTCACTTATCTGAACAAAGAAACCGTTCCTGAAGAACCGTCCAATCTGCATCCGCGTCGTGTAGCAGATTTTTAACTACTAAATTCAAATTGGAGTTTTTCGATGTACCATCGAGGAAATTGATTCCTATGCAGTTGATATACCAACGTTATTTGGTCGAATATGTCAATTCAATGTTAATTGTGATCTGTCGGCTGGGTTTGACGTAACGCAACCAAACTACGTAGGTCCCCGATCTGCATAGGAATCAACTTCTCTGATAGTACAATGAAATATAGTGCTATCCTTTAGTGCCGAAATATTTTTGTAGTATGTTTATAAAACTAAAAAAAAAATGGTCACTAAACTGAACATTCCGGTCTGGTCGTTTTTTCATGATTATAATTTTAATTAATTTCTAGTTAAATTATGTTAGATTTTTCAATAACAACACATTCAATTGATACATTAACTATTTAGGAATCTAAAATATGTTTTTAAGCAACTTACTTTAAGATAAAAAATAGTTATTAAAGATTGTTTTACAACTTCTGGGAAGGGGACAGGTGAATTTTATAGTTTTCGGTACATAAAAACCCTTATAAATCTCATACTAAATAAAATTTTATACAAACGTGAATTTATTTTAATAAAAGAAAACTTGTTTTTGCTCCTACATTAAAATTACAAAATGTTTGTATGTAATTTTTTACAAATAATCTGTAGCGAAGTCAAGGGACAAGGTAAAAACCAGGGGTACAATTTTTTTTGAAAATGCCCAACTGTTGGGTAACTGGTAGCTAACAGAAATAGAAAGGATTTCATACTTTGATTTGATGGTCCTAAAATATGGATTGTTCTATTTGTATGACAAATGACAATGTTACTCTTAAATTAAATAACTATTAACCTACCAATATACAAAAAATCAGCTTGTTAGGGTTCCGTTTTAGGGTTCAGTAGTCGACCAAGTTTTGTTGATTACAGAACCCTATAACGGAACCCTAACGAGCTGATTTTTTGTATATTTGATAGGTTTTAAAAAAAAATCTAGGGCTCCCGACTCCCGTACTAGGTATATTATTTTATTAAACTTTAAAGAAACGCAATGTGTAAGTTGTTACTAATATATGTATTCTGTGGTGCAGACTGCAGACTTATTTTTTGTTGTATAATAACTGTGGTTACCAAAATACCTACACAGCGTGTGAAAATGCAATCGAATTGCAGATTAAACCAGATTACTACGACATAATACCTATTATATAAATTATTATAATATCTTGCGGCTTGCTTGCCTGAAAAATTAAAAAATCAGACAGAAATACAAAATATAGTCAGTCAAGAGTCAAGACTTCGCTTCGTAAGGCTTCGTTTTTACCCGTAGGGTAGTATTTATTTACTTATTTAGTAAGGGGGCGTCCACAAATTACGTGAGGTGTTTAGGGGGGGAGGGAGTCGAGTCAAATCTCATCTAATCTCCGTTGGGTAGGGGGGGGGTCTCGGCAAATCTCACGTAATTTTTTTCTCAACAAAATAATACTATTTTGGTCCATTTCATCCAGATTGTACGTATGCTTAAGATTATCGTAAGCGTAATCATTATACGATTAAGATCATTCACAAATTCGTTCGAAAGAAAATCTACTGACTGTCAAACCAAACGTTTACGAAAGCAACTCACATTTAAAAAAAATCTCACGCGAGATTTGGCGGGGCGAGATTTGAATAAAATCTCACGAAATCTCACCTGGGGGGGAGGGGGGTAAAAAAATAAAAAAATAAAAACACCTCACTTAATTTGTGGACGAAAGTCGAAGCCCAACATCAACGTTGTCAATATAAAATTTATTTTTATTTATTACTTGTGTTAATTTATTATGTATTTTTTTTATATAAAATTAAATTTTTAGATTCTATTTTCTTATTTGTAGATACTTAGGTACCGTACCTACCGTTTTGTATCAGTATTCAGTACCTACTTGTTGTAAAAAAGAAAAAGAACTAAGTACTCTCGAAATGTGGAAATGGAGCAGACAAGTGTTAGAGTGGAGACCACGCATGGGCAAACGTAGTGTAGGACGTCCCGCAGCACGGTGGACCGACCATTTAAAGAAAGTGGCTGGCAGCGGATGGATGAGGGCTGCCCAAGATCGGGATGGTTGGCGCTCATTGGGGGAGGCCTACGTTCAGCAGTGGACGGCAATAGGCTGATCATGATGATGATGATGATGACTCTCGAAATAATTTGAACTTTATGCATGCCCTTAAAATGGTTCTATATATTTTTTTTGTAATAAAATAATTATTGTAAGTTTATTGTCGGCACTAGAGATGGCGCAAATTTTGAAATGAAAGGGTTCGATTTGGGTTCATTAATCATTATTATTTGAATACCCACGCTACGTCCATAGCCTACGTCCCTTCTTATAGTTAAGTACCTAATAATTATTGTGCTACAAATTATGTAATAACTTTCATTATTAATTATTATTCACAAGTTTTTGACAAAAAACCACAGTTGGGTGAGGCCGTGGATTTTGCCACTTTGTAACGTATAGATGCGTATAGTAACGCAGAATATTCTACGTTATAGTTACACTAAAGTAACGCGAAAGTAACGGTGTTGCTTTGTTAAGCTTATGTCATACTAACGCGATAAAAAACTAGTGGGTACAGTGATAAAAAAAATATATTTTTTAAATTGTAACAAATTGTGTGTTTTTTGATTATTGTCGATCAGAATAATCAAGGAGACAATTAAGTAAATATTAAAAAAGTTATGGAAATTTTTAAATTTATTGAAATAAGAAGTGTTTTTTATTGTTCATATTAAGAAATTAACGCATGTAAATACTAATCAATTATTTACAGAACATTTCTTTATGAGATTTCCAAAAAAAAAAAAAGGCATGGCCAATTTTTTGGATCAAAAATACTATGTGTATAGCAAACAGCGAAATTGACAATATGCATTAGTCTTTACAATGCTTCTACGTTACGTAACATAGAATATTTGTTACCAGTAACATAGAAGTAACGTTTAAGTAACGTAGAAGCTCGATTTTCAAGGCTATTGCAGGTTATAATTTCTAAATTAAGCCAAATTTGGAATAAATCTATAAACTATCATTTACATTCTATATTATCCATGTCGACACATAGTTCTACGTAAACAATAGTTAAAAAGTCGATATTTACCTTTAATTTAGAAACACGCGTCATAAACTTGTCACAAATTTTAACAAACAAGATGGTGACTTTTCACTTTTTTTCTTGGCCCAATAACTCGGTGTTTTCATAATAATTCCGGGTTTCTACATAAAATTACATTTATATGCTTGTGTCTCGAAATACTGGTAACGAAGAAAACAGTAACGTAGAAGTGAAAAAAATTAGACAAATGTTTAAATGTTTATAAATCCAGTGATTTTTTATTATACAGTGATTAATGCATGTTTTCAATAGTTTAAAACCACTTTATTGTGTCTCAACTATCAGACAATTTAGATTCAATTAAATTTGCTCAGTAGACTCATAAAATAAAAAAGTTAAATAGCGACAAGTAAGTAACCTACCATCAAAGACATCGCTTTTTTATCTAAAATTAGGGATGTGAAATATTCAGATTGGCGTTTTAACATGATAATTTACCAAAATCCGCTTAAAACTATCCTAAAAGAGATAAAATATAACTGTAAGAAGTTATATATGAGATCAGTGTTACAGTTTAACTGGTATTTTCTGTTTTATTTTATGATGAACATATGAGACACTTTTCTTTTAAAAAAAGTGGCAAAATCCACGTCCTCACCCAGTTGTCCGTCCATTTAAATCATAGGTAGGTACTAGGTACCTATTATTAATTGTAACCAAGTATGGACCAATATTCTTTCAAGACTTTCTAACTCAGCTATCCCCAACCCACGGAGGCGGGCCGCATACTTTATTTGTGGTCCGCATGATGTTAAAAAACGATATATTTTAAACCATTTTGAAATTCACGCCCACCGGCAAAATAATGTAAAGTCATCGTGAAAGTCGTGAATTTCTTTTCAATTTTAAATCGTTAATTTTCAAGAACGTTATTTTTTAAAACCTAAAAAATAACGTTTTTGTTGCGGCCCGTGACACCAAGAGTCAAGACCAAAACATGTTTGTGGCCCGCATGGAAAAAAGGTTGGGGACCACTGTTTTAAGTTTTAACTTCTACGCAACGTTAGGTACTTGGAAACTTGAGTCTTGAGTTGTGTGAAGAGTCAAATTAAAGTCGGCGGCATATCAAAGCTAGGTCACATTACATATTAGGGAATACTGTGGCTAGGTTGTTGTTAAACTAATATCATCTAATATGTATTCTGTGACTATAGTTTATATTAACCGACAACCGTATAGGATTGTAGGTAGGTACTTACAATCCATTCGAGAACCGAGCGGCTATTGAGAGCCTGCTACAATATATTATATTAAGGCCGTCCCCCGAGCAAACGATCTTGGCCATACATTTGCCGCGTTGCCGAGAGCGCGCCAAAACCATATTTTTTTTACTTATCTTAGTTCAAAATTGTCCTAAAAAAATTTAAAACGGGGAATATGTAGTTTATGATATTGTCGATCTATTGGCGTGTGTTTCAAATAAAAGTAATTTGTAAATCCTAAGGACATGCTGAATGTATGCTTGAATTTTAATAAATTGATTTTACTTTGGAAGCTGATATCATGAGTATAATATAAACAAAAATAGAAAATTTAAAACGGGGAAAGGAATGTTGATATACTGAAGATTGTTGCTGTATTTTTATTATAACTTTGTAGCTTTCAAATTATGAGTTTATAAGGCTTGAAATACGGTAAATTACGGTATCTCCGTAAGGAACGCCCTTAATCTGTGCTATTGAGTACAATGTATCGGTTTTCAAGCAACATAAGGTCCATTGTCCACTGTCCAGCGCATTGCTATTTGCCACTCAACTTTTTGTTTTTGACTCCGAACATAGCAATCTACTGAATCTAGCATAGTGGATAATATTATGCTATGTCAATATCTGCAGCAGCTACGGCGCGGTCGGCGTCTCAGGTCTCTGTAGAGCAGTGGTACTCATACAGCATACTCAACCATTTTTTTACGGGCCATTTACACACACGTATTATACTTGGTGTCGCGGGCCACAAGGCACAACCAAAGACCAGCCATACATTACTCCATAGCACAACCAAAAGTTTTTAGAGATAAAAAATATATAATTCTTCGAATTAAGTACTTACCTATTAGCAAGTTAGCCGGTAGGCGTAAATTTCAAAATTGTTTAAACTTCACGCGGGCCACTGGTACGCTGTACGCTGGCGCTGGCTGGTGGTATGCTGGCGGCATGTGTGGTTTGCCGGCGGCATGTGTGGATACAGCAATAAAGGCCCGGCAGGCCGCAGGTGGAATATAGCTGCTGTAGAGAAGTAGCGTCGTTTCTCGCCGAGAGAAAATATGCCATTCCTAACTTCCGCGGTGGATTGAAGTCTCCCACAGCGGATGTAAATGAACGGTCCAGTACCTAGTCTGTTCTTACTTCTTGCTGCATTGTTATGCTGCATCCACACATGCCGCCGGCTTATACCGGCGGCATGGTCGGCGGCCCGGCCGCCGGCTAACCACACATGCCGCCGGCTTCGGTGCCAAGGCAGGCATCCGGCGACAAACCCGGTGGTATAAGCCGGCGGCATGTGTGGATGAGCTATTATGGGCCGTTTATGGCGCATCCGCACATGCCGCCAGCTTTCAGCCTGCCTTGCCACCGAAGCCGGCGGCATGTGTGGTTAGCCGGCGGCCGGGACGCCGACCGTGCCGCCGGTATAAGCCGGCGGCACGGTGGATACAGCGTTACATTCAGCTAGAAGTGGGAAGGGAAGTGAGCAGAGAAGTGGGCAGCGCGGCGCGAGAATGCAAATAGTCACTCGCGCTGCCACCCGTCATGCTGCTGCGGCTGCTCGATGTGCCCAAGTTCTCGTGCTGGTTTTCACCAGAGATGTGTTGCGAGGAATGTGTTTTTGAGAACCAATAGAATCGCTTTCTTGACATTAATTAGCTTGCCGTGACCTCGCTCAGCGCAGCGATTCTATTGGATCTTAAAAACACATTCCTCGCAACACATGAAAACGCAGCCTTAAACTAAAATACTTTATTATATTTCTAGCATTTCGGTATCTTACTTATAAAAGGGTACATTAACAAAAACAACATACTATTAGTAACTTTATTACAGCCTCGTTTATTCAACAGATAGAATACTGACGACGATATGCGCCACAATCTGAGATTCGCATACCACACTCAACAGACAATACAACACACCCAACTTACTGCTATAACCTAGAGAAGACCGTACAAATATTAAGGTTGTAAAATTCTTGGAATTCTACGCTGTTTCACTGAGCATTCACAATGACGATCAATTTATCTTTTTTAAATTAACAAATGATATTGCAATATAATAGGCTACTTGACCTATATTCAATTTCATTGAACTAATGCATATTTCTAGTAGAACTTGGCCTAGAAAACCATATTTCACCCTTATCATCAAATAAAAGCTTATGATTGATAAATAAAGTCGATTTGAAAATATGATTTTATGAAAATAGGATTTGTACTGACGAAAACGCTTTTGCGGTACTTCCGATTTGGATGTGACGTCATCCTCATAGTAATTTAATATCTTTTATTTATCGCTCTCGTTATATGATAAGCCTAGAAAGATTTGTAAAATATATTTTATTGAATAATTCGCTTAAAACATCAGTTTTATATATTATCTCTATTTATTGTAGACGGGAAATGAAATGGCCAAAACTTTTCTCCAAAAGTTTTCAACATTACAAATGATTTCTAATTTCTTATTTAATTCTTTTATAATTTTTGGGCACTTTTAGACTCGTACATTTAGCACATAAAAAAATGTTCAATAAAGAGAGTTTAAAATACAAAGCGTATGACGTCACACTATGGCGGACAGTGTTTTCGGCGCCATTTAAGAGGCGTATTTTTCAATCAACATTTTTATGGGTTTCTACTGTGTAAAATATTAAAATATTAGTTTCTTTTGTGAAAATGAATGATTGAAAAGCGATTAGCATGAAGAAAAAAAGTAGGTCAAGTAGCCTATTATAAGCGCATGATGACATCAGAACCTAACATCAGTGCTTATTTACACTGATACAGTCGGTGCTTGATACTGGAATTGAAACATACACTAGATGCTGGCTATGTATCCTTCGATCTCGGATTCTAGGAAATCTATTGTTTACGCGGTCGAATTCGACCGCATGGGAGTTGACAGGTTAACTTTAGAACTGAAGTAGATCAATAATCAGTGCTGGCATCCAGTGACTCGTACATGCATCAATATAAACGCACTTTCATTGTGAACGCTCAGCGAGTGATCTAGTCTAGTTTATTGTCCGTTGGCATCGTTGAAGTACTCCTTGGCTGCCTTGGTGTCTGGCTTGATGGTCTTGCTGCCCGGCTTCCAGTTGGCCGGGCACACTTCACCGTGCTTGTCCGTGAACTGGAACGCCTGTACCAGCCGGAGGGTCTCCTCCACTGAACTGAAATGTAAATACAAATTTATATCAAAAAATTAAAATATTTATTTCTGTATAGGTTAACAAAATTAATACTTTTAGAAGGTCTACATGAGGCCTACCACTATATAAGTGAAAGTTGATTTTTCAAATGATTAACGTTTACCCAGGCAATTGCCATTTTCTTAATCTCCAAAAATCATTTTAAAGAAGTAATTAAAATGCGTTACGAATTAAGTACGATATTCGTCACTTTTCATTAAATGTATATTTCTGGCATTATCTGGTAATTTCCTTTACAAAAAGGTGAGAAATTTTGGCAGAAAAGTTTCACCGTACACTTGACTGTACTTTAGTGCA
Source organism: Polyommatus iphigenia (assembly GCA_963422495.1). Lineage (NCBI taxonomy): Eukaryota > Metazoa > Arthropoda > Insecta > Lepidoptera > Lycaenidae > Polyommatus > Polyommatus iphigenia. The sequence goes on along the minus strand of OY730181.1, from coordinate 27,149,859 downwards.
ATTCCACAAAACTGATCAGTTATTGTATTGTTAGAATTATTAAGGTACGAGTTTTTCTATCGCGTGGACACCGAATGTGTCTATGCGTCTATGCGTCGTTTAAAAATTGTCATCTTTATTCTTATGTAACAAAAACCTTCTAGCTAGTAAATAGTTGAGTAGGTATAATACAAAGACTTGAAGGGCCCGCGATAGAAATCTAGCATACATAGACATTAGACGGTTTGTTGTGTGTCTCACCTCCCTGCTATACTATAAGGTAGCATAAGTATAAAGTTAGTAAATAAAGATCATTCGAGTAAACACATCTTTAATTACACTCCCGAAGCCTGCACATTGCAGGTTGATGTTTGAAATAGCTCACCGTCCCACAGGCAGGTCGTTGACGGTGATCTGCCGCAGGTTCTGTTTGTCGTCGATGATGAAGAGTCCTCGGAAGGGGATGCCGGTGTCCTCGTTAAGGATGCCGTACTCGCGGGCGATCCTGTGCGACTTGTCGCTGATGATGGGGATGTTCATGGGGCCGAGACCACCTGGAGATAGAGAATTAGTAAGATGATTAGACGTTTCCTGCAACTTACGCCTTTAGTACACCGACGCGACGCTGCGAAACGCGAAATATCTGCGAAACAGGAATAGAGCGAGATGCCAAAAATTATAATAGAAACATATATAACGTATTGCCGTGTGACGAGTTAGAAAGCAAAACAGTTCGCCAATCGCCGCTGCTTCGCGTTTCGCAGCGTCAGTGTACTAGTCGAGGCGTTAGTGTTGCGAAAGTAATCTCAACAAAATCCTAAAGCAATAGGGATTTTGTACGCATAAGATTACTTTCGCTTATCAAACTTAAAATAACATGTTTTCATTGGGGGAATCTTCATGTTATTTCCAAGTTTGATTAGAACAATGCAGGCTGATCACCTGATTGTCTGACAAGATGAGATGATCCATGCGTCGGATGGGCATGTAAGGTCCTGCGCCTGATCTCTCGCCTGTCGTTTCGGTCGTCCATCCCACTGGGTTATGTGAATAAAGGAACAGCCCCCCTGGCCCCTACCATGACCTCTTATAGCAGTATTATTTTAACATTACTTTTGGATTTCGTATTTAAAGCAAACATGATCTCTATTGATGCAAACAAAACTATGTTTTTTGTTTGTGCCAAATCTGAAAGTAATATTAATAGTCCAAGAGCTAGTGAACCTTTTGAGTAACGGTCGCTCTGTAAGGCTAGAAATTTGTATACTTACGATTTATGTCATGCTAAGAGCAATGGCCATGACCTGGCAGGCATCAGCCCTGCACATCATCAGCTCCTTTAGTTTTTAAACTGTAAAAAAAATGAGTTTCAAAACTTGATTCTGTAAGTTTAAAAATTTAATAGTATAAAGTTTATTTAGTAAACACCTTAAATATAAAATGCCAGGCGATTACAATGAGCAGAAGTATATGACAGGTCAATTAAAAAAGCACAGTCTATGAGGTAAAATAAACTTTGTCCTGTATACTTGAAATTTTTATATGATTTTAAGTAAATGTTTTAGAATGAATATGTTCAATGCCAGGCGGTTTTGAACAGCATAAGACCTTGACAGGCGAGGCGACAGCTGCGCGTCTGTCTGTCTGTCTGTCTGTCTCCAGGCTGTAACTCAAGAACGGTAATAGCTAGAGAGTTGAAATTTTCACAGATTGTGTATATCTGTTGCCGCTATAACAACAAATACTAAAATTAAATTAAAGTTAATATTTAAGGGGGACTCCCATACAACAAACGTGATTTTTTTGGCTTTTTTGCTCGTAATCCACAATGGCAACAGGTGGGCACTTGAAATATTCAGAATATCCTTGATTATATTCGTTATTTATTATTAAGTAAATAAATTAAAATAAAATAAATAATTAAGGGGGGCTCTGATACAAAAAATAATATTTTTTCGCTCAATAACGGTACAGAACCCTTCGTTTGTGAGTCCGACTCGCACTTGGCCAATTTCTTTAGGGTTTTGTACCCAAAGGGTAAAAACGGGACCCTATTCCTGAGACTTCGATGTCTGTCCGTCTGTCTCCAGGCTGTAACTCAAGAATGGTAATAGCTAGAGACTTGCAATTTTCACAGACTATGTATTTCTATTGCCGCTATAACAACAAATACCAAAAATAAAATAAATTTTATATTTAAATATAAAATTTATTTCCATACAATAAACGTGATTTTTTTTTCATTTTTTGCTCGGTATCAATGATGACAACAGATAGCCACCTGAAATGTTCATAACATACTCAGTTTTATTTATACTGTAATAGTTAGTAATAAAATTTAAATAAAATTGATAGTTAAGGGGGAGCCCCCTTAAAATGTAAAAAAATCACGTTTGTTGTATGGAAGCCCCTTTTCAATATTAAATTTATTTTATTTTTGTTATTTGTTGTTATAGCGGCAATAGAAATACATAATCTGTGAAAATTGCAAGTCTCTAGCTATTATCATTCTTGAGTTACAGTCTGGAGACAGACGGACAGACATCGAAGTCTCAGGAACAGGGTCCCGTTTTAACCTTTGGGTACGAAACCCTAAAAAAATTGGCCAAGTGCGAGTCGGACTCACGCACGAAGTGTTCTGTACCGTTATAGAGCGAAAAAATAGTGTTTTTTGTATCAGAGCCCCCCTTAATTATTTATTTTATTTTAATTTATTTACTTAATATTAAATAACGAATATAGTCAAGGATATTCTGAACATTTCAAGTGCCCACCTGTTGCCATTGTGGATTACAAGCAAAAAAAGCCAAAAAAATCACGTTTGTTGTATGGGAGCCCACCTTAAATATTAACTTTAATTTAATTTTAGTATTTGTTGTTATAGCGGCAACAGATATACACAATCTGTGAAAATTTCAACTCTCTAGCTATTACCGTTCTTGAGTTACAGCCTGGAGACAGACAGACAGACGCGCAGCTGTCGCCTCGCCTGTCAAGGTCTTATGCTGTTCAAAACCGCCTGGCATTGAACATATTCATTCTAAAACGTTTACTTAAAATCATATAAAAATTTCAAGTATACAGGACAAAGTTTATAATTTATTTTACCTCATAGACTGTGCTTTTTTTAATTGACCTGTCATTTACTTCTGCTCATTGTAATCGCCTGGCATTTTATATTTAAGGTGTACACTAAATAAACTTTATCCTATTAAATTTTTAAACTTACAGAAACAAGTTTTGAAACTCACTTTTTTAACAGTTTAAAAACTAAAGGAGCTGATGACGTGCAGGGCTGATGCCTGCCAGGTCATGGCCATTGCTCTTAGCATTACATAAATCGTAAGTATACAAATTTCTAGCCTTACAGAGCGACCGTTACTCAAAAGGTTCACTAGCTCTCCAGCTATAAAGTAATACTGCTATAAGAGCTCATGGTAGGGGGACAGATAAGAACAGACAGCTGGTGCTCTTGTGTACTGCGCACATACTTGGGCACTTTAATTACTTCTGCGTAACTGGATTTATGTCATATGTGTGAAGAGTGAAGACCCAAAATGGTCATATCGTGATATCCCTTACCCTGCTTTCTCGGCGTGTTGATCCAGGCGAGATGGGTGAAGTGCGAGTCGGTGGAGGCGGCGATCACCTCGCACCCGATCTTGCGGAAGTCGTCGGCGCGCTCAGAAAAGGCGATGATCTCGGTCGGGCACACGAACGTACTGGAATTGAGAAGGTTTGAGATTTAATGGTGTGTTTCCCGCCATAAATATAATTCCTTTGCTGGGGATATACATGGGCGCCGGCAGGGGGTGCACTTGCACCCCTTGGGAGTCTCGGGATAAACAGGAATTATTGAAATAAAAAGCATTTTGTAACCCTATTGGCTATTACCATGCCATACAAATAATAATAGTTCGTAATGTTTCGTCGCTAAATGCATTCTGTTGACGTAAATAGTCACTGTTGTTCGTAAAAAGTAAAAAAAAGAAAGAAAAGTAAATTCTGCACCCCTTGGAAATTATTTCTGCCGGCGCCCATGGGGATATAATATTTATTTTGTTAGCCTACGCTATCCCACTGCTGGGCAAAGGGATAGGGGCTTCCACTTGTCTCGCTCCAGCGCCACCGTTGGCCAGTTTACTCATCGCACCATCTTTTCCTATGCCGGCCTAGGAAAAGATGGCGCGATGAGCTATGAGCCACGGACCACGGTTGCGTCTTCCATATAGATATGAGCGCCGCGCCGGCGCGCCGCCGCCGCCGCCGCGAAAAAGCAGCGGCGCGCCGAGCGAGAATAAAAGCTTATAAATAAGGCATATTTAAGATAATTTCAATACGAAATATGTAAATCATTCAATACTAAGTCAAGTTAAGACTGACACGTAGCTCCCAGCGTATTCCACTCTGGAATACAATTTTCGTATTTGGTATAAGATTCACTCAATCAGTATTCAGTACGAACGAACTCGTTGTTATGGTAATAGCGCCTCTACACGATGGCCCGTCGTAGTGGACCATCACGAAGGTCCAGCGTGTGGAGGACGTAGTGGTGTCGGAGGCCGATGGCGCGAGCGATGCTCGTGGAATGGCGTCGGTGTCAGTTTTTCGGCCGCACATCAAAGCCTAGCTAGCCTGGCCTAGCGATGGCGGTACGCATCTACACGTGGCCCATACTACAGTCTGCAGTGCCCGAACGCGGTCGAGGACGTCGCAGAATTTTTCGAATTTCATTCAAAATTACGAGTACGCGGTCTCAACTCTCATAATGAATGAAGTTTAAATATTTTAATATTATAACGGCGAAAGTTTGTATGGATGAATGGATATTTGTTACTCTTTTACTCAAAAACTACTGAACGGATTTTAATAAAAATTTATAATGATAAGAGCTTATACATCAGAATACACAGGCTAAAATTTTACCCGACTTTCAAGATGAAGGAGGTGTTATGACTGTTATGTTAGTTTTTAGGGTTCCGTACCCAAAGGGTAAAAACGGGATCTATGTCTGTCCGTCTGTTTTGTGTTCAATGATTACTCCGCCGTTTGTGAACCAATTTTCAAATTTTTTCTTTTGGTTTATAGTATTTTATAGGGTAATATCATCCTAATTTTGTACCATGTTCACAAAAATCGTGACCTCATGAAGGAATCCATAAGTAATCGAGGGGACTCCTCATAATTTATATGGAAACATGTGGTGACGTCGATTTCGTGGAAAGTATTCTAAGCATAATAATATGCTAACAACAAGTAAGATTTTGCACTGAGGTGTACCTATCTGGTATACCAATGTTCGGAAGGTATTGAGAGAACTTCTGACTCTTTAAAGATACAAGTTTGGGAGTTTCGGCGTTGTTTTAAGAACAAGCATATGATGCTATTATTACATTCATAATAATTATCATCATTAACCATAAATCATTATTCTAATTTTAGTCTCAAAATAATTCTTCGTAGAAGTTCAGGGAAGGTTCATATTAGGAGGGAAAGTGATACGAAGTTTACTAGGATCAGGACTAGGATAACTGGTGAAGTTATAAAAATTTTAAAAAATGTGCGTTTTGCATTGCCGCAATGGCTTATGCTTACAGGTCTATCTTGAAAGACGTTTAGATCACAACTGAATGCAGCCATCGTGTAGATGCATTGCAACTAGGGAATGTTATTATTCGACAAATTTACTATTCGAATAATTCGAATATTTTTCAAAAGTTTTCGAATAATTCGAATATTATTCGAATAATTCAAAAATTTTGAAAAATGCTGAAAACTCTAAATAAAAGTTACAATAAGCTTCGTACAACCATATACAACCTATTTTGTGTGTGTATAAACCGATATTCGACGTTATGATATCTGTTCATTACATAATACTAAGCCAGCTCACCTATCTTTTTGATATTTTCGATCCACATTCACCTAGTTCACCTAGTCGGCTTCACCTGTGTCAACGTGGCTCGAAATTATAAAAAAGGGCCACTAGAAAACAAACATCACAACAAAGAAAAAAAATTGCAACGAAGCCCTGGGGGAGGGTGAAACAATCTTAGAGCTGGTGACTTTAGTAACTTGAAGTTTGATAACGCCAATAACATGATATTAAGGAGCCATCGACATTTTTAGATACCTACCGTACTAACTGTTTCTATTATCAGTCGAGGAATGCCGCGGTAAAGCTATTGAATAGCAATTTTTTATCAACTTGTCGAATCATAGATCACATATCGCGAGGTTCAAGCCAGAAAAGGGCGTATAAAAAATGATCTTTTGTATTTTAACTACATATTATTTTAAAACTCTCAATATTGCCCTTACATCTATTACCTTCTTAAAAAAACGAGTTTGTTTTATATACACCCTTCTGGCGTAATACCTCGATCGTGGGAATCGCAGACACAATAGATTTTCAATTGTTATGCGACAGCCGGATGCCGCTTGGATATTGATGGATAGAAGCCCGCGATATATAGCTATCACGGTAGACAAAAAATTTGAGAAAGCTTAAAAGAAGTCTATGGTTACAGATCGTGCGCGACCATTATTGACGATACTGAAATCCATAACTGAAAGGAGTTTATATCTTCATTTGCATGTCTTTAGGCAAAATAACGTCTTAAACATGGTCAACGGCAACGATGAATGGTCGTATACTCATTTGTTAGACTAAAAATAGATTCAATTATATCATTAAAGATGTAGAATATTCATAAATAATATTATTTTTCTTAAATAAACTTAATTTGGTTCTTATTCCACGTTAATTTTATGTATAATAGCATTTTAGACAAAACTAAAAAATATTTTTACTATTAGAACTATTCGAAAAATAATTTGCCGAATATTCGAATAATAAAATCGTCGAATATTCGAATAAAACGAGTATTCGAATATTCGAATAACATACCCTAATTGCAACCATTGTATAGCTATCGCTTGCGCCATATTTTGATGGGCCAGCGATGGTCCATTGTGTAGAGGAGCAATATACGCTTGCATCAAAATGGCGTCTTTGTCGTCGTCATTAGAAAATTGGGTTTTTGTATAGGAGCCACACTTAATTGTTTAATTTAGATATCGAAGTCCAAGTAATAGGGTCCCGTATTTACCCTTTGGGTACGGAACCCTAAAAACATATGAAAGTCGCATTTGAGGCACGCCGCCGACGGCGCCGCCGCCGCCGACCACAAAAAGTCGGCGCGCCGCCGCCGGCCGTTTACCCATCGGCGCTCATATCTACTTCCATCTTCAGGTCATACCCCATCGATATCTTCGGGGATTTCGGCACTTAGTAATATTATAAAAGCGAAAAAATCTGTATGTTACCTCTTCACGTTTAAACGGTTGGACTGATTTCTAAATCAGTTTAAACGTGAAGAGGTATTATACAGATAACATAATAAAATTTTGCACGGAGATACCTTGAGAGACGAGGAAGGACATAGGAAAATTTTTGTTAAGGAAAAATGTATGGTCCCCGTGCGAATACACGAATTTCGGCGAATCATAATATACTTCTTAATAAAACAGTGCGTTTATAAGGCCACAAATAAAAACTGCAGTTTAATAACTACCGTATGTTATCTGTATTTCCATATGAATATTTACGAGGGCTGCTATTTATGTATCCGGAATTAAAAAAAGAAACAAACATATATCATTTAATATGGTTTATTGCTTTTCAAAATATTCGCCGCGATGATCGACACACTTTTGCATACGCTGGAACCAATTTTCATAGCACTTTTTCCATTCTGATTGAGGTATCTCCAAAACGTGCATTTTGAACGCATCAACAGCCTCTTCGCGGCTCGAAAAACGTCGACCACGTAATTTGTTCTTCGCGTATGGAAATAAAAAGAAATCGTTAGGTGCCAAATCAGGGCTGTACGGCGGATGACCAGTCAATTCGATCTTTTGACCCTCCAAAAACTGAGTTGTTTCAGCTGAGGTGTGATAGCTAGCATTGTCGTGATGTAATATGATTCTGCGTTGTCGGTTGTCCTTTCTTATTTCTTCAAAGACTTCTGGTAAACAAATGGTCGTATACCATTCAGAATTAACCGTTTTACGATTCTCTAATGGCACTGTAGCCACATGTCCATTAATTCCAAAAAAACAGGCGACCATTTGCTTCAAAGTACTTTTTGCACGAGTAACTTTTGTTGGTTTCGGCTCATCTTGGAACACCCACACCGTTGACTGTTGTTTAGTTTCGGGGTCATATGCATAGATCCAAGATTCATCACCTGTGTAGATATTATAAACGGCTTTTGACGTACCACGGTTGTATTTTTTTATCATTTTTTTGCACCAATCGACACGAGCCCGTTTTTGATCGATTGTCAAGTTGTGCGGAATCCAACGCGAACATATTTTTTTTACAGCCAAATGTTCGTGTAATATCTTATGTATGCTCGTCATACTTATGCCTAAGGACGCCTCTATCTCGCGATATGTAACATGACGATCACGCATTATTAGTTCCCGCACAGCATCTATATTTTGTGGGACAACAGCTGTTTTTGGGCGACCTTCTTTATTTTCATCCGTGAGCATAGACCGCCCACGATTAAACTCACTGTACCAGTGATAAACAGTGGTTTTTGATGGTGCTTTTTCTCCAAAAGTTGCGGTGAGTTGAATAAAGCACTGTTGTTGATTTAGCCCACGCCGAAAATCGTAGTAAATCATTGCACGAAAATGTTCACGCGTTAAATCCATGGCAAATGAAGACACGCAATTTTAAAAATGACGCCACAATGGAAAAATAATTGACAGTCACATGAAACAAAATGTATTCTTTAACCAAAGAGTTCTATTTTCAAATGTTGTAATTACTTTTTAAATATTGTTCTTGTAAGTGGCCAGTTCCCGGTTCCGGATACATAAATAGCAGCCCTCGTAACGTTAACTGTAATGAAGACGTTAGGTAGGTCATAGGTGTGACCTTGATATCACGGTTCGCGCATTTACTCGTGAGAACAAAGCCATACGCGGTAAAACTTGATATTTTTTCCTACGATTTGCATTATCATCATCAGCCTATCTATCCTGAACATAGGCCACCGCCCACCCCCAACAAGCGCCAATCATTCCATCCATTCTTGGCAGGCTGCGGATGGATGGGATACCTTCAAAACTGTCATCCATCAAGATGCAGAGCATCCTACGTCTGCCTAATCGTAGTAATGTCTCCACTCTTACACTAAGTGCCTGTTTCGCCACTTCCTGATAAGTGTCGGATATGCTATCTATCACTGAACTTGACAGACAGATGACGACCTCTGTGGCTCAGTGGTAAGCGCATTGGACGCTCAAGTCGGGGGTCGCGGGTTCGAATCCCGCCGACGGAACAAAAAGTTTTCAATATTCCCGGGTCTGGATGTGTATTAAATAAGTATGTGTACGATATAATAAAAATCTTAAATATACGTATAGTATAAAAGTATTAAATATATTTCCGTTGTCTGGTACCTGTAATGTCGGCACTACATATAGGCGAACGCGTTGGCCTACGCGTTGGCCAACGCGTCGGCCCAATGTGTAGAACGGGCGACTCGCGCGTTGGCGGTAGGTATTTAGACGTTGGCCGACGCGTTTTGTCGGCACTACATATAGGCGAACGCGTTGGCCGACGCGTTGGCCAACGCGTAGGCCAACGCGTTCGCCTATATGTAGTGCCGACATAACACAAGTTCTTTAGGTACTTAGCACGGGGCCAGACTGACGTGGTGTCAAGCGTCCATAGATATTATAAAAAAAAGAGTATTGAGAATCTGTCAAAAATCTGTCTCAGGAAGTGGTGAAACAGGCCCTAATTGTCTGTTCCATCGTCTAATTACTTTATCCACGATTTAATGTGGGTATAGCGATAATAATCAGTGTACTATTTCAGACCTTATTTCTATCGTGCTAAGGTTCATTAATAAAACCGATCCTAATGCTACATTTTGGATTACCCATAAAATACTTTAAATATTGGACTCTCGTTAAATGCTTAATTGCCTCCGGCCCAACCGGTCCGTAGGGTTCAAGGATGTGGAACGTTCGAGAGTATCGAGTATCGATTCGTCGTTCGTTATCTAATCTATGCCTATCGGTGCGTAAGGTATTGGTTGTAAAGGCTAAATTATTTCCTGAATATTTGGAAACACTATAATACTCATTATCGCTCAAGGATTGTTTGTCTAACATGGATAAACGGATAATCAGTAACAAATCCAATAAATCATATAATACCGATTGTATGTTTTTTTTTAAGTTCAGGTATTAGGTTTAAAGATTGATTTAAAGATTCTATCTCGGCGCTCGCTCGCAACGCATACGACCATGAACTATGAATCGTATACAAAGTATCTCCTCCACATACCCATCAAAATAAGTTCAACCGTTCAAGCATGAGGCAACCAATAGACAGACATCATCGTATTTACCTACTATTGGAAGACGCCCGCAACTTCTTTGCGCCCAAATTAGTTATCGCGCTGGAATAGTACATTTTGTGGGATAAAAAGTACTTACCCTATGTCCTTTCCCGGGACTCAAAGTATCTCCATACCAAATTTCATCAAAATCGGTTCAGCGTTTTGGGCGCGAAGAGGTAACAGACAGACACACTTTTGCATTTATAGTATTAGTAAGCATGGATGAATATCCCCCAATGGCAACGGAAAATGGCAGCTCTTCTTATGTTGCGGGTGTCCATGGTCGACGGTACTTGCTTTCCATCAGTTGACCCGTTTGCTCGTTTGCCCCCTTATTTTATATAAAAAAAGAGAACACATAATAATTATACTCACAAGTCAAGAGGGTAGAAGAACAGCACGACGTATTTGCCCTTGTAGTCAGCTAAGGACACATCCTTGAATTCGCCGTTCACAACAGCGGTGGTCTTGAACTGAGGAGCGGGTTTGGTGAGCTGCAGAGGCATCTTGGTAAAGCTGGAATTTGATGAGAGAGAAATTAGTAATCGTGAAGATTGATTCTTATTTGTACTGCAATATAGTCGTAATTCCAACGTCGTGAATTGGTTTCCAACATACATTGCTATTAGAGTCCGGGACACTAAAAAAATTTAAAAGGCAGTCTTCAGATTTTACTCATTAAGTTTTCTGCTTTAGTTTTAGCGCTTTACTCTTTCGATTTTACTCTAGTCTCAAACTCAAACTTTTTAAAATGTTTTCTGGTCGCCTTTGCTACTGCCTCCCACCAGTCGATATAATATTTTTATAGAATGATGACGAGTCTTAGGACTTTTAGGGCATTTGAGCTCTAGCCACTTACTAGCCCCAAAGGATTCGTTATAGCCAAGTGTCAATTGTCTACAGTTTGCACACGATCACATTAAATGACATTATGTTCACATGGTGTACATTCCATATCAGTTATATACTCATGTTTATGTATAAGCAGTAGGACGTCACAACTTTTTATACATAAAACAATGTTACTATCTGCGTAATGTGGTTAGAATTATAAACATTAATATGCTCGAATATTCTAGTATAAATTATGTATGAGTTTTATTTTTCTTGAACAGTAATAATTTAAATATAATTAAGACTAATGAGGAGAATAATCACAAAGTAACTAATTCATCTACTGCAAGTTCAACTCTACCGCAATAATTGACGTACAAATCGTACTAAGTCAGGGGTTCCCAAACTGTGCGCCGCGGCGCCCTGGTGCGCCGTGGAAAGGCAAGAGGGGCGCCGCACAGTGGTCTGAAATCGCTAAATAGTGGACATTCGCAAAAATGTTAGATTTTGGTGTGGAAAAAAATACCATTCGATAGAGTTTAAGAAGAGTAACAATAAACCCTTTATAAGTTTTTTACAAAAATGTGTTTTTTAGGATGAAAAAAAAAATAATTACGAAAATGTTGTAAGTATGGGAAAGAATCTATAAATAGATTTTTTGCAAAAACTACTAAGGCATTCTGGTTCATTTTTGAAACAAGTAAAGTTCTAGTGGTATTGAAGGTTAAGAAAAAAAAATTACGCAAATTTACGTGCAGCCTCTTGCAGTAGAGGGGTTCAAAATTTTGAAATAATTTTACCAACTTTTTAGGTGTGGAAAAAATACCATTTGATAGATTTCTTAAATAGTAACAATAAATTCTTAATAAATTTTTTACTAAAATATATATTGAAGGTGAAAAAAAATATTACGAAAAATTCTGAATGGAAAAGAATCTACAAATCGATTTTTTGCAAAAACTACTAAGCCATATTGGATCATTTTTGAAACAGATGAAGTTCTAGTGGTATATAAGGTTTAGAAAAAAAAAAGAAGCAAAATTTACGTGCAGCCTTTTGCAGTAGCAGGGGTTCAAAATTTTGAAATGACGGTACTTACTTTTTAGGTGTGGAAAAAATATCATTCGACAGATTTATAAAAAAGTAACAATAAATCCACAATAAGTTTTTTGCAAACATGTATTTTTAAGGTGAAAAAAAAATAATTACGAAAATTTTGCTTGGGAAAGAATATATAAATAGATTTTTTATAAAAACTACTGGAACATACTGGATCATTTTTGAAACGAGTAAAGTTCTAGTGTTTTCTAAGGCTTAGAAAAAAAGTGCGCAAATTTACGTGCAGCCTTCTGCAGTGGGGGGTTCAAAATATTGAAATGTTTGTACTAACAATTTAACGATTTTTTTCTATTTCTCTGATGGCTGTTGCGTTAATTGTTTAGGTTTTTAATAATTTACTTATATCATTTTTGTACAGATTTACAAACCAACTTCTGGGTCTTGGGTCAACCCGGATATTTTTCAGGCTATCATGAACACATTGGTGAATAGTCAGAGATCCCTATAACCCCTAATTGAAAATTAAACAGAAAATCCAAATATTATATAATACCTACCTCTTTTGAGTTTCGTGTACCGCTACAGAATGCATTCACAGAACCGTATGGGTATAACAATGATATTCTATGTTACTAATTGGGGTATAATATTATATAAAACGAGACCTTATAAAGTATTTCAAGCAACAGGTCGACTGTGCCTGGATGAAATTCTTGGTGTTTATTTTTAGACAACTTTGGTCGAATGTAAGACAAATAATATGGATCAAAATTCTAAGCTTATTAAAAAGTTGTGCTACAAATCTTCATTAGTTTTTGCTCGACTCATATTCCTAGTATATATCTAGTATTTCTAAATTCTTTATTGCTTGCCTCTAAAGCTTCTTCACTTAAATAGCCAATTGGAATAAAGCCAAAATGCTTACAAATATCAGAACCATGTATAAGAAGTTTGTAAACACTTGCAGGCATGTAGTACCATGGATGAAGCTTTACATACAGCTCTGCTATTTCCCTAGGGGATTTCAATTAGGGGTTGTAGGGATCTGCCTATTCACCAATGTGTTCATGGTAGCCTGAAAAATATTCGGGTTGACCCTTGGGTCTTGACCCAGAAGTTGGTTTGTAAATCTGTACAAAAATGATATAAGTAAATTATTAAAAACCTAAGCAATGAACGCAACAGCCATTAAAGAAATAGCAAAAAATCTTTAAAATTTTAGTACAAACATTTCAATATTTTGAACCCCCCTTACCTGCAGAAGGCTGCACGTAAATTTGCGCACTTTTTTTTCTAAGCCTTATATAGCACTAGAACTTTACTCGTTTCAAAAATAATCCAGTATGGTCCAGTAGTTTTTATAAAAAATCTATACTAATATTATAAAGCGGAAGAGTTTGTTTGTTTGTTTGAACGCGCTAATCTCAAGAACTACTGGTCCGATTTGAAAAATTCTTTCGGTGTTAGATAGCCCATTTATCGAGGAAGGCTATAGGCTATATTTTATCACGCTAAGACTAATAGAAGCGAAGAAATAAAGGAAAATGTGGAAAAAATGGGGAAAATTATATGAAATGCTTATTTAGTAATAGTTTGAACGCGCTAATCTCAGAAACTACTGGTCCGATTTGAAAAATTCTTTAAGTGTTAGGTAGCCCATTTATCGAGAAAGGCTATAGGCTATATTTTATCACGCTAAGACTTATAAGAGCGAAGAAATAGAGGAAAAAGTGGAAAAAACGGGTGAAATGATGTGAAAGGTTTTTATTTGAACGCGCTAATCTCAGGAACTACTGGTCCGATTTGGAAAATTCTTTCAGTATTAGATACCCCATTTGTTGAGAAAGGTTATTAGCCATATTTTATTACGCTAAGACTTATAAGAGCGAAGAAATAGAGGAAAATGTGGATAAAACGGGGAAAATTATATGAAATGCTTATTTAGTAATCGTTTGAACGCGCTAATCTCAGGAACTACTGGTCCGATTTGAAAAATTCTTTCAGTGTTAGATAGCCCATTTATCGAGGAAGACTATAGGCTATATTTTATCATGCTAATATTTATAAGAGCGAAGAAATAGATGAAAATGTGGAAAAAACGGGGGAAATTATGTGAAAGGGCTTATTTGAACGCGCTAATCTCAGGAACTACTGGTCCGATATGAAAAATTCTTTCAGTATTAGATAGCCCATTTGTCGAGAAAAGCTATAGGATATATTTTATCACGCTAAGACTTATAAGAGCGAAGAAATAGAGGAAAATGTGGAAAAAAACGGGAAAATTATATGAAATGCTTATTTAGTAATAGTTTGAACGCGCTAATCTCAGGAACTACTGGTCCGATTTGAAAAATTCTTTCAGTGTTAGTCAATTCTGTACATTGAATATTTTTGTACAATAAATAATACTTGGAATGTGATCTGCTATGCTAACGCGGACGAAGTCGCGGGCAACAGCTAGTCTATTTATATAATCTTTCCCACGCAAAATTTTCGTAATTATTTTTTTTTCACCTTAAAAATACATTTTTGCAAAAAACTTATTGTCTATTTATACTTTTTTATAAATCTATCGAATGATATTTTTTTTTCCACACCAAAATCCAACTTTTTTGCGAATGTCCACTATTTAGCGATTTCGGACCACTGTGCGCTGCGAGTCAATTCTCCATTATCAATAACCACAAATATTATAATATAAAATTATAATATGAATTATACAAAGCAGGCAGATTATTAAATGATTATTTTTTATTTGCTAAACCTAAGTTCCTAACTATAATCATTAAAGGTGTTTATTTATATATATTTTTGTAATAGCTAGGTAGAGTAGGGCGCCGTGACAAAATATTGACTTGTAAGTGCGCCGCAGGCTAAAAAAGATTGGGAACCCCTGTACTAAGTAATCAAATTATTATTAAGTACTTATTAGTTTTTTTTTAAATACTGAACTACTGCTATAAATCCATAATATTTATTACATGAAGCAGTATAATAATAAACAATAATATAGTATTTTATTGATGGGTTGGTGTATTGATAAAACTAAGTGTACTGATAAGCTGCATTCATGTCAAATGTGGTTACCGGCTGAACTGATAAAGTTTAGCATGGATAAGACTTCGAGAACTTTTGAGAACTCTCGCCTAGGTCCACTGTGTAATATAGGTATTATATTTTTTTAGCTTCTTGGCAGCAAGTTAAGACAGACGTCTGCGTATTACAAACTAAGCTTAGACTACGCCTTGTACGTGCCAAAAATACGCCTTTGGGAGGCATGTGGTTTTTTGTTACTGAATTAATTTTGTATCAAATAATAGCTTTGTTACACAAAGCTCTGCAATTTATAACAATAGTTTCTCAAACTTTTTAATCCAGTATTAGCTAAATCATTACGAACCACAATTCTCTTGTAACCCATCTTACACGATGCACATCGTGTGTTAAGCTATCAGTGACTTTCCAAATATTGGTAAGTAGTTTCCCATCGTCGAATACCTCGGCCAGTGCACCGCATTTAAACATGTTCTCTAGAGTCGTTTGGAGGTCATTGACCCTGGAAACAACGGGTCACATGTATTCTATACAGAATTTACATTTTGATATAGATAACCACTTTGAATCGATTTCGAGCAAAGTATAAGCCGTAAGCGTAAAACGCGAGGAATAACAAGAAATTTAATCCAGGGTTTACTAGTCTACATAGATCTGTCTAAGTCCCATAAAATAACCTACAGGCTACCTACACTAATTATAGGTAACATACTACCTGCCAACTTAGATTTTTAATCAAAAGAAGTCAATGTCCTAGGCTCAAATTATTTATTAGCAGAATAATGTTCGTCCAGCCAATATAACGTTATTCACATGACTGAGTAAAGTCAAGGCTACCTTGGAGGGGTAATTAGTGGCGAAGGTACAGCGTCCTACCTATGTAAGCAAGACATTCACGTAAAATCATCAACATAATGATTAGTCTATACTAATATTATAAATGCGAAAGTATCTCTGTCTGTCTGTCTGTCTCGCTTTCACGCCAAAACTACTGAACCGATTGTAATGAAATTTTGTACACAGATAGTCTAAAGCCTGAGAAAGGACATAGGCTACTTTTTAACTGGAAAAGGGGGTTGTAAGGGAGTGAAAATGCGTAAATTTGTTCAAATTAAGTTAGTTCCAAAAATTCATAACAGATGGCGCTAAGAGTCGCCTACATCTCGCTATCGCTTGCTCATAAGTCTTTCTATAAGAGGTGGCACCATATTGTGTTATTTTTCGATTCTTTCGATTGTTATGTACACGTTATTAAATAACTCACTACTCAGTACTTTATTTATGCAGTGCCAGTGACGTAACCTTAAACCTACCAATGATAAATAGTTTATGGGTAAAGCTAAAGTTGTGTAATGGGGGGCTATATAAGCTTTGAATTTGGTATCAATAAAGTTTACTTAATTTTAAAAATGAAATATTATGCAACAAGAAATAACACTGCACAGCTGTTTTTGGGTATTTTGATTTAAGGGGTACCAAGGTTTTAAAAAGCTTTTAAATTTGACACCAATTTTGTTGACACCGCGCGCTATAAACTGAAGTCCACGCGGACGAAGTCGCGGGCAACAGCTAGTAAATTATATGACAAACTACCATAATATTTTATTTTATCTGTTTATGTTATTCACTGTCACTGGTCTGAATTATTCTGATAAATGTATGAAAAGTATGATAGACAATGACTTAACATATTAATATTTCAATGACATATAAGTAGGTAGGTACTATTTGATTCGGTCTGTAAAATACTACATACTCATATCTACTTACTATATTATATATACTATACTTACTAATATTAACTTGTACATTGGTAACTATTATAATATATATCCTAGGAAACTAATCTGATTCAATATACCTTGATACCGTCACGCAACAAGATAGTGAAACCAGCTGTATAATATATTGTAATTTTTAATACAAGATAAAACATATGAGGGTTATCTAATCGATAACTCCAGTTTGGTCTAGAGTCTAGACTCTAGACTAAATCATTACATCAACTAAATCCATACTAATATTATAGAAATAGTCTTTCTGTTTGTTACATCTTCACGCCTTGAACCGATTTTGCTGAAATTAAGTAGGTATAGAGATACTTTAGAGTCCCGGGAAAGCACACATGATACCTTTTATCCCGAAAAATGTACGGTTCCCGCGCGATAAACGAATTTTAGCAACGGAGTAGCACGCATTATCTATGTAGTATCATCATAAATTAAGACTGAAAATGTGCAAAAACCAAGGTCAAAGGGTCGAATGTTTTACGCGTTGCTTGCGCACCATTCACTATAGTAAACCTTATATCAGTAGTCATCCTCAAACAGCCGGACCACAATTTCCTTAATGTGGGAAAACTTCTTATTTTACAGATTTGAGCTTTACACAATATAAACTGACTGATGAGTGGGATGACACACGCAACAGACTCTGTTGGACTGAAATTCGTTTATCGCTCGGGGAACCGTACATTTTTCTTGGAATAAGTATTCATCAAAATCGGTTTAGTGGTTTAAGCGTGATGAGGTAACAGACATACAGACAAACTTTCGTATTTATAATATTTGTATGGAAGTATGGATATGTGAGCAAAATATAACTCATGACTGTATTTTCCGTCAAGGCACATCAATTTAAATTGGTTAATTCATTAAGATACAGGGGCATTTAACCACAGCGTGAATGCAGCCGAGATAAATATGGTAAAGCGATAAATTTTAATCTATTAGTAGCTTTTGATATAAACGTCATAGTAACGTGTGCAGATAGGGTAAATTATATCATATTCATATCAAACACTCATATTATATGTATATTATTATGGTAAAGCGACTTTAGGTCTTGGCTAGTCCTAAGCCTTGGATGACAAAGGGTTCTTGAGCTATGGTACTTATCTTATTAACTCGCCTATGATTATAATAATTACATCTCATTTCCAGGTTTCATAAATTAAAGTGAAAGAGGCTATAAAGATCTAAACCTTAAATTTAGAATTTGAATAACATTATATTATAAGGGATCAATAATTATTAGTAGGTAATAAAGGTATGCATATATTATTAATGCTTAGGTATATTCTTTACAACTTTACATACAAATACTGCATAACGCAATAGCATTCTAATTAATGGTAATATACATTTCAAACGCTATAAACTTCCCAGGGGTAATTAAAGTGTTTACATAGCTAAAGAGTGCTAACTATTTATTAGGAACATAATACTTTTGTATCACTATGCAGCAACTTCCATTAACTTCTTTACTATAGAACTAAACTCTGTATTATCATGGACCAACAAATAAATGTCTGACTGAAGTGATGATAGCTGCATACATGTTATTTACAATTATTGAAGTTCTCAGAAAAATTTATAACACTGAACGGTTTCTCCGAAGACAATAGCACATTAAATTAATTTCTTTAAAATGTGGGTTATGTTTTGTGTTTTTCCATGACTAGTTTTCTATTTCTTTCTTTGATTCTTATATTACACTAGCTGTTGCCCGCGACTTCGTCCGCGTTAACATAGTATAATAACAAAGATCGATAGTTTTACCTTTTTTGTGGTTCCTTATACAAAGGTTAAAACGGGACCCTATTTAAGCAAACGCCAATAAACTTTCATGTTTCTAAGTCAAGAAATGACGGACTTTCATTGAAACTTTCTACCCCAATTTCACCCCCTTGGAGGTAGAATTAAGAGAAATGCTTAAATACGTATCCATTCATTTTTAATCAGTAGCACAAAAATAAAGTTTCATGTTTCTGACTCAAAAAATGACGGACTTTCATTCAAACTTTCAACCCCAATTTCACCCCTTGGGGGTAGAATTTCCAAAAACGCTTAAATACCTATCCATTCATTTTTAATCAGCAGTCCAAAAATAAACTTTCATGTATCTAATTTAAGAAATGACGGACTTTCATTTAAACTTTCAACCCCTATTTCACCCCCTTGGGGGTAGAATTTCCAAAAACGCTTAAATACGTATCCATTCATTTTTAATCAGTAACCCAAAAATAAAGTTTCATGTTTCTAACTCAAGAAATGACGGACTTTCATTCAAACTTTCAACCCCAATTTCACCCCCTTGGGGGTAGAATTTCCAAAAACGCTTAAATACGTATCCATTCATTTTTAATCAGTAACCCAAAAATAAAGTTTCATGTTTCTAACTCAAGAAATGACGGACTTTCATTCAAACTTTCAACCCCTATTTCACCCCCTTCGGGGTAAAATTTTCAAAATTCCTTCCTTAGTGGGTGACTACTTAATAAAACAACCCTACTCACCAAATTTCGTGGCTGTAACTTTAACAGTTTTTGCTCAGCGATGATGAATCAGTCAGTCAGTCAGTCAGGACATGTAATTTTATAAGTATAGATCAACTGCAAAATACTATTGTAGTGTACATATCTAAATTTCTTCTATAAAAACCTTTTTTATATTATTTTGTACTCTTTAGTTTATGGTATTTTGACTTGTTTACTTTTTGATAGATTTTGTCATAAGATTATAATAATTCAACTGGAATATCGAGTGTGCTATTTTATCATTTTCTCCTTCGCACCTTCAAAACAAGAAAGTTGGGCAAGCGATTCACCTCGCAACGACGCGAGGACTGTGCTCACTTCATTGGTGACCCCGACGTGATTGATGTAGTGTACATATCTAAATTTCTTCTATAAAAACCTTTTTTATATTATTTTGTACTCTTTAGTTTATGGTATTTTGACTTGTTTACTTTTTGATAGATTTTGTCATAAGATTATAATAATTCAACTGGAATATCGAGTGTGCTATTTTATCATTTTCTCCTTCGCACCTTCAAAACAAGAAAGTTGGGCAAGCGATTCACCTCGCAACGACGCGAGGACTGTGCTCACTTCACTATCTATAAGTAGTTTACTAGATATGAAGACCTACTTATTACTCCAGTTTTCAAGGCCAGCCTAGATATGCAAGTTATAATAATTATTATCTACAAGCAAAGATTCCAAGTTGAACTGTGTACTAACTACTGACATATTGATCTAAGTAGCATTGATTCATTATTCTGATTTATGTGTATTTTTAAAACTACTGCAACAATGTTTATTATTCATTTAACACTATGTCCTAGTATTACATGTTAATTTTTATTTCAAAAAGCCCTTGAAGGTAACAAAGGTGTTAAAAATTTGAATTTGGAAGACACCTGACAAGGTTACTCCAGGGTTACGATAGAATAATATAATAAATAATATCTGTGGACGCTTCACACCACGTCAGTCTGGCCCCGTGCTAAGTACCTAAAGGACTTGTGTTACGGGTACCAGACAACGGAAATATATTTAATACTTTTATACTATACATATATTTAAGATTTTTATTATATGATACACATATTTAATACACATCCAGACCCGGGAACATTGAAAACTTTTTTGTTCCGTCGGCGGGATTCGAACCCGTGACCTCCGGCTTGAGCTACCAACGCGCTCACCACTGAGCCACAGAGGTCGTCAATAGAAAAATTGTCTGTTGTTTCTTGTCAGGTATTTTTCAAGTAGTTTTAGAGACAAGGACAAGAACTATAATATCTTTACACTGGATACACAGTCTGGCTCTTTTTAAGGGAGGAAAGGGGGGAATTTCCTAGGCAAACTAAGTCTTATCAATAACAGTGACATCCAGGTTTTATGTTAGAGAGTAAAATAAATTTGAACAGAACATACACATTTTAGTGAATTGTTGTAAAACAGGTTACTGATGAATAATGTAGATAAATATTACACAAGTATTTCAATTCAATGAATCATTCAATGACTTGTTGTTACACCAGTTTACAAGTGTATTTAACATAACGCTAATTTAAACTAATTTGATCAATGGATTGTCATGTAAATGTTACACTAGTTAATGGAATCAGGCGTTACTTTGCGGAAATCCATAGCTTAAAATTTAGTTTGTTATTATTTTTAGCAATATTCCGCGAAATATATTTCGCGGAATATTGCTAAAAATAATAAACTAAATTTTAATGTTACACTAGTTTACTCTTCTGGCTGAAACCACAATATTTTGAACACCTCGCTAAATCATCATAATGTCACTTCTGTATTTTATCTAAGACTGAGAACAAAACCTTATTACATAAGGTAACAAAAAGACTAACAAAATTACTTACTAGATTACCAACATTATGACTAGGTAGACTCATCTAGCTGAAATGCTGAGTAACAATGGTTTTTCAAAATTACTCACTTGTTGGTTTTGGTAAAATGGAAACCACAACTTAAGGATAAACTTTTCCAAAGAAGTTATCCTCAACAGTTGGATATGTAGGCAGGAGGTACACCAAGTTAGAAATCATAATATAGACTATATTTTATAATATATTTATCAGCAAATTACTGAAACTATATTCTACTTTACTAAGCTCTTACTTCTTTTTCAACTACTCGTCACTACAATTATATTCCGCTACATACAGAAATATAATATAACCTCATAGAGAACGGTCTCATCATGGGCATGAGACGCTCCACGTTTTGTTCAACATGCTCCGAGCTGTCTCCGCTACAACAACATTTGGACTCCACAGACATCTTCGTTACAGTCTATCGGAAACATGATGTTAATTAATACGAAATTAGGCTTAAAGAGCAAATTAATTGCCCAAAAGATGTAATATTATGATATTTTAAAGTATTGCAATGAAAATTAGTTTCTTTTGAGTTAAGTTTGTAGTGATTTATTATGGCTATTGTATAAGTTGATAAACATAATATTATTATTATGTACTATCATAATATTTTCTTATTTTACATTATTTATTTTGTAAGTTTCTTTTACACAAATTGGTATTTAACAATGAATTGCTCTGAAACAAAATAAAGACTTCCACAAGATATTGAATATATACCCATACCTCCTGCAGTAACACTATAATACGTAATATTATAATTATTGAGAGGTTTGTCACATAATTTTATCAGAATGGTTCATAACAAGTTCACTGTTATCTCAACATGATGATTTAAATAACAAGAAATTGTTTTCTATGGTCCAAACTAAGTAAAAATTGTAGTATCAAAGGTCAATGTATTGTTCAAGGCCAAGATATGATTTTAATCCTTCGATCAGAGGTTCTAGGAATTCCTATTGTATTCTTTTGTTCTCGCGATCACCGGTGCTGCGCGGGGCCTGAAGGATTAATATTCAATTCTCATTAATAACCTATACCTACCTACATTTTTAAGATACATAAATTTTTATTTGTGAGTAGCCATACCTATTAGTTACATAAAACTTTTATATTCAGTAACTTAAAATCTAACACCCTTTGTTTTTTTTGTAAAAAAATTATAATATTTGCTACTAATTAAGCCATGCATTAGAGAATAAAATACAAGGCATCAAGTATTTCAATTTATTATAATATAATATTATGTATTACTTAACCCATCAAGCCCCATAAGAATCAGAAAAGTTTAAGTCTACCCTAGAAATTCTAATAAGAATTTTTTGCACAATGTAGCTACTACCCTTCAATTATAGAAGCCCCAATAAGCTGGTTACTATTTCATATTTTATGGACAAAAATGGCTAGAATTGAATACTTACATGAAATAGAGAACTATGCCTTACTGCACCCCTATTTTACACGAATTAACAGTAATTTAAAAAAATGTTAGCACTAGTCTACCAAACAGCAGATTTGTTTGAATCTTACCTCACTTTGATTGTAATATAAAATATCTTGTTTCATAGTAATACCTCGATCATGGGAATAACAGACACAATAGATTTTCAATTGTTATGCGGCAGCTGGGTGCCGCTTGGGGATTGATGGGTTAAAATGGTAGCATTGTTAAGCTCAGATTTAAATTAAACTTAGTAGGCTAAAGTGCTCTATTTCATGTAAGTACATAATATTATTCTACCCTATTTTTGTCCAAATTAAATAAAACACGTTTTACCAAAATCAAATAAGATCGACTCTCAAAACTCAACCCTTCACCGGTATTTTAAACATGCGGTATCCTTATGATTACGGCAATTTGAACTGACCTTTCTAGATTTAACTTTTTTGTTGGATTCCCATTTACCGCATCCGAGATACTGCGTTCTCTTTTCCTATTCTTTACTTCCATATTCGAAATCTCGATCTATATATTCAATAAAGATCGTTTAAACCGGTGTAGCAACAGATTTTACTCCAAATTTGACGGTACCTAAGATTTTTTATTTATAATATCGACATTACGACGTAATATAAGTTTTTCTCCTACAAATGATTCATACAGAGGTTCCGGCAACGCTGCGATTATAATACCATGCCTCTAACGTTTTCTAGATGAATCTTGGACGTTGCACAATGAAAAGATCATCATCATTCCATTGTGTTCAAAAATGATTCAAAATCTAGCCTGACGATATATAGCGATACTACTGGACGTGCAAAATTTGCTGCAGCATTATTATTAAATTGATGTTCGGTACTTACATTATTTACAGTTAAAAATGTTGACGAAATCGAAGAAAACAACCACGCACGCGGCACACCGGTGAAAAATTATTGAAAAATGACAGCGGCGAAAAGCTGTCAACTGTTTAAATATCGAATTTTGACACTTGACAGACATTGACGTGTTTCTCAACTATGATGAGTATACATACTGTCCAGAGCCATCTGACGTCTACGCAGCCAATAAAAGAACTTCTAACTTAAGGAATCATTTCATAAATAGCACTGGCCATTATACTCTAGTTTCGAAACACGCCTAATGACGCAACGTCGTCTATACTATCTGTTGACTATAAATGTTATTAGTTGTTACGTACCGTTAACTACCAGTCATTGGACAGCTAAGGATTTTTTTTTTACAGAAAAAGCTCTGAAACAGTGGCGGGGCAAGACCTAAATTTTATGTGGGCAAGATATATCTTGCGAGGCCCCTAAAATATATTATGCGAGGCCCCCCCCATTGGATGACGCTATAGAACGGATTTATTGAGAGAAATAATTTTTCGATAAGTACTTAAAGTTTTATTTATAAAACTTTTTATTTATGAATATTTGAGTATCACGTACAACTCGTAAAACCTTTAAAAAAACCTAGTGGTCCAAGGGGCGCGAGGCCCCTAGGACCGCGAGGCCGTGGGCGGTCGCCCACATCGCCCACGCCTTGCACCGCCTCTGCTCTAAAACATTAAATACTTCGCATGAAATAGAAATAGAAATTATATTTGTGTTCATAAATTATATCTAGCTTAAGATATGCAAACATAAAAATGCGATTGTTTTTCAGTTTATATTGATTTTTTGGTAAAAACTGAATGGTAGGTAAATCACAGTCATGGGACTGAATTACAATAGTTGGGACACCCACAACCAGTAGTTGGACAAGCAAAGTTTGATTGAAATTTGATTAAAATTGGTATTGTAAGTAGGAAACATTATAAATAATTGTTGTTTTCACATATATTTTTATTATTTATTGCAAAATAAGGTATTTTAATTAAATATTTAACAAAAACTGACTTCAAAAAAATTAAAATTCTTACCAATATTGCATAGTACTATTGTAACATACATATCGATACTAATATTATAACTTTATAAGTATGAAAGTATTCGTCTGTCTGTCAATTACTTCTTCGCGCTCAAACCACTGAACAGATTTTGCATAAATTTGGTATGGAGACATTTTGAGTCCCGGGAAAGGAAAAATAGTACTTTTTGTCCCGGGAAAATGTACGGTATCCACTCGATAAAAGGACTTTGACGCTATGGAGTTACGGCCGTCATCTATTATTATTATAGATGTAAAAGTATGTTCGTCTGTTTCTTTATCTGTATGTCTGTACTTATTTTACATTATTCAGGTAAAACGTAACTCAAATATTTAGAGATTTCAGATTGTCCTCACCGAGCCAATCGGCATACTCAGACAATATTTAAATATGGAACACAATGCAGAGCATTTGCCTGCTGCCAAATAATTTGAACGTACTTCACAATCCAGGGATTTCCTAGTAAAACATAAACAAAAAGGATAGCTGATTTTGAAAATTCTAATTCCTCTATAAAAACGCGTTTAATAACGCGTTGTTTAAATATCAGCCCTTGTGCAACGCACTGTAGCATTTTACAAGGCCCCCAAATTGCGTTACGTTCCCTTATTCATTCCATACAATTACTAACGGCAACAAGTAGGTTCTTGAAGTATTCAGAAGTCACACTTCATTGAAGTATTCAAAAGGCACACTACGTCAGCTGCAAATTAACTTTCGTATTGAATAATACTCTCATCTTTCGAATATATTATATCAAGTTGGTCATGGTATTATACAGGGTGTAAAAAGACCACTTCCGATAACTTTGGGGTATTATTACACTACATTTTCTGATTACAAAAATGTATTTTTTTTTAATTTTTTTTTTTCAAAAAAATTTTTTTTTAATATATTTTTTATAATAAATAACCTTTAGACAAAACCATAAACCATTTACAAAAAATATTTAAAATATTTTTTTTACTTTTATTTTTTTTACTTTTATTTTTTTTATCCCGATACGTAATCTAAAAGACGCGAGTCATTGATATCAAATGTAGCGCGCTTAATAACATAAGGTCGTAAACGACCATACTGTACGGTCGCGGCAGTTTTTAACCTTATGCTCTTTCCAACCTATCAAGAACCATGACATTCAACTCTCTCAAGTAACTCAGAACTTTAACCTATGATCTCTTACCTAGGCTAATTTAATCCTTCGATCGCGGATTCTTGGAAATGCTATTGTATTCTAGAGTTGTCTCGATCACCGGTACTCGTATGGGCCTTAATGGGTTAAAACTTTAATTCTAACTCATGTACAAAACTGTAAGTAACTTTCTGAGCATGAGTAACAACTTATTTATCGATTAGTTAAAAAGTTATTCGTAAGGAACAAAACCGATTTTGTGTGATATGCGAATGCGGATCTCAGGTGTCAGGCTTTCTATCGAAATTACAGACGATGCATGAAAACTTCCGTACGTAAAACTATGGTAATAAACTTACGTGTAAAATGTTAAGTTATTAAAGTGTTCTTATTTCTCTAGAATCTATGCATTTTGTAAGTATTCTTTAGCACTAAGCAATAATACCACCAACAACAACACGTTTCTTACACGAAATCTAACACAACACAAAGTTTAAACAAAAAAATAATAACACATTTTCCGTGTTATGCAGAACGATGATTGTGGATGGACAGTACCTAGATCTGCAATTATCGCTTTTTATCTACTCTCACCGGCACGGAAACTTGGCCAAGTACAAAAGATGTGATAACTGTCTTTTTTTTGCACTTAGCTCTACAAATTTTGATTAATTAAGATCTGAGTCTATCCAGTTAACGTTCCTGATCACTTTTTCTCACAGTTAAAGGTTTTTTAAATTGATAATGAAGTTTATGCAAAAAAACACGTTTACACAAAATTTAACACTTAAGTTTAAAACACTACGAATTTAAAATTGTTCGATTTTTTGTCGCTTTCTGTCCTTTTTAATAGCGCGTGTTACCTCCTCTAGCCCTTATAACCGCCTGCATTCGGTCTGGCATGCTTTGGATGACGTTCTTGATATCGACTTGTGATAAGTCGCGCCACGCTCTCAGTGCAGCATCTCGAAGCTGGTTAATGGTTTGTGGTGGGTTCGATGATGATTTTATTGCTCGTTTCAGCTTATCCCATATGTGTTCTATCGGATTTAAGTCCGGGCTGCGAGCTGGCCACTGCAATTTTTGAATACCAGCCTCTTGAAGGTACTCATTTACTATGCGTGCGACATGTGGACGGGCATTATCATGCATTAAAATGAATTGTTCATAACCAATGAACCCTCCAAAGGGCACAACATGTTCTTCGAGAATTTCCGCGACGTACCGAGTCGCATTTAAGGCGTTATTAACGATGACCAATTCCGTACGAGCATCAGAACTCACGCCACCCCATACCATTATAGAGCCTCCGCCAAAACTGACCGTCGGAGTGGTTGTTATCGCCAAATAACGTTCGCCTTTCCTTCTCCAGACACGTTGTCGACCATCAGGTGCATTTAAAGCGATCCTGCACTCGTCAGTAAACAAAACCTTTGCCCATTGCTCATAAGTCCAGTTAGCGTGTTCGCGGGCAAAGTGAAGTCGAGCTACTCTGTGCTGAGGGTGAAGCTGTGGACCACGGGCTGGTCTTCTTGCCCTCAAATTAACTTCCTCCATACGTCTTCTCACCGTACGCTCGCTAACATTCACACCTCTGGAGATTTGAAGGCGCTGACGGATCTCGACTGCGGTCAGGAAGCGATTTCTTGAAATCTCTAACACAATAAAGCGGTCATCACGAGCTGATGTGCATCGTACACCACCACTACCTGGTCTTCGGGTGTAGCGGCCAGTCTCTTGATATCGTTTTAGTGCATATTGCATCGAGGAACGCGGCACGTTTAGGATAGTAGCCACTTCACGATGAGTCATCCCCTGTTCCACTAAAGCTACTGCCTGCGCTACCTGACTTGGTGATAAAGGCATTTTTATGAATCCTAAGGGGTTCTTAGGTGTTTATTAACCACAATAACAACAAAAATCTTTGTCAAATTAAAATTCAAAATGTTCAGAGCACAATTCAAAACTGCGACTTCGCCGGATAAATGACACGATTTAACTAAACTTTAAAACACAGACCAATATGCACTTCAAATTAGTGAATTACCCTCTTGAGATTAACGTGACCATTTTTTCTACCCACCTACACGATAAGATCCACGTTAGAACCGCTTAAAAAAGTGTTATTGCATATTATGAGTTTGGCCAAGATTCCGTGCCGCTAAGGTACTACAGACGATACAGTATGAAAAAACTAGCAATTAATTACTTACGTGAAAAATGTTGAATTCTGATTTTTGAATGTGCTCTCTATGCATTTTGAAAATAGTCCATATCACCAATCAATAACACCACCAATAACGACACATCTCTTTTTACACGATATCTTACACGACACGTCTTATTTTTTTAACGCAAACAAATAAGAAATAATAGTTAATTAATTTACATTTTACACATTTAGTTATCACAATAATACGTTTTAAAAAGATCGTAATACGCTTATTAATTAAACATAGCTCAACGGACAACCTTCAACCTCAAGATGCAAATTGGAACTAAAGTCTAATTATGCGAAAATCGTCTTTAAAAACATGTATCGAGTCAACTTACATACATTGATTCTCTACAACTTTAGTCCATATAATTTTTATTGTAAAATCAATATTAACGGAAATAACTGCAAAAAACAAGTCAAAGTATAATTTCGACCTGTTCGATCTGTATCGCGATTATTGTCAAATAGGTACAGAAAAAAAATACGGAAATAAACTTGTAGCTCATTAAATTAACCACAATTAAATTTATTAAGACTTCGCTGCCTTTCCGTCTGTCTGTCTCCAGACTTCAAGAACGGTAATAGGTAGAGACTTGAAATTTTCAGATATTATGTATTTTGTTTTCCTCTATAACAACAAACACTAAAAACATGTTATATTTAATATTTGATGGGGCTCCCATATAACAAATAGGATTTTAGTGGCCTTTTTTGCTTTTTATCAAAAATAGCAGCACTATTAAGACAATTAAAATAAGCATAAAATATTTAATTGTATTTGTACTTTAAAAATTAATAATAAAATTAAAATAAAATAAATATTTAGGGGGGGCTCCTACGAATAATAAAAACTAAGGAAGAGTAACTCCGTCAAAAAACATGCTCCAAAATACTTGTCAAAAAAGTGTACCTTAGGTACACATTTCAATACATTTGTAATATTTAGGTGGCCTTGAGCGGTATAAAGGCTGACGTTAGATGACAGTTCGAAAGGAACCAAATTTAAAACGGTAATAGTATGGGAGTTACGTTTCCTTAGTTTTTATTATTCGTAGGGGGGCTCCCATACAAAAAGCACAAATTTTTGTCTATAATGGTACGGAATCCTTCATGAGCGAGTCCGACTCGCACTTGGCCATTTTTTTAATAATGATTCGGTGTAGGTTGTGCCGTAATTGTTATAGAGTCTAATTCATGATCAGAAATAATATTCAGTTTTATCCAGTCGCTTGGGTCTCGGTACATTTACCATAGGTGTAGGAGCTTAAATATTGATTTCTAAAAAAGTCATAAGGATTAAATTTGTAGGAAATCACCTACAACTTTGTTTCTATTCTACAATAATTACTTTCGCTAAATTCGATAATATTTGACATACAAGCGAAATTATACTTTGACTTGTTTTTTGCGTAAATATTGATTTTACAATGAAAATTATAATAATTCAAAATGTAGAAATTTTAATTTACAACAAATTTAGTCCTTAGCAGTTTCGTAAAAAAATAAAATAAAGGAGATATAGATAAAAAAAGATTGGACCTTCAAACCAATATGGCAGCTATTGGCTAACGCACTCGTCGGATTTGGTCGAGTTTTTACTACTACTATTTGTGACCTCCTCTAAACACTGGTGCAAAAAAAATTCTGACTATAATTAATTTCAGCTTCCCATACAAGGCTGAACTAACCTACTGGGCTAGTATGCTCTGTCGAGTGACGTCAACAGCTGTCAACAAGTCGCAACAGCGCAAAATATTATGGCAAACAGCGCGTATCGGCAACGTCGCATCGTGGAACGTGCACGCAATACGCAAGATGCAACTTGCAACTTGCAACACGTTAGCCCCGCCCACCGTCATACTATCATTCACCATACATACGTAGCCGGCAATTTTTCCGTAATTTATATAAATTACCGTAAAATACGCGTATTTTACCAGCGTTTTCAGTAAAATTACGTAATTTTGCAACCCTAATATCGACTTTCGGTAAATTCAAAGATACCGACGGGACGACCAGACCGCTTGGCGGCAACGTCAAAGCGCCGCCGCACGCGCCGCCGGCCGCTCTGTAGATGTACGACGCACGTGTCGCTAATCCATTTCAAGGACAATCTAAGTGTTGTACCCTATAAATTCAAAACGATGTAGTCGATATTTAAATTACCATTAAATAATAAAAATTATAACTATTATTTTGTAGGTTTACTATTCTCATTTTTAAAATTAACTCTATTAATTCATGAAGCCCCAAGCGGCCACATCCGGCCGCGATAAGAATGAAAAAGCTATTGTGTCTCGTTTAGCCACGACTTATGGGTTAAGAGGTTATAAATTCAGAAAGTTTTTATCGGGATACATAGTCAAGTTGCATTCGATAATTTCGATACCGACATTACCGTGATAAAGTGATTGATAAGCCATGGCACGCGTTATGCGCGTCTACGTACGCAATGAAAATACTTTAATAACACCTAATTAAATAACTTTTAATTATTGTCGCTATTCTTAACATTGAGTAGGTATTTGCTTATTTTTAGTTTGACTACAAATCAAAACGTACTCGTATGTAAAACAATACGATTTATCGATAAAAATTAGCAATAACTCAAAATATGCACAGGGATACATCCCTATTATTTTACAAAGTTTTTTATTCAATTTTGTTCAGTCGGCTGTAAACACGCGCCGCGCTGTGTACTGTGACGTTTTTGTTTAAGTTTTGTAATTTTATGGATGTTTGTAATTAATATTTTTTCTATGTTTGTAATTAATAACGGGCCGTGACATGATACGTGTCCGATGAATGTGCGATGAAATGTGAATGAACTTTTAATACTCGTAAACCTTTATGGAACGGGGGTGAACATCGCGTCGTCGTCGATAGACGATAGTGCGGTTTAAACAGTGCAGTAAAAAGTGTTTAAAGAATTGGAATGTCTCCTGTTTACTTTTGTTTCGTGTTGAAAAACTCTGCAATCTACATTGAGTTAGATGGAGCACAGCTCGAACTGCATTTCATAAAAGCAGACAGCTGATCACAGGTCAGTGAACATGTTATCAAGTATTTTTTCCATAGATAGGTGTAAGTAACTGTGTATTGTATTTTTACAACCTGATTCGGATGTGAATTATGATTTCTTTTCCTTTTTGGCCGGAAGTAAAAACTGAGTATTTTTGAGTAATAAACTAATAACCTAAGAAACGGTAATTATTAAATTCTAACATTATGTTATCTAATAATTATTACAATATTGGTGGTTTATTCACTACCTACGGGCTAGGGCACACCACGATCAGCTGTTTTGTCTAGCGCAGGGCCGCGCGCGCGGGACTCGGCGCGGGCCGGGCGGCGCGTGGGGGCTGACTCGGCCCGGGGCTCCACTGGCGTGCGATACTATCGCGCATTTACATCAGCGTTATACAATTTTAAAAACTGGCGATTTAAAGAAAATTACTTGCACCAATGGATATATCTAATGCCCTATAATAACCCCACGAAGTTATCGGAAGCGGTCTTTTGACACCCTGTATTTTCATCTAATAACGTCCAATAACTGTTTTTCAGCACTTTTACAATACCAGTAGTAGGACAGGCCAAAAAAACCTTTAAATGAGATAAAAGGTTATTATGAATGTACAAAAAATACTTAATAGATATGCAATAACACGCTTATAATAACTTACACAATGTCTATCATAAAAAATATTGTTAAAAACTTTGGCATGTTTCTTAATTTTCTCTTTTCATTTGCAAAACCAAGGCGCACGTGATGATCATGGCGACAAAAATATGTTTTGTTTTGGTTACACCGCAACCTGCTAAAAAATACTCTATTTTTATTGTAGCGTGAATGCCCCTCAATATTAATTCCATTATTATTTACGTCGTATAAAAACCACAAACTTTTATTTTTACGATCAAAGTGTAAAGTGTCCCTCTACTGAAAAATTCTAATGACTCGTAATTTACCCTAGTATACAGTTTACGTGTCCAACCGAATGTTCGGTTTCGGTTTCGTTTTCGGTTGAGTTTTGGTAAAAACACGAGTTTCGGTTTAGTTTCGTTTTCGGCGGCAAACTTGCCGAAACTACGACCGAAACCGAATGTGCATTCGGGAGTTTCCGCGCTGTTATCGGTCATGTTCGGCGCGTTGAATAAGTGAACTGAAAGTTAATTTTTTGACTAAAGGGTCATAAAAAGTGTCAAACTGAGTTTATAAGAAAGAAGTTTAAGTTTATTTGTTCTAAAGATAAAAGTGATTTATTTTTGTTTATTGTATTACATACTGGGCTGTATTCGGGAAGCTCCGAAATATCTTTGAATCGTCGATCCCACTATCCCTTAAGTCCAGGGTTATTAATCAATGCGTTCTACCGGTAATGACATACGGAGCTGAAACGTGGACACTCACCGGAGGACTAGTTCACAAGTTTAAGGTTGCTCAGCGTGCTATGGAAAGAGCTATGTTGGGAGTATCTCTGGTGGACAAAATTCCTAATATAGTAATTCGCCAGAGAACTAAAGTCACCGACATCGCTCATAGAATTAGCACGCTGAAGTGGAAGTGGGCTGGTCATGTCTGCAGACGGGACGACGGTAGATGGAGCAGACAAGTGTTAGAGTGGAGACCATGCATAGGCAAACGTAGTGTAGGACGTCCCGCAGCACGGTGGACCGACGATTTAAAGAAAGTGGCTGGCAGCCGATGGATGAGGGCTGCTCATTGGGGGAGGCCTACTTTCAGCAGTGGACGGCAATAGGCTGATGATGATGATGATGACATACATTTGTCAAAAGCATTTGTCAAAAGCTTTTGTTTTTCTTAGAATCTTATAAGTGAAAACATGTAAATGGTCTATTGTTATATTCCTAGAAGTTTTATATGTAATTTTGTACTGTTTGTTTTCCTAAATAAATAAAATAAAAAATACTTTAATATCAAGTAACTACTTATACCTATTGTGATTGTGATATAAGGTAACTATGTGATTTAAAGAGAAATCAATAAAGACTGACTGATTATAATAACGTTTTCTTTATTTTTCCCTCAAAATATGAGCCTTGTAAGGAAGTTTCGTTTTCGGTTTCGGTTTCGGTCGTAAAACTAGTTTCGGTCGGACACTAAATGTTATTATTAGGTGTTATAACTTAATTTGGTTTTATGATTTCGTCCTACCTATCATCATAATAATATTATTAATTATTATGCGTTTCAAAATGTTTTATGACAGGACACTTATTTTATTATTCCAGCTAGTAGTGACATCTAGGCATCTATCTCGTAATACGATTTTGCTTCGAGGCCGCCGGCTGGAGCGTTTAAACTAATTTTGAAAAAGTGCGCTAGATGTCACTACGTGTATCGATATAATATAGATAATATTTAGGGAAACATACTTAATTATTAATTATTTTTCGTTTTGTAAAAAGAAAATTAAAATGCTCTAAGCTATTATGTACATAAAATTTTAAATTGATGAATAAAATATTCAACGTAAACTTATGAAATCTACAGTAACCTAAATAATAATATTATTATTATTACTTAGTTACTTTTTTGTATAGATTTAGGTACTATTAATTGCCTTTTTTATACTACATAACCATAATAATTTTGAGTAATTTTTTATCTAAGATTTTTGTCAAGTAAGTACAGTGATAATAGTGTAGATAAACAGGTAGACCTTGAAAAACACAACTCACAAGTAACCCTTCAACGGCAGTGCTAAATTTTTGCCGAATCATGTTTTTGTCGTCACTCGAGCAGTGAGTAGCACTATGTAGTATGTACGCAATGTGAGTTCACAATATTGCTACGGCCTTCGTAGGCCCTAGCTGCGTGTAGTGATACTTTCTCTAAAGAAGAATGTATTTAAAGTATTTAACCCTTTATCATCATGTGGGATATAAGTACCCCAGTCGCACAAAAAATATTTTGATAAGGATTGCATAATGTACCTACCTATATAAAATTATTATAGGTAAGTATGTGATAACTAATAAGTATGCCGATTGCCGTACCTATGCAGTTCTTATAGCAAAAAGCGCTTGAAAAGCTTGCCTGAAAAAAAATTTGCTTGGGGCATTTGAAATTAAATTTTATCAAGCTCAATAATTACAGAATAAAATAATAAAAATATTTTTTATTTAAGCTACAATTTTTGAAATCAGTAAGCCAGTGAAGTATCGAGTACCTATCGACTGTAACCTGTAGGTAGTGGTTTCGTTATGTATTTTAGTAATCTGCAGTAACTAGGTAGGTACACGAGTTTCATAGTGTTAGCATAATGTACTTATGTTAATGTTTTTCACCCCGGATGGTTATGGCTTACGTCAGCTTACGTCATGTCATTTATCGAGGTGTCAAAGTCTCATTTAACCCTCCGCTGCATACGATCACGACGTTCTTGCGTAATTTGATGTCGGTAGTTATAAACGATCGCACAACGATTTCACTGTAAGTTACGTGGTAACTATTTAGTAATCTGTGGTTTAGCCCTGGATTACTAACCTTCGTCGATTCGACGACGCGGTTTAAAAAAATTCGTTCTATCTTTTGAGCGCGCGATCGCACTTCTTCCATACTTCAGCTAATCTCTATCGACCCATTGCCTTTGCGACCGACGGTAGTATTTTGTATGTGGGGGGGCTGTAAGCGCCATACCAGCAACCATGTTTCGTCGAAACGACGAGGGTTACTATTAACGCGACATTTTGTGTTATTAGGCTTGTACATTTTTGTGCATTTTTATTCTTTTGCGGATTTATTTTTTTGATATAGTTTATTATTATTATAACTACAATACTTTGGATATTATTACAAGCTGAAAGCGCTAATCAAAATTCATCAGGGAGCGAAAAAGAAGACCATATCGAAATTGATCCAGCTTACATAATGGATGGTCGTATAAAATGTTTGCAAAGTAGTAATATTTCGATTTTCACGATAGAAACTGGACAAAATAGTAAAGCTCATATACCTCTTGCACAAAAGAAGGAAAACATGTGGCATATCTCCTAAAATTACTTGCAACAAGTGCAAAAATCGTTGTGTGGAGAGCACAAACTTGACATATGCCACAAACATATAAATAATTACTTTTTTTATTTCATTTTCATTTTATTACTCTTTTAAATTCATTATTTAATTAATTTTAAAGTTTTTTTTCCACAATATCTTCATAAATAGTAGTAGTAAAGATTTAACTTGTTGACTTGTCATGCTAACTATGATCTCAATTATAAGGCTGTTTGGGTAATAAATATGCCATATCACTTTATTAAAGTAGTATAAATAATTTAAATACAACATTTCCATTAAATGAAAAACAAAACTGTAAACATTTCATTTGATTAACACTTTTTAATCGCCTTTCTAAAATGTCGTAGTCGAAACGACGAAGGTTAGTAACAAGCGTCGGAAAATAAGGTTAGTGTTGTAGGGTTAGACTTTAGCTTATACCGTGTAGGTGGCCATAGTTTTGTTATTAGTAGGGTGGCCAGATATGATATGCAGGAGTCGTTTTATAGTGACCATGTGTGTGCGCAATACGTGACATTAAGGACACTATCACTCTCACTCACTCTTCGCAGTTTAACTCATATTTCGGTAGCACAGATGACCGACACGACTGACGATATTATAGCTAATATCCCTATCTGAAGCGTGAATCATCCTTTTTGTTAGACGATCATCATCAGCCTGCCCAAACCTGAACATTTATATGTAGCGAGAATCGAACCTATCTCAAAGCAAGTTCTAACTCCTAACCACTAGGCACTAGGCTGTAGGTAGTGTCAATTATCCTGTTTTTGCTTATGTAGCTGTGGTTTAGGGATTTCCAAAGATGACTGTCGCTCTTACCACAATTTGTTTTATAAATGACTCTGCAAAATGAAAACTAACTACTAACTAACCTAAAAATCATAATATATAATAAAATTATTAAATTCTCTCACCGTGCGTTTTTCACGTACTTAACTTTCTGCCGCGCCCTGTAAAACTCTGGAACGAACTATTACTAGCACTATTTCCGGACCTATACGACCTGCAAACTTTCAAGAAGAGAACGTAGGTATTCCCTCCCTAGGCAACGCACCTCTTCTAATGTTGCGTGTGTTCGTGGGCGACGGAAGTAAGTAGTTGCTTTCCATCAGGTGACCCGTTTGCTCGTTTGCCCCCTTATTTTATATAAAAAAAAATTAGCACATGTTATTGTACGATATCGATTTGTCGTAATTGCTAGTCCTGTTTACAAGGTCCGGTGCATCTCCCAGCTCGCTGCACGTCGTATTGAGTATTAACTGTTGTACAGTGTACACTCTGATACAGAAATCACGTGTAATCTTCTTCAATCTTCAATACACCTTTTTCTTCCTTTATGTTCCTTCTAAAATCTAAAGGATGGATTACGGAATAAGGAAAC
Source organism: Polyommatus iphigenia (assembly GCA_963422495.1). Lineage (NCBI taxonomy): Eukaryota > Metazoa > Arthropoda > Insecta > Lepidoptera > Lycaenidae > Polyommatus > Polyommatus iphigenia. The sequence goes on along the minus strand of OY730181.1, from coordinate 27,113,158 downwards.
AACAATATGAAATATGTAATGCGGGCTCTACACTCGCGGCGCGAAAGCCCGCGAAGGGCGCGAACCGCGAGTGTGGAAGGTTTCGCGGCTTCGTGTTTGCGCTTCGAATCGTGTTCACGGCGCGAATCGCGGCCGCAATTCGCGCCGCGAGTGTAGAGCTCGCATTATATTATATTAAAGTCGATTTACACGGGTGACTAACGGGTCGATTTTAGTCACCCGGCAAGTCACCAGTCGAATCGCCTGTCCAAGTCGAATCGCCACCCCATTAACCATTTACACGGCAGCCCTGTTACGACAAAACGATGCAACCCGGGTTACAGCGTTTTGTAATAATAGAGTCTAAATTTATCTACTCGATGTAAGCTTTCCATTGATATAACCCACAAAATTGAGGACAAGTTTTTAACTGAGATATTCTATATTAAATCATGTTGTAACCCAAAATGTGGATGAAGTATTTCTGCAAAACGCTGTAAGCCACCCGGCTTACAGTGTTTTGTGAAGATAATTAAATATTGCAGCGTTTTGTACCCGTAGTAGGATAACAATCGCCCAAGTTTGAGCTTATTTGTATTTTTGCAAAACGCTGCAAGCTGAGTTTGCCCCTTAATATTTTATACTGGTACATGTTTTTATAGTATTTTAAGATAATTAAAAAAAAAATACGATAAAATAATGTTCTAATGAAAATTTGGAAATATTGTAAGTAATAAAAACATATAAAAACCATGTACCTATCTACACTGGATAAAATTTGGTAACGAGCTTAAGTTAAAAAAAATTAAACTCATTTTTTTAAAGTGGGCGTGTTGCAGGATACAGCGTTTTGTCGTAACAGGGTCGACGGGTGACTAACGAGTCGATTTTAGTCACCCGGCATGTCACCAGTCGAATTGCCTGTCCAAATCGAATCACCACCCCATTAACCATTTACACAGGTGACTAACGGGTCGATTTTAGTCACCCGGCAAGTCACCAGTCGAATCGCCTGTCCAGGTCGAATCGCCACCCCATTAATCATTTACACGGGTGACTAACGGGTCGATTTTAGTCACCCGGCATGTCACCAGTCGAATCGCCTGTCCAAGTCGAATCGCCACCCCATTTACAAAAATCGCCTGTGACTAGTTCATTCTGCGTGAAAATGTCGCGTCTGCGCTCGCTACAGTAGTATTCGCAGCAAGCGATCGCTTGCGACTAACGGTGTTACTTATAAAAATTGACTATCCTTAGGATATTCCAAGTTTATACTAGGAATAGTTATACTCGGTATAAATTTGGAATAACCTTAGATTATTTTCTAACTCATAAACTTGGTAAAAGGTTGTCATAACTATACCACCGCTATTCCCGATGCACGAGACGGCAACGCCGCAAATAGACAATAGTATTGAATAAAAAAAAGGTAAAAAGTCGGTTTTTGACTGTGAATTCTGTTAACAGCTGTTAAATATAAATCAACAGATGGGAGTTTTGCCGGGAATGTGAAAGAGTGCTGTTATGTTTATGGTAGTTTGTGTATTGTTTTTAATGTGTAATATTGGTGAAATAATTATTAGATATCATTAGATATTCATAAATCATAATCATGCACAAGTAACAAGAATATAGTTTTCCCGCTATTTACTCGATACTGGCCTTATTTTATTAGCCATAGTGCCTTAACCAATCATGCCACATAACAGCACCGGTGATCGCGACAACAATAGAATAACAATAGATTTCCAAGAATCCGCGATCGAAGGATAAGAAAAAAAATCAACATATTTTGGAAGTGTTTCCATTACTTTTTCAAATACGTTGAAACTTGTAAGTACATTGATATTGCGCCATCAAATAGTCGATTTAAAAACAGGACACCATGCTTAGAAAAGCGATATTTTAAAACGAAATCCTTTCGAATCACAAATTATTATAAAAGTTTTATTTATGAAATACTGTGTAAGGCTATGTTACGAAATGTGAACTGTCAACCCAAGTCATATCGACGTTAAACTAGGGCGGGGGTTGGAATAACGTTGGTATAACGTTTGTATGGGAGTAACACCAACCTTATACTAGGTATAAGTTATACCTGGTTTATGAGTCGCGATTTTGCTTATTCCAAGTTTATACTGAGTATTACTTTTATACTCGGTTTATAAGTAACACAGTAAGCGTTTACACGGTCGATTTTAGTCACCAGCCGCATGCGGCCGCTGGCCGCACGACTTTGGGGCTTGCGACTTAGCCGCATGCGGCGTAGTCGACTTGCCATTTACACGGTCGATTTTCGCCGTGCGGCGTAAATCGTGCGGCTTTAGTCACCCGTGTAAATCGGCCATTATATTATGTGTTTGATGGACAATTTAGACAGATAGTTGCCAATTATTTCAGACGTTGCGACTTGACGCCGTTGCGCAATGGTTTATTTAAAGGAAGAGAGAGGAAACGGTAATTTTTATTGATACAATAAAAAACTTTACTGAGTTTTCTCTATCTCAAAAGGGTACCTATAAAGTATCTCAAAAGTCAATATCAATTCACACTTCAGGGGTTTAAAAATAAAGAAACTACGCATAAGGCTTCCCTCTGAAACTCGGTTTGTCACGCTATTTCTGTAAGCAACTGTACTAATAATTCTACACCGTTACGTGGAATACAATAATTAATGTACCTAAACCTTTGCGTACGGGCAGAGGCGGCGCAAGGCGTGGGCGGTGTGGGCCGCACGGCCTCGTGGTCTAAGGGGCCTCGCACCCCTTGGATCACAAGGTTTTATTTGAGTATCACGAGTTGTGATACTCAAATATTCATGAATAAAAAGTTTTATAAATAAAACTTAAATATCACAAAATTATTTCTCTCAACAATTCCGTCCTTTAGCGTCAACCATCAGGGGGCCTCGCAAATTATATTTTAGGGGGCCTCGCAAGATATAAATTATAAATTATCTTTCCCACATAAAATTTAGGTCTTGCCCCGCCACTGCGTACGGGATGATATTATAGCGGATTTGAGATTTGTCATTAAAAGGATTTGTTGGAGATGGTTTATCTGTTCCTGTTTGCATTGTCTCCTCGATTAAGATACGGAAGAACAGGGAAATGATAATAATTAATTTTGTAACAAAAGTCGATTTGGTAAGCCTGTTTTGATGGTGACTATTCATAACGTTCAAAATTTTAGATGTTGGCCAAAACTTCGTAGTTTCAAAGTACATTTATCGAAATAGAGCATCCTTTGTCCTTAGAATATTTTATACTAGCTAAAAGCCGAGCTTTGTGAGGGCTCGCATCGTCACACCATGACTGACTGATGATAACACATCTACATAATTATTATAAATAAAAATTACTATGTTAAATCACAAATCAATAGGTATGATAGTTTTTCCGTAAAGTGTACCACAAAATGTTACATATACTAGGGCTCGCTTTGCTCGCCCTGATTTTAATTTAATTTAATTCAAATATATTCAGTAGCGTGACAGACAGATAGAGACAGGCCGAAAGACAGACATAACTTCTCATTCTGTATAATATTAGTATGGAATTTTTGTTGTTAACTCTTAGTCTTGAGCCACCCTGATTGCGACTACAATCTGCCCATGAATCAATTCGTCTTACTGTATATGTATGTACAAAGAGGAATTGCTTTATGTGACAAGGCAGGGTTGAATGACCCCATATTATGATAGTCTTAGATACTCTGTAGTATCTTCTAGCAAAAAGTCCTCGTCCATCTAATTACTACGTCCGATGTCCCCGACGGGCCGTCCGACACGCCCGGGGCCGACAGTCGCGCCCCGTAAATATTTACCCGGAAGAGCGATGCGTTCCCAAACTACACTACAATTTATCAACGTCTTGAAGCACTTACACTGTACGATTTATCGGACGACGTATCGTGTGAAAATTGGTAGATTATAAAATGTTAATTATCGTGCTCGACATTATCTTTCAAGTTTCAGTAATAAGAAGTACTCGGCACGCTGCACTGATTAAAGAAGATTTAACATGTTCTTTCATTTTCACCTTTCATCATAACCGCCAGTTATAACGTACATTCGTTGCGCAGGCCGCAGCAATTAATTCTTTAGTAATTATAAGTAATCCTTCAGGAGCAGGAACACCGTTGGGGTTTTAGTGGGTAGTCCCGGGTGCGTCTCGTCCGCCCCGGGGAGTCCCACATACCCCGGTGGTCCTCCCCAGGCCCCAGGGATGCGTAAATGCATTCTCCCAACGCAAAAAAAAAAGGCCGCAGCAATTAGCAACTCGTAGGTATATCACCCGGTAGCAGTTCTTTATTACTGCGACAGACTTAAAAAATTAAATACAGACGCAATTTCGCTTTATAATGTGGGTGTGGAGCAGTTTTTATGCCCGCAATTCCGTTGCGCAGAAATTCGTTATTCGCGCGAGAACCTTCGACAAATCTTTTATCCTTTCCCGAGACTCAAAGGTGTCTCCATACCATCATTTTATCAAAATTTTGAGTTCAGCGGTTTAAGAGTGAAGGGGTAACAGATAGACAGACAGACAGTCAGCTGTCATTCAGACACACTTTTGCATTAATTATAATATTAGTATGGATTAATACATTTTTAATTATTAGGCGGGTCCACATCAAGCGAGCCGCCTCGGGCAAGGCCCGCCTCGCGCGGCAAGCGATCAGCCGCGGGCGCGGGCGAGGCATGCTCACCGAGGGCGAGGCGGACGGGCGTACAGAGCGAGGTTGCCTCGCTCGAACAGCCCGAGCCATGCTCACAAACACGATGGCACCGCACGTACGCACAACCGTGGCAGCTTATGCTTTTATTTTGCTATACACAACTACCAAAAATAGGAGAATCTCATCTGTATGATCCTTACAAAGACTCCATGTTTTTTTAACCATTAACAGGAATATTCATTTTGCGGCTGATTTTTCTCCAAGAATCTTCCCTTATCCCCCTGTTAGTGTGATTGGGATCCCTGGCATCCCAAAGCCATACATTTGCGGCGTATAAACTTATTATGTAGTTGTCGACACTAATCGTTCATTTTTGACCGCGGCACAAACCAAAACATGTGACGTCCACACTGCGCAAGGCAAACGACCGAGGCACCTTTGAGCATTTCAAAAACCGACACCGCTCGGCTCGGCCGTGCGCGCGCTCGCCTGAGCGTGAGCATGCGCCTGCCTCGGGCGAGCAACGTCCACACCAAACGAGCGGTACGGCGCATGCCGCGCGAGGCGGGCCGCGCCCGAGGCGGCTCGCTTGGTGTGGACCCGCCTATTGCAAGGCATAAGTCGCATAACTCATATGAGTCATAGCACTGTGCACTAGTATTAATACGATTAAGTATCAAATCTCTGTCACTGAAAAACAAAGTCGTGTCGGATGGTCTAAAAACGATCTTATTCTTGCAATTAAGGAAATTAATTTTCTTATAAGTACCCTATTCCAGTTATGTGTTTTTTGTAAACAATTTATTGAAGTTATACTTCTTTAGGCGCGTTATGAAAAAATGATGAGAGTGAAATTTTAAGATGCGCGCGCACCTGTGACACAAAATTAACAGTATGAAGCCGTCTGCTTAACCGCTCATTAAGTCTCGAAAAAAAAGCTACCAACAAAATAGGAATTGAACCTCGATATTAGTCGCGCATGTTGGTACGCTCGTCACCTCTGATCACTGTTTTCATATTTATAATATTTATCAACATGTCTCTAGTTTATACATTCACAACACGTGTTTGAGTTTCATACAAGTGCGAATTATATATGTGCTAATAAATTATATTCAGTAGTGATTTAAATTGAATATTTTGATTGATATTACTTACTATTTGTGAATATTAGTGAAAAAAATTGTGCTTATATACTTTTTCAAGTGCTCCAATATAATTGAGGTTAACTATCCGTATGTATTATTTATTGATATAAATTAAAATACTTTTATTTAATATAATTAACACTAAATATTATTAAATTATTAATGTTAAATACTTATTATTGGTTATTTAATATTCACAAAATAAAGAAATAAATTTAATAAAACATTTAATAAAAAGTTTGTGATAAAAATTAAAATTGAACATCAAATTATAATATTAATTTTTAATATTTGCTATTTAATGATGCCAAAGAAGTATAACTTCTCACGCGCGTACATAAGTACACGCACCCATTTTTTATTACAATGAGATGGACTCTGGACGTTTGATAAAATTGAAGAAATGTTTTTCTAAATCGAAATAAAAAACATAATCATCAACAAAGGTTAATAACATCAATATCTATTGGTATTCACATATTCATTGGAAGATATAAAATAGTACAATATAAACAATATTATTAACTTAATAGTAATTACAAAGATTGTTGCAGTTAAATCAAGTTACTGTTAAGTTCGGTCCGAACTAAGAAACCGCTCTCATACTCGGTAGGTTATAGTCTCCTAGGTACTCAATATAAATGTTGACTGATTCGCTCTCAGCGTCCGAAGATTGTCGTTAATAATTATTGACGTGATAACGTCTTATAATTCGATATGGGGTGCGCGCCCGAAAAACATGACAGTTCATGCGGCGTTACCTCGCTGACAGCTCTGAGGCGTTCCATTTACACTCTCAAGTCTCTCAACAACCGTAAGGCCCACCTGGGCCGCGCTCTTTGTTTCGATTATATTACGTATTTCGATGACTTAGAGAATACTTTTGTATGAAGAAGTTTGGTTAGTTATGACCTTTGATACATTGACCACACTCTGAATGAAAAATAAATAAACAATCTGTGAGCTATTAGTATTATTTCAAGGTATGACTTAATATATGAAGAATAAAGTATTCGTTTATTTCTTCTGAACAAGTCACTAATTATAGTTTCGAAAGTTTATAATTGAGAAACTAATATCACATCGGACTAAATACTATATTATTATGATGGCTTGATAGATAGAAAATTTAACATATATTATAATGTAGTTCACACAAACATAAAATATGGATTGTATGTAAGGATATTACATTAATTTTACAAAGAGGGTAGGCCGGGCGCCATTTTTTTTGCACATTGACCTGCCAACTTTTTTGCATAGATTTTTCCCGGAACTGAGGGGTTAAGGCTATGACGTTGTCACGTTCAACTATCGTCAGTAAAACGACTTTACAGACAACCGATTTTATTGGTTTGAAAGAACCAAGAGCTTTGCACTTAGGTAAGTCAAAGTTTGACTAAATTTAAGAAACAAGCAGCCGCTCAAGGAAAGGTCGACTTTAATTTATTTATACGTTGGCACTCAGTAGTTGTTATGCCACACAAGTACGGCTTACAAGAACGATATTATATCGATTAAAACAGCATCCCATGAATGATCTTGAACAAAATCTCAGCGATAAGAGCGGTTTACAACACGTACCTTAGTGGAAACAATCTAGTGTAAATATGAGAAGACACAGGAAAGCTCACGCGTAACAAAGCCAAATAAATGCTCTTCTTTTATGTAAATTAGTATATTTGTTACATGATTCTTTCTCTTTTAAAATTTCTCTTATTAATTATAAACAATTATAAAAATTTGTATATTAACTTTAACTTTGATGTAAGCACTTAATTAATTTAATACTAACTTTAATACTAATATTCAAAATTGTTTTTTCTATTTACAGTTTCGTCTAGTTCATTTTATAAAATTCTTAAAATCTTATATTTATGTAATCAGTAAAATTTTTGATAATTCAAAGGCTATAGGCAGAAATTTCTATTTCATTAATAAGTATATCTAAGTAATGGTGAGTAATCAGCCTTACGACGTTTTTACTTAAATTCTTTACATAGCTTCTAAGATTAAGTATTTTTATTTTTTTGTTTTAAAAATTTTATAGTTATAAAATCTTGTGTATTGCTAGTGAACGATCTTTCCTTATTAGTGGAGTTCCCAGAGCGTAAAAATCGTGCAAACCTCCGATTTTTGCAATAGTGGATGAAAATTGAAAAGAAAAAATGAATGTGGAGCTGATAATATAAATAATAAAGTTGACCTATTGAAAAGTTGTGCTTTTGATTTTTAAATTATTCTCTTCCACTTCAAGTAAACTCATAAACTGTAAAATTTTGAAGAAAAATTGCATATTTCTTTCTTTTAAATATATAGCAAAATAATAAAATATTTCATTATTTTTTTGATTTGTATCGTTGCTTATATTCCAAAGAAAGAAAATAAGTTGAAAAAAATACATAATTTATATTTAAAATTAATATTTTTGTATGTAGATGAGCATACCTTCAAATGTGCTTGTTGTGTGCCTCGCCCGGTAAATGGCGTACCAATTTTTCTTTGGTTTTATATAGGAAGTTTAAAATTATTTTTAAGGCTTAACAATGCCTTTTATTTATTAATGTGTATAACTTTTTAGCTCTTACTTTATTACATTTTCTGAAAATGTAGCACAAACTTTTCACGGATATTTCTAAGAAAATCTGTATTTTATTTCTTTTGGTTAGGTTTTTACAGAATAAAATTGATTTTTATTATTTTTTTTTTTAATTATATTTTCTAAAACATACTTAAAGGAAAAAAATACAAATTAGGTTAAGAACTGATACTTTTTGCATTCAGGTAAGCATTTTCCAAACATAGGTCGCAGCATGCGTCTTCAGTATGTACGTGAGATTTGTAGCACCCAATTTTTTTTCTGGCTTTAAGTAGGAAGCTTAAATATATTTCAAAGACTAGAAAAAGTCTTTAATTTGTCGATGCATTTAATGTTTTAGCTCTCACTTAAATAAATTCTCAACAAATATAGAAAAATATTTTCGGTCTATTTTACACATTTTTGGAGATATTTAAACGTTTTTAAGTACTTAAAAGTTATCATTTCTCTAAAAATTAAATACGCACAACAAGTAAGTATAACACACTTTTCGTTACAACCCTTAAATCTACCCAAACCCTTTTATCTTGGTTACGACGAGCGTTAATCTCTAAAAACTTTGCAAAAAACTTACAGTTGTATTTAGCTTAGCAAAGCAAAATTTCTTTCTTAAAAATTGTGTATTTGGTTAATTTTCAACGTAAACAATCGGATAAGAGTCATTAAATAACAGGAACAAGAAAAAAAATTTTTTTCGGGACCGGTTTTATATGGTGAAATATTAATTTTTAATTAAGTAACTAAAGAATTAAAAGCACAAAAAATTTTTTGGTAAACTTTGCAAGTTATAGTGTAAAAAAGAAAATGACACCTCAGAAACAAAAATCCATTCACTATTACAATTTTCGGAGGTTAAAACCTCTGGCGACTGCAGTATATATTGAGTGGGTGTTTTTGACCTATGTGAAGTGAGCAACCGAGTTCAAGGTAAATGGTTTTTATATATGCCATTCGATTGTACCCGGAGTGTACCCGATTGTACCGCAATTAAAATCATTTGTACCTCAATAGGGTAGAAATGGGGGGTGGTAAAATTTGCTTAGCAACCGACATAAAGATACCGGAATTTCAATGATGCCATCTGAAAGAGTATCGTTTTACAAAAAAAAAGCCAAAAATTTTTTTTTCTCTAAAAATAAGGCTTTGTATGTAGTAGAAGGAAAGAAAGTATATAAAGCAGTACAAATGAGTAAAATAAGCAATTTTTTTTAAATTACTCCACAATAATTAAGCACAAACGATATTGAAAGAAGAAATAATGATCGAGAACCGATTCGGTCCTGATGAAACTTCCTACACTTTGCTATAAAAATCGGAGTTAAATTTTGCAACTTTTATCGTTTGCACCTCTCCAAAACAGAAAGATTATTAAAGAAGATACTATTCACTTTATATCCACATAAATTTTTTTAAGGTACAAACGATTTTTCATATAGTAACAACGTCAGAGATTCGATCTGTCTTGACGAATTTTCCTATATCTTACTATACAATTCGGAGTTTAATTTTGCAACTTTTATCGTTTGTACCTCGCGAAAACAGAAAGATTATTAAAGAAGATACTATTCACTTATATTCACACAAAATTTTTCGAGGTACAAACGATTTTTCATATAGTAACAACGTCGGAGATTCGATCTGTCTTGACGAATATTCCTATATCTTACTATACAACTCGGAGTTTAATTTTGCAACTTTTATCGTTTGTACCGGTCCAAATCAGAAATATTATTAAAGAAAATACTATTCACTTTATATTCGCACAAAATGTTTTGAGGTACAAACGATTTTTCATATAGTAACAACGTCGGAGATTCGATCGGTCTTGACGAATATTTCTATATCTTACTATAAAACTCGAAACATTTTGAGTAAATATAAAGTAAATAGTATCTTCTTTGATAATCTTTCTATTTTGGAGAAGTACAAACGATAAAAGTTGCAAAATTTAACTCCGGATTACATAGTAAGATATAGGAATATTCTTCAAGACCGATCGAATCTCCGACGTTGTTACTATGTGAAAAATCGTTTGTACCTCATGAATTTTTAAGTTAATTTGAAGTGAATAGTATCTTCTTTAATAATCTTTCTGTTTCGGCGAGGTGCAAACGATAAAAATTGCAAAATTTAACTCCGAATTTCATAGTAAGATATAGAAATATTCGTCAAGACTGATCAAATCTCCGACGTTGTTACTATGTGAAAAATCGTTTGTACCTCGTATAAAGTGAATAGTATATTCTTTAATAATCTTTGTGATTTGGAGAGGTACAAACGATAAAAGTTGCAAAATTTAACTCCGGATTTCATAGTAAGATATAGGAATATTCTTCAAGACCGATCGAATCTCCGACGTTGTTACTATGTGAAAAATCGTTTGTACCTCGTAAAATTTTGTGTGATCATAAAGTCAATAGTATATTCTTTAATAATCTTTATGATTTGGAGAGGTACAAACGATAAAAGTTGCAAAATTAAACTCCGAGTTGTATAGTAAGATATAGGAAAATTCGTCAAGACCGATCGAATCTCAGACGTTGTTACTATGCGAAAAATCGTTTGCACTTCGTAAAATTTTATGTGAGTATAAAGGGAATAGTATATTCTTTAATAATCTTTGTGATTTGGAGAGGTACAAACGATAAAAGTTGCAAAATTTAACTCCAAATTTCATAGTAAGATATAGAAATATTCGTCAAGACCGATCGAATCTCCGACGTTGTTACTATGTGAAAAATCGTTTGTACCTCGTAAAATTTTGTGTGATTATAAAGTCAATAGTCTATTATTTGATAATCTTTGTGATTTGGAGAGGTACAAACGAAAAAAGTTGCAAAATTAAACTCCGAGTTGTATAGTAAGATATAGGAAAATTCGTAAAGACAGATCGAATCTCCGACGTTGTTACTATATGAAAAATCGTTTGTACCTCGAAAAATTGTGTGTAAATATAAAGTGAATAGTATCTTGTTTAATAATCTTTCTGTTTCGACGAGGTACAAACGATAAAAGTTGCAAAATTTAAGTCCGAGTTTTATAGCAAGATATAGGAAAATTCGTCAATACAGATCGAATCTCCGACGTTGTTACTATATGAAAAATCGTTTGTACCTCAAAAAATTTTATGTGAATATAAAGTAAATAGTATCTTCTTTGATAATCTTTCTATTTTGGAGAGATACAAACGATAAAAGTTGCAAAATTTAACTCCGAATTTTATAGTTAGATATAGGAATATTCGTCAAGACAGATCGAATCTCCGACGTTGTTACTATATGAAAAATCGTTTGTACCTCGAAAAATTTTGTGTGAATATAAAGTATCTTCTTTAACTTTTTTATTTATATTAGTAACTTCTTTAATAATCTTTCTGTTTTGGCGAGGTACAAACGATAAAAGTTGCAAAATTAAACTCCGAGTTGTATAGTAAGATATAGGAAAATTCGTCAAGACAGATCGAATCTCTGACGTTGTTTCTATATGAAAAATCGTTTGTACTTTAAGAAAATTTATGTGAATATATAAAGTGAATAGTATCTTCTTTAATAATCTTTCTGTTTTGGAGAGGTGCAAACGATAAAAGTTGCAAAATTTAACTCCGAGTTTTATAGCAAAGTGTAGGAAGTTTCATCAAGACCGAATCGGTTCTCCATCATTATTTCTTCTTTCAATATCGTTTGTGCTTAATTATTGTGGAGTAATTTAAAAAAAATAACTTATTTTACTCATTTGTACTGCTTTATATACTTTCTTTCCTTCTACTACATACAAAGCCTTATTTTTAGAGAAAAAAAATTTTTTGGTTTTTTTTTTTGTAAAATAATAAAAAAAACTTTAAAAACGGGTACAATCCGGTACAAACGATACTCTTTCAGATGGCATCATTGAAATTCCGGTATCTTTATGTCGGTTGCTAAGCAAATTTTACCACCCCCCCATTTCTACCCTATTGAGGTACAAACGATTTTAATTGCGGTACAATCGGGTACACTCCGGGTACAATCGAATGGCATAAATAAAAACCATTTATCTTGAACTCGGTTGCTTACTTCACATAGGTGTGTTTTTGCTACACCGGCCTATATTAGACATAAAGTCCTATATTATATTAAAATGCTGTTAAACTTATATCATATTAATTTAAGAAGCTGATTTTCAGAATTTGGATGTTACCTGGGCAAAAAGGTAAAACCGTGGTAAAACCTAAGTAAGTACTTACCACATAGACGAACTTTAAAGGGGAAGAAGTTTTTCTCATGAATGAGAAAACTAGAAGTTACATAAACAAAATAACATTAACTACAAAACAATGCATAGTTAAGATTTAAGAAAAATATGATAGACGAACATAGAAGATTACAACATAGATGTCGCAAGCAGATAGACTGACTGTCAACGCTGAGTTACGAGCTCATTGCTAGAACAAATCTGTTCTATCTAGAATTTCAGACCAGATGTAGTCTTTTATTGATACATCCTATTTCCTTTAAGAGGCCGGGTACCCTTGGAATTTCTCATACAAACGTAATTCCAAAATCATTTTCTCATACGAAAATATTTAACATGTTTGAGTTAATTTTCAGTTTAAGATAGTAATTACCTAGGTTCCTACACAAAAATTTACTTCAAAATATTTAAATAAATTTTTTTTTTTGTTTTAAATTTTTTTTTAGTAAATTTACTACTAAATATTTAAACACTAAAAAATAGAGTAAAACCCTAAAAATATATAAATAAATAGTAAATTTACTACAAAATATTTAAATACTAAAAAATATTTTTTAGAGTTTAAATATTTTGTAGTAAATTTACTATTTATTTATATATTTTTTAGTGTTTTACTGTATTTTTTAGTGTTTAAATATTTAGTAGTAAATTTACTAAAAAAAAAAATTTAAAACAAAAAAAATAAAATTGTTTAAATATTTTGAAGTAAATTTTTGTGTAGGAACCTAGGTAATTACTATCTTAAACTGAAAAATAACTCAAACATGTTAAATATTTTCGTATGAGAAAATGATTTTGGAATTACGTTTGTATGAGAAATTCCAAGGGTACCCGGCCCCTTAAGTATTTGTCTTGTATTTTCTAGGTCACAAATATATTTTATTGGCCGTAAGGGCTGTCGCCAAGACTATTGATTGTGTCACAATGAAAAGAAAACGAAGATTGGAATATAAAACTGTTATGTTCACAAGTATGAAGTAGGTAGTAGCTAGGAGTAGGAAAATTACTTTTACTAAACTGTGTTTATGTGTTATGTGAATTAAAATAGATTTCTACTGTTGAAAAATATTTTAGGTATTTTCAAACATATTCAAGGAATGCATACAATAATATGCAAATAGAAGGCAGTGGGGAAAATGAATGAAAATGCATTAAGAACGCATCTGCCTTGGAACGGAACGAGCCGTCTATTGGAATATTAAAAGAATTGATATTTTAATTGGCTAGAACTTGGCTAAGAGAATTTTAAATACTAGAACAGAAAATCATTTTGCTGCTAAAATAGAGGTATTGCCCGTAACGTAGTTTTTTCAGAGTGGATAACGATTAATATATTCTTATTACAATAGGTTTGAATCATAACCTTATTAAGAAATGTCTGCAACTTTCAAAAAGGCCTAAGTCCGTTTTCATTTCATACCCAATTTTGTCAAAATCTGTTCATCGGTAATCCACTGACTATTCCTCGCTATAATATATGTGAAGAGGAATAGTGAGAAGCTACTTTCGAATTTATAGTGGATGGTATCTACCTACCCGTGGTACAATTATTTTTTATTTGCAAAATATTTAAAGTGAAAAAAATAAATAAAATTAGGATAACTTTGATTTTAAATTGTGCACACTGGTGCACACTGTGCGAGCAGAATATGTCACATAATTTTTGACGTGATAACGTCTTATAATTCGATATGGGGTGCGCGCCCGAAAAACATGACAGTTCATGCGGCGTTACCTCGCTGACAGCTCTGAGGCGTTCCATTTACACTCTCAAGTCTCTCAACAACCGTAAGGCCCACCTGGGCCGCGCTCTTTGTATCGATTATATTACGTATTTCGATGACTTAGAGAATACTTTTGTATGAAGAAGTTTGGTTAGGTATGACCTTTGATACATTGACCACACTCTGAATGAAAAATAAATAAACAATCTGTGAGCTATTAGTATTATTTCGGCTATTCAAAATTGTGCTCTATTTCCTACGTGTCAAGGTATGACTTAATATATGAAGAATAAAGTATTCGTTTATTTCTTCTGAACAAGTCACTAATTATAGTTTTGAAAGTTTATAATTGAGAAACTAATATCACATCGGACTAAATACTATATTATGATGGCTTGATAGATAGGAAATTTAACATATATTATAATGTAGTTCACACAAGCATAAAATATGGATTGTATGTAAGGATATTACATTAATTTTACAAAGAGGGTAGGCCGGGCGTCATTTTTTTTGCACATTGACCTGCCAACTTTTTTGCATAGATTTTTCCCGGAACTGTGACGTTGCCACGTTCAACTATCGTCAGTAAACCGACTTTACAGACAACCGGTTTTTTTCGTAATATTTTGGCGAGCACATTAAAATTGTCCGGCTACAAATGAACTGTCATGAAAGGTCGGAACGGGAGGACATAATCTGGTATTTTATTTAATGAATATGGAGCTGTACGGCTTGTGAGCAATCTATTAGGGGGATAAGGGGTCATTTGCCACCAAACGACCCCTTATAACCCAATAAAGTCAGCTCGAAACGTGGAAGAGATTTATCTGCGAAACACCTAAGCCTTCCACTCGTTTGTATGTGTCCTTATATCTATGCTAATTAGTAGATTTTATTAATTACTTGCTTTGAAAATAATATGACATCTCACTTTTTTGTACAAAAACGATTCCACGGTTTAACCGATGAGGTACTTAGGGCCCGTATTTTTGGTCAGTACTCAAGTTGCGACCCGTCTCAAGACGCGGAACTCTGTGATTTGTCCAAATTTTGACAGCCAACCAATCACAGAGCCTGAACCGTGTCTTGAGACCGGGTCGCATCTTATGCTGCCTCCCCATATAGACGAACGCACTGCCAACGCGTTGGCCCACGCGTTGGCGGTGCGCTTGCAGCGGCGCTTGTGAGTAATCCACACATTGGAAGGTCATTCAGTATGCTTTGGATCGCGCCAATGTGCGGACGGATTCAAAATGGATGTTGAGTCGCTAACAGCTGCAGCTGTATATTTATTCACAGCTTATAATTACTTTATAAATGTGGACAACAAAAAGTTTTTAAAGGGTATTCTCGAAATAAATAAGTAAAAAGCGAGAAAGCGTAACAAACAAAGAAATAAACTCACTTTTACATATTTTATAATATAAAAATAATATAATTATTTTATTACTTATTATTTATTGTATTTAATAATAATTATTACCTTATAATTACAATTATCATGATTAATATATATTTATTATATTTTATTAAATATTTAATTTATTTTGTTTTTAGTATATTTATTGTTAATAGCGACAACAGATATAAGTACACAATCTGTGAAATTTTCAGAAATCTAGCTATAGCAGTTCTTGAGATACACCCTGGAGACAGACAGACAGACAGACAGATAGACAGACAGACAGACAGACGGACGGACAAAAAGGCAGACAGACATTGAAGTCTTAGTGATAGGGTCCCGTTTTTACCCTTTGGGTACGGAACCCTAAAAAACATCGTGAGTAAAATAGCATGTCCAAGAACCTTATTTTTTTAGCACTTTTGATATAATTTTTTTGTTCCACAGGCAGATTTACTCTGATAGTTAACTCAATAAATTTAAATGTTTACTCGATACTTATATTGTTCGCTATTTCATAGAGTTAGATGTTAATTCGCCACAAGAAGGAAACGTGCACTCTTCAGCGCTGTTCCGGGCGAACTGATCGCGCGGCCTATATGTGGATGGAACGCAAGCCTTGCGACAAATTTTTTTTGATCATACCGACACCGGGCGGCAAACTCGCAAACGCGTCGGCCAACGTCTAAATACCTACCGCGAACGCGCGAACTATTTGTAGTGCCGACATTAAGTACTGTCCAAAAATACGGGCCGATGTTTTGGTTACTAATAAAAGTACAGTAAGTAGGGATTATTTTGTTAAAAAATATGCAAAATTGTGTCTGTTGATTATGATTCTGCTATCATGCGTTTTCAGGCTGAAACGATTCGAATGATTGGTATGAAAATGCTATAAGTGCCAGCCCCCAGGTAAGTATACATATAAGGTAGTCCGTAGATTATATAGCGAAATTTCTACGTGAACTAACTACACTAATTAGCTAGCAACTTTTATGGCAATAAATAACAAAACAGGTGATATCCAGTCGCCCTTTGCTCAAATCCCTCTCTTTACCGTGCCCGTGTAGGGGCACATAATCCGTTCCACCGCTAACTCGAAGGCGTTTGCGCGGAAACCTGCCATCTTGGACGTTATCGAATTTGACGCGCTGATGACTCGCGTCATTACGACGCGCCCCACAATTTAGACGTCATTTCCGACGGCCCCTAGGGTATGTGATTTTTAAATTGTTACCCTCTTGCTGAGAATATCCACGCTGTATATTCAGAGTTTTTTTTCAAGGAACACACGGGTCACCTGATGGAAAGCAACTACCGTCGCCCATGGATCGCAACACCAGAAGAGCTGCAGGTGCGTTGCCTGCCTTTTAAGAGGGAATACGCTCCCTTCCTGATGGGATCTAATGCTAAGTACTGACATACGGTTTTGCTCGATAGTTTTACTCCAAATCGAAGGAAATGACATATTTGACATATTTAATTTCATCGAGCCGGCTCGAAGCGAGCCTTCGAGCTATCAGTTTTGCGATCCACACGGTGGTTATCGCTCGATTTGGAGTAAAACTATCGAGCAAAACCGTATGTCAGTACTTAGCATTAGATTAATTTCTAGAGCATAAATGTCAATCATGCCCACAAAAAGTTCGAAGTAGTGCCATTAATTTGACCAAGGATTTCTGCTTCAACATGGTAAATGTCTATCAAGTATCATATTCATCTACAATAATCGAAAGTACTTCATAGACTAATAGCAAGCCCACGTAATTTAGTCGGATTGCATCAGTTGAGTCTTCTTCTTCTTTTAAAAATGGCCTCCCTTTAGGAATAGCCAGTATCAGTGTTGGCGGAATAAAAAAATAACTTGGTCGTCATCGACGACAATCATGACTCTGCTCTGTATATTTTAACCTTTGTGAATATAGGTACAAGTATAAAAGAAAATAAAGAACTCGATTAAAAATAAAGAATTACATTTTAAACAATTAAATCCACACAGTACCTGTAACAATACAACATAAATAATGTTAGTTTGTTAGTATTAATTAGTAATTCTACAATTTAATATTATTTGAATTAATAAAATTACACAAAACATCTATAAATGGTGTATGAACAAGGGACAAAAGTGATTGGAAATTGGAAGGACGAGAGACATCAGGGGGAAGTAGATCATACAATGAGCAAATACGGTTAGGACAGCTGAAAAATATATGTTCAAGGGTGCCTTCATCAAGTCCACATTCACAAAGCGATGAATCTCTCACCCTAATTTTGTGGAGAAATATTGGGGTGCAGGAGTGACCCAGACGCAGACGGCAAACAGTAGATGTAACAAATTTTTTAGCTTTTCTATATTTAAAGAACCATCATGGCTTAACTAAACGACTTAGTACTTAATACTGATATTGACTTACCATTATCCAGCTAAGTAACGTAGGCCCACTATCTGCTTTATGAATCAATTTCTCTCTTACCTAAATAATTTACTGTCAGTGACGGCGCAAGACCTGATGTGGGCAAAATATATTTTACGTGACCCCCTGAAGAAGACGGATTTTGTTGAAAGATTTTTTGATAGTCGTAAATTCCTAAAAAAAAACGCGCTGTCCAAGGCCCCTAGGACCGCGGGGCCGTGGGCGGTCGCCCACACCACCCACGCCTTACGCTGCCTCTGTTTACTGTATTTTTAGTCAAACAAAAATATTTATTCTTATTCCAGTGAAGTTGTTTATTAAATCAGCGGGCCTCATGCAATTAGAGCAACTTCAGGCCGTTCAGAATTATTTTGCCCCTGCCAGGACCTTATTCCAAAGGTATAAAGATCATTTTGGTGAAAACATGAATTAAAACACACTCCTATAACCGGGTCAAGGGAATAGGGAATTGTCGATAAATAGAAACAAACTTGGCGACAAACTTGTATGTCGATAAATAGACTATGTGATGGCATGTCGAGGGAAATGGTGTATAATATTATGCAGTATGGCCCACTTTGAGTTTATTTTGGGGCCGTTTTGATATTTGGAATTTAAAAGATTTAAATTGAGATTTGAGAGAGAAAGTGTAAATTATATAATTCGAACGAATTTTCAAAAGTTGACCCCGAGTAAAGGAGTTTGAAAACCCTTGTTTCTAGAATGATAATAATCTAAAGTTTACTTAAGTATATTTTTTTTTGTTAAAAAAACATATCGCGCTTTTTACACACACAATATCTCATATGAATATCCTAAAATAGATCTTTACAAGCAAGAAGACATAACATTCAGGACAAATAAAGGTATTTATTCCGAATTGAACATAAAAACTTTCACCTACGCCATACTACGGTTTCCCTACGTAATTGTTTTCCTATTCAGACAATTGACATTTGAAATCGTCGCGTAGCCACGCTTGTCGACTCTCAACAAATACCTGCCAGTGAAAGGTGCCCCTGTGTGCCCCCGCGAGTTCAGTATGCCCCTGTGTGCCCCTGCCCCTGTACGCCCCCGCATGTCCCAGTGTGCCCCGGTATGCCCTCGCGAGTTCAGTATGCCCCTGTGTGCCCCCGCGAATTTAGTGCCCCAGAATTCATACTAGCGTAGGCTGTAGCTTCCATTCGCAGCATAAAATTTATGTCGCAGCCAACTGGTTTAAATAGCCGTTCAATCAAACAGCTAGCCCTTTGTCTGAACAACGTCATTCCATCACACGTCTAGCTTTCTAATTGAATATTTCAGTCGTTCAAAACGTCCAACACTACAGCTGATTCAAAAGCAGCCGTTTGATTGAATTAGTTCAGCGCTTACCACCGCGGCGCACAGTGGTCCGAAATCGCTAAATAGTGGACATTCGCAAAAAAGTTGGATTTTGGTGTGGAAAAAAATTACCATTCGATAGAATTTAAGAAGAGTAACAATAAACCCTTAATAAGTTTTTCACAAAAATGTGTTTTTTAAAGTGAAAAAAAAAAATTACGAAAATGTTGTATGGGAAAGAATCTATAAATAGATTTTTTGCAAAAACTACTAAGGCATTCTGGTTCATTTTTGAAACAAGTAAAGTTCTAGTGGTATTTAAGGTTTACAAAAAAAAATTACGCAAATTTACGTGCAGCTTTTTGCAGTAGAGGGATTCAACATTTTGAAATAATTTTACTAACTTTTAGGTGTGCAAAAAATACCATTGGATAGATTTCTTAAATCGTAACAATAAATCCTTAATAATTTTTTTACAAAATATATATTTAAGGTGAAAAAAAAATATTACGAAAAATTCTGTATGGGAAAGAATCTACAAATCGATTTTTTGCAAAAACTACTAAGCCATACTGGATCATTTTTGAAACAAGTGAAGTTCTAGTGGTATATAAGGTTTAGAAAAAAAATACGCAAAATTTACTTGCAGCCTTTTGCAGTAGCAGGGGTTCAAAATTTTGAAATAATGGTACTTACTTTTTAGGTGTGGAAAAAAATATCATTCGATAGATTTATAAAAAAGTAACAATAAATTCTCAATAAGCTTTTTTGCAAAAATGTATTTTTAAGGTGAAAAAACAATAATTACGAAAATTTTGCGTTGGAAAGAATCTATGAATAGATTTATTATAAAAACTACTGGACCATACTGGATCATTTTTTAAACGAGTAAAGTTCTAGTGGTATGTAAGGCTTGGAAAAAAAGTGCGCAAATTTGCGTGCAGCCTTTTGCAGTAGCAGGGGTTCAAAATTTTGAAATGTTTTTACTATGGAGTGTAGATAGAGGAGGAATATCTCTGTATGTAAAAAGTGTCCCCGGAAATGCGTTAAATTAGGGTGAAACTAAAGCTAAACTAAACTAAACTAAACTAAGGTGGCGCTACAGTAGCAACGAGGTAAATTTTCAATCATTTAGCAACTTTTATTTCAGCTATTTTAGGTTATATTTTTCAAAATATATTGGTATTCACCCAGTAATTCTAGTAATAATTTATATTCCAGTAATAATTTATATTTTGTCACCAACGGCTACATTCATTCCTACACTCCATAATTCATTCCATACCCTTTGGCTGCAGCTAGCGCCACTCGTGGAGGATTTTTCAACTGTTATTTACTGCGTACAGCTGGACACTTTTTCAAATATCCCCCATATAAGATAGTCCTCCTTTCATCTACACTCCATAGTTTTTACTAACATTTTAACGATTTTTTTCTATTTCTCTAATGGCTGTTGCGTGAATTGTTTAGGTTTTTAATAATTCACTTATATCATTTTTGTACAGATTTAAAACCAACTTCTGGGTCTTGGGTCAACCCGGATATTTTTCAGGCTATCATGAACACATTGGTGAATAGGCAGATCGCTACAACCCCTAATTGAAATCCCCTAGGGAAATAGCAAAGCTTTATCCATGGTACTACATGCCTGCAAGTGTTCACAAACTCCTTATATTTACATGGTGCTGATATTTGTAAGCATTTTGGCTTTATTCCAATTGGCTATTTAATTTTTTAATTTAAATCTGTACAAAAATGATATATTAAGTAAATTATTAAAAACCTAAACAACTAACGCAACAGCCATTAGAGAAAAAGCAAAAAATCGTTCAAATGTTAGTACAAACATTTCAATATTTTGAACCTTACTGCAGAAGGCTGCACGTAAATTTGCGCACTTTTTTTTTCTAAGCCTTATATAGCACTAGACCTTTACTCGTTTCAAAAATGATCCAGTATGGTCCAGTAGTTTTTATAAAAATCTATTTATAGATTTTTTCCCACGAAAAAATTTTGTAATTATTTTTTTTCACCTTTAAAATACATTTTCGCAAAAAACTTATTGAGGATTTAGTGTTACTTTTTTATAAATCTATCGAATGATATTTTTTTCCACACCTAAAATGTAAGTAACATTATTTCAAAATTTTGAACCCCTGCTACTGCAAAAGGCTGCACGTGAATTTTGCGTATTTTTTTTTTTCTAAACCTTATATACCACTAGAACTTCACTTGTTTCAAAAATGATCCAGTATGGCATAGTGGTTTTTGCAAAAAATTGATTTGTAGATTCTTTCCCATACAGAATTTTGCGTAATAATTTTTTTTCACCTTAAATATATATTTTTGTAAAAAAATTATAAAAGATTTATTGTTACTATTTAAAAAATCTATCCAATGGTATTTTTTCCACAGCTAAAAAGTTAGTAAAATTATTTCAAAATTTTGAACCCCGCTACTGCAAAAGGCTGCACGTAAATTTGCGTAATTTTTTTTCTTAACCTTAAATATCACTAGAAATTTACTTGTTTCAAAAATGAACCAGAATGCCCTTGTAGTTTTTGCAAAAAAACTATTTATAGATTCTTTCCCATACAACATTTTGGTAATTATTTTTTTTTCACCCTAAAAACACATTTTTGTATAAAACTTAATGATGATTTATTGTTACTCTTCTTAATCTCTATCGAATTGTATTTTTTTCCACACTAAAATCCAACTTTTTTGCGAATGTCCACCATTTAGCGATTTCGGACCACTGTGCGGCGCTAGGTGCGTTTTGTTTACAATATAGCGTCAACTAGCCGGTATTTTGTGATTGTATTAAGACATTTTTCGTAAATA
This sequence comes from Polyommatus iphigenia, assembly GCA_963422495.1. Lineage (NCBI taxonomy): Eukaryota > Metazoa > Arthropoda > Insecta > Lepidoptera > Lycaenidae > Polyommatus > Polyommatus iphigenia. Next base: position 27,090,812 of record OY730181.1, on the reverse strand, counting down.
AACTTTACAAGTGTTATTAAAGTGACAGAAATTATGGTAGCACATACGAGTGAATTAAAATTTAAACAAATATTCGAGGAGAAATTACGGGATTATGAAATGCATCACCAAGGTATTTATTGCAATTTTGTTCAAAATTAGTTAGAATACAATAATTTATTCTACTTGTTATCATTATATATTTTATGTAATAACAACACTAAACTAATGGTCACCTTATGTAGTTAATTTGCCATTTAACCAGTTAGCAAAGCGTCGTCTAGCTGTAGTGTTGAACGATGCAGTCAACAAGTCGGCTAAACGACGTATAGCCGTGTGATTGAATGGCGTTGTTCAAAGGCCTAGCTGTTTGATTGAACGGCTTTTTTAACCAGTGGACTGCGACATCTATATTGTAATCTTATTTTAATATCTATATCTTATATATAAAAATGGATTTTCAAATGTGTTAGTCGCGCTACAACTCGAAAACGGCTGAACGGATTGGGCTGATTTTAGTTTTAAAATATTCGTAGAAGTCCAGGGAAGGTTTTAAAGTGACCTGTGACACGAAGTTCACCGGGACAGCTATAGTTTTATATATAAAAATGGATTTTCAAATGTGTTAGTCGCGCTAAAACTCGAAAACGGCTGAACGGATTGGGCTGATTTTAGTCTTAAGATATTCGTAGAAGTCCAGGGAAGGTTTTAAAGTGACACGAAGTTCACCGGGACAGCTTTCAACATATACTTCCCAATATCCGGCACTGATTTCAACAAAAGAATAATACTTGGCGCAGCCATCTTGTTAAATTACTTAATGCCTAGCGTCCGAGTTTCTTATTTTCAGAATTTTGCTTTGCATCTACTGAAATCTCTCGTATGAATTGACCCTTATGTGCCCCGTGCCCCGATCGGGGCCCCGACCCAGGTTTTATGGCCCAAAGAATACAGGATCACAAAAACTAGCGAGCCGTACTATCACAGATATTTCCATAAAAATAAAATATGTTTTTCTCGTTTTTCCATGAATAAATCTTCTAGTTTTCATTACTATCTCGCAAGTAAACGAAATGCGTTGGGTTTGTAGTTTTTCAGGTGATTTCTTATCGTAATAATATTATCTTTAACTTGCTTTTTCCCACGATTGTCCGCAATAAACAAACGATATCCCTTGGGAACCGTGCTGTTCCGGACTCCGGTATAAAAAGCCTAGGGTAATTTTGCCGTTTTGTAGTTTCAGAGCATAAACCATTTATATTATACCTGCTTATAATGAAAATTATTTCAATACAGTTATCGCTTTATTTATAACCGATTTCCAAGGAGAAGGTTTCGCAATTCGATCGTAGACCGTTGACGTGGGAGAGCCATGCTTCGGCACGAATGGGCCGGCTCGATCGGAGAAATACCACGGGCTCACAGAAAACCGGCGTGAAACAGCGCTTGCGCTGTGTTTCGTCGTGTGAGTGAGTTTACCGGAGGCCCAATCCCCTACCCTTTTCTCTTCCCTACCCTCCCCTATTCCCTTCCCTACCCTCCCCTATTACCTTATTCCCTCTTAAAAGGCCAGCAACGCACCTGCAGCTCTTCTGATGCTGCGAGTGTCCATGGGCGACGGAAGTTGCTTTCCATCAGATGGCCCGTTTGCTCGTTTGCCTCCTTATTTCATAAAAAAAATATATAGTATAATACTGTTTTAGTAGAGGAGTTTCTGCAGATATCTACATCATTATACAATATACACTGCGAACAATTCTCATTACATCTAAACAAACAACGGTCGATCTCGGGAGCATCTAGAAACTCCAACTACCCGGCTTTAGCACAACTTGAATCTTCTAATTGGGCCTAAACACCTTTTACTAAACAACTTTACTTCCATTCTGTTTTAGGAAGTAACTCTATCAAAATATTCTTTAGCTTAAGATAAGTTTTAGTTTTTTAACTGACTTCCAAAAAGGAGGAGGTAATAATCTTCCTCCTTTTTAGAAACAGACGAAAATAATTATGTTCATTTAACATATTATAAACTTTTTGTATATTCAACGATTGCTTCGTCGTTTGTGGACCGATTTCCAAAATCGAATAACGAAAGTTGCTGAAATTGGTATGGAGGATACTTTGAGTTCCGCGGTAAAGGACATAAATACTCTTTATCTCGGAAAAAATGTACGTTTCCGGCGCGATAAACGAATTTTTGTGCAACGGAGTTGCGGGTGTCATCTAGTTACTAACAGTTCTTCTAAGTTCTAACTTCTATGTTAATCATACTTTGATTGTACACGGTATAAGTAACCACTGTACGTTGACATAAGATGGACACAAGCAGGTACGAATGTGTTGAGATATTCGTACTGAGATAATATTATGACAGTTTGTGTATACATACAGCTTCGTAATCATGGCTTTCCATCCTGGCACAACGTTTACAAGGCAATCCATCTAGATACAACGTTCTAGAAAGTAATTAGAACATACAAGTAGGTAATCTCGCCTAACACGACCGATATTAATACCGTCAACAGTCCGCTAAACCCCCGGGACCTACCTGTATGTAGACATGATTATCCTACAGGAAAACCGATATCTCAAGCTACTGTAATATCTATTATGTAAACCATAAAGCCTGGAATTGTATGCTACAATAATTATCTTGACCCACAACTGTGCAGGAAGGTGTATGTTGAATTGAAATTGATCGAGACAAGATTCAAATTAATGCGAATAAATTACACACGTATTATAGTCTGCGTATATAGATGATGATAATTTGTTAATCACGTCTTAATTTAAACGAAGCGTTTGACAGAAAAGAAATATTAAGTAATTAAGTATATACAATTTACAAATAACAAAACCCTTCCTTTTTGAAAGTCGGTTACAAAGCATTAAGCCTGTGCCAAAATCTTAATGTTAAGTTTTCCGGTAAATGTCCCAAAATGTGGTCATTAAACTTTAAAGAGAATAAGATGAGAAAAAGTTGGGTAAAAGCTGGTGATGTTAACAAAACTTTAACCCACCTTAAACCCCTAATCCATATCACCACAATATCACTACTCTATCATTATTTCTTTTTTTCAGAAACACACCAGGCAATGAACTTTTAACTCGTTAATTGTTTTCCAACTGCATTACAGTTCAGAAACAGTTACTGAACACAGTCGAGCGAGTTACAAACGGTGGGGAATCCGGTTATTGGGGGTTTCTGTTCCCATGTCCCCATTTGCTTCTGTCAAACCTAAACATTTGGGTAAACTACAATTAGCCCCTTAGACGTTTCGTTGTAAACTGAGCTTCATACTTTATCGAAGTTTAGGTTTAGGTTTCAGACACGGACATACCTAGATCAAGATCATTGATCTATATCTGTGGTTTCAAAAATGGAAACTCGTAAAGTAATCGCGACCGAAACTCCATAGTTGCTGGTCGCTCATACCTCTATTATTAGGGGTCACAAAAAGGTAAACTTTCAATTTATAAATGACAAAAGTCTGGCTGTCGCTGCAGGCCCTTGAGTTAATCTTAAAATATTTTCATCTTCTTGGTGACATAATATCGATGGCCCCAACGAATAAACGTGCAATCGAAAAAATACAACTTTTCAGGAAGCCAAAAAACGTTTGGAACCACATAACTTTGACTACATAATAAATAGACAAATATAATGTACAATCAAATTAAAGGTAAAAAAAATGTCTTTCAGCTCATATATTTATTAAAAATCAAATATTAACGGTTTACTACATATTTAAGAAAAACCATATTAAATTATTATTCTAGTGAATAATATGTGACTTGTTAACACTATTGTATCAATGCACGTTTATTCGTGTCATAAATGAAGTTTTAACAAGTGCAGTGAAATGTTGTATGGTTATTCCACGTATATTTTTTGACGTGACAACGTCTTATAATTCGATATGGGCTGCGCGCACGAAAAAACATGACGCAATATGCGGCGTTACCTCGCTGATCGCTCTGAGGTGTTCCAATATAAAGCCTAGTATTCGCCCGAGCATGCTCAAGTGGATACTAGGCTTAAGGCTGTAAAGACGTCATACGCCTAATACTGGTCCAATCCGTTCTGTAGGGTTACCCTGGCACGCAAATCCCTCTGGCGTAATAATAATTAAACAACCAGTGAGTGTCAGCGAAAAGACAAAAATTTATTCCATTGAATTATACCAAATGTTGTCGGGTAAGCGATAGCGCGATCTAGAGGCCTAACAGCGACATCTGTTATCAAATCGCGGAACTAAATTTACTTAAATATTATGAAGTTTACAAATCTCAACAAAGGTAGTTGTCGCGTTCAACTATCGTCAGTAAACCGACTTTACCGACAACCGATTTTTTCCTCCTGAGCCATGCTCTGGTCATTTACACGCTTATTCTTGTATATTTTGTTGCTTTTACATGTTTGTAAAGATAAAAGCCCGTATATTAGTGTTAAGAAGTTGATTCATTATTTATGTAATACGACCTTATTAGTGTATGGTATAAAATGTAAATCTGTACTAATATTATGAAGTAGAAGAGTTTGTTTGTTTGAACGCGCCAATCTCAGGAACTAATAGTCCGATTTGAAAAATTATTTTGTTGTTATATGGTTCATTTATCGAGGAAGGCTATAAACTATAAATTATCACTCTAAGAAGAATAGAAGCGAAGAAACATATGAAAATGTAGAAAAAACCGGGGAAATTATTTGAGGGCGCTTATCTCGCGAACTACTGGATGAATTTTTAAGTTGTTTGGCACAGATGTAGAGTAGAACGATGTGAAAGAACATAGGCTATTTTTTGCGGAAAAATGTACGGTTTCCGTAAAATTTCTCATTTATGCGGGCCAGGCCGCGTGGAACGTCTAGTTAGCTAATATTTTCTTGTTGACGGTTCAGTAAAAAATATTGTTGAGCTATTGTTGTTGTTGATAAATATTGACCTACCTCGCGTCTATGCGTGGACACATACATATAAAATGGAGTACAACCTTGCCTATAAATCCTTCAAGAGAGAGATCAATCGGGCAAAGAAACAGCACGTCAATAGTATTGGTGAGAGACTCGAGTGCTTTCCTTTGGGAACCCGTGAATATTGGTCTCTGGCCTAAGCTATTGAAGGGTATTTTTGAAAGCCATCCTACCATCCCTACAAGTAGGAAATGGATCGTTGGCCCACGACGCAAAATGCAAAGACGATCTTCTGGGTAAGCTCCTTACGTCAAATTCGACCTTTGATGACCTTGGGATAAAAACCGCCGACCATACTACGATGCAGGGGCATCATGTCGGATATTAGGTAATAGGTGACGTCAGCGCTCAGTGTGAATAGCCCTGCGTGCCCTTGATATCCAAAAGTCGAGTGGGCCTGACGGAATCCCTCCTATTGTGTTGAAAAAGTGTGCTCCAGAGTTGGCTCCGGTCTTAACGCATCGTTTTTGGTTCTCCTACTCTTCTGGTATTGTCCCGGCTTCTTAGAAGACAGCCTTAGTGTACTCGATCCCAAAAAAAGGTGACCGCTCAAATCTTTCCAACTACAGACCAATAATTGCTAAAACCTCCGTCATCTCAAAGATAATGGAATCCATTATCAGCTCTTTCGATTCAAAAGCGACAAACACGACAAACAGTACGGGTCACTTGGCTGGTTATCTCTTGGCGTACCAAACTCATCGTTGAGCTCAGGTGATTGTGTGGAGAGGAGAGGCATTGGCTGTTAGTTTGGATATTGCGAAGGCCTTTGATCGGGTTTGGCTCAAAGCGCTACTATCAAAGCTTCCATCATAATATGGGCTTCCCGAGAATTTATGCAAATAGGTCACAAGTTTTTTGGCAGATCAATGACAATATGTTACATTCCAATGGCATTTATTGCTATGCGGGTGATAGTACAGGTGATGCCCTATCTACCGGCTTCCACCATATTTATCGGCTAAATGTAATCGAGAGTCGAAACGAACTTATGTCTAAAATAGAGAATTCACATGAGAAAGTCTCTGAATAGGGTAGACGATACTTTTCTGATTCTGTTCTTAACAGGACGAGACAGTATTTCAGTCTGGACCAATGCCTGCAACTCTACAAGGTGCAGGTTCGGCCTCGTATAGAATACTGTTCTCATATCTGGGCAGGGACCCCAAAATACCAACAAATGCCTTTGGATCGTATCCAACGAAGGGCCGCTCGAATTGTTGACTGCCAAAATGTTTCAAACAGGCTGGACCCCTTGGAATTACGCCGAGATGTTAATAGTTTCACTCTGCATCCTCAATCGGTTGTATCACGGGGAGTGCTCTGAAGAATTGTTCGGAATCATAGGTACCTCCTGCAACTTCGCCATCGTTCCACGTTAAAAATATACCATCCTCATAACCTTGATGAGTGGCAGTCTTCCACGGTGCTTTTTTCGCGTAACTTTCTGCCGCGCACTGTAAAATTTGGAATGAACCAGCAGTATTTCCGGACCCATACGACCTGCAAACCTTCAAGGAGAGAGCGTATTTCCTCTTAAAAAGATCGGCAACTCACCAGCAGCTCTTGTCATAAACTTTACAATAGCTCTTCGAATAACCATTACAAAAGCAGAAAAGACAAGAGAAGTTAGTAAAAGATAATTAGAATAGCTGTGATCATTATATTCAAAGTTTCGCCATCTGCAATGAGGCATTAGTGATAGAAGTCGCTTGCATTTTTACACGAATCATGTTTTAATTTTAATGTGATATATGTTATTATTTTTTCCGTACAATAAATAATATAATAAATAAATAAATAAAAATTTTACTGTCCCATTATAAATACAGATTTGGAAAGGAGCACAGATATTATCATAGTACCAAGGTTTACAATTTGAAGTGCGAATTTGACTAAAATTCTTAGGATACATACAAGTAATAAATACATAGAGCAAAGGCAAGCAGATAATTCATTACTGGTACTTATTATTAATTATTTAAGACATGTCTGTGTGTGTGTGCGTGAGTTTGCGCGTGCATGCGTGTGTGTGTGTGTGTATAATAAAGGTTTACATTGCTATAAAATCGTTATCTTAAGTCAAAAAAATGCGAAAAAATTACATAGGTGTATCATAGTCCATGCAAACGAAAAATCAAAAAAAATTTTTTTTTGGGTAAGAGCTCTTGCACGTTTATTCGTTGGGGCCATCGATATGATGGCCCTCTGCGAATTTCTTAGGTCAGTTCCAGCTGGGTTTGTTCGAAGACCAGTGGTAGGTTGAAAATGCACATTGGTATAAGAATTAAGAACCCTCCATGACAGGTCAACCATCCATCTTATTTTATGAAAAGTTGTAGGGTAGACGTGGGTTTTGCTGCTTGCACCACAATTGGAAAACACTCGCGTTTATACTTCAGAAACTGTGTTTATTTACGCGTTCCACATGAGTTAAAATAATAAAACCTCTTTTTATTTGGTCTGAGAATAAAACTAAATAAATAAAACGGGAGACGCAAGTCAACCCGCCATTTACCCGCGCGCCCCGAACTCTCTCGAAACTCTAGCGTCGCCATCTAGCGACAATCTAAAGGTACCGCGGTGGCGGACGGACTTGCCTTCCCGAGGCAGTAGTTTGCGGCAACTGAATTATAGGTGGCGCTACAAAGTAAGAACGCTTGTCGCTTATAATGATTTACCTTTATACTTCTAGCTTGTGAATCATTGGTCTTGATGTACAGGCTGTCAGCTGTTGTACAGGTTTATGTTATTCCTTTTAAAAAGCACAGTAAATGCCAAAATCATAATATTATAATAATGTTACGTCTATGATTCAAATTATTTTGATAATTATAAACGCTGATGATTCACTAAAATCTTAACTCTGGTGAACAAGAATGAAATAAATTAAAATTTACTTAGGTAATTACTAAAGAAGCAAAAGGTTGTAAAAAGTGTACTTGTTAATTAACATCTAATAGCTTGCCAGTTTCCAAGTTGTCTTACATTTTTTTTACAACTTATAAAAACACTGTAACTTGTTTTGATTGTCCATTCCCTCGCTTCTTCAAAGCTAATTAGTTTGAGAATTTAACAGGAATATTAGAGAAAAATTACATAATTATGATATTATAAGTTTAAACACTTACGGATTTTGTCGCGGAGCACTTTTATTAATCCCGACGTTTCGGCTACTTTACAGCGGCCGTGGTCACGGGCGGACTGAGGTGACAGGTGTCCAATTTCTTGAAGTTATCCAACTACCCGACGACTCATCAATATTTGTTTGCGTTTCGATCTACCCAGAACGAACTCACAGTGTCTTGAAGCCGAGGTATCATAGATTTGTGCTTTAGTTTGTTTATCACTGGATCCCAACTAGATGGCAGCACCCAACCATCTTCGCGGTTGAAATTAGGGTGTTTTTTAATTTCGATGGCCTCGCGTATCATTCTTGGGCGGTATCGTGCTTCTTTTGCCAGTACTTGTGGCTTATCAAATCTTATGTAATGGCGAGGTTGATCCAGTGTGTGTTCACAAATTGCGGACTTGTTGTTCCTACGGTGTTTGACATCTGCAATGTGTTCCTTGATACGGGTTTTGATGGCCCTTTTGGTTTGCCCTATATAAGAGAGGCCACAATCACAGTCGAGTTTGTAGATTCCTGCATCTTGAAGGGGTAAGTTGCATTTCACTGATGGTAAACATTGGCTGATCTTTTTGGGCGGCTTAAAGTATGTTTTATTGAAGCTTTCCTTAGAATGTAGCTCACTTTATCAGTGACTCCCTTTATAAATGGTAACACTGCAGGTAATCTTTCCACTGTTGCCGGCTTCACTCGGTTGCTGCTCTGTTTGCGTGGTACCCGAAGCTTATTGTCGCGTAAAACTTGTGCAACATGATGAAGTTCGGTGTCCACATGCTGTTCATCGCAGATTCCTCGTGCTCTTTGAAATAACGATTTTCCAACAGTACTTAACTGTGCTGGGTGATGATGGGAATCACCATTTAAATATCTGTTTGTGTGTGTAGGTTTGCGATACACCGTATGACCTAATGTGCCATCAGGACTCCTTATTACTAATACGTCCAAGAAAGCTAAGGAATTATCTCTCTCCAACTCCATTGTGAACTGTATTTTGGAGTTGAGGCTGTTCAGGTGCTCAAGGAATATGGATACTTTGTCTGATGGTAATATTGTGAAAGTATCATCTACATACCGCTTGTAGAAGGTGGGTTGTACAGGTGAGGACTCAAGGGCTAACTTCTCGAAGTCTTCCATAAAAATATCAGCCACAACAGGTGAAACAGGTGAGCCCATCGCAACACCATCTACTTGCCTGTAAAAGTCATAATTCCACAACGTATAGCCAGATGTAAGGCAGTGTTCTAACAAGTCCGCATATTCAACCGGTAAGTCATTCTCTCTCAGCCTTCTTGTAACAATTTCGATACACTGTTGTATTGGTAGGCACGTGAACAGGGACTGTATATCGAAACTGACCAGTTGTTCATTGTCTCTGAGGCGTAGATGTTTAATCTCATCGACAAAGTGGTAAGAATCCTTTACATGGGCCTTGGTCTGTCCGCGTAGAGGCGAGAGTACATTAGCCACCAGCTGAGCCAATTTGTAGGTTGGTGAGTCAATTTGGCTTACAATTGGTCGAAGAGGAGCATTGGCTTTGTGTATCTTTGGCAAACCACCTAATTTTAACCACCTAATTTCAACCGCGAAGATGGTTGGGTGCGGCCATCTAGTTGGGATCCAGTGATAAACAAACTAAAGCACAAATCTATGATACCTCGGCTTCAAGACACTGAGTTCGTTCTGCGTAGATCGGAACGCAAACAAATATTGATGAGTCGTCGGGTAGTTGGATAACTTCAAGAAATTGGACACCTGTCACCTCAGTCCGCCCGTGACCACGGCCGCTGTAAAGTAGCCGAAACGTCGGGATTAATAAAAGTGCTCCGCGACAAAATCCGTAAGTGTTTAAACTTATAATATCATGAGTGATACTCGCGAAAACTTAAGAAATCAATTACATAATTAAACGAAAAATTAAAAGTTTTTATGGCGTGCGCTCTAGATAGTTTTTATTGTAAACAATATTCTAGCGTTTTTATCGACGGTAAAATAAATATATTTATGCAGCGTATAACTATTAAAGGTTTGATACCTTTAGGGCTTATTCCACCTGACTAAATTTAGACGTCGACTTAATATTAAGGATCCTAAAAAGAAGACTAATAATTAGAAGCTTCAGATTCCACCAATCAGAAGCCACAATTCTTCCGATTTAGTACGCTTATTAGGATCCTAACTTTCTAATCCTTCGATCGTGGAAAAACGAGACACATCACACAATAGCCTTTCTATAATAATTGTTATCACGGTCGCATGCGACCGCTTGGGGCTCGAAGGATTAATGCTATTTCACTTGACTAAATTTAGTTACTGAATCAATTTAGACATCTAAATTTAGTAAGGTGGAATAAGCCCTTTTGTCTGTAATGTAACTTTTCCAATGTGTTAGACAAAGACAAGAAGACATAGTTATTCCATTCTCAGTTCTGCAGCATAATATTATGCAGTCAGAAAGATTAGGAAAATTTCTGACGAAGACACTGCACTATTAGTATACGTTAGCTATTTTCACAGTAGAATGTCATATGCAGTATACTTTTTTGGGAAAACGCTGCCGATATTAAAATACTTTTTTTGTGCTGCAGAAGCGAGCTATAGGTACGTTCGATTTATAAAGTGTCTACATTTGAATCTTTGAGAGAAAAGTTTAAAGAAATTGGTATTCTGACTGTAGCTTCTCAATACATTTTGGATAATATAATATATAATATTAGAAAAAATATAATATGTAAATTTAAAGCCAAAGGTGACATTCATTGTAGAAACACCAGAAATAAGCACAAGCTAGATTTGCCAGTGATCAGATTTAGTAAATGGTCAGACTTAATAATTAATTAGGTCAATGTATTACGCCTTTTTACTAAAATCCCAGTAAACGTTCAAAATCTTTCCATTAATAAATTTAAGAAAGTGGTCAAAGAGCGTTTGTGTGCCAAAGCCTATTATAAGGTCAATGATTTCATAAACGATGGCACATCTTGGGAGTAGGATGGCTGCTTTCAAGGCTAATTCTACATTATTGTATGACTTACAATAATTATGTATGTATGTTGACATTGTATAATTTTTATATCAGAAAGGAGTTCACGTCATTATTGATTGAATCCCAATTGTTTTAGGTATGTAATGGGTGAAATGCTCGATTTTTAGGGTTCCGTACCCAAAGGGTAAAAACGGGACCCTATTACTGAGACTTCGTTGTCTGTCCGTCTGTCTGTCCGTCTGTCTGTTCGTCTGTCTGTCTCCAGGCTGTATCTCAAGAACCGATATAGCTAAACTTCTGAAATTTTCACAGATTGTGTATATCTGTTGCCGCTATATCAACAAATACTGAAAACAAAATAAAATAAATATTTAAGGGGGGCTCCCATGCAACAAACGTGATTTTTTCGGCCTTTTTCGCTCTATATCAATAATTGCAAGAGGTAGGCACTTGAATTTTTCACACATTCTTTTGTTATATGTGTACTTTAATATTTTATAATAATATTAATATAAAATAAAAATTTAAGGGGGGCTCCCATACAAAAAATACAATTTTTAGCCTATTTTTGCTCTGTATTGGTACGGAACCATTCGTGCGCGAGTCCGACTCGCACTTGGCCGATTTTTTAAAAATCAAAATCGAACTAATTATATAGACATGAACCTATTATTTTTCCATTACTAACTTTCCAAATATAGGCCGACTTAATCTTTATGATGATTGATGGGCCTTTATAAATTAAAGAATAAAAAAAAAAAACTTTCCAAATTTAAATATTCGCGTCACCGCGTACACCCGCGTTCCGCTCGACACGAGCGCCGAGCGCAGTGAAAACAAATGTCAGGCCTGAAGTTTGTCGCGTGTGTTCGTCTCTAAAGAAAAAAATTAAAATTATTAATTATTAAGTACTTGTATTTTTATAGTGATTGTGTTTAAATTTAAAAATAAATAAAAACACTGACTAAGTGTGTTTGCGAAAAAGTGTGTGAGTTTTTGTGTCACCGAGTTTCGAAGAGTTTTGGCGTTGGCGATATGAATTTCACTCTGCACCTTCCCAGGTAAGTGTTTGTACTTTTCTATATGATTAAATAGGTATTATCACAATATTTTATTTTCCACAGCTAGTATGATAATACGACAAAGTTTGGGAGTTAGTATTTAATGTTTGTTATTTCTTCATGCAAAATATATTATCTACTTACGATTACGTAGGCTCGGTATGTATTCATAGTAGTTTTTATCTGGAAGAGTGCAGTGAGAGATGGTTGTAACGCGGGTAAAAGATAAATCCATAGACCATACTTGCATACTAATATCCATACTAATACTAATAGGTAATAAATGCGAAAGTGTGTCTGTCTGTCTTTCTGTCTGTCTGTCTGTCTGTTACCTCTTCACGCCCAAACCGCAGAACCGATTTTGCTGAAATTTGGTATGGAGATACTTTGAGTTCCTGGAAAGGATAAAGGATAGTTTTTATCCCCGGAATATGTGCGGTTTCCGCGCGATAAACGAATTTTGTCGCAACGGAGTTGCGGGCGTCATCTAGTCTAGTTATTTTTGATTGAGTGGAGTGAAGCCGCGGACAATATAATATAATGTATAATAATATTATAACTACCTACCTACTTATAGAACTTCACACACCATGCAAAATCATGGTAGAATGTCAGTACTAAACTAACTTACCACCTACATACATGATTGTAAATAAAGGATTTGTATTTGAGTTTTATAGACATAGACGGCGACAGACTACTATTCAACATACCTAATTAATCCTTTGACGACCTCTGTGGCTCAGTTAGTGGCGCGTTGGCAGCGCAAGCCGGGGGTCGCGGGTTCGAATCCCGCCGACGGAACAAAAAAAAAACAATGTTCCTGGGTCTTGGATGTGTATTAAATACATATATTTATGTATGATATACTTAATGAAAATCTTAAATAAGTATATGTATTAGTATAAAAGTATTAAATATATTTCCGTTGTCTGGTACCTGTAAAACACAAGTCCTTCAAGTACTTAGCACGGGGCCAGACTGACGTGGTGTGAAGCGTCCATAGATATTATAAAAAATCCTTCAAGCCCCATAAGAGATCTCCCAGAAGATCCCAGAACAATCCGCAATCGATCGGGGATTCTTGGAAATGCTATTGTATTCTATTGTTATCGCGATCACCGGTGCTCTTACGGGGCTTGAAGGATTAAATCATATGGGGCTTGAAGGATTAAACTATATAGTCATTAAACTCATAAACATTTTATAACAAGCACGAGGTACTAAGCACAAAGAGTGTAATAAAATTATTTTGGGACAAGTTTTTGTGATACTTATCCTCCAAAGCAATAATTATTAAATTGTCGAATTCTGAAATAAAAATGCCCTCACAAGGAGTCACTCAGCCATTTTAATGGGCTTTTAGTGTTTGAGCCACGGCCCACGTGTAACATGGATGAAGGATAAGGATTTGTATTTGCGCCTGTATGAACAAAGGTACTCGGTGGGCGGACAAAGGTCTAGAAAATATTTTAGAATACTAGCTGTCCCAGCAAACGTTGCTTTGCCATAAGATAAAGACGTATTTCGCCCATATTATTTTATTGAAGTGACTAAATAAGTATGTTACCATGGCAACGTCCATCGCTATCCCGTCGCAGTTCGCACAAACAATGGTCGCCGTCAGTCTCGAGTTGTAACTTGTAATCATTTACTATTATTTATTCAACAAATGCACTTATCAATATAATAAGTACCAGTAGCCGATTCTCAGACCCACTGAATATGCATATATATAAAATTTGATTAAAATCAGTAAAGCCGTTTCGGAGGAGTACGCTATCACCTAACATTGTGACATGAGAATTTTATATACTTATTAGACTAGATGACGCCCGCAGCTCCGTTGCGCCAAAAATATTTTATCACGCGGGAACCGTACATTTTTCTAGGATATGTCCTTTCCCGGGACTCAAAGTATTTCCATGCCAAATTTTTGCAAAATTAGTGCAGTGGTTTGGACGTGAAGAGATAAAAGACTGGCGGACAGACGGACAAACAGGCAGACAAACATACTTTCGCATTTATAATATTAGTATGGAATATGGATGGACCAGAGTCCAGATGACAACCGCAGCTTTGTTGTGCCGTAAAAAGTACTAATAATTATTCTATGTCCTTTCCCGGTATTCAAATTATCTCCATGAAAAATTTCAGCAAAATCGATTCAGCGACAAGACACAATTTCGCATTAATAATATTAGTGTGGATGTGACTTTGGAAAACATCGAATACAAGTTTATGGACCTTCTTAGTTAAGCATTAAATAATTGCAACAAGATAAAAAAGCGTTACAAAAGCTTACAAGGCGACGCGGATAAAAAATTTGAAGAAAAAAATCGGTTGTCTGTAAAGTCGGTTTACTGACGATACTTGAACGTGACAACGTATGACGTTGTCACGTTCAACTATCCTTAACCCCTTAACCCTCGCTCCCGAATCTCTATAAATAGAAACAAACTTTTTCGACTGTAACCTAAAGTTATTTCGATGTATTTCTTTCAAATGATTGTCTAAAAATATTTATAATGAGTAAAATAAACTATTCGCAATACAAAACGCTACATACATTCGTGAAATCCAGTAAAATCTTCGAACAAAGCTCAAGTCATACCTTGACACGTAGGAAATAGAGCACAATTTTAAATAGCCGAAATAATACTAATAGCTCACAGATTGTTTATTTATTTTTCATTCAGAGTGTGGTCAATGTATCAAAGGTCATAAGTAACCAAACTTCTTCATACAAAACTATTCTCTAAGTCATCGAAATACGTAATATAATCGAAACAAAGAGCGCGGCCCAGGTGGGTTGAGTACGGTTGCTGAGAGGATAAATGGAACGCCTCAGAGCTGTCAGCGAGGCAACGCCGCATGAACTGTCATGTTTTTCGGGCGCGCACCCCATATCGAATTATAAGACGTTATCACGTCAAAAAATTGCGCTACATTAGTTAAAGCTAATGTCAATGGTTAAAGCCTACCCTAGCGTCGCGGTATATTTAAACCCACACATTGACATTTAATCCTTTTAAATGTGTAGGTCTTGACATAATTAAGTTACCTAACTTTTAAAAGATTTAGCAAAGGCTTCTAATAATAGCTTACCGAGTAAGTTAATAATAAGTTTTATCTCTTATCATTGTATGTGGCAACAAGAACAAAACTTGCCCATGACGATGTCATAATTATCCATATATCTATCTATATAATATACATGTTACCGTTAGTGTGCGTAAACCAGTTAGACTGCAGATTAAGGCTTAGGCCAAACCTACGCGACCACGCGACTGCGAAGCGGAAGCGTCAACAATAATTGTTGACGCTTCCGCTTCGCAGTCGCGTGGTCGCGTAGGTTTGTTCAAACCTTAAAAGGTATTCTGCAGATTACCTAGGTGAGTCAGTAAGGTTGGGTTGCACCAACTTACTTTAACTATAACTGTAACTATAACTTTAACTATAACTACAGTGCAAAATGTCAAATCTTTGGTTAAAGTAAAATAATATGGCGTCCAAGGACGCCATATTTAACCTCCGCTCATACGTATATCTAAATTTTTCGTGAAAATTTACTATGTTTTACAGTGTTATATTTTTCCTGTATATTTTTACGGATAATTCAATTTTTTATACCCTCAATCCCGTTACCTGTAGCTTCAATAAAAAAATAAACGCAACAGACATCTGTGAATTTCTCCGGTTAAAGTTAAAGTTAAAGCTAAAGGACGCCATATTTGACTATAACCATAATTTTAACCTTTACTTTAACTTTAATCACGCCTCTGGTGCAACCCACCCTTAAAGTGCAAAAGTTTATTCTATTCTCATTAAATTATATCAAACAGGTTCTTGTTTGAATAAAACATGTTATTTAGCTGTAGAGAAATATTAAATATATTTTTGGGACATAAACAAAGGAATTAATTAATAAATTGTCAGTAAAATGTTACTCCACTAATAAAATAATAATAGATCGTATCAACTAGAACAAAACCAATCAAAACAGCAACAGTCTTAGGTTGACAAGCTTAAGTCAAAGTTTTTAGGACTTTTATTAAGGAAGAGAATGCAAACTAACTAGGTAAAGTGCAAATATAAACTTGTTTCATTCAAATTTCACACTCTAACGGATGGTATCATGGAATCTGCAGATTACCTAGGTAATGTGCACGTTAACGTATTCTGCATTCTAACGGTAACATATACGAGTATATAAATGGATTTCCAATTGTGTTAGTAACGCTATAATAGTTCTCTTCTACTACTACTACTCTTCTAGTGTATGTTATGTGTGTGAAAACTTGTAATTGGCCTTCCTGTGTTATTTTAAAACTATTATTTTATTTTATTTTATTTATTTAGGAAAACTTACAGCTAGATTAATCTAGCTGTAAGTTTTCCTAAATAAATAAAATAAAATAAAATAACTCGATAACGGCTGAACCGATTCTGGTATTTTAGTCTTAAAATAATCCTTGAAGTCCAGGAAAGATTTTTACACAAATTTCACCGGGACAGCTAGTTATCCAATAAAAACACCCTTGTATCTTTGTCCATGTCATAAAAACGGCAGCAATTGAAGAGATGAGCAGATGAAGTGGGTAACTAACATTTAACAACATGAGAGCAATTTTACTCATTTTTCCCTCAAAATTGTTCCAATTGAACAAAGTTAACATGTAATTCAGCTATACTTCATCATCTAGCTTATATATGTATCTAACTGTACATAGAAACTACATTTTCATTTATTGCACAGCTTTTATTGCGTGCTTTGAGGGCGGCGACCGAATCAAGTTCGTAACGAAAAATACCCAACACTTGTCTAACGTCGCTTCAGTTCAGCAGACTTCGGCTCGTTGTTAGTATGCGTGTGACTAGACGTATTTTCAAATTGTGAGCTACCCACTTCATCCACTCACGTCTTCGATTTGAAAAGCGTTTTTCGCATGTAAAAACAAAGTTATAATTGGCACGTGACTGGGGCTCGATCAGCTTTGAGACGAGGGACTGAGCTGAAAGAGTTTCGGAGAATTTGTACCTAATGGGCGAGATGTTGCCGCTTCAAACGGCTTTGATTTACTCCGAGCTCCTGTATACATTTCAATCGTTAATGCGCGTTTCTTTTTAGGGGTCCCTACCCAATGGTTAAAAACGGGACCCTATTACTGAGACAGTGAGACATCGATGTCTGTCCGTCTGTCTGTCTGTCTCCAGGCTGTATCTCAAGAACTGCTATAGCTAGACTTTTGAAATTTTCCCAGATTGTGTATTTCTGTTGCCGCTATAACGGCAAATACTAAAAACAAATCAAAGTTTATATTTAAGGGGAGCCCCATACAAAAAAAAACATTTTTTACGTTACGTTACGGTCAAAAACTTCTATTTAACCTCAGTTTAAATAGAAGTCTTTGGTTACGGTACGGAACCATTCGTGCGCGAGTCCGACTCGCATTTGGCCGATTTTTTTTGAAATGACGTTTTATAGGCGACTAGCGACCCGCCCCGGCGTCACACGGGTATAAAATATATAGCCACTGAAAAAATGATAAAAATCGATAGCCTATCACGATCCCTCATGTGGTCTACTTCTTATCTGTGCCAAATAACATAAAGTTGCTCCAGTAGTTCGCGAGATAAACCCTTTCAAATAATTTCCCCCGTTTTTTCCACATTCTCCTGTTAGTCTTAGCGTGATAAAATATAGCATATAGCCTTCCTTAATAAATGGGCTATCTAACACCGAAAGAATTTTTCAAATCGGACCAGTAGTTCCTGAGATTAGCGCGTTCAAGTTAGCCCTTTCAAGTAATTTTCCCCGTTTTTTCCACATTTTCCTCTATTTCTTCGCTTCTATTAATCTAAGCGTGATAAAATATAGCCTATAACCTTCCTCGATAAATGGGCTATCTAACACTGAAAGAATCATCAAAATCCGTTGCGTAGTTTTAAAGATTAAAGGGAACAAAGGGACATGAGGGAAAAAAAGTGACTTTGTTTTATAATAAGTATAGATTTCACCAAAGAAATTGAACGCGCTCACTGCACACTAAAGCGGCTTGAAATTTATTATAACAACGTTATAATATTTATTTATTTATTTGCTCAAATTACATAAGTTTCATTATATTTTTTTGTCATACGCGTATGTTATAACTTATAAATTATAATATTTGTCATACGCCTTGTATACGTCATTGCTTTAAAACTTGGACTCAAAAATAGTTATCTTTAAAATTAATTCTATACGCGCTTATGACCATAAAGCGAGAATAATTCTCCTCATTGTCTTATATTCGGGATATTCGTGTGTATTTCGGACATGCCCAAAGCCCCTAGTTTTGTTTTTATATTGCTAACGAGGTAACATAGATCGGCCAAATATATTTTAACGTTCATTTCGGATGGATAAATTATTACCTTGTTTACCGTGACTCTTTTATTACATGGGATTTCTAAGAAATGAAACTATTATTTTACCTTGTGTATTTCTTTCGTAGCTTACGGTTTGGTACTGATATGTAGTTCCAAATATTACTTACCCAAATATGTAAATAGAAATATCTTTATTTCCAGAATGTTGTTGTAATACTGTATATGTCTTCTTAAGAGTCCGTATACGAAATTTTGCCGATTTTGCCGAAATTGCAAAGGTTCACTACAGAAATATTATTAGGTTTTTTCCCCTTATTAGACTTAAAAAAATATATATTAATTATTAGATTTAAAATATATTTAAGCGCGGAAAGCCGACTCGAGCCTTGCGGCGAGTAATATAATGTGAGATTTAGGTTGTTTTTAAATCGTGTTTTTTGGCACAATTTGTTTTTTTTTTCTTTTTTCTCGAATTGGATAGAATTTGATCTATAGATTATTTCTGTCGTTTTCTTTTTATGAATTACAGCTCCAAGTTGCCGAAATTAACAGCAATTCTTTGCCCATTTTCTCTAAAATTTTGCCGAGTTACATATTTTTTTACTCAACTATTTCATATTAATCTTTCAGGCCCCGCGCGAGCACCGGTGATCGCGAGAACAAAAGAATACAATGGGAATTCCTAGAACCTCCGATCGAAGGATTAAAGTGGTAAAAAGTAATTCCAACATTTTATAGACGACTTTCTCAACAGTACATTGTCTTTTTTTAATACCGTTAAGACGTCAATACAATCCATAAACAGGTGATATTCTAAACCTTTTACAGCAAAAATCACAAAACTGTCGTGGGTTTGAGTTGGATTAATTAAAAATACTTAAAAAAAATCTAGCTCCAACATTAGATTATAATTGAAATGATCTTACATGTTGTGCATTAAAACTTATAGAAAACTGTATTTTAACTGTTAAATCACGTCTGTAAAATCAGCGAAATCGGCAAATTTCGTATACGGACTCTTAACTACTTAAAGAATCATGGCCAAATTTGTATAGGAGCTGGACTCGAATTTTATTTTTGATGTCCCAAAATAAACTATAGTTAGATTTGGTTGATCTTAATTTCTTATGCTCTAAACATAATTCCGTTTGAGATTTATGTCTAAATAGCCACGATTTTTTATAATAATAAATAACGTTTACAATTATTTTGAGGTTAGTTCTTAACTACCTTTTTCCCGACTGCGGTGTAGCCTACAAGTGTATATTCGGCGATCTCGTTTCTAATTATTTCAATTTTTCCTAGAGTATTACCCAAAAAATATAACGAATGCGAATGATCGCCGGCTGTCAGAACATAACGAAACTAAAATATATTGATCTTTTTTTGTGGCTATTTAAAGACACATTTCTAATGATTTTCGATGCCTTAAAATATAAGGGAATTTTTGCTACTAATGACATATCGGGACGCCACCGCCCACCTGGTACTATTTGGCCATTGTTCTTTTAACATTCTGTCATAATAATGCCGTGAATTTCAATTTAATTCACATAAAATTAATAATACTATATAATTATTTATTATCTTGAATTACAATCTTACAAGGATTTTTAAAATGTATAGTTTAAACAATACCAAATACCAGGTTTAAACAACTCCTGTTAGTGTCGCCGCACACGGGCCACTCCAACTAATTTTCTTCAAAGGAATTAGCAGGCACCATCTAGTTAATAGTTTAATATGAATTATATTTTATAATAATATAAGGGACCTATCAGACAGAGAGTGGTCACGCGTTCAAGCAGTGGCAGGGCAAGACCTATATTTTATGTGGGCAAGATGTATCTTGCGAGGCCCCCTGATGGATGATGCTAAAGAACGGATTTGTTGAGAGAAATACTTTTTGATACCCAAAGTATAATTTATAAAACTTTTTATTTATGCATATATTTGAGTATTTCAACTCGTAAAACCTTTAAAACCCTCGTGGTCCCTCGAGGCCCCTTAGCCTGCGAGGCCGTGGGCGGTCGCCCACACCACCCACGCCTTGCGCCGCCTCTGCGTTCAAGCGTGCTGTAAACGTAATACAATAAATAAATAACGCAAAACTGACCGCTTGAACGCTTGACCGCGTGACCGCTCTCTGCCTGATAGGTCCCTTAATAAGAAGTCCTCGAAACTACCATAGTATGGACTGTAAATGGAGGAGAACTATCTCTGTATGTAAAAAGTGTCCGCTGAAATGCGTTAAATTAGGGTGAAATTAGGGGGCGCTACAGTAGCAACAGGGTAAATTTTAAATTTTAGCAGCTTTTATTTCAGCTATTTTAGGTTATATTTTTCAAAATATATTGGTATTATTTATTTTGTTATTTATTTTATTTATTTATTAAGTATTTTGTCACCAACGGCTACATTCATTCCATACCCTTTGCTGCAGCTAGCGCCACTTTCAACTGTTATTTACTGAGTACAGCTGGACACTTTTTCAAATATCCCCCATATAAGATAGTTCTCCTCCATCTACACTCCATATACCATAGTTAACATTGTTACTCAAATAAATAGTCTCTCAAGTATCGACTTAACACCGCCGGTGCTCGTTTAACTGAGTTGCCGGATATGTCTCATTAGCGCGGTTTATCTTGAGTCCCGGGATCAAAGACAAAGGAGATGTTTGGTACCTGGTTACATACTTGAGTTTGTGTTATTGTACAAATCACGTGTTATGTGCGCAAGGAATTCATCTTACAAGGCATAAATGTCCTCTTTCATGTTGCGCCATGACTACTGAAACTTTTACAAATTAGCAAAGGAAATTACAGACGAATATTTCCCTCAATTACTACAATATGTAGTCGCTTGTCTTGGTCCATCATAGGCCAATATGGATATTGGATAGCCCCATGAGCCCCATGAGGACAAAGTTAAAGTAAAAAATTAAGTTTAATCCAAACCTCTGGACAAGTCGCAAAACTTAAAAAAGTGACTAATCTTAATTATGGACCATTGAACGTATGGTGAGTGGTGACATAAAGTTTAGCATTTTTAAGTATTTGATAACTAGCGTATATCTGCCCCTTTATCTACTAGTTAAAATACTTACTTTTACTGTAGCGGTCTATAAGATAAATTGTAAACCCAGGCCAAAAAACATATTTGAGTAGAGGTCTGCGCCTATGATTATTATTTATAAATTATAACCTACTAGATGACGCCCGCAACTCCGTTGCGCCAAAATTAATTTATCGCGTAGGATCCGTACATTTTTCCGGGATAAAAAGTACCCTGTGTCCTTTCCCGGGACTGAAAGTATAACCATTACCATATGTTAGAAGAATCGGTTTAGCGTTTTGGGCGTGAAGAGGTAACAGACAAACAGACACACTTTCGCATTTTGGAACGAAGTTCCTTATCGCGCGTTGCGAAAGGGGACTAAACGGAACGACACTTTTTGACCGACACTTATTTTAGTACCTGCGAAGTAGGGACAGAAGGCGTTGATATGGCGATGACGTCAACTGGCGGGAAATTTAAGACTTCGTTCCATCCGGGTGTCCCTTGACACCTCTCAAGTTTTTGATTTATTTATTATTAGTATGGATCATGTGCTACTCTAGTTTGTGGCTTTTCGAGGAAAATGGTAGTGAAATCGCTTAATGAAGATAGTCTTGTGTTTTACTTGTATATAGTTCGGCACAAAGTGGCGTATTTGTCAAAGGCGGCTTTGTTGAAGGCTTCTGACCGAATTAACGAAAAAATCGATGCTCACTTTATTACCACTCTGTTCTCAAACCAATTTGCCACGTTACCCAATAATACCACTGAATTCCTTGAATAAAAGTATAATGCCCGTTTTCACAACTAAGTATCTCCTAGCAGCCTTTAAAGTTTTACCAATCTTTATATTATTTCTTCTATATCCTTAATATGGTCTATAGCAGGGGTCACCAATTAGTTTCGCTTGGGGTCCATATTAAGACATGAAATTACCTTCGCGATCCACACATTAAAAAGATTAAACTAAGGTAATTACGGAATTTACAAATCAATGACAAAAGTGTCATTTTTTGTAGCTACATAATTATCTCTCTGATGTTTGGAGTGAAATTGGTGCAAGCTATTGGAATTCAATCCTTGGATGTTAATCGAAACCGAAATTCATTTTTAACGAAGTTCATCTTCGAAAATGCTTGTTCGGTGGTCCGCACACAATCCGCCATTTGGTGACCCCTGGTCTCTATAGCTTTGTTTTAGCTCCGTGGTCTATACTATAGGCCGCACAGAGCGACGTTAAACTTTAATATAATGAAGCGTTTGTGTCTAAAGTTTCTAAACACACTATGCAATGCAGGCAATAGAGTTGCGATTGGCATCTGTCTGTACTCTGTATTTGTCAGTATTACTCTATTTTAATAGCTACTTAACTTTCGCACAATAAGTTGTACTGTAGAGTTAATAGTTGGAAATACACTTGTGTTACATCGTATTATTCCAATGCCTCATGATGGCAGCTGCATATTCCATTCGCTTGAATTTTCTTTGTTTAATTCGATTGATACTCAACAAGCCTTAACGGCTGCTTTTCCACTTCCTGATAGGTTTTGGATAGGCTATCCACAACTTATCTGACAGATGAAGTATGGAGTATCTGTCAGATCATATGAAGTATGGAGTATCTGTCATATAAGTTGTGGATAGCATATCCGACACTTATCAGGAAGTGGTGAAACAACCCCTTAAGGTTGTGAGCGACTATAGTCGAATATTTAAGTTTCTCTTCTTTACAAAAAGTAGTGATATCCCACCAAAAACATAAATATGTAAAAAGGGAAAGCCAAGTTCAATACAAACATTATGCTTGTCTATGGACTTCGCCGTAAAAAGAATGGAGATCTAAATGAGTGCCAAGTTCTATGGAAAATTCAAATATGTATTTATAGGAACCAAATAACATTATGAACAAACAATAAAGTCTATTTCTTTGCTTTATTGAATATCTATAACAATTGCTGTTATTTAAATAATGTGATCTTAAACTAGATTAGATTTGACTTGGCCAGTTTTTATCAGAATTAAAATGTTCAATAACTTTATGAAATGACTGATGTAATGAAAACTGGCCAAGTTAAATCTAATCTAGTTTAAGATCACATTATTTAAATAACAGCAATTGTTATAGATATTCAATAAAGCAAAGAAATAGACTTTATTGTTTGTTCATAATGTTATTTGGTTCCTATAAATACATATTTGAATTTTACATAGAACTTGGCACTCATTTAGATCTCCATTCTTTTTACGGCGAAGTCCATAGACAAGCATAATGTTTGTATTGAACTTGGCTTTCCCTTTTTAGGGTTCCGTACCCAAAGGGTGAAAACAGGACCCTATTACTGAGACTTCGATGTCTGTCCGTCTGTCTGTCCATCTGTCTGTCTGTCTCCAGGCTGTATCTGAAAAACGGCTATAGCTAGACTTCTGAAATTTTCACAAATTGTGTATTTCTGTTGCCGCTATAACAACAAATACTAAAAACAAAATAAAATTAATAATTGAGGGGGGCTGCCATACAACAAACGTGATTTTTTTTGGCCTTTTTTGCTCGATTTCAATAATGGTAACTATTAGACACTTGAAATTTTCACAAAATCCTTGATTGTATGTGTTTCTCCCATTCAAAAAACACGATTTTTTGCCTATTTTTGCTCTTTATCGGTACGGAACCCTTCGTGCGCGAGTCCCACTCGCACTTGGCCGATTATCACATATTTATATTTTTAGTGGGATAATATTCATCTCTAAATGCGGCTGTTCGGTTACACGTGTTGCTAGAACGTTTCAAGAAGTACATGCCCTATAAGACTATTTTAAGTTAACTTAGTTATAATTTTATAGACCGTAAGAATGTCGATAACTCATTAAAAACATTTTTTTAACTGTACAATTTGCAAAGTTAAGAGTATATTTTGTTTTCTTTTACTTTTTTAACAAAATGTGGAGCTTAATCCTTCAAGCCCCATAAGAGCACCGGTGATCGCGACAACAATATAATACAATAGCATTTCCAAGAATCCGCGATCGAAGGATTAGTACCCAACCAGTGTGTAGACTGTAGAAGAAAATATAATATGTGTTATTTTACCATTATAATGTTAATAACGCTGTCTATCAGCATCGGGACAGCAATAAAACAATACAAAGGCACCTAAAATTAAGGTAAATACTCTACCGTCTCTGCCGAAGACTCTACCTAAAGGTTTGTTTAGGCGAAACGTCAATTAGACTGAACAAATACGTCAAAATGCTCGCGAAAATGTACAGTTATGCTCGTAACAGACGGCAAATGATTAAACTGCACAGTTTGAACTTTTATAGGGTTTAACAAAACTATGTGAGGGTGTATGGGTCCTCTCACCTCTGTATAGAGTTCACTGTGAAAGTAGCAGCGCTGAAGGAGTAATTTTTTTAGCTTTTGTGTGGGAAAATACATGACGCCGCGCCGGGGCGCTTGCCCATATTAATCACAAAAAATATTGCTATCTTTCAGCGCTGCTTCAAAATATATGTATGGATAAACTATCTGTCTTATTGACATGTCTAAACAGTGGACCGTGACTCTATGAGTCGTGACTTTAAGCATCCCACGGGCACCATCCGTTAGCCAACAATTCTAAGCCGTAGAGGATCTATGAATATATTTTTTTCGTTTTTAGTGGTGGTTCCGTACCCAAAAGGCAAAAACTAAGACTAAGACTTCGATGTCTGTCCGTCTGGCCGTCTGGCCGTCTGACTGTCTCCAGGTTGTATCTCAAGAGCCGCTATAGCTAAACTTTTGAATTTTTTACAGATATTATATATCTCGTCGCAATCGTAGAACAAAGATGGATCTGCAATTTAGCCATTTTACAGGAGAGCCCTTCAAAGATTTTGTGTCGTATTTTGTTTCTTATTTTCAGAACTAGTCATTTAGTTGACGTGAAATTTGGGCATGTGATTTTGTTTTATGAATTTTATAATGTGACTAGCTGTTGCCCGCGACTTCGTCCGCGTTAACATAGTGTAATAAGTAATAACAAAGATGGATAGTTTTCCCCTTTTTGTGGTTCCTTATACAAAGGGTAAAAACGATACCCTATTTAAGCAAATGTCAAACGCAAACGTCAATAAACTTTCATGTTTCTAACTCAAGAAATGACGAACTTTCATTGAAACTTTCTACCCCAATTTAACCCCCTTGGGGGTAAAATTACCAGAAACGCTTAAATACGTATCCATTCATTTTTAATCAGTAGCATAAAAATAAAGTTTCATGTTTCTAACTTCGCTTGGCCATACACCAGTCCGCCATATGTCATTACATATACTATGAAAGTAACGAACTGCTGCTCCTGCAGCAGTTCGTTCCCATGGCGGTCAGAATCTCGGCAGTTATTTGATCATGCCCAGGAGACTTTTTTGCTATGAGTGCGGATATAGCAGCAGTTACTTCCGATAACAGTATAGGAGGCTCCAATGTCAGTTTGTCCCACTTGAACGTAGATGTTTCAGTCCGTATTTCTGGGTTCTTATATAGTTCTTGACAGTAGTTTCGCCATCTATCTGTTAAGTATAGTTTTCATAGAGCCAGTACTGGCTGCCAATAAGACTGGCAGCCAGTATTGGCTTGGTATATGCCGCGTGTGAACAGTTTTTCAAGCCAGACCAAACGGTTCACACGCGGCATATACCAAGCCAATACTGGCTGCCAGTCTTATTGGCAGCCAGTACTGGCTCTGTGAAAACTATACTTTATTGCTGCAAGATCGTGGAAACAAAGTTAAAGAGCGATAATAAACCTTTTTAAAAATTTTATCACTTTTTTGCTTATAACTTTTTGAATTTTTAATTAAGGGTAAAAAGTTATAGAAACATGTTTGTAGGCAAAATAATTTGCAACAAATTATGACTTATAGTTTCCAAAATATGACGAAAATAGTGTTGTCATCCCTTTGTTCAAGATGGCGGCTGGGGGACAAGAGCGGCGACCCCACAAACTTGAGGTTAAGCTTCTATTGACCCCCCCAACATATCCCAAAAATAAAATTTGGTCCTCTAATAAATGCAAAGCAAATGTAATAATATTTCAATGGACTATATATTGCTCAAGTTCATGAGATATGAATTTACAAAACATAAGATTGTTCAGCCTTATGTTCTCATCAATTTCATTTGAAATTGGGGTTGTATTGACAGCTGCATCAGCAAAGAATTTTTCTGGTTGCTTTGACTGATCCTCTTGAAGACCAACGTTGAGCATATTCAGTAAACTTCTCTGATTTCGGTGAGCTGCACCCTGTTGGACCTTCGCTATCACCACTTCCATGAGTTCCAAAAGAAGTCTTAACTTTTTTTTTGAGGATGCTTTTCAAATTCTTCTGTGAACAATTGATTTGAATTGATAGGGGAATGAATATTCTTGTTCGCAAAATTCATATCGTTCTCTACTTCATTTTTATACTCCGGTGTAAAATCTGAAAAGAGGTATATAATATATAATATAATGAAGAAATTCAAAAGTATTACAGTGCTATTCTGAACACTTGCAGACGGACTTGCCCACATTGAAATACCTTTTTGTCTTTTAATATTAATTATAAACAATTCAAATAAGGTTCACTGAGCTCTATGAACAAGTGAGAATCAATAAATATAGAAAGTTAAAATGTTATTTCGATGTATTAAAAAGCTCCGTCCGACTGACTTAATTTTTGCAGGAGAACGTCTGTACTTCAAGTAACGGTCTGTAATCACTTTGATTAGTGATAAGCGCAGGTGATTATTGCAGGTGATTACTAATAAGGAGAAAGCAAGTGTGGAGAGCGACTGATTAGTGCAAGTCCTTTACTTTCTCCTAATTACTAATCACCTGCATTCGCACTAATCAAAGTGAATTCAGGCCATAAGTCAAATATGGAATGGCGTAAAACTGTCGCAATGAAATTTATTTCTAGTTTCTGCATAATTATAACAACACAACTCATAAAATATATAATTTCATTGTAAATGTGTAATAATATCCCTGAAACAACAATAATACTTACCTACTAACAATACCTACTAAAATACCTAGTCCGTAGCGCTGGGTTCTCGCAACACAGTAAAATATGTAAGCGGGCGTCAAAATTAAATTATGAAGTAAAAGACGTGATTTTTATACTTACATCTTCTCGCCATTGTCACTATTTTAATGGCGTTTACTCTTTTGATTCTCCCATAATCCACGACACGACAACTCCGCGAGTCGCAACCAGACGCGACCACACGCGCATACTTGGTAACTCAAAGCAAACTCAAAGTAAGTACCTAAAAATTCCTAAAGCTTCCCGCTTGCGCACGGAGTGGCAACGACGCGCGCGGCGGTATTGTTGGTGAAAATATACAAATTACCGGTTAATTTTCAATACCAAAACCGAAATTGAAGAAAACCCGGTATTCTGCGTTTACCGGTTTTTACCGGTAAAGTGCAACCTTTAACCGAAATCGATTTCGGTTTGGGGTCAATGACCAAAACCGGTTATGTTTTGCAACCGGTTTCCGAGCCCTGCATATGCCTAATACGTATTATAAACTATTTAAATATTCTTTAAAAATTATTAAAAAGTGCGTTACGAGTAAAAAGTACGCGTAACCGTAGAACAGGGACGGTATTGACCATCCGCCGCGGTGAGCGGGGGGTGGGGGACGGACGCCGTCCACCGAACACAGGCTCATTGTTTAATCCGTCGTTGTACTACGGTCACACAATCAAATCCGTCGTTTTTCTAGTCTATAAATCAGGCATTTGGTGGATTTAAAAAATATATATAATCAGTCGATAAAACACATAAATACAAGTCGATTTATGCAATAAACCGAAAATTGAAAAAAATCTGAACAGTCTTTATTATACGATCATGACGATCTATTGCCGCTATAACAAAAATACAAAAAAAAAAAAAACATATATTTGTGGAGGGCTCCTATGCAACAAACGTGATTTTTTGGCCTTTTTTGCTCGATATCAATAATGGCATTAGGAAGGCACTTAATATTTTTACAAAGATCTTTATTATTACTGTTCTTCAACAATTAATAATGATATTAAAATAAAATAAAAATTTAAACGGGGCTCCCATATAAAAAAAAAACAATTTTTGGCTTATCTTTGCTCTATAACGGTACGGAACCCTTAGTGCAGTGAACCCTTTATGAGGGACACATACAGAGCCTAAAGTATTATCACTTAGTTTTTTTACACCGGCAGTAGTCATAGATAAGAGTTCTTAATCTTCATCGTAGATCGCTGGGATTAAGGGTTCTTAGAACATAGTCGTCAATTGTAACTTCAAGCTCTTTATTTAGACGGTTCAGACCATAATGTTAAAATATACCTAGCGGAATAGAGCAACAATCTCGAGCTGTCAAACGAAACCGAAATCGATTTACATCTGTGTGTGAATATACGTGTACGTATACATTTGCACAATCATCTTACTATGAGATTAAATTGTCAACGTGCCGATAAGTGCCGACTGGACGTCAAAAAAAAGAGTTCTGCTGTCATGTATCTTCTTACCACAGTGTTGCTGATAGTGACATCTCGCTTGCTCAGGCCTTTGTTTCTCTATTCCGCTAGGTATATTTAAAACTGTATGGTTCAGACCAACGAATCCAAAACTCTTGTATTTAACAGACTTTTGTTTATAATAATAATTTGAAGAAACTAAGTGAAATGAAGTTTAAATAAATAAAATAAAGTACTTATGTTTATTTCAGGCCTTTCACAACTTGGTTTTCACCAATCTGCGTTTGTATTGATTTCTGCTCGACATTTTATCAGAATATCATTTAATAAGTACTTTAATTATGAGTATAACGAGATTCGACAATTGAAATCATATCAAAATTAATAATTATTTTGTTGTAAGGTTATTTTTCTGAAATTTACTCGCAGGTATAATATCGGAAATTTCAATTGTCATAAAGCTCATTTTGGCGAAAATGAGGTAATATATACTATATTATATTTTATATAATATAATTTATATTCCATTATAATGTTAGGGCCATTAGGGCCCGGAAAAATATGTATTAAAAATCCAAAATATGTACTTAAAATATGGACAAAAAATCGAAAATATGGAAAAATATGGACTATAAAACAGAAATATGGAAAAATATGTACTATAAAATTACAATAATTAAACATTGTTTTAGTGTAGGTAACCCTTTAATAAGTATTTATTTTATTTTCATTTTTTATCAATTATAAAAGTACAAATATAATTAAGGATTTTGTAAAAATTTCAAGTGCCTAGCTGTAGCCATTATTGATATCGAGCGAAAAATAGCAAAAAAATTACGTTTGTTGTATGGGAGCCACCCTTAATTATTAATTTTATTTTGTTTTTAGTATTTGTTGTTATAGCGGCAATAGATTTACACATTCTGTGAAAATTTCAGAAGTCCAGCTATACCCGTTCTTGAGATACAGCTTGGTGACAGACGACGGACAGACAGACATCGAAGTCTTAGTAATAGGGTCCCGTTTTTACCCTTTGGGTACGGAACCCTAATAATCGGCACAGAATTTTGTTTTTCTTTGTGTGTTACGTACTTAAATCCTTTATTTTTCCCGAAGACCGAAACATATTTCAGTTTTTGTTTAGTCATGTCAGCAACAGGACCTTTTGCATCTGAAACTTTATTTTCTATTTCTTTATTAATCCTTCGATCGCGGATTCTTGGAAATGCTATTGTATTCTATTGTTGTCGCGATCACCGGTGCTCTTATGGGGCTTGAATCCTGAAGGAATAATCTTCTTTGGAAACAATAAATACGACGATAAAGCGCGAGAGGTACGCGGGAACGCCGCCCGTACGAGGTAATGGTGGCGGGAACGTATTTTTTTTTGTATTTTTGTGAAAATATGGACGATTGTGACATTTTCTTGCAAAATATGGACTTATCTTTGAAAACCCCTAAAATATGGAAAAATATGGAAAATCAAACTTGGTTTTTCACAGTCTAAACATGATAATTCGTGTAAAAAACACATTCTAGGTCGAAAATCACGCAAATCAAAAATATGTATTTACATATAAATCCGGGCCCTAGTTATTATAATGAAGCTACATTTACTGGGACGGAACTGTGTAGTTCCATCGTTACGTGTGCAGCAGGTTTAAGATGTAGAGTTGAAAACCGCAGTCTTCCGCGACTATTGACTGCTAACACGAGAATCCCATTTGGAAATGACCTTATTATTCTTTTTAGTTTGTTTTAAATAATAAATAAATAATAATTTTCTATATTATTTTGATTATTAAATCACTACATGGCATACTTAGGCCCGTATTTTTGGTCAGTACTTGAGATGCGACCCGGTCTCAAAACGCGGTTCGGCTCTGTGATTGGTCCAAATTTTGACAGCCAACCAATCACAGAGCCTGAACCGTGTCTTGGAGCGAGATGCATCTTGAGTACTGACCAAAAAATACGGGCCTTAAACATAAACCCGCTGTCCTTCCTATAATGTTATGTTATGTTTACAATTTAGATCTTTAAAAGGTAAAACCAAGCAACATAATATTTAGATGCGCTTTTCAAGAGATAGATTTATTTAGGACTCGGTTTGTATAATAAAACAGACCAACATATAATCCTCCTTTTTGGAAGTCGGTTAAAAATGGTGTATACACTGTCATGCATAATATTCCGGAATAACACAAAATATAGTAAAACAACGTTTATGGGTCAATTCAGACCGCATAAAATTTTCTAGATTTCATGATGTAGAATCCAGATCTTTCTTTGGTATTTATTTATTATTATCGATAGATTTACGAAACTATGTAGATTTAACTTTTCGAAAGCGGTTAATATTGATAATGTCCATTCCAAGTTATTTAAACAATAAGCATGATTTATTACAATCACAAGGCCCACGAAATACCGCAGATACAAAACCTCTACGTTTTTGGCGGGAAAATGTAAAACAAGATGGCGGACATACCGCGCTTCACCTGTCAACCGGGACCATCCATCATGGCGGCTTTGTTTGCTGAACGCATTTTTGTTATTAAATTGTAACAAACGCGTGATTTATCGATCGCGAAATAACATTAAATGAGGTAATGTGTGATGTATTAATCTTTGGGGTTGAATATTATAAGGAAATGTTTTAGAAGTAGGAGGCAGATTAGAATTTTGGTTCATTTTTTCATAAAAACAATGCTAACGCAACACCCAGTACGTACGAAATCCGCAGAACACGCAAATTCTTTGATTGTGTCATCAGTTCATCACCACGTCATCACATGGTCATCACTATACTCAATAAAAAGATTCTTTCAGCATCTGTGTTGTTTGTTTGTTTAATCTTTCAGGCCCCGCGCGAGCACCGGTGATCGCGAGAACAAAAGAATACAATGGGAATTCCTAGAACCTCCGATCGAAGGATTAAATTACACAATTAAACAAACCATACTAATACATATTTTATTAGCGAAAGTGTGTCGAACGAACGAAGTTGGCGGCGACATCCAGCGATATAATATATCCCATAATAGATATTATCATAATTCATATACTCCATGTATAATCCAATATCCATAACAAATTTCAGCAAAATCGGTTTATAGGTTTGGCTGTGAAGATGTAACAGTCTGTCTGTCATCCAAAGCGCTGCGCGTTATTATGAAGATATTTAGCTGTACTATTTTGTAGCTTATGTTATTGCGTTGATACTCAAATGGTATTTAGATGGAAAGGCGAAGTTTCATGGAACCGTTAGCTATTTCCCTCGTTTCTCGAGTTCCAAATAATTCAGTAGCCGGTTAAGACGTAATTACTTGGTCGACTTGACAATGCAATTGCCGCATTACCGCTTAATACTCCATTGTATGGAGCTCAAACTGCTTAGTACGAAATTCATTGAGATAATATTATTTCTCACCAGATGACCCGTGAACTTCGTATCACTTCCCTCCAAATATGTTCCTTGCCTGGACTTCCACGCATATTTTAAGACCAAAATTAGACAAATCGGTTCAGCCGTTCTCGATTTATAGCGAGACTAAAAAAAATTGAAAATTCAGTTTATTTCTAGATATAGATATAGGTCGGTCATGTCTTACCGATCTTTTTAAGCTATAAATCGTATTTACTTAATATTGAGTAATTTTATAAACAAAAAAGTTTGTCTCTCTATCTGTATCACTTCTACGCGTCGTTACAACCACTTAGAATTAAAGTGAGTCTACGGCACAGAAATAGATCTTGATATATGTCTGTGGTCTATGGAGATATTATCATGTTCTTTATACTATGCTTTTAATCACGGAAAAGTACATTATATTAATAATATGGTTTTTAAGACGGCAAAATGTTTCATTCCCGATAAATTAAATTTGTGAGCAAAGTTGCATGAAATAAAATAGAATATCTCGAGTCTCAATACTGCACCGCATAATTATAAAGTAAGGAAGGTGACAGTAATTCCTTTCCTTATAAAAACACGTTGTCCGTTCCGAGTAACAAAAGGTTTTTGCTGGCGTTTGGAAAAAGGTATCTATCCTTTTCTAAGATCTAGCAAAACCTTTGCACATTATAAATTCATATTATTCCAATCCTGTGACAGATTAAAATGCTATAATATCAGGGCCAGGGTTGTCGCCGGCGGTAGTGATGAGCAAAATTGGTCTTGGTCTTGCAGTCTTGGTCTTAGTCTTGCAAAAATTGCAAGAACAAGACCAAGACCAAGACTACCCTAAGACTAGCAAGACCAAGACCAAGACTAGGTGTGCAAGAACAAGACCAAGACCAAGACCGACTATGCAAGAGTCTTGCTCCATGCAAGACTCTTGCTAAAAATCTTAGCTTATGCCCGGTTTCTGAGGAACTTTTAACGGCCGTTTATCTATTCAATAGCGCTATTGGTTCGATAAACTAAGAAAGTGCGTTTCTGAACATGTAATGTAACAATGTAAGATAAAGTCCGTTTATACTAAGGTTAACTTAACTGACCAACGTGTGCCGTTTATCGATTTCATAACTTTATTTGACGCTTTGCTTCAAGCAAATTACATTAACTTTTAGGCTTTAGCTTGTTATTATTAAATTGTCAGTGAAAGCTTAGTATTAAAATTAACGTGATGAATACGAGCAGCCCATCTGATTCTGATTGAGACTGAGAGTCTGATTTGGAAGTATTGGAGTTTATTTCTAATATTTGAGTACCTACTTACCTAGAAACTTACGGCCGTTTTCAATAACGTACAGTCTATCTACAGATTAAAAAAATATTAAATTCGATAGTGAAATTTTGGCTGACGCGATTCGAGTGCCAAGGAACGTGAGATAACAAAACCCAAAAAAGTGCATTGTTTGGCCTAAACAAAGCAACAAGTGTTACAACAAAATAAAAGAGCAGGTAGTCTTGTCTCTACAAACATGAAACAGATGTTGATTTGGTTCTCCGTTAATATAAATTATAATATGTATTGTGTTCTGTAATGTGGACTGTGGTTTTATTAAAACTACATAATATGTAGTAGGTAAATGATTTGCAAATTGCAGCATTTTTATTCAGTGTGCATCTCATGAAAATCGGTTCAACGGTTTTATAAGAAAAGATAAAGCACAAACGATAGTAATTATGAACATGGCAATGGAATGGAAACTAGACGAAACTTTTTTGAACATCAATGAGTTTGACGTTTATTAAAAAAAAATTGACTACGATCGTTCATTCATCCGCTGTATAGCGAATTTTAATAATTTATAACTAAAACAATGCTTATTTACTTATTTACTCTTGAATAAAATATTCGCATTATTAGCTTATTCGTAAATATTCGTATTCGTTAATAAAACTAGTAATAATCCTGAATTAAAAATAGCGAATTTTAAAAGACCCATCTAACGACAGATTGTGGAACTGCTTATTTGTTTGATAGTTATTGAACGGTTCATTGCGTACTCAGACACCCAGTGACAGTTAACCGACGTTTATCTTATAGATAACTTTATTGTATCAATAGCTAATGAGAGTATAACTGGGAACTTCAGAAACCGGGCATTAGTCGCAGTGACTATAATATGAGATAAAATATTTATAACAATATATCTATTTAACATTTCAAGTTCTTGTGATACAGCCTGGAAACAGGCAGACGAACAGGCAGCGATGTGTTACAACTTAAAAGTAATTGGGTCCCGTTTTTACCCTTTTATTATGTAACCATGCATTTAAGCTAAAAAATTGGGAATATACGTGGCGGCTGAAAAGGAAGATCTTTCAACCGAGAGAGAATCCGAAAATCTGGCCAAGTGCGAGTTGGACTCGCCCATAAAGGGTTCCGCAGCAGCAAAAAGGTTTATTTTATAAAATTAATAGGTTTTTGATTTATTTTTATATTTCAGTTGATTTAATGAAAGTTAAAATAAAGTTCACCATTTATCACCATTCACCTATAAGAAAACAACTTGCTAGTTCTCGTTCAAACCAATTTTCCTCGGTAGTTTTTATAGTAATGTACATCATATATTTTTTAGACTTATCATGCCTCTACTTTAGAAGTTAGAGGGGGGGACACAGATTTTACCACTTTGGAAGAGTCTTTCTCATAATTTTTCTATTTTTGTATCAAAATCTTAATGCGGTTCACAGATTACACCTACTTACCAAGATTCAATTATTGTATAATAGCTCTTATAGTTTCGGAGAAAAGTGGCTGTGACATATGGACAGACAGACAGACATGTCGAATCTCCGTTTTTTGCCATTTGGTTACGGAACCCTAAAAATGCTCTAGAAGAAAACCGAGGGAAAGTTCTTATTTTTCAAAATTTTAATTTTTCTTAAGGACATTAATGCCGCTTAAAGATTAGCCTATGCTCAGTTGGCTCTCGACTTTTCATTACTTAGTATGTATTTTCAATTCAAGAATCATTCTCATTCATGTAGCTAGTCTAATATAATTTAGGTTTTAAAATGTTTTTTCAAGAAAATTAAAACGTTAACAAAAAGTTTTGAAAAATGTTTGCAAGAGTCTTGTTTTTTGCAAGACCAAGACCAAGACTAGGCGTGCAAGACCTAGACCAAGACCAAGACCAGACAGATTAGAGTAAGACCAAGACCAAGACTGCACAACCAAGACCAAGACCAAGACCAAGACTGGTCGAGTCTTGGTCTTGGTCTTGCTTTGCTCATCACTAGCCGGCGGGCGGCGAAAAGCCCAATTTGCCTACATCACGTACGCGCCGCGGTGTGGATTCTTCACAATATCTCACCCCTGGAACCGATACTGAAGGTGTAATGTGCATAATGCGTAGGTAGATACATAGACGGATTTATTCTTTATCTGGGTGTTACATTAAAATACAAGAGTAATTACAAATTATAAGATTACTAGCGACCCGCCCCGACGTCGCACGGGTATAAAATACATAGCCACTGAAAAAAATATTAAAATCGGTAGCCTTCACGTGGTCTACTTCTTATCTGTGCCAAATAACATACAAATTGCTCCAGTAGTTCGCGAGATGAGCCCTTTCAAATAATTTCCCCCGTTTTTTTCACATTCTCCTATTAGTCTGAGCATAATAAATTATAGCCTATAGCCTTCCTCAATAAATGGGCTATCTAACACTGAAATAATTTTTCAAATCAGACCAGTAGCTCCTGATATTAGCGCGTTCAAGTTAGCCCTTTCAAATAATTTGCCCCGTTTTTTCCACATTTTCCTCTATTTCTTCGCTCCTATTAGTCTTAGCGTGATAAAATATAGCCTTTAGCCTTCCTCGATAAATGGGCTATCTAACACTGAAAGAATCATCAAAATCCGTTGCGTAGTTTTAAAGATTAAAGGGAACAAAGGGACATGAGGGGAAAAAAGCGACTTTGTTTTATAATATGTATAGAAGAAGAGCAAATTTGCGGTCTTATCTTATCTATTATCTTATATATATAATTTGCGGTATAATTTTAGGTATAAGGCTCGTATTTACATAGCAGAAATCAGGATACGTACATAATATTTACAAAAATAAAAATTAGTCCTTTCTATAAACCCAAACCTCTTTAAGAGCTATCCAAGTAAAAATTGGAAAAGCGATTTGTAAAAACTTGACCTGCATAATAACAATTTAGTTATTAAGGTAGATCATCCGATTTTTGTTAGTTTTTGAGCTAATGCGAGAAGAGCCAGTCCACACGGCGCGTTGCGTCAGCGTTGCGTCGACGCAGCGCTGCCGTTTGACGCATGAAGCAGTCTTAGGGTTGATTCAGACAGCAACACGACGCGTAGATGCATTTCTAAATTTGTATGGATTTGACTGATTCGCAAGACGTCTCACGCAATTGAAATCTGTCAAATCTGGATACAAATTTATGCCGCGCCGCGCTTCGCCTCGTCGCGTTGTGGTCTGAATTGACCCTTAACGTCAACACCCCTTCCGCTTCGTCTCGGGGGCTGCTGTGCGTATGCAAAACAACGCAACGGCAGCGCTGCGTCGACGCAACGCTGACACAACGTGCCGTGTGGACTGGCTCTAAGAGCCAGCGGTTTTTTGTAAGCATGACGATTCTAAAAAAAACACGATTTTTTGGCACTGGCCATCTTTACTAGTCTTGTCCATATTGCTCTATGGCTGGTTCGCTACATAATCACTAGATTATACTATCCCCGGCTGATGTTACTTAGGATTATTTAAATTTACCCTCGAGCTCCGAATTCAATTTCCGTTTTAAAATATGCAAAAACTTAACAAGGAAGCAAAAAACGTGTCTCGAATGTACCATGACGTGAACTAATGCATGCACATTATTTATACTGACACTTCGTAAGCCCCCCCCTCGCCCCTCCTTGTGTCGGGGACAAGACATGTACAGCTTAAAGTACAAGTTTTAGACACAATTTTGTACCAGGCATTACTTAAAAGTTGAATAAAATTGTTACGAAATAGACAAGACAACTTTAAGTCGCCATTTTCTATCGTAACTTGTACGGTTTTTTTTGGGTGAATGGTTTTAGTTCTAGAATAAGGCTTAGTGGAGGATACATGGATTAGTTTTCTTTGAAAATGTTTATCATGGATGTGAAAAAAATCTTAATCTTCGTGGACTTATGAATTTGCTTTCTTCTAGTCAAAGGTTACTGTGGCTTGTATTGGCATAAAAGGCCCTTTATATCACAGAAAAAACTATTAATGAATTTTGAAAAAGCCTTATCAATTATTAAAAATATCGAATAACATTAAAATTTATTCTATTGGGTATGTTAAATCAATTTAACAGATACAAATACATTTGTATTATGTTTGGTGATATCACTGATAGTTTTTCCCTTCAGATCGTAATGGTATAGGGATTGTTCGATAGTTTTGTACAGGCATTCGGGCCGCCGAAAAGTTGACGAAACTCCAAGCGATCCAACTTATAAGTACCGCTAGAGGGTTTGATGACTTGAAACTTTCATAATGGTGAGTGTTCTCAAAAACTGGGCCATCAATGTTGTTATACACAAATGAATGTATTTGGTGTACATTTCTGTATTGGGTCCTTAGCCAAGAGGCTTTTAGTGTGAATTTATCGCACTAAAAGTTAACAATTAAGGCGACGCCTTGATAATTTGGCTGTAGCGATGCCGATTTTTCTCAGCAATGACTAAAGCTAAGAAATTGAAGTTCATTATCAGTATTCATCATGTCTTTGTCTTTGAATTGCCCATAGCATAACACGATTGGACAACTTTTATAGCACAGAATAATCAATCGAAAAGACCTCTGTAAAAAAAGGGATTCCTATTTTTCCAACAGAGGAGAGTGATTTAAGGTTCCAAAATTTGTACATAAATTGGTTCAAGCATGCACTTTAATTTGTGCATAGCTTATATGAAATGTATTTATGGTTTTTAAATTACGCGACAAAAACCATTTTGTCGCTTACGCCCTTTCCATTTTTTGCTGTTCCATTGCTTGTTTTCTATGAGAGGCCGGGCCGGCCTCTCATAGAAAACAAGCAATCTAAAACATATCCAACACGGTTTCTTACTTTAACGCTGCGTCACCTTAAAGTGTATTATCTATACTAACAAGTTAGTCTACGAGTATGTTAAATTTGCTATTGACGTATTATTTTGCAAAGTCAGCAGAAATGTATGGAATATGATGTAATTATTTTATTTCGAACTTTGACAGGTAAATTAACGAAGGCTATTGATCTTCCGCCCTTAAAATGGAATTCTGTCTCATATTCATGG
Organism: Polyommatus iphigenia; assembly: GCA_963422495.1. NCBI lineage: Eukaryota > Metazoa > Arthropoda > Insecta > Lepidoptera > Lycaenidae > Polyommatus > Polyommatus iphigenia. The sequence goes on along the minus strand of OY730181.1, from coordinate 27,052,020 downwards.
AGAAAAATACTCTATTTTGCATATTCTAAAGTCTATAATTGGAACGCTAAGCAACTAAGTTGTATCTCCAGTTCCTTCTGCGTTCACAAGAGATCCAATAGTCTATAATAAGCTGGCAGTACTAAGTAAGATCACGTTAGCGTCGACAGCAGTATTTGCTACGGTTAAATATTGGTAAAACCCTGCGCTGGCTTGTTCCGGGCATCACAAACAATACTGTTAACTATGTTGGATGTTGCCACTAAAGTGTGCTGTTTGGGCGGCTCGTGTTGTGCCTAGTTGTATGTGAGGATTATATTATGTGGAAGTCATTTTACGGTTAAACTGTTGAAAATATTCTATACTTTTGAAAAATTAACTTACAGGTAAAAAACATTTTTCTTGCATACTTACTCAAAAACATATTATTTACGAATGATATATGAGAACTAGCCCAGCCAGTCGATCCCTTTTAATATCAAGTGATATTATTATTTTTTAATATCAAGTGATAATATTATTTTAGTTCCTGATTGGGAACTATAGGCTCGCATTTATACTTTTATGTTTTTAGGATAGGATTAAAACTTTCTTCTACTAGTTAAGGATGACCGTATTGATGTTTACTAGGTATTACATTCTACTAAACGCATTTTGATAAAATTTTGTGTTTGGTGTGGTTATAGTTTAAGATCTAGAATTATTCTTATCCAAACTATGACAGCTAGCAAGTTCCACACAGATGGTGTATTGCTGTTGCCTCAATAAATACAACGATTATTTTTAGCACTATTTGCCGAACTCGAGCTAGATTCGCTCTTATACTAGAGGTTCTTAAGAGCCGTCTGTGATCTATTTACAAATACACGGAGCTTTAGGAAGTATGACGTCATTTTACCGCTTGTCCTAGAGTTTTTGGCAACGCTTCTTTAAGGCTCGTTAGCTCAGCGGTTAGAGCACCCGTTTTATACATTTTAATAGAGGAGGTCGGGGGTTCAAGTCCCTCACGAGCCGTGTGAATTTTTTTAGTTATGAAATGCTTTGAGTCCTATGTCCTTTCCCGACACAAAGTATCTGCAAATCCATCCAAATTGGTTTGACGTATAGAGGTAACAAACAACAGACAGACAAACATATAGGGATTATAAAAAATATATGTAATTGATTGTATTGTCGGTTCTTGGCGGAAATTAATTTTAAACACAAATAAAACACAATATGACGTGCACTTTTTCCACTAAGTATATTCATTAATTATTAGAATTTGAACTTTATGAATATAGTAATAATTTATGAATATATAGTGGAAAAAGTGCACGTAATATTGTGTTTATTGTGTAAACATTTATAATTAATTTATTGTTTAAGTTTTTCTCTACTTTAGTATTATGCATACTTAACTTAAATTTGTAGCTTGGCCTATTTGATAAAGCTTTGTAATACATAATAGTTGCGTGTGTATGATGAATTATACGGCTATTAATGAACCAAAGATTTCCTTTTGTAGGATTGGTCCTTATGGTCCAAGGATGGATTTAAGATGTGGAGCCACCGCGATTTTTGATGTTAGTTTTTTTTAATTTTAGCAGCTTCTGCTCTGGAGGAAAATAGAGTCTCAATCTGTATAGAGGCATTAATTATGGTACTTTTCCAAGTTCGGTACCATATTCGGTTGACTTAAGAATGCTTAATTCATTTTAGGACTCATATTTGAACGATAAAGAAGAAGTACAACGTAAAAAGAAGAAGAAGAAGAAGCATTATTTAAACGCACTAATCTTAGTATGAGTCAATAATTACTGGTCCGATTTGAAAAATTCTTTCAGTGTTAGATAGCCCATTTATTGAGGAAGGCTATAGGCTAAATTTTATTACGCTAAGACTAATATAAGCGAAGAAATAGAGGAAAATGTGAAAAAACGGAGGAAATTATTTGAAAGGGCTTATTTCACGATTTTTTCAGCAATTTTTCTGTTATTTGGCACAGATAAAAAGTAGGAACGTGAAGAATCATAGGCTATTTATTGTGGACTAATTTGTCTGTGAAATATCTAATTTACGCGGGCGAAGCAGCACGGAACGTCTGGTAATATTATAAAGCTGAAGAGTTTGTTTTTTTGAACGCGCTAATCTCAGGAGCTCACCCATCCGATTTAAAAGAATCTTTCAATGTTTGATAGCCTATTTATCGAGGAAGGCTATAGCCTATATTTATCACGCTAAGACCAATAAGAGCAAAGATACAGGAGGAATATGTGAAAATAAAGCTGAAGAGTTTGTTTGTTAGTTTGTTTGTTTGAACGCGCTAATCTCAAGAACTACTGATCCGATTTGAAAAATCTTTCAGTGTTTGATAGCCTGTTTATCGAGGAAGGCTATAAGCTATATTTTATCACGCTAAGACCAATAAGAGCAAAGATACAGAGGAAAATGTAAAAAAAACGGGGAAAATTATTTGAAAGGGCTAATATCTCACAGACTATTGGAGCAATTTTTATGTTATTTGACACGAATATATAGTAGACTACGTGAGATATGGGTTATTTATTTGTGAAAAATATACGGTTTCCGTGAATTTCAGATTTACGCGGACGAAGCCGCGCGGTACATCTAGTAATATTAATATGTTTATTGCTCCATTCATCACCATGTCTTTGGCATGCAGAATAATGCGGCTATCAGCCTCCTTACATTAATTAAACCCTGTCAACAGCATTTTCGTTGGTTGAAAATCATATATTCAAAATTTTTTATTTTATTTTTACTATATTTTATCTAATTATTATTCAAAAACTGGCATATAAACATTCGATTCAATCGAAAATGATACCAAACTCGCCTATATACCTAAATCCCACGCAGTTATTGACCTCATACCTTGTTAAAGCTAAAAAACCCCCCTCCCCCACCTGCATGAAATATTCAGGTGGCTCCACATCGTAAACCCATCTTAGGGATATAAGGATCAATCCTACCAAAGGAAATCTTTGGTTCAGCAAAAGCCGTATTCCTCGTTTTTTTGTCTTGTACGCACACGACTATAACGACTATGAATAATTATTAATTATCTAAAAAGAAAATCACATTATCATACTAACAGGACTTAATGTTCTTCGCTGAAAGTGGGTGCGTTTAATGTATGTTAAATGAGCCGTTATGTAGTACAAGGAAACGAGCAGGCGGATCGCCTGATAGTACAAATAAGTTATTTTACCTTACGCACGGTTTATGAAAGGATTCCACGCCGATTTCGATGTTGGATTGTTTTGTCATTGAAATCATTCCAGCTATTGTGGCATTTCTATTGTGCCAAAGTGTGCGCATAATTTACAAGAACACTCTGGATTTCTTTACTCTCTTAACTCAGTAGGACAGATGATCGATACGGACTAGGATAGGTCAGACGCATGATCGACTTTTTAAATGCTATCATCCAATGTATTATCGTTCTGGACAGGCGAACAGCCTGCATTGTCATAACTTAACTAGAACACAATGGTTTTAGTTTCTTCAAATGCAATGAAAAATCTAACACAGGTTAAAACCTGTGTTAGTTTTTTCATTGCATTTAAAACACAACCACCACCTAAAGGTGGTCCTACGTATTTTAATCACGTTTTGTTATTAACCCCGCCGATATATGACCGTCCGTCAACGGCCTATGAATCAATTTCTTCGATGGTACTATCTCCAGTATCCTAGGTATTTTTAAATTGTACAGACTTTGCGCAGTATCCGCAACATATGGCATGTTTCATTGTATATTTTAACCATTTTTCCGGTTCGGTTAGCTACAAATAAAACTGTCCGCCTATCAGTGTACATCAAATCTATTTCTATGACGTCACTGTACAGTATCAGTATCACACACGGTTTAAGTAATTTTGACTGTTTTTTAATAGGGATAAAGTTTCGAGCCCAACGTGGCACTAGCTAAGAAATAAAGACAAGAAGGGGAGAAACATACAATCACTTTAGTGTTTTGTGGAAGTAAAAGCCTATAAGGAAGTTTTACGAAGCTATGTGGTATTGATTGTGCCAAAAAGTTTGCAGTAACGGCCACTCTTTCCAATCACGTCTAATTATATATTATTAAGATGTTGCGTTGTTTAAGATATAATAATAATAAAAATATGAACATGTTCTTTAAAAAGTTGTATTATTACAAAATTTATAATAATGATACGATTTTTTGTTGCATTCACTCTTGAATTCATAATATAATATTATTTTCGAGTTGTTTTAATTCACTCGTTTTTTGTTTGTTGATAAAATATTGATATTATTATCTAAATAATAATAATAATATTATGAAGGGTTACGCGCCACGGGCTACGGTCGGTGGTGCTACGGCGCTACGCCACGCACCGCTACGACTCAACTACGACTAGCGACTAGCCTGTGCCATTGTATTTCTTTGCCATTTTTGGAACGAAGTTCCTTATCGTGCTTAGCGAAAGGGGGCTGGACAGAAAAAAATAAGACGAAGGTTGTAACCACACAAAAGCGACACGTACGTAACGTAAGTGTCGTTATAACCGAACGGCTTACGACTATAGCAAAAATGCTATAGTTGTAAGTGTGGGAATATGCGTCACGGCCGCCACAAAGGAAGATCTTCCGACCGAGCGAGTTGTTATGCTCGGTCAGGCCGGAGCCCACGTGATACATCTCAGCTGTCGTATATATACCGACGCGCTTAGAAAACTTCGATAGCGCGATGCAGGAATGTTAGGCGAATTGTGGGTACCGCCACATAAGCACGTGTTTCTCTTTCTCTCTCTCTCTTTTTTGTGTTTTTTTTTAGTGTATACAGGTTTTTTGTACTTAAGAAATATAAACTGGAACTTGGTTCCATCCGGGTGTCCCTTGACAAGTCTCAAGTTTTTTCAATGTGCCATTGCATTTGTAATTGCATGAGAAATGCCATGGCAGCCATCCATTCCAAGTTTTTGGACTGGAATGATGGAACTGAACGAACATCTTTGAGAATCTTACAAATTATCTCGCCTCCATCTTGGTCAATAGTTCGTGGCGTGCTGATAAATTGTTACTTAGATAACGACGTCTCTCTCGGACTCTACCCGTCTCTGTCCCGCTAATGTACATCAGCGTTTAATCTGTTCGTTAAATGTTCAAACCTCGGCCGTCAGACAGACAAATGGATGGCGGGCGCGGCATCCATCATGGAAATTTTACACGAACAAAATGTGTAGGTCAACATTTTTAACCGACTTCTAAAAAGTGTGGTAAAAGTTTTTGGTAGATCAAAAGTGTCATTAAAAAAATAGTATTGAAAAACATAATATCCACTTAGATTTTGAAACTTATGGCTTCAGTACTATTGGCTATGACGTATAACGTAATTTACGTCATACAACATAAAAATGTATGACATAAAAAAGCCCGGCAACGCACCTGCAGTCCTCCTAATGTTGCGAGTGTCCATGGGCTACGGTAGTTGTTTTACATCTGGTGACCCGTTTGCTGGTTTGCCCCCTAATTAAAAAAAAACGTTGGTATTAAAATAATAAAATATTTTAATATGTCCTACAACGAAGCTTTGAGTATTTAGGTTCAAAGATATTACCATTTCTTTTTTTTGTTAGCCTAACCCCTAAACTATCCCACTGCTGGGCAAATACCTCCCCCAGGATCTTAGCACATTTATTAGCAAATAGTAAAGTCTGTTTTATTTCGTTGCCACTTTCAATTTTATTTCAATTTGTAATTTCAATTTCACCCAGAAGTTCTAAGAAAACAAATGATATTATCTTATTTGTGTTTGATAAAACTGGTAATTTCCGAGAAAACACAATTATTTTGATTTCCAAAACAAATACATAAGTAACAATTTTGATTATTGAAATCGGCAAAGTTGTATTAAACATTGTTCTGGGAATATTCTGTGCTGTCTCTTCGATAGATACATAAGTTACTGCTTTATTTATGTTAATACTTTAAAAATAATAATCCTGGGATCATATATGTTGTAAAACTTATTTTCGATTTGTCTAAATTTTAGATTTTCAGGAAAAAATCGTTCAAAATATTATTATAAAAAACAAGCATATTATAAGCTTGACGAGAAAACATTATTACAGTCAGTTGGCAATTTGACTATTTAATTAATAGCTAATACATATTAAAATATGGAAGTTACTTTTTTACACTAATATGTCCGTGCTAAAACAAAATTGAGCAGCTTTTAAAACGATATAAAAGAGAAACCAAGATTGTTGCCTTCGTATTCTAGTGGCCATAGTCACTACTATTAATAGTAATATTATCGTTCAAATAAGACGCTTTACAATCGAATACTTATGATGATAATGATAATGTAACAAGACTGTCATGTCTGAGACAGGTATTTTTACAAAGGTACAGGTAGGAAAGGGAATTTTTCTCTGTCTTTGATGTGATGCATGTCAAAAGCCCTGTGACGATGCCTAAGCGTAATTTACTGAGGAATAATCGCATGAAATATGTTTGAGATGCTAACGTTTGAGAATCAATGCTTTGATGAAGACGTTGAGTAACGTGGATCGCTCATCGCCATGAAAATAATTTAAACAATTTCGTACCGACGATGTTTTGCTAATTTTTGGCACGCCAAATAGAATATAGCCACACTATTATAAAGAGGAAATCATTCCTCTTTTTTGTATTTTTGTAATGAAAAAACTCAAAAAGTACTGCGCCGATTACAAAACTTTTTCCACCATTGGAAAGCCAGCTGAGCCGCGCGTCTAGTCTCTCATACAGAGATCTTGTGGCACTTGAATGGCATCGTCGCCGTCATGAGTGTCGCAACTTTGTCCACAACAGCTGTCTATCAGGTGACAATACCCACAGTATTAATAGAGTAGGCAGAACTAAAGAGTACTAAGCCTCTGCTTCTACGTACTCTTTAGTTCTGCCTGATTACTGCCTGCCTATTAACTCCTAAATTGACCGCTGTATTATAAAGTAACCAAAATTAGTTACGTCATTTTTACATTCTGTGGGTAGGTCATCTAGATTCCAGGAAACTGAAAAACCTAAAAATACCTCCAAGTCCAACTTCTGTATGTTGTAACAAATTTCAGCTTAATTTGAATGAAAATGTGTAAAATTATAATTTAAACAAAAAACCGGTCGGGTAATGAGATGAAAAGTTTTGGGTTCGGGAATCGGGAGTCGGGCCTTAATTAACGTATTCATAAACTTCCCCACGTGCACCCTCGCCCGCTTCCAACATTTATTGTAATTAAGTTACACAATGACATATCCCGACAAGTTTTTGAATGCTGATAAATGGATGATTCGATGTTGGGCCGTCTAGATGTAATATAATATTAGGATGGTTTTACTCTAATTTATATATATGTATTGGATCAAATTAACAGAACTACCCCCTATTTTTTCATGAAGTGAACAGTAAAACGTACCATCGAGGAAATTGATTCCTAGGTAGTTGACAGACCAACGTCATTTGGTCGGATCTTCTCAATTCAATCGTGATCTGTCGGCTAGATTTGACGTAACGCAACCAAACTACAAAGGTTCCTCATCTGCCGAAGAATCAACTTCTCTGATAGGATCAACTTCTCTATTAAATGAACGAAAAAGAAACAAAAAAGGTCATTCCGTGGTCATCACATTTTTGATCTCTGTAACCTCTTCTCTCTTCCTTCTTTCCTTTGTACCTTTCCAGTGTTTTTCTTTTCTTCTCTTTACGAGATATATTTGAATTTGATCAAAATATAAGCAAAATACGTTAGAAATTGTAAAATCTGCGGGTTGTAGCTGTGGCGCGGGAAGCATTCTGCATTTACCACCAATTAGTGTGGTGTAGCGTGAAATGAGTGTCGCGTCTACTGTATACTAATCTATGGTCGCGGTTCGCAGCTCACTAATCAATTTTTTGGGGTATTTCAGTATTGCTGTTATAGTTATTAAAGGTTTAGATTGTTGAATAGCTTTATGGTTAAGAAAGGAAAAAAAAACGGTTGTCTGTAAAGTCGGTTTACTGACGATAGTTGAACGTGACAACGTGCCTCTTTGTCGCTCGTTCCTTCAAGCCTTAAATGGAACGCCTCAGAGCGAGGTAACGCCGCATGAGTCATGTTTTTTCGTGCGTGCAGCTCCATCGAATTATAAGACGTTGTCACGTCAAAACTCATTTCCCCGACTGTACATTTCTGCTAAACAACTCATTTCCCCGACTGTACATTTCTGCTAAACAACTCATTTCCGCGACTGTACATTTCTGCTTAGCACAATTTTCCCCGACTGTACATTTCTGCTGAACAACTCATTTCCCCGACTGTACATTTCTGCTTAGCACAATTTTCCCCGACTGTACATTTCTGCTAAATAACTCATTTCCCCGACTGTACATTTCTGCTAAACAACTCATTTCCCCGACTGTACATTTCTGCTTAGCACAATTTTCCCCGACTGTACATTTCTGCTTAGCACAATTTTCTCCGACTGTACATTTCTGCTAAACAACTCATTTCCCCGACTGTACATTTCTGCTAAACAACTCATTTCCCCGACTGTACATTTCTGCTTAGCACAATTTTCCCCGACTGTACATTTCTGCTAAACAACTCAAATGGAACGCCTCAGAGCGAGGTAACGCCGCATATTGCGTCATGTTTTTTCGTGCGCGCAGCCCATATCGAATTATAAGACGTTGTCACGTCAAAAATAGCTACCGTGCACTAACATTTTTAAATCTTTAGTGCCACAAAACATGAAATAGTTATGGTGGTTAATACCAGTTACCTATATTTAGTACATAAATATGGCGTTACGCAAAAATACTTTACGCAAATAAATTTAAGATACACAAAAAGACTATAAACCATTGCACAGGTGAAGCCTTAACAATCAGCCAACACCTAAGCCACAAACTTCTCACTCATTTCACACATCATCTTATTCAATTTGCACGCTCACTTTAACGGTTCAGTACCTGATGCCATCACGGAATATTACAAGATGGCTGGAACACTTGGAGTGTATTAAATTATTAAGAGATTAGTCCCCCCCCTCCCTCCCCCCACCTCGTCTCCGTCGCCTGTCGCCGAGATTAACGAGGATTAAATAAAAGGTTGGGGTCAGAGTTGCAGTTTTCATCAGTCTTCTTTTGAAATATGAAACGTTTGTTGGACTTTGGTAATGAAGTAACAACTTACTTTCTCAAGTTTTGGAGGTACATTTAATATTAATGTTATCTCGAAACTAGGTTTCGGTGACATAAGCAGTAAATAAGAGTCTTCCGCTTTACTACCACAACCCAGTGGTAATAGGGCGACACGACCGGCAAGAGATCAGGCGAAAGAACGACTTTACATGCTAATCCCACGCATGGATCAGAATTCAGATGTTCCATATTATATCGTCAGATGGGCATATAAGTAAATGTAACTGATTGTCTGACTAGAAAGATTTCTTGATCAGGTAAACAGCCTACAATACTCTATCCAAATATATAATCAACGCCAACGCGGGAAGCGAACCAACGATCTTCGCGTCAAAAGCCACAAACCACTGGACCGCGGAAGTGTTCAGCTATGAATATAAGGATCATATCATTCATATGAGTGGGATAAGTACAAACATATTCGAATAAGATCGCGATTTATAATGATTTATCGTACGGCCATCATTAATTCTCATCGCGCCGACAGCGGCCGCGCCGGACCAAAATGGCCGCGCTCAAGAATAACGAGTACGTACTGTTCTCAGTTACCACTCCTAAGATAATCTTCAATAGTATAAGGATCATTGTAAGGAAACCCAAGGGTAAAAAAATTTGAACGGACTTTTTACCATAGTTGTGTAGAATACCATTGTTTTTTTGCTTTTGAAATATTAGGTATAGCAGAGCCTTTAACTTACTTTAAGTATGTATATTTATGCATATACTTAATATAATATTTGCAGTGCATTTTAATCGTAACCTAATCCTTGCAAAAAAAGTAAAACTAACACATTTTGTATCTAGGTTCTTTTACGGTTTCGCAACATTAAGTATTGCAAAACTTGTACTACTTAGGGTGGGTTGCACCGACTTACTTTAACTATAACTGTAACTTTAACTATAACTATAGTACAAAATGTCAAATCTTTGGTTAAAGTTAAATATGGCGTCCGTGGACATATCTAAATTTTTCGTAAAAATTGACTATGTTTTACAGTGTTATATTTTTCCTGACGATTTTAACGGATAATAATTTTTTTATACTCTCAATCCCGTTACCTGTAGCTTGAATAAGAAAATAAACGCAACAGACATCTGTGAATTTCTCCAGTCAAAGTTAAGGTTAAAGTTAAAGCTAAAGGACGCCATATTTAACTATAACCATAACTTTAACCTTAACTTTAACTTTAAGCACGCCTCTGGTGCATGTGCAACCCACCCTTAGTATTGTTCTGGTTCTTAATTTACTTATTGTAAGCAATGAGTTTCCTTGGGATGTATTTTTACCACACGAGAGTATGTATACCTGTGATCGAGTGTGTACCAGCCGTTCCCAATTACCATATCTGATTGAGTAATGAGTAATATCCATGTTATGTGTTATAATTTATACGGCAAGCCTCGTATAATACCCCTGGCTTATACCAAACTTTACGTAGGGGTCCATGAGACCCCCAATTTCAATAACGTTACCCGCGATTGATATGCCTATACCAGAACAGTAACAAATCAAGGTGATATAATCGTGTAATATATAAAATTCTCGTGTCACAGTGTTTGTTCGCGAGCTCCTCCAAACCGATTTTGATGAAATTTTGTATGTATATTCGTTAGGCCTGAGAATAGGTTTTTCTTTTTTAACTAGAAATAATGTATACGGCAAAACAACGTTTACCGGGTCAGCTACTACTTACTTTAGATATTTTTGATTCTTGAAAAATGTTACAAATAAAAATACAAATCTATTGTGTCTAGTTTTTTCCACGATCGAGGGGGATTAGTTACCGCCAAAATTATCCAACTTTCAGACATTCTCAATCTTTCGAAGTATTTTTTGGGATCTTCCAATGCTGATTCCTTCAGAAGACAATAGTTAGTATACTCTGACCGCTTTAAGCGCGACTCTCGTAGCATACTAAATGTATGCTACGAGTATGCTACGAGAGTCGCGCTTAAAGCGGTCGCGCTTTAGCTCCTAGTTTATCCCTTCTATCGATCCATTTTCGTATCCATAGCTTCTTTTTATTGATCACACTTTCCTCATCTACCTCTTCTAAAATCGCCGTTAAGAATAACTTAATCAGTTTATTTATACAAGTTTGTCAAGAAAGTGATGACAGGCGGGAAAATGTTTAAATGAAGTAAAAAATATGAGAACTTTATTAATTCGAGATAAAAATGTGCAAGGTGATAATATTTCAAATGTAATAAGCGTTCTCTGTGAAAATACAAAGAAAAAAATACACCTTTTAAGCGTGATTACGTTTAGAAAATTTTCCCGCCTGTCATCACTTTCTTGACAGACTATACTTTATTGTGCTGTAAGCTGTTCATCTTACAAAACATCACTCACTTGTGAACTGTACTCGAACGAAGTGCGAACGATTTTGGGGCAGAAGCGAGAATTTTAGCTACTAAAATACTCGGTACTAAACTAAAATACTGGCCTGATGCGAACTAGCCTTAAGAAATCGCTTGTGCGTAACATGGTTCCAATAAAACCATTGTAAAAACAACCAGTGTGAAAGGCCTTATTATTATGTAATGCGTTTATAACGTACTTTAGATGTGGTGGTACTAAACTTATGAGTTTTGCGTTGCAAAAGCCTCCTTTTCGGTCATTTTTTCCCGAATCAGAGTAGGGCAGTAGACGATGGGTGTTTATTGTCTTCTGTTCTGACTATTATTGTTTAGTTGCTAACCTCATAAAGGATCGAACGGAATGGAGCCAAATTGCCATGTTCTGATGCTATCAATGCCGATTCACACAATAACAGAACTTATTGCTATCCCTATAAAATACAAATTCGTGCAGCACTTAATAACTCCACATGTAGTCATGACAACCAGTTTTGAACCTAACGTACTGCGAAATAGGGTTGTAATTCGTATGGCTGTGTAGCTCGAGGTACAGTCGCGGCAATAAGCGACTTCGCTTCCGGCGAGCGATTACGTTTGGAAATTCATTTTGTAAACTGAATTGTTTATTTGTTGGTTTTGTTGGTCTTGCTGCGGTATTCCATGAGATATTGTTTTGATTTCTATAAAAATTATACTCTTTATTACGAATGCGAGAGTATATGAGGTATCTGTCTGTTGACAGTGTTGTTGATCAGTGAGGAAGTAGAGTGTAGACCTCTACATCCTACTTCTTCTGCTTAATTTCGTTGCAGGTCTAAACACAATAATAATATTACGGTGTCCTACGTCATCTCTGAAATCACAATATTGTCCAAGGGATTTTGTGGTTGGTTCCTGTCAAACAGGTGGCATAGCAGTGGTGGAAAAATCTGTCAATTTGAAAATGTCGACAGACTAAAATCGCTGAAACTTAAAAAGGCCGCTGAAAAGTTCTCCCGCAATGTGTGAGCGAAGCGTTTTCGGTATAAGCTATCTCTGGTGTAATACCGCAACGAGACAAGCCCACGAGTGACTTAGCGATGCATAAAGCTGATCACACATTTGTCAGCACCGTACTGTTCGGCGAACACACCGCATAGTGCACGAAATGCGGCGCGTACGATACGGACGAATGTGCGAGGTATCACATCATTACATACAACTACACTAACTTGAACATTAAAATGTCACATATGTAATTGATTGTACTGTCGGTTCTTGGCGGAAATTCATTTTATACACAAATAATTATTCGTGTATTAAAATGGCAGTTAGATTGACCCTTAAATTTTCTATTTTTGGGTTGCGCTTCGTCTTGCCTGGTTTCTTTTATGCTAAAATTCTGGGTTTTTGACTATACATGGCAGTAGATATTCAGAACAATGTTCTAGTAATATTTGGTGGTTAAACAGTGAGAAGCAAATATAATAATGTAAATATGTGAGGTTGATGTTACGGGTAAAGTCTAAAATCAGGCCAATTTAATAATGCCTCCTACACCAGTTTTGGTGACGGTGGCCGGTTTCATTTATCGGATGCATGGATCATCTTTGTAAGTTTGTACATAAGTACGATTTAAGTAATAAAAAAAAGAACCAAATAATTATTCAGACTTAAGTTTCAATACTAAATGGCTAATTTTCATACTAATATTTTACGTCATCTTATAATAAAGAGGGTTCATTACGTTATAGATGTATCTAAAAGACAAATTAATAAAAATAAAAATGGGTGCGTGAACTCATGTACGCGCGTGAGAAGTTATACTTCTTTGGCATCATTAAATAGCAAATATTAAAAATTAATATTATAATTTGATGTTCAATTTTAATTTTTATCACAAACTTTTTATTAAATGTTTTATTAAATTTATTTCTTTATTTTGTGAATATTAAATAACCAATAATAAGTATTTAACATTAATAATTTAATAATATTTAGTGTTAATTATATTAAATAAAAGTATTTTAATTTATATCAATAAATAATACATACGGATAGTTAACCTCAATTATATTGGAGCACTTGAAAAAAAGCACAATTTTTTTCACTAATATTCACAAATAGTAAGTAATATCAATCAAAATATTCAATTTAAATCACTACTGAATATAATTTATTAGCACATATATAATTCGCACTTGTATGAAACTCAAACACGTGTTGTGAATGTATAAACTAGAGACATGTTGATAAATATTATAAATATGAAAACAGTGATCAGAGGTGACGAGCGTACCAACATGCGCGACTAATATCGAGGTTCAATTCCTATTTTGTTGGTAGCTTTTTTTTCGAGACTTAATGAGCGGTTAAGCAGACGGCTTCATACTGTTAATTTTGTGTCACAGGTGCGCGCGCATCTTAAAATTTCACTCTCATCATTTTTTCATAACGCGCCTAAAGAAGTATAACTTCAAAAATACAAAATTATACCATGTCTATAAATAATACTACGTTAATTTTATTGATTACCTAATAATCTAATTTGTCAGTAACATACGTTCGTTATTGGAGCGTTTATTCGACTGTTGACTTAACATTCGGCTTTGGATGCTCGCGAGTGATTGATTGGGTCTTATTACATACTCCTACTACGCAATACGTACGAAATTAGTATAGTACAAGATGATGCCCGCAACTCCGTTGCGCCAAAACTCGTTTATCGCGGAGAACCGTACATTTTTCCGGGATAAAAAATATCCTAATATTCCTTTTCCCGGACTCCATTAGTAGTCACATCACAAGTATTTCCATACCAAATTTCAGCAAAATCGGTTCAGCGGTTTGGGCGTGAAGAGGGAACAGACAGACAGACACATCATCATGAAACAGTATCTTTCCCGAGTGGGAATCGCACCCACGACCCCCGAGTCAACTCGACTTCAACATTTTAGTAAACGTTGGATTTATATGGGCGGTGTGAACGCGCGGTTTCGTCGCTTCACCGAGAGATCACAAGCAAATGTTTGTAACTATTTATTTATTTACAAACTTACATCTGCTTGTAAGGCTTCTTACAGATGAAAGGCACTTGTCGACGGCACGCGTCGACAGCAGTCGTTGGTTTTTTTTTCATTAATTTTTTGTGACACGTCTTGTTGCGTCGATGCGTGCCGCCGACTGCCGTAGATTGCCGTCGACCGTTCGTACTCGTATAAGAGCGCTGATCTGGCAGTGTAGCCGCTACACCGCGCGTTCGGGCGCACGCATTCCGGCCAGAGCCGTTATGAAATCGGAAGCTCATATTCTCCATGCTAATACTGACGTCATATCGGCTTTTATATAATTAATTAAACCCGTATCTGCTGGCGGGCGGCCAAGCCGATCGCTCCTCTATTTTTGTTTAAAATTTCATTTCGTCGGCTGCAGCCGCCAGCCGGGAACAGATGACACTCAACACCACGTCACCGGGATATTACCTCTTCACACGTTATATCGGCTTTGAGTCACTGTTCACTTTAAAATCATTGTTTTTAAAGATAGTAGGCCAAATCGCGATCAAATTTTTTTTATAAAATTAGATTAAATCAACTACCGTTGCCCATGACGGACACCCGCAACATCAAAAGAGTTGCAGGTATTGCCGGCCTTTTATGAAGGAATACGCTCTTTTCTTGAAGGTGTGTACACTAACATGTAACTTTAATTTTAAAAAACTAGATCTTACCCGCTGTTTGTGTCGGGATTACACATTTTGCCGCGATAAAAACTATCCTATGCTCTTTTCCAAAACTGATTTCATCTAAGCTGGTTTAGCGTCTAAAACGTGAACAGGTAATAGACATACACGCTTTCACGTCTACAATATTAGTAAGAATAATAATATTGCCCTGTACATTTGTGATACAAATTAACGAAACCTACGTAGGTTTCCCAGATTTCCAAAATAACTTGAACTAGAATCTAAGTCGTGTGTCATATAAATCCTGTACGGCTTAGCGCCGTACAAATGGGCGACAATTTGCCCCTCAGAGGCGGATATCCACATGCAAGACAACCTGGGACTTACCCACTTGTCCCTGTCAGAGTACGCCCCTGATGCACTTAATCCGCTGCAGCTAAGTAAATCATATACATTCTAGACCGAAACTAAAACCTAAAACTATAGGCCGTTTCGCTGCGAGGATCTTTCGTGGTTCGAAATAGAACTTTATTTATGACGCAGGAGGATACTCAATTGCTTGTTTCAAATGCAATTAAGTATCTTAACAAAGAGCAAAAAAATAGGTTTGAAATAAAACTTTATTTCCTACGTAAGAATATCTTTACTTCCTTATCTGAAAGTCTCATAAATGTTTAGGCTTTATTCGGAGTACATATTTAGTAGATGGTTTATGTGAAGTTTGCACAAAATCGGTCGAGAGGTCCTTCAGTTATCACATTTTTGTAACAAATGAATTCAATAAATGACGGATCATTTTGTTACTGGGGATTGTGCTGTCAAGCTTTTTTCGGTGTTGACAGTAGTAAGTAAGTTCCAATTATTATTTTTTATTATTTCGCTTTATACGTAGCGAAGCACGTTCCGACTACCGGGCCGCTAGTAAAATATATTATAAGCCCACGAATGTTACATCAGGTATATTTTTTGTAGGGCTTTGTCCAAAAATCCCTTACGAGACAATAGATTTGGGATTTCGGGCGAAGTTTATTAGGCAGGTACCCTAATAAGTTAATCAAACTTCCCGAATATTGTACAGAGTGAGAAACGTTGAATAAGTAATGCCCAACGTATAAGTCCCTTTGTTGGGAATTAACTGGTGAACACAGAATATTATATATTATATTCTCTAATCAGCAGCTAATTAGATAGAAGTAAGAAGTATCTTAACAACTTACCACTTTGTTCCTCGTATGACGGATAATTATTATCGACTAAATGTCCCGGTGAACTTCGTGTCACTTAAGAACCTTCCCTGGACTTCCACGATCATTTTAAGACTAAAATTAGCCAAATCGTAGTTATCGAGTTATAGCGTTACTAACACAATTGAAAATCCATTTTTATATATACAGGGAGTAACAAAAATAAGTGATAATACTTTAGGGTGTGTACGTGTTCCTTGTAGAGAGTTCACTGTGAAAGTAGCAGCGCTGAAAGACCATTTTTTTTCACTTTTGTATAGGAAAACTCGTGACGCTCGGGCCCTTGCCCATACAAAAGTGAAAAAAAAATCGTCTTTCAGCGCTGCTACTTTCACAGTAAACTCTCTACAAGGAACACGTACATACCCTAAAGTATTATCACTTATTTTTGTTACACACTATATATATACATTGTAGATGACTTATACAGTATTTTTAGAGCGGAGTAACCATTCTTCAAATACTTCAGTGTTGTACCTAACTCTCTATAAAAAATAAAGAATAAAAAAAAATACTTTAGTGTCTGTGACAAGATTTTAAATGTCTGCGTGGTCCAGTTTAAAATGTAGTTTGTAATCATTACTGATTACAGTAGTAAGTATCTAAGCCGCAAATTAAACCGTCGATTAGAACAAAGTTTGAACCATCACTGTCAATAACGAGCTAGTTGACGCTAAAATCGCGCGTTTGTAGTTGACAGTACAGTTTAATTAAGCACACTAATTTGACAGCGAAAATAACAATAACCATGTACCAGCAGTTAGCTGTAAACGGCCGTTAAGTTAACCGGCTTGTATGGTCCATTTACACAGTGTTTAACAGTCGTTTAGCCATTTAGAAGTTTAAATTGATTGACTATTAATATTTAAAGCTATGTAACAATATGATAATAATATTTCATTTAAATGATTTAATATCTATTGCTCTTTTTTCACCAACCGCACTCTAAGGGTCTGTTTACATTACATTTGCAACAAATTATTTAATGAGCAATTCAAAACGGGAATGGGCAGCCACACTACTAATGGGTAAATAGATGCACTAAATATGCCCCTACATGGGTGCGCCCATGATTAAGATAGACAGGGTTTAATTTATGATTTTCCTTATAATTTTAAAACCTTAGTTCATTGAAACCTTTTTAAATGCTTTATTCATTTTTAAATTGGAACTTTGCTAGCAATGATTTCATTCAACTTCAAAGCCACAAAGAGGTACCCTGAATCAATTAATGTCGTCCAATCGATAATTAATACACGTAACGTATAATCAGTTTAATTCTAAGGCCGCCATTATCGACGGCGGTGTAAGCTGAATACGTAACAAGGTGGATTTTTGGCCGAGGCCTTTTTTCCCCCGCAACGCCCGTCAAATATTTAAGAGCTCGTGCCATCGATATACCATGCTATACAATTAGTGTAAATCTTATATAATCGACCGCTAAAATGTGACTCCAGTTGCTGTATGAACTTGTAGGCTAAGCAAAGGAAATTGTATGACCGACCGAGTGTGACAGCCAACTAAAAGTACGCCTTGGTGTGAATTTCAAGAGATCACTTTTTTGATCCAATTTCTTGTAATACGCGAATACAGTTTATAATTGTTAAGACACTTACGGACATTTACACGAAGTACTTTTTTTATTCCCAACGTTTCAGCTACTTTCCAGCGGCCGTGGTCAAAATCCATAAAAAATATTATCTAAATTATTTACGTTTCTTTTTACTAAATTACTCTTCCATAGTGTAGTATTTCGTTGGCTCGTTTATATTTAATGTGCGGACAGGGCGTTTTCGTGCCATAATTTATAAATACTTTGAATAAAGCCCAGGTCAGCCTTTGAGTCTAGGATGTTAGACCGGATTTTAGTTTACACGAAACTCGGTCGTAAAATGTATGTGTTGAAGTGGTAAGTAGTTTAGTCCTGAATAGCTTGCTAACTTAGCTAGCTAGTCTTTAATATGGATTGAATTTTTGCCTGGTTTTTTTGTACCGGAATTTCCATTTATGTTGTAAAAATCAAATCTATTATATGTTTCACGAACATGCCTATATCGTATAGTATGCATGTGGTACAGTACCCGGCGATAATTAATATTGCACATCGACCTTTGGAAAGTGACACTCGGCTAATTTCGGTTTTGTAGAGCGTTATCTCTTTCGCACGAAATACAAAAAGTCCGGTATATATTAGGAGCTGTTAAAAAAACCATAAATATTATGGTTTGCTTCTTTTGACAATTTTATTATTCTTTGTATAAAATACACCAAATTTTCTATAAGTTATGGCTTTAGGTTCGGGTAAAATAAAATAAAAAAGCGTGTTCAAATTATGTTTACGTATTTAATTCTTTTGGAAAACTACAGCTGTAGCAAATTTAGGGGTGTTAACAACTCTAGATATAGATTTTGAACTGGACGCGACTGCACTCTATTGAATTTGAACAACGACTGACATAATGTCAAATAGGTGTGTCTCTATGAAACCGAAATTTAGCCGATTGTCTCTTTCCAAAGGTCGATGTGCAATATTTATTGCCGGGTATTGTACATACGTATCATTTTTTTTATTTATCATTACGGCGTTTTGTTATGAGTTTATGATAAAAAGATAATAGTGCATAACACAGCTTTATCACATGATAGTGTTGTAGACGGCGAAATTCATTAAAGCGTACTTTCGTAGCCCGAAGCGTAGAAGTACTAGTCTACAATGTATAACGTCGTAGCACTTTACGTAGTACATTTAGGGCCTGTTTTACCACTTCCTGATAAGTGCCGGATAGGCTATCCACCACTTAACTTGGCAGATGGAGAATCTATTAAATAAGTTGTGGATAGCCTATCCGGCACCTTATGAGGAAGTGGTGAAACAGGCCCTTAGTATTTACTATTTACTAATCTTTGCTATTACGCCTTGAGTACTTTAATTATAAATTAAGATCTTTTAATACCAACCACACTGCCACATAGAAAAATATCCTTATATTCATACTAATATTATAAAATAGGCAACTGTGTATTCGTCTGTCTGTCTGTTCCCTCTTCACGCCCAAACCGCAGAAACGATTTTGCTTCAATTTAGTACGGAGATACCTTGAGTCCCGGCCAAGGAGTAAGGACGTAGAATACTTTTATCTCGGAATAATGTACGGTTCCTGCGCGATAAACGAATTTTAGCGCAACGGAGTTGCGGGCGTCATCTAGTTTTTACTATAATTATTTTAAAAGGCTCTTGGTAATACAAAACCAATATTTCACAATCGAATGTGTACTACAGTCCAAAGCCACCAGTAAAACAACGTAACTATATAGAGGAACCGTTACCGAATCCAATAACAATATGGCTGTTATCAAAGGATGATCAGTAACGAGATTTCACAGGTGGACTGACGCGACGCGCCAGTAGACTGACCACCATCACCAAAGGGTGTTTCTGGGTGATCAGTTCACACCGCGATAAGACGCGTCGGTGCCTTTCCAAACGATGAATCAGTTCTTGGTTCAGTACACAAGATACACGTGAAGGCCTTATTCCACCTTCCTAATTAAGACGTCCTAATTAGGATCCTAAAGAGAAGACTAACTAGAAGCTTGTAATTCCACAATCAGAGACCACACTTCCTCCGATTTAGTATGTTAATTAGGATTCTAACCTTCTAAATACTATTTCGCTTGAATACATTTTTTACTGAATCGACATAGACATCTAAATTAGGAAAGTTTGAATAAGGAAACATAGAAATCGCACACATTATAATATAGAGTAGATTATAATATAGAGAAGGATATGGAACGAAATTTGTTGTAACAAAATGTACGGTTCGGGCAGGATTACTCGGGTAAGGAGGTACAAGCGACTTCCTTTTATTATAGTTCGAGTTCTGGAAAAAGGATATAGTTACCGTTTCGACAAAATGCACAGTTCCGACAGGACTAGTTTCCTTTTTGCGAAGTCGCTGGTAACTATGATTATTACAATAAATTTGTAAAAGCAGCTGTCTGTAAAGCATAGCTTTTAACGACATCACCAACTGAAGACTTTGTTATTATAAAATAATATGAATAAATCTTTGCTCAAAAGTTAATGTTCTGTTCTTTTATGTAGCGACGAGCGTTTTAGCTTTGTTCAAATATTTTATGTCGGCAAAAAAGCGGGAAAACTATGTTAAATGCGGGCTCGTAAAACGGCAGGATATTGTTATAGGTCCTTAAGAGGAATGCCAGTTAATATTTTTGATGAAAAACGTTATATTTTGTGGTGTATTTTGGCGTTATGCATTTTATGTGGCGACCGTCGAGATCCCGTAATTATTATGTTAAAGGTACAACATTATTTCGAATCTAAGGGTCAAATCATACCGAATCGAGCTGAGACAAGGTGCGACGTTGTGTCACCTGGCCCTTATATTCAAATGAGAATCATTTAGTAATCTAAAAACATAGTTTAAGGGATTTTTAAGCAAGTTTGTTCTCCCGATTACAAACAATCACAAATCGGTGAAATTTTGCTGTAACTTATTATCAGAAGTTTGCTTTATTACAAAAACACCAATTTAAAATAACTTAATTGGCATATCGACATTTCTAAATTGAACTCATAATAGCAAATTATTTGCCAATGACCTGTTAGCGCGGCGAAGCGGACGGGGCCGGCTGAGGGGCGGTCACGAACAGCAATATAATATGACGCCCGCAACGTTTTCAAATCGCTTATCACTCAAAACCGTACATTTTTCGGCAACGAAAACTATGCTATATCCTTTCCCGCCTGTTGAAGTCGTTTAATGCCTTTCTTAGATCCTGTCAATCCCTTAGATCCTGTAAACGTTGTTTTACCATATCATACGTTACGAATGAATTTTTGAGAATATACCTGAGCCCAGCCTTATCATAAGACGTTGTATTTGCGCGGGAACCGTACGTATTTCGGATAAGGCTAATAATAAAGTCTAATAATAATCAGGCCAACCTGACCGGAGTCCGGTCAGGTTGGCCTGCAATCAGACCGACGAGATCGATCTTGTATGGGGACAACATAATATTGTTGTGCCAAATGGAGTCGAACCCACGATCCACGGAGTTTAGCGCCAGGCTAGCCACAGGACAGCGAAGGCACGATGATACGAAATCAAAACATTGAGACAGGTACAATACGACCGAAATAAATATTCAGAGCTACCTAACGACTCTTGCTTTTGACATCGCAAATGCATACAATAAAGGTTGCTTTAATTCCGCTAACAATGACGTCGCTGTGGCTCCTATTGCTGTGGAGATACGGACTACAATAGCGTGAAGATCGCCAAGAATCAATTAAGAAGCGGTTCGATAGGGCTGGCTTTTGTGGACTTTATTGGGACAGTGTAATTGACTCTAACAATCTGTTCTCGCCATCACTATTGTTTTACATCGGCTTCTTATTAGTTGAAGGAGGAAATTTACATAGAATTGTAGTTTTGACCCGACTATATCAAAAGGAGGATGTTAAGAACCCGTCCTATCGAGAAATTGCTTTACAGGGTAAGTATAGCTGGACGACCAACATTGACTTAACCTGTATAGCTCCACCATTTGCCTACGATTCAATTTCTCCACATATTACATGTACCTATGTATTGTAGTAAAAGGCTTGTGTGAAAGGAACGCTGCCCTACAGTTTTCGGCTCAGGTTATCCATCTTAAAATTATATTATATTATAGTCCAATCAGTATAGTAATTTCCCCTTTGAATTCGAGATACCCAGCTGTAAGTCTGTAAATATTTGTATATTAGCACCCTAAATGTTGTCTCAAAACCTACGTATGGTAGGGTGTGCGCAACTATTAAATTTCAAGGTCAAAAGGTCACAAAAATTTGTTTCGGTCGCTTTTTTTGTAAATATTTCATTTCCAATGGGGTTTTTGCTATTTGTATTTATTACCATAATGTAGAATACAAAATTCTCTACAACTTTTGTTCAAAAAATTTTTTATACGGTGAACCGTTTTCGATATAGAGAGCGGAGAGCGCGCGGTCACAGTATCACTTCAGGTTAACAGGTGCCTCCGGTCGAAAACGCGCCATATTCAATGTGTCGCGACACCGGTATCCGATCCTTTAATGTCGTGATGTATGGCATATTTCATCAATAATTTGGCTCTCAAATTTTTTCTCTCTCTCACGGTTGTAAAATGGCAGCCATTTTAGTTTTTCTCGGGCTTTCACACTAATCTGACCAATACTTCTCATGTAAATATCCTATGAATATAAAAAAGGTCTTATTTAATAGCTAAGCTTATGGACTACGCTTACATAGGCAATACGTTATAAATTTTACAACCGTGAGAGAGAGAAAAAATTTGAGAGCCAATTTGTTGAAGAAATATGCCATACATCACGACATTAAAGGATCGGACACCGGTGTCGCGACACATTGAATATGGCGCGTTTTCGACTGGAGGCACCTGTTAACCTGAAGTGATACTGTGACCGCGCGCTCTCCGCCCTCTATATCGAAAACGGTTCACCGTATAAAAAAAAATTTGAACTAAAGCTGTAGAGAATTTTGTATTCTACATTATGGTAATAAATACAAATAGCAAAAACCCCAAAGGAAATGAAATATTTACAAAAAAAGCGACCGAAACAAATTTTTGTGACCTTTTGACCTTGAAATTTAATAGTTGCGCACACCCTACCATAATATGTAGGTTTTGAGACAACATTTAGGGTGCCATTATACAAATATTTACAAACTTACAGCTGGGTATCTCGAATTCCGAGGTTCTTACCTAAATTAAGCCTAAGTTGACTGGACCATTAGTTTTGAATGTGAAAGTCAGTTTGTCAGTCTTGTACCTATTTGCGCTTAAATCGTTGAACCAATTTTTATCAGGCGTAAAGGTTCTATAAGCTCCACAAAGTAGAGAACACAAGGTTTTTATCCTGGAAAATGTACGATTCTCGGATTAGCGAGTTTAGGCGCAACTTTGTTAATATAGAGGTATTTTGTTAGTGAGCGTTCGTGGCCTAATGGGTAGACCTTTGGTTCGCACTCGTAGAGGGTGCAGGTTCGATCCCGGGTGGAGGCGTGTACCAATGAGACATTTTCTGATCTCAAGTACATAATACGGACACTCATACGGTGAAGGAAAACTCGTGAGGAAACCCGCACATAGTTGGTCCCAGACGTATTGACTAGTTCTTTCCTCTGGACTAGGCCGACTACGTTGCGAGAATGCCGTATAATTTGAGGAGTCGTTACTTCGCTCTGAAAATACTGTATAAATCATCCACAACGGATGCAAAGGCCTAGTTTTTTTATTATTTTGTTAGTGAAAATAATGTCAAAATTTACACTTTACTTAGATTAGCGTATCCATTGGAGCGTAGGGATCAATAAATTCACTCGACATAAATAATGAACTTCCATAAATCACATAATTTCAATAATAAATATTCAGTTGTGTAAAATGGCCCGGCTTAAACCGGGATTTTCAATTAAATTAGATTACCGGTGCTTTGACTATTACCGAATCAATATTTTGCTTGTTTATTCACTATCCATACTTAATATTATAAATTTGGAAATGTGTCTGTCTGTCTGTTATCTCTTCACGCTCAAACCGCTGAACCGATTTTGCTGTTTGGCATGGAGATACTTTGAGTCCCGAGAAAGGATATATGATAGTTTTTATCCCGGAAAAATGTATGGTTCCCGTGCGATAAACGAGGAGTTGCGGGTGTCATCTAGTCCGTAATAATTTGTTTGATTTATCAATGTTTTAGTAATTATGTTGGATGTGTCTGTCTGTGCGTCTGAGGCATCGCAGTTCGCAAACTGATTTTAATTTAGTTTTAGCGTAGCGTCGAAATCGTTTTATTACTTTTTTTAAATGTACTCTTCCATAGAATTGTATTTCGATGGTTACTTCTCGCGTGCTAGGTAAACCATAATAACTAAACGGTGGGTACAGCTTGTTCAATTAATTCCCGACGCAGAAACAGAGCGGTAGTAATTTGGCTGTGCAAATTAACAATCGGTCCAGCCCCTTCGCTGTAAGTAGCTATTGAACACTATTTGTCTTTGGACCGATTGTTTTTGGCGTGTGCTACGCCATGATGTAAAGGGTAGTTTAATATTTATAACATTAATGATTTCAATGACATCATTGAATAGTGTTAAATTATGATAATATTATATCAGTAATCAGACAAAAGCAGTGGTCAAATAAGGGCGATTTCGACATTTGAGTGATTAGCGTTGCTTCTTGTAGTTCTGTAGGGCACTCTACAAGTCACGTATCGAGAATTTCATTTGTAAAATTACGCATTTTTTATTTAAAATTGTATTTATGGTTCTAAAAACTTCGGTTGGATTATTTTGAGCTTCAAATGGAGGCTCAGCGTCCATACCAATACATATTTACTAATTACTACGCAATATTAAAAACATTACCTAACTTTACATTACCTTTTATTTATATTTTATGTATCAAAATGAATCAAAACAGAGTGTGGCGAAGGCTTGAAATCTGGTTGTATGAGACGCAGCAGCGTATGATCAAGTTATCCGTTTGTAATTACAGTATCTAACTGCCGCCTTCGGAAGTTTGAGAGAGTCGGTTGGGCTCACTCGGCGACTTAGTTAAAAACTTTAAAGATTTACTTCTGTTAAATTTATATGTTCAAAGAAACGGGTAATAGCGCAAGAACGTAATATATTAAAAGTTATTGACGTAACAGAAAAGTACAGGTACTATTGGAATACCGTTAGATGTATTATACTTGAAAAGTATTTACTGTTATTAAAAAAATATTTTTTATCAAAATCTGTTTGATAACTAATTACCAAAATATGTAGACACGAAGTAGATATCTATACTAATACTAGCTGTCCCGGCGAACGTTGCTTTGCCATAATATAAAGTATTTCGCCCATATTATTTTATTGAAGTGACTAAATAAGTATGTCGCCATGGCAACGTCGATCGCTATCTCGTCGCACAAACAATGGTCGCCGTGAGTCTCAGGTTGTAATAATTTACTATTGTTTATTCAACAAATGCACTTATCAATTTATAAAGTACCGAGTAGCCGATTCTCAGACCTACTGAATATGCATATAAAATTTGGTAAAAATCAGTAAAGCCGTTTCGGAGGAGTTCGTGGACTAACATTGTGACACGAGAATTTTATATATAAGATTATAAATACAAAAGTGTCTCGTCTATCTGTCTGTCTTCACATCCAAACCACTTAACCGATTTTGCTGTAATTCGGTATGGACATACTTTGTATCCCGGGAAAGACTTAATCCTTCGATCGGGGATTCTCGGAAATGCTATTGTATTCTATTGTTGTCGCGATCACCGGTGCTCGTACGGGGCTTGATGGGTTAATATACTTTTGATCCCGGAAAAATGTACGGTTCCCGCGCGATAGACAGGCGTAACGGAGTTGCGGGCATCTAGTTATGTTTTTTTAAATTACACCCCTAAAGGGGGTCGATTTTGAAAATACCAAATCGATAGCCGTATAAAGCTAGTTGCTTATACCGTGTACACTGTACAGTGCAAATGGAATCTATCGTCAGTAAGATTGCACGTCAGGGCCAGGTGACCGCCCGCCGACGTATTGAACTCGGTAATCGCTTGTCAAAGCACAAATACTGTCTCTGTTGGGTCATCGGAACTTGCATGGACGATCCTAAACACTTATAAAATAGGGGAGGAACCACTTATTAAATAGCCCTTCTGGAGAAGTTGGGAAAAAAAGAGGTTGAATGTTGATTTTATGCGTCCAGTTCTTATTACGACTACCACAGAAACGAGACGAAGCACGTCCTGATAAAATAAACATTAAGATGGCAATTAGCGTGACGCTGCTTGACATTTTGGTCCCACATCCCAGAGCGATTACCTGTTAACTTATTTTCACATGGATGAAACCCTTGGTCCTCAGTAGTGCCTCAAGTACCTATTTAGAATATCTGCGTGTTTGTCGAAATTTGTAGATATTTTGTAAAAATACATAATATTACATATTTTATATCACAAAATACATAATATAAAAATCAGCCATGACAATTTAAGTTAAATAAGACTAATTTTTAGTTACCTTTCTCTATTTCAATGTATAATTATTCATTAATATGCCACGATATTAGCTAATATGCTATTCTCGTCTTATCTCTTATAATATAATAATATAATTAATATTATTTCTTTGAATTTTTTACTCTTAGTCTCGTCGAGTACGTAGCTCCCAATGCCTCTTGATTTCACAACTGAGCTATATAAGCTGTAAAAGTGACGTCAGACCGTAATATTCGAGCTAAGCTAATTAGCAATAAAGGTGGAGCCGCAGCCGAGCGACTGCGCTGTAATTGTGTTGTACTATTTTTGTAGGGGAATGACACACTGTGTGAACACGGTTATCACACGAAGACAACGCAACGCAATAAACAACGCTTACTTAGGTTAGTTAACTAGTTGAGTAGAGTGATTAAGTTTATGTTTTAAATTCGCAGTAATTTTTAATCATTAGTTTACTTTTTGATGTTAGTCTAGTAAATAGATAAACTCCAGAGTCCAGTCAGAAAATCTCAGAAACCGTGCATTTGTACTAAAGTGTCTAACGAATTTAGATACGTTAGTTTTACCAAATTTGGGGTTCATTATGCTGGATGTCATTCCAGCATAGTCTCGGAGACCATAGTTTGAATTTGATACGGAAAATTTTAAAAAAAATCCAAGCATTTCACAACTACCAAAACTCCTCAATTTCGCATATCTCGTACGCAGGAATGAATTACTGAAAAAGTATATAAACTACAATGTTTTTAAACGAAAAAATACTTCAAATATTATAAAACACTGCCAGCTACTTTTGCGTAGCAGTTAGAATTACTGAAAAAGTATATAAACTGCAATGATTTTAAATGGAAAAATACCTTAAATATTATAAAACACTGCTCTTTTGCGTAGCAGTTAGCACCTTCACGTTTAAAGATATAAATATGTTCTTTCCAGGGAGTCAGTACTGTAAAATTTAAGGATGTATCACATTAGGTAAGGATTTTAAGCATTTGAAAATACTGCATTGTAACGCAGCGACGACGCGCCTTCGTGTGATGGCAGTAATAAGTGAGCTCTTAAAATATGGGAGCGCTGAAAACGAGGCCAGCGAAAAAGACACGCGGTTATAATTTGAGGCTGGAACGACCTCATACACCTTTGTTTACGGTGATACTCATAACATATTGAGCTTCTAGTTATGCTAGGATTACGTAGTATGTCCATTTTTGACAACTGCAATCGTACTGAAATCTCATTTTAGAATGTACGATTTAACTAGAAAATGACACCTGCAACTTCGTTGCGCCAAAATAAGTTGATCGCGCGGGAACCGTAAATTTTTCCGGGATAAAACTATTCTATGTCCTTTCGCGGGACTTAAAGTATCACCATGCCAAACAGCAAAATCGGTTCAGTGGTTCAGGCGTGACAGACAGACAGACACACTTTCGCATTTATAATATTAGTTATTACTTATAACTATTTAAAGTATAAAATAAACATTAGCTACCTATTGTAAAATTAGTACGTAGATTGTAGAAGGCGGCGGTGACAGGTGAAGTGACGAAAATGAAAAATTTTTTCTTAATTTTGGATAAAATTTGAATAAAATAAATTATTCGTTTGGATATGAGTAGAACGATAAAACCTAAATACATTACATAAAATAAAAAATAAAAACTGGATTTACATTTCATGTGTAAATATTTTTTTTGATTCCGTATTTTCCATCAAAAGTAAAATTGGTAACTAACCATATTTACGGATCTTCCGCATCATTGGCCGTATATTCCGCGCTTACGGTTGCATCAAATCAACATTTAATAAAGCGTTATGAAGTGGAAAAGTGCAATATGCAAAACAAAATAAATATTTCATTTGAGAATTTCCAATTCAGATGAACACAAAAAACGACCTCTGGGGAAATTCTGCATCTCATGTTTTAGTTGGCGGGTGGTGCAAGAAAATTTCGCGCTAAATAATCTCGTTTTGTTGATGAAATGAATTCTTAAGAGGCGATCCTGTGAACAATACTGTTGGCAAGCTTTCAACGAGGAAATATAGTTGGGGTTCCGCAAGTTCAAGTTGAGATGGGTCGCAAATAATGGTAGTTTTAACGTACCAGCTTACAGTATCTTTAAAGGTATTGTAGACACGAGCACATTAAGGAAACTAAATCATAAAAGTCTACATTTCAATTCTTGGTCTTTCAAATATTATAATATTTTGTTTATGTAGACACTTAAGTTTTGCCTCAACGTGCATATTTTATATTAGGATATTGCAAAAACCAGTAAGTATACGTTTAACACTAATAAAATATAAAGCAAAATAACAGTAATAAAATATAACTTTTTTTAATTCAGAAAAAATCTCGTGAACCTTTACGTATTGCTCAACAGCCTTCACGCGAGTAACACAGTTTTAAGCTCAAACTAATTAGCCCATTGATGTAACAAGTTAACTGCGGAACCCTCCACTCCAGTAGCGGGCGCGCTCTTGACCTTTTGGTCCTGTGCTCGAGTGGGCTCGTTACAGCCTTACGTCCTGAAATTAAAAATACCAATTAAATAGCAAGGAGTTTTTGAAAAGGCTTTACGCTCAGGCCATTGAGGGTAGATCACATTGCAACGTGATTAGGCGATTTGATACATTATAAAATGACCTTATTTGCAACAAATAGCGCCATACGACGGTCAATTCAATGTTTATCTTCTTGTTAAATTAATACATTTTTATTGGGAACTTTAAGGGGATACATGTTTGTGTGGTCTGACCGTCACGTGATTGCAGGCAAATATGACATATGACAGTCTATTTAGTTCCAATATCTATATGACATTGACTCTTATTAAAAATATAAATAAATACCAATACTTCACAGAAACGCATATCAATGAACTAACAAAAGGTACACATAGCTTTTGTATATTAATTCAAATCCGATCGACTACATTATCATAGTCAAAACTGGGATTATGTTTTGTACATTTCAATGGTGCCTACACAATATTATTGAATATTTATTTCATTACGACTAATATTAATGTTCAATAACATTTCATGGCACATTCAGTATTAACTGTGTTGTTTTAATTATAATTTGTTTGCATATTCAATTTTAGTTTTGGGCATAATTGAAATGTGAAACTTTTTGTTGTTGCGGCTAAGTTTTATAATAATTATAATATTATGTTAATGTCTTTTAAAATAATAAATAACGTCTCACTAATAATATTTAAAGAGGTAAACGACGACGATTAAACAATTAAGAAGTCACTCAGGACATAATTAAACTTTAAGGTAACTAAAAGGTGTATCAAAACGAAGTGATAAATGATAATATTTTAGGATGTATAATGTGTAAGTGTCTAAACACACTAGGCCGAAGTTACGCGGCGTAAATTACGTCCGCAATGTCAAATGCATACAAAATACGGACAGAACGCGACGGAATAGTGTGTCGTCGGCAATTTAAAATACATTGCGGGCGTAATCATGCGGAATTTACGCCGGCGTAACTTCAGCCTAGTGTGTTTAGACACTATCATGTGTCTCTTGAATAGAGTTCACTGTCATGATAGTAGCTACGCTGAAAGATCCACAAATTATAAAATCTATCGCTTCCCGGAAGTTGAAAGTATCCCTACATTGAAATTCGACCAAAATCAGTTTAGTGGTTTAATCCTTCGATCGTGGATTCTTGGAAATCTATTGTTATCGCGGTTTCCGGTGTCATTATGGGGCTTGATGGGTTAAAGGTGTAGAGACGACTGACCAACATACAAGCAGGCACAATTTTGCACTTCGAAAACTCGTTCGGATTATCCTTTTATTCACAAAATCGGCCTACTACTAAAATCTAGACTAACTGACTCTAGTTCTAGCTACATATTGTTCATTTAACGTTTTAATTTTTGCTGTGTACTGGTGAGCACATAATTCGCCCGGGATCAGAGCCGGAGCTTGTAAAATATTGTGAGCGCGTGTTTACATTGCATGGAGTTTACTGCATGCGGCAA
This sequence comes from Polyommatus iphigenia, assembly GCA_963422495.1. NCBI lineage: Eukaryota > Metazoa > Arthropoda > Insecta > Lepidoptera > Lycaenidae > Polyommatus > Polyommatus iphigenia. The sequence continues at coordinate 27,021,492 of OY730181.1, read as the reverse complement.
CTGACTCTATTGTGAATAAGACAGCTGGTTTAGCTGGTTCCATTTAGATTTTAGAAGATAATTAACTTTTTGGTACATATCTAACTGTCTTAATAAAGTTCTACAGTGTTAGTACATAATCATAAAGTTCTACAGTGTTAGTACATAATATACGTATACGTTGGAGTTACACAATTTTTACTGTCTAGCTATTGCGGTTCCTTAACCTTTCAATCCCCAAGCGGCCAGATCCGGCCGCCACAGATTATACTGCAGCTATTTCTTTAGATACAGCTTTTATCAGGTGGATGGATACTGGATAGACAGCTAAACCTTAAAAATAGGGTTCTGTTTTACCTTTCGGGTACGTGGAATTCTACTTACGGATCTTAGAAGAGGTAAAGACATATTAACTTAAATCTTATTCAGATTTATTTTGCAAATGACTAAGTTATTTAAAAAAATAAAAATTTTCGAAATTAAACTTAATATCATGTTTTCGAAAATAATTATTTTCAACGCCATTGTAATGTTAGAATATTGGATCAGTAAGGTCTATATAAAATAAATTTTGTGCACTTAAGAAAGGCTGAAATATATAAATATAAACAACTTAAGAATAGGAAATCAGTAGAAAGTATTTCCCGTCACGGTCCTGCAGCGGAAGCGGCGGCGGGCAGCCTACACACTTCCTTCCCGCTACTAATGTACTCTTTGTCGGATTCTACACTTATTTAACGTTTTATTTAAACGCTTGTTTTGTACACGATGACTGTGGAATGAGAAATTGTGAAATGAGACGCCGATAAAAAGTTTTGATTTTAAAGATTTATTACTTTGTAGTCTTAAACTTATGAGCATGAGACCTAAAAAACCTCTTCACGGTCTCTCGCATATAAATTCAATAATAATTATAGACGCGAAAGTTTGTCTGAATGTCTGATACCTCTTTACGCTTAAACCCTCGACCAATAGCCCTAGCCCTAGCTCTACGTGTGACACCTACTGCCCTAGCACGGCGACCAGTAGAAATGCAAAAGTATACTACAAACTGTGGACATAAGCTTATGGTGACGTTTCATGGTTCCGACCTTAGCCGCCGGCTAATCGCGACCGACAATAATTCAATTAAAGTGCCAGTTTATGACAGACTATAGTATATTTCTATATATATACTATAGTATTTATTTTAAAGTAGGATATTATTTGAATTTTTAGGACTATAGTCTGTCATAAAGTGGCATTTTACTTGAATTTTTCGGAACGAAAAAAGACCGGGACGGCATCTTAAGTTTATCTCCATAGTTTGTCTATGTGATTGGAAATGGATCTCTATCTAAGTACTTAGTACATAGTCGAATTGCTTTTACTGAAAAAAATATGATTACCATGCCAAATAGAAGAAGGCAAACTTGTGGGCAAATCTAGTCGTCGATTTATCATAGGGATTACCGCAGACGAAACTATTAGAGTTTTCTTAATTAAATCCCGCGAATTTTCTCTCGAGAGATTTGAACTTTGGCACTTAAAACGTTTCGAATACACCCACCACAATCGCCGAGCATCGTTTGTTATATTAATGATCATTCGCACTTTGCGCTTCTGTTCATCATCATCATCACTATCGGTGAATACTATCCAGAATATTTTACTTTATAATATATACTAGATGACGCCCACACGTTACGTTTTTCAGGGACAAAAAGTATACTATGTCCTTTCCCGGGGCTAAAAATATCCCCATACCAAATTTCAGCAAAATCGCTTCAGATTTTGGGCCCAAAGAGGTTACAGAGAGACAAACTTTTGCATTTACATAATATAATATTAGTATGGAGGACCGTACTAATTATACTAAATAGTGATTTAGTACTTTTTCCAATCTTAACCAATTCCAATACAACCTACAAGCCTGTATGTAAAATATTCTCTCTTACATAATGCGCGGGGGAAGGGGGGAGGAGGAGTGACGTCACAGTGATTTGTCAACGTCAATTACACATTCCGTTCGACGTTGATCATAATTATAACAGATGGGCCGAGGCGGATGAAAATCTCACGGAAAAGTTTAAACAATGTGCGGTTAAAATATACCTGTACAGTGTACATAATATTTTAATATTATGTATAGTTATATAAATAGTACTGTATCGATTTTTCATACTTTAAACGGGACAGTCTTGTTAGGTTATAGGTAAAGAATCTTCATCTTATATATAAAAATGGATTTTCAAATGTGTTAGTCGCACTAAAACTCGAAAACGGCTGAACGGATTGGACTGATTTTAGCCTTAAAATATTCGCAGAAGTCCAGGGAAGGTTTTAAAGTGACACGAAGTTCACCGGGACAGCTAGTCTTCTTATAATATATAAAAATGGATTTTCAAATGTGTTAGTCGCGCTAAAAATCGAAAACGGCTGAACCGATTGGGCTGATTTTAGTCTTAAAATAGTCGTAGAGGTCCAAGAAAGGTTTTAAAGTGAAACGAAGTTCACCGGGACAGCTAGTAATAATATGAAATTCTCGCTTCGTTTGTTTCTTGCGAAACTCCTTCGTAAAACGTTTTGATAAGGGAGGTAATATGTCTGAGGATAGGCAAAAATGTAACAGGAAGCCCGAAATATCGTTGTAGTGGACCAAACATCTAAAAGGGATGATGATAATAACTGACTGAAATGACGACTCCTCGCTTAGTCGGAAGATCTTTCTTCGAGGCTGAGAGCATATTCATAGAACGTAAATGGCAAAACAACGTTTTTCAGCTTGTATTTCTATATAATCGGTTTCTAATTATAATATGAAACACTTAAAGAATCCATTTAAGTATAATAATATTATCTATGGACGATTCACACCACGTCAGTCCGGCCCCGTGCTAAGTATACCAAAAGGACTTGTGTTACGGGTACCAGACAACGTAAATATATTTAATACGTGCAATATTATACATATGACATATATTTAAGATTTTTATTACACATATTATATTTAAAACACATCCAAGACCCAGGAACATTGAAAACTTTTTGTTCCGTCGGCGGGATTCTAACCCGCGACCCCCGACTTAAGCTACCAACTCGCCCACCAACTGAGCTACAGAGGTCGTCAAATATCTAATAGGTCTGGTAACATAACCCTTCTTTTGGCGCGGTCGAGTAAAACTGTTCAAAGGAAGTACAAACTAAATGACGTGGACATAAAATCTTAGCAGCTTTTATTACGTTTTAGCGGCATTTTTAGCATTTCTGGTCGAGTGTACCTTTTACGATATGTGAGTTATGATCGACTGTGGGGGAGAAAATGACGCGTCTAGACGTGGGGTGACGGGGTTGTGTAAAGCTACACTACAGGCTATAAGCGTTATACGGCTGTATAAGTGTTAGGAACTAGCTATGGCTCTTAGGGCAATTTATTGAACACTGTTTTCCCTGCGGCTTGGCTCACATTAAGGGAGCTAGAGGTTGCAAAAAGGCTTACCTACACACTATACGTGTACATCCTACACTATTTATATAAACTACAATAATTATACACTTTTCTTGCACTTATTTCATTTTGTTACGAGCCCATCAAGCCCTATAAGCTCACCGGTGAGCGAGACACAAAAGAATACCAATATATTTCCAAGAATCGACGATCGAAGGATTAAAGGTATATTTCTTACAAAATTAATATTCTACACCACCGTTTTCGATAGATCATCCTTAGTATAGGTGTAGTAAAGAAGTATATTATGTGTTAGTTATGACGTGTCCGAGTAATCGCTACAATAGATTTAGCCTTAATTTACAACAATGATCCATAGCGAGAATTAAAAAAACAATAGATCATCATGGGTCCCAGTGACGTCAGGGCTACAGCGACCTGCCTTCTTTAAAAAAAATTGACAATAATTAGCTCCCAATTTTGTTTTCGTAGAAATTGGATACAGTCATACATTTAAGCGCGACGAAAACTCCTTTCCCAGAACTCAAGGTGTCTATTATGAAATTGTGTTCAGCTTTTTAAGGTCATACAATATATATGTCACAGTCCACTGGTTAAAATAGCCGGTCAATCAAACAGCTAGCCCTTTAACTGAACAACGCCATTCAATCACACAGCTATACGTCGTTTAGCCGACTTGTTGACTGCAACGTTCAACACTACAGCTAGATGACGCTTGGCCAACTGGTTAAAAGGTAAATAATTAACTAAGGTGACCATTAGTTTAGTGTTATTATTACACAAGCGTATAATGATAACAAGACGTAGAATAAATTATTGTATTCCAACTCATTTTGAACACAATTGCAATAAATACCTTGGTGATGCATTTCATAATCCCGTAATTTCTCCTCGAATATTTATTTAAATTTTGATTCACTCGTATGTGGCCCCATAATTTGTGTCACTTTAATAATACTTGTAACATTTATTTACGAAAAATATCTTGATACAATCACAAAATACCGGCTAGTTGACGCCATATTGTAAACAAAACGCACCTAGCGCTGCGGTGGTGAGCGCTGAACTAATTCAATCAAACGGCTTCTTTTGAATCAGCTGTTAAACGTTGTTAAATGACGTGTTAAACGTTTTGAGCAACTGTAATATTCAATTAAAAAGCTAGACGTGTGATTGAATGGCGTTGTTCAGTCAAAGGGCTAGCTGTTTGATAGAACGGCTATTTTAACCAGTGTGCTGCGACATATACATTGTCGCATTTGTATGGCTTTATTACAATGTATAATGGTGCCACAAGGATTCACTTTTATTTGTAAAAAAAATACGTGTGGCACTCGGGGACTGCCGCGGTAAAGCTATTGCATAGCACTTTTATACACTTTTGCAATTATAATTTGCATACGTCTAGTAGCACGCACACAAATTCCGTGCCGAAGTCTGGTAACGCCGCCGAGTTTCTTGATTCGTTCGCCACGCTCAAAACCCGCGATAAAAGCTATAATATATACCTCCTCTGTGGCTCAATTGGTTGAGTGTGTGGCAGCTCAAGCCGGGGGTCGCGGGTTCGAATCCCGCCTACGGAACATAAAGATCTCAATGTTCCCGGGTCTGGATGTGTATCATATTATAATAAAAATCTTAAATATATGTATAGTATGAAAGTTTTTTTTTCAATTACGAGGGCTGCTATTTATGTATCCGGAACTGGCCACTTACAAGAACAATATTTAAAAAGTAATTACAACATTTGAAAATAGAACTCTTTGGTTGAAGAATACATTTTGTTTCATGTGACTGTCAATTATTTTTCCATTGTGGCGTCATTTTGAAAATTGCGTGTCTTCATTTGCCATGGATTTAACGCGTGAACATTTTCGTGCAATGATTTACTACGATTTTCGGCGTGGGCTAAATCAACAACAGTGCTTTATTCAACTCACCGCAACTTTTGGAGATGAAGCACCATCAAAAACCACTGTTTATCACTGGTACAGTGAGTTTAATCGTGGGCGGTCTATGCTCACGGATGAAAATAAAGAAGGTCGCCCAAAAAACAGCTGTTGTCCCACAAAATATAGATGCTGTGCGGGAACTAATAATGCGTGATCGTCATGTTACATATCGCGAGATAGAGGCGTCCTTAGGCATAAGTATGACGAGCATACATAAGATATTACACGAACATTTGGCTGTAAAAAAAATATGTTCGCGTTGGATTCCGCACAACTTGACAATCGATCAAAAACGGGCTCGTGTCGATTGGTGCAAAAAAATGATAAAAAAATACAACCGTGGTACGTCAAAAGCCGTTTATAATATCTACACAGGTGATGAATCTTGGATCTATGCATATGACCCCGAAACTAAACAACAGTCAACGGTGTGGGTGTTCCAAGATGAGCCGAAACCAACAAAAGTTACTCGTGCAAAAAGTACTTTGAAGCAAATGGTCGCCTGTTTTTTTGGAATTAATGGATATGTGGCTACAGTGACATTAGAGAATCGTAAAACGGTTAATTTTGAATGGTATACGACCATTTGTTTACCAGAAGTCTTTGAAGAAATAAGAAAGGACAACCGACAACGCAGAATCATATTACATCACGACAATGCTAGCTGTCACACCTCAGCTGAAACAACTCAGTTTTTGGAGGGTCAAAAGATCGAATTGACTGGTCATCCGCCGTACAGCCCTGATTTGGCACCTAACGATTTCTTTTTATTTCCATACGCGAAGAACAAATTACGTGGTCAACGTTTTTCGAGCCGCGAAGAGGCTGTTGATACGTTCAAAATGCACGTTTTGGAGATACCTCAATCAGAATGGAAAAAGTGCTATGAAAATTGGTTCCAGCGTATGCAAAAGTGTATCGATCATCGCGGCGAATATTTTGAAAAGCAATAAAACCATATTAAATGATATATGTTTGTTTCTTTTTTTAATTCTGGATACATAAATAGCAGCCCTCGTATTTATTCAGAGGTAATAAAGGTAATAGAGGTAATAAATATATTTCCGTTGTCTGGTACCTGTGTTCCTTCAGGTACCTACTTAGCACGGGGCCAGACTGACGTGGTGTGAAGCGTCCATAGATATTATTATTATTATTAACTTAAAAACTCAAAAAAGACCGCCCAGGCAAAACGGCCTAATCACCAAATTAAAAGTACCATGTGATATATGAGGCGGCACGCTAGATGGATGACTCGCCGACGCCGATCGATGCGTCAGGACCAAGGACGGTCATAATTAAAAACACCATTACACCTTTAGGGGCTCGGGACGATTATCGACATGATCGCTTAGATTAATAATGTTAGAATGTTTGCGATTTTGAGTAATGTAAACAATTTTTTAATGACGTCTTCAAAATAATAACTTTCGTTCTTATCTTATGTTTAATTTATAAAATACTAGCGACCCGCCCCGGCGTCGCACGGGTATAAAATATATAGCCACTGAAAAAATGATTAAAATCGATAGCCTATGATCCTTCACGTGGTCTAATTCTTATCTGTGCCAAATAACATAAAAATTGCTCCAGTAGTTCGCGAGATAAGCCCTTTCAAATAATTTCCCCCGTTGTTTCCACATTCTCTTTTTAGTCTTAGCGTGATAAAATATAGCCTTCTTTATATATAAAACTCAAAGGTGACTGACTGACATGTTGATCTATCAACGCACAGCCCAAACCACTGGACGGATTGGGCTGAAATTTAGCATGCAGGTAGATGTAATGACGTAGGCATCCGCTAAGAAAGGAATTTGATAAATTCCAATCCCAAGAGGCTAAAATAGGGGATGAAACTTTGTATATAATAATACTTATAAACGCGAGCGAAGCCGCGGGCAAAAGCTCGTCCTCAATAAATGGGCTATCCAACACTGAAAGAATTTTTCAAATCGGACCAGTAGTTCCTGAGATGAGCGCGTTCAAGTTAGCCCTTTCAAATAATTTTCCCCTTTTTTTCAACATTTTCCTCTATTTCTTCGCTCCTATTAGTCTTAGCGTGATAAATATAGCCTATAGCCTTCCTCGATAAATGGGCTATCTAACACTGAAAGAATAATCAAAATCCGTTGCGTAGTTTTAAAGATTAAAGGGAACAAAGGGACATGAGGGAAAAAAGTGACTTTGTTTTATAATATGTATAGATATAGATTACGTTGCACATCATAAAGTGGCAAGTTGTTATTCAACTAGTTTTTTGAATGTATGTATTTTATAGAAAACTGCAGTTAGTCCTCTTCACGCTACGCCGTAGCGCCTCTACGCATTGTGCTACGACACATTAATACTTAGCTATTTATAAAGGTGCTTCACACAGCAGTTATATAACGTTATAAAACATTGTGTAGTACGCTAACATTTTATAGCAGCGTGTAACATACGCTACAGGATATGAAGAAATAAACTTGTCTTTTATTATAATTTGTACAAAAAAGTTAGATAACAAATGTTAAGCAACGGTATCTAACGTTATGCAGCTGCTGTGTGGGAACACTTTAAATGTGATTAAAAAATAAGTAGGCGGGAGTGGTATAACTTCTTTTTAGTATCAAAAAAAAAAACCTATTAATATTGATATACGATAGATCAAACGATAACGCATAACATTGTTTTTTTTAATTGCTTGTACCTGACATAACACAGAACATGTTATATTTATTACAACAAAGTATTAGTTACCTATAGGTCATAAAATTCAATAGCATTTGGTTCCCGCGGGGCCCATAATAGGCGATAAATAAAACATGGCGGGCGACAGTGACGCATGGGCCGGTACAGACTCCACAGGTCGCTAAATGGGATTGAAGATTACATAAAACATGAAATATGTTACAAACCTCACTAAATCTTGACAGGATTTGGGGAACGGGCAATTTTATGTGGCCGATAAACTTAAATCAGTCGCATAAAATCTGTCAGCGATGTTTTAAGGGCAATTGTTCTAACCCAGTTTTGACTATAAGTAGACTATTGAGGCTGTTACCGTTAGGAGGAGGAGGTAGGATAACTTACTAAAGAAATCGAACTCGAACGAACTGATCGTAGACCGACCTGTCTGTGACCGTGACTTATACGCAACGACAGTACAACGTTCTTCGCAATTCGCATACAGTACAATAACGCTTTTTGAGTGCTGCTGGCGCTGCCGCGGTACTGCAGCGCGTCGGGGATGTTTGCCGACGCCCGCGTGGATTGTTTTTATACGACCATGCGGAAGCGGTGCACATCTCTGGCGCGCAGGGTGAGGGGCAGCGACAATACCATTCTAAAAGTGATAGCAAACAGGTTTGACTTTGAGTCAAACCATTTGAGAAAAATCATTGTTCGATTGATGTTGATCAACCAACCTTTGGGAAAAATCACTGTTCGATGATTCGTATGCGGAAAGTCACTACTTTGCGCATATCGATGGCCCCAACGAATAAACGTGCAATCGAAAAAAGACAACTTTTCAGGAAGACAAAAAAACATTTGGAACCACATAACTTTGACTACATAATAAATAGAAAAATATAATGTATGATCAAATTAAAGGTAAAAAAAATATCTTTCAGCTCATATATTTATTAAAAATCAAATATTAACGGTTTACTACATATTTAAGAAAAACCATATTAAATTATTATTCTAGTGAATAATATGTGACTTGTTAACACAATTGTATCAATGCACGTTTATTCGTGTCATAAATGAAGTTTTAACAAGTGCAGTGAAATGTTGCATGGTTATTCCACGTATATTTTTTTCCTCCTGAGCCATGCTCTGGTCATTTACACGCTTATTCTTGTATATTTTGTTGCTTTTACATGTTTGTAAAGATAAAAGCCCGTATATTAGTGTTAAGAAGTTGATTCATTATTTATGTAATACGACCTTATTAGTGTATGGTATAAAATGTAAATCTATACTAATATTATAAAGTAGAAGAGTTTGTTTGTTTGAATGCGCCAATCTCAGGAACTATTTGAAAAATTCTTTCGTTTTTAGATGGTTCATTTATCGAGGAAGGCTATAAACTATAAATTATCACTCTGAGACGAATAGAAGCGAAGAAACATAGGAAAATGTAGAAAAAATCGGGAAAATTATTTGAAGGCACTTATCTCGCGATCTACTGAATGAATTTTTAAGTTATTTGGCACAGATGTAGAGTAGACCATGATGTGAAAGAACATAGGCTATTTTTTGCAGGAAAATGTACGGTTTCCGTAAAATTTCTCATTTATGCGGACGAGGCCGCGTTGAAAGTCTAGTTAGTTAATATTTTCTTGTTGACGGTTCAGTAAATTATTATTTTTAACAAAAAATTAAAACCGACTTCCAAGCTAAAAACAATAGTAATATGAACTAAAAAGTATTAAATAACTCTTACTCTTTAATAGTGCCTTTTTCAGAATTCGTCTAAATCTCAACTATTTCTGTACATAATACAGTCTTCATTATTTTGAAGTCGGTACCAGCTAATTTAATCGTGAGTTCAGTAAAGTCTAAATATCTGAAACTTTTGGGACTGGTACCGACTTCAAAGTAATGAAGATTGTAGTATACAGTACAGAAATAGTTGAGATTTAGACGAATTCTGAAAAAGGGCACTATTAAAGGGTAAGAGTTATTTAATACTTTTTAGTTCATATTACTATTGTTTTTACCTTGGAAGTCGGTTTTAATTTTTTGTTAAAAATAATAATTTTACTCTTTTTAGTTAAGTATCTACAAAATTAGGCTTTATGCGTAAATAACCAATACGAATGTTAACTATTCACATTATGTCACTGTAAGCGAAATTGTGGTAAATGCTTGCAGTTATCTAAGCGATGCTGCAATTTCCATACTTTTATCTTTAAAGATTCAGGAGTTCTGTTCAGTGCCTTTGGACCAAGAGACACCTTCGTATAAAATTTCTCTTATTCGTAACATATGTTTAACTTACTAGAAACAACATTTTAACCACTACGAGTGTTTTGATAAAATTCAAGGATTTTCGTCGATTGCTCATAGATCCCATCATCAGCTCACCACTTTTGTAATTGTTATACAAAATTAAGATTATATCCTATACAACAACACGAGAATTTCGAAAATCGGTCCACAAACAGCGAAATTATTATCAAAAACGTCTGCTTCGATGCAAAATATCACGAAAAGTACCAATAATTGGGTCATAGTGTGATGACCCATGGTATAATGATGGTTGTGATGATGATGATTAATCAAATTGATGTATTAGCTTATGCTTTCAGTTGTTTAAACAACGCCGAAATCCCCGAACCTGTACCTATAAGCATTCAAAAGTTTTGTTCGGTACCTTCAGATACAGGGTATAACCGGGTGCGAAACTTTACTTTTTGGTAGCATTTACCTCGAATGCTTAAGATAAAATCAAAATCACTATATGTTTCCATACAAATTTCAAGAAGTCCCCTCGATTCCTCTAGGATCCCATCATCAGATCACCACTTTTGTGAACATGGTACCAAATTCGAGTTAAACCCTATACAACACAAAAATAATTTTGATCGATGAATCGGACCACAAACGGCTGAGTAATCGTGGAACATACAAAAAAAAAAAAGATTCATACAGCCGAACATATTTTGGAAGTCGGTAAAAAATATTGTTGACCTATTGTTGTTGTTGATAAATATTGACCTACCTCGCGTCTATGCGTGGACACATGCATATAAAATGGAGTACAACCTTGCTTATAGATCCTTCAAGAGAGAGATCAATCGGGCAAAGAAACAGCACGTCAATAGTATCGGTGAGAGACTCGAGTGCCTTTCTTTGGGAACCTGTGAATTCTGGTCTCTGGCCTAAGCTATTAAAGGGTATTTTTGAAAGCCATCCTGCCATCCCTACAAGTCGGAAATGGATCGTTGGCCCACGACGCAAAATACAAAGACGATCTTCTGGGTAAGCTCCTTGCGTCAAACTCGACCCTTGATGTTCTTGGGATAAAAACCACCGACCATACCACGATGCAGGGGCATCATGTCGGATATTAGGTTACATCAGCGCTCAGTGTGAATAGCCCTGCGTGCCCTTGATATCCAAAAGTCGAGTGGGCCTGATGGAATCCCTCCTATTCTGTTGAAAAAGTGTGCTCCAGAGTTGGCACCGGTCTTAACGCGTCGTTTTTGGTTCTCCTACTCTTCTGGCATTGTCCCGGCTTCTTAGAAGACAGCCTTAGTGTACTCGATCCCCAAAAAAAGGTGACCGCTCAAATCCTTCCAACTACAGACCAATTGCTAAAACCTCCGTCATCTCGAAGATAATGGAATCCATTATCAGCTCTTTCGATACTTGGGCGGCCAGACATTACAAAGCGACAAACACGACAAACAGTATGGGTCGCTTGGCTGGTTATCTCTTGGCGTACCAAACTCATCGTTGGGCTCAGGTGATTGTGTGGAGAGGAGAGGCATTGGCTGTTAGTTTGGACATTGCGAAGGCCTTTGATCGGGTTTGGCTCAAAGCGCTACTATCAAAGCTTCCATCATAATATGGGCTTCCTGAGAATTTATGGAAATAGGTCACAAGTTTTTTGGCAGATCAATGACAATATGTTACATTCCAATGGCATTAATTGCTATGCGGATGATAGTACAGGTGATGCCCTATCTACCGGCTTCCACTATATTTCTCGGCTAAATGTCATCGAGAGTCGAAACGAACTTATGTCTAAAATAGAGAATTCACAGGAGAAAGTCTCTGAATGGGGTAGACGATACTTTTCTGATTCTGTTCTTAACAGGACGAGACAGTATTTCAGTCTGGACCAATGCCTGCAACTCTACAAGGTCTGCACCTTGTAGAGTGCACCGAACCTGCGTTCGGCCTCATATTATGGAATACTGTTCTCATATCTGGGCAGGGACCCCAAAATACTAACAAATCCCTTTGGATCGTATCCAACGAAGGGCCGCTCGAATTGTTGACTGCCATAGTGTTTCAAACAGGCTGGACCCCTTAGAATTACGCCGAGATGTAAATAGCTTCACTCTGCATCCTCAATCGGTTGTATCACGGGGAGTGCTCTGAGGAATTGTTCGGAATCATACCTCCTGCAACTTTTCGCCATCGTTCCACGTTAAAAATATACCATCCTCATAACCTTGATAAGTGGCAGTCTTCCACCGTGCTTTTTTTGCGTAACTTTCTGCCGCGCGCTGTAAAATTTGGAATGAACTGTCACCAGCAGTATTTCCGGACCTATACGATCTGCAAACCTTTAAGGAGAGAGCGTATTCCCTCTTAAAAAGACCGGCAACTCACCAGCAGCTCTTGTGGTAAACTTTATTTTTTTATTTATTTAAACACTTCATGCAAATATACATAGGCGGGCTTAATGCCTAGTGTCTAGATAACGTGAAACTTTACAATAGCTCTTCGAACAACCTTTACGAAAGCAGAAAAGACAAGAGACGTTAGTAAAAGATAATAGAATAGCTGTGATTAATATATTCAAAGTTTCGCCATCTGCAATGAGGCATTAGTGGTAGAAGTCGCTTGCATTTTTACACGAATAATCGTGCAAGAGTTATAACCCAAAGGAAAAGATAGACACGAGCGCCAGATTGTTTTAATACGTTTATTCTGGTGAACTCAAATAAACAAATAATCTGCAATAAGCGCATATTTTATTATTAATGTGAGATATGTTATTATTTTTTCCGTACAATAAAAATTTACATTGCTATAAAATCGTTATTTTAAGTCAAAAAAATTTAAAAAAAATTTACATAGGTGTATCATAGTCCATACAAACGAAAAATCAAAAAAATTTTTTTTTGGGTAAGAGCTCTTGCACGCTTATTCGTTGGGGCCATCGATATGAATCGTTGAGTGGTGGTTCATATGCTCAAAGTTTTTAGTACTTACTTTTGATATGATAATTCTAAATTTAAATTTAATTTAAAAAGTAATATGTAGTTAATTTAATATAAATTAGTAGTTAATTTAATTTAAAAATATGACCTATTGTGGGGTTGCAATAAAGATTTATTTATTTATTTATTATTATGCACACACAAACGAGTCCAGCCCGGTCGTGGTTCGATTATTTCGGCCAGATTAGGCCTCTCCCTACGGGAAATAAGAAATTTCTTTAAAACGATCAACTCAAATCTAGAGGGTAAACTTCACAAAAATTCAACAAGGCCAAAATCAGATCGGATCAGATCTAAAGTTGACGTCTTGTAAGTTGTTAACACCAACCCCTCTTCCAATGTAACCCAAGTATCCTACCAAGTATCCTACAAGTTGATGTTATTTTGTGCTACAGATGCTCCTTGCCCCATGTCAATTTCAACTACACGCCTAACAATCCTTGTCGTCATAATTATTCAAATCGTCACCTGTACAAAGTGGAAGCGAGTGCCGCGATATAATGTAGATTGTGGACAGTTTAAAATCTTTTTTTCCCATTGTTAGGTCCGCCTTTGTGTGCACGTGAAATATTATTGCGCCGACGTACTTTCTGCAACTTAATTTATAATGACTTCAATTTATGACGCCATTTTTGTTAAAAGAAGTGCTGGCTTTACATAGGAAACGAATTGGAGGCTTTAAATGTTTACTTTTTAATGTAAATTATCCATAACTACTTACATCAATTTAAATGTTTGAAATATGATGCTCTTTCACATGTTGCATTAGACGATACTTGTTGCTTTTAATTGAAACACTACAGACTCGCAACACAAAATAGTAGCTACTGACGGTTTACTTCGGCTTTTAAGAACGGAGATAATATTATAACAGTAAATACTTTATATGTATATATGTATATATTTTACTAACAACTGGTCAGTAGAAGGAACAAAGAAAGGTTAATTCGAAAACTTTTATTAAAATTTGGTAAATACTTTTTTTGACCGTTAACCTGCAATGAAGTATACCACTGGCTCGGGAACTAGCCCGGCGAGAATAGCCAAGCATTTGACTTGACTTGCGCAACTAGGCCTAAGGCTCAGGGTTTCCCGAATTGAGATTTCCGAACGAAAACTACTGATGATGATTGAAAAAGTTAGTCGCACAAAGACTCCCCCGTTATAGTTTCTCGTATTTTTTGTCGAAAGTTTGATAGCGAATAAATATTATTCTGTCGGATGATCGTCGAATTCGTCCCGATATTTTTACTTTTTCTATTCGTTTCCTGCGCGTTTGTGTTCCACTCGACCGATAGATTTAAAACTTTGAGCCAGTATTGTCCGTGATTTTAAGCTTTTGACCCCAAATTGTGTTTTGAAATGGAATGTTGATAAATTGAAATACATTGCCAGAGCGCTGAGAGAGTGTTACCCTTCACCGAGGCGAGAGCGTTAGCAACAATTTGTATGGTGTCGAATTAGTTACTATTAATTACCGCAAGGGGCGCTGTTTAGATGCCACCACGAAGCTTTGTCTTAGCTCCGTGGATGCCATAGACATGAAAGTGTTACTTCCTCGCAGTAAGAAGTGGTAAAAACTGCCATCGTGGTACAAATACATTATGTATATCAGTTTTTGTTGTAACTTGACAATGGATAAAAGTATACAAATGTAAATGTACTATCGAAGAATTTGATTCATAGGCAGTTGACGGACCTACGTCATTTAGGGCTGAAACACATAACCGCGTTGCGGCGCCAGTAAACAATTACCAATAACCAGTTCCTCGTGATTTTTTATTGTGAATGGACGTATCTCTGGCATGGATCGTCGAAAGAAATATTATTGCTTATTTGTTATTGGAACGGAGTTCCTTTTCGCGCGTTGCAAAAGGGGGCTAGGCCGAAAAAATTGTAACGACACTTTTTTATTTGTACCTGCATGTTAGGGGCAGAGGGCGTTGCGCGTTGATAGTTTTCCAGTGCGTCAACTAGGTGGCGTTTTTTGAGAATAAACAGCGACACGTTGTTAGTATTCCTGGGCGTCAATAGATAGCGTTTTTTTAAATATTTTTTTTGAGTATATGTATTATGTACAGATTTTTTGAACATGAGAAATTACTCCGTTCCATTCGGGTGTCCCTTGACACCTCTCAAGTTTTATACTTATTAAGAAGACATTACACGGTTTTAAATATACGACACGGAGGATACTGGATTGCGTTTCGGCCCTTAGTCGGATTATGTCAACTTGATGTAAGGGTCAATTCGGACCGCAACATGACGCATAGATGCATATCTAAATTTGTATGAATTGATAGATTAGATTAGATAGATGAGATTCAAGTCTGTGAAATCCACACTTTAGAAATGCATCTACGCAGCGCGTTGCAGTCCGAATTGACCCTTAATGTAAGTCGTCATCCGTGAGTTTGACAAACCGGAAAAGACAGGTTTTGCCTGTGATTCAACTTCTCTGATAGTACAACACATTTATATATTTTTATCCATCGTCAAATCCCACCTCTGTGTGAGCTAACCCTAAGTGTAATGTTAGCATTACAGTCCCCAGCGAGTTGTGTGATGTGTCAGACCTCAATACGCTGATGGTGCGGATGTAGGTAACACACATTCAGGCGGCCTCGTTCCGAGCAATACCTGCTAGTTGCGACCCATTGACTCATATCCCAAATCTATTGTGACGAATAGCGCGTCTGTATTTTGACTTGAGTTTATCTATTTGACAGCGTCCCTAATTAGTTAACTGTGTGACCAATCGAACGCAGTCAGAGATTCAAAATAATAGATAACCCCTTTTGCTCTTGCGATGAAGACACGCCACAAACAATAATCCACATACTCACAGAATGTCAACGATTTGCCAAGAAGCGATTTGACTGTGAACAAAGACTTGGCCTAGAAATAAGTGAAGAAAACATTAGACTAATCCTAGACATTGATAAAACGAGAAGATTATTCATGGAGTACGCTGAGAGTGTATAAAGAGAGATAGCGAAGGAAAATGGCTCCATGCTGTAATAAAAAAAAATGAAAAAAACACAAAACTGTATAAAAAGAAAAATATATAAAAGAAAGAAACAATATTCAAGTAATTATTATTTTTTAACAAAAAATTAAAACCGACTTCCAAGGTAAAAACAAAAGTAATGCTTATTCATAATCTAAAAAGAATCAAATAATTCTTATTCCTCATTATAGTGGCGTCTTCAAACTTCGCCTAAACCTCAACTATATTTTCTGTACTCAATCTTCGTACTTTTGAAGTCGGTACCAGCCCGGAAAAGTTCTGAGATCCTTGACATAGCAAATTTTACGCTAAGGTAAGCTGGTACCGACTTCAAAAGCATGAAGATTGAGCACAAAAAATATAGTTGAGGTTTGGGCGAAATCTGAAGACGCCACTATAATAAGGAATAAGAATTATTTAATTCTTTTTAGATTATGAATAAGTATTACTTTTGTTTTTACCTTGGAAGTCGGTTTTAATTTTTTGTTAAAAAATAATAATTTTACCCTTTTTAGTTACATCATAATTATGAGACGATAAGGCTATATTATCGCTTGTTATCAGTTGTACAATGTACATATTACTAGCGGTCGCCCGCGGCTCCGCCCGCGTGGATATGCAATACGGCTGCAAAAAGCCTACACAGGAAAGACTCGGTCAGCAAAATGATTCCCAGGTCAATTCACAGACTCCGACACTGACATCGGCGACGCGGACGCAGTCATTATCCGAAGGGTGCACACCCAAGCAGCATCACAAGCTGTATAACAGCTGTATTAAAGGTCGTTTATACTCTTAATGCTGTATTTCCAGGCTGCATAAAGGCTGTATAAGCGCTTATACAGCCCTTATACCCCTGAAATGGGCACAAATTATACAGCGTTTTGCGTTATATAGGCTGTACAGTAGCTGTATAGGCAAAAATAGGCTGTATAATAGCTGTTTTTCGGCTGTACTATGGTGTACGAAGAAATCAATACACTCCAATTATTCCATTGTAACTCACTTGTTCAGCTTTACGCTGTAAAAAGTCTGTTGAACAGAGTAACAAAAGAAATAAAACGAAACAGAAGATATATTTTAATGATGGCGTTTATAATAACTGTTGATTGAAATAACATATTATAAACGCTGTGTTTAAGGAGATTCGATGGGGGCAGGATACAGTGCATTATCGTGCAAAAATAAATTTATTGTGGTTATATATATATGTCTTGTGATAAAAAATAAACGCGCCAGCAAAATAATCAAGGAAGATATATTAAATAAGGTTACTAAATATGGTTTTCATAGGTTAGAAATTAAAAAGTTTGAATTAATGGACGTAGAGCCTCGTTGGTGCATAGAAGGTTGTTGGAAAAACTAAAAATATTGATAAATATAATAACATTAGTCAAATTTTTATGTACTCATGTTCGTAATCTTCGATTTGTAATTGATAAAATGGCGACAATTTGCTAAGCAGCCTAAATTCTATTTTGATGGTCTTATAGCATTAATAGCTGTACTATGTAGGTAATGGATATATTATTCAGCTTTAAGCGGTTGATGGGCTGTATAAAGGAATAAATTTACTATTATTGCTGTTTATTACTGTCAAAGAGAGAAATTATACAGCTTTAGTCTGTAAAAACCCTTTTATTGTACACCCGTACAATTACATTATAAAAAGAAGCTGTAGAAGAGAGTTTGGCTACTCCATAATACAGCAATAAGATTTGAAGACCACCATAATACAGCTCTAAGCTGTATTAAGTAAGTGTCGGTATGCATAATACAGCTATTGTACAGCTTTAATACTAAAATTAGGATCAAAGCGTTACAGGAAACTTAAAGCTGTACATGACAGTTTCAATACACTGATTTAGAACTTTGAGCGTCCTTTGACTTCTTAATACAGACTTAATACAGCTAGAGCTGAATAATTACTCCTAAACCGACATTATAACACTACAATATCTCTTCAACGCTCTTATACAGCTCTAAAACAGCGTTAAGTGCTATATTTGCTGCTTTTTAGATGTTCATTACGCTTGGTTGCTGCTTGGGCAGTGCACACTGCACAGATTGTCTTGCTCCCGCACGCGCATCCCCACTTGGTGACGCCCACTATCTTAATATTTTAATTTCGCCATAATTTTAAAACCAAACGTCCAATTTTAATCATTCAAAGACCAAATTTTATCTACATAAGCTGTACTTAGTGATGAAATAATTTATTTTGATAAGGATTAATAGCATGAGTAAAATAAACGCGTTTAAATGTAGTCCAAAAAAATTCAAGATTTTTAAATAAAAAAATGGTTATTATTATATAGGCAGCGTACGCAAAATAAGTAACTTTTCTGGTTGATTTTTTCACCTGGCGTCCGAAAAACCCAAATATCTTACGAAACCCTATTTTTTCCAAAATAAAATTTTGCCTATGATCAGCAAAAATAATGCAGCTTTTGCTTGGAGTAGTTTAAATAAAGCCAAAATCCTCAAACTTGTATCTATAAGGATTCAAAAGTTCTGTTGGGTTCCTTCAGAACCAGGGTACATCCTGGTGCAAAATCTTACTTTTTGGTAGTATATGCCTGAAATACTTCAGAAAAAATCGAAATCACCATATGTTTCCATATAAATTTCAAGGAGTCCCCTCGATTCCTCATGGATCCCATCATCAGATCACCATTTTTGTGAACATGGTACCAACCTCGGATTCAATCCTGTACAACAACAAAAGAATCATGAAAATCGGTCCATAAACGGCGAAGTAATGGTTGAACATACAAAAAAAATATATATATAAACAGACGAACATATAACCTCCTCCTTTTTGGAAGTCGGTTAAAAATGGTGCTGCAATTTAATAGCAGCAGGTTAAAAATTATATGCAATAAAAAAAAAGACCAATCGAACGCACTAGTTATTACAAATAAACTGTGGTCAGAAAACTTCAGAAATCCGGTATGACTCATGAGTGGATGTTTGCAAGTGAGAATTTAGATATAAAAACTAGATGACACCCGCAACTCCGTTGTGCCAAAAGTAGTTTATCGCGCGAGAAACGTACATTTTTGTGGGTAGTAAAGTATCGTATGTCCTTTCCCGGGACTCAAAGTATCTCCATGCCAAATTTCAGCAAAATCGTTTCAGTAGTATCGGCATCAAGAGGTAACATACAGACCGGCAGACAGACACACTTTCGCATTTATGATTTTAACGTATGAATTAGTATCGAGATACTTGGTGCCCGCGAAAGGACCTAGACACTACACAGTTACCCAGTTTTACGAATCTATACGAATGTCTTCTTCTAGTGCAGTAGAGCAAGAAGACAAAAAAAATCAGTAGCCTGTATAATATACAACTAAGCATGTGTGTTAGTTCCAACTAGCGACTAAACTACAGGACCAAGTTTGATAACATCTAAACAACAAACTCCTAATTTACGTAGTCTACGCTAAACAAAATCTTGTTTTATCACTTAACGTTCTCAAAGGGAGCAGACAATAATTACTTCAAAGAATAATTCTTTTATAATCGGAACTCAAAAGCCACCATTAGAGATAATTTATGTGACGTCATTCACAAAATATTCGCGTAATAGAGTCGTAATATGCTAATTTTAATGGCCTATTAAACGGGCTGGCCTTTTCGCTTTTATTTTTCGAAAATTATCCGCCATATTACCGAATTACCATTGTCTCTCGGGGCTTAAGGCCCCTCTACACATTGGGCTCTGATAATATGATCTTGATTGCGAAAGTGTCAATCACTAGTAAATGCCGATATAGACCAACATAGAGATGCATATTATAATATTGAGACAACGGAAGTTTCCTATGAGATAATATATCTATTCAAACAAATATAAATATTTTTTCTAACTACCGTGTTTACTTGAGCGGGTAGTAAAACTCTTGGAACTTGTAAAAGAGACTTAATAATATATTTTTATTAATCCGTATACTTAGGAACTCCTAACCTAACCTAACTAGGTTAGGTTAGGACTTAGGACCCTCACTTTTGAATCATTCGATTTTGATAATATCGAGAATGGATGTTTTGAAAGTAAGGGATTATTTCGATCTTATCGCCTTGCAGTGTGATCTGACCCTAAGGAGACTGTACACGTCACGTCGCGTTAGATCAGGACGAGCGCGTTATGGCTCGTAAAACGCAACGTTAAACTTCATGTCAACTTATTTGGAGATTGCTTCTTCTTGATTCTCAAGGTAACGCCCAATCTTGGTACAGGATTTTCTATTAGCTAAGTATGACTTTTGATTTCATTCCCTGTGGAATTGTTTTTTTGGTGATTGCGAAGCAATGGACTGTTTAAACTGAAAATGTGTGAAAATACCAACTAGAACTAGGCCTTTGACATAGGTCAACGCTTCGCTAGCCAATATTAATGTCAAATCCCGTACATTTTGTGGCGTTGGCGTTGGCGTTTACGATAATCGCTTGCCGCTTGTCTAGGCCCTCTGATGTTGCGAGTGTTGCTTTCGATTAGGTGACCCGTTTGCTCGTTTGCCCCCGTATTTTATATAAAAAAATAATAGTAATGTGTATTGTGACCACTGTCATATTTCCATAGAAATACTTTAGGGCCTTATCACACTGGCGATTAGCGAGTGATTTGGAAGCGACGCGACTGCGCAGCGCGCACGCCGCGGTTGCGCGACGCGACGTGCACGCCTCGACAGCGCAGCGTCGTCGCGGCTTGGCGTTTACGCCATTTTGTACACTCGTATTTTGTATACTTCCTAGATGAGTGTAAAAAATGGCGTAAACTCCAAGCCGCGACGACGCTGCGCTGTCGCGGCGTGCACGTCGTGCAACCGCGGCGTGCGCGCTGCGCAGTCGCGTCGCTTCAAATCGCTCGCTAATCGACAGTGTGATAAGGCTCTTACAGTTAAATACGTTTAATTTGTTTCATGCACTTATAGCCCTGGTAGTGACGAAAAATTTTATACGTTCGCAAAACGTACAGTACAGTACGCGTACAGTATAGAACCGAAATGTATTGTCCCAAGGCTAGCTAGAATTAAATTTTCTTCACAAGGTCCGGAATTTGTTTATTTATACCCGCATTTTATCATAAGTTACGGATGTATCTGAATATTTGATTCGTACACGAGTGGACCCTGCTTCTTATTCATAACACAAAGGTTGCCGAAACTATTACTATCGCCCTTATTTTAACCCCCGCGACTGATCATATTTACCAAATCGTTTGTAACGTGAAACGGGGTTGACTATTTATCAATATACTAGGTGACGTCTGCAACTCCATTGCCTACAAACGAGTTTATCGCGCAGGAATCATACATATTTTTTCCTGGAAAAAAAATATTCTATATCCTTTCCCGGGACTCAAAGTACCTATCTCCATACCAAATTTCATAAAAATTGGTTTAGTGACTCGGGCGTGAAAAGGACAAACTGACACTTTCGAATTTATAATCTTATATCTTTAAACGAGCAATTCTTGTATATATATAATTGGAATCTCGGAATCGGCTCCAACGATTTTCATGAAATTTAGTAAATAGGGGGTTTCGGGGGCGATAAATCGATCTAGCTAGGAATCATTTTTAGAAAATGTCATTTTATTCGTGTTTTATCTAATACCGAGCAAAGCTCGGTCAAATAGCTAGTATTAGTAATATGCAGGATATGGATTTTTGCATTCAAAACGTAGGAAGAGAGGTTGATGGAGTACCTATGTTTTTACCCGAATACGGCGAAGCCAAAAGGAACGGTTATGATTTTGGCAGTCTACTTATATGTGTGTTCTCGTAGCAGTTAAACTGTCTCTATTAGATCGTTTTTAACTAATAACTTATTAAGTTGCAGCTCCTAAAAATAATGCGCCATCTTCAGCTTACATGTTCGTTCCTAAGTCATTTATTTTATGTTTTTTTTGTTAACTATGATGAGCATAGAAATTTACATACGTAAAATACAGTAAACAATATTTTAAACATCAATTTTCATTACTTTTTATTAAAAGCCTAACAAAAACCACACAAAACTCCTATTTACGCAGAAAATATTAAAGAAACTCGCGTTTATAAAATGTTTTTTCAGTTCCCGGCTGGCGTGTTGAACAAATCATTACACGAGTATAAAACGCGGACAGCGCCGGGAATAACGAACGCCCTTAATTGTAGCGTTATTTACAAGTACAAAAAGTTCTTGCTAGCGAATTTCATATTTTTAGGGTTCCGTACTCCGTACCATAAACCGTGGGAGAGTCATGCTTCGGCACGAACGCGTCGACCAGAGAAATACCACGGGCTCACAGAAAATCAGTGTGAAACAACGCTTGCGCTGTGTTTCACCGAGTGAGTGAGTTTAGCGGAGGCCCAATCCCCTACCCTATTCCCTTCGCTACCCTCTCCTACCCTATTGCCCTGTTCCCTCTTAAAAGGCCGGCAACGCACCTGCAGCTCTTTGATCTTGCGAGTGTCCACGGGCGACGGAAGTTGCTTTCCATTAGGTGACCCGTTTGCTCGTTTGCCCCCTTATTTTATAAAAAAACCCTTTTACTTGTAGATATTTATAATAGTCAGGGAGCCCTAGAACAATTTTTTTATTTACTAACAGCTTATGATGATTATAGGTCTACCAGAATCTGATGGCAATTTTTGACAGCAGATTTTCAAAAAATATCCTTGATCATTGGATAAATTTTTAAATTTGTATGTTTCACACACAAAATAAGCCGCTAAAGGAATAAAAAAGGATGAAAATGTTTTATTCCTATTACCCCGGTATTGCTAGAGTCAATTTATTTTCTCACTTTTTGCCATCAGATTCTGGTAGACCTATACTAACATGCTAATTGTAAGTAGCTTTCATTTTGATAAAACAAACAACTTTTTTATCTGTGAAAAATCTTGAAAGTGGTAGCTAACAGAGATAGAAAGGATTTCATACTTTTTTTTGATGGTCCTAAAATATGGATTGTTCTATTTGTAGGACAATGTTACATCTTAAATTATATAACTATTAACCTACCAACATACAAAAAATCTGCTGGTTAGGATTCCGTTTTAGGATACCGTAGTCAACCAAGTTTTGTTGATTCCATCGTATGACGTAACCTAGAAGGTTCGCCGTCTTTGACTGTCTTGTTACTTTTCCAATATACCAGACAACAACAAGCAGATCTCTTAATCGCTGTGTTATATTTTCTACTTGAGGGAAAAAGGCTTACAGGGTTAAAATAATAAGGTCCTCTGGCTACCACTGAACCGATAGGTATAATTTTCAGTTAGATCAAGACATGCTTGACTTTGTCTGGCACATTGTTTAACACATGACAGAAAGCGAGCCTTGAATTCTACTGCGTATTTATCCTTACTAGTTACTAGTAATAGAAATAGTGTTTGAAGTATATAGTGTATCCGATAATTCTTATCATCGTGATGATGATGAAGATTGCATGATATAGAAGCGAATTTCAACAATAAAGCAAGCAAGATTTTATATACATAATATGACTTTGACTGTCTAGACTCTAGATAGACCACGGGCATTTTGAACGCAGAATTGACAACGTGACAAAGGACCAGAGGAAGTACTAATAGCCAGGGGGAAACGAACTGGATTTAACAAGGAACGAAATTAATGCTACATCCATACTAATCCGTACTTCCATATCCATACTAATATTGTGTCTGTCTGTCTGTATGTTGAAATTATGCAATATCTGCTGTCAAACGACTGCTGCTTACCTGTCGCAAATGCATATTCGCCCTGCTGTAATTCTTCTGAATGGATTCACTAGTGCCCATAATAGGACATAGGCAATAATATTCGCGGTTAGGGTACTTTTCCTGTTATGCGTGTTTTCACCCGCACGCGGATCTTGTCCGCATGCTAAGCATGCTCCTGGCCGAGCTGGGGTAAACGTAATCGCCTGAAATTCGCCGCGCATAAAACTTACCAAATTCTTTTAAAAGGGTCCCTTATATCTTCCCCTAGCATTAAACTTGACAATATTAACGTTAAACGCAAACAGTCACTCTGTCATCTTGGTTTTTACTTGGAAAATAAATTTTCATTTTTAGAACATATAATTCAAACCGGTGAGACAGCGAAGCGCAATTTTTACTCCTTTACCAAAATATCTACGTCGACATGGGGCCTCTCCTTCAAAACCCTAAAATTAATTTACACTGCTACTTACCTAGGCAGCATTTGCTACGGGGCCCCCGTGTGGGCCGACAGAGCAACAATCGGCGCGGCTCGTCGCAAGTTGCTACAAAGCCAACGTCTTGCTCTTATATTCTTATGCAAAGCTTACAGGACCACAAGCACCGAAGCCTTACCTGTGTTAGCTGGAGTTTTACCCGTTGACCTTGAGATTCAGCGTCGTGCGACAATTTACTATCATAAAAAAAACATTGACAACCCGTTCTTTTTAAACGCTCGCGATAAAATTAAAATAGCAAGACTGTTTGAACCTTTAGAAAACTCTGTGCAAAGCCTAATCTCCGAATGGCAGTCACGATGGGACTGTTCCACCAAAGGGCGACACCTTTATAATTTTTTCCCTAATATTCGTGAACGGCTATCCAAACATTGGATGGATATTGATCACTGCGTTTCTCAATTCCTGACCGGTCATGGAAATTTTAAGGCCAAACTTTACGGATTTAAACTAGTAGCATCACCCATGTGCGAGTGCTCGACCGAAGGCAACATGTTTGAACAAACCGCGCATCATGTTCTCTGGGAGTGCAGTCTCTAGCAGGACGAAATAACTACTATGCTAAACAACCTATTCTGTACATCTGGAGTAGCATACTACGGTGATCTCGTGGACAGCGCTAGGAACTTCCGTGCCTTCAAGCGTTTTTGCCACAATTATTATTGGCAACAGTCAAACACAATAAACTCCAATATTAACTTAGCTTTAGCTTAGGAGTCACAATTATTAACCTTATTTCCGTGGTGCTCCCCCTTAAGTTCTTTGACTTTCGGTCATTGCAACTTTGTGCTGTCTCCCGCTTTTATGGGGAGGGAAATTGGAATCTTCCTACTCCTCCTATTTTCTTCTGATTAATTTCGTTGCGGGTCCCAAGACAGTATTAGCATGTCCCTCGGGCTCCCTGAGATCATATCAAAGGGTTTTCGTGGTTGGATGCCGCTGTCGATCCTGGCGACACAGGAGATACAGTGGTGGGAATGTGTGGTGGGCCAAAGCCCGTATAAAAAAAAAATGCTCCTGGCCGCAATCGCGTTGCCCACATGTTAGGAAAAAATATATAATACTAGCGACCCGCCCCGGCGTCGCACGGGTATAAAATATATAGCCAATGAAAAAATGATTAAAATCGATAGCCTATGATCCTTCACGTGGTCTACTTCTTATCTGTGCCAAATAACATAAAAATTGCTCCAGTAGTTCGCGAGTTAAGCCCTGTCAAATAATTTCCCCCGTTTTTTCCACATTCTCCTATAAGTCTTAGCGTGATAAAATTTATAATATAGCCTATAGCCTTCCTCAATGAATGGGCTATCTAACACTGAAAGAATATTCAAATCGGACCAGTAATTCCTGAGATTAGCGCGTTCAAGTTAGCCCTTTCAAATAATTTTCCCCGTTTTTTCCACATTTTCCTCTATTTCTTCGCTCCTATTAGTCAAAACGTGATAAAATATATATATAGCCTTCCTCGATAAATGGGCTATCTAACACTGAAAGAATCACCAAAATCCGTTGCGTAGTTTTAAAGATTAAATGGAACATAGGGACACGAGGGAAAAAAAGCGACTTTGTTTTATAATATGTATAGATGATATGGCTGTATGCGGGCAACTTTCATACGGACCAGATCGGCGAGCGTGCGATGACACGCATAAAGCTGGTTTCAGACTACGCATATAATAGCATATTGTATATTATATAGCTCATTGCACAAGAATGGACACGTTCACACGACACTGTACTATATATTATTGGAGTGCTATACGCGATGTGTGGTGCGCGATATTCTTGTGCTATGAGCTATAATACTATATGTTATTATATTATAGCGTAGTCGGAAATCAGCTTAATAGGAAAAGTGCCCTTAACGTAGTCTATTTTATAGTAAAAATAATATATTTTTACGCAGCCAAAGCCATGAATCACGGTTAGTTTTATGTGTATAGTTTATAGCGTCGTTAGGGCTCCGGAATACGACGCCGTGAGTGACTCCCTATTACATTGACTATAAATGTACTATTTTAATACTCAGTTACGCTTTTTAGTATTAAAAAAAATGATTTGCACTCTGTCCGGTGGGTAAAGCTTTTGCGTACCATTTTTATCAACTTAAGCAATTATAATTCGCATACGTCTAGTCGCACTCACACAAACACCGTGCCGAAGCCTGGCATCGCCGACGGTCGTAGTGGGTGTGTTAGGTTTTTCGTTTCGGAATTTCTTGATTCGGTCGCCATGCTCAAGCCCGCGATAAAATATGCAATAGCTTAAAACATAAGAGCGGGCATGCGTTTTTGAAAGAGGATATTTCTTCCTCAATATGCAGGCAAATTTTATCCAAGAGTCTGACAACAAAGATGGACATGCAATAAATAATAATAATAATAATAGCTCCCACACCGGTTTCGGTGACGGTGGCCGGTTTTATTGAAACCAGGCCAGCTACGCAGGAGTAATTTTATAGTGACCAAGTGTGTGCGCAGTACACAAGAGCACTCTCTATTCCTTTACTCTCATAACCCAGTGGGACGGCAGACCGACACGACCGGCGAGATATCAGACGTAGGACCGACTTTTTACATGCCCATCCGACGCATGGATCATCTTATTTGTCAGACAATCAGGTGATCAGCCTGCATTGTCCTAACCAAACTTGGAAATATCATGTTTCCAACGCGGGAATTGAACCCACGACCTCCGAGTCAAGAGCCACGCTCTATACCACTAGACCACGGAGGCGTTAAATAAATAATGTTGATGCGTGAAGAGACAATTTAGAAATCCGCATATATAAACTTAGAATTATAGTGTGTAGTACTACGATAACATTTGTACGTTCAAGTTTTTCGTCTGATAGATTTCTTGCGATGGCTCATTGGTTTTTTCACTAGCGTTAGGGCGCGCATTACTTTGATTAATGAGGAATCTGTGCTCAGCATCGTATCTAATAAAGCTGACATACGCGAGTTTTTCAGGTCGAACGAATGATCGAGAGATTTCTTTACGTGTCTATCTTTAGATCAAAGTAGGTTAGAGATTATTTCACGAAGATTTTCAGATATATTCCATTGGGAGTTCGTATTATAATACGAACTCCCAATGGAATATTCATTATAATGAAAAAAAGAAGTAACGGAAATCAAACGAACCTATCGAAATTTCATTCATGTAGAATTAAGGCACTTTAGTGGTACACAATCCTTAAATATACTGGCAAAATCATATTCCGCTTATATTCACCATATTATAATCTTAAATACTCAATATAATGAACTATGAAACAAACGTTGTAAAAATATTAACCTTTACATTATAAAAAAAAGATATTTATAGAAAAAATTGGCCAAGTACGAGCTGTACTCGCGCACGAAGGGTTCCGTACCACTACAGAGCAAAAACAGGCTAAAAATTGTATTTTTTGTATGGAAGCCCCCCTTAATTATTTAATTTATTAAAATTTTATTATTAATTATTAAAGTAGAAATACAATAAAGTATTCTGTGAACATTTCAATTGCCTATATGTTGCCAATATTTTTTTGCTCTTAATCAATAACTTGATTAAGAGCAAAAAAATAGCAAAAAAATCACGTTTGTTGTATGGGAGCCCCCCTTAAATATTTAATTTATTTTGTTTTTAGTATTTGTTGTTATATCGGCAACAGATATACACAATCTGTGAAAATTTCAGAAGTCTAGCTATGGCGGTTCTTGAGTTACAGCCTGGTGACAGACAGACGGACAGACGGACAGACGGACAGACATCGAAGTCTTAGTAATAGGGTCCCGTTTTTACCCTTTGGGTACGGAACCGTAAAAATATTATATCAAGCAGTGCAACTCCAAACATTAAGAGAATAATTGTTTCTCTCAAATTCTGAGAGGCCTGCTGATAATGATTAGCAGAAAAACGCGCTCCCATAAAAAGGCTCACGTCACGTTCGCTTATAAATCTAATTTCATCGATAATCGTAAAAATCGATTCGACAAACAACAGTAAAACTTCGGGGATCAAGACGGAGAAGTCGGAACTAATATAATAATCGGAGCAATTCGAGTTACGAATATAAAAAGTTGGCGAATATACCGTCGATATCGATATTCCTGAGCTCCCGGCTAGCCGGGACTAATGAGGGAGTAATGTGGTTCCCGTGTTTGTGCTCAACGATGGATCGCCTTCATTTTTTTATGGAAACACCCTAATAAACGTTGTAAAACTATGAGAACTATGATGAAAATATATGAATCATGACTGAACAGATTTTTCTGAAATTTGGCATCCCGGGAAAGGACATAGGATACTAATTTTCTTCCCGGAAAAAAAGTTTCCCACGCGATAAATAACTTCTGACGCAACGAAATTGCAGGCGTTATTTAGTTTTTACTTTTTAACTTTTCACATAATTTCGAAAAACTTTGAAAATGTATGCGATTATTGGAGCATGATACATGAATATTAAATTCTTAATTCATAATAAAGTATGGTACTTTTTAGGTTGTGTAGTGAATTGACGTTAAATTGAAATTATTTCAACAAAGAGACAATTACGTTAATAAATTTTATTGCTGTAAAGCATTTTTGAAGTGAAAACTTCTTTAGCGGCGCGGCGTTGAGCACTTTTGTGGGATGGGTAAAAACTGTGAAACTCGCGTCAGATTCTCGTGCTGATCGAAAAACCTTGGGAAAACCGTAAGACGGTTGGAGAGTGGTATTTTGTGTCGAACTCGAACTCGAACTCGAATTGATTGTAAGGGTTTCGATTAATTAAAAAAAAAACGATTTTTAAAAATCGATTTTCAAAAAAAATGGGTTAAAAATTTAATCGATTTTAAGGGTTTCGATTAATTAAAAAAATGGATTTTTTAATAATCGATTTTCATAAAAAATTGGTTAAAAAAATGCACAACGTTAATAATCAAGTTTTCACTTCTGCCGGCAATCCCGGAGTGCAACCCGTCTTTTTTTTATTATTGTGATTATCATCGGATGCACAGTGCACACATCTGGGTGCACGGTAGTGCACTTCCGCAGGCGTAGCATGATCACCATAGAAACGGTTTCTTTCTACGGAAGAATAGACAAAGTGACAGTTAGACAATGGAAATCCGCAAGTTTGTCGATAAAATCTATCAGTATGTCGATTCTTTCTCATTTCTATTATTTACTGTTGTTATGCTAGGCCTGCTACTACTAACTAATTAATATTCACATCACCACCGCGACGGTAGCGAAACGCCATACATTATACACTAGCTGTTGCCCGCGACTTCGTCCGCGTCAACATAATATTATAGCAACGAAGATCATTTTCCACTTTTGAGGACTTCTCTGTTTGTCTCCAGTCTGTATATCAAAAACTACGCTAGCTACACAGTTGAAATTTTTACAAATTATGTATTTCTGTGCCGCTTTATCAACAAATACTAAAAACAAAATAAAACAAAATATATTGAACCCAGCGTCTGCTAAATCTATAGTTTTGGCTTAGATATCGATTGTAGATATCGCCTCAAGTATTCTTTAAAAAAAATATTCAATATACAGAATTGACAACATTTCAAAATGTTTAAGCTTTAAAATAAAAAATACCGTTTCTTTAGTTTCTTCTCCTGATATCAAAAAAATATTCCAAAAAATTTTATATTGCTTATTTACTGAGAAAATAAAGAAAAATACGCTGTGACGTCATACTATATTACGGCATATCAGACATTTTTTCTTTGCCTGGTGTAAAATCGTTTTAAAAAGACATCGTGAAGCATAAAAAAAAACAGTCACTGTCAACAATGACATTTCTAAGATACGAAAATACCACGATGACATTGACAGACGTCCTAATAAACGTAACAAACTTACATTGACATATTTTTTTCTTTTGTAAACTGTAATGGAATTAACCGTTCAGGCGTAAGTATGACGTCACTTGGCGCTTACGTCTCTTTAGAATACGAAGGATTAAAATCTATTTTTTAGGTATCTTAAAAACGTAATTTTGAAAAAGCAAGAAACACGTGTCGCCTTATTTTAAGTCTACTTTTTTATAAAATAATAAAAAAGCCATGTTAAAATTTTGAAATGTTGTCAATTGATTATCCTACGATTTATTTATACATATTATGTATAGATAAGCTAATAATATAGAAGCTCATAGCAAGGCAACGATTGGAGAAAGACACAAAGTGTAAAAGACAAATTTGTAGTAAATTTTATGAGATTTCATTACGTACCAAACACTTTTTCTCTATGACGCACCGTTTTAACGATATGAGCAAAAAACTCAAAAAATGGGAACTTTACCCCACCTCTATGTGATAGCGTTTTAATAATATTTAGAGATCAACTACGATAATATGGCGCGCCCCTCCAAAATTCAAAACGTTTGAAGTGCGTTGTCAAAACGTTTGAAGTGCGTTGTCAAAACGTTTGAAGTGCGTTGTCTTGCGCGGTAGGCTAGTTATGATTAGTTGACCAACAAATCTTGGTAATAAGTGACATTAACAGAAATATTACGTGTACTGTGATTGGTTGAATACTTACTACATACAAACTCTTTCATAAGGATATGACCTACACACATTGAAACAGTCATTTGGAGGGGCGCGCCATGTTATCGTAGTTGATCTCTAGCCTTAGATATGTTGACCCGACCTCTTAGTAATTTTCATGCAAAATTTGAAGTAAATCCATGTAGTACTTTTCGAGTTTATCCCGGACATACATACAGACAAACAGACGAACAGACAACATTTTAAAAACTATATTTTTGGCTTAGATATCGATTGTAGATCCCGCGGCCCGCCTCAAGTATTCTTTTAAAAAAATATTCAATGTACAGAATTAACGATCCTACGATTTTATTAAAATAATATAAGTACATATAGATATTAATTATTTAAGGGTATGTAGAATTCGTTTAAGTTAGGGTCAGTAGAGCTAGGCCGTATAGATTCAAAAGCTGATTCTACATGAGATCTCATATCTTTTTCACAGGGTAAACCATTTATATGACATAATATGACATTCTTGGATGGATGTTCAATGTTCATTGTTCATGCACACCTTTATACTTTATATTACTTTGCCTTTTCTGGAGGTAGCTTCTAGTGTTGCTCGCCAAACATAGATGGCGCTAAGCGGCCTCTAGATCGCACTATCGCTTGCTTTTTTACGAAGGTACTCTATCGAATCTAAAATCATTAACTGTCACGATATATAACTATAATTACACTTATTAAAGAATTTTTGTACATAGTTTCACATTGTGAAACTATGGTATGTTAACTATGTTTTAAGAAATTTGTGCGAGTATATAATAAAAAAAGTGCGAGTGCAAGTTTCTTACGCCGGTTCTTCTCGGCGGGGTAGTTCCCGAACCGGTGGTAGGCAACGTAGTTTCTTCGGTCGACTTTCAAAAAGAGTAACATGATACCCATTTTGAATAAAAATATATTTTATTTTATTTATTTATTTATTTATAAATGCGAAGTAATTGGAAGTAGGTGTCGGTTGTTAACTTCCCACGATCAATCAACTCACTCAAAGTATCTCCATACATTGGTACCCACCAAAGTATGGAGATACTTTGAGTCCCGGAAAAGGACATGGAAAAATATATGGCTCCCGCGCGATGACCGAATTTTAGCACAACGGTGTTACGGGCGTCATTTTGTTGGTTTACTTTCCTGTAATAAGCGTTTGACAATATTTGTTATCTGTTAAAATGCTGTATACATTGACAGACAGCAGCTGATGTTATGCAGTATCTGCTGGCAAACGCCTGTCGAATAGCTGTCGCAATTCGCAAAGTACATAAGCAGTAATCACACTACCAATCGTACTTGGGACTTTTGGTACTATTCGCAATTAAGTATAAAAAATGTAACATTAATTTATAATTTGTACATTAAAATTGTAATATAATACTTAACGTTTTAAGTTGAATACTCAGCCGACTTGTTTAAAAGCTTTACTAGATTAAGGTCTGCAAAAAGGCCCACCTTTATATTGCCTAATCAGCGTAAAACGACATCTGTTTGGATTATTTAATAATTAATTTGGGTGTCGAAATTACTGGAATCTTTCGGGCTTAAATACGTAAAAAGGGTTAAATCGCTGAGGCGGCAAACTACGGGTATTTTATGATTGTGAATAAATAAATAGGAGCGACTTAACGAGCGGACAGCAGGCCCTTTAGCCAAGACGTTTTATTTGTTCTAAAAATGTATGAAATTGACATGAGCGCGCGATGAAATATGGCCGACATTCGGCTCATGTCAATTCCATACATTTTGATCGGCGATTCTATAAAAAAGCGATAAAGAAAACGTCTTGACTATGGGCTCTGAGGGTTAGCTGGCGATGACGACTTTGACTTTGATACCTTATTGCTTGACTAAGGGGGCTTTGGTAAAATATTATCTCCGACTATTTAGTGTGAGTAGAAGAGACGAAAGTTGTAAAGTGGGGAAGAGGAAGACAAAAAAAAAAAAACTATGTTAGATCCATTAGAGAATACTAATGTCATGAGTCATGACTTATGGCATTAACCGCTAAACCGATTTTGTTGAAATTTGGTATGGAGATACTTTTAGTCCTGGGAAATTACATAGGACACTTTTAATCCTGGAAAAATGTAGGGTTCTGACGCGATAAACGAATTTTGGTGGAACGGAGTTGCAGGCTTCATTTGGTAATGAATAAACATTAAAACAACCAGTAATTCACATAGTGTGACTGTCATTCCCACTGAGAGCGTGACACGTGAAAAAGCGCAAACACGGCGGCCGTGACGTCACGCCGTGACGTCATCAATCCACGTCACGCTGACTTAATTAGGCGCTGATTGATTCTGATTGAGCGCCGAATATTTATAAGTTTATAGGGAAAGGTGTTCTGAGAGATAACGGTTCAATGGCCGCACCTGCCTATCTTAAGATTTCAATAATCTTTGTAATAGATACTACTAAAATCTAGATCATGGGTTCCCAAACTTATATTGTCTACCGCCCACTTTAAGAACAAATTATATTTTAGCGCCCCCATTGTTTCAATTTAAAATTCATCCTGATAAAATAAATCACCCCCCAAGCCTCTACACAACGCCCCCATTTTTTTTTCTGGGTCCCACACTTCCTTCCCTTCAGACCTTCAGCGCCCATAAGGGGGCGTTATAGCCCACTTTGGGAAGGCTAATCTAGATGATGATGGGAGCCCCAAAATTCGCTTATCGTGCGGGAACCGTACATTGTTCCCCGATAAAAAGAAGCCGATATCCTTTCCCGGGACTAAAGTAAGTAAAATCGGTTCGGCGGTTTGGACGTGAATAGATAACAGACAGACAGACAGAGAGACTCACTTTCGCATTAATAATATTAGTATGGATGACATCTAAGGGCGCTCGCGCAGGCGGCCAGGTCGTGCGGCCAGCGGGCCGATTCTGTATCGTACATTTGTGAGTTAATAACTGAGTTAGTAACGAAACCGAGGAGTGAGTAACGGAAAGTGCCACTTTTTGTATTCACTTGCATACAAAAGTGAGACTTTCGGTTGCTCACTCCTCCGTTTCGTTACTAACTCAGTGATTAACTCACAAATGTACGATACAGAATCGGCCCGCAGGTCGCTGCGACCCCCCACGCACTTTTGCGACCACGTCTGCGACCACACTCGTATGAGTAGTGATTTGATGAGTAAACTTTGAATATTATATGAGAATAACGCTATTCTGTACACAAAAAACGTGTGTCCGCGGCGACCAGTGCGCGCGCACTGAGTAATTTCATACAAATTCCCGTACCTCGTTGGCCGCGGCGGCCAAGTGGCCGCGTGTGTGTCGCGATGTTTTTCGTTGGCCGCGCGACCAGAGCGTGGCCTCTGGCCGCTGGTCGCGTGATGCGCGCACCTACATATTATATCATAGAAGAATTAGTTGGCCGCAGCGACCTGGCCGCGCGACCTGGCCGCCTAATGCGCGGGGGGTCTAAGACTAGCCATAGACGGACCGCAAGTTGAAGTCGGGACCAAGTAGTTTTCATACTAAATTCATACACGGACGGCTCGAGCAGTTCTTGAGCGGTCGGTGCAAACAACGCGACCGCTCTAGAGCAGTCGGTCCCGACTGCAACTTGCAGTCAGTCTATGGCCAGTCTTTACTTGTGCATTTTCACCAATTTTTGTTTACTTATAGACATACTTTTAGCTTCTATGTCAACCGTATAGCACTTAGGTAACTCTGTCAACGCTGCAACTTTAAAGGTATACTCTGTAATATACATCCATACTAATATTATGAATGCGAAAGTGTGTCTGTTTGTTTGTCTGTCTGTCTGTTACCTCTTCACGCCCAAACCGCTGAACCGATTTTGCTGAAATTTGGCATGGAGATACTTTGAGTCCCATGAAAGGACATAGGATACTTTTTGTTTGGCAAAAATGTACGATCCCCGCGCAATAAACGAGTTTTGGGGCAACGGAGTTGCGGGCATCATCTAGTTTGCTGTTTGGTTATATAATCTCGCGGTGTAGCCACCAAAAATCCAGCGAGGTTTGAGATACAAATCAATGCCGTTCCTCCACAAAAAGCCCTGCGTCATTTTAATTAGAACATTTGGATCTGTCCGCCGATACGTAATAGACTTGTTTTAATTAAAGTCGAGTCGAAAAACCTCAAACGAAGCTTCAGAAAAGAAAATAAAATACGAGAGCTAACAGCGACCAGCTATTAATGCTCATCTGAATTATTTCTTTTGTTTGAGTTCGGGCCAATTGTGGAATTGGTGAAGGGTGAACTGATTTAATGGCCATGTTAGGGCCACACTAGATTGTTACTTCGGCAGATTCATACTAAAGAAATCTGTTCTGTAGTATAAATATCTAATTCTTGAGTCTAGTTATAATTTAAAGCTATCGATACATTGTTCATTTACGCAGGTGTAATTTTATTTGCGAACGTGAAATTTTATTAACGAAAATGCCTTTTACACACTTATGTATGTATACTTAAGTGTGTAACAAAGGCATTTTCTTTAATTTCATAATAATTCAGGCCGAGAGTTTAGACAAACAGATATTATCTCTTAAGATTTAGGACCTGTTCCACCACTTTCTGATAAAGTGCCGAATAGGCTATTCACAGCTTCTTTGACAGATCCTCCATACTTTACCTGTCAAGTTAAGTGGTGGATAGCCTATTCGGCACTTATCAGGAAGTGGTGAAGCAGGCCCTTAATCTTGTACGGCCTTAAAATAAAAACCCGTTAGTATGGCCCTCGTCTAATACTTCCCTTGCGGTAAACCTTAAGTGGCACCATCAATTGAGGAAGAAATAAACTCATTGATCCAGTAAGAACTTGGCGTCTACACTGGATGACGGAAACCATCGTTTAAACTTTAAGAAGTTTTTTGTCCTTAAGGGCTTATTTTCATTTCAATTTTTATTGATTTCTATGGACTTCCGATGTCCTTGCATATTTGGCTGCCTCAGCGATCGTTTTTGAAACAATAAATATACTCAACAAATTGCAGTAAACACAACTACCTATGTATTAAATCTGACCCTCTGGAGTGCGAATCAAAGCTATAACCTAGGTATATTATAGGCTACCGGGACACCATAATACAAAGTTTTTACGGCATTAGGTCTTCATAGTTCATATTATACACTATACACCCTAATAATATATAAAATTAGAGATAAACTACGATAACATGGCGCGCCCCTCAAATTCAAAACGTTTGAAGTGCGTTGTCAAAACGTTTGATGTGCGTTGTCTTGCGCGGTCGGCTAGTTATGATTAGTTGACCAACAAATCTTAGCAATACGTGAAATATACGTGACATTAAGTGAAATATTACGAGTACTGGTTGATTGGTTGAATACTTACTACATACAAACTCTTTCATAAGGATGTGACTACACACATTGAAACAGTAATTTGGAGGGGTGCGCCATGTTATTGTAGTTTATCTCTACTAATAGATGACGCCCGCAACTACGTTGCGCCAAAATTCGTTTATAACTTTTTTATCTGCGAAAAATCTTGAAAGTGGTAGCTAACAGAAATAGAAAAGATTTCATACTTTGATTAGATGGTCCTAAAATATGGATTGTTCTATTTATGGGACAATATACTACTCTTAAATTATATAACTATTAACCTACAAATATACAAAAAATCAACTGGTTATGGTTCCGTTTTAGGGTTTTGTAATCAACAAAACTTGGTTGACTGCGGTATCCTAAAACGGAACCCTAACCAGGTGATTTTTTGTATATTTGTAGGTTAGTAGTTATATAATTTAAGGGTAACATTGTCCTACAAATAGAACAATCCATATTTTAGGACCATCAAATCAAAGTATGAAATCCTTTCTATCTCTGTTAGCTACCATTTTCAAGATTTTTCGCAGATAAAAAAGCTTATCTTATCAAAATGAAGCTACTCACAAAAAATTTGCTTGTTAGTAATCACAAAAAAATTTGTTCTAGGGCTCCCTCACTAATATGCCTATGCAATAATCATTCTTTAATCGCATTAATATTATACAGCTACATAATTTCATTAGCGACAATTACATACAATGGGGTCAAGACTGTGATCAGTCAGCGGGAAGTGGCTTAATCGATTACAGTAATTAATAGGACATACCTGGTGTTAAGCGACGCGAGGTATGCGAGGTAGTGGATGGGTGACCGCCCCATCAACATCCATACTAATATTGTAACTGCCAAAGAGTGTCGGTCTATCTTTGACCTCTTTACGCCCAAAAGATTTTGCTGAAATTTGGTATGGAGATACTTTAAGTCCCGGAAAAGTACTTCCAAGGATACTTTTTACCCCGGAAAAATACGGGTTTCACGCGATGTAATCTTATATATAAAATTCTCGTGTCACAATGTTAGTCCGCGAACTCCTCCGAAATGGCTTTACTGATTTTTACCAAATTTTATATGCATATTCAGTAGGTCTGAGAATCGGCTACTGGGTACTTTATATATTGATAAGTGCATTTGTTGAATAAATAATAGTAAATTATTACAACCTGAGACTGACGGCGACCATTGTTGGTGCGGCGAGATAGCGATCGACGTTGCCATGGCGACATAGGTACTTATTTAGTCACTTCGATAAAATAATATCGGCGAAATACTTTATATTATGGCAAAGTAACGTTTGCCGGGACAGCTAGTTTTATATATAATTTTGGCACAACGGAGTTGCGGGCGTCATCTAGTAAAAATAACTGTTTCCAAGAGCTAACCGACGCGAGGTGTGTGTGCTAGTGGATAGGTGACCGCCCAATTTTGATGTCAGAATCGATTAGATATTAATACTAATAAAGAAGAGCTTGTCTAACTTGAAATGACGCGCCCCTCCCTCGTATTCACAGTACAAAAATGTTTCATTTATATCAACTTTGAAGTGGTGGGGCGCGTCATTTCAAATTAGACAAGCTCTATCAGTCTATCTATCTATCCGTTATTTATTTACGTTTAAGCGATATCGATTAGTTCGATATGGACAAATTTTGAGTCCTAGGATAGGACATAATATGGTTAAATTAGCAACAAACCGCCGAATAAGCTAGCCATCACGTAGGCAACTTTGTAGGGTCTTAATATTGAATGAATAATTACATAACAAATTATATAGAAGAAGGAGTTAAGTATCCATAAATAGCTAAACCACAGGTACGACAAAATTAATACCTGGGTATTCAAAAATGTTATAATGTGTGTAGTGACTGCATACTTTGTGTTCTTTACGGATAATGTTACTTTTTTAATTTCATACATGTTTAGCTACTTTTTTGTGATTCAAATAGTTATGGACCATTAGAGCCAGTATATGGCTGGATCTATGTTATTAACACGACCAAATTATGTAATTTGGAAATGAATTCAAGGGCAGATACCGTTATCTGCTAGGTCCTATGTAGGTCCGTTATCTGCCCCTGAATCAAAAAATGTGTATCAAATCTTTTTATTTTGAGTATACTTAATAAAATTGTTTATTATAATAAAAAGGAATTTGATTACTTATTTTTACACGTCATTAACTTTCCATATTAACTTGGGTGCGGAAGATTTGTTGTAATTTAATGAAATTCAATGGAATATTAAGTCGAATGTGATTTAGGCGAGAAACTTCGTATTCATGATCTTATTATTGTTGGCTGTTGAATGTTGAAAGTTGTCGAGGTATGTTGAACACGTGTCAGCACGAAATTATAACGTAAGCTGAAATTATTTACTTGTGTTAAATAGTAAATACATTTACGTACATATTATATCAAAAGGTGAGGTGTATTTTAAAACAAATGTTTTGTCTTATGATAATTCTGTAGAGTGTAAAATTATAAATATAATAGTTTGTTTGATAATATTAATGAATAAGAGATTATGTTGCTAAAGTTTAAACGGTAAATCGTGGCGTAACATTTCGCACAAAATGTCAAAATTCGTACGAAATACTGTGTCTCAATCATTTTGATTTTTGATAGTTGCAGAAAAACTGTCCACAAAAATACGATTTCATGGTAACTACAATTCTGAATACGAATAACGGAGGACAAATTGTAGACTGCCTAAACCATTTTAATTACCTACTTTCCCGCTCCGGCCTACGTTTGATGTCGTGTAGCGACGTTTTTAAATTATGATTCATAGCAATTTGCTGAAATTATCATAATTTACTTTCATTCATAAACGGGAGGAAATTCTGACGTTTTGTCAAATTGGACGCTTCGGTTACGGCCAGTGGTTACGTGTGAATGGTGTCGCTGCAGCTTTTTGTGGTACCGACAAAATGCTGACGTTGCGTTGTCGCCAGTGGTTGCGATGTGGTTGCGATATGGTTACGTCAATGAAACGGAGGGGGGGAAGAGCGCGGGCGGGGTGCGCGCACTGTCGTTGCATCGACGCAACGTTGTGGTTGCGATGTGGTTGCGACGTGGTTGCGATGTGGTCGGCCGTGGTTGCTTCTGACAAGTTATCTGACAAGTGGTCGACATCGACTGCATCGTCGTGTGGTTGTGGTACGTGTGGGTTGGCCCTAAGTCGTATTATTTATGGTTACTTAATACTTTGGAATAAGTGAAGCTAATATATATTTGGTAGCCATTTGTTTTACTAAAATTATGCTTAATCTTATACAGGTTGTAATGTAACAATCCAAAGTAATAATATTTTAGGCTTTGTTAACTTATGTAAAGTTCACTCAAAAAGTAGTAGCGCTGAAAAGATTACTTTTTATGAATTACGAGATGACACCCGAAACTCCGTTGCGCCAAAATTCGTTTATCGCGCAGGAATCGTACATTTTTCCTGGATAAAAACTATCCTATGTCCTTTCTCGGGACTCAAAGTATTTCCATACCAAATTTCAGTAAAATTGGTTTAGTGGTTTGGGCGTGAAGAGGTAACAGACAGACATACATACTTGCGTAGTTATATTATTAGTATGGATAATAATTAATAATTATTCTCGT
Source organism: Polyommatus iphigenia (assembly GCA_963422495.1). Classification (NCBI taxonomy): domain Eukaryota; kingdom Metazoa; phylum Arthropoda; class Insecta; order Lepidoptera; family Lycaenidae; genus Polyommatus; species Polyommatus iphigenia. Next base: position 26,981,450 of record OY730181.1, on the reverse strand, counting down.
GTCGCAATATTTGTAGTCAAACAACTCAGAAAAAGGTAAGTAAAGTGCCCGATTGTGATAAATTGCCTGAGCATTGGCCTATATCTGGGGGCACGGTAGTGCCCTCGCCAAGACGAGCGAACAACAAACTCTGCCAATCAGTAAATATGTGTGGCTGTATCGTTATTTACTTCAAATCAGAAACGAAATATTCGCATCACCTCCACGACGGTGGTGAAACGGCGAAGCTATACATTTACTGATATACATATAATAATAATAATAATAATAATAATATAATAATAATATCTATGGACGCTTCACACCACGTCAGTCTGGCCCCGAGCTAAGTACCCGAAGGACTTGTGTTACAGGTACCAGACAACGGAAATATATTTAATACTTTTATACTATACATATATTTAAGATTTTTATTATATCATACACATATTTAATACACATCCATGACCCAGGAACATTGAAAAACTTTTTGTTCCGTCGGCGGGATTCGAACCCGCGACCCCCGGCTTGAGTTGTCACACACTCTAATCATTGAGCCACGGAGGTTGTCAAATATATAGAATTTGTTCGAAGTATATAGGATACTTTTTAAATATTCCCGCGCGATAAACGAAACGGCGCAAGTTGCGGGCATCAACTAGTTCAGCTTTTCCCAAAGTGGGCGATAACGCAACCTTGTGGGCGCTGCCGGTCTTAAGGGGGCGGTGTGGGTAAGGGGGCGGTGTGGGACCCAGAAAATAAAGGGGGCGTTGTGTAGAGGCTTCGGGGTGATTTAATTTCATAATATGGATTCATTTTAAATGGGAACTAATTTTTTGAGCTGTTATTTAAATATTCGAGATGTTATTATGATCAGTTGAAAAAATTATTGAGCAGTCATTTAATTTAATAGCGGTTGATTAATTATTGCGACAGTAAAACATGGACAGTAATAAAATATCAATTGGACGGTTATTTTCTCATACAATGTCAATTCTAAAAATAATCGATCAGTTCAATTACTGAACGAGCGGTAAAAATGATGGAATGGTCAGTAAAATGATGGAATGGTCAGTAAAAAAGATGGAATGAGCGGTTCGATAACCTAAGTAATATGTTTCGAATTACGTATGTTTAATAAATGTTTATATTATTACTATAAAAACCTGCTCTTAATATACAATAAGTTAATTTTAGCTGCTACTAAGCAAATTATGTGGTTGTTATTATTTGTTTTTATAATATTATGTCATTTTGATAAAGAACCTAAGTATCTTTCGAATTACGAATAAAAGTTCCTATTATTTTTAATTTAGTTTTAAATTCATTCAGTGTTGCAGCGCCTAAATCTTTTAATGTTAATTTAGTTTCTTTTGTTTCTTAAAATTATGTTTTGCAATGTAATTTTTACAGGCGTTTTAATAATTTTAATTTTTGCTAATTGGTAGGCGGTAGTCGATATATTCTTGTCTCGTCCATTCTTTTATTGCATTGTAATGCTGTTCAATTGTTACAAAACTAATATACAAAAGTTCATATAAATTGCATTTTATTCAGTATCCTCAAAATAGGATTAAAGTTAACTAAATCCAGTTTCAATACGAAACATTCAATGAAAGTAAAAGTAATTTAATTTTTCATTACCAAGTACCGTCTGTCCGTCCGTCTGTCCGTCCGTCCATCCGTCCGTCCGTCTGTCTGTCTCCAGGCTCTCAAGATTATGTCTTAGACCACAACACAGAGTCTAAGTGTCTAAACACTCTAGGCTGAATTCGTCTTCTTCGAACTTCGAACGTCTCGACGGAAATTCGGCTCACGACGGAATTTCGGCATAGTGTGTCGTCTGTCGCGTTCCGCCCATATTTTGTATGGATTTGAAACGCGGCGTAAACGCGGCGGAATTTACGTCGGCGTAATTCAGCCTAGTGTGTTTAGACCCTTAGGGCCGTCTTAGGGCCGGGACACAAAAACACGACACGACGTCGTGGGAATCTACGACGCGCGTCGTAAAAAACCACGACATGACATCGTACGACGTCGCGTCGTAGAAACTCATCGTTGAATTTCTACGTGAGTATCTACGACGCGACGTCGTATGACGTCGTACGATGTCGTGTTAGGGCCGGGACACAAAAACACGACACGACGTCGTACGACGTCGCACGACGTCGTGTCGTGGGAATCTACGACGCGCGTCGTAAAAAACCACGACATGACATCGTACGACGTCGTACGATGTCGTGTTATGGCCATGACACAAAAACACAACACGACGTCGTACGACGTCGCACGACGTCATGTCGTGGGAATCTACGACGCACGTCGCGACATGACATCGTACGACGTCGCGTCGTAGAAACTCATCTTTGAATTTCTACGTGAGTTTCTACGACGCGACGTCGTACGACGCCGCACGATACCGTGTCGTAGCTTCTTACGACGCACGTCGTAGATTCCCACGACACGACGTCGTACGACGTCGTATCATGTTTTTGTGTCCCGGCCCTTAGGCTGGTATAAATAGTCAATACTCAAGATGCGACCCGGTCTCAAGACGCGGTTCGGTTCGGTGATTGGTCCAAATTTTGACAGCCAACCAATCACAGAGCCTGAACTGAGTCTTGAGACCGAGATGCATCTTGAGTACTGACCATTTATACCAGCCTTAGTTTCGCTATAAAACGGTACGGAGCCCTCTATGGGCGAGTTCGACTCGCACTTTGCCGATTTTATTTTATTTTACTACCTCATTGTCTAAGGCGTCGCCTTGATAATTTGGCTGTAGCAATATCGATTTTTCTCAGCAATGACTAAAGCTAAGAAATTAAAGTTCATTGCCAGTATTCATCATGTCTTTGTCTTTGAATTACCCATAGCATAACACGATTGGTCAACTTTTATAACACAGAATAATTAATCAAAAAGACCTCTGTAAAAAATGGATTCCTATTTTGCCAACAGAGGAGAGTGATTTAAGCTTCCAAAATTTGTACCATCGGGGAAGTTGATTCCTATGCAGTTGAGAGACCAACGTCATTTGGTCGATTATGTCAATTCAATATTAATTGTGATCTGTCGGCTGAGTTTGACGTAATGCGACCAAACTACGTAGATCCCCCATTTGCATAGGAATCAACTTCTCTGATAGTACATAAATTGGTTCAAGCATATACTCTAATTTTCCCATAGCTTATATGAAATATATTTATGGTTTTTAAATTACGCGACAAAAACCATTTTGTCGCTTAAGCCCTTTCTATTTTTTGCAAGCAATCTAAAGCCAAACCTTCAAGAAAAGAGCGTATTCCCTCTTAAAAGGCCGGCAACGCACCTGCAGCTCTTCTGATGTTGCGAGTGTCCATGGGCGACGGTAGTTGCTTACCATCAGGTGATCCGTTTGCTCGTTTGCCCCCTTATTTAATAAAAAAAGGGCCCCCGAGGCAGTCAAACGGTTTGATTCAAACATTACGTGTTTGATGAAACCGTTTGATGTCGGTTTGAACGGTTGTCAAACGGCATTGCGCATTTGGTTCAGTGCGCCGCCATAATTAGACGTGTGTGATGCAGATAAGATTGCTCTCAAACTTCAAAATCCAGTACTAAACTAAGCCGAGTTTGTTCAAACGCATTGGAAGTCGGAACACGATCAAACGGCGCGTCAAACACAACAAAAATATGAAATTTCATCAAACGAGTTTCAAACACAACAAAAATATGAAATTTCATCAAACGAGTTTCAAACACGTAAATGTTTGAAAAACCGTTCAAGCTAACTTTGTAAACGATCAAAATGGTTTAAGTCGAACCAAAATTTACGTGTTTGAATCAAACCGTTTGACCGTCTCGGGGGCCCTTAAAACATATCCAACACGGTTTTTTACTTTAGCGCGGAGAACTGCTTAGAATGAGATTTCTTACTGACAAATTCCGATTTGTTACTGCCCAGACGTAACCGCTCATTCATTCATTTTTACTGCTCATTTAATTATTTTACTGTTCAATAATGTTTTCATTTATCCATTTCATTATTTTTTACTACTCATTTTTGTTTAATTTACTGCTTAGTTTTAACTGCTAAAGTAGTTATTGAACGTGCCATTTATAATTTTTAACTTACCAAAACTGCTATTTACAACTGCCCCTTTAAATCAGTGCCATTTTAAATTGAAACAATGGCGGAGCTAAAACATAATATGTTCTCAAAGTGGGCACTAGACAAAATAAGTTTGGGAACCCCTGATCTAATTCAATAATATAATTTTTGATTAGACTTCGCCAGGCGCTTTAAGTTATAAGCCTACTGAGGCAGTGGAAATCTTATTGCCGGTCAGTAAGTTTCTCGAAGGCGTTGAGTATCGATTAACCTTCGGAAGGGAAAGGGCGGATTAGATAAAGTATTTTTAGACTTTCCACTATCCCTTTCAGATGATAATACCTTTTCTTTGCTTTCCAATCACCTACTACATATATTATATATATTATTCATATAAATATTACAAGATTTACAAGTAGAAAAGTGTGTTTGACTGTCTGCTATCTCTATCTTTAACGCCTCCATGGCCCAGTGGTTCAGAGCTCGGCTCTTGACTAGGAGGCCGTGGGTTCGATTCCCGCGTTGGAAACATGTTATTTCCAAGTTTGGTTAGGACAATGCAGGCTGATCACCTAATTGTCCGACAAGTAAAGTGATCCATGCGTCGGATGGGCATGTAAAAAGTCGGTCCTGTGCCTGATATCTAGCCAGTCGTGTCGGTCGTCCGTCCCACTGGGTTATGAAAGTAAAGGAATAGAGAGTGCTCTTGTGTACTGCGCACACACTTGGGCACTATAAAATTACTCCTGCGTAACTGGCCTTGGTTTCAATAAAATCGGCCACCGTCACCGAAACCGGTGTGGGAGTTATTATTATCTTTACACGATAAACCTGCTCAACCGATTTTCATAAAACTGGGTATGGCAATACAGGCCTGAGAAAGGATATATAGGATAGTATTTATTCAGGAAAATTCATAGTCTTTTTGGCATTAAATGAATTTTAAGGCAACGCGCGACGCAGTTACGGGCAACTTTTACTTACAATAATAAATATAATTCACACAATTTATACATACATAACTCCTTGCACTTATGCAAAGAGAACAAATACTTTTATTAGTTTAAAATTTAAATAGAAGTCTTTGAAGGAGAATTGATATGCATAAAATAAACAAGTTTCACTTCTATTCTAATAGACATAGAGATATCGTGATTCGTGAATTATAAAACAGTTATAATAAAAAGCATTTCTGTTGTCTATAATTAATAAATCATGAATATTATATTACGATCTTAATATTTATTTCCAAACAAGAACTTTTATCAAAGAAACTGCAGTATTTTTGTCTGTTCTACGTAGACTAGAAACATAATATTATTTTTAATCGTTAAGCTTCCATACGTGTGTCATCTTTCTTTGGCATCCGTTAAATTAAGAATTAACTAACTTTATTGCTGAAAAAGTCGTAACCTAAGCCGTTTTCTCAAATGTTTATATTTGATTTCAATTTGATTCTTTTGTTGATCTATTTAAGGTTCTTATTGAATCAGCACGCAGCTCCGGCATCAATTTATACGCGAAATCAGCCACCGATCGTGTTCACACTACTGGCTTTTAGGGTGAATGCAGACCTATCGCGATCTATAATTGTTCATGTTAAGTTTGCAGCTGTTATTCGTCAATAAAATGTCATAATAAATATCCAATATTGACGACCTCTGTGGCTCAATTGGTTGAGTGTGTGGCAGCTCAAGCCGGGGGTCACGGGTTCGAATCCCGCCGACGGAACAAAAACTTTTCAATGTTCCCGGTCTGGACGTGTATTAAATAATATGTATTATGATATAAAAAAAATCATAAATATATGTATAGCATCAAAGTATTAAATATAATATTTCCGTTGTCTGGTACCTGTAGCACAAGCCTTCAGGTACTTAGCACGGGGCCAGACTGACGTGGTGTGAAGCGTCCATAGATATTATTATTCTGTATTCCAACAATAATTAATACTGTTCATGTTGAGTTTGCTGTAAGAAGTCAGTGAAAATATAAATATTATCGTAACAGTGTTCAATAAAAATTACGCTTTCTTTTTAACCGACTTCCAAAAAGGAGGAGGTTATATATTCGTCTGTTTATATATTTTTTTTGTATGTTCAACCATAACTTCGCCGTTTATGGACCGATTTTCATGATTCTTTTGTTGTTGTACAGGATTGAATCCAAGGTTGGTACCATGTTCACAAAACTGGTGATCTGATGATGGGATCCATGAGGAATCGAGGGGACTCTTTAAAATTTATATGGGAACATATGGTGATTTCAATTTTTTCTGAAGTATTTCAGGCATATACTACCAAAAAGTAAGATTTTGCATCAGGATACACCTTGGTTCTGAAGGTACCCAACAGAACTTTTGAATCCTTATAGATACAAGTTTGAGGATTTCGGCTTTGTTTAAACTACTCCAAGCAAATCCTACATTATTTGTACTGAACATAGGCTACATTTTATTTTGGAAAAAATAGGGTTTCGTAAGATATTTGGGTTTTTCGGACGCCAGGTGATAAAATCAACCAGAAAAGTTACTTATTTTGCGTACGCTGCCGAAACTATAAAAGATAGAACCATAAAATGTTCTAAGTATTGTAGATCTTATAAATATCTACAAAAAAGTTCGCGACACGCTATACTTATCTATGTCGAGTGAGGCACAATAACCATTTTTTTATTTAAAAATCTTGATTTTTTTTGACAGCATTTAAACGCGTTTATTTTACTCATGCCATTAATCCTTATCAAAATAAATTATTTCATCACTAAGTACAGTTTATGTAGATAAAATTTGGTCTTTGAATGGTTAAAATTGGACGTTTGGTTTTGAAATTATGGCGAAATTAAAATATTACGATAGTGGGCGTCACCAAGCGGGATGCGCTTGCGGGAGGAAGACAATCTGTGCAGTGTGCACTGTACAGTGTATACACCCTTCGGATAATGACTGCGTCCGCGTCGTCGATGTCAGTGTTGGAGTCTGTGAATTGACCTGGGAATCATTTTGCTGACCGAGTCTTTCCTGGGTAGGCTTTTTGCAGCCGTAACCGACATCCACGCGGGCAGAGCCGCAGGCGACCGCTAGTAATATGTACAACTCTAAGACAACAAGCTATAATATTATAGCCTTGTCGTCTCATATTATGTAACTAAAAAGGGTAAAAATATTATTTTTTAAGAAAAAATTAAAACCGACTTCCAAGGTAAATACAAAAGTAATACTTATTCTTAATCTAAAAAGAATCAAATAATTCTTATTCCTTATTATAGTGGCGTCTTCACACTTCGCCTAAACCTCAACTATTTCTGTACTCAATCTTCATGCTTTTGAAGTCGGTACCAGCTTACCTTAGCGTAATTGCTATGTCAAGGATCTCAGAACTTTTCCGGGCTGGTACCGACTTCAAAAGTACGAAGATTGAGTACAGAAATAGTTGAGGTTTAGGCGAAGTGTGAAGACGCCACTATAATAAGGAATAAGAGTTATTTGATTCTTTTTAGATTAAGAATAAGTATTACCGATTAGATTAAGAACAAGTATATTTTAATCCTTCGATCGGAGGTTCTAGGAATTCCCATTGTATTCTTTTGTTCTCGCGATCACCGGTGCTCGCGCGGGGCCTGAAAGATTAAATAGCAATATAATAGTTATAAATTGAAGGCTTACGCGTACTGAAATTTAAGAGTATTAAGAGTTATAATAGAAGCTTTTCCGTACATTATAAAAACGGAATAATTTATTAGCACAACAGTAGAATATATAAAAGATTTTTTTAAACAAAATTTTACTTTACTTCGAAATTCGTGTAACCTGAATATTAGCACAACAGTAGATATAAAAGATTTTTTAAAACAAAATTTTACTTTACTTTGAAATTCGTGTAACGCGCAGATACTGTGCACTTTTTCGTGAAGTAATATTTTTCCATTCCGAAGACTTATCCATACCAAAATTTATTAAAATCAGCCCATAGGTTTAAGCGTGATAAGGTAACAGAAAAACAAACATACATGCTTCCACTTTTATAATATTAGTATGGACGTTTTTAGCTATGTCATATGACAACTTTTCGTGTAATAAGCAAAACCCAAATCGTGCTGAATCTACACTTGTGCTTTATTAAATTTGCGCAACTCGAAACATGCGGTCATTGTGGACAGTGTAAGGGTCCGTTCATACTAAAGTAGAGAAAGGATAACGAAATTTGTTGGTACGCAATAGCTACACTTTCATGACAGTGGTCGTAGTTTAGGAAGTTAAGGTTTTTAGCCAATTTTTAATACTGAAAATGTTTTGTTGTTGTTGATGTTGTCTAAAAAAATTGAACAGTTATCACATAATATAGAGTCAATCGTTATGTATTTTTGCAAAAACACTTTTATTTTCCACAGGTACTATGTACTTTGCAGCCATGACTATACTAGAGATTCTTGTGCTGTTGGGGTTGAGTGTTGACTCTTATTGTTGTGCAACAAGGCTTATTAGGAAGATAGAACCTACAGTTTTGCAGATCGTAATGACAAGAAAAACTGCTGGCGACAGTTTTATCGCGCGGTTCTGCGCTCGTACGAGCGGCCCCTAAAGGCTGCAATGTAACTGGGCATTTACAATTCGGGCAGTACACAAATTACGCGACTGTTTAGCATATTTAGCGGGTACCACCACCGGCCTGTATGGTTTTACACAAAATTTCGCCGAGTAATAACAACCTTTCGAACCCTTGTCCGAAATACTCAGCAAGAAACATTGCTGCGAAACTGTTGACAGCATGCTGCATGCTTTCGTGGGACAAAATATTAATATTAATTAATTTGAATTATTTTTCTGTGAATTAAAAGCGATAAAAATTTAGTTGTATATTATTGTATATTTAGTTATTTTTGTTTGACATGTCTTAAACAATAGAATCAACGGTATGTCAGAAAACATCGAGTTTATTTCATGAGAATTTGATTTCTCCAACTATATTTTTTATTGTAATGATAACTTTTCGTCTAATGTTTATGTATACTACATAACTGCCACACATATAAACATAGCATTTATGCAGACATTCGTGAGTTTTCGGCGAAAAATAATCTCCGTCGGGTACTGGGAGCCTTTGATTAAAGTTTCATGGCGACTTTGTCACGCTCCGCCGCGCCCGAACAATCGCCGCAATCTATCGCCCCGAATATTGGAAGGCGCACTTTTGGTTTTGACGATTTCAAAAGAAATTGGATCCTACGATATGCCTTCAAAGCAGTGGTAACAAAAGTTTCGATAAGACGTACGAGATTTTGGAAGGCATTTCGGCATTGCTTTTTATCTGCATTAAAAAAGAAAACATGGCGCCTTAAAATACTAAGTGTAGTGTACGTTAGAACTAGGGAATGCAATCTCGTTCTCGCGAGATCTCGTTCTCACGAGATCTCGTTCTCGCGAGATCTCGGTCTTTTTTAGCGAGATTGATCTCGGACGAAAAAAAGGCGAGATCTCGCGAGTTTGACGAGATTGCACTTGAGCATAAATACGTCTTAGGGTGCGTCCACATTTGTATCATTTGCGCGATCAGATCTTCGATCAGATCTCCGTCGCGTATCATCGAAGCGTGTCAAAATGATACGCGTATCATGATACGCCTTGATCGCTATTAACCGCGTATCTGATACGTGTCGTATCAAATACAAGCATGATCGGCAGAATGATATAATAGGCGTCCATACTATGATACGCATACGTGATACGGCGCGATGATCGCGACGGAGATCTGATCGCGCAAATGATACAAATGTGGACGCACCGTACCGTTACGGTGCGTCCACATTTGTATCATTTGCGCCGATCATGCGTGTATTTGATACGACACGTATCTGATACGCGGTTAATAGCGATCGGGGCGTATCATGATACGCGTATCATTTTCATACGCTTCGATGATACGCGACGGAGATCTGATCGCGCAAATGATACAAATGTGGACGCACCTTTATTTGAAGCGCGAACTGACACGGACGGAGTTGCGATCACGGAGTAAAAACAAAAGAAGAGCTGGCCTAAGCAACTATGCACTGTGATTGTCAACTAGGTCCTGAATTTTGACTTCTCGTTTTTTTGTTAGTTATAAAAGAACTATTTTATTACTTAAAGATTTGTGTTTGATAGTGCGCTTTTATAATTCTGAACGTCACGTTATAGTGGACACCGGCTTCCACGATAAAACGTTAGGTGTACGTTAAATGCCCTTTTGATTTTACGCACCGCGGACGTTTTGTGCGGTTCAGAAGTGTAAACGTTGTGCCTCTAACGTGCACGTTAAAAAGTTATCGTCGACGGAAATTAAAAAGCGTCTCCATATATTTCCATACATTTTGCTTCCCTATGTTATCGTTTTACCGCGGACGTCCATTATATTACCGCCACGTCCAAAATTATAAAAGCGCATTAGAAGAGAAGACTGGTTGTTTCTTTCATTTGTTATTTGATAGATAGTAGATACGTATGTCAAAGTTTACTACTTAAAAATTATAGACATCAAACAATCTTAAAAAGTCGTGAAAATGAATGTTAATCTTATAATAATTATAATATTTAACACTTTTTTTTCGTAATTTATTCAAATATTATGATTATTTGCAAAAAAACCCACCAAACTGCTAATCTCGCGAGATCTCGAAATTGGCGAGATCTCGCGGTATTATATTCATAAACTCGCGGGATCTCGCTTGAGCCCCAATCTCGCGAGATTTGCACTCCCTACATATAACATACAACATATAACATATACCATATGACATATAACATAATATAACATATAACATAATATAACATATAACTAGGGAATGCAATCTCGTTCTCGCGAGATCTTGGCCTTTTTTAGCGAGATTGATCTCGGACGAAAAAAAGGCGAGATCTCGCGAGTTTGACGAGATTGCACAGGAGCATAAAAACGTCTTATTCGAAGCGCGGTCTGTCACGGACGGAGTTGCGATCACGGAGCAAAAACAAAGAGGAGCAGGCCTAATCAACTGTGCACTGTGATTTTCAACTCTTTGAAGATTTTGACTTCTCGTTGTTTTGTTAGTTATAAAAGAACTGTTTTATTACTAAAAGATTTGTGTTTGATAATGTGCGCTTTTATAATTCTGGACGTCACGTTATCGTGGACACCGGCTTCCACGATAAAACGTTGGGTACGTTAAATGCCCTTTTGATTTTACGCACCGCGGAAGTTTTGAGCGGTTCAGAAGTGTAGACGTCGCGTGATGTCCTCTAACGTACACGTTAAAAAGTTATCATTGACGGAAATTTAAAAGCGTCTCCATATATTTCCATACATTTTACTTCCCTATGTTATCGTTTTACCGCGGACGTCCACGATATTACCGCCACGTCCAAAATTATAAAAACGCACATTAGAAGAGAAGACTGGTTGTTTCTTTCATTTGTTATTTGACAGATAGTAGATAAGTATGTGATATGTCAAAGTTTACTACTTAAAAATTATAGACAGATACGTCATACAATGTTTGATGCATAAAATTCTATTGAAAAAATTCGTGAAAATGAATGTTACTCTTATAATACTTATAATATTTATTACTTTTTTTTCGTAATTTATTTATTCAAATATTGTGATTATTTATTCAAATATTGTGATTATTTGCAAAAAAACCCACTAAACTGCTAATCTCGCGAGATCTCGAAATTGGCGAGATCTCGCGGTATTGTATTCATAAACTCGCGGGATCTCGCTTGAGCCCCAATCACGCGAGATTTACATTCCCTAGTTAGAACGCGACGAAGCAATGAAATTTGTTTTTAAAGAATGAGCCATTCAAAATTGGAATAGGCAGCACAATACGGTGGCCCGAAAGTCTGTCGATTCAATGCGTATAGTTTACGTACTGTATTTTGCATCATCTAGTGTGTTAAATAAGTTGAATGCTGTGCATTGCACAGTAAACTAGCCCTTTAGCTTGTTTACAAATTACAATGTTTATTTCTATATTGTTAACTAGCGACCCGCCCCGGCTTCGCACGGGTATAAAATATATAGCCACAGAAAAAATGATTGAAATTGATTCAGCAGTTTTGTTTTATATTTATTATTACTACCCGTGGCCCGTATTAGTCGGTACCGCCGCAAAATCTACGTCTCACAGGAAATTGGAGCCTTTTGCAGGGTATAGGTAAATCAGTAGGGATCATTGCAGGTATTCTTGGCATAATATGAGCTAATTCACCAGCTGCAGGGCCGGTCATAATCTTCGTTTCAAACTTTCGTCGGTCGTCAAAATTTCGGTTTCGAAGCCTTGCCCACTTCGAAACGGGCGTAAATCGCAATTTTTAATTTCGCCATAACTTCTAAACCAACCGTCCAATTCTAATCATTCAAACACCAAATATTATCTACACAAACTGTACGTTAAGTGATGAAATAATTTATTTTGATAAGGATTATCAGTATGAGTAAAATAAATGCGTTTAAATGTAGTCCAAAAAAAAAATCAAGATTCTTAAATAAAAAAATGATTGTTGTGCCTCACTTGATATAGATAGGTATAGTGTGTCGTGGACATTTTTGTAGATATTTATAAGATCTACATTTACTTAGAACATTGTATGGTTCAATCTTTTATAGTTTAGGCAGCGTACGCAAAATAAGTAACTTTTCTGGTTGATTTTTTCACCTTGTTTTAGAAAAACCCAAATTTCTTACGGAACCCTATATTTTCCAAAATAAAAAGTAGCCTATGTTACTCGTAAATAGGCTAGGCTAGGCTAGGTAGCTTTCGAATGGTGAAAGAATTTTTAAAATCGGTCCAGTAGTTTTTGAGCCTATTCATTACAATTAAACAAACAAACAAACAAAGTTTACCTCTTTATAATATTAGTATAGATATACCACCAAAATGGATTTATTAAAAGTTAATATTTCAGGACTGTGTCTAGAAACGTAAAATAATGCTCACCCCACGGACCCTTCAGTTATTGTAGAATTTCTCTCGCCCTATTATTATTGAACCGTTAGCCGACCTATAATTGACCCTAACGTCTATAAACTCACAAAAATGCCCGAATAAACCTTTGTTGACCTTTCTCGCGTATTTAACAACCGCATTGCACTTTTCAGGACGTTGAAACGGAGAGAAATGTAGCGATTTGAATTTAAAAGTTATAGTCGTTCAAAGCGTTTTATTATGTCACTTTGAAGTGTTTTTATTTCTGCTTCTTTGAAGATGAAGAATTATGGGGATTTTGTAGATCTTGGAGGAAATTTTCACGGGATATGATACGTAGCTGTACCCTTTAAAATTACTTTAGATTTTATTTTGATAATAATACTAACATTCCATAAGTGTAAAATATACTTGGCGGGGTTATTGATTTTGATCAAAGACACCTTTGTAGAGCTGTTGTTTGTTATGGCTCAATCAAGTTTCTTTTTGGACACAGACAATTCAGGCACCTATATAATATTATGTTACTAATTAGGTATTCTTTCCATACCTTGGAACCTAAATTACTGATTATGCAGAATTATGTTATTACTTTTTTCTTGGAGTATTTTAAGACCTAATTCGTTTTTGGAATGACTATCATAAGATTCCGATATATGATTTGTAGCTTATATTATTTATTTTTCGCAGTTATATACGAAGTCTAAGCATATAAAATATTAATAACGTAATCGTAGCTCGCTCAGTGAATCTCGGAGGCACTTTACATAACTCGATCAGCGGACGGACGGACGGATGGACTGTAATCGCATCACTACATAAACTTTGCCTTACAAATCTTCTATATACACACGTATAAAGGTTTCGTGACACTGCAAAAGGAACCCTCATTTTCGTATGTAACTAAAAGTTAAAGAATGCTCTCTTTAAATTTTAAACTAATCGACTTAATGTATTATCAGAGAAGTTGATTCCTAAGCAGATGGCGGACCTAAGTAATTTGGTCGGGTTAAGTCAAACCCATCCGACCGATCACAGCTAACGTTAAATTGACATAAGCCGACCACATGACGTAGGTCCGTTAACTGACTAGGAATCAATTTCCTCGATGGTACATTGTTTGTTTTTTTTTACCTTAACTTTTTTAGATTGACCAAGCAGTATACTCGTATTTACCCAAATACGTCAAAGCGAAGGGTGATGTTTGATGAAGGAGAAAAATTAGTAATCGTTCTTATGTATTGTTATAAAATACTAGATGACGCCCGCAACTCCGTTGCGCCAAAAAACGATTATCGCATGAGAACCGCACTTTTTCCCGGGATAAAAGTACCCTATGTCCTTTCCCGGGGCTCAAAGTATATCCATAGCAAATTTCAGCAAAATTGGTTCAGCGGTTTGGGCGTAAAGTGGTAACAGACAGACAGACACACTTTCACATTTTTATTATTAATATGGATATGGATTAGTCACCCACTTCATTTACCAATTACTTTTTTTTAATCCTTCTCAGTCAAGTAAAAAAACCTTTCATTCAAGCAATATAAAAGCAAAAATTTTCTTTCAGATACATTTACTGAAACTAATTCAAGTCAAAAACACACATGAAGCTTATTTACTGAACGTAAGTAACGGGAAGCTGGAACGATTTACGTTCACGTTATAGAGACGTGAAGAATTTCTGCCCAGTGAGCTTTACAGTACGAGCGGGTTAGTCCTGCGCGTATATTGTCCGGGTCAAGTCCGGCATTTATGATGTTTTTACTCTATTCGTACTACTATAATAAATATAAAGGTCTATATTATGTTTGTTACCTGTTCTTACATCAATAAACCGCTTTAGATTACATTTTGCATGTAGAAAATGTGTGTCCCGGGAAAGGACATTACGACTTTATTGCATTTGCTTAAGCAAACAAAGTTGCGGGTGAAAAGTCCAAACCGCGTCAAATGTCAAAAGTATATAATTTTGTGTCTCGTCTCATGGTTTGTAACAGCGCTGTAAGAACATCGGTATAAGTAATCAATAGTCGTTTACCAAATGGGCGATTCCATTATCGCGGATGCAACAGTTTGACACACTTAAAGCTTCCTACAGCCAAAATGAAGCATATTTATTAGTAAAATATCCCTTGAAGGGATACATTTTAACTAATTGAACAATGATTTATAAATAAAAACCTTCATCAAATGTATGAAGGGCCACAAACAGGTCTGAAGTGCCATCGCCGGTGCAACCAAATTGACCCTCCATTAAGAACTGTGATGAGTTCATTATTATGTGAATACTGGTTATTGCGAAATTTTTACAAAATAACTTGGCTATATTTCAAAATAGCATAAAACAAAGAAACTATGTAACTAGATAAAAGTAATTATAATAATAAGTACTAGAAATTATTAACCATTTTACGATCGCGGGCGCAACATCAAAATTCTCAAATCTCTTAAAGGTGAATTAAATCGTAATTCTCTAACAAATTTTAAAATTTTCGATATGGAATATATAATTATACTAATAAGTTTGTAATAAAACTGCACCAAATTGTAGTTTTTTTTTATTTTCAGTTGTTTATTGGCCTGACAAAATTGATCGTCTAAATCACTAAAAACGATTGAATAGTGTAATTTATACAAAAGATTTCGACATATTGCTGTATAACTATTTACTATACCACAAATAAACATTAATTTGAAATATTTGTTATTTTAAGAATATGGGGAAAAACATCGCGTCCCTTAGATGATATTGCTTAAAAACGCTCAAAATTATTGGAATTTCATTTTTTACCGATAAAAGTTGTTTTGTTAGTAAATACCCATCTTCTTACGTATATTCCAATAGAAAAATGTAATTAATGTCTCATTTTAAAAATTCTCGTTAAGGGCCGTCTGTAGCGGAATCGCTGTGAAAATGATTGTGAAAAGCTAAACTAAAATAATCTTACTAATAATATTATAAATGCAAGAGTATGCTGTCTGTCTGTTACATCTTCCGGCCCAAACTATTGAACCGATTTTGCTGAAGTTTGGTACGGAGATACTTTGAGTTCCGGGAAAGGACATAGGATACTTTTTATGGAAAATGTAAGTACGGTTCCCGCGCGATAACCGAATTTTGGCGTAACACAGAACTTGCGGGCGTAATCTTGTTACATAATAAACTATCAATAAATACGTACTGAAATACTTGTTGTGTTTGTTATTATCTAATAGGGAATCCATACTAATATTATAAGTGCGAAAGTGTGTCTGTCTGTCTGTCTGTCTGTTACATCTTCCGGCCCAAACTATTGAACCGATTTTGCTGAAGTTTGGTATGGAGATACTTTGAGTTCTGGGAAATGACAAAGCATATTACTTTTTAATGGAAAATGTACGGTTCCCAAGCGACAATAAAATTTTAGCGCAAAACAGTAGCGGGTGTAATCTTGTTACATAATAAACTATCAATAAATACGTACTGAAATACTTGTTGTGTTTGTTATTATCCAATAGGGAATTACGTATACTCGTAAATGAGAAATAACTATTTGATAGAATTTCTCGTAGCGCTAAAGTTAGATTTCGCACCAATTTGGTCGGCAACCGCGTTACATTTTGCTAAACTGGATTATGTAGAAATAGGATATCTAGTTTACATACGAGATTCTAACTTTCATATTTAATGGAAGGAAATATTTTGTAGGTTGTTGGGTAGAAAAATTGGCGTGCAGTATGTAGTTTTTAGGGTTTCGTACCCAAAGGGTAAAAACGGGACCCTATTACTAAGACTTCGATGTCTGTCCGTCTGTCCGTCTGTCCGTCTGTCTATCTGTCCGTCTGTCCGTCTGTCTGTCTGTCCGTCTGTCTGTCACCAGGCTGTAACTCAAGAACCGCTATAGCTAGACTTTTGAAATTTTCACAGATGGTGTATATCTGTTGCCGCTATAACAACAAATACTAAAAATAAAATAAATTAAATATTTAAGGGGGGCTCCCATACAACAAACGTGATTTTTTTGCTATTTTTTGCTCTTAATCAATAACGGCAACACATAGGTCATAGGCAATTGAAATGTTCACAAAATACTTAATTGTAGTTATACTTCCATAATTATTAATAATAAAATTTGAATAAATTAAATAATTAAGGGGGGCTCCCATACAAAAAATACAATTTTTAGCCTATTTTTGCTCTGTAGTGGTACGAAACCCTTCGTGCGCGAGTACAACTCGTACTTGGCCGATTTTTAAGCTAGTGCATAGCTTTTATCGCGGGCTTTGAGCGCGGCGACCGAATCAAGAATTCAGTAACGAAAATAAACCTAACATCCCCATTTCGACCGTGCGGCGTTGCCGTGCATCGTTTAACGCCTTTTCAGTTCGGCAGTCTTCGGCACGGTGTTTGTGTACGTGCGACTAGACGTATGCGAATTATAATTGCATAAGTTGATAAAGTTACCGCGGCAGTCCCCGAGTGCCACAATCAGATCTTCTCTAATGACACGTTGTGCACTTTTGGGATGAGTAAAAATGTTAAACTCGCGTCAAAACCCGTGACCTAATCGAAAATTCGTAAGACGCAGGAAGAGTAAACCGCTGACACGGCGTAGGAAGACTAATACCCCCCCCCCCCCCTTTTATCCTGTGCGCCAGTAATGAATGCGAGCACTCTCGAAATTTATTCTTTTGTTTTTTTATCTAAATATGTATTCATTTGTGTGTGCAGTGTGCACTCCTAGTATTAATTTCATATTCGATTTTTAACCCCCGACATAAAAGAAAGGCTGTTTTATTTTGTCGTGTCTGTCTGTCTGTGTGTTTTTTATATTAAATCATCCAAACGGGTGGACCGATTTTTATCTAGTTCTTTTTGTTTGAAAGCTGATATTATCGAGCGTGTTCTTAGCTGTAGTTCATCATCAAAACGCTCAGTGCTGAAAAAAATTGATGAATCTACTTGAAGTTTGGTCAACTGGCTTCTTACAGACGAACGCCACGTGTCGGCGGCAGTCGACGGCAGTCGGCGGCACGTGTCGGCGGCAGTCGACAGCAGACGACGGCACGTGTCGGCGGCAGTCGATGGCAGCCGACGGCAGCCTTTGACAGTTTATGACGCTTGCACCCTGGCCTACCACGACCTTTCCTAAAACTATCATGTTTCCAGAACACTTTGTTATTGTTACAACAACATTACCGTACTCACTTTTTAAATATAATTTTACTAAAAACAGTAAAAAATGCAAAACAATGTTAAATCCGCTGTGAAATATCAACTTTTTTAAGATCGCTAGCTTGACGTTAAAGTAATAAATTCTTATCTGTCATACGATGACGGTTAGTAGAGGTGGTGGTAGGCCCCCAGTTGTGACGTACCCCCGCAAGGTAAGCGTCCACAGGTCGGTATCGTACGCAACGGACATCTCGCATCAAACGGATATTTTTTTCACAGTACGTCCGCTGAATCGGCAGTGTACGGATTACTGTTTAGCCTAGTAAATGAATGCTCAAAAGAGGGGTATGGATGGAAAAGTCGAAAGCAGAAATTTTGATTTAGGAACTTTGTTTGGACTAATTTGAAGATAAACATACTAGCTAGTCGGTAATCCGTACGCTGCCGGTACAGTGAAACGTACGGTAATAAAAATATCCGTCTGATACGAAAAGTCCGTTGCGAACTATACCGACCTGTGGACGCTTACCTTTACGCGTTACGTCACAACTGCAAGCGTTATAAACTGTCGACGGCTGCCGTCAACTGCCGTCGACTGCCGCCGACACGTGCCGTCGACTGCCGCCGACGCGCGCCGCCGACACGTGCCGTTTGTCTGTAAGCGCTCTAAAATTTTTGAAACGGGGCAGGTTAGTTTTTAAATTATTGTA
Organism: Polyommatus iphigenia; assembly: GCA_963422495.1. Classification (NCBI taxonomy): domain Eukaryota; kingdom Metazoa; phylum Arthropoda; class Insecta; order Lepidoptera; family Lycaenidae; genus Polyommatus; species Polyommatus iphigenia. The sequence continues at coordinate 26,962,573 of OY730181.1, read as the reverse complement.
TAATTTTACATAATTCTTTTAAGCATGGACCATTATTTTGTATATCTATTATTTTGTGGGCCGAGAGAACAGCAAGGAAGCAAGGAAATGGAAGAAGTTCTACCTAGGGACATTATACTGTTTGGATGGAATCTATTTTCGCTTTATTTATTTACTGCCGAGAACGATCACACGACAGAATCAGCATTCTGGGAAAGGGAAATGAAAATACGTGTAGTGGAACAACTTTATTTTCGGCGTAGTTTTTCATACACGGATATGAAAGATACTCACTTTTTGTAGAATATATTATGAAAATTCTTTGTTATATTTCTAGGGTAAAAAAGCTTGATTGTAAGCTATTTTCCGATGTAAATAGAACATTCTTCTTTTTAGAAAGAAGTCTTATATTTTTGGTCCTGGCAGTCATCTTATCGGTCTCTTCTTTTAAAATTTAAACGATATCAATTATCATGTAATACTAGCCTATACATTTGCCGTACTAAAATAATCGGCCAAGTGCGAGTCGGACTCGCGCACTAAGGGTTCCGTACCATTATAGAGCAAAATTAGCCCAAAAATTGTGTTTTTTGTATGGGAGCCCCCCTTAATTTTTTTTATTTAAATATTATTATTAAATATTAAAGTGCACATAAAACTAAGGACCTTGAGTAAAATTTAAGTACCTACCTGTTGCCATTATTGATATAGAGCCAAAAAGGCCAAAAAATCACGTTTGTTGTATGGGAGCCCCCCTTAAATATTAATTTTATTTTGTTTTTAGTATTTGTTGTTATAGCGGCAACAGATATACATATTCTGTGAACATTTCAACTTTCTAATTATTACCGTTCTTGAGTTACAGCCTGGAGACAGACAGACAGACGGACAGACAGACGGACAGACAGACGGACAGACATCGAAGTCTCAGTAATAGGGTCCCGTTTTTACCCTTTGGGTACGGAACCCAAAAAAATACATCCCGCTTTCTCTTGATTTCTTAAAAAAATTCTTAATATTATGCCTTACTAACTGTACTAATTTGTGGGTGGACAAAGTTGCAATTTTTTTTCCATATAAATGTAAGTAGATATAGCACCAAACTATTGCCACATTTAATTACAAAAATGTAAGGTACTAATTATACAAGGTCTGTCAACGTTTCTGCTCATAACTGTAAAGAACCCATGAACGTGAAGTCAATCTCCTGTTCTCTTTCTTCCAAAACGTTTTAAGTATTCCAGGTACTAATATACATAAGACTGGTGTTTGCCGCTGAAACTAATAACGGAAGTCCGCGGTCGAGCTCCCTCAACTTCGCCACTTCACAGACGTGATGTCTTACGGTCGTGGTGGAGGGTAGGGGCGGAAGCGGGTAGGATTTTAGCAGGTCGCGTGACTTAATTGTTTTTTTAATCGTTTATTCAAAAATAATACAAAAGTAGCTTACACTAATATCTCGCCAAACTCGGGTCATCTTATAAAAAATCATTTCCTCCTCCACTACACAGTGCACATACGACAGGTAATTGTGAAACTTCTAGAGATTGTGCACTAATTTCTTGGAAATAAAAATTATATTAAATTACGAAGAACATGGAATTTTTAGCCACAGTACATTTTTCGATTTAGTTGAGTCTATAAGCGCCATTCCCTTGAAGTCTTGCTTGTTATCGTAGGACTTACTCCCACAAAAGTTTATGTGAATGGATCTAGGTCGGGGCACAACTTTTTAGAAAATAATTTAAATAAGTCGAGAAACGTGCAAATGTTCTATCCCTATAACTCTCTCCATATCTTTAGATCTTAAGCCATAGAACAGCAAAACACATAGATCATTACAAGATAACTCAAAATCGCCACAACTTGTGACTTACACACTTTCTTATTTTTCATACTGATACAATTTTTTCCTCGTTAACATGAGGATGAAAAGAACAATTTTCTTTTCTAAACTAACTATCATGAGCTACGTTTGTGGGTGAACATCAACATTCAACATGGTCATATTTTGCTGCTGGGTGACCAAAAATAAAATATTTTTATTATTCGTATGTTGCTTTTCTACAAGTAGAGTATATTAATACATTTACAAACTTGTCGACCTATTATGAAGATTTCATGACTGTTCAATAATATTAATATTATATTTTTTCAATTATTTAAGGTGTGTAATGTGTATGTATCCCTTATATAAAGTTCACTGCAAAAGTAGCAGCGCAATTTTTTTTGTGATTTGTATGGTTATCGCCTAAAGTATTATCACAAAATTTTCTTACACCTTCTATAATGATACTTATTATTGCAACACCTCGCCTTTGAGAAGCACTTGCCCACAGATAAACGCAATAACTATTGTACATTTTTAACTTTATTAACCACCTAGTTATATTATAAAATGTACACGCACATGACACAACCACACTACCATAACCATAGATTAACATATATTAACAATGACTCCGGTACATTTTATTAACCACCTAGTTACATAAACGAAGTTAGCCCAATGATACATTTAGATGACTTCACCTAAACCGCTTACGCTAATCTACGTCTTGAGTAGCTCGTGAAATAGTATTACGGGGCACTTAGTTACTAACATTACAGGATAATCCGACGGAAAAACACCGAAAATGTCGCAAACAACGGGAAAACCTTTTAAAGCTGTGAAAATTCCTTTCATTTTTCTCCCGTCGGCGCTCACTGACTTGACAATGTACCGGACTTGTTTGCCCAGGTGTTGTTGAATTAAAGTAGAATTGGGTGATTTCATTGCTTTTTTAACCTCGGAAGCAGGGGGTTATAAATTTGAGTATTATAGTATTCGAGGCGTAGGAACAAAACGTTATCTCAGTTTTTAGTTTGAAAGCTATCGTGATAAGGTTGTCTGAAGATATAAGTACTTTGACCATCTGTTTAATTTTAGATTTTATAGTAGTGCAAAATATTTAAAAAGTAGAGAGTGACAAATCAAAGTGATGAGCGCTGCACCTTTCACAATTAACTCTACACATACACAAGAGATACACGCTCTTAAGTATTATCTCTCTGCTTTATTACACTCAGTAGAAAACTGTCAAAATTGTTGTTTCATATTTTTCATCTGACCTGAAGCCATGGGCGTACCCAGCTTGCCCCAGTGTAGCTCTGACCTATAAGGTGCCAAACTAAATAAAAACTGTTATTTAGTTAGGCACCTTATAGTTCAGAGCCAGGGTGTTTTCAAATTTTTTTTCTTATACTAACAACATCAACAATCATAATCGTATAATAATAAATAAATAAATAAATAAATTTAGAAAGTTACTAAGTTAGAATGTTACAGCGGTCTTTTCAAAAAGTATTACATTTTATTAAAACGCGTAATTCATAACAATATATTACTATTCATAAATAGAACTTGGGGGGGTAGGTTGACTCTGCCCCACCCTGAGCGCAAGGCTGGCTACGACCATGCTTGAAGCCGTTTCACGTTAAATGAGATGAAATGTCTATGTCTGTGGGTGAAATGGTATATTTAACACAAGATTAAATACACACACACAGCACACGGCACGCACACATCACGTTACTATTATAGGCGATGCGTCTGTTTTTCTAGGCTTAAAGATACGTCTGCTTTTTGTCGCTGAAAAATATTTCCTATGATATAGTTTTTCGTTTCATATACCGTATATATTCCTGTCAGGTCGTAGCTCGGTGTTAGCACATGCAAATGCTATGTACACAACACCGATATGTTTAAGTCGGTTCTGGTATATTTTTCCTGCCCACTACGTGTTTATTTTGTCAAACGTTTCAGTGTTAAAAGTATCAAGAGGGTTTAACATTCTGTAGTTTACTTTGTTGTATTTTTTTGGTGAAGAGTTAAACATTTAAAACATCTTATAAAAATATTTTAATAGTGAATAAACTACACAAGGTAATATGCTTGCCTTTCCGTTACTTCATAGTGTAAAAGAAAGTAGCTTTCCGCTGTCTGTCCCTCTAGTCTATAATAATAATTATGCTTAGATAAAACGTAATTTTGATACGGTTTTGAACAGACAGTGCGTTTGACGACCTCTGTGGCTCAGTGGTGAGCTCGTTGGTAGCTCAAGCCGGAGGTCGCGGGTTCGAATCCCGCCGACGGAACAAAAAGTTTTCAATGTTCCCGGGTCTGGATGTGTATTAAATATGTGTATCTTATAATAAAAATCTTAAATATATGTATAGTATAAAAGTATTAAATATATTTCCGTTGTCTGGTACCTGTAACACAAGTCCTTCAGGTACTTAGCACGGGGCCAGACTGACGTGGTGGGAAGCGTCCATAGATATTATTATTATATTATTATTATTATTAGTGATTCAAGATCAAGGCTTACATAATATTATATTCTGCTAGCTGTCCCGGCAAATGTTGTTTTGCTATATAAAGTATTTCGCCCATATTATTTTATTGAAGTGACTAAATAAGTATGGCAGTTGGCACTATGGCATATCTATATACTCGAGTTGTAATAATTTACACAACTGTACTTAAATAATAATTTATTCAACAAAATATGCACTTATCAACATAAAAAGTAGCCAGTAGCCGATTCTCAGACCTACTGAATATGCATAATATAAAATTTGGTAAAAATCAGTAAAGCCGTTTCGGAGGAGTACGGTAACAAACATTGTGACACGAGAATTTTATATATAAGATTTTGATGCAGTATGCACAATTGCACATTGCACAATATAGAATAATTTATATTATGTGGATGGTTTCGCGGGTCAGCTAGTATGTAAATAATAATATATTAAAGCTTATGATCGAATATTGCAGACTAAATCTCAATTTCCGGGAGGTAGCAAAGCCTTATCTCAGATTCCCTCATTTTATCCGACTCCAAATGAGGAAAAAAAGTATTTGGAGACTTCAAGGTGAATATAATATTTGAATACTTCGCTCCTTCTAATACCACAGAGTAAATAATGTGCTAATACGACTTTCAATTTCGTCTTCAGTCCTACAAGGATTTTTGCCATTGAGATAACGCCGCCATCTTGTAAAAATGTCATTCAGGAGACAGTTGTTACGTCATCTTTGTCAATAAGGGCGAAGCCAAACGAGCGTAATTTGTGAGTTGTGAGTCGCAGAATTTCGGTTCTGCAGAATTCTGTTGTATTCAGTTTCATACAAAATAGTTGGGGAGGGTAGAGGGGATTTTGGGAGTAGCTCGAGCGTGTCAGATTAAGCTTGCATAGGCTTCCGACATGTGTCTAGTTAACATGGTAAAGAAATCAGATTTCTCACGTGGTGGGTATTGAAATGTCGTCGGATCTATTTGATTAAGATAGGGGATGCTTAGTACACCCCAAAGAAGCTTCCATATAAAGCACTGACGATTCAAAGGTTAGGTAAGCCTGTAGGGACATTTTAAAATATAAAAAAATAAAGCTTAACCCTAGAAAGATAACCTACGTTGCAGAGGCGCCCGCGCAGGTAACAAAATGCTGTATTTTTTAAATTAGCGGGCGAATCTGCGTGTGCGTTCCGGCCAACTAAATCGCCGATCTATCCTTTCGCGGAACGGCTGTTACATAGTGGTAAGTAACATAGTTTCTTAGTTATGAGTTTGACGTGCGCTCGCGAGGCGTATGGTTATCTTTTGCGTAACTTTTGACGATGTATTTTGTTCTTTTATTTTTTTATGTATAAAGCGTATTATTGTTTTGTTTTAGGCAAAACATAAAGGGAATATCATGTAGTAGACGGCCTCTAAAAACAACGAAATAAGACAAATATTGGACAGGTGAAAAGAAAATGAAGATGATGTATGCTGAGAAAGTGATAGCGAGGCGGAGGATCACCTGTCGGAAGATGAGGTACAGAGTGATTATGAAGAGGGCTTTGAAGAGGGCTTCATAAAAGAACCTCCATCTAAAAAAGGCGTTTCAGCAACTTCTGCACGTATAAATAGAAAAGAATGTCCAACATATATTGAGCGAAATGCAAAAGTGCAACACAAAGTTGACGTTTGCCACAAATATGTTTAAATTTTGCAAATTCTTTTTTATTGTGATTTTTAAGACTGATTATACTATTGCCTACTTAATTGTAGAAAAAAACTATGATTTTTTGTGAAAATTCATAAGATTTGTTCCTTTAAACAGAAGACAGTCATTTTTGTGAGGTCTTAATTGAGAATTTTGTAATTTCAGTTTAATAATATTAAAAATTTTCATAAGTATAAAAACAATGCATTTTATTTATACACATATTATATACTTTTTAAATATCTAAATAAATTGTAGATATTTTAACTGTAAAGTAGTAAAAATCGCATTGGGAATTTGTGCGCTTCTTAAGCGTATGGTTATCTTTCGTGTAAGGTAAAATATGGTTATCTTTCTAGGGTTAATATTTTCTTAACCAAGCTTCGCAGATATTTTATTTTGCACTAAACTAAATGATTTAGTCCTTGTTGTCTAAAATATATTTATAATTTACCTAAATAAGCAATTTTCTGAATATATTTTCTTTTTCAAAACCCACCACTAAAATAAAAAAACGCTCTTATTATTTTTTATCAGCTTTACCTAATGTACAATACCTACTAGGTCTCCATGACGACAAAAATAGCACCCTCCCCTCCTCTACTAAAAGGCCTGTTTGATTCACACGAGCGTAATTTTGTGAGTCATGATTTGTATGAAAAGATTTTTACGCGGCACATATTCTGCGACTCACAACTCACAAATTACGCTCGTTTGGCTTCACCCTAAGGAATATTACACAAAGGTAGAGGGCGCCACTAGTACACACAGTAAAATAATATCATAATCATACCAAAATCGAACACATTGACAGAAAATTTTTCAAACTTCTTGAACTAACTGTCTGTGCTGGTGCTGCCTTCTAGCGTGATAACATTTCAGTAATATATCCAACATCCCTTCGATCGTGGAAAAACGAGACACAATAGCTTAAATTATATTTTATTGTTGTCGCGGCCGGATGGGGCTTGATGAATTAAATAATACTTGTTTTTTTTTTTCAGCGGCTTCACCCGTGTATACCAGCAGCAGCTCATGGTGAGTCACAATATCACAATAGTTGATGCTCTTTTAATTTTAGCTATGGTTCCGTAGTATAATATTTTCATGGTAAATGGTAATGAACAAACAAAATATGAAAATAGAAATAACACAGCGAAAGAGAATTAATTGCACAATTTTCATTACATATTACAACATTTCCAATTAACCAAAAATACTTTATCCCGTTCAGTTTGATACTAAACCCAATTATAATAATATAATATGGGTTAAGCGGCTGTCAGTTTTCAATACTGCGTTTAATGATTTCGAAGGTAAGGATGAGCCGCTTGAACACTTGCATCGCAATTTGCGTTGTTTAAATTAAAGTGTGAAACTGCTAGGCTTCCAATTTATATTTGAATTTTTTTTTATAAAAATAAAACCTTTTAACACTTTTACGAAAAAATTAAATACTTAACTGAAAGAAAATATTGTGTTCGTTGAAATACTTCAAGCATATTGAGTGCAAGTTTATGAAAGTTTTTTTATTCGACTTTTCGTGTATGTTGAAAAATAACAAAACCATAAGTAGTTTTCTTTTAAAAGTCGTCATTCTGAAACGATCACTCCTCGTAGTTAAATCAAATTGTGTTAATCTGTAGTTTTGTTTGCTAATGATTTGTGAAATTTTAAATCACTTAATATGCATTGTGCACATGAAAATCACTTTTTTAAGATTCCATTGGCCGCTAGAGACAATTTACGTGTAGACAGTACCTGTCCTTTTCCCAATATTACCGCACAATAGTAATACAGATAATATGAGTGCATGTTATTCGATGACAAAATTATCCAATTGAATATGACAGCGTTGCTCTGCAAAGATTTGTCATTTTAACATTACTAATTGGCGCGGCAATAATTAGTTCAATTTATTGATGAGAATGTTCCATTGATATGACGTTACATTGTTAGTTTATACTGAGCATTTGTCTGTGACACCGTACGCGTACGCCCTCGCCCATGGGAACAGTAAAGTTTTCTGGCTAAACAGGAGGCAAGAGGTTCGTAATGTGATACCTCCGCACTTGTCTTACGCTCATTCTTGTGTTAATTTTAGTGGAACCGACAAACGTTGTCCTTTACAAATGTCATAAATATAAAATAATGGAAATAAACTATTAAAATCTGGTCCGTACAATTAATTTAATAATATTATCTTCTTGACCGAATCATAAATCTTTACATTATAAATCTTGTATCCGAATTATAAATTTATCCTTGTAGGATTGTAACGGTGCGTCCACATTTGTATCATTTGCGCGATTAGATCTCCGATCAGATCTCCGTCGCGATCATCGCGCCGTATCAACTATGCGTATCATAGTGTGGGAATAATGCGTAGAGGCCAAATGAAGATCTTCCGACCGAGCGAGGTGTTATGCCCGGTCAGGCCGAAGCCCACTTGATACATGTCAGCTGTCGTATATATACCGACGCGCTCAGAAAACTTCGATAGCGCGATGCAGGAATGCTAGGCGAATTGTGGGTACCGCCACATCACTCCCCCCCGAAGACCGGAGGTCGAATCTTGAAGCCTTGTTCGCTTTAGTCGCCAGTGCCAGTGAGAGTCCCAGTGGGTCGGAACTGTTGCAGTGAGTCCCAGTGAGTCGGAACTGTAAGCTGCTGCACGGGATCCAGTGAGTCGGATAAGCTGCCGTGCGGGGCCGATGCTACGTGCTGACCAGGAGAGATGTGCTCTGCTTGCTGACCGGTCGGTGTAGTGAGAAAGCCCGATGATGCCGATGCGGAGTCGCCCAGGCCGCGGTACACTGCGGCTAGTGGACGATGTACCCGATGAGGCGATGCTGGCTGGCGCGGTGCGGAGGGGCGGGGAGTGATAATGATGAAGGAGGCGTGTTCTGTCGAGGGTCACCAACGTGGGAATAAGCGTGGTGGCCACAAAGGAAGATCTTCCGACCGAGCGAGGTGGTATGCCCGGTCAGGCCGAAGCCCACGTGATATATTTCAGCTGTTGTATATATACCGACGCGCTCAGAAAACTTCGATAGCGCGATGCAGGAATGTTAGGCGAATTGTGGGTACCGCCACATCACTCCCCCCCCCCGAAGACCAGAAATAATAATAATAGTCAGTAAACATGACCTTCGGTCATGTTTACTGACTATTATCGCCCTTGACGGTCTCTGGAGGGGGGTGATGTAGTGTACATATCTAAATTTCTTTTATAAAAACCTTTTTTTATATTATTTTGTACTCTTTAGTTTATGGTATTTTGACTTGTTTACTTTTTGATAGATTTTGTCATGAGATTATAATAATTCATCTTGAACATCGAGTGCGTTATTTTTACAAGATTCTCCTTTGCACCTTCTAAACTGAAAGTCGGGCAAGCGATTCACCTCGCAACGACGCGAGGACCGTGCTCACTTCAATAGTGTGGACGCCTATTATATCATTCTACCGATCATGCGCGTATTTGATACGACACGTATGATACGCGGTTAATAGCGATCGGGGCGTATCATGATACGCGTATCATTTTGATACGCACCGTTGATACGCGCCGGAGATCTGATCGGAGATCTGATCGCGCAAATGATCTCCGTCGCGATCATCGCGCCGTATCAACTATGCGTATCATAGTGTGGACGCCTATTAGATCATTCTGCCGATCATGCACGTATTTGATACGATACGTATGATACGCGGTTAATAGCGATCGGGGCGTATCATGATACGCGTATCAATTTGATACGCACCGATGTTACGCGCCGGAGATCTGATCGGAGATCTGATCGCGCAAATGATAGGTACAAATGTGGACGAAGCCTTATATTTAAGCAGTTTAGTAACTTCGTCATTATTTACGAAAAATTGTTGTCCGCCGCTTTCTTGTAACGGAGTTTTCGCGTTATAAAGTGTCGTGTTGGAGGCCTGCCAGGGCTCCGAAACCATTCATCTTGTGTTTATCATTAATATTTTTCGATTCCGAAAACATCGACATGCGGGAAATTTTTAAAACAACCTTGTTTTCTAGAAATGTTTACGTTTTCTTGTTCGTCATGGCGTAAGATTACTGGAACTCGAAATAATAAGGGTAAGTTCAAATTGCATCACTGTTTGTTGAAGTCCTATTCAAAACTGAACTTTATTTACTAGATAAGAAAATACACCTTGAATTGACAGATTTACCATACGCGTTGTCTGCCTATCCTAATTTGAATGGTTTCATAATTCATTTAAAATGCATCGCAACACCTTCTGGCGTTAGAACTAGCAACCCTTTTGAATTTGGGGCTTCTTGTGTAGGGCATAAAGTTCAATTTTGAATCGCTATTTTAAAGGTGTGGTGTCGTGTCTCGGTCGGAACTTACGCTATCAAAACAATATTCAGTATGCAAAGCCAAAGTAAATACAAACGACCTTTCATAATTCATTCGAATCCACGCTCGAGTGTGTTTGTTGAAGATTCGTATAGCTTGGTCGCACGACAGACAGAAATTCAAACCCATCAGTGCTTTTCACTCGCACACGAAAAAATTAGAATCTCGTTTCTACGGGCATATTCATTAAAAGAGATAAGCAGCTAAACAGCAAACTGACAATAAGATTTCACTACTACAAGCATACAACGTGGGCAACGTATGCTTGTAGTAATTAAATTACCAGCTAGCTGCATTGTAGTATCTTCGTATTCTGCCCTTGTTATTGAAGATGACTTAGCACGATCATCTTTTAAAGATTCCTAATAGCATCTGCCTTCAAGGTGTTCTAGTAACGAAAGACTAAAGCTTATTCGAACCCTCTGTCTACCCACATCTCTCTATTTATATCAACGTCAACTCCGCTCCGGCTTCGGCCTTAAAAGCCGTATACACGATCGGTTCCAACCACCAACAGAGGTCACCTTGATAGGGTTGGACCAAAAATCAACCGTGTAGACGTTTGTTTTTGGTTGACCAACCAAATAACCTTCAATTACCTTGGTAGTGAGCGCATCCCTCACTACCAATGTCAAATAGAGAACATTGAGTTGAAACACGACCGTGTAGACGCTTGTTGGCGCTCAGTCGCACATTGATCGTAGGCTGCGTTGCATGTGGTATGTAGCGCTAGCAACTGAAAATGGCGGCGCCGGCGCGCAATGAACGCGAAATCTTGACAGAATTTTTAGAAATGTATATGAATTTGCCTACGCTATGGGATATTGGTTCCGATCTTAATAAAGATCGGGACAAAAAGAGTCAAGCGTGGCAGTTGCTTGTCGAAAAATTAAAGGAATATGACCCTGAGTTGTCGATGGCAAAAAAGAAAATTGAACACATGACATGAGGTTTAGATAGTGGTCCCATTGTTCACTTTTCCACAGCCTAGCCAAGACTGACGAGTTGATGTACGTGTAGATAGAGATTCAACTTTGTTGACCCAACCAAGGTGACCTCTCTTGGTGGTTGGAACCGATCGTGTATACGGCCTTTTATTTCATTTAAAATTGATTTACCTTGATGTTACCAAACGGACAACTGAAATAACTTCATATTTTATGCTCTGGAATATTTTATAAGCTCTTCGATAAACGAAATACAATTTTACTTGTACAACTAAAGGTTGAAAGAATTTGTGCTAGCTAGTATACAATATCTACCACGGAAAACGTACATTTTTTCTCTGTATGAGATGATCACGTGAAAAGTTTTTTTTAAGAGCCTATAAAGTCTTCCAATCCTCTCGATCCAACGCAGCCGTAGGCCAACCAAAGTAAAAGTTATTTTTGTTAAAAAAATATGATAATATATTTTGTGTTAACGCATGCTGTCTCTTTCACATTTCAACAGTGTCAAGTCACTGTCAACTGAAATTACTTAAATAAAATGTTTGATAAGTACATGTACCTAATAGCTTATGTACAATAGTAAATAGTAACCCTTGTGCCGTCGGCATAAAGATCATGTCAATGACAAAATAACAAGTTTAGCACTTAGTAGATAATATTATATCTTTAACCCATCAATCCCCAAGCGGCTGCCGCATAACAATTGAAAATCTATTGTGTCTGCGATACCCACGATGAAAGTGTTGAGGCCAACTTCCTCCAATCGTAGTTAAAGCCAACCCTGTATTTAAAATATCATGCCTTTTCTTTCTTAAGACGCGAAACGAGAGAAATAACACAGAACAAATTATTATAGTATCTTTAGACACTTAAATTGCTTTGACATCAGATATTATGCATTGCGAGGAATTTGCTTTTCAAGCCAATAGAATAGCTTTATTTGCTGACTCGCTAAGCATTTTGTTAAATCTTAAGCACATTGCTCACAAATCACAATGCAGCTCACGTGGAAACACAGCCTAAGGTCCATTGCATCAATTCGAGTTAAAGTAAACTCTTTATTATCACGTTTCCTTTCACAAATATGGCGAGAGAAACAGGGCTAAATATCAGCATAATATTTAACCCAGGGTTAACTTAAACTGGCGCAAGTGGGCCAAACAAGTAGGCAGCTGGTGCGGTTTCTCGGGCGACTTGTGTGTATCTTGGCGAACTTCGAGAACTGGGAACAGCCGTGAAAACAGTGATACCAACTGTAAGCGCCTTACTAAACAAACCTTTGGTGTCTGAACTATCTGTGGGTTACACTTGTAAAGTTGGTTACTCGTCTATTGTGTTCCCATTGGGTAATGGTAAGTCCTATATTAATGAACCGCTCTTACCGCTAAGATATGGAAGAATACGGGCTTTAAAACTGTATCCTATCAAAAACATTAAATGTAAAAGGAGCCAAGCAAAATACTGCAAAGCTATTTAATACTTCTGTCGTAAAAAGTTTTCAGATCACATTCAAGCCAAGCCTTCAACTTATTTTGTAATTTAAATCAACATTTAGTAAATGTATCAATCGATTTCTTTATTTTATAATTATTATAGTGGCTTGGAAATGAGCACAAGAAAAACAAAATATATAAAACTGCATATTTGGAGAAGTACATACTTACACAGACGGCAAGCGTAAAGTGTTTTAGTACCTATGTAGCGACGCATGTCTTATTGGATTTATTATATACTAGCTGTCCCGGCAAACGTTGTTTTGCCATTTAAAGTATTTCTACTTCATCAGTTTATACAAAATCTTACCCCCTCTTTTCTCCCCTAAGTTGGGTGGGGGAATAATTTTATACACCAGATGTTAAGTTGGAAAAAACAGTTAATAATATGAAGTAAGTCCATTAAAGAAAAAAGTTTGATACAAAATCTGACCCCCCTCTTTGCTCTCCTTAGAGGGGTGGGGGGGGGGGGTGATTTTTATAAACCAGATTTTGAGTTGGAAGAAGACAAATATATCTGCGAAAACCGTATGCAAATCGGATCAGTAGTTTTCGTGTTAAAGCAAAAGTCTTATACAAAATCTGACCCCCTCTTTAGTCCCTTCAGAAGGGTGGGGGGGATTTTTTTTATAGACCAGATGTTAAGTTGAAAGAAGGCAAATATATCTGTGTATATAATATACCGCATTCAAATCGGATCAGTAGTTTTCGTGTGATAGTGGAACAAACATATAGACAGACAGACAGACAGACACACAGACAAAAAAACTAACCACATTTTTGGCTCCTATAGCGATGTAGTAACACCCCCCGCTTATTATTTTTTGAATATCTTTAATGTACAGAATTTTCATTTCTACAGTTTTATTATATGTATAGATTTATAATATAATAAGTCGCTGATTATATCTTTAGTGCTCATTGCCAAGCCACTATAATAATTATAAAATAAAGAAATCGATTGATACATTTACTGAATGTTGATTTAAATTACAAAATAAGTTGAAGGCTTGGCTTGAATGTGATCTGAAAACTTTTTACGACAGAAGTATGTAAATAGCTTTGCAGTATTTTGCTTGGCTCCTTTTACATTTAATGTTTTTGATAGGATTTCATTTCTTTTGACGTGATAACGTCTTATAATTCGATAGAGCCGGCTGCACGCACGAAAAAACATGACTCATGCGGCGTTACCACGCTCTGAGGCGTTCTATTTTCGTATGACGTTGTCACGTTCAACTATCGTCAGTAAACCGACTTTACAGACAACCGATTTTTTATTTCGAAGGTTTGTTTTCTTTTCTTTTCAGGTCACGTTGTAACTTTTCTGTGCTTAGCTTATAATATTATCACCCATTCTCTATCTCCTTTATATTTTTTCTCTGAGGCTTAGTTAGTTCTATAGGTGGACAACGTAATGTAATTATACTTCTGAGTTCTGAGTCGAATATTATAATATTCATATATAATTGACTCTTATGCTTTTACACTTGAAGGTGGTCATTTTCAGCATTACCGTTGAATACACAGTAGCACTGGTGTAAGCGTCTCGACGTTCCTCGCAGGAAAGGAGCACACCTTATTTCATGTGATAACTTAAAACTCCCATATATCGAGCAAGTAAGGAGTGTATATCGCTGATCGCAGTACTCAGTACTGCGGGCCGATTCTGTATCGTACATTTGTGAGTTAATCACTGAGTTAGTAACGAAACTGAGGAGTGAGCAACCGAAAGTCTCACTTTTGTATGCAAGTGAATACAAAAAGTGGCACTTTCCGTTACTCACTCCTCGGTTTCGTTACTAACTCAGTTATTAACTCACAAATGTACGATACAGAATCGGCCCGCTGATTACATTTATATTTAAATCGAATTTTAATACGTAAAACAAATATTATGCAGTCGAAACTCATACTGTTCTTGCAAAGATACAAACATAAAAATCTTTTTTTATGTTATAAAATATTTATTATATGACTATTATATTATTTTTCAGTTTTTAGGTTTCCCTGCCCAATGGATGATAACGGGACCCTATTATTAATAAGTCTTCGCTGTCTGTCCGTCGTCCATCCGTATGTCACCAGGCTGGATCTCGAGAACCGCAGTAGCTAGATAGTTCCAATTTTCACAAATTATGTATTTCTGGTGTCGTCATAAAAGCTAATAGTGCAATTAAAATAAAATAAATTATTAATGGGGAGCCTCATACAACAAACACGATTTTTTCCCTTTTTTGCTCTATATCCATAATGGTAACAGTAAGGTTTTTGAAAATTTCAGAAAATACCTAATTATATTTTAACTTTAATAATTTATAATAAAAATTAAATAAACTTATTATTTAAGTGGGGCTCCCATACAAATTTACGGTACGGAACCCTCTGTACGCAAGTCCGACTCGTACTTGGCCGGTTTCATAATTTTTCCTTTCACTGTCAATATAGATCTATCCGGGAACCAAATTTCAAGATTCTAAGTCTGCTAGAAGTACCTTAGAATTTTGATGATCTATGAGTCAGTGAGTGACAAAATGTAGTAATTTTGACCATCCGTAACTACTAAACTATTTATCGAAATGTTATTTGGAGGTTAAGCTAGTTTTAATACTTGCTCCTAGTGGCCGAAATTCTAAATCACTAGATTTGTTAACATCGAAGATAAAGGGGGTGTGAAATAGCTGCGAACCGCTTCGAGAAAAGTATGGTACGGCCGTGCCTTTGCTAAAAAGCTTGGCTGGGGCACTGCCGTGCCCCCAGATTTTATATCACACGAGCAAATTCAGTCCGATAATTATATTATAGAGTTTTGGCGGGCATGTGAAAGAGTGCTGTTGTGTTTTTGTATTATTTTCCTAAAATTGTGTTAGCTGGGTTTTTAATGTGTAGTATTGGTAGAATATTAACCATTAGATATTCGTGTTCATTCACAAGTGTAGGAAAGTGATGTAATATCCAGAAACGTGCTATTTTGTGTTCCCTCCAAAACTCCATCGAAAGTTTCAGTAAAGCGTCTACCACTTTACTGAATCGACCGACTTGACTCCTGTGACTGTATTGACTTTTACTTAGACTTTGACTAGACTTTGGACCTGACGATACATGAAAACGATGATGAAAATTATAATAGGAGGAATATGGTTTTCCCGCCATATTCCTTACCTTTTTACCTTGTCTGTGGCACAACATACACATCCTTTGTGTCAAGTTGCCAAAAAAGAAGAAAAAAAAAATTATAATATAAATGCGAAAGTGCAGATAGGCCTGACTGTTAACTATTCACGCCCAACCGATGATCTGATTTTGCTGAAATTTCGTGTGGAGATACTTGAGTCCCGAGAAAGAGCCTTAGATACTTATTACTAGATTTGTTAGTTTTGTCTCTGTTACCTTTTTTTGGTTGACTGCATTTAGTCCGCCATTAAGTCCGCCATTGTACTATCAGAGAAATTTATTCCTATGCAGATGGGGAACCTACGTAGTTTGGTCGCATTACGTCAAACCCAGCCGACAGATCACAATTAACATTGAATTGACATGATCGACCAAATGACGTTGGTCTTTCAAATGCATAGGAATCAATTTCCTCGATGATACATTGTGCAAGAAGTGTAACAAATAAATAAAATTATCCCGCAATTTTTTTTAATAGTAATTTGTTTATAGTAAACTACTAGATGACTTCTACAACTATAGAAGTCATCTAGTAGTTCATAATCATGACTATCATGACCCCTTTAGTATTATATACGAGTTCCGTACACTACCAGTACTCAAGGGAACTCTAAAACATAAACGTCAGAACGTCTAAAGATTACGGAATGAATATCAGAGAAGATAATATCTCGCCGGCTTACGCGGAGCATAAGGAGCTTTGCAGATGTGGCCTTATAGTTTCAGATAATCTCGCCCCGCCTTCACTTCCTAGATATTTTGAATAATGGCTTATAAAATAGCTAAAAATTTGCGATATAACAATGTATGTTCTTCCTAGTGGCTCAATTCTAATCTATGTTGTGTCAGAATTCTATTATTTTAATCCTTCGATCGGGAATTCTTGGAAATACTATTGTATGTATTCTATTGTTGTCACGATCACCGATGCTCGTACGGGGCTTGATGGGTTAATGCAAGAATGAGGTTATTGTTTTGCAGTTTGATAGAAAACAATTGGATAAGACGTAGGATAAGACATATAATATGCTACGTTAATATAATCGTAAATGTTTTTGGCTTTCATTGAAATCGCTTTCAATCGACTCATCAGATCAGAATCACGATACAACAATATCTAACCACTAAAAATATTCGCTTAAAATCCATAAAACTATTTTAATTACCTGCGGCTAGTTGAGTAGTGGCTACGTCCATAAAACAAGGTGCAGTAGAAAATTTAAAGTTCGCAAGCAATTTCATTAAATCACGACCCGCACATTTAAATTTCAAACTTTGAACTCTGAAGATAACACACAGAGTTTAGGACGGAGACATGGAGATGAGATGGAGCAACAAAATTTGTTGCTCCATCTCATCTCTGGATTCTTTATTCTTCTTTATTGCAGAAATAAAGGCTATTTAATAGCCTTTATTTCTGCAATAGCGGGCTAACATAAGTCCAGTGATCCAATCCACCACTGGATTGCTACTAAAATAATGTAAACAGGTACTGGAATGCACTGCACTTGATTTGAATAGTATTAAAAAAAAATGTAAAAGAAACACAAGACTGAATCTTACTTGCAATTATTTAAGACCTTATATTTTGGTAAACGATGTATAGCAAAGACCTGTTTGATTAGGTCACAGTGGCAGAGTTGTTGCTCCCTCTGTGTTATATTATACAGGTTGTAATAAAACAAAGTAATAACACTTTGGGGTATGTATGTGTCCCTTATATAGAGATCGCTGTGAAAGTAGCAGCGCTCAAAGAGTATTATTTTATTTACAAGCGCCCGAGTGCAGCTTTAATTTTTGTAGAGGAAAATTTATGAGAATTTGCATATACAAAAATAGTAAAAAAAAAAAAACTCTGGGAAGACTCATACACGTGTTGTATAATCAGAATAAGCATGTATTCCATAGTAGTGGGTTTTCATCAAACATTATTTCATAGTATTTAAGGTGACGCCGCGTTAAAGTAAAAAACCGTGTTGGATTTGTTTTAGATTGCTTGTTTTCTATGAAGGGCCGGGCTGGCCTCTCATAGAAAACAAACAAGCAATGGAACAGCAAAAAATGGAAAGGGCGTAAGCGACAAAATGGTTTTTGTCGCGTAATTTAAAAACCATAAATATATTTCATATTATAAGCTATGAGCAAATTAAAGTGTATGCTTGAACCAATCTATGTACAAATTTTGGAAGCTTAAATCGCTCTCCTCTGTTGGCAAAATAGGAATCCCTTTTTTACGGAGGTCTTTTTGATTGATTATTCTGTGTTATAAAAGTTGACCAATCATGTAATGCTATGGGTAATTCAAAGACAAAGACATGGTGAATACTGACAATGAACTTTAATTTCATTAGCTTTAGTCATTGCTAAGAAAAATCGATATCGCTACAGCCAAATTATCAAGGCGTCGCCTTTTAAAAGAAGTAAGTACAAATAGCTTATAATAGATGGATTATCTATTATTAATTATATTATCTTTCGGCATAAATTTCGGTTTTAAAATAGTTTGCTTTGCCGCTCCATCTCTTCTCTATATATCCCTGGCTCGGGATAAAATGATGAACAAAAAGTGGTGGAACAAAGATGGTGAAACTCGGCACAAACATTTGTCCGCCGCGTCAAGTGCTCGCAAATATTACTTCCTCGCCGAACAAAGACAAACTTTTTTAACGGGCTCTGAGGAAATGCCTTTTAAAAGTATGAAGATTCTGTAACATTTATTGCCGTGGTTTGTCATAGGTTTTTGCCAACTGACACTGCTGAACAAATGAAATTATTTGTATACGGAGGTGTCACTGCGATAAAAAATACGTCGGGTAAAGCTATTGCATAGCATTTTTTATAAACTTATGCATTTAGCAATTACAATTCGTATACGTTTAGTCGCACGCACACAAACACCGTGCCGAAGCGTGGGATGTGTTAGGTTTTTTTCGTTACGGAATTTCTTGATTCCGTCGCCGTGCTCAAAGTGATAAAAGCTATGCAATAGCTTGAATGAAAAACTTAAAACGTGTATTTTTGTATTTTAATAGCCACATAAATATCGTTCGTCAACATTTTAGTGATACTCCTAAGTAATTCGTTTGTAAATATTTATTTTTGAAGCATTTTTTTATATATTTGAAGGACATTGATAGGAGATGGATGTCTCCTTCATGTTCAAATGGCAAGTCCACAATCTGGATTCTGGACCATTCAGAATAATACTATAATATCTATGGACGCTTCACACCACGTCAGTCTGGCCTCGTGGTAAGTACCTGAAGGACTTGTGTTACGGGTACCAGGCAACGGAAATATATTTAATACTTTTATACTATACAATATAATATCTGATATCTATATATATGATATCTTTAAGATTTTTATCATGTGATACACATACTCGTATTTAATACACATCCATGACCCAGGAACCTTGAAAAGTTTTTGTTCCATCGGCGGGATTCGAACCCGCGACCCTAAAATATTCTAAAATTATTATTTTTTAACAACATACAAGACCTTTATTCACACATTCACTTCAAAAGAGCAATTTTAATAAAATAAACAAAACACTGGCCACTGTTCCTACTTTAAAATGAAATCGAACGTCAGAATTTCCGAACTCATGAAAGTTTCAACTCGGCTGAAAGTCGGGCCATAGTTTACCGGACTTGTTCGCGGAGTACTGTTGACTATTTTTCCACAAAACTATCGGAATATTAGGCATGCCTGGATTCTGAGGTTTCTAACAGGATTTATTCACTGGCGTTTTTGGTTAACGAAACATTAACGAATCAAAAAACATTGTTGAATTAATAAACTACAATATAAAAACTTAAAAAACCGAACATAATATTATGTAGTAGTATTTTAAAAACAAGTGTATTGTGAATGTTTTGGGTCTAACTTTTTGTGAATATATTAATTGAAAAAATAATTTAATCTTAAAAATAATAAAGTTTGGTTGGTTTTTATATTGTCAGCTGGTAGCAAAGGTAATAAAATTTGGTTTAATCAAATATAGGGTTAAATACATTAAAAATTAAGTCGTATAGTTACCTGGTCAGTCTGGCATCAGTTCAGTCCATCAGTTTGAGACTGATGCCAGAATGATGACCGTAAAATACAATAAAAAAAATTATCAGTCCGTCAATCAAACGGTTACACGATCATCTCCCGTCAGCCTGGTTCAGCCTGATGGAATAAACTGATGCCTGACTGACCATGTAACCTATGTCTAACGCTAAGAAATGATTTTGAAATCTTGCCTGGTTATGGTCAAGCTTCTTTTAACCTCTCAATATGCATATTTCGTGCTAGAAGGTGTCAAATGTTTTTTATAAGGGGCGAGCTCAAATTCATTAATATTCAGCGACAAAGTTGACGGCTTGAGTTTAACTTTGTCCCGGCTCTCGAGCACCCGGCTGCAATCTTTCATCATTATCATCACCACCGTCACTAAGTCTATGGAGTCACATCCTATTTGTTTTATCAATAACTCTATGATATCATCCAATTTTATGCTTTGAATCCAATTTAGCATGACTTAACTTACCGCTTTAGTTTTGTTACACCCTGTATAATCATTATTAATATGCTATGTATGCTTTTCTAAGCTAAAACTTTTTTAAGCTAAAAGTTTTTAATTATACAAACGTAACGGCGCAGCGTCTAAGCGCGTTTTTTGCGCGAGGATGCAGCGCGCAAGTTTTCCCAAAAGCTATAGCAGGAAACGCGCACATCTGAAAGCCGTTACTTTAACGGCGCTAAACATTACCTTATATTTTGTCGTATTCACTAAGTTTTATAGTAAGTAATATTCGGCGACAAAGTTTAGAGGAAGAAAATATTAGAGGAATCTGTAACTTTGTTTAGTTTAAAACAAAGTCATTGTAGCAACTAGCAACTATTCAGCATGTGAGAATTTCATTATACCAAACTATAACACCTAAAGTATCATACAAAACCCTAACACTTAAAGAAAAAATGTAAACAAAATGGCAACTCATAAAATAATTCCACTTGGATACAAAGTAGTGTGAATGCGAAATAAGGCGGCGAACAGCCTGTAGACCGGAGAGTTGCCCCAACTTTAATTAACGTCCATTTATACATTACAGGAGTAACAGGGGTATAGATAAACATGTAGAGGAGACAGATGGTAACGTCACACATATCCATGCGAAAGCCAAAAAACCTAGGTCTTGTTGGATTTTTTTAGTTTTGAAGTTATGCTTCTTTAGCGGTGTTTATGACTAAGGGCTGGTTTACACGTATTAAGTAGATAAGTAGTTAACTAAATTTTAACTTAATTTTAAGTTACTTATTGCATGTAAACACAAAATGTAGTAGTAAGTAGCAAGTTAAAATTTAGTTAAGTACTAAACAAGGAAATTATAATTTTGACTATTTTCTATTAAGTTGGCAGGCGGGGCTTGTCACTTGACACATTTCGGGCAGGCACTTCAAATTAAGTTAAAATTTAGTTACTACTTATCTACTTAATACGTGTAAACCAGCCATAAAAAGTTTAAACTTGCGTCAAAACACTTGACCGGGCTAAAAATTAGTAGAACCCACCTTTTTAAATTACTAACGTAAACTTGTTATGCCTACTTTAATGATAAAACATTTAAAATATTAACAAAAAATCAGTAAAATTAGTTTTCTGAGAAATTTACAATATGGCGGATAGATAGTACAAACTACAATAATTGTAGTAAAATCGTGAATATAATTTTTATTTCAACAAACCAACAAATTTTAATTATCTATGAGGATTCTCATAACTATTTATGGGCCAAGTGTCCTCAAAGAGGCTCAGAAGCTACCTCTCTCGAACAACAATCAGACTACCTCTCTCACTGTATTACTGAAATCTGCTGCCGCTCAATAAAATAATGTAGTTCCAAGTATCCTTTCTACCTCCTAAAACTGCTTATGAGAGTATGTAGTTCGAAGTATCCCCTCTACTCACTACTCAGTGCACAGGTACATCATTAAATACGCGTCGCCCGGCCGCGTCTGTTGACTTTAAACGCCAGCACTTATAGCTTGTTAAATCATATTTTGCCTTTCAACGATTCGTAAAAGTAAGGGTCGTATAATGCTTTAAACACTGTGGTTTTATATTGGTTTATAATAGAGATGTGCCGACTAGTCGCCGACTAGTCGTTAAAGCCGAATATCCGGCCACTTTTGTAGTCGGCGAATAGTCGGCAAAAAGCGCCGACTAATCGGCTTTTTACTTTTTTGCTATTATTGAAATTACATTAAAGAAAAACCTTGATTATTATTTATAATGTGTTCATATCACACTTAATCAGTGTTACACATTTTAAAATTAAATGAAGTGTTTATGTGTATATAATTTTAACAACAAATTAAGTACCTATGTATTATTAAATCGAGATTTCATGTACATGAAATATTTAATGAAAACCATCTACTGTATCATAGAAACAAAATAAAGTAATGTAAGTACGCGAAGTAAACATGCGATTCGACTCGTTTGCAGGCGGCGTGCTCGACTTACACGGGAAACAGCAGTAAAAAAGCGTGACGGAAACTTCCGAAACCATGATCGGCTTGCCCGACTAGTCGGCCGATTAGTCGGCTCCTTTGCAGCCGACTAATCGGCTAGTCGGCTAGTCGGCCAAAGTCATGATCGGCACATCTCTAGTTTATAAATACAGGGAGTAAAATTTCACGTAAAAAGTTAATAAATCGGTAGAAGTAAAAAAGGTGCTCCGAGGGTGCCAATATATGTAAGAATAAAACTGCAGCAGGCTTACATTTTTGGCACTCGGTAGAAAGAGAAGGGGATATTTCTTCCTTTTCTACATCTACGTAAGCCGCAGAGAGAACTGTATTGTAGACCCTATCTGTCTTACGAATTTTAGATCACGTGTCCTGGTTGCGAGTTCAACATTTTTACCTTTCCCAAAAAGTCCATAACACCGTTAAAGAAATTATCACTCCAAAAATTTATCAAATATCACAGACATAGATCAAGATAGATACCGCATGTCGCTCCATTTGTATGAAAACGAACGTGTCACTTTTTTCCTACCACTGTGACGTACCGATGATAAGAAACGTGTCCATTATCAACCAACGTTACTGTTTGACTTTTTACAGCTCCATACGGCACTTTTAGGCATTTCGGCATTTTTAGAATTCCGATTGACGTCCTACTCCGATAGCAGACTAAAGAACAGACTTTCGAAAGACGAGCATTGCTCGTCGTTTGGGAACGTGATATGGCACGCGAAGTACATACACATGCGGTATCTATCTTGATCTGTCTGTGTCAAATACAATTATTATAGAGGTAGAGATTATACTCCATAAGTCCATATACACGACAGTCAGAAAACTCTACATCACTTTTCAAACCAAAGTAAATCACTAGAACAACCTTTTCTACATCGGAGATTAAAAATTACCAATAAGGTTTCTACAATTTACTTATTTAAAAACTAAAACGTGTGCATTACAGTACAGGGAAGGACTTAAAGTATCCCTTAACTACGAGTTTAATAATGGATTAATACTTAAAGTAATATTCATTGTGCAAACAATTGTAAAAATTGAATTGAGTAGATTCAATAGCAGAAACTTTAAAACAATATAAAAAGTATGCAGAAGTTGTGAGCTGGTGCAGACAATAAAAGTTGGACAGAAATAAATAATGTCTTAATTTGTTCTCGGAAAAGTTAACTGAAAATAAAATATTTTTTTTAATCGACAATATCAATTTGTCCAATGATGAATTTCGTTTCTTTTATAAGGCTTGCACAGTCACATTCACTTTTATAATTGGTCCTTCGTAAGTTAGCCGTGCTATATGTAATGTCAACTCAATAAGTCGTATTATATCAGCTGCTGGGGCTTGACTTTATAACTCACGACATTGACAGCCGAAAACGGCTAGGGTGGATTATTATTATAAACTACCTACCTATTTATCTATGACCTGGCTTGTTAACTGATTGGTGATTTTCGGGATACCTCAAGCCGCGCTAACGCCTCGCTACAACACAGGCGACCACATTTCGCCAGCACATCCGCTAGTATTGCTACTGAGTGAACATGAAACAGTGGTTGAAAAGCTGTAAAAAATATATTTTAACATTTACAACACTACCAAGTATTGTAAGTGATACAATATAACTTGTGTTTACAACACGCAGAAAGATTTGATTATTAAAATACTTAAGAGGTTTCATGTACACTTGTAGATTAGATTTAAAAAAATCTCAACTTTTAGTTATATATTTAATATCAGAGACTAGATATATTAAGTCTCTGATAAATAATATATAATTATGATTTATGAGTATAATAATATTTTTTATACTGATAATATATCAGCTTAGTAATAGGTGAAATTATTAATAATTTATAATAATAGGAGACAAAATAATGAAATAAATTGACTGTATATTATGAAGGTCGGCGAAAATTTATGTAAAGAAAACACTATACTCCTTTTTTTAACCGACTTCCAAAAAACGAGGAGGTTATATGTTCGGCTGTGGATTTTTTTTTCGTATGTTCAACGATTACTCCGCCGTTTGTTAACAGATTTTCGAAATTTTTGTTTTGTTGTATTAGGTTTCACTCCAATTTGGTACCATGTTCACAAAAGTGGTGACGTGATGATGGGATCCATGAGTAATCGAGGGAACTCCTCGAAATTTATATGGAAACATATTAAATGTAAACATATGGTGATTTTGGTTTTATGAGAAGCATCCTAAGCA
Source organism: Polyommatus iphigenia (assembly GCA_963422495.1). Classification (NCBI taxonomy): domain Eukaryota; kingdom Metazoa; phylum Arthropoda; class Insecta; order Lepidoptera; family Lycaenidae; genus Polyommatus; species Polyommatus iphigenia. The sequence continues at coordinate 26,937,800 of OY730181.1, read as the reverse complement.
TATGCTACCAAAACGCAAGATTTTGCACCAAGGTATACTATGGTTCCGAAGATACTAAGAGAACTCCGGATTCCTTATAGATACAAGTTTGGGGGTTTAGGCGCTGTTTTAAGAACTGAAAGCATATGCTACTATACAAATTACATTCATCATCATCATCATCATTACCACGTCAGGGTCACCAATGTCACCAAAATTGAACATAACAAAATATTTAACCTTATCTCCAGAGCGTAAGGCACACATTTGACATTACTTCTGAGAAGTAAGGTGCTTCGATAATACAAGTAACATGCTAGTGCACTGTCACACTTTACCAATCGCGGCAACGGGCAGCCGTAGACTTCTCAAGCGATACTATGTATTACAATAATAAAGATAAAGTTTAAAATCAGATGACACTGAAAGCCTCGCCGCTGCTATTCCGGTTTGGCGCGGCCCTAGCACGTGTCCACTTCGATTTTTTTTAAATGTATTGCTTAAAATTATTTGCAGCATATACAAGTTATTATATTTTGTAAGTGTGACTTTTAACAAATTGTAATAAGATACGTAGAATAATATACAGGTGTATTATTCTACGTCTACGAATAATAAAAAACTAAGGAAGAGTAACTCCGTCAAAAAACATGCTCCAAAATACTTGTCAAAAAAGTGTACCTTTCACTGTACGGTTCACGGTTCACTTTTCATACATTTGCAATATTTAGGTGACCTTGAGCGGTGACCATAAAGGCTGACGTTACATGACAGTTCGAATGGAACCAAATTTAAAACTGTATTAGTATGGGAGTTACGTTTCCTGGTTTTATTATTCGTAGTTCTACGTATAGTACGCGATGATTTTACTAGGTAACTAAAAAGAGTGAAATTATTATTTTTAACAAAAAATTAAAACCGACTTCCAAGGTAAAAACAATAATAACATCCTTATAATATGAATTAAAAAGTATTGAATAATTTTTCCTATCTCATGGTGCCTTTTTCCGAATTCGGCTAAAACTCAACTATTTCTGTACTCAATCTTCATAATTTTGAAGTCGGTGCCAGTTACAAATGTTTCAAATATTCTGGCATCTGGATTCAGCTATTTCTGGTACCGACTTCAAAATTATGAAGATTGAGTACAGAAATAGTTGAGTTTTAGCCGAATTCGGAAAAAGGCACCATGAGATAGGAAACATTATTTAATACTTTTTAGTTCATATTATAAGGATGTTACGAGTATTATTGTTTTTACCTTGGAAGTCGGTTTTAATTTTTTGTTAAAAATAATTAAATACTAATGAAATTAAAGACTACATTGTTACTTGTTAGCCACAACTTCACCACATAAATATTTAAACCCAATTAATTCTCACTTTATAATCTCTGTTTACGTAATCATACGTGTTCGCCCGGCAACAAATCACTGCCGGCGCGGAACTTGTAATGAGGTATTCGTCCCCTTAGCACGATATAAATCGTGGGACCAGGTGAGCGTACACTTTAGCCTGACTTAGTGTAGCTACCAGTGTAAGCTGACCCCTAATTGTCTGAGATTCTACTTAAGATTACCTTAAATAATAGTCTAGCAATGTAAACTAATTTAGAGATTAAAATTTAAGGTTCACTGAAACTAATCTCGGTTTAAGTTAGCCGTAGGTTAAATGTCAAGCATCTATAGTCAAACATTAGGAACGAAAGAGATATAATTATATTTCAGCCAGGGTTTTCTTAAAACCCTGTAGGGTGATTATTTAGTGATTACGTTTTTTGAGACAGCTATTCTACAGGTGTTTGAAAGCAGATATTGTGCAGCAGCCAGCATCTGCTGTATCACAAGATACATAATCACCCTGCCATTCTACGAATGTTGGAATTATCCTGTTAAAACTGATTTTGTCAACTTTGCTCTACCTTCTCGAGTCTTGGATAAATACTCGAAAAATACAGTTGACTACTAAAATCATTTATTTACCCATTTTGCTTCGTCGTAGTTGAGTATACACCTATAAAATAATAGTACCATAGAGTCTATACTCTATGGCATAGACTATCAATCCCTTTCCGCTTCGTCGTGGTTGAGTAGATATTGATCTAAACATCTTTAACACTTTAGTAAAGGTCTCCGCCTACATGTGACCCACGCTCACTCGTGCACAGAATGTCACCACTTAATAACGTACTCTATGTATAACCATACTAATATCATAAATGCGAAAGTGTGTCTGTCTGTCTACTAGCAATATAATATTACTAGATGATGCCCGCAATCCCGTTGCGCCCTAAGGGCCGGGACACAAAAACCACGGCACGGCGCCGTACGGCGTCGTACGACGTCGTGCCGTAGAAACTCACGTAGAAATTCAAGATGAGTTTCTACGGCACGACGTCGTACGACGCCGTACGGCGCCGTGCCGTGGTTTTTTACGACGCGCGCCGTGGATTCCCACGACACGGCGCCGTGCCGTGTTTTTGTGTCCCGGCCCTTAGGGCGCAACGGGATTGCGGGCATCATCTAGTAATATTATATTGCTAGTCGACAGACAGACACACTTTCGCATTTATTTTTTTATATTATATTTTATTATTTTATAATTTTTTATATATATTTTTTATATATTTTTTATTTTTTGTGTCCCGGCCCTTACTCGTTAATCGCGCGGGAACTGCACATTTTCCGGGATAAAAAGTACCCTATGTCCTATCTCAGGACTCCAAATATCTCCATACCAAAATAATATGGATTCTCTTCAAACCATTTTAGCATAATCGGTTCGTTTTGGGCGTGAAGAGGTTACAGACAGACGAACACACTTACACATTCATAATATTAATATGGATAGTAACACCCAATATCTGACACCTTATATGTACTGTATACTACAGAAAATCATATTATTGGCATTTCTTGTATTTTTAAACAAAAATATAAGCTTAAAATAACAATAGACGACTGCCAACGATTTATAGTTCACCCAATCGTTTGCATAATATAATTGAATGTTATGTTTGTAAATTAACTTACGTAGTAACTCACAGCACGCCAACTTTTGTCAAAATTAATTACATACAGTGTTGAAATAGGCATGTGGTGTGGTGTTCACACAGACTTCAGGTAAAATATTTTAATTAGTAAGTAATATAAGTGAAGAAAAAAATGATTTTTTCTCTAAGCAACTGTTCTACGGGTGTTTAAACCTTTTGTGGTAAGACCGATAATATTTTAAAAGGTAAGAGATAATTTTGTAATGCCAATGAAAGTAAAAACCGAGCAGTAAATATCTCAGACCTTTCTTAAGACGTCCGAGTGATAGATTTATATCGAAAAATTGCTTTCAATGTTCCAAATCGAGTAAAAACTCGAGAAAATCGATGTTTCGGGTAAAACTTTTTATGTTTTACGATGTTAGACTATCTTTGATGGGCTGAGCCCTTTAGTGTTCATCAATTAACGAGATGTGAAGAGACTCGACGAAGATAATAGGCTAATATTATTAAAATACAAAAACAGTCATGATTGATTTGGAAAACCTGTAGCCACCAACTTTCATCTAACTTTAAAATGAAACTTGTGTACTTTGAGCAAAATCAAAAATCAAAATCAAAATATTTTATTTCCAAATATGTTAACAAAGTTAACACTTTTAGAACGTCGTGTCTACATGAGGCCTACCACCGGTTCCTTTACTAACCCGGCGAGAAGAACCGGCGTAAGAAACTCGCGCGGAGCAAATAAATAATTTTATTATTTATAATATTATTTTTAATAAGAAGCGGCGTGGTGTCATAATTTGACATATACTTTATCTATGCTACCTTGGGTCGTTGCCATAGCACCGAACTTATTTACTTCAGACTTCAATAAATATTCTTATAATAAAAGTACTACGTTACAAAATGCATTTCAAACACACAACATAGTTGGCGACGAGGATGACTGCGAACTTAAAGAATTGGAAGAGGATCCGAATATAGAGAATAATATAGAGAATTAATAATAATATATAATAATAATATATAATATAGAGAATCTCTATACGCGCACAATTTTCGAGGTGGGTATCATACATAAATACACTACATGAGGATCTTGATTACGCAGAGACTCATGTTAGACTACAACGCCTACACGAAGACTTCTAATTACTTTGAGAAGTACAACAGAACATAATATGTGAAATACCTGATGAAGAATTAGATGATGAAATTGAAACAACACACGACATTGAGGAGGAATTCATATCTATCAAACTAAAACTCCTTGATATGCAACGACGACCTGAAAATAATTCTCAAACTACACGAAGATTTCAATTACATACTGAGAATAAACCTACACGCTGCAATACATCAGAAGAATATTCAACCAAAGAAAAAGTACAGTCCACTAAATATTTTGAGGATCCAGCTACAGTTTACCCCGAAAATAACGCTGATGGCATCATACATGAGCCATTAACAGTTACACCTACGGAGCCGAACACACAGAGCGAAATCTTACTAGAAGAAAATGATATGAATACACGATGCGAATACGATTCCTCTGATAGACTACAATATACTACATTGAAGCAAGAAAAAGATTCAAACGACACTCGGAAAAGAAAATATATAGAACGGAACTACAACAAAATACTACCTATTATGCAAGGAGGATCGAAAAATACTATCTCCTATACTATGATTAGATTCAAATACGATACAAATCTGATATATTCCAAAGAAATAGAAAAAAAGTTCAAGATACGTAAGCATAAATGGAAAGAAAAGGGTACCAACCTAACTAGTTTACGTCGCCTGGGCCTACAATACTACCTGGTCCTTACTGATGCTGTAGATACCAACCTATTTTACGTCGCCTGAGCCTACAACACTACCAGGTCCATTACTGATGCTGTAGCAGTTTGCTGTATGAAGTAACCTACAGCAGCTCTTGCCTACGCAAGGCATTCTGGAATAGCGGAGGAGAGCTGACATATACTTTATCTATGCTACCTTGGGTCGTTGCCATAGCACCGAACTTATTTACTTCAGACTTCAATAAATATTCTTATAATAAAAGTACTACGTTACAAAATGCATTTCAATTACACAACATAATTAAATATATTTTTACTTGTGTATATTATATACGTCAAGTGACCCATCGTTTTGATTTGTTTCGGTGTGAGTGACCCCTAAATTCTTCGTTTTGGGCTGGTTACTTTTTCAACCTATGGGTTAAAATTTGGGATACACCTGAAAATACAATTCTGGAGAAGAATATGAATTTTGTTACCAATATTTTAATTTCTACAAAAATTAAGGAGAAGAATGTCTATAAAAATTATTAAATCTGTAATTGCCATCACAGCTCCTCATTTTGCAATGATTTTCAATGACTGCATAAAGAGTGGTGTTTTTCCTGACTTAATGAAGCACAGTAAGATTGTACCATTATTTAAAGCGGGAATTAAATCTGATCCAACAAATTATAGGCCTATATCGATTTTACCAACTCTTAGTAAAATTTTTGAAAAAATAATTTTAAAACAATTATTGGTACATTTTAATTCAAACAATTTATAACATGACAATCAATACGGATTTACTAAGGGTCGATCCACAACGGATGCTGGTATAGGTCTTCTTTGTAGTATATTTCAAGCTTGGGAGGAGTCGCAGGACGCTATAGGTGTCTTTTGCGAACTCTCCAAAGCCTTTGATTCTGTGGATCATGCTACATTGATCAGGAAATTGCGCCACTTTGGCATAAAGGACTCAGCTCTTAGCCTCTTGACTTCTTACCTTATAAACAGGACTCAAAGGGTTGAAGTAAACGGTAACAGGTCCAATGGAACCAAAATAGAATTAGGTGTCCCACAGGGATCTATTTAAGGTCCATTTCTTTTTCTCATCTATATAAATGACTTACCTTACCTTGTTAAGGAAAAACATAATGAGATAGTACTTTTTGCTGATGACACTGCACTTATTTTTAAAGTGAAGCGACAACAGTCAAATTACGACGAGGTAAACAGTGCTCTCTCAAAAATAGTACATTGATTTAATGCTAATAACTTACTTTTAAATTCCAGTAAAACTAAATGTGTAAAGTTCACTTTGCCCAATGTTAGGCAAGTCCAAACCAATGTACTATTTGAATGATGAGAAGATGAATTTGGTAGACACCACTGTATTCTTAGGTATAACACTTGATAGTATATTACAGTGGGGTCCTCATATTGTTAATCTTGCAGGTAGGCTCAGTTCTGCGGCATATGCAGTCAAAAAAATCAGAGAATTTTCTGATGAAGACACGGCACGATTAGTATATTTTAGTTATTTTCATAGTAGAATGTCATATGGAATCCTTTTATGGGGAAACGCGGCCGACATTGATACAATATTTGTGCTGCAGAAGTGAGCCATACGCTCTATTTATAAAATGTCTCCTTTTGAATATCTGAGAAACAAATTTAATGAAATTGGTATTCTAACTGTTGCTTCTCAATACATTTTGGATGATGTAATATATCGCCCATGACTATTAACAATGTCGGATGTGCAAAATCGTCATTTTTTTTTATTTCATAAAACATGTCCTTATAACCAAGGCTATCATTAGCTGAAAAGAAAAAATTTATATTTTGCACAGTTTCTGAAATAGCTACATTAAAAATGTCGTATATTACTAAGACAGTCCGCTAACAATGTCGGATAGTCACCACCTACGTTGTTAACGGGACGAGGGGGCGAGTGAGAGCGCTCGATGTGCCACTTCCGACTATGTTAACGGAGGGAATGGACCTCGCGCTGTCACTTGTTTTTTTTTGCAACCTTAGTTATATTTTTTTAATTTTCGACGCCATTTTTAATGTCTACAAGATCAGCACGGCTAATCAAAGTAGGTACTCAACGAAATTAAGAAAAATATTGTAATATTCATTAAAATTTTATCGTAGGTCATTTAAAATTGTCGGATGTGGCACATCCAATGTTCTTAACCGGTTTTTCAAATGTGTAAAATGTCGGTTGTACCACTTACGACATTCTTGGTTAAATTATTGTCGGTAGTACCACTTCCGACATTGTTATGCGGATTTATAAATCGGTAAATGTCGGTAGTACTACGAGGGCTGCTATTTATGTATCCGGAATTAAAAAAAGAAACAAACATATATCATTTAATATGGTTTTATTGCTGTTCAAAATATTCGCCGCGATGATCGACACACTTTTGCATACGCTGGAACCAATTTTCATAGCACTTTTTCCATTCTGATTGAGGTATCTCCAAAACGTGCATTTTGAACGCATCAACAGCCTCTTCGCGGCTCGAAAAACGTTGACCACGTAATTTGTTCTTCGTGTATGGAAATAAAAAGAAATCGTTAGGTGCCAAATCAGGGCTGTACGGCGGATGACCAGTCAATTAATTCTTTTGACCCTCCAAAAACTGAGTTGTTTTAGCTGAGGTGTGACAGCTAGCATTGTCGTGATGTAATATGATTCTGCGTTGTCGGTTGTCCTTTCTTATTTCTTCAAAGACTTCTGGTAAACAAATGGTCGTATACCATTCAGAATTAACCGTTTTACGATTCTCTAATGGCACTGTAGCCACATGTCCATTAATTCCAAAAAAACAGGCGACCATTTGCTTCAAAGTACTTTTTGCACGAGTAACTTTTGTTGGTTTCGGCTCATCTTGGAACACCCACACCGTAGACTGTTGTTTAGTTTCGGGGTCATATGCATAGATCCAAGATTCATCACCTGTGTAGATATTATAAACGGCTTTTGACGTACCACGGTTGTATTTTTTTATCATTTTTTTGCACCAATCGACACGAGCCCGTTTTTGATCGATTGTCAAGTTGTGCGGAATCCAACGCGAACATATTTTTTTTACAGCCAAATGTTCGTGTAATATCTTATGTATGCTCGTCATACTTATGCCTAAGGACGCCTCTATCTCGCGATATGTAACATGACGATCACAGCATTCATTCCCGCACAGCATCTATATTTTGTGGGACAACAGCTGTTTTTGGGCGACCTTCTTTATTTTCATCCGTGAGCATAGACCGCCCACGATTAAACTCACTGTACCAGTGATAAACAGTGGTTTTTGATGGTGCTTCATCTCCAAAAGTTGCGGTGAGTTGAATAAAGCACTGTTGTTGATTTACCCCACTCCGAAAATCGTAGTAAATCATTGCACGAAAATGTTCACGCGTTAAATCCATGGCAAATGAAGACACGCAATTTTCAAAATGACGCCACAATGGAAAAATAATTGACAGTCACATGAAACAAAATGTATTCTTCAACCAAAGAGTTCTATTTTCAAATGTTGTAATTACTTTTTAAATATTGTTCTTGTAAGTGGCCAGTTCCGGATACATAAATAGCAGCCTATGTACATCATAATTATTTCATTTATTTTTGTTATTGATTAAATGGCGCTTGTAGTTTGTACAATATCTGTCGTTGCTTAGCGACTTTAAACAATTTTCAAAAGGCTTCAAAATAGGACATTTTTGTACGAAAATTAAGTTTTTGTTGGCACACAATATACAATGTATGAATATAATTTTTTAATTCAATAATCGTCTTTTGGCGATCTGGTGTCTAATAGCTGATTTTCGAGGCATTTTTCTAATACATAACAGTGATAAAACATAAGCTATACTGTTAAAAATCGTAAAAAAGGTATTTAAAAGGACCTTTTTTCACACTAGGTTTAACTTCAGTCACAAGATTTCCATGAGCATTTTTTCCTATACTATTATTATAATTTTCTCAAATTCGTTGAGTAGCTAGCTTGATAAGCCTTGCTGATCTTGTAGACATTGTAAATGCAGAGCTTGCAATATGTCTTAACAAACATATAGATTTACTCAGATGATGTGAAAGTGAAATTATTCTCAAAAAATGCCATAGAATAAATAGAGAATCTCGGATGAAGAAGGCTGCTTTAGATTAATTAATCTAATAAATATTAATCAAAGTTTTTCATGAAAACGAAGGCTGTGGTAGTACGTAAGTGGGCTAAAAATGTAGAGATTTTTAAGAACTACCTGATTTCGCAAACTTCGTTTCGCTGACAAATCAATGGACCTGCAAAACAGTCAGTCCTTCGTCAGTGTTTTCTGTATTTCCCACATATTTGGGCAAATTCATCTCTCCAGCGTATTTGGCAGAATTGTCGATAAGATCCATAGCAAGTTGTTCGACTTGGAAAATTTAATATTTTCCATTACGAATTCGTGGTAGCCACCGCTGTTGCCGCGTTGGCGCCTTGTTTTAAGCTTTAATCAAACTGCCCTAACTTCTTAAATATTTGCCCCATGGTAATCATTTAAAAAACAATTCCATTCTCTACATTATCACAATTAATATTTTGATATTAATTTAGGTCAGGATTAATTGTTAATATGCAAAAAAAGCCACGCTAGTAGGAGATGATTTGAAGTTAATTTTTTAATGAAGGAAATGGTTATTATTAGTTAACCATAAAAGATACATATATGCTGTCCTGGACTTTTTTGTAGATAATGATGAACACTATAAGTGTTTGTAATATTATTTATATGAATCAGCTGTATTTTTCGCAGCGCAAGCGAAATAATGTAATTTATTGCAAATTTTACCACTTTGGGTTATATTTTTGCGATTTTCGGTATGATCCCTAATATTTTTCTGAATAATACACTGCCTATGTTCTTTGCAAACAATGTAGCTTACCAAGGGTAAAATAATTTTTAAAATTAGTTCAGTAATTATTGAACCCATTCAATACAAACAAAGATACAAAGACTTTTCCAAACACGAAACAAACTTTTCTTCTTTATGATTGATACAAAAAAAATATTAATTTTGTTAAGTTAATTTAAGTTATGATATCAAAAAGTTAACAAAATAGTGATGGCAATAATTTTTTATTTCAATGTTTTAAGTTAATTTACATTTCGGACGAAAATTTGATTTTCCGAATGATTTACGTCGTAAGAAATGTTTTGTATTTTCATACATACATTGTTTTCATCAAAAGATATATTTTCTTTAAATTGTTGTCATTTTTGTTGGTAATTTCTACATACGACATATTTTTAAATTAAATTTATCACTTAACAATGGCGTAAGTGCCACTTCCGACAAGCAATCATTGATTTTGTACATGCAACAACGTCGGTTAAGGCACTTCCGACAAATCAGCATTACTCGTACTCCGTCAAAAGGTCAGAAGTGACTTTTCTCATATTTATTCATAAAATAGGGATATACCTAATAATATACTAAACGTAAATAACTTATAGAACACAACCCTGAAATTTCATGATTCTACTTGAAATAAGTAAAAAGTTATTCACAATTTAGACTTTCAATCGCTCTCCTGTAAAGTTGCTGTTTTTCTCATCCGACATTGTTAATAGTCATGGGCGATATGTTAGAAAAAATATAAGTAAATTTAAAGCTAAAAGTGACATTCACTGTAGGAACACCAGAAATAAACACAAGCTGGATTTGCCAATGATCAGACTTAGTAAAGTTAGTAAATCTTTTAAAGGTCAATGTATACGCCTGTACAATAAAATCCCAGAAAACGTTCTTTCGATTAATACATTTAAACAAGTATTCAAAGAACGTTTGTGTGCCAAAGCCTATTTATTATAAGGTCAATGATACCATAAACGATGGCACATCTTGGGAGTAGGATGGCTGCTTGCAAAGCTACTTCTACATTATTATATGACTTACAATAATTATGTAATTTAATTATAAATTGACATTGTGTAATTTTAAGTTAAAAATTGTAAATTTTATTTAAAAAAGATTAATTTTTTTTCTCACTTTTTTGGTAAAAAGTGGGACCCCGTGCGAGTTTCTTACGCCGGTTCTTCTCGCCGGGATAGTTCCCGAACCGGTGGTAGGCACCAGTAGTATCATCGTTCTGAAAGTATTTGTTGCAAATCTATTCGGAAATAAAACAATTATTATTTATTTTTATTTAATAATCCATGGCTTAAGATATTCAGGTCCTTCTATAATTTGAAAGTTGAAACGTCATTGCAGATTTATCGGCACAATCGTGTGCATTAAGTTGTCACTTAAGTCGTTTCTTTTATGGACCATATCACTTGTAATCGCAGTCCGTGGCTTTAACTACAGATTATAAAGTTTACTGGAGTAGGAGCGCCGAGGTGAAAAAATAAAAGTTTATAGACCTAGAGACGGTTATCTGACACAATATAATATAGCGAGTGAGGTAGCATTAACCATAGCTCAGTACATTAAAAGAACCGAAGTCGAAGCGTAATACTATATAACCCGTTTACGTGTGACTTGTGTCGAGACGTCAAAAAAATTTACGTAACGGGCTTTACCGCGTCATGACGTGTGACTGTAACTTCAAGACGTCATAATTATTGACGTAACGGGCTTAACGACGTCATGACGTGTAACTATAAATTCAAGACGTCATAAATATTGTCGTCACAGGTTAAGACGTCATGACAAGTGACTATAACTTCAAAACGTCGTAAACACTGACGTCACGAACTTTACGTTGTCACGGTGTTTCATGACGTCACGATGTGCATTGTGCACGGACTAATGGCCGGTCAATATAAGCCGCTGGTATTGGGCGACAAATCAACTTGTCACGCACTTTTAATCTATTGGTCCATTTGTTGAAGCATCGGGCCCATACATCTGAGTGAATTGACGCGATAGATCGTCCGTGCCGTAGTCCGTGCCCATCGGATGATTGCGAAGTACAAGTGAAGTACCAGATAGGCTATCCACAACTTGTCTGACAAAATAAAGAGTATAATGTCAGATTGGTAGATATTCTGATTAATGTCTAATTAGTTGATCCGCCATCTGGCGTCCCTGCCAATTTGATCGTTTCATGTCAAGCCAAGCCGAACTCGACAAAACCCGACCAAATAACATAGGTCCGCCATCTTATCGATTTCTTTGACGTAACATACGTTGTTTTCATTTTTCTCGTACTAAATTCACACTGGCAATTTCATAAATCCACAGTTTTCTACGGCAGCCAAAGGTTGTTAACACTAAATTACAAAGAACATAACAAAGAAGCTACAATAAAAGTGATTTATACTTTTAATACAAGTAGTTTGTTTTTAGCGAAGGTCGTCGTTAAGTATGCTTGAGAAATTTTACTGCGGAAAAAGTAATTTAAGATTTATGGCCGTTCCGAATGAATTGTGTCGAGAGAGGCGATGGAAATGAAATAGACGTGGACCGTCATAATATTGCTATAATTAGATAGACTATATACTTATAAAAGAGGCAAGAAGTAATTTATTGTTAAAAATAATGTTTTATTATTTTTAACAATAAATTAAGCCGAATTCCTAGGTAAAAAATTACATTAAAATAAAGAAAGACGTGTTAATAATTTTTCCACCAATAAATTAAAACGTGTCAAATAAGTAGTTTGTGAGGTTTTTCGACAGGAGTCTTTCGAATAGTGTAGTTTATTGTTGAAGTATTGTGAACATCATAATATTGACCAACTAAATGTGCTACTGAATAGATAATCTTCTGTCAAAGATCGTCAGGAAACGTAATTCAAAAATATCACATCGCTAGGACTCCACAGCTTAGTATGAAGTTTTTTTTTAATATACAACACATTACGGCAAATGCGCATTTTAAAGTCATCCACATTTAACCGCTAAAGTCACCTAAGTTTATTCACATCGATATCGTCAACCTCCTAGTCACTGAAACATGAACCGCTGAGTTCTCGAGAAGGCTTTTTAATTAAAAACTCAACTCTATTAATAACGGAATGATAAACCGAGTAAATTAAAATGTCGCGTTACGCACAACTGAAACCACAACTTTGAATTTCAGATGGTTAACTCTTAGTAATTTATGTACAGTTCTATCCTAATTCTTGTAATAGACTAGAATTTCTGTATGGGAGGTAACTTAACTGTAGCAAAGCCATGCTTGTATTTTACCACGGCTTCAAAAAACGAGAGAGCGTATTCCCTCTTAAAAGGCCGCATGCATCTACAGCTCTTCTGATGTTGCGAGTGTCCATGGGCAACGGTAGTTGCTTTTCAGGTGACCCGTTTGCTCGTTTGCCCCCTTATTCCATGAAAAAAACATCGTAAGGCTGCGTTTCCACTGAAGCGGAACGGAGCGGAGTGGAGCTTAGCGGTGCCCGAATTGACCAATCGTCGGAATGACAGCGAAGCGGAGCGAAGATTTCGAGCATGGTGATTAGTCAATAGGCTACTTGACATATATTTAATTTCATTGAAAAAATGCATATTTCTAGTAGAACTTGGCCTAGGAAACCGTATTTCACCCTTATCATCAAATAAAAGCTTATGATTGATAAATAAAGTCGATTTGAAAATATGATTTTATGAAAATAGGAATTGTACTGACGAAAACGCTTTTGCGGTACTTCCGATTTGGATGTGACGTCATCCTATTTGTAATTTAATATCTTTTATTTATCGCGCTCGTTATATGTAAGTTTATTTGTATATAAATAATATGAATAAGCCGAGAAAGATTTATAAAACATATTTTCTTGAATAATTCAAATAAAACATCAGTTTTATATATTATCTCCATTTATTGTAGTTGGGAAATGAAATGGCCAAAACTTTTCTACAAAAGTGTTCAATATTACAAATTATTTCTAAATTCTTTTGTAATTTTTTGGCACTGTTAGACTCGTACGCTTAGCACATAAAACTTTTTTCAATAAAGAAAGTATAAAATACAAAAAACATGACGTCACACTATGGCGGTACAATGGCGGACAGTGTTTTTGGCGCCATACAAAAGGCATATTTTTCAATCAACATTTTTGTGAGTTTCTACTGTTTAAAATATTAAAATATTAGTTTTTTTGGTGAAAATGAATGCTTAAGAAGCGATTAGAATGAAGAAAAAAAATAGGTCAAGTAGCCTATTCAGCACCGCTAAGCTCCGCTCCGCTTCAGTGGAAACACAGCCTTAAGCCTATGTGGCCCAGTTGTTTAATGCGTAGCGATCAAGCCGGGAGCCGCGGTTTCGAAAAGGATATACTACTGCAATGTTTTCACACTAGAGGTAGCATCAGCATATTATCGATTCAACTCCCAAGCGGCCACATGTGGTCGCGAGAACAATATAATATTTCCAAGAATCCGCGATCGAAGGATTAAACAGTGAACCAAACGTTGTGTTTAACGTTTGACAACGTTTCTGTCATTGATAATATAATCTGATATGACGTAAGGGCCCCATTCCACCGCGGCGCACGGAGAGACTACGCACGTGCGTCAAGCTTCGCTTTGTAAGAAAATATAATATGTGACTGTGTCCATTGCAACCCACGGACACGCTACGCACGAATTGACTCAAGTCAAAATAAATCCATGCACGTCCACGCGTGCGCGTGGCCGTGCACAGCGTGCGCCGCGGTGGAATGGAGCCTTAACATTGTACAAGTCAAATTTTGGTCAGATTGTTTACTGCAGGTAGTAGCGCCCCCTTATTCCGCTAACTTGACGAAACAAAATAATGCTAGTCCTGTGTTTCATCTAGTGATTGAAAACAGGCAACCCTTCGCCTAAGGACTAATTACACTTTTTTTAATTTTTTCATTAATTCTTAGGACATCGCCCTCGGGCGGAGGCGGACATCATATTAAGGGTTTTTCATGGTTGGATACCGTTGTCGATCCTGGCGACACAGGAGATGCAGTGGTGGGAATGTGTGGTGGTCCAAAGCCTGTTAAACAAATTGCTTAGAACATTTTTTTCTTCCAAAAAATTATAGGTTTCAAAGTAGCGGGCCACTAGTTAGCAAATTTTCTCAAACATTTTGAAGCTATTGTACAAATGTTGTCATCAGTGTTGTTTCAAACATAGTTGGGCAAGTTGGAGCAGTGTTGGGATATTTATGTATTAGCCGCGGGCGGTCGGCGAATTCAGGTGCATTTGTTTGCGGTTGTTACGAGTACTTGGTCTTGCTGGTATTAAAAATGAGCTCTGTTTATTTTATATAAGTACCACTTATAATTCTCATATGATTTAATTTGTTAAGGAAGGTTACTCGAAGACCTTACTCACAACATAAAGTTTTGTGGTAATTATTACTGGCCATCAATAAACAATTTGCATTGGTGGAAATTAGTAGTGAGAATTACGAGTATGCCTTAGAATTTAATGAAAATTGTTAAGTTTTGTAGACTGTTTGTTTTGCTATTATTTTTATTGCGATAAAAATACGAGGCAACGTTTTCGTAGTCTATGGAAATTGATCCGAGTTTACATTGATTAATTATATCGTTTCATTTTATTATATATAATTATGCCGTTATAGAATTAGTTTGGCGAGATTTAGCATATAACAATATTATGTAGACTTTTATGAATAAATATATTTAAAAAAAGTTAAAATAAGGAAACAATGACGGTGTGTAAAAGAAAAATTTCGCAAATACTTAACACTTTATTCAAGAATATAAAGTACAGGCCAACAGTTTCCAGCTATGCTAAATATTTGCCAGCCGCACTCCACGTCATTTACCTACTAACATTTAGCTAAAATGTAGTCAAATTATATTTATAGGAAACTTACAAAAAAGTTTTATAATGCTTAAGTTAAAATAATACTATAGTTATTATAAAAACTAGAAGGCTTTAAATATTGTTGTTATGTTTGCTTCTAAAAACAAATCATGTCTTAGCTAAAGTAAGTTATTACTTTAGAGCTTACAAACTATAATTTTTTAAGCTTAGGAGCTCAATCCGAATAATTAAATTCGCGATATTAAGAAGAAAATAGGAACCTTGCAAGTTCCATTTCCTGCAATATCATAACATTTTGTATTGCAATTTTTTTTTGTATAAAAAGCATATTTCTTTTTTTGTATTAAGTATGTTTATTACATTATGTTGATAAACGACCCGCGTCACTAGGAGGGTTGCGGGTGCGAATCTCATTCCGACTGTCGTATGTAAATAATAGAACATAATTCTATGATTTGTTTGGTTTTTTGTTTTATTAGCTGCAATATGTTTTTGGTTTTCCATGACAGATGTAGGGTTAGTATTTTTCTTTTAAGCAACTACACATTTAAAATTTACACTTACGTCTTGAACTTACTTACGTATTGAATAATAGTCTTCACGCACCTACCGTTGTAAAAACCTTTATGTTGTCAATGTTCCAGGCAAGATGTGAGCCCAATGTCGGAATAAATTCAACCAGTTGACTGACTAGTTTCGATATAAATGTGGCAGTGCAAACGAAAAAGTACCTTGTCACGGGTATTAAGTTATGCATAGTTCCTAAAGGTAGATTAAATTTGCTATTAATACAAAAAAGAATTATGGCTGTAGGTGGAACCACTATTTTTTTATAAATTTTTGAAATTCCGACTTCCGAAATGCACAAGTTGAGAAAGTTGCACTTAAAGTTTATGATGGTAAAAAACACACTTCTACTTCGAAGTTACATAGTGAAGGGTATAATCATAATCCTTGGAAATTAAAGAATTATAATAAATGTGAATTGTCTAAATAAACATTTTAATTATTTTGATTTCTTAGGCTGCACATGCAAGGGCCGAAGAAACACGTAAGTACTATATATACCCAATTCGTAAAGTAATGCGATAAGAACTGTTAATTTCTCAGTAGAGTTACATATTCTAAGGCATTTTGAAATGATTGAATGTAAGAAAACCGTATAATTATGAAGAAATTTAATAAATACCGAATTTTTCAATAATTAAAAAACGTACACTTACAATATTAAAAACCAACAAAATTATTTGTATATTGATGCTATATCACGAGATTAAACTATATTTAGCATGTTGTGCCACAGTGGTATCATCGAAATAGTGTTAACGCAGTTTTTTTAATAATAAAGTTTAGTGACTCGGTCGAAACTTTTGTATGGAAACGTAACTAAGGTACCTTGTCGCAACATATTTTACTAAACTTTAGTAACTTAAACGCGTAAATTACTATTTTGTACCCTTAATGCAAGAAATATTTCTACCAAAATGTTATTTAGTATAATTATTACACAAATAAATGTATTTATATACATAAAAACTACCGTTTTAATCGGTTTTAATCGTGTAAAATATAAAATTTGACATTTTACTAAACTGGGTACCTTATCACGCCAAGTCATTATCTGACATAAAAAGAGTAAAACCAGAAAAATAACTTAACTAAATTTTTCGAGTACTTTAATCTTTTGTCCCATAAATGTGCATCCCAGTGGGACAATTAGTGGCTACAAGCGAATTTTCGATATTTTTTTCATTCACTGACTTTCCTTTATATTCTTTGGTTTGCTGATAAAAACATCGAAGTAGGGTACAGAAATTATTATGATTAGTCATAAGTCATAAGTCATAACTCATAACCATTTTGTTTAGTAAGGTTTAAAAACTTCTTTAGCGGCACTGTGCTTTTCTTGGGTATTATAGGCAAAACGTCTTAAGTCTGCGTCAGGATTACACGAGCCTAACGTAACCAAGTATAATATTATGTATAATAAAGCATAAATGAAACGGTGGATGACAAATAAATAAAAATTCGCTTCTTGTAGTTATTCGCTCTACTATACCGGAATGAACATTTGTGGGACGAAAGACTCAACTTCTTAATTTTTCATTGGCTTAATTTGAGATGAACGATTATTATTAATACAGAAACACCTCGTGATGTGACTTTCGTGTGGTTTCGGTAGATTTTAGTATTTAATTAAAAAAAGTAGTTATGCTTCTACGTTCATTACCAGAGTCACGCAATTTGAATGCTTTCTTATAAAAACATATTTTATTATTGGTTCAACAAATCATTTTAATATAAACCGATCATATAACGTATCTTAGAAAGAGGCATTTGACTACTCGCGATGGAAATTTTGATAAAATCGTCCAAATTTTAAACGATTTTAAGAGACGTGGCGCGACAAGGTACCGGCCCTGACTACTAAACTTTATGGTCGAAGAAATATACTTAAAAAACATAATTTTACTGATATTCTTGAACACACCTGTTCCTTAGGATGTAAAGAACCCAATTATAACATAAACCCATTTTGGCAGTTTTTCACCAGCATCCACAAAAACTCATGTAACTCGGTTACTAAATGTCGCAACAAGGTACCTTTTCGTTTGCACTGCCTCAAATTATGATCAGTGTTCATTAAACTGTGTTCATCAGACCCCAGGTTAGTAAAGATGTACGGGGGACCTTATATAATAATACTTCAATTTTAATTAAATACAATATACCAATTAAGTATATTTTTTTTACTTGGGGGTTCTTTCAAATTGTGACTGATTTTCTAGGAGTACACGGATTAAAAAAGGTCGAGAAACGCCGCCATAGAGATTGATCAATGTCTCGGATGTAGTGGACCGAACGTTCAAAAATAAATGTCAATTATGAATTAGGTATTAAGTTATTAGTGCTGACAAAGTAGTGATTAAAACTCTTTATCCCCGAAGCGAGAGCTGATCAAAACTAGGATTATCTAAAAGTGGGGAAAGTAGGCCACCAGCATAATCACATTGTGGTTTAGCTGACTAATGACTATTACTTGACTAATAATTATCTAATATTTAACTAATGATTCAAGACATGAGTGGAAGAATAAGGTAAGTAACATGAAAAAACTTCCCGTTTTTTTGCTTAAATTGAGACTTTAGGGTCGGAAAAATATTTGAAATAGAAAAACTATGGATTATGTGTGTAGCCAGATACATTAGCTAGGTTATGAAGAAGATAGTTACAAGTTTTGTTAAAATAATTAGGGAAAAAATTAGTTATTGTCCGATGTTACTTGTTCGATTCTTCCACTCACATCTTCATTATTATGGTAAGTAGTACTAATTAATATCTGTACCCGGCAATATAATATCAGAAGTTAATTTTACAAATTCTTTCGTTCCGTAACTAAATTCAGATACGAAGAAATAAATATTTAAGAGAGTTGGTTTCACTTGCATATTCTAATAATATGCAAGTAAAACCAACTCTCTTAAATATTTATTTTGTAAAGATTAATTTTTGAAATGACTTTTATAAGAAAAGCCTCAGGAGACCAATCAAAGGTGATCGCACATGCCGAACGCGCTGCATTTTACTCGTAGAATTCGTTGTATGAAATGATATTGTGATTTGTGATATCTCGCACATTCGTCCGCACCACGTCCGCACGGTATGCGCCGCATTTCGCATACTATGCGGTGCGTTTGACGCGTACGGTGCATATAACGGTGCTGACAAAATATATGCGATCAGCTTAAATATGCTTGGACTGATCACGAGCAGATCTGGAGTCGTGCACACACAAGAATGCATATAACAAGTTCTGTCGGCCTGTCGATACCCCAAAAATGGGTCCTTAGAAACAATTGCTTTGACACAATTAAAGAGAATTTCTCTTTTATTTCCCTCTCTCCTGTGTCACTGTATTCCCACGTCGCTGTACCGAGATTGTTTTCAGGCCGCAAATTGTCACGCAAATTGTTTCGACAGCCTGTTGGAGTGTTGGAGGGATAAGGTTAAAATCGATTTCCAAAAAGCAGGCTTACTAAGGCTACTGTACTTATTAAAGTTTTCTACTGAAAAAAGTAAATTTACTTTTAGGAGAAAACTACTCAACTGATCATCATTAAACATTGCACACATATTTTTGGACGTATAACACACACACACACACACAAACACACACACACTTTATAAAAAAGATAAAATATATTATAAAAAAATGCAACAAAAATATTATTAAAAACGTGACAGGCTACGCCATGCTACAACTCGTCTACGAAGCGTAGCACGTGCTACGCGCTCTTCTGTAGCTTGCTACGGCATAGTGTCACTGCTAAATAACGCTGCTCTATATCGCTAAATAATGTACAACTTTGTAGCATGGAATATTGTAACACAATAATAGTAATTTAATAATATTCTGCAACAAATTAAAGTTGTTAAAGAATATGAAATATCATTTTTTTTTTATTCTAATCATATAATTCAGCCATACATTTAACATTCAAATATTAATTGTTAAACAATCAACAAATCTCTAAATGTTGTATTATTCAACACAAAATGACTCCCTCAAGAGTCCTCGACAACACCCTCCCGTGTGTCGGCCCTCACAATACCAAAGAGTAAAAAATACTTACGTACAGAGAAACAGCAGCATTGTTTAGCGGGTTGAACTGATTTTCGTGAAATTTTGTGCGTTGCACGTAAGGGACTAATCAGATAGAGAGCGGTCACGCGGTCAAGCGTTGAAGTAGTCAGTTTTGCGTCCTTTCTTTATATAACTTTAAATAGAGCGTTCTGACTGCACTAGAATGCCTGACTTTCTTTCAGAAAATATCTGAAAGAAAGTTAGGCATTCAGGCAGGTGTGACCGCTCTCTGTCTGATAGGTCCCTAAAGTTTGAAATTACCTAATATTTTTTCTCATTCACGATAAAGCGTATAATATGGCAAAGCGATGTTTACTAGGTTATTAAGTATGACATATTTTTTAACCGACAGCTGCTTTCAAAAGAGGAGGTTTTTTATTTAGGTAAGTATAGTATATATTTTTTTCTATTCTGAAAAGAAAACCCTCTTTAGAATTTCTTTCATCTTTTAAATATTCGTCTGCATATTAAAATATTCAGTATTCTTTTAATTGGAAAGCAATTTTCTTTCAGTAATTAGTCGACTTCAAATGCAAAACAAGGATTATTGTTATTAACTGAAAAGAATAATTAACATTCAAATTACCAAAGTTTCCCAAATTCCTTGTGGAATTGAGAAAAGAAAATTTAATTTTAGCTTAGTTATTATTTTAATTAAATATTTACTTAAAGTTGATCTCGGAGAAATAATTTTTGGTATTCTTTCCTAATTAAGTTAAGTTTTAGTTTTGATGTTGTATCTATTAAAACTTTACTTTGCTTATTTTGTATTTAGTCTAGTAAATGATATCACTCTATTTTACAGAAGAAAGTTTTTTCTTTAATACAGCTCTCACTCTTCAAATGATAATATTATTGAAGACGTGAGTTGAAGAACACGATAATTAACATTTTGGAACATACGGACATTTAATCATTGTTTCCCTTATAATTTTAACAAACCTTTTAACTTATCTACTTCGTCACCTAGTCAATAATATAATATTTGTCTAAACATAAAATGAACAGTTTTTTAATTTCAAATCATTTTTCGGCTCTAAAGCCTCAATTTATGCAAAATAACGTCAATTTTTTTACTGTTAGTAATCGTGTTAATCCACTCACGTCTGCTGTTATGTCTGCTCATTTCCAAAAATTAACCGACTTGAACCTACTTTATAAAGTACTGTGTTCTCTATATAATTATGATATTATATTGTAACCTTACTGAACTGTTAGTACTAGTAGTAGTGGTGATAGTGAAATGATGATGATATTTTGAATACTGTATTCCATTTCCGGGCCAAGCAGTTTACAAATTATTTAATAATCTTTATTATTCTTCATACTAAATGAGGCGGATTATTAATTTTTAATATAAAAAATAGCCGCCGGCCTTTTAAATCGGAATAAGCTCTATTCTTGAAGGTTTGCAGGTCGTATTGGTCCGGGAATACTGGTTAAAAGCATTAAAATAAGTAATAAAAAGTTGCCTATTTCAAAACTACACTTGAATTTATTTACCTATAAGGGTTGGGCTCCTAAAAGGTTTAGACATACGAATTCGATTATTAAACAAATTTCCAAAGAAACCCACAATAACAATACTCATATTCATAAAATTTACCTGTAACACGTGATATGGGAAAACGATACTTACATCCCACGTAATAAAGTCTACATCCCCTTCACGTGAAACTATAAAAAGTCTAATTTCGCTAACACATTTCCCGAGTATGTTTGGCCATCAAAAATATTGTTACCTTATTAATTCGTCCCCCATCGATTTCCAATACGAATTATGGTTATTTCTTAACTTTCCTTATCTGCCATTTTATGGCTTAGGGTAGTTTCATATTGACTTTTATAATAGTTTCACTTTCAATAAGTTCGTATATTTTTAAACCAAAAGTTTGTAGGGTGTTAACTCGACGTCAAAAATAGGATCGAACAATACTTTAGATATATTTTTTATTTAATTTGCATCTAAATTTTTAGAACGATCTGTCAATAATATAATATATATCAGAAAGATTGGCTGATTGACATATTTAGATTACATGATAAAAGTAAGCTATATAATAGGTAAACACGTTTCTTAAAACTATTTACTTTCAATTTTTTCAAAAATAATTATTAAAAATTTAAAAAAAAGTTAACCGTCTTCGTAGAGATACACTAAAGTTCCAAATTTAAGTTTCAAATCTAAAATTAGGGCAATATAAAACGTTTAAATGAGAAGTTTAAATCTGTGGATCCGAGTTGCGCTAGTTAAAAATTCTCAAGCGGTGCATGCATCTAATCCGGCTAAGAGAGCTCCGTGTCCTTTCAGAATTAATTCCCTGTGAATTTTAAGTCCCTCGTAAACTGTTTTATCATTTTTAAATCAGATACTTGCCTGTATTTTGGACGGGACAATTTTGTGGAAATAAGGAGCTTAAAACAGGAGAAAAGAGGTCTAGTTAGTAGAATAAGCTCTTATGCTAAGTACTCACATACAGTTTTGCTCGATAGTTTTACTCAAAATCGAGCAAAAACCACTGCGTGGACCGCAAAACTCACAGCTCGAAGGTTCGCATCGAGCCAGTTTGAAGGCTCGAATCGAGCCGGCTTGACAAATTTTTTGACACTAGTTTTTATTATTCGTAGCTAATTTCCTTCGAACTGGAGTAAAACTATCGAGCAATTCTGAATGTGTGGACGAAAGCCCGAGCATTGGTTTTTACTCTACGTGATTGCTCGATCGAGCAAAACCGTATGTGAGTACTTACACTTACAGTTTTAGGGTAATTTGCTTGAACAACGCTGTAGCTTTTTGCAATATACATGAAGATTTGTTTGTTTGGTTGCTTTAAGTAGACTTCAAAAATACTACAACAAAATGTTTATACAGTCACAGTTTTAGAACACGTGGAAGGACTTGTCAGCATCGCACACAACATCATAATATTGTCAATATTTGAAAAATGTCGGCATGCTAAAGTCTTACATACTATATTGTGTAAGCTGTATACCTTTTCACAAACACGTCATAACCCCTATTTATTCGCATCCATCACAAACAGATGCAAACTTCCATCAAACCTCCCCTTTCAGAAGGAACATTTTATCACAGGAACATCAGAAACAAATCCCAAAATCTTATACATTTATCAGTCTCCGCAAATGTGGCAGCGCGTCTATAATGTTAAAATATGCCGGTGTCCCTTCGACGGAGGTCTCATAAAAAATAAAATATTGTTATTGCATGTTATAAATTCGATTATCACATTCGCAGCAAATTATTTAAACGGGAGTTTTTGGACAGGGCCTCTATACTTTCAGAGGAATTTACACAAGGTGTTTTTTTAATGTAATAAACTTTGAAGTGTTAATAAATGAAACTAAATAAGTTTGTAACATGTGAATAACTGCCTAAATTGTATCTTGCTAACATGTATAATAGATTCTAACAGTGTTATATTTATATAAAAATGATGGCTGTAAGCTGCTGTTGTTCCTAATAAATAAAATGGTCGGAAAAATCCAAAACTAGTTGTAGAAGATTGGAAAAAATACTGAAATGAGTTACGACTCACGAGGTTCATTTTAATAAGAGTGTGCCATTTGATATTTTCTTTGGCTGAACCAAAGCAACTAGTTTATGACTCTGTACCTATTGAAAAAACTTTTAAAATCTATTGCATGTAAATTTATTTTTAACTGGAGAGAATATTATATTACAGAAACAATGAGTTGTCAAGTAAATCAATTTACATTTTTTAATTTTATTTTTAAGCTATTGCACAGCTTTTATCGCGGGATATACATCGTTTAACGTCGTTTAAGTTCGGCAGATTTCAGCACGGTGTTTGTGTGCGTGTAACTAGACGTATGCGAATTATAATTGCATAAGTTGATAAAACATGCTATGCGATATGAGCGATATGATTATGATTATGATAGCTTTGCCGCGGCAATCCCCGAGAGCCACACGTATTTTTTTTAATATTCAAATCAACTTTTTTACCTCTTGTACCGACACAGTCAAAAGTTGAAAACTGTGTCAATTACAAAGTGAACGACCATAATGCACCCCGAAGATTAAGTAATACAATCAGAAAACTTACTTCTCCCATCTCCAATATCGGCGATAATAAATCAGCCGTCAGAGCCTTCGATCCCCCACCTTTGTCCATCACGCCCTTATCTACAGATGACTAATTGACTTTTATATCTTTAACTGCGATAATGGATGAAAAATGGCACACCATTTTGACGTTTTTAAATCAACTCAAACTTTACACGTGTTTGGTGCCCTTATCCTTGTTATTTTGGGCTTAGATTGGATCAATCAGGTTTTTAGAAGTTGCGATATTTTTAGATTTTTCGTTTAAAATGTTAAATATGTTTTTTTACAGTTTTGTTCGAAAAATGTAATATTAAATTTAGGTACACTGCGGAGTTAACTTAACTTGTTATTTGAAAAATATTTGTTACATTAGTCCGCGAAACATAACATTATGTACTTAATCCAAAAAATATGTAAACTATAAATCATTTTGCAAGAAAAAAGTTCTTGTCGTTACAACAATCTTAAGTATAACCATCCATAAAAATAGATTAAGAATCATCTGCAACAGCTAGCGACTGTAATCCATTTTACAACGAGTTTTCATCGGACATGAATCTATAGATTGGATTCCTTTTACGTTTATTAGCCTAGGAAATAGGAATTCTAGATGTGAGCTGGATTAGCGCTAAAGCGCTATTCGCATGCAAATGCCATAAACAATGACACACCGATAAACAATGGCATAATTGCGTGCGAGATTTTCCTATTTCCTCAATTAGGTGATTCTATTGTGAAGAAGTTTTGTTGCTTTTTCTAGATACGTGGATTCACCTATTAGTAGCAATTGCCCGTGGTTTTGTATGTTTGAAATCATATTTCTGGCATTCAACATTTCGAAATTAATTAGTATTGAGTTATATTTACATTTAACAACGTGGCTTTATGTTGGTTAAATAATTAAAAAAAAAAGACGGGTTGCACTCCGGGAGTGCCGGCAGAAGTTAAAACTTGATTATTAACGTTGTGCATTTTTTTACCCATTTTTTATGAAAATCGATTTTTAAAAAATCGTTTTTTTTTATTAATCAAAACCCTTACAATCGATTACATTTGTAACCCATTTTTTATGTAAATCGATTTTTAAAAAATCGTTATTTTTTATTAAACGAAACCCTTACAATTTTTTTAACCCATTTTTTATGAAAATCGATTTAAAAAAATCAATTTTTTTAATTAATCGAAACCCTTACAATCGATTAAATTTTTAACCCATTTTTTATGAAAATCGATTTTTAAAAAATCGCTTTTTTAAATTAATCGAAACCCATTTATTACAATCGATTAAAAAATATCGACAATCGAAAAAAAACAATCGATTGTTCGATTAATCGATTTCGATGTTACAACACTACTCTCCAACCGTCTTACGGTTTTTCGATCAGCACGAGCATGTGACGTGAGTTTCACAGTTTTTACCCATCCCACAAAAGTGCTCAACGCCGCTAAAGAAGTTTTCACTTCAAAAATGGTTTTTAAATTTGAGTTTAGTAGATTCAGATTTAAGCTGAGGCTTATGCTTTGCACAAACCTACGCGACCACGCGACTGCGAAGCGGCAGCGTCAATACAAAACACACATTTGACAAGTTGTCAAATGTGTGTTTAGTACACTATATTCACAACTAGCGACCCGCCCCGGCGTCGCACGGGTATAAAATATATAGCCACTGAAAAAATGATTAAGATCGATATTCTTCACGTGGTCTACTTCTTATCTGTGCCAAATAACATAAAAATTGCTCCAGTAGTTCCCTTTCAAATAATTTCCCCCGTTTTTTCCACATTCTCCTATTAGTCTTAGCGTGATAAAATATGGCCTATAGCAGTGGTCCCCAACCTTTTTTTCATGCGGGCCACAAACATGTTTTGTTCTTGATGTCGCGGGTCGCAACAAAATTTTTTTTGGGTTAAAAAATAACATTCTTCAAAATTAACGATTTAAAAGTGGAAAAAATTTTACGACTATCACACGTTATTTTGCCGGTGGGCGTGAATTTCAAAACACAAAATAAAGTCCTAAAATGGGCTATCTAACACTGAAAGAATTTTTCAAATCGGACCAGTAGTTCCTGAGATTAGCGCGTTCAAGTTAGCCCTTTCAAATAATTTTCCCCGTTTTTTCCACATTTTCCTCTATTTCTTCGCTCCTATTAGTCTTGACGTGATAAAATATAGCCTATGACCATTCTCGATAAATGGCCTATCTAACACTGAAAGAATCATCAAAATCCGTTGCGAAGTTTTAAAGATTAAAGGGAACAAAGGGACATGAGGGAAAAAAAAGTGACTTTGTTTTATAATAAGTATAGATACAAAACATACATTTGACAAGTTGTCAAATGTGTGTTTTGTATTGACGCTGCCGCTTCGCAGTCGCGTGGTCGTGTAGGTTTGTGCAAAGCAACCTACGCGACTAAAGCGACTGCGAAGCGGTAGCGTCTACCGCGCGGCGGACGCTGCCCATGTAATCTTAAGGCGCTGTGCACACCTGCACGACCGCGACGCGGGATGTTCGCGTCGGCAAGCGGAACGTGCGCGTCAAGTTGTCAGACGCGTGTTTTGAAGTGTACATAGCTAGACTTCTGTTTTAAAACCTTTTTTATTATTATTTTGTACTACTCTTTAGTTTATGATTTTTTGATTTGTTTACGTTTTGATAGATTGTGTCATGAATCATGACTGCCCAGTGTATTATTTTTCTCTATGATCATGATATTAGTAGTCGCGCAGGTGTGCACGCCCAGTTTTGCGTTGCAGACGCTCCCGTACCGCGTACCGCGTCCCGCGTCACTGACGTCTCATCTCACATTTACCTAATTTGAATTTGGAATTGTCTTAGCTGTAAAATTAAAACTGTAATGATACCAAAATCAGCCAGATACAATTGGTATTGCTCAAAAGATTTTATGACAGGTTCATACATACTATAATGCGAAAAGACTTTTTCCCCAACCTATTATTTAACATTACTTAACCTGAAAAACAAACTAAGTTTTAATGCATAAAATCTAGTTTTAATTTACTTTATAACTACGCGCCATAATAACTTTCACGCTTTAATTCTAAAATTAGAAAAGTTAATAGGAATTTAATAATAAACGCGTCCTGTCCGCGGTCGTTCTAATGAAATATTAACGGCTCCTCACTCAACTGTACAAAATATGGGTTTAGTAGTTAATACATATTATTTAAAATGTTATGAGTTATGACCGTATTAACAATGCACGTTTAGGGTTCAGTCGAAAATTTTGTTTTTTAAAATGGCTCTTCCGCCAAAAATGTTTGAAAACCGCTGGTTCAGGTATAAACAAGCTAAAGAAAACGTTATCTCTGTCAAGTGAATTGTGTAAGCGAGCGCACTGGCCTGTGCTGGAGCGAGTTGGTGGCGCCAGCTGTTGGCTGCGCTTGCTCTGACATCCTTCCTCTGTATGCCTCCGTGCTTTGAAAGCTGATTTTAATTTTTACTGCTAAGTAAAAATTAAAATCAAATCAATATTTTCACAATACTAGAAGGCTGTTTTATTTATTTATTTTATTTGCACAGTCAATCTTACAGCTAAACAAAACTGACTGATGATAAAGTAAAGACAAATACCCATTCAGAAGTTAATATTGGAATGATTTAAAATTACGCACAGTAAATTTAGAGCGGAAAAATCAGAGTTGTAATTACGAAAATTAAGGACACATGTCAAAGGCTACTTGGCTCATTTACTGCGGATCGTGCGAGAGGGACTTCGGAGGTCTTAATTGTGTTGCTGTCCCGCTCTAATTGTGGGTGGTTTTGTTGGAGTGCATTTTTAATTAAGGCACATACGCCGTGAAAGAAATCGCGCGGACAATGGCGGAGTGTAAGCCACAGGCTGGAAAATTTTCATGTGTATGTTTTTTCCAAGCCAAGGATTGTGTAGCCTTTTCATGGAGCGCTTTTTGTGAGTTCCAGGCGGTATTTTGACGTGCACTTACAGAAGTGCGATTCAAATACGGACTTTAAAGTTACATGTTTTACAGACTGTCTGCGTTCTGGTTCCGTAGTATTAAGGAAATCTCCTATAAAAATCCCCTACATGAAAATTTTATAATATATTTAGTATTTTAATATTTTATATTTTAAGTGTGGCTTCTCACATTCGGCACTATTTACTACGTAGGATTTTATTTTCATCACTTTATCGATAATAATATTATGCTTCGATTTTTATCTAAAAGTGGTTCTTCGCCAAAACTATTGACCCTATCTACTTTGGTAAATAACTTGTCACCAACACCATAAATCATTTAAAGTTGTAACGTATGAGGTGAGGTTGTCACAGCTCTATTTGCCACTTGGGAGACCAATATTTCGTATGACAAATTGGTTTGAAACAAATATTCACTTAAAACTTAAAAGGTATATTTTAACTTAGTGCCGAGCACTGAAGGTCTATGCCAAGAGGCACATGGAACTGCGTGATTTACTATAAAAAACCCACTAGAGTTACCGAAACAAAAGCAACATGTAAAACGACTTTTGGAAATAAAAAGGTTTTATATTCATATTTTTCTTAAGTCTTAACTTACTTGTTTTAGCCTACATCTTAGTCGTTAAATTCATTTACATATAAGGTTTATTGCACGAAAAAATGTCTTGTTATTTTTCCGGAACTAAAATATTATGTTGTCCACTTTGGTATGGCGGTTTAATCGTGAAGTAACAAACAGAAAGATAGACACACTTTAATAATGTAAGAGAGGTGTCCATGTCTATATCTATATAAAATCTACAATGTAATGCAACTATAAAACTAATTTCCACGGCATAACTAATTCACGTTATCCGAAAGCTTAGCAATTATGAGCTTAAAAGCTTTGCGTCTTGCATGGAGCTTACCTATGCATATGCAACAACACTCAGCAACTTTGTAAAATTACTAGACATTGCCCAAAACTTCATTTATATTTTGAACATTTTGTTTTGGAATAAAATTGGATAGGAAAATTGATAGATATTCGGGTAGGAAATATGATAGACAGGGATCTACATTTTTTATTTCAAATAATTTTCCCTGTCTTAAGAGGGCGATTAACCCCAAAAATCAAATATCGTTCTTCTCTCTTCACACTCACGCCCGTCTTTCATATGCCAGGTGAAAAAGGACGACGCGGATTCATCGCCAAATTAGTTTTTTCTCAATAACTCGATAAATATACAACATTTTAAAAATCCGCTAGGTCGGATTCTCAATGATAGAATTTTATACAATGTGTTAAAATATTAACTTAGTTCAATGCACGGTTATGGCAATACACGAAAAATTCGTGAAAATTAGATGCATCTTTGTGATTTTTTTCTATCGAGAAAATTTTTAGATATCGTGTTTTTGCTCAGATTGAATTCTTGGAAATATAATGTAGTATCTAATTTTAGAAAATGAAACAATTCAGGGCGTTTTTTTCAAGTATAAAAATGAATTATAAAATTGAAAATTTAGGGTTAGTCGCCCACTTAAAGCCTCAATTTATGGAAAAGACGACAGTTTTTAAATTACTCATGACTTCAATTATTAGGTTAGTCACAAAATTTCATACAAATTTTTATCATCATCATCATATCAGCCTATATTCGTCCACTGCTGGACATAGGCCTGTCTCAAAATTTTTATATTTAATTTCAAATTTTGGAACTTTTCTTGTGAACCATGCTCGAAAATGGACTTCATTATAATATTATATCTAACTATTGTACCTACATACTAGGCATTATTTAGGTTCAAATAATTACCTAGGGACCTAAACTTCTAGGCAACAACAAAGTTAATCCCCGCACTTTACGACTGGACGAACTGATTGTATTCAACAATCTATTTTTGGGCGAACCCTATAACTTCAACCCTTATATTTTACCCTCTAAAGCGGTTCCACCATAAAACGTCCCTTCGTATCTAGATTGTCTGTTTAACTAAACCAATGATTTTACTACAGATAACTTATTTTTACACCCGAGGCTATAAAAACTATTGAAGGGGCTTGAAAAATCAACATTCAACAGTACTATAATGGTATGTGCATGTTGGCGTTATGCCTCCGTGGCCCAGTGGTTTAGAGCGTGGCTTTTGACTCGGCGGTCCTGTGTTCGATAACTGGTCTGGTTTAAATAAAACCGGCTATCATCACTGCAATCAGTAAAGGTGGTATTATGTTAGCGTTATTGCTGTTACCATACGGTGATGGTCAGCGCTCGAAATTTAAAAGCATAATATAATAAAAATAAAATATGTGTCATAAAAAAGTTCAGTATTCAATCGCTAATGCATCATTGTTGTATCGTTTGTGACGCGTGAAAAACAAGCTACAAATAATTAAATTTTCAACTTCGTAGCCGATACCATAAATTGCTTGACGGCTGCTAAAGGTAATGAACATTTTGTATGTAACGATTTACGCAGGACACAAACTGTGTAAAAACCCCACTCGCACTAGACACAGATATTTTAATCTTAAAAATACATCTCCGTTATTTCGTCTACAAAGCATGACGCCTATGGAAGCATGAAGAATACAAATTAGAATGAGCGGCATAACACAACAGCGTATGAATTGAACCTTAGTGCTTTAACTTAAGGTTTAGATTAGTGCTGTCGTGAATATTTCAACAGAGTCATCATCGTTAAAACCTAATCGCGTACGGTAGCTCATTATGCAAAGCACTGTGTACCCATTAGGACCTCCCATCGAAATTGCGTGTCTTGTCTCCGCCTTTAGCGGGATTACCCGGGACGGTTACGGGATGTCCCGGACAGTCCGGAATATCCCGGAGAGTCCGAAATATAGAACAGTCCGGGAAGTCCCGGACGATTTCGGACTATTTGGGACAACCACCAATCGCACACTAAGGAAAAAACTTATTTCATTAATTCATAACTCAGTTCAAATATCCAAAAAGAAATCTGATCTGAATGACTAAACCCTGGGAAAATACTAGTTAGATATAAAAGGTTTAGTTGTTATAGTCTGAGGCTATAAAAAGCCCATTAATTTTAGGATTACTTATGTAATTTTAGGCTTATAAGTACGCAATATTCTTTATGACCCAGAATCTAGATTATGAAACTTATATTAAGATGCGGCCCTGAAATTGTTATTCATGAGTCCTAAACTTCTAGCAGCTATACAAGATGAATTATTATCAGGGCGATAATCACCATAAGCATACATACATACCTAGTATCTAGATTATGAAACTTATATTAAGATGCGGCCCTGAAATTGTTATTCATGAGTCCTAAACTTCTAGCAGCTATTTACTCAAGATGAATTATTATCAGGGCGATAATCACCTTAAGCATACACACAATAGCAATCTCTCTTTCTCTTCTCCTACTCTCATAATCCAGGAAGACCGATACAGAAAGGATCGACTTTTTATATGCCCATCCGCGACGCATGGATCATCTTTCTTATCTCACAATCAGGTGATTGGCGTCTACTGTCCAACCAAACTTTGAAATAGCATACAACAACTTCGGAAAATAAACTCATGACTTCTGAGTCAAGAGCCGCGCTCTATACTGCTCTAGGCGCTTTAGGACAACGGAGGCATAGCCTACCCCTACTTTTCAAATATTTGCAGATAACATTTTAATCAAACCTGTTTTACGACATATTGCGTTTTATTTGCCATTCATAAAAGGCTATAAAAGTGTTTTGCGACATTCAATGAGACATATACAGATATACAAATACTATATGATATATATGTCGCAGGCGGATTGTATATTTAGCCGTATTACATTACGGCTAGCCGTTTTAAGAAACGGCGTCGTTTTCTAATGCGGCGTGTCGACGTTTAGCCGGATTGTATAATTGCGATACGTTCTTCAATAAGGCGGCCCACGTTTAGCCGCATCGTACTCCTACTTAAGTTATAGGGTGACCATGATTGCAAAATAAAACAATGGTGAAAATGAAAATCAATTTTAATTATTAGAAAAATCTAATAAATATTTCTTGATTATTTTCAAAATATTCCTTACCAATCAAATATAATTCAAGACGTGAGTGGATGAATAAGGTAAGTAACATAAAAAAACTTCCCGTTTTTTCGCTTAAATGGAGGCTTTAGGGCCGGAAAAATTATTTGCAATAGAAAAACTATGGATTATATGTGTAGCCAGATATATTAGCTAGGTTATGGAGTAGATAAGTTACAAGTTTTATTTAAATAATTAGGGAAAAAATGAGTTACTGTCCGTATATTACGAAATGTTACTTGTTCGATTCTTCCACTCACGTCTTCATTATTATGATAGTTACTCACTAGCTAAATAAAATATTTGGCATTAGACATTTTTATGCTTAATATTATAAATCACAATTCACAAGGTACTGCTTAGCCTAGTATACGTAAGTATTTACGATTAGGTAATATTTTCCAAAATTTTGGTATTACAAAACGACAAAGGTAACATAAAATAAAATTTAAAGGAGATAACTCAAAACGAGTGTTAAGAAACGAAACTAAAACTGTCAAAAAGGCGACTATTCTCTAGCCTTATTATATTACGGCTAGCCGTATTGAATGACGTATAGCGCCGAATACATTCCGGCGGTTTTTTATTCAGCCGCATTCAATCCGGCTAAACGTCGACACGCCGCATTACAAAACGGCGGTTTTTTAAAACGGCTAGCCGTAATGTAATACGGCTAAATATACAATCCGCCTGCGGCATATACAAATATATTCTCTGTATGCTTATGATTACCTCAGGGAGGACTGCTATTTAAATATTGAATATAAAGTGGATTGGTTATGCCGATTTATTAGGTGCGGGAGTGATTTCATACTGAACTTCGTCGTTGTACGCTGCTTGAACCGATTACCAAAAAGGAGGAGGTTATAATAATATATTCGTCTGTATATTGTATCAAATAAGTGGTTCGTAGTCTATAGAGTTAAGACTTTTGAACCAAATTATTGTAAAATGAAAAAAATGAAGATAATCGGGGAAGTTGCCGAAAATGCACGAGTTGGTTGTTACATTGTTTTAAACATTAAAATCAGTTTATGATATCAAGACGTGTTATAGAATAACTACAATACTTTTTTTGGGAAAATTCATGACACTGGGGCGCTTGCCCGTACAAATCACAAAAAAGAAAACTCTTTCGGCGTTGCTACTTTCACAGTGAACTCTATATAGCCCCCTATATAACACCCTAAGGCCTAAACTATTATTTTGTTTTGTTACACCTATATAAAATATGACCAGTTCACTGACATCGTTTGTCGCAATTATTATTCTGTTCAGTTTAAGTTTTACAGAGCGAATAAACGATGTGAAGTGTGCGGGGACCCTTATGGTCCAGCATGACAGAGTTTGCGGTTGTCTTCACTTTAAATGCTCATTTAAATTGGTACAGTAACGGATGCCAGCTAGTGGAAACACTGGTATATTGTACAGCACTGGAATCCAATGATACTGGGTCTCTTAAACTGATCCGAAGACGTTTTTGATATAGCTTCTATCATGATCAAGAATTAACTCCAATCAAGATCGAAATCACATTAGACAAACGTCAATTTCTCTATCATGATCACAAATTGGCCCACGACGTGATCGTGCTGTTATGTCTCAAATCTGTAGGGGCTAGTGCTGACACCAGGTGACATCAGCAATCTAGATGTTTAGACTAGGTCGCAGTTGCGACCTGATATACGAGCGAGTAGATACTTGCTAAAGGTATATCCATATCCCAGCTATTCTGTATTTATTGCTAAATAAAAGTGTAAGTCATAATTTTTTTTTTAAATTAAAACTTAATCCGAAGGGGCTCTTAAAGTTCGCTAGTGTAGATGTAGGTAGTACCAAATCGTACTGAGCTCGAGTTTATACGATTCTCGATTGTGTCGAAAGTAAGTTGTACTTAACATTGTAAATCAGCATCAAGAGACATGAATCAAAGGTTTCGATTTGCGGTCGCATAAAGTTCGAAATTAAAGCCAGTTTTTGTGCAGAATCTGTGGACCGGCACAGTATATCGAGCATTATAAGTGGCAGTTACATAAATAAGGTTGTTTTTGTGAAGATTTCAGTGAAAATAATTTTGGAATTTACACTTTGATATTTTTTTCATATCATTGACGAGCATTGCGTTATAACCAAGAACACTTTCCGTCTCATCCGCGTTTGAACAAATATACTACTAAGCGATGGACAGACAAACAAACCATCTCAATCATAAAACTCTAATTAGAATGAAACAAAAATAAGGGCCGGGACACAAAAACACGGCACGACGTCGTACGACGTCGTACGGCACCGTGTCGTTGAAATCCACGACGCGCGTCGTAAAAAACCACGACACGGCGCCGTACGACGTCGTACGACGTCGTACGGCGCCGTGTCGTGGAAATCCACGACGCGCGTTGTAAAAAACCACGACACGGCGCCGTACGACGTCATACGACGTCGTGCCGTAGAAACCCACGTAGAAATTCAAAATGAGTTTCTACGACGCGACGTCGTACGGCGCCGTGTCGTAGCTTTTTACGACGTGCGTCGTGGATTTCCACGACACGGCGCCGTACGACGTCGTACGACGTCGTGTCGTGTTTTTGTGTCCCGGTATTAGAGATATTAATATTAGAGATATTAAGTAACTTTGACATGTAATTTTTTCTTCCTTATCAATATTTAATAACACACACAGCACAGCAAATAAAAAATTAAGTTTGAAATAACCCACATAAATAAAACAGTTCATAATATTATAATTACTTTAATTAGTCTTTTAAATACTTAAATTATACTTAGGTAACTTTCTAATTAGGTACAGTTATAAATCGCTCGCAGAAGAAGTTTTTCAGGCTAAAGTGTTATAGCTTGACCGCTGTAAAGTCGACCCTCGTAGCATACACGTAGCATACTAAATGTATGCTACGAGTATGCTACGAGGGTCGACTTTACAGCGGTCAAGCTATAGTACTTAGTAGTTACACACATAACTCAGTTTCGCGCACGCGACTCGCGCTGTTATCTCTGACAGTTTAAAAATGAACCTATGGGTAGCGACAGCAGATTTGCCATCCATGTGCTAGTCTCTGGTAGAACGGAGTACATTTGCAAATAAAAAAATTGTAAACGAACTAAGAGGAAAGAGAGAAAGAGTTTAAAAGCCAAAAGTCATGTTAAAAACAAAGTTGTTACCAATTTGAGAGGAAAGAACATTCAAAGTATAAAAAGGTGTAACTGTAAAATATTTTCGTATTATTCTTGATTTTTTGCATTCTTTTTATGTATTTTTTTTGCTGACCTTATCCATCCCACCGCTGCCACCATACGTGTCACGTGGGTTTATTTATATGCTAATTATGTTTGTTGCGGTGATATTTTTGCGTCGCTATTTTTATTACACGTTCGTTTGGGGCTTACTAATTAAATATTAACACGCCCTAAATAGAGCACGAAAGAAAATGTAATTAAAATTCTGTAAAGCGCAATTTTTACCAGAAAGGACTATTAGGAAAACCTTTTGCTATAGACGACAAGATAAAAAAGATGTCTTTGACTTTACATTTAACTGAGTCAATATTTAGTAGAAAGAAATAATTATTGACTCAGTTAAATGTAAAGTCAAATTTATTCAACTTTATAATAATTATAATGTTTTACACAACCGGTTTCGATAAAATCGTAGTAGATTTAAATATAATTAGTAGGTACAAAAGTTGGGCCATGATGAATAATCTTGCGCTATGATTGCGGAACTTTAATGTCTCGGCAATCACGGGCAGTAATAGATAAAAATGCCGCTCTACAGATTCGTAATCAAATAAAAGGTTGGTACATCTTGGCAAAAAAGAGTGCATTTCAAATGAAGACAAGAAATGTGCCCTTTTCTTTTCTTATAGGCCTCCGCTACGCTTGAATGCACTTTTGAAAAAATAAGAACTGGAATGGATAAGTACTGTAATGTTGCCATTACGAGTAGAGTTGTTAATGGTAGATGCTGTTACATAGACGAGTAACAGCATCTACCATTTTTTTACCCGATGATTTCATCGAATTACCACGACGTTAATGGTCCGTTAACACAACATTGCGATGATAATCATGAACGATGTTAATCCACAAATAATTCGTGTAAAATTAATATTGATAAAGCGACGCAAACCGAATATAAATCAAACTGATTGAATCGGACGCTAAATATTTTATAATCGAATCATATGAAATTAAACAGGTCGTAACGAGTTTCAGAATTTAAGTTAATTTAAGATAACAAAGGCTGGTCGGAATATCGCGGATAGTTTGTGAGTTTTGGGGAGATTTTGATTATCTTCGTAACAAGATTGGGGATCTATCACGCTTGTGTAAACGCAGTAAATTGGTGCGACAAGCTCTCAAAACATAAACAGTGTGGGCAAAAAATGTTGACGAAGATAATAACTAGTTTTTAGGGTTTTCAACTATACAGGGTATAATACTCCCCACACCGATTTCGGTGACGGTGGCCAGTTTCATTGAAACCAGGCCAGGTACGCAGGAGTAATATTATAGTGCTCAAGTGTGTGCGCAATATACAAAAGCACTCTCTATTCCTTCACTCTCATAACCCAGTGGGACGGACGACCGACACGACTGGCGAGGTCAGACGCAGGACCGAATTTTTACATGCCCATCCGACGCATGGATCATCTTACTTGTCAGACAATCAGGTGATCAGCCTGCATTGTCCTAACCAAACTTGGAAATAAATGTTTCCAACGCGGGAATCGAACCCACGACCCCCGAATCGAGAGCCACGCTCTTAACCACTAGACCACGGAGGCGTTATAGGCGTCGTATACAGGGTATAATAATATAATGAAGTGTTAATACTTTAGGGTTTGTCCCTCGTATAGATTTACCTGTGAAAATAGCAGCTCTAAAAGGGTTATTATTACTAAGTGTTTCAGCGCCAAGAGATTAGGCGCAGGACTCTTTACATGCCTATCCGACGGATGAATATTATAATCATGTTTTCTTGTCAGACAATAAGTTGAGTAGCCCGCATTTTCCTAACCAAATCTAAAACAAATAAGGGTTAAATATTTATTTATTAAATACTTACTTTATTATAGTATATAGATTATAGACTTTAGTTACAGTTAAAATGAGGATAAGTTTATCGATAGGTTATCAAGCGATACATATTCACCTGTATATTGTTCGTGATGAAAGTTCCCGACAGTTTTACCAAAGTTGAGCTCACGACTTACAATTTACATTTATATAACTTGAGCCTGACGTAACACAACAAAACTACACGAGCATTCAGTAAAGTTTTTTGTTCTGTTTGATTTATGTTTAGATAGTTTATAGTTATTGACATCTCGCTGTTTCAATTATCCTTACTAATATTATAACGAACCGTAACCTCATCATACTTAAACCACTGACCCATTTTTGATCAAATTTGGTATGAAGATAATTTAAGTCCCGGAAAAGGTCATAATATTACGATAATTTTCATCCCGGAATGGTACCCCTGCGATAAACAATTCTGGCGCAACGGAATTGCTAGCATCATCTTGATCCTAGATTGTTAACGATTAAGTAAAAATGTCAACTATTTAGCTAGTCGAGTTCTTGAGATACAGCCTGGAGACAGATAAACAGCAAAGTCAATGTAATAGGGTCACGTTTTTACCCTTTGTATAAAGAACCACAATAAAAACCGGCCAAGTGCGTGTCGGGCTACGCGCAAAAAAAAAAATCATCCCCGCTTGATGTGTAGGGAAGGTACCATAAAAAAATATTTTTTAAGATTTCATGTACCATTTTGTCGGCATCCTTCATGCCAAATTACAGCTTTGTAGGTCCTATAGTGTCTGAGCAAAACCGCGGACAGACAGACAGGCAGACAGACAGACGGACAGACGGACAGACGGACAGACGGACAGACGGACGGACAGACCGAAACTATAAGGGTTCCTTGTTGACTACGGGACCCTAAAAAGGGGAAAACTATTCATCTTTGTTTTATACTATGTTAACACAGACGAAGTCGCGGGCAGCAGCTAGATTAATATAAAACTCATTTACCGCATTTTGTCGCTTGTAACACATTTTTGCCTTCCTTCAATGTTCAGATATTCCAAACATTCCAAAGTAATTTCATTAGCTCCTGATTAAGGGCATGAGATTAATGAGGCCGCGGTTATTTCGTACACGTGTATGTAATTTGAAGCGGTATTTAATCTCTATTATGAGTATTTTGCGGTATCGTACGCCAATGTTATGGAAAGCTAATTGCAATTTGTAATAGCTTATTCGTTTAGTATGTTAGGTTACCTTTTAAAATGTGCTAAATATGGTATCTGCGTAGAAGCTTCCAGTGAGGTCCCTCACACAGTCTTTACTTTTTCCGATATTAATGAAGGCTGTCACAGACAGAGCAGGTAATGTAAAGATGTATATTATAGCACGATACATCTTTGTGTAGAAATCGTACACAACAGCTATAATGTAAAAATATACATTATAGCTGTTGTGTGTGGTCTCCTGACGATTTCTATAGAAAGATGTATCGAGATGTATTGAGATGTATCGTGCTATAATATACATCTTTACATTACCTGCTCTGTCTGTGATAGCCTTAAGATACAATTAGTCTATAAGGAAGTTTTCATGCACGGGGAGCCTGATCGCCAGTCATGTTGTATAATAAAATGGAAAGACTGAAGATAACTTTGAATGGCCTATAGCGGAGATAATACACAAAAATACGAGTAAACTGAATAGTACTTATAATGAAGAGAAATATCTATATATATAAAACTCAAAGGTGACTGACTGACATGATGATCTATCAACGCACATCCCAAACCACAGGACCGATCGGGCTGAAATTTGGCATGCAGGTAGATGATATGATGTAGGCATCCGCTAAGAAAGGATTTTGATCAATTCTACCTCCAAGGGGTTAAATAGGGGATGAAAGTTTGTATATAATAATACTTCTTATAGGCCAACCGTATCGATTCTTCCCATATGTTGACGTCTTTATGCTAACGACATAAAGATCTTTTTCAGAAAATTCGAGACAAGACAACTCTGAACGGCGTTTAGCTGAGATATTTACAAAAATACGGGAGTAAAGCCTAGAACTATCAGCGCGGCGCAATACTCGGGAAGTTACGTCGGTATTAAATTTAAACTTCGATTTGAAATCCTATTGTTCGGCTAAATCAGTTTACGCCAGACCGCTCTTTGTAGGTTTTGGCCTCACATTTTACTTCTAACTTCGAATTTAAGTGTAGAACGTTAGAATCGTTAAGAGTTAATCTTTATTTCGCGTCTTCTTTTATTTATATGTCGATGTGTTCAATCATAAGTCAGTTAAGGTGTGACGACGCGAGCCCTCACAAAGCTCGGCTTTTAGCTTGTTTTTATAATACTATTTTTAAAGATATTAATAAAACTGATTTATTATTTTATAACTACAAATGGTTAGGTGTACGTTGCACTATTTAGCAATATTTGCGTCAGACAAATTAAGTAAAATGAAAGTTACTACGGAGTGAAATAAACAAAAAATACCCGTCTGATATTCCCATAAACTTAAAACATTCCGTAACTACGGAATTAGTAGATAACTCAATGTGAGCCACCAGAAAAAAATAAATTATCATATTGACAGAAAAAACCTATGTGATTGTCGATTTGGTTGGCTTTAAGTCTAGTGGTAGTAGTCAAGTTATGTATGTGTTTAATACTGTCTACGAAATAACATTTACGACATCCAGTAATAAATCAATTTCTCTGATTGGGCTTTTACTTAAGACTTTTTTGTACATTTTTTACATGAAGAGAAAACAGCTTTCTTGAATCTGATCCACATTAGCACATTAGTATGTCAAATGATTTCTTTTATACAGTGTCAAGAGGTGCGTAATCTGGGCTTACCGGCGTGATATATGATATCAAATCTCCGCTCGTGTGCCGTCCGCAGGCTTATACTCGACGAAACATAATCCTATTACTTTTAATAGGTTATTTTATTACATTTTATTAAATAATATCCTAACTAATAGTATAAATATGAAAGTGTGTGTGAAAAAACACGGCGGCGTTTCCACTGGAGCGGAGCGGAGCTTAGCGGTGCCGAATTGACCAATCACCATGCTCGAAATCTTCGCTCCGCTTCGCTGTTATTCCGACGATTGGTCAATTTGGGCACCGCTAAGCTCCGCTCCGCTTCAGTAGAAACACAGCCTAACAAAATATTTAATGGTTTGGATTTAATCCTTCCTTGGAAATCTATTGTTATTCTATTGTTGTCGCGGTCATCGGTGTCTTTATGGGGCTTGATGGGTTAGTACTTATTATGCAGGAAAAAGAATATTATATCAAATACTTACACAAAATTATTTAGTGAGTCATGAAAATAATATCTATCAGATTAAATAACTATTCTCATTGTAATTAATATTATAACAAAACTATCTGTGTTATTTCAGCAGCTGGTTAGAGTTTCAGAATAACATTATGTTCTGATAACATGTAACCACTTGTTGCCCACTGTTTTGCCCAAATACACCACCAAAAAGAAGGGTGATCATTTTAGTACATTTTAGTAAATAGTGTGAATGTTTTGCAATATAGTCGGTAACAGTACAATGTTTAACATTAAGATTTTTTTGGATAGCCTATACCAGGGGTCACCAATTAGTTTTGCTCAGGGTACATTTTAAGGAATGAAATAACCTTCGCGGTCCACACATTTTATAAAAAAATATTTTTTTTAAACAACGGTACATACTGTGATTTCCGAATAAAGGTATTTATTTATATATTAATGAGAAAAGCAACAATTTTTGTAGCTAATCAAAATTCAAATTATCTGTCTGAAGTTTGAAGTGAAATTGGTGCAACTTGCAAGCTATAAAATTAAACGAAATTCAACTTCGAAAATGTTTGGTCGGTGGTCCGCACACAGAGGGTCCGCGGTCCGGATGGGGACCGCGGTCCGCCATTTGGTGACCCCTGGCCTATACTATCCCACTGCTGGTCAAAGGCCTCCCCCAGGGTCTTCCACTTGTCTCGCTCCAGCGCCACCGTTGGCCAGCCCGGCTGGTACGTCTCCAGCTCATTGGTCTCCAGCTCTCCAGGTCGGGATGTATACGGCTAACGTGGCCCAATCCCACTTTAGCTTATAGCCGCCTTAGCTATTTATCGAACGCTACTTTTCTTATGAAAATAAGTTGCAGACACTCAGTGACAAATAACGTCATAATCAGGTTAATTTTGTGAAGATTTTGACGGATAATAATTGTTTAATAATAATAAAATGTCGATGGAATTAAAGTTTAGTTATCAATAAACCGACTACGAGTTACGGTCAAATCTCTTCATTATAAATAACTAGATGAAACCCGCAATTCCGTTGCGCCAAAATGCATGTATCGCGCGGGAAATGTACATTTTTCCGGCATAAAATGTATCCTATGTCCTTTCCCGGGACTCAAAGTATCTCCATACCTCATCTAAATCGGTTCAACGGTTTGGGCGTGAAGAGGTAACAGTCAGACAGACAGACAGACAGACAGACACATTTTCGCATTTATAATATTAGTATGGATCTCGTATGTGTTTACTGTCCAGCGTTTATAGCAGCAAGACGATGGACCATCAGTGGCAGATCCCTGCTGGTATCCACTACTGGTTACAATCATCCCTTTTTCCCACGGAAGCGACCTACCGGAAGCCATTCCACATTTTGTCACCATTATCAAATTATCCACAGAGCCTTGACTTTAATTAATTATAACTCGCTAAGATTGCGAGTTGGGAATGGATGACAGCAGTTAATTTTAACCATAAATATTAACTTTTAAACGTTAACGCGAGCGCCTAATTAACTCCGGGGTATACGATTATGTGTTTCGTTAATTACTACCTCATACGCGTGACTTCACCGATACATTCGCATTGTGGGACTAGATGTTGCCTAAAATGTATACCGTACAGTTCCCGTGGACAAAAATTATTACAATAAGTCCTTTCCCAGGACTCAAACTAGTATCAGCTCTATTAAAATTCACTGAGACAGATAAACGTAAAGCGATTGCCGGGAGCCACTTTTACAATATTTATAAATATCAATTTAATTTTAAAATAAAATACAGGTTTTTGTCTCAATTGTCTACTTTTGTCTAAAAATGGTTGTCATTGGAACTAATAACGGAATAGTTTAATAATAATTATTAAACTATTTTTTTACGTAAATACTAGGTAATAAGTACGAAAATACCAGAAAGTATTACACTATCTAGTATTTTCGTTTCATAATAATTCGTTGAACGCTAGAAGATAATCATGACTCGACCCCTTTCTCAACTCCAACAATGGCTTAATATTTTACGACTTAAATAAAACGCCTGCAGCCTTAATATCATAACTTTCGTAATATCCACTAAAGTGGTCGCAAAAAATGTCCAAGTTTGGTAATTTATAAGGCGACGAGCACGCGAGGTATCGGCTAATATATCGATATAAACTTGAGCTGTAACTCCTAAATGTCCTCGCTTGTAATTAATAGGTTTGGGTAACAAGTTAGGCGGATTGCACACTGACATCTGTACTTATATATAATATGCAAAAGTACGTTATTGTTAGTTTATCTGTCTCTCTATGTTCCCAGACTTAAACGCGTTCGCATAAGGTATGTGGGGTCAGCCGCCTTCACATATTCGTTAAGTCTGCCTTTCATGGAACCGGTTTAAGGCTTCAGTCTCGAGTTATATGAAATAACGAAGATTGTGTACATAATTAATAGTTGAGGTTAAGGCGCAGCGCAGACGACAGACTATCCGTGACGCACTTTTTAGTCCGTGGAAATAGAACCTATGCAATTATATGCAGTAACGCACACCTCTGCGCTGCGCGTCGTGTGCGTTACTGCATATTAATAATTGCATAGGTTCTATTTCCACGGACTAAAAAGTGCGTCACGGATAGTCTGTCGTCTGCGCTGCGCCTTAGGAGAATTCTGAAAAAAGCACTATTAAAGAGTAAGAATTATTTAATACTTTTAAGTTCATTGA
This sequence comes from Polyommatus iphigenia, assembly GCA_963422495.1. Classification (NCBI taxonomy): domain Eukaryota; kingdom Metazoa; phylum Arthropoda; class Insecta; order Lepidoptera; family Lycaenidae; genus Polyommatus; species Polyommatus iphigenia. The sequence continues at coordinate 26,894,449 of OY730181.1, read as the reverse complement.
AGAAAAAGAAATGTTATTGTTTCCACTTGGAAGTCAGTTTTTTGTTATAATATTTAGACCTTACACTTTTTTCCGAAGGGAGGTCATTCGAGCCTTGGCGTCACTGCGGGCCTTAAAGATCTAATGTGACTAAAACAACCGACTATAAAACCGTAGTTATACTAACGCGCGGTTTCTAAGACGCAATGTATGTTGTTGTTAACGCATTTCGACGCCCCCACCGAATAATCTGACAATGTGCTAATGTGGGGTTTTTGCTGTTATGCGTTTTTTGGCATCTAGGATTGAAAATACATCATGTGAATTTTTTTCAGAATTTTCCTATGGATATTTACGAAGATATAAAAAATTATGTGTTTATTCCATAAAAACTGGGCAATAGGCTATTGCGAAAAAATATGTCAAAACGATTTGACTACAAACGACGATTGCATGATTACTCGGGTAAATACATTGCTGCCTACAGCTGCACGCTTCCACTCCTGCACATCTCACTTTCACACTCCTTCCACTCAGGTAGCCGCTGCTCACCCGCCTCAGGTTCCCCAGACACCTAACTTCAGCTAACCGAACCTTTACAGCTGGCCACCAAGCATTGTTGAAGGCTCCTCTGTGTCCAGCGATGCCACAACAGAAATTTTCTCCTTCTCTCTCTTCTTTCTGATGTGGTTCACTAACCTATAGAGGGCGTCTTCGGTGCACCTTTGGGGCATAAAGGCATATTGGTTGGGTTTTATTTTGGACAACTTGTAGAATCTGAGTCGGACGACCATCATATCGCGGTGATCATCTCAGTCCACTTACCTCCAGCCTCCAGTCTCAGACTAGGATCAGATCAATAATCGCAGAGGTTTACACAGGACCCAAGAGTCAAGAATAGTCAGACTTTCTTCATTAAAAAAAATTAAGAATGTGTGACTGTCCCTGGCTAGCTTTTTTGAATGTCTTAAGTCGTCATAGACGTAATCTAACGACCAGCGGTCGTTTTGGAAGACATCAAGTGGTAAAGTCCTTCTTAACATTCGTTAAATTATGTACATTGCTCATATTTTTATTTTATGTTTTAGGGTAATTGTAGGGATCCGTCTTGTTGTGCAGTTTTCAGGATATATATCATTATTTGTTTCGAATTTTGTAATGAACATGCGGGTTTTCTCACAAACAAGGATGTATGGGCAATACTTGCTACAATATAAACTAAACGTGACCAACAAACAGCGAGATCTGTTACAAATTATTACGAGAACGTATTTAGATATTTTTTTCTTTCGAAAATACTCCTAAGAAGTGCTTAAAACTGTCACGACAGCACTTGTTACAGTTTCACGCCTGCAAGCAGCTGCTGTCAGACAGTCAAACATTATTCGTGGAAGTTGTCCTGCATATCCAAATGGGACCTAATTCAGTATTTAATTAGGAATGCGATTGTTAGCTACTATAAGATGTGCTGAGTGTGTTGTGTGAATATTGTATTGTTTTGTAACTTGAGAAGTTTTTAGCATAGTTTCGATCCTGATTACATTGAACTGTATTACGATGTAGATAGAAGTCGACGATTAAACCACCGTCATATAAGAAAGGCCTACGATGCTCTCGGAAGACTGTCTAAAGCAATTTCCTGCCATTATCATTCATTTTATTATAACATGATATGATATTGATTATTGTGACACCAACTCAGGTGGCGATGAGGGTTATGATTAACATTTTAATCAACTGCAATGATTATAAGTAATAGTAAAAAGATAGGGCCAGTCTCCAGAGTGTATTTTTTCGATCCTAGAGCTCAATTTATCATCATCATCAATCAAATTATCATCAAATAATGAATGTATTAAAACAAGAATACATATTATTTTTATTTCACATATAGTAGAAAATCATTGCAATAAACGACAATGACTATAATTATGAAGTGTAGAATATTTTTAATTCACCGAATAGTAAAGTAATAGGTGTTTACCAATATTCTTATCCTAAACAATTTCCCCGAATAATATTGCAATGAGATATTATATGTGCATTATATTACAGTCGAAACGCAAAATTACCCGAATAATCATGCAATAGACAGTTATGATCAGAGCTTGACTTACTCCAGAACGATAAGTTGCCTTTTGCTTAATTAAAGAAAAACCTTTGGTAGCAATTAAATATTATTGAAACAGCAAGATGGGCAAAGAAATTAGCTTTCATTTGAGATATAAAAAGTCTTTGAAGCTTTTTTTTTAACGGAGTTATTAACAAAAATCAGTTTTTTGGCTCTCCTGAACATTTTTATTTTTTCGATTGTCCGATTATTCGGTGGGGGCGTCGAATTTATATATTTTATATCAAAGCACGCGTTGAGCGCTTGTCATGGGATTTGACATTAGTATTCGCTAGCCAAGCGATGACTTATGTCAAATCGCATACACTTTGTGGTGTTAGCGTTATGCTAAGTACTCACATACGGTTTTGCTCGATAGTTTTACTCCAAATCGAAGGAAATGACATATTTGACATATTTAGTTCTATCGAGCCCGGCTCGAAGCGAGCCTTCAGCTTCAGAGCTGTCAGCTTTGGCGGTCCACACGGTGGTTATTGCTCGATTTGGAGTAAAACTATCGAGCAAAACCGTATGTCAGTACTTAGCATTAGTGTCGAAACACACTAGGCTGGGACATTCCGCCGCGTTTACGCCGCGTTTCAAACTCATACAAAATACAGACGGAACGCGGGGGACGACATACTATTCCATCGCGTTCCGTCCGTATTTTGTATGCGTTTGACATTTGCGGCGGAATTTACGCCGGCGTAATGGGGATTGTCCATTATTTTTAAATTTTGCTCATTACAAAAACATTTCGAGGAATAAGGTCAGTGATCGTTTTTCTGTATATAAACGAAAAAAATACCCATTAGTTACTTATATTTTTGAACAAATATGTTTAACCTTAGTTTGACCTTCAATGGCGTTAAATTAGCAATAAATTCGACCAACATTACGTTTCGAACTTTTGGTAAGCTTCTCGTATCAGCTTTCACATAATGAGAACTTGCATTTGACGAACCAGCCATTATAAATAAGATTGAAAGGAAATTTAAAACATACTGCAGAGGTCAATTGGCCGCCGATGATGACGTCAGAGCGAAACTTTAAAAATTTATTGAGAAAAAACTAGCCAATGAATTTCAAAATTATTTAATTTATATTTTTAAAATACCCTATTTTAACGAAAAAAAAAATATAAAAAGTACATGTGATTTTTTTTGGACAATGCCCATTCAGCCTAGTGTGTTTAGACACTTAGCGTTTACGATAATCTCTTGCCACTTGTCTACGGGCTGATGACAAGCGGTCATCGCGCAGCGCGCTCGAGACGCGCACACGTCTATGCAGTAATGAACGCAATGTACACAACTTATATATTTAATTATAAATTATATTTTCAAGTTAGCTCGTATTAAAAATAATGGATACACGCCGCCTTAGGCCTAACCGCTGATTTTATAACTTTAAACTTCGGAGTTTGAAATATTTGGGCCTGAGTAATGGACGGCTCGTTTATTTTACTTATCTACTTGTCTGTACTATGTACAGTTACTGGCACATACATAATTATATCAGTTTACAAAGAAATTAAGTTATGTTTGTGATGTATGATAATAATATGGCAGATTGTTAGGTAGTATCTTATAATAAGGGTCAATAATATAAAAAAAATCCTTGACTAAAAGACAACTTTTAAAGAATCAATACCATAAATAGATAATAATTATTATTATCATCGATTATCTGAGACCTAAATATATACACTTATAACACTTATACCATTAAGTCATGTAATATATTTTATCACCTGTTACCGCACAATTAAAAAACTTCCACAAATTAAAGTAGCAGGAGATCTAGATTTTGATAAGTAAATAGTAATATTACCCGATGAGGCGATGCTGGCTGGCGCGGTGCGGAGGGGCGGAGAGTGTTGATGATGAAGGAAGCGTGTTCTGTCGAGGGTCACCAATGTGGGATATGTGTGGCCGCCACAAAGGAAGATCTCCCGACCGAGCGAGGTGGTATGCCCGGTCAGGCCGAAGCCCACGTGTTATATTTCAGCTGTCGTATATATACCGACGCGCTCAGAAAACTTCGATAGCGCGATGCAAGAATGTTAGGCGAATTGTGGGTACCGCCACAATACTATTACATTAAACAGTTTATTGCAAAATACAATGTAATATTTAAAAAAATAAAACAAAGTAGTGTAATTACAAGATGCAACAAGATGTTGCGATAGCACTTATGACTATCTCTTCCCTTTGTTTCTGCCATAATACTTTGAGTGCAGTATTCTCACTTAACCGAGTTACAAGATTTCCTCGCTTTCAATGAACACTACAACTTTTGCAGTATTTTTATTGGTTAACTTACTTTTTAAAGTACTTTTCGAAAATTGTCAAAGTTTTGATGATGGAAGTATGTTATAAAATTATACATAAAATATTTTGAAAACCGTTATAATAAAATAGGTACATAAGTTTGAAAACTATATTGTAATACTGACTACGTAATTAACTGTATTTTAAAAAGATAAAACCGACTTCAAAATTGTACGTAATTGAGAATTAAAGCTTTCTATCTCCAAAACCACTGAACCTATTTTGATGAAACTTGCACTATTCCCTAAGTTGAACAATACCTAGTACAACAAAAAAGAATAACTGAAATCGAAATAGTAGTTCCAGAGATATGCGAATAATATGCACATATTATAATGAGACTGCCAAAATTATCACCTTTTCCTTTAGCTTGACCGTAGTTGTGTAAAAAATACCTACAGTTGTTGAAAAATAGCCGAAACATCTCAAATAAGAAAAATGCTCCGTAACAAAACCCGTAAGAGCTTAAAACTATGAACAATATTCGTATAATCGTAAGAAATCGTAAATTTTAATATTTTATTCTCCTTTACTGTGCATTGAGCATAACTCAAGTAGGTATAATATTATATAAAACCGATGCACATTTTAATAAAACTCCATTGAATCCTGTTCATAATACTTCATGTAGAGATTTTAAGTCTGCTACAGACGGCAACGTAAAACTGAACAGTTCTATCACAATATATTACACTAAACATACTTTGCGAAAATATGTCTTCATATTTTATGGTTTTACTTATGGTTAAATCATTCAACCGATTTTTATTAATTTTGTTTTGGATGTCTTGGGAAAGGACAGACAAACATTATTTTAATTTATGTTTTCGCACGCATTTTTGTGACATAAATGTTAATGGCAATGTTTTCTTTAATTGAACTGTGTAGTTTTATATGTATAAGTTAGACATTGCAGATATAATATAAGAAAATACCAAACGGTAAACAACATAATATTTATCCTTCGTACCAGATCGTCCGTTAGGTCGCTTAATAATAGACATATTTTACATTTATCTATCTTCTGTGAACGAACTGTACAGTATACTTTGCGAAAATATGTCCTCATTGGTTCTGATTATGGTTTAATCATTCAACCAATTTTTATTAATTTTGTTTTGGATGTCTTGGGAAAGGACAGACAAACATTATTTTAATTGATGTTTTCGTACGCATTTTTGTGACATAAATGTTAATGGCAATATTAATTGAACTGTGTATTTTTATCTGTATAAGTTAGACATTGCAGATATAATATAAGAAAATACCAAACGGCAAACAACATAATATTTATCCTTCGTACCAGATCGTCTCTTAATCGTCGCTTAGTCATAGACATATTTTACATTTATCTATCTTCTGTGAACGAACTGTACAGTTTCATCGTAACGTGTGTACCAGGAATAATTCACCCCAGCCGGACTCAAATATTTTGATGATAACAAAAGGTCTTTGAAGGATTCGAGAGAATTTTATTGAGGCTTATAGTATTTGAGGCTTCGTTAATTAATTCAATTAAATTACCAGACGCCGCGGTCGTTTGCTTATTGGAAAATAATTTTTATTTAAAACGACATAAAAAAAAGAATTCAGCAATTTGAGAATAAGTATTATTCTCAAATTGCTGAATTCTATCCGGTCATTGGCCCCTTGTCAAAATTTATCTTATTTCATCGTTTCCTATATAGACCGCGATTGATAATCAAATAAACGTTTCTATTCTAAAAGAGTTACCACGAGGTTTTCGGATCTTTAATATGATCAACAATGTTATGAAAAAACTTTTTTAATGCTTAAAGAATCATGGCCAAAGTATAAGAGCTGGACTCGACTTTTATTTTTGATGTCCCAAAATAAACTATAGTTAGATTTGGTTGTTCTTATGCTCTAAACATAATTCCGTTTGAGAATTATGTCTAAATAGCCACATTTTTTATAATAATTATTAACGTTTACAATTATTTTGAGGTTAGACTTAAGAACTACATTTTTTCCGACTGCGGTGTAGCCTACAAGTGTATATGCGGCGATCTCGTTTCTAATTATTTCAATTTTTCCTAGAGTATTACCCAAGAAATAGAACGAATGCGAATAATCGCCGGCTGTCGGAACATATTATGAAAGACAACAACAAAACTAAGATATATTGATTCTTTTTTTTGTGGCTATTTATAGACATACTTCTAATGTTTTTCGTTGCCATAAAATATTAAGGAATTTTTGCTACCAATGGCATATCGGGACGCTACCGCCCACCTGGTATGATTTGGCCATTGTTCTTTATATCGTAATACTTTAATCGTAATAAAATATGATTAAGAGTAATCCTCTCAAATTGATTAATTTATAGAATTTAATAAATTAATTAGTGCGAGAGTGATCTAGGACGAAGTATTTAACCCGAATAATTTATTCTCAATAACTTCGATTTAATGATGTGAACTTACAATTAAAACTAATGAGTAGTGAGGGGCAACGATATCGATTCTTATGTAAATTTCGATTCGATTTAAACTCGATTGTACCGGATAATTAATTGACATAAATTGCCATACATTTTTAAAGAGACCCTGTATCCGATTATGTTAAAATCGTCATTTAATATACGTGAATAAGCCTTGAGAACCTTGCGGCCTGTCCACGTCACGACGTCGTCAACTTGGACCAATGCGGTAACGTTGCACGGTAAGTTGACGTGACGTGAAAATTTACGTAAACGTAACGTGAAAATGCACTTCACGGTGTACAAATATTTTACGTCACCATGCCTTGTTAAACTGTAACATTCTTCACTACTAATCTAGATATGGACCGCACAATCGTATTCTGTTTCTGCTATTGATTTGTTAAGAAGACGGAGAGAGATTTAAGAAAAAAAAAGACGTAATATGTTGCTACACCGTAACATGCATTTTCACGTTACGTTGACGTAAATTTTCACGTCACGTCAACGTACCGTGCCACGTTACCACACCGTTCCGCGTTGACGACGCGACGTTGTGACGTGGAGATGTGGACAGGCCGTAAAGTTCTCTTATTCAAGTAAATCAAATGACGATTTTCTATAATGATTTAAGTAATACAACATTTTGTATAAGTCGTAACTTATGTTACATTTTATTCTGTCCTTTAATAAAAAGTCACCTCTGTCCCTCACAAACTGACCGGTGGATTTAGCTAACTAAATGTTGGACTTAGAGACCTAAAACTCTGGAAAACTTTTAACAAGATAACTTTATTTAGGCTCGAAATTGGGGCAGAATTTTTCAGTTTTCGGACAAAATATTCAAGCAGGTAAGTTACTCTGACGCGAAATTCACTTGAATTACTTTATGTGGCCCCTCCGCATTCGGCTACGATGCATTATTACTGTCCATCGCGATGGACAGTAATAATGCCACAACGGTTTCGGTGACGGTGGCTGGCTTCATTGCAACTGCTACGCAGGACAGATTCTACAGTGCTCAAGTGTGTATGCAATACACCAAAAACCCTCATTGTTTATTTTACTCTCTCAACTATACTAATCTATAATTTCACAGTAAACTGAAATTGAAGTTGTAACTTTTTTGTCGCTTTTTTTCATCTTCAAATTGAGATTCACAAATTCTTTTTTAACAAGTTTCTTTGTTATACTTCATGGATTGAATATAACATAGTCACGCTTGGCCTAATCGATTTGTGTGATCCGATTGAATCGATTTAGTTCTCGATTTAGAATTGCGTCTCTAATGAGGGTGGCGCAATAACTTCTGCCCGATTAGCGCCGCGGCCCTTCGTAATTTATTTTTTAATTCTAGGCGTTTGCTTGAGTCGATTTTGTAGTGGAAATGAGTCTTTAATTGTTTTGTCAATAATACAAACTTTACTTGCCTTAAGCGTTTTAACATAGCTTAGGTTAAAACTTTTTTAAGTATAATAAAGTAAGTTTTTGATTGGTTAATAAGACGGTTGGTGGAGGATGGACTAATAGATCATGGAAGGCCTCCAAAGCTGGACATCATATACAAAGTGTAACGAAACTAAGTGATAATACTTTAAGGGGTGTATAGGTCCCCTGTATAGAGTTTGCTGTGAAAGTAAGAGCGCTGAAAGAGTAATTTTTTTAAAATTTTGTATGGGAAAATTCATGAAGCTGGGGCTCTTGCCCATGCAAATGACTAAAAAAATCCTCCTTCAGTGCCGCTAATTTTGCAGTAAACTCTTTATTATAAAGGACATAAGGGTGTGTATAAGGGACATACACACCCTAAAATGTTATCACTTTGTTTTGCAAAATCATCGAATAGGCTCCTAAACCGCTCGACCGATTTTTATGTAATTGTTTATTGAGGCAAAAACTATTGGGTATAAGCATGATGATATTGGTCGACCGCAGCAAACCGTTTTAGTTTAGACGAGATATAAATGAAATATCGGCGTCGACCTGTCACTCGGTAAATTGAAAAGAACGCGCCCGATAGAGTTGTACCGGGGCCACACTAGCGTGAAACATCGCGGCTGATTGAGTGATATTACTTGTGTAAAAGTGTGTACTAAGGCTATAGTATTGTCAAATTAAGGATAGTAGAATAAACTTTTAAATGACAGCGATCAAACTTCCTAATTTTGGGGATATACTAGTGTAAACCGCCGATATATTGTATGTGTTAGAGACTATATTGTTGACTGCATTGTGTGGTGTTCCAATAATTAATATAATATATCTGGGTCTATGACTTTTATTACAATCACCGTAGAACATACTCAACAGAGTCATACTACAGAGTCATGTACTAGCGCTATACTAACGTTAAAGTATGTTAAGTTTGCCAACAAATCTGCCAATTCATATGTATCTTCTTAGGTAGTGAATAAAAAAATAAAAAATAAAAACAGCTTTATAAAACACATAAGGGACAATTACACACAACCAGACATTAAAAAAGACAAAAGAATAACAGACAATCAGCTTAACATATCGATCCCAAATAATAATATCTGAGAATCTAACTGGTAGAAGCTTGACTTTTAACCACCACTAACACTATTTTTGAACCCACTACCTGACTTACGGACTTGATTGTTTAACTACTGAGCTATGCGTTGCGCATTACCGCCGACCTACATACCAACATTAATCGTCCGAACTTTTCACGCTCGAAATTAAAACGAGCCAAATATATGAAAGAACAAAAATATTTGTGAAACTTTTTTCTCAAATTAATAAGCCTGAAATTACACCGTACGGGGTGAAAGGGTTATTTTGCAGTCCGGTCAGTTATAATAATACCAGATAAAGGATGAACCAATATTATCTTATATAACAACAATTATTTTGCTATTTCATGTGAAAAAATATAATGATTATAAAATTGCAATTTGATATTTTTTAAGAAGCCGTACTTATCTGGATTCTTAACTATTTATGTAGATATAATAAGATTATTATTGGCTACAAAATATAATTTTAAGTAAGGGTTTTTTAAACAAATAACTGCATAAGCTTATTTTTTTAATTAATGTAAACTTAAAGGCACATATTTACATTATCACAAGGAATTTTGTACAACTGCTACAATATTAAGTAATGACGTTTACAATATTATGTATTACAATACGTCGTTGACTGCTAGCTATGTGCTACGTCGTAGACAGATGCTATGACGTAGCTGTGTGCTATGACGTAGCACACAGCTACCTCGACACGTGCTACATCGTAGCTGTGTTTAGCTACACAGCGACGTATCACAATACGACGTAGACACGTGCTACGACGTAGCCGGGTACTACGTCGTAGCTACACAGCGACGTATCGCAATACGTCGTAGACACGTGCTACGACGTAGCCGGGTACTACGTCGTAGCTACACAGCGACGTATCACAATACGTCGTAGACACGTGCTACGATGTAGCCGGGTACTACGTCGTAGCTACACAGCGACGTATCACAATCAAATCAAATCAAAATCAAATCAAAATATTTTTATTCGGAGTAATTTTTTTACAAAAACATTACCGAACGTCGTTACTACGGTGCCTACCACCGGTTCGGGAACTAACCCGTCGAGAAGAATCGGCGTAAGAAACTCGCACGGGTCCATCTTTTGCTAAAAAGATGGAAAATTACAATTAAAAACATATACAGTACAACACGGTCACATTAACCTGACGCACCACTGGAATGCAATATGCCATCACCGTGCGTCTAGTTAATTTGACCGTGTTATATAACAATATTATAACTTAGAGCTGTTTACAATAGGAATTATAAAAAATATTCTAGTAGCCTGTAAGAACCACCCTATTCCCAAGGTGTGTTGTCGTTGATGAAATCATTGATTTTATAATAAGCTTTAGTACACAAACGTTCTTTTACTACATTTTTGAATTTACTGACAGAGAGATTTTGAACGTTTTCTGGGATTCTATTGTACAGGCGTATACACTTTAAAAGATTTGCTGACTTTGCTGAGTCTGATCACTGGTATTTCTAATTTGTTCTTATTCCTAGTGTTAAAACAATGATTGTCGCTTTTCTTTTTGAAATTATTTTAGTTCTTTCTTACATACAGTACATTATCCAAGACGTATTGAGATGCGACGGTCAGAATATTTATTTCCTTAAACTTTTCTCTTAAGGATTCACACGATGACATCTTATAAATAGAACGTATGGCTCGCTTCTGCAGCACGAATATTGAATTAATATCCGCTGCATTTCCCCATAGAAGGATTCCATAGGACATAATGATGTGGAAGTAACTAAAGTAAACAAGTCGCGCTGTTTCTACATCAGTTATTTCTCTGATTTTTTTAACAGCATATGCTGCAGAACTGAGCCTATCCGCCAGATTTGCAATATGCGGACTCCACTGTAATTTACTGTCTAAAGTTATACCTAGGAAAACAGTGGTGTCCACTAATTTCATTTTCTCATCATTCAATAGTACATTGGTTTGTACTTGCCTAACATTTGGCAAACTGAACTTTAAACATTTCGTTTTGTTAGAATTTAATAGTAAATTATTAGCATTAAACCATTGTACTATTTTTGAGAGAGCACTATTTACCTCGTCGTAATTAAATTGTTGTCGCTTCACATTAAAAATTAGTGAAGTGTCATCAGCAAAAAGTACTATCTCATGCTTATCTTTAACTAGATAAGGTAGGTCATCAGGACCTAAAATAGATCCTTGTGGAACACCTAGCTTTATTTTACTACCATTAGACCTTTTAGAATTAACTTCAACTCTTTGCGTTCTATTTGCAAGGTAAGAACTTAACAGTTTTAGGGCCGTGTCCCTTATACCATAATGATGCAATTTTCTGATTAATGTAGCATGTTCAACGCAATCAAATGCTTTGGATAGGTCGCAGAAGATACCAAGTGCATCCTGCGACCCCTCCCAAGCTTCAAATATACTACATAGAAGACTGATGCCTGCATCTGTAGTGGACCTACCTTTAGTAAAGCCAAATTGATTGTTATGTAACACATTATTACAGTTAAAGTGAACTAGTAATTGATTTAGAATTATTTTTTCAAATATTTTACTAAAAGTTGGCAAAATAGATATTGGTCTGTAGTTAACTGGGTCAGACTTAGTCCCAGCTTTGAAGAGAGGCATCACCTTGCTATGCTTCATTAGGTCAGGGAACACACCATTTTTAATACAATTATTAAAAACTAGTGCTAAGTGCGGGGCAATGATGTCAATTATTGATTTAATAACTCTTGTGGACATACCCCAGAGATCAGTTGTACTTTTAACATTCAGCGATTTGAAAGTCTTAATAATATCCCTGGAGTCGATTTCCTTAAAAATAAAATTGACATCACATTCCTTGACATTTTCTTTAAGTAACCTTTCCGCAACTTCAGGTGAGGAATTTAAGTCTTTTGTAGCTGAGATCGGAATGTCAGCAAAAAACTTCTCAAAAACTGTCGCAACCTCAAGGTCAGAGCTGATCTTTTTATCATCAATATAAAGATCAAGTTTAGAGTTACGACAGTTGACTCTTCCAGTCTCATCTGCGATAACTTTCCAGGTGGTTTTCACTTTATTTTTAGAGTTCTTTATTTTTTCTTTTATGTGGAGGGCCTTCGCAGCTTGACAGACTTTTCTAAAAATTTTTGAATATTTCTTTACGTATATTTTAAAGGATTCACTAGTATTCATTGTTTTTTCATCATATAACTCATACAGTCTTTGCCTATTTACAATAATACCTGGAGTTGCCCAATTTCTGAAATTATTTTTTTTATTTTTTAAACTGACCGTTTTAGAAATAAATACAGACTTGAATTGGTTTCTTACTACTTTAAACAATGTATTAAAAGCTTCGTCTGGTTTTTTTGACATATCTAAGCGATGAAGACTTGAAACAAGTTTACTTCTAAATTTCTCAATACGTTTTGTATTTACAGGAATAAACTCAATCTTTTCTTCAGTATTATTATCACATTTCATGTTAAAAGAAGCTAACTGTCCACGATGATCAGAACTCAGAGCATTAATTATTTCTTTTTTACAGGGAGTAACATATGTGAAAATATTATCAATGCAAGTGGCAGTTTTTTCGGAAACTCTAGTTGGTTCTTTAAATAATTTAATTAGGTTATACGATTTTAATAAGGATGTGAATCTAATAGTGGTGGAGTTTAAGTCTAACAAATTAATATTGAAATCACCACATACAATAATCTTTTTTTTAGATGCACATACTTTATTTAAAACTTGTTCCATTATTTCTTCAAAAGAGTCGTATAGACCTGATGGAGGCCTGTATACGCCTACAATAATAAGGTGGCTCAACTCAATACAGGCCACTTCAATTATTCGTTCAGAAGAGAATTTCACAATATCTTTTCGCTCTTTAAACTTTAGCTTTTTATGAATTAATATTAGAGAGCCACCTCTAATGGCATTTTCTCTGCTGAACGAACTTGTTAACTGGTGATTACAAAAGTTAAATATTAATTCACAATTTCTAAGCCAGTACTCTGTAATACACATAATATCTATGTTATATTCATTTAAAAACAGTTCGATATCTAATTCTTTTCCCATCATCCCTTGCAAGTTCGGTTGTACAAGGTTAATATTAAAATTACAGTTACTTCTTTTATTTTTGGTAGTTTCCCGGTGGTGGGCACGTATATTATTATTTATATTTCTTAATACATTGCTAGAGTGAGCCTTTGTTGTCTTAGTAACTAATTTAAATCATTTGGAACATATTCCAAACTGTTATCTGAACAGTTGTTTAAAAAAGTTGAATGCTCAATAAAAGCATTTGATCGTTTAGCCAAATTATTGGCTTATCTTAGAACTAAAAAATGAAATAGCCATCTGGCTATATGTCTGGTATAAGAATATGATAAGAAAAACTTATCATATGTTAGATTATTAAACCTAAAATTTAAAATAGTATTAATATCAACCACATCTATTTGTGGGATATTGTTACTTAAAAAGTATACAATTTTGGTTGGTGGCACTACAAAGTAGGCTGTTCAGCTTATATCTTATATGATTTTCTTTGATCTCGTGTGGCAGTTTTTTACTTGTCTCTTTAATGTAAGGAAAGGTAAACAAAATAATTTTTCTAATATTTTCTTTATTACTTAAAGTGTCTATATAATCCAGCATTTGTTTTTTGTTTAACTTTCCTCTTCTCCCGATTAATATAATTAAAATTGAGTTGGGGCAAAAAGTAGAATTAATTGCCCGGCTAATTATTTGTTCATATGATGCTCCGGGCAAAGAGGTACAAGTTATTTTTTGTCCCAAACACAATTTATTCAAGTGTACACCTACCCCTTGGCCTATTTCATCACAATAAATACTGATGGAACCGGCCTCAGGGGCATGTGCCTGAGTTTTATAATAATATTTTGAGGAGTCAGTAGAAGCCTTCACCGCTGAACCGATAACTGAACTATTATTATAATTCTGTGAATGACCTAATTTTGTCTGGCAATTACAATTGTTAAACAAGGAGTTTACACGTTCCTCATTGTATTTTCCAATTTCTATGAGATCATCCATAGCTGATATATATGCAGAAATTTCTGTTTGTGCTATTTCATACTTATTTTGGATATGTGTTAAAGTAGAGTGCAAACCTGAAATTTCTGATTGAAGGCTACTTATATCCGCCTCATAACTAAGCCTAGTCTGTTCTCACTCTTTAGAGCAGCATAACAATTGATTTTTAATATTTTTTTATTCTTTGATAAATTGTTAAGATACTTTACAATTTTTTTATTTTTTGCATTAATTGCTCCGTTTTCCTAATACATTTTTTAACTTTGATATATTTTTTAAGTTTCTTTTTACTATACATAAAATGTTGATTATTTATTGTGTCATCCCCGGTGAGATCTATAGTAGTAATGTTATTTTTTGACAAGACCATTACCTAAAAGTTCATTATACAAACTTTGCGTTTCTTCAAATTTTTTGAATTTAATTGATTCTCAAGGGACTTTATATAATCCTGTGCATCCTGCAGCTTCTTTTTAATATTATGTGTGTCCTCTTAAGATTGTTCATACTCTAATCTGCAATTATCAAAACTGTCCACGACACTTTGTAGTTCTGAGTTACGGTCACATATAAGTTCATATTGTTGATTCAGTTTACTAAGCTCCACTTTGAAATTTGCGTTTTTTTCCAAAATTATAAGCTTTTCTTTCTCACTCTCATCACGTTCAAATAGTAGTTGTTGACATTGGTCCTTAGAGTCCTTCAGCTCCTGAAGGGCAACTCGGAGTTGTTCTTCTGTCCGACGGGCTACATTTGAACGTGTCATCATTTTGCAGATTAATTTATTCCTGATATCTGAAACTGAATACAGAAATTATTTTATGGGGTGAAATTGTAAAGCAAATGCTCACCTGCTGCCCAAGTATTACTTGTCAGCCCCAAACTTTGTTTCAGTTGCACAGTAAGTACACAGGAAAATGTTGAAATTAATGAAGCAAAATGAAGAGATGAAAATAAAGTTAAGAAATAAATGAAAGAAAAGAAACAAGAAAGATAGTATAGACAGATTAAAGTAGTGACTGCAATCTGTGTATACTGTACTTTAACATAGGTAAATGTCAAATACTCAAATAATATTTGTATTATGAAAATTTGAGAGTGACAAGTTATGTTAGTCTGGATAGTTGACTAGAATATTATTTATACTTAATATAGTCTTATTGTGATAATGTTATAGAATTATTAAGTATAATGTTTGTTTATTATCATCTACTTTGCTTTAACAAAAGTTAAGCCAAGAGATACCTATGAGAGTGTTAATTTGTATAGGTTATTGAATGTATGTACATACTTAATATTTTACATAAAATTTATAGTAATTAGTTAAAGACAGTTAAGTTATGATAGAAACTATAATATTTTGAGTTTACGAGTCGGCTAGTGTATGTTCATCATCTTTTAAGCTTCCACAAGTGTTAAGCTAAGAGAGAACTAACAAAGCCAAAGTGTCATTCCTTGTAAGTATTTCAGGGTAAGATAGGTATAGTGTGAGGCAATTAATACTATATTATATTGAGCAGTAGGTGAAGTGGTATGTGTATGAAGCACTATACTCCCCGGGTTATTCGCAGAATATCAGGAACAAAATTCATCCACTTTAATTTCGCAAAGTTCGTTAGGTGCCGTCAGCTGTCACTTTACAACTTGCTGGAAGTCCACAATAAAGTTCACTAGCCAATGAATTATTTGTTTTTCTTGGAGATTATACACATAGGATTAGTTTTACAAACTTTGTTAACTTATAATACTAGTTAAAATAATAAAATACAATTTTCTAATCGGGAGATAAAAACTAACGTATTGTCACAAATGTTGCCACACGAGAAAAAATATCAATACGTCGTAGACACGTGCTACGACGTAGCCGGGTACTACATCGTAGCTACAAAGCGACGTATCACAATACGTCATAGACACGTGCTACGACGTAGCCGGGTACTACGTCGTAGCTACACAGCGACGTATCACAATACGTCGTAAAGACGTGCTACGACGTAGTCGGGTACTACGTCGTAGCTACACAGCAACGTATCACAATACGTCGTAGATACGTTATACGACGTAGCTGTGTACTACGTCGTAGCTACACAGCGACGTATCATAATACGTCGTAGACACGTTATATGATGTAGCTGCGTACTACATCGTAGCTACACAGCGACGTATCACAATACGTCGTAGACACGTTATACGACGTAGCTGTGTACTACGTCGTAGCTACACAGCGACTTGTCACATTATACGTTGTAGACACGTGCTACGACGAATGAGGGGGCTACTTCGTAGCTAACTAGCTACACATAGTGACAACTTAATCTTTCTCTCCCTTAATCTTTAAGCTAACTCTGCTAACTCTTATTTCTTTAGATGGTTTAATTATAATTAACTAATATAAAAACTAACACGGATTTGCAGAGGATTTCATCGTTCCTGCCAATTTCCTCGCTTAACTGGAGGGTCCATTATTCTTAGTATAAAGACTCCACGCTTTTTGAGTTCCACATACCCTGAGGAGGGTCCATTATTCTTAGTATAAAGACTCCACGCTTTTTGAGTTCCACATACCCTGACCGATATGAAATTGCGTGAAGCATTGCCCCATATAAAAATCCTGACTCATAGACAGACAGCAATATTATAGACGTGTTAATACGTTGTAATATAACTCGTTGAACGCACCCTTCACCCTCGTGTCTCACGATATACATTAGGCTGTGTACACACTGTCACGTGATACCGGGAAGGCGGCCATTTGTCAATTACATAGAGTGGAGCTCCGATTCTTTGTTGATGTGATATCGAAGTCTTGTGATATAAACGATGCAAAGATCTGTCTTATTGGATTTATTGAGATTGAAATAAAGGTAAATTCTGATTCCTGCCTAACTTTTTAAGATTATAAATGCGAGGTGTGTCTGACTGTCTGTCTGTCCGTCTGTCTGTCTGTCTGTTTATTACCTCTTCACGCCCAAACCACTGAACCGATTTTGCTGGGTATGGAGATACTTTGAGTCCCGAGAAAGGACATAGGATACTTTTTGTCCCAGGAAAATGTACGGTTCCTACGCGTTAAACGAATTTTGGCGCAACGGAGTTGCGGGCGTCATCTAGTAATAATAATAATAATAATCTTTACGTCACTTTGGCACCGTGCTAAGTACCTGAAGGACTTGTGTTACGGATACCAGACAACAGGAATATAATATTTAATTCTTTTGTACTATACAGTATACATATTTTTATGATTTTATTATACCATACTCATTCATGATCCACGTACATTGAAAACTTTTTGTTCCGTCGTCGGCGGGATTTTAAACCCGCGATGGTGTGTGGCTTGAGTGACTTGAGTCGCCGCTCGCTCAGCCATTGAGCCACAGTCATCAGCGTGCTTACATTTTTGATGAAGCTAAGATTGAAATCAATATTTAAAATATAATCAATATACAAGCTGTTCTGGGGAGCTTAGCAATTTTTATTTTTGAAGTGAAAACTTCTTTAGCGGAGCTGAGCACTTTTGTGGGATGGGTAAAAACTGTGAAACTCGCATCAGATTCTCATGCTGATCGAAAAACCAAGGAAAAAACGTAGGACGGTTGGAGAGTAGTGTTGTAACATCGAAATCGATTAATAGAACAATCGATTGTTTTTTTTCCATTGTCGATATTTTTTAATCGATTGTAAGGGTTTCGATTAATTAAAAAAATCAATTTTTTAAAAATCGATTTTCTTTAAAAAATGGGTTAAAAATTTAATCGATTGTAAGGGTTTCGATTAATTAATTAAAACGATCGTTTATATATTTTTTATTTTTATATTTTTATTATTATTATTATTATTATTATTATTATTATTATTATTATTTATTTATTTAATATTATTATTATTATTTTTTAATCGATTTTCATAAAACATGGGTTAAAAAAATTAATGCACAACGTTAATAATCAAGTTTTCACTTCTGCCGGCACTCCCGGAGTGCAACCCGTCTTTTTTTTTCTCAAAATAGCCCGTGAGATCTCCCCATTAAGTTAGTAACTTGTGTTGGGGTTGTCTCGCTCATCCCTCCAATGAAATATATATTTGAGAAACTTAATGCTTTCAAAAAACGCAGTTGCAAAATGAAAAGAAAAATAATACTTAGAAATATATAAACACCGTGACACAATATTTTATATAATATTATATATCAGATTTTATCGATTTACTAAATAATTATTAAAACGTGTTCAATGTGAATTTTTATACGACCAGACTGTATAACCTCTTAGCATCAGGTGAAATGTTTGCTTGCTTGAGATTTCGTCAAAATATAAGTGGGGTGGGATTAAAAGGGTTGGGTTAGCTTACCCCACATTATATTTCTGATGGTAAAGTAAATGTAAAAAAATCTTCTCTTTAAGGACTAACCAACCAATTTTATTTGATTCTTCACAACAAGTACAATATCATGTTATCAAATCTTATCTGGGACTCAAATTAGCCATCAGTGACTTTTGCATATTTTGTAATAGAATTAGTATGGATATTTTAATTTACCATCATATTTTAATTCCATTACTTAGTTCCACTAGGATGAAAGTTTGTGTATTAGAAAAGAAAAATAAATACCCCTATTCTAAATAATTTACCTTACCCTTTTTGCCCACCAATCCTTAGCTAAGACTTTAAATAAGGGCCCTGAATCGATGACGACACCGAAAAAGTCTTAGTCTTTGTTTCGTCTCACTTATTTTCTTAAAGTAATAAATATTTTTACGGTTCCAAGATGTTATTTATTACATTTCTTCCAAACGTCTTTGAATTCTTTACTGCAGAGTTTTTTAGAGAAATATACAAATATTTTAAAACGGAAATTCATTAAGTCACAAATATAAAATTGCTATTCCGTATTACGTAGTTCCGTATTCATATATTTTGTATTAAGTATATAATATATAACAAAAATCCGAACATACAAAATATATGTATATAAACTGAAAATACATTTTTTAAGTCGGTTTAAAACACACCACAGGTGAAGGGTCCTGCCATGGCCGGTTTCATTGTAGAAACTAGACTAGCTACGCACGAATGCTTTTATCGTGACCAAATCGTCTTTCTATATGCTCACCCGACACATGGCATATCTTTTTTGTCAATCTATTGATCCTACATTGTCCTTTAATTTGCTGGATTTTTTTTTCAAAGTAAACAACATTTTTTCAACACGAATCGAACCCACGACATCAAGTCAAGCCGGCAATTTAACCGGAATATCATTTTTAGGGTTCCGTAGCCAAAATGGCAAAAAACGGAACACTTATAGATTCGTCATGTCTGTCTGTCTGTCTGTCTGTCTGTCTGTCCGTCCGTTTGTCACATCCACTTTTCTCCGAAACTATAAGAGCTTATACTATTGAAACTTGGTAAGTAGATGTAGTCTGTAAACCGCATTAAGATTTTGATACAAAAATGGAAAAATTATTAAAAATTTTAGGGGTCCCCATAGGTACAACTGAAACAAAATTCTTTCTTCAAAAGTCTTCAAAAATCATATTGAGGTTTCTAATATAATTTTTTTCTAACCTGAATAGTTTGCGAGAGAGACTCTTCCAAAGTGGCAAAATGTGTCCCCCCCCCCTCTAACTTCTAAAGTAGATAATTTTAAGAATCTTGATAATTCTAAAAAAAATATATGATGTACATTACTATAAAAACTACCAACGAAAATTGGTTTGAACGAGATCTAGCCAGTAGTTTTTTTTATACGTCATAAATGATAAATCTGAATTTAACTTTCATTATATCAAAAATGAAATATTAAAATAAATCAAAAACCTTATAATTTTATAGAAATAATTCTTATTGCTGCTGCGGAACCCTTCATGGGTGAGTCCAACTCGGACTTGGCCGGTTTTTATTGTCAATCTATTGATCCTACATTGTCCTAATTTGTTGGAAAAAAATTTTTTCAAAGTAAACCAAATTTTTTCAACACGAATCGAACCCACGAAATCAAGTCAAGAGATTTAACCTAAACGTAACAATAACTCTTAATGACGATTATTTACAATTAATCTAGCGTGTAGAGTATATCATAATTTCCATATGGAAGTTGATATTTATGTGGATATGCCCCAGACGGCTGGTCGTTATGATCGCAGCGTGACTTTGACAAATGCGCATCCATAATTTCTAATCCTAACGATACCAGCTTATCTTGACCTCCCGCGCCCCCCTCGCTGGAACTCGAATGGGCCTAAACGGGGAGCGAGTGATTCTGATGTGGGCTCCAGATAAACTGGGCGGGTAATGTGCGGAGTCAGTAGCTACTTCGCACGATTAGTTTAAGAGCACGTGGGAATTTTGAAGTCTTTATTTAAATAAAGATATTTTAACAAAGATTTAACTCATTTTGTATTAGGTAGTTAACGATTTTGCTTTGTATCCATACTCATAATATTATTATTAATACGAAAGTGTGTATGTCTGTTACCTCTTTATGCTTAAAATCTAAACTATTTTTTATCAAAACTTGCTATGGATATATTTTAAGTTTCAAAGAAAGGCTATACGATAGGTTTATGGCCGAAAAATGGACGACACCCGAATGATTAACAATTATTAATGTTGGTGCAGCGAAGCTAAAGGAGATACAGAAATAATTTTGATACGCGCGTTACATAATTATTGCTATTAGAAGTTTCAATATACGTCGCTGCTTTGGAAGGATACTGTCGTAACTCAAAATGAGTGAATTCTTCAGTAGAGCACTTTAAAGTTTTTTCAAATCTTCAAATGGTGATATTTTTTTATTTACTGCGCTAATGTTGATAAAAACTGAATAAAAATACAGAAAATATATTGCAGTTTATGTTTAATAAATGTTTTAAGAGAGTAATACTTGTTTAGTACTTAAATATTGAAAATGACTACTTGGTCTCAGACTTGTAACGAAATAACATAGACGAACTTATGAATATTACTGGCTCATTACAAAAAAATGTAGAAAAAAATAAGGTTATTTTTAATAACAGTGGTGTATTTCAAAATAATACAAAATATTAATTACCTATATTTTTCTTAGTGATACTGATACATTTTGAGATGTAACATCTTCACACTATTCATTTTAAATCAGTAGTGTTACAATACCAATTTGGTCGTTCTTTTACAAAAATGATTACTGTATGTAACATGTTTAATGGAAAAATATAGTATTTACTGGTTTTACAGCAAGTAATGAATAAATTCAAATTAGAAAAAATATAGAATAATCTACCAAGTAGAGCGAAAATAGGTAAAAAAAATGCATTTTTCGTATAGGGGCCCCCTTATACATTTTATTTTAATGTTGATAATTGTTTAGGTACGCATAATTATTGTTACTGAAGTGAAAATTTGTGTGTGAAATAGGTGCCTAGTTACCTACTTGTACCATTACTAATATCGAACAAAAAAGGGCAAAAACACGTTTGTTGTATGGGAGGTCCCTGAAATATTATTTTATTTTTATTAGTATTTGTTGTTATAACGGTAACAGAAATACACAATCTGTGAAAAAATCAGAAGTCTAGATAATATAGAGCTTTTTGGAATACAGCCTGGAGACAGACAGACGGACGAACAGTTATCGTAGTCTTAGTAATAGGGTCCCGTTTTTTTTCCTTTGGGTACAGGATCCTAAAAATGCGAAAGTTTAACATCTTTGAAATTTCAAATTAGCTCACGCGTGTTAAGTAACTGTTGTAGCATAGAATCTTAAAAAATCCGAAAATAAAACAGAAATTCAAAAAGCTTATAATTTAACAATACAGCCTTTATCAACTTAAAAATTAGAAAAAAATTATGAACTCTCAACACAAAACAGAGTTTATATCCTAGTCTCTATTTTCAACAGTCTCTTAAAAAAGTTATTCCACTTAAAAAAGTGGAATAACTTTTTTAAAATACTGTTGTTGACTCACATTCCATTCCTGCCGATAGCAGTAGCTAAACTTTTGGTAATAATAATCAGCAAGGGTCAGTTCATATTACACTTTATAGGCCGGGTACCAGTCTTCTGCGCACTTTGTAGTTTGTATTATCTGTATGTATTGATCAGGTGTACAGATCGCACCAGATTTGAGGCTTCTTTAGATTTGACGCTCTACGCAGTGAACAGCTTTGACAGAGTGAACACTGTCACACTCATTTCAAAGCAACTACAGTCGCACTTAATACTCGCAAAATTAGAAGAGTTTCAGGTGCGTTGCCAGCCTTTTAAGAGGGAACACGCTCTCCTCTTGAAGATTTGCAGGTCGTATTGGTCTGGAAATAGTGCTGGTGATAATTCGTTCCAGATTTTTACAGTGCGCGAAACAACGGGTACGTGAAAAACGCACGGTGGAAGACTGCCACTCATTAAGGTAATGAGGATCGTATATTTTTCGCGTGGAATATGGCAAAAAGTTGTAGGAGGCATGATTACAAACAATTCCTCAATTTTAGTAAACAGGTGCCAATTTCTATAGCTCTCCACGTTTAGCTTCGCCTTCATGCCATACAAAACAGTTTAATGTTTAAATATCTTTGGCTTTAATATTATAAAAAGTAAAATTATAGAACTTAAACTCAAAAGGACAAGAAAATGTTGACCTTTAGGGCCATTTTCAGTAAAGTTATTTCTATTAAAATGCTTTGCGCGTGTCTTACTATTTAAGTCACTATGATTAGAATCTGAATAAAAGTCATCATTTATAATAACATCAGACGGATCCTTAACGCTGTCAACTGAACAATAGCTGCAGAAGATCAGCTAAAATCTTCTGCAACTAAAATGTTGTTTTCAGGTCGTAAAGGAAATAGTATCACGATTCACGCATTTGGTTTGATACATTCTATCTTCTGCTTGATTTTCCAGTAGCATAATCGTAAAACATGAAAAAATATCCAATAAAGCATCAATCAAAATAGTATTTTAAAAAGGTAAAACCTACTTCAAAATTATACGTTACAAAGAATTAAAATTCAGTATCTCTGAAACTACTAGACCAATTTTGATGAAACTTGTAGAATTCAATTATTTAAGGAATACCTATTACAACAAAAAAGAATAATCTAAGTCGGATCTGTAGTTTCGAAGATATGCAAACACAAATATAAATCCATACACTTTTGAAATTTAGCACATTTGTTCAGACGCATCAGCGTCTATATTAGTCAACTAGCTTTTTCCCGCAGCTTAGCTCGCATTAAGAAGTATTATTATTAATTAGGTATCAAAGTCTCAGACCGATTGGTTTAAAATTGACAAAGTTTAATTCAAACTTTCATCCCCTTGGGGGTAAAATTGATCAAAATCCTTTCTTAGCGGACGCCTACGTCATAAACATCTACCTGCATGCCAAATTTCAGTACGATTCATTCAATGGTTTGGGCTGTGCGTTGATAAATCACTATGTCACTTTATAATCTAGGTAACTAGTAACTAGTTACCTGGATTATAAAGAGTTGATATGTAAAAAATACTAAGTACCCACTAAAATATTAGGTTCTGTAGGCTCATTCCGATTAGTTCAATAGGTATCTGATTTAAAAAAAAATGCATTTTCGAGTTGCTTTTTATCTGAAATACTGTATCAAGTCCAATAATGCAACATATTTTTTAACAGATACAGTTACAATATGAAAAATACAATTACAAACACGATATAATTTATCTAGAAAAACGTTATAATTTTGATTGTATAAATACTATCGACTCTATCTTATGTTATAAACAGTAATAACTAATTTTAGTACATTTAAGTGATACTGACTTTTTGTACAACAACGTAGTAATCCCAAATGATACTTTGTTTATGAGAAGTGTCTGAGAGTTCTTGTAGATTTTTTGATACAATAGTGTCACATCTCGAAATAATGCAGTGTTCTAGATTAAGGCGCACTTAAAATATGTATTCTTTTGTAATATCACCATATGCCAAAAAACCAACCTAGAGTTCACTTCTAAAGGCAAGTTACAACTTGCGATACAACGCTGTCTACAAAAAAATGAGGCCAAAATTGACCAAAAGGATACAGCCTTTTGGTGGCTCCGCGGCCGTAAAAATTGTTATAGAAATACGATCTTTACTGAGTATACAAAACATTATTTTACGTTGCATGGCGTTGAAAACTCAATTTTGTAGTATTTGGTAATAATACGCTATTCTTCCAAAGCAGCGACGTGATCATGTATGATCTACTTGTACACTATTTATAATTTTTCTGTATATTTTATTGTATTTAATTTCTTCTAATATAATAAAGTATATTATACTAATTTATAAGTAATAAGGTAACATATTCAGAATATAAAATTAACAATAACAATAATCTACAGAAGCTTAAATAAAAAAATAATATAACAATGATAATAATTAATTGAAATAAAAAAAAAAAAAAACTAAAGATCTTAATCAAAAAGGCCACCCCGCAGCGTACCATGCTCAAACGTCCCCATTACACTGGCCGCGTTACCGCGCTGAATGGCTAGGGAGATGTGTTGGGCCAGGTACGCCCCGGAGCGGGGATCGTTACCCGATTCCCGCAAACGACGTCCGAGCTGGCGAACGAAAGTTTTCGCTTCGTTACACCAGGTACCTCCTGTTTCCACGGCAAAAGGAACGAAATGGTATTTCTGCTCCAGATCCGCATATTTAGTGTGTTTCTGCCTGGCTGCGTACTCGGCGGCAGACCTCGCGGTTCGGGCGGTGCCGGAAATGTGCGAAGCGGCGTATGTACTCACGCACGTGGCATCCCATAGGAGGCAACGACCTTTTTCCCATGGTATCAAAGTAAGGCCGTCCGGGCGTTTGCCGTCGCTCCTACTCAAACCGGGGGGCTCGAGAACACACGGTACGTTTGCTGACACCAAAGCTCGACGAAGAATGTCATTGAGTGCATGGTATCTGGCAAAACGACCGGCTGCTTTAACGCAGCTAAGCCCGTGGTAACCGAAGGCATCAGTCTCAGTACCACAGGAGCAGCAGTGAGGCTCGCACACCACGCAACCCATTCTCAACGCCACTGCTTCTCGAAGGGTGTTATCATCGAGAAGAGTGCCGAGGTGTGTAAGGTGAGTGTGTGAGTGGTGATGGTAACGCCTGGAGCCAAGCGCCTGATTCCGGGCAGCTAGCTGCCTTAATTCGGGCCAGCGCAGTTTCCGAAAATGAATTACCCATTTGCACTAATGTGGATCTGGAGCAGAGTTCGTCCCAGGCACGCTGGGAGGTGACATCTACGGGGGGGCTAATTCCGGGATAACTTTCGTGCCAGGCATTTACTGCGTCGTTCATAAAGGGGATGCTGCATCTTGCACCTTGGACTTTTAAGATGCTAGTGACAAGATCAGCAACCCCATTCGACGACGCCAGGAATGCGGCAAACCGACAGAACCCATACTTCTGATACCCAAACCACCGTATTTTACCGGTAATGCTGCTTGCTGCCATTGCAGATCATCGAGAGAGATGTCGAGTATATCCTCCAACGTAGATCGGATGATAGCGTCCAACTGGGAGACCTCTTTAGGGAATTGCCAGGTTGGAGTCGTTCTAATGATATAAGTGAGTTTAGGTAGGGAGAAGCAACAGCGGTAAAGTATTAAGGCGACGTGGGAGGATAAACTGCTGAGAAGCTCCCGGACTTGCGTCAGGGTTTTACTTTTATTTTCTAGGGCCGACGGAATGCCATTTGGGAGTATCGGCGCGCCTAGTAGGGAGAATGTCGATTTATTGAGGGTTTTTATTCCGGGGAGCAGAGAATCGAAGATGGTGATTTTGGCTAAGTCTGTCTCGCCGCGAGCGAATAATTTGCATTTGCTGGTGTTAATAGCGAGTCCCAATTCTTGAAGACTCCTACTGAGCGTTCGGATATCTTCTGCGACAACCTCTGGACTTCCTCCAATTGTGCCATCGTCGAGGTACCAGACATTCAGGGGAGACTTAATCAATGATATTTTCTTTTGAATGGCTAAGCTGAATATAAGGGGACCCAGGGGATCACCCTGTTGCGCTCCTACCTGTGATGAAATTTTATGACCGTTGTATGTTAAGTGACTGGGTGAAGCGTAGCACTGGTAAAGAAATTGATATAGAGAAGGAATTAGTTCTTTAACCTCGTTTAGGATGGAATCTCTTTCAACGGAGTTGAAAGCATTTTTAAGATCTACCTTGACGATGACACAGTCGCTGTTAAACGACTTTAACATTTGCGGGTTTAACGCAAATGCCCGCGTCGCGTGAATTGCAGCCTCGCAGCCGAGGGCAGTTCCGAAGCCAACTTGGGTGGGCTGCAGATGTGTTGCCATAGGTTCCCTGACGGCTCGGCATGCGCACTTCGCCACGAGGCGTCTAAAGATTGAACCTACGGCTATAGGCCGTATGCCACCATCTTTTTTTAGGAGGGCACAGAGTGTCGCTCCATATAGGTGTGGAGCTACATAAGGGTTTAACTCGCCTTGCAGTAGGAAGTTGCAGAGATTTGCAAGTGATTTTAGCAGACGCGAGCCGTTATTGCCTGCGGAAGGCGACAATAATTCTTTAAGGTGTTGCGGGCGGATGCTGTCGGGGCCAGAGGCAGATGAGTTACTGAAGCTTTGTATAGCGGAAACGACGTCTGCGGGGGACAGTACTAGAGGAGCTATGGACCCTACTGAGGACATAGGGGGTATGGACAGTGGGCGCGATGGTGTGGGGTATTTTTGGATCAGAGACTCTAGGGTGCTTGTGTCGGCGGGGGCGATTTTACAGTCTGAGACGAGCAGACGTGCCGCGCCTGCTAAATCACCTTCGTGTACTTTTATTTCAACCCTTTTGCACAGATTGAAGGGTAGCCGAATTGGGATCTCGCAAGGCGGGGGACAGGAGCTGTAGATATTGTGTTTCACTTTCGACGTGAGGGATGAGTTAGTTGTCTGATCCGGTACTCTGAGTGCAAAGAAAACAAATGATAGAAAATCGTACCAAGCCGCTTTGGTGTTTTTATCGACACAGGCATCAATCAGGTCCGTAAGTCTGCCAGCTGCAAGACTTCTGGCTCCTTTGGGCACGTGTTTCAGTACGCGAACACTACGCTTGAACATCGAAAGGCTGTCTAAATCGAAGGAGTCGGCACTGACCTGGTTGGGCTGAGCGGAGCTTCCGGGGGATGTCGAGATACAGGATGAATAAGACGAAGGTTGCGGGAGCAGGTTTTTATGCTTGCGGCTGATATGTATATTCAACCCGTGAACGCCGTTGAAACGGCGACTTGAGCAGGGGCAGTGCGGGCATGCGATGCCCTGGCTGCTGTTATTAACATCCACAGACATTGTACTAAAATGTAACTTAAACTAGAACCTTAGAATATATTTTATTTACATAAATTACAAGGTAAAGATAAAAGAAGGAAAATAAATAATAATAAGATTAACTAAAGAATAATTCAAATAAATAAAATGTAGCCGGTATGAAATAAGGGCTTCGCTGCTTCTCCTTGTCATCTCTCTCAGCCTTCTTGTCTGTGTCTTTCATCGTGCGGCGTACACTTGGGCATTATACTGTCGTTTGGCCGTGGCTCGTGTGCTAATTCTCCGGACGGTTTCCAGTCAGCATCAAATCAATGCCTATCAAGGCAACAGAGCGTTGGATCGCACTGAGTTACCATGTAGAAACAGCTCAGGCCTCTCTCTCAGTATAAGTTACAGTCATTGATCCAAACTAACAATATTATCTTCTCAAGTCTCATTTTGGCAATCGGGAAAGTACTTCTGCAAGGCCGGCAGGCGGCAGATCCATATATTTTCGCTTCTTTATTTTGCCAAACAATGACAGGCCTCCTCCAAAGGGCACCTTTTATATTGTTTTTATCACAACGGCTTTGCACTAAGTTGTTCACCAATTATTTCTTTTAAAATAGATAAAAATCTGTGTATTTTTATTCCGAAACATTGTAATATTAAGCAAATTTTAAATATAAAAAATTTGTTACGAGAATATCGGTATTGTTTTCTTGACAGGTCATGTCATACCATTCATGTCATGTCATGTCATGTCATTTTATTGTATTATATATTTTACTATATGCATAGGCAGCGGCACAATTCTCAATTAGAGTTTATGATGCAAAGTTTGAAATGTAATTGAAAGTTTTAAAATTAATTTTATCAGGTGTATGTAATACGGGGTCAGATTGTTATGCACATAAATTAAAGTAAGGTCAACTAATATTTATGTTCAGTCGCGGCCCGTACTCCTAATTAAAACTTTCATAACGCGAAACCTCGACCTTTCATACGAGATGCAATGTAATATTACTACCTAGGTTTAGTAAACAACGAAAATACGAAAATATAATAGTAGTCCATCCATACTATTAATATTATGCTGCGTGATTTACTTAGTGTCCATGATTCATTTATTTAAAGAGAAATTCGACAAAAATTAAGTACCTAATTTTATTACATAACTAGCGACTCGCCCCGGCGTCGCACGGGTATAAAATATATAGCCACTGAAAAAATGATTAAAATCTATAGCCTATGATCCTTCACGTGGTCTACTTCTTATCTGTGCCAAATAACAGGAAATTGCTTCAGTAGTTCGCGAGATAAGCCCTTTCAAATAATTTCCCCCGTTTTTTCCATATTCTCCTATTAGTCTTAGCGTGATAAAATATAGCCTTCCTCAAGAAATGGGCTAACACTGAAATAATTTTTCAAATCGAACCAGTAGTTCCTGAGATTAGCGCGTTCAAGTTAGCCCTTTCAAATAATTTTCCCCGTTTTTTTCCACATTTTCCTCTATTTCTTCGCTCCTATTAGTCTTAGCGTGATAAAATAAAGCCTATAGCCTTCCTCGATAAATGGGCTATCTAACACTGAAATAGTCATCAAAATCCGTTGCGTAGTTTTAAAGATTAAAGGAAACAAAGGGACATGAGGAAAAAAAAAGCGACTTTGTTTTATAATATGTATAGATAATTATAATGAGAATCGAGTACATAGTACTCTCCTTAAGTATTGAACATGTCTCACCAGTCATGTTCTTCACGTAAGTGTACCTATCTTTAAAGTTTCTTCCTTAAATTTCTTTCTTTCAGTTTGTCCCCCTGTTTTCACGCCTAAACCACTTAACCAATTTAGATGAAATTTATTACGGAGATACTTTAAATTCGGGAGAAGGGCGGACGAAATATTATGATAGTTTTTATTTTGTTTGTATGTGTGTGTATTATTAGCCTCATCTTTTAAGCCAGTAAACCTTTTTTAATAATACGATGATACTGAGAGTCCCAGGAAAGGGCACATAACACTAAAACTTCCTTGAGAAGTGCGCTGTTTCACCAATTTTATTATTCTTGTATATCTATGGTCCTACATCAACACAGTTGGATTTGTTTTTCAATGTATGAATAAATGATGGGTCAGTTAATTACACGATGCTGTTATAACCCGCGAATATTAATTATAAACTTCATTACACCGTTTATAACCAGTTATAACCGGTTATAGCCGGTTATAACTCGTTAAAACCGCTTTATTCCGGTTATGTGCGGTCAACAGCTGATTAAACATACGTTTCCCTGATGAATTTTAATATCGGCGATGCCGAAAAATTACTTTTCTTATTATAATGTTTTAAATTGATGATTGATAATAAAATAAAATATATTCTTGTGTGAGTAAGTACGCGGACTTATGGCTCGACGATCTTAATCGCCTGTGTGTCAGCAAAGAGCCGCGAGCCGCGCGCCACGAGCCGCGAGCCTGGGGGCATGGTAATCCAGTGTGAGCGATTCTCGTGTGTCACCGACGCGAGCCGAGTAAGTTCGTGAACTTAAAACCCGCGTGCTTTAAATGACGAACCTACGTAATTTAAATTAGGCAAGGTTACATTAATTCAAAGTTCAACTAATATTCGACTTCACAATTTTTTAGAAACATTGATGCATGACAGGACCAACGAAAGAGAGCCGCCATCTGCCAAAAAATCAAATCTCCAGTGTATTTATCTACGAATAATAAAAACTTCTTCTTTGTCGTTTTCTTCATTACTGAAGGTCGCGCCTGGAAAAGTTCTCCTTTACTTTGGTTGTTAAGCTCTTCCATTTTGTTCGGTCTTCTGCTTCTCTAAGGCCGGCTGTTATTTTCAGTCCAGTGAAGTCGTAATTTGGTCACACCATCGGGTAGGTGATCGACCCCTGGGTTGCTTGCTTTCAATTTTTCCCGTGACTATTAACATTTCGAGGTTGTCTGGTTGCCGGCGAGCGATGTGACCAAAATAGGATAAAATTCTCCTGTAACAAGTCATAACTTAAATAAAAACTGGTATTTATAAAATAGCGTTATGCATGCTTTGCATAATATTTTTCTGGATATTATTTTTAAAAGTTTTATACAAATAAAAAAGTTTATATACTCGTAGCGGAAAAGTTTTTACGATTATTAAAACTGTTAGTAAAAAGTTTGCGAGTAAGCTGTTTTTACGCAGTTTTCCACAAAAGGAACAGAACATGTATTAGAGCCAATCTCAGCGCCAAAAACATTATAATGTCAAAATAGAAAATGCATTTTCTCGGGCTATCTCGACAGCATGCATTACTCGCACACAGATTTATATTGTAAAAGACGGCGCAAGCATACGTTTTGTAGAGTATTTTCCTAAAAGGTATTACATTTTGTAGGAATATAATATATTATAATGGACGAAATATAATAAAGTAGAAATTTTTATTACTATAATGGATGATAAGTAGTAAGTAGTAAGAGTAAGAGCTCTGTATTAATAAATAATAATATATATTGTGGCTGTACCCACAATTATTAGCGTCACAATTCTGCATCGTGCTATCGAAGCTTTGGAGAACGGCAAGATATTATATACGACGTCTCAAATTACGTCAGTGGGCTTCGGTCTGACCGAGCATGCTATCTCATCACATCCCTAAAATACCATCTTATCTTATCTTATATATATAAAATTCTCATGTCACAATATTGTTAGTAACCGTACTCCTCCGAAACGGCTTTACTGATTTTAACTAAATTTTATATGCATATTCGGTAGGTCTGAGAATCGGCTACTGGCTACTTATTATTGATAAGTGAATTTGTTGAATAAATAATTACAACGCGAGACTGACGGCGACCATGCGTCCATGTTTGTGCGACGGGATAGCGATGGACGTTGCATTGGTGCCGTACTTATTTAGTCACTTCAATCAAATAATATGGGTGAAATACTTTATATGGATAAACAACGTTTGCCAGGACAGCTAGTCTAATATATATAAATCTCCTGTCACGATGTTTGTCCGCGATGGATTCCTAAACTACTTAACCGATTTTAATGTTTTTTTTTTAATGTGTGCTTTTTTCCAACTTGAGAGATAGGATAGCTTAGATCTTTAATTATAGTCGCAATTTTATTTTATTGCAAATTATTTGTCTATAAAGAGCGACCATTGTTTATGCGACGCGGGTCACGGGATAGCGATGGACGTTGCCATGGTGACATACTTATTTAGTCACTAATTCAATAAAATAATACGGGCGATATACTTTATATAATAATATGGCAAAGAAACGTTTGTCGGGACAGCTAGTTAAGTATAAAATCAGAAATTGATTCATAGCCTGACTGGACTGGACTTACTTTATTTGGTTGGATTATGTCAAATCATTATAGTCAGTCGTGATCTGTCGATTGGGCTCACAATATTATGACCAAAATATTACGTAGGTCCTAAAACCTAAAAAGCGGGGTCTTTTAGATATGTCTCCGAAGCATCCCTCAGATGCTTTTGAACACGGGCTTTTCTCCTTTCGTTCAATTTATTTTATCAAGCTTTTACCCCTGACGTCTTGTGAATAAAAAAATCATCCCTCAAATATGACGACGAATTTAAGTTTTGACGCAAGCCTTGCTGTATTACGATGAAGATTTTCTAAAAATATTAAGATTTTACTGCTACACGAAATATTTTAGCTTAAATATGTTATCTACAGTGAAAGTTGGTATGTATTGAATTGGTATATCCAATGGAGCATGATTTAATAAACAGGCAATTTTATGTTGATCCTGGCGTATAGGAGCTGTAATGGTAGTAAAGTATGATGGAGCAAAGTCCGTTAAAAGGCTACTTTTTATACCAAAAATATAGTGTTTCCGTAAAATACTGTTAAGCTGATCACACATTTGTCAGTACCGTGCGCATCGAACGCACCGCATAGTGTGAAACATACAAAATATGTGCGAGGTTTCACATCATTTCATACAACAGATTCGGATAGGGAACGCATGCGCCGAACGGCGTGTACGGCGCGTACGCTGATAATGTGCGATCCTTTAATAACTACAAATTACGTATTTTCTAGAGATAGCAATAAAATGCTACAATTAATATCTGGAAAGCGACAATAGAAGTTTAATTTTTCAAAGGAGATTGCATGAGCAAATTACAAACTCGGTGCAAACACGAAATTTAACTGCAAGGAACGAATCAGTCGCTTTGTTGAAACTCAAAATATAACTGTTACATAAATACGACTTTAGCAAGTTTACAATGGACGCGTAGGGGTGTCACCTTGCACTATTAAGTAGTTTCCGAGGTTTTTTTTATACATTTAGTCTATTCACTGGCACTTTTAAATGGTCGCTGTTAAGCATTTGTGTCCTAACCCACATTTTTTAAATGTTTTTTGAATGCACTCTTATTCTAAATCATCTGAAGAACGTCACAGCATTTTTAACTTAATTCTTATTTTTTGTGGGTTAGTACACAAATGCTTAACTTAACGGCGTCTAAATAAGCTAACAGTCGTAAAAAACCTGAGAAAACATTCATTTATTATTCATTTTGACAGAATTATTATTATTAAAATTTTAAGTTTAAATGTGTGGGAATTTTATGTAAAGTTTATTTACTTGATAAAAAGTAGGGAAAGGTTTAATGCAAGCTAAAATTTAGTGATCAGTTCTTCTGTCCACATCGATAAATGTTGTCTAATTATGACTAGTTTATGCGTATTACATTTTTAGACAAACAGGTTCACAGCAATACAAATTGATTTATCTATCAAATAATGTATTACTTATTTTCTGTGAGTCGCCAACCCTACGAAGCCCAAGAAAAACTTTATCTCTGCAAACTACGGGATTGAGTTACGAGCTATTGAAAAATTAATAAAGTGAATTTCGCGACAAGAGCGCAATTACCCGCCCGCGGTGGAGACGTCGCTGCTACGCCACAGTTTGGGAATCCCTGTATACATAATTTCATTTACCAGCGAAGAAATGGATTCGGCTGCTAACGTTTAACTCCCGCAATAGTTAATATTAATATGTCAAGCCAATGTTAGTCCCGATCTATCAGTTGGGTCATGGTTGGGTCATAACCCGACTAAATACCATAGGTCCGCTATTCATCCATACTATTAATAACTATTATAAATGCAAAAGTTTATGTCTGTCTGCTTGTTACCTCTTGACGCCTAAACCACTGAACCGATTTTGCTGAAATTTGGTATGAAGTTACTTTGAGTCCCAGGTACAGCATATCTATAGACTATCATAATATTATGGGGGTTATTCTTGGCACGTAGTATGTACGATCAGAGGAATATTTCAAATTGATGGCAGATTATTTAATGTCTTTGACTCGGAATTAAAGGCTATCGGAATTGACTAAAAATAGTTGAAAACTAAAAATAATATTAATACTAATATTATAACTGCGAAGGCATCTTTCAGACTGTAACTCCTCACGTTTAAACCGCTAAAACGATATCAATTAATTTCGGCATCATAATACCAAAGTATATCTATGTACCATCGAGGAAATTGATTCCTAGGCAGTTGACAGACCAACGTCATTTGGTCGGATCATGTCGATTCAATAGTACAGCTATAGGATACTTTTTATCCTGGCAAAATGTACGGTTTCCGCAAAATAAACGAGTTTTGGCACAACAGAGTTACGGGCGTCATCTGGTTATAATAAGGGATTGTCTTCGTCTATCTTTTTATTTTTTTTCTGATGCCTTCAGCAGTACCTAGTATTTATAACTGACCTTAAAAAAATCTGATGGAGATACTTTAAATACCCTGAACACTGAACAGACGTAGGATAGTTTTAACCCAGCAAAATTTTTATGCTTTCCGCATGATAAACTAATTTCCACATTTTGTCATCATCCATACTTCCATACTAATATTATAAATGTGAAAGTGTATCTGATATCTGTCTGTCTGTCTGTTCTCCTTCACGCCCAAACCGTTGAACTGATTTTGCTGAAATTTGGCATGGGATACTTTGAGTCTCGGGAAAGGATAATATATTAGGATACTTTTTGTCTAGGAAAACTGTACGGTTCCCGCGCGATAAACGAGTTTTTGCGCAACGAAGTTGCGGGCGTCAACTAGTATTTTATAATGTTGATTTAGTCATAAGTCATAACAAAGTATAATTCGAGAGTTCGCTATGTCTGAGAATATTAGTTCGTCTGCACGATCGTAAGGTAAGCATTAAATATGCATGCATCGACGCTAAGGCATCAAGTTTGAAATCTGAGACAAAGTTGCCAAAGCCGAATTGCCTTAGAGACTTAGAGATGACCTATTCAAAGTCAAAGTCAAAGGTTCAACACCTAGCTTCTGAGGCATTTAGAGAGGACTTTCAAACAATTTAGGTCTAATTGTATTAGAGCTCATTCCAAGATCAGACGCACACATGTATTATCATTTAGAAATGAAGCATTTATTTTATAAAAAGACTAGCTTTTTCACTTAGCTACTTGGCTGAAATTTCACTTGAAATAGTTTTCCCTTTTGTACCCTCGAGGGTGCTATTACTATCATAATCATTATTTTGATAAGATTTGTCCGCGACTTTATTTTCGTTGACATCATATCCATGATAAAGAGTAGCCTATGTTTACCTTTACATCCTTATAATAGCCCTTATCTGCAACAATATGGATCTGAATTTATCAGACCGCTTAATGCAAAATCTATACATATAATAAAACTGTAGAAATGAATATTCTGTACATTAAAGATATTCAAAAAATAATAAGCGGAGGGTTTCACTACATCGCTATAGAAGCCAAATCTGTGGTCAGTTTTTTTCTCTGTCTGTCTGTCTGTCTATCTGTCTGTCTGTATGTTTGTTCCACTATCACACGAAAACTACTGATCCGATTTGAATGCGGTTTTCGCAGATGTGTTTGTCTTCTTCCAACTTAACATCTGATGTATAAAAAAAATTCCCCCCACCCCTCTAAAGGGACGAAAGAGGGGGTAAGATTTTGTATAAGACTTTTGCTTTAACACGAAAACTACTAATCCGATTTGAATGCGGTTTTCGCATTTGTCTTCTTCCAACTTAACATCTGGTGTATAAAAAATTTTCCCCCCACCCCTCTAAAGGGACAAAAGAGGCGGTCAGATTTTGTATAAGACTTTTGCTTTAACACGAAAACTACTGATCCGATTTGCATACGGTTTTCGCAGATATATTTGCTTTCTTCCAACTCAACATTTGGTGTATAAAAACCACCCCCCCTACCCCTCTATGGGGACCAAAGAGGGGGTTAGATTTTGTATCAAACGTTTTTCTTTAATGGACTTCAAATTATTAACTGTTTTTCCAACTTAACATCTGGTGTATAAAAATTTTCCCCCCACCCCTCTTAGGGGACAAAAGAGGGGTTAAGATTGTGTATCAACTGATGAAGTAGAAGTACTTTAAATGGCAAAACAACGTTTGCCGGGACAGCTAGTAGAATACTATAATAGACACATATAAACAAAATTTAGTGTTATTATTACTTGAAATAACAAAAGCTTTGAATACATTTTGCATTGACAAGACATTTTATTTAAATTGTTAGGGTAGTAAACTTTAAAACTTGCTGACGCATTTTGGAAACTTTGCTGCAAGGCAAGAAACATGGCGTCAGCAAATTAGTTTAAATTGGTCATGCTCCTTTAGAGTTGACCATTAGGCGATATCATATTAAGTAATTCTTGCTAATATTATAGCATTAAAAAACAAAGAGAATAAATATTATTGAGTTATACCTATTTCAAACATGTTTATATTGGATGGAAATTTAAATTTTAATTAACTAATATTATAAACTTGAAAGTGTGTCTGTTTGTACGTCTATATTTTACTTCCTGGGCCAGGGCGTAGGATAGTTTTAATCATAGAAAAAAAATGAAAAGAAAAAAATTAACACTTTCCATGCTTGTAGACCACGGAGTCGTTAGCTTCTTACTACGTGAATCGTGAGTAGCATAATATTTTTATAATATAAAATACAATCTCGAGATAAGACCAAGATTAAATTGTCTAAAATATGCTATAATAATGTTTTCATTTTGTAATGAAATATTTTGTTAGTT
This sequence comes from Polyommatus iphigenia, assembly GCA_963422495.1. NCBI lineage: Eukaryota > Metazoa > Arthropoda > Insecta > Lepidoptera > Lycaenidae > Polyommatus > Polyommatus iphigenia. The sequence continues at coordinate 26,857,595 of OY730181.1, read as the reverse complement.
TCTTGTAACAGATGCAAAGTGATATTTGTTTCTCTAAAGTTTTATTCATCTTAGAAGTTTTTTGGCAACCTAGATACGGCACACCAAAATTATATATTGTATGATTTCTTAATCATACAATTTGAATGCCTGACACCCACTTGGGTCTCAGGTATTTTTTCAAGCAAATAAAATATTATACCTCTATTATCATATTCAAATCTCTATGTTAAAACAACGCTAGGCTTACTAAAAAAACTAAGTTTGTATAACAGCAAATCCTTAATTTGTTTAAAGAAATAGTATTGTGTCAAATACCGAAAATATACTGTGTACCACCACCCACAAACTGTTTGGAAACCCCACGCGTTTGCGGTCCGTTCGCGCATACCGGGCTTTTTTTAACGAATTCATCCGAAGCGATAGACGCATCGAAAGCACATCGCAGACGAAGCCGAGTGTGACAGTAATATTTGATCAAAGCGGGCAAAAGCCTTCATAAATATATTCAATGGGCCGGCGAACTGAAATATTCATGTGTGACTCAATCGGACAGACGCAATGGACCGGAAAATTTGAGGCCACACCTTTGAGACCTATTAGCCTGTACATGGTGAATTTTTGAAGACATCCCAAAATACTGAATTTCACACTTCGATACTCAAAGCTATCTAGCTACTAAGTATGAGTTAGTTTTAGTATTTTTAACCGACTTCCAAAAAGGAGGAGGTTATTTTTGTTCGTATGTCGTCGGTACTGGCTAAGTTCTATGTCAAGTATGTATCTCAGTTCTGGGCTGGTACCGACTTCAAACGAATGAAAGTTGAGTACAGAATTCGTTGAGATTTAGTCGAATTTTGAAAAAGACACTAATGAAGAACAAGAATTATTTCATACTTTTTAGGTTATTTTATGAATATTGTTTTTTCCCTGGAAGTCGGGTTCAATTTTTTGTTGAAAAATAATAAATTATTGTTTTTGATGTAAAGTTTAAGTACTTACTGTTGTCAGTAAAGTGTAGATACTAGTTTTCCTAAAAAGTGTATATTTCGATAGCTCTAGCCATATAGAAGCATACTAGATGACGCCCTTAGCTCCGTCGCGATAAATTAGTTGATCGGGAACCGTACATTTTTCCGTGATAAAAAGTATCCTATGTCCTATCCCGGCACTCAATGTATCTCCGTACCAAATTTCAGCAAAACTGGTTCAGCGATTTGGGCGTGAAGAGGTAACAGACAGACAGACATATGGACAGCCAGACAAATAGACAGACAGACAAATAGACACACTTTCACATTTATAATATTAAGTATGGAAGTATGTATTAAGGCCTAAGATTTTACCTTTGTCATAATTTTTTAAAGGTACCAGCTACAACGTACGCTTGATATGACATCCAAGTGCCATTACAGCCTTGCAGGTCTGTAAGTCGATGCTTATTTCAAATTAATATAAATTCTCCTATTGAACTTCAATATAGTAATTAGCGCTGGCTACTACTAGAGGCTCAGTGGGCGTTTTATTACTTCGCAAGCTACTCGAACAAAAATTCAATTCAAACTACGTAAGGTGCATAATTAAGTTGGCTCTAAAAGCGCGCTTAATTTAATCTTTTACCATTAGTTTATACACCTGAAAACCGTAGCTCTACGTAAAGAATGGAATTGGTTACATAGGGCGAAATAAAACAATTTAAAACGGCGCGTTTTATAAAATTTCTAGCCGACCCTATAAACTCTGTTTTGTTATATACTCGTACGCTATGTCGATTACCAAAAAAAACGAAGATTCTGAGACCTAGAGCAAATTTTAACGAATCGGTTCAGCAAACGGATCAGTTAAAATTGCCAAAATCATCCTATTCCTGAACCGATTGTTTATTGAAACACTGCGACACAAAAATGTAATAAATATCTATATATATAAAAGTCAAAGGTGACTGACTGACATGGTGATCTATCAACGCACAGCCCAAACCACTGGACGGATCGGGCTAAAATTTGGCATGCAGGTAGATATTATGACGTAGGCATCCGCTAAGAAAGGATTTAGATCAATTCCACCTCCAAGGAGTTAAAATACGGGATCAAAGTTTGTATATAATAATATTAATAATACTTTTTAACGCGAGCGAAGTCGCGGGCAAAAGCTCGTTATAACATAAATCGCAAGCGCTACGCAGCTTAAATATTATATATTTTTATAATTTATTAATTATTATTTACAACACATAAGTAAACCAACATTTTTCAGAAGGTAAAGTAATCTTTACCCTATTAAGGTATAGGCGCTGTAAAGATTGTCTTTTAATAAAGTAACAATTACCTAAAAATAAATTATTTCTGCTTACCCCACTGACCCAAAACAACGCCACAAAAGAAAGTAAATATTTCCAAAACATTAACTGTTAACATTCAATTTAGTAAACAAAGTAATGCAATAATTTAATTCCCATCAGATAAGTTGGCACGGGCTCAGCGTTTCCCGACGCAATACTGGCCCGTATGTCGCCACCGCCTTACTAAGTTGTTTTGTAAGTCCACTCACGGTAATTAATTCCTTCTTAAGAGCGCAAGTTAAACCTAATTGTTACAAATAACCTTAAGAATGTTTGTATTCCCCGAACTTAAATAGTGTATCATAATTGTGTTGGGAATTTTGTACGGAGAAGTAACTGGTACTATAAGAGTAATTTCATGAGTACTTTGCGAGCTAAATTTAGTTTTGGGAGTAAGCAACTAGTCTAGCTGTTGTGTCGAAGTCAAAGAAATGTTTTTTTGGACCATTTTTTTTATGAAATAAGGGGGCAAACGAGCAAACGGGTCACCTGATGGAAAGCAACTTCCGTCACCCATGGACACTCGCAGCATCAGAAGAGCTGCAGGTCGTTGCCGGCCTTTTAAGAGGAAATAGGGTAATAGGGGAGGGTAGGGATGGGAAGGGAAGGGAATAGGGAAGGGTAGGGAAGGGAATAGGGTAGGGGATTGGGCCTCCGGTAAACTCACTCGGCGAAACACAGCGCAAGCGCTGTTTCACGCCGGTTTTCTGTGAGAACGTAGTATTTCTCCTGTCGAGCCGGCCCATTCGTGCCGAAGCATAGCTCTCCCACGTATACCCATTCGTGCCGAAGCATGGCTCTCCCACGTATAAGGTTCGTGACGTAAAGGGCTTTCATTTTGTTGAATGAGTTTTATTTTGTCTTAAATTTAAAATCTATGATATTTGAAACCTATCAGATTTGGTGTACTTCATGAAATTCGACAAAAGAACACAATAAGTACCAAATAGCAGGACAAAAAGAGTAATTGTCATTCCATCCTGCTTCAATTGAGTAAAGATTTTCACTTTGGCTCGGTGTCAAATTCGTTCCCCTGAGAGACCTTATAAAAGAGAGTCCTTCCTATTAGGCACTGAACCCTAAATGAAACGATAAAAACCTCTCTATTCAAATTAGTCCATTTTAAATTTGGAATCTAATTACTTTTTAAAAGTGTTTTAACAAACTCTATTTAATTAACTTGGTTTCTTATAATAGTTGTTCGGTTTTTGTGTAACGTATTTTTATTTGGAATTTGGTACGACCGTTGTCTTGATTGACCTAATGAATTTTCTCTAAATAATAATTATAGGGATAGCACCTAATCTTATTATTAAAGTATCCAAAATATTATGTAGGAAGAACGTTCATAAAACCTTTAAAATTTAACTTTAAAGCCATGTAGCTAGCCATAAAAAATCGGTTGTCTGTAAAGTCGGTTTACTGACGATAGTTGAACGTGACAACGTCATAGCCTTAACCCCTCAGTTCCGGGAAAAATCTATGCAAAAAAGTTGGCAGGTCAATGTGCAAAAAAAAATGGCGCCCGGCCTACCCTCTTTGTAAAATTAATGTAATATCCTTACATACAATCCATATTTTATGTTTGTGTGAACTACATTATAATATATGTTAAATTTTCTATCTATCATGCCATCATAATATAGTATTTAGTCCGATGTGATATTAATTCCTCAATTATAAACTTTCGAAACTATAATCAGTGACTTGTTCAGAAGAAATAAACGAATACTTTATTCTTCATATATAAAGTCATACCTTGACACGTAGGAAATAGGGCACAATTTTGAATAGCCGAAATAATACTAATAGCTCACAGATTGTTTATTTTTTATTCAGAGTGTGGTCAATGTATGAAAGGTCATAACTAACCAAACTTCTTCATACAAAAGTATTATCTAAGTCATCGAAATACGTAATATAATCGAAACAAAGAGTGCGGCCCAGGTGGGCCTTACGGTTGTCGAGAGACTTGAGAGTGTAAATGGAACGCCTCAGAGCTGTCAGCGAGGTAACGCCGCATGAACTGTCATGTTTTTCGGGCGCGCACCCCATATCGAATTATAAGACGTTATCACGTCAAAAAATTTTGGCGAAAAATACAAAGTAGAATTTAACTAAGCTCACAATTCCTTTAGAGTTTAAATTAAAGTTTCCCGTAAATATTTGCCCGGAAAAGTTCGAAATTTCGTGGTCACGAGTAGCGGAAAGTTTCCACAAAAATACCTCCGCCTTCACGTCGCGGATACTTGAAACAAAAACTTTCACCACAACAACTATATCAGAACGTGAATATTTTCAAGTTTTCCATATTTTTCCATCAAGTTTTCAAAGAATTTCATTTTAACACGCTCGCACGGCAATCGGGATCGTTTTTTTTATGAAATAAGGGGGCAAACGAGCAAACGGGTCACCTGATGGAAAGCAACTTCCATCGCCCATGGACACCCATGGACACTCGCAGCATCAGAAGAGCTGCAGGTGCGTTGCCGGCCTTTTAAGAGGGAATAGGGTAATAGGGGAGGGTAGGGATGGGAAGGGAAGGGAATAGGGGAGGGTAGGGAAGGGAATAGGGTAGGGGATTGGGCCTCCGGTAAACTCACTCACTCGGCGAAACACAGCGCAAGCGCTCTTTCACGCCGGTTTTCTGTGAGAACGTGGTATTTCTCCGGTCGAGCCGGCCCATTCGTGCCGAAGCATGGCTCTCCCACGTATAAAGTATGAGAAAGTATGAGAATGTGATAGATTTAGTGTCCATAATACTTGGCAGTCTATCACGACTGTTAACTTTCTTGATATTTGTGTAAAGTCTTAGTTTCTATATGAAGACTGACAGTCTTTGCAGACGTACAAAGTTTTCTCTTAATAATTTTCCTTTATCTTACAATTTACACGCTCTTGTCTGAATTTAAAATTACGTTTCATAAATTCTGCAACTATTATTAAAAGTTCATCATTCTCCCTACATTTTATGTCTCTTCTATATCTATTTTATAAACCCTCACATCCCGTCACCCACTAATTAAAAATGCAAAAATTTTACATAATTATAATGATAATAATATTATTATAAGGATGTATTGAATACATTGATTGAAAGGTTACTCTCTCCATTGAAAACTGATGAGTGAATGAATCCGCGAGCAACAGTTACTTTACGAGTGCCACAAACAGCGTATGTAGGTACTATCAGAGAAGTTGATTCCTAGGCAAATGGCGGACCTAAGTAATTTGGTCGGGTTAAGTAAAATCCATCAGACCGATCACGGCTAGCATTGAATTGACATAAGCCGACCAACTGACGTAGGTCCATCAACTGCCTAGGAATCAATTTCCTCGATGATACCTAACAAAGTAATGTATTACAGGCGCAAAGTGGTACAAAATACGTGTCAAATAAAACAGGATAGCACAGATCGATAAGTTCGATAACAGTCTGTTTCCGAGGCCTGTCCATATATATGTCGTAGGATGATTTGATAAATCGAATTTTCGCAAAAATTCTAGGGTTTTCGCGAAAACACGGATAATTAGATAATGTTGATTACATTTTTCAATCTTTCTGACAAAAGGTAGTGTTTTCGCGAAAATGCGAGTCGCCTTAGTACGATTGCGAAACGAATCGTTAGTTATTATCGAAAAAAATCACTGATTGGTCGGTTTAAGCGCCTCACAACAACATCTTCTCTGATTGGTTGAAGACTTGACGTTTTAAATGTCAATTCACTGTCACGCGTTGTTTTGTTTGTGGTTGTTTTTGTAAGCGAGCTAGCAGTTTTTGATATTTAATGTGTTTAAAATTGCAGTTGGACTTGAAAATTAGTGCGAAAAGTTATCTAAAAGAGTGTTTGTAAATACAAAATGACTGATACATGTGAAATTAGTGCTGAAAGTTTAACAGAACCAAAAACTTATTCTGAGGTTATGTCCTTTATAATTCTATGGTGTATTACCTCAAAGATACATAGGAAAAGATACTAACCAATCAGAATAAGAGTTGGCCAGTAAGCAAAAATCAAGCCAATCAGCATTAAGAATGTGCAATGTGACTAAGGCAACTCGCGTTTTCCCAAAAAACCTATTTTTTTTAGGATAATGTGAAAAATGTAATCACCATTATCTAATTATCCGTGTTTTCGAAAAATCCCTAGAATTTTCGCGAAAATTCGATTAATCAAATAATCCTACGACATATACATTGGAACGCGCCGCCGCCGCTCCCGCCCCGCTGCCCGCTGATTTCGAGAGTAAATGGGTAAAAAAGTAACGTGGATTCTTAACGTAATATTATACAACATGAGGAGTCTTCTATTCATAAAAATCGGCACTCATCATTAAACAAGGATGAAACTTTTGTAACTAACGCTTGTATACTTTGGTACTTTCTATAAGTGGGTTAAACTATACTAATTAAGCAACAATATAAGGACAAACCGACTGTTTGTTTGTTTATCACTTCTCGTGTAACTTATGGCGTAATGGGGCGGCCGTGGAGCGAGCCAATCCGGTTGTTTTGACGTTTTTATTGACTATACATAGGGGAAAGGATTCGCCGGAACTGTCTTATTTTTCGTTATATCTCCAGATTACAAGCCATTAAGCCAATGTGAGCTTTTGTTGGTTACCCAACTGCTGAAACAGGGTTCTGGTTGTATGATTCATTGCGCATAATATTACCTATTCGTAGATGTCGATTTTAAAAAGCTTTTCCCGGATATTCGGTATTTTGTTTAGATCCGGAGACTCGAAAATATTTTTCCTTGATAAAACTATAGTATTAATGTTTCCGAGACTCCAAGACTCTATCTGTAGCTCTATATTAAAAAAAAAAAAAAACATCTCAAACTATTCATTGATTTAAGCGCCAACTATTGGTTATTACCAAGAATCAAAAGAACAACGTGGTCATTTCTCTTCTATAATATTATGTATATCATAGTAGTTAGCCAAGTGACTACTAAAACCTACACTCCTCCCAAATATATTAAATATGCAAACTTATAATAAAGTCATTTACAAAATTTCGAGTTAGGTCACTTTAATTCCAAATATAATACATAGTGTGTGTCACTATGTATTATATTTCCGTCGCTTTACTCTGAGAATATCAACTTTTAATGAAAACAAAGTAATCCTCTTTAGCGCTATTTAAGCTGTGTAATAAACTCCCGAACAATGCAAATTCGTCAGATATGGAGACGCTGGATAGAGACCGCAGAGTAACAAGGAAACAGAAAGACTTTCGGATAAATCTGTTATACGCTTTTTAACCGACTTCCAAAAATGAGTAGGTTCTACGTTCGGCTGTATAATGTATATATTATATATTTTGAGCTATTGCATAGCTTTTACCAGGGCTTTGAGCACGGCGACTGAATCAAGAAATTCCGTAACGAAAAACCTAACATCCCCACTCCGACCGGCACAGTGCAGCAAAAGCCTTGCTTTGTCTAACGTCGTTTCAATTCGGCAGACTTCTGCACAGTGTTTGTGTGCGTGAGACTAGACGTATGCGAATCATAATTGCATAAGTTGATAAAAAATTCTATGCAGTAGCTTTACCGCGCCACTCCCCGAGTGCCACACGTATTTTTTTTATAAAATTCGGGGAAAAACCAGCAAAGGTCATGCACCTGATGGAAAGCAACTATCGTCACTCATGGACATTCGCAACATCAGAAAAGTTGCAAGTACGTTGCCGGCCTTATATTATGAGGGAATACGCTCTCTTCTTGCTAGTTATCTTCTTGAAGGGTAGTGGCCAGCGGGCCATACACTTTTCATGATTATGTAATTTGCATTTTCACGTGTAAAATCACAAGTTATAGACATGATTTAGTATATTAAGTAACAAGTTCAACAAGCAAGTAGCACATCGTTTGGTCATTGGTAACAACGATACCTAGGCTGGATTTCTATATGTGTCTGCGAGAACGAGCGATTTGGCCGCTCCACGCAAGATCACAAGCAATTTTATGTAAATTGGGGCGGGCCGCTGCTTAAACAAATGATTACTTGATATTAAATTTGCTTGTGATCTCGCTATGGAGTGGCCAAACCGCTCCTTCGTCTCATATAAATAGAGCCATAGGAATCCATCGGAATCGGGTGTGCTCTGAAATGACAACCAGCTAGTGACAAAAAGCGATCCACAATTTTTATTTTTTGTTCTATCTGTACACCTCACTATTCTTAGACGTGGACAAATATGGGATGACATCATAAAAATATCTTGTTTATGTATGAAGTTATAAAACGAACAGGAAAATAGAATAATCGCTATTTTCCTCCATAAAATATTTTATATTAAACATTCGCTAGTGAACTAGTTATCGATAACGATGTAATATTTGCGTATTTTTGGGCGTAAATAAGAAAAATATTTTGTTCAGGATTATTATAAAGTTCATTTCATGTTTATTTTTGGAAAATCGAAAAAATTTGATCAGTATTTTCAGAGCGTATTCAACGCTATCAATTACTTTTTGTAATATATTTTAAACATAATATTATTAATAAATATTTCATAGCAGCAAAATTGAATATTTGCTATTATCAATTTCGTTTGCACCAAAAATCGTTCATAATATTATCATTTCGCATTCGTCGCACTAAAAAGATAGTCCCCCGTTTCCTGCCTTTTATTCGATTCTGTCCCGGGAATCAAAGTATTTCCATACCAAGTTTCATCCAAATCAGTTTATCGGTTTAACATGTAACTGACAGACAGATAGATAGTTACATTTATAATCTTAGATGCTTTATTTCATAAAGCTCTTTGTTTAAACGTGCTAATCTTGTGAACTACAGTAACGATTTTTCTGTAATTTAGCACAGTTAAAAGTACCACAGGAAAATACTATTTAGTTCCCACGGAAGTCCTGTTTGAAGCGGACAAAGTCGTAGGCAACAGCAAAGTGTGAGCAAAGTATAATAATTGTCATTATAATATTATTTAGTCAATAAAATTATGTCAATACTTTTATTCTTTCTCTTAAAGAGAATTTCTCTTCATCATCATGAGTCAGACTCCAAAGGCTTGGCTAGGAAGCGACGTAAAACGCAACAAAACTTACAATACGTCATACCGATCTATTGAGTGTAGCAGTCAACGGTGGAAGGGAAAGGGGTCACACATGTAGGACATTTTATCCCTGTGCACGGTGATGGAAAGATGTGAAGCTTTGAATAATAGAGCCGTATGATTAGAAATACGTATTGTTGTAATGTTTTAATTTGCCAACTAATATAATAATATTATATTAGTAGTACCAACTTATATGTAGAAAACAATCCATACTAATATTATAATTTAGAAATGCTAAAGTGTGTCTGCCTGTCTGTCTGTTACCTCTTCACGCCCGAACCACAGAACCGATTTTGCTGAAATTGTGTATGGAGAAATTTTGAGTCCCGGGAAAGGACTTGGGATACTTTTAATCCCGAAAAATTGTTGTTTCCTTTTTGCTCTTTGTACATAATATTAACATCACGAAATGCACAATAATTAGGGTTGATTCAAACCGCAACGCGACGCGTAGATGCATTTCTAAATTTTAAATATGGATTTGACAGATTCGCAAGACGTTTACGCAATTGAAATCTGTCAAATCCATACAAATTTATGCCGCGCCGCGCCTTGCCTCGCCTCGTCGCGTTCCTGTCTGAAATGACCCTTAGAGTGATTAATACTAAAGTACTACACCTATACCAATAATTCAGACGTTACTATATACTGATGATTTAAATTCAAAAGTATTGCAATCTGTCTGTTCGTGACCTCTTTACCGTCATTAAATTAAAAATCCTAGCGTTATCTTACACATTCAAATCACCTGATAGAAGCTAAAATAATATAGGTCAAGAAATGTTCACAAAGTCTCGGTTACATTTTTTATCGTCAGGGCGGAATTTGCATAATCTATGATCGTCACAGGCCGAGGAAGTTCTATTTTTATAACAAACTATTCTCTTGGGTCGGAGTTTTACACCGTCTTTACAGTTTGTTAAAATGTTGTTAAACTTTACAGGAATTGCTTCCGTTGTTAAAGGACGTGGGCAACAGAAATTATATTTTGTAGTGTTTTACTGTAGTAGTTATTTATGTAAGTAAACTAATCACAGTACAAAAATTTTATTATCGTGAATAAAACACAAATCACCAAGACAAAATAGTCTACCGATAATCTACACCCTTTTACTATTAAAAATAATAAAGATTTATCTGATTTTTCTTATGTTAAAACAAGTTTTAATTATAAAAAATACAGAATAGAAAACTATATGCTACAAGATTTTTGGCACAACGAAGTTGCGGCTAGCAAGATGAATATTCACAAAACTGAAATATCCAAAACTTTTTCCTATTCCTAACAATTTCCATGTAAAGTATTTTGTAAGTGGCGCACCTGTAGTTTTTCGATGGGTAAGACAATTCGCAGGGGCCGCTGAACAAGCGGGTTGCCCTCTCGATGCCTAAGTGCGACCCTGATAACATTCACGTGTAAGACCGAAACACGCTCATAGGGGGTAGCGGGAGGATTATATTGAGTAAGATAATACATTTTTTCCTATAAGGGTAAGATGTAGTTTCCTAGATGGGTAAGATACTACGTTATGTTTTTATTTCATCTTTTATCAAACTTGCAATGATTATTATGAAAATCCAGGCATTTTATACTGGTTATACATTTTTTTTTAATTTGGCATAGATCTACTTGGATCACAGTGAAGGAACGAACAAACGGTTCTGGATGTATACTGTTTATTCCTGAGAGAAGTTATTCCCTAACGAAGCCGCATACGTAATTATGGCGTCTTGTATAATGTGAAAGAGCAGAATTTTAGGAGTAAAAACTTCTTAAGCGCTGCCGTTGCACACTTTTTTGTGATGGGTAAAAAATATCAAACTTTTGCTAAGTTAACTGAAGTGATCATATTGAAAATTTCTCAACCGAGGATATCTCCCCTGTCCTTCATCTAAAACATTGTTTATAACTTTCTATTATTTTAAAGATTTAACATTCCCGCTCCGCTTATGTTCCTGTCCCGTGGTAGTAAAGCACTAATGGCGTGTATTTGTATCGGGCCGGTGTCTGCAGGTTTTATGCCCTTGTCCTATTCCGGACACGTCCGCCCCGAATGTTATTTAGTATACTTATATCGTGGGCCGGGCCGCCTACGCAAATATTATGTACTGACCCTTCGATATCGCTTGTTTACCGGCGAATTTGCATAAACTTTTATAATAGCGAATAAATGAAGAAAGCGTTAAAAGCGGGAGATGTCTATTGGTCGCGCGTTCGAAACATGAAAATTGAGCTCTAAGGTCCGAATCTCATATTATCTTGAATGGAGTTTCGATTGTGTCTGTCTCTCACTCGTACGTACTACAATCGAGGTATCAGAATTCGGGTCCTAGTTATTTAAGGTATTTTGGGCACATGACCTACTGCTTGAGTATAGAAGCTTAGGCAAATAGATAATTGTCAAACCCGAGAAAAAATCCTTTAAATATGAGCAAGTTTGCGTTGAGCGAAATTGAGCTTTTACTATGGCAATTATTTTTTTGCCTTCACGTCTTTTACGCAGTAGGTGATGTACCCAAAATAAACGTTGTTGCTTTTTAAGTAAGTTAAGTAATACAATATTTTAGGTTTCAGCCTTTTATGACGAAACGTATTTTATCCAACAAAAAAGTACTAAGGTTTTACTTACATAGAATATTTTTAGGATCGTTCGAAAATAATTGTGACGATTCCACGCAAAGGAAACCTATCTTTATCGTATGGCGATAAAGCAGTTATTTGTTCAGCATTGATCGTCATGGTGGAGTAATGGAGCATAAAGCCTTCGAACGTCGTTATCGGCCCGACGTTCGCTAAGTTTCATATTTTAAATTATTCAAGTGTCAAGTGTGTGAGGAATTTTAAACGTTTGAAGACTGTATTCCATACCTTTTCTTTTCAAGAACCCTTTTTTCTTGTGTTTATACAGGCTGTTACAAAACTAAGTGATAATACTTTAGGGGTGCATGTACTTTTCGAATTTTTTGTTCAAGAAACTAATTTAATTCGTCTAACCGCCGCCGAAAACAATAAATTTTGTACAAGAGATATTTCACGCCGTGAGTAATGTAATTTATTGTTCCTTACCTTGGTATTACAAATTATAATAATTTTTCAACTTAATTTACTTTGACTTGTAAAAACTAATTTAGTTTGGTCTAGTTATTTATTAGCTGGATCAGACGTTGTAATTTTTGGATGAGGTCCGTCTGGAAATTAAATTCTTGTTATAGAATTAGTTATGAAAGTTATTTCTTAAATAAAATTAGGATTAGTTTTAGGTTCTGAAGAAAACGATGTAAACTGTAATACAGAAATTTCTCTGTGCACTTTCGTTAAAGTTATTTTGCTTCAGAGCTTTTATAATCATTGTTATCAGAATATTTTATATTCTGAGACCTAATAAATGTAAAGAACTACATTTAAAATAGCCACAGTTTTTTATATTATGAAATAGACGAACTGTTGCCATTTCAGACATTCACGATATTACGAAAAACGAAAAATTACCATTTTTAGTGTTTCGTTCGACTTTCTGTTTGGACTGAAACCTGCACTAATTTGTGCTGCGAGCAAAACTGAAGCAGTAAACGTAGCCTCCAAAGAACGTATAATAAAAATCATAGATTCAAGGACCATCGTTACCTGTCCTCATCTTAAGGCTGCTCTCTCGAAAAAAACTTAAAAAAGCGTGCAGATGAAACAACTTTTCATCGGCATTAACAGAGAAATTATATCTGAAAAAAACAATTAGTAATCTACATGATATGATACGTAATTTGGTCTTGCCATATTTTTTCTACCGGTATCACATAATAAAGAAATAAAAAACCAAATCACCTCCAAAATCTAAACAAAACCGAAATGAAACCGCTTTACTCCTTCATTATTTATCAAAAGAATATATAAAAAATATCTACTGCTTTGCAATACAAAAGTTAATCATTTGGTTTGGTTATTTTTTTGAAATATGTATTAATTTTATAATAATTAATTAAAAATGAGTCTCAGATCGCCAATCCTACGCGTAACCGCCACAAAACAAGGCGCGCTGATATGAGTGTTATTTTAATGTCATTTACGTCGATATTCGCACTGACAGACAATTGACCTGCTAATTTAGAAAGAGAGGGCCCTCAGTCAGGTAAGTCATACCAAAACAAACGTCTACATCAAACTGAGCAATACCCCTCAGAAATTGTAACATGTAAAGGAAAGATTTTCCTTAAAATAATATCGAATATTCAAGTCCATTTCGAATCCGGATACGCTGTACGTGGTCCGCCATTTTATTTCATAACTAATATCCCCATTGCCTTCCGGTATCGTATTATTTTCCGGCGTCGTTCGCTTTTCTGTTTAGAATAAATTTTATATTCGTAATACTAAGGGGCAAATATTAAGAATTGCGCTAAGAGCTATTTAGATTTGAATTTCAGTTGACTTATTATTTCAACGTACTTTGTGGAAAGCTTTTATTTAATAAAACTAATGTTTTTAGTTATAGTTGTACAATGTATACATAATATTCTTGGAGTTACATACTAAGTTAATACATAATATCTGCCCCACTCAAAGACATGTAAAAAATTACTCGAGAAGTGTTTAGTGAATGTAAACGAAAGTCTGCTTATAGGTATCATTATTTTTAAGTTCGGCTGTTATTCAATTTGAGATTTTGGATACAGAGCCCAACTTTAGTGCCACGCCAATATAGACATTTCTAACATTATAGTAGGGGAGAGGGGGGCTAGATTTAACAGGGGTAAGTATTAACAAGCCTATAACTACCAAATTAAATGACGATACGGTAAGACGTTCAATGTCATAAGTTCGGGCGATGTCGGCGAACGATTTGGTACAAGTGTGTTGCCCATCGGCCATCGCGTTGTGAAGTTATTGTACGTCGGTGTAAAAATACAGGTAAGCGGACATTTTTACGTCTCGAATTTTTTGATTCATGCTTTAATTATTTGGTTTTGCGATAGCAGATTTTTATATACTCGTAATTAACGGTTATTTAGTTGTTAATGACATTTCCGTGTTATTTTATTAAATATACCTATAGTTTTTTTTAATAATTAGTTATATCCAAAAAAGGTCCTCGGGGGCTAGTTTTCTAGTCCTTTAGGTATGTATAGTATAAAAGTATTAAATATATTTCCGTTGTCTGGTACCTGTAACACAAGTAACAGGTACCAGACAACGGAAATATATTTAATACTTTTATACTATACATATAATATTTAAGATTTTTATAATCATACACATTTAATACACGTCCATGAACCAGGAACATTGAAAAACTTTTTGTTCCGTCGAAGGTATTCGAACCCGCGACCCCCGGCTTGAGCTGCCACACACTCTACCCATTGAGCCACAGTGGTCGTCGTATAGTAAATATTTAATATATACTACCAGTATAAGATCTCGAAATGCATCGAAGGATTGTTAACAATTACGTCAGATGATACAAACAATTAAAATCAAGTCTACACTGTAGCAGCTACTCAAACTGCTGGGATTCAACACGGCGCGCCGACAGGTTTGTTCCCAAGTGTCCCGTCTGTTAGCTTTGTTTAATCTATATATCCCAATAGTCCGTGAATGCAATGTAAAGTGATTCGATGTCACAGTATAATAGAGTAGAATAACTCAGCAGTGTGAAGGACACTTTAACGGGCGATTGGCCCAGCATATGTTCCCACCAATGCAACATTTGTGGCGCCAGGATCGATTACAGTGGTCACTAAAACCCTTTGTATGGATTCTTTGGTCTGCTCCTGCAAAGCAACAGAGCTCCGTTACATTCTCGTTGGAATGGAATAACGCAACTTCCACATAATTGCGTTTTGGCAACGCGCGATAGAATAAAAGTTGGTGTTAGCACAGCGTCCGCAGCGCTGGTTCATCGTATCACTTCATTATTCACCATGGACAGCAGTACATCATTCCTTCAAAACACCGCGTCCGATAACTTACCGCAACGCAACGAATCAATGTGGACCCATTCGTAAGTTGTTTGAAATCACGTCGATCAGCGGTGCGGTCTAGTATGAATAATGTTTAGTGTCTACTGTTCTTAATATATATTGTGGCAATATCACAAGCTTATTTCAATGAAACCAATGATATCGCCGCGCTAGAACAGATACAATCGGTGGCATGTTTTATCGTCGTTTTGTGCATTGGATTGGAATTTGTGGTTGGAACGCTGTAAATAAAACTCTAGTATGCGATAAAATTGTAGTAGAAGCACAATGCTAAATAAAACATACAGTAGGTTCACAACAGGTTTATGAAAAATTGCCTAATTCAAGCCATGATTTCATATACTTAACGTAGATTGAAAACGAGATGTCAAAAACCATAAAAATCTACATGGGAAGTCTTATCGAATCCGCAGAGTGATTTTGATAATATTACGACAGCAATGCAGCAGGCTAAAACCGTACACTTCATTATGCTCTCGATACGATTTCCGTCGCCCATGGACACTCCCAACATTGGAAGAGCTGCAGGTGCGTTCCGGTCTTTTAAGAGGGAATACGCTCTCTTCTTGGAGGTTTGTAGGTCGTATTAGTCCGGAAATACTGCTGGTGACAGTTCGTTCTAGAGTTATACAGTGCGCGGCAGAAAGTTACGTGAAAAACGTACGGTGGAAGACTGCCACTTATCAAGGTGACGAGGATGGTATATTTTTCGCGTTCACGCGAATGCAACGATGGCGAAAAGTTGCAGGAGACTTATGTGTGCTTTTATATGGCTAACGAACAGTTTTCAGCTCGGGATATTTTGCTCTTTAGGAACCCTTAAAAGTAGCTTATCCAGCAGTTGTAACTCTCTTTTAGCACTAGACGTCAGTAGCTGCAGCTCGGGCTCGGCGGAGCGTGCTGTAATGATATCCCGCGATACATATCTGTACTTTTTCAATAATTCACAGCGATAAAATATTTTAAGTTTTATCTGATTCAGTATTCCAACGTTTTATTGGATAGGTAGTTTATTTTATTGATGGAAATAAAGATACAATATGCTTTAGTGTCGGCTCTGGTGATTCCTGTAAAAGGATTATACTTACTTAGTTTATCTTATTTCTATAATATACTAAGGTAGATCCTTTGTGTAGTTAGTAAACAATTAATTTACTAGAAAATTACTAAGTTTTGCGTCTTTTATAAAGAGCGTCGTAAAAATAACGTTAATATTAAATAATTGTTATCTAGGTATTAGTGCCCAGATAACAATACAGCAACGTCTAGACGTTGCCCGCAACTATGTCGCAGAAACTTTATTTATCGCACGAAAAACCTACGAAAAACGCATATTTTTAAAGAGAAGAAGTCCTATGTCCCGAAACTAAAAGTATCAGATTAAGCCTTTAAGCCCCATAAGAGCACTGGTGATCACGACAACAACAGAATACAATAGCATTTCCAAGAATCCGCGATCGAAGGATTAATTCCAAATTACCTTTATTAGTTCAGCAATTTAACAACAGAGTTCACACAATATTTGTAAAATTTTTGATGATTAAAATCATCAAAAACAATTTCACTTTCAAACAATTATTCCAAACATCCTGTACAATCCGCTTAAGCATATACAGGTGCGTCCCTAACGACGACATTATTCCCATCAACAAACAACAAATTACCGACATCAACACAAATTGTTGTTCATTTTACATCGCACAATGCAAGTGAAAAATTACGTCCCAGATAGCGCGGGAATCCGGATCAAAACGGCGCGTAATTATCAAAAACGCTTCTGTAATTTATACTGTTTTTGTTTTCAATTTTGTTGTTTTGTTTGTTGTAATTGAGTATGAAAGTTTTATGGGACGCAATCCATACTAATATTATAAATGCAAAAGTGTGTCTGTCTGTCTGTCTGTTACCTCTTCACGCCCAAACCGCTGAACTGATTTTGCTGAAATTTGGCATGGACTATGGAGATACTTTGAGTCCCGGGAAAGGACATAGGATTCTTTTTGTCCCGGGAAAATGAACGGTTCCCGCGCGATAAACAAGTTTTGGCATAACAGAGTTGCGGGCGTCATCTAGTGTAATATATATATATATATTATCTTATATCTTTAAACGAGTAATTCTTGTATATATATAATTGGAATCTCGGAATCGGCTCCAACGATTTTCATGAAATTTTGTATATAGGGGGTTTCGGAGGCGATAAATCGATCTAGCTAGGATTCATTTTTAGAAAATGTCATTTTATTCGTGTTTTATCGAATACCGAGCAAAGCTCGGTCAAATAACTAGTATATATATTATGAGGGTGAAAGTTATAAAGATTTTATATAATAAAGAAAATAAAACTTGAGATGCACTTTGAGTGTTTAGATGCTGATCGAAACTTTGCTGCGTAGCAATTTGTTTTAAAAACCGCTTATTTCTAATCGTTAACCGCTATTTTATGCTTTTTCAGGGATTTGAAGCTTATTTATACCAAATTTTACCAAAATTGGTCCTACAGTTTAGACGTGAAGGGATAATCGACATGAAAATCATACGTGGTAGTGGACTACGGGAAGGTTTATATTATTAGGAGGGAGTGATAGGATCTTCGAGTCATCTAGATTCTAGTATATAAAATCCAGTTGATCTTCTATACTTATAAAATTACATGTCCTGACTGACTGACTGACTGAGTGATTCATCATCGCTGAGCAAAAACTGTTAAAGTTACAGCCACGAAATTTGGTGAGTAGGGTTGTTTTATTGAGTAGACACCCACTAAGGAAGGAATTTTGAAAATTTTACCCCGAAGGGGGTGAAATAGGGGTTGAAAGTTTGAATGATAGTCCGTCATTTCTTGAGTTAGAAACATGAAACTTTATTTTTGGGTTACTGATTAAAAATGAATGGATACGTATTTAAGCGTTTTTGGAAATTCTAGCCCCAAGGGGGTGAAATTGGGGTTGAAAGTTTGAATGAAAGTCCGTTATTTCTTCAGTTAGAAACATGGAATTTTATGTTTGGGTTGCTCATTACTGATTAAAATGATTGGATATGTGTTTAAGCGTTTTTGGTAATTCTACCCCCAAGGGGGTGAAATAGGGTTGAAAGTTTAAATGAAAGTACGTCATTTCTTAAGTTAAAAACATGAAAGTTTATTTTTAGACTGCTGATTAAAATGAATGGATAGGTATTTAAGCGTTTTTAGAAATTCAACCCCCAGGGGGGTGAAATTGGGGTTGAAACTTTGAATGAAAGTCCGTCATTTCTTGGGTTAGAAACATGAAATTTTTATTTTTGTGCTACTGATTAAAAATGAATGGATATGTATTTAAGCGTTAATGGTAATTCTACCCCCAAGGGGGTGAAATTGGGGTAGAAAGTTTCAATGAAAGTCCGTTATTTCTTGAGTTAGAAACATGAAAGTTTATTGACGTTTGCGTTTGACGTTTGCTTAAATAGGGTCCCGTTTTTACCGTTTGTATTAAGGAACCACAAAATGGGGAAAACTATCCATCTTTGTTAACGCGAAGTCGCGGGCAACAGCTATATAATATAAGGGATACGATGTTTTCGAGTCATCTAGTATATAAATAAATAAATGCTGTTGTGAATATAAAATCAAGTTGATCTAATAAATGTATCATGTTGTGCCCATGTGCCAGATGACCCCGTGACCTTCAACTTAATGGTATATTGATCGCCGATAAACCCGAGTGGCTATGTTCTATTATATTGTATAAACTATAATGTATATGAGCTATCATCATTATCATCATTTGACGTCGAATGTTTTTGTTTCAGTACCCATAATAGTAACATTATTGACATATGCGTAGAACAAAGTCCGATCTGCAAAATCACTACTTTTCAGTAGAGCAATCAGAAGATTTGCAAGTTGAAAAACTTGAATGGCTTAAAAACTGTAAGACTTATATTTTTGATTTTTTTGTATGTTATTAAGAAATTCCTCTTTATTTACGTGGTATATATTATTTTTAATAATTCATTATATTAACCGTGATAGCGGATCCGATGTCAACTTAAAACATTTTATAGCGGAAAGACGAGGGTCCGTATTGAACACCAGACATTGTTTTATGGAAACTTCTGAATGAAATTACGTTTTATATTCATATCACTCGTTTTTTGTTGGAATTATCTGTAATTTTTTGTGTCCTATGTAATATTCCTTAGTACTTCATATACACAAACAAGTTTTTTTTTCTTACAAAAACGTTTATTAATAAAAAATCTCAAAATAGGTGGTGTTTTGAACAAAATTTCTAACATTAAATCATAGTTGGCACTAACAAATCCGTAAGATTTGTTAGTGCCAACTGTATATTTCGACTGCTCCTAGGGTTTTTTTTAAAAGAACGAGCAAACTTGTCACCTGATGGAAAGCAACCACCGTCGCTCACGGACACTTGCAACATCAGAAGAGCTGCATGTGCGTGGCCGGCCTTTTTAAGAGGCTCTCTTCTTGAAGGTT
This sequence comes from Polyommatus iphigenia, assembly GCA_963422495.1. Lineage (NCBI taxonomy): Eukaryota > Metazoa > Arthropoda > Insecta > Lepidoptera > Lycaenidae > Polyommatus > Polyommatus iphigenia. The sequence goes on along the minus strand of OY730181.1, from coordinate 26,837,735 downwards.
TGTAGGTCGTGTAAGTCCGAAAAATTTACAGATGGTGGCAGTTTGTTTCAGTTTTACTGTGAAAGACTGTAGTATAGTATTCTAAGATACATTTATTTGAGGCATGTGGTACAGAGCCTTGTTTTTATGTTCAGCTTAGCCAGAATGGATGTGTTGGTTCTGAAAGCAGTCCATGAAAGGCGCATTTTCCTCCATCATTACATCCCGAAGGCGTCGATTTGTCTGCGGTCTGTAGACTTCAGATTCAGAGATCAGAGAGAGTTGGAAATAGCGTAGGGTATAATTGGTATAATTGTTAAAACCCAACCTGGTGATTCCACTGGCTGGCATCTGGTAGATTCGACACAGAACGATATCCCTTTAACACCCTAGAAACTCCACCCAGCTTGAGTGACCCCTCTCCACCAAGCCAATGTCACAACATCTAAAGGCAAAGGGTGATATTATGTTGCTATAAGGTAAATGATATTATGCACACAAAAGTGATAATTTTATGATTTTGATTTGTCACACACCATAAGTTGTAAGGTAATACAGATTTAAACCATTTTTATAATATATAAAATTAAAAATATATTTATATTTGACAATATTTTTAAACGTACAACGTCCTATCTTAAGCTATGATTCAGGTGATAACGTCCCATCTGCACAACGGACTTACAAAATGCATCAGTCATTCCCTAAAAAAGCGTCCTATAATTACATGCAACCCATAAAAGCTCTTAAATATTTGTCCAACATCGTCCTATCATCACTTATAACGTCAACTTTTTACGACATTATTTTTGATGATAACACGACGAATATTTACCTAACATGTAAATATTAAACAAATCTCACTTTTTACACTTAGAAACGTATTTTTCTAACCCTCCATAAAACAACGTCTGATATCAATATAGATTTTCCATGACTTCAAAACACTTTTAGTAGCCAATATTTACTATAATCAAACAACTTTTATCCAAGCGAAAATTTCTACGCACATGACGCAACAACAACGTTGTCTCCGCACAACAACGCTCAAAGTGACAATAGTGCGCTACGCGCGCTCGCCTCTCCTCGTCCAATGTACACTTAGTGCATTTTAAGACGGAACTTACTTCAAATAGGACGTTTTACGATTCTGTATCTCGGAAAATAAGTAAGATATAAAAATTCTGAAAATGAGAGACTGTAGAGCTTTGATTTCCTATTTCATTTATACAATAAAATCGTTTTTGTCATATGATCACATAGAACTCTGTTCTACGCATAGGTCGTTATATTAATGCGAGAGTGTGTCAGTTTGTTACATCGTCACGCTCAAGCCGCTGAACCGATTTTGTTGGATATAGAGACACTTTGTGTTCCGGAAAAGGATATAATATATTATGATATTTTTTCCCGGAAACGTACGGTTCCCGGGCGCTAAATGAGTTATGGCTCCACGGAGTTGCGGGCGTCACCTAGTGTATTATATTTTCATTATGCTGCTTATCTATGTTGGACCATAATTAATGGACCAATACAAACTATAACGTTGTATGTTCGTCTATTATTGGCTATTGTGCTTATAGACAGAGGTTACAAAAATCAGTATAACCCATAACCTGAACATTTTGTGGTACACTTTACGGAAAAACTATCGCGCCTATTGATTTGTGCTTTAACATAGTAATTTTTATTTATATATAGATGTGTTATCATCAGTCAGTCAAGGTGTAATGACGCGTGCCCTCACAAAGCTCGGCTTTTAGCTAGTTATAGGCATTCTTCACAACCTAACTTAGAAAGAGGCTTTATGGTAATTAAGGTTTAGCAATTTAATTTTTTTTTTTCTATTCAACTTAACTCATTTTTTCCCAAACGAATTTTTGGTTATTCAATGACATGATTTATTAAATTTCTTTTTGTTGTCTTTCCATAAATTTAATATTATGATACTAACTAGGTACGAAACAAGTCCAAATTTTATCATTTATCAAGATAAATGATAGAACCAATAGAACTATAGTATTTAATATCTATATAATTTATTAACCAAGTTATGAATTTTAGTTACAGCTTAGTGATGTTTTATAATCACATAATATGCCATATTATAACAATATACATAAATAATACAGTTATACCATGAGACTGAACAGTTGTATTCAAATTATCGTTAAATAATTGACATCATTATATTGTACGAAATTGCCTTATTAACCTGTTATAGTCGCAGCTGAAATTGATATATTTAATTTCCTAATAGTTTAATAGTTACAGATGGTCAAAGTTACTAACTACATTTTGTAACTCACTGACTTATAGATCATCAAAATTCTAAGGTACTTCTAGCAGACTTAGAACCTTGAAATTTGGTACCCGGATAGGTCTTTATTTACAATGAAAGGAAAAATTATGAAACCGGCCAAGTGCGAGTAGGACTGGCGTACATAGGGTTCCGTACCGTAAATTCATATATATTTATTAGATATATTTAATTTCCTGTTTTAATTTCTTTAATAATTTAATTTAATTTAGTTTTAGTTTAAAATAATATTGTTTAATGTATGTTGAGGCCGAATGTAACTAGTTGTTGTATCTATCTGTAATTTTCTATTAATTATGAATGTATGTGTCTATTGATACAAAACTGTATTTGGTCCTTAAATAAATAAATTTCCTACTTTCTAATATCTATATTCTAGACTAATCCATACTAATATTATAAATGGAACAGTGTGTCTGTCTGTTACATCTTCACGCTGTACCGATTTTGCTGATATTGGGTATGGGGATACTTTGAGTCCCGGGAAAGGACAAAGGATTCTTTTTATCCCGGAAAATGTACGGTTCTTGCGCAATAAGCGAATTTTGGTGCAACGAAGTTGCGGGCGGTCCATCTGTTTGTTTGTTACCTCGTTTATCGTTATATGCTTGGACGACTAAACCAATTTTTATGAAATCAAGCAAGAAGATATCTAGGTCTTAGAAAAGGACACATGATAGTTTCTATCCCGCAAATCAGTTCTGTCATAGTAAAAGGAGGGTTCTGCTGTTTTACATAATACATCAATTATGAATGAATGAAAGAATATTCTTTATTGCATTTACACATAACATTTAAAGAAATACAAACTTAGGACTATTAATACACTACATATAAACACAAAAGGCGGCTTTATTGCTATGCAGCAATAAAGCCGCCTTTTATTATATTTTAGGGTAAATTAATGCATAAATAATTTATAAGAAAAATATTTTATTCCCTACCTTACCTAATCACGAGAACATGGATCGATTTCGAAGAAAATCAGTCATGCCTACCCGAGGGGAGACAGGAAAACGGACAATGACGTATCGTGAGCGATAGAAAACGATACCATTTTCCAAACACATTTTAATGCTGATACCACGGTAGAGATCAACTACGATAACATGGCGCGCCCCTCCAAATGACTGTTTCAATGTGTGTAGTCACATCATTATGAAAGAGTTTGTATGTAGTAAGTATTCAACCAATCACAGTACACGTAATATTCCACTTAATGTCACTTATTACCAAGATTTGTTGGTCAACTAATCATAACTAGCCAACCGCGCAAGACAACGCACTTCAAACGTTTTGAATTTTGGAGGGGCGCGCCATGTAATCGTAGTTGATCTCTACAATATGTTTCTATTTGTTACTTCTACATGACTGCTCCCTCATGGTACAGCATGAGCAGAGCACTTAGTACATCAAGCGATACATATCGTTTCATAGTATAGGGTCTAGGTGCTGATCAAAATATCAAAATTCTTGCATCCATCTTACAAAATATAAAATTCTATACCTACCTACGTACTCGGCGAAACATGGCGGTAGCGGTCACTGACAAGAAAGATGACAAGTTTGTGACAGGGAAGTCAAAGACCGCTACCGCCATGTTTCGCCGAGTACAGTATAGAGTCGCGGTGTTTCTTGCCAAACTAAATAAAAAGGCTTAGGTACATACAATTTTTTTCTCTGTTACCTATTTTGATAATTTTCTCTAATTTTAAGTGAATATATTTTTAAGTGTTTACAAAAATACTTACACAATACATTTATGTATACTTGTATGTTGTGACTTGTGTCACAATATACTGTGTCTTTTGCCTTAATCTTAACAATGTTTCACATCCGAAAAATTTATACAAATGTCATAACTCATGGGTAATGGGTATATACCTGCTATCTCCAACCCGCGGCCCGAGGGCCGCATGCGGCCCGCCGGGACTTTGTTTGTGGCCCTCGTGATGTTAAACAATTTTGAAATTCACGTCCACGTTAAAAAAAATAAAAGAGAAAAAAAAGTAATACGAGTAGTTATATGTTTATTTTTTTAAATAAGTACTAATATGAGTAAAATTAAGAAAACTTAAACAATTACTTATCACACAAGCATAATAAAATACATAAAATTATAAAATCGTATAGTACCTATCTATGCCTCACACCAAACTAATTTATCTCAGATTAGACAAATCTTATAATATTATTGGTTTTATATAACTAGGTTTTAGTTACTTATAATGTTATATCTAATTGTTATAATCCTCGCTATTCCTAACTAAAATTACTTCCGGTGTAAATATAGGATCACCTTCAGTTACCACCTTCAAAAGACTTAGTGCCTCTTCATCAAGATCCTCCACATTTCTCACGGGCATTTTCCAAAAAAAGTGTACCCCTGGTTTTTAGGCTGTCGCACGTCTTTGAACTTTAATTACAACAATATGGATAAACTATATAGGTTATTTTTTTCAAAAAATGAATAAGAATATAATAAACATTCACACAAATACGCGATATTAGTGCTAAGTTCTCTCAATAATTAATTATTAATATTTTAATTTCACGGGAGAGCTGTTTTTGGCCTGTCCCACAGCATGTTGCTTCAATAAAAATGGAAATCACTAAAAATATTCTGTAGAAGCACGCGTTAAAGTTTAAATGTGCGTAAAAAATAGTTTATTTTCTTCTTAGTGAATATAATATATCTTAAAAATAACTTAATTTACTGCCCAAAAATACTATCTTTAAAAATATTCAAAATTCGAGACCCGCCTGACACGTAAGTTTGGTGACGGTTTTTTTATATCTAAAATTATACCAAAATACTTAAAAGTTTGCTTACGAGTATAAGCAACACATAAAACCGAAAAATACAAGCAGCTATTTAAAATTTGCCAGTTGGCCTGATACGCTCTGAGGAGAGGGTGTTTTTGTGGTGACGAGGAACGGTTCGTTTTTTTTTTGTCAGTTAAGAGATGCTTTTACGTAATAAATAACATAACATAACGTTTTCTTAAACTTGAAATGTATGGATCTGAAGTTTATAGAAGCGTTTTAAATACGTCTTCATTTGTAGCTATACGGGAATATTTTCTGGCATGGTGCAGGCGCATATTTCTGTAGCCTTTATTGCGCGACTCTTGTGCATCTTCCGACAGTTGCCCAATAGGAAGAACAGAAAAATGTTTGATCACGTTTTCTCCGTGTATAAGTAATTTGTGCACGGAGGATGTCATGTAGTACCAATCATAGTTATATAGGCATAAACTCTAAATTTTTTGGGATCGATCATCATTCCAGAAGATAGGGCTTGTAAAATAATATACAAGCGTTTAATCAACGTTTCATCAACACCTGTTATGTTCGCCGAGCAAGTGTAATTGTAAAAAAACCTTCGTGCTGTATTTCCATCACTTGAATTTCCACTTAATTGACGAGGTTTGTCGATAATTAATCCTAGCTCTTCCCTGAAACGTTTTTGAACAAATTCCTTCTTTTCTTTCTTCAATTCTGCGAATCCAGGCATGCAATGTGGATAATCCAGCAGTAACCGCAAAAGATACCAAATTATCTACTCCGACCTCTATCACATTTTTTCCCATAACTTCCAGGGTCGCAAATTTCCGCAGCTGATTTTTTAAGTTTTTCATTTATGAATAGTTAGGCTATCAAATAACACATAAAGTTGCGCGTCGGGAGACGTCGGTAAATGTGAAAACCTTCGACGAAAAAAAAGAAAAGTGAAAAATAGGGTATGTCAATTTTTAAGCACTTACTCAAACATAAAAAGCATATTAATTCATGAAGCCCCAAGCGGCCACATCCGGCCGCGATAACAATGAAAAAGCTATTGTGTCTCGTTTTGCCACGATCGATGGGTTAAAAAAACTTAAAAGCTCATTATCAGGAACATAAAATATCCTTTTTAAAAATGTATAAAACCGCATGCATGTGCAAAATACTTTTTTCACAATATTCATTTGAATTATGTGTATGCAAACATTTGAATGAGCCATCCGCTACTTCAACTTACTTCAACCAATGAAAAAAAATAATTATGCAGTTTTAGTACAAAATGTCTGAATCGGATTATTTGGTTATTAGAGTATCGAATGGAATAAATATTTCATTCAAATTGTGATATTTTTAAAAACCATTTATGATATTATGCTCTAGTTCTAACATTTTCCATAGTGCGCTGGGGCGCTTGCCCATACAAAAGGGAAAAAAATTTGGTCTTTCAGCGCTGCTTCTTTCACAGTGAACTCTCTATAAGGAACACATACACACCCTTTTTTTTTGAGGGGGGGAAATACGTTACGTATCCCCCGCCGCGCACGGGGGTGGACGACGGGGGTATGTCGGACTCCCTCCGGCTCGGTGCGCCGGAGGTTTACCGACTAAAACCCCCCCATGCCATTCCAGCCGTGGGATACGGGCCCTCTGTTAGCTAACTCCGCATCCTCACGGCGCAACACATACACACCCTAAAGTATTATCACTTATTTTTGTTACACCCTGTATAACACAGTAAGACTCTGGAACGAACTGTCACCAGCAGTATTTCCGGACCAATACGACCTGCAAACCTTCAAGAAAATAGCGTATTTCTTCTTAAAATGCCAGGAACACACCTGCAGCTCTTCTGATGTCCATGGGTGACGGTATTTGCTTTTCATCATGTGACCCGTGTGTTCATTTATCCCATAATATTATTCAGAAAATACGTGTGGCACTCCCGCTGCGACAGTAAAGCTATTTTTATCAACTTATGCAATTATGATTCGCATAATTCTAGTCGCACGCACAGAAACACCGTGCCGAAGTCTGGCAACGCCGTACCGCTGTGCCGGTCGGAGTGAGGTGTATTAGGTTTTTTCGTTACGGACTTTCTTGATTCGCCGAGCTCGAAGCCCGCCATAGAATCTAACCTTGAATTATTAAAACTCCATGTCTACCAGTTCTTCAATCTTGAGGAAAACTGTGACAATGAAAGCCGAGGAATCAGATATAGAAGCGATTCCGCCGGTCACGGGCCATTGTTGAAGGAATTACTGTCACCGAACAAATTAGTTCCTCCGATCATATTGGTGTCTGATGACTTTTCGTTTGTGTTGTAACGACTTTTCGAATAATGTGATTTTTGAAATCTTTTTGTTGGTTCAAAATGTTTTGTTACATTTTTCGTTCGCAGGACTCTGTTATTAAAGTATTATTAGGGGTAAAAATATATTTTATCTACTAGCTGACGCCCGCAACTCCGTTACGCTTTTGGTACTACTAATATATATTCTGTGGTTACGCCAAAATTTGTTTATCGCGCGGAAACCATACATTTTTTCGGGATAAAAACGATCCTATATCCTTTCCCGGGACTCAAAGTATCTCCATACCAAATTTAAGCAAAATCGTTTCAGCAGTTTGGGCGTGAAGAGGTAACAGACAGACAGACGGACAGACAGACAGACACATTTTCGCATTTATAATATTAGTACTAAGTACTATGAAAATACTTAGTACTTAGTACTAATATATCCAATCCATACGGATGTAGTTAAAAATTCTGATTATTGGTCAGGTCAACAAAGTGGTGAGGCGACGTAATATATTGCGTACTTACCAATAATAATTATGTAGTGCAGAATCGCAATAACGACTAACAAAATATCATAATGATACTCGTAATAATGATCCTTTTTAGCACAAACTAAATTCCCAACTGCAATGTACGGTTAACAGTACCCGTTGTATCTGTTGTGTTGGTCATTCTCACGACAAATCTTATTAAAACTGTCAAGCTCTAATCAGAACAACCGTTTGGGTCCTAGAAAGTATCAAAAAAGTGTAAAAGATTAAAGAACTATCAGAGAAGTTGATTCACTCGTTCGATCGATCGTTTAAATATGTCAAACCGAGACGACAGATCATGAATTACATGAACTAATTGACAATTAGTGACTAAAGGTGAACGCAGATTTGGCCGCACCGCACGCACCGCAGTCGCCGCATTCGCAATTCTTCATATTATTATGAAGTTGCGAAGACTGCGGCGCGGGTAAGTAGGTATGCGAGCTTGCCTATAACTTCATATAAATAATTCGAATGCGGCGACTGCGGTGCGTGCGGTGCGGCCCAAATCTGCGTTCACCTTTACTATTCCAACCAATATGACGTCGGTTTGCCATCTGAAATTAATCAATTTCTTCGATGGTACAACTAATAGAACTTACATATTATATTATTTTATTAAATACATGCACTTGATAAACACAACCCTCCTGGCACAATCGAGTAACAACTAAGCCATCTACCGTACCTCTGATAAAACAATAGCAGTGACTGCAACACAAATTAACCCCAAAATAAACGAGACACCTGACCCAATACAGTTTGTGGGATATTCCGGGCCATTAGATCGAAAATCTCAACCCTTTCAGCCAACCCTCCCGCGGCGAATTGAATTTCGCAGCACGGACGGGTTAAGTGCGTAAGGTGAACGGTAATGATTATGTTTACTTTTAATGCCAGAATGCTTAAGACGAGAGACAAAGAAATTAAGACGACGATTAATAAATTAAACATCCCGTGCACAATACTAGAAATTAAAAACTTTGCATATACAGGGTGCAATTAAACCTTCCTGCCAAATTTTTTCCAGGGCTTAGGTATCGAAGAGAGTCCATTTAACCAAAATCCCATCCCATTTAAAATCGTTGCAGAACGGTCACTCGCGACGGTGGGTATGAGCGGGGGACATGCGGGGGGAGGCGCGCGCGCGGGTGGCGGGGGCACGTCACGTGCGGGCGACGCTTCGTGATGCTTTGTGTCCATTAATTGTAGTGTTTTTTAACCCCCGACCAAAAAGAGGGGTGTTATAAGTTTGACGTGTCTGTCTGTCTGTCGCTCTGTGTGTCTGTCTGTGGCATCGTAGCATCCAAACGGGTGGACCAATTTTGATCTAGTTTTTTTTGTTTGAAAGCTGACATGATCGAGAGTGTTCTTAGCTATAGACCATCATCATCAACCTGCCCATTTCCGAAATATCACAGTTTATCTGGTTCGTGATAGGCCGATTAGCAATTTGCAGTCGTTTGATGGGTTTTATATTTTGCATTTTGGTTTGTGACACTTATGAATATATACATATACATAGGTCTGATGAAGCTTTCAATAAATTGTTTAAGGTAATAAGAACTCAATTAAATACAATATTTACTTCTAAAACAGAAATGGCATTAAAAAAATAAATTTATTGAATGGGCAACTAGAGGAATAAAGATAAGTAGGCAAAAATTATATGAAATGTATGATGAAAGGTCTTGCAACAGTAGTGAAGCATTTAAAGTATATGTTAAAAACTATTCTAAAACCTTCAGAAAAGTTTGTAAAGCAGCTAAGGCTCTGTATATAAAAAATAAAATTAAAATTACATGGAACGTTATAGCTGATGAGACTGGAAACGTCACCTGTCGTGACACAGATTTTGAACTATATTTTGATAATAAAAAGATTTCTAATAATCTAGAAGTTGCGACGGTCTTTAAAAATTCTTTGCTGACATTCCGGTCTCAACTACCAAAAATCTAAATTCCTCACCTGGAGCTGCTGAAAAGCTACTCAGAGACACTGTAAAGGAATGTGATGTCAATTTTAAGTTTAGGGAAATTAACCCCAGAGACATTATTGATACATTTAAATTGCTGAATGTAAAAAATACTACTGATCTCTGGGGAATGTCTACAAAAATTATTAAATCTGTAATTGACATCATAGCTCCTCATCTTGCAATGATTTTCAATGACTGCATAAAGAGTGGTGTTTTTCCTACCTTAATGAAGCACAGTAAGATTGTACCATTATTTAAAGCGGGAATTAAATCTGATCCAACAAATTATAGGCCTATATCGATTTTACCAACTCTTAGTAAAATTTTTGAAAAAATAATTTTAAAACAATTATTGGTACATTTTAATTCAAACAATTTATTACATGACAATCAATACGGATTTACTAAGGGTCGATCCACAACGGATGCTGGTATAGGTATCTTTGATATTTCAAGCTTGGGAGGAGTCGCAGGATGCTCTAAGTGTCTTTAGCGACCTCTCCAAAGCCTTCGATTGTGTGGATCATGCTACATTGATCAGGAAATTGCGCCACTATGGCATAAAGGACTCAGCTCTTAGCCTCTTGACTTCTTACCTTATAAACAGGACTCAAAGAGTTCAGCAATTTAAATGTATCAAACATTTAAATTGCTGAATGTAAAAAATACTACTGATCTCTGGGGAATGTCTACAAAAATTATAAAATCTGTAATTGACATCATAGCTCCTCATCTTGCAATGATTTTCAATCACTGCATAAAGAGTGGTGTTTTTCCTGACTTAATGAAGCACAGTAAGATTGTACCATTATTTAAAGCGGGAATTAAATCTGATCCAACAAATTATAGTCCTATATCGATTTTACCAACTCTTAGTAAAATTTTTGAAAAAATAATTTTAAAACAATTATTGGTACATTTTAATTCAAACAATTTATAACATGACAATCAATACGGATTTACTAAGGGTCGATCTACAACGGATGCTGGTATAGGTATCTTTGATATTTCAAGCTTGGGAGGAGTCGCAGGACGCTCTAAGTGTCTTTTGCGACCTCTCCAAAGCCTTCGATTGTGTGGATCATGCTACATTGATCAGGAAATTGCGCCACTATGGCATAAAGGACTCAGCTCTTAGCCTCTTGACTTCTTACCTTATAAACAGGACTCAAAGAGTTGAAGTTAACGGTAACAGGTCCAATGGAACCAAAATAGAATTAGGTATCCCACAGGGATCTATTTTAGGCCCATTTCTTTTTCTCATCTATATAAATGACTTACTTTACCTTGTTAAGGAAAATGATAATGAGATAGTACTTTTTGCTGATGACACTTCACTTATTTTTAAAGTAAAAAAAAGTCAAAGAACGTTTGTGTGCCAAAGCCTATTATAAGGTCAATGATTTCATAAACGATGGCACATCTTGGGAGTAGGATGGCTGCTTGCAAGGCTACTTCTACATTATTATATTATGACTTACAATAATTATGTATGGATGTTGACATTGTATAATTTTAAGTTACAATTGTAAATTTTATTTTAAAAGATTAATTTTTTTCTCACATTTTTGGTAAAAAGTGGGACCCCGTGCGAGTTTCTTACGCCGGTTCTTCTCGCCGGGATAGTTCTCGAACCGGTGGTAGGCACGAGTAGCACAATAGACATAACTACCGAGTAGTATCAACGTTCTGAAAGTATTTGTTGCAAATCTATTCGGAAATAAAACAATTTTTATTTTATTTTATTTTACACACATTATTGGAAAGTTGACCTGGTTCTGCAGCATCACCTGGTAATCCTGGTACCCAACTCCTCACCAACTTAGAGCAGAGGTTTCGTGTTTGGGCTCATTTTAATGGCGACAAGGTGTGTCGGGGGACCGCTAATCAAGGTGTGTCGGGGGACCGCTAATGTAGATGTTTGATTTCACATAACGTTATAGTTTAAGGGTCAGTTCACAGCGACCTGAATTATGGCGATACAAAATGCAAAAGTCGCTGATGTCGTAGTTTACCTACTTGGCGGTCCCCCGCGACACACCGTGACAACAATTATGGACTAAAATATTACTTTACTCTTAGGAATGATTAAAACTTCAGTAAATATTATTTCATTACTTTTTAAAGTTGTTTGTGTTAAATGTGTTTCGATCCTGGTCTTGCTTGATTTTAGCAGTGCTTTCAACTCTGTAGACTTTGACATTATCCTCTCCATCCTCCGCTCCCTAAACATATCTCCCTCAGTGGTAGCCTGGTTTGACACATATTTTCGGGGACGCTCGCAGCGTGTCCGCTCTGATGAGGCCACCTCAGAGTGGTGTGATATCGAAGCGGGTGTACCCCAAGGTGGCGTACTCTCTCCTCTCCTATTTTCTATTTTTATTAATATGATAGTCTCACTTATATTTTCTAATTTCCATCTCTATGCAGACGATCTTCAAATTTATCGTCATTGTAATCTAGACGACAATGATTCCGCAGTTGCTTCAATCAACTCGGATTTACAGCGCATAGCTGACTAGGCTAGATCTTATGGTCTATTGGTCAACCCAAAAAAGTCACAGGCCATTATAATAGGAAGCCGATATATGACCCAGCGATTACGCCATGTGCCGAATATCTTATATGACGGTATCGTTATTGAGTATACAGAAACGGCAAAAAATGTAGGTTTAATTTTGGACAGCAACCTCTGTTGGAAGCCTCAGGTCAACGAAGTTAGCAGAAAAGTACACCACTCGCTGCACATGATGAGGAACCTCCAAAGCTTTTTACCTACCCAAACCAAAATTTTCCTTGTCCAAACTCTCATTTTTCCCATCCTTGATTATGCCGATTCCTGCTACTTAGACCTGACCGAAGAGCTTTTAACAAAATTAGAGCGTTTGCAAAACCTTTGCATATGCTTTATTTTTGGCTTAAAAAAGTTTGACCACATATCAGCTCATAGGTCAAAACTTAAGTGGCTTCCTATCCGTCTCCGTCGCAATTCCCATATCCTTTGTCTTTTGTATAATATCCTGTATAACCCCCTTTCCCCCTCCTACCTAGTTGAACGTTTCAATTTTTCCCGACCACTCCATAATCCATGCAGGTCCAATAGAAGAATGAATCTTTCACTCCCATCCCATCGCTCCAATTTTTACTCCTACTCCTTTACCGTTCATGCAGTCAGATTGTGGAACTCGCTTCCCCACACTGTTCGTGATAGCTCTACCATCAGTGTGTTCAAGAAACGCTTGAAAGAGCATTATCTTCAAGAATCTCAATCCATTTAAATAACGTTATTAAATATACATATAGTATTTATGTATTATAGACATATTGTATAGTATTTATAATTTATAATTAATATTGTACTATTATTTATTTTGGTTAACATAATACATGTATGTTTCATTATAATTATTGTTATTATTAGTTTTGTGTATAATGTAGATTTAAAGTTTAATTTTGTTAATGTGCACGCTCTATCTGATGTCTTATATCACATCTCTCTCCGTAGGGCTGCTGTTAGAAATTTCCTTAGAAATAAGTAGTCCTTTGTGTCGTCTTTCTATGTCAATTTTTATGTAAACAGTGTCTTGTGTGCAATAAATGTTTAAATAAAAAAATAAAAAAGTTTTTTGGCTGGGTCTTTTTTTAATTTCTTAACTTAATTTCTTAGGATAACTTTCGGAAGCTATTTCTCAACATTTTAGTACTGAGTGATAATAAAAGAAAAAATAAGTGTATTTTTATTTTTAACAAGGATCAATAATATATAAAAATTTACCCTGTATTATATTTTATGCTAAGTTAGTATTTATGCTTTTTATGCCAAGTTTAAATTTATATTTACAATTTTAGCAACAGTATATTTATATAAATAGGCAACACATTTATGTTGCCCGCAACTTTGTTGCACAGAAATTCCTTACGTTTTGCTGCGAATAAACCTCCAAGTATCCTCCTCCAGAAATATTCGCTTATCATATAAATAGTTTCAGCATTTAAGCGTGAAGAGGTAGAAGGCAGACAGACAAACCTTTAGTCCAAATGATGCCTCAAAAAGTATGTAAGGGTGCGTCCACATTTGTATCATTTGCGCGATCAGATCTCCGTCGCGTATCATCGAAGCGTGTCAAAATGATACGCGTATCATGATACGCCCCGATCGCTATTAACCGCGTATCTGATACGTGTCGTATCAAATACACGGCACGGCACATGATCGGCAGAATGATCTAAATAGGCGTCCACACTATGATACGCATACTTGATACGGCGCGATGATCGCGACGGAGATCTGATCGGAGATCTGATCGCGCAAATGATACAAATGTGGACGCACCGTCGTGTTGTTGATTGGCTCTATTTTTGTTATTAGGGTTCCGTGCCCAAAAGGTAAAAACGGGACCCTATTACTGAGACTTCAATGTCTGTCCGTCTGTCTGTCTCCAGGCTGTATCTCAAGAACCACTATAGCTAGACTTCTGAAATTTTCACAGATTGTGTATTTCTGGTGCCGCTATTACAACAAATACTAAAAACAAAATAAGGGGGTCCCATACAAAAACACTATTTTTTCCATACTTTCGCTCTATAACGGTACGGAACCCTTCTTGCGCGAGTCCAACTCGCACTTGGCCGATTATTAGTATTAAAAATGACACTCAGTAGATAAACATATTATTTTGTTAAATCAATTTTTAAAAACACATATCAGTAACTGGGCATATGAGATGCAATGTAAACGAAAGAATAAAATTTATATCAACAAAAAGACCTGATATTTACTCAATGATAAAAAATCCAATACATAAAAGTAAATCCCAATTCTCAATAATAGTTATCGAAAATGAACTTTTTTAAACCCGAAATCCGTTCAGTCGATACCAATTTACTGAAGTTCATAATTGAAGGCATTACGCCGTCACGGGTAAACCAATAGTAAAGTACTTTGCATTCGGATTATACACTCATAATTGAAGACTCGATTGGATGAAGTGGGTAACTAAGATTTTATAACATAAGAGCAATTACTCATTATTAGGGTTCCGTACCCAAAGGGTAAAAACGGGACCCTAAAAACTTTTTTTTCCTAGCCTATGCTGTCCCACTGCTAGGCAAAGGCCTCCCCCAAGGTCTTCCATTCACTTTACTCTTAAAAACTGGAAAAGATTAGAGGAGGCCTTTGCCATGAGGCACTTTACTCTACTTTATTACAAAAACACAATTTTTGGCTTATTATTATTATTATTGCTCTATAACGGTACGGAACCCTTCATGCGGGAGTCCGACTCACGCTTGGCTGTTTTTCCCTATTATGTTGAACAAGCTTTACAACTTACCTACTTTATCATCTGGCTTATATTGTTGGCTATATACAAAATCCAAATTTTTTATTTAAATAATTTTCCCGGTCCTAAAGCCTCCATTTATGCAAAAGAGGACAGTTTCCAAATTGTTAGTTACCCCCTTCACCCACTTATGTCTTCAATTATGAGTTAAGTCCCAAAATTTTATACAAATCTTGTTATCTAATATCAAATATTGTAACTTGTAAAGTGAAAAAAAGAAACAATCTATACTAATTACTAATATTATTATAAAGCGGAAGAGTTTGTTAGTTTGTTTGTTTGTTTGAACGCGCTAATCTCAGGAACTACTCGTCCGATTTGAAAAATTCTTTCAGTGTTAGATAGTCCATTTATCGAGAAAGGCTATAAGATATATCTTATTACGTTAAGACTAATAGAAGCGAAGAAATAGAGGAAAATGTGGAAAAAACGGGGGGAAATTTTTTGGAAGGGCTTATTTGAACGCGCTAATCTTAGGAACTACTGGTCCGATTTGAAAAATTCTTTCAGTGTTAGATAGCCCATTTATCGAGAAAGGCTATAGACTATATTTTATCACGCTAAGACTAATAGGAGTGAAGAAATTGAGGAAAATGTGGAAAAAACGGGGGAAATTATTTGAAAGGGCTTATCTCACGAACTACTAGAGCAATTTTTTCTGTTATTTGGGTCAGATAAGAAGTAGACCACGTGAAGGATCATAGGCTATTTTTTGTGGACTAATTTGTCTGTGAAATATCTAATTTACGCGGGTGAAGCCGCACGGAACGTCTAGTTTTATAATAATTGTTAGTTACAGTTACCTACTTCATCCACTCATGTCTTAAATTACAAATTATATTTTACTTCGTTTTCTGTAATTTGAGTCTACAATTAACCGACGAAAGCGCGTTGAAATCACTGAAATGTCTACTTAACTCGTGTAATGGTACCAAATACTTCCTTGCGGCACCCCTTCATTATATTCTGCTTGTTATTTGATTATAGCCAGGGCCGGATTTATATTTGATGAGTATAGGCCATTTTAATTATGCCGCCCCTATGTATGAACTCTGCCGCCATCCTAGGACGCTGCCGCCCCTCCCTAGGACACCATAGGACGCTAAGTAGTGTGTTTTCGCGGGTTCTGGATCACGATTCTGGGTCCACCCCTCCCCCCGCTCGCGGTTCGCAAACTTTCTCGATCACTTTTTGTCGGTTCGAGCGGCGACATCGCCTAAAAAAAAAGAGTTTGGTATCAAAATATAGGTTTTCGGCCATTCCTGATCGATATATGCGATCCGTTTTTACGTATTTGCACTAGTTCCAAAGTTAGCTTTTGTGTTTACCCCTCATTATCTACTATCACCACGCTCCATTGTTCCTTCATAATTACAATCGCTACTTATTGCATTGTTATGCTCGCCTCAGTGTCCTATTGTTCGTAATGATTACTGGGCTTATCGCTTACGTCACCTTAATTTCTTACAAGATTTTAAATAAATATGAATGATAATTAACTAATGAATTATTGCAAATTAAAAGTACCTAATAATTAATAATGTAGGTCACCCGATCATTCGATGGACTTCGTAAACATACGACGACGCGGCGCGCAAACTGAGTCTTTTTTTGACGTGACAACGTCTTATAATTCGATATGGGCTGCGCGCACGAAAAAACATGACGCAATATGCGGCGTTACCTCGCTGATCGCTCTGAAGGCGTTCCAATATAAAGCCTAGTATCCACTTGAGCGGCTCGGCCAAATGAGCCCGCTCATTTGGCCGAGCCGCTCAAGTGGAGACGCCTGAGCACGCTCGAACTCGCACGAATGAGCGGCTCATTCGCCCGAGCATGCTCAAGTGGATACTAGGCTTAAAAAAAAAGGCTTAAGGCTGTAAAGACGTCATACGCCTAATACTGGTCCAATCCGTTCTGTAGGGTTACCCTGGGACGCAAATGTCTCTGGCGTAATAATAAATAAAACAACCAGTGAGTGTCAGCGAAAAGACGAAAATTTATTCCATTGAATAATTATTAATTACATATACACCTACGAATAATAAAACCAGGAAACGTAACTCCCATACTAATACAGTTTTAAATTTGGTTCCATTCGAACTGTCATGTAACGTCAGCCTTTATAACGCTCAAGGTCACCTAAATTTGATTTAAAATTAAAAAAAAAAAAGTATTTTGGAGCATGTTTTTTTACGGAGTTACTCTTCCTTAGTTTTTTAATATTCGTAGCATATACCAAATGTTGTCGGGTAAGCGATAGCGCGATCTAGAGGCCTAACAGCGACAAATGTTATCAAATCGCGGAACTAAATTTACTTATAAAATATTATGAAGTTTACAAATCTCAACAAAGGTAGTTGTCACGTTCAACTATCGTCAGTAAACCGACTTTACAGACAACCGATTTTTTTAACAATATAATTAAAGCTAAGGCTAAAATAAACCTTTGGTTTACTTTCAAACAAATTATTTATTTCTTATTACATACCACAGTTCATAAAACAAGATTCAAACATTTTATTCAAAAACATATCATTTTTAAGTGTATCGCTACTAAATTCTGTCTGAAACTCTGACAATGACTTTTTATGAAACTTGTATAACAAGTACATTAAACAGTACTTCTCCACACACAGAAGTCCAATCATTTTGTAGCCTGATAGTATTATAACGCCATTTCCTTGCATTTCTATTCAAAAACATTTTTTGCATTCCCGTAGGGAGGCGACCATATGTATCATATAGAAGAAGTAGAATCATTAAAATTTTTAGGACTAATGTTTGACCAACACTCCAACTGGAAAGCACATGTTGACTATATTTGTAGCAAGCTTGACAAATTCGTTTATGCACTTCGACGCTTAGCAAATACCGTGTCAATATCAGCAGCTCTTTGTGCATATCATGGATATATGTCATCAATCTTATCTTACGGTCTTATAATGTGGGGCAACTCTGTGGAGTTTGATTCAGTTTTCAAATTGCAAAAGAAGTGCATTAGGGCGATTTGTGGTGTAGGGCCGCTTGAAAGTTGCAAACCCTTATTCCAAAAACTGAAAATACTCACGCTGCCATGTATGTACATTAGAGACATGTGCATCTTTGTTAAAAAGCATCCAAAATATTTTGTACAAAACAAGGATAACAATGATGCAAAAAGATCACAACGTTATCCCAATAAACTAATCATGCCCAAATGTAGCAGCAAAACGTTTCTTAAAAGTCCTTATTATATGGCTATTAAAATCTTTAATAACTTGCCAAAAGATTTACAAAAACTGAGTCTAATTCCTTTTAAAAGAAAACTAAATGAATGGCTTATATATAATTGTTTCTATGAAGTAAAGGATTTTTTCGTTGGTACTTATTTCTGACAGTTCTCTTAACTCTTTATTTAATGACATATTGTGACATTTAGTAATGGTAATACTTCTACTTCCTTTCTCGACCTTTTAGATTAATTATCTGACATTTGCATAAGTATTAATTTAGTTGAGTGATATGATCCTATAATATTTTACTAAGAAGACAATATTGTACATCTCACTCTGGCAAATAAATTATTATTATTATTATTGTTATCAAAATATTCACCGATGCCATGTTTGTCTATGTGAATAGCTACCCAGTGAGATCCTGGTTTTGAGTCCGGGTCCAAATTGCTTATAAGATATTTAGGAGTCGTTATATGCATTGGCAATCGATTCGCGGCGTATACGCTATTTTTTAGACTAGGATGAATCTTTTTAAGTATGATTTTAGTTGTAAAGTATCCATAGTCCGATAAAAAAAGACATTCATTCACTCTATCATACGATTCACACGCAAGTGAAATAAATAAGATAAGACATTCTTATGTTACATGCAATTGACTGGGGTTTTTAATAAAAATGAAAGCACAACTTTAAAATATATATTTTTATGTTATTTGTATTTTATTTTGTAATTTAATTTTATGATTTTAATATTGTATTTTTTGAATTGAAAACTTCTTTAGCGGCGTTGAGCACTTTTGTGGGATGGGTAAAAACTGTGAAACTCGCGCCAGATTTTCGTGTTGATTGAAAAACCATACAAAACGCGTAAGACGGTTGGAGAGTAGTGTTTTGTGTCGAACTCGAGCTCGAACGAAATGTACAGTCGGGGAAATGAGTTGTTTAGCAGAAATGTACAGTCGGGGAAATGAGTTGTTTAGCAGAAATGTACACTCGGGGACATGAGTTGTTTAGCAGAAATGTACAGTCGGGGAAAATTGTGCTAAGCAGAAATGTACAGTCGGGGAAATGAGTTGTTTAGCAGAAATGTACAGTCGGGGAAAATTGTGCAAAGCAGAAATGTACAGTCGGGGAAATGAGTTGTTTAGCAGAAATGTACAGTCGGGGAAATAAGTTGTTTAGCAGAAATGTACAGTCGGGGAAAATTGTGCTGAGCAGAAATGTACAGTCGGGGAAATGAGTTGTTTAGCAGAAATGTACAGTTGGGGAAATGAGTTGTTTAGCAGAAATGTACAGTCGGGGAAATAAGTTGTTTAGCAGAAATGTACAGTCGGGAAAAATTGTGCTAAGCAGAAATGTACAGTCGGTGAAATGAGTTGTTTAGCAGAAATGTACAGTCGGGGAAATGAGTTGTTTAGCAGAAATGTACAGTCGGGGAAATGAGTTGTTTAGCAGAAATGTACAGTCGGGGAAATAAGTTGTTTAACAGAAATGTACAGTCGGGAAAAATTGTGCTAAGCAGAAATGTACAGTTGGGGAAATGAGTTGCTTAGCAGAAATGCACAGTCGGGGAAATGAGTTGTTTAGCAGAAATGTACAGTCGAGTAAATGAGTTGTTTAGCAGAAATGTGCAGTCGGGGAAATGAGTTGTTTAGCAGAAATGTATTGTCGGGGAAATGAGTTGCTTAGCAGAAATGTACAGTCGGGAAAATGAGTTGTTTAGCACAAATGTACAGTCGGGGAAATGAGTTGCTTAGCAGAAATGTACAGTCGGGGAAATGAGTTGTTTAGCAGAAATGTACAGTCGGGGAAATGAGTTGTTTAGCAGAAATGTACAGTTACGTTCAAAAGTCCAGTAGCAATCGTACGCAGCTATAGCGTCAACACTTAACGTTACTTGTGACCTTTTTCTATAAAGACAATTCACTTTGTTTGGCTGTATATTCATATCGTCAATTTCGTCTCAACATGTGAGCACTGCCGTGGCCTAATGGTTAAGCAAGTGCGTGTGTTTATTCTAAGATCATCAGCATCAGCTAAGTTGCAGGATCGAATCCGACCCGTATTGAGTCTGCGTCGTTTTTACGTAAAACAATTTTTGAGAAATATTAATTATAAATTATTATGATTATGAATGTTGATACAACTATGTAGAATAAAAAATTACGTTTCTAACTAAACTAAAAAGCACACTTAACATTTAGTTAGAAACGTAACATTCTAGTCACAGCAAAGAATGTGAGGGTAGATTTAAAATAAAATGGAACGATTGCTTGAAAAAAACAAAATATTAAAATGTTGTTGGTTGGTGAACTCAGCTACGAGTGTTTGTGTTCTTACTGTTGCGATACAATTTATCCAATATGCAAGCAAATATTACTATTGAAGCAAGAGCTAAAATTGTGGCCCTATATTCAAATGGCCTGAATATTTCTCAAATTTCTAACGAAACTGGCTTCTCAGTAAGTAGTAATTAATTATATGATTATTGTGATGTGTATTTTTTCATTGGGTAAAATCGTCTTTTACAATTTATTCTTTGTATTTTTTAGAGAAATACTGTAAGTCGATGGGTGAAAAGATTCGAGGAAGAAGGTGGCCTGCAGAGTCGTAAACGAAGTGGAAGGCCACTTCTTATTAACCAGACTCAGCGGCGTTATATGGCAGCGGAGTATGAAACGTGTGGTTTCATACCGACAAGTCGTTTTGCCGATGAATTTAACACGTCATTGGTCACCGTTCGTCATGCACTTCATGACGAGGGATAACACCACCGAAATCCGGCGAAAAAACTTACGGCGTTTTTGACTCAAAGGCATAAAGACGAACGGCTACGCTTTGCACGAGAGTATTTAGATTTTGATTGGGAAACAACATTTTTTTCCGATGAGAAGACTTTTAAATCCTCTCAAAAAGGAAGACTACATTTATGGCGTAAAGATAACACCCGTTGGTGTGAAAATAACGTGGTGTCAAACACTGAATCTGGCAGAATAAGTGTGAACATGTGGGGATGGATTAGTGCTCAAGGGCCGGGTGAACTTGAATTTATACCTACGCGAGCCAACAGTGCAAATTATGTAGAAGTGTTAGAGGACATTATGTTACCTACTGTGCGAAATGTGTCTTGGTGATAGCGAAATAAGTTTTGTGCATGATAATTGTCCAATTCACCGAGCCTCCATAGTTCGCAATTGGTTCAGTGAACACTCTAATATTAAAGTTATTCCGTGGCCAGCACGATCCCCAGACTTAAACCCGATTGAAAATATATGGGGTTTAATGGTGCAAAGATGGCGAGCACGCGATGATAGATGTCCGGAGCTGCTCAAATCTCATTGCATGCAGTTGTGGCAGGATTTAAGTGGAACAGATATCTGTAAGAATATTGTAGCTTCCATGCGCAGACGTCTTCTTAGTTGTATCGAAAATAATAGAGGTTACACAAAATATTAAGAATCATTATTTATATTATTAAATTAAAAATGTATTTCTATGTCGCAATAATAAGTGTAAAGTAATTGTTATAATATTTATATTTCGTAAGTTTCAATTGGGCGTTCTACAAAGGAACGTGCTGGCCAGTAATTGGTAGGTTTAAGATTTTAAGGTTGAGGTTAAGTTTTAATCCTCTTTTCCTCGGAAAACGAATAATTAAACTATAACCTCAACAATATGAAATATTGATAACACAATAGATATAGGTATTATTATATTGATAGATCTGTGAATCAAAAATTTTACCGTCATCCGTCAATCAATTCAATTGTTCAATAATAATTGTTATGTCATTGAAATAAAAATATTTTTTTTTGAAAGTGTTGTTTTATTATAATATATAATTATTTAACTAAAATACTTTTACATTTATAATATCTTATCACTATGTTATAATTTAATATTATTCTTATTAAACAAAACTTTCAAAATAGTCATTTCATTAAGTTTTCAAAAATGCTGAGATAATAAAAACAATATGAAAACTTTAAAATAATATAATAAACTGAGATTTGACCCGTGACCATTTTTCGTCCTAGCTATGATGCGAGGCCAACTATTTACCGATGGAGCTACGAACTATCTTACGTGTCTAGTGAAATTTTTGCATTTATTGACACAGTGCAGTGTAATAAATGAAGAAGAATGAATGAAGAAGACAAACATATACGTTATCTTTGTCTTTCATCCACTACACGCAACTTTCTTGTATTGATACTGTACGACATTTAAGTGTGTACACGGTAACATGGCGCACACATAAATATGCACTGTACCGGCAAACGAATATGGTCGTTACGATGCTACTGGACTTTTGAACGTTGACTGTACAGTCGGGGAAAATTGTGCTAAGCAGAAATGTACAGTCGGGGAAATGAGTTGTTTAGCAGAAATGTACAGTCGTGTGCTAAGCAGAAATGTACAGTCGCGGAAATGAGTTGTTTAGCAGTAATGTACAGCGGGGAAATGAGCTGTTTAGCAGAAATGTACAGTCAGGGAAATGAGTTGTTTAGCAGAAATGTACAGTCGGGGAAATGAGTTGTTTAGCAGAAATGTACAGTCGGGGAAGTGAGTTGTTTAGCAGAAATGTACAGTCGGGGAAATGAGTTAATTAGCAGAAATGTACAGTCGGGGAAATGAGTTGTTTAGCAGAAATGTACAGTCGGGGAAATGAGTTAATTAGCAGAAATGTACAGTCGGGGAAATGAGTTGTTTAGCAGAAATGTACAGTCGGGGAAAATTGTGCTAAGCAGAAATGTACAGTCGGGGAAAATTGTGCTAAGCAGAAATGTACAGTCGGGGAAATGAGTTTTTTAGCAGAAATGTACAGTCAGGGAAATGAGTTGTTTAGCAGAAATGTACAGTCGGGGAAATGAGTTGCTTAGCAGAAATGTACAGTCGGGGAAAATTGTGCTAAGCAGAAATGTACAGTCGGAGAAATGAGTTGTTTAGCAGAAATGTACAGTCGGGGAAATGAGTTCTTTAGCAGATGCGCTGATTAAGGCCGCGTTTCCACCTGCAAGACAACTGTCGCGAGAAGTGTCTGACAGTCAGCAGCTTTTTTTTTCGATTGTCGATATTTTTTAATCGATTGTAAGGGTTTCGATTAATTAATTAAAACGATCGTTTTTTTTATAATTTTTTTTTAAATCGATTTTCATAAAAAATGGGTTGAAAAAATAATGCACAACGTTAATAATCAAGTTTTCACTTCTGCCGGCACTCCCGGAGTGCAAGTCATCTTTTTTTCTTTTTACAAGTATTTACCTTGTTTTCTTACCTCTATTTAAGGTAATGTTTAGTTTAAGAACTAATAAAACAGTTTTAAAAACGAAAAAAATTCATTGTTTTCTTGTATTCCGTCTAATATACACGTAAAGAAAAAAAAATGAAATATTTTATTCATCCATTCACTGCAATAGTTGCGGGGCCTAGTGGTTGTGAGAAATCAAATTTTGTTACAAAATTTATTAATAATATGGAAGAAATATGTAACGCATCTTTTGCTCAAGTAACGTGGTGTTTTGATGAAATGCAACCATTATACAATTTAAAAAATGTTAACTACTTTCAAGGATTACCTGACTTAAACATGTTTGATGGTAAACAGGCTAATTTGATTATAATAGATGATCTCATGAGAGAATCTGATGGTCGGATTGTAGATATATTTACAAAAGGTAGTCACCATAGAAATTAAGCGTATTTTATATATAGTGGAGTTCCCAGAGCGTAAAAATTGTGCAAACCTCCGATTTTTGCAATAGTGGATGAAAATTGAAAAGAAAAAAAGGAATGTGTATCTGATAACATAAATAATAAAGTTTGCCTATTGAAAAGTTGTGCTTTCGATTTTTAAATTATTCTCTTCCACTTCTAGTACTCGTAAACTCATAAACTGTAAAATTTTAAAGAAAATTTGCATGTTTCTTTCTTTTAAATATATAGCAAAATAATAAAATATATTATTATTTTTTTGATTTTTATTATTGCTTATATTCCAAAGAAAGAAAATAAGTAAAAAAAATATATAATTTAGATATAAAATTAATATTTTTGTATGTAGATGAGCATACCTCCAAATGTGCTTGTTATGTGCCTCGCCAGGTAAATGGCGTTCCTATTTTTCTTTGGTTTTAAATAGGAAGTTTAAAATTATTTTTTAGGCTTAACAAAGCCTTCTATTTCTTAATGTGTATAACTTTTTAGCTCTTACTTTATTAAATTTTCTGAAAATGTAACACAAACTTTTCACGGATATTTCGAAGAAAATCTGTATTTTATTTCTTTTGATTAGGTTTTTACAGAATAAAATTGATTTATTATTTTTTTTTTTCATTAATTATATTTGCTGAAACATACTTAAAGGAAAAAAATACAAATTAGGTTAAGAACTGATATTTTTTGTATTCAGGTAAGCATTTTCCAAACATAGGTCGCAGCATGCGTCTTTAGTATGTACGTGAGATTTGTAGCACCCAATTTTTTTCTGGCTATAAGTAGGAAGTTTAAATATATTTCAAAGACTTGAAAAAGTCTTTCATTTGTCGATGCATTTAATGTTTTAGCTCTCACTTAAATAAATTCTCAACAAATACAGAAAAATATTTTCAGTCTATTTTACACATTTTTGGAGATATTTAAACGTTTTTAAGTACTTAAAAGTTATCATTTCTCTAAAAATTCAATAAGCACAACAAGGTAGTTTAAGACACTTTTCGTTACAACCCTTAAATCCACCCAAACCCTTTTATTCTGGTTACGACGAGCGTTAATCTCTAAAAACTTTGCAAAAACCTTATAGTTGTATTTAGCTTAGCAAAGCAAGCTTTCTTTTTTAAAAATTGTTTAGTTGGTTAATTTCCAACGTAAACAATCGGATAAGAGTCGATAAATAACAGGAACAAGAAAAAAAATTTTTTTCTGGACCGGTTTTATATGGTGAAATATTAATTTTTAATTAAGTAACTAAAAAATTAAAAGCACAAAAAATTTTTTGGTAAACTTTGCAAGTTATAGTGTAAAAAAGAAAATAACATCTCAAAAACAAAAATCCATTCACTATTACAATTTTCGGAGGTTAGAACCTCTGGCGACTGCACTAATAACTCAAAATCTTTTTCATCAGGGAAAATGTCAAAGAGATATTTCTCTAAATTCGAGTTATATAATTTATTTTAAGAACCCTCGTGACAAAACTCAAATTCGATATTTAGCACGTCAAGTTTCACCAGATAATTGTAAAATTTGTTCAAGAAGCTTATAAAGATGCTACAACAGAGGCACATGGCTATTTAATGATAGATCTTAAACAAAATACCAATGACATGTTTCGTTTTAAGACTAATGTATTCCCCGCTGACAAAAACTGTTCAGTTTATGTACCGAAATAGGGTTTAAATACAATAAGAACTAACAAAGTCACATCATTTACAAATAATGCTTGGAAGGTTAAAGACGCATAAAGACCTACTCATCGCTTTGCAAACATTAAAACCGAAGTATCAAAAAGCTTTATTAAAATCATGTGATGAAGATGAAATCAATTGTATATGTGAATGTATTCATAATGTGCTACAAGGGAAAGTACCATTAAAGGAAAAGGATAAAAAATCTTTAAAACTATATACATATACAGACACTCCGCAAACTTGTTCGTAAGACCACAACCAAAGTAAGAAAAAATATAATTGTTCAAAAAGGTGGTGCATTTCTACCTATCATTTTAGGTTCTATATTAAGTTGGTTAGTCAGTGGTCTTGTCTAAAATGGAACACACTAAGAAAATGTTACTGATCGAACCAAGTTTGATTGATAAAATAATGAATGAGAGTCACGAAAATCCTAAATCAGTCCGTGTGCGCGCGCCGCTCGAATAACACGCCGCAAGGCATGCGCATTCAACTTCAAAAGTCGTTAATGTGAACTTGTCGTGTATCGTGTACAGTTAACAAAACTATTATTAGTGTGAATACACAAAAAACTGGTCCATATTTCATAAGATGGTGATCTGTGGTAGATGTAACGAAGATGTCGCCGAAGCGATTGAGTGCTCCGCATGTCATAAGCACTTTGATTTTCCATGCTCTGGGATCACGGAAAAGGGATACCGTAAACTAGGTGAACGTCAATCTACGTGAAGATGTGCTACTTGTAAGAATATAGGCCTCGTCAGCACCAGTCAAGTCCCACCCGTCATAACCTCACCAACTTCTCCGTCGCCTATTACCCTGGACTCGGTCATGCGGGAGCTGATCAATATTCGTCAAGAACTCGCCCCCCTTACCAGTCTGACGGGCAAGATCAAACTCATGCGTAAAGAACTTTCCGAATTAAAGGATTTGCCTGGCAAAGTAATAAAAATAGATCAACGATTGACAGCAGTTGAGACTCTTTTCGACGACGTCTCACGCGCGCAGTCATCTATTTCAGATTTGAATAATAACCAGCGTGACATGGACCAATGGGTTCGTAGTAACAACCTCGAAATTAAAGGAGTTCCTTTAAAAGACAAGGAAAACCTGTTCGAAGTACTGACCAAAATTGGCTTAGCTATTTCCTATCCAATCTCCAAAACACAAATAAATTTTATTCACCGTGTTCCATCAAATGTGACCGCTAACAAGAATATCATCGTATCATTCCTGTGTCGCTATGTAAAGGAGGATTTCCTGGCTGCAGCCCGTTACCGTAAGGAGCCGTTATTGCCTGCTGATATCGGCCTCAGTGGGTCGGGAAGGATATTTGTCGATGATCATCTGACTGTCAAAAACAAAATGTTACTTACCCGAACAAAAAAATTTGCTAAGAAGCACAATTATCAATATGTTTGGGTGAAGCATATGAAGATCTTTGTGCGGCGCGACCAGACGTCGAAGTCATTTGTCATTACCTCTGTAGGGCGAGCACGAACTTCTAATGTATTCGTAACGTAAACGTTTCGAGTTTACTATACGATTACGCAACGTCACGCTAGTACGTAGCACGAAGCACTATCGTCTTCGTAACGTAAACTCGATACGAATACGATAGTGACGTCATCCTTACGTAAGCAAGGTTGGGCCCATGCGAATGAATAGGAACGAATGATAGGTTCTGAAGTCTGTCGTTTATTTAAAATCACGAATTTTATGAAGATATTTGATTAAAACTTTATCGAAAACAATAGAAAACATCATTTTATTACATAAGTTGTATTAATATTTCACAAAACATGTATTTCATGATAAGACTCATAGTATTTCTGGGTCGTTTTGTGGTTTTGGTTTCCGAACGACTAACATAATGTCAAGTGGATTCATGTAACATGTTTGTATTTCAAATCGTATTGTGACTTGTGCAACAGCGGCAAACCAAAAGTTTTAAAAGTTTTTTGATAATACATATTTGTTAAAAATGAGAACAAGTCAGGTTCAATACCTAATGATGGTGGAGTTCATGGAAAGGTAAGTATGTTACAGTCACTATAAATAAAAATTTAAGGCATTATCTATTGTTTTTATGTATTTGTACTTAATTCATTGGAATGTCTTTACTTATGAGTAAATATGATATCTTTTTTTAGACATGGAGATTTATCTAAGCCCTCTGGTGGTCCTCGAGGTCGCCATTTCATTCAAATGAAATGGAAAGAGCTAACAGAAAAATTAAATAGCGAGGGAACAGGAGATTCTCGATCGGAGGAGAAATGGCGCAAGGTATGCTTTTACAAGTGTCGAATTTCTCAAGTGTTCACTTAATTTGTCGCCACTTTTTTGTTCCACTTTGGGCATTCCATGATAATTCTGTTTTTGTTGTTGTTTTTTCATTCCTGCTTACTTTTTGGGTTTGCTTTTGGTGAAGGTATGGAGCGATTTAAAAAATAACACCAAAAGGAAATGGGCAAAAATTAATAGAGCTGCTAGTGGTACTGGTGGTGGGCCTGCACTTCAGCTATCTTTGACTGACCTGAAAAATAGGGTCCTCCATATAATTGGAGTGCAGGCAGCTATTGGCATGGCGGTTGTAGAAGCTGGCCTCGAAAAACATGTTTTGCATGTTATTTATTTTCCATATTTAAATGTTAAACCATAGTTTAAAGTTATTTTTTATACCCATTGAGATATAACACAAGAAATGCATGAGAACATTTAATTCTTACAATGCAAAGACTATTCTTAATGCCAGTTCTATTTAATATCCAATACCAAAATTCATAATAATTATAGTAATGTTATAAAAACATGTTTCAGGTTGAAGAGAGACCAATCTCACCTGTGAATAGTGCAGTAATACACATAGAGGAAAGTGATATTGGTGACATAAGGAACTCACAGGTAAAAGAAATAAGCATTTACAACAAATTAATTAGCAATTAAAACATTACAAAACTATTGGGATTAATCAAATTATAGTATAACTAGCTGTCCCGGTGAACTTTGTGTCACTTTAAAACCTTCCCTGGACTTCTACAAATATTTTAAGACTAAAATCAGCCCAATCCGTTCAGCCGTTTTCGAGTTTTAGCGCGACTAACACATTTGAAAATCCATTTTTATATATATGAGATTTTTATTAATGCATA
This sequence comes from Polyommatus iphigenia, assembly GCA_963422495.1. Lineage (NCBI taxonomy): Eukaryota > Metazoa > Arthropoda > Insecta > Lepidoptera > Lycaenidae > Polyommatus > Polyommatus iphigenia. The sequence goes on along the minus strand of OY730181.1, from coordinate 26,808,718 downwards.
CCTAATTCCAATAGGTTTGCAATACCATTGTCTTACTTCCAGCTTTTAATATTATTTTATATATTATTGTTAGTTTCAAAATATAACTTAGCTAAATGAAAATTCATAACTATCAAAATCAAAATACTTAGTAAAATGATTATGGTATGGTATCTTGGAGTTCATCGAGGGATGCCTATGTTCAGCAGTGAACGGATAAAGGCTGATGATGATGATGTTGATGATGGTATTTTTATGTTACAGAAGAGGAACAATGGAACTTTCCGGGGACAAGCAGTCAACCAACTGTGGGGCCTCCGGAAAGTACCCCAGTTCCTCCACCTACAACTGCCACCATAGATCCCGAGGAGCACTGGGCGCCACCAGCACCGAAAAAAAAGAAAAATAATGATTATATTGCTAAGTTATTTGTAGAGAGTGACAGAACTGCTAGGGAGTATGCCAGAGAGTGTGACTTGGCTTATGAAAGGTTGGAGACGGAACGGTTACAGCTGCGCGAATACGAAATTTGTGAAAGGGTAAGACAGAAGGATCGGGAGCTATTGTTAGAAGCTCAATGGTTGGAATTTTTGAAAGAAGCTATGAATGTTATTTTAAAGTATTTTGGACGCGAGCGAGAGACAGAATAATGAATGTGACACCTTGTAGTTAAGTAATCTGTTATTTTAATAGGATTTCTTATTTTATTAAAACTAATATTTTAATTTAAAATGTTTTTTATTAAATCCCAGTTGCACATAAAACTTACATATTATAATTATTTAAACAATATTTGTTTTATTACCACTAAATAAATTTAATAACCTTATAATAGCTATAATATAAATAGAACTCATAAATGTAATCCTGACCAACACAGTGTTGGTAAAAAAAGTCTCTTTTAATCAAGGGTCAAAATGTAAGCCAAGTTTTATTTGAATCTGTTAAGTCAGTCTTCTCACTTACAACTCTTTAGACTTACTAAATAAATGCTACAAAATTTAAGGATTCTATTATATATACTATAAAGGATTCTATTATAATATATATTATTATAGATAGGGTGATATGAATATCCTATAAATATAGTAGAATGAGATAGAATTTCCTAACCTATTTTATTTCTTAAATAAATATAATATTATGAAGTTTCTTAGAAGGTAACACAGAAAATGGGAAAGATATGATAGTGCTATGTGTGGAGTCTGTTAATTCTCTCCACAAGCATGCTTCTTAAGACCCTTCCTCGCACTAAATCATCACCAGCATAATTTTCTTGAAATCTATGCCTTGAAAATGTCAGTTGGTCATTTAAAACGGTATCCGGTTCCGGTTCAGGCACATTGAAATTAATGGCTAAGTTGTGCAGCACACTACAAGCCATTATTATCTTTGCACATTTCTCTGGTGCGTAGTGTAGTGTGCGGTCTTTGCACAAACACCGCCAACGATTTTTCAATCGCCCAAAAGTGTTTTCCACCGTGACCCTGGCTTTTCCATGCACGGAATTATATTTTGCTTCTGGACTTCCTTCAACAGCATCACATATAGGTGTCATTAACCAGGGCCGCTGAGAATAACCGGAATCACCTGTAAATAACGACGATCTTATGAGTAATAAAATAATAACAAATTTAAAAATGAATTCGCCATATTATGTCACTTAGGCGCAGTAATACTCATTTTTCGTGTTAGATAAGCCTAGCTTAAATAGCTAGCTTATAAAGCTTAAATAATTTTCTTTTTATCATTTCGACTAGTACTTCTGTGTGCATTTGGAAATGATTTTGCAAACAATTTCGAGTGCTGTTTTGTCATGGTACATAAAAAAAAAAAACATATTTTACCTAATAACCAGACTCTCTCATTATTTCGATGTAGTTCTTGCATGTAGCTGTTTGCTAAACTATTCTCCCAAATAAACGCATCATGTGTAGCTCCTCCATATTTTGCTTTGACATTTAAAATTCGACAGTCACTATCACATATCTGAAAAAATATGTAAATTAATAACAAACTTTTAGAGTTGCCCTTACAATCTACTTGTTACGGTCATTGTCATGTAAAAGATTAACTAATACTTACTACTTGTACATTTAAAGAATAAAAATGTTTTCTGCAGTAAAATAAATGCTCCCTTTCTTTGGGAGGTGTAAATATATGGAAATGGCTTCCATCAATACATCCTATGACCCCAGGAATACCGTATTTAGTATAGAACCTGTAAATAAACATACTCGTAGATAGGATATACATAATAGTAACTTTAAAATATTATAATGTTTATTATACCTAATTATATCATTCTGAAATTGCATAAAATAGAAACTAGAGAGTAGCACACAATACACACATTTAACACAGTGGTGGTTATGAAACTTACTGATTTTTTGTTGCATCTCTTTGAGCCCTTGTTTCAGGGAATTTAATAAACCTGTTCATTACGGTGGTTGTGAGTAATGCCTCAGTGACTTCTTGCACATACTTGCTGACGGTGGTTTGGCCTAAATGTTTCCCCATACCTACAACTCTTTGGGTAGGAACCAGTAGCAAAAAAAGAAAGCGCACAAAGAACCTGTAAAACAATAGATACTAGTTAGGTACTACATGGGTACACTTTATAAGAATTTTATGCCCTTATGTATAAAAAAAACTAATTAATAAGTTAGTAAATACTTATAATATGTTTCATAGCCGTATTTAATAAGTATTTCTAATGAGTTGATAAGTTTTTGTCACTAACCTCACCTTGAGTTCCAAGTTAATTCTTTTGCTTGATTTTAACTGATCGGTCAACAGATCGGTCAACAGATCGGCCGACTGATCGGGCAACAGATCGGGCAACAGATCGGCCGACTGATCGGTCAACAGATCGGCCAACAGATCGGCCGACTGATCGGTCAACAGATCGGGCAACAGATCGGCCGACTGATCGGTCAACAGATCGGGCAACAGATCGGGCAACAGATCGGCCGACTGATCGGTCAACAGATCGGCCGACTGATCGGTCAACAGATCGGCCGACTGATCGGTCAACAGATCGGGCAACAGATCGGCCAACAGATCGGCCGACTGATCGGTCAACAGATCGGGCAACAGATCAGGCAACAGATCAGGCAACAGATCGGCTGACTGATCGGTCAACAGATCGGGCAACTGATCGGCCGACTGATCGGTCAACAGATCGGTCAACAGATCGGCCGACTGATCGGTCAACAGATCGGGCAACAGATCAGGCAACAGATCGGCTGACTGATCGGTCAACAGATCGGGCAACTGATCGGCCGACTGATCGGTCAACAGATCGGTCAACAGATCGGCCGACTGATCGGTCAACAGATCGGGCAACAGATCGAGCAACAGATCGGGCAACAGATCGGCCGACTGATCGGTCAACAGATCGGCCGACTGATCGGTCAACAGATCGGCCGACTGATCGGTCAACAGATCGGGCAACAGATCGGCCAACAGATCGGCCGACTTATCGGTCAACAGATCGGGCAACAGATCAGGCAACAGATCGGCTGACTGATCGGTCAACAGATCGGGCAACTGATCGGCCGACTGATCGGTCAACAGATCGGTCAACAGATCGGCCGACTGATCGGTCAACAGATCGGGCAACAGATCGAGCAACAGATCGGCCGACTGATCGGTCAACAGATCGGGCAACAGATCGGGCAACAGATCGACCGACTGATCAGTCAACAGATCGGGCAACAGATCGGTCAATAGATCTGGCAACAGATCGGCCGACTGATCGGTCAACAGATCGGGCAACAGATCGTGCTACAGATCGGCCGACTTATCGGTCAACAGATCGGGCAACAGATCGGCCGACTGATCGGTCAACATATCGGCCGACTGATCGGGCATCAGATCGGGCAACAGATCGGCCGACTGATCGGTCAACAGATCGGGCAACAAAAGTGTTTCTTGTTTACAACTTGCCTACCTACTCCTTATGCTAAGTAATAAAAAAGGGTCAGCACTTGAGTTTTTTGTTAATACTGTGGTATATTAGTGATCGAAGGTTGTGACACTTAAATTCTTGTGTCGATGACTGGATGGTGTTTGAGTACCTTTCTTGCTTTCTATTTTTAGCCATCATTATCCATCAATTATGATTTTTGGTAAAATACATACTATGTTATGACACGTCAATGGCATTACTGCTTTTCGTACGTAATCTCTACAGAAGAAAGTATTTTGGTATTAAGCAAATATAGTATACTAAATAGTAGTATACAATATTCCAAATTTTAAGTAAGCACTAATATACTTATTTATTGTTCTGATTGAAATAGGTTGTTGGTGAGGAGGAAGATAGCTTGTCAGGTACTCATCTGCAAGTTGCAGCCACCGAAACTGCAGATGAATTGACTGTCAACGATGTTCCTTATGAATATACTCCAATTCTTGAAGGTTGGTATTTTTTAAATTTATCTTTCATTTACTTTAGATCCTTACTATAATAATATAACACATTACTCTTTAGTTTGAAATAACTACTAGTTTTATTAAGTACTTATAGTAAAATATTTTAAAAATATCTTATACAAAAACTAGTCAAGTAGGTAGCAAAGCACATTCATCAAAAATAAGATCTTGAGAACTAAACCTTACAGAATAGTATCAACATTGTATCAAAATTTTTACAGATACATGGAATACCCCAGGAACAAGCAGTCAACCTACAGTCGCTCCGCCGCCTCTTCCTCCACAACCACCAGCACCTAAACAACCAGCAGCTCCAGGGGAAACCCAGTGGCAACCACCAAAAAAAAAGAAAAAGTCCGAAGACCCAGCTTTAATATTTAAGGAGTTTGAGGAGACTGCAAGGGAGTATGAAAGGGAACGTGACCGAATTGTGTATGAATTAGAAAGAAAGAGGATTCGACAGCGTGATGTAGAGCTCCATTTACAAGCTCAGTGGTTAGAGTTTATGAAAGAGGCTTTGAAAGTATTAAGAACTTATTTGGAGAGAAGAAGTGAGTAGTGCTTGTTTTAATATCGCAGCATTGTACAAACCTCATTGGTTTTAAATGCTGTTTAAGTTAAGCTTTTATAATTGTATATGTTTTATTTGGTGAATAAATAAATAAATAAATAAATAAATGATAATTTATTAATTTAGCTTCATCAATACACATCACCTATCACTTCTTTTTCTAAAGAAAAGATGAATTTCATGTTTAAATTAGATTTATTGTGCTTAAATATGAATTAAAAAAAACTTTAATGATACCTTTATTTGGATTTTAAATGCTCACATAAAAACCGAAATTAATTACTTTAAATATTATGTACTCTATCAATCCTATGTACTAACATGTCCCTTATGGCCCTACCGCGAATTAAGTCATCTCTAGAACCATGCTCCCGAAAAACTTCTTCTGGTAAAGAAAGTGATGATGAATTAGTATTTATGAAATCCTCTTCAGGATCGGGCACCATAAAATCCAATGCGAGGTTGTGTAAAACGCTACATGCCAATATAATAGTTGCACACCTCTCAGGGGTGTAATGTAATGTGCGGTCTTTACAAAGGCATCTCCACCTATTTTTGAGTCTCCCAAAAGTATTTTCGATTGCAACTCTGGCCTTTCCATGTATGGCAGTATATTTTGCCTCTGGAGTACCTTCAGCGGCATCCGTGATTGGTGTCATTAACCAAGGCCTCTGTGGATATCCAGAATCACCTGCAAATATATATTATATATTACTTATTCATTTAGTAACATAACAAAATATCTACACTGAGTTAACAGTGAAACTTTACAGTATTTTAAAACTTTAGTTTTTTAAAGAAAGCAACCTAAATGTAAACAAATCATTACCTAAAAACCACACTTGTTCATTATTTTGGTTCAACTCTTGGATATACCTATTGGCTTGACTATTCTCCCAAATAAAAGCGTCATGGGTAGCCCCTCCATATTTGGCATTAACATTCAAAATTCTGCATTCACTGTCACATATCTACAATGTAAAAACATACAAAATGTACAACTGTATAACATAGTAACTGTAATCTTAAAATATTGTAAGAATATAGATAAGTATGGTATAGGGTAGGATGTTAACATTATTCTTATTAGTATAAATTTGTAAAGCAATATATCTCACCATTTGCACATTTAGTGAGTAGAAATGCTTCCTGCAGTAAAACAAATGTTCTATCTCTCTTTTTGGGGTGAAAATATGAAAATGAGACCCATCAATGCACCCTATTACTCCAGGGATGCCAAACTTTGTATAAAATCTGTAAATAAAGCATTGTTTGTACTTTTTTCTAGTTTTTATCTTATACATATATATTTACTAAAATGATTACTTACTTATTTTTAACAATATTTCGGAGCTCTCGTGTTGCTGGTAATTTTATAAAAGTATTTAATATGGAAGGGGTAACAAGAGCATCAGTAACCTGCCTCACATATTTGCTCACAGTAGTTGGCCCTAAATATTTAGCCATTCCAACTATTCTTTGGTAGGAGCCTGTAGCATAAAATGATAAAGCACACAGCACCTAGAAATGAAAATAATAACGAGTTAATAGTTTCACTTTCATTAATTATTTACCCATTATGGATATCAATAAAAATATTTTTCTTAGAATGGGAGGTACATAAGAAGCTTACTTATTCAACTTACTTTATGTTCCAGGCTGATCTTTTCAGTTGATCTCAGACTGGATTTTTCTTTTAATACACGACATAAGTAAAAACAGGCTTCCTTACTGAGACGAAACCTATTTTTAAATTTCGTGTCACTTAGGTTTTGAATATCATTTGCCATATTTTTTCTGAGACGAGCTCTCCTTGAGATTTCCCTGTAATTGTTATGGTAAATTAAATTCGTAGTTTTTTTTATTCCAAAAAATAATAAGTTCTAAAAGAACGTTCTAAATTGCATGACTCACCTTGTTTCTCTTTGTACATTTCTACTTTCAACAATCCATCGCGCCGCAAGATAATAGTACAATGTACTACGTCGTCGTGAGGTGCTTCGTCTTAATCTAAGCATTTTCTCACCAAAATAATCAACACAATCACTCAAATTTCTATTTTATTCTCTAAATTTACTCTGACGAAAGTTTTCTCACTGAAATTTTTAAAGTGAATAAACATTCGTGAAACTCGCAAGCCAGCCTTCGACAATTACGATACTATACGTCATTTTATGCCTTCGTGCTAGTTATCTTCATACAAACGGCTCAAGTTGCGTTACGTATTCGATACGATAACGATACGAAACTTACGTCTAAGTGTTCGTGCTCTAGAAATTAGTTTAATTTACGCACACCAGAGGCGCTGTTCAAGTTTCCATACAAAAGGCTTACGTTAACGATACGAATGTTTTTTCGATAGTGATTCGTGCTAGACGTACTGAACGTGACTTACAGAAAATTCATTGACTTTTTAAGTGCGACCTACATATTCTATTGTTTACTGTCTTCATTTATCCCTTTGTGCTACTTGAGCTTGTCCTTTTGATAAGTGCCTACACTACAATATTATTTCACAATATCTGTCTACACTGCTTCAAGCGCCTAAGACTGATGGTCTTATTTAATATGTCTCCAAACCATAGAAATTCATTTGAATTATTGTTTAATTCATACTTGCCTTGCGAATGCCTTAAATTGTATCTAAGCTGTGTTACTTTATTATCTCAAAGTGTTTGTCTAAACTTGTTTATCTCACATTCACCTAAATGCATTTTTAACATAATATTGTATAAATATCCTTTACTATTAATAATTCATTCTAAGGTCGCTATTGTAAGCTCCCTAGGTGGTTTAATACATGCTGGGCTGCTCTGTGCTGTTTATCTTATGTTTTTATATAATATTGCTGAACGCTTAACTTACTTCATGCACAACATAGTGTATATGTCTAGAAATTGCTTTCTTGCATTAAAAAACACATTACTACATAATATTTTATTTTCGAAATATGTTTTTAATCCAAATCTGAATGACTACATACAAAACACATATTTTGCACTACCTTTACGGCTCGATATACTTTGCCATACAATGGAATGTTTATTTAGTTATTCAAGTGAGTCACTGAATATTGTTTTTTCAAAAGCTAGTTGTATATTTAACATCTTTGGATTAATAATCTTGCAATTTATTTCACTTTTATCCCATCTCTATTGTACACTGTCTGGTAGGAACAATATTCCATTTACCAAATATTGCACTGCAAAATCAATTGTTATTCCCATATTTCTTATGTACTACTACTTAACCTATAATAATAATTATGCATGGACTACACTGTTATATCCTACACTATTACCAAAAATGTGCTGTACTTGGTCTTGTACAACTAGTACTATGTTTAATAAATACTATACTAATCTAATTCGATATTTTTCAATACTCCCTGTCATTTATTTAACTCTTAACAAAAATGCATGTACTACTAAAACAATACCAAACTGTATAAAACCATATGACCAAAGTTTTTTCCTTAGTATACAACCAAAAAAGCTTTGGTGTTTCTGTTCCTATTCCTATTTACTACTCTTGTCTATATTGAATAATATTATATAATTATGCCTCCTACTTCAATGAAAGTAATTTTTACTTATTTTTCATAAGCCTTGCTATTATTTACAATATATTAACTACCCACAATCCATCACAGGTACAGTATAAATTAATGATTAATATGTTCCCTAGTAAAAATACATTTAAACCAATAATAATCATTTTATACCCCATAAAACTCATTAAATACTACTGTATTAGGGCCATAAATAATATGCATCACTACATTTTTAAGGTTCTTAATATACTATTATTGTACACTTTATTTAAAATAACTATATTAAGTGTTGCATGGGATTTATTCCTTTGTACGCTATTTATAATACTTTTTTACATAATATATTCTAACGATACATAATATGAAATTGACTTGGAGAAGAAAATACAAAATTGCCTCTTCATTACTACTCTGTATTTCCACTCATAGTATGGAAATTGATTATATTCTAATTTTAAATAATGATTTCAGCAAGCTTAATATGTTACGCTGGGGGCAATATAACTTTAAGCTTGCTAAGCCTTATGTTCCGCTCGCTGCTATTATCAATAATTATGCTCAGTACTGGCCTAGTACTATTATATTTTCAAGGTCACAGTTATTTGTAGCTTTACCTGAATATAATGTATGATTTACACATTTATTATCAGAATGTAAGGGGACTGCGGACAAAGTCAACTACTTTTTTTAGAAACTTAGCTATTAACAATAATTATGACATAATTTCCCTAACCGAGACATGGCTCATAGATGGCACATCGAGTAGTGAACTTTTCGATGACAGGTACCTCGTATGGAGGCGCGATCGCAACTACTCGGCCACGGGTCAGACGCGACTGCGTGCTGGTTGCGGTTCGTCGCGAGCTCGCTGCAGCCGAAAATACCAATTGGCAGTCGAGCGCCGAGGATATTTGGATAACTATCAAGCTATGCGATCATTCCAATAAAAGCTCTTTTTTCCTTAATTTATGTACTCTCTATCTCTGTGAGCATAATACAGGCAATAGTTTTTCCTCTCAACTGAACTTATACTGCGATAAATTAATTGAAATAACTTGTAGCCGACCTAATGACAAATTTTTGGTTTTAGGTGACTTTAATATGAGCCTCATTACATGGACCCCCACGCCCCTTGGAATATCACCTAACTCGGTACAAAATAGCCTAATTACTAACTTTATTGATACTATCAACCTATGTGGGCTCCAACAATATAATCTCACAAATAATAAATTTGGTAAGATTTTAGACTTGGTTCTATCCAATACCACAGTATCGGTCTCGGCTAGTCTCGATCCGCTAGTCAGTGAGGATGCCTATCATCCGGCCTTATCAATCGCATTAAAAACGGCTCGCCCCCAATCGCTTAAGTCAAATACACGCACTGTTTACCATTTTAATAAGGGCAACTTTGAGTCCATTCGTTGTGAATTACAAAAAACTGACTGGACCAACTTAATTCAAGTAGGCACCTTAGATGACGCGCTACGTAATTTCAATAATAAATTATTTGAATTTATAGACTTATACATCCCTAAGCGTAGGGTCAAAGCCAGTAAATATCCACCATGGTACAACTCTCCACTCATTAAAATTATTAAAGAAAAGGCTAAATACTTCTTAAAGTTCAAAACTTATAATAACATTTCCGACTTATTTACTTACCAATTACTACGTGACAGAGCCAAGGACGTAGAACGTGCTTGTTACGAGGAGTATTTAACAAAGATTGAGTCGTCAATATCTAGCAATCCCAAAATGTTTTGGTCTTACGTAAAAAGCAAACGCGGCAACCATAATTTCCCTCAAGTATGTTTTATGGTGACCACAGCTGCGAGGTGGGACAAGAGATATGCGAACTTTTTAGTACCTTCTTTAGCACTACATTTCAAAGTACCTCGTCCCCAATCGCAATTGTTGATAGTATGGCGACTGATGTTACTAATTCTCATATTAGCGATATCAAGGTCGATATACCGTCTGTCCAAAAGAAAAGGTCGAAAACTACAGCCCAATTTTCAAGCTTTGCCTCTTAGCTTAAGTCTTGGAGAGGTTGGTATATGATCAGGTGTACAGTTGTCTTCAGTCTACTTTTGCCCCTCAACAACACGGTTTCCTAAAATGTAGATCAACTGCTTCCAATCTTCTTACATTTACTGACTTCCTCTCTGAGAGTATCGATAATGGATTCCAGGTCGACGTGGTGTATACTGATTACAGTAAAGCGTTTGACCGAATCGATCACTGTATACTCCTCATGAAGCTTTATGAGCTGGGTATTAGGGGTGACCTCTTAAGGTGGTTTTCGTCGTATGTGCACAACAGAACGCAATCTGTCGTACTGAACGGCTACATGTCTACGTGGATACCTATACCCTCTGGGGTCCCACAAGGTTCTCTTTTGGGACCACTTCTTTTTATTTTATTTATTTACGACATTGGCAATTGTTTTAAATTTTCCGAATTTTTGATGTTTGCTGACGATATGAAAATATTCCGACTTATTAAGAACCTGTCTGATGCTTTATTACTGCAAGATGATCTAAATCGCTTAGCGGACTATTGTCAGCATAACAAGCTAGATCTTAATATAGCCAAGTGTAACATCATCTCCTTCATCCGTAAAAATGAATCTCTCATTCTTCATTACTCCATCGACAACCAACTATTATCACGTACCTCTACTATTAACGACCTTGGGATCCAGATTGATAGTAAGCTTACCTTCGAATCTCACATTGACTATATTGTTAATAAGTCGGTCAAAGCCATGGAATTTATCATTCGTAATACCAGTCACTTTAATAACATGAAAAGCATCAAAATCCTATACTGTGCCTATGTCCGAAGTCACCTGGAGTATTGTAGTCAAGTTTGGAACCCTTTTTTTGATACCCACTCAAAACGAATTGAGAATGTCAAAAAAAAGTTCACGAGGTATCTCAACTATAAATTCAGAATTCCTTATGCCAGCTATGAGGAACGTTGCAGTCGGTTCCACCTCTTACCACTCTCAACCAGACGTAACATAGCTGACATTCGCTTTCTTATGAAATTAGCGCAATCTAAAATAATCTGTCCCGCACTTTTATCTAACCTTAAATTAAATGTTCCGTCACGTCATTCACGTATCAGAAATATTTTACACGTTTCGCTTGCCCGCACTAGATATCGACAGAACTCATTTCTACTAAGATCATCGAAGGTATTCAATCAGCTCACAAAATCAGATCCGAACATTGATCTCTTCACAAGCAGCCTAGCATCTATTAATACCGCCTTCCTGAAAAAACATCAGTGACATTTAAATTTTTACTTTAAGTACTTAATATTATTACTAATTATAATTCATTCTTAATTAGTACTTGCAGCAATTGTTGTTGTATCTATATAATAATGTATTGATTTGGAGATTTATTAATCTACCTACTACAATATTACTTAATATTATGTAACTACTAACCCCATCCATCATTATAATTGCAAATTAGAATTTAAGTATTTACTAACCTTGCTTTTTTTGTTATTTTATCTTACATTAACGAGCTACCTGTGGAGGCTTGTAGTTGGCTTTTCGTATTCTATAATTTATGGTAAATTTAATATAGTTAGCTGTAAGCCACCCAAACATGATAAAATAAATAAAATAAATCACGATTAGATACTGAAATGCAAAATATTCTTGACAGTAAGGATGATGACAGAAAAAAAATGGATTTTATACTTACAAACATTACAAAGGTATTTGCACTTCACTGCTGAGGATCGCCAACCTTATCAACTTCCAATAATAACTTTAAATAATGATTTACCTGAAACACTTTTGAAAAAAGAACACTATGATAAAAGTAGTGACAGAGTAGACAGAATTATAGAGTATGCTGACTTAGAACTGATGTTGAAATTTTTAAATTTGACGTATTATGATGAAAATCGTCGCTAGGGTTGTTAACTTGTTACCTACGAATTTAAAACTATGACATATTCGCTGGATGTGTTCCTCTTTGGTCGTATTGTTGTTTGTGTTTTGGCACATGCGATTAAAATTGTGAGAATCCAATTTTGAAATCTTTATTTTAAATATTTAAAAATAAATTATATCAGCCAGCGCGAGGCACATTCCGTTCATAATCCTAGTGTAACCCGACGAATTTGACAGATATTGAAACCTGTCCGTTTCTTTGCAGTCGAACTACTGGTAGTTATGTCTATTGTGGTAGTGATTCAAACAATAAGAATCCTATTGTTGATCAGACATTGAATAAGGAAGTTGAGCCCAAAGAAAGTGACATTATTCAAGATAAATGTATATACTCAAAACAACAAATATTAAGTTTAATACCTAAATCTTACATTAAAAAAGGTGAGTCATTGTTAGATTCCTTATTGACAAGACAAAACAAAGTACACTGGGATGATGATGGTACAGTTCTCGTGGATAGTAATAAAATAACTGGCAGCAATATTATAGATTTAGTAAATGAGTCTTTAAGACGATTAAAAAATAGTGATCCAGTAGGTTGGGAAAAATTTGCTAAAGCTTTGAAGGACATAAAAGTACACTTATATTGGTAATCCAAAGAGAAGCGAATATATTAATCAACTTCGAGTGAAATCTTTTGAAGAAACATCAGGTGACGAAGAATATTCTACACCTACATCTGAACACAAGTATCTTAGAAAAATAAAAAAGAAAATAGATTGGGAAAAATGGACCCCCTACTAGAGATTCACAATATTTATTATGATGCATCACACCCTGCAGGTTATAGCAGTATTGAAAAACTTGCAAAAGCAATGGCAGGTAAAATGAATAAGAATGAAGTCAAGAAATGGTTACAATCCCAAGAAACATACACACTTCACAAACCGGTTTATAAAAAGTTTCCACGAAACAAATATATTATATCTGATATTAATAATCTATGGCAAGCAGATTTAAGTGACATGAGAACATATAGTAAATATAATGATGGCTATAATTATATATTGTGTGTTATTGATGTCTTTAGTAAGTATGCTTATGCTAGACCCATGAAAAATAAAAATTCTTTGACAACCAAAACTTGTTTTGAGAGTATTTTTGAGGAAGCTAATGTTGTCCCTACCCACTTACAGTCTGATAAGGGTACTGAGTTTGTTTCTAAAGATGTTGGTCAATGTTTTATGAGTAAAAATATAAATTATTACACGAAAAATAATCCTGACATTAAGGCTAGTATTGTAGAAAGATTTCAAAGAACACTTAAGTCAAAAATGTGGCGCTAATTTACATATAAAAATACATACAGATATATTACATATTAAAATACATACAGATATATTACAGATTATATTAAGATTATATTACAAGATCTATTATATGCATATAACCATAGTTTTCATTCAAGTATTAAAATGTCTCCATGTGATGTAAGTTCTAGTAACATTATGACTGTTTGGGATAATTTGTATGCTCGAGAAAATAAAAGGTCACCACAAGATACCTTCTTACCAAAGTTTCACGTCGGTGATTATGTTAGAATCACAAAATATCAACATATATTCCAAAAGGGATATGAATCTAACTGGAGCGATGAAATCTTTATTATTTCGAGTGTCATCCTAAGATCACCATGGGTTGTATACACCTTGAGGGATTTGCAAAATAAAGACATAGAAGGTACTTTTTATGAACGAGAATTACAAAAAATTACACCTCCTAGCCCAAATTCAGATTACAAAATAGATAAAATAATAACTTCTCGATATTCCGTTAGCAGAAGGCAAGTGCTTGTCAAGTGGAAAGGTTATCCAAAATAGATAAAATAATAACTTCTCGATATTCCGGTAGCAGAAGGCAAGTGCTTGTCAAGTGGAAAGGTTATCTTGATAAATTTAATAGTTGGATTTTGGCATCTCATTTAAAACAGATATAATGAAAGGAAGTTTTTATCTAACGTTACAGTTCAATACAATATTTTCCAGATAATATGACAAAAAAGTTTTCAACAAAATTACCAAAATCAATTAAATTAGAAGGAAAATGGGTTGTCGGTGTTGTTGAATTTCAATATCCGTGTACAATGTTTACTGTCCAAGAACAAGAAAACGTAGTCTATATTTCTAAGAATATGATAATGCCTAATGAAAAATATCAAAACCAACTATGATAATATTAATCACATTTTAAAAGCTTTAAATAACATAAGAGAAAATGTTACCTTTCGTTACGATGAAATATCTAATTTTGTATCTGTGACAATCGCAGATGATTCATTGAAGTCCTTAACATTGTCACCTAAGTTAGGCATTCAATTAGGGTTTGAGCCTAATAGGAATTTGGTAGAAAAACGTTTGGTAAACGCCCTGCAAACTTACATCTGGGACTTCCATCACAACTCTTTGTTTATTGTGATATAGTGGAACCACAGTTTGTTGGAGATGTAATGACCTCTTTACTTAGAATTATACCACTAGACCATTCAAAATATATATATGGAGCAAATAAGATGCATGGGTTTTCTCCCCCTCACTACTTACCAGTCATGCGTAGAGAATTTGATACAATTGAAATATATATAAGATCAAGCACTGGTCAAAAGATACCATTCCAGTTTGGAACAGCGTGTATTAAACTGCACTTCAGAAAGTTATAAGTTATAATGCCTCATCACAATAATATTATAAATTGCGCATATGAAAATTATTATACTCATCAAGCTGGTTCTGGAATAGGTGTTATATATAAAGGAGTTCCTTATCAACGTGGTCATTGTGTTGGAAGCTTTTTTCGATCCGTCCTACCTTTGCTTTCGAGTGGTGCTAAAGCAATAGGAAAAGAAGCTTTGAGTGTGGGTGTTGGATTCCTATATGGTGAAAGCACGACCCATGGATGAATCAGTAAAATCACGACTTAAGGAAATTAGTTCAAATTTGAAAAGAAGGGCAGATCAAAAAATTGATAAATTGAATATGTCTGGTACAGGCTATATAACTAAAAGAAAATGTCTTGGAACAGTCATTCCTTCATCGAGTGCTAAAGGAAGAGGTGTTAAGAAAAGAAAGTTAACTCGTCAATATCAAGGAGATATATTTTCATAAATTTAAAAACAATGTCTTTCTTACATAGTCACTCTTGTGAATGTATAAAGTCTGAACTAGATTTATTTGCTTTACCATCAACACAAACAAGCATCGAAAGTGGAATGTGGGTGCACTACAAACCAATATCATCTTTAGCCGATGATGGACCCATAGAATTTCAAGTTCCTGGAACTGGCGATGACTATATAGACTTATCCCATACACTCATTCATTTAAAAGCGAAAGTGTTAAACGAAGATTCTTCAAAATTGGCAGCTTAAACTGTTGTAGCACCTGTAAACAATAGGCTTCATTCAGTTTTTAGTCAACTCGATGTTTATTTGAATCAAAAATTAGTTTCACCTCCAAACAATACATATGCTTATCGAACATACATTGAAACTCTTTTGAATTATTCACCCGACGCTAAACAATCTCATTTGACTTGTAGCCTTTGGTATGAAGACGCTGCTGGTAAAATGGATTCAACCGATGAAAAAAATTCAGATTTTACTACAAGACAAAAATTAGTTTCAGAAAGTAAGGAAGTTGAAATGATAGGGCATCTCCATGGTGACATATTCAATCAATCAAAGGTTTTAATTAATGGTGTTGAGATGAATATTAAATTGGTTAGGTCACGTGAATCATTTAACCTCATGGCTCCAACAGATGACGTTAAATACAAAATAAACATTACAGATGCGACTCTCCTTGTTCGAAGGACAAAAATTAACCCTTCCGTCTTACTTGCCCATCAAAAAGTTTTAGCCACCACAACTGCAAAATATCCAATAACTCGAGCCGAAGTAAAAGTTCTAACGATACCGTCAGGGGCTCAGGGCAAGACATTAGACAATACGAGAGAGATATTATATGAGAACATATTTTTAGGTATTTAAATGGACAAATATTGCAACTAGCATGCACACATAAACAAAGTCTGTTCTAAGCTAAACAGATTCGTATATGTCTTGAGAAGACTTGCGTGGACAGTTAGTGATCAGACTGCAATTATGGCCTATCACGGATACGTTTCATCTATCCTGCGCTATGGACTAGTAATTTGGGGAAATTCAACCCAAATAAATAAGGCATTTAGAGTCCAAAAAAAATGTCTCCGAGCCATAGCAAGGGTTCCACCATATGAATCGTGTAGGCCTTTGTTCAAAAAATATAATATAATGACTTTACCAAGCATGTATATATTAGAAATATTTAAATTTGTAAGTAACAATAAACATATATTTACCCAATTAATAGATCAAGTACCCACATTTTTTTTTAGAAACTCGAATAGGTTAATTATAGATAAAAAACCAAAGACAAATATTTTCTTAAATAATGCTTATGCAATGTGTGTAAAGATTTATAATAAGATACCCGCACATATAAAATCAATGACAACAACTCGTTCAATAAGGGAATTAAAAAAAATACTAATACAGAAGGCATATTATGACATCAAAGAATTTCTTAATAATAATTAATCAATTAATAAAGTATACTGTGACTAATTAAATTTTATTTTATGACATTTAAATCCATACTTAATTGAATTTCTTAGACATTATAGTTTGCTTATTGTATTTTGACATAATATTGTAATGACCATTGGAATTAATATTATCTTGTGATGAGTGATGAGTAATGAAACTGACATATAAAATTCTCTAGATTATTGTATAGTAGTTTTTTTTTCTAATGTATAAATAATTGTTAGTTGGTTAGTTTTAAGGTTATATTGACAATTCGCAAAATTTAGTCTTAATTAAGTAACTTTGACATATTTTAGATTATCTTGACATTTTTTTTAAACTTAATTTTGACTTGTAACGAGAAATTAGAAATTACAGCTTTTTACTAGTAATTAATATGATTTATGACTAATGAATGATGTAATTACTTATAAATTGCCAGCCATAAAAATGTGTCAATAACTTTACTAATTATAATATTTGGACGTCGTCAACTACGACAAAATATGCGATCTATCAAAATGTAACATCTTTAGCAACCATATTTTATCGAAATAAATATCATTTGATTTCAATATATTTTTGGGTCAAGTACCTAAGAGATGTATAGTTGGATTTGTAAATAGTTCAGCATTTAATGGTTGTTTGTCTAAAAATCCGTTCAATTTTGAGAACTATAAAATGAATTCCTTTTGTTTATATATTGACGGTCAGAAAATTCCTTCAAAAGCTTTACAACCATCTTTCGATAATAATATTTTTACTGCAACCTATCATACATTATTCTCAGGGACAGGAATACATTTTCTTAATGAAGGGAATGTGGTATATCTTATGATAAGTATTCGAAAGGTTATTGTTTGTTAGCATTTGATCTCACACCTGATTTATCAGCCAATTCTTTTGGTCATTGGAATCTTATTAGACATGGTAGTGTTAGATTAGAAGTTCGCTTTGAATCTACTCTAACTCAAACGATAAATTGCGTTGTGTATGCAGAATTTGATAATGTTATTGAAGTAGATAAAAATCGTAATGTAAACGTCGACTATAGTAGCTAAGAAATAAACATTGTATTATCTTTCTAAGTATTATTAAGTTCTTAATCTGTAATATGTTTTTAATGTGCAAATAAATGATTATTGTAAAGTTGTGCTTTCATTTTTATTAAAAACCCCAGTCAATTGCATGTTAAATAAGAATGTCTTACCTTATTTATTTCACTTGCGCGTGAATCGTATGATAGAGTGAATGAATAAGTCTTTTTTTAACGGACTATGGATACTTTACAACTAAAATCATACTTAAAAAAGATTCATCCAAGTCTAAAAAATAGCGTATATGCCGCGAATCGATTGCCAATGCATATAACGACTCCTAAATATCTTATGAGCAATTTGGATCCGGACTCAAAACCAGGATCTCACTAGGTAGCTACTCACATAGACAAACATGGCATCGGTGAATATTTTGATACATATGATCGCATTCCCTACGGGAATGCACAAAATGTTTTTGAATAGAAATGCAAGGAAATGGCGTTATAATACTATCACGCTACAAAATGATTGGACTTCTGTGTGTGGAGAGTACTGTTTAATGTACTTGTTATACAAGTTTCATAAAAAGTCATTGTCAGAGTTTCAGACTGAATTTGGTAGCGATACACTTAAAAATGATATGTTTTTGAATAAAATGTTTGAATCTTGTTTTATGAACATATATAACATGTAATAAGAAATAAATAATTTGTTTGAAAGTAAACCAAAGTTTTTTAACCTTAGCTTTAATTATATTGTTAAAAAAGACTCAGTTTGCGCGCCGCGTTGTCGTATGTTTACGAAGTCCATCGAATGATCGGGTGACCTACATAATTAATTATTAGGTACTTATAATTTGCAATAATTCATTAGTTAATTATCATTCATATTTATTTAAAATCTTGTAAGAAATTAAGGTGACGTAAGCGATAAGCCTAGGTAGTCATTACGAACAATAGGACACTGAGGCAAGCATAACAATGCAATAAGTAGCGATTGTAATTATGAAGGAATAATGGAGCGTGGTGATAGTATATAATGAGGGGTAAACACAAAAGCTAACTTTGGAACTAG
This sequence comes from Polyommatus iphigenia, assembly GCA_963422495.1. Taxonomy (NCBI): domain Eukaryota; kingdom Metazoa; phylum Arthropoda; class Insecta; order Lepidoptera; family Lycaenidae; genus Polyommatus; species Polyommatus iphigenia. Next base: position 26,789,518 of record OY730181.1, on the reverse strand, counting down.
TGTAAATACGTAAAAACGGATCGCATATATCGATCAGGAATGGCCGAAAACCTATATTTTGATACCAAACTCTTTTTTTTTAGGCGATGTCGCCGCTCGAACCGACAAAAAGTGATCGAGAAAGTTTGCGAGCCGCGAGCGGGGGGAGGGGTGGACCCAGAATCGTGATCCAGAACCCGCGAAAACACACTACTACGCTACCACCCATAGGCCATAGCCTATACTGCCTACACATAAATCCAGAGCTGATTATGGCCCTTTTACATTGAATATTATTTATTTTTTGTGCTTATTAGGGTTCCGTACCCAAAAGGTAAAGACGGGACCCTATTACTGAGACTTTCATGTCTATCCGTCTGCTTGTCTGTCTCCAGGCTGTATTTCAAGAACAGCTATGGCTAGACTTCTGAAATTTCACAGATATTGTGTATTTCTTTATCGACCGTATTACCGTACCGTTGCGCGTTGCAGGCTGTCATTTGCGCCCACACATTTCCTCACACGCGAGACATCTCTAACAAAGTCACCTTTGACGCACGAGAATCAGCCCCCAGTCAGCCTAGAATGGGTCCCCTGGACAGATCGCTACTAATTCCAACTGTACGGAATCAATCCTGGTGCTAATTCTGTCGACGTTGACGAGGGTGCCATTGTCTGCGCCCGACAGCGGCGGGGCAGCGGCGCGGCAGGAGCGCTGTAGAGCTTTACTTTCTAAAAAAAACTTGTTTCCCGCTAATTTAGATTGACATTAACCCGGCGAGCGTAAGTTTGGAATATGTAGCAAACAGCGCTAGGTGGGTGTGGTACACCCAGATGGTGATTAAGTGGTTATTATACATTATAATTTTAAATATCTATTTTTTTAATACAAAACTAATGTTTAGTTATATGTTGAACTCATTTAAGAGAGAAATTGTAAGAAAGAATTGAATAATGTAATTTATTTACTAAATGAAGATAATGCACAATTAGAAGTCACAAATTTATGGCTTTTTACCGAAATTATGAAAACAACAACAAAAAAGACTATTTTTTCTTTAAATAAACTCAACATAAGAACAAAATAACACATAAACTGGATAGTAAAACTAATAAAAAAATACTTATTCGTCTTAAAATCTGGATCAGTTTTTACAGACGAAATAAGCATGTTCCATATATAAAAAAATATAGATATAAGTAAATTAACAAATAACTATCATAGCCTTCGCCATTATTCCCTATCAATCCATTATGCTGTCTTTCGTCATCCATCTCCTACTCTGTGTCACTTTCAAAACTTCTTTCGCTGACATTATCAATATCTTGGTCACTACCAAACTCGTCGGGTGGACCAACTTCAGCTTCTTCAAAAAGTCGTAATTATCTGTTTTGATTATCTTCGTATGACCTTTCTAGATTTTAAGTTTTAAAAAATCCAAAAAAACCCGTGAAATAACAAAAATAACATAAAATGTGTTTGATAAAATTCGTTACAAGTGGCGTAAACCCGCCTTACGCCACTTGTAACGAATTTTATCAAACACATTTTATGTTATTTTTGTTATTTCACGGGTAAGGCGGGTTATTTTTGTCGAGGAGTCGTATTCTTTAGGCTCGATTTATATACGCGTCTGCCTAAACGCGCGGTTTCGCGGCTACACCACGAGATCACAAACCATTGTATGTAAATGCGTAGCGCGACCGCGCCGCTATATAAATACTGCTTGTGATCTGACAGTGTGACGGACAAAACGAGTGTCCGCGTGAATGCATCTAAGCTGGACGCGGACGGTATTCGAGATTCATTTATTTGAGTTATGAAATTAACAGTTGAGACTTAAGGTACATAATAAACTTATTTTAATATAGTATGCCTAATGGCATAACCCTTATTTATTATTAATCAATGCCCATATTATAAATACGAAAATGTTTCTGTCTGTTACCATTTCGCCGCCCTAGTGCTTGAATGGCCAATCGACCAATTTTACCAAAATAGTTCAAACTAATAGTAACCCTGATTACGCACTTTACAATATAAATATTCTTATTTTGCTTGCATATAACTTGCTTTTTTAGCAAAAATAAAATATCCCATCTCCCTTAAAAAACTGTTTTAAGTGCTTGAGTAGTCTAGCTCCATATTTTGCTCAAATGAACGCATCAAAATATCCATCTCCGGTCTTGTTTGTCCTATATCCATCGACCGACAAATCACGGTCAAGCATTTCGAAGGCCACGCGCACGTCACGCGACGCCATTTTGTTTATTTATTACATTATTTGCTTACTACAACAAATTTAAAATATTTAATACTTTATATGCTTTAAAATGTCTGTAGCAACGAAAAAATGGATTTTAAATTAAGCGAAGTTGTTTTGGAAAGGTACGTTGCCAGTTTCTTGACAATATATTCTTTTGTTTCAATTTTGTTTTAGTGTTCGAAGTTACTTGAGGGTAAATACAGGATGATTATTAGTAAGTATTTAATAAATAATTTATTACCTTGTCACATCTAAGCCATGATCCGTTCTTACTATTTTAATACTTCAAGCCCCATACGAGCACCGGTGATCGTGACAACAAAAGAATATAATAGCATTTCCAAGAATCCCCGATCGAAGGACTAAGCCCACTTAAAAAAGTAGGTTCTCAGATTGACCTCTATGTATGTGTGTATGTATGTATGATGTATGTTGGTCCGCAATTATCGCTCCTTTGGCTGAACCGATTCTGATGCGGTTTTCAGAACAATTTTTGTCACATTTAGGGTCAATTTAAACTAGCGCAGAATCGAAGCGTATTACCAAAACTGAACATAGCAAATTCAACCTTAACTCCAAAGCGTTATCGCACACATTACTTCTGAGAATTTAAAAAGGCGCGCGCATTCGCGCAAATTCGCGCGAATGCGCCCGACCAACGCTGATTTGCCTCGCAGAAGTAACGTGTGCATTATGCTCTGGAGTTAAGATTGAAAACGCTATGTTCAGTTTTGGTAATTCGCTTCGATGCGCTTCGATTCTGCGCCAATATAAATTGACCCTAAGTATGACAAATATTGTTCTGAAAACCGCATCAGAATCGGTTCAGCCAAACGAGCGATAATTGCGGACAAACAAACATCATACTATACATACACACATAAACACGGCCATATACATTTTTGAATAATTTTATAAAAAATTAAACATACTGTATAGCGAACATGGTGGTATTTTGGACAAACAAGCACTAAACTGGCACGTTATTTTAGATAAAGAATAGAAAGCAGATGTTGTGCTCAATCTGCATATGCATAATTATGTTGGAAGAATTTTGGCCAATCTCCAATAATTAAATGAAATATAATGAGTGCTATAGTTATTATTTTCAATTACTATTTCTATACATAATATAAAGAAATATTACATTTTTCTAACTCAGCAAAAGTTTAATAAACTTCTAATAATATCCATAAGAAATTAAAAAAAACGTCTCCTGTAAAATTTGCTCACTGGTCGACTGGCCATTAAAGCACTAGGGCGGCGATTTAATGAATAAGCGGCTGAAACGACTTTGCTTTTTGGTATGGAGATACTTTAAGTCCCGGGAAAGGACAAAGGATGCTTTTTATTTTGGAAAAATGAACGGTTCTAGCGCGATGAACACATTTCTGCGCAACGGGTTGCCAGCGTCATCTAGTAATAGATAGGCGAATGGAGAGACAGCAAAACGTGTTATGAATATATTCTCTTTTTTATTATTTACTAGCTGTCCCGGTGAACTTCGTGTCACTTTAAAACCTTCCCTGGACTTCTACGAATATTTTAAGACTAAAATCAGCCCAATCCGTTCAGCCTTTTTCGAGTTTTAGCGCGACTAACACATTTGAAAATCCATTTTTATTATATACTAGCTGTCCCGGTAAACTTCGTGTCACTTTAAAACCTTCCCTGGACTTCTACGAATATTTTAAGACTAATATCAGCCCAATCCGTTCAGCCGTTTTCGAATTTTAGCGCGACTAACACATTTGGAAATCCATTTTTATATATAAGACTAGCTGCCCCAGTGAACTTCGTGTCACTTTTAAACCTTCCCTGGACTTCTACGAATATTTTAAGACTAAAATCAGCCCAATCCGTTCAGCCGTTTTCGAGTTTTAGCGCGACTTACACATTTGAAGATCCATTTTTATATATAAGACTAGCTGTCCCGGTGAACTTCGTGTCACTTTAAAACCTTCCCTGGACTTCTACGAATATTTAAAGACTAAAATTAGCCCAACCCGTTCAGCCGTTTTCGAGTTTTAGCGTTACTAACACAATTGATTTTTTTTATATATTATACTAGCTGTCCCGGTGAACTTCGTATCACTTTAAAACCTTCCCTGGACTTTTACGAATATTTTAAGACTAAAATCAGCCCAATCCGTTCAGCCGTTTTCGAGTTTTAGCGCGACTAACACATTTGAAAATCCATTTTTATATATAAGAGACTAGCTGTCCCGGTGAACTTCGTGTCACTTTAAAACCTTCCCTGGACTTCTACGAATATTTTAAGACTAAAATCAGCCCAATGCGTTCAGCCATTTTCGAGTTTTAACGCGACTAACACATTTGAAAATCCATTTTTATATATAAGACTAGCTGTCCCGGTGAACTTCGTGTCACTCTAAAACCTTCCCTGGACTTCAAGGATTATTTTAAGACTAAAATCAGCCCAATCCGTTCAGCCGTTTTCGAGTTTTAGCGCGACTAACACATTTGAAAATCCATTTTATATATAAGATGAGACAAGATATACATAACATACAACTGTTGCTACTTGCTATTAGATATTGCAACAACTTTGCATCTCTATATTAATTGTATGAATACAATCTATACTTATAAAACAAAGTCACTTTTTTTTCCCTCATGTCCCTTTATTCCCTTTAATATTTAAAACTACGCAACGGATTTTGATGATTCTCTCAGTGTTAGATAGGCCATCTATCGAGGATGGTCATAGGCTATATTTTATCACGCTAAGACTAATAGGAGAATGTGGAAAAAACGGGGGAAAATATTTGAAAGGGCTTATCTCGCGAACTACTGGAGCAATTTTTATGTTATTTGGCACAGATAAGAAGTAGACCACGTGAAGAATATCGATCTTTATCATTTTTTCAGTGGCTATATATTTTATACCCGTGCGACGCCGGGGCGGGTCGCTAGTCTTATATATAAAAATGGATTTTCAAATGTGTAAGTCGCGCTAAAACTCGACAACGGCTGAACCGATTGGGCTGATTTTAGACTTAAAATAATCCTTGAAGTCCAGGGAAGGTTTTTAAGTGACACGAAGTTCACCGGGACAGCTAGTCTTATATATAAAAATGGATTTTCAAATGTGCTAGTCGCGCTAAAACTCGAAAACGGCTGAATGGATAGGGCTGATTTTAGTCTTAAAATATTCGTAGAAGTCCAGGGAAGGTTTTAAAGTGACACGAAGTTCACTGGGACAGCTAGTAATAATTATTAATTAATGTTTTTGAAGTGAAAACTTCTTTAGCGGCGTTGAGCACTTTTGTGGGATGGGTAAAAACTGTGAAACTCGCGCCAGATTTTCGTGTTGATCGAAAAACCATACAAAACGGGTAAGACGGTTGGAGAGTATAGTGAAGTTCCCAGAGCGTAAAAATCGTGCAAACCTCCGATTTTTGCAATAGTGGATGAAAATTGAAAAGAAAAAAAGGAATGTGCAGCTGATTACATAAATAATAAAGTTTACCTATTGAAAACTTGTGCTTTTGATTTTTAAATTATTCTCTTCCACTTCAAGTAAACTCATAAACTGTAAAATTTTGAAGAAAATTTGCATATTTCTTTCTTTTAAATATATAGCAAAATAATAAAATATATTATTATTTTTTTGATTTTGTATCGTTGCTTATATTCCAAAGAAAGAAAATAAGTTGAAAAAATATATAATCAAATAGATTTAAAATTAATATTTTTGTATGTAGATGAGCATACCTCCAAATGTGCTTGTTGTGTGCCTCGCCAGGTAAATGGCGTTCCTATTTTTCTTTGGTTTTAAATAGGAAGTTTAAAATTATTTTTAAGGCTTAACAAAGCCTTCTATTTCTCAAGGCGCTTAGAACACCTAAATGCGAGATTTCTAAACAGAATATCTATATGATAGAATGCGGTTATTGTATTGAGAAAAATATATAACATTATTCAGAATATATGCTATATCCATAGTGTTTTCAAAACACGATTCAACTTACTTTTCTCGATAGAAAAAAATCGCAAACATACCACTAATAAAATCTTAAAATCATCGGTATGTGTAGTAAATTGCACTCAATAATTATTTATTTTATGGACAATATTTGGCTACCAGTGTACTACTTCCATAGTGTTTTATTTTTTCAAATTATATACATAATTTGAAGTAACCAAGTATTTTCCATATTTTTCACTACCAGACTAGACGCGCGTACGCGTGTGTGCGTGAGAGCCCTGTAGCGACAATGCCGCCGGCGAGCTTGTGAGAGGAGGACGTATTTGCGCTCCGTCGACCAATAAATCTAACCAATCGAGTCAATCGATTGTTTATTTGTAAATACTAAATAATATTTTGTACATAAGAATAATGTAAGTATGTTCCAATGATTACGAATTTTTATTGTGTTCGTTTATGTTTTTACGCATTTGTTCGTTTATTTTAGATAAAGTGGGAAATAAAAAGAAACTCTCGCGAAAAACCAAATCACATTCATATAAAGAAAATGCCAAGCTTATGAATGATGTAATAAGGTAAGTTTCTATTGATAATTTCACTAACAAATTTCTATAACAAATTAGCATTCACAATTTTATTGTTTTGGATATTAGATTGATATTTTCATGTAAGGCTAACAATAAATAAAAATAGTTGCGTAACAGGACTCGTAATTAGCCAAACTTGATTCTATCAGTTATAGCCCAGTGGTGTAAGCGATGGTCCGCGGCTCACTAAGTCCATGGTCGAATCCTAGTAGTGATATTAATTTTATGTATCACATAATTTCTCGTTTTACTGTTTTTGAACGATTTTAATTTATTTTTTTGTAAATGTACTCACCCAAATATTATTTGTTACAAAAATATTTGTTTACTTACTTTATTTCCACTCGAGCTGAGCTGAGTCGCTAAGGTTGTACTTTTTTCAAATTTCTGTACCTATCATTTACCTAATATTCACAAAAAATCTTACAGGAAAAAGAAGCTTCAAAATTCTAGTGAGTCGGAAGTTTCCCATATTGTGTAAGTATCACAAAACAAAACCCGAAGCACGTCACTTATTGTTTATATACCTATTTATTTTGTAATACAATTTATTATTATCACAATTACATTTTTCAGAAAACGACCAAGACTTGGTGGTAAAAATGAAATAAATTCATCAAAAGATGACTATCACGAGTAAGTTGGTTATAATTACCTACCCATACTACCATAATATTATCCTAAAATAAACGAAAAATACTTATTATAATATTGGTAATAGATATAAATATTAGTTATTTTCTGCGACACGACGGGGTGGGGCGGGCTGGTCAGCCGCGGACATGCAGTGCCGCCCGGCCCGCCGTGTGCGTTGGTAATAAATAATAATATTATAGGAATAGGATTCCCTTTGTGCTATCGTTCGCGGCGAAATTGACCGGTCCGCCCAGCCCCGTCGTCTGCAAAGCGCCATAATATGTTCATAATACAGGTGAGTTGAAAGTTCGAAACATGCATTTTATCAATTCGAGGATCAATTATGAACCATAGACCTATTATATTATAGACTTGTCCAAAATTAAAAATATATTTTCATTTTTTTCGCAAGTTGCAAATCTCAATAAAGATGTTGAGAAAAGTATGTTATGTGTGTGAGGTTAATGATACTATACAGGCTGTATTTTTGGAACGAAGTTCCTTAGCGCGCGTTGCGAAACTCCTTTCACAGTGCGCGATATTAGGAACTTCGTGAGGCTGGACGGAAAAAACACACACCACAGACAAACATATTGATCTATGTATGTGCTTTTTGCTATAGTTTTAGGCCGTATGTGTGTTCTTTTTGTTTCTTTTCCTCTCTCTCTCTGCGTCTTTTGTTTTTTTTATTTTTTTTCTTTATTTTTTTGTTGAGTATTTACAGGTTTTTTGTACATAACAAATAACTTCGTTTCACCCGGGTGTCCCTTGACACCTCTCAAGTTTTTTTTTCATTTTATTTATTTGTATTACATGCATTTTTTAGGTTGACAACTGTAGAATCCCTTGGAATTAGAGGAGAAAATACAAGCACAAATAAAAACGATGAAACTAGTAAACACACTATTGAGGTAAAATTTAAAGTTTCCACTAATAGTACGGGAGCCCTAGAACATTTTTTTTATTACTATCAAGCAAATTTTTGTGAGTATTTTTTTAAGAGAGAGATTTTATTTTTAATTTTAAATATCTTGTTTTTTTTTAAGGTGGAAATTTTTCCTGAAAATGAAACTGTACGAGCATCTTTAGAGAAAGGAGACACTGGTTATGATATTGAGGTAAATTTAGGTTTTCGTCAATATGTATCTTATAAGTTTGTGTTGACACTACATAAAATCAAAAATTAATTATGTTGTTTCTTTAATTTTTTAGATGGAAAATGCGACTGACAATGTAATAAAAGTAGGACGACGAATAATAAACGTATCGAAATTTTTGGAGAAATTATACAATATTTCTAATCACGGACCCTTGGACTACGGTTTTTCTTGTCTACAATTAGTTGGCGAAAAACTTCATGGACTGTCGTCCAAGCTTACCTTTTTATGTAAAATGTCTAAGCTTCGATTTGTACGCGAAACTGATGATGAAGATGGTTGTCTCCCAGTAAATGCATGTGCTGTTGTTGCTACAATTTCTATTGGATGCGGCCATTTGCAACTACAGCAATTTTCTTCAGCAGTAAATTTACCCATCATTTCTCAAAAAACTTACAGAGACAGTCACAAATTGCTTTCTGAAAACTGGGAACAACTTGCGCAGCAATCCATGAACCAAGCGGCTGAAGAAGAAAGAAATATTGCAATAGCGGAAGGAAACGTGACTAAGGATGGTACACCAGTCATCGATGTATTAGTAGATGGCGTTTATAGCAAAAGATCGTATAAAAAAAACTATTCGGCTTTATCTGGTACTGCTGCAATCATAGGAAGAAAGAAAGGAAAAATTTTATACATGGGTGTTCGCAACAAATATTGCTACCACTGCGATCGTGCTGAAAAAAGAAAATCAACAATCCCTAAACATTTTTGTTGCAAAAATTATACCGGTCCTTTTACAGGAATGGAAAGTGAGATAATAGTAGAAGGTTTCAGACAATCTTTATCCACACATGGGCTTATATATGGAAGAATGATCTCCGACGGTGACTCGAGCACCTATTCTAAAATTCTACAAGCAAGGCCTTACAAAGATGTAACAGTAGAGAAGATTGAATGTAAAAACCATTTACTTCGGAATTTTTGCAATAAAATGCAATTATTAAAGACTGACGCAAAACATCTAGTAAAGCACAGAAAACTTTTGACAGCAAAACGGATAATGGTGATGAGATCAACAATGATAAAATCGATCAAAAACAACAAATCCCATCCCTGTCCGCAAGAAGAACATTTGTTTGATGATATTTCGCAAGCACATAATCATGCCTTTGGTAACCACGTGAAATGTAAAACATATTTCTGTGATAAAACGGGAATCGTAGAACAAGACGAGATGATAAAAGAATTTAATTTAAGTACTTTGTGGCAAAAAATATGCCTCTTAATACAAGGCATTGCTTGCCATGCACGAAGTCTTCTTCACGATGTTGACAGCAACATCGTGGAGAATTATCACAGCATAATAGCAAAATATGTCGGAGGGAAAAGAATAAACTTTTCTCTCCAAAATTCTTACCAAACACGATGCATGGCATCAGCGGTGTCTTTTAACGAGGAAAACGCTTTATCTAAATTATACAAGAAAATTACTCACAAAAGCCCCAGAGGCAAATTGAAAATGTTAGAAGACAGACGATCAAAAATGAAAAAGCTAAGCAAAAGATATACAAGAAAGAAGACTCGACAAACATTTTTAGGAAAGAGAACAAAAGATGACAAGCATTACGGTGACAAGTGCGAAAAACCCGATGTCCCAGAAGATGTGCTAGAAAAAATTAAACAAGACTTCTTGAACAGTTTAAAAAAAAACAGATAGTGAGCGGGCAGTGATTGAACGAAAAACTATTCTTCGGAGTGCTAGCGGAGAATGGCTTGAAATGCGAAGATCGCTGTTGACTGCATCAAATTTCAGCAGAGTAATAAAACGGCGGCCTAATACACTTTGTGCCAATTTAGTAAAAGACATTCTCTACAAAAAGAACTTGGATCATGTAGAATCAATTAACCATGGACAAAAGTGTGAAAAAGCTGCCCTCGCACAGTTGGCTGTCCAAGACAAAATTGTTATTAAACCTTGTGGTTTATTCATTGATAAAGATTTGTGTTTCTTGGGGGCTTCACCAGATGGTCTGATTGGGGACGACAAAATTGTCGAAATAAAATGTCCTTTGACAGTAAATAAATTAGGTTTAGACGCAGCGATACGAAACAAAAAATTATCACTGCCCGCTCACTATCTGTTTTTTTTTTTAAACTGTTCAAGAAGTCTTGTTTAATTTTTTCTAGCACATCTTCTGGGACATCGGGATTTTCGCACTTGTCACCGTAATGCTTGTCATCTTTTGTTCTCTTTCCTAAAAATGTTTGTCGAGTCTTCTTTCTTGTATATCTTTTGCTTAGCTTTTTCATTTTTGATCGTCTGTCTTCTAACATTTTCAATTTGCCTCTGGGGCTTTTGTGAGTAATTTTCTTGTATAATTTAGATAAAGCGTTTTCCTCGTTAAAAGACACCGCTGATGCCATGCATCGTGTTTGGTGAGAATTTTGGAGAGAAAAGTTTATTCTTTTCCCTCCGACATATTTTGCTATTATGCTGTGATAATTCTCCACGATGTTGCTGTCAACATCGTGAAGAAGACTTCGTGCGTGGCAAGCAATGCCTTGTATTAAGAGGCAGATTTTTTGGCACAAAGTACTCAAATAAAATTCTTTTATCTTTTCTACGATTCCCATTTTATATAATATATATTATATAATAAAAATTGTATAGGATAAAAAATTAAAGCTTGTAATAAGAATATCACGTTTAAAAATCCTAATATATGTCTTGTCTATTTCATATGTTGGTCTATGGAAATATGGGTTGCATTGCATATTGCATATTATTTTAATTTGTACTTCATGAGCGTACAAGATTTTTAATTGTTTTTATTGGATATGTTTGTATGTTTATATTTTAATGTAAGTATTATAAAATATGTAATAATTATAAATATATTTGTACAAAATACATTGAATTTATTATTTATTCAAAACCGTACCTACTACCTATGCAATGTTTTACAAAACAGTCACTTCAAAACTACGAATAATAAAAACTAATTATTTGTAGCTTCAAAACAATGATTTTGTATAATATATAAAATGTAAATTATTAAGCTATCATTTTTCAAGCTACGAAACAGAATTAATAAACGTATTTAGTTTATTTGTGTCTCTTAGCTTGAAAGATGTCTTCATCATTCATCTATGTTATTAAAAAAGTTTATTTATTAATAAAAGCGCCATCTCTCGGAAACAAAGTGTCAAAATCTCATCCAGCATTTGCATTTGAGTATCCCGTGGGGTAACGCGCTTAATTGCTTTTACCGCTAGATGTCGTTTAGATATTTTATGCATGTGTGCAAGCGTCGCTCAAGGTCGATTAGCTGTTCTAAGCCCCTTAATGTGTATAACTTTTAAGCTCTAACTTAATTAAATTTTCTGAAAATGTAGCACAAACTTTTCACGGATATTACGAAGAAAATCTGTATTTTATTTGTTTTGGTTAGGTTTTTACAGAATAAAATAGATATTTTTTTTCAATAATTATATTTGCTAAAACATACTTAAAGGAAAAAAATACAAAATAGGTTAAGAACTGATATTTTTTGTATTCAGGTAAGCATTTTCCAAACATAGGTCGCAGCATGCGTCTTTAGTATGTAAGTACGTGAGATTTGTAGCACCCAATTTTTTTCTGGCTTTAAGTAGGAAGTTTAAATTTATTTCAAAGACTTGAAAAAGTCTTTCATTTGTCGATGCATTTAATGTTTTATCTCTCGCTTAAATAAATTCTCAACAAATATAGAAAAATGTTTTCGGTCTATTTTACACATTTTTGGAGATATTTAAACGTTTTTAAGTACTTAAAAGTTATCATTTCTCTGAAAATTAAATACGCAAAACAAGTAAATTTAACACACTTTTCGTTACAACCCTTAAATCCACCCAAACCCTTTTATCTTGGTTACGACGAGCGTTAATCTCTAAAAACTTTGCAAAAACGTTATAGTTGTATTTAGCTTAGCAAAGCAAACTTTCTTTTAAAAAAAATGTGTATTTGGTTAATTTTCAACGTAAACAATCGGATAAGAGTCATTAAATAACAGGAACAAGAAAAAAAATTTTTTTCTGGGCCGGTTTTATATGGTGAAATATTAATCTTTAATTAAGTAACTAAAAAATTAAAAGCACAAAAAAAAATTTAGTAAACTTTGCAAGTTATAGTGTAACAATGAAAATGACACCTCAAAAACAAAAATCCATTCATTATTACAATTTTCGGAGGTTAAAACCTCTGGCGACTGCAGTATAGTGTTTTGTGTCGAACTCGAACTCGAACTCGAACGAAATGTACAGTCGGGGAAATGAGTTGTTTAGCAGAAATGTACAGTCGGGGAAATGAGTTGTTTAGCAGAAATGTACAGTCGGGGAAATGAGTTGTTTAGCAGAAATGTACAGTCGGGGAAATGAGTTGTTTAGCAGAAATGTACAGTCGGGGAAAATTGTGCTAAGCAGAAATGTACAGTCGGGGAAATGAGTTGTTTAGCTGAAATGTACAGTCGGGGAAATGAGTTGTTTAGCAGAAATGTACAGTCGGGGAAATGAGTTGTTTAGCAGAAATGTACAGTCGGGGAAAATTGTGCTGAGCAGAAATGTACAGTCGGGGAAAATTGTGCTAAGCAGAAATGTACACTCGGGGAAATGAGTTGTTTAGCAGAAATGTACAGTCGGGGAAATGAGTTGTTTAGCAGAAATGTACAGTCAGGGAAATGAGTTGTTTAGCAGAAATGTACAGTCGGGGAAAATTGTGCTAAGCAGAAATGTACAGTCGGGGAAATGAGTTGTTTAGCAGAAATGTACAGTCGGGGAAAATTGTGCTAAGCAGAAATGTACAGTCGGGGAAATGAGTTGTTTAGCAGAAATGTACAGTCGGGGAAAATTGTGCTAAGCAGAAATATACAGTCGGGGAAATGAGTTGTTTAGCAGAAATGTACAGTCGGGGAAATGAGTTGTTTAGCAGAAATGTACAGTCGGGGAAATGAGTTGTTTAGCAGAAATGTACAGTCGAGGAAATGAGTTGTTTAGCAGAAATGTAGTCGGGGAAATGAGTTGTTTAGCAGAAATGTACAGTCGTGTGCTAAGCAGAAATGTACAGTCGGGGAAATGAGTTGTTTAGCAGAAATGTACAGCGGGGAAATGAGTTGTTTAGCAGAAATGTACAGTCGGGGAAATGAGTTGTTTAGCAAAAATGTACAGTCGGGGAAATGAGTTGTTTAACAGAAATGTACAGTCGGGGAAATGAGTTGCTTAGCAGAAGTGTACAGTCGGGGAAATGAGTTGTTTAGCAGAAATGTACAGTCGGGGAAATGAGTTGTTTAGCAGAAATGTACAGTCGGGGAAATGAGTTGTTTAGCAGAAATGTACAGTCGGGGAAATGAGTTGCTAAGCAGAAATGTACAGTCGGGGAAATGAGTTGTTTAGCAGAAATGTACAGTCGGGGAAAATTGTGCTAAGCAGAAATGTACAGTCGGGGAAATGAGTTGTTTAGCAGAAATGTACAGTCAGGGAAATGAGTTGTTTAGCAGAAATGTACAGTCGGGGAAATGAGTTGTTTAGCAGAAATGTACAGTCGGGGAAAATTGTGCTAAGCAGAAATGTACAGTCGGGGAAATGAGTTCTTTAGCAGACGCGCTGATTAAGGCCGCGTTTCCACCTGCAAGACAACTGTCGCGAGAAGTGTCTGACAGTCTGTCTGACAGCAGCTTTGTTTTTCGATTGTCGATATTTTTTAATCGATTGTAAGGGTTTCGATTAATTAATTAAAATGATCGTTTTTTTTTATTATTTTTTTTAATCGATTTTTATAAAAAATGGGTTAAAAAAATAATGCACAGCGGTAATAATCAAGTTTTCATTTCTGCCGGCACTCCCGGAGTGCAACCCATCTTTTTTTTTAAACAATCCTAACTTATATTATTATAAACTAACACCAATACACTATTTTTTATAAGTTATAACCTATAACTAATAACTTACAGCTAATATGGAAACTAATAATTTACGTTTTTCCCTTTCAGTGACGGGACTCTAAAATAGTTACATATAATATTGTTTTGTGGTTACCTCAAACATTAAGAGCCCCCGCAGACTGCAGATTTTTAATCGGCTAATAGTTAAGTTTGGTTTTTTAGTAGCATAATATCTAAGGAAATCGAAAAATGTCGAATCTACTGGCCGCCACACTGGGACCACATCGTTCAAAACTACATTATAATTATGTAATTTATAAAACAATAAATATATATTTATTTATTATATGTATATATTATAGTCTATTCTATTATATTATATATTTTAAAAAAAGTCCATGGCGTAATGGACTACAATAAATTTTAATTAAAACTAATAATATTATATCAATTATCCTTGGTGCGAAAAATCTATATAATAAGATAACAAAAAAGTTTATCGGTGAACTGCAGCCCATAGACGGCCCCAAATTTTATAATAAAAAAAATAGTTTAGTTTGACTCTTGTCAGTATGAAGCTGTATGGAAGTGCGCATATTACAACGATACCGAGTCGGCCGATAATTAAGTTTGATGGGCTATACCAGCCTTTCCCAAAGTGCCCTTGTGGGCGCTGAAGGTCTGAAGGGGGGCCAGAAAAAAATGGGGGCATTGTGTAGAGGCGGGGGGTGATTTATTTCATCAGGATGCATTTTAAATTGAAACAATGGGGCTGCTAATATATAATTTGTTCTAAAAGTGGGCGGTAGACAAAATTAGTTTGGGAACCTCTGGGCTATACGATTGCCTTCAAACTTAACCATCGGCAAACTGTCGCCTGTCGGCCGATGCTAAATCAGTACGACGTTCCGCCACGTGCGCACACGACGCCGATTGTTTGGTCGGCGGACTCGGCAGAAATCCGAAACGTGTAAAATTTTCCATTCAAAAATCTATGGCTGTTGATGGAACCGTGCGAGAGCAATCGGCCCGAAGTTAGCTGATGTGCGCGCCTACCACCAACCCGACTGTCTAGTTGGCCCCGTGCAGTGTGCTCGCTGACAGCCCAACCATATCAATCTATCGGCCGATTAAAAGTCTGCAGTCTGCGGAGGCTCTTACAACTTTGTTAAATAACAAAA
Source organism: Polyommatus iphigenia (assembly GCA_963422495.1). Taxonomy (NCBI): domain Eukaryota; kingdom Metazoa; phylum Arthropoda; class Insecta; order Lepidoptera; family Lycaenidae; genus Polyommatus; species Polyommatus iphigenia. The sequence goes on along the minus strand of OY730181.1, from coordinate 26,773,901 downwards.
TATTTCCTGTACGTTGTTCTTGACATTAATAATTGAGGACACGAGTTGGTGAAGTGGGTAACTACCATTTTACAACACAAGAGCTCATCTGTTCCCTGATAATTTCAACAAACCTTTTAACTTATCTACTTCATCATCTGGCTAATATTTCTAGCTATACATATAATCCATTTTTTAGGGTTCCGTAGTCAACAAGGAATCCTTATAGTTTCGGTCAGTCCGTCCGTCTCTCTGTCTATCTGTCCGTCTGTCCATCTGTCCGTCTGTCCGTCTGTCCGTCTGTCCGTCTGTCCGTCTGTCCGTCTGTCCGTCCGTCCGTCCGTCCGTCTGTCGGTCCGCGGTTTTGCTCAGAGACTATAGGACCTACAAAGATGTTATTCGGTATGAATATACATATTAATGATGCCGACAAAATGGTAAATAAGATCTTAAAAAAAAAGATATATTTAAGGTACCTCCCCTACACATCAAGCGGGGATGATTTTTTTTCCGCGTCCACCATACCGTGTGGGGTATTGTTGGATAGGTCCTAAAGGAATCTTCTTATAAAGAATTTCAGCAGCAAGGAAGTTCAGCAACGGAACCTTCGAAAGCCCTATACCCCCCAGGGTATAGGGCTTCCGGGCTTCATATCTCAATATGCCTTGGTGCAAATCTTACTTTTTGGTGGCATGTTATCTTAATTTTACTTATAAAAAGTGAAAATTACTGTAATGTTTTTGTCGTAAAGGAGTTTCGTCGATATCTCCCGATCCCGAGAAAATCATTATCCAGTCACCGTTTTTGTAAACATGGTACTTATCAAATTCGGGTTAACAATCTATACAACAAAAAATGAATTTTGAAAATCTGACCATAAACAGCAAAGTAAACATTAACTCCTCCTTTTTTGGAAGTCGGTTAAAAAAAGTATCTAAGATGTTGACCAGAGATGTAAGGTTTCATTTAAATCGGTCCAGCAGATTCAGAGATTAGCCTGTACAAACAGACAAACAGACAAACAGACAGAGAAACAAAAATTTCAAAAACAGTTAAAATGTGTTCTACTACTCTTCTAACATGCCCCTGATTCGTTTTTAGGGTTCCGTACCCAAAGGGTAAAAACGGGACCCTATTACTGAGACTTCGATGTCTGTCCGTCTGTCCGTCTGTCTGTCCGTCTGTCTCCAGGCTGTAACTCAAGAACGGTAATAGCTAGAGAGTTGAAATTTTCACAGATTATGTATTTCTGTTGCCGCTATAACAACAAATACTAAAAACAAAATAAATTAAATATTTAAGGGGTGCTCCCATACAACAAACGTAATTTTTCAAACATTTTTTGCTCGGTATCAACGTTGACAACAAGTAGGCACTTGAAATTTTCACAAAAGCCTTAATTATTTGTGTACTTTCATAATTAAAAATAATATTTAAATAAAATAATAATTAAGGGGGGCTCCCATACAAAAAACGCAATTTTTGGCCTATTTTTGCTCTATAACGGTAAGGAACCCTTCGTGCGCGAGTACGACTCGCACTTGACCGATTATTTCAAGTTTATTTTCAATGTACAAAATTTTACCTCTACGATTTTATTATAAGTATAGACTAGCTGTTGCCCGCAACTTCGTTCGCGTGAATGTATGTTATTATAATCGAGATTTAGAAAATTGAACACCCATCTACGACTATTTTATTTGGATCTATATAATTACACACGAATTTGTTAATTTTCATCAAAGACCCAGGAAACTTGAACCACAGATACGTATCGTTTTGAAAAAACCTTTCTTCGAAGACCGATTGGCGCAGGGGCTGGGGGCCACAGGACAGGGGAAAGGAACATGTGACGGAGATAGAGGGTAGACTAGATTTAATGTAGGCATCTATCCCTCTTTAACCTACCTCTTACTCTCAGATTCCTAACCTACAATTAAACGAGAATAAAATAACGCTTGAAGTGGTTTACTTACTTACCCAAAGGGTAATTTCTTTATAGACGTTGGCCCACCGGCCCCCACACATTCCCACCACTGTATCTCCTGTGTCACCAGGATCGATAGCGTTATCCAACCATGAAAAACCTTTGATATGATCTCAGGCAGTCAGAGGAACATGCTCAAACTGGTTTGGGACCCACAAAGAAATTAATTAGAAGAAAATAGAAGTTTGAAGAATTGTAATTCCTCTTTCTATTAAAAGCGGAGACAGCAAAAAGTTGCATTGACCGAATGTCAAATAACTTAGGTGAAGCACCACGAAAATAAACTATGGTAATTATAATTGTGACTACTTAGCTATAGCTAAATTAATATTGGAATTTGTTGTGTTAGACTGTTGCCAATAATAATTGTGACAAAAACGCTTGAAGGCACGGAAGTTCCTATAGCGCTGTCCACGATACACTTTTTGACACCACGAACTATATGTTATCATCTTGGCAACATTTTTACATGCAAATGTTTTTGGTGGGATCTATTTATCGCGATTCTTGGCATACAGCCTGGAGACAGACAGACGGACAGACAGATAATTATCGAAGTCTTGGTGGAATAGATACGAGTGGTGTGACCCGAGTGGACGGCATGACCTCGCCGTCAACACAACATATAAAGTTAGTCACATATCACTAGATAATTAAAACCGGCCAAGTGCGTGTCGGGCCAAGCGCAATATAGGGTTCCATAGTACCGCTAGTTTTTTAAATTTTAAGTATGGTCAATGAATGTACATTTATAACATTTATAACGTTTGACGACCTCTGTGGCTCAGTGGTGAGCACGTCGGTAGCTCAAGCCGGGGGTCGCGGGTTCGAATCCCGCCGACGGAACAAAAAGTTTTTCAAAGTTCCTGGGTCATGGATGTGTATTAAATACGTGTATCATATAATAAAAATCTTAAATATATGTATAGTATAAAAAGTATTAAATATATTTCCGTTGTCTGGTAGTCGTAACACAAGTCCTTCAGGTACTTACCACGGGACCAGACTGACGTGGTGTGAAGCGTCCATATATATTATTAAAAAAGAAAAAATATTAAAAACATGTTTTACTTTCAAAGGAATTTGAACGAGAAATTCCTTCTTATACTCTTATATATTAGAAGTTCTTCTTATACTTCGCCGAATACATTTTTTTAGTTGATCGACTATTACTCATTAACTTATGAAGCCGTGATAGTTTTTCTTTTAAATTCAGCATATTTCCTACTTTCGTGAATTTTTTCACATTTCCAAAAGCTACAGTTTAGCTGGTAGAAGACTGGACTCGTAACGATTTTTTCCACTTTAAGACTTAATATTTCACAAACGTATCCCTAAATCAGAAAATATTTTTAAAAATCCTATCCAACGACACCCCACACGATGGGGTGGACGCGAAACAAAATTCATCCCCGCTTGATGTGTAGGGAAGGTACTATAAAAAAATATTTTTTTAAGATTTCATGTACCATTTTGTCGGCATCTATACATATAATAAAACTGTAGAAATGAAAATTCTGTACATTAAAGATATTCAAAAAATAATAAGCGGGGGGTGTTACTACATCGCTATAGAAGCCAAAAATGTGGTTAGTTTTTTTGTCTGTCTGTCTGTCTGTCTGTCTGTATGTTTGTTCCACTATCACACGAAAACTACTGATCTGATTTGAATGCGGTTTTCGCATATATATATTTGTCTTCTTCCAACTTAACATCTGGTGTATAAAAATTTTCCCCCCACCCCTCTGAAGGGACGAAAGTGGGGTTCAGATTTTGTATAAGACTTTTGCTTTAACACGAAAACTACTGATCCGATTTGCATACGGTTTTCGCAGATATATTTGTCTTCTTCCAACTCAAAATCTGGTGTATAAAAATCACCCCCCCTCCCCCCCACCCCTCTAAGGAGAGCAAAGAGTGGGTCAGATTTTGTATCAAACTTTTTTCTTTAATGGACTTACTTCATATTATTAACTGTTTTTCCAACCTAACATCTGGTGTATAAAATTTTTCCCCCCACCCCTCTTAGGGGACAAAAGAGGGGGTAAGATTTTGTATCAACTGATGAAGTAGAAATAATATATTTTAAATGGCAAAACAATGTTTGCCGGGACAGCTAGTCATTTATATGTGCATTCATGCCAAATTACAGCTTTGTAGGTCTTATAGCCTCTGAGCAAAACCGCGGACAGACAGACAGATGGACAGACAGACGGACAGACAGACGGACAGACGGACAGACAGACGGACAGACAGACGGACAAACAGACGGACAGACAGACGGACAGACAGACGGACAGACGGACAGACGGACAGACGGACAGATGGACAGATGGACAGACGGACAGACGGACGGACGGACGGACAGACTTAAACTATAAGGGTTCCTTGTTGACTACGGAACCCTAAAAATGGCAACCTCTAGCCCAGAGGTTGCCATTTTTAGGGTTAGGTCACTCATAGACCAGCATTTAAGGACAATCAAATTAATTTAAGTATTCTTACACAGTAACGGAATCCTAAAAATGATTATAAAACTATTTCAGGTGGAAAATGCTGGTGTTCGCGGCTTTCATGCAGCTGGTGTACGTCAGCGCGAGTGTGTCGCAGATGTCTCTGGTCCGCGAGTGGGACTCAGTGGACCTGCTGGTGCCAGGGGAGGGTGGACAGGAGACATCGCGATCAATCGACCAAGATTATGATGAGTCACAATGCATAGCCAATTACTGGCTTCTGGACGTGTACAAAGACAGGCTGTTTGTTAGTATTAGCCTAACTGGTGCACCTGAATTTTCTTTGGCTTACCACAACCTCTCAGGTACGCTCATTACATAGGTTAACTTTTAAACTTAAACAACAGCCCTAAAACTTTTCAAAGTAAAATACATCTAAACGTTAAGTTTATGCTGATAAGCTTTTATATCTATGTTTGTATTTTAAACAATATCTTGATATAAAATAAATATCAATTATTATTATTATTATAACTTAGTTGTACATATCAATAGTAGAAAGTGGATGATAAAATAATTTTTAGTACTCGTAGAGTTTCTTCACAATTTTATATAGTTTTTAATTTAAAGCATTAAAAAATCAACAAAATATTGAAATCAAACAATAATGATCAATTATAATACAAGGACAATTATAATAATATAATGATCGGAAAAATATCTTAGTACTCTTAATCAGCTCTGGTATTAAATGAAATCATTATAACAATCAAGTTTAATATTATATGGATACATTCTTTCAGATATTATACTTGTAAATGATAAAAAAATGCCTGCACCTTTACTAGATGCAATAATTTAAACTATATTATTATTATTTATATAAATTATTATTATTTATATAATATTTAAGTATATAAATTGAATATTTTCTATCTCACTACGACTAGACTGAAACAGACAATATATTCATCATTAATGTGCTGCCATTTCACACATTAAACAACGTTTGATCATTGTTCTTACAGACACCTCGAAGTCACTGCTACTACATCCATACCCGAGTCGGGATGCACAATCGGACGAGCATGGCGATCGACAGATACACGAAGTGGTCGCACTGCGCGTCGACCACTGCGATCGACTTTGGGTGATAGATAAATTTATTGATATTGTTAAACATCAATTAATTGTTTTCGACCTAAATACTGATCGCATCCTGAGAAAACACACATTCAGGCACTCGATTTACGCACCCTATTATATGGTCATAGACGACGACGACTGTGAAAACCCCTATCTCTACATCAGCGATAGAAAACACGGCGGCATGTGGACGTACTCCTGGGCGGAGGACACTATGTGGTACCACCCCGGAAGCTTCGTCGCCGTTATGATAATAGCACCAAATAAAAGCGACTCCAGTATCGTCTACTATAATAAGGGTCGAGACAGTGGGGTTTGGTATATTTCCACGAGATACTTAAAAGATAAGACGGGCAATGATTTGTCGGAGTTGCATCAAAGAGGAGAACACTCCGTCTTTTTGGAATTGACAGCTTTAGATGCTAAAAATAATGTTCTTTTTGCTATCACTTCCGATAAATCTATAAGAGTCTATCCCTGCTGGAATAGATACGAGTGGTGTGACCCGAGTGGATGGCACGACATCGACGTCAGCACGACACCTAAGCTAAATAACATAGTACTAGATAAAAATGGCAATCTCTGGGCTTTCGCTTATAGATATACAGCCGCAGAAACTCTAGATAATTTAAGTATTTTCTCAATAGCCATTACAAGTGTGAATGCAGAATTGAACAAAATCGACACAACAAATACAACGAAATTAAATGAAACTGCCACCCCCGCTACAGATCCAGCGAGCAGTACGGCAGTCCAGGCCTCAGATGTCGATTATGATGGTATTAATAATACTACAGTGACTATTGAAGAAACTATAGCGAGTACGCCAAACAGCGGTATCACCGCTACATACCCAGCGAGCAGTACGACCGAGCAAGCCTCAGGTATCGATTATAATGGCAGTAGTAACACTACAGTGACTATTGAAGATATTACAGGGGGGACGCCAAACATCACTATCACCGCTACAGACCCAGTGAGCAGTACGACCGAGCAAGCCTCAGGTGTCGATTATAATGGCAGTAGTAACACTACAGTGCATATTGAAGATATTACAGGGGGGACGCCAAACATCACTATCACCGCTACAGACCCAGTGAGCAGTACGACCGAGCAAGCCTCAGGTGTCGATTATAATGGCAGTAGTAACACTACAGTGACTACTGAAGAAACTCTAGCAGTTACACCAAACAGCACTATCACCGCTACAGACCCAGTGAGCAGTACGAAGATGCAGGCCTCAGGTGTCAATTATGATCGTATTAGTAACACTATAGCGACTGCTAAAGATACTATAGTGGTGACGCCAAACATCGATATCAACACGCAGGCAAACGGCGGTACTAAATTGACTCAGTTTGCAAACATTTTGTTCAGTTTTACAAATAGTTCGTTAATTTTTTCAAATTTTACTGTTAACTATTCTCCTAGTAACAATGTTAACTGATTGTTTTAAAAAATCGTAATTTTTTACGCTTTCTTCGTAAAATAAGATTAAATTGAATCATTTCAATAAATAAACGTTTATATTTAACTAATTATATTTTTATTTCATAATCTTTCTTTTTAATTTATTTATTACTTTTTATTTATTTATTTAAGTAAGTATCACAACTTACTTCTAGTTTAGATTGCAGCTGCAAGCATAAGCCTGCAAGGCTTGTGTTCACTGCCATTTCACTGCTGAGTGCTGTGTACAACGTACTCCAAAAAAGGTCAACACGCGGAAAACGATAATAATTAATAACCTTATTATAATCTAGCTATTAAAATGTAAGTATGTACTTATTATATTATTATATTTTATCAATCAAGAACACAAGTAATATCAGTATCAATAAGGATTCGGTATCTATCTAATATTAGAACTTATCAGTTCTGACCAGGCTAGTTCCCATTTTGAGGAGTTCCTCGATTGCTCACGGATACCATCATGGGCGTACCCAAGTAGGGGCAGAGGGCAGCCCCCTGGAAGTCAAATCAAGTCAGAAATAAACGTCAATTTTCCTGGCAAACGGGAATTAGAAACGTGTTACCTACTCTGCGCAAAATGAAGTGTTGGAAACAAAATATTATATTTTCAGTCACAGTAATAAAAGTCAATTTGCATGATTTTTTGTTTCAATATACCAGACCGATTATCTTCTCGAAGACGTATGAGCTGCCCCCCCTAGCTGAAATACTGGGTACGTCCATGGATACCATCACCAGTTCAGCTCTTGTGTGATCCTGGTACCAAACCAATACCATACTCTATACAACAATAAGAAACTTCGTTCCAATAAAAATGCTGAAAATCAGTTCACAAACGACGGAGCGATCGTCGAACACACATCGAACAAACGTCGATCGTCACAGCCGAACATCAATTATCCACATTTTTTTTGGATTTTTTTTGATAATACCTAAATAATTAAAGATAAATAAAAAACGGAAGTTATGTAATTTTTCGTTATAATGTTTGTTCGTTTAGACCCTACACAAACGCTTACGTTATCTACAACATAACGACCACTTACGGGTTGAATGTTATATTTAACTTGAGCAGATTAAGAAAATTCGTTTCATGTACCACACGAGTTCCTAACGAACATGTATCTTATTTTCACGAGCAGGCAAAGTACAAGCCCTTTGAAACAAAAGGGATTAGTGTTACAATACAATGGTTTTGTTAGCGGGGTATATTTGTTCCAGTTATCATTGTCAACCGCTGACATGAAATTGACGCGTACGACAAAAATGGATTAACTTTTAGTAACTTACGTCTTGCACGTTTATCAAACTTTGAAATTGCGTTTTTTTTAATGTACTTGTTTATTATTATTTAGCGTTGATACAGTTTTCACTTTGTTAAACAATATTTTTATTATTACCTTTTTACTGCTACAGATCAGGGATAAGTTTTATTATAATGGGTAAATATCGTGTTACGTCATTCATTTAATAATAATATGAAAAACAAGTTTGCTTTTTCAGCGCTGCTACTTTCGTAGTGAACTCTATAAAGGGAACCCACTCACTCTAAATTATTATCACTTAGCTTTGTCTCAGTGATCAGCTGTCTTCCGCTGAGATTGGTCGCTTGTCTAACGCTCTCTTGCGCGTACGTGCCGCGCGCCGCGCTGACGCAGCAGACACCGCGATGACCCAGATACCGATAGTGAATCACGTTTTGTGTTGTTCGAGTAATGTAAATAATTGTTAAGGAGCAGTTACATTAGTTTATTATAATAGCTGCCCACGAGATAAAGATTGAAACAACAAAAGAGAAATTCATATACAACCACTATCTAGAAGAGAAGGCGGCACGTGAAAAACTACAGTGCCTAGTAAAGGATCTCCAGGATCAAATAGAAAAACTTCAGGAACAACTGAAAAAAGTACACGAGGAAAAAGACAAATCTCCAAGCCAACGTCGTGTTATCAAGGCTCCTCCTGTCGATGTTGATTATGAGACGGATGAAGAGGAGTTAGCTAAAGAAACTGAGTGGGTCCGACAAAAAAGCAGGAAAGCTTAACGTTTCACTCTCACCACTGCAACAGCTAGAATCAGAGTCTAGTAAAGAGACAAAAGAAGAGAAAGTTAAGAAGGTGCCCCAACCACCACTTATAATTATCGAAAATGTCAAGAGCTACCAAGAATTCTATGACTTACTCATGACGAGCATACCTACCACTACTTTTACTGCAAAATTGCTGAATGGCGAAAGCCTGAAAGCAAATGCCAGTAATGAAGACTCATATAGAGCTATTACTAAGTTGCTTCGGCAAAATGGGCTCTTATGGTACTCATACGAGAATAAGCAAGACAGACCAATACGAGTCGTTGCAAAAAACTTACATTCTTCATGTTTGCCTAATGGAATAGTGGAGGACCTAAAATCAAAAGGTTATAAGATCCAGGAAGCGGTTAATAAACTGAGCTGGAGAAATAAATTACCATTAAATATGTTCGTACATTCATTTAAGAAGGACGAGGACATAAATAAAATATGTCACATAAAATCAGTGCTAGGTTGCAAAGTGGATATCCAATCATTGAAGAACACAAAACTGATACCACAATGCAAGAGATGTCAGGCTTAAGGCCACATACAAAAATACTGCTCAAAAGAACCCAGATGCGTAAAGTGCACGGGTAAACACTTAACTAAGGATTGCCAGAAACCAGCTGAGGCAAAACCAAAATGCGTTCATTGTGGCGAAGCTCATCCAGCTAACTACAGGGGCTGTGTTGTGGCTAAAGAGCTTTAAAACATGAAATTAAAAGCAACGAAGAAAAAAGGGCCGACAACCATTACAATTTCTACTCCGTCAGCAGGTAAAACTGATACTTCAAAATTTAGTAAAAATAATAGTAACAAAGTCGTTAAAAATATTACTTTTGCGCAAATGGCTAAAGCAAATAAAAATCATCAACCACAGCCTGATAGTCTAAGATCCCACTGCAGAATTGTGCAGGTATCGAGTACACGCTTAAAACCACATTTTTACAAATATTTATGATAAGGAGAACATATTTCTACTGGGGTGCCAGTTCAAATGTGGCCGCAAATATTTTTAAAAAATTCTTCAAAAATTATCATATGGAAGCTTATTTTCCTCTTATTATTATAAGATAGGTGTGCCTAATTAAAACTGACCGCAAATAAGGGGTGCCGGCTGTCAAAGATGGCAAACTATCGAAGGTTGAGGGAAAGGGAGCTAGCGCGTAACATTACGGGTCTAACGAGGATAGTGATTGTACATCATGTTAGTGTACTTAAACATCGGTTCAAACAATAGTAATAATCGGCGAGTCGGACTCGTATTTTTTATATTAAATTTGTGCTTTTGTATAGGGGCTGCCCTTATTTTTTAATTTCACTTTAATTTTATTTATAATTTAAGATTTCATGAAATTTTAAAGTGCCTATCCATTACCGACATAAAGCGAAAAAGGCCAAAAAATCACTCATACACACAAGGCCCACTTGTGCCAAAACTTAGTATTTTGTTGTTATTGCGGCAACAGATATTATACACAATCTGTGAAAATTTCAGAAGTCTAGCTATAGCGGTTTTTGAGATACAGCCTGGGGACAGACAGACAGACAGACAACGAAGTCTCAAAACTCAAACTCAAACTCAATTTTTTTTATTCAGAATACATTTTTGCAAATATTTTCTGAACGTCTACATCAGGGGTCGGCAAGTAATTTTAGGTGAGGTCCGGATACTGTGGAAATTTTTTAACGAGATCTAGAATGAACACTTGTCCTATGTAGCTTGAAAGTATTATTTTAATTAAATAAAGGTATATCGAATACCTTATCTATGTATTAATTGATACTTGGTATAAAATGCATTACAATATTTCACGCTCCGAGATTCGACCTTTCGCGGTCCGCAAACGGACCGCGGCCCGCCTGTGGCCTACCGTTGCAGTTGGTCTACAATCTACATGATGCCTACCACCGGTTCGGGAACTAACCTGGCGAGAAGAACCGGCTCTCTCAGTAATAGGGTCCCGTTTTTATCCTTGGGGTAGGGAACCCTAATAAAAATATTTTATTGTAAATTAAATATATTCAATTGAAAAACCTGAGAGGTGTCAAGGGACACCCGAATGGAACGAAGTTATTACTTATGTTCAAAAAACCAAAAAAAAAACCTGTATAGGGACATAATATTATATTATATTATACACTCAAAAAATTATTAAAAAAATTCCATCTATTGACGCCCAGGAATACCAACAACGCGTCGCTGTTTAATTAAAAAAACGCCATCTTGTTGACGCACAGAAATACTTACTAATAACGCCCTCTGCCCCTAATATGCAGACGGTACACTAATAAAATCAATAAATGGCCTTTTTCACTCTATGTCGATACCTTAAAAGTGCAATTTAATTACTAATAATAAAATTAAAATATAAGGGTGGCCCCCATATAAACACACAAATTTTGGCCTAATTTTGCTCTATGATAGTACGGAATCCTTCGTGCGCGAGTCCGACTCGCACTTGGCCGATTATTACTATTGTTTGAGCCGATGGTTAAGTACACTAACATGATGTACAATCACTATCCTCGTTAGACCCGTAACGTTACGCGCTAGCTCCCTTTCCCTCAACCTTCGATAGTTTGCCATCTTTGACAGCCGGCACCCCTTATTTGCGGCCAGATTTAATTAGGCACACCTATATTGTAATAATAAGAGGAAAATAAGCTTCCATTTGATATGTAAAAGATCGTTACGTTATGGATACGTTATGGATGCAAAAATGTATCGGAATGGTACCTGTTCACGCCTGGTTACAATAGAGTTGCGGCCGGGTGCCCAACGGCACACCGGATTTATCTAAATCTCTATACTCATTGCCGTGAAATGAACCATATTTGCTTTCAATACCTGATGAAAACATTTTATCTCACAAACTCAATTTTTTTTTAAATTTTTAAAAATATTTGCGGCCACATTTGGACTGGCACCCCAGTAGAAATATGTTCTCCTAATCATAAATATTAGTAAAAAGGTGGTTTTAAGCGTGTACTCGATACCTGCACAGTTCTGCAGTCGTATCTCGTACTATGAGGTTATCTCAAATACGGATGAAAAAATAAACAAAATTCTCGATTTAATGACCTCATTTGATAACAGACTGAAAAAACTAGAAAGTAGCGCTAACATAGCTACTCACTCACAGAAATCAAAATGATCAACTCATTAAAGATTATGACCTGGAATGCAAATGGACTACAGAAACATGAAACTGAGTTGCAAGTAGTCCTAAGCACAGAGAATATCGACGTGTGTCTTATATCTGAGACTCATTTCACAACAGAAACATATATTCAAATAAAGGGCTACAAAACATACCATGCCTTACACCCTGATAATACTGCCAGAGGTGGCAGTGCTGTCATCATAAAAGAAAATATTTGTCACTATGAAGTATACAATTAATATGAGCAAAAAGAAATACAGGCAGTGGCTGTATGTGTAAAAACAAAATCATTTCCTGTAACTCTAGCCCCTATATACTCTCCACCGAGGTATTCTATAAAATCAGATGTGTACATGAACTTTTTAGAAAATCTTGGCAATAGATTTATACTCGGTGGTGATTTTAACGCTAAAAACACCTACTGGGGATCTAGACTTACTACTACAAAAGGAAAAAAGCTATTGAACGCTATAAACGAGACAAATTGCAAAGTTATATCAACAGGAAAGCCTACATACTGGCCCACAGATCCCAATAAAATTCCTGACTTAATTGATTTCTTCATATACAAAAATATATCATCCGATTTTCTACGAATCGAGGAAGGCTTTGATATTATGAGCTCGGATCACTCATCCATAATTCTGACATTTAGTGAGAAAATCATAATGATAGAGCGCCCTCTCACGCTTGTTAATAAAAACACGGACTGGGAGAGCTTTAAGCTAGATTTAGAATCTATCATAAACCTGAAGGTTCCTCTTAAAACTCCAGAACAATTGGATCTAGATGTAAGAGAATTTGTAAATAACATCCAAAATTGTGCGTGGAACAATACACCAATCACTAGCAGAAAAGTTAAAAGAAATTGCTACCCAATAGAAATAAGGCAACTTAAAGCAGAGAAAAGGAAAACGCGAAGGAAGTGGCAAGTGTCCAGATATAAAAAAAAGAGCTTAATAATCTCACGAAAAGACACAGGCGAGAAATTGTAAAGTTCAACGAAAACAGTATGAGCACATATATCTCTCGTCTGACTAACGACCGTTCAACAGAATACTCTTTATGGAAAGCAACAAAAGGACTTAAAAAGCCCATCGCCCAAATACCTCCCATCAAAACAGCAAATGGGAACTGGGCTATAAGCAGTGAACATAAAGCAGCTACGCTTGCAGATCATCTAGAAAAAATCTTCCAACCAAATATAGAAGTAGAGCAACATTCTAGCTTAGAAGAAAATTTTGAAGATTTATTTAATATAAAACTTGTCACCCCAAGGGAAGTTAAAAGTGAGATAAAAAAAGCTTAGCCTGAAAAAAACCCCTGGATTCGATCTTATCACAGGAGAAGTTTTGCGAAACTTGCCACCAAGGCAATAGTAAAACTTACTACGCACATCAATACTACATTAAGACTCAAATACGTACCTGATATGTGGAAAGTAGCAGAAGTCATAATGCTGCCAAAACCTGGGAAACCACCACACGAAACAAAATCTTACAGACCAATCTCTCTATTACCTATTATATCTAAATTATTTGAGAAGCTTCTTCTCAAACGCTTAAAACCTGTACTAGAAGAAAGAAAATTGATACCAGACTACCAATTTGGCTTCAGAGAAAACTATTCTACGACTGACCAAGTCCACAGAATAACTGCAGTAATAGAAAAAGCACTAGAGGAAAATAAAGTCTGCACAACAGTGTTTTTGGACGTCGCGCAGGCTTTTGATAAGGTTTGGCATGAGGGACTAATTAAAAAAAAATCGAAAACTCCTCCCAAAACAGTTTGCTGATATCCTAGAGCAGTGTTTCCCAAACTTGTCGGGACCGCGACCCATCTACAAGAAAGTTTAAAGTTCGCGGCCCACCTTGTGTCAAAAAAGCAGCGGTATGTTGCTGTCGCGGCATTTACCCGTTAATTCTTATCGTGATTCACCACCATAATATCATCATCGTCACTCGTCAGCCTTACGATTACGTTTGCGTTCGAATGCCCCGCCCCCGTCCCGCACGCACCCACGACGACGAACGAACGAGTAAAATGACAATCGAACAAGTACTACAATCGTCCTATAGTTTCAGGGTCCAGTGCCCACCCAAAATCTACTCGCGACCCACCAGTGGGTCGCGACCCACACTTTGGGAAATACTGTCCTAGAGTCTTACGTAGTGCGAAAAATGTTTAGGGTGAGGCAAGATGAAGCATACTCAGAGCTGAAACATATAAATGCTGGAGTACCTCAAGGAAGTGTCCTAGGCCCGGTCCTGTACCTACTTTACACTTCAGATATTCCAAAAATAGAAAACAGCACCATTGCGACCTTTGCAGATGACACAGCAACAATGGCTACAGGTGACACTCAAGCAGAATCAGTGAAAAAAGTTCAGAAAGCTATTAACACCAAATATGACTGGACGAAAAAGTGGCGAATAAACGAAACAAAATCAGTTCATGTTGATTTTACGAATAAAAGACCGAACTATAACCCAGTATACATTAATAATACTGCTATACCGCACGAAAACACCGCCAAATATCTCGGCATGACACTGGACTCAAAGCTTCGCTGGAAAGCTCATGTCAAAAAGAAGCGCGAAGAGTTGGAACTTCGCTACAGGAAAATGTACTGGCTGATTGGGAAAGAGTCATCCCTATCCATCAGTAACAAAATACTCTTGTACAAACAAGTCCTTATGCCCGTATGGACTTATGGTATTCAGCTATCAAATCAAAAATCAAAATCAAAAAACTTTATTTTACATTTTACAGTTTTAACTTAACAAATTAATCAGAGATTGGGACCACCTGGTAAGTACTTTATATACTTGTATTAGGCAGCCCCGCTCTTCCATATAATATAGCATACTAATTAACAACATTAAACTATAAATAATACATAATATAACTATAGGTAAGTAATCAAAAAAATGTAAGCTAACAAAACTAAGATCTAGGCTAGGAAATTACATGCCAGTATATAATATATATTATGTGTATGTCTGTGTGTGTGTGTGTGTGTTATGTGGAAGGGTGAGTGATTGGGACATAAATTTTTATGATTTTAAAGGGGAGAGAGGAGAGAGCAAGATTGCATTTTTACATTTAATTAGAGTTAGTGGGTAAATTTTAAGATGTTTATCTAGTTTATTATATATATGGACAGACTGTGAATAATACTGCCTTTGAGCGAATTTTGTGCGAACTTTTGGTGGTGTAGCTGCTTTTTCTGGTCTCCTTTTTTTATTATTTGCATTAGTTTTGTATGACAATGTTTTATGGAGTCTTAGGGTACTATTTAAAATGTAGAGTAGTCGTCAGTTGGGTAACGGAAAGGCTTGCAGTACATGACTTTTATAAGATATCGTTGGCTTCTCTCAACTTCTAGGAATTTACTTTTTGCTGCACCACCCCAGATCGAGACGCAGTAATTTATTAAAGATTGTACTAGAGCAATGTACACTTGTTTTATTATTTTATATGAAGCTACACATCTAAGTTTCCTGAAAATCCATGTAATTTTTTTTAATCCTATCGCTAGTATAATCAATTTGTCGGTGCCAATTTAAGTTTTGATCTAAGTATACTCCGAGATACCTAGTTGACATTACTTTATTTATTGTACTACATGAGCAGTTCGTTACAACGTTATTTGAAATTAGGCATTGGTGAATTTTTAAATTAAAGTTATTTTTAGGTTGCGTTTTACTATTTATAGTAAAACAGATGTAATACGTTTTGGCAACATTAAGAGTTAGCAGGTTGTTTGCCAACCACTGTGACACTAATATAAGACCATCTTCAGCGCTTCGAAAAACTGATTCCCATGTTTTGCCTTTAAAGGTAATTGCAGTGTCGTCTGCATAGGATACCACTCTTCCATTTTTTAAACTTAGATTTGTCAGAGAATTTATATATATAAGGAAGATAAAACCTACTCATAAGGCAGAGTTTTTGTCAACGCACTCTGACATTGGCGATTCACTAAGGAGCCATTAATAAAAAAGAAGAAGAAGGGTAGGGCCAAGAACACTACGCTGGGGAACTCCGAAATCGATTTCAGTCTCCTCACTGGTATGATTTTCAATTTTTACTTGCTGTTTCCTTCCCTCTAAATAGTTAGCAAGCAGTCTTAGGGGTGTACCTCTGACACCTATACTCTCTAGTTTACTTATAAGTTTAGGTATAGATACGGTGGTCAAAGGCCTTTTTTAAGTCAAGGAAAACAGTCAAGCATTTGTTTCCTGTATCTAATTGTTGCGAAATATCTTTTGTCAGAGACTGAACTGCATCTTCAGTGGACTTATTACGCCTAAAACCAAACTGTGAATCCGATAGAATACCAAAGGTTTCCAGGTAGTTGCGTAATCTTTTATTTATAAGTTTTTCGATGATTTTAGATATTGCCGGTAGTACTGTTTTCTCATTTTTTAGCTGTTTCTTCAGCTATGGGGCTGTACCAAAAAGACTAATACCATGATGATACAAAGACTCCAAAACAAAGTACTCAGAGGAATTGTGAATGCACCCTGGTACATTAGAAACAAAGACCTACATCGGGACCTTAATGTGGACATGGTCTCTACAGTTATAAAAAGATACGCCGAAGCCCATGAAAAGAGGCTTCACCATCACGTGAATGTCGAGGCCATCCAGCTCCTCGACAACACGGACCTAGTTTAAAGACTGAAAAGGACAAAACCTTTTGAGTTAGTGTATTAAGTGTTAAAATCAGTGTAAAAAACGTAAAGTGACTGTGACGAACACAAACAATAGTGTGTATTCTCCTTTATACAGACTTTAAGAAAGTGATAATGGACACAATCTTAGTAAACTCTACCTAGCAAATTAAGTTAATGTAAAATTACTTATTAGTCTTAATTAGGCTAGATTGTAATTATTATAAAATACTTAAAGAGGTATTTTATGTAAAAAAAAAAAGATGGATTGCACTCCAGGAGTGCCGGCAGAAGTGAAAACTTGATTATTAACGTTGTGCATTATTTTTTCAACCCATTTTTTATGAAAATCGATTAAAAAAAATATATTAAAAAAACGATCGTTTTAATTAATTTATCGAAACCCTTACAATCGATTAAAAAATATCGACAATCGAAAAAAAAAGCTGCTGTCAGATAGACTGTCAGACACTTCTCACGACAGTTGTCTTGCAGGTGGCAAACGCGGCCTTAATCAGCGCATCTTCTAAAGAACTCATTTCCCCGACTGTACATTTCTGCTAAACAACTCATTTCCCCGACTGTACATTTCTTCTAAACAACTCATTTCCCCGACTGTACATTTCTGCTAAACAACTCATTTCCCCGACTGTACATTTCTGCTAAACAACTCATTTCCCCGACTGTACATTTCTGCTAAACAACTAATTTCCCCGACTGTACATTTCTGCTAAACAACTCATTTCCCCGACTGTACATTTCTGCTAAACAACTCATTTCCCCGACTGTACATTTCTGCTAAGCAACTCATTTCCCCGACTGTACATTTCTGCTAAGCAAATCATTTCCCCGACTGTACATTTCTGCTAAACAACTCATTTCCCCGACTGTGCATTTCTGCTTAGCACAATTTTCTCCGACTGTACATTTCTGCTAAACAACTCATTTCCCCGACTGTACATTTCTGCTAAACAACACATTTCCCCGACTGTACATTTCTGCTAAACAACTCATTTCCCTGACTGTACATTTCTGCTAAACAACTCATTTCCCCGACTGTACATTTCTGCTTAGCACAATTTTCCCCGACTGTACATTATGCTAAACAAGTCATTTCACCGACTTTACATTTCTGCTAAACAACTCATTTCCCCGACTGCACGTTTCTGCTAAACAACTCATTTCCCCGACTGTACATTTCTGCTTAGCACAATTTTCCCCGACTGTACATTTCTGCTAAGCAACTCATTTCCCCGACTGTACATTTCTGCTAAACAACTCATTTCCCCGACTGTACATTTCGTTCGAGTTCGAGTTCGAGTTCGACACAAAACACTACTCTCCAACCGTCTTACGCGTTTTGTATGGTTTTTCGGTCAACACAGTTTCACAGTTTTTACCCATCCCACAAATGTGCTCAACGCCGCTAAAGAAGTTTTCACTTCAAAAAAAACTTAGCTTTGTTCCACCCTTCTCTTTCAACTTGTTACTCTTTCAACATTAAACATGAAGATTATAATTATTTAAACCCAGACAGTATTTACTTACAATTCACAAAAAAACATTTCATTCTCCGCAATTCGTAGCGCCTCGAACGTAACAAAACATTTTATCCGCACATAACAATTCCATCAAAATATTGAAGGTGGATCACGAATCACGCGCTGAGCGAAAAACACTCAGAGAGGAGCGTTGAGTAAACACGCGGCTCTTAGCCTATTGACTCGCTGATGAGGTGAATGCGCCAAACTCTTTGTTTAATGGATATGAATATACTCGTAGATTGTATCGTAACCACGTGAGCTTAGTGTTTAAGGCCCGTAAGTCAGTACTTAAGATGCGACCCGGTCTCGAGACGCGGTTCCGCTCTGTGATTGGTCTAAATTTTGAAAGCCAACCAATCACAGAGCCTGAACCGTGTCTTGAGACCGAGATGCATATTGAGTACTGATTATTTATACTGGCCTAAGAGGTTACTCATATTGGAAGAACACGCAACCCTTAGAAGACTGCTTTGATATTTAAATTATTGGTCGGCATGTATTGTCTTTATGTCTTTACTACTTTACGTACTTTTGAAGTCGGTACCAGCCCGGAAAAGTTCTAAGATCCTTGACATAGCAATCACGCTAAGGTAAGCTGGTAGTTGGTACCGACTTCAAAAACATGAAGATTGAGTACAGAAATAGTTGAGGTTTAGGCGAAGTCTGAAGACGCCACTATAATAAGGAATAAGAATTATTTGATTCTTTTTAGATTATGAATAAATACTTTTGTTTTACCTTGGAAGTCGGTTTTAATTTTTTGTTAAAAAATAATAATTTTACCCTTTTTAGTTACGTACATAATATGAGACGACAAGGTTATATTATAGCTTGTTGTCTTAGAGTAAGTTGTACATATTACTAGCGGTCGTCCGCGGCTCCGCCCGCGTGGATGTCGGTTACGGCTGCAAAAAGCCTACCCAGGAAAGACTCGGTCAGCAAAATGATCAGGTCAATTCACAGACTCCGACACTAACATCGACGACGCAGTCATTACACGCAGGCTGCACCCTGCACAGAACCTCCCGCACGCGCACGGCGCACCCGCCTTGGTGACGCCAACTATCGTAATATTTTAATTTCGCCATAATTTCAAAACCAAACGTCCAATTTTAATCATTCACAGACCAAATTTTATCTATATAAACTGTACTTAGTGATGAAATAATTTATGTTCATAAGGATTGATATCATGAGTAAAATAAACGCGTTTAAATGTTGTCCAAAAAAATTCATGATTTTTAAATAAAAAAATGGTTATTGTGCCTCACTCGACATAGATAAGTATAGTGTGTCGCGGACTTTTTTGTAGATATTTATAAAATCTACAATACTTAGAACATTTTATGGTTCTATCTTTTACAGTTTCGGCAGCGTACGCAAAATAAGTAACTTTTATGGTTGATTTTTTCACCTGGCGTCCGAAAAACCCAAATATCTTACGAAACCCTATTTTTTCCAAAATAAAATTTAGCCTATGTTCAGCAGAAATAATGTAGGATTCATTGGATTTTTCTTGGAGTAGTTTAAGTTAAGCCAAAATCCTCAAACCAGTATCTATAAGGATTCAAAAGTTCTGTTGGGTACCTTCAGAACCAGGGTATATCCTGGTACAAAATCTTACTTTTTGGTAGTATATGCCTAAAATACTTCAGAAAAAATCGAAATCTCCATATGTTCCCATATAAATTTCAAGGAGTCCCCTCGATTCCTCATGGATCCCATCATCAGATCACCACTTTTGTGAACATGGTACCAACCTCGGATTCAACCATGTACAACAACAAAAGAATCATGAAAATCGGTCGATAAACGGCGAAGTAATAACCATTTTCATTCAACCGAACATACAAAAAAAATATATATAAACAGACGAACATATAACCTCCTCCTTTTTGGAAGTCGGTTAAGAACTAGAGTGAACGCGCGAGGAAACCGTTATTTTTTCCGGGATTAAAAGTATCCTATGTCCTTTCTCAGGACTCAAAGTATCACCATACCAAATTTCAGTAAAATCGGTTTAGCGGTTTGGGCCTGAAGAGGTAACAGACAGACATACAGCCAGACAGACAAAATAGACTTGGATTGAGATTAATACCAAGACAGTGTTAATAGTTATAAGTTTCTTAAGCTATTGCATAGCTTTTATCGGGGGCTTTGAGCGTGGCGACTGAATAAAGAAATTCCGTATCGAATAAACCTAACACCACCCACTCGGTGCGACGTTGCCAGATTTCGGATCGGTTTTTGTGTACGTGCGATTAGACGTATGCGAATTATAATTGTATACGTTCATAAAATGCCATGCAATAGCCTTACCGCGGCAGTCCTCGAGTGCCATACGTATTTTTTATTTTTTTTATTTTTTAGTGTTCTAGTCTAGGGTCATCATCTAGTCTAGGGCCAAAGACCGTGAGTGGCAGTAAATCCTAATTTCGATCACGAAGACTTAAGAATATCCGAACTATTTACACGAGTAAATACAAGACAAGCGCTAACAAAAACTTAATTTATCGCGTAGCTAATGGAAGTGCTCCAATAAAGGCGATCGGGAAAAACGTTACATTAAAACTTTCGCTTTGATACGACTTCCAATTGTACTTTTACTTAGAAATGCGTAAACTTGAGTGTCGATTCTCGGCTTTAGTCCTGTAGTAGTTTTAATATCCATACTTTCGAAAGAGTGTCTGCTTGTTACCTCGTCGTGCCCATATGTAATGAGATGCTTTGAGTCCCGAAAAGAACAATAGGATACTTACTCGTATCCCGAAATAGTGTACGGTTCCCGCGCGAGAAAGAGCGTAACGGAGTTGCGGGCGTCATCTTGAAGGGTACTCGTATATAATATTCCGAAATATTATTCAGTATACTGGCCAATGCTCATGATGTTTAGAATAGACGCCATATTGTTGATTCGTTACGAAATATACGCCAGTGTATTGATGTATACCCAATCCCACCAAAAACATACCTGTTAAAATAGGGTCTAGTTCTACGAATAATCTATACATATTATATTAAAATAAAAAATATACTAATATTTGGCCTAAAAAAAGAGTTGACATCCAATCCAATGCCAAGTTCTGATGCACTTCATCGATGATAATCATCTTCATCAAAAGCCTGATCAACACCCATATTATTATAAATACGAAAATATTCCTGTCTGTTACCATTTCAAGCATAAACTGCTGAACCGACTTTGCTTTTTGGTATGGAGATACTTTAAGTCCCAGGAAAGGACAAAGGATGCTTTTTATTTTGGAAAAATGTACGGTCTAGCGCGATGAACAAACTGCACAACGGGTTGCCAGCGTCATCTAGCGTTAAATAGACGAATAGACAGACAGCAAAACGTGTTATGAATATCAGGTCTTTTTTATTATTTATAACATACAACTGTTGTTATTAGATATTGCAACAACTTTGCATCTCTACATTTGTATGAATACAATTATTATTATAAATTTTTAATAAAAATAATTTAATAAATTTAATATTTAATAATATCAAGATCTATTTCTGTGGCCCAACCCGATCAATCAATTGGCCGATTATTATAAGTCTGCAGTCTGTGGGGGCTCTTCAGTCGGTTTATGTTAATAAGCGTGTTATTTTCGTGATAATATTTTGGTAATTGATAAGGCTTAATTAAATCACAAAATATTTCCTGTACGTTATTTGTGCGAATAATAATTGAAGGCAAGAGTTGATGAAGTGGGTAACTATCATTTTATAACACAAGAGCAATTACTCATACTCATTTTTTTCTAAGAGCCATCGCAAACGGGGCGACTTGTCGTCGCGTCTAGTCGTCGCATCAGACGCGGCGTTGTCGTTTGCATCTAGCGTCTTGTCGTCGCGTCTAGTCGCCGAGCTATCGCTGACGCGTGTCGCCTAGTGTGCGCCTACGCCCTACACTAACAAAGACGTGCACCTTCCTAGCGCTCACAGCGAGGCTGTCGCGCGACTGTCGTCGTGTGTGCGCGTGCACAGCGCTACCAGACGCCGCGACTAGACGCGAGCGCGCGCGGCTTCCCTAGCTTGTCGTCGCGACTCAGCGACTCTGACGCCAAGTGTCTGACAAAATATATGAAAATTGTCGGCCGTAGCCTGTCGTCGCGTCTTGTCGTCGAGCTGTCGCTGTCGTCTGTCGCCTAGTGTGCGCCTACACTTATGCTTTCAACAAACCTTGTAACTTGTCTACTTCATTATCTGGTTAATATTCCTAGTTATACATATAATCCATTTTATTGATTTCATTTTCTCGGTTCTACGGCCTCCATTTATGCAAAAAAAACATTTTTAAATTGTTAGTTACCTACTTCAACCACTCACGTCTTATATTATTATTGTCAAAGTGGCATACTTGTTAATATTTTTCCTGGATTCCCATACATTTACCGATTGCTCTGGGACGGCTCTGAGTTTCTGCGGTCGCGTCGGTCCAGTATGGGGTGAGTCAGTAAGAATTTATAAAAATATATTGTCTATTAATTAATATTATAAAATTCTCGTGTCACAGTGTTTGTGGCTGAACTCGTCCAAAACGGCTCAACCGATTTTAATGAAATTTTGTATGTACATTCGCTAGGTCTGAGAATAGGTTTTTATCTACTTTTTATATTGATTTTTATAGAAATAATTTATATAGCAAAACAACTTTTACCGGGTCAGCTAGTGTTATTATAAATGAAAGTGTGTATGTCTTTCTAAACCTAGTCTAACATGTAACATGTCAACAGTAATAACCGTTGTCCATGGACACTCGCAACATCAGAAGAGCTGCAGGTGCGTTGCCGGCCTTTTAAGAGGGAATACGCTCAGGTTTGCAGGTCGTATAGGTCCGGAAATACTGCTGGTGACAGTTTGATTTGCTATTATACCGTCAACATAAATACACCTGTGAAAATTTCAGCTATCAGTTATCGCGATTCTTGGGATACAGCCTGAAGACAGACAGACGGACAGACAGATAATAATTATCGAAGTCTTATTAGTTGGTGGAATAGATATACGAGTGGTGTGACCCGAGTGGTCGGCATGACATCACCGTCAATACAACATAATATTATAAAGTTAGTCACATAGCACTAGATAAAATGGCAACATCTGGGCTCTCACTCATAGACCAACATTTAAGGACAATCAAATTAATTTGAGTATTCTTACACAGTCACGGAATCCTAAAAATGATTATAAAACTATTTCAGGTGGAAAATGCTGGTGTTCATGGCTTTCGTGCACCTGGTGTACGTCAGCGCGAGTGTGCCGCAGATGTCTCTGGTCCGCGAGTGGGAATCAGTGGACGTGCTGGTGCCAGGGGAGGGTGGGCAGGGGACATCGCGAAAATCCCTCAGCCTATATAATAATTATTTTTATAGCCTAACTATGGATTACTGGCTTTGGGACGTGTACAAAGACAGACTGTTTGTTGGTCTTCGCATAACTAATGCACCGTTTTACTTGGCTTACCACAACTTCTCAGGTATGCTCATTACTTAGGTTAACTTTTAAACTGAAACAACTGCAGTCGTAAGACTTTTCACAGTTAAATACATCTAAACGTTAAGTTTACACCATAAGCTATTATATATTCTATGTTTGTATTTTAGATAATATTATCTTGTTATAAATATAAAATATATCAATTATTATTATTATTATAACTTAGTTCTATACCAATAGTAGAAAGTTGATGATTAAATAATTTTAAGTAAATACAGTTTCTTTTCTCAATTTTACATAGTTTTTAATTGAAAGTATTAAAAACCTCGGACAATAATTATAATAATATAATGATCGGAAAAACGTCTTAGTCCTCTTAATGAGCTTTGATATTAAATGAAATAATATAACAATCAAGTTTAATATTATATTATGGATAGTGGATACTTTCTTTCAGATATACTTGTAAAAATGCCTGCGCCCTTACTACATGCAATAATTTAGACTATATTATTATTATTTATGTATATTATAATTATTTATATAATTTTTAATTATATAAATTGAATATTGTCTATCTCACTGCTACTAGACTGAAACAGACTTTATGTGCTGCCATTTCACACATTAAACAACGTTTGATCATTGCTCCTACAGACACCTCGAAGTCACTGCTACTACAACCATACCCGAGTTGGGATGCACACTCGGACAAGCATGGAGATCAACTGATACACGATGTGGTCGCACTCCGCGCCGACCGCTGCGATCGACTTTGGGTGATAGATAGTGTTGATGATGAAGTTGAACATTATATGATTATTTTCGACCTAAATACTGATCGCATCCTGAGAAAACACACATTCATACATCTAGTGTATTCCTACCCTTATATGGTTGTAGACGACGACGACTGTGAAAACTCATATGTCTACATCAACGATATCGGACAAGGCGGCATCTGGACGTACTCCTGGGCGGAGAAAACTTTTTGGCACCACCCCGGAGACATCGTAACCGGGATGGTATCAGCATCAAATAATAGCGACTACAGAATCGTCTACTATAATAAGGAGTACAGTTTGGAGGTTTGGTATATTTCCACGCGATACCTAAGAGATAAGATGTCCAATATGTTGGAGTTAGCGCACAGAGGAGGACACTCCGTCTCATTGGATAAGACTGCTTTAGATGCTAAAAATAATGTTCTTTTTTTTGACACTTTCGACAAATCTATAGGCGCCTTGCCCTGCTGGAACGTATACGAGCGGTGTGACCCGAATGGATGGCACGACATCACCGTCAACACGACACATGATGTACATCGCATAATACTAGATAGAAATGGCAACCTCTGGGCTCTCGCTTTTGGATTAACAGCCGAATATACTCTAGATAATTTAAGTATTTTGTCAGTAGCCATTTCAAGTGTGAATGCAGAATTGAAGAAAAACGACACAACAAATACAACGAAATTAAATGAAACTGCCACCCCCACTACAGACCCAGCGAGCAGTACGACAGTCCAGTCAGATGTCGTATATGATGGTATATATAATACTACAGCGACTATTGAAGAAACTACAGCTGGGACGCCAAACAGCGATATCACCGCTACATATCCCGCGATCAATATGACCGAGCAAGCCTCAGGTGTTGATTATGATCGTATAATTAGCACTACAGCGACTATTGAAGATACTACAGCTGGGACGCCAAACAGCGATATCACCGCTACATACCCCGCGATCAGTATGACCGAGCAAGCCTCAGGTGTTGATTATGATCGTATAATTAGCACTACAGCGACTATTGAAGATACTACAGCTGGGACGCCAAACAGCGATATCACCGCTACATACCCCGCGATCAGTATGACCGAGCAAGCCTCAGGTGTTGATTATGATCGTTTAATTAGCACTACAGCGACTATTGAAGATACTACAGCTGGGACGCCAAACAGCGATATCACCGCTACATACCCCGCGATCAGTATGACCGAGCAAACCTCAGGTGTCGATTATGCTCGTATTATTATTAACACTACAGTGACAGTGACTACTGAAGATACTACAGCTGGGACGCCAAACAGCGATATCGCCACACAGGCTATCGGCGATAATAAAGTGACTCAGTTTGCAAACATTTTGTTCAATTTTACAAATAATACGTTCATTTTGTCAAATTTTACTATCAGTTATTCTCCTAGTAATAATGTTAACTAAGTGTTAGTACAATTCGTAATTTTTTACACCTTGTTAACAAATGAGATTGAATCATTTTCAATAAATAAACTTTTATTTAATTATATTTTTATTTCATAATCTTTCTTTTGAGTTTATTTATTACTTTTTATTTATTTATTATAGTAAGTAGTACAATCACAACTTTTATTTCTAGCTTAGATTGTAGCTGCAAGCATAAGCCTGCAAGGCTTGTGTTCACTGCTGTGTAAGTACAACGTACAGCAAAAAAGGTCAACACGCGTAAAACAATAATGACAATTAGTAACATTATTATAATCTAGCTATTAAAATGTATATTCTTTTTATATTATATTCTATCAATCAAGCACACAAGACGTAATATCAGTATCAATAAGGATTCGGTATCTATCTAATATTAGAACTTATCAGTTCTGACCAGGCTAGTTCCCATTTTGAGGAGTTCCTCGATTGCTCACGGATACCATCATGGGCGTACCCAGGTAGGGGCAGGGGGGCAGCCCCCTGGAAGTCAAATCAATTCAGAAATAAACGTCAATTTTCCTGGCAAATGGGAATTAGAAACGTGTTACCTACTCTGCGCAAAATGAAGTTTTGGAAACAAAATATTATCTTTTCAGTCAGACTAATAAAAATCAATTTGCATGATTTTTGTTTCAATATACCAGACCGATTATCTTCTCGAAGAAGTTTGAGCTGCCCCCTCTAGCTAAAATCCTGGGTACGCCCATGGGTACCATCACCAGTTCAGCTCTTGTGTGAACCTGGTACCAAACCAATACCATACTCTATACAACAATAAGGAACTTCGTGCCAATAAAAATGCTGAAAATCGGTTCACAAACGACGGAGCGATCGTCGAACATAGTTAGTTACATAAAAAAGTCACAGCCGAACATAGATTATCCACATTTTTTTTTTGAATATTTTTGATAATACCTAAATAATTGAAGATAAATAAAAAACGGAAGTTATGTAAAAAATTTTTTCGTTAAGTATAATGTTTGTTCGTTTAGACCCCGGACAAAATGTTTACGTTATCTACAACATAACGACCACTTACGGGTTGAATGTTATATTTAACTTGAGCAGATTAAGAAAATTCGTGTCATGTATCACACGAGTTCCTAACGAACATGTATCTTATCTTCACGAGCAGGCAAAGTACAAACCCTTTGAAACAAAAGGGCTTAGTGTTACTGCAATACAATGGTTTTGTTAGCGGGGTATATTTGTTCCAGTTATCATTGTCACCCGCTGACGTGAAATTGACGCGTACGACAAAAATGGATTAACTTTTAGTAACTTACGTCTTGCACGTTTATCAAACTTTGAAATTGCGTTTTTTTTAATGTACTTGTTTATTATTATTTAGCGTTGATACAGTTTTCACTTTGTTAAACAATATTTTTATTATTACCTTTTTACTGCTACAGATCAGGGATAAGTTTTATTATAATGGGTAAATATCGTGTTACGTCATTCATTTAATAATAATATGAAAAACAAGTTTGCTTTTTCAGCGCTGCTACTTTCGTAGTGAACTCTATAAAGGGAACCCACTCACTCTAAATTATTATCACTTAGCTTTGTCTCAGTGATCAGCTGTCTTCCGCTGAGATTGGTCGCTTGTCTAACGCTCTCTTGTTCTCTATAGTTTTCACTTTGTTAGACAATATTTTTATTATTACCTTTTCACTGCTACAGATCAGGAATAATAGGCCTGGAGATAGTGACACAAAATTCTTGGTGATTTGTGCCAGTATGGCGGTTTTACAGGGGTATAATTACGTAAAGGCAAAAAGGAAAATGATGATCATAGCGCTCGCACTGGCAGCCCAAACGCGTGGGCGTTAATCGAACGTGTCGGATAAATAACGAGTGTCGAACGATTTGTTCCACAAAAATGCTTGTATTTTCAGATAGTCGAAAAAAAATAAGTAGGCGAAAGCGTAATGCCATACTTGTCGGGTGCAGCTTACAGCCTGCCATACCGACGCGAATACGTTAATTTTAATAAAAAAATTGAACCATTTGTACCAGCAGGCTAATTTTTGCATAGCTAATCATCGTCGAGTAGCCATTCACAAAAATCACCTTGCCATACTTTTCCGACAGCGCCCAATGGCCGCCATACCACTGCAAAGGTGTAAGTTTTTTTTTTCGCCAAACGATTTGTACCACAATGAAACTTTTTTTAACAGTTCCCTGTATGATCATAAATAGGAGTCTGATAATGCCATACCTGTGGGAGGCAGCGAATGTGAATATTATTTTTTTTAAATCCTAAGATTTCATACGTACTTCAAACGGTTTTTCAAGTATGGCACACTTTTTCCGTCTACTACAAGTATGTCAAATATAATAATGGTCACATTGTATCATATAATTTCCAAAAAACCAAATGCCATACTGGTACAAATCGTCCAATTTTTATCACTTTTTTGCTCAAGTCCGATAGTCATCCCGCCCCATGGTTACAATCTGTAACAATTTTTTTGGTACAATTGTCAAATGACGAGACTACAATGATGCCATGATGTAAAAATGATTTTACGTATCTTATAGTCGTATTTTTAAAACGTGTCAAATAAATAAGTATTTCAAGTATGGCAGCACTTTTTCCGCCTACTAGAAGTATGGGAAAAATAATAACGGTCATATTTTGTCAAATACTTTCCAAAAATTTAAATGCCATACTGGCACAAATCGTTTGGCGAAAAAAAAATCTTACACCTTTGCAGAGGTATGGCGGCCATTGGGCGCTGTCGGAAAAGTATGGCAAGGTGATTTTCGTGAATGGCTACTTGACGATGATTAGCTATGCAAAAATTAGCCTGGTACAAAAAATAAATTAACGTATTCGCGTCGGTATGGCGGGCTGTAAGCCGCACCCAACAAGTATGGCATTACGCTTTCGCCTACTTATTTTTTTTCGACTATCTGAAAATACAAGCATTTTTGTGGAACAAATCGTTCGACATTCGTTATTTATCCTACACGTTCGATTAACACCCACGCGTTTGGGCTGCCAGTGCGAGCGCTATGACCATCATTTTCCTTTTTGCCTTTACGTAATTATACCCCTGTAAAACCGCCATACTGGCACAAATCACCAAGAATTTTGTGTCACTATCTCCAGTTTTATTTTAATGGGTAAATATCATGTTACATCATTCATTTAATAATATGAAAAACAAGTTTGCTTTTTCAGCGTTGCTACTTTCGTTGCGAACTCTATACAGTGAACCCACTCACTCTAAATTATTATGACTTAGGTTTGTTACACCCTGTTTCTCTTTCGACTTGTTAGTTGTAACTCTTTCAACATTAAACATAAAGATTATAATTATTTAAACCCAGACAGTCTTTACTTACGAGTACAATTCACCAAAAACATTTCATTCTCTGCAATTCGTAGCGCCTCGAACGTAACAAAACATTTTATCCTCACATAACAATTCCATCAAAATATTGAAGGTGGATATGGAAATACTTTAATCTTAGCATAACACGCGCTGAGCGAAAAACACTCAGAGTGGAGCGTTGAGTAAACACGCGGCTCTTATTGACGCCTATTGACTCGCTGATGAGGTGAATGCGCCAAACTCTTTGTTTAATGGATAAGAATATAGAATGTATTGTAACCGCCTGAGCTTAGTCTTTAAGGGCCTTCCCTACGGATATTCCGTAATTTGCCGTATTTAAATCCTTATAAACTAATAATTTGAAAGCTACAGAGTTATAATAGCTACAGAGTTATCAAAGCGCACGGAAGTGCGCAGGCCTAGTTCAGGCCGCGCGCATGCCGTGCACTATTTACACGAACCGTTTCGACGCACTTTTGACCCCCCTGTAGCTCAGTGTCTATTGCAAGTGCAAAGATAAAATTATACCTACGTAATTATATACTAGTACTTACACAGTATACCAAATTTCATAGATATAGCTTCGGTAGATCCTGAAATATCTCCCTGTAAAAATAGCTAATTTTGGCACTCACTCACTCACTCACTGACCGGTAATCAAAACCTCTAGGCCACTTCCAATTGTCCTCGCGTTATGAAATTTGGCACACAGGTCGTGTGTTATATGTAGATTAACAAAAAATTAAGAAATTTTAGAAATCGGTCAAGCGTGAGTCGGAACATCTACAAACTATAAAAGGCTACTTCCAAATGTTCTAGCGTTATGAAATTTGGCACACAGGTCGTGTGTTATATCGATGGTCCCTAGTAGGTAAGTAATCGAATCTGAAAAATGGCAGTTTTTTTTTATTACTGTTTTGGGTTCCTTTTAAAGGATATTTTTTAATACTGCTTCAAAAATTTTGAAAACTCTTTAGGTTTCCGATATTTGGAGACGTATATTATCGAAACCTAATAGTCTATCCGTCTTATACCAAAGAAAGTTAAATTTCGCGAGTTTACGATGTATCGGTGAGCGTCAAAACAGGACGAAACTACCACTATTGCGACTGTACGTGCCCTCATCAATAAATAACACTTTAATTGATTTTAAACTATAGGTTATGTAAGTTTGATTTTACTTTATCTTTATACAGTTTTTGTAGCATTCAAAATGTTTACCGCGTAAATAATTGAAACGGGCAGATTCCGTTGTTTAGGCCGTTTTTTCGTCTTTCAATAGTATCGTACGTACTATTTCCGATTATGTACGTTGTTTCTTCGTACATCATTTTTATCGAAAATTACCATTTCGATTCTATACGTTGTGTTTGAAATAAAAATCTTTGTCACTTTCGATGTTTTTAACCGAAAGGATACTTATATTTTTGGAAAAATTCGACAGCTCTTCAATAAAAATGAAGTACCAACTTGTTTTTTATTTTATTATTTAGTTTCTATCCATACTTAACATAATAAATGCAAAAGTATGTCTGTTTGTCTATCTGTCTGTCTGTTACCACTTCACGCCCAAACTGCTGAACCGATTTTGCTGAAATTTGGCATGGATATACTTTTAGTCCCAGGAAAGGACATAGGATACTTTTTCCCGGAAAAATGTACGGTTCCTGCGTGATAAACAATTTTTTAAGTAAAAAAGTAGCGGGCGTCATCTAGTGATTATTAAACCTGGTTTTTAAATGAAATATAAATTATTATTTTTATTAAGTTTCATACATTTTTAAAGATATATTATCCATGAACTAATATTAGAAATGCGAAAGTTGTTTGTCTATTTGTTTGTCCTTTCTTCACACCCTAACGAAGCAACCAATCGAATTAATTTTTGTCATAGACTTAGTTAAAAGGATGAAGAGTAAAAAAGGCTACTTTTGGTCTCGCAAAACATCATTTTCCCAAGAGAAGCGTGATATCATGATATTTTTTTATATCATGAAATATGCGCTCGATTTCCAGTTTGAAAGCTGGTCAGATTCTTTGTATAGAGAAAAAGCCCCAATTGTCAAAAATTTGTAGATACTGCAATGGTTAAGGGTGTTTTTGATCATGTAGCTTGCTTCCAACCAGTATAATCACAGTATACACGTAAAGATATCACTAAATTGTACTCAGATATCAATTTGAATATGAACAGGATGTTTTCTCGACACAAAAAATGGGGCCAGCTTCCTAACTATGGCAAACCCTTCGTTACTACAGAGACATCAGTAATGCTGGCATAAACACTGGGTTTATTATTCCTAAATAGGATATCGGTGATAAGTGTCATAATTATTCTGAAAATATTATGTTTCCGACAGAAGAGCAAATACTGGCTCGTAGTAAGCAACTAGAGAATAGGGTACTAGCTAGGGAGATAAAGAAAAATGGATGTACTACATTATTCTATTACGCCACGAATACTCATCCACAGATGAAACTCGTGGCACCAACCCCAACCATATCGTTCAATTTATGATCAGTATTGGGTTGTGGATGATACTCTAGTGCGGTCACAATAGATCCTCATGGGTCGCAGTGACGTCAGGGCTACAACGACCTGCCTTCTATAAAAAAAATGTACTACATTTGACTTTCAATTTTTTTTAAATTATCCACATGGAGACGTTGGTTTATTCTAATAATAATGAAAATGTTCTGTGTTTAAATTAACCGTTTTCAATTTAGCTTTAAAAGAAGGCACCTGGCACATGCTACATGTGGAATATGGTCAGACCGGATAAATAGGAGCCTAAGAAGTAAGATAGCTGTTTGATGTATTTTGAAAACGTAAAGATATCATTTGAAGATGCCAAGAAATTCTCATTTTGGTCCGATATTTGTGCTGGCCAAAATAGAAATACAGTCGTATGTTTGTTATTTAAATAAGGGGGCAAACGAGCAAACGGGTCACCTGATGGTAATTAACTACCGTCGCCCATGGACACTCGCAACATCAGAAAAGCTGCAGGTGCGTTGCCGGCTTTTTAAGAGGGAATACGTTCTTTTCTTGAAGGTTTGCAGGTCGTATAGGTCCGGAAATACTGCCGGTGACAGTTCGTTCCAGAGGTTTACAGTGCGCGGCAGAAAGTTACGCGAAAAACGCACGCACGAAAGGCTGCCACTCATCAAGGTGATGAGGATGGTATGTTTTTCGCGTGGGACGATAGCGAAAAGTTGCAGGTGGTATGATTCCGAACAACTCCTTAGAGCACTCCCCGTGATACAACCGATAGAGGATGCAGAGTGAATCCACATCTCGGCGCAATTCCAAGGGGTCCAAGCTGTTTGAAACACTATGGCAGTCAACAGTTCGAGCGGCCCTTCGTTGGATACGATCCAGAGGGAACAGTTGGTATTTTGGCGCCCCTGCCCAGAGATGAGAGCAATATTCCATATGAGGCCGAACCTGCGCCTTGTAGAGTTGTAGGCGTTGGTCCGTTTACATTTAAGGACAATCAAATTAATCTAAGTATTCTTACGTAGTCACGGAATCCTAGAAATGATAATAAAACTATTTCAGGTGGATAATGCTGGTGTTCGTGGCTTTCGTGCAGCTGGTGTACGTCAGCGCGAGTGTGCCGCAGATGTCTCTGGTCCGCGAGTGGGAATCAGTGGACCTGCTGGTGCTAGGGGAGGGTGGACAGGGGACATCGCGAAGACCCCTCGACCGATATGATGATACATGTAGCATAGATATTAGTTTTTGGCATCTGGACGTGTACAAAGACAGGCTGTTTGTTGCTCTTTGCCTACCTGGAGAACCGTTTTCTTTGGCTTACCACAACCTCTCAGGTATGCTCATTACTCAGGTTAACATTTAAACTTAAACAACAGCCGAAATTCAGAGTTAAATACATCTAAACGTTAAGTTTATGCTATAAGCTATTATATCTATGTTTGTATTTTACACAATATTATCTTGTTATAAATTTAAATATCAATTATTATTATTATAACTTAGTTGTATACCAATGTTGATAATTAAATAATTTTAAGTAGAGTTTCTTCCTAAATTTATATACTTTTTAATTGAAAGCATTAAAACCTCGGACAGTTACAATAATATAATGATCGGAAAAACGTCTTAGTACTCTTAATGAGCTCTGATAATAAATGAAATAATATAACAATCAAGTTTAATATTATATGGATATACAGTACGGATACTTTCTTTGAGATATACTTGTAAAAATGCCTGCGCCTTTACTAGACGCAATAATTTAGACTATATTACTATTACTAGAGGTCGCCCAATGGTTGAAATTCGACCTTAGTTTCTACGACATTAGGACTACTACCTATATTTTGTAAAAAAAAAATATTGACTTTTATCATATATTTTTTTCAACTCTTGTCTCTGGGACTTAGCTGATCTAAGACTGGCTGTGTAAGCATTGTCTAATAGTATCTAAGATTCAATAAAAAAAAAACTATAATCCATTTTCAATTTGTCAACTTGTTGTCAACAGACTTCATCCATAAATAAAAGAGTATAATTCGTATGTATAGGCTTGTCACTCAAAAATCTGTCATCTTTCCTAGTGTGTGTGTTGTAGTGTGTGTAATGTTTTAATTGTTAAAAAAATGTGATAAAAGCAATGATGTTTTAATAAAGATGGCGTATGTTCATACAAATTGGTCCTCAGATTTTGTTCCTAAACGACATATACGTACTTACCTCTGTCATATTTATATAGGTTACCTAGGTTACAACAGAATGCGACAGATAATACGTAACGAATGATATAGAAAAGGATAGCTATATGTTTTGAGATGGTTTTGAGTTGCACTAGACAGGCGCATCGGCACGCATGCGCGACAAAGATCAAGAGAATTTATTGTTATTGTTGAACAGAAGAGACATTTAATAAAACTAATTGTTTGTTCGATTATTTTTTATTTATCTATTTTTATTATTATAAGTAATAAAATCGTAAGAAGTGTACATTGAATATTTTTTTAATAATACCTGGACCGTGATCAACAATCGATATCGAACCCAAAAATACTTATAGTTTTTAGAATTTTTGTCTGTTTGTCTGTATGTATGTCCGGGCTAGACTCGTAACGTACTGGTACTGCATGCCTTTTTTTTAAATATAAAACTAAATAGGAAACTAAATTTTTCGTCGGTGAACAAACATGAACGACACGTTTCACATTTTAAACGTTCGCAAAGTTTTTTGGACACCTATTTTTTGTAGGCATCCAGTTATGCTCACCCCTTTCTGCCCGTACTTTGTCGACCTATTTATGGCTTACTAGATGACGCCCGCAACTCCGTTGCGCCCAAACTCGTTTATCGCGCGGGAACCGTACATTTTTCCGGGATAAAAAGTATCATATGTCCTTTCCCGGGACTCAAAGTATTACCATACCAAATTTCAGCAAAATCGGTTCAGCGGTTGGGGCATTTTTTTTTATATAAGGGGGCAAACGAACAAACGGGGATTGGGCCTCCGGTAAACTCACTCACTCGGTGAAACACAGCGCAAGCGCTGTTACACGCCGGTTTTCTGTGAGAACGTTTCTCCGGTCAAGCCGGCCCATTCGTGCCGAAGCATGGCTCTCCCACGCATGAAGAGGTAACAGACAGACAGACACACTTTCGCATTTATAATATTAGTATTGATGAGCTCTTCACTCGGAAACCTGCTAATCATCAGTGCGAGCGAAGCGAGCCCTAGTATATCCAAGTACACTTTACGCAAAAAACTATTACGCCTAATGATTTGTGTTTTAACATAATATTAAAGTAATTTTCATATTTTATATACAGGGTGCAATAACACCTTCCTGCCAAATTTTGATATAATGATCCTTGTTAAAAATAAAAATACACGTATTTTTTCTTTTATAATCACTCAGTACTAAAATGTTGAATTTCTCAACAAATGTTATGTAGATGTGTTATCATCGGTCATTCAAGGTTTGGTTACTAAATATAAAAAAAAAACTGCCTTATAGATTAACACTACACAGAAAAACGACGCGAGACCTCACAAAGCTCAGCTTTTAGCTAGTAATATTTACATGGCTACTTATTTATAAAGGCATACTGCTGTTATAATGTAAAAGAAGCAAACACTCATATCCAAATAATATTCAAATTACGTTTAAGGTGGTTTAAGACTGGAGTTTGAAACTAGCAGTCAGCGGGGCGGGAGCGGCGCGGCGCGTGGCTGTACATATATTATTGTATTGATTTATGTATATTATGGACAGGCCCCGAAAACCGAGCGGCACGTGGCGTACTACACGGCTTATCCATTTTTTTTAATTTATAAAATTAAAACGAAAACATGTTTACAATATTATGCAATTATTAGTTTATGCCTACGTGTTGATGCCTACGTAATCGCTTCTGAATACTTCAATTGATTATTCTATGGCACGCGACTATCTGTCCTTATCTCGCTACAGTTGTCGTCCGTATTGTTTATCCTTTTTCAGTATATAATAAAGCATTAAATAATTTTTCAAAAATTTTGGAAAATATTCACTTTTAATGTAAATTACTAGATGTTTTCATGTAATTCCGTGTGGTACGGAACTTTTTCATCCTTTTTTACCTTTGTATTATAATTTTTGCATTTTCTGAATACACGATTTGGCATTTTTAATCAAAAACGTCACTCGTCATCACTCGCTCGCTGCCAACATGCAACTAATTCGTAAAGACACTAATTAGGTTCATTTGCCTGCCCCAGATTCTACGCGCTAGTGCGATATCTACCTTTTTTTATGATATTGTATCATAGGATAAAAGCATAATTTCAAAGTAATATTAACTCGATGCACTCCTTCACCATAATATAAACTATAACTGTGCAAAATTTCATTCACCTACGTTTTCCAATTTTTCGTCACTTTTCACTTTTCACGTCGTTTTTCACTCGCGTATTAATATTATGATTTATGTAAATTATTGTTATTTATATAATTTTTAATCATATAAATTTTCTAAAAATCTCACTACGACTAGACTGAAACAGACAATATAATGATACTGAACGCAGATTTGGCCGCACCGCACGCACCGCAGTCGCCGCATTTCGAATTCTTTATATGAAGTTATAGGCAAGCTCGCATACCTACCCGCGCCGCAGTCTTCGCAATTTCTACATTCTTTATATGAAGAATTCGAAATGCGGCGACTGCGGTGCGTGCGATGCGGCCAAATCTGCGTTCACCTTTATGTGTTATAGCGACCCGCCCCGGCTTCGCACGGGTATAAAATATATAGCCACTGAAAAAATGATTAAAATCGATTCTGCAGTTTTGCTTTATATTCATTATTACTACCCGTGGCCCGCATTGGTCTGTACCGCCGCAAAAGCTACGTCTCACAGGAAATTGGAGCCTTTTGCAGGGTATAGGCAAATCAGTAGGGATCATTGGTATTTTTGATATATGAGCTAATTCACCAGCTGCAGGGCCGGTCATAATCTTCGCTACTGCGCACCCCTGCCTTACTCCTTATAGTATCGCCATGGAGTAAAGACACAGTAGCGCCTACTTCGAAACGGGCGTAAATCGCAATTTTTAATTTCACCATAACTTCTAAACCAAACGTCCAATTTTAATCATTCAAACACCAAATACTATCTACACAAACTGTACTTAGTGATGAAATAATTAATTTTGATAAGGATTATCAGCATGAGTAAAATAAATGCGTTTAAATGTAGTCCAAAAAAAAATCAAGATTTTGAAATAAAAAAATTGGTTGTTGTGCCTCACTTGACATAGATAGATATAGTGTGTCGCGGACATTTTTGTAGATATTTATAAGATCTATATTTACTTAGAACATTGTATGGTTCTATCTTTTATAGTTTAGGCAGCGTACGCAAAATAAGTAACTTTTCTGGTTGATTTTTTTCACCTTGTGTCGGAAAAACCCAAATATCTTACGGAACCCTATATTTTCCAAAATAAAAAGTAGCCTATGTTACTCGTAAATAATGTAGCTTTCGAATGGTGAAAGAATTTTTAAAATCGATCCAGTAGTTTTTGAGCCTATTCATTTCAATTAAACAAACAAAGTTTACCTCTTTATAATATTAGTATAGATTGTTCTTACAGACACCTCGAAGTCACTGCTACTACATGGCTACTACCCGAGTTGGGATGCACACTCGGACGAGCATGGAGATCAACTGATATACGATGTGGTCGCACTCCGCGCCGACCGTTGCGATCGACTTTGGGTGATAGATAGAGTTTTTGATAAGATATATGAACATCATATGATTGTTTTAGGCCTAAATACTGATCGCATCCTGAGAAAACACAATATATTCAGGCACTCGGTTTACTCGATTTATATGGTTGTAGACGACGAC
Organism: Polyommatus iphigenia; assembly: GCA_963422495.1. Taxonomy (NCBI): domain Eukaryota; kingdom Metazoa; phylum Arthropoda; class Insecta; order Lepidoptera; family Lycaenidae; genus Polyommatus; species Polyommatus iphigenia. The sequence continues at coordinate 26,735,970 of OY730181.1, read as the reverse complement.
GACTGTGAAAACCCATATCTTTACATCAGCGATAGTGGACAGGGCAGCATCTGGACGTACTCCTGGGTGGAGGAAACTTCGTGGCACCACCCCGGAGACTGCGTTATCGAGATGGTATCTTCATCAAATAAAAGCGACTACAGAATCGTCTACTATAATAAGGAGTCCAGTTCGAGTGTTTGGTATATTTCCACGAGATACATAAGAGATAAGACGTCCAATTTGTGGGAGTTTGAGCACATAGGAGAACAATCCGTCTTACTGAATTCGGCGACTTTAGATGATAAAATTAATGTTCTTTTTGTTACGTCCTACGGTAAATATACTATAAGCACCTTTCCTTGCTGGAACAGATACGAGTGGTGTGACCCGAGATGGCATGGCATCACCCTCAATGTGTGGGGGGAGGTTTTAAGGGGGAAAAACGGTTTATCTCGATTTCTGGCAAAACTAATATTCCTATGAAAAAAAAATCAAATGGCAAAGTTGTAGGTAAGAAAAAGATCTAAAACTTTTGTATTTACACTTTTTTTCCATAACCTCAAAATTTATGTGAAAATTTCAAAAAACCATGTTTTAGGTTTTTTATTTATATCTTTTACAAAAATTTTTTTCTTCACGAGATTTAGTGATAACTTACATTTTCAAGTCCCAAATACGCTGTCATTTATTTGATTAGAAATATTTATTTTTTCACCTTATTTTGAATTTAAATCGAAAAAATACCCTAATTTTCAATCGAAAATTCGACCGTCAAAATATCAGCTTCTTAAAAAAAATTGTAATGCTCTCTATTCGTTGAAATCTCTACTTTCCCATGATGAAAAAAAAAAATTACACTATAGTAAATCTTCTCAGAAAATGCAAAAAATCGAAACAGTTTTGCTCAGCGATGATAGTCAGTCAGGACATGTTATTTTATGAGTATAGATTTACATTTATATTTATATATAATGATATTTTCTATGACAAAAATGTAATTATAATGAAATAAATCAACTTTTAAATTAAAACTAATTGCAGCAATCACATTTTTATATAAAATTATTCATAATGATTAATAAAGAATTTTCGGATTTGAGTTTTTTTCGATTTTTTGCATTTTCTGAGAAGATTTACTATCGTGTAATATATATTTTTTTTTTACATCATCGGAAAATAGAGATTTTAACGAATAAAGAGCATTACAATTTTTTTGAAAAACCTGATATTTTTACGGTCGAATTTTCGATTGAAAATTAGGGTATTTTTTCGATTTAAATTCAAAATAAGGTGAAAAAATAAATATTTCTAGTCAAATAAATGACAGCGTATTTGGGACTTGAAAATGTAAGTTATCACCAAATTTTGCGAAAAAAAAATAATTTTTGTAAAAGATATAAATAAAAAACCAAAAACATGTTTTTTTTTAAATTTTCACATAAATTTTGAGGTTATGGAAAAAAAGTGTTTTTACAAAAGTTTTAGATCTTTTTCTAACCTACAACTTTGCCATTTAACTTTTCTTCATAGGAATATTAGTTTTGCCAGAAATCAAGATAAACCGATTATTAAAACCTCCCCCCACACTTTTCCCTAACTCAGATCGCCCGTAAATTATTTTTCCCTTAATTTTTATAATATTCTCCTCCTTTTGTAATGGGTTTCATCCTACTGTGATTTTTTTTTTGTTTTCAAAATTATTGGTCCTGGTCTACACAGGCTATCGGCGGTAATAAAATGACTCATTTTGCAAACATTATGTTCAGTTTTACAAACAGTTCGTTAATTTTTTCAAATTTTACTATCAGTTATTCTCCTAGTAACAATGGCAACTAAGTGTTCGTAAAAATTCGTAAATTTTTACACTTTCTTCGCAAATAAGATTGAATAGTTTCAATAAATAAACGTTTATTTAATTAATTATGTTTTTATTTTATAATCTTTTTGAAATTTATTTATTACTTTTTATTTGTTTATTTAAGTAAGTAATTACAATCACAACTTATTTCTAATTTAGAGTGTAGCTGCAAGCATAAGCCTGCAAAGTTTGTGTTCACTGTGCTATACAATGTTCAGCAAAATATATCAACGATTGGAATGTCTTATAATGCTAAGAACTCACATACAGTTTTGCTCGATAGTTTTACTCGAAATCGAGCAAAAACCACTGTGTGGACCGCAAAACTCACAGCTCGAAGGCTCGCATCGAGCCAGTTTGAAGGCTCGACTCGAGCCGGCTTGACAAATTTTTTGACACTAGTTTTTATTATTCGTAGCTAATTTCCTTCGAACTGGAGTAAAACTATCGAGCAATGCTGGATGTGTGGACGAAAGCCCGAGTCGTGATTTTTACTTGACGTGATTGCTCGATCGAGCAAAACCGTATGTGAGTACTTACACTTATAATAATATTAAGACTTTCCAAGACTTTATTTGCATCCAAGTAGTATGCATGATATAAACTCAGCACCTTGTACAGGCGGTTGCTCATAAAATAGTAACAAATATTGTGGATTGTAATTTCTTAACTACGTATATAACATAACATAATATTATGACCTAGTTAACAAAATAATATAATTCTATCTATACTAATTATAAAGAAAAAACAACAAAAAGACCCGATCTTTACTCAATGATAAAAAATCCAATACATAAAAGTAAATCCCAATTCTCAATAATAGTTTTCGAAAATGAACTTTTTTAAACCCGAAATCCGTTCAGTCGATACCAATTTACTGAAGTTCATAATTGAAGGCATTACGCCGTCACGGGTAAACCAATAGTAAAGTACTTTGCATTCGGATTAAACACTCATAATTGAAGACACTCGGAGCGGTTGAAGTGGGTAATTAACATTTTATAACATAAAAGCAATTACTCATTTTTAGGGTTCCGTACCCAAAGGGTAAAAACGGAACCCAAAAAACTTTTTTTTTCCTAGCCTATGCTGTCCCACTGCTAGGCAAAGGCCTCCCCCAAGTTCTTTCATTCACTTTACTCTACCTTATTTTAATAAAATTAAAATAAAGTAAATGTTTTTTTTTCCCATAGAAAAAATAATTTTTGGCTTTTTATTATTATTATTGCTCTATAACGGTACGGAACCCTTCGTGCGGGAGTCCGACTCACGCTTGGCTGTTATTTTTCCCTATTATTTGAACAAGCTTTATAACTTACCTACTTTATCATCTGACTTATATTGTTGGCTATACATAAAATCCAAATTTTTTATTTAAATAATTTTCCCGGTCCTAAAGCCTCAATTTATGCAAAAAAGGTCAGTTTCCAAATTGTTAGTTACCCCCTTCACCTACTTATGTGGTCTTTAATTTTTAAAACGTTGCCGTGCTTTGGGCCAGATTTGACCCAAGTAGTAAAATTATTCAGAAAAATTAACAAAAATAAATGTAAATGAGTTACAGGATTTCTTTGACATTCTATATATTTATTTCTATAGAAATACTTTGAATTTTTTGTAAAAAAATATAATTTATTATATTTATACCTTAAATTATAAAGCTCAAGAGTTTGTTTGTTTGGACACGCTAATCTCACAAATCACTTAACCGATTTTTATGTAATTTAGCAAAGCTATAAAAGTAGACCACGAGGAACTATACAAACTAGTTTTTTTTTTTTTGTTGGAAAATGTAAGGTTTCCGTTTCCGAGCTCCTGAGTAATTACTGAATAACGTGGAAGGAGCCGCGCGAAAATATATCTAGTCTAATGTATAAAAAATAGGCAATTTTGTTATATTATATTTTTATAAAATGTAGCAAAGTAGTACTAGAAAGAAAATATTAATTACATTTTATTGAAGACATCTAACGTATATAAGTATTTGATTTTTTTTACATTATATGAATGACTTACAATCACGCAGCAAAGGTGTTTTATTGACAGTTTTAGCTCATGGTTGGCAACGATTTCTTTTAGGAACCTTCTTAGCTGTTGTTAGGAGTATGTTGATGGATTTTTCCGAGTAGTATTGTCGTTTTGCTAGGCACCATTTTTTCTAGCTGCTGCTGACAGCCACAAACAGTATGATAACATTGTAGGCTGATCTATCTACCTACTATATTACTTGAGGCCACTTGAGGCCAAAGTTTTATAATCGTTGTAGTGTAATATTATAATCACAGGTTTTTTGTCAGATCTATAACTCACATTTGAGTTGTGATGCAAAATGATGTATAAAATAATTATTCATCGGCTTATTTTTTATTAGGTACTTACCGAAACAAGTGTTAGTATCTTTGGTAAGAGCAAAACATGATGAATATACAGGTCATTTACTTTTTGTTACTATTTCTGAAGGTAATCCAGGTTTATCCTAACATGTAGCTGTACCAACTACAGTGATTTGTTTTTGTACATGTCGATGTGATGTAAAAAAATATCCACCGTAAGATAGAACTCATCGGCCGCGAGTCAAATCAAGTACTACATACATGCCTAAAGTTTTTCAACACCAACACCTAGTCAACACCTATTTCTTTGCCCGTGTAGGGTTGAATATTCCAATCTCCAATCTTAGTTGGTGGCAGAATCACATAGACCAAAGATGTTATATTATTTTGTTGCTTTTGATGGCATGTATTGTGGAAACAGGAATCTTTTTCGAAATACAACAAGCTGCTCGCCTATTGTAATGTATTTTATTTTTATTGTTCTTAGTGTTATAAATTATGATTCTAAGACTTGTATGGGTATAACAAAAGAACGTTTCATTCAAAAATTCATACGATACCTAAACAATTAGGACAATAACAGATGCGCTGTGCGTTTGTTTCGAGTTGCGGTCAATTAAAAAAAAACCATAAGCGAAATATTTCAATTATTTTTAAAAAACTTATTCCAATAATAAGTAAATATAAGCGATTAATTAAAAGTCATAAAATGACAAATTTCTTGACGTTTATTTTCTGAGAAAATTTCACTTCTATCTCAAAATGAGTCAAAATTAACCCGAAGACCGTATGAAGGTTAATTAAACAGCGACGCGTTGTTGGTATTCCTGGGCGTCAATAGATAGAGTTTTTTTAATAATTTTTTTGAGTGTATAATATAATATAATATTATGTCCCTATATAGGTTTTTTTTTGGTTTTTTGAACATAAGTAATAAAACTTCGTTCCATTCGGGTGTCCCTTGACACCTCTCAGGTTTTTCAATTGAATATATTTAATTTACAATAAAATATTTTTATTAGGGTTCCCTACCCAAAGGGTAAAAACGGGACCCTATTACTGAGAGAGCCGGTTCTTCTCGCCAGGTTAGTTCCCGAACCGGTGGTAGGCATCATGTAGATTGTAGACCAACTGCAACGGTAGGCCACAGGCGGGCCGCGGTCCGTTTGCGGACCGCGAAAGGTCGAATCTCGGAGCGTGAAATATTGTAATGCATTTTATACAAGTATCAATTAATACATAGATAAGGTATTCGTTATACATTTATTTAATTAAAATAATACTTTCAAGCTACATAGGACAAGTGTTCATTCTAGATCTCGTTAAAAAATTTCCACAGTATCCGGACCTCACCTAAAATTACTTGCCGACCCCTGATGTAGACGTTCAGAAAATATTTGCAAAAATATATTCTGAATAAAAAAAATTCAGTTTGAGTTTGAGTTTTGAGACTTCGTTGTCTGTCCGTCTGTCTGTCTATCTTCTGTCTGTATGTCTGTCCGTCTGTCTGTCTGTCTGTCCCCAGGCTGTATCTCAAAAACCGCTATAGCTAGACTTCTGAAATTTTCACAGATTGTGTATAATATCTGTTGCCGCTATAACAACAAAATACTAAGTAAGTTTTGGCACAAGTGGGCCTTGTGTGTATAAGTGATTTTTTGGCCTTTTTCGCCTTATGTCGGTAATGGATAGGCACTTTAAAATTTCATGAAATCTTAAATTGTAAATAAAATTAAAGTAAAATTAAAAAATAAGGGCGGCCTCTATACAAAAGCACAAATTTAATATAAAAAATACGAGTCCGACTCGCACTTGGCCGTTTATTACTATTGTTTGAGCCGATGGTTAAGTACACTAACATGATGTACAATCACTATCCTCGTTAGACCCGTAATGTTACGCGCTAGCTCCCTTTCCCTCAACCTTCGATAGTTTGCCATCTTTGACAGCCGGCACCCCTTATTTGCGGCCAGTTTTAATTAGGCACACCTATATTATAATAATAAGAGGAAAATAAGCTTCCAAATGATAATTTTTGAAGAATTTTTTAAAAATATTTGCGGCCACATTTGAACTGGCACCCCAGTAGAAATATGTTCTCCTTATCATAAATATTTGTAAAAATGTGGTTGGTGGTGGTAAGCGTGTACTCGATACCTGCACAATTCTGCAGTGGGATCTTAGACTATCAGGCTGTGGTTGATGAATTTTATTTGCTTTAGCCATTTGCGCAAAAGTAATATTTTTAACGACTTTGTTACTATTATTTTTACTAAATTTTGAAGTATCAGTTTTACCTGCTGACGGAGTAGAAGTTGTAATGGTTGGCGGCCCTTTTTTCTTCATTGCTTTTAATTTCATGTTTTGAAGCTCTTTAGCCACAACACAGCCCCTGTAGTTAGCTGGATGAGCTTCGCCACAATGAACGCATTTTGGTTTTGCCTCAGCTTGTTTCTGGCAATCCTTAGTTAAGTGTTTACCCGTGCACTTTACGCATCTGGGTTCTTTTGAGCAGTATTTTTGTGTGTGGCCATAAGCCTGACATCTCTTGCATTGTGGTATCAGTTTTGTGGTCTTCAATGATTGGATATCCACTTTGCAACCTAGCACTGATTTTATGTGACATATTTTATTTATGTCCTCGTCCTTCTCAAATGAAAGTACGAACATATTTAATGGTAATTTAGCATGTAGCATGAGCGCACACAGGTCGTTAATATAGATGATAAATAGGGTTGGGGCGATTGCGCTGCCTTGGGGAACACCATGAGTTGTAAATAGTTCGGTACTAAGGTAATCATCTACCTTAGCGCTCTGTGTACGCTCAGTGAGGAAATCTGTGAAAAGCTTGAGCTGGGTTCCCCTTATACCCGTTTGTTCCATCTTCTCTATAAGGGTGGCAACAGAGACAGTATCGAATGCTTTGGCCAAGTCGAGGAAGATGCCTAGCACCTTCTGACCTTCGTCTAGTTTTTTAATGACCAGGTCAGTCAAGTCGTGCACTGCATCACCAGTAGATTTGCCTGCTCGAAATCCGTACTGCGAAGTTGACAGAATGTTGTTTTTCTCGAGGTAAGAGACTCTTGTTCATTATGCGTTCGAGCACTTTTGATAGGCAGGATAGGACGGCGATTGGTTTATAGATAGGATGTATAATAGCTTTTTTAAAAACTTTGGGGAATACACCAGAGGCGAGTGATTGATTACAAATATGCGTTAGAGGATACAATTAGGTGTATGTTTTGCTTAATAACATTCGTTGGAATTTTGTCCCATCCCACCGCTGAGTCGTTTTTCAAAGACATTATCACACTTGTTACTTCGTTTTCGTCTGTGGGTAGTAATGTCATGGAATGGCAAGGTGAGTTTTTGGTAGTTGGGTGATTTTGGGATGTTGATGGGATGTTATTAGCTAAGGTCTTACCTATAATAACGAAATAATTGTTTACTAGTTCCACTGATTGATTTGGGGAGGATGCCAGTGTAAGTAAGTCGGAGGCGCTGCTTTTTTTGTGTTTCTATTTGTTATTTTATTGAGTGTCTGCCAGAGTGTTTTTGTGTTGTTTCGAGATGATAATAGTTCGGATTTGTGGTATTCAATTTTTAACTTTTTTAAGATTTTTGAACAATAGTTTCTGTATCGGTGGTAGGTGGCGGCTAGTATAGGGTCATCCGGGAATTTTACTAGTTTTTTTGTGCATGTTGTCCTTGTGTTTTAGACAACGAAGGAGGCCCGGTGTAATCCAAGGTTTTATGATTGTTTTTCGATTCGGTATCTTAATTACTTTTGTGTTTTTTTCGATTATTTCTTTAAGAGAGTTCACTAAGAAGTCTGCAGCAGTGTTGGGATTTTGTGTGTTGTATAATTCGGTGTAGTCTAGATTGGCTATATCGTTTTATATTTGTTCGTAGTTTAGTTTACGTGTGATCTTATTTTTCGTTGGTTTTACTAAGGTATTTGCAAGATAAAATATTATTGTGTCATGGTCGGTGATGGTTGTGGGTGCTACAAAAACTATTGCTCGAGAATTTGATTTTAACATTACGTGGTCCAAACAATTGGTAAGACGAGTTGGTAGTGTGTGTGCCGCTAGCAGCCCATAGGATGCAAGGAGAGTTAGGTAATTATTTTTACTAGCGTCTGTGGAGTTTTCACTGATATTAATGTTAAGATCGCCAATGATAATAATGTTTTTGGTCCGGTCTATTTTTGTTAAGGTGTTACTTAAGGATTTCAGAAAAGGTGTTATATCTTTTTTCGATGGTGATCGATATATAGCTAGTATAATTGTGTGGTTATCGACTTTAATTTGTAGGCAGTTGGCATCTGCTAATATTGGTTCCTGTACGGATGCCGAGATATTCTTTTTGATTTATACGACCACGCCATCGTTTTGTAGTGTATTGTTTATGCTAGAATATGTGTCGTAGCCCGGTAGGGAATGGATGTTATTTACTCCTTGTGACCAGCATTCAGTGAGGACGATTAGGTCCCATGGTACCTTCGTCCTAACTAGTAGTGTCTCAAATTCGTCTAAGTTTTTATTGATGCTCCGTATGTTCTGACAGATAATTTTGAGATTATTTTTTAAGCTGAGGTCGGTCGGAATGCAGTTGTTACGATCGCAGCGGAAGGAGTCAGCTATGGTATGAGCATCAACAGAATCTATAATTTTGTTTACATTATCGAATTCTACAGTTTCTTCTTTTATGCACTATTTCGAGCTCGATGTAGAGTCGGAAATGAGGGGTCAGTGTTTTTTTAAATTTGTAGCTTTGTCTGTTAACGTCGCACTCTTTTGTCTCTGTGTAGTTACTGTGTACCTTTGTATTTGAGTTTATTTGTGTATATGTTACGTGTTTAGTGTTAGTGTAGTTTGTGTAAGTTATTGTGTTAGTCTTAATGATAGTATAATAATTTAGATTAGTGATTACATTATTTAGTTTAATACAGAAATTGTTATTTATAATATTATAATATTTTGTTAGCCTAGTTGACGATACATGCTTTGCTAGTAGTTGCTTTAGGTTTGCTAGTAGACCTGTTCCAGTAAACTCAGAAAGCGACCTAGATCAGTTAAGAAATAAAACAAACTGACTATCTCTACTAGCAAAGCATGTATCGTCAACTAGGCTAGTAAAATTCCCGGATGACCCTATACTAACCGCAACCTACCACCGATACAGAAACTATTGTTCAAAAATCTTAAAAAAGTTAAAAATTGAATACCACAAATCCGAACTATTATCATCTCGAAACAACACAAAAACACTCTGGCAGACACTCAATAAAATAACAAATAGAAACACAAAAAAAAGCAGCGCCTCCGACTTACTAACACTGGCATCCTCCCCAAATCAATCAGTGGAACTAGTAAACAATTATTTCGTTAGTATAGGTAAGACCTTAGCTAATAACATCCCATCCACATCCCAAAATCACCCAACTACCAAAAACTCACCTTGCCATTCCATGACATTACTACCCACAGACGAAAACGAAATAACAAGTGTGATAATGTCTTTGAAAAACGACTCAGCGGTGGGATGGGACAAAATTCCAACGAATGTTATTAAGCAAAACATACACCTAATTGCCCCTCCTCTAACGCATATTTGTAATCAATCACTCGCCTCTGGTGTATTCCCCAAAGTTTTTAAAAAAGCTATTATATATCCTATCTATAAGGCTGGCAACAGAGATCAGGTTTCAAACTATAGACCAATCGCCGTCCTATCCTGCCTATCAAAAGTGCTCGAACGCATAATGAACAAGAGTCTCTTACCTCGAGAAAAACAACATTCTGTCAACTTCGCAGTACGGATTTCGAGCAGGCAAATCTACTGGTGATGCAGTGCACGACTTGACTGACCTGGTCATTAAAAAACTAGACGAAGGTCAGAAGGTGCTAGGCATCTTCCTCGACTTGGCCAAAGCATTCGATACTGTCTCTGTTGCCACCCTTATAGAGAAGATGGAACAAACGGGTATAAGGGGAACCCAGCTCAAGCTTTTCACAGATTTCCTCACTGAGCGTACACAGAGCGCTAAGGTAGATGATTACCTGAGTACCGAACTATTTACAACTCATGGTGTTCCCCAAGGCAGCGCAATCGCCCCAACCCTATTTATCATCTATATTAACGACCTGTGTGCGCTCATGCTACATGCTAAATTACCATTAAATATGTTCGTACTTTCATTTGAGAAGGACGAGGACATAAATAAAATATGTCACATAAAATCAGTGCTAGGTTGCAAAGTGGATATCCAATCATTGAAGACCACAAAACTGATACCACAATGCAAGAGATGTCAGGCTTAAGGCCACATACAAAAATACTGCTCAAAAGAACCCAGATGCGTAAAGTGCACGGGTAAACACTTAACTAAGGATTGCCAGAAACCAGCTGAGGCAAAACCAAAATGCGTTCATTGTGGCGAAGCTCATCCAGCTAACTACAGGGGCTGTGTTGTGGCTAAAGAGCTTTAAAACATGAAATTAAAAGCAACGAAGAAAAAAGGGCCGACAACCATTACAATTTCTACTCCGTCAGCAGGTAAAACTGATACTTCAAAATTTAGTAAAAATAATAGTAACAAAGTCGTTAAAAATATTACTTTTGCGCAAATGGCTAAAGCAAATAAAAATCATCAACCACAGCCTGATAGTCTAAGATCCCACTGCAGAACTGTGCAGGTATCGAGTACACGCTTAAAACCACATTTTTACAAATATTTATGATAAGGAGAACATATTTCTACTGGGGTGCCAGTTCAAATGTGGCCGCAAATATTTTTAAAAAATTCTTCAAAAATTATCATATGGAAGCTTATTTTCCTCTTATTATTATAAGATAGGTGTGCCTAATTAAAACTGGCCGCAAATAAGGGGTGCCGGCTGTCAAAGATGGCAAACTATCGAAGGTTGAGGGAAAGGGAGCTAGCGCGTAACATTACGGGTCTAACGAGGATAGTGATTGTACATCATGTTAGTGTACTTAAACATCGGTTCAAACAATAGTAATAATCGGCCAAGTGCGAGTCGGACTCGTATTTTTTATATTAAATTTGTGCTTTTGTATAGGGGCTGCCCTTATTTTTTAATTTCACTTTAATTTTATTTATAATTTAAGATTTCATGAAATTTTAAAGTGCCTATCCATTACCGACATAAAGCGAAAAAGGCCAAAAAATCACTTATACACACAAGGCCCACTTGTGCCAAAACTTAGTATTTTGTTGTTATTGCGGCAACAGATATTATACACAATCTGTGAAAATTTCAGAAGTCTAGCTATAGCGGTTTTTGAGATACAGCCTGGGGACAGACAGACAGACAGACAACGAAGTCTCAAAACTCAAACTCAAACTCAATTTTTTTTATTCAGAATACATTTTTGCAAATATTTTCTGAACGTCTACATCAGGGGTCGGCAAGTAATTTTAGGTGAGGTCCGGATACTGTGGAAATTTTTTAACGAGATCTAGAATGAACACTTGTCCTTTGTAGCTTGAAAGTATTATTTTAATTAAATAAAGGTATAACGAATACCTTATCTATGTATTAATTGATACTTGGTATAAAATGCATTACAATATTTCACGCTCCGAGATTCGACCTTTCGCGGTCCGCAAACGGACCGCGGCCCGCCTGTGGCCTACCGTTGCAGTTGGTCTACAATCTACATGATGCCTACCACCGGTTCGGGAACTAACCTGGCGAGAAGAACCGGCTCTCTCAGTAATAGGGTCCCGTTTTACCCTTTGGGTAGGGAACCCTAATAAAAATATTTTATTGTAAATTAAATATATTCAATTGAAAAACCTGAGAGGTGTCAAGGGACACCCGAATGGAACGAAGTTTTATTACTTATGTTCAAAAAACCAAAAAAAAACCTATATAGGGACATAATATTATATTATATTATACACTCAAAAAAATTATTAAAAAAACTCCATCTATTGACGCCCAGGAATACCAACAACGCGTCGCTGTTTAATTAACCTTCATACGGTCTTCGGGTTAATTTTGACTCATTTTGAGATAGAAGTGAAATTTTCTCAGAAAATAAACGTTCAAGAAATTTGTCATTTTATGACTTTTAATAAATCGCTTATATTTACTTATTATTGGAATAAGTATTTAAAAATAATTGAAATATTTCGCTTATGGTTTTTTTTAATTGACCGCAACTCGAAACAAACGCACAGCGCATCTGTTATTGTCCTAATTGTTTAGGTATCGTATGAATTTTTGAATGAAACGTTCTTTTGTTATACCCATACAAGTCTTAGAATCATAATTTATAACACTAAGAACAATAAAAATAAAATACATTACAATAGGCGAGCAGCTTGTTGTATTTCGAAAAAGATTCCTGTTTCCACAATACATGCCATCAAAAGCAACAAAATAATATAACATCTTTGGTCTATGTGATTCTGCCACCAACTAAGATTGGAGATTGGAATATTCAACCCTACACGGGCAAAGAAATAGGTGTTGACTAGGTGTTGGTGTTGAAAAACTTTAGGCATGTATGTAGTACTTGATTTGACTCGCGGCCGATGAGTTCTATCTTACGGTGGATATTTTTTTACATCACATCGACATGTACAAAAACAAATCACTGTAGTTGGTACAGCTACATGTTAGGATAAACCTGGATTACCTTCAGAAATAGTAACAAAAAGTAAATGACCTGTATATTCATCATGTTTTGCTCTTACCAAAGATACTAACACTTGTTTCGGTAAGTACCTAATAAAAAATAAGCCGATGAATAATTATTTTATACATCATTTTGCATCACAACTCAAATGTGAGTTATAGATCTGACAAAAAACCTGTGATTATAATATTACACTACAACGATTATAAAACTTTGGCCTCAAGTGGCCTCAAGTAATATAGTAGGTAGATAGATCAGCCTACAATGTTATCATACTGTTTGTGGCTGTCAGCAGCAGCTAGAAAAAATGGTGCCTAGCAAAACGACAATACTACTCGAAAAAATCCATCAACATACTCCTAACAACAGCTAAGAAGGTTCCTAAAAGAAATCGTTGCCAACCATGAGCTAAAACTGTCAATAAAACACCTTTGCTACGTGATTGTAAGTCATTCATATAATGTAAAAAAAATCAAATACTTATATACGTTAGATGTCTTCAATAAAATGTAATTAATATTTTCTTTCTAGTACTACTTTGCTACATTTTATAAAAATATAATATAACAAAATTGCCTATTTTTTATACATTAGACTAGATATATTTTCGCGCGGCTCCTTCCACGTTATTCAGTAATTACTCAGGAGCTCGGAAACGGAAACCTTACATTTTCCAACAAAACAAAAACTAGTTTGTATAGTTTCTCGTGGTCTACTTTTATAGCTTTGCTAAATTACATAAAAATCGGTTAAGTGATTTGTGAGATTAGCGTGTCCAAACAAACAAACTCTTGAGCTTTATAATTTAAGGTATAAATATAATAAATTATATTTTTTTACAAAAATTCAAAGTATTTCTATAGAAATAAATATATAGAATGTCAAAGAAATCCTGTAACTCATTTACATTTATTTTTGTTAATTTTTCTGAATAATTTTACTACTTGTGTCAAATCTGGCCCAAAGCACGGCAACGTTTTAAAAATTAAAGACCTTATGAAGGTTAAAAAAACGCCATCTAGTTGACGCACAGAAATACTAACTAATAACGCCCTCTGCCCCTAACATGCAGACGTTAATAAAATCAATAAATGGCCTTTTTCACTCTATGTCGATACCTTAAAAGTGCAATTTAATTACTAATAATAAAATTAAAATATAAGTGTGGCCCCCATATAAACACACAAATGTTGGCCTAATTTTGCTCTATGATAGTACGGAACCCTTCGTGCGCGAGTCCGACTCGCACTTGGCCGATTATTACTATTGTTTGAACCGATGGTTAAGTACACTAACATGATGTACAATCACTATCCTCGTTAGACCCGTAATGTTACGCGCTAGCTCCCTTTCCCTCAACCTTCGATAGTTTGCCATCTTTGACAGCCGGCACCCCTCATTTGCGGCCAGATTAAATTAGGCACACCTATATTATAATAATAAGAGGAAAAGAAGCTTCCATATGATATATAAAATATCAATATACGTTATGGATGCAAAAATGTATCGGAATCGTACCTGTTCACGCCTGGTTACAATAGAGTTGCGGCCGGGTGCCCAATGGCACACCGGATTTTTCTAAATCTCTATACTCATTGACGTGAAATGAACCATATTTGCTTTCAATACCTGATGAAAACATTTGATCTCGCAAACTCAATTTTTTTTTAAATTTTTAAAAATATTTGCGGTCACATTTGGACTGGCACCCCAGTAGAAATATGTTCTTCTAATCATAAATATTAGTAAAAAGGTGGTTTTAAGTGTGTACTCGATACCTGCACAGTTCTGCAGTCGTATCTCGTACTATGAGGTTATCTCAAATACGGATGAAAAAATAAACAAAATTCTCGATTTAATGACCTCATTTGATAACAGACTGAAAAAACTAGAAAGTAGCGCTAACATAGCTACTCACTCACAGAAATCAAAATGATCGACTCATTAAAGATTTTGACCTGGAATGCAAATGGACTACAGAAACATGCAACTGAGTTGCAAGTAGTCCTAAGCACAGAGAATATCGACGTGTGTCTTATATCTGAGACTCATTTCACAACAGAAACATATATTCAACTAAAGGGCTACAAAACATACCATGCCTTACACCCTGATAATACTGCCAGAGGTGGCAGTGCTGTCATCATAAAAGAAAATATTTGTCACTATGAAGTATACAATTAATATGAGCAACAAGAAATACAGGCAGTGGCTGTATGTGTAAAAACAAAATCATTTCCTGTAACTCTAGCCGCTATATACTCTCCACCGAGGTATTCTATAAAATCAGATGTGTACATGAACTTTTTAGAAAATCTTGGCAATAGATTTATACTCGGTGGTGATTTTAACGCTAAAAACACCTACTGGGGATCTAGACTTACTACTACAAAAGGAAAAAAGCTATTGAACGCTATAAACGAGACAAATTGCAAAGTTATATCAACAGGAAAGCCTACATACTGGCCCACAGATCCCAATAAAATTCCTGACTTAATTGATTTCTTCATATACAAAAATATATCATCCGATTTTCTACGAATCGAGGAAGGCTTTGATATTATGAGCTCGGTTCACTCATCCATAATTCTGACATTTAGTGAGAAAATCATAATGAGAGAGCGCCCTCTCACGCTTGTAAATAAAAACACGGACTGGGAGAGCTTTAAGCTAGATTTAGAATCTATCATAAACCTGAAGGTTCCTCTTAAAACTCCAGAACAATTGGATCTAGATGTAAGAGAATTTGTAAAAAACATCCAAAATTGTGCGTGGAACAATACACCAATCACTAGCAGAAAAGTTAAAAAAAATTGCTACCCAATAGAAATAAGGCAACTTAAAGCAGAGAAAAGGAAAACGCGAAGGAAGTGGTAAGTGTCCAGATGCCCTTATATAAAAAAAGAGCTTAATAATCTCACGAAAAGACTCAGGCGGGAAATTGTAAAGTTCAACGAAAAAGTACGAGCACATATATCTCTCGTCTGACTAACGACCGTTCAACAGAATACTCTTTATGGAAAGCAACAAAAGGACTTAAAAAGCCCATCGCCCAAATACCTCCCATCAAAACAGCAAATGGGAACTGGGCTATAAGCAGTGAACATAAAGCAGCTACGTTTGCAGATCATCTAGAAAAAATCTTCCAACCAAATATAGAAGTAGAGCAACATTCTAGCTTAGAAGAAAGTTTTGAAGATTTATCGTCAGACGAGCCTAATATAAAACTTGTCACCCCCCCCTGAAAACCCCTGGATTCGATCTTATCACAGGAGAAGTTTTGCGAAACTTGCCACCAAAGGCAATAGTAAAACTAACTACGCACATCAATATTGCATTAAGACTCAAATACGTACCTGATATTTGGAAAGTAGCAGAAGTCATAATGCTGCCAAAACCTGGAAAACCACCACACGAAACAAAATCTTACAGACCAATCTCTCTATTACCTATTATATCTAAATTATTTGAGAAGCTTCTTCTCAAACGCTTAAAACCTGTACTAGAAGAAAGAAAATTGATACCAGACTACCAATTTGGCTTCAGAGAAAAACATTCTACGACTGACCAAGTCCACAGAATAACTGCAATAATAGAAAAAGCACTAGAGGAAAATAAAGTCTGCACAACAGTGTTTTTGGACGTCGCGCAGGCTTTTGATAAGGTTTGGCATGAGGGACGAATTAAATAAAATCGAAAACTCCTCCCAAAACAGTTTGCTGATATCCTAGAGCAGTGTTTCCCAAACTTGTCGGGACCGCGACCCATCTACAAGAAAGTTTAAAGTTCGCGGCCCACCTTGTGTCAAAAAAGCAGCGGTATGTTGCTGCCGCAGCATTTACCCCTTAATTCTTATCGTGATTCACCACCATAATATCATCATCGTCACTCGTCAGCCTTACGATTACGTTTGCGTTCGAATGCCCCGCCCCCGTCCCGCACGCACCCACGACGACGAACGAACGAGTAAAATGACAATCGAACAAGTACGACAATCGTCCTATAGTTTCAGGGCCCAGTGGCCACCCAAAATCTACTCGCGACCCACCAGTGGGTCGCGACCCACACTTTGGGAAATACTGTCCTAGAGTCTTACCTAGTGCGAAAAATGTTTAGGGTGAGGCAAGATGAAGCATACTCAGAGCTGAAACATATAAATGCTGGAGTACCTGAAGGAAGTGTCCTAGGCCCGGTCCTGTACCTACTTTACACTTCAGATATTCCAAAAATAGAAAACAGCACCATTGCGACCTTTGCAGATGACACAGCAACAATGGCTACAGGTGACACTCAAGCAGAATCAGTGAAAAAAGTTCAGAAAGCTATTAACACCATATATGACTGGACGAAAAAGTGGCGAATAAACGAAACAAAATCAGTTCATGTTGATTTTACGAATAAAAGACCGAACTATAACCCGGTATACATTAACAATACTGCTATACCGCACGAAAATACCGCCAAATATCTCGGCATGACACTGGACTCAAAGCTTCGCTGGAAAGCTCATGTCAAAAAGAAGCGCGAAGAGTTGGAACTTCGCTACAGGAAAATGTACTGGCTGATTGGGAAAGAGTCATCCCTATCCATCAGTAACAAAATACTCTTGTACAAACAAGTCCTTATGCCCGTATGGACTTATGGTATTCAGCTATGGGGCTGTACCAAAAAGACTAATACCATGATGATACAAAGACTCCAAAACAAAGTACTCAGAGGAATTGTGAATGCACCCTGGTACATTAGAAACAAAGACCTACATCGGGACCTTAATGTGGACATGGTCTCTACAGTTATAAAAAGATACGCCGAAGCCCATGAAAAGAGGCTTCACCATCACGTGAATGTCGAGGCCATCCAGCTCCTCGACAACACGGACCTAGTTAGAAGACTGAAAAGGACAAAACCTTTTGAGTTAGTGTATTAAGTGTTAAAATCAGTGTAAAAAACGTAAAGTGACTGTGACGAACACAAACAATAGTGTGTATTCTCCTTTATACAGACTTTAAGAAAGTGATAATGGACACAATCTTAGTAAACTCTACCTAGCAAATTAAGTTAGTGTAAAATTACTTATTAGTCTTAATTAGGCTAGATTGAATAATTATAAAATACTTAAAGAGGTATTTTATGTGAAAAAAAAGATGGGTTGCACTCCGGGAGTGCCGGCAGAAGTGAAAACTTGATTATTAACGTTGTGCATTATTTTTTCAACCCATTTTTTATGAAAATCGATTTAAAAAAAATTATTAAAAAAAAACGATCGTTTTAATTAATTTATCGAAACCCTTACAATCGATTAAAAATTTCGACAATCGAAAAAAAAAGCTGCTGTCAGATAGACTGTCAGACACTTCTCGCGACAGTTGTCTTGCAGGTGGAAAACGCGGCCTTAATCAGCGCATCTGCTAAAGAACTCATTTCCCCGACTGTACATTTCTGCTAAGCAACTCATTTCTCCGACTGTAAATTTCTGCTAAACAACTCATTACCACGACTGTACATTTCTGCTAAACAACTAATTTCCCTGACTGTACATTTCTGCTAAACAACTCATTTCCCTGACTGTTCATTTCTGCTTAGCACAATTTTCCCCGACTGTACATTACTGCTAAACAATTCATTTCCTCGACTGTACATTTCTGCTAAGCAACTATTTTCCCCGACTGTACATTTCTGCTAAACAACTCAATTCCCCGACTGTACATTTCTGCTTAGCTCAATTTTCCCCGACTGTACATTTCTGCTAAACAACTCATTTCCCCGAATGTACATTTCTGCTAAACAACTCATTTCCCCGACTGTACATTTCTGCTAAACAACTCATTTCCCCGACTGTACATTTCTGCTAAACAACTCATTTCCCCGACTGTACATTTCTGCTAAACAACTCATTTCCCCGACTGTACATTTCTGCTTAGCACAATTTTCCTCGACTGTACATTTCTGCTAAACAACTCATTTCCCCGACTGTATATTTCTGCTAAGCAACTCATTTCCCCGACTGTACATTTCTGCTAAACAACTCATTTCCCCGACTGTACATTTCTGCTCAGCACAATTTTCCCCGACTGTACTTTTCTGCTAAACAACTCATTTCCCCGACTGTACATTTCTGCTAAACAACTCATTTCCCCGACTGTACATTTCACCTAAACAACTCATTTTCCCGACTGTACATTTCTGCTAAACAACTCATTTCCCCGACTGTACATTTCTGCTAAACAACTCATTTCCCCGACTGTACATTTCTGCTTAGCACAATTTTCCCCGACTGTACATTTCTGCTAAACAACTCATTTCCCCGACTGAACATTTCTGCTAAACAACTCATTTCCCCGACTGTACATTTCTGCTAAACAACTCATTTTTCCGACTGTACATTTCTGCTAAACAACTCATTTCTCCGACTGTTCATTTCTGCTTAGCACAATTTTCCCCGACTGTACATTTCTGCTAAACAACTCATTTCCCCGACTGTACATTTCTGCTAAACAACACATTTCCCCGACTGTACATTTCTGCTAAACAACTCATTTCCCCGACTGTACATTTCTGCTTAGCACAATTTTCCCCGACTGTACATTCTGCTAAGCAAGTCATTTCCCCGACTGTACATTTCTGCTAAGCAACTCATTTCCCCGACTGTACATTTCTGCTAAACAACTCATTTCCCCGACTGTACATTTCTGCTTAGCACAATTTTCCCCGACTGTACATTTCTGCTAAACAACTCATTTCCCCGACTGTACATTTCTGCTAAACAACTCATTTCCCCGACTGTACATTTCGTTCGAGTTCGAGTTCGAGTTCGACACAAAACACTACTCTCCAACCGTCTTACGCGTTTTGTATGGTTTTTCGATCGACACGAAAATCTGGCGCGAGTTTCACAGTTTTTACCCATCCCACAAAAGTGCTCAACGCCGCTAAAGAAGTTTTCACTTCAAAAAAAACTTAGCTTTGTTACACCCTTCTCTTTCAACTTGTTACTCTTTCAACATTAAACATGAAGATTATAATAATTATTTAAACCCAGACAGTATTTACTTACAATTCACAAAAAACATTTCATTCTCCGCAATTCGTAGCGCCTCGAACGTAACAAAACATTTTATCCGCACATAACAATTCCATCAAAATATTGAAGGTGGATATGGAAATACTTTAATCTTAGCATAACACGCGCTGAGCGAAAAACACTCAGAGTGGAGCGTTGAGTAAACACGCGGCTCTTAGCCTATTGACTCGCTGATTTGAAACTGAACAAAGAGTTTGGCGTACTCACCTCGAGTACGCCAAACTCTTTTTTTAATGCATAAGAATATAGATTGTATCGTAACCACGTGAGCTTAGTCTTTAAGGCCCGTAAGTCAGTACTTAAGATGCGACCCGGTCTCGAGACGCGGTTCCGCTCTGTGATTGGTCTAAATTTTGACAGCCAACCAATCACAGAGCCTGAACCGTGTCTTGAGACCGAGATGCATCTTGAGTACTAATTATTTATACTGGCCTAAGAGGTAAGTCATATTGGAAGAACACGCAACCCTTAGAAGACTGCTTCGATATTTAAATCATTGGTCGGCATGTATTGTCTTTATACGAGTATAAAACTAGAGTGAACGCGCGAGGAAACCGTTCTTTTTTCCGGGATTAAAAGTATCCTATGTCCTTTCTCAGGACTCAAAATATCACCATACCAAATTCAGTAAAATCGGTTTAGCGGTTTGGGCCTGAAGAGGTAACAGACAGACATACAGCCAGACAGACAAAATAGACTTGGATTGAGATTAATACCAAGACAGTGTTAATAGTTATAAGTTTCTTAAGCTATTGCATAGCTTTTATCGGGGGCTTTGAGCGTGGCGACTGAATAAAGAAATTCCGTATCGAATAAACCTAACACCACCCACTCGGTGCGACGTTGCCAGATTTCGGATCGGTTTTTGTGTACGTGCGATTAGACGTATGCGAATTATAATTGCATTAGTTGATTAAATGCCATGCAATAGCTTTACCGCGGCAGTCCCCGAGTGGCACACGTACTTTTTTTTTGTGTTCTAATCTAGGGTCATCATCTAGTCTAGGGCCAAAGACTGTGAGTGGCAGTAAATCCTCATTTCGATCACGAAGACTTAAGAATAT
Organism: Polyommatus iphigenia; assembly: GCA_963422495.1. Lineage (NCBI taxonomy): Eukaryota > Metazoa > Arthropoda > Insecta > Lepidoptera > Lycaenidae > Polyommatus > Polyommatus iphigenia. The sequence continues at coordinate 26,714,973 of OY730181.1, read as the reverse complement.
CCGAACTATTTACACGAGTAAATACAAGACAAGCGCTAACAAAAACTTAATTTATCGCGTAGCTAATGGAAGTGCTCCAATAAAGGCGATCGGAAAAAACGTTACATTAAAACTTTCGCTTTGATACGACTTCCATTTGTACTTTTACTTAGAAATGCGTAAACTTGAGTATCGATCCTCGGCTTTAGTCCGATCCGAATTCGATCTATAGTCCGCGCGGAACTAGTTGGCCGCGCCTTAGGTAGGGACGGGGGTGAGGGGGCGGGTTGCTTGCTACTCGCAACGCACATGAGATTAGACAGTGACGACAAATCTCGCGATATTGTGAACTATAATATTATTTAATTATTGAAAAGATTAAATTAAAGACAATTGATCAGTTTTATAATCTAAATTATTGACATCGGCTTTCCGTTTTTTAAAAACCTATGCACTTTAAATAGTATTTCCTTAGATTGTCTTTTTATCGGCGGACTTATCTTGCTATTGCAATCTCGTGTGCGTTTTGTCCAAACTAGCCAGAACTGTCAAAATCAAGCGCCCCCGCCTCTCCGTCCCACCGCTCACATACCTAAGGCGCGGCCAACTAGTTCCACACGGACTATAAACGCAAACTATAGTGTATTAATATCCATACTAATATCATAATTTCGAAAGAATATCTGTTTGTTACTTCGTCATGCCCAAATGTAAAGAGATGCTTTGAGTCCCGAAAAAAACATAGGATACTTTTTATCCCGGAATAGTGTACGGTTCCCGCGCGAGAAAGGGCGTAACGGAGTTGCGGGCGTCATCTTGAAATATAATTAAGTATACTGGCCAATGCTCATGATGTTTAGAATAGACGCCATATTGTTGATTCGTTCCGAAATATACGCCAATATATTGATGTATACCCAATCCCACCAAAACCATACCTGTTAAAATAGGGTCTAGTTCTAGGAATAATCTATACATATTATATTAAAATAAAAAATATACTAATATTTGGCCTAAAAAAAGAGTTGACATCCAATCCAATGCCAAGTTCTGATGCACTTCATCGATGATAATCATCTTCATCAAAAGCCTGATCAACACCCATATTATTATAAATACGAAAATGTTCCTGTCTGTTACCGTTTCAAGCATGGGCGTGCGTACCATGAAGGCATAAAAGCACTGCTTACCTAATGATAAATACTTGCTATACACATATTTTAATTTAACTTTCGCACGTTTTAGATGACGTTAGTTATTATATAAAGTAAAAAATGAATACACTTAAAACGCCTAAATTTATAAAATAGCAGAAACTAATTTGAAAAACTTCATAAAAACATTATTATTTAATCGCAACGGCCCGCCGAGCGGAGATATATGCACTTGAGGCCTCGCAGACCTCGGGCATATGTGTGCGATGAGATTTTTGTATCGGTGCACAGATTGCAAACGCACACAGATATGAATATCTCATTTGCCTAGTACGGGCAAGTAGCTTCAAGGACTGCGGCAGCCGGCAGGTCTTCCGATTTCCGAACTTATCCGAGCGCCTCCGACGCGGCGTTCGGTTCGGGTTCGTTGCACTTCACACTTCGTTGCCTATTATAATCCGAGTAAAAATAATATAATGCATTTTTGTTTAGTAAGGGTTATATTTGTTTACATTACATTAATGTTTAGTATTTTTGGAACGCCATTTTCTTTTTTCATGTGATGAGCACTGCTACGATAATTTTTGTTTGCGCAAGTTTATAGTTTTCTAAAACGACTTGTTTGTTTTAACATTCAAAAGTTTGCACATTTTAACAGTTTAATAGTTATTACTGAGTTTCTATATTAAGTGCGTTTTTGATTTCTTAAAAATGTTATTTGACTGTGAGGTCTGTGTTGAGAATGTGTGTTTATTAAAAATTAAAAATAACAAGTTTTCACAATTGTCATTCAGTGAAAAGAATCAAATTGTGTCGAAAGGTAGGTGTGTACCCGAGTTACAATTAAACCAGCAAAAAGGCAATGTAACTCGGAAGTTTCATGTTAAAAGTTATGAATCATATAACTGGCTGTGTGGTTGTGTGCACACGATTAAATTATATTGTTTTCCTTGCATATTGTTTAATAATTGTAGTTCAGTGTGGACTGATTCAGGATATTCAGATTTAAATAATTTGTATAACGCGGTAAAGAAGCATGACCATACAGAAAAACATCTGGAGGCCTGCTTAAAATTAAATACTTTTGGTAAATCTCGTATTGAAATGAGTATCAACAGTCAGTTACGATTAGATATTGAGAGGCATAATGCTAAAGTCGATCGCAATAGAAACATTTTTCATAGGCTGATAGATGTTGTTTGCTTTCTGGGAAAACAAGAATTAGCTTTCCGCGGTCACGATGAGTCAGTATCGTCGTTAAATAGGAGTAATTATTTAGAAATAGTAAATTTATTAGCCAAGTATGATGGAGTTTTAGAAACCCATTTACAGAATGCGAGTACCTCATTCACGGGCATGTCGAACCGTACGCAGAATGATTTGATCTCGAGCCTTGCATCTGTGATGATCGGTCGCGTTAAAGCCGAAATTAAACAGTCCGATTTTGTCGCCGTTATGGTAGATGAGACTCCTGATGTTGGCGGCCGTGAACAATTAGTATTAATTTTGAGATATTTTCGTGATTCAGAAGTAGTTGATCGATTTATCAAATATGTTGATGTCAGCGCGGATCGGACCGCTGTAGCCTTGAGTTCTATAATTTTGGAAGTTTTAGAAGAGTTCGATTGTGTATCCAAATTAGTTGCACAAACTTACGACGGGGCAGCAGTTTTATCCTCACAAATTAATGGTGTGCAGGCTTTGGTGAGGCAAAAATGTCCACAAGCTATGTACGTTTGGTGTTCAGCACATGTATTAAATTTAGTTTTATCGAAATCTTTCGAACGAGTTGCTGAAACAAAACGCTTTTTTAGTATTATAAAATCAATCGCGGCTTTTTTTTCACACTAGTACAAAGCGAATGGCCCATTACAACAACTTTGCCGATATGAAAAAGCTGCCTCGTGTCGCGGAAACAAGGTGGACGTATCACTCGCGCACGGTTAATGTAATTAATAATGAGTCCACCCACTTCCTAGAATTGTTTGAAAATATGAACGAAAATACACAAGACTGGGATGGTGAAACACTGACACAAGTCAGTTCATTTTTATTTTATATGAAAGAATTTTAATTTAATTTTCTATTAAAATCTTTCGCAGATATTTTTGCAGAAACGGATATTCTGTACGATATTTTGCAAAAAAAAAAACTAGTGACATCGCGTATTGTGTAAGAAAGATAAAAGAGTTAGAGTCATTTTTAGAACGTTTCAGAGAGAAGTTCGAGATCTATTATGATGCCGCCGTTCACATAACCGGACCACCTAAAAGAAAGCGCAATGTCGATGATGTAAAAATACATTATCGGCGAATTTTTGTTGAAATAATTGATAATGTAGTGAGTGAATTAAGAAATCGTTATAAAAACATTAAAGATTTAAAGTTTGTTGAGCTACTTTCTTGTGAGAATTTTAGAAAATATAGTGAATGTTTCCCTGAAAATGAAATCAGAGAATTCACTAGTAAATATCAGGCAAATTTTAATTTTGATAAATTGAAAAATGAATTGCGCTGTATTTATAGATCACCTCAATTTGCAAATAGTTGTGTATTTAGTATTATTCAAAATTTGAATAATGACAATTTGAATAAAGTTTTTTCTGAAGTGTTACGATTAGCGAAATTCATTGTGACTATCCCAGCAAGCAGCGCATCGACAGAGCGTTCATTTTCGAGTTTAAAACGTATCCACACATATTTGAGAAACACACAAAATCAACAACGACTCACAGATCTTTCCATGATTTCTATAGAAAAGGCATTAATGATAGAATTAAAACGCAATCCAACTTTCTATGACGATATCCTAAAATTATATTTAAAAAAGGATAGGCGCATAGATTTAATATATAAATGAATGAGTAGTTTGTTTTTTACGAACCCATTGTTTTATTATTAAGTTTATTTATATATTTTGCGAATCACATGAAAATCGGCCACTTCGGATATCTTGCGAGGGACGTGTTCTGTAACTATCACTCACTTGCATAAGATATTTGAGGTGGCCGAAATCTTGCATCTATAGTATTTACATCAGAATATAGTAAATCTCAAGTAACCGGAGTCCGGAACCATGAGTATGTGAAAATTGAAGCCGATTAGGTGAGTACTTAAAATAGTTCTCGATGTTCTCGATAGATGGCGCTGGCAATATTGCTGTCGCTGGCTACATTGCGCTATTAAGATTTTTTCCGACCATATAATATAGGCCATCCAACTACTCCGCTGGGCCCCGCATACCCTGTGTCATATTGCTCTGCACGCCACTGATTTCAAGCATAAACTGCTGAACCGACTTTGCTTTTTGGTATGGAGTTACTTTGAGTCCCGGTAAAGGACAACATAGGATGCTTTTTATTTTGGAAAAATGTACGGTTCTAGCGCGATAAACAAATTTCAGCGCAACGGGTTGCCAGCGTCATCTAGCGTTAAATAGACGAATAGACAGACAGCAAAACGTGATTTTAAGGTCTTTTTTGAAGTGAAAACTTCTTTAGCGCCGTTGAGCACTTTTGTGGGATGGGTAAAAACTGTGAAACTCGCGTCAGATTCTCGTGCTGATCGAAAAACCTTGGGAAAACCGTAAGACGGTTGGAGAGTAGTGTTTTGTCTCAAACTCGAACTTGAATTGATTGTAAGGGTTTCGATTAATTAAAAAAAACGATTTTTTAAAAATCGATTTTCATAAAAAATGGGTTAAAAATTTAATCGATTGTAAGGGTATCTATTAATTAAAAAAATCGATTTTTTAATAATCGATTTAAAAAAATGGGTTATTATTATGCACAACGTTAATAATCAAGTTTTCACTTCTGCCGGCACTCCCGGAGTGCAACCCGTCTTTTTTTATTATTGTTTATAATGTGGTCGTACCCACAATTCGCCTAACAATCCTACATCGCGCTATCGAAGTTTCGGAGAACGGCATGTACTATACAACGTCTGAAATGACGTCAGTGGGCTTCGGCCTGACCGAGCATGCTATCTCTCTCGGTCGGAAAATCTTCCTTTCCGGCCGCCACTAACAACGTTAAAATAACATACAGCTGTTGTTATTAGATATTACAACAACTTTACATCTCTACATTTGTATGAATACAATTATTATTATTAATGTTCATAAAAAACTATGCTAACTTATATTATTATTTATTACAAACTATCACTATTTACACTATCATATTTTACAGTTATAACTTATAACTTATAACTTATAACTTACAGCTAGTATAGAAACTAATAATTTACGTTTTTCCCTTTCAGTGACGGGACTCTCAAAATAGTTATAACTAGATGACGCCCGCAACTCCGTTGCGCCAAAACTCATTTATCGCGCGGGAACCGTACATTTTTTCGGGATAAAAAGCAACCTATGTCCTTTCCGTCCCGGGATAGGACATAGGATACTTTTTATCCCGAAAGTAATCAAATATCAAAGTATCTCCATACCAAATTTCAGCAAAATCAGTTCAGCGGTTTGGGCGTGAAGAGGTAACAGACAGACAGACAGACAGACACACTTTCGCATTTATAATATTAGTATGGATATTGTTTTGTGGTTACCTCAAACATTAGTAGCCCCCGCAGACTGCAGATTTTTAATCGGCTAATAGTTTAGTTTGACTCTTGTCAGTATGAAGCTGTATGGAAGTGCGTATATTACAACGATACCGAGTCGGCCGATAATAATTAAGTTTGATGGGCTATACCAGCCTTTGTGGGCGCTGAAGGTCTGAAGGGAGGCGGTGTGGGACCCAGAAACCTAGGCGGCGGGTGATTTATTTCATCAGGATGGGCTATACGTTTGCGTCCAAACTTTACCGTCGGCAAACTGTCGGCCGATGCTAAATCAGTACGACGTTCTTCCACGCGCGCACACGACGCCGATTGTTTGGTCGGCCGACTCGGCAGAAACCCGAATCGTATAAACTTACCTCTCTCTATAAAGTGAATGGAACCGTGCGAGAGCAATCGGCCCGATGTTGGCTGGTGTGCGCGCCTACCGCCAAACCGACCGTCTAGTTGGCCCCGTGTGCGCGCTGCCATGCCAGCCCAACCACAGACATATAATATCAAGATCTATTTCTGTGGCCCAACCCGATCAATCTATCGGCCGATTATTATAAGTCTGCAGTCTATGGGGGCTCTTCAGTCGGTTTAAGTTATTTAGTGTGTTATTTTCGTGATAATATTTTGTAAATTGATAATGCTTAATTAAATAACAAAATATTTCCTGTACGTTGTTTGTGAGAATAATAATTGAAGACACGAGTTGATGAAGTGGGTAACTAACATTTATAACACAAGAGCAATTACTCATACTCATTTTTTCCTTAGAGCCATTGCAAACGGGGCGACTTGTCGTCGCGTCTAGTCGCCGAGCTATCGCTGACGCGTGTCGCCTAGTGTGCGCCTACACTAACAAAGACGTGCACCTTCCTAGCGCTCACAGCGAGGCTGTCGCGCGACTGTCGTCGTGTTTGTGCGTGACGCACAGCGCTACCAGACGCCGCGACTAGACGCGAGCGCGCGCGGCTCCCATAGCTTGTCGTCGCGACTCAGCGACTCTGACGCCAATTCTCTGACAAAATATATGAAAATTGTCGGCCGTAGCCTGTCGTCGCGTCTTGTCGTCGAGCTGTCGCTGTCGCCTGTCGCCTAGTGTGCGCCTACACTTATGCTTTCAACAAACCTTGTAACTTGTCTACTTCATCATCTGGTTAATATTCCTAGCTTTACATAATATCCATTTTATTAATTTCATTTTCTCGGTTCTACGGCCTCCATTTATGCAAAAAAAACCAACATTCTAAAATTGTTAGTTACCTACTTCATTTACAAACGTCTAAAATTATTATCGTCAAAGTGGCATACTTGTTAATATTTTTCCTGGATTCCCATACATAATATACCGACCCAAGTAACAAAATTCTCCTATAGTGCACAGTTTAAAGGCTTGCAGCACTAGTAACTCTCGCTTAGTGGTTCCAGGTGCTACTACCAAGCTTATAACAGGTTACACGGAGTTTGTTTGGGTTTGTAGTAAACATTTTCTTATAAGTAAAACTTATAGTCGTGTATAGAACGAGATTATAGGCGCAGTAAAGGCTAAGATGGCCTACACGAGTGTTTCAAAGGTGTAAATATACTTGAGAAAACTTGCTCCAGAAAGTTACATTTGTAATATACTACAAGAAGTAATTATAAATCTGCTATAAGGTCACACGCCAGTAATAGTAATTTATAGTGCCAATTTAAATTGTATAAGAAAAATAGTCTCATGTTGTTTTCGCTAGATGTCGCTGAGCTGCTTCTACATCGCGCTATCGCTTGCACGAATGCCATTTATATAGTTGTAACAGATTTTCGTTATTGCCAGAACAGAAATTTAATGAGAGTTAATATCGTATTACTAATTAACCCTCCAAGTTGACCTCCGCGAGTGAGTAGATTAACTTACCTTTTCTTATTATTTTATTTTTTTCGTCCATCTCACAACACAATTCACAAAATTAATGTTTGAAGTAGCTAGTAATAGAAGCGCGGAGTACGTAACAGGCCTGCCTGGGGTTCTATAAGATGCTCATAGTTGGCTTCGTGGGAGCAGATAGTTCTGCGTAGTCCAATAATAAGTGTATTATTTTTCTAAGTAGTGCTAGGCAAGTCTACTATGAGTGCTTTATTAGCAAAAGTACGCATATAAAATGGGCCCTTTTCCGTGGTTATAAACGTTTACTATCCTGTTATAGTCCTGGCCCCGGAACCACTACAAGACCAGATTTTGTTACTTGGGGATTGCTCTAGGACGGAGTGAGTCAGTAAGAATTTATAAAATACTAGCTGTCCCGGCAAACGTTGCTTTGCCACAATAATATAAAGTATTTCGAGCATATTATTATTTTATTGATGTGACTAAATAAGTATGGTACCATGGTAACGTCCCGTCCCGTCCCGTCGCACAAACAATGGTCGCCGTCAGTCTCGAGTTGTTATAATTTACTATTGTTTATTCAACAAATGCACTTATCAATATTAAAAGTAGCCGATTCTCAGACCCATTGAATATGCATATAAAATTTGGTTAAAATCAGTTAAGCCGTTTCGGAGGAGTACGCGGCCTAACATTGTGACACGAGAATTTTATATATAAGATTATATAAGTCTATCTAATATTATATTATTATAAAGCTAGACTTTCCGCGCGGCTTCGCTTGCGTAAATAAGATATTTCACAGACAAAGTAGTCCACAAAAAATAGCCTATGATCCTTTACGTGGTCTACTTGTTATCTGTGCCAAATAACAGAAAATTGCTCCAGTAGATCGTGATATAAGCCCTTTCAAATAATTTCCCCCGTTTTTTACACATTTTCCTCTATTTCTTAGCTCCCATTAGTTTAAGACCCAATTTCACCAACCTCTGTTTGTTAAATCCTAACAAGGCATTACTTAACGGACCTTAAAAATTAAACAGACTGTTAAAATACTTATGTTCCACAGTAAAAATTTAACAGCGGATTAGTAAATGCAATGTTAAGTGAACAACGAGTGAGCAATCAATTAGTTCATTCTTGTTATAAGGCGACGAAATTGCAATGTACAAGTTTAATACGACATGTCTGCTGCAATGTGTCACTTTCTTCCTTATTCGTATAATAGTAGATAATGCGACCAAATTAAAATATCACTGATCGCATAAATTTGTTACGCTATAATAGTTCTTAATTTGCCAGGTTAATAATTATTATCTGTCAAAGCTGAAAACATGAATCACATTACAAACTTTTATTTACATATTTCGGTTTGGTAATTTTGATACAAGTTAGTATATTTGCAATGTCAAGGAAAATCCGAGGGCTGAATTTTGGGCGAAGTGAAAATAAATAATTATTCATAACTATGCAAAATAATTAATAATAAGGACGTAGCGCGGAAACATGGCGGAAACACTCAAAAGTCAAAAAAGGTTATTTTATTTATATTGCATATTATTGTCTTTGAAAGTTGTTGTATTGACTCATATAACAGCCTGTTATATATATAACGGACCTTCACAGCAGGAATTAAATTTAACACCATGTTAGGTGATATAACAAGGCATTATTTATTTAACATTGCTTGATGAAACTGGGTCTTAGCGTGATAAAATATAGCCTATAGCCTTTCTCGATAAATAAACTATCTAACACTGACAGAATTTTTCAAATCGGACCAGTAGTTCCTGATGTAAGCGCGTTCAAATGAGCCCTTTCAAATAAATTCCCCCGTTTTTTCTACATTTTTCTCTATTTCTTCGCCCCTATTAGTTTAAGCGTGATGAAATATAGCCTATAGCCTTCCTCGATAAATTGGCTATCTAACACTAAAATATTTTTATTAAATCGGACCAGTAGTTCCTGAGATTAGCGCGTTCAAATAAGGCCTTTCAAATAATTTCCCTCGTTTTTTTCCACACTTTCCTCTATTTCTTTGCTCTTATTAGTCTTAGCGTGATAAAATATAGCCGATAGCCTTTCTTGATAAATGGGCTATCTAACAATGGAAGAATTTTTCAAATCGAACTAATAGTTCCTGAGATTAGCGCGTTCAAAATATATGCCTTTTCAAATAATTTTCCCCGTTTTTTCCACACTATCCTCTATTTCTTCGCTCCTATTAGTTTTAGCGTGATAAAATATAGCCTATAGCCTTCCTCGACTAATGGGCTATCTAACACTGAAATAATTTTTCAAATCGGACCAGTAGTTCCTGAGATTAGCGCGTTCATTTTTTGGAAGTATATTTTATTTCCACGCTCAAATGAACCCTCGTTGGGAATACTGAATGCCCATTGCATCAACGGCAGACGAAACAGTATACCTGGCAATTGGCATCAATATGCAGCTCGCTACTTTAACGTACGTATAAGTCTGCGGAACACTTGCTCTCAGTCTATTCTGTCTGTTTGTCTATCTGTTACCTCTTCATGCCCAAACCAGTGAATCGATTTTGCTGAAATTTGGTATGAGGATACTTTCAGTCCCGGCCCGCGGGAAAGGAAATAGGATACATTTTCCAGGAACAATGCACGGTTCCCGCGCGATACACAAACTTTGACACAACAAAGTTGCGGGCGTCATCCAGTAGAAGAAATAAAATCGGCTTAGGTCCGGCCACTCGGTGGCGCGTATGCAATAAAATTAAAAACAGAAGTTTTTAAGTTATTTTTATATATAATTACAGTGTAGTACTTTTAGTTTTGGAATAAAGTGGCTGTGACATACGAACGGAGTACAATATTTATAATAAAATATGTGATAAATACTAACCATTGCGAATACTATTATGTAAATTTAATAAAGGTACTTAATGGATTGAGATTCTTGAAAGTAATGCTCTTTTACGCGTTTCTTGAATACATTGATGGTGGAGCTCTCACGGACAGTATGGGGAAGCGAGTTCCACAATCTGACTGCATGGACGGAGTAGGAGTAAAAGTTAGAACGATGGGGTGGGAGTGAAAGATTCGTTCTATATTAATATTTGACCAGCATGGGGTATGGAGGGATCGGGAAAAATTGAAACGGTCAACAATGTAGGAGGGAGAAAGGGGGTTATGCAGGATATTATAGAATAGACAAAGGATATGGGAACTGCGACTGAGATGGATAGGAAGCCACTTAAGCTTTGACCTATGAGTCGAACTTTTTAAATCAAAAATAAAGCGTATGCAAAGTTTTTGCAAACGTTCTAATTTTGTTAAAACCCGTACCGTATTATAATATTTACTACTTCTGTTCTTTTTTTTTTCTGTAATGGTTTTCTCGACCTCTGGCAACTAAAAATTAGACAAGTGCGAGACGGACTCGCACAAGGACTCCGTACCATTTTAGAGCAAAAATAGTCGAAAAATTGTGCTTTTACAAACATATTTGAGTATTTTACGAAAACCAGTTCCGTTGTTCCAAAATGCAAAAAAGCGCGACGGGTATAGCAAGCCAAAAAGATCAAGTTTGTTGTATAGGAGCCCCCTAAAATATAAATTTTATTTTAGTTAATATTTGCTGCTTTGACTGCTTTCAAACAATTATTCGTAAGCGATGTGCCTCGCTTTGGTCGCGTGTACGGGACAGTCCAAACAGACTACTGAGTGTGTGGGGTAGAAGATGGGACTACCAGTTGTTGGAGCATCGAGTGCAACTCCATGCTCCGGTAGCTCGGTTCCCATACATTTAATTAAAATTTTAATCACAATATCATAATATTACTAACACTAGAATAAGGACACTTCGTTTACTAACTGTATGTAAAATATGGACGAAAGTCTGAAATAAGTAATTTGAATTTGAATAAATACAACGCCTGTGAAAAACTCAGCTATCTAGTTATCGCGATTCTTGGGATAAAGCCTGAGGACAGACAGACGGACAGACAAATATCGAAGTATTATTAATTGGTGGAATAGGTATGAGTGGTCAGTAGTGTGACCCGAGTGGACGGCATGACATCGCCGTCAACACGACATATAAAGTGAGTCACATAGCACTAGACAAAAATGGCAACCTCTGGGCTCTCACTCATAGACCAACATTTAAGGATAATCAAATTAATTTAAGTATTTTTAAACTTTGGTTACGGAAGCCTAAAAATGATTATAAAACTATTTCAGGTGGATAATGCTGGTGTTCGTGGCTTTCGTGCAGCTGGTGTACGTCAGCGCGAGTTTGCCGCAGATGTCTCTGGTCCGCGAGTGGGAATCAGTGGACGTGCTGGTGCCAGGGTACGGTGGACAGGATACATCGCAAAGACCACTCGACCTATATTCAGATACATATGAAATAATTAAAGATAACTGGCTTTTGGACGTGTACAAAGACAGGCTGTTTGTTGGTCCTCGCCTAACTAGAACACCGTTTTCTTTGGCTTACCACAACCTCTCAGGTATGCTCATTACTTAGGTTTACTTTTAAACTTAAACAGCAGACGTAAAACTTTTCAGAGCTAAATACATCTAAACGTTAATAATAATGGGGAGTAGCGACCCCACGTACCCGAGTGCTTCCAGGGAAGCCCCTGTTCTCCATCTCCGGCTTGCCTTTACCGTCCGGCCGGAATGAACACTGACGGAGAATCAGGCCCTACCTCTGCCTTTCCTTAACCGGCCGGTCAGAGTGGAGTCGCGAGAGCTTCGGCTCAGAGGGAGGATGTGAAGCGTAATTGGCTAGTGGGCAACGTGATAGGACCCTCTGAGGGTGCAAGTGATAGGCGTTTAAAGTCCAGCGATACCTTTCCTGCCTTAAGCCGCTCTGTAAATGGTGCCGCCTCGGTGCACCGTGCGTGCGGCCATTATGAGGGGCCCATTCAAAGAGATGGCGAGTCACCGTCTGCCAACTTTATGACACATGTTACTACGTTGTATCGGCAGACGCCATAGTCCGTCCACAGTCCCAGTTACTCAGTCCACTAGCACCTCACCCCCATAGCCCGGTATCATTTCTAGTATCCATTCTCTGCCGCTGGCTCTCCTTGGGTGTACTCCCATAGTGCGGACAGGTAGAGTCCCTGGCTAGTGTCATTTTACATTTAGATTAATACTGTGTAACGGGCCTATACGTGTTGGCTTTGGCCCCACGCATGCCTTCCAAAGGTCCGGGATTTAATTGCCCCTGAGCAAGGACTGCTTAACACAAACATACAAATTAATCTTTATTGCAACCATACAGGCCATATTTCATATTATAATTAAATAAAATATATTCAAATTCAAATATTTATTTGCCAGAATATAGTACAAAAAGATATTTAAAAATATATAGCTCAGACACATTCTGCCACATACGGCATGCAAATATTTAAATAAAGGTCATAACAAAATTACAATGGAAATAGATGAAAACAAATTAAATACATTAAATTTTACATAATATTATACTTATACATTAATTACATTTTATTCAAGTCTTAATCATTAATGAATTCATTTACTGAGTAATAACATTTTTTAATAAATAATTCAAAATAATTGTTTCTTAAACATTCTGGGGTTTTGTTTTTAATAATGTCAGGTAAGTGGTTATAAATTTTAATTCCCATACAGAATACATTTTTATTTGAAAACGTCTAGCCTTTGTGTTGGTACACATAATTTATTTTTATGTCTCAGGGATCGGCTTGTGTTATCTAATTTTTTGTCAAAAAGATTAATGCTATTTTTAATAAATATATTTATTTCGAATAGATTTATACAGGGTAAAGGCAGACAATTAATTTTCTAAAAAGTGGTTTACAGCTTTCAGTATATTTTTGCACCAAATATAGCACGTATACATTTTTTCTGGGCAACAAATACTTTTTCGCAATCTGTTGAGTTGCCCCAGAGAATAATACCATATCTTAGCACTGCAGCTACATAGCCATGGTATGCTAGCAACGCCGATTCTTTAGTGTTCACGTTTCGTAATCGATTTAATACGAAGACAAATCGGTCTAATTTTAAGCAGGTTGCTTCTATGTGCTTTTTCTTATTAAAATATTTATCAATATTTACTCCTAAGGGTACTGTATTGTCTACAAATTGTACGATTTTACCATCCAATAATTAGATTCATGGATTTTCTATTATAAGTTTGATATTCTATTATATTAGTTTTGTCAATGTTGATAATAAGGTCATGTTTTTCTAGCCATTTTGTTGACAAATTAAGAGTGTTATTAATTTCATTTTCGAATGTCAAAGTATTATTAGTTTTATCTTTAATTATTATAGTTATGTCATCAGTGAATAAAATAGAGTCATGGGGTATACTTATTGGGAAATTATTTATGTAGAAAAGAAACATTTGAGGCCCTAAGATACTTCCTTGGGAAATTCCAAAATCGATTACGGTGTATTTTGATCTGTAGATCTTTTTGAAGTAGCCATTCTTTTTTTCTATTATTTTAGTTACCTATTACTACGCGTTGTGAACGATGACGTAGGTAAGAGGCAGTCCAGCTTAAAGCGACTACTACTATTACCTTGACTTAAGAGTCCGGGTGCCATCGAAATTCTCATTGTATACGTAATACTATTTATTTGTATATTTTTAGTGTTTTACTATATTTTTTAGTGTTTAAATATTTAGTAGTAAATTTACTACAAAATATTTAAACACAAAAAAATATTTTTAGTGTTTAAATATTTTGTAGTCAATTTTTGTGCAGGAACCTAGGTAATTACTACTTTAAGCTGAGAAATAACTCAAACATGTTAAATATTTTCGTATGAGAAAATTATTTTGGTATTACGTAAGTATGATAATTTCGATGGCATCCGGCCTCTTAAGCTTTCCTTAACTGTTTTTGTTAATTTGAAGAATGCTAGATTTGTTGAGTAATTTTTTCGAAAGCCATATTGTTGAGAAGTTAAAATGTTATATTTTGCTATAAATGATTCAATTAGTTAGTAAATAGCTTTTTCGAAAATTTTTGAGAGTACAGGTAATAATCGGCCTATAATTGTTCATGTTGTATCTATTGCGCTTTTTGAAGAGCGGTTTTACAATACAGTACTTTAATATTTTGGGAAAAACGCCTTCTTCAAATGATTGATTAATTATGTGCGACAGTGGTATCGCTATAAATTTTGCAATTTTCTTTAATATTATATTTTGTATTAATATCGTCGTATCCAGTTGATTTTGTATTATTTAAAGATAAAATTATATTGTAAATGTCAAGAGGAGTTGTTGGTCGTAAGAAAATTGTATTATTATTATTACTAATTGTATTTTCATGTCCGTTACTATTATTATCATTATTATTATTATTATTTTGTAATATGTCAGTATTTTTATTAAGTCGCGTAAAAAAAATATTAAATTGTTCTGCTATTAATGTAGGATTCATGATATTTTCATTATTTTCATCTAGTATCGTATTTATTTCTGATAGAGTTCTGTTGTTTGTAATTGTTTGTTTAATCACATTCCATGAAGCTTTACATATTTTGTTAGTAGAATTTTTTATGTACTTTATGTTATCAATTTTTCTTGATTTATGCATGCAATTTTGAAGAATTTTAGAATAGTTTTTGTACAATTTTTTGTCATTTTTATTCTTATTTGACATTTTGTATTTAATGTATAGTGACCTCTTTTTTACGCAACATTTCTTTATTCCGTTAGTAATCAATTTATTATTATTAGATTTGCTATTTATAATTTGCTATTTATATTTTAAATTAAAATTAGAATTAATCAAAAGTAGACTTTGAGCATATGAATCATTGTTCAATCCATACTAATTACTAATATACTAATTACTACTTACTAATTACTAATTATGAATTACTAATTTACTAATTAATAATATACTAATTACTAATTTACTAATATACTGATAATATTATTAATGCGAAAGTGTTTCTATCTGTCTGTCTGTCTGTCTGTCTGTTACCTCTTTACGCCAAAACCGCTGAACCGATTTTGCTGAAATTTGCCATGGAGATACTTTGAGTCCCGGGAAAGGACATAGGCTACTGCCTACTACATAGGATACTTCCAATGTCCTTTCCCGGGACTCAAAGTAAATCAAAGACAAAAAGTATTTTGTCCCGGAAAAATGTACGGTTCCCGCGCGATATACAAGTTTGGCGCAACGAAGTTGCGGGTGTCATCTGGTGATTCATATGCGCAAAGTAGTTACTTTGCGCATATGAATCATGGAACAATGATTCATTTACTCAAAGTCAAACCTGTTTGCTATCACTTTTAGAATGGTGTTGTCGCTGCCCCTCACCCTGCGCGCCAGAGATGTGCACCGCTTCCGCATGGTCGTATAAAAGAAATAAATAAATAAGTATACAAACAATCCACGCGTGCGTCGGCAAACATCCCCGACGCGCTGCAGTACCGCAGCAGCGCCAGCAGCACTCAAAAATAATAATAATAATATCTATGGACGCTTCACACCACGTCAGTCTGGCCCCGTGTTAAGTACCGGAAGGACTTGTGTTACAGGTACCAGACAACGGAAATATATTTAATAATTTTTATACAATACATATATTTAAGATTTTTATTATATCATACACATATTTAATACACATCCATGACCCAGGAACTTTTGAAAACTTTTTTTGTTCCGTCGGCGGGATTCGAACCCGCGACCCCCGGCTTGAGCTACCGACGCGCTCACCACTGAGCCACAGAGGTCGTCAAAAAAGCGTTATTGTACTGTATGCGAAGAGCATTATACTGTCTTTACGTATAATCAACCCACAGGCTACTCGTGTAGAAGTTAGTGCAGAAACCCCTGAATAGGGTTAATTTAACATATTTTGTTGTGCAGCAAGCGAACCTGCGGGCGATCATATTCGCTCTCACAGACAACGCTCTTCGCTCTCGTTCTATGTCTACACTGTCTTTCAGGTCAAAGGTTAGCCATTAAACACGTTGTGTGTGTGCGAGTAACGTCACCGCCAACTGTCATCGGCACTTATTTGAAATAGTTTAAAACCTACTCTACGTGACAGTAGAGCTTCGGGAATTTTACATGTTGTGACACAAAATACATTCAATGGGATTTTAACTTGAACGTTAATCGGAAATTAACGTTCTGCTGTAAAATCCAAATGTTATGCTTTGCACAAACCTACGCGACCACGCGACTGCGAAGCGGCAGCGTCAATACAAAACACACATTTG
This sequence comes from Polyommatus iphigenia, assembly GCA_963422495.1. NCBI lineage: Eukaryota > Metazoa > Arthropoda > Insecta > Lepidoptera > Lycaenidae > Polyommatus > Polyommatus iphigenia. The sequence continues at coordinate 26,698,174 of OY730181.1, read as the reverse complement.
ACAAGTTGTCAATTGTCAAGTTGTAATTATTTGGACGTCATCGTACGTTGTGCCCATAAAGGTAATATACCTATCGGAATAGAGAAACAATCCCGAGCTGTCAAGCTTAACCAAAATTTGATTTACATCTGTGTATACAATTATGTTTACGTGTGCGTGTCAGTGATGTACAAACATCTTGTAATTCGACAAAATATCGATCATGGAATAATAATTGTAAGATTGTAAAAACAGAATGGGATAAAATAAAACTGCATAGATAGGTATAATAGAAATTGTAATTTTGAAGTAAAATATGACTTTTCTTCAAAATGCTTGCTGCATAATTAAGTATATTATGCATGAATTTTTCTTCGGAGTCCAGTTTGGACGGTTAATTATTTTAAGCCATGAATTTCTGGTATCCAGGTCAGCAGGAAATCTGAAAAATTGGCCAAGTGTGAGTCGGACTCGCGCATGAAGGGTGACCGGTTTCAACCGGGCATTTTCTAAAACCCGGCACGATACGACACGACATGTCATGACACGATTCGACACGACAGGTTACGTCACGTCACGTCACATCAGTACACGACACGACACGACTTCACTAGACCCTATTAATTTTCAATTTACTCTCAATGAGCCCTTTTATTTGATGCCCATCTTGCAGAAGTGCTTTTTCAAACTATTCCCCTATCTTGGATGAGCAGCCATATTGGATGTAGAATGACATTACACATGTGGAAATTTCAGAAGTCTATTAACATAGCGGTTCTTGTTATACAGCCTGGAGACAGACAGACGGATGGATGGACAGACGGACAGGCAACGAAGTCTTAGTAGTAGAGCGGGACCCGACTACTAGGACGTTTTATCCTTTGGGTGCGGACCCTTAAAAACGATAAATTATGTATGATAGTATATTAATATACTTAAACTAATTATAAACTACGGATGAGTATGTTATCATTTCAACATTCGTAGATAATTAGTATACTTAACTAAAAAATATTTTCATATCGATACTACTTATCGATAACTTGATGCAGCCCTAGTGTAAAATATATGAAAATTGTTTACACAAAATATCCTTAAATTGTGCACCATGGCTAGTCAAGTTATGTTTTCCATATAAATAAATATTTAAAGAAGTGAATTATGAAAATCAATACCAATAACTCGTAGGAAATTGGCAAAAATAAACTTAAAACTAGGTCCTGTCGATGTAGAATAATTCACCTGTGAAATGAATATTTGTCCGGGTTTTTTCGATGTGTGGATCCACAATCATTCCACAAACATTTAACCATGTTTCTAGAGCAGTATTTCTAAAAATTATTCGTTATTTAACTTAAAATCACAATTTTTCTGAGAGCCCAAATTGACAAAGATCGGCTCAGGGGCAGACGGACTGTCAAACAGATGAAAAAAAAGCTATGCAACCTCAAATCACGCTTCTCTTTCTACCACGCAGTGTTACTGATAGTGACATCTCGCTTACTCAGGCCTTTGTTTCTCTATTCCGATAGGTATATTAACTTTATGGTTGTGCCGTATCAAAATTTTGAAGAATGTCTATCACTTATTTGAACAAGATAAACTTGAATGGCATTTGGAGTTACACAAAATACCGGCTGCTTTACAGAGAAACCTAGTTCTAGCCGATAAAAAATAGGATGCACCTAAGTTTAACCACCAGTGTGCGGCTGTACCTAGTTCTATCCCCTAGTTGTAACCGAAGATAAGTAGGATATACCTAAGTTTAACCGCATGTGGCGGGCTGCACCTAGTTGTAGCCGGGTAAAACTAGGTATAGCCGCACTTCGGCTATTAGCCTATATATATATATATATATATATATATATATATATATATATAGATAGATAGATATAAGACTACGACTAGACTGGAATAGAAATATTCATTATTCATACTTTATGTACTGCTATTTCACACATTAAACAACGTCTGATCATTGTTCTTACAGACACCTCGAAGTCACTGCTACTACAACCATACCCGAGTTGGGATGCACACTCGGACAAGCATGGAGATCGACAGATACATGAAGTGGTCGCACGACCTGGGCGGAGGACACTATGTGGCACCACCCCGGAGACTCAGTTACCGGGATGGTAATAGCGCCAAATAAAAGCGACTACAGAATCGTCTATTATAATAAGAAGTACGTGAAGGGGGTTTGGTATATTTCCACGAGATACTTAAGAGATAAGACATCCAATTTGTCGAAGTTTGAGCACAGAGGAGAACACTCTGTCTTTTTGGATTCGACGGCTTTAGATGCTAAAAATAATGTTCTTATTGTTAACAATTTCGGTAGTTCTATAAGCGCCTATCCATGCTGGAACAGATACGAAAGGTGTGACCAGAGCTGGCATGACATCGCCGTCAACACGACACATTTAATAGAGCAAATAATACTAGATAAAAATGGCAACCTCTGGGCTCTTACTCGTAAAGCAACACTGAGCGAGGACAATCAAATTCATTTAAGTATTTTCTCAGTAGCCATTACAAGTGAGAATGTAGAATTGAACAAAACCGACACAACAAATACAACGAAACTGCCATTAAATGAAACTTCAAGCCACACTACAGACCCAGCGACTAATACGACCGTGCAGGCCTCAGGTGTCGATAATGATCCTATTAGTAACACTACAGTGACTATTGAAGAAATTACAGCCGGGACGCCAAACAGCACTATCACCGCTACAGACCCAGCGAGCAGTACGACCGAGCAAGCCTCAGGTGTCGATTATGATGGGATTACTGACATACATTACTGGGATTATTGGAGATACTACATGCAGTGGGGAAGCCGAACAACGATATCGCCACACAGGCTATCGGCGGGAACAAAGTGACTCAGTTTGCAAACGTTATGTTCAGTTTTACAAATAATACGTTCATTTTGTTAAATTTTACTCGTAACTTTTCTCCTAATAACAATGTTAATTGAATGTTTTAAAAATTCGTATTATTTATACTTTCTTTGTGTAGTAAAATTAGCGGACATTATTAATTATTTATTATTTTTTATTTATTGATTCAAAGATTCAAAGACTTTATTAGCATCCAAGTCGTATACAATATAATAAATACATAATACAAACTCAGCACCATGTACAGGCGGTTGCTTATAAAACTAGTAACAAATAATGTGGATTGTAATTTCTTAACTACTTATGTTACATAATATTATGTACTAGCGAACCGCCCGCCCGCCCGCCGGTGTCGCACGGGTATAATAGCCAATTAGCCACTAAAAAAATTATTATTATAATCGATAGCCTATGATCCTTCACGTGGTCTACTTCTTATCTGTGCCAAATAACATAAAAAATACTCCAGTAGTTCGCGAGATAAGCCCTTCCAAATAATTTACTCCGCTTTTTCCACATTCTCCTGTTAGTCTTAGCGTGATAAAATAAAGCTTATAGTCTTCCTTAATAAATAGGCTATCTAACACTGGAATAATTTTTCAAATCGGACCAGTAGTTCCTGAGATTAGTGCGTTCAAGTTAGCCCTTTCAAATAATTTTTCCCGTTTTTTCCACATTTTCCTCTATTTTATCGCTCCTATTAATATTAGCGTGATAAAATATAGCCTATAGCCTTACTCGATAAATGGGCTATCTAACACTGAAAGAATTTTTCAAATCGGACCAGTAGTCCCTGAGATTAGCGCGTTCAAGTTAGCCCTTTCAAATAACTATCCCCGTTTTTTTCCACATTTTCCTCTATTTCTTCGCTCCTATTAGTCTTAGCGTGATAAAATATAGCCTATAGTCTTCCTCCATAAATGTGCTTTCTAACACTGAAAGAATCATCAAAATCCGTTGCGTAGTTTTAACGATTAAAGGGAAGAAAGGGACATGAGGGAAAAAAAGCGACTTTGTTTTATAATAAGTAAGATAAGATAAGATAAGAAGATAAGATAAGAATATAGATTATTCATTTCTTAATTTCTTACATAATATTATACATTATACAATTGCAATAGTACACGGATGAAAGAAATATATTTTAGGAACTTATTATTCTTTAGACCTTAAACTTATTTTGAAAAGAATTCTTCTAGCGAGTGGAAACAATTTTCAGTTAGTGACTTTTTAATTTTCTCGTAAATGATAATAGATTTGTTTCATTTTTAATGCATCTGGAAGGTGATTAAATATTTTAACAGACAATATGTAGCTTTCGTTTAGAATTTAATTCTGGAGTATTAGTGCAGCACGAGTCGGCGCATGAGTACCGGAAACTATTCCACCTCAATTTTTTTATGCGATCCTCTTCAAATTGCCCTCCTGATGATATAAGTGCATGTTGCCATGGTGAAACCCGGTGCCATATTGTTTAAACAAACATTGTTTAAACAATTGCAAGGAATTGTTATTTTTTAACCGGACCTTTTTTTTAATATTCTTTATTAAAATACCAATAAAAAAGTTCCTATGACTTTTCACGATAAAGTTAATATTTTTAAAGATATAAATTTTTAAAGGTTCGAAAAATCTCAAATTTGGGTACTTTTCAGCCATGAAAAATATATTAAAAAAATAATAATGTCCAATTTATATATTTTTTTGAATTCTCTATACAATAGTTAATAATATCGGTAATAGAGATTTTAAAACAAATCATTGTTTATATCTTTTTTTATCTTAGCAAAAGTAGACAAAAAATTGTGTTTTTTGTATGGGATATATACAACCAGACAGACAGTATGTCAAAAACCGCTATAGCTAGACTTCTGAAATTTTCACAGATTGTGTATATCTGTTGCCGCTATAACAACAAATACTAAAAATAAAATAAAGTATAATATTTAAGGGCGTTCTTTACGGAGAGACCGTAATTTACCGTATTTCAAGCCTTATAAACTCATAATTTGAAAGCTACAAAGTTATAATAAAAATACAGCAATAATCTTCAGTATATCAACATTCCTTTCCCCGTTTTAAATTTTCTATTTTTGTTTATTATACTCATGATATCAGCTTCCAAATTAAAACCAATTTATTAAAATTCAAGCATACATTCAGCATCTCCTTTGGATTTACAAATTACTTTTATTTGAAATACACGCCAATAGATCGACAATATCATAAACTACATATTCCCCGTTTAAAATTTTTTTAGGACAATTTTGAACTAATATAAGTAAAAAAAAAATAGGGTTTTGGTGCGATCTCGGCAACGCGGCAAATGTATGGCCAAGGTCGTTTGCTCGGGGGACGGCCTTAAGTGGGGCTCCCATACAAGAAACGTGATTTTTTTGGCCCTTTTTGCTCGTAATCAATAATGGTAACAGCTAGGCACTTGAAACAACACAACACTTTCACAAACTCCTTAATTATATTTGTACTTTAATAATTAATAATAAAAATAAAATAAAGTTAATGTAGGGGGGCTCCCAGACAAAAAAACACATTTTTTTGTCTACTTTTGCTAAGATAAAAAAGGATATAAACAATGAATTTTTTTAATCTCTACTAACGATATTATTACTATTGTATAGAGAATTTAAAAATATATATTACTTAGACATCACTATTTTTTTAAATATATTTTTCATGGGTCGAATGTACCCAAATTTGAGATTATTCGAACCTTTAAAAATTCATATCTTTAAAAATATTAACTTTATCGTAAAAAGTCATATGACCTTTTTTATTGGTATTTCAATAACAAATATTAAAAAAAATTGTCCGGTTGAAAAATAACAATTCCTTGCAATTGTTTAAACAATGTTTGTTTAAACAATATGACACCGGGTTGCACCATGGCAACATGCATTTATATCATCAGGAGGGCAATTTGAAGAGGATCGCATAAAAAAATTGAGGTGGAATAGTTTCCGGTACTCATGCGCCGACTCGTGCTGGTCGTAGTCTTTTTTTGTGTCGTGTCTTAATGTCATGTGTGTCTTTAACTTGAGTGAAGTATTCAAAATTAAAAAAAAAAACGAATAAGCTGATATCTTGTATGTAAATGGATGGAAGTGTAAGTAATTTGTATAAAATGAAGACTGAAGTATGGCCTGCAGTTGTCTCTATTTTTGGAACGTAGTACCTTATTGCGCGTTAGGCGTAGAGGGCTAGACAGTTGACCTTCATTTGACCTCGACACTTTTTTATTAGTACCTGCATGTCGATATTTTTTAATCGATCGACTTTTTTAATCGATTTTCATAAAAAATAGGTTAAAAATTTAATCGATTGTAAGTAAGGGTTTTGATAAATTAATTAAAACGAGTTTTTTTCTTTTTTAGTTATTTTTATATATATACTTATATACTTTTCTATATTTATTTTTTAAATCGATTTTCATAAAAAATGTGTTAAAAAAATAATGCACAACGTTAATAATCAAGTTTTCACTTCTGCCGGCACTCCCGGAGTGCAACCCGTCTTTTTTTTATTTGCTATTCTTCTTACACATTTTTTGGAAGATAAAAAGTTCGTCTACGAGTATAAGTTAATCTATTGAAATAAGTAATACAATTACTACTTATTTCTAGCATAAGCCTGCAAGTCTTGTGTTGACTGCTGTGTACAACGTATAGCAAAAAAGGTCAACACGCGTAAAACAATAATGACATTATTATAAGCTAGCTAATAAAATGTATGTACTTATTATATTATATTCTATTAATTAAGAACACAACCAATATCAGTATCAATAAGGATTCGGTATCTATCTTATATTAGAACTTATCAGTTCTGTAGCTCTACCATGAGTTTAACCCGGCGACAATGACGCCGGGTCATATTGACCCGAGCCATGTTTAATTGGATATATTTCGTCTTTGCGCCAATCGAATGTTTTCCAAACTTCGTATAGCTGGAGTAACAACCCCCTTCCATCCGCCTAGCTGTTACAGCTAGAGCCATACCTCGTGTGCAGCAAGATATTTGCGCGTCAAGTTAAAACGGGTCATTATGACACGGTGTCATCGTCAGTGTAGTATTTTAGTGACTATTTCTTATTACTATTAAAATATTGTTTTGCCTTATTTTTTACGTTTTGAAGGAGAATATCATTGACAAATAGCCCAGAAAGGATACAAGAGTTGTTACAAGAGTTAGACTTTGACGATGACGAGTCTCAGGCTGCTTTGGGCATTGAACTTGAGGACCACGTATCTAGGTAAAAGTGAAAAAATTCCTGGAACTTACAAAAGATGTGAAGTCTATTCATCTAAAAAAGATAAAAAACACTTCACACATGCCCAGCATGTACAATTTTTACGAGTATATGCTAGGGCATGATTACATATTGTGATAACTGTAGTAGTTCTATATAACTCTGAATGAGGAAGTAGAAGACTGATTTCTTTTTATTTTCATGTTAGTAAGTTATATCAACCTCTCTTTAAATTCATTAGTAAAATTTAGCCTTCATTTTATTATTATTATTATTATATGTATGAAAATTTTGCGAAAATATTAAATTAACGTACGTTTAACGTTTTCAAGGTTGATTTTGCACCTACCGTGAAGAAAGCCAATAACAAAAATATGTATTATACTAGCTGTTGCCCGCGACTTCGTCCGCATGGACTTCAGTTTATAGCGCGTGATTTCAACAAAATTGGTGACAAAAGCTTTTATAAAAAAACCCTAGTACCCCTTAAATCAAAACACCCAAAAACAGCGGTGCAGTGTGCACATAACTTATTTCATTTTTTTAAATTAAACTTTATTTATGCCAAATAAAGTATAAGGTTACGTCACTGTAAAGATAATCATAAAGTACCGAGTTATTTAATAACGTAACAAAGAAATAACAATCGAAAAAATCGAAAATCTAATGCAAGATGATACCACCTCTTATAGAAAGACGTTTGAGCAAGCGTCAGCGCGATGTTGGAGACGGCACGTCGCCATCTATTATGAATTTTTGGAACTTACTTAATTTGAACAAATTTACGCATTTTCACCCGCTTACAACTATTTTTTCCAGTTAAAAAGTAGCCTATGTCCTTTCTCGGGCTTTATACTATCTGTGTACAAAATTTCACTACAATCGGTTCGGAAGTTTTGGCGTCAAAGCGAGACAGACAGACAGACAGACAGACAGACAGACAGACAGACAGAGATACTTTCGCATTTATAATATTAGTATAGATAACACAAGTTTTTTTTTTATATTTAATGCACAATTAAACTCCCCTTTTTAAATAAATAACAAACAAATTCTAGTAGCATACTTAATTTCATTAAAAATGTATCTACAAAGTTCGGGTCAAAATGACCCGATGTCATAGTCCATGTAATTATTTTCACGTCATTGACGCCGGGTTAAAGCTATAGTTTTTATCGATACTCGACACCGACTACGTGAATTTTTTGTATGGCAAATTTTACAGCGCCTCTAGCGATCACTTGCGGAACTAAAACCGCCATACTTTACGTAGTCGGTATCGAGTATCGATAAAAACTATAGCTATAAACTCATGGTAGAGCTACTGACCAGGCTAGTTCCCATAATTTTGAGGAGTTCCTCGATTGCTCATGGATATTATCATGACCAGTTCACCGCTTGTGTGAACCTGGTACCAAATCAAGACCATAACCTAAACAACAATAAGGAACTTCGTTCCAATAAAAATGTTGAAAATCGGTTGACAAACGAGGGAGCGATCATCGATCATACATTAAAACAGTCACAGCCGAACATAGACTATCCACATTTTTTGGAAATTGTTTGATAATACCTACATATTTAAAGATAAATAAAAAACGGAAGTTATGTAACTTTTCTTTATAATGTTTGTTCGTTTAGACCCCGCACAAATGCTTATGTTATCTTCAACATAACGACCATTAACGGGTTGAATGTTATATTTAACTTGAGCAGATTAAGAAAATTCGTGTCATGTATCACACGAGTTCCTAACGAACATGTATCTTATTTTCACGAGCAGGCAAAGTACAAACCCTTTGAAACAAAAGGGCTGTTACCATACAATGGTTTTGTTAGCGAGGTATATTTTGTTCCAGTTATCATTGTCACCCGCTGACATGAAATTGACGCGTATGACAATGATCGGCCAAGTGCGAGTCGGACTCGCGCACGAAGGGTTCCTTACCATTATAGAGCAAAATTAGGCCAAAATTTGTGTTTTTTGTATGGGAGCCCCTCTTAATTTTTTATTTTATATTAATATTATTATAAAATATTAAAGAACACATAAAACTAAGGATTGTGTGAAAAATTAAAGTACCTACCTGTTGCTATTATTGATATAGAGCAAAAAAGGCCAAAAAAATCACGTTTGTTGTATGGGAGCCCCCCTTAATTATTAATTTTATTTTGTTTTTAGTATTTGTTGTTATAGCGGAACAGATATACACAATCTGTGAAAATTTCAACTTTGTAGCTATTACCGTTCTCGAGTTACAGCCTGGTGACAGACAGACGGACAGACAACGAAGTCTTAGTAATAGGGTCCCGTTTTTACCCTTTGGGTACGGAACCCTAAAAATGGATAAACTTTTAATAACTTACGTTTGCACGTTTATCAAACTTTGAAATTGCGTTTTAATAATTTTAGTTTTTTTTAGGGAGTGCCTCCGCTGCCGGCGCCGGCACTCAAAAATATCAGTAACGGGAACCGGCGGTAAGTATACTGACGGCAGCCGAGATATAAAACAACGGCTGCCGGCGCTGGCACTCAAAATGGGAGCCGGTGATAATGCGTAAAGCGCTAGGTTCCAGTGCCGATACACAAATTTTAAAAAGAAATAATTATAATCTCAAATATATTCGACTTTACCGACTTCCAAAGGTGAAGGTTAGGTACCTATTTGTTCGGCTGTGGATATTTTAGTTTTTTGTGATGCAATCTCTTAGCTTAGCTTTACCTTAGGTACCTTTTTTCTGCTACCAAAAAGTATGATTTTGCAACACAGCTTCAATTATAAACCCCGTGGTATACCTACTTCCGAAGGTACTGAACAGAACTTCAGATTTCTTATACATGTTAGAGAGTTTCAGCGTTGTTTTAAAGAAGCAAAGATATTGTATTATGCTACTATGCAGATTACATATCATCATCACCACCATTAACCCATCAAGATTCAAGCCCCATACGAGCACCGGTGATCGCGACGACAATAGAATACAATAGCATTTCCAAGAATCCCCGATCGAAGGATTCAAATATGCATCCTTACGATAATAGGACTATTTATGACCTTATTATTTGTACTTTTCATAGTCCTTCCCGTCCACTCCCGGGAGTGCCTCCGGTGCCGGCGCCGGTTGCCGAAATGGCTGCCGGCGCCGGTTGCTGAAATGGCTGCCGGCGCTGTTTTCCGAACTCCGAAGTTTGCCGAAATCACGCGATGTTTGCCGAATAGGCTGCCGGCGAATATTCGGCAAACATCGCTTGTCAAATGACAGAATAATGATCAAAAACATCAGTCTTGAGCTAAAGGACTATGAAAAGTACAAATAATAAGGTCATAAATAGTCATATTGTAAGGATGCATATTTGAATCCTTCGATCGGGGATTCTTGGAAATGCTATTGTATTCTATTGTTGACGCGATCACCGTTGCTCGTATGGGGCTTGAACGTTGATGGGTTAATGGTGGTATTGATAATGCTGATAAATGTGATCTGCATAGTAGCATAATACAATATCTTTGCTTCTTTAAACAATGCTGAAACTTTGTAATATGTAGGTATAATGAATCTGAAGTTCTGTTCAGTACCTTCGGAAGTATACCACGGGGCTTATAACTGTAGCTGTGGTGCAAAATCTTACTTTTTTGAAAAAAGATAGCTAAGGTAAGCTACCTTTTAAATCTAAGAGAGATTGCATCACAAAAAACTAAAATATCCACAGCCGAACAAATAGGTACCTAGCATTCACGTTTGGAAGTCGGTAAAGTCGAATATATTAATTGAGATTATAATTATTTCTTTTTATAATTTGTGTATCGGGACTGGAACCTAGCGCTTTACGCATTATCACCGGCTCCCATTTTGAGTGCGAGCGCCGGCAGCCGTTGTTTTATATCTCGGCTACCGGCAGTGTACTTACCGCCGGCTCCCATTACTGATATTTTTGGGAGCCGGCGCCGGCAGCGGAGGCACTCCCTTTTTTTAATGTACTTAAGTAGTTTTGTTATTCGTAGGTACTTAATTATTATTATTTAGCGTTTTTCACTTTGTTAGACAATATTTTTATAATTATCTTTTCACTGCTACAGATCAGGGATGAGTTTTATTTAACCCATCAGTCGTGGCAAAACGAGACACAATAGCTTTTTCATTGTTATCGCGGCCGGATGTGGCCACTTGGGGCTTCATGAATTAAATGAGTAAATATCATGTTACGTCGTTCATTTAATAATATGAAAAACAAGTTTGCTTTTTCAGCGCTGCTACTTTCGTAGTGAATTCTATAAAGGGAACCCACTCACTCTAAATTATTATCATTTAGCTTTGTTACACCCTGTTTCTCTTTCAACTTGTAACTCTTTCAACATTATACATGAAGATTATAATTATTTAAACCCAGACAGTATTTACTTACAATTCACAAAAAAACATTTCATTCTCCGCAATTCGTAGCGCCTCGAACGTAACAAAACATTTTATCCGCACATAACAATTCCATCAAAATATTGAAGGTGGATATGGAAATACTTTAATCTTAGCATGACACGCGCTGAGCGAAAAACACTCAGAGTGGAGCGTTGAGTAAACACGCGGCTCTTAGCCTATAGACTCGCTGATGAGGTGAATGCGCCAAACTCTTTGTTTAATGGATAAGAATGAATGTATTGTTACCACCTGAGCTTAGTCTTTAAGGCCCGTATAAATATTTTAATCATTTTTCGGTCTGTATTGTCTTTTTATAACAAGTTTTAGGTGTACATTGACAAACCATAATATTATCTGCTGACGTCGCATTCGGAAAAAAAAGAAAAAATGCGATCTGACAGAGCGACTTAAAGCTTAAAACAAACCTACGCGTCAGTGACAGGGGACGCGGTACGCGAATCGGGAGCGTCTGCGACGCGAAACTTGGCGTGCACACCTGCGCGACTACTAATATCATGATCATAGAGAAAAATAATACATCGGGCAATTTGATTCATGACACAATCTATCAAAACGTAAACAAATCAAGAAATCATAAACTAAAGAGTAGTACAAAATAATATAAAAAAGGTTTTAAAAAAGAAGTCTAGTTATGTAAACTTCAAAACACGCGTCTGACAACTTGACGCGCACGTTCCGCTTGCCGACGCGAACATTTCGCGTCGCGGTCGTGCAGGTGTGCACAGCGCCACAAGATTACATGGGCAGCGTCCGCCGCGCGTTAGCGCTACCGCTTCGCAGTCGCTTTGGTCGCGTAGGTTTGCGCTAAGCTTAAATCTGCGACGTCCCAATTAATATGGTACGGCAGTGCTTCCAATTTTAGAAATAAAATCGGCCAAGTGTGAGTCGGACTCGCGCACGAAGGGTTCCGTACCGATACAGAGCAAGAATAGGCTAAAAATTATGTTTTTTTATGGGAGCTCCCCTTAAATTTTTATTTTATTTTAACATTATTATTAAATATTTAAGTACACATATTATAACAAAAGAATGTGTCTAAAATTCAAGCGCCTGTCTCTAGCCATTATTGACATAGTGGCTAGTGCGAAAAAGGCCGAAAAAATCACGTTTGTTGTATTGGAGCCCCCCTTAAATATTAATTTTATTTGGTTTTCAGTATTTGTTGTTATAGCGGCAACAGATATACATAATCTGTGAAAATTCCAGAAGTCTAGCTATAGCGCTTCTTGAGATACAGCCTGGAGACAGACAGACGGACAGACAGACGGACAGACATACGGACAGACATACGGACAGACAGACGGACAGACAGACGGACAGACAACGAAGTCTTAGTAATAGGGTCCCGTTTTTACCCTTTGGGTACGGAACCCTAAAAACTAGAGGGAACGCGCGAGGAAACCGTGAATTTTTCCGGGATTAAAAGTTTCCTATGTCCTTTCTCAGGACTCAAAGTATCACCATACCAAATTTCACTAAAATCGGTTTAGCGGATTGGGCCTGAAGAGGTAACAGACAGACATACAGCCAGACAGATAAAATAGACTTGGATTGAGATTAATATCAAGACGGTGTTTATAGTTATAAGTTTTTTTAAGCTATTGCATACCTAGCTTTTATCGGGGGCTTTGAGCGTGGCGACTGAATAAAGAAATTCCGTAACGAATAAACCTAACACCACCGACTCGATGCGACGTCGCGTTGCCAGACTTCGGATCGGTTTTTGTGTACGTGCGATTAGACGTACTTATGCAAATTATAATTGCATACGTTGATAAAATGCCATCCAATAGCTGTACTGCGGCAGTCCCCGAGTGCCGCACGTACTTTTATTTTTAGGGTTCAGTACCCAAAGGGTAAAAATGGGACCCTATTACTAAGACTTCGTTGTCTGTCCGTCTGTTCGTCTGTCTGTCTGTCTGTCGCCAGGCTGTATCTCAAGAAGCGCTATAGCTAGACTTCTGGAATTTTCACAGATTGTGTATATCTGTTGCCGCTATAACAACAAATACAAAAAAAAAAATATTTAAGGGGGGCTGCCATACAACAAACGTGATTTTTTGGCCTTTTTTGCTCGATATTGCAACAGGTAGGCACTTGAAATTTTCACAAAGGCCTTAAATAAAATATGTATTCTTAAATAATTCATAATAATATTTAAATAAAATAAAAATGTAATGGGGGCTCCGATACAAAAAAACACAATTTTTGCACTTTTTTTGCTCTATAACGGTACGGAGCTCTTCGTGCGCGAGTCCGACTCGCACTTGTTATATTTTTTAGTGTTCTAGTCTAGGGTCATCATCTAGTCTAGGGCCAAAGACAGTGAGTGGCAGCAAATCCTTATTTCGATCACGAAGTCTTAAGAATATCCGAACTATTTACACTAGTAAATACAAGACAAGCGCTAACAAAAACTTAATTTATCGCGTACGGCGTAGCTAATGGAAGTGCTCCAATAAAGACGATCGGAAAAAACGTTAGGTACATGGCTTAAGATGGACGGTCGCCGACAGTTACATTTTGCCACATTACTGTTCGGTGTGGTTAAATTAAAAACTCCATCCTACTTGTTTAGTAAGCTTCAGTGGCCATGTGACAAACAGCTGACCCTCACCACCAGGGGTTCGTCGTACCTATTGGTAACTCCTCTCCATCACTCGTCTGCATTTACTCGTAGAGGTAGTTTTAGGTACTTGGCGAGCAAGATAATATGGAATAACCTTTTACCGCCCCTTCGTGCTCTGCATTCTATAAATAATTTTAAGAGTAAACTAAAGGAATTGCTACTGCAGGATCAGCTCTCAATTTAATCCTTCAATCGCGGATTCTTGGAAATCTATTGTTATTCTATTGTTGTCGCGGTCGCCGGTGTCCTTATGGCGGTTGATAGGTTAAATACTTTTTTATATCGCTCTCTGTTATACATAAATACTATCTTTTATCATATTATTGCTTTTACGTCACATAAGTTACCTCATTTTAATCTTTGCATACCATATTTAATTCAAGATTTTATTTTTTTTAAGTATATACTTACATTTTATTTATTAAATTATTAATGGATGTTTTATTTTATAATTATTATTTAAAATATTATAAATAACTTATTTATATATTGCAACACTGTAGCCTTGGGTGGTCTGTTTTGCGTCTGACATTTTGGATCTACAGAATAATATCAGGGACTGTGGTTATCCATAGTCGTTTTACCTGAGTGGACTCCATTTCAGTGGCTTGAGCATTACACCTCCTGCCTTCCCATGATACTCTTACTAACTTAGTTTTTTTTTACCTGTTACCTATTTTTATTTTTTTGTTTGTTATTAATTCTTAGTTAGGCTAGTTACATTTCATACTGCTTGGTATTTTCATGTCAACTTCATTTTAACTGTGTGTTAACGTTTTATTTTGTAATGTACCGTGGTGTAATGCCCAAAGTTCTTGAATAAATGTTTATTATTATTATTATATTTCAATATATTGTTGTCTCGGCATTTATGCCGGTAAATGATTCAGGTACGGGCATGTGCCAAGTACCTGACTGAATTAGTATCAGGAAAGTGTCATGATCATGATGTAGTGAAAGACGATGATGGATTTAGAAACCTTCGAACTATGGAGCAAGTGTCAATGACGATGGATTTTTGTATATTGATGTATGTGTTTTTGTTTAGGTCGAGTGTTTTCAGAGCAGCAGTGAGGGTCTTCGGGATGACGCCAGTGGAGGAGATGATGATGGGTATGATTTTTACAGTATCCTGGAGCCACATTTGTTTTATTTCATCTGCGAGAAGTACTATGTATTTTTGGATCTTTTCGTTATGTTTTTGTTTCAGATTATGGTAGCGGGTGACAGTGAGAAGGCAGGGTGAATAACTGAACACGATTTACTAATACTTTAGTTTATTCGTTATTACACAGTTATTATGCGTATAAAGTTCACTAAACCGCACACCATATATTATTAAGAAGGAGAAAGATATAAGGATTAAAGTTTATTAATTTTTAACTAACGCGGACCAAAAATACTAAGATCGCGTAAGAAATAAATGTCGCGGCGAGGCAGCAAGCGACACGGGTTCAACGTACGAAGGTGAATTTCCGACTGAAATGGCAAGGTGACCGAACGCGGCTGTCTGCGCTCGCACATCTAGCGATAAGAACTCGCTAGGTACTTAAGGGTGCACGCGGCGCGGCGCGGCGGACCCGTGACGTAACGTATTTACTATGCAAAATTTAAGTAATAGTTAATTTTAATGAACGTGTATTGATTTTGTGTTTTAATTAGTTTTATCTTTTTTTAATTAACGAATGAAATTTAGAACTTTTGTAAATATTTTATTTTTAATTACTTATTGTGTTTTTATAATATATATTTAAATTAATTTTATTTAATAAATATACAAAGGTGTGTACTGTGTATGTATAGGGCATACATATGCCACACAGATTGTTGGTGTTTGGGACAGCTATATCTATGAGGTAAGTGGTGTTTTGAGATTTAATTGTCAAGGTTATATCAGGTCTATTACTCAATATGTTGCGATCGGTGACTATATCTCGTACCCAATAGAGTTTAGCGGAACTGTTTTCGAGGACATTGCTGGGTTTATATTGGTAATAAGGTGTGTGTGTGTCTATTAATTTATATTTTATGGCTAGCAGCTGATGGATATGTTTGGCTACGTTATTATGGCGATGCGTATGCGTTTGTACTTATAATATGGTGTATGTGTGTCTATCAGGTTGTGCTTCATTGCTAGTAGTTGGTGTATTTGTTTTGCTACGTTGTCATGACGGTGTGTATATTCTTTGCTGGCTAAAGCGCTACATCCTCCAGTGATATGATCTATGGTTTGGGTTGTTTGGTGACATAATCTGCACTTATCGGTTTCTATATTTTCTTTTAGTATATATTTAGAGTAATTTCTTGTTTTGATTGCTATGCCTGTATTGCCAATGCCAATAGCCTGTATTGCTATGAGAAAGCCTTCCGTTTCACTGTATATATTACCTTTTGTTAGCCAGCTGAAGGATGCCTCTTGATCTATGTGGTCCTGTTCTATCTGATGTGGGAATTTGCCATGGAGCGCTTTGCCTTTCCATTTTATTATTTTATCATTATCCTTTACTATTTTATGTGTTGGATCGAATTGGTTATTATTTAGTTTTAGAGGTGTACCTGAGTGGGGAATATTTATTAATGCCTTGTGTAATGGACTCTTATTGGCTTTAGTTAAAAAATAAGTTCTTAAGTTATGTATTTGATTATAGTGCAGATTTTTTATGTCTATGACTCCGCGGCCACCTAATTTTCTTTTTAGCGTAAATCGTTCGGTTGCTGAATGGATATGATGTATATTGTGCTTATAACTAGCGGTTCGTGTTGCGATATTAAGAGCTTCCAGTTCTGTGTCCATTTTATTATTCCAAAAGAGTATGTCAGTATTGGTACGGCGTAAGTATTAATAGCTTTGACTTTATTTCGGCCTGATAGTTGGGTAGATAGTATTTTATTTAGTCTTAATTTATATTTAGATTTTAGCATATTATTTATTTCCTTATGATTAATTGCTGTACTTTGTTTATATCTATAGTGCCTCCTTGTAGTTCCAGATTATGAGGTTCCGTTTGAGTGTGCTTGCCTTTGAGGATACAGTTAATCTTACATTAATCAGTCCCGAATGTCATTTTTATGTCTGTACTGAATTTTTCCGTTAGTCTTAGAAGCTCTATCAGTTGTTGCCTATCTGTAGCATAGATTTTTATGTCGTCCATATATAGCTAGTGTGTTAGTTTAATTTTGTTTGTCTTATCTATTATATAACCATGGCATTTATTTTGGATTTTGGTGAGAGGATTGAGAGCTAAACAAAACCATAAAGGACTGAGAGAGTCTCCTTGGAATATACCGCGTTTGATTTGGATGGGGGATGTATTGAAGATTGTATGTGGACCAAGTAGACATTAAATTTTGCAGGAACTGAATTAATTTACAATCGACTTTATATATTTTTAAAACATGAATTAGCCAGGAATGGGAGACACTATCAAAAGCCTTTTGATAGTCAATGTATGAGTAGTATAAGTTTTTATGGTTTTGTTTAGCGTGATTATGTATCTCAGCATCTATGATTAACTGTTCTTTACACCCCTTAGACCCTTTAGCGCATCCGTTTTGTTCTTCTGGTATAATTGTGTTTTGTGTAATATGCATGTTAAGTTTTTGTGTTATTATGGATGTAAGTAATTTATATATGGTTGGGAGGCAAGTTATGGGACGGTATTTCGTTGGGTCAGTTGTGTTATTATTATCTTTAGGTTTTAGGTATGTGATTCCCTGTGTCAGATATGAAGGTATTGTCCGGGGATCATCTATGAATGTGTTGAAAATTTCTGCGATGTATCGGTGCGTTGCTGTGAAGTATTTTATCCAGTAATTTTGTATTTTATCCGGTCCAGGGGCTTTCC
This sequence comes from Polyommatus iphigenia, assembly GCA_963422495.1. Taxonomy (NCBI): domain Eukaryota; kingdom Metazoa; phylum Arthropoda; class Insecta; order Lepidoptera; family Lycaenidae; genus Polyommatus; species Polyommatus iphigenia. The sequence continues at coordinate 26,680,108 of OY730181.1, read as the reverse complement.
AATTTAGGGTTTTCTTTATTGCAACGGTGACATCATATTTGCTGATTATAATCTCAGGCATTGGGATCAAATTTTGACATTCCTGTATTTCAGAATCGAGCCAAGAAGATTGCATGTTATGATGGACAGGTTTGGACCATAGATTTTCCCAGTAGTTTTTTACTTCATCTATATTAGGCGGTTCTGTAATTTTGAAATTTTCATTAGTGAAGTTTTGATGAAATATTTTTTGATTACTATGAAATAGGATGTTATCTTTTCTTCGCGAGTTGCTGATTTTAAGCCGCCGCAATCGTTTTGATTGGGCTTGAAGTTTTTGTTTAAAGTTATCTAGGAGGTCTAATAGTTGTGCGTTGGAGAGATTTTTCGGGTTTACTTTTTGCTGCTTTCTTGGGGAGAGGTTGCCTGCGAGATATTGAGTCAATTGTCCTATTTCCTTGCGTAAATTCTTAATTCTGTTTTCAATTCTTTGTTGCCATTTTGGGTTGCTGTGATCTATTGTTGTGTTTGTGTTTTCAGGTGGGTTTTTTATTTTATTGTGTAAAGTTGCAGCTGTCATAGCTGCACTATATATGGCTATGTGGATTTCATCTAGGCCAGGGAACTCTTTTTCCTCTAAATATTTTGCAATTAGGTTATTGAGTACATTAACAGTTTTAATTATGTTGCGCGTTACATGAAGTTTTGGGATATTAGGTCTAAGAGTTGGGTCAGTACCAGAATACTTTATTAACATTTCTGTAAAGATGTTTTCAGTTTTCTGAGTTTCAGTGGAATCGGTATAAATATTTGTGTTAATTGACTCTATCGTAATTGTTTGTTCGAAGGTATCCGGAATATTTGGCGAGTTGATTGGTAGGTTTGTGGTTGTGATGGGAGAATGATATGGAATTATATCATTGGTGGAAGGATAACTATCTGCATGTAGCGTAGTAGATGGTGTAGTTTGTAGATCTGAATTTTGTGTTAGGTTATTTTGAATGTCTAAATCGGAATTATTAATAATTTGGGCAACAGCTGCTTTTATTTTATTTCTTTCAGGAAGTGATATTCTATTATTGCGATGAATGACTCGGATCTGGTCTGCTAGCCTTTGTTCGGATATATGACTTAATTCTGGGAAAACTTCAATAAATTTTTTATGCAGTGATGGTCTGAAAGCGGTGAGGTTTGATTCACATGATGTTATGATATAGTAGCAACGGAGAAGTTCTTTGTTGATATGATCAGTCCACTTCATCCGTTGTCTACTTTTTCCAGCAAGAGTGGTTGGAGGAAGCATGTCCTGCAAAACAGTTCTTTCTGGTGTAATGTTGAGTTGTGGTTGAATAGTGATATTGTGGTCTACGGGGTTTTGGTGAGTATTTTGTGAAGTACTCGTAGATGGAGTGCTGTCAGAGATGGGCGCAGGATCATAAGCTATTGCTTCCTGTGTAACATCATCTGACATTAATGATAAAGATGTGGACCGTAATGAAGATGAATTGTCGAGCATGTACGACTGCGGTGACGAATGAGGCGATGGAAATAAGCTGACGGATGAGGTAGGTGATGATGTACACGAGTGTGTGTTGCTCGTTGTTGGAATTATGTTATCTGCAGCAGCGCAAGACTGGACAGAATTAAGCGATACGGTGCCCCCCCCCCCCCAGAATACGTGGGGCTGCCCGGACCCGAAGGCCTGGGGCGGGATTCTCCATTGCTGTTCGAGCCGGTACCCGCCTGGGGTAGTATTTTTCTATTACGTAGTCGCATTTTATTCCTTAATTTGATTAAAACATAAAAATATAAGAAGAGTTAACAAAAATGGAAAGATAGTAGGAGAAGAAATAAAGGTGGTGAAAATTTGACAAACCAAAAACAAAAACGATGCAAAAACTAAGAACTGACATATAAAAAGGTGATGAAAAGATAGAAACGAGAAAGAAAGAACCGATGATCAGCCACGTGAGTACCTCACCCCGAAGAGAGTGGGGTGGCGCACCCAAGTGTTGCCCGGGGACACCAACTAGGAGGGACCGGCTTCACCCCCTTTATTATTATTATTATTATTACATTAAAACTTTCGCTTTGATACGACTTCCAATTCTACTTTTACTTAGAAATGCGTAAACTTGAGTATCGATCCTCGGCTTTAGTCCGATCTGAATTCGATGTAAACGTAAACTATAGTGTTTTAATTTAACTAATATCATAATTTCGAAAGAATATCTGCTTGTTACCTCGTCATGCCCAAATGTAAAGAGATGCTTTGAGTCCCGAAAAGAACATAGGATACTTTTTATCCCGGAATAGTGTACGGTTCCCGCGCGATATACGGGCGTAACGGAGTTGCGGGCTCCATCTTGAAGGATATGTTCCGAAATATAAATCAGTATACTGGCCAATGCTCACGATGTGTAGAATCGACGCCATATTTTTGATTCGATCCGAAGCCAGTGAATTGATGTATACCCAATATGACTTTGTTGGAATGACATTATAATACCACAGTGTAAATAACTACAGTGGTCCAACGCCTTTGAAGTCGCGCGAAATGCCGCTTTTGTGTAGGTATTCGTCATTGCTTCAGGGTTGTCACAATAATGGGGTTTATTATAATCTGTTCTACATTTTATGTATTCGTAGTATTTGTATGTAGAGTACTAGGAATAACAAAAAATAGATATATAGAAGTATTATAAGTAAGGAGTTTTATTATAGAAAATACAAATGCGTACACAAAAGCTCAGGGTTCGCATGATATACCTATATTATATCAATTGATATATAAATCGGATATATATAATGAATCATGATATATAATAATAATTGATATTTATGCTTGATATAATATATATTAAAATTGATATTTATATTAAAAAATGTAAAATAATGTTTTAAATGTAAAAAATCAATTACATCAAGTCGTAGTCTAAATACACAGGTCTTATTTTCCGAGAGTTTCACAAGCCTATACTGTACTCGGCGAAACATGGCGGTAGCGGTCATTGACTCCCTGTCAAAAACTTGTCATTTTCTATACAAATCCACGATTGACAACATCTGACACTTCAGTGTCAATCGCGGTTTTTATAGAAAATGACAAGTTTTTGACAGGGAGTCAATGACCGCTGCCGCCATGTTTCGCCGAGTACAGTATAGTTCATCAAAAACTTGCTATTTGACACGACATTAACAAAATAGCCGTCGACGCGGTTTGTAACTTAGGCTTATGACACCCACGTGACCCCCTGTTTTTCGGAAGAAAATTCCTTGTTTGTTATTATACTATTTTTATACCATTTATATACCATGTGTTAAGTTAATTCGACTGATAAAATTATTACACTTTTTTTCTTCTGGTTAAAAAAGCTGTGTTTCGCCGAGTGAGTGAGTTTACCGGAGGCCCAATCCCCTATCCTTTTCCCTATTTCCTTCCCTACCCTCCCCTATTACCCTATTCCATCTTAAAAGGCCGGCAACGCACCTGCAGCTCTTCTGATGCTGCGAGTGTCCATGGGCGACGGAAGTTGCTTTCCATCAGGTGACCCGTTTGCTCGTTTGCCCCCTTATTTCATTAAAAAAAAATTGATACTCAAAAGTATCTATCGTTGATTTTTACTTTATTTGAAAACTTTGAATATCAATAATAAATAAATGAGTTTAATTTTACTTCCCTGTCTTCAAATTATCAGACAAACAAATTATTTCGAATCAACTATTACGAAAAAAACATATCAGAGTTATGAAGTTTGTATGTAATTTTGAAAATATCAAAAATTAAAAAAAAATCAAAAATATCGGATATAATATGTATATTATGTATTTTAAATAAGTACATACATACAACTCAAACGAAACACTGTCGGTCGTAAACCACTTAAAACAATTAAATTAAAAAGCGTCATTCCCGGCTGACGTGTACCGAACGAGTGTATGGCAGTTCGGTATCGCTACCGCGCCTCTCTCACCCCGCACGCCCCGCACGATTGCTCTGTCTAGACGTGTTCGTTGGACCACTGTAGTTATTTACACTGTGATAATACATCACATTTGTCCCATAAGTGGCACACATTTCAGACAAGAAAAAGTCAACTATTTCTATTTTCTTAGTAACCCCTAACAATAGAAGGGTGTTATAAGTTTGAAATGTCTGCCTCTATGTCTGTCATGATCGAGAGTGTGTTTATTAACCCCCGACCAAAAAGAGGGGTGTTATAAGTTTGACGTGTCTGTCTGTCGGTCTGTCTGTCTGTGGCATCGTAGCATCCAAATGGGTGGACCGATTTTGATCTAGTTTTTTTTGTTTGAAAGCTGACATGACCGAGAGTGTTCTTAGCTATAGCTCATCATCATCAGCCTGCTCATTGCTGAAATATCACGGTTTATCTGGTTCGTGATAGGCCGATTAGCAACTTGCAGTCGTTTGGTGGGTTTTATATTTTGCATTCTGATTCGTGACACTTCTGAATATAATATACACATTATTGGAATGTTGACCTGGTGGTGCAGTATCACCTGGTAATCAATAGGATACCCAACTCCTCACCAAATTAGAGCAGAGGTTTCGTGTTTGGGCTCATTTTAGTTGCGACAACCAGTAAGACGTACATAAACAGTAAATATATGCATGCTGCTGCTGCAGCATCACCTGGATTCTATAGGAGCCCAGCTCCGTATGAACCCAAAGTGGAGTTTTCATGTTTGGGCAGTGGGCTCATATTGACGGTCTCATCCAAGAGGACATATTTTATAGATGGTATTCATTGGGATATGATCCAGTTGATAGGAATTATTCTTCACAAGCTTAAAAAGCATAAAATAAAATAAATTAAGAAATTTAAAAAAAAACCCCGCCAAAAAACTTTAAAAAGTAAAGAAATAATATTTACTGACTTTAAGTTTAAATAATTCCTAATAATTCCTAAGAGTAAAGTAATATTTTAGTCCATAAATGTAGTCAAGGTGTGTCGGGGGACTGCTAATGTAGATGTTTGATTTCACTTATCATTATAGTTTAAGGGTCAGTTCACAGCGACCCGAATCGAGAGAATCAGCGACTATTATGGCGATACAAAATGCAAAAGTCGATGTTGTGGTACTTTACTTGGCGGTCCCCTGACACACCTTGACAACATTTATGGACTAAAATATTACTTTACTCTTAGGAATTATTTAAACTTAAAGTCAGTAAATATTATTTCTTTACTTTTTAAAGTTATTTGGCGGGGGTTTTTTTAAATTTCTTAATTTATCCATAAATCATCATCAGCTCGCTCGCTGCCGGAATATTCTAGATTTATGTTCAATATTTTGCAATTTCATTCCTAACACTTGCTAGTAATATTACATTTCTTTAGTTTTTAAAGTTTATGTTAACGGAGTTCTTAATGTTTTTTTTTTATCTTATGTCTAACTGCTAGCACTGTAGTATAAAAGTATTCTATACTTGTAGGTAATAAATAGGTCAGCCGCAAGTAGTTTGCATGTTTCCGCTTAGACGCAGAGAAACAAAAATCAAATTTAATTTTCGGTTTGAAAGTATTCGTGTTTTATTTCCCGCTATAACGCAAGCACATAACCCCTCGTCTGTCAACGTTCCTCTCATAGGAATACGGGAAAACGCACATCTGTCACTGTCGCCCCTCATAGGAATGTGACCGGCTCATATTTCCCGCTCAATTGTATGCTCGTAGCCATATTTGCCCCTTAGTGCCGTATTGCGATAAAAAAAAAAAAGAAACGAGCTAATCTGTGATGTCTTTACCTCGCTCGGCTTGGTACAAAATAAAAAAGTTAAATGACAATGAAAATTGACTATTGACCGCGACTAATGTCATTCATTAGAAGTGAAAAATATCGGCGGTTTCGCAGTAAATATTTCCAAAGAAGTGAAATAACGATGGAAGCGTAATTAATGATTTATTATTTATGCTAATAATACCACAATTTTGTTAAAATTATAAAAAAATAAGTATGTAACGGAAAAATTATCAACTGAAAAACCGCGAACGTGATTTTGTTGCGACGATATTTCAACTAAGGTATGAATGAAAACGTAAGTATGTGTTAGATATAAGACAAACAACTTACAAAGTTGTTAATAAATTCAGTGAGGAAATGTATTTCTATCAAACAAGTTTATATTTCAATGAAATTCGACACCACTGCCTATGGACTGACACTTGAAGTCGGCCATCATGGGAGCATTGACCTCAGTTATCGTCGTATTTCTCGGAGCTAACTACGGATGGATAAGGCTTATTAATTTTTATGCATGTAATTTTATCGAGTTGCAATCGATGCAGTTTTGTTATTTATGATCTAAAGAACAAGACTACATTCAAAACTCAATACATTTTTTTTTTCGGTAAAAACTAAAAAAAAATAAAAACACTAATAATTATTAAAATGCCTTCTGTTATGCTAATCTGACACGAAAGTCATAAAAAATTATAATTCTAAAGAAAAAAAAAACATACTACATAAAATTGTCGTACGAATAGCCGCATCCATCTTTCTTAGCGCCTGGCGCGCACTTGAGACTAAAATAGCTTACGTTCATAAACAAATATCTTGAAAATATTTCTTAGAACTATATCGTTTTATTGATTTGTTTGAACGTATGTTCTATCTATATCTTAGAAAATATATAATATTTCTGGTAGTGATGATAGGCACGATAAAAACAATGTTTTAATAAAGGTCTGATTTTCACACAAGTTTTTATGGTACTTTCTGTGCTTAAGTACTCAAGATATATTTATTGTAGCTTTGTGATGCTTTTGTATTATGTAAATAATATACTCAACTTACTATAAACAAAACATCTGTGTCCATAGCAGCATTAGTCATTTAGTTTTTTGTTGAAATGTGACACCCACTTTTGAGGACTCATTCAAGTGGCTGACAATTGTGATTATTTTAAAACATGTGTTGTGTAAATAAAATGTATGGTGGCATGTGAAGTTTTATTTGTATATTATACCTAATGTGCTGAAGTGTAAATAAAATACAATTTGAGAATCTAATTTTGTTTTATTTAAATAAAAATCATAAAATTGTTTAGATTTCACATTAACTTTTTTAAAAAGTTCTGTGCTAGATTCATTTTTATATTTAGCCAGATACAAAGTTAGAAGAAAATAAAGACTATTTAATATACTTTATGATTATTAATGTCAATTAACATAATTCCAATTAGAATCTGGGAAATCTAATTAGAACCAAATTCTAATAAAAAAAAAACCCCTTCTGTCGGTGTGCCAATGAGAGGAATGACAGATAGCAGAAAATATATATTTTGACAGCGACTGACAAGAGGATAATGTGAACAGTAATTTAAAACCTGGATTTTCGCCAGTGCATTTGTGAATTAAACTGAACCATTTTTAATTTGCATAGCTGAATGAATTAGAATCTGTGTTGTTATTAACCGACTTCCAAAAAAAGAAGTAGCACCTATGTTCGGATGCGGTTATGTCATAAAACATTACGGTTGAAGTTACTCTGGGTGTAATTATATACTTTTGGAACATAATGACATAAATAACTCATTTTTGAAAAAATACATAATTACGACGTTGTTGTACCAAATGAGCGATATTATGTAATAATATAATAACCTAAAATTATATAATATAACTTCGAAGAAAGATTTCCGGTTGCTTAAACAATCCATACTTATATTATTATAAGCGCGAAAGTCTGTCTGTCTGCCTATCTGTCACCTCTCCACGCCTAAACCACTGAACTGATTTTGCTGGAATTTGGTTTGGAGATACTTTGAGTCTCGAGAAAACACAGAATACTTTTATCCTGGAAAAATGTACGGTTCCCGCACGATTAACGAATTTTGGCGCAACGAAGTTGCGGGAGTCATCTGGTGTTATACAGTGTGTAACAAAATAAGTGATAATACTTTAGGGTGTGTACGTGTTCCTTGTAGAGAGTTCACTGTGCAAGTAGCAGCTCTGAAAGACGAATTTTTTTTCACTTTTGTATGGGCAAGTGCCCGTGCGTTACGAGTTTCCCCATACAAAAGTGAAAAAAAAAGAACTCTCTACAAGGAACACGTACACACCCTAATGTATATATAAAAAGATATGACGATCGTCTACAAACTTAACAGATCCTGAACAATATAATATTATACGAAATTTTGCGAAGCGTTTTGGAGCCAATAATTTTAGACAGGCCGATAGTATCGTAAAAAATAACCGAAAAGAAAGCAACCACCACCCCACCTCATAAATCACAATGGTGTTATTAAAAATTAACCCTCCCACACACAGCGGGATATGAGAGGCGATAATATATATCTGGTAAATCCTGAAGATCACACACTTTATTATTTTATTAAAGATTTCTTTGGTTAAAAGCTGTCATTTTCGGAGATTGGCCTAAATTTTGTTTTCATTTATTGTTATTTAAACAATTGGAATTAACATACGCTTGAATATGCATTGGCAAGTAAATTGTGGTCAGTTCCGAAATATAACACAGTGTACTGGTCAGCGCTCATGACGTCTAAAATCGACAACATTCTGTTTATTGCTTTTAAAATAGTATACGCCAGTCCATTGACTTTGTTGAAATGTCTCTATATAATATTATCAGTTATCACATGATTCACAAGTGGCATACCAATACAATATGGCGTTGGATTCAAGACATTGTCACATCTATACATCCATATCCATGCTCCCATACTAATATTATAAATGCGAAAGTGTGTCTGTCTGTCTGTTACCTCTTCACGCTCGAACCGCTGAACCGATTTTGCTGAAATTTGGCATGGAGATTCTTTGAGTTCCGAGAAAGGACATAGGATAGCTTTTACCCCGAAAAAATGTACGGTTCCCGCGCGATAAATTAATTTTGGCGCAACGAAGTTGCGGGCTTCATCTAGTACATATTATAAAACGAAGTCGCTTTTTTCCCTCATGTCCTTTTGTTTGCTTTAATTTTTAAAACTACGCAACGGATTTTGATGATTCTTTCCAATGACGTAAGAAAAAGAGAACCACGAAAGGAACGCGCCCGCCTTCAAAAGTTGGGGGCTAGTAATGGCGGATTTTACTAGAGACGATGAAAAAATATCGATATCGATACTTTTCCAAATAAGAGTAAACTAGGCAAACACCTAATTAGGTCTTTTAATTAAAAATTTGTGGACTAAAAAGTAAAACGGCGGATTTTACTAGAGACGTCACTGAATGAAAAAACACTATATCGATACTTTTCTAAACTAGCTAAAAGCCGAGCTTTGTGAGGGCTCGCGTCGTCACACCTTGACTGACTTGACATATTTTTAAAACCTTGATTGACTGATTAATGATGATTTGCTGAATCTAATCAACAATGTTTGACTTGTCTTATTATTACTTATTACAAATATTTATTAGTGTTAAAATATTGGTTAGAATCATTTTGTAATTAATAACTTTGTGTTAAAATAGATGTGTGACCTATACCTACTTTGTCATATTAAAATTATAATAAAAGTTGTCATTTATATATAATATGTATTACTTACCTATAGTTTGGGGTTAAAATAAATAAAAAACTCACTTTGCACTTCATTTCTTTATTATGTTACATATTGCCATTTTATAATATTAAATACGTCTATATAACTGATATATTATACTGATATTTATTAACTACTAACAAAACATATTTTAATGAGAATACAATAAAAACCCTTTAATAATTTGTAAGTATGTCATTTTGTTTTTGGTTCTGAAACCCACATTTATATTTACGTAATATAATAGGAATACAAAACAGAATACAGCTATTAATTGTTAATTATTAACAAAGTAACAACTTTATAGACTATTTACTTGGATACATTCCTAATCCTAACACAAAATTAAACTTCAATTTACTAATAATATTGATATATATATATATATATATATATATATATATATATATATATATATATATATATATATATATATATATATATATATATATATATATATATATATATATATATATATATATATATATATATAATTATATAGTACCTAAGTAAGTACCTAAGTAAATTTTATGCATCTAAGGCAAAATTATGTTATATGCATGTTCTGGTTATTGTTACATAATAAATTATATTGGAGACACATTAAAATCAAAGAATAATTCAAAGAAACATTAGTCTTAACTACATACTTCCATGATCCATCTAATATAAAACTTTACTTTGTAAACTTATTAAATTTTGTAAGAAAAGTAATAATTGTTGTATTTTATTTATAGTTTGGCTTTAAATAAATGAAAATCTCACTTAACACAATTTTATTTTGTAAATTGACTTTTTTTATAATAAGTATTTAGGGAAAACAAAGTCTGACAAAAAATAAAAGTATTAACGAATAGCATGATATTAACAACAATAGATTTCACATATTTTAGAATACAGTAAAAACAGTATGTATACTTTTAAATGAAACTTAATACAAAACAAGAATACAGCTAATAATAGAACAATTAACAAACATTCCTTAGCATAATACTTTTATCTGTATTCCTTAGTATCATGTATGATGTAACACAACATTAGGCACTAGGCAGCAAAATTAAAGTCTCAGCAAAATTAAAATGGCTGAAACTAAAAAATATTATTCACAAAATATGTTTATAACAGAATTCCTCAATGTATAAAATATTTTGTAATTATTATAAACTATGGATTTTTGAATTGATATTTTGAAATGTAATTATTAGCTAGTAAAATCATGACATGAATATTGTATTGAATTATTTACTTTATGCTATAAGTAGTTAAGTATATCTTATATCTTTAAGCGAGCAATTCTTGTATATATATAATTGGAATCTCGGAATCGGCTCCAACGATTTTCATGAAATTTAGTATATAGGGGGTTTCGGGGGCGATAAATCGATCTAGATAGGAATAATTTTTAGAAACTGTCATTTTATTCGTGTTTTATCAAATACCGAGCAAAGCTCGGTCAAATAGCTAGTAAGTATGTAATGGTTAACTGAACATTTTATCTTGTAGACCAATAATGAAATAATAATGTATCTCTATCAAGACTAAATTGTTAACACCAATGAATTTGTATGCTTTTTTAATATTAGTTAAAAGTCTTGATCATAAGAAATATTATAAGTGTAACATCAAAATGTACCACCACTTGAAAAGCAAATAAAGAATATGAATATGAAAGAAATAACATTATTAATTATTGAGATCATTACTTGAAATAATATGTAATTACTAATTAATATAAAAAGTAACAAAAACACTTAACTCTTCATTGATAACCATAATTGGTTATTCTGGACTGGAAATAACTAAATAAATAAAGGTATCAAAAGGTAAGGTTGAGATTTTTAGATGACAATGTTAAAATATTTCGAAACTCTAATATTTCACTAATACCACCCACTCGTAATACAAAATTTTATGACTCCTCATTCACAGCTCGTGCTGTTAGTCTGTGGAACAAATTACCCACATCTTTGAGACGTGCTCAGTCCTCGTACGTTTTTAAATATGGCGTCAAGGAACATTTTTTGCCGCAAATAATCCATAATAACTGATTATTACCTGTATTGTGTTATTTATATTTATTTATGTTTGTATGTACATATATATTTTATTTCTATGTATTCTTTACTTAGTATGTATGTATATATTATATGTATGCAGTATATTGTATGTATGTATGTATTTATAATATACATGTATATTTTAAAAAGTTTACTCCCGTCCATGCAGTCACCTACCATCTATTACTACTGTTACTTTATAGTTTTACAATAAAGGTTGCCAGGAAGAAATCGCTTGTAGCGATAAGGCCGCCTTTTGTACTTTTAGTTACTAAGTTTTGTTTTGTATGTCATGTTTGTTTTGGTGCAATAAAGTGTTTCATTCATTCATTCATTCCTAACAGAAGTAATATTTATTACCTTTTAGTATTTTATGTATAGCTATGCAACAGTAGATTTTATAACATTCATTTTGGACTGATGAATTTTCAATAAAAGAAGGTTATTAATAATAATTATTTTAATCTTGCCACAATATTATTATAAAATATACTTAAGTGGTATTGCGGCAAATTTGCAGCAACACTTCCACAATACACATTCCCAAAATATTAAATATTTTATTCATCAAGTTCTCCTTTATGCCCGCAAACTGTCTGCTACAGTGCACTTCTTTTGCTACAGCCTACATGTCCTCTTCCAGGTGGATTAATAATAATTATACTTCTGAATAAGTATAGAGAATTTTCTGTAAAAATCCTTATTCTCCTTTCCTTACTGGAATGTGTACCTGAAAACAAAAAGAAAAAACATTTTATTTACATTACATTATATCCTTCTTTTGTTCATGTTAATATTTTCTGCACCTTTAATATTTATCCACTCTTTTCTTTTTGCTTCATCATTAGGTAATCTATAAGTAGAAATAAACACATATTATACATTCTAAAAGTGATGAAATGAGGTAAAAAAAAGACGGGTTGCACTCCGGGAGTGCCGGCAGAAGAGAAAACTAGATTATTAACGTTGTGCATTTTTTTAACCCATTTTTTATGAAAATCGATTATTAAAAAAATCGATTTTTTCAATTAATCGAAACCATTACAATCGATTAAATTTTAAACCCATTTTTTATGAAAATCGTTTTTTAAAAAATCGATTTTTTAAATTGTAAACCCTTACAATCAATTCGAGTTCGAGTTCGAGTTCGAGTTCAACACAAAACACTACTCTCCAACCCTCTTACGGTTTTTCCAAGGTTTTTCGATCAGCACGAGAATCTGTCGCGAGTTTCACAGTTTTTACCCATCCCACAAAAGTGCTCAACGCCGCTACAGAAGTTTTCAATTCAAAAACTTTAAATAAAATTTTTCGATAACACCATATCACTATTGTCATACAATATTACTACCACGTATTTTATACGGAAAACATCAAAAATATAGGGAACCAAGCAGTGAAATTAATAGAACCTTTTGTAATAGATCATTTTAAGAAAACACGGTCGTCTGGATTTAAAAATCTGGTGTGTTTCAAAGTAAAATACTAAACTTAATGTTTTAAAGACAAATCTGGTTGTTTTCTTCGGATTCGAATACGGCATCCAATAACACTGTACGTGGTCATATTTCGGCACTCCAAATTTCACTTCCTAAAACAATTTTTACCAAAAATAACTAGAATAATATCGAAATTTTGAAAATAAATGCTGTTTGTTTACGTATTTTGACATTTTATCTACCACAAATGTTGGGGGCTAGTAATGGCGGCTTGGTCGCAAAGAGGCATTTTGACAAATATTTCTTTCAAAATGGTAAACACTCAAACTTACAGTTGTCTTTTTTCACTTACGTAAAAAAGCACAGGCAAAAAGGAGATAGTTATATGATTATACATTTCTCGACGAACTGACGTAATCAACTCTATACATAGACAATTGTTTCCTGTCCATAGGTATAGGTCTTTGATTCTTTCAGTGTTAGGCTGCGTCCCCATCAGACACGGCACGGCGCCGTCACCGTGTTACGACACGACGCCGCCACCGTGACACGGTACGGCGCCGTACCGTAACACGGTACGGTGCACCGCGCGCCCCTATTCTGGGTGAAACTTCCGAACAAAAATTTTGTCCAAACTTAAACGAGGCACTTATTTGGAACACATAAAAATCGGCCAAGTGCGACTTAGATTCGCGCACGAAGGGTTCCGTACCATTATTATAGAGAAAAATAACCAAAATATTATGTTTTTTGTCTGGGAGCCCCCTTAATTATTAAGTTTGTAAGTAATATTTTGTAATACGAATTTACCCAAAATTTCCTCTGTTTCTGTTTCTTTTTCAATCTTCGTTTTAGTAATAACAAGAGAATAATTCTTTCGCGATCCATATACAGATAAGCAATTTCGTTCGAGCGCAAATATCGACTGAATAGAGACGCACCGTACGCGGCACCGTGTTACGGTACGGCGCCGTACCGTGTCACGGTGGCGGCGTCCTGCCGTAACACGGTGACGGCACCGTGCCGTGTCTGATGGGGACGCAGCCTTAGATAGCCCATTTATCGAGGAAGGCTATAGGCTATATTTTATCACGCTAAGACTAATAGGAGCGAAGAAATAGAGGAAAATGTGGAAAAAACGGGGAAATTATTTGAAAGGGCTAACTTGAACAAGCTAATCTCAGGAACTACTGGTCCGATTTGAAAAATTATTTCAGTGTTAGATAGCCCATTTATTGAGGAAGGCTATAGGCTATATTTTATCACGCGAGGACTAATAGGAGAATGTGGAAAAAACGGGGGAAATTATTTTAAAGGGCTTATTTCGCGAACTTTTTCGCGAATTTTTATGTAATTTGGCACAGATAAGGGCCTTATCACACTGGCGATCAGAGGTTATCTGTATTTTAATATTTTTTTCAGTGGCTATATATTTTATACCCGTGCGACGCCGGGACGGGTCGCTAGTTGAGATATAATGCGTTGTCATGGACCAAACAGTATACTGGGGTAAATTTCGGAAATCACCATCCATAGTGATAATGGTCTGCAACGTTTTCATCGTGCATAGCGTAGCATCACTGTGTGCGACCGGCCTAACACATTAACATGTAAATCCACCGTCACACCATCAATCTGTCTTGGGTATAATGAGTGATTTTTATGCCTGCGTGAACCGAGCCTGTCTAATATTTGGGAGTTGCGGCTATACCTACATAGAACGCATAACGTACGCTCATTTTTGTTCATACAAAAAACGCGTTAAGTACGAGTTCAAAAGCTATATTATTTTTCTTACACCTTATTACCTTCATTTCATTCTACAAAATCTGATTAATTACAACGATAAGTAAAACCTTTCGAGAATCTGACTGGCTGTAGAACGTAAACGGTGATCAACTGAAAACAATTTTCAGAAGTTCATCCATAGTGTCTAAACACACTAGGCTGAATTACGCCGACGTAAATCACGCCGCGTTTACGCCGCGTATCAAACGCATATAAAATACGGAAGGAATGCAAATGCGACGGAATTTTGGAATAGTGTGTCACTATGCCAAAATTCCGTCGCGAGCCGAATTTCCGTCGAGCCGAGTCGAGCGTAAAGTTCTTCAGCGATTCGGCGGTAATGTTTTGTACAGCAACACACTATACGCGACGGAATTATCAAAACCGAACATAGCAAATCCAACCTTAACTCTAAAGTGTTAACGCACACATTACATCTGAGAATTTTAAATACTCACGCGCGCGTTCCGCAACGGAAATTACGCCGCGAAATTTCGGCTCTTCGCGTAATTTATAGTGTGTCGCATCAGACGTAAGCGGCTGAACGTTATTACGGCCACGTAAATTACGCCGGCGTAATTCAGCCTGGTATGTTTAGACCCATACAAATACTTAATATTATAAATGCGAATTAAGTGTGTCTGTCTGTCTGTCTGTCCGTCTGAACCGATTTTGCTGAAATTTTGCATGGAGATACTTTGAGTGCCGGGAAATATGCGCAAATATTATTTCCCCCGAAATTACTTTATTGCGCGGGAATTGTATATAATTTATATTTTCCGGGAAAAAAATATTCTATATATCTTTTCCTGAAACTCAAAGTATCTCCATACAATATCCTTAAATCGATTCAGAGGTATGATCGTATAGAAATACATTCACATTCATAATGTAATAGATAAAACTAGATAGCTAGCCCTCAACTCCGCCGCTCCAAAATTAGTTGATCTTGTGAGAACTGTAAAATTTTTTCCGGGATAAAAGTATCCCAAAACTTGTTTATCGCGTGGGAACCGTACATTTTCCGGGACAAAAAGTATCCTATGTCCTTTCCCGGGACTCAAAGTATCTCCATACCAAACAGTAAAATCGGTTCAGCCGTTTGGGCGTGAAGAGGTAACAGACAGACACAGTTTCACATTTATAATATTAGTATGGAATAACTATTGCTTATATTCATAAGGTAGTAACAAGATTTCCACAAAACATGCAGTTGAAATTATTCTCAGACGTAGATCATATTTTATTGTAAAAGTTGGAACTTTTAAAATTAACCAAACGACGGCCGTAGCCATTAAGGTGACGCAGCGTTAAAGTAAGAAACCGTGTTGGATATGTTTTAGATTGCTTGTTTAATGGAAAGGGCGTAAGCGACAAAATGGTTTTTGTCGCATAATTTAAAAACCATAAATTCATTTCATATAAGCTATGCACAAATTAAAGTGCATGCTTGAACCAATTTATGTACAAATTTTGGTACCTTAAATCACTCTCCTCTGTTGGAAAAATAGGAATCCCTTTTTTTACAGAGGTCTTTTCGATTGATTATTCTGTGCTATAAAAGTTGTCCAATCGTGTTATGCTATGGGCAATTCAAAGACAAAGACATGATGAATACTGACAATGAACTTCAATTTCTTAGCTTCAGTTCAACTTTTAATCTAAATATATCCTTTTAACTGTTACATAAGATACCTATACGAACAAGTTTAACAATTATCTATTTTCCAATTAGTTCAAGTTTTCAATTATTCAACTACATAGCTTTTTCTCAATTACATATTATATAAAAAATCTAATTCGATTTTTTTTTAATTTTATATTTGCTTTGATTAACTAGGTATATATTATAACATTCTAAGGATATCCATTTTAATCTATACTTCCATACTATCCATACCAATATATTATTATGAATGCGACCGTGTGTCTGTCTGTCCGCTTATCTGTCTGTCTGTTACCTCTCCACGCTCAAACCGCTGAACCGATTTTGCTGTTTGGCATGGAGATACTTTGAGTCCCGCGAGGATACTTTTTGTCCCGGAAAAATGTACGGTTCGTTATTGTCGGTCGGATATTGCGGGCGTCATCTGGTATTATTAATAATAAATGCACGGGTGTGTCTCTGTTACTACTTAAGGGGGTCTAGTTCAAGAAACGGACGATTTTCAAGATTTAAAAAGGACAGGAGACATATAAATATAGTTTTTTAAATTCTGAAAAAAATATATGTGTTAGTTAAGGATCTAACATCATATTGGAATTCATATTCCATTACACAATATTATCATGAACTTCGCTCGATAGAAAAAAATCCCAGAGTTACCTCTTCTTTTAACGAAATTGCCATATTATGTCCAAATTATTTGGAATTTTCTGATAATTTTGGTCCTGAATTAAAGACAAAGAATATATTATTATCTAGTACAGATCGTCAATTATTTGACTCGATTTAATTGATGTATAAAATAACGACGATCAAAAAACTATAAAATTGCAGGCGCAAAGTGTGTTCAACTGTAAGCATCAGCCGAGCCTTTGCGCCTCCAATTTTACAGTTTTTCACACAACCAAGTTGTGAGATATACCTAGTATATACTAGGTGGGATATCCCACAACTTGAACATTTTGTGGTACACTTTACTGAAAAACTATCACGCCTATTGATTTGTGCTTTATGATAGTAATTTTTATTTATATATATTATGCAGATGTGTTATTAGCCCAGGATCCCTGCATAGAAGGACCTTCACCGAGCTTTTTACTGGATGAAAAGTATTTTATATTCAATTACGTATGTTAACAAATTAATTGCAAGTGGGTTGCCTAAAAAATTTCAGTCCAGAATAAAAAAATAAAAAAAAACAAAAAAAAAGTTTTTTTTTTACATTTTTCTGGTTTGGTTAATAGACAAATTCCATACCAATCGAAAGTATGAAGCCCATAAAATATGCATTAAGAATTAACCAGACCGGTACCGATTAGTAGTAGTATCGACTTACCTGCCTACCCAAGAGTTGTGACAGGATAGACAACCTAACGTTTTCATACTCTACGGGCTCCATACTTTCGATTGGTATAGAACTTGTCTATTAACCAAACCAGCGAAATGTTAAAAAAAAAGTTTTTATTTTTTTTTCTATTTTTTTAAATTCTGGACTGAAATTTTTTTGGCAGCCCACCTGCGATTAATTTGTTGACATACGAAATTGAATATAAAATACTTTTCATCCAGTAAACAGCTCGGTGAAGGCCCTTCTATGAAGGGATCCTAGGCTATATCATTGCATCAGTCAGTCAAGGTGTGACGACGCGAGCCCTCACAAAGCTCGACTTTTAGCTAGTTATATCTCCGATAATATGCGTCATCTTATATATAAAAATAGATTTTCGAATGTGTTTGTCGCGCTAAAACTCGAAAACGGCTGAACGGATTGGGCTGATTTTAGTCTTAAAATATTCGTAGAAGTCCAGGGAAGGTTTGAAAGTGACACGAAGTTCACCGGGACAGCTAGTCTTATATATAAAAATGGATTTTCAAATGTGTTAGTCGCGCTAAAACTGGAAAACGGGTGAACGGATTGGGCTGATTTTAGTCTTAAAATATTCGTAGAAGTCCAGGGAAGGTTTTAAAGTGACGCAAAGTTCACCGGGACAGCTAGTCTTCTTATATATTATAAAAATAGATTTTCAAATGTGTCAGTCGCGCTAAAACTCGAAAACTGCTGAACGGATTGGGCTGATTTTAGTCTTAAAATATTCGTAGAAGTCCAGGAAAGGTTTTAAAGTGACACGAAGTTCACCGGGACAGCTAGTAATTTTATAATAATTGTCCTGTTACTCATTCTTAACTTCTGTAGCTAGTATATACAAAAGTCGATTTTCTTTTAAACAGTCTGTTAATTGAAAGAAAATGATAAAACAGAATAATATTTTCAATAAACAAAAAGTGTAGAGCCAAAGGTGAAATTCCAATGCTCGAAATAATCTAGACATTCTACAAGTGACAGGTCAGATAAGTGGGGAGTCGTAACAGATTCAAGATAGGGTTTGAACCCACTGCCTTCCCCTTGTGAATATTAAACAAGATATCACTCGCGTACAGGGTGTGCGGATCGCTAATACTGGGTATGCTAATTTATTTAAAAACGACGTCTTTCAATTGAAATTGAAGTATTTACATACCGGTATGCAATTATAATTCGCATACGCCTAGTCGCATGCACACGATCGCCGTGCTGAAGTCTGGCAACTCCGCACAGATCGCGCCGCACCGCCGCGCTGTGCCGGTCGGAATGGGGGGGTGTTAGGTTTTTTCGTTACGGAATATCTTGATTCAATCGCTGTGCTCAAAGCCCGTGAAAGCTATGTAATAGCTATGAGCTATTGCATAGGTTTCGCGGTTTAACTTTTATGCACACTAAGTATGTTAATTAAAAAAATGTTTAGGTTGTAAGTTGTAACCATATTTTATTCTGTGCCTTGTAATTTAAATCTCCTCCATTCGGAATTTTCTAGTAATTTTATTTTAATCCCGGTCCCTGGTGTAGTATTACAGAAAAAGTAACAAGTTAAAAGAAGACAAACAGATCTACACACATTGCATTAGACATTCTGATTCTTAATAATCTGTGGAAATACATAACTTCAACTATCATCACATTATAATATTAGAATTCTGAATAATTATATACTTACTTGAATTGAACTTTGTTACAACAAAACAATAATTATAAAATATTAAGATTATGACGATCATTCTGTACATGGCCATGCGGTTACTCGGCGCACCCTGTAGCTAATCGACGTTCACAAAACATTCGATCCTGCTCAGAATACATTGCCAATAATTTATTATCTATGTCTTTGTGTGCATGCGATTTTGTGTTCTATTCAATACGAAAAGGCACTGTCAGCACATTACTATGCTGTATCTATCAGATAAGTTGTGGATAGCCTATCCGGAACTTATCAGTAAGTGGCGAAACAGGCCCTTAGCATTACAAAAAAGCTTTTGTTCTTTGATTGTAGTTAAAAAAATATATTGAACATGTTTTAGATTTTGTTGAGAGAAAATTAAACATTTGAAACTTCCCCACCTATATCAAGCATGAGAGATGATGATTAAAGTAAAGAACAATCTGAATAATGTCAGCTTCAAAATTAAAAAAATGATCGGGTCAGGCCTTGGCATCTTAGCTTCAGCAAAGATGGCACGACATAGGTACTTAACACCTCTGGTTCCGTTGGTTAAAAACATTGAATTCAAATCTTGACTCATCGGTACTAAAATTATATAATGGTTACGTGTTGATGATGACCATAACGATGATAATGATGATGACGTCACCTAAACCGCCTAAACGTACTACAGGAAATATACATCAGCCCAAGTACCTGAGCTTAAGACCGGCTTACACGATAGAGCGCCATTGTTGACAGCCCCATAACTATGTAGATGAGATTCCTAGACAAAGACCACAGTGTAAATAGTATTCAGTAAATTAATAATTATCTTTATACTAGGCCAAATCAGGCTCACGCACACATAAGCGTGGTTTCAGATAACATGAAAGAACAGAACAATGTAGTATATTGTCGCGCGAAAAACTTGTATAGCTGTGTTGCACAAAATTGTTTTCAAGAACATGGCTGAGTTACGCTACTGTATATGTGTACTGTACTGTGTTTGTGTTGTACACAGACACTAGACAGTGCAATATTAACTGCTATGATTTTCTGGTCTTTGGTATGTTCGAGAAGTAATATTAATATTGTCATACAAAATTGAATTACTTTCGTCTCTTTTATTTAACTTAATAATATGAAAACTGTTATAACTACCATGGCTAAAAATATAAAAGCACAATAAACTTAATACTTAATTAAGAAACTTTATTACAACAACATTTTAAAAATATCTTTTTAAATTTTGCGTGACTTATTTTTCCATTTTCGTTTAAAAATTCATGAAGGCTTATGAATTTCCTGGAATCAGGATAAGGATTTAATTTTTCCAGGAACAACACCTAAAAAGATAAGGGATTTTCGTGCGTCGATTGAAGTGTCTGTGGCTTGGTGAAATGACTCAAGAGATTGTAAGTTTGATTGCAAGTATGTTCGTACGGGAGCCCTAGAATATTTTTTTTTGTGATTACTAACAAGCTAATTTTTTTGTAAGTAGCTACATTTTGATAAGACGAACATTTTTATTTTCGAAAAATCTCGAAAGTGGTAGCTAACAGAGATAGAAAGGATTTGATACTTTAATAATAATAATAATAATACTCGTAATACTATACCCTAAAACGGAACCCTAACCAGCAGATTTTTTGTATATTGGTATATAATTGAAGAGTAACCTTGTCCTACAAATAAAAGAATCCATATTTTAGGACCATCAAGTCAAAGTATGAAATCCTTTCTATCTTTGTTAGCTATCACTTTAGAGATATTTCGAAAATAATCAAAATGCAGCTACTCACAAAATATTAGCTTGTTAGTAATCACAAAAAAAAAATTGTTCTAGGGCTCCCACTATGAGCCATTATAATATAAGTATAGTATGTAACCATTTATAATATGTAATATACTAAACTGTATACTCCATAATTATGGAGTATACAGTGTCAGGTCATGTGCACGTTAAACTTTTCAATATGCTAAGCATAAAACCGATTTCCAAGGAAAAAACAATAATAACATCCTTTTAATATGAACTAAAAAGTAAAAAGTATTAAATAATTTTTCCTATCTAATAGAGCCTTTTCCGAATTCGGCTAAACCTCAACTATTTCTGTACTCAATCTCCATTATTTTGAAGTCGGTACCAGATAGCTGAATCTTCAGTTTCCTGACAGAATATTTGAAAGTTTTGGAACTGGCACCGACTTCAAAATGATGAAGATTGAGTACAGAAATAGTTGAGGTTTAGCCGAATTCGGAAAAGGCACTATTAGATAGGAAAAATTATTTAATACTTTTTAGTTCATATTAAAAGGATGTTATTATTGTTTTTCCTTGGAAGTCGGTTTTAATTTTTTGTTAAAAATAATAATTTCACTCTTTTTAGTTAGGTACCTAGTAGGTAAACCATCGCGAATATAATCTTCGTATCGTATATTTTATTAAGGGTGGGTTGCACCAAGGGGGCGTCCACAAATTACGTGAGGTTTTTAGGGGGGGAGGGGGTCAAGTCAAATCTCATCTTATCTCACGTTGGGGAGAGGGGGGGGGTCTCGGCACTCTCGGCAAATCTCACATAAATTTTTTCTCAACAAAATAATACTATTTTGGTCCATTTCATCCAGATTGTACGTATGCTTAAGATTTAATCGTAAGCGTAGTCGTTATACGATTAAGATCATTCACAAATTCGTTTGAGAGAAAAGCTACTGACTGTCAAACCAAACGTTTACGTAAGAAACCCACATTTTGAAAAATCTCACGTGAGATTTGGGGGGGGAGGGGGGTTGAATAAAATCTCACGAAATCTCACCAGGGGGGAGGGGGGGTCAAAAAATTCAAAAAAACACCTCACGTAATTTGTGGACTTACTTTAACTATATCTGTAACTTTAACTATAACTACAATGCGAAATGTCAAATCTAAAAGGGGTTTATGCGTAAAAGTCAAATTAAGTTAGTTCCAAAAATTCATAACAGATGGCGCTAACAGGTCGTCTAGATCGCGCTATTGCTTGCTCTTGCGTGTTTCTATAAGAGGTGGTACCATCTCAATTTATGTTTTTCGATTCTTTCGATTGTTCTAAAGTATACACGTTCTTATAATATGACTCATGACTACTCAGTACTAGAGCTGTAAAAGTAACGAAAAAAAGCGTACCCGTATGTATTCGTTACTTTAACTGTTCGTACTCGTTACTATTGTATCGTTACTCGTTACTCGATAGTTTTGAATTTTGATACCTCATACATAACAACCAAGTTTTGTTGATTATTGGGTTCCGTACGCAATGGTTAAAAACGGGACCCTATTACTGAGACGTCGATGTTTGTCCGTCAGTCTGTCTGTCTCCAGGCTGTATCTCAAGAACCGCTATAGCTAGACCTCTGAAATTTTTACAGATTGTGTGTTTCTGGTGCCACTATATCAACAAATACTAAAAATAAAATAAAGTTTTTTTTTTCAGTATTTAGTTATACAACAAACGTATTCTTTTTTTGGCCTTTTAGCTCGTAATCCATAACGGCAACATGTAGACACTTGAAATTTTCACAAAATCCTGAGTTGTATATTATAATATATACTTTAATATTTAATTACAAAATTAGAATAAAATAAATAATTAAATACCCCCATACAAAGAACACTATTTTTCCCTACTTTCACTCTATCACAATTCACAGTACGGAACCCTTCGTGCGCGAGTCCAACTCGCACTTGGACGATTTTTTGTATATTTCATAGGTTAATAGTTATTTAATTTAAGAGTAACATTGGCCTACAAAGAGAACAATCCATATATTTTAGGACCATCAAAACGAAATTTTAAATCTTTTCTATCTCTGTTAGCTACCACTTTCGCAGTGGAAATTCGTCTAATCAAAATGAAGCCAATCACGAAAAATTTGAAAATTAAAAAAAATTGTTTGATCGAACCCGGACTATAAAATCTTTTTTGAGTTTTTTCTAAAAAGTTAAACTAAGCCTAGAATATTGCAAGCGTTAACGCTTATCATCAGCTGGTAAACGATATGCTCGTCGCGACATTTTAGTAAAAAAATACATATATTGAATTAAAGAAAATATAGCATATCTCCGAAAAATGCGAGTAACGAAGCGCATCGTGAGTAACGTTTCGTTACTCGGTACTAGGTGGCGTACCCGTTACTCAGTACCGAATACATACGGTTTGCTACAGCTCTACTCAGTACGTCTTTATAGTTTCGATTCTTTCGATTGTTATAAAGTATACACGTTCTTATAATATGACTCATGACTACTCAGTACGTCTTTAAAGTTTATGATTTATATATGCAGTGACGTAAACTTAAACCTTTCAATGATAAAATATAGTTTATGGGTAAAGTTGTGTAATTGGGGGCTATACAAGCTTTAAAATTTGGCAAATAAATAAAGTTTAATTTAAAATAATGAAATATTATGCACAGCTGTTTTGGGTATTTTGATTTAAGGGGTACCAGGGTTTTAAAAAGCTTTTAAATTTGACAACAATTTTGTTGAAACCGCGTGCTATAAACTTAATAAACTAAAGTCCACGCGGGTGAAGTCACGGTCAACAGCTATATTTTAGTATCTAATAATAATTATATTATATAATCTATCAAATTAAGTTAGTTCCAAAAATTCATAACAGATGGCGATAACAGGTCGTCTAGATCGCGCTATTGCTTGCTCTTGCGTGTTTCTATAAGAGGTGGTACCATATTAATATACGTGTATTTCGATTCTTTCGATTGTTATACATTTAACACGATCTTATATGACTCATGACTACTCAGTTCTTTATGATTTATCTATGCAGTGACGTAAACTTAAATCGTTCAATGATAAAGTATAGTTTATGGGTAAAGTTGTGTAATTGAGGGTTAAACAAGTTTTAAAATTTGGCATTTATATAAAGTTTAATTTAAAATAATGGAATATTATGCATAGCTGTTTTTGGGTATTTTGATTTAAGGGGTACCTACCAGGGTTTTAAAAAGCTTTTAAATTTGACAACAATTTTGTTGACACCGCGTGCTATATATAAACTGAAGTCCACGCGGGCGAAGTCACGGGCAAAAGGTAGTTAGTATCTAATAATAATTATATCTATGGACGCTTCACACCACGTCAGTCTGGCCCCGTGCTAAGTACCTGAAGGACTTGTGTTACAGGTACCAGACAACGGAAATATAATATTTAATACTTTTGTTGTTTTTAAAATGTGTGCCTTACTCTCTGGACTTCAGGTTGATATTGTTATGTTCAGTTTTGTGGTAAGTACACAAGTTGCTTAGAACTTGAATTTTTGACGTGAGAACGTCTTATAATTCGATGGGGCCTGCGCGCACGAAAAAACATGACGCAATATGCGGCGTTACCTCGCTCTGAGGCGTTCCATTTAAGGCTACGACGTTGTCACGTTCAACTATCGTCAGAACACCGCACAGAGCACCGTACAGTCGGGGAAAATTGTGCTAAGCAGAAATGTACAGTCGGGGAAACGAGTTGTTTAGCAGAAATGTACAGTCGGGGAAATGAGTTGTTTAGCAGAAATGTACAGTCGGGGAAAATTGTGCTAAGCAGAAATGTACAGTCGGGGAAATGGGTTGTTTAGCAGAAATGTACAGTCGGGGAAATGAGTTGTTTAGCAGAAATGTACAGTCGAGGAAAATTGTGCTAAGCAGAAATGTACAGTCAGGGAAATGAGTTGCTTAGCAGAAATGTACAGGCAGGGAAAATTGTGCTAAGCAGAAATGTACAGTCGGGTAAATTAGTTGTTTAGCAGAAATGTACAGTCGGGGAAATGAGTTGCTTAGCAGAAATGTACAGTCGGGGAAAATTGTGCTAAGCAGAAATGTACAGTCGGGGAAATGAGTTTTGACGTGACACCGTCTTATAATTCGATGGAGCCGGCTGCACGCACGAAAAAACATGACTCATGCGGCGTTACCTCGCTCTGAGGCGTTCTATTTAAGGCAAGAAGTGCGTTGTCACGTTCAACTATCGTCAGTAAACCGACTTTACAGACAACTGTTTTTTTTAACAACATTATATTTAAGTTAAAATCGCTATGAATAGTACCATATATATATATATATATATGGTACTATTCATAGCGATATATGTATATATATATATATATATATATATATATATATATATATATATATATATATATATATATATATATATATATATATATATATATATATATATATATATATATATATATATATATATATATATATATATATATATATATATATATATATATATATATATATATATATATATATATATTATACAACCATGTGACATTGGTGAACCTGACGTGGTAATGATGATGATGATGATGAATGTAATTTGCATAGTAGCATATGCTTTCAGTTCTTAAAACAGTGCCTAAACCCCCAAACTTGTATCTATAAGGAATCCGGAGTTCTCTTAGTATCTTCGGAACCATAGTATACCTTGGAGCAAAATGTTGTTTTGGTAGCATATGCTCAGGATGCTTTTCATAAAACCAAAATTACCATATGTTTCCATATAAATTTCGAAGAGTTCCCTCGATTACTCATGGATCCCATCATCAGGTCACCACTTTTGTGAAAATGGTACCAAATAGGAGTAAAACCTAATACAACAAAACAAAAATTTTGAAAATCGGTTCACAAACGGCGGAGTAATCGTTGAAAATACAAAAAAAAATTAAAAAAAAATCCACAACCGAACATAATAACCTCCTCGTTTTTTGGAAGTCGGTTAAAAAGTATGGAAAATAGATCTACACCGGGATCCAATAAGCTTTTTTCTGTCATGCGAAGATACAACCTCACGGTATGATTCCAAAAATTATATTTGTCACATAATTTTTCACATTTTTCTTTTCTTACCACTAAAAATTTTTTATCTTTTAACTTTATTTAAGGATCAATTAACGGTAAATACAGGATATTTTAAATAAAACTAGATAAGCATTATAAAACATATTTTCATTAATCTCAACTTAAAATAATTCTTAGAGAGTAGCAAAATTAAGGACGTATTTTTTTGTTTATCATCTACAATACAAGCTTTCATTTTCCTAGTAAGACTTATGAGTTACCAGTAACGAGCCTTACTTTTTCCTGGTATAAAAGGAAAGAGTTAAAATGATTACACTTACAGCATCCCTGTTGCTAAATTATTTCTACTGTGACAAAGGTGTTGAAGTCCAACGCTTATTGGGTTCCAGGAATTAGCAATAAACCTCTCCTTCGTCTGACTGCGGTCCAATGGAAGGGTGTACAATACGAGTTCGCCCTACCATAAAATTACACCTTAATGAAATTGTGACGTATTGGCAGGATTCAAAGAAAGAGTTTTTAAAATGTAAAACGTTGCAATTAAAAGATGTAATGTACTGTATTATGTATCTATTTACTGAACTTAATTGTTTTGAAACTTGATGTAAAAGGGTGCAAGAATTAAGTCCGTAATTTTCGATGTCATTAAAACATTCTTAAATCCAAACCTTTATGCTGCCATTTAGTTTGTATTTAGCTGAGCTAAATGACTGTATTAGGATCAACTGTAAAACCGAAATAAAGCCACTTGGTGATAGGTAAATGCAATACAAATTGAAAATGTAAAATTGTCTTTTTAAGAATATTACTTTTTAGTTTTTACCCTGGAAATCAGGTTCAATTTTTTGTTAAAAATTTATAATTGATGTACAACAAAGTGAACACGAAACTTGCAGGTTTGTACTCACTATACTCTAAATAAGAAATAAGTTGTGATTGTATAACTTACTTAAATAAATCAATAAATAAAAATAAATAAATAAATAATTCACTATAATTTTACTTTACGAAGAAAGTGTAAAAAGTTATTGACTTTTAAAATACTTAGTGAACATTGTTATAAGAAGAGTAATTGATTGTAAAATTTGACTAAATGAACTTATTTTTTGTAAGACTGAACAAAAGGCTTACATACTAAGTCATTTTATTACCGCCGATTGCCTGTGTGGCGATGTCGCTTCTTGGCGTCCCCACTGCATGTAGTATCTCCAATAGTCCCAGTAATGTATGTACCTAATGCCATCATAATCGACACCTGAGGCTTGCTCGGTCGTACTGGTCGCTGGGTCTGTAGCGGTGATAGTGCTGTTTGGCGTCCCCCCTGTAATATCTTCAATAGTCACTGTAGTATTACTAATCCCATCATAATCGACACCTGAGGCTTGCTCGGTCGTACTGCTCGCTGGGTCTGTAGCGGTGATATTGCTGTTTGGCGTCCCCCCTGTAATATCTTCAATAGTCACTGTAGTATTACTAATCCCATCATAATCCACACCTGAGGCTTGCTCGGTCATACTGCTCGCTGGGTCTGTAGCGGTGATAGTGCTGTTTGGTGTAACTGCTGGAGTTTCTTCAATAGTCACTGTAGTATTACTAATCCCATCATAATCCACACCTGAGGCTTGCTCGGTCATACTGCTCGCTGGGTCTGTAGCGGTGATAGTGCTGTTTGGTGTAACTGCTGGAGTTTCTTCAATAGTCACTGTAGTGTTACTAATGTCATCATAATCGACACCTGAGGCTTGCTCGGTCTTACTGCTCGCTGGGTCTGTAGCGGTGATATTGCTGTTTGGCATCCCCCCTGTAATATCTTCAATAGTCACTGTAGTATTACTAATCCCATCATAATCGACACCTGAGGCTTGCTCGGTCATACTGCTCGCTGGGTCTGTAGCGGTAATAGTGTTGTTTGGTGTAACTGCTGGAGTTTCTTCAATAGTCACTGTAGTGTTACTAATGTCATCATTATCGACACCTGAGGCTTGCTCGGTCGTTCTGCTCGCTGGGTCTGTAGCGGTGATAGTGCTGTTTGGTGTAACTGCTGCAGTTTCTTCAATAGTCACTGTAGTGTTACTAATGTCATCATAATCGACACCTGAGGCTTGCTCGGTCGTACTGCTCGTTGGGTCTGTAGCGGTGATATTGCTGTTTGGCGTCCCCCATGTAATATCTTCAATAGTCACCATAGTGTTACTAATCCTATTATAACCGACACTTGAGGCTTGCTTTATCGTACTGCTCGCTGGGTCTGTAGCGGTGATATCGCTGTTTGGCATCCCCCCTGTAATGTCTTCAATAGTCACTGTAGTGTTACTACTGCCATCATAATCGATACCTGAGGTGTGCTCAGTTGAACTGCTCACTGGGATTGTATCGGTGATATTTTTGTTTGGAGTCCCCGTTATAGTATCTTCAATCGTCACTGTAGTATTAGTAATACGATCATAATCAGCACCTGAGGCCTGCACGGTCGTATTGGTCGCTGGGTCTGTAGCGGGGCTGGCCGTACCATTCGTTGTATTTATTGTGTTGTTTTCTTTCACTTCTACATTCGCACTAATAATGGCTGCTGAGAAAATACTTAAATTAATTTGATTATCCCTGAATGTTGGTCTATGAGTGAAAGCCCAGAGGTTGTCATTTTTATCTAGTATTATGTGACTCACTCTATGTGTCGTGTTGACGGGGATGTCTTGCCATCCACTTGGGTCACACCTCTCGTATATATTCCAGCAGGGCATGGTTTGTATAAATTTATCAAAGCTTTTTATAAAAAGAACATTATTTTTGGCATCAAAAGTCGTCGAATCCAATGAGACGTAGTGTCCTCCTCTGTGCTCAAACTCCGACAAATAATTGGACGTCTTATCTCTTAAATATCTTGTAGATATATACAAAACCTCCACCATGTCATTCTTATTATAGTAGACGATACTGTAGTCGCTTTTATTTGGTTCTATTACAATCCCGGTAACGATGTCTCCGGGGTGGTGCCACATAGTGTCTTCCGCCCAGGAGTACGTCCAGATGCCGCC
This sequence comes from Polyommatus iphigenia, assembly GCA_963422495.1. NCBI lineage: Eukaryota > Metazoa > Arthropoda > Insecta > Lepidoptera > Lycaenidae > Polyommatus > Polyommatus iphigenia. The sequence goes on along the minus strand of OY730181.1, from coordinate 26,650,738 downwards.
CTGTCCATAATCGCTGATGTAGAGATATGGGTTTTCACAGTCGTCGTCGTCTACGGCCACGTGATAGTTGTAGTCAAAAGAGTGCCTAAATGTGTGTTTTCTTAGGATGCGATCACTATTTAGGTCGAAAACAATAACATCATGGGGTGTGTCATCTATGCTCTTATATCTCTCTAAATCTATATCTATCACCCAAATTCGATCGCAGCGGTCGGCTCGAAATGCGACTACTTCTTGTATCTGTCGATCTCCATGCTCGTCCGAGTGTGCATCCCAACTCGGGTATGGTTGTAGTAGCAGTGACTTCGAGGTGTCTGTAAGCACAATGATTCGAAATGTTATATTTTAATGCTTGAAATGGCAGTTCATATTGTGTGAGACATAATATTATATTCAAAATATATAAGAATATTATCTTAATCGTTGCGTCTATGGTTTTTACCTAAATATGTCATTTTTACTAGTATCTGAAGGATATCCATACAATGTTATAAGTACTTGATTGTATTATTTCATTAAATATTATTACAACTATGTTTTTCTAATGATTATTATAAGTCTTGTACTTAATGCTTTTTTTAGATTTAGAAATAAAAATCAGGATACTTGGCCTACGCCTGTATCTGAGTCATATTAATTGAGACTATTGTTTTGTTAAAGAAATATTAATAATAATCTAGGGGCACGGGAGTGCCCCCGCCAAGATGAGCCAAGCGAAGCGCGCAAGGGATCTACCTACCTTTTCTCGAAACGTTTCGTCGTATTTTTGCACCCTCGTCACTTTGGTTTGGATAAACATGCCAGATAGTTGAAATTTTGAAGATATTATGTCATGAGTATAATAATTAAATGCAAAAAGTTTGAATATTGTTACTATTATACTTAAGATTTTATAGGTGTCCAAAAACCCACAGTACTATTGGCACTGACTCACCGATCATCAAAATTGTTAGGGTACCTCCTGAAGTCTTAGAAAGCTGAAATTTGGTATGTAACATACTATTAGTACAGAAACAGCAAAAAAAATATTAAACCCAATCTATCCTATTCTATCTCCTTGATTATATCAAGGAGATAGAGGGTGGATGTTACTGTGAGATAATCCCGTTTCTTTTGCTAGATACAAAATTAATAAAAATAGTGTATATAATACTTCTTGTGCCAAATAAAAAAATACGTGTTAGCCAAGAGAGACCACAGACTCACAGAAAACCGGCGTGAAACAGCGCTTGCCCTGTTCGTCTAGTCGCTAGTGAGTGAGTTCAGCGGAGGCCGAAGGCCCAACTGCACTATACCTATCCCTATTCTCTTCTGCTTATTCCCTTAGCCTAGGAATAGCCGAAATCATAAAAAGGCCGAAAACGCACTTGAAACTCTTCTGATGTTACACAATCTATACTAATATTATAAAGGTGAAAGTGTGTCTGTCTGTCTGTCTGTTACCTCTTCACGCCCAAACCGCTGACCCGATTTTGATAAAATTTGGTATGGGGATACTTTGAGACCCGAAAAAGGATTTCCACCGCAATAAACGATTTTTGGCGCAACGGAGTTGCGGGCGTCATCTAGTATATTATAAAGTATTTTGCCGCGCTTTAGTGTACATCTTGGATACATTTTTAAATGAAAATGTTTTTGGTGGGATTTATATTAATCTTAAAATTACTATTGTCTATATTAAAAATATAATATTAAGATGGTATTAAAGTAATGTTCAAATGTATTTGCCTCTGAATAGATTTATAATTATTGTTGTTTTAAAAGTAATTAACCTAAGAAATGCTCATCATCAATTAATACCTGAGAGGTTGTGATAAGCCAAAGAAAACGGTGCTATAGTTAGGCGAAAAGCAACAAACAGCCTGTCTTTGTACACGTCCAAAAGCCAGGAATCCATCATTGTGCTATATATATTACTAAATTGGTCGAGGGGTCTTCGCGATGTCTCCTGTCCACCCTCCCCTGGCACCAGCAGGTCCACTGATTCCCACTCGCGGACCAGAGACATCTGCGGCACACTCGCGCTGACGTACACCAGCTGCACGAAAGACACGAACACCAGTATTTTCCACCTGAAATAGTTTTATAATCATTTTAAGGGTTCCGTACCCATAGAGTAAAAATCGGCCTAGTGCGTATCGGGCCACGCGCAATATAGGGCTTCATACTTAGCCCATAATAATTAATTTACATTTATTACGTGTTTTACGCTACCAAAGGGGGTGACAGACACGCGAGTAAGTACGAGGACTTATGGCTCGACGATCTTAATCGCCTGTGTGTCAGCAAAGAGCAGCGAGCCGCGAGCCGCGCGCCGCGAGCCGCGAGCCTGGGGGTTACCATGCCCCCAGGCTCGCGGCTCGCGGCGCGTGTGAGCGATTCTCGTGTGTCACCGACGCGAGCCGAGTAAGTTCGCGAACTTAAAACCCGCGTACTTTAAGTTCGTACGTGTGTCACCCCTTTAACAACATCATTTCAGTTCCGTTCAAAGGAATTTGAACGAAAAGTTCCTTTATTATTCTCTAAATACATTTTTTTAGTTAATCGACTATTACTCAACAACTAAGTACTTATGTCTTTTTAGCCGTGATTGTTTTCCTTTTAAATTCGGCCTATTTCCTACTTCCGTGATTTTTTTCATTCCAGATGCAACCCTTTCGTTGGTAGAAGGGGCGACTGGACTTTAAAGATTTTTTCCACTTCAAAACTTCATATTTCACAAATGGATATCTTAATAGGAAAAATGATTTTTGAATACGCGTAATATTAAAACAAAAAAAAAAAAACTATCAAACAACATCCCACGTAGTGGGGTGGACGCGATGGGTTGTCAACATCATTAGACAGATAGACTGACATACAGACGGATGGACAGTCCAAAACTATAAGGGTAAATAGCTTCCTTGTTGACTACGGAACCTTAAAAAGTGATCACAGCACGTCTCTCCTTTTGATATATTCTTAAAATACATAATATAGTTTTGTGTATGTGTCGCTGGCGACTGGTTAAAAAAGCCATTCAATCAAACAACTAGCCCTTTGACTGAACAACGCCATTTAATCACACGGCTATACGTCGTTTAGCCGACTTGTTGACTGCAACGTTCAACACTACAGCTAGATGACGCTTAGCCAACTGGTTAAATGGTAAATTAACTAAAGTGAGTATTCGTTTAGTGCTATTATTACACAAGCGTAATGATAACAAGCATTAATAATATTCTAACTCATTTTGAATACAATTGCAATAAATACCTTGGTGATGCATCATGCATTTCATAATCCCGTAATTTCTCCTAGAATATTAGTTTAAATTTTGATTCACTCGTATGTGCCCCCATAATTTCTGTCTGTTTAATAATACTTGTAACGCAATATATTTACGAAAAATATCTTATTACAACCACAAAACACCGGTTAGTTGACGCCATATTGTAAACAAAACGCACCTAGTGCCGCGGTGGTGAGCGCTGAACTAATTAAATTAAGCGGCGGCTTTTGAATCTGCTGTAGTGTTGAACGTTTTGAGCGTCTTAAATATTCAATTAAAAAGCTAGACGTGTGATTGAATGGCGTTGTTCAGTAAAATGGCTAGCTGTTTGATTGAACGGCTATTTAAACCAGTTGGCTACGACATATTATGTATATTGCGGTTCCTACTATCATCACTTATATTAAATCCACTTGTATATTTGAATGCGCTAATCTCATGAAATATTTGGCCGATTTTATGTAATTTGGCACAGATATAGAATAGATCACGGAGAAGGACGCAGGTTATATTTACTGGAAAATGTACGGTTACCGGCAGCTACGGCAGACGCAACTGCAACAGTATACCTGGCATTAATTAATAAGGAATTTGCTACTTTGTCTAAGAACTAACTCTGCCAAACACTCGCTTTTAGACTAGAAAGTCAGACACACGTTCGCGTTTACAATATTATTATATTTATAAATAATATTTACAATATTATTTATAAATTCTTTTTCAATGGTTAGCACTGACTTACCCCATACTGGACTGACACGAACACCAAAACTACCGAGCCGACCCAAAGCAATCGCTGAAATGTATGCCAGCCAGGAAAAATATTAACTAGTATTTACTTTGACAATAATAGGTAATAATTTAAGACGTGAGTAGATGAAGTAGGTAACTAATTTTTTAAATAAATGGAAGCCGTGGGACCAGAGTAAACAGAAATAACGAACAGGCCGACTCAGAAGAGATCTCGAAATTTAGGGTTGATTCAGACCGCAACGTGACGCGTAGATGCATTTCTATATAGTACTGAATTGACAAATTGACATGTCGCCTCGCGCAATTGAAATCTGTCAAATCCATACTTTATGCTGCGCCGCACCTCGCCTCGCCTCGTCACGTTGCGGTCTGAATTGACCCTTATGCGTTTGACGTATGTTATATCGACTGGCGTGCACCGTGCTTATGCGTTACTAAGTATTAGCTATGTCCAAGCTATGCGATTTCATCTTCAATTTTCGTCATCTTCTTTATATTCAACTTTCGTTTGGCGTATTCAATAATTTAATGCGTTGAAATCCACCCGCGTTGGAAGGAAGAATGTCATAGCGAGTGCTACGGTTTCAACTGTCAAAGCGCATGCGTCGCGGGCATGCCTCACGTACGCTGTTGAATGCGCTATGACGCATCCCCTTGATGAACAAAAAAGGCACAGTGTGGACATAACTACTTGTGAAACATGTTGAAAATGACAGCTCACGTATATTCACCCGTTAGTTTGAAGTCCAGGTACTCCTTAGTTCTGTTTACTCTTATAGAACTGAAAAAATTACTTGAAATTAAAAGAAAAGGATTGAAATTAGGTATATGTATAGCTAGAAATAGTAGCCAGATGATGAAGCAGTTAAATTACACGGTGTTGAAATTATAAGGGAAAAGATGAGTAATAATAGCTCTTGTGTTGTAAAATATTAGTTACCCACTTCATCAACTAACGTCTTCAATTATTATTGTCACAAACAACGTACAGGAAATATTTTGTTATTAAGCCTTATCAATTACCAAAACATTATTACGAAAATAACACGCTAATTAATTTAAATCGACTGTTAGTGTTTGTGGTAATGACAAAACAATATTAATAACCATTTTGAAGGGTTTCGTGCCCAAAGGGTAAAAACGAGATACTGCGTGGGTTGATTGAGAAGTTCTCGGCCTAACATAAGTACTTAATCTGCGTGACTTACAAGCGTATATCATGAATCACTAAAAACAACGAAGATTTAAGAACAAGCGTGTCAAAACAACTCTTTAATAAGTAAGTTTACCGCACAAGCACAGCATATAAATGGCCCACGTGGCCGAGTATCGGTGTAAAATATCGACTTGTGGAACAATTTACTATTCGAGTGTAAGTCAGAAGAAATGCACTTTGAAATAAAATTTCAAAAGTGTCTCAAGCGTCTAGTAAAAATTTTCAGGACGCCTCAGCTGTGGTCCAGCGGTTTAGAGCGTGGCTCTTCACTTCGATCGTGGGTTCGATTCCCGCGTTGGGAACATAATATTATTACCAAGTTTGGTTAGGACAATGCAGGCGGATCACCTGATTGTCTAACAAGTAAGATGATCTACGCGTCGGATGGGCATGTAAAAAGTTGGTCCTGCGCCTGTTCTCTCGCCAGTCGTATCGGTCTTCCGTCCCACTGGGTTATGACTTATAAGAAGTAAAGGAATAGAGAGTGCTCTTGTGTACTCACACTGTGAATATTACTTTCAGCCATCTATTTCTAAATACGTATTGTTAATTATTAATTAAGTAACATTAGCACATACATTAATGAACGTAGTTACCCCAGGATAATTATGTATTTAACATTATAACCTAATAGGTTTAGTAATATCCAAGTTCTAAATTACTTGATACTAATGCAATATCAAACTTAGCAACTAAAATAAGATCAAACGTAATTTTGTTAGTACAACGCTCTTTGAAAATTTCCCTCCCATGTTTATAATTATTGACTCAAGTTTATAAGATTATTTTAGAGCTAACTTACCTACAAGTTCCTGTAAGTAATCCGGATTTTTTTTTATCGGTAAACGTATATTTTTTTGTTTTTAAAATCTATCATAAAGGATATTATAACTTTTCTCGGCATAAGTATCTCCGTACTATAAAGCTTGAAACTTTCAACACCGGTTCACGTCATTTTTTTATAAAATATGGGGACAAACGAGTAAACGGGTCACCTGATGGAAAGCAACTATGGTTGCCCATGGTCACTCACAACATGAGAAGAGCTAAAAATATGTTGCCGGATTTTAAGAGGGAATACGCTCTTTTCTTGAATATTTGCAGGTCGTATTGGTCCGGAAATACTGCTGGCGACAGTTTTTTTTTTTATATCTATGGACGCTTCACACCACGTCAGTCTGGCCCCGTGCTAAGTACCTGAAGGACTTGTGTTACAGGTACCAGACAACGGAAATATATTTAATACTTTTATACTATACATATATTTAAGATTTTTATTATATCATACACATATTTAATACACATCCATGACCCAGGAACATTGAAAAACTTTTTTGTTCCGTCGGCGGGATTCGAACCCGCGACCCCCGGCTTGAGTTGCCACACACTCTAACCATTGAGCCACGGAGGTCATCGGAGTTATTTCCAGTTCCATCAATTTTGCGTTCATAAAACGCAATCGCCTTCGCCCATACCTTGGACCTTTCCAAAAGCATTTGAGCGGAAACGCTCACGGCGGTTTCAATTAGTACCTCAGCCGTGTCTTAACGGGGAGTGCACTCAGGACACAGTGAAATAAAACAACCCAACTACATATTATTGGCTTACCAGAAGTCGCGTGGTAATTAACTCACTCATTTTCTTTCTTATATCTAAAGATTTCCTGTATTGGAAATAGAACTTGTTAGCGGTTTATTTTTAGGTTTAATTTCTAAGGCTTTTCTCTGTTGAAATAGCATTTTAATTATAATTTATATCTAACGTGAGGTTATTAATCACTGTATAATAAACATTATATCCACTATCTATATACGTACCAAATTCCAGAAAATTCGGTTCAGCGGTTAGGGCGTGTAGAGGAACAGACAGACACACTTTCGCATTTATAATATTAGTATGGATTGGTAACTAAGCGTCGATCGATAGAGCAGACAACGATCGAAGTTGAAGACTAAGGCCCAATTTCACCAACGACTCTTAAAGTTAATGCTCGAATTAGTATCACGTTATCTCTTTCGTTTTTATTATGAACTAGCTGTTGCCCGCGACGTCGTCCGCATTAACAGAGTATAATAACAAAGTTCTTTTTACAAAGAGTAAAAACGGGATCCTATTTAAGCAAACGTCAAACGCGATCGTCAATAAACTTTCATGTTTCTAACTCAAGAAATGACGGACTTTCATTCAAACTTTCAACCCCAATTTCACCCCCTTGGGGGTAGAATTTCCAAAAACGCTTAAATACATATCCATCCATTTTTAATCAGCTGTCCAAAAAGAAACTTTCATGTTTCTAACTTAAGAAATGACGGACTGTCATTTAAACTTTCAACCCCTATTTCACCCCCTTGGGGGTAGAATTTCGAAAAATGTTTAAACACGTGTCCATTCATTTTTAATCAGTAACCCAAAAATAAAGTTTTATGTTTCTAACTCAAGAAATGACGGACTTTCATTCAAAATTTCAACCGATATTTCACCCCCTTCGGGGTAAAATTTTCAAAATTCCTTCCTTAGTGGGTGTCTACTTAATAAAATAACCCTACTCACCAAATTTAGTGGCTGTAACTTTGACAGTTTTTGCGCAGCGATGATGAATCAGTCAGTCAGTCAGTCAGGACATGTAATTTTATAAGTATATATGAAAGAGAAGACGTAACATTTTAACAAGTTGTTAACACTAACAGATGTTGGTGAAATTGTGGCTTAGTGTCAGAGTTGTGACCACAATTAGGCAAACGTAGGACGTCCTACAGCTTAATAGAGCGACCGTTTGATGAAGGTGGCAGCGGATAGATGAGGGCTGCCAAGATCGATCGTTAGTACTCGCTAGAAGAGACCTTAGCAGTGGATGGCGATAGGGTAATAAGATCGTCTTCCTCCTAATTAAGGACAAGGCCCTTATCGGTTACTTCTCCCTGTCCTTCCAGTTTTTTATAAGACATGACATTAGCATTCTCTAAATTAACATAGTTTTTAAGCAATTGCATAGCTTTTATCGCTGGTTTTGAGAGCGGTGATTGAATCAAGAAATTCCGTAATGAAACACACCTAACATTCGTCTAACGTCGTTTCAGTTTAGCAGACTTCGACTCGGTGCGGCGTTGCCAGAATTCGGTACGGTGTTTGTGTGCGTGCGACTAGACGTATGCGAATTATAATTGCATAAGTTGATAAAAATGCTATACCATAGCTTTACCGCGGCAGTCCCCCAGTGTCAAATTTATTTTTTTCATGGTATTACTTCCTGATGATGATAATAAAGAAATTATATTTGAAACAGGTCGTGCCTCTATAATATTATTATAAATTATAATTTTAATCATAACATAATCTTGTACGTCGAAGGGAACTAGTTGACCTACAGAATATGAAATATGGCGAGGGAAAGCCCTCTGGGGCGAACTTAGGGCTACAAGTGATTTAACTAACACGCTTATTTACAACTCTGTTAGCGTTATGGACGGTTTATTTTTTGTTGTTAAATGTTTGCGTGTGTTTGATGATGTATTAAAGTTCTCTACTAATAGAGAACTTATTCTATTGGTTCTAAAACCATGTTTGTTATAAAAATCATGTTACTTGTTGTAAAAGAAAAATTGAGTTTGATCAAATCAATAGGTAGATAAATGTTTTGTGGTAAATTAGTAGCATAAATTTTTATATTGGTAGCATAGTGTTCTGTGGTATGAAATTGTTAGACCATAATATGAAAAAAACCGGCCAAGTGCGAGTTGGACTCGCCCATGAAGGGTTCCGCAGCAGCAATAAGGTTTATTTCTATAAAATTAAAAGGTTTTTGATTTATTTTTATATTTTAGTTGATTAAATGAAAGTTAAATTAAGGTTTACCATTTATGACGTATAAAAAAAACTACTTGCTAGATCTCGTTCAAACCAATTTTCGTTGGTATTTTTTATAATAATGTACATCATATATTTTTTTTAGAATTATCATGCCCCTACTTTACAAGTTAGAGGGGGGGGCACACATTTTATCACTTTGGAAGAGTCTCTCTCGCAAACTATTCAGATTAGAAAAAAATAATATTAGAAACCTCAATATGATTTTTGAAGACCAATCCATAGATACCCCACACGCATAGGTTAGACGAAAAAAATTTTTGTTTCAGTTGTACCTGTGGGGTATAAAATTTTTAATATTTTTTCCATTTTTGTATCACAATCTTAATGCGGTTCACAGACTACATCTACTTAGCAAGTTTCAATAGTATAGTTCTTATAGTTTCGGAGAAAAGTGGCTGTGACATACGGACGGACAGACAGACAGACAGACAGACAGACAGACAGACAGACAGACATGACGAATCTATAAGAGTTCCGTTTTTTGCCATTTTGGCTACGGAACCCTAAAAATACTCAGATTTTCACTTTTCTCTATATAAACATTTGGCAGATATGTTTAATTTTGTGTTTAATATTGTAATATCTATACTTATAATAAAATCGTAGAGGTAAAATTTTTATACATTGAAAATAAACTTGAAAAAACGAGTCAGGGGCATGTTAGAAGAGTAGTAGAACACATTTTAACAGTTTTTAAAATTTTTGTTTCTCTGTCTGTTTGTCTGTTTATCTGTTTGTACAGGCTAATCTCTGAATCCGCTGGACCGATTTCAATGAAATTTGGCATGGTGATACCTTACATCCCTGGTCAACATCTTAGATACTTTTTTAACCGACTTCCAAAAAAGGAGGAGTTATTGTTTACTTTGCTGTTTCTGGTCAGATTTTCAAAATTCTTTTTTTGTAGTATAGATTGTTAACCCGAATTTGATACCATGTTTACAAAAACGGCGACTCGATAATGATTTTCTCGGGATCGGGAGGTGTCGACGGAACTCCTTTACAACAAAAACATTACAGTAATTTTCAGTTTTTTTAAGTAAAATTAACATGCCACCAAAAAGTAAGATTTGCAGCAAGGCATATCCCAGGGTATAGGGCTTCCGAAGATTCCGTTGCTGAAAGGAACTCCTGATTCCTTATAAGAAGATAATAGTATATTATGTAGGGAGTTCAGCGTTGCTTAAAATACTGGAAGCACATACCACTATGTCAATTATATTAATCATCATGATCACCACCATCATTACACCATCCATAACCACATTTGACATTATGATGCTTTTATTAATTTTTTTTGTATTCTTTTAAATTAAAATGATGAGTTTCGAAATTGATAATAAATATTTCGCCGTCTCTGTGCGATTTATTTGTAATTTTTTTTTAATTTGTATTTGATGCTATGGTTGCAAAAGTGGAAATTTCATGATGGGATTCATGAGGTATTGAACAAACTCCTCGAATTTTAGAAAGTGTGACTTTCGCAGTTATGGTCGCGAAGGTTGAAATTTCATTATGGGATCTAGGGCTTAGGAGTAATGGAATTGAAAGAGCTCCTCGAAATTTACGACAACAGTTCTAGCCAAGGTCGATCTTTAAAACTTTTCCCCAATATTCGTAAACGATTATCCGAATCCTAGATGAATATTGACCACTGCGTATCTCAATTCGTTACCGGCCATGGAAATTTTCAAGTCAAACTTTACGGATCTAAATTACTAGCATCGGTCGAGCACATAGGTAGAATATGTGCTCGACCGAAGGCAGTATGTTTGAATAAACCACTCATCATGTTCTCTAGGAGAGTATTTTCTACCAAGAGGAAAGAACTACAATGCTAGACAACCTTCCGCGTAAATCTGGTGTCGCATACTACGCGGTGATATCGTGGACAGCGCTATAGGAACTTCCGTGTCTTCAAGCGTTTTTGTCACAATTATTATTGGCAACAGTCTAACACAACATATTATCTAATCCAATATTATGTAATAATATAGCTTAGTAGTCACAATTATTATTACTATAGTTTATTTTCGTGGTGCTTCCCCTAAGTTATTTGACATTCGGTCACTGCAACTTTATGCTGTCTCCGCTTTGAATAGAATGAGGAATTACAATTCTTCATACTTCTATTTTTCTTCGTACTAATTTCGTTGCGGGTCCCAATCCTATTTGTCCTTCGGGCTCCCTGAGATCATATTAAAGGGTTTTCGTGGTTGGATACCGCTGGCGATCCTGGTGACACAGGAGATACAGTGGTGGGAATGTGTGGTGGCCGGTGGGCCAACTCCCATAAAGAAATTACCCTTTAGGTAAGTAAGTAAAGTAAAGCGTTATTTTATTCTGCTTTAATTGTAGGTTAGGAATATGAGAGTAAGAGGTAGGTTAAAGAGGGAGAGCCTTCATTAAATCCCGTCTTCTGTAGTCTATCCTCTATCTCCCTTACGTGTTCCTTTCCCCTGTCCTGTGGCCCCCATCCCCTGTCCACGCCAAGCGGTCTTCGAAGAAAAGATTTTTCAAAACGATAAGTATCTGTGGTTCAAGTTTCCTGGGTATTTGATGTAAATTAAAAATTTCGTGTGTAATATTGATCCAAATAAAATAGTCGTAGATGGGTGTTCAATTTTCTAAAGTATTACAACATACATTCACGCGGACGAAGTTGCGGGCAACAGCTAGTTATAATTTTAAGTTTAAATAGGATGTAACTGAGAATTATATTTATCTGGACAAAAATTCCATAGGGAAATAATTTTTCCGGAGAAAATAATACCGAGAAATATTTGAAATAAAAAAAATTACAAATAAGTCGAAAAAAGGGCCCCGCCCCGCCCCGACCCGCCCCCCCCCCCCCCAATCCAGTTCTTACCCCACACAGGTGTTAATAACATCACAGATTTTTTCCCATCTAAAAATGCCGAGTACTTACGCCTAAAGTTTTCACTTGAAATGCTTTTATCTGCGGAAATGCATCAATCAGAACGCTGTGCTTCTGATTGGAAGATGTCGCTTTTTTGTGTCCCAGTTAGATCACGTTAGCTTAAATTCCAAAAGTCTGACGGTTTTGAGGCACTAGAAATTTGTACTTACCAATGTAGTGTAACTGCTCAGTTCAGCCACAAATCACAAAAAACTGCATTTTTTCCAACTTCTTTTAGTTTCATGATTCACCCGCCTTTTACCTATACTAAGCTTGACCATAAAAATCGATCAAGTTAAAAAAAGTTAATACTTACTTAATTTGCCAAAATCGCTGCCAATCCGAAGTGTACAGTGGGCATGGCATATTATTATTATTGAGTCTACATGTCTCATACATAAGGGCCAGTTCAGACCGCAACGCGACGCGTAGATGCATTTCTTTGAATTGACAGACTTCCATTATTGCGTGAGAGATCTTACAAATCTGTCAAATTCATACACATTTAGAAATGCATCTACGCGTCGCGTTGCAGTCTGAATTGACATTAAATGCCAACTTTCACAACCAAAAATCTAAAGAAAAACCAATAATTTAAAAACTTTTCAAACATTGAAATTCCAAGTAAAATGTACAAACATTATTACAACTTGTCTGTTACAAAGCGAGGCAGTATTAGATCATTACTGTTAATGAATTAACATTTGTTTACAGTTGGGAACACGAAAACTTTGCCAATTAAGATAATGGTGAATAGTTTCTTATAGTTCAGACGGCTTAATAGAATTGCAAAGTCTTGAATATTAATTCTGATGTGGTTTACATCTTGCGGACTTGTATGAACTCTTGGTAGATGTATAACTTATAACATTATTTGTATCGTCGTGTGTGTAAATTTTTAATTTAATTATTATTTTCAGAAGAATGTAAAGAATTCTTAAAAAGATAAATTAATAATCGTGAGCATTAAAATCATGAAATAAAATTTTACTTGAGAGTTACCCTCTCCCTAATTATGAATGCAACGTGTAAACTATTAACCATTCAAGTTTTGCTGTTTTAGTCTTTTCCAATATGCTAGACAGACACAAGGTATATAACGGGTATTTAAAGATTCTAAATAAAACTTCATTTAGTTGTCAATTTATTTATTAAAATTTTCTTTATCTTACTTATTATAAGTCTGTACACTTTTACACAATACCACATCCAACGCCAGTCACTGAAATAATCTTCGAAACCATCATATTATTATTACTATTAATACAAAAATACAAAGAAAAATTTGAATATTTCTATGCTTTTTCCAAATATTATAATAATATTCACCGTGTTAAAAAGTATTTTAAACACGAATTAAAACTTCTCAAGATGCTGAAGTTTATAGCTCTTTCCCTTGCAAAACAATTATTTTGTGTACCTTTTAGGTACAATATTTGCAATAACTTTCAATAGCTAGCACAACTTTTAACGTTTGGTAAAAAAATTGAACACTATTCATCCAATTTTCAGGTTTTTCATCGGTTAATATTTTGTAATAATCATAGAAATAAGAGTATTTTGTATAGAAATGTCCGAAGATTGTTTCAATGACTTGCTATCTACAGTACAGTCGTGGAATAAACATCTTACACAGGATAAACGCAACTAAATTGTCTCTTAGTGGCAGTGTTCAATTTGTTACTATTATGGTATGGTTAAATTTCAGGTTTTGTAAGGATCAGTGCAAATGGACGACAGATGCGAACTGAATCATTATACCAGCGAAGAAATTGATTTAAAGGTAGATGGCGGACTAACATCACTTGGTCGACTCATGTCAATAATTCCATGTAGGGGTTAATAATTCAGATCTCAACGCGACGCGTAGATGAGATGCATTTCAAAATTTATATGGATTTGACAGATTTGCAACACGCCTCACGCAATTGAAATCTGTCAATTCAGTACAAATTTAGAAATGCATCTACGCGTCACGTTGCGTTCTGAATTGACCACTAGTTGTGATTTTTCGGCTTTGAAGAATTAGCCAAAAATGATATTCATTGAAAAAGTAGCTCTTTTAGCGTTGCTACTTTCACAGTAAACTCTATACAAGGGGTATAAGAATCACACTCTAAAATTGTAAAATAGTATTATATTCATTTATGTTACACGTTGAATATATTATAGTTAGAGTTACTAGTCGCCTACCTGCACTGACCAGAACTGACGAAAACCTTTCAGCCTATCCCTGAAATACAGAAAATACCTTTCTTCAACCACAGGTCAACTACCTTCCAGTAAGATGATATTTTGATGAAACTAAAAACAGAACTGATGAAGTCTCCGTTGAATACAAAAAGTATTACAAAAGAAATAGGCTTATAAATGTAAGAGCTGTAATCACTGAGACCAGCATTGTAAACAGAACAATAAACTCTTGAAGCTTTTTTAATTAAAAAGAAAAGAAAGTAGGCTGGCGAAAATTACAATAAATCTGGACTTATTACTGAATTTTATTCATAAACAAAATAAACCTCTTGAGACGATAAAAAGTACCTCTTTAAGAAAAGGTTGTAAATAGGCATTACATTAAGTCTATAAAATAATTATTTAGAAAGAAATATAACGAATTATTTTGGATTAATACCATTTTCGGCTTTACATCATCGCCATGAAACTTTACGAAAAATATTAGCCATATCTAAGTTTTAGAGTATTATTAGATCGGAAAACACTAAGATTGATAATGTTACAAACTTTAGGTCTCCAATCTTGCCCCACCCTTCTATAAACGTAAGGGTGCGTTCACTCGGTTTTCACTCGTTAATTCGTAGACGCCACTTTGCTGTTAGTTCACAGTGATAGTGTAAAGCCGAGATAATATTAGTACACACTAGTTTTCGTGCCCACATAAATTTCGTAACTTTCCGGACAGTTCCTAATCCAAAATTTTGATTTACTTACGTTACGGGAATAAAACTTATACATTTTACTTATGATACCGACCAAATTACGGTAAATACAACCTGTTACGCCGTTTATCTACTATATACAAATATACAAACGAAATGTTGGTCCGTCTATAAAATCAACATGGAAGATTACCGACGGTCGGTAAAGCGACGTTAACATTATTGCTTTTCCATACAGCCTTCAAAAATAAATCAAACGCTTCATTACTTCATTGTACCTAAATAGTGACGACAACTGTACTTTACGGTATACCTATTTACTCCTATTATACAATATGTATTTTTACATTAAATTCATTTCAGTCAAATTCAAAATTTATTCTACGTTAAAAGTTACAACTTGGTGTTCTAAAACAATGTATCTACCATTACTGTAAACCAAATTTGGCAGAAATAAATATTTGTACATTAAAATATTTTGTAACACGAGAATCGTATATTAGGATGGATATGCGGCTGAGCCTATATACAGTCTATGTCTATATATACAAACATAATATACACGAGTTCACTAAAAGTGTCCGGTACCAGGATTGTCCCGCACTCGTCAAACCCATGGATATGATAGTCTGTCACTTCACTTGGAACACTTAACGCCTTCTTATTTCAAGTGCACTTTAGTCCGACCACTGCAGAAGTTGGAAAACAATAAAAACATATTTGAACCACTCACTTTGAAACTGTCATTTTGTAGCTAGCTGCTGGCTCGTAGCGAGGTAATTAGAAACATCATTATAATAGAGCTTTTGAGAATATCTAATTTTTGTCGTATCTGAAATGTAGGCACTGGAATTCGCAGAATTTATCGAAGACAATATTGAAACATAGTCTGACAATCTCGTTCAAAGATTCCCATTAATGTAATATTATTTTATTGACAATATTTTGTTATAGATACTAAGTTAAGTTCATCGTTTTCGAATATAATTTCTGAGATAATTTTGGCCTCGAAATTTGTGAGAAATGGAATTCTTGTGGAGATGATATTACAAGAATGTGTCCCGCTTTGTTACGAAAGGGTTCAAAGTTCCTCTTTCAGCCCGTTGGCTTCGCCTTTGGCGCTCGTCCTACCAAAATTCCCCGCGATGGGTTCAAACGTGTTCGCTTACAACTTATGATCAATGCACTTGAGAAGGTCCGGCGTGAGTCACACTATCTCGTCGTGATGTGCCACGTCACTGCAGCTTCCAGCCCGCTGCAGTCAGGCTCTCTGACGTCACACCCTCAGCTCCTCCATGGTGACGTTGGACTTTGCGTTCAGCTGCGTGTTCTTCTTCGTCAGAGTACTGGTGTTCATGATCTGCATCTGGTGAGCGGATAGCAGCGGCTGGTTCTCTTGAAGCTGGCCGCTGGCTAGAGTGTTTATGTTGCTCTTACCTAGCTTCGGGGGTGGAGGCGCTCGGGGCAGCGTCGCCATGCCTGCGACGTTGTTGGTCGGCAGATCGGCGAACTCAGGCGGAGGTAGCTGGTGATGATGGGTGTGGTGATGACTCAAGATCGTCGCTGGGTCATTTTTCAGACTCGTCTGGTAGGACAAAGCGCTTTCGAGGTCACCGCAGATGTTGTTCGGCATCTGCCCGTTCTCGACTCTCTTCTTCAGGTGAGAGCTATTCGCGTGGCCCTCCTGCCCGTTCATCCTCGTTTTGTCTCTTTGGTAGTATACCCCGGCGAATATGAGTACGTTTAATATTAACAACGAACATCCTATAGCTATGGTCACACTCAGAGCGGTCGAGTACGCCGCGAAGCCGTCTTCGGGGGGCGAGGTGGTCGCGTCTTTGTGCACCTCGGCTGCCGCAGTGCTCTGTGTGACGGTATTAAGTCCTACGATATTAAAATTTAAAGACGAAGTAACATTTAAAACAGTCAGTAGAGGAACTTTGGTGGCGACACCGGTATCGGTCATCACTAGTTCTGTGGGCTTCTTGAATGGGGGCGTGAAGGTTTTGAGGGTCGGCTGCAGGGAAGACTCCTCTTGCTCCAGCTGATGATGGGATTGAGGAACATCCTCCCCACCTGGACGATGCAGATCTGGTACCAGATTCAACCAGAATGACAACCTGTAAATATTTTTCTTTTAAACAAAACGAAGACTTATTTTTATCATCTTAATAATTTTTGTATTGTAAATGCTGGAATATTTGCTCTTTGATTCTCATGTATTATTATTCAATTCAAATATCATGCTACATTTAACATTTAAATACCTTAAATTATTCATGAAACGCTAAAACTATCATAATTAATTCGCTCTAGAACATAATACTGACACATTAAGTACGAGCAACTATTTAATTTGTCTTGTCTGAGTATTAGTTAAATTGTATGAATTCGTTAGGTAAAATATAATGATACCTTTAGAAATTATACACACAATGCTCAACAATAGCGAGGAACGCTATTATTACGATGTTTAACATTAAAGTCTGTGAAGCTGGGACTTTGTAAAATAGGAAAAGATGTATATTATATTATATAGAAAAAAGAGGAACTCTAATTTATCGAGTAAAATCTAAGGCGCAAACCGATAACGACTACGCAAAAGGTCGTAACCCAAAAAATATAATTTTACTGGAGATTGAATTTTTCACGTGCATAGTATTTTTGTTAATTATACAATAATGGATGACATGGTAAACTTCGTATCACTTTCCTCGTTTCTTCCTAAAAATAAACCTTCCGCAAATATTTTAAGACTAAGCCGACTAAACTTTAGCTAAACCGTTTAATTTCTGGCGTTCCGGAGTTTTAGCGAGACCATAGACTAAGGAAAATATTTACTCTATGGCGAGACTAATAAAAATTAAAAATTCATTGTCTTTTATAATATTATGTACATTTCATCCAAAGTTGAATTGTTACGGTTTTGTGGTTCTTGAAACAAAGATTTTAAAAGGTCGAAACAAACAATTTTGTTTAAAAAACAGGTTACGAATTTTGCGTTGTCACAGTCGCAACTCGCAAACTATAAGATGAGGCCAATAATTTCGACAAGAAACAGCAGAATGGCCTGACTATGAACCTTCAAGTTGGTAGTTAGTAGTGCAAACTTTCAAGCCATAGCTTTAAGGCTTACCTATGAGCTCTGTAGTGATTCTTCAGCTTGGATTTGATGTCAATATTCAAATACTTCTTGTGAACAGCCTCGTACGCCGTCCACTCAATATTCTTCATACGAACTCTCTCTTGCCTGCCTGCCCTGATGGGATCCGTTTCTTGGGCCTCATTTGGATTCCTAGATAAAATAAATTTTATAATAATCATATATTTTATAATTATTTAATCACATTAATAATCACATTGATTATAATTTTATAATAATCATATTTATTACATCTTTGAAAATAAATTGGACATGAATTTAAAACAAGCTACACTTGGGATTAAAGCGGGGAATTGACTACCGGGCCGCCCGCTACGGGCCGCCCGTCACGGGCAGGTCTGTCACATGTCTGCTCGTCAATTCCTAGGTACGGGCGCAGACATGCCCGTCGGCCCGTGCCCGCAGCCTGCCCGCGAGATCGCATTTTTCCCGCGCGGGCACGGGCAAGTCTGTATATGAATGGTCGCGACGGGCGGCCCGTCGTCATTCGCACCTTCGAGAGCGACTGGAGTGCACTTAAAATATTATTTTAAAAGTTAAAACATATATTATTGTAAACAATACAAACACTAAACTTAAGAATAAATCAACAAAAAATTTTTTACGTTCGTTTATTTCCATTTACCGTTCGTTTGTGGAAAGTTAAAAGCAAGGATTACATGAACACAGATCTACGTAAAGCCGCTTACATCGAACTTATTGAAAATCCAAAGAAATCAATGCCAATGCTGATCTATCATCTGTTAAAAAGAAGATCGAGTCCATGAGTTCACGACCGAGCTGCAGCTCTCAATCTATTCGACTGACTTGCCCGTTCTGTGTGTGTTCAATAGGGGCATGCGGCAGACTTGTGCCAGACCGGGCGGCCCGCGGGCAGCCCAGTAGTCAATTTCCCGCTTAAATTGTCTTTGATTTCTATTTCAATTACTAACAAGAGTTGTCTGTAATACATTTGATTCATTTATTTATCTATAGAGATAATTAATTTTAATATTTATCGTAATATTAAAGTTAATTATCTCGAAATTTAACTTTTTTTATTTTGGATAGCCAAAACAGAGCTTTTAAATCAGTCTAAAAAAAGCTTTTAATGTGAGTTAAACTGCACTTTTTTCACGAAAATCATTAAAAAGTACAGTTTGTAACTTACCCAGTCTTCGCGAAATTGCCCCAATACATCATGACGGACTCGGACAAGGCTACCTCGGCCTTGGTATAGTTTCGAGGGAAATGCGCCAGCCCTCCAATCAGCGGAGCCCCGAAGATATACGGCAGCTCCTCCCCGTGTATACAGCCTTGACGCTGTTGAAAAAAAAATATAGTGAGTGTGGCAAAGTGCGCCTACCCGGCAAGTGCGCCCTATAGCTTTTCCAGATCTTTTGGAGATCTCCTAACAGCAGTATGGAAAAATAGCTAGTATATCCCACAACCTTTTTTTTATCGTTGGGGAAATGCAATTGTGGGACTCCCTGGGGGCGGAGGGCTGCGCCCAGGCATACCCACTAAAACCCCAACGAGTGTTCCTACTTTCCGCTTTAGGCAGAGCCACGGGATACGCGGAATACACAACCGCGACCCTGCTAGATGTATATCCCACAACCTGAGCACTTTTGTGGTACACTTTACGGAAAAACTATCACGCCTATTGATTTGTGCTTTAACATAGTAATTTTTATTTATATGTAGATGTGTTATCTTCGGTCAGTCAAGGTTTGGTTACTATTAAAATATATAAAAAATGCCATAAAAATTATTACCACGCAGAAAAACGACGCGAGCCTTCACAAATCTCGGCTTTTAGCTAGTATTCCGCTTTATAACATTAGTATAAGGAGAATATGAAAGCCTTTGCTTAGAACTAAGTTTACTTTTTCAAAGATAAGTTGATGCTGAAAAATTATGTGATTTATATCTTACTTACATCTTTACGTAAAAAGATAAAATAGGGCAGATTTAAAGTTTCTTTCTTTTGCACATTATGTTATATTTCAATTCGTTAGTATAGACTAAGAAAGACAAGTCTAAAGACTAAGGATGAGACTAACAATATTCTTAAAATTCTAATGTTTTGGCTATGGAGCAAGCCAAAGAATAAAATACAATATGGATACAGGAAAAACATAAACCCTGTAGCTAGTCGGGTAAAACTACAAATATCTAATTTACGATACTGCAGAAAAAATGTTATTTATGTAAAGCTCTTAAAACTATCCGACGTTCGCGGAGTTGAGCGCGTTCCAAGAAAATGTCATTGCCATCGCAGAGAGAACCCTTGTAGTCGCGACAAGGTTGCTGATCCATCAAGGCTGTAGTTTCGCTTTTAATTAGATACAAAAATTTGTAAATTCTTAAAAAAACATATCTACATAAAGACTATGAAATTGGTACGCTTATTTAATCAGAATTTTTGTAACGAAAACTTTTTAGTTGCGTTTTACATCTTATTGGGATGGGTGAATGTTTGATCCGCGTTCGCTTTTAAAATTGTTAGACCAACTTCATGGCGTTCTTCAGTATGAATGTACGCCTGATCCTGCTGTGTCGTTTTCACATCTGCTGGCACACCAATTTTGTAATACGTAGTTTTTTTTTCCTAGCAATTCGCGGCGCATAGAGGGCGACTAATCCAAAAAATCAAACATCGTCCTTCTCTCTTCACACTCACGCCCGTCTTCTTATGCCAGGTGAAAAAAGGGCGACGCGAATTCATCGCCAAATTAGTTTTTTCTCAATAACTCGATAAATATATAACATTTTAAAAATCCACTAGGTCGGTTTCTTAATTATAGAATTTTATACAATGTGTTAAAATAATAACTTAGTTCAATGCACGGTTATGGTAATAAATGAAAAATTCGTGAAAATTAGATGTATAATATCTTTGTGATTTTTTTGCTCAGATCGAATTCTTGTAAATGTAATGTAGTATCTAATTTTATAAGATGAAACAATTCGGGGCTTATTTTCAAGTTTAAAAATTAATTATAAAATCGAAAATTTTGGGTTAGTCGCTCCCGTTGCTTGCGAGACTGTAGCAATCAGGTGCCGCACCAGCTTGTTCTTAAGTCCCTGGATATTCCCATATTTCGGCCCGAATAACCACTATCAATTGAAAGGGCCTTGAGTTGGTCAGTGGGATTTATTGCCGAGTCCACAATTCCACAGAGTATTACGCCCCGGAAAACTTCATAAACTTTTCCAAAAGTAGTAATTTGCTGTTGTAATATAATTGTTTATAGCCTTAAATGTTAGCTGTTCGAGTAAAAAGGTTTAAAAACATCGAAACGAAACACATTAGTAACGTAAGCGCAAATTCCCACGACCTCACCTACATCATTATTCAAAAAACCTATTAACGTTAAAATTAAGTTTGCGGTAAATTAATGTAGCGATTAACGTGTATTGTGCCTCCATAAATAACGTGCAACAAATTAATTATATTAACGGCGTTAAATGGCTCGCGAAAATTGCTCTTTTGTATTTCAAGTTGATACTAAAAGAGAATCACCAAATTCTAACGTGATGTCTTGAGTTGGGAATTCAAATCTTAACACGCGAGACATAAGGATCATTATTGAGAAAACGAGAACACAATTTCCTAATTACAAACATATTATTACGATTTTACAAAGTATAATATCACAAATTTTAAATATTATTTAAACTTTACGTTAAACTATTTAATAATAAAAAAAAATATAATTGAGAAAACAAAATTACTAATTTGAAGCATTATAATATTATAAAAGTTATAAAATATATTATAACATCCAAGGATATAGATGATGATATTATTGGATAAGATCAGTCACAAATCGTAGTGCTTTCTATTCACTGGTAGGTAACTACATTATGTAACTAATGTTAAAATAATATTATTATGTTCAAGTTGAAAAAATTACATTTGAAAAATATTTATCACGCTATGAAAGCATTGCAATAAAATAATTTTTGTTAAGATTATTATACCTGCTCTTAAATATGAAATATGTAATTTCAATTATTATTACCTAGGCTCACAAATGGAAATCTTAAAACGAAATATCAAAATTAATCTTTAATATTGAAAGGAATGCGAGTGAAAATGAAAAGAAATTTTCACTTCTTTCGTGTGACAAGGATACTATTGACGTAGGACGAACAATTGCGACAAATTTAACTCGCTACGGAACAAACGTACAAGGTGTATTTACAAAAAATATTTGATTTACTTTGTTAACATTTAAAAGTAAACAAAGAAGCTTACTTATTCATCTCTGCTACTTGTTTGTGAAGTAACATCAATTTTGCATCAGATCTGAACCCTTAAGTTCGCAACTCCATCCATAAAAGATTAGTATACAATAGTGTACTGAGCACGTCTTTACTGAGCAATTTAAGCGGCCACGTCATTGGCTTACTATCTCGTTAGCTTCAAACTAGGTAAGTTGAGATTTTCCGCAGTATTAATATCAGCTTGCTTGCTTGACCTCCAAGTCTGTTCCGCCTCCTCCATCACGAGGCTCCCATCGGCTGGCCATGTTTAATTACTTAGCTTAAAATGAGGAGCACGATCGTTGAAGTTAGTTAATGTTGGTGTAATGTCGGGACATTTGCTAGTTAATTTGCTATACGTGCGAGTGGGCCTATCGATCGGTACGTCAAACAAATCAATGGTGGAGTTTTGATATCCAATTGTTGAAATAGAAGTATTATAATGGTACCATTAGAAAAATTGATTCAAATTGCATAGGCAGATGGCGGACCCACTTACTTGGTTGAGTTGAGTTTTAATATAGAGTTATCAGCTGGGCTTCCTTAATCCGACCAAATTGCGTAGGTCCATCAACTGACCACGAATCAATTTCTCTGTTACTACCTACATAAACAAGCAGTAGCTCACTAACGCACTCTGTAACATGGTCTGCTTTTGAATTAAACACCTTTCTGTGGGAATATTATAAAACAATTATTTCAAACGTTTCTTATTCATTGAAGTGTTTTAAAAATAAAAACAAACAGAATTTTTATCCCATAAAGAGAACCCAACAAAATCGACAAACTTGCGCGGGATAAAAGTGTTATCGTCTATTTTCTTTGGGACTTAGATGTTTGTAATAAACATTGAAATTTAGCCCTATTTACGCAATTTCAGATCAAAGCCGTCGAATATTTCGTCTTTTTCTGTACTCGAGTTTCGTAAATATTCTGCAACTTTCGAGTCCCTTCCAAATTCGTTATCGCCGATGAATAAATAAGGAGTTTTAAACGATAATGTCGTTTGGAATGCCACCAAGAAAACGCGCCAAACTCCATCATGGAACTTCAAAGCTGTAAAATATGTGCCCTGTTGATTCCACTTTATATGCTGCTATTGAATTTGGCAAAGTACGAAGTTCTGCGAGTCGGAAATAGGCTGCATAATAGCTCTAATGCATGCCCCGCTAATGCAGTATTTGATAATGTGTGCGTCAAAATTTGCAGTTCGGAAGTATGCGGAATTTCGGATTTTCGGAAAATCCCGCATAGTGTGCACTATCATAGTGCACACTGTGCGGGATTTTCCGAAAATGATGATGTGCAATACTGTTCATGCCCTAAATACTCATCGTACATAATGTACGATGAGTATTTAGGGCATGAACAGTATTGCACATCATCACCACTAAGCAAAAAGTGTCGAATCATCAAAAATCAAATTTTATCTGATGAAAAAAATAAATACTTTGCCTTCAAACTAAGTTATACATTTTTAAGATGGCGACAAGATTAACAAGTGATATCTACGTGCGAAGAAAATACAACTAAAGGTTCTTATTTTTCAATGAAAAATTACTCATGAGTCCATTTTAATCGTATGTGTAAAATACGTTACATTATGTGTACTAGTACGAAATATTTCACATCTTTCTGTCTTTGTTTTTCAAAGAAATGTGCGTAATAAAAACTGTGCCATCTAAATACAAGGAAAAATCTCCCCGAGTTGAAGGAAACAAATTGAATGTACAAAGAATAATGTTCTATATTTAGAAGTGTTCTTTTGATCTTGATTCGAATTTAGTATGAAACGACACTCTTGAGAATTGAGCTCAAAATGTAATATTGAATTTGTTTGATGTTACTGTTAATGACTTTGAAATTATGATTAACTTGACAAGGTGAGTGTATTTCGTCTTCGCCGAGTCTAATTATTTTAAATCATAAGGCAATATGCGACAAAATTCATCCTCGTTCCACGGTTATTGAAATATTGTCTAAAAAATTGAGAAACATAATAAGTCACAAGTAGGTACAAAGTGAAACAACCTCCCTGATGTCTACCGAATTAAGGTGGGAAAGCTACAAATAATGTCTTACAAGAAAAGTGGTTAACTGAATTAAGGAAAATATAAAGTGGAAAAATCTTCTTTAGAAAAGCGAGGGGTTGATATTCTTCAATGTTTAGATATTAAATTGAGTCGTACATTATACGCTGATTAGAATAATCCAATATTTTAGGCGTGAAAACGTTATGGATCTCAGGGGTACTCTGTAAACATGTAATCCTATTTGGCTCGATGAATCGACGGGAATTTTTATAAATAGTAGAGGCGAAAGCCTCCATTTTCCTTTAGGCCAGAAAATTAAAAAGTTCCCAGCGGGCAGGAGATTTTGCTTAAAATTTCTAAAATGAATTACTCAGCGAAGTTAAGTGGTTACTTATGGACGCCGGATTCGGCGGGAGAATTATAAATTCTTTTTGTTCCTATTAAAATTGTGCACGGTTAAATGTTTCCTAGTAGTTTTGTATTTCAGTAGTAGTTACTATGTAGTTTGTGGTGTATAGTTTTGTTTTAAACACTTTCGATACTTATAATTAATATGTTGATTTTCTAAATACGAAAAAAAAAATGATGTCTATAACTGATTTATAACTAAGCCAACTTAAAGTTTAAACGAAGCGAAACAGACTTATGGTAGTTTTGCTGAAATTCTATTGATGTTGATAATGGTTATGTGAGTACATTTGTAGTAGTAAGAGTTTGTACTACATTATTTAAGCAAGTTGTATGTGTCTTGGGACTTTGACGAGGGGCATAAAGAAATGTTTAGGACACGTCTTAATTTTCCTAGTGGAACAAATTGGTACACTATATCTCTATAGACTCTTTATTTTGTGATACAAGTTATCATGAGTCTGATCCATACTGTCACTTTAAATGTAAGACATTAATAAACAGAGAGAGTATTTAAGAATTTAACTGGTATTTGTTTGTAAGATGATAGTGATGTAGAAACTAACGTTATTATATTTTATTAAATTATATTGGACAAAATATTGTAGCTTTTAAAACATATAAGTTGTCTTTAGAATATTCTGTAAGTTAAACGTTATTAGACTCACTATTATTTTGTACGAGATTCAATTAAAGGATCTCAAATCTAGGACACAATTATTAATATACTGTATAGGATCTCAAATCCAGGACACAATTATTAATATACTGTATAGGATCTCAAATCCAGGACACAATTATTAATATACTGTATAGGATCTCAAATCCAGGACACAATTATTAATATACTGTATAGGATCTCAAATCCAGGACACAATTATTAATATACTGTGTTCGGAGTACCACCAAAGAATTTGATTAAAATGGTGGTTCTTCTTATTTTGCGAGTTATATGAAGTAAGTGTAAGTTTTTTTTTACTGGAATTGATGTAACCTGACCAAATGACGTAGAAACGCCAACTGCCAAATGAATTTCTTCGATGTTACCAGAGTAGATAGAACTTATAAGTACCTCGACTTCAAACAAACGGGCTAGGGAATATACGCGAGTTGGGCGGGAATGTCACTTTCAACATGTTTTGCAATGCGTAATGCGGGCTCTACACTCGCGGCGCGAAAGCCCGCGAAGGCCGCGAACCGCGAGTGTGGAGGGTTTCGCGGCTTCGTGTTCGCGCTTCGCGGTTTCGTATTTGTTCTGCGGGCTCTACACTCGCGGCGCGAATGCCCGCGAAGGCCGCGAACCGCGAGTGTGGAGGGTTTCGCGGCTTCGTGTTGGCGCTTGGCGGCTTCGTATTTGTACGCATCGTGTTCACGGCGCGAATTGCGGCCGCAATTCGCGCCGCGAGTGTAGGGCCCGCATTCGAATCGTGTTCACGGCGCGAATCGCGGCCGCAATTTGCGCCACGAGTGTAGAGCCCGCACGACACGGCGCGCGCCGGTAGTTATGACATACTACGTCAAACGTATTTTCGAGATCTCTTCTAAGTCGGTCTACTCGTTAGGTCTGTTTACTCTGATGTTACTATAAGAAGAAGCGTTAGAAAAGTGTGGCCATGTCACCTACCTGGGGATAATCTCCGTATTTGGTCTGGTAGTCGAATACGTAGAGGTAGGAGTTCCTCCGCAGCGCAGAGTGAGTGTCTGCTGTGAGGACTGTTGGCGCGACCACCTGCGCGTCGCTCAGCGCTTCTAGCGTCTCGTCCCTGGTGATAAGAGTTATTATCGTGTGTCATTCAGTCAAATATTAACCAGAGATTTTAGGGTATGATAAAATGGTAGAGGTAAGAGGAGTAAGAGGTTTCTTGGTCACATAAATAATATGGGACTGATTACGCATTACGCTTTTTATTTATTAAGTTAATTTCATAGAATGGTAAGTCAAGTAGTTAGTTACCGCGTAGCTATCCAGAGCTGTTGGTAATTTAACTAATTGTTAATATTTGAACTTTGCGTTAAAGGGGATCCGTCTTAAGTCCGTCTCTTGAATAAAAAATATAAATAGTAATAAAATATAAACGATGGTCACATACAAACCTTATATTAATCGGATGCTGCACTGGCCGCTCCCAGTCGGTATACTCATTGATGATAGTAGCCAGAATCTCCGAGAGGTGATATGTGTAAGTATTACGGACGAATGACTTCAGAATTTTCGATCTCCTGTCCGCTTCTATACCGTATTGGACATCGTCTCCACTGAACGCAAAGTACGCTTCCGCCTTCGTCACTCCAAGCATCAGGTCGTACCTAAAAGGAATATTAAAATCAATACCGATCTGCCACAGACATTCTACAGGAAATACGAAGCCTGTCGAACATAAGATAAATTGCATTACGTGAGGTTAGCATGGAATAAAAATGTCAGTTCTAAAAATATATCTTCCAAAGGGCATTCGAGTTTGTACAAAGCCTAAAAGGTTACTTAATGTAATATTGTTTTATGTTAGAACAATGAAATATGTTATTTGACTTTCCTTCTTTGGTATTTTCAATTTGTGAATTAATTATTCTAAATAAGTTTTAGAATAGGAAAACAAAACACTGTTTTCATTACGACCTAAAAACACAAAAATCCGCAAAGCTTAAAATTCTAAATATTCATACCAAAATTCAGAGCAGTAATAGAGCAAAACACACACGACCACTTTACAAAGCAAAGGACACCAAAGTAGTAAAAGTATCTTATAGCTTGTTTGCAACCATTTTATAAGCCACAGGACACCGTATTAGTAAAAGTATTTTGTATCCAACGCCATTTACAAGAATGTCTAAGAATTTTTGTATCACCAGTAACAATGCTGCTCAGGGAATTAATATTATTCCGTGAGCGCCAATAAGGTTCGCCACATCTTGTATTCAGGTTTGCGGCTTGTGGGCTACTCCTCCCTGGTAATCGCCCTGTTTGCTCGTGTCGGTTAATCGTTGAATTAATTGTGGCGATGCAATTTCGGAAAGAGTACCTTAGATAGCGTTCTAGAGTCTTGTTTATAAATTACCGGATATATTCTAACAAGACTTTTAACTTTTAAGAATTCGCTTCTGTATTATCAAAACTATCTAGGAACACTGAATATTTCCTACCTTCGTTTGGATAAACGTCTTTTATAGATGGTTTTTAAAGTCGTTAATTCATAAATATAAATGAGAAAATGCCATGCCGTTTTGCGCAGTTATGGCAAAGACTTCTATTTAAAAGTTTAAATAGAAGTTTTTGAGTTATGGGCATGGCATTTTGCCCAATAATATCTAATCCTACCCAAACCGCTAAATAAAATAATAATAAGTAAATTTATATATGAAATAAGGGGGCAAACGAGTCGAGCCGGGAGGAGGTCACCTAATGGATAGCAACTATCGCCGTCCATGGACACTCGCAACATTAGAAGAGCTGCAGGTACGTTGCCGGCCTATTAAGAGGGAATACGCTCTCTTGAAGGTGTGCCAGTCGTATTGGTCCGTAAATACTGCTGGTGCTAGTTCGTTCCAGAGTTTTACAGTCAAGGTACTTCCTTTTGACGTGAGAACGTCTTATAATTCGATGGGGCCTGCGCGTACGAAAAAACATGACGCAATATGCGGCGTTATCTCGCTCTGAGGCGTTCCATTTAAGGCTACGACGTTGTCACGTTCAACTATCGTCAGTACACCGCACAGAGCACCGTACAGTTGGGGAAAATTGTGCTAAGCAGAAATGTACAGTCGGGGAAATGAGTTGTTTAGCAGAAATGTACAGTCGGGGAAAATTGTGCTAAGCAGAAATGTACAGTCGGGGAAATGAGTTGTTTAGCAGAAATGTACAGTCGGGGAAAATTGTGCTAAGCAGAAATGTACAGTCAGGGAAATGAGTTGTTTAGCAGAAATGTACAGTCGGGGAAATGAGTTGTTGAGCAGAAATGTACAGTCGGGGAAAATTGTGCTAAGCAGAAATGTACAGTCGGGGAAATGAGTTTTGACGTGACAACGTCTTATAATTCGATGGGGCCGGCTGCACGCACGAAAAAACATGACTCATGCGGCGTTACCTCGCTCTGAGGCGTTCCATTTAAGGCTTGAAGTGCAACCGAGAGCGCGGAACGAGCGACAAAGAGGCACGTTGTCACGTTCAACTATCATCAGTAAACCGACTTTACAGACAACCGTATTTTGTTTTTTTTAGTTAAGTTGAAAAGAATTCCATCTTGGATAAACAGCAACTCTTACTTAGTAAGCTGTGCGACAGCACTCTTGCGCATGAAAACCGCGTTGATGACGTTGACAGCGGTCGCTGGCTTGCCGAGCGACGAGTGCACCGCCTGCCAGTCAAACCCCGGCTCGGGGTTCACCATCATCTCGCCGGTATCTGAAAATATGCCTTAGATGAGTGTCTTATTCGCCTATGAAAGTGACAGGAGAAGGGACTTCTGCCATCGAAGAAATTGACTCACAGTTTGCTCACAGGCAGATGGCGGGGTGTTATTTGGTCAGGCTATATCAAATCAATATCAACTGTCGTGATTTGTCACTTGTGTTTGATATAACGCGTCGAAATTACATTTCTGCCTTTGAATCAATTTCTCTGATTTATAATGTGTACTTTCTATATATCAACGTAGAAAAAGTTTTATACAAATTACAAATTGTCTTCAAACGCTTGCAGATTGTTCCAAAATCACAATATTAGGTAGGCTCAACTTCCAAAGTAAACATTCAAATACCTAAGTCGTAAAAGGATAATTATCGAGAGAGTAGGAAACAGGGATCCGAAAAAGTGTGTAGATGAGAAAAGTTTGGGACAATTTAATAACGTGGACGAACGGCTTGTCAGCGGAGACGGCAATTGGTAGGAACTATCTGGAACAAGATATGCCCGAGCTGAAACTTTTATTTGTTCTTAATTAATTTGTTACGATATAGTTGGACACAAATTCATTTCTATAAATGCGGCAAGCAGTGGAAGTTTTTTTACAAGTTTTTAGCAAATTATAATAAAAAAGGAAGACAGAAGAAGAACATAATATAATTAGGAACGCTTAATTAAATGAGACAAAAGATAATACAGGTCAGTCATGTACCCTCTCCAAAACACTACAGCAAAAATAATGATATTATATTTTGCAAAACAAGCTTGAATTGGTACAGCGAAAACAAAGAAAAATAAAAGGATTACGAAACAAAGTGTTGAAACTTATATAGAATGCAGCACAAAACGCTGATTATACAGGTGCTGATAAAGTTGATAACGATAACGTCCGAAACAAAGCTAAGAGACAAACAATAGAAGTTGGTGAATTCGCAAGTGGACGGACAGCGCGTGCTCAGACTGCTGATATAAAGTTCCCTTTATATCTGAAACTTCGTGCACATACAGATATTGCGTTCGAATTACATTATATTATCTCTAAAGGTGTACGAATAAAGGTGAAATTTTGGTCGTTAAGCTCACCTATACGCCATTAAGAAGACTGAAGGTGCTTCGAAATTTTGCTCGTTAAACGTGCACAATTTTGCAATGCAATATGCTGAGCTTCCGTGTTAGATATTCAAATGTGTCTTTATCAATTTAGATAATAAAGTAGGTATCAAATAAGATTGTAAGGTTTATGGCAGTAATAAAAAAACTTAGCATTCATTATTAGGTAACATTTTATTTTTTCTTCTTTGCTTTTAAATCAAAAGAATGTATTCAACTTTTCACATTACTTAAGTTGTAAACAGGTGAACGTGTCTCTAGAAACTTCAGCTCAGAATTTTGTTCAGAACTAGCAAAAGACGTGAAATGAATTTGTGGAAATCCTTATCCGTATAAGAGATCTGACGTGCAAAATATACCATACTAATTGAGCAATCGTTTTAATTAAAAGAATTGATTACGAGGAGACGTCAATTCTTTATTTATTAACTACTAGCTGTCCCGGTGAACTTCGTGTCACTTAAAAACCTTCCCTGGACTTCAAGGATTATTTTAAGACAATAATTAGCAGAATATGTTCAGCCGTTATCGAGTTATAGCGTTACTAACACAATTGGAAATCAATTTTTATATTTATAGATAGAATCTTGAATTGTGTTTACATCAATAAAAAAATGTTTTAGGCGAACCGGTGGTAGGCACCATGATTGTGTTTCTTACCAATAACAACTCCGTCCACGCTGGGACCAAACGCATAGGCAAAGTCAGGCGCCTGCACAGGAGCCGACAGCAGCGCCTCTAGCGGCCTCTCTCGCAAACATCTCAGTAACGCCGGCGGAGTGAGCTCTAAAAGAATATCATTAGAAATGTAAATTACTTGAAATTGTTTAAGGGCTTAGAATATTCATGAGGTGGTTTAAATAATTCAGGTATTAATGGAGTTATAAAAGAACAGGATCGTTTTGGGCCGACAAAAATATCATTCAAATTGAATGATGAGGACTACAGATATTGTTGTAGCTTCCGAGTCCTTGGTCAGGTCCTAGAGACCAATTCCAAAGAGTTAAGTAATTTATACAAATTGAATAACATCAATAAAGCAACGGAATCCATGCTTTATAATAATATTATAAATGTGAAAATATTATGTGTCTGTCTGTCTGTTACCTCTTCACGATCAAACGGCTGAATCGATTTTTCTGAAAGGTATGGAGATACTTTGAGTCCTGGGTAAGGACATAGGATGATTTTATTCCAGAAAAATTTACGGTTCCCACGCGATAAACGAATTTTGGCGCGACGGATTTGCCGGCGTCATTTAGTTCAGCTACTGAATCTATTGTAGAATATAATGAACTTCAGTATATTCTACAATAGATTCCTAGGTCGATGCCGCTAAAGTTAATACCTGGAGAGCAATTCGCATGGCTTGCTACAATTGCAGCATACTTGTTGGGATCTGCCACCAGAGACCAGGGACTTAGTCCAGAGCCAGACATCAAAATTGCTCTATGGAATAGCAGACCTGAAACAAAATTACATTTAAATAGATATTCATATTATTATAGTGTGGATATGGTTATGGTAAACGGTCGTGTAAATAACGTTGAGGAGTTTGGCACTTCTTAAAATGATCATAGGTGTCCAAAGGCAAGTGACTGATGGCGTCAATCGTCATTATCGATTAGGTATATCGGATTTATGGGTTCAATTATGGTTCAAAGTCCAAGCCATTAGGTAAGTCACAATTAATTAATTTATGGCAAAGTTTTCTAGCGCGGAATTATTATTGTACGAGTGGTTTTCTTAAGAAATATGTGTGACGCAATACTTATATTATTTTGTATGAAAAGAAAGTATATTTTTGTACATAGATTGGTACTTATAAACCAGTTAGGACTGAAAAGAATCCAATTCAAGT
The DNA here is from genome assembly GCA_963422495.1 of Polyommatus iphigenia. Classification (NCBI taxonomy): domain Eukaryota; kingdom Metazoa; phylum Arthropoda; class Insecta; order Lepidoptera; family Lycaenidae; genus Polyommatus; species Polyommatus iphigenia. The sequence continues at coordinate 26,618,586 of OY730181.1, read as the reverse complement.
AAAATAAACAAAAAAAGGGTTAAGCATAATTGAAAATAAAACCTTATCTTCCTCGGCCAGTCTACAATTACATTTTACAGAGAATTTCTGTTCTTTTAACTTTTATAAACAAGTATTTAACCAGTGTTCTCTTTTTCAGTTTAATTAAATGTAAACAAAAAACTGAATATTAACTAAAATAATAAAAGCACCATAATATGAAATCGCGCGGATAACACGTGATTTGTCGTCTATACTGAACTTACACATATTTTCTCTGAAACATTTTAAAACTCTGAACATTCTATTTTTAAGTAGTTTTACAATTTATATTATCCAAACTAATCTAAATATATAAAACTCAAAGGTGACTGACTGACATGGTGATCTATCAACGCACAGCCCAAACCACTGGACGGATCGGGCTGAAATTTGGCATGCAGGTAGATGTTATGACGTAGGCATCCGCTAAGAAAGAATTTTGTTCAATTCCACCCTCAAGGGGCTAAAATAGGGGATGAAAGTTTGTATATAATAATACTTCTTAACGCGAGTGAAGCCGCGGGCAATAGCTCGTTATATTATAAATTCGAGATTGTTTCTGTCTGTCTGTTACCCCTTCACGCTTAAACCGTAGAACCGATTTTATGAAATTTGGTACGGAAATACTTTGCGACATACGATAGTTTTTATTGCAGAAAACGTACGGTTCCCACGCAATAAAATTTCAGTGCGGAGGAGTTGCGACCATTTAATACTATTATAGGTACTAAAACTGTTTGTCAATTCTAAATGTCACGCTTCTCCCCCTTACAAGGTGGAGGTATGAGGGTTCTACCTATGCCCTTGTTTGTCACAGTTATCCGGAGATTAACTATCCCGTCCCGGACGTGTATCCTTCAAACCCGGTCGTACCCGGTCGTACCCGGGTGTACCCGGTCCGACCCGGTCTAAACCGGGGGTTAGGGTATTGGTCGGGCATTGATTGAGGTTGGCGGATATAAATGAATTAGTGAAATTATTAAATGTACAGAAATACTAGCGTTGATGTATTGCGCATGTCGGTTTCGGTGACGGTAGCCAGTTTCAATGAAACCATGACCTGGTTTAATTTTAAAGTGCCTAAGAGTCTGCAGTAGACAAGATATTATAAGAGCACTTTTGTCATAACACATTGACACGACGATCAACACGACTAGCGAGAGATCAAGCGCAGGACTGACTTTTTATATCCACATCCGACGCCTTTCCATTCAGACTACCAGACAAGTAACATTTTACAATCCATATTGTGACTAATTTTGGCCAGGCTAAATAAAAAGAGTTTTTTTAGTCTTAGATAGTAAAATTTATTTTCTGGACAACGTTAGTTTCAAAGTCTTGTTTGCTTTAAGTACCTCAATAAAATCGGCCAAGTGCGAGTTGGACTCGCGCACGAAGGGTTCCGTACCATTATAGAGCAAAAATATTAAAAATTTGAGTTTTTTATATGGGAGCCCCCCTTAATTTTTTATTTCATTTAAATTTTATTTTATTATTATATTAATTATTAAATTATAAATACAGCTGAGTATTTCATGTACATTTCAAGTGCCTACCTGTTGTCATCATTGATACCGAGCGAAAAATAGTAAAAAATTTACGTTTGTTGTATGGAAGCCCCCCTAAATATTTAATTTATTTTGTTTCTAGTATCTGTTGTTATAGCGGCAATAGAAATACATAATCTGTGAAAATTTCAACTCTCTAGCTTAATAGCTAGAGAGACTCCAGGCTGTAACTCAAGAACGGTAATCCGTTCTTGAGTTACAGCCTGGAGACAGACGGACAGACGGGCATACATCGAAGTCTCAGTAATAGGGTCCCGTTTTTACCCTTTGGGTACGGAACCCTAAAAACGTAAGATTACATATTTTATCCAAATACTGAAATAACGCGCATATTAAAGTTGACTTCCTTGTTATCTTACATGAAACATTCCTAATTTATGGCTACAAGGCTTTGATCTTAGGTTTCCTTATATTATTCTAAAGTGTATTTTCCTCACAAACTTGTTACGTACGAAAAGGAGTTTTATAAAAAGTTTTATATGAAATTCTGTAACCGTAAGTCTGACGACAAAGTACACAGTCGTTCGCTTTCTGCTAGGGCTTGCAAAAGTGATTTTTGAATTTCTAGTAATATTGTTAAAGGAATTCACAGTCAACTTTTGGAGAGCATACAATTTGTATATGTAATTGATTGTGCTGTCGGTTCTTGGTGGAAATTCATTTTAAACACAAATAAAACACAATATTACGTGCACTTTTTCCACTATATTGATTAATTAATATATTAGAAAAAAATAAAAAAAAAAAATACAAAGAAAGAATTAATCAATATAGTGGAAAAAGTGCACGTAATATTGTGTTTTATTTGTGTTCATACAATTTGTATATTTTAATAATAAGAGTAAATTTCTCACACACCGAATTCCCGGAAGTGTTCCACCCAGCCAGGAGTGATTTAACGTGCCTAAGTGTGTGCGCTAAAAGTACACAAGAACACTCTTTCTTATTTTATTTATTTATTTAACATTTATTGTATACAAGACACTTATTCTAAAACAATTGACATGGAAAGATGACACAAAGGTACTGCTTATTACTACAGAAATTTCTTACAGCAGCCCTTTCTTTCTATTTCTACTATCATAACCTCACTGAGCCGAATAACCGATACGACTAGCAAAAGATCAGGCACAGGACTAACATTTTACACACCCATCCGACACATTAATCATCAGCTTTCTTAGCAGACAATCAGGTGATCAACCATGCCCTTTAGTCGAAACGTTTTGGCTAAAATATTATCCTTATCAAAATTGGAAACAACATATTTCCAATATTTAGTCTAACAAAGTTCTCATTTTATATCGAACATTTTTTTCGTCAACCCTATTTACGAAGCAAAAATGAAATTCCAAAGAAATTTATTTTACAAGTCGAACTGTAAAATAAATTTCTTTACATACTGACACCTTTGAAAAGTTATCACCACCTAACAGAGTAATTCAAATGTAAAGGCTACTTTTTCTCTACAATTTTAGTGAAATGAACTCTAACCTTCATCCTTTTTATTAAGGGCACCTAATATTAGAAGCCCTTTCATATAACGTATTCAATGGAGAAAACTTTTCAACAAACATGTACACAATATTATCAGACATTCAAAAAGCTTTTAAATAATGCTGGCAAATATTGAAACACATTTTTTAAAATAATGATTAGCTTATAAAGTCAAAATTTTAATTGTATTTTGTTTTTATAATGCTACTTCAGTTAATTTTTATCGACAATTTTATGTATAATTTAGACGTATAATTATCATTTAAGAAAAATAAATAATTTGTCAGAGAATTTTATTATGTGTTTATGTGGGTATCCAGATACTTTATGTGCTTTGAGTGTCGGGCAACAAATGATAGTTTTAAATACCAAAAATATACGATTCCCGCGCTATAAACAAATTCCTAAGCGAAGTAAGTTGTGGCAAAAGCTAGCACGAAACAAATACACCATGAGCAATTTCCATGAGGTTAATTTTCGATGCCTTGTTAATTTTCGATTGTACTAATGTTCTCGATGTCCTCAATCTAACTTTTTATCCCCAATCTTCGAAATTCATCATTAATAAACTTTTGCTCGAAATTCGGTCCACGAAAATTTCTAAATGCCTCCTTATAAGCTTACTTCGGGACAGCCCGGAACTTTATTTTAATTAAAACGTTACTTTGGATAATTTTATTGATTTTTGCCAAAATATGTAACTTTCATTAGAAGTTGATGACGAAGTATAACGTTGTTTTATTAACTAAATTAACGATAATTCATTTTAGTATAGGTATTTTTCATAAGTAATGTGGTTATGAAATAACCTGAATCTTATATCTTTAAACGAGCAATTCTTGTATGTTTAATATATATAATTGGAATCTCGGAATCGGCTCCAACGATTTTCATGAAATTCAGTATATAGGGGGTTTCGGGGGCGATAAATCGATCTAGCTAGTAATCATTTTTAGAAAATGTAATTTATAAAACAAAAAATCTGAAAAATGTACAAATACAACAACGGAGTTGCGGGCGTAGATGGCACCCGCAACTCCGTTGCGCCAAAATTCGTTTATCGCGGGTATCATACATTTTTTCGGCATAACAAATATCCTATATCCTTCCTTGGGACTAGAATTGTCTCCATACCAAATTTCAGCAAAACTGGTTCAACGGTTTTGGTCTAAGGAGGTAACAGATAGATAGACGCGTTTACGCATTAATAATATTAGTATGGGTTCAACAATATTTTAATGAATAGCTAACATTCTGCAAAGTTTGTTCTGCAGCAAAGATAAGAAATCTCGATCCTCATAAACAGATTAGAGTAAATATTTTCGAAGAACTTCGCTTAGAGCTCGACTACAGTTACTCCGCGGGCAGTATCTGCCGCTGACATCTGATTTTCTAAGAGATCACTCACAAATTGAACTTTAATAAATTTAAGTTCGTGGTCACTTGCCTTCAGCAAGACAATGGAAATTCTAAACAATGCCTGGAAATAGTTTTAGTAAACTGAGATTAATTATTTCTGTGCCATAATAATTGTACATAATATTATTTTAATCCTTCGATCGCCGATTCTTGGAAATATTTTGCTATCGCGGCCCCATTGGGCCTTACGGGGATTGATAGGTTAAACCGACTCCGAAATAAGGAGGTTCAATATTCAGGTGTATTTTATATTTTGTATGTATGTCCGCCGACTGCGGAGTAGTCTTTAAAATGCTTCTTTTTAATCATTTACTAAAACACGTTTTTACAATAAACGATTATACTCAAAAGGAGACTGAGGTTTACACGCTGATGATATCCTTAAAATATATAAAATAACATTTAAACGAGAAAAAAAAAGCTAGTTTTTAACAAAATTCATTACAAACTAGCATTTTAAAAAGCGCAAGCGAGGAGCAAAAAATATTTTGTTTTATTAGTATTAAAATACGCGAACATTTATATCAAAATCGAAAACAGTTCTGAATTAAATACCGCATTCAAACTGGAACGTTACCTATTTCCCAGGAGACATATGAAAATGGAGAGAAAATAACCAAAAATATGTTTTTGTCCAAATAAATTCTACAAGAGCTTTTGAAATTGGGTTGAACATTTTGCGTTTCCATTCCCCGTTTTAAAAAATTCCTCCAGCATGCTTTGAATATTTTCATGCTTGGGTCGCCTTGGAAATTTGTTTTTAAGTTGAACATGTACGTGAATTCAGTTCTGAATTTGAGAATCACGGCGCAGAAACTTTTGAATATTGTAAAATGCTCGTTGGGTTTTTGGATTTACGCGAGTCGGTGTTTTAAAACTGTGTTAAAAATTAATGATGTAATCTTTCTCAACTGTTTCTGTTAATGTTTTTTCAACCGGAATTATATTTTGGATAAACTTGACCAATCATAAAAATACATTCACAATGTTTGTGATATTATTTAGTATAATAATATGGTACATAATTAAATAAATTTCGATAGTTATATAAAAACGAGATGCAACGAACATCTTAAACTACTTTTGTCTTTCTAAACTTAGATTTTTATTTATAGATAGATAAATTTATTTATATATTTTAAAAGTTATCAAAAGTAGTTTGAAAAGTGACGCTCTTAAAAAGCATCGTAACACCTCGTGACGTTGCAATGTGAAATAATCCTTACTGGCACCATTGGCAATCTTGTCGCCTCTAGCTAAACCGAACAGGCCCTATGATAATTCTACTGGAATCTGATCACATAAACCGAGCTATACTCAGGTACCAGCTCAGAACATCCCTTTAAGCCTAATAGCTTCGTCACGTATGAATAGGCCTGTTAAGATTGAATCAGTGATTTTCGTAATGGCCCCATGTTACATTCATAAACGGTTTGTGGATTGGATTCACAGCCATTTTGTGATTAGTCTCTACGTTGAATTGATCAAATATCAAACGCCAAAATAAATTACGATAGGCCTTGTGTCCATTCCATGTTGAGAGTTAGGAAGAGTAGGATACTATAAAATTACTCCTGCTTAGCCTGGTTTCTTGAAATCGACCATCATCACAGAAATCGCGGATAGCGTTATAAGTGACCTGTATGAGTGAGTGACCAAATAAAGATGTCAGTTTTTTAGAAATTAAAATCCTAGAGATAAAATTGTCATTTCTCAACAAAGACAAAGAAGACAATGTGAAATCTGACGAAATTTCCAATTGAATTTACCCATTAACAACAAGAAGACCACGCTACACAGAATGTAAATAAATCTGGCCGCGTAAAATATTTACCCCGATACAGCGGCGAATTAGAAAACGCGTTTTGAATAAACAAAAGGCAATTTCGACGAAAAATGGTCCAATTTAAATATTCCCACGAAAATATTCCTGAAAGTTTATAAACCCGACTGAAATTAGGGCTTAGTGCAGTTAATCAACGGGATAGTGCAATATTTCGTGAAGAAACTTGCTTGGATACAATGTTGTTTTAGTATAACGGAAAATAAATCGTAAAATTGTAATTAATTTTAGATTCGAACAAAGTATGCTTGCTGTGGTTATTATAGTATTAAGATAGAGATGTTCCGAGAATCCATAATCGAAGGATATCCTTCGATCGCGGATTCTCTGAAATGCTATTGTATTCTATTGTTGTCGTGATCACCGGTGCTCGTACGGGGCTTGATGGGTTAAAATTCTTTAATAAACAAAGGGTTACACTCTGGGAGTGTCGGCAGATGTAACACGAAAAAGCAAGAATGTCCTTTTCTGCCGCGAGGAAGAGACGGGGATAATATTACTTCCTCTCCTGCTCGATATCAATATTCTATAATATAAACTATAAGATTTACGAATTTTTGTTCAGTCCATATTGCCTGACGCGAGTTTTAAATTTGTTTTCCACTCCAAAAAAGCCGCTAAATTAGGCATAAGTCAGGTAACGATTCTGTTTGGCTTTTTCAAATATTGCGATGGTAAATAACTATTTTTGTACTTTCTTCGATGTAACATGAAAATATTTTCTAACTAAGTTGACCTAGCTTAGTATTATTTCTGAAGTGTAAGAATATTATGTTAATATAATACGTGGATTCAGCATGGACCATCTGTTGAATATTAATTTAGGAGTAGCGTTCCTTTATTTACACGTGGAGGATAACCGAGTCAGAAGCACTAGCCTAGATATATATTCAACCAATTTATGTTAGCAATTAATTGTATAATGGAGGCTTGGTAAACATTTTCTTATACAAAAATTATAATTCAGACAATATATTCTATGGAGTTGTAAGGGTGGCGCCCTATGAGAGATGAATTAAAAATCTATATTTTCGGACTTCATTTATTGTGTTAAGATTTAGTGTTCACTATACAGGTAAGTATGGGTGCCGGCAGGGCGACAAGCCCTTACGGAATCTTATATTATAAGATTAAGTAACTAAAGACTAAAGGGGCACCTGACACTTATATGCCAATGATGCACACACACAACATACTTATTGCATATGTGCATAACTGCATATGCTGCACGTTACAAAGTTCTTTTTTGTTATGATACCTACTATGGTTTAAGTCTGTTAGTTAGTTCCAGTTATTTTAGTATATTAGTAGTATGAGAGGAAATAAATTCAGAACCTTTATTCATTCATAAAATAAATAGTCCTGAAACTATAAAAACTGAAATAAAATAAATATACGTCTGAAAGTAGTTCAGATTCATAAAATAACTCAAGGAGTAGTAAAGAGTAGTGAACAAAATAAAATAAACGGAATAAAATAAACGCAAGAATAAAATTCAAAACTGCAGTTACAAATAAAATAACACTGAAGATCCACCGAGATTTCATTATGCACTACTTCTCTGGAATAAAGGTGCATTTATCGCCGACGATTACCAACATCCAGAAAATGTTCACTTGAAAATGCTAAGGAATATACTCTAATACTAGATTATTATCTTTATATTAACTCCTCATCTTCAAGTGTTTTTAGTTGTTCAACTGGTTCATGAATCTTAATAATTATTTAAATTTACCTTAGCATTCTTAATGTTATACTCATCAGAAACGTCATCATTGTTGTCAAAGTTCAAAAACATTTTGATTCATTAGTAGAGATCTACGAATAATAAAACCTAAGGAAACGTAACTCCCATACTAATACAGTTTTAAATTTGGTTCCATTCGAACTGTCATGTAACGTCAGCCTTTGTACCGCTTAAAGTCACCTAAATATTGCAAATGTATGAAAAGTGAACCTAAGGTACACTTTTTTGACAAGTATTTTGGAGCATGTTTTTTGACGGAGTTACTCTTCTTTAATTTTTATTATTCGTAGGTAGAGATGTAGAGTTCTTTTTATTTGTGGTAGCTGTTAGTGTTTATGATTAGTCAATTTTATAACATTTTAGCTAGGCTTTTCCGTATGGCGTAACCAATTCGTTGGGTAATCAAAATTCTTAAGCTGTAAAGGTATAAGATTATAGGATTCCTGATTGGTCTTGGCCTGGGCTTCTTTTGGTTCTTATCCATAATAATATTATTATAAATGCGAAAGTGTGTCTGTCTGTCTGTTACCACTTCACACCCAAACCACTGAACCAATTTTGCTGAAATTTTGTATGGATATACTTTGAGCCCCGGGAAAGGACATAGGCTTTTTATCCCGGGAAAGTATACGGTTCTCGCGCGATAAAGGATTTTTAGCGCAACGGAGTTGCGGGCATCATCTAGTCGACAATATTGATGAAATCAAACCCGTTCAGTCATTCTCGAGTTATAAATATAGTGTAACTAATATGTCTTACTGAACATAATATTATAAACCCTGAATAATTTATGCACACACAATTTTTGTGATTTATCATTTAAGTTTGTCTTAAAGGTTTGAGAAATTGTGGTTCGTTGATATATCAGCGAGCTCATACAGCGTTTTCCATTGCGTTAGTATTCCTCATCGCAGGCGTACCCCCAAGAGGCAGGCATACTTAATGAGATTCTACCTGCATTGCCAAGAATGATGAAAGCCGCGATATTAAAAGCTGTTCTGTCTTTGTTATACGGCAATTTATAGTATATTTTACAGTATGATAAGTGTCAAGTGGAGATCTATGTTTGAGTTTCATTAGAGTTGAAATGTAGGTCACGCTATGTATCGTTCTACATTGATGCTAATATTGCAATTGGCCTATTTTATTAGTATTAGCTTAGACGCTAACCCTCATACTTATAAAAAAATAGGTGTGATACTTGGGACTGCCGCGGTAAAGCTGCCGAAGTGAAACAACGTGGCTTCGTCCACATTTGTATCATTTGCGCGATCAGATCTCCGATCAGATCTCCGTCGCGATCATCGCGCCGTATCAAGTACTCGTATGCGTATCATAGTGTGGACGCCTATAGATCATTCTGCCGATCATGCGCGTATTTGATACGACACGTATCAGATACGCGGTTAATAGCGATTGGGGCGTATCTGATCGGAGATCTGATCGGAGATCTGATCGGAGATCTGATCGGAGATCTGATCGGAGATCTGATCGGAGATCTGATCGGAGATCTGATCGCGTAAATGATACAAATGTGGACGCACCTTTAGACGATGTACGGCTTTCAACGCCACACCGCTGTGCAGTCAGAGTGGGAGGGTGTTAGGTTTATTTTCACACGTATTTTAAGAGTGAAAAAACTGCCTATATTTTGAACATTTCGTTACCTTCCGGCACAGCAAGTGACGTCAGCAGGAAGTGGACACACGCGGCCCCCGTGCCGTGGCCCATCAACGTCACATTCGTGGGATCTCCTCCGAACACCGCGACGTTCTCCTTGATCCAGTGCAGAGCTGCGATCTGGTCCATGAGCCCGTAGTTCGCGGGGGAGCGGGGGTAGTCGTCCGAGCGGGGGTTGAGGAAACCTGCAACAAGTGAAAGATGTTTGGGTTGGGCTTGGGTCTTGATGGAAACAGGTGGACCGTGGTGAAATCAGCTCCTCACCTCGAAGGTGAAGCTACAAAATGTACCACAGCTAGGCTTCTTACCTAACACAAGCACTAGCTCCTCACAGACCTATGATTGTTTGTGATGAAAAATAAAGAATTATTATTATTTTGTCGTTCGCGGTCGCTTACCGCGTTCATCAGAACGTTACCTTAAGGCTTCTCAAGCTGAAATGCTACCAACCATTTGAACTAAGCCAAACATATTATTATATTCTAATATAACAATAAAGTTTTAACCAAATTCGATAAAATTATCAATAAAAATACTGTTTCCGAGTGGATATTATATGACTGTACGTAATTCTTTCTTTGACACGCTCCACACCCTTAAAAGCTTGTCAAAAATATGTGATATTCCACAAAAGGCTTAATGATCAGAAATATAATATGGCTTTTCATTTTAAACATGCGGCAAGGAAATAACAGATTCGGTAAAACCTGTCATACGTGATTAAATCCGAATTCGTACGGAAAAATGTTCATTTCTTCGTTCAAGCACGTGCGTATTTTAAATTCACCACTTCGAAAACGCACATTTGTAAATAATTCCACATAATATCACTCTGTGGCTTTCGTAAAAATAATATTGCAATATATTTAATGTGCTCAAAATATTTCATATTTACAGAATTAATGTGCTTTCCACGGTCGGCCATTATATTTAAGAGTATAATAAATTCCACAGCCACCATGCCGAATACAATAAATAAATACGCATTTTGGCTAGCTTTATAGTGACTTCGACTAAAAACCTATGACTTTTATTATATTGCGCTATACTTTTTGCACGAGTTTTTATCACCAAGACCTTCGTGGTCTAGGTGCTGGTGCTCGGCTCTGGACTGATAGATCATTGGTTCGGTTTCCACGTTGAAAGAACTAAAAATGTTGTTAAAGTTTTGTTGGGACTGTGCAAGCTAATATCATGATCGTCTGGCAAAGGGTGTTGGCGTCCTGCGCATTATCACTTGCTGCCCGCCAGTGTTTGTCGGCTTATCCATACCACTATGAGCGTGAAGGAATAGATTATGCGGGAACTATTATCATCAAGTACTAGTTTTTACCTTTCTATACTATCCCGAAGCTTACTAAGTTCCTTTTGAATTATGAATATTCCTGAACTTAGGGACACATGGTTCTTTCGTAACACTGTATGAGTATCACAGATTAGAAATATCAAATCTTCTAAGTACCTTTAGTAACTGTTACTGCATCTTGTATATCCATTACATGTATGCTCTTTACGTGTATTCAAATGTTTCTAGTTTTAAATCAGAAACTTCAGTTTGGAGCACCAACGTAAGTTTACAAGCGCCACTGGCAATGTTCATAACTACGCCCTCCAGTGGTCTAAACTTATACATAGAATTAGGTCGAAGTAAATGACGTGTTTCAATGGAGATAGTAAAGACTAACTTAAGACGCAACATAATATAAAGCTGATCAGGGTAAACATAGATACAGGGTAAGTTCAGTTACAGAGTAAGGGGTTACAGCGTAAGTTAGAATTTTTTAAGTTAATTCTAAATCGGCGATTGGCGTATTACATTTTCGGCTTCATTTGTAGGTACAATCCTTCAAATAGTAGATGTTGGGTAGAGGAAATCTGAACTATGGCAATTCCATATTACTTAAGAGACAAACTCCTCTAAAAAATTAATAAGAAATTAATTTCACTCACAACAAGTTTCCTCATAATATTGGTATTTCCCACAACAAAATAAGTACATTTTGCCAACTTTGTGGCATAAAATGCGCAACGCCAGTATGATATACAATTTCCGAGTTCGGAACTAGTTGCAAAGCCGGGGCAAAAGATAAACTTTACTCAAATTAATTTGTAATGGTTGCTGAAACAATTTAGAAATGTTCCATTGCAGCATTTCCTGGATCGCGTCCGACGACTTAAACGCCAAAGGGTTACAACAATACAAATATAAACAGTAGCTTAACTAAGGCGTGTTCCTGAAACCTTTTTGCAATTGCACGCTTGAAATTTGCATTTATTTCTGATTAACTTTCCATATTACGATGATTGATGTGCGCATATTGCAATCGGTATGTTCTATTTTTCTACTACAAAAATCGGTCACCGATATTATTATAAGATGTGTACAGGTATATAATTATATGGGATATACAGATTTTGCGTGTTCGAATCGTAGACACTGTATTCTTTCTTGTTACAATGTGTGCGTGCGCCCGAACTGGGCGGTCTAATATACATATGGTTTACTGTTTAGTATCTTAACTGTGGTCACAGTTTTGTCAGTACATTAAGCTTAACTGCCATAGAGTCCGCATCTGAGTTACATTGTATAAATTATCCGTCACATGTAAATTATAGGTCTACCAGAATCTGATGGCAAATTTTGATGGCATAAAAAATATCTTTGGTCATTGGATAAATTTTTATGTTTGCATGTTTCACACACAGAATCAGCCGCTATAAGGAAAAACAAAAGGATCAAAATGTTTTATTCCAATTACCCCGGTATTGCTAGAGTCAATTTCTTTTCTCACTTTTTGCCATCAGATCCTGGTAGACCTATATAAACATAAAATTTCAAAATTGAACGTTCTTCAAGAATGTTCAGTAGTTTCAGAGCCTTTGCAATGTGACAAACAATAAAATAAAAAAATCTTTTCACTGATGTAAAAATAGTTAACAAGACCAATTAAGGCTGCCTTTATGGGCTTTTTACCTTTGTTGTCTCTTTTGTTGAAGTGATTTTACTGGCATTATTGTTTACTAATTTTATGATAATTTTATTTAGTCCATATAAGAAGGCTAGAAAAGAATAAAATAATAATATTTTATTTAAATTTTGAATAAATATATTACGTTATACAATATTAAACACATATAGGAGGTTTGAAATCGGCTTACTTCTTACAACATTTTCTCCAGACAACCTAAACGTTAAGCTACAGTTAAAACTACAATAATAATTAACTCCATAACACCACCAAATCCAGTCAGATCCATTACAAAGTACACTTCTGGTTATTTGCTAATGTAACGTATAAGCGATCCTGTCTCGAGGCACCAATGTGATGATAATTAACTTGAGAACTACGCACTTAAGATAAAACAGTTTGTAGTTGCCATGGCAACTGATAAGGCTCCAGGGACATAACCAGACATAACGTAGTCAAGTTAAGGCGTGTTCACACTAACGATGTGAAGGCAAATACTGAATCAATGAGAACAAAAAAACTGCCATGTCCTTATCAGACTTACGCGTTCACACTAGGATGTCACACACCAAATACAGAACCAAATGACATCAGAAAAATCGACCAACTGCTAGGGGGACTAACACTCACGACTGTTTTTCCTTTAGAGGTACAGAACTTTTAAAACAAGAAATAGAAGTAAAAATATATCGCTACAAAAAGGTAAAGCCATACATTCAATTATTGTTAACAATAATATCGACGGGTGAAAGCAGAAGTGGCGTAACTTGAAAAACCCAACTTTACAGGAGAGCCAAAAAACTTTTTTAAAAATTCATAACTTCTATGTTTATTAAGGTAGAACCTTAAAAATTGGAATGTATTTAAATTAATCTAAGACCCATACGATGAGTTTGTTAAAATTTTTCTAAAGTTGATATTTCATTGATTTTTAACAAGTTACGACAAAAAATATTTCTATTTTATGCAGCAGAAATGTTGCATCTTTGAGAGGAAATGTAGAGATAACTTAAAAAAGCATAGTTTTTTGAGCGACGGATCTGTCGTATCTCAAATATAACACGCCCCTACACATTTCATTTCGCCGTATCTTGTTTACTTAATTAAATTGCATTACAACTTTTGGTTCAAGTGTAAAATCGGCGACAGACGTTGTGAAAATGAAATGCTGTATTTTAAACTAAATGAATTGTTTGTTTTAAAAGAATGTCATTATAACAAATTATAAGAAATAATATGACTATTTACTATTATTTGTTAATAACATAAGAAAATAAAAGAATGGAAATTTGTTTTATTAATCAACATGAAAACATAAAATTATTATAATAAAATAAAAATTAATGTAATAAAACATTTATTTCTCTTGTTTTTTCTACTTTGTAAAGATTTAAGCCGTAATATTTTATTCATACTCATGAATTTTAAGTTATTCTTTTTATTTTATAAGACATGGGGGCAAACGAGCACACGGGTCACCTGATTGAAAGTAACTACCGTTGCCCATGGACACTGGCAACATGAGAAGGGCTGCTGGTGCGTTGCTGGCCTTACCCGGTACTAATACGCTATCTTTTTGAAGGTTTGCAGGTTGTATAGGTCTGAAAATACTGCTGGTGACAGTTCATTCCACAATTTTACAGTGCGCGGCAGAAAGTTACGTGAAAAACGCACGGTGGAAGACTTCCACTCATCAAAGTGATGAGGATGGTATATTTTTCGCGTGGAACAATGGCGAAAAATTGCAGGAGGTATGATTCCGGACAATCCCTCAGGGCACTCCCCGTGATACATCATGAAGCCGATAGAGGGTGCAGAGTGAAGCTACATCTCGGCGTATTTCCAAGGAGTCCAGCCTGTTTGAAACACTATGGCAGTCAACAATGCGAGCGGCCCTTCATTGTATACGATTCAAAGGGAGTAGTTGGTATTTGGCGCCCCTGCCCAGAGATGAGAAGAGTATTCCATATGAGGCCGAACCAGCGCCTTGCAGAGTTATAGTCGTTGGTCCGGACTGAAATACTGTATCGCTCTGTTAAGGGCACCAAGCTTTTTCGAGGCTAACTTGGCCTCACCCTCTAGATGACATCGGAACTGGACTTCGCTCGATATGTTTACGCCAAGTATTTCAATGCTGGGGGAGAATGTTAAAGGGGTGCCCTGAAAACGAGGAGAATATGAACGAATATGACCATTGGTGACTTTTTAGTGGTGAACGCGCAGACTTGTGTATTGGCGGGGTTGAATTGGAATAAGTAGCGTCTACCCCATTCAGAGACTTTCTCCTGTGAATTCTCTATTTTAGACACAAGTTCGTTGCGACTCTATATCTAGAAAAATAACGGGGGAGCCGGTATATACGGCAGCGCTATAATCCGTATAGCAATAAATGCCGTTGGTCTGTAACATGTCACTGATCTGCTAAGAAACTTGTGACCCTTTTGCATAAATTCTCGGGGAGCCCATATGATGGGAGCTTTGATAGCAGCGCTTTTTGCCAAACCCGATCAAAGGCCTTTGCAATGTCCAAACTAACAGCCAGTACCTCTCCCTTCGACTCAATCGCCTGAGCCCAACGACGAGTTAGGTACGCCAAGAGATCACCAGCCGAGCGACTCTTTCGGAACCCGTACTGTTTGTCCCTGGCCGCCCAAGTATCGAAAGAGCTGGGTATTGATAATGGATTCCATAATCTTCGAGAAGACGGAGGTTATAGCAATTGGTCTGTAGCTGGAAGGATTTGAGCGGTCACCTATTTACACCAAGGCTGTCTTCCAAGAAGCCGGGACAATGCCAGAAGAGTAGGAGAACCGAAAAGGACGCGTTAAGACCGGAGCCAACTCTGAAGCACACTTTTTCAACACAATAGGAGGGATTCCGTCAGGCCAACTCTGCTTTTGGATATCAAGGCAACGCAGGACTGAGCGCTGATGAAACTCCGACATGATGCTCGTGCATCGTGGTATGGTCGGCGTTTTTGATCCCCCATCATCTAGGGTCGAGCTTGACGCAAAGAGCTTGTCCAGAAGATCAGTTTTGTATTTTGCATCGTGGGCCAGCGATCCATTTTCTACTTGTAGGGATGGTAGGGATGGCTGGCATAAATCGCCTTCAATAGCTTTGGCCAGAGACCATGTACAGGTTCCCGGAGGGAGTCTCGAGTCTCTCACAGACAGAGACATCTCTCTCTCTTGAAGGACCTAGAGGCAAGGTTGTACTCCATTTTATATTATGTGTGTGTCCACGCATAGACGCGAAGGAGTTCAATATTTATTAACAACAACAATTACAGCTCAACAATATTTTTATTGAACCATCAACAAAAAAAAATATTAGCAAATTTACATTTTATACCATGCACTAATAAAGTCGTATTATATATTAAAAAAAAGAGTCGATATTGTTAACAGAAAATATACCGACTTTTATCTTTACAAACATGTAAAATCAACAAAATATGTATACAAGAATAAGTGTGTAGATGTCCAGAGCAATGCTCTGGGGAAAAAATATACGTGGACACATACATGCAATATTTCACTATACGTCTTTAAGCTTCATTTAAGAATGAGCGTGTTCAGTTCCATTCAGAATAAACGTGCATTGATACACACAAACATGTTTTCTCAAATCGACGCTAACAATCAACTAAAAGGCGTTAAGAACGGCGTATATGGTGCGCCGGCGAAGGTATCATACAGGGGCGGGAGGGAGATGAAATAGCGTTACTTATCTCTGCACTCATTACTTAAGTATATTCATTGGTTGTAAGTATAGGTTTAAGAATAAAATTATGTGTTTGAAATGTAATAACTTTCTCATACCTATAAAATTAGTATGAAATAAATTGTCGTACCTTTGTGAATGTTGTATTTTAGGCGACTAAAATGTCGTAACTCATTCAAATCAAACTAGAGAGTTAAAAAACCTGTGTCGTATCTTTTTCTTATTTCTCACGCAGTATCTATCTTTTATCCAAAAATTGCAGTTTTTCGTCTAGTTACGACAAATTTTTTTAAGGTCTGTGCTGAAAGGTGGTAAAAATCCATGGTCGTAACTTTACTAGAATTTATCGTAGAAAGACGAGATAAAGACCATTCGACGCAGAATTTTTTTTTATACAACAATCAATTAAAACGTGATTTTGGCCAAAATTCAAGTTACGCCACTTCCGCTTTCACCCGTCGATATGATAAGAATACGAATAAAAGAGCTGTCAGTCTGATAAAAATAATATCTGTAAAATATTGTATACTATTTTTGACTACAGTTTGCTTTAAAATATCATTGTTAGCAAAGTGAATCAAACATTTTATTTTTAAAGTAATTTTTATTTGACAGTCATATTTTATGATCGTGAATTAAATATCTCTTCTACTGCGTAGGTACACGCTTTAACATATAATGTTGTTTAAGAAAGTTGAATGTTAGATTTGTGCCTCGTGTCTCAGTTGATGTTTACTTATTTGTAAAACATGACCTGAATGTATCAAATGGTAACATTTTGTATAACATAATATTCTGAACATAATTCTAATTCTATTTTCAATTAATGTTTGATATTGGAACAACTTGTTTGCACTTGTGAGGCACTTATTATAAAAATACTGCGACGTTTCTCTTGAAAATAATATTAAGTTGATCGCTCTACTAAAATATGTCAAAAGCACTAGGTTTTAAAATTGTTACATGGTTTAGTGTTACGTTTAGTGCTCACAATCTGAACACTAAAAACAGGTATAATAGGTATGTGAATTTATTCGTAGACTAGATGACGCCCGCAAGTCCGTTGCGCCATAATTCGTTTATCGCGTGGAAACCGTACATTTTTCCGGGTGAAAAGTATCCTATATCGTTTCCCGGAACTCAAAGTATCTTCAAACTAAATTTTAGCAAAATCGGTTCAGCGGTTTGGGAGTGAAGAGATAACAGACAGACACACTTTCGTATTTAGTTATAGATTCTAGCCAATTAATATTTCTAAATAATATTGGTGTTTTATAAAAAAAAAAATATTACGCAACTTATATTTATGCGGTTTTAATCAATAGAACGATTCATCGAGGTATTTATGTGCTTTATGTTTGTGCAAAAGTTAGTTATACGAGCTTTTTACCGCTAATACAGTTCAATCCATTAACTCTGCTCTTGATTTAGAAATTAACTAGAGATTTCATTTTATGCTAAAATCTGTAACTAAATTAAACCTCTTATGGCCGACCCCGCTTGTTAGGAATCAAAATCTTCAAGTTAGAACTGTCATTAGTTTCACAGTTTGGAATTATAGAGCGTAGCTTTATTAAACTTAGATCGGAATTAAGCTTCCGTCGAATGAAAATATAATGCATTAAAATTAATATAATTCTATAATAATAATATAACATCGATAATAATGAAACATTCAATAATGATTCATTATTGAAAGTTATTGATGCAACATTTATAGAATGTATTTAAAATATAATTTCGACGGTGGAGTGAAAAAAGTTACCAAGCGCCATATTGCTATTTTTACAAAGTAACTGTTTTTACTTTAAAAATCTTAATGTCGAATAAATTGTTTAATAAAATTTCGTTCAGTATTATTATAGGTCTAGAGGCCCAGTGAGCCCACTTAGACTAATCGATAGAGAAAAATTCGCTGATTCCGAATATATAAAAATGTCATTTTGACCTCTATTCTAGTAGTCTGTCGCTTGGTTACATTTTTTATTCCACATGATTATAATATTATAGTCATAACTCATAATATTATATGATTTCAGTATAAAAACAATTTGTTTATTACAAAAGCGAATACAACAACAAATTCTGTGTAAATAGACTGACCTGATTGTTGCTGTCTGAAATATTTATTCTCTTATTTTGTGTTCAATAAGGTCGCCAATTACGAATTAATAGTAAGTAGGTACTAATTGTTTATTTAGTTGCAGATTGTCGTTATATTAGATTATTTAGCTAGCATCCCTTTGATAACGTAACTCGTTACCAAACTTAACTTTGGTCAAATTTTCCGCGACGCTTTTGGAAAATTCTGTGCATACTGCATATTAAGTAGAGTTATAGCCAAAATGGGAAATCAGCTAGTGAAGTATAAAA
The DNA here is from genome assembly GCA_963422495.1 of Polyommatus iphigenia. Taxonomy (NCBI): domain Eukaryota; kingdom Metazoa; phylum Arthropoda; class Insecta; order Lepidoptera; family Lycaenidae; genus Polyommatus; species Polyommatus iphigenia. Next base: position 26,599,743 of record OY730181.1, on the reverse strand, counting down.
ATGATAATATTATGTGTGTAAATTTTCTGTAACCTACAAATGTGCATAGCATAAAATAAATGATCAAACGAACTTACCAAGTGAAGTTCGATCATTATTATATGAGTCGCTTCATTCAAAGATATATTAATTAACCAGGTAGTCCTTTGTTTATTTGCTAGGCAATCGAGTTTTTTTTAAAGACGTATGTGGGTACAAAAAAATATCGTATGGTCACTCTGTCATCAGCGCGCTTCATTATGTTTAGAGAGAGGTAATGCAAAAAATCTTTCTTTATTTCTTTGGGTACTGCAGCAAACAAAGCTTAGTGCAGACTGGGTGGGAGGGAGATTATATCTTTGAATGAAGCGACTCATATAATAATGATCGAACTTCACTTGGTAAGTTCGTTTGATCATTTATTATATTTCTTCGCTTCATTCTTCGATATATTAATTAACCAGGTAGATTTTCAGAGTAACGAAAGCAAGATTTTTTACATAATACAATATAATATCATATATACATTATGAATAGTAACCATTATATTCGAGAAAGAATTTAACATTATGCCCATAAATAATAATAATAGTCAGTAGAAACAAAACTTAAGAGACCTCTATGGTTTGTGATTCAAATGAAAACGTACTGGGATCATGGTGATTATATAACTGATTCAGCGAAACTTTATTCGTCGATAAAATTATGGCTAAGGAAAATAGCGAAAGTATTGAAGTCGCTAGTCCTGCCTGTCGACTGTCGTCTTACTAATCGTATCCAGTTTCAGTCCCCGTGTCGACGCTCGAGTCGACGCTCGTGTCGACGCCGCGCCGCACTCGCACAACACCTGATTTATCCAGCGGCTAACCGACTGAGAGGTGGCTGTTCTGTGCAGAGCGTTAAACGTTAGCAATAACAACCCGTACTGTAGCATTGTACTATTTAATATAATCTGGAATAACCATTGCACGGCGTAATACCTTAAATATAACTTCTTCTTTTTTAATAAAAAACACTAACATAATAATTTAATAACATCACCGATCCTATCACGCCCGGGAGTTGATGTCTTTGTAATATAAATTTCGATACCGCTATTTAAAACAGTAATTTTTTATTTTGCCGAGTTTTATTAGGAAGAAAGTTTTAAGTCAATGTTCAGTAGGTACAGAGTGCAAGAAAAAACAGATAATTTATAAGTGGATCCCGGGTACTATACTACTCAGGTATGGGCTAGGATCTTGACCGGAAAGCTTCTTTCGAAAGACGCTTCACACATTCATCTGAGCCAATGTCACCAACCAATAATGTCAACATTGTTCATAAACAATGACAGTGCACAGTGATGGCTGTAGAAGATATCGTATTACAGATATTGTCAAATTGTTTGGCTAAGGTTCCGATGGAGCGGACGTAGATCTCTGTAATAAGTATATTAACTAATATGTAATAAGATTGAAGAGAGTATTTATCTAAAATCTAAGTCGAAGTAAAGTATTTTAGAATAAATTTTAAGGAGTCTACTGCTTTAACTGGGTCCGGCTCTGTGGTCGTCGATAATGTGATTATTGCATATAAATATGATCGAAAGTCGAGAATATTGTGTTCTCCGTCCACCAGGCTGAATATTTTAACAATTATTTTTCAAGAATAAGTATGATTCTGTTATCGTATTTATCATGGCATATTTTACCAGTTGCCTTCCGCGGCGGGAGTCAGGAATCAGGATATGAAAATGTCAAAACATCTCTCAGTTGAGCTAGCTCACGAATAGTACACGAAATTAACTGTTATATATCATTCCGTTTTTAATAGGCATATATTATTATATACTATATCTAATATATAAAATTCTCGTGTCACGGTGTGCGTGGTTGAACTCCTCTGAAACAGCTCGACCGATTTTCGTGAATCTTAGCGAGCATATCGGCTTGGGTTGAGAATAAGACAACATCTACTCTTTATATTGATAAGAGTATTAATTTGTTGAATAAATAAAAGTGAATTGTTACAACTCGAGACCGACGGCGACCATTGCTTGTGCGACGGGTTAGCAATCATGGACTTTGATGGTGACATACTTATTTAGTCACTCCAATAAAATATAAATATGGGTGAAATACTTTATATGGCAAAACAACGTTTGCCGGGACCGCTAGTTATGTTATAATAATATTAATATTATAAACGTTAAGACTTAAATAATTAGATATTTTTTGTGGATTTAATACACCCATGGCACTATTAACAATAAAACGTAAACAAAAAAGGGGCGCCTGAGGCTGAAGAATTGTCGCCTAGAACACTGATATTGTTAAAGCGTGGTAAGTCTAGTAGTGATAAAGCCCACGCCTGGTCTGGTTTCCTTCTTTATATTTTTTGTGAAGGAAATGTTAGCACATCTGATAGTCTGTACGTCAAGACTTAAGGCTCTTAATCCGTAAATTAAAATCTTTCGATCGACTAGTGAGTTAAAAGGAAGTAGACTTTTAAATCTATTTTTGCTAGATATCCACTTTTGAGTATTGGCTTGAAAACCGTACGATAATTTTCCAAATTAGCATGTAATTTCGAAATAAACTTACGAAGTGGTTTCAAATTTAAAAAAATTCAAAAATGGTATTTAAAATATAATAAAATATTTTCCGCCGCTTTGTTTGGGGAAAAGAAAATCTTTGAAATAAGTAACTTTGGTACCTACGGTGGGGGTACACGAAGATATTATAGTTTTAAATTCTAATAATTTATTGATGTCATGATGTATAATATATAAAGCCAGTGGTACCCAACCTGTTTTTGTTTTTGGAACGAAGTTACCAAATCTTTTTTGACGTGACAACGTCTTATAATTCGATATGGGCTGCGCGCACGAAAAAACATAACGCAATATGCGGCGTTACCTCGCTCTGAGGCGTTCCATTTGAGTTGTTTAGCAGAAATGTACAGTCGGGGAAAATTGTGCTAAGCAGAAATGTACAGTCGGGGAAATGAGTTGTTAAGCAGAAATGTACAGTCGGGGAAATGAGTTGTTTAGCAGAAATGTACAGTCGGAGAAAATTGTGCTAAGCAGAAATGTACAGTCGGGGAAATGAGTTGTTTAGCAGTAATGTACAGTCGGGGAAAATTGTGCTAAGCAGAAATGTACAGTCGGGGAAATGAGTTGTTTAGCAGAAATGTACAATCGGGAAAATGGGTTGTTTAGCAGAAATGTACAGTCGGGGAAAATTGTGCTAAGCAGAAATGTGCAGTCGGGGAAATGAGTTGTTTATCAGAAATGTACAGTCGGGGAAAATTGTGCTAGGCAGAAATGTACAGTCGGGGAAATGAGTTGTTTAGCAGAAATGTACAGTCGGGGAAATGAGTAATTTAGCAGAAATGTACAGTCGGGGAAAATTGTGCTAAGCAGAAATGTACGGTCGGGGAAATAAGTTGTTTATCAGAAATGTACAGTCGGAGAAATGAGTTGTTTAGCAGAAATGTACAGTCAGGGAAAATTATGCTTAGCAGAAATGTACAGTCGTCGAAATGAGTTGTTTAGCAGAAATGTACAGTCGGGGAAATGAGTTGTTTAGCAGAAATGTACAGTCGGGGAAAATTGTGCTAAGCAGAAATGTACAGGCGGGGAAATGAGTTGTTTAGCAGAAATGTACAGTCGGGGAAAATTGTGCTAAGCAGAAATGTACAGTCGGAGAAAATTGTGTTTAGCAGAAATGTACAGTCGGGGAAATGAGTTGTTTAGCAGAAATGTACAGTCGGGAAAAATTGTGCTTAGCAGAAATGTACAGTCGGGGAAATGAGTTGTTTAGCAGAAATGTACAGTCGGGGAAATGAGTTGTTTAGCAGAAATGTACAGTCGGGGAAAATTGTGCTAAGCAGAAATGTACAGTTGGGGAAATGAGTTGTTCAGCAGAAATGTACAGTCGGGGAAATGAGTTGTTTAGCAGAAATGTACAGTCGGGGAAAATTGTGCTAAGCAGAAATGTACAGTCGTCGAAATGAGTTGTTTAGCAGAAATGTACAGTCGGGGAAAATTGTGCTAAGCAGAAATGTACAGGCGGGGAAATGAGTTGTTTAGCAGAAATGTACAGTCGGGGAAAATTGTGCTAAGCAGAAATGTACAGTCGGAGAAAATTGTGTTTAGCAGAAATGTACAGTCGGGGGAAATTGTGCTAAGCACAAATGTACAGTCGGGGAAATGAGTTGTTTATCAGAAATGTACAGTCGGGGAAAATTGTGCTAGGCAGAAATGTACAGTCGGGGAAATGAGTTGTTTAGCAGAAATGTACAGTCGGGGAAAATTGTGCTTAGCAGAAATGTACAGTCGGGGAAATAAGTTGTTTATCAGAAATGTACAGTCGGAGAAATGAGTTGTTTAGCAGAAATGTACAGTCGGGGAAAATTGTGCTAAGCAGAAATGTACAGTCGTCGAAATGAGTTGTTTAGCAGAAATGTACAGTCGGGGAAAATTGTGCTAAGCAGAAATGTACAGTCGGAGAAAATTGTGTTTATCAGAAATGTACAGTCGGGGAAATGAGTTGTTTAGCAGAAATGTACAGTCGCGGAAAATTGTGCTTAGCAGAAATGTACAGTCGGTGAAATGAGTTGCTTAGCAGAAATGTACAGTCGGGGAAATGAGTTGTTTAGCAGAAATGTACAGTCGGGGAAAATTGTGCTAAGCAGAAATGTACAGTCGGGGAAATGAGTAGTTTAGCAGAAATGTACAGTCGGGGAAAATTGTGCTAAGCAGAAATGTACAGTCGGGGAAATGAGTTGTTTAGCAGAAATGTACAGTCGGGGAAATGAGTTGCTTAGCAGAAATGTACAGTCGGGGAAAATTGTGCTAAGCAGAAATGTACAGTCGGGGAAATGAGTTTTGACGTGACAACGTCTTATAATTCGATGGAGCCGGCTGCACGCATGAAAAAACATGACTCATGCGGCGTTACCTCGCTCTGAGGCGTTCCATTTAAGGCTTGAAGTGCAAGCGAGAGCGCGGAACGAGCGACAAAGAGGCACGTTGTCACGTTCAACTATCGTCAGTAAACCGACTTTACAGACAACCGTTTTTTTTTCATGCGGGCCGCAAACATTTTTGGTCTTGGTGTCGCGGGCCGCAACAAACATTTTTAGGTTTAAAAAAATAACTTTATTCAAAATTAACGATCTACAAGTGAAAAAAGACTTTCACGTTGACTGTATAATATTTTGCCGGTGGGCGTAAATTTCAAATTGGTTTAACATCACGCGGGCTACAAATAAAGTCCCGGTGGCCCGCATGTGGCCCGCGGGCCGCGGGTTGGGGATAGCTGTATAAAGCCCACAATAATTATTATAATAGTAACATCTATAAAATATATATAAAAATAACTGTCAGCACTACTGCTGCGGTGTTGAGCGTTTAGTCGCCTCAACGCTCTTCGAACTCGAAGAGGGTTTATTGTAGCCGTACAGTACTAGCGGTACCAGCCGACGGTTACCAGCTCTCCCCCCCCCCCCTTTTTAAACGGGTGGCGGGAAGGGTTTGCCAGAGCCCAAAAGTTACCCGGTTGATGGGATGTACTAATTTGTCTCTGAGAACAAATACTAGAATTATCCAGCGAAACAATATTAATCTCGGTCTGATATTGAGACAAGACTTATCGAGTCTGAGTGTAATAGGTTTCCGTTACGAAGTTGTCTTGTCTGATAATATATTATCTGATAAGTCTGATAATAATAATAAATATCGAGATAAGTCAGATACTGTTGATAAGTCTGATAATATCGAGACTTTGTCAGGTGAAATCTATAATGACAATAATCGATGGAAATGGAATCGATCTGCAACACTTATTATCAGGAATTTTTTATAAGCAGTAGCTTATCTTAATCGTTTTTGGGATCATTTAAAACCATAATCTGGCGAATCCAACGAGGGTTCACCTAACGTCAGTAGGAGCTCTGGATCTATCCGGATCTGGTCCGGTTCTATCGGTGCCGGTACTCAGAATCGACCGTTGGCACCTAGTTTATTATTGGGAAAGCTTCGGGTTCATTCGTAACCTGATCGACCCGTATATCAGTCATTTCTAGTGATATTTCCCCGATTGTCTGGTCTTAGTGACCTAAAAAATAAATATTGGGGTAGCATAATTGCTCATTATAATCGACTTATTTGTCGATAAAGACATCGAACTATCACGTAACGTAGATATTAAGTAAGTTTCGTTATACACTCGCGGTGTATCCCGAGTCCCAACATTGGTGCAATATTTATTTAATTAAAAATAATTATATACCAGCAGACACAGTAAATTATAATCGTAGTTCTATATTTAGAACAAAAAGATCGCCCGAAATACACATTGGTTGTTAACTGATGAGACTCGCAGTCAATCTAGTTATTATAGTCTGATTAACAAGTGCCATTTTCGTCAAAACCTGATCTCATGCACCGAAAAATATGATTTTGGTCTGATTCGATTTGAAATACCATCTAGAACATTCTATCAAAATTCCAAGAGGGGCTGAAAAAAAATGCAATAGTTATAAACAATTATGTAAACACAAAAATAAGGCTTTGGATTTTTTTTTATATTTCGAAAACTATTAGAGATAATCAAAATTTGAAAATAGATCCTTAAATTTCCTAAAAAAAATCTTAGATCCTGGAACCTTACCAATAATCCTTATAGCTTTAAATGAGCGGCGAAAGTAACGGTAAAAACGCGTAGTTCGGGTTTCGCGTGAATTGCCGCAATCTGCCACGCGAACTAAAAAATATATTTTAACTGATTAAATATTAATATAAAGACATAAAAAAAATTGGGTACTAAGTAGAATGTATCAATAAACAATAATCCGTCAACAAAAATAAATTATCACAATTTGTTTAAATGTTATGCTTTTGTTCATTTGTTAATAGTCTCCATTTTAATGTTAACATAAAAACGCTGATTATTTCTAAACAAGAAATCTAGAAATTTTTATTATTCTTTTGAGATAATCTTAAAAGGGTTTCAAAGAGATATCTGGTGGAAAAATTCAATAATTTTGATTTTTCACTTTTTTATGAACAATCAAAGGCATTCATGAAATTTTCATGTAAATAAAGTTTTTTCCTCAATAAAAATGATTATTTAAATTTTATTAGTTATAAATATAAAAATATATACTGTTATCTGGCTTCTAACAACAACAAAACAAAATAATAACAATAATTGGATATAAAAGTACCGTAATTGCTTTATTTACATGAATAATTTTGGAATGCTTTTGAATGTTAATAAAAAAGTGAAAAATCAAAATTATTGAATTTTTCCACCGGATATCTCTTTTTATCCCTTTTAAGATTAGCTCAAAAGAATAATAAAAATTTTTAGATTTCTTGTTTAGAAACAATTAGCGTTTTTATGTTAACATTAAAATGGTGACTACTAACAAATTAAGAAAAGCATACTAATTAAACAAATTGTGATAATTTATTTTTGTTAACGGATTATTGTTTATTGATATGTCTACTTAGTACCCAATTTTTTTATTCCTTAATATTAATATTTAATCACTGAAAATATTTTTTTAGTTCACGTAGCAGATTGCGGCAAATCACGCGAAACCCGAACCACGCGGTTTTACCGTTACTTTCGCCGCTCAATTAAAGCTATAAGGATTATTGGTAAGGTTCCAGGATCTAAGATTTATTTTTGAAAATTTTCTGTTCTTTAAGGATCTATTTTCAAATTTTGATTATCTCAAATAGTTTTTGAAATATTAAAAAAAACCAAACCCTTATTTTTATGTTTACTTAATTGTTTATAACTTTTGCATTATTTTTCAGCCCCTCTTGGAATTTTGATAAAATGTTCTAGATGGTATTCCAAATCGAATGAGACCAAAATCATAATTTTCGGTGCATGAGATCGGGTTTTGACGAAAATGGCACTTGTTTACCAGAGTATTAGCTCGAAATAGCTGTTCTCTATAAAGCGGCAAAGATATTAATATTATAATAATAATTGTGTAGTTCTATTTATAGAAAGAAGAGAGCTTGAAAACGCGCGGTAGTTGCTAATTTTTATTTTTAAATATTGTCGGAGACTCGTAGTCAATCCATACATTATGTTGATTTAAAAAATATCGATATATTTTTAATTTAATTAGTAATTAACTCGCAGTTAATCTCCTCAAACCAGCCAACATATTATACTTTTATTATTAGATAAAACATCGTCAGACACCCGCAGTCAATTCCGATGCATAAGGATTGTGTTTAGAGACTCGCAGTCAATCCACACATTATGGCGGTTTCTTAAATAGCTCGCTGTTAACCCCCGAACCGGCCAACGTATAGTTCTATTTATAGAACAGATAGAACATCGTCAGAGACTCGCAGTCAATTCCGATGCATATAAATTGTGTTTAGAGACCCGCGGTCAATCCACACATTATGGCGGTTTATAAAATAGCTTAATAATTAAACACTTGTAGTAATTAACTTGCAGTTATTTCCCCCATTTGGGCAAACATAATATAGTTCTATTTATAGAATAGGTAAGACATCGTCAGAGATCTGCAATCAATCCCGATGCATATAGAATATAGATTGTGTAAAAGGACTCGCGGACCAAACACACTGTAGTTATTGACTCACAGTCGCAGTACATGCCGGTTAGTTAAATAATTGCAGTAATCACCTGCAGTACTTTCCCCCAATCCGGCAAACATATAGTTCTTTAATTCTATTTATAGAACAGATAAAGCAAACACATTACACATTCCAAACACATTGTACGTTTATTGACTCGCGGTCACAGTACATGCCGGTTAGTATTGCATATAATAATTGGCTCGTCTTGGCCTCGGTAGTGCCTGCCTAAGTATTTAATAGTACTTACATATATTTTCTTGTTACACAATAAAATAACACTGACTTTAGTTACTTACAACACTGACTCAATCATCTTAATAATAATAACCAATTTTCTTCTGAGCGCCGCGCTGCGCTTTGGCATGGTTACTAAGTATACGTGCTTGCGTTGCCTCGCGTTAACAAAGAATGAAGCGCGCTGATGACAGAGTGACCATACGATATTTTTTTTGTACCCACATACGTCTTTAAAAAAAAACGCGATTGCCTAGCAAATAAACAAAGGACTACCTGGTTAATTAATATATCGAAGAATGAAGCGAAGAAATATAATATATACATTATACATAATATATTATGAGTCCCCTATAAAAATATTCTATATTGTAGTACCTATCTATGTATAAAATTCTCGTGTCACGGGGTGCGTGGTTGAACTCCTCTGAAACAGCTCGACCGATTTTCGTGAATCTTAGCGATATGGTATCGGCTAGTGTTGAGAATCGGACAACATCTACTTTTTATATTGATAAGTGCATATTTTGTTGAATAAAATATAATAGTTATTTATTGTATAAACTCAAGACTGACGGCGCCCATTATTTGTGAGGGGATTACGTTGCCATGGTTACATACTTATTTAGTCACTTCAATAAAATAATATGGGTGAATATCGAAACACTTTATACGGCAAAACAATGTTTGCCGGGACAGCTACTAGATATTTTAAAAAAACTTTTAAATGTGGTTTATTATAAATTATTATGATATTAGATGGCCCGGTGAATTTTGCATCACATTCCTTCTAAAATAAATATTCCCTAGACTTCCAAAAATCGGTTCAGCCGTTCTCAGTTTTAGCGAGACTGAAAAAATTTGAAATTCATTTTTATATAAATAAAAACTAGATGTTCAGCTGGCGTCCTTTTCAATAAATTATATTACAACGGCAGTCCAATAGTTATAGCATAGAGCTTTTTTAGAAAAGTATATAATATCCTTACTTCAAGGATTCACGCTAATTTTCCATCATACTGCGGTACTTTCATATACAAAATATACATATTATATGTTTTGTAATATTCATGTATATTTCGTATTACATCCGGCCTGCATTACAGGAGTGGTTTCAACAGTACTATGTTTTTGTTTTTACGCTGAATAGTCCACTCAGTCCACATGAATAGCTGCAGGAACAATGATATTCAAGATTTAATATCTGTTGTGTTTTTTTTTATTATGAGGTCCTCTTGTAGTTCAATTGTTACATATTATAATAGTGTTATATTATGAATACTATTATAAACTATGATTAATATTTGAAGGCATGAGCGGATGAAGTAGGTAGGACTATTTTAAAACTGTCGTTTTTTGCATTAACGGAGGTTTTAGGACCGGGATGATATATAAATAAATAAATGTGTATAAATAAATGAAAAATGTGTATTCTACTCGTATAGCCGGGTATGTTAGCCAGAAGACGAAGTAGGTAAATTACAAGGTTTGTTCAAATGATTAGGGAAAAGTGAGTGATTGCCCATCACTACTACACACATCACACTATTATAATATAACATTTTAAAACAAAGTCGCTTTTTTTCCCTCATGTCCCTTTGTTCTTTTTAATCTTTAAAACTACGCAACGGATTTTGATGCGGCTTTCTTTAACAGATAGAGTGATTAAAGAGGAAGGTTTATAAGTATAATAACGATAGTTAAAAAGTGGAGAAATACTGCTAAGAAATAATATATAATTTTTGGGGTTTCTAATGTGATGTCGTAAATAATTACATTTTTTTCCGCTTACATTGCAAACGCAGGCTGAACCCTACGAGAATTATCAAAATAATGTACTAAGTATTGTACACTATGAAAAGGTCTACAGAAAACTCCGCGATGGTATATGTCTATCTCTTATGGATATCCCACAATAACATTTTTTTGTCATTTACTTTTAACCTTAAACCAATACGGCAATAATCCTTATTCAATTAAATACTTTAAATACATTATTGATTTAATATAGATCTATATATGTTATATGCTCTAAAGGACCCTTTAGAGCATATGATTTAAATTAATATTTTCGAAGATATTATAGATTCTAAAATTGCGGGACGTAGCTTTTGAGGCGGTACCGACCAATGCGCGGGCCACTGGTAGTAATGAATATTAAGAAAAGTATATAATATCCTTACTTCAAGGATTCACGCTAATTTTCCATCATACTGCGGTACTTTCATATACAAAATATACATATTATATGTTTTGTAATATTCATGTATATTTCGTATTACATCCGGCCTGCATTACAGGAGTGGTTTCAACAGTACTATGTTTTTGTTTTTACGCTGAATAGTCCACTCAGTCCACATGAATAGCTGCAGGAACAATGATATTCAAGATTTAATATCTGTTGTGTTTTTTTTTATTATGAGGTCCTCTTGTAGTTCAATTGTTACATATTATAATAGTGTTATATTATGAATACTATTATAAACTATGATTAATATTTGAAGGCATGAGCGGATGAAGTAGGTAGGACTATTTTAAAACTGTCGTTTTTTGCATTAACGGAGGTTTTAGGACCGGGATGATATATAAATAAATAAATGTGTATAAATAAATGAAAAATGTGTATTCTACTCGTATAGCCGGGTATGTTAGCCAGAAGACGAAGTAGGTAAATTACAAGGTTTGTTCAAATGATTAGGGAAAAGTGAGTGATTGCCCATCACTACTACACACATCACACTATTATAATATAACATTTTAAAACAAAGTCGCTTTTTTTCCCTCATGTCCCTTTGTTCTTTTTAATCTTTAAAACTACGCAACGGATTTTGATGCGGCTTTCTTTAACAGATAGAGTGATTAAAGAGGAAGGTTTATAAGTATAATAACGATAGTTAAAAAGTGGAGAAATACTGCTAAGAAATAATATATAATTTTTGGGGTTTCTAATGTGATGTCGTAAATAATTACATTTTTTTCCGCTTACATTGCAAACGCAGGCTGAACCCTACGAGAATTATCAAAATAATGTACTAAGTATTGTACACTATGAAAAGGTCTACAGAAAACTCCGCGATGGTATATGTCTATCTCTTATGGATATCCCACAATAACATTTTTTTGTCATTTACTTTTAACCTTAAACCAATACGGCAATAATCCTTATTCAATTAAATACTTTAAATACATTATTGATTTAATATAGATCTATATATGTTATATGCTCTAAAGGACCCTTTAGAGCATATGATTTAAATTAATATTTTCGAAGATATTATAGATTCTAAAATTGCGGGACGTAGCTTTTGAGGCGGTACCGACCAATGCGCGGGCCACTGGTAGTAATGAATATCATTAAAAAAACTACTGAATCGATTTTAATCATTTTTTCAATGAGTGACATAGGTAGGCTATATTTTTTATAACCGTGCGAAGCCGGGGCGGGTCGCTAGTAAGTTATAAAATGTTAGTTATCTAATTCATCTAGGTACTCACTACTAAATTTTATTTCAATAAAGTTTTATATGATATTAAAACATGGTGTAAAGTAGAAAAAATGTGATTGTTTGCTTACGTTGAATAGGTTCCAAAACGACTGGCCTTATTTTAATCAAACTTGGCACAGATAGGAAAAGGACATCGGGTACTGTAAGTGAGACAATCTGTCGCACACAAAATTCTATTGAAATTTACTACTAATAAATTATTCAAATAGACTAGAGTAGTAGAATAGAATAGAGGATAGAATAACATTATCAGATATTTATTGAATTAAACATAATATTATTGCAATACATTTTAATGAGATCTGTCAATATTTATTTGTATCGGCAAATTATAATATTATCCTGCATTAAAATAGATTATTAGAAACATTTGTAGCATTAATACCTAATTTCGTTATCCAAATAATAAATTATTCAGTACCTATTTGTTATTAGTCTAGACTTCTAGAGTCTAGACGTGTCTAAGTCTGTAGTGATCTAATGTTAACTACCATTTTTTTCTTCTTCTTGAGTCTTGATACATACGGGTTTTTACATTTTAAGATTTTTAAGAAAATCGTAGTTATCAATACTAATATTATAAATGCGAAAGTTTGTCTATCTGTCTGTCTATCTTTCACTTAAAATGATTATACAGAGGCACTGTATACCAGCAGCAAAACATGCCAAGTTACAAAATTGTAACCAAAATATATATTGTGTAGTTTTATAGATTTCAGAATAGGTACTACTCTAGAAATGGACAGAAGAAAACGTCTTACTTTTCTACTGTGTACTGATATTCCACAAAACAAAATTGTTGAGGTAGATCCAGTGAATAATTACCAAAGAGTTCCTAATTTGTTACAAACAAATTCTTCTTAAAGTCAATTCCGCGGGGAACAATTTTGATCTTTAATAAACCCAGTGCGAATAACTTATTTAAAACCAAATTTTAACATTCTCTTTGTGGTAGAAAACAAAAACAATGTTAATTTTTAAAGCCGAAATTACTTGGTTAATTAACTTTTGATGAAATAACACTAAAATTATTGTTTAACGAACAACGGTAACATTACCAAAATTCCGATGTTGAAAAAGCTATTTTACATTGTTGATTGTATTAAATTTCGAAATAACAAGAATAAAATGGACCTTTAATTATAAGACGAGAAACAGGAAATGCCAATATTTTTTCATTAAATCAGTAAGATATCCTACTAGATGAAATTCCGTATAAAGACACTTTGAGTCAGGACTCTAAGGACTTAGTTTTATAAATGAAAAACATACAGTTTCCACGCGATAAAAAACTCAAGGAAATTGTGGACAACATAATATTCAAATTCCTAAATAACAATAATATTAATAAGTATTAAGATTCGCAACAATACACAACTTGTGCCGACCACAACGACCCACGGGATGTAATTTAGAACTTCGTAAGAAGTCAGAGTTTAAAAGTTCGTAAAAGTTTAACTGTTACTGAGTAAAGTGCTGACTTTGTCAAGAATTGTGTTGTCAAAATAAAGTATTTATTTAAAGGTTCAACTTCTAAATTACTGATCAAGTTTTGAATAGGTTTACTTTTTGTAGCGCAAACAAAATGTCTGCTGACATTGTTTGAATCTATTTTAGATTTTATATCCTTTATACTTTTCTTCCGTTACGTCTATGGCAAGATTATATAAGAAATATATATATATATATATATATACATATATATATATATATATATATATATATATATATATATATATATATATATATATATATATATATATATATATATATATATATATATATATATTTCTTATTTCAAATATATCTTATTGACTCTAATCATTTTCTCATCTAATTGCATTATATTGTTCCCCATATTTGGGTTTCAAATATTCTTATACACCACTATTATAATTTAGTCCGTTAGTATAATTATTCTTGTATTGTATTTAATAGCTCATCTACTCTTATGATTACTAAATTGACCAGTGGGCTTCAAATGTTCTTATTTATCACAACCATTACTTGGTCCGTTTATATTATTCTTCTAACGTATGTAACTCGCCCACTCTCATGATTATATTTCACTCCATTGGCTCATCCCCCATCAGTGGGTTATAAATAGCCGATAATATTCTAAATTTGAATGTTAAATTTACTGCCGCCATCAAGTTAATAGCCGAGCACATTCGTCGGTTTACGAGTGATCTCGCAAATCTCAATTACGACAGTAAAGTGACTGGAGCGAAGACGTATTTGCACATACATCGTTATTTTCCACATAATTAATACCGTTTAGTGTGTGTGTCTGAATGGGAGCAGGGTTACATAAGATCCTAATTTATCTTTTGGGGAATATAAAGTGTAGATCGCGGGCCCGATTCGTGTACCTCGTAATGCTGATCAATTGCAATATCTACCTACTACGAATAAGGGCCAACCCGCACTTACCACTACCACAACCACACCACGTGGTCGGGCGTATATTCCGTATTGTAAATGAACTGGACCATTCACACGTACCACATTTTGCAGTCGTTGTCGACCACTTGTGTGATACCGACCACATCGGAACCACGAGTGAACTAGTGGCCGACACAACGTTGCGTCTCTTCTCCCCTCCGTTTCATTGACTTTAGTACGTGACCACATCACAACCACATCACAACCACTGGCGACAACACAACCACGTCGGAATTTTGTCGGTACCACTACGCAACTACAAAAAGCTGCAGCGACACCATTCACACGTAACCACTGCTCGACGACATATTTTTGTTGTTGCGATTGGTGTGGTTGTGGTACGTGTGGGTTGGCCCTAAAACGATATATTTGTATGAAGAGTACGTGAGAACACGTGTAAAATATATCGATCTAGTTTAACTTACACGTGAGCATAAAAGGCATGAATAGACCTTAAGCCCTCATCGCGCGCTTTTTTATTGGAGTCTGCCACCGGTAAAGGGTTTTTGGGGTCATCTTAGCATTTGAGACTTAGCCTAGTTTCCGAAATAAAACCCAGCACAGCAATTATACTGAAGACGTAATGTTTGCAACATTGTACTAAATCAAACGTCAATACACTGGCGTATATTTTTTGGATTGAATCAACAGTGTGGGCTGTGTGGCGTAGATTCATATGACATCATGAACACTGGCTAGTTTACTAGTACTAGGTAATATTTCGGAACATACTCTTGAAATTAACGAAGACGATTAGCATTTTTATTTATTTAAGGACCAATTAAGGGTTAATACAGAATATTTATAATACTATCTAAACATAATAATAACAAAGTTTGCACAGCCAACTACATTAGCCTCAAGTTTAATAATATTTGCTTGAATGATTATCCTAACCATAAAACTTAGTCTACATTTTGAAATAATAACTCCCACACCGATTTTCGGCGACAGTGGCCGGTTTCATTGAAACCAGGCCTGTTACACAGTAATAATTTTATAGTGCCCAAGTGTGTACGCAGTACACAAGAGCACTCTCTATTCCTTTACTCTCATAACCCAGTGGGACGAAAGACCGACACGACTGGCGAGAGGTCAGGCGCAGGACCGACTTTTTACATTTGTCAGACAAAATCAGGTGATCAGCCTGCATAACTTGCAAATAACATGTTTCTAACGCGGGAATCGAACCCACGACCTCCGAGCCAAGAGCCGCGCTCTAGACCACGAAGGCGTTTTGAAATAGTTACATCACTTACCCAATATCCCCAGTCTGTAGTTGATAGTGACGACGACGAGGCCAGCGTGTGAGGCCAGTACGGTGCCATCGTAGGGGTTCCCGGAGCTCCACTCGTAGCTCTCTCCGTGGACGAACACCAGGACCGGGTACCGCGCCACCGCGTCCCGGACTCCCGCTGTGGAGAGATTGGTATGTAAGCATTTTCAATGGTAGAGGTGTCACGTAAGCAAGATTTGTCTTTTTGTTTTTTACCCCCAAAAATAGAAGGTTGTTGTAAGATTAGATTAGACCAGCGGTCGGCAACCTTTTGGCAGGCAAGGGCCACAAGGTGGCAAAACAAACTAAAGGCGGGCCGCAAATCTCCTACTCGTATTAACCCTAGAAGCTCAATATACCTACACATAATGAAGGGATATGCTAGAACTAGTTGTTCTAGCATATCCCGTAAGTTTTTCGCGTCGCTTGATATAATTATAAGATCGTCTGCAAATCGAAGGTTGGTTAGTAGGGTTCCATTTATATTTAGTCCATAGTTTGGCCATTCGAGATGTCTGAAAACATGTTCTAGGACTGCCGAAAAGAGTTTTGGTGAAAGTGGGTCACCCTGTCTCACTCCTCTTTTTATGGGGAAGTCTTCACCTACCCACTCTGTTTTGATGTGAGCTTTCATGTCTTTGTATATGTTGGAAATGAGACGAATAAAATTTTTGTGGACACCTTGACTTTCTAATGCTTCCCATATTTTAGCGTGTTTAAGTGAGTCAAACGCCTTATTATAATCTACGAAGGCCAGATAGTAAGTAAAACCATATTCGTTGCTTTTCTGAATTATTTGTTTTATGGTATGGATGTGATCTAGGGTCGAAAAGTCACTGCGAAATCCGGCTTGCTCCTTCGGCTGATTTTCGTTCAGGATCTTGGTAAGACGATTTAATAAGCTTTTATTAAAAATGGCACAAACAGCTACGTTCTTAAGTGGCGATAACTACTGGCAGTATTAGAAAACATTTTTGATACACATAACTTAGTCACAAAACATTCACGGGCCGCAAGTAAGACGTTCGTGGGCCGCGTGTTGACGACCGCTGGATTAGAGCGTCCGTGGCCTATTGGGTACCTTTGGTTCGCACTCGCAGAGGGTGCAGGTTCGATCCCGGGTAGAGGCGTGTACCAATAAGGACATTTTCTGATCTCAAGTACATAATACGGACGCTCGTACGGTGAAGGAAAACATCGTGAGGAAAACCGCACATGGTTGGTCCCAGACGTATTTTTATTTTATTTTATTTTATTTATTCAGGAAAACTTACAGCTAGATTAACAAATAGTTTTAAAATAACACAGGAAGGCCAATTACAAGTTTTCACACACATAACATACACTAGAAGAGTTAAGCAAAGAGACAAACAGCAAACAAAGAATAGAACATTATCAGATTTACAAGTACATAATATTATATTATATGATTTTAATTTGTTTAAAAAACGGGTCGCTAAGGCTCTTCTTTAGTCTACCAATACTGGTACAGAATAAGTCTAGTTCTGTGCTCCGAGTCACCTCATTGTACGCTCTACTGGATCTTAAAACATAGGAGTTTCGACGATAGTTTGTTGATACTGGGGGAACGTACAGAAGTTGATGACGTCTAAGTGATGCTGATGGGACACTGATACTAAATTTTTCAACGAGTTCGGGACAATCTATAATGCCGTTGAGAAGTTTAAATAGGAAGACTATGTCGGCAATTTTTCTGCGCTCGAATAGTGGAAGAATATGAAATTTTTTACAACGCGATAAGTAGTTCGATACATAAGTTCTGGATTTAAATTGGACAAGTCTTAAGAATTTTTTCTGGATTTTTTCTATTCTCTCAATGTACGTATGATAATTGGGGTTCCAAATTTGAGAACAATATTCTAGGTGAGTACGGACGAAGCTACAATATAGTATTTTTAAAGTTTTTATATTATTAAAATCTGATGCTATTCTAGAAATGAAGCCGAGTGATTTAGATGCTTTATTAATGATATTATTTATATGTGTGTCAAACAAAAGCTTGGAGTCAAATGTCACACCCAAGTCCTTAATAGCGTAAACTCGTGTTAAAGATGAGTTAGCTAATTTGTAGTCGTATGTTAGAGGATTGGGTTTACGACTATAGGAGCAAATAAAGCATTTGGAAACATTGAGATCCAAGCGATTGGATTTGCAGTAATTAAAAAAGTTGTTAATTTCACTTTGAAGCAACACAGCATCCTCAATGCTTTTGATTTGTTTCAAGATCTTCATGTCATCGGCAAATAGTAAGACCTTAGAATTAGAAAATTGTGTGGATACATCATTAATGAATATGTTGAATAACAGAGGGCCCAACAAAGATCCCTGTGGAATACCTGACGAGATGAATGAAGTTCTTGATGAAAAGCCGTTCAGAACCACTGTTTGACATCTGTTGCGAATATATGATTTAAACCACCTAAATAAATCACCTCTTATTCCGATGTCTAGTAATTTACGCAACAAAATAACGTGATCGAGACGATCGAAACATTTAGCGTAATCAGTATATATTACATCCACCTGCGTTCGTTCTGACATACACTTATTAAGGAAATCACTACAGATAATCAGGTTGGTAGTAGTAGATCGTCCTGCGAGGAAGCCATGTTGGTCAGCACTCATACTTTGCCTTAATAATGTGTGCAATTGACCATGTACTATTTTCTCTAATATTTTAGCGAATACGCAGAGTTTGGAAATCGGTCTATAGTTTTGGACATTATCTTTTGGCCCCTTCTTATGTATCGGGGTTATAAATGCTGATTTCCATATAGTGGGCATCACGCCCTCGGCTAGCGATCTTTTATAGAGAATGGAGATCGATACAGTGAGACTATCAGCACATTTGCGAATAAACAATGGTGAGATTTTGTCCGGACCAGCAGATTTATTGGTATCGACAGTCCTGAGTAATTTATTGACTTCCGAATCTTTAATATCGATCGATGATATGTTTGCAATACAATTAGGGTTCAATGTTGACCTTAATGAGTCTTCAGAGAGGGTATCCCCGTCACAAGCAGTACTGTTGGAGTGGAAGTTCGAGTCGAAATAATCACAGAACATGTGACAAATGTCCACCCCATTACTAGAGACAGAATCATTAAACTTAAAGGTGGAGGGGTACGAATGGGATTGGCTTTTGGACTTCACGTACGACCAAAATGATTTAGGACATTTAGTAATATTATTCTCGATATTCGATATGTAAGTAGTGTACATTTCATGCTCTATTGTTTTGGCTCTTTCGCGTAGTAAAGTAAAAGATTCATAATCCGATAGGTTGCCATACTTTTTAAATTTTGCATGAAACTTAGACTTTTCCCTGAGAATTTTAATAAGGGGTTGCTTATACCATGGAGGAAATCTACGAGAAGGAGCCGTGACCTTAGTAGGTATGTGAGTATCAATGATTTTATACAAAATGTCATAGAAAGTAAGAACCGCATTTTCGACAGTATCACCGTTTAATTCATTTGGCCAGTCTATCTCACAGAGTCGATCGTTAATGGAGGTGAAGTCAGCGGCATGGTATAGATATTTAGTACGGGGCTGTGACATAAGGGTGTCGAAATTAGTTGGGTTGGTAGTGACGCAGAGGGCTTTGTGGTGGAGATCTTCTGGCACCAAGGCATCCGGGCAGTGGTTTACTGTTAATTCGTTGTTTGATAAGATCAGATCTAAAATTTTGTTGTTAATGTTAGCGTAGGAGTTATATTGCAGAAGGTTTGTGAGATTAAGATTATCAAAGAATTCAACTTGGGCATCACCTAGTATATTTAGGGGAATTAGAGACTGATCGCTTTCATTGGGTTTCCAAAAGATATTCGGCAAATTAAAATCACCAACAACCAAAAAAGTATCAGATATATTACTAACAACAATATCGTAGAGACTATTGGAGAAGTTCGTAAGCTGGGCTGATTGAGAGTAACCTAGGTTCTGCTTACAAATATAGACTACGCAAATATGTATCTTTAAAGCTGTGGACAATCGCTTGTTGCGTATGGACAAAGTAATCCACAGATCCTCAGCGGTCGAACACCATTCGTTACGCTTGTCACTTACAAGGTCTCGCCGCACGGCGATGAGTACACCTCCTCCTAAAGTCTGGTTTGTAGCAGCGTAATCCCTATCACGCCTCCATACTCGCAATCACCAATGTCTGCGACAAGCCACGTTTCCGTAAGACAGATCACGTCATAGGTACTAGCACATATGTTACGGTAGAACTCAGTAGTCTTCGTGCGTAAACCTCTTACGTTTTGATAGTAAACGCTAATGGGAGGCATTGCGAATTAAGAAATAATTTGTTTTTATAAGTAAGATCCAAATTATAACCATCCAGATAAAATTGGGTAAATGATAAAGTTTTGTTTAGAATACAATTACTTTGATTATAGCCATCCAGATGAAATTGAGTAAAAGATAAAATTTTATTTAGTATAATATAATTTAGATATGATAATCGCGTCATAGAGCACGTACACATCAGCAGTCCCGAGCTGAAATAAAATTTAATTAAACGAGCATTGGTGCACAGAATATGTAGGAAACAAGAAGATATTGTATAGCAGTACAAAATAGCAACAACATAAGAATAAAAATAGGTAGATGTACCAGTAAAAGAGCGAGAAGCAACCATAGCGACAAAAGTTAAGCTACAAAATACAACAGCTACGTAAGCATCATTTAGAAGCAAAAAGCAAGCGGAAAAAAACACTAATTCTAAAAAATAAACTACGAAAACACAGTTGAAACTTAATAATCCATTTAACCAAACGTGAGTAGATACATCAGGTAAAACAGAGCAGCATGGCAGTGTTACATCAGCGCAGCAGGGCAGTAAGGATGTCACTTTATAAATTTTGCAAGGTCTCTTTCTGTTCTGACCCGTTCTTTCCTCTGGACTAGGCCGACTTTGTTGCGAGAATGCCGTATGTGCTTGGGCAACCATACATGCTTTTAAAATCTTGTCCCAGGAACTACAGTATTTGAAGAGTGGTTACTTCGCTCTGAAAATACTGTATACATCATCCACAACGGATGCAAAGGCCTAGTTGTAAGATTGTCGTGTCTGTCTCCCTGTATGCCTGTCAGACTGTTTGTATGTACTTCTGTCTGCCAGTTTGTATCTCTATCCGTGTGTGTAACTGTCCGTGGCGTTGTAGTATCCAAACGAGTGGACTGATTTTGATAGCTGATACTATGTTCTTCAATATTTCATCAACTCGGTCACTGTTCGAAATATGAAGTTTCTTTTAAATCTTTTAATTGCACTTATACCACAAATAGAAACATACCAGTGGCTCCACGTAACGTTATCGGCGAATTAGAAAGTATTTATAATTTTACTTCAATTTTTTAATATACCTAAAACTACTTTCACACATTATTATACAATAAACAATATAGGTAGTTTATCCATAAGAGTTACGACCCGATAAAATAATAAAGTTATTGTCATCCATAATATTTACGATTCTACTATACCTGGACTCTAAAGTAATTTAACGAAAAAGTCATACACTAAAAATGCATATCAATAAAAGTCAAGTTCAGATGCAGACAAACTTTGGAATTTATGTGGTTCACGGCGAATTTATGTTTGCCTATTAAATCACGGAGGACGCTTACGAATGAGTTTACTCACAGCCGTACCCAGAGACATTTATTGATGAACTTTAATTTAATTAAGTGTTTGACACAAAATCATAATTCAAGACGTGAGTGGAAGAATAAGGTAAGTAACAAAAAAAAACTTCCCGTTTTTTTGCTTAAGTGGAGCCTCCATTTAAGCAAAAAAAACGGGAAATTAGGGTCGGAAAAATTATTTGAAATAAAAAACCATGGAGTATATTTGTAGCCAGATATATTAGCTAGGTCATGAAGTAGATAAGTTACAAGTTTTATGAAAATAATAAGGAAAAAAATGAGTTATTGTCCGTATGGTACGAAATGTTACTTGTTCGCGCGATTCTTCCACTCACGTCTTCAATTATGATGGAATTTATGTCAAAATTATTATTAAATTAAAGTTTATTAAGCACTAGATGACGCTCGCAACGAATCGTTTATCACGCGGTAACCGTGCATTTTTCCGGGATAAAAAATATCCTACGCACCTACTTACCCGGGACTCAAAGTATCTCCATACCAAATTTCAGCAAAATCGGTTCAGCGGTTTAGGTGTGAAGAGGTAACAGACAGACAGACGGACTGACAGACAGACACACTTTCGCATTTTTAATATTAGTATGGAAGTTATATGGATTGAATGTCGAATGTCGAAAGTTGAATGTATACGGCAGTTAGTCTATATACTCTACAGAATATCCAACTGGACAATAGGCAACTGAAAAAACGATAGTTAATTAATGATGCGCCCACATCTTGTCCAGATAAACTTATTGTGGTTTTTGCGGCAAGATTTCTTTACCTACTTTTGTAATATTAATATGTATTGAACAAAATAAATAAATAAAATAAATATCCGACTAAACGGAGCCAATAGAACGTTCATAGCTTTTTCTCGCAACACACAATAAATCGGCAAATTTGATTACGTCACGAAATTTACTAATCTCGCTGCGAGTGCCAAGAGCGTAGTATTGATTGAGCATTCTCCGTAAATGTATCCCGCAACGGCAAATCCTTTTCTCCGGATCCCTTTTTCAGATACGATCATTTGTATTGACGGGACCTCGCTACTTTACTAGATTTGTGACTTTCCGAACGGTATGAGACATATTATATATTGTTTTCCTTTGATTTCTTTTGTAGATTTTTGGAACGTTACTTGATTTTATTAAAAAGTCTGAATCGTAGAACTTAAAAATTGTGTGTTAAAAATTTTACGGTTACGTTTAATGTTACGATCTTACTTTGTAATACAAAAATTAAATTAGAAAAAATTTTCGATTTTAAAACGCTAAACTAGCATCAACTATAAAATGAATTTCTCTGTATTTTACGTTCAATTTTATAGTTAATTAAAGCATAAAGATAAAAAGGGAGCGCTGAAAGAAAGCTTTTAAATTACGATAATACCCCGCAGTAAAAATGGAATGGACGTATGTCGTCCCGTTAAATGACGGCTTAAGGAAGATGGCGGATGCTCCTGTCAACGGTCATTGCGGGGTTCCCGCGCGAAATTTATATTACGAACTCTTTATTGTCTTGGTCTAGACCGATTATTGTAATTGGAGTATTAAATAAAATAAAGTAGCAGATTTCAGAATGTTCTGTAAGAAAAGATGGTGGCGATAAAAACTCAGAAGTATATATTTTTTTCTCTTCATGATCGTCAAAATCTCATCTTCAGTTTATTTGAACTTTAAGCAATGAAATGATTTTTTAGATTTGATTTTGTGAATCTTATATAATTTCCGTAAATGGAAGCATTAATAAAACTTATCAAATAAATGGTGAAACTAAAGACAAAACTTGTTTACTTTAATTCATTGTAACCCTAGTATCCAACACCCGAGAAATAATCTTCTCTGTATCGTTCGGAAGAACCCAAAGGATTTAATACGAACTTGACCGGTTTTTCGCACTTATCTCGTATATACATTCGCTTTATTTTAGCTGAAATATCTTCACCATTTGTGAGGAAAGTATGTCATTAACTTCCTAAATAGTCGAGTTTTTGTAAGCGATGTACCCCGACGTAAGGGTTTATTTACTTCTCAGTTTCGGGACTTAACACTATCACGATTATGTTATCTTGTTGCTGAAAGGATCGAACTTCTAAATAATAAAGTTGTATGCTACGTATACAATGTGTCTCGACACCAGTGTCCCAGCTGTAATTAACATGATGATGTATGGCATATTTTGTAGAAAAATCCATCATAACATTAATATACCTTAACGATATAGCAGTAACAAATAAATTTAAATTAACTTTAAATGTATAGAATAGGCATATTATGCATAATTATAAGACAATAATTTATTCAATCCAGATTACTTTTTAAGACTAATGTGAATTTATGACATTAATATTATTATTTATCTTTTTATTTTACCTGTATGACATTATATATAATTAATTTATCGGTGTACCTAGTAGGAAATGATTTCAACATATTGTATGTAACGCTTGTAAACCTGATTAATTTAATAATTATTATACTTAATGTAATATTTAATTCTTTTTGACATAAATAATGTAATTAGGATTTTGATGAGGATAATGATAATGAAATAATATTCTAGACTTTTCTTTCTTTTCTTTTTTTAGAAAAAATAATAAGCGGAGGGTGTCACTACATCGCTATACAAGCCAAAATGTGGTCAGTTTTTTTTGTCTGTCTGTCTGTCTGTCTGTATGTTTGTTCCACTATCACACGAAAACTACTGATCCGATTTGAATGCGGTTTTCGCAGATATATTTGTCTTCTTCCAACTTAACATCTGGTGTATAAAAAATTTCCCCCCCCCCACCCCTCTAAAGGGACAAAAGACGGGGGTCAGATTTTGTATAAGACTTTTGCTTTAACACGAAAACTACTAATCCGATTTGAATGCGGTCTTCGCAGATATATTTGTCTTCTTCCAACTTAACATCTGGTGTATAAAAAAATTTCCCCCCACCCCTCTAAAGGGACGAAAGAGGGGGTCAGATTTTGTATAAGACTTTTGCTTTAACACGAAAACTATTGATCCGATATATTTGTCTTCGGCAGATATATGGTGTATAAAAATCACCCCCCCCCCCCCCCACCAAAGAGAGGGTCAGATTTTGTATTAAGTAAACTTTTTTCTTTAATGGACTTACTTTATATTATTAACTGTTTTTCCAACTTAACATCTGGTGTAACATAACGTTTTTCCCCTCACCCCTCTTAGGGGACAAAAGAGGGGGTAAGATTTTGTATGCTGATGAAGTAGAAATACTTTAAATGGCAAAACAACGTTTGCCGGGACAGCTAGTGTTATAATAATTTGATAAAATATGTTTATGATTCTTTCTTTAAATCTTTTCAAATAGTTTGTTAATGATTCTTTATTTAAATCGTTTGCATGTTTATTAGAATATAAGATTCACATGAAACGTTTAAAATTAGACAATATTTCCACGCCAATGAGGCAGAAATTTTGATACTATAACCTAATCATAAGAACCATTGTAACAAATTTCATGGAAATAAATATACTATTCTATTCTATTCTATTAAATGCTTGGACACGGTGTCGGGACACATTTGTATATTTTTCACTTATAGCAGCAGAGTGCACATAACATCGACGACCTCTGTGGCTCAATTGGTTGAGTGTGTGGCAGCCCAAGCCGGGGTCGCGGGTTCAAATCCCGCAGACGGATCAAATAGTTTCAATGTTCCAGGGTCTGGATGTGTATGAAATATGTATATGATATAATAAAAATCTTAAATACATGTATAGTATAAAAGTATTAAATATATTTCCGTTGTTTGGTACCTGTAACACAAGTCCTTCAGGTACTTAGCACGGGGTCATACTGACGTGGTGTGAAACGTCCATAGATATTATTATAACAAAGTCTGATGATAGTTAAAACTTAAATAATATGACTGATAGATAGCTGTATGCTACCTTTTCTCGTTCATAACCTTTGAACCAATTTTAATGAGATTTGGTCAGGAAATGCTCTGTTTTAGTATAGTTTTTACGATAAAAAAATAAACGAATTCCTATACGACAAAGTTTAGGGAAACATCTCGTCTTTGAGTAAAGCAATAAAAGTTCTAAAGATAGATGAAAATATCCTATTACAATCCGTAATAAATCTAAGTAATGAAGAAAGAATACATATTTTAGTTTCAATGAAAGTATCAATTTCACCCGTTCGAAGAAGTCAATATAAAATTAATTACGACGAAACTCAAGACATAATAACGATACAAGAATTCAATAAAGATCAGGCGAACAGAACAATAAAAGAGAATACACCGGGTAATATTGAGACAGCTGTGAGCAAGAATGGCTGTGATTTAGGTCAAAAATAGGCTTTAAAATTGAGAAAAAGTACAGTAGGTTTAAGTTATGACAGACTTGATATTCAAAATTATTGATGATAAAATATGCCTGATGATAACTGAAATAAAATACATAAGTATAAGATCATGGATATTATATCATCATGGATCATGGACAGCTAAAATAACCTATTCAAAACATTTGATTACTTTTTTATGAATTGTATCACCAATCAAATAAAATTAGTGGTAATACTCAAAATGTTTTGTAGAATAATCAAGAAAATATTTATGCAGAGCATTGACAGTTACATAAGCCTTCGAGTCCGTAAAACAAATTATCCAAATCTATTTTACCTAACGACTATTAATTTGTAATCTGTCGATGGTAAACCGGCCCCAGACTCGATTTAGTTAAATGACAAAGTTTCCCATTTAACATTGCACCACCCGAAAGTCACAAATTCTGATGAAATCGCTAATCGAAATTGAACCCATGGACCTTATCGTGATTGATCGGAAATAAAAGAGATCAAGTTTTTTGAGCAAGATGAAATACTTCTCGAAATGAAGGAAAAGTTTTTGTTACTATTGAAATAAGTTTTTCAAGTAACTTTTTAATTAGAAATTAACGGATAATTTGAATTTTAAATTTAAGATTATCTGACTCTTGGATGCTTTTATAAATTCTAATGTGGAACATGAAAATTTTAATAATTTTCATCTTCCACTTCAATCACAAAATTATTTTATTCCACAAACTGTTTATAAAACTTAGACATTAACCACCTACTTTACCCGAAGAATGATTTACACAGAAATACCGATAGCAGAAAATATAAAAGTATATTATCAAATTGTTTAATAGCTACAATCGACAGTAAACTATTATATCGTCCATCGGGACGCTCGGCTCGCCGCTATACACATTAATCTGCTGTTATTGTTTTAGAAACAAACGACTTAATTACACACAAATTAAACGGAGAACGGAATTTGGTTGTTTTCAAAGCAGGGCGATTCGAATCGTTTTTGTGCATTTTGTCCATTGTGATAAAAGGGGATTGATGAACTGAATTGACCTTATCAGCTTTGTATTTTACACTCTTAAAGCGAGATAATATGGTTTTATTCCTAAATTTTTTTAATAATGGCTGTATTTTAACGACTTTCAAGTTAAATTTATCTATCATAAGATGCTCTGAAATTATCATCTAGTTTGTCATCACAAATGACAAAAGTAGATGTAATTACAATCCTTTCAATACTTTATTTTCCATTTTAGCTTTTGTGCAAATCGTCAAGTTCTTGAGTCAGTTTTCACACCTGAACTTTTCTTATAAAATATTGCAACCCATGTATCAAGTAAGGTCCAATAGTTTTTGTCACTCCAATGAAACGGAACGATAAGTCTCTCTCTTTCGTTTCGCTTAACTAAGCCTTTCCCTCGTCACCTCGTGTCCGAAGCTATTGTCGTGTTTCCGTGCTATTTTGTTCATAAATCGAATTACACTTCGGAATTGAGGCCCGAATTTTCGCTGAGGTTTTCGCGCTTAAAAGACTCTTTTGATGCAAAAACTTTCTAGGAAAGTGGGATTTTTTGAAGGAGGTCGCGTAGAACTACGTTAGTTTTATTTTATAATTCGTATTTTTCCTATTTATTAATGTTTTTGCTATTTGTTGTTTACGGAGAAAAATTATAAATGTTGACTGAACCGTTATTTTCTTTTTAAGATTTCATCACGTTGCACTTTTCTCATTACTCTATTCAGTCCTGACATCTCAGCTAAATACTTTCCAACGGCCGTGGGTCAATGATCATTGCTGGTATAAATGACATCCAAATTGCTATTTCATGAATCAAAATGAATCGGATTGGATATACGAGTATTTTAATTGAATTCCAAAGCCCAGTATATTTAGAACGACACAGTTCTATGGCACTAAATTCGGCATTCACATCACGAGATTACGCCGTTTAATCGAATCTCCGCGAATTAGCGGTGGACTGAAATGTTATGGAATTTTAAACGCAGCGTTGCCACTGCTTCGGTCATCATCAATCATTCCCAGTTATCAAACATCGGGGAATTTTGAGTGAAATATTTCACTAATAATGCCGTTTTCCATTCAAATACTGGAATTCCGGAGCGCCGTAAATTCCGGAAACGGATATTCTCGTAATGTTATTCCGTGTCGTAAGGATATGTATGTAATTGATTGCCGAATACATTATGGTCTAGGAGTCGGAACAGCGGAATTGTTCGGACTCCTAGCCGAATTCCGCCGAGTTTATGCAGGTAAAAGTTTCTCAGCGTATGTTTAAATAGCTACCGCTACGTGCGTGACATTACTGCCGGTTGACGAAAATGTAGAAGTTTTCTATTACTTTAACTATATAAACTATCATCGAAATTCACTTGTTTGTACTCACGGTTGTTTTCTTATTGATATTTATCTACTACGTTATGACTTCATTAACAAAAGGAGTAGCTTCTACTCAGGAAAAATCTTCAGAATATTAGGACGCCTTCACATTACGTCGCCAGTAGTGCAGCAGCCAAAATTCAAAATCATGGTGAAAGAGCAAAGGTCTAACACACATTGACTCCTCATATTCTATTATGCATTTTGCATGAGTCGAGCTATCTCTTTTTATTGATATTGGGCAAAAAGAGACAAAATATTGATTTACATAAAGCCTTCGTCGACTAAAGTGGGAATGACGTTGACAAATCGCGTGTTTTGCTTTCGTGATTAAAACAATAAGCGAACGCCACGAAGTATTTTAGTGTGGACATGAACATATCACGGTCCTAATAGTCTTTTTGGCTATGAAAAAATAGATTTAGAAGTTTTGGCCAGCAAAATATTATAACTGTGTGTAGGTACTAGATGACCCTTTGAACTTGGAATCACTTTCTTCATGATTTCCCTTACCTAACCTACAATTACCTTCCCTGAACTTCCACGAATATTTCAAAATTAAAATTAGCCAAATAGTTCAGGCATTCTCGAGTATTTGACAAAATTTAAAATTAATAATTTATCATTTTTGTTTGCTAAATACATTGTATGATACATCCTTCACTAATCTTCTTAAGTCGCACGCATACTCAGAATAACAATTAACTTAAATTGATGAGAAAAGTTAACAACATAATATTATGGGCTATAACAGCTGTGGAAGGCTTTTCTTGGGACCATTTTGGACACGGTCATTTGTTTCTTCAGGATATTTTATTTTTCGTTGATTGTATGGGAGCCAATACTCAAAAATCTTAGGTTCTAATTTGCTAATTAATTTATATTATACGCCTAGCTAGTCCATTACACAGTTCTGAACTTAATAGCATAAGAAGAAATAAGTTAAATTTTTACAGCAGAAATATCCAAGTAACAGTTGGCCAAATAATAAAAGTAAATAAGTGGAGGGACGTGTGTTTAAGAGGAAGCAACCCAATATTGTGCCATTAACAAAATAAAATATAGTGTACTGTATATATCATGAGAATTAGGTCGTAAAAAGGGCCCGCGTCCTTATAAAAGTTAACTAAAAGGTATTTTTCCCTTATTGTGGTTATTGTAATATTAACAATGTTAAGGGAAGATATTGAATTCTTGAGTGTAATAAATTTTGTTAAGAGACACAAAGTAAAATTAAAACGTTGGAGAACAGAATGTACAGTTACAGTAAATGTCTACAAAATTTGTAGACGGTTATAGAAAAAAATTAAACAGTTATTAAAATAATATAGGTAATAATAATTTGACTAGCCGAATCAACAACATTGTTTTATCATAATACACGTTTTTTCAGCTATTTAAAATGGATTTCGGCTTAATCTCCGACCCACCGTTATCGGGTAAGTAAGTCACAATTTTTTTTATCACAATCGGTCGAGCTTGTCGGGAAATGGGAACAAACATCACTACACGAGAATTTAACGCAATATGTACCCATAGATTATTCTATTTATATAATATGTTTCTAATGAAACATTAATTATTTATCCTGACGCAAAATATACCTTTCTAGATAAGAAACTCCTTGCAAAATTCAGTAGGAATAAAGCCGTACTTTTTCTAGAAGCCAATAACACTTAGTCTAGCATTACCGCTGCTATCGACGAAGGGGGGAAGGGGGGAATTACGTGAATAAATTACAGGCCGCTATCTTTGAACGTCCTGTTTGCGACATTTGTTTAGATTTGCGGTACATTGAGTAATGCGTCCCGTGCACGTAGAGCGCTGCAGTTCGTGACACGTAATGCACAGCGTATTGTAGTTTGTTATTTAGTTCTCTTGTTTAATTGCATTGCGATTTACACTGTAATCAGATTTGAGGCAATTGTAACTAGTTCGTAGAAAAGTGCAATGTAATGCATTTAATATGAGACGATATAACAAGGGCTTGAAGCGTATTTATTGCCTGAGCCGTTTTAGCATTCCAATTGTTTATAACAGGTATTATTGATTAAGGGCGTTCCTTACGGAGATACCGTAATTTATCGTATTTCAAGCCTTATAAACTCATAATTTGAAAGCTACAAAGTTAAAATAAAAATACAGCAATAATCTTCAGTATATCAACATTCCTTTCCCCGTTTTAAATTTTCTATTTTTGTTTATTATACTGATGATATCAGCTTCCAAAGTAAAACCAATTTATTAAAATTCAGGCATACATTCAGCATCTCCTTAGGATTTACATATTACTTTTATTTGAAACACACGCCAATAGATCGACAATATCATAAAATACGTATTCCCAGTTTTAAATTGTTTTTAGGACAATTTTGAACTAAGATAAGTAAAAAAAATAGGGTTTTGGTGCGATCTCGGCAACGCGGCAAATGTATGGCCAAGGTCGTTTGCTCGGGGGACGGCCTTAATGCTTATAGTCCGCGCGGAACTAGTTGGCCGCGCCTTAGGTAGGGACAGGGGTGAGGGGGCGGGTTGCTTGCTGCTCACAACGCACATGAGATTAGACAGTGACGACCAATCTCGCGATATCGTGAACAATAATATTATTTAACTAGCTGTTGCCCGCGACTTCGTCCGCGTTAACATATTAGTATAATAACAAAGATGGATAGTTTTCCCCTTTTTGTGGTTCCTTATACAAAGGGTAAAAACGGGACCCTATTTAAGCAAACGTCAAACGCAAACGTCAAAAAACTTTCATGTTTCTAACTCTAGAAATGACGGACTTTCATTGAAACTTTCTACCCCAATTTCACTACCTTGGGGGTAGAATTACCAGAAACGCTTAAATACGTATCCATTCATTTTTAATTAGTAGCACAAAAATAAAGTTTTATGTTTCTAACTCAAGAAATGACGGACTTTCATTCAAACTTTCAACCCCAATTTCACCCCCTAGGGGGTGGAATTTCCAAAAACGCTTAAATACCTATCCATTCATTTTTAATCAGCAGTCCAAAAATAAACTTTCATGTTTCTAACTTAAGAAATGACGGATTTTCATTTAAACTTTCAACCCCTTTTTCACCCCTTGGGGGTAGAATTTCCAAAAACGCTTAAACACGTATCCAATTATTTTTAATCAGTAGCCCAAACATAAAATTTCAAGTTTCTAACTTAAGAAATAACGGACTTTCAAACTTTCAACCCCTATTTCACCCCCTTCGGGGTAAAATTTTCAAAATTCCTTCCTTAGTGGGTGTCTTCTTAATAAAACAACCCTACTCACCAAATTTCGTGGCTGTAACTTTAACAGTTTTTGCTCAGCGATGATGAATCAGTCAGTCAGTCAGTCAGTCAGTCAGTCAGTCAGGACATGTAATTTTATAAGTATAGATTATTGAAAAGAATAAATTAAAGACAATAGATCAGTTTTTTATTCTCAACTATTGACATCGGCGTTTCGTTTTTTAAAAAACGTATGCACGTTTAATATTATTTCCTTAGATTGTCTTTTTATTGGCGGACTCATCTTGCTATTGCAATCTCTTGTGCTTTTTGTCTTAGAGCTACCGCACACCTGAGACACGACTGTCTTAAGACAGACTATCGCATAATAAAATGCACTAGATGCGCACATTTGACACAAAACGTCTCATAGACAAAGTTGTCTAATGCGCCCCGCGACAAGTCTGACTAACGACTGTCGGCTTCCCTTTAAAGTGTATGCGAGCGCGCATATCTACGACAAAACTGTCTAGCCACAATAGACATACCTACCAGTAGTTCGACTCAAGGCTCGGAAGCCTGGTTTATCTTCGCGATCCTGTTCGTTAGAAACGCCATACATTTCCAAAAGAGCGTTTTCATTTCAATTCCGCTCTGAACGGTCCGAAATTATTTCTGGTTTTGTTCTAAGAGCAACATTAAATTGCTCACTGCTCAAAATACCGGTTAGAACCGTTCGCAGTTATGTTCGCCCCGCCCACTCACACACACCACGACCGTCACCCATTGTCCACACATAAACAAGTTATGGCCTATTGGCTATTAGATGGTGCACTAGAAAGGGATAGAAGAAATCACTCCACTAGTTACTTTCCGCGAGAAATTAACCAGGTAATTTCAGAAGCAATACCGCTCGCATCTCTATTTCGCTCCGAACGAACACTTATAAAACACCTAGTTATAGAGCGTTTTAACCTGGTTAAAATAATACCGGTTCCGAAGTTACTTTTCGCGAAAAATTAACCAGGTTAATTTCAGAAGTAATGCCGCTCGCATCTCTATTTCGCTCCGAACGAACACTTATCCAAAAACCTGGTTATAGAGCGTTTTAACCTGTTTAAAAAAATAACGGTTCCGAGAGTTACTTTCCGCGAGAAATTAACCAGGTTAATTTCAGAAGCAATACCGCTCGCATCTCTATTTCGCTCTGAACGAGCACTTATCCAATAACCTGGTTATAGAGCGTTTTAACCTGGTTAAAAAAGTACCGGTTCCGAGCTCTGGACTTCGACTGCAAAGAGACGGACAGGTTTCAATATATTATGTCAAATTCGTCGGGTTTCACTAAGATTATGAATGGAATGTGCCTCTCGCTGACTGATATAATTTATTTTTAAATACTTTAAATAGATTTCAAAATTAGATTCTGATAATTTTAATCATATGTGCCAAAACATAAACAATAATACGACCAAAAAGAGAAACACGTCCAGAGATCCAAATACTATCTTTCCCGTCGAGTCTTTCCCGTTTATTTTTGAAGTTATTTTTATCCGAATGAGAACTTTTCTATCTATATCTATAAAATTTTTCATAACTGCTCGCAATAGACGCAAAATGCACTCGGTTTTAATTTGATTAATATACGATGTGTTATTTGAAATACCTAAGTTGTAAATATAAATTATTTCAAATTGACGTGTTTCACAACCGGTTTTAACGTGTTTAACATGTTTAACATCCCAGAGAAATACAGTAATAGGAAACCCTAATGCCTGTAAATTGTAATATGTCATAGTTTTAAGTTCGTAGTGACAAGTTAACAACCCTAGCGATTTTCGTCATATACGTCAAATTTAAAAATTTCTAACTTCTAAGTCGGCATACTCTATAATTCTGTCTACTCTGTCCGGGCGTCCTCTACTGTTCAATATTATATGATTGTATGCGTTGCGACTTGCGTCATCGTAGTCAAGACAGTTTTGACTTGGTGTGCGCCACATGATAGACACAACTGTTTTAATTGTGTCGTAAGACTGACTTGTCTATGTGAAACAAAACTGTCTAACTACAGTCGTGTCTCCGATGTGCGGTCGCACTTAGCTAGCCAGAACTGTCAAAATCAAGCGCCCCGCCTCTCCGTCACACCGATCACATACCTGGCGCGGCCAACTAGTTCCGCGCGGACTATAGTGCATTATGTTATCTATTGACTAACGTGAATCTAATGACACATATTAAGCACAAATCTTACAAGCCGTTATGGCCGGTTTACATTAAATACTCCAATCTAGTAATCTAATCCTCCAGTACTAGATTCGATTACTAGATAAAAATAATGTAAGCCCGTTGTAATATCTTCAAAGCAGAATAAACTACATGCATAACGTTTTCATAGATGTAATATAACAAATTTAAAAAATAATATTATTATTACAAGATAAGGGAAACTCCTTGCCGAATAAAATAATATTTAAAACTGAATGTCCGGGTGTTGTAATTTTAGAGGGGATGTCAACTTGTCAGAGCCCGTATTGGAATAAAAATGGCGTCCCAGTAAACATTTTAAATTTAATCAATCAGTGCACTTACAACGACAGGCGAGATTTAAAAGGCGTCAGAAAATACAAAATGAATTTTAAAGTCGCACAAAAGGAGTGAAAATTGAAACTTTATCGAATCATAACCGTTCATATTACTTTTACGACAATATTTCACCTTGTTAAAGCCATCTTTACTTAATTGATGATGAAAACCCAGATACTGAACAGAGAAATCTGAGACTGTCCATACTAATATTATAAATGCGAACGTGTGTCTGTCTGTCTGTTACCTCTTTACACTAAAACCATTGAACCGATTTTGATGAAATTTAGTGAGGAAACACTTTTTATCCCGGAAAATTTTACGGTTCCCGCGCTATATACGAATTTTGGCACAATGGAGTTGCATGCATCATCTAAAACTTGTTTATTGGGCAGGAGCAGCAGTTACAATTTTTCGGGGTGAACAGTATCCTATGTCCATTCCCGGCACTCAAAGTATCTCCACAAAAAATTTCAGCAAATTCGATTTAGCGGTTTGGGCGTGAAGAGCAGCTGTTTACAAACAGACATACATTTTTGCATTTAAAATAATATTAGTATGGGAGTATAGGAAGGATACCAAATAATTCTCCTTAAACTTCTATAGATCCCCTATTTATCAGTATAACCAGCTTCGACTCGAAATTGTGCCAAAGGGAACAATAAGGTGTAACAAAAGACTCCGTAGCCGTACTCCCGTATCTACAGAGTACAGTCACACATACAGGTCGACTTTGCCTCCGCAGTATAAATATTATATGCAGTAGTGTAAGTCCACTTCTAGAAATTATTATTATTTATGGAACACAATTTACACAAATACAAAGAATGTGTTAAAAAATTACAACCAGACAACGTAAAAAATAAAAAATTTGAAAAAAAAATTATCTTACTTATAATAATTGTATCTAACAACAACTCACGTGTAAGAATCGGATCAAAAGCTTACAATAGCATAACAAACATACATGGAGAACAATAAAGCCCGTCAAAGACTTAGCTATAATATATATTAATATTTTTATAGCTAGGCATATTACTATATATTATTTTCTATACTAAGTTATAATAATATATATTTCTGTGACATGTGGATTTAGAATAGAAAATATATAGTAATATGCCTAGCTATAAAGATATTAATATATAATATTATAGCTAAGTCTGTGACGGGCTTAATGATTATAATCATTAACATTTCTTTTGATTTTGCGGAAGTCAGTAAATATCAAAACCTGCAGTGATGTAATGATGATGTAAAAATTCGGTCCTGCGCCTGATCTCTCGCCAGTCGTGTCGGTCTTCCGTCCCACTGGGTTATTTATGAGAGTTAAGTAATAGAGAGTGCTCTTGTGTACTGCGCACACACCTGGGCACAAAAAAGAATACTCCTGCGTACCTGGCCTGGTTTCAATGAAACCGACCACCGTCACCGAAACCGGTGTGGGGAGTATTAATTAATTATTTTTATAATATTATGTCCTGTATTTAAGTAATTGTTACTATGATACATAAAATTTAAAAAGCATAAAACATTACAAAGAGTAGAGATATTGTTTTTTGTTCATGTTAGATGAATCATTTCTGGGTTATATTGTTTGTCTTGCATAGTAAATACCTCACTCTTATGTAAAATGCTTCAAAAAACCAAATGATACAATATCATGGCCTCAAAATTGCGTGACCCGGATTTTTTATTTTAATAGGCCAAAAAGCTCGCAATGTATTCAGAGTAAAGTCAGGCCTAACCAAACAAACTGTCCTAAACAACATTTTTCCGACTTTCGTTTTTGTGTTAGAGAAAAATCATCTAACATTAAATGCAAAATACTTGGTATGTTGAGGTTTTATGTAAGAGAAATAGTAGTTCCTATCAAGCCCCAACAATAGATTTGTGTGTTGAATATGTGTATTTATTTATTTATTTATTAAAGATATACCAACAACACATTGCGGCAACATTCATAATTAAAATCTACTACAGTTATGATAAGATCTAACGCAATAGTCTATTACGGGTATATACAACTGAAACAAAGATTCTCCATGATATTTAAGATAAAAAAAATTAAAACTAAGAGTAAAATTCATGCTAAAAAAAAATAACCCTAAAATAATACGACTACTTAACTTACACAATCAGTTTACATAATGATATTAAATAACAAATGGTCAATAATAAAAGCTAATTTTAATGAAAAGTATTAGGATAAGAATAAGTTTTAACATGTCAGCAAATAAATTAAATTAAATCAAATTAAATTAAATTAAATCACATCAAATGAAATCAAATTCAATTGAATAAAATAAATTAAATCAAACTAAATCAGATTAAATTAAATTAAATACATTATTGGGCGTTACAATTACCTGTTAGAGGACTTACATTTAACATTATTATTACTAAACTTTACAACTACATTTAACATTAAAATATACAAAATACAGTCAATTTTTAATCACAAAAGTCAAAATATACAATTCATATCAATGTCAAACCGTTTTTTTTAAAGTTTGCAAGGGAATCATGGAAAATATCAATGTCATAGTCAGCGAGTTTGATAGAGGAGTATGTGAGTCTGTTAGTTGTAGAGTATTTACCTAGGTTGGTTCTTACGGGGATTGGTGTGAATGTTTTGTATCATATAATAAAAGTCTTAAATATAATATGTATTGTATAAAAGTATTAAATATATTTCCGTTGTCTAGTACCCGTAACACAAGTCCTTCGGTACTTAGCACGGGGCCGGATGACGTGGTGTGAAGCGTCCATAGATATTATTATTTCTAAGAATCCGCGATCGAAGGATTAAGAATTTTGAAGTTCGCAATTTTTTATTATATTCTTATACGATTATTGATTGATTGGAGTATCAAATAAAATACAACGACTTGCACTGAAGGAGTACCGGCAGAAATGCGAACGAAACGGCCGTCGGCCGCACATAGGTATTTTTGTCGCACGGTAGGAATAGTGGGAGATAAAACGCCCTCTCCTACGCCACGTTAGCGATCTATAACTCTTCTTCTGTGTAAGCTATTGCATTGGTTTTATCGCGGGCATTGAGCGCGCGTGGCGACCGAATCAAGGAATTCCGGAACGCAGCGTTGCCAGACACGGTGTTTGTGTGAGTGCGACTAGACGTATGCGAATTATTGCATAAATTGATAAAAAATACTATACAATAGCTTTACCGCGACAGTCTCCAAGTGCCACACGTATTTTTTTTTCACGTGTCCTGATTCAAATTTTTAACGACGTGACGTGTTTTACCCATCCCAAAAAGTGCACAACGCTGCTAAGGAATTCTCTTCAATATTATAGAAGTAAGGAAAGCTGCTGATAATGATAAATATTTTTAATACAAAGACGAATTAAATGGGACACAAGAAGGAACATCTCGTAATATATTTGCGCCATTTCTTCCCCATCTAATTACGAACAAACACTCGTGCTCATATAACCCGCTAAATAAACGTACTTTCATTTAATTTGCTCACTGCATGATTTATTTATGTAATTAAATTTTGGTGAAAGTGGCGAAAAATATTATGGTTAATTGTTACAATATGTAAAATTTAATAATTATTAATGTTTTGAAATTATTAATATTTAGTTGTAAACTATCATGAAATTAGTCATTCATCTAGTTCAATAATACGAGTAGATAATACTCGTATTATTGTACTAGATGAAATGGAAAGAAAATAATGCTTTGATATATTTGGTCAATTATATTTAACATTTTTTATACATAATACTATCGCACATATGCACAAAGTTTCATGATGATTGATTAAGAAGTTTTCGCGTGAAATCTTAACACACAAACTTACACTCATATTTCGCTGGCCCCGGGCAATAAAGTGGTAAACACCGGTTACGCCCTTTTTAATGTTATTCGATTTTTGGCTTCTCTGAGTATCGGTCTATCACCCCTATTTTTTTCATATTCTTAAATTAATATTTAGTTATAATAAATGACAATGACAGCTTTATTGCACGGAAAATTCTCTTAAAACTAAAAATGTATTCAAACATTACTCTATGAAACATAACACAAAAAACCGGTGAACATCTTAACACTACATATCTTAGCAAAGAAAAAGAGTATTGAATTTAACCACATTTTAGGTAATAAACGTATTACAACATACTAGCTGTCCCGGCAAAACGTTTTGCCATTTAAAATATTTCTACTTCATCAGTTGATACAAATTCTAACCCCCTCTTTTGTCCCCTAAGAGGGGTGGGGCGAAAAATTGTATACACCAGATGTCAACTTCGAAAAAACAGTTAATAATATGTCAAAGTAAGTCCATTAAAAAAAAAGTTTGATACAAAATCTGACCCCCTCTTTGGTTCCCTTAGAGGGGTGGGGTGGGGGGATTTTTAGTCACCAAATGTTGAGTCGGAAGAAGACAAATATATCTGTGAAAACCGTATGCAAATCGGATCAGTAGTTTTCGTGTTAAAGCAAAAGTCTTATACAAAATCTGACCCCCTCTTTCGTCCCTTTAGAGGTGTGGGGGGAAAATTTTTATACACCAGATGTTAAGTTGAAAGAAGGCAAATATATCTGCGAAAACCGCATTCAAATCGGATCAGTAGTTTTCGTGTGATAGTGGAACAAACATACAGACAGACAGACAAAAAACTAACTACATTTTTGGCTTCTATAGCGATGTAGTGACACCCCCCCGCTTATTATTTTTTGAATATCTTTAATGTACATGTTGGAGATGGACGGCGGTGCTAGTGCTGCCGCACGCGGTCGGCCGGAGAACTGCTTCGTATTACTGGGATACGTCAAGTGGAGTAACTTGGGTGTAGTCGATGCGAAGCTGGTTTATGGGTTTTCCCAATTCGCTCATCCGATTTCCTATTAAAAATTGCTTACCAACCGCCCGTAGCAACGTAACTACTCTATCCTGACATAACGTTATCCTTTCAAAATAATGTTTGTTTCTTTAAAAGTTGCCAGCTCCGCATCGACTACACCCAAGTAACTCCACTTGACGTATCCCAGTAATACGAAGCACTTCTCCGGCCGACCGCGTGCGGCAGCACTGGCACTTCATTTCTACAGTTTTATTATAGTGTATAGATAGCGGTCGCCCGCGGCTCCGCCCGCGTGGATGTCGGTTACCGCTGCAAAAAGCCTACCCAGGAAAGACACGGTCAGCAAAATGATTCCCAGGTCAATTCACAGAAACATCGACGACGTAGTCATTTTCCGCAGGCTGCACAGATTGTCTTTCTGTGGATGTTAAAGTTGTTAATGATGAGAATATTAAAATGTAATTAATAATAAGTTTTCTCCTCTGACGGTAGTCCCGGAGTGCAACCCGTTGTTTTAGGACAGATAACTAAAGCGATTATTGTAGAGCTTTTCTATAAACAACATTGACGTTAAGTTATTTTCAGGTAACAAAATATACTGATGGTCGGGATCCCCGACTCGTGATAGAGCAAAACATTATTTTCATAAATCTATTCCTACTAAATTGAATGTTTGGCCCTGGGATTTACATAATATTTATCGTTAGTGTAAAATATTTTTTTACAGGAAATTGGAGCCTTTTGAAGGGTATAGGCAAATCAGTAGGGATCATTGGTATTCCTGGTTACATATGAGCCAATTCACCAGCTGCAAGGCCGGTCATAATCTTCGCTACTGTGCACCCCCGCCTTGGTAGCGCCCACTTTGAAACGGGCGTAAATCGCAATTTTTAATTTCGCCATAACTTCTAAACCAAACGTCAAATTTTAATCATTCAAGGACCAAATATTATCTACATAAACTGTTATTAGTGATGAAATAATTTATTTTGATAAAGATTAATAGCATGAGTAAAATAAATGCGTTTAAATGTAGTCAAAAAAAAATCAAGATTTTTAAATAAAATAATGGTTGTTTTACCTCACTTGACATAGATAGGTATAGTGTTTTGCGGACTTTTTTGTAGATATTCAAAAGATCTACATTTACTTAGAACATTGTATGGTTCTATCTTTTATAGTTTAGGCAGCGTACGCAAAATAAATAAATTTTCTGGTTGATTTTTTTCACATTGTGTCAGAAAAACCCAAATATCTTACGGAACCCTACATTTTCCGAAATAAAATGTAGCCTATGCTACTCGTAAATAATGTAGCTTTCGAATGGTGAAAGAATATTTTAAATCGGTCCAGTAGGTTTTGAGCCTATTCATTACAATAAAACAAACAAACAAACAAAGTTTACCTCTTTATAATATTAGTATAGATTACGCCGTACTAGCCATTACGCCTTTCTTCCCGGATTTTTTTTGTAATCCCGGCGCCGTACGGTCATGTTACGCTGAACGCCTGCATCCCTTTGACTCCTATGCATGCTTTCTAGTATCGTTTACGTAAACTTATTAGCACAGGAAATTCAAACTTTCGACCTAGGAATAATTCGCATAGATCTGAAAATTTGTGGTGATGTTAAGTATACCATTATAAATAAAACCTTAAAAGTCCCCGGCGATCCCCTTGTAAAATATTTAATATCAAATGTACGATAATGAGGTTTTATTCCGTTTTTCTTTCAAAAGGTAAATCGTATAAAAAAATAATGTACGACAAGATTGTAGATCATTAAAAACTCTATAAAAATGTATATCACTTCTATTTATACGACTTACCATTCATTATAAATAGTGTGTTTAAAGTTTGGGAAAATCATATAGTTAATCATCTCGTTATGAAGTAAAACAATTTATGTATGTTTTTTGTTCGAAAAATCAAAAAATTATTTCTGCGTTGGATAGTCTCTGTATTGACGAAGGCTTGAGGCTATATAAAATCACGCTGTGACCTATAAGAGCGAGGAATTTGAGGAAAATGTGGAAAAATTTGGGAAAAATATTTGAAAGTGCTTATCTCACGAACTACTGGATGATTTTTCATGATATTTGGCACAGATATAGAGTACACCACAATGAGGGACAGAGGATTTTTTTTTTGCAGGAAATTGTACGGTTCCCGTTAATTCCTAATTTACGTAGGCGGTGCCACGTGGAATGTCTACTATATACGAGGGCTGTTTGAAAAGTTCTCCTTGACATACTTCTGTGTAACTTATAAGCGTGTAACTTATACCAAATATGAAATCATTCCTAACTATCTTAAAACCCACGATTGCTTTGTTAGAAAAAAATTTTTGAACCCCCATAGACTACGCCAAGTCAGAAGAAATCTGAAGGCGCGTGTATTCAAGCAGTTATGGCGAAATCAATATAAAATTGGATTTTAACACGAAATCTGTCTTTCTAAATAAGTCTTGTTTATCATTACAGATGTTTATAATGATTTTAAAAAGCGATTTAACAGTGTAAATAACAAAAGTAGGTCATTAAAATGAGCCTAACCCAGTAGCTAACAATCGGTAATTTGTAAAGAAGACACCTAAAATTTCAAAAAATTGTTCTTATTTCGGAATGAATAAAATGATAACAGTGAGCAGAATAAACTTGCTATTTTAAAATTGTGTAATATTTGTTAAATAACAATATTATAAAGATACAAAAAAGGTATAAATTGCTAAACCGGTGCCGGGTTTGCTGAACAAAATCAAAGCGCTAATATTTTGTACTAAAGAGATTCAAATTAAGTATATTTATTTTAAATAGTTGAGCTATTTATTAGTATAATTTTATAATCGTTAAGCCAAATAATATTATCCTACTATTTTAATGAGGATTGAAACTTGGACCTTTGGAGAGAAATCTTCTTGATAAAGTGGGTGTTACAGATTAAGTCCATTCTTTTTGTTAAGGGGTAAATGCTAAATAATTAGTAGTTTCTTTAGGTTTCTTCCATACAAATATTGTGCAGTAGAGCACTATTCGTTGTTGGCAACGCAGATGTTGGGCGCGCATTTACAAAGTTTTCTTTAAAAATAAATTAATGTTTAATTCATGAAGCCCCAAGCGGCCACATCCGGCCGCGATAACAATGAAAAAGCTATTGTGTCTCGTTTTGCCACGACTGATGGGTTAAAATCATTTTCATTTTTAGTTTAGACTTGATAGCAGTAATAATCTATTTATTTTTTTAATGTCAATTACATAATATTATTATAAGGAACAGCAATATTCACATTACTACGAGATAAGACGTAGTCGAACTCAGGGATTGTGTGGTTTCCCAAATTTTAATATTTAATAAAAAGTATGTCATTTCATAGGTTTTTTTAAGTGATTATCATAAAAAATTTAACTAAACAAAAAATTTGTACAAACACATAAAGATACGTATTAATTTCATAGACTTTATAAACACAGACATTATAAACTCAGTCCATTATAATGATTACATAAAAATATGATTCATTGATAGGATTCTAAAATAGCGATAAGAGGATGATACAGCCAAGCTTTGGCAGAAGAAGGTGGTAATCGGCTGGTACGCTCGAAATCTAAAGCGAAAAATACGTCGTATTATATTCCTACAGTCGTGAAACTCAGAGGTTTGGTGTGTCAATAAATTCATTATCAATGTTACAATTAAAATAATATCGATTATTATTTGTATTACACATTTTTTTCAATTATTTCAATGAATTTTTACACTATTACAATTATTTTTATATAGTTAGATTGGTAAAAAAATTAGCTTTCATATGACACTTCAAACGATAGCTTTGGACCGCTGTACGCTGCACTATAAACAAATTAGCTTATTTTGTCTCTGCTGAACAAAACGATTTTTGATATTACGCCTTTATTGCCCGGGGCCAGCGATTTGTTCCGAAATCCGAAATCATTTATTTTATTATTAGAGGGTTTTTGTTAGTATTAATCTAGACAATCAAATGAATAAGAAACTAGCTGTTCCGCGCGGCTTCACCCGCGTAATTTAGGGATTTCACGCAACCGTACATTTTCCGCAAAAAATAGCCTGTCCCTTCACGTGGTCTATTCTTCATGTTTGCCAAATAACATAAAAATTGCTCCAGTAGTTCTTAAGATAATTAGCAATTTCATATAATTTCCCCCGTTTTTCCACATTTTCCTCTATTTCTTCGCTCCTATTAGTCTTAGCGTAAGAAAATATAGCTTATAGCCTTTCTCGGTAAATGGGCTATCTATCACTGAAAGAATTTTTCAAATCGGACCAGTAGTTCCTGAGATTAGCGCGTTCAAATGAGACTTTTTAAAATAATTTTCCCCCATTTTCCTTTAGTTTAAGTTTTTTCCACATTTTCCTCTATTTCTTCGCTCCTATTAGTCTTAACGTGATAAAATCTAGCCTATAGCCTTCCTCGATAAATGGGCTATCTGTATCTATATATATAACACTGAAAGAATTTTTCAAATCGGACCAGTAGTTCCTGAGATTAGCGCGTTCAAACAAACAAACAAACAAACTAACTAACAAACTCTTCCGCTTTATAATATTAGTATAGATAATATCTCAATACTTTTCTAGAGACAGATAAATGTAGTTCGTAATGAAATAAAATAGAGATTAGTAGCGCGGGCGGCAGTACTCAATAAAATGTAATTACAGCTGAACCTATCTATTTCTTTTAATTAAACATTATGTTCTCATGTCTGTGTTCGTTGCTAAGGTATTGAGTATTGGCTAGCGACTAATTCTTTCACTTGGTAACGGCCGCACTCAGAGACTAATGATGATTAAACTTTAATTTAATGAAGAGTTTGGCAGATAATGTGTGGGGCTTATGTCAAAATCTTCTTCTTCTTTAGTTACAGCTAAGGGTCAACGCGACGCGACGAGGCAAGGCGAGGCGCTGTGTAGCATAAATTTGTATGGATATGTGGCGGTACCCACAATTTGCCTAACATTCCTGCATCGCGCTATCGAAGTTTTCTGAGCGCGTCGGTATATATACGACAGCTGAAATGTATCAAGTGGGCTTCGGCCTGACCGGGCATACCACCTCGCTCGGTCGGAAGATCTTCCTTTGGCCTCCACGCATAATTCCCACATTGGTGACCCTCGACAGAACACGCCTCCTTCATCATCGTCACTCCCCGCCCCGCCGTACCGCGCCAGCCAGCATCGCCTCATCGGGTACATCGTCCACTAGCCGCAACGTACCGCGGCCTGGGCGACTCCGCATCGGCATCAACGGGCTTTCTCACTACAACGACCGGTCAGCAAGCAGAGCACATCTCTCCTGGTCAGCACGTAGCATCAGCCTCGCACGGCAGCTTATCCGACTCACTGGATCCCGTGCAGCAGCTTACAGTTCCGACTCACTGGGACTCACTGCAACAGTTCCGACTCACTGGAACTCACTGGCACTGGCGACTCAAGCGAACAAGATTTCAAGATTCGACCTTCGTCTTCGGGGGGAATGATGTGGCGGTACCCACAATTCGCCTAACATTCCTGCATCGCGCTATCGAAGTTTTCTGAGCGCGTCGGT
This sequence comes from Polyommatus iphigenia, assembly GCA_963422495.1. Classification (NCBI taxonomy): domain Eukaryota; kingdom Metazoa; phylum Arthropoda; class Insecta; order Lepidoptera; family Lycaenidae; genus Polyommatus; species Polyommatus iphigenia. Next base: position 26,555,021 of record OY730181.1, on the reverse strand, counting down.
ATATATACGACAGCTGAAATGTATCAAGTGGGCTTCGGCCTGACCGGGCATACCACCTCGCTCGGTCGGAAGATCTTCCTTTGGCCTCCACGCATAATTCCCACAGATATGACAGATTTCAATTGCGTGAGACGTCTTGCGAATCTGTCAAATCCATATAAATTTAGAAATGCATATCTATGCGTCGCGTTGCGGTCTGAATTAACCCAGTAAATATTCGCATCTGAGTGCGGAAGTTAGAACTTAGAGATGTTAAATAATTTTTACCTAACTTTTATTTAATGTTTTAGGCAGAATCTCTATACTATTTGTCAAAGTTTTCATTAAATTAAAGTCCTGTTATTATTAAAATATGTCATTGAATATGGATGTATATTGATGCGGTTATAATTAACGTGAATTAGTTTTATTGTTTACACAAAAATTAACAGAAGTTAAATTTTAGGTCAGACAATCAAGATGATCAGTCTGTACATTTAAATTGAAATTCAGATGACGTTGATAGGATGTAACTGTAAGGCTGCGTCCACTGAAGCGGAGCGGAGCTTTGCGGTGCCCGAATTGACCAATCGTGCTATTCCAGCGGAATGACAGCGAAGCGGAGCGAAGATTTGGAGCATGGTGATTGGTCAATTCGGACACCGCTAAGCTCCGCTCTGCTTCAGTGGAAACACAGCCTTAAAGAGGCATCTCTCATTAACACTGTACAAGATTTCGGTATTATTTCTTCAGTCAACCCTTGTTGGATTGTATTAGGATAACAAATTCAAAGCAATCAAAATACTTCAAATGTATACCATACAGGCCCTAAAACTAAGAACTAATCTGGACAGTGCGTATCTTCATTGTACCCTCGAGACTTAAGACTGATTAACAAGAAAACTTGTTAGGCCTCTACAATAAAGAGAATCAAAGGAAAACAACTTAATCAATTTGTGAATAGCCTTTTAAAATGGTTAATTTGATTGCGTAGAGCAAGTGGTTTTAATCAGTTTCTTTAAAATTGGAAGACTCATCAATCAATTTGGTCATCATGATCAAACGTATTCTAGAAATGCTATATGCGATTTGTGAAGAACGAAACTGCTCACAAATAAAATATACTTATATTTTATCATATTCACACATTCTAAAGGTTTGTCCTTACGGGATAAGTTAAAAATAAACTATAAGCAGCCAAATACTTTATCCCCGTATAAGCATAATGCTTTTCATTATATTATGTGAAAGAAATATTTTTATTGATATTGTGCGAACGGTTGTTTAGAAAATTACATAACGTAATGAATTGCAAACAAGGCCGGCTGCTATCCAAACTAATGTACGTATTTTTAGGTATTTTTTTGCAGATTTGACTGGGCCATTTGGTTGAATGTAGTATGTACATTGTACATACCATTACATGCCCTAAGCATATAAGAAACAAATTATAAATACCTTGAGCGGGTGCATAGATGTTCAAGTACAGGCAATCCTCCGATTGGTTTGTGAGGAACGGCAGAATCCTCTTCAGATACTCCAGCCTTCCCTTCGATATCCTCTTCAGCACTGCCGTCTCATTCCTTATATCTGGCAGGACTTGTGGGCACACCGGACTGAACTCCTCTGCTATCTTCACTCCCGACCACTGTGCCCCTGATACCGGTGGCATGAACCTCAATGTGCCAACTGGGGGTGATGCGTAGGGGATCCCTCGAAAAACCTCCACTGGTTCGAGATACCTGGACTCTGGCGTCACAATAAAACCTCTTATGTCACCGTACTTGGTTCTTACAACTCTAGAGCTTATCAGCGGTTGGGCTTTGTCCTCCATGGTGGTGTCTCCTCTGACGGATCTGGTGCTGAGAGCTGGTAGCGTGATGAAGTGGACTAGGATCAGCACGAGCATCTTTCCGCTTCCACCGCAGCCGCTTGAGGTAGATAATGTCCGGTGCTATAAGTCGACCATCTCGGACAGTGGCTCTGTGTCGGACCATTTACTGGATTATCTGGAACAAACGAAGAGATATTAGATGGAGGATCTGTTTTTTTTTTTTTTTTTTATTAAATAAGGGGGCAAACGAGCAAACGAGTCACCTGATGGTAAGCAACTACCGTCGCCCATAGACACTCGCAACATCAGAAGAGCTGCAGGTGCGTTGCCGGCCTTTTAAGAGGGAATACGCTCTTTTCTTGAAGGTTTGCAGGTCGTATAGGTCCGGAAATGCTGCTGGTGACAGTTCGTTCCAGAGTTTTACGGTGCGAGGCAGAAAGTTACGCGAAAAACGCACTGTGGAAGACTGCCACTCATCAAGGTGATGAGGATGGTATGTTTTTCGCGTGGGACGATGGCGAAAAGTTGCAGGTGGTATGATTCCGAACAATTCCTCAGAGCACTCCCGTGATACAACCGATAGAGGATGCAGAGCGAAGCTACATCTCGGCGTAATTCCAAGGGGTCCAAGCTGTTTGAAACACTATGGCAGTCAACAATTCGAGCGGCCCTTCGTTGGATACGATTTAGAGGGAGCAATTGGTATTTTGGCGCCCCTGCCCAGAGATGAGAACAATATTCCATATGAGGCCGAACCTGCGCCTTGTAGAGTTGTAGGCGTTGGTCCGGACTGAAGAACTGTCTCGCTCTGTTAAGAACACCAAACTTCTTCGAGGCTAATCTGGCCTTACCCTCTAGATGATATCGGAACTGGACTTCGCTCGATATGTTGACGCCAAGTATCTCAATGCTAGGGGAGATGGTTAAAGATGTGCCCTCGAAACGAGGATATACGACCATTGGTGACTTTTTAGTGGTGAACGCGCAGACTTGTGTCTTGGCGGGGTTGAATTTGACCAAGTTACGTCTACCCCATTCAGAGACCTTCTCCAATGAATTCTCCACCTTAGACACAAGTTCGTTTCGACTCTCAGTGACATTTTGCCGAGAAATATTAGGGGAGCCGGTATATACAGCATCACTTGTACTATCATCCGCATAGCAATGAATGCCGTTGGACTGTTACACATCATTGATATGCAGTAGGAATAGAGTAGGCGATAGCACCCAGCCCTGAGGGAAAGAAGATTTACATTGGTTAGTACACTGGCACTGCTATAGTATTAAATCGATTTCAAGTCTTTACAGTAAACTGACGATAGCCACTTACTCAATGTAAATCTGCCTTTATTATATCCGGTTGGTCAATTAAAGATAGATTTGACAAAATTAGCTTTTCGTAACTTGCTTGAGTAAAGAAAGAGAATAGAATGTATTGAATAAATGACGAAGAAAATACATAGAAAATATCAATGTGTAGACTGTATGGTATTTAAAACATTAATATTTCGGTAGTTGTAAACATTTATCAGCTACGGCTACTTACAACATAGGAGCTCTAACAAACCCTACTCCTCTCCTATCTCATCCTACTGTATCGTGTGACTAATTATACGTAAGTTTACGTAACATTAAACTTGATAGCATTATAAGACTTTTATAAACCTTCCGTTTAAGTTATATTATAATATCTTTACTAAGATTTGTTGCATTAAGATAAAATATATCGAAATAAATTGACAGGAAATATAAAATTAGCAAACCAAAGATCCATAAATGTCTGGGTTTTTACATACTCATTTAATAAATGTTAAAAATTGAGACCAAGTAAAAATATTCCCGAAAGTTCTTCAAGCGCCACTTCACAAATACAAAAATTGTTCGAGTGCAGTTTATTTTGTAATTAGTTGAAAATTCTTTTCAAATATTTAACAGTGCAACACTAGACATGTTCCAATTTTCGCGTGCATTGAATACTCCTTTTATTCTTGCAGTATCGTTCTACTTTCATGTCAAATTGCATTCACCCATATGCCTTGTTTTAACGTTTCAACCTGGGAAATAAAAGTATCATTTTCATACGAACGTTTAATGATGTACTTGTAGGCGTACAGGAAAATTATTTTCTATTTTGTAACGACTACCTTTTTTGTACGCACTTGATATAATTTGTATTTACAGCTACCGGATGTCAAGTAACGAGTAAAATTCTTACAATAATTTGTTCATTGTAAACATTATATTCATAAATTAATTTAATAAAAATCACCATTTAAATAATATAATATTTTTCAGAGTTATTGCAAAAGCCTCTCAGCATTTGTATAGAGAACGTAAGACCAAAATGGTCGCATTCAAAAGATTCTAAAATTAAAAATAGTTTAACGTTGAATGAAATTTTAGAGCTACAGTTATTGTGGAAACGTTTGTGTCCGACGACTGGGATTCGGGGCACAGCCTGTTACGTAACTGCCTTGTCAACGACTTAAAATTATTTCAAACCCAGCTTTTGTATGACTCAGATATACTTAATACATAAATATTTCAAATGTTTTTAAATATGTAATTTAAATGTTTCGAATATTATTCTACCAAAACAGATTTAGTCTCTCGGGCACCTCTGAAACAGTAAAGTTTTTCATGGTTGCCAATCAATGTTAATCCTAGCGACACAAGAGTTGCAGTCGCCTGTTTAAAAATATTTAAGTACATTTTAAACCTTATTGCCAGGACTAGTTCCTTTAAACTTTTAATCTAGATTAAAAGTTTACAACAGATAATATTAATAATAATTAATAATAATTAAATACAGACTAAATCAGACCATCTGTAATGAGTAATGACTTGAGTCATGAACTCATGACTCGTGAGCTTTCAAATTTCATTCTAACCTACAGGTTACAAATGTTACCTACATGCAAATCGCAACTTTAATTCAGTCACGTTCACTATTCACAATTCTATTAATTTTGCACCAACAAATAAAAGTATAAAAGTACCAGTATCCGCCTCATATATTATTTCTGAAACTTTTCTGGATAACTTTACCTACATGACGGATGATGATATAAATTTTATTTTTATCCCTCGGGCAAAGTTTTTTCTCTCCTCTTCGTGTCCTTTTCTGTTCTCCTGACAATGGGTACAAAATTTAATTATGGCTGGATTATCTAAGGCATCACAAACAGTCGTACATACATAATTATTTGAAATACGGACTTTCTTTATAATCTTCATGGCCCAAGAAATTTTGGAAAAAATAAGGCAGGCTAAAATATTCAGGAGCTTGGCTTGCATCAATGAAAATTTTCTTAAGTACAAATGTCTTTCTAAATGTCTCTTAAACTTGCTCGATTTCCCGAGACACGTTCAAAAAGTTGGGTAATCTTCGAGAACGTCCAAACTTACCCTTATCTCCTTTATTTTATGATAATAAACAACATCGTAAAACAGGAACAAGCGGACATAATACTCCTAGATAAGGCATAGATGTTAGTTATTGACATAGTAAATTCTACGGGCAAACATACGACGTAAATCCCAGCATCGAAACTGTATTCTATTCCCCTTTAAATACAACATAAAATCGCGTGCGATATGAATATTTATTATACTAGTAGAAGACATAATTCTAGACCGAAATTCACTTCGACTGCAAGATAAATATAACTTTAAATAGTTAATGTTTAATCTATTGTATTGTACAATACGTTGTTGCTGGCTCGTGGCTTGAAATTTAAACATAGAATAGAAGTAGGTCGTTATTTTGTGTAACATGTTCTATTGCTTTGCCAATTCATGCTTTTTAGAAACAAGTTCCTCGCTAAAACGGGAGCTAAATTCACATTTGTGAAGTATAATATAACCTACATTAGGCTTCTTGTTAATTAAGCCTACGCTTGATAAATGATAGATTTTAATGGGTGTATTTTCTTAATCAATTAATGTAAACGTTATTCTAATAAAATGTTTTAGGTATATAATATCATGAAATTTAACTTATGTAAAGCAACATTGTTAAAACAATTGAATTATTTTAATTGGTAATAATTGTAAAAAAACCCTCTAAAAGCTGTTCTGAAAAAACCCAAAGTTGTCGATGGTAATGAAAACTCCAGTGTAGACAATTTATAAGACGTAATAAAAGTTAAGACGAAGATCATAAGTAAAAAAGCAAAAGTGAAATTCTTTGTTAAAAATATTAATTTCAGATTAGCACAGACAATAAACCCAGAAAGTAACGCGCTCATTTCCATAATAATAAACTCGGGACGATAAAAGTGTTTTAAAAACATTCTTACAGGCGTTTACCTAGCGAATGATAGCAGGAATTAGCATATTTTAATTGAAAATTTCATAGAATCAAATGCACGGACACGTAGCTTATAATTATTGATAAAATCGCTATCATTGACAAAGAGTCCTGAGGGATCGGTCGTTCCCAAATTACTGGAAGGGAAGCTAATACTCCCCGAGCGAGGAGACACTTTGTCATTGCCTGTTTTTCAAATTGTGACCCACTTCAGAGCAATATATTTTCCTTGAAATAGCCTCACAGAATTAGCTGACTGATAAATGCTTTTGTTTTTGTAGTTATCGCTCCAGTAGTTTTTGATACCGGAGGTCGTGTAGCTTTCAATTAATGATTAATCTGTTACGTAAACGAGGTCGATTTCCACAGAGAATTCCATTTTATTAGTTCCAGATTTTATTTCAATTGGATATGATTTTTATACAGAGTTTAAATTAAGGAAAATTTTAAAAACATCACTTTCTGCGCCACGTTTGGCGATAATAGACAGTCAAATATTGTTTATCATGGCTAAAATTAGAGGTGTGCATTTATGATTTGCCAGTATCGTTTCGATCGACAGCTTTGCAATCATGGTGGTAATCTTGGTCACTATAACCCAATGCGGATAGGAATTTTAATATACTCAAACATCCACAACATACAATGACGTCATATTGCATAGCGTTATCGATAGATGTCGCTAAATAATTGAATAATTTGTTGACTTTTCCAGCGTTTCTGATTACGCGACTAATATTATTTCAATCAACAAAACAAATATGTGCGAAATGAAATGATAATATTGTGACTTTGTTCAACAATGACTTAAACTTGTGTTTGTTCTTTTATAGACACTTCACAAGCTGAGGTTAGCCTTGTCAATGAATGTGAACGTCATGTTCATGGATCCTTGGTTTTTTTTTCAAACAAATCAATCAATTGTAACTGTCTACACTCTAGGAGAACAATTTTAAACAGATTATAACCAGACCTACAAAGATCCTTTGGCTCTTGAATAACATTACTAATGGGGGCACGGATGCAAAACAGACCACACGATGGTGATGCTTATTCTGATTCTGGCTACATGAAAAAATAGCCTTGAATCGGATTGAATTTAATTGAAATAAATTTAATTGAATTGAATTGATTTTGCAATTAGGGATTGATCATGTAGAGGCTGGTTTAAAAATTAAGCAACGTGAATTTACTTGTCTCACTAACATCAATCAACGCTGGTCTTTCCAAATTTAGCTAATAATTTATATCTGAGAAAATGTCAACTGAAAAGCTAAATCACTGTTTGCCACCACGCTTTGTTACACACAAAAGACTCCGCAAGATCCACCTAATGGGAATATAAATTTGTTTGGCTTAGTACCGAACCGAAATTATATTGTTAGAGATTCAAGACTTCATCATTCTGAAGTTTCAAGCTAATTGGAGGAGGTGATAAAAATGCACAATTCTGTTATGCTGTAGTAGCTTGCTGCATAAATTTAAGAAAATAATATTTGGGTCTGATTTTGGTGTGGTTATTAGTTTACAGTAAAATTCAAATCTATGTTTAAGTAAAAACTAATTTTAAACCAAAGTAAAATACTTTTTCCATGCATGAGCAATTACAATAATAACTAGGTGATAAATCACAGAAATGTTGCATGATCCATAAATATTGTGTAGAACTGTAATAACATTCAAATTTTTAAAACACTAAAGTTTATAAATGAATTTTCTGAATCTATATTTAAAACAATGAATTTTAAATTTCTCTCTTGCATTGAGTCGAGAACCGTAATTGTACTGATTTTGCTAAAAATATGCGTCAAAGTCCAGCGAAGGGTTTTATTAGGAGCGAAATGATACAAAGTTCAACGGATCATCTAGTAATCAATACAAATCAGTATAAATTCCATCATTTCTGTTCTAAATAACTAAAAAACAAAACTTTGTTAATATTTCACAGGAGATAGTGTTAATCAGATGCAAATTCCTTAGTCGAGATCATTTAGTGTCGAGTGTCGACGCATCGCAGGCATCTTCATATTACTAGGACACTGAGGCTCGTTTCACATCACTCGGGGGAATAAATATAATATTATAAAGGCATAAATTAAATAAAATGCGATAAAAATTATAAATAAGAATCAAAATTATAATACAGATAACTAAAATTCAAAGAGGTACGCAAGCAAAAATGTTAATGTAAAGCCCTTTGGCACGTAAAGGAACTTCAAAAAAATCACTTCTTTGTTAATATTTTTGATATAAATTCACAACCCATTTTATATCAAAAATGATAATATCGTCTTAGGAGCACCCGAGGTACTTCAGCTTTTAGTTAGCGTACGCGGAAAATATCGAAAGGAAACCATAAAAGTTGGTAGAAGAGTTCAAAAATAATCATAAAGGTATACAATTAATTCAAATAGTATTTATCTATGTATTTTATATAAATAAAATTAAATTTCCAATTTTAGTCTTGAAATATTTTCTTTTTTTTCTTGTCTTGAATTTCGTGGATGTGCACTGTCCACTGTCCAGGTAAGATTTATAGGAGGGGGAGTGATTCTAAGTTCATCAAGATATTATGTAGTTTCAAGTATACTGTATACCCTACAATATTTTATTTAGAGGTATAGAATAACATTATTCTAGATTTATATGTTAAAACAAAAAACAAGCAAAAAAAAAAAAACAAAAACTACAACCAAATTTGCCGCTTACAACACAACAAACGATTGAACGCAAAGCGCAAGAAATCAATACCTCAATTATTTCACACTCAACATACAAAAGCAACAATTCACAATGCGTCTTCCGCTCGTTGTGAATGAGGCATTGCAGTGAATGTCATTTGTCACGACATTCAGGACTAACCAGAACAAGGACTGGGACAGAGGAGGGAAATTGCAGGCTTTTATACGTCACTCAACGCCACTTGTACAGTGTCAATGTCAAAGACGTCTTTGTATCTGCGCCTCCGTCTTGATTTTATTGTGTCTCCGACTTGAGACTTTATAGTCTTACAAGTCTTGGCGCTTTGACTTGCAATATTGCTTAAATAGAGTTTATGATTGAAGTTTTGTTGGATATTATTACTGAATATTTCTCAATCTAGCGTAGATCATTTCTATGGCAGCAGCAAGTTAAAATTGAATTTAGTAAATTTTCCTTTGTGACTGCACAGGGTTTTGTGACACTATTTATTGGTTACGTAAATATCAACTGGGCTCATAGATACAAAGCAGCCGTTACTTAAAAGAACATCTTCTTGTAAGTTTCCATTAAATATTATGTTTATTGTAGATATACTTTTTTTACACTAAGGCGGCGTTTTGGACACGCACTAAAATGAACCTTTAAGCTGTAATGTTAAGTGCTCACATACGGTTTTGCTCGATCGAGCAATAACGTCAAGCAAAAACCACGGCTCGGGCTTTCGTCCACACATTCAGCATTCCTCGATAGTTTTACTCATCGATACATATTTTAATTCCATCGAGACGGCTCGATGTGAGCCTTCGAGCTGGCTCGATGCGAGCCTTCGTGAGTTTTGCGATCCACACAGTAATAATTATTACTTGATTTGGAGTAAAACTATCGAGCAAAACCGTATGTGAGTACTTAGCATAAGACGCCAGAAGAATGTTTGGAAAGTACTGGTAAAACGGAGTGTATAGAATTTTCATTCTGTGTTCAAGTGAAATTCACACCGAATAGAAAAAAATATCAAGAAAGTTGGGGTAAATAGAACAGTACCTAGTATGGGTTTAATAGAAACGCTTCATGTGTGAATAGAAACGAATGAGGGGCGAATAGAGATAAATTAATAGGGTTGTCAAAAACTGTCAACAGAACTAAATAAATACTTTCATAGTTTCTGAGAGTTTTAAATACACAACCCTACATTTTGCATGTTGGTCAAGTATTTTTGGCGGCCTTAACAGTCTTTCCATTCACCCCTTTACATGTTTCTATTGACTCCAGTTGCTGGGTAAATAGAAATGGTACATATTTTTTTGTAAATCTTGTAAACCGTTGCATTTGGTTAAAAAATATTGTAACAGCTCTTTCTCTATATTACCGGACATGATATGAAGTCATTTTAGATTTAAAAACAAAGTTACAGGCTACACATTCTTGGGACAAAGTTGGAAATCATTGCTATTCACCCCGTTTTACGTACATAATAAAAAAATGATCAGTCCGTCAATCAAACGGTTATACGATTGTCAGACTGATGGATTGAACCTATGCCAGACTGACCGTGTAAGGGCCGGGACACAAAAATACGGCACGACGTCGTACGACGTCGTACGGCGCCGTGTCGTGGGAATCCACGACGCGCGTCGTAAAAAACCAAGACACGGCGCCGTACGGCGTCGTAGAAACTCACGTAGAAATTCAAGATGAGTTTCTACGACGCGACGTCGTACAACGTCTTACGGCGCCGTGTCGTGGTTTTTTACGACGCGCGTCGTGGATTCCCACGACACGGCGCCGTACGACGTTTGCCGTGTTTTTGTGTCCCGGCCCTTACTTGTAAGTTGTAACCTATGTCTTAAGGTGACAGTTAAGCTTTTTAATTAGAAAATAGGGTAGTTTAGAATCCTTAGTTTTGACATTCAATTATATTATATCCAAACTATATTCTATAAACAGGACTTATTAATACCACTATTAATAGAAGTCTAGTAAGGCGAGTATTAAACGGAATATTAACAGCGATCCATAATTTGATTCCACCGAAGCTCTGTCTGGTTTGCAAATTATCCAATGTAGACAATGACGAGCAATATTTGAGGGAAATTTATACCAAGACCAAGGATTACAATATTCCAGCTTTATTACAGAATTCAGACTGCAGGATTTTGAGTAACGATAGTTTTTAGGACATAAAAAACTAGTATTTCTACGGTAATAAGAAAATTTATGTGCGTGGAACTTATGGTGTACTGTAGATTTTTTTTATTTAACGGCTCTAAAAACTATACTGTCATAGGCTCATAGCGATGCATCGATTTTTTTAAAGAAAGCAGGTCGCTGTTGTAGCCCTGACGTCACTGCGACCCATGAGGATCTATTGTGACAGCGATGGTAGCAATATTATAATGTTATAACTGCACCCCTATAATGCTAAGCACTGATATACGGTTTTTCTCGATAGTTTTACTCCAAATCGAGCAATAACCAGCGTGTGGACCGCAAAAACTGACAGCTCGAAGGCTCGCTTCGAGCCGGCTCGATGGAATTAAATATTATGTCAAATATGTCCTTTCCTTCGATTTGCTAAGTACTCACATACGGTTTTGCTCGATCGAGCAATAACGTCGAGCAAAACCCGCGGCTCGGGCTTTCGTCCACACATTCAGCATTGCTCGATAGCTTTATTCTAAATCGATATATTTTATTCCATCAATCCGGTTCGATCCGGTTCCATCATTCTTTCGAGCAGCTCGATGCGAGCCTTCGAGCTGTCAGTTTTGCGGTCCACACAGTAATTATTACTCAATTTGGAGTAAAACTATCGAGCAAAACCGTATGTAAGTACTTAGCAATTCGGAGTAAAACTATCAAGCAAAACCTTATGTGAGTACTTAGCATAACATTGGTATAATTATGTACACATTGTAATATTACAACCTGTAATAAATGTGCAATGCTACAATGTTAACAATAACGTACCGTCCAAATGTAGAAACTTTTCATTTATTACAGTTTTAATGTGCCGTAAGTATATTTGGAGCATGAAGTCGTAACTTGCAATGTATAGATTTATCCCCCCCATTTGTTCTAGTTGGCTTTGCTTAGGATTAATATTTATAGCCCAACAAAGAGAATATGTAGTACAGAGTGCTTTCAAGTTACTTTGTGATCTGACTTAAAGCATATTCTGCGAGAGGAGGATTTAGCTTTTCATGACTTTGCTTTTAGTTATTAAAACTATTTGTATTATAAAATATACTATTGTTATGACGTCAGCACCAACAAATAATGCTTATGTACTTGTCAATAATTTAATAATTATTGACAGAGATAAAAGATTCGATAAAAGAATCGAGATAATTCTCGATTCTTTTATCGAATCTTTTATCTGAATCATTTAGATACGATAAGCTACCTATATAACAATTGCCTCCTCAATACAGATAAATTATTTTTCAGCGAAACTAGAATCAATTTCCAAGGAAAACATCAAAACTGTGTCGGTAAAAAGGTGATTGATACAAAAGTACCATCCAGAATCTAGCGATCAAAGCATAGAACAGATTCAATAGGAAGGACCAAATTACGTATGCTGAATACATCGACCGTGATACGTGTCCCATGTGAAATAGCATTGAAGGCGATGCTTCTATGATCATCTCTCAAGTGATTAAGAGCTGAGTACTGTATACACATAGACTGGATTATGCGTACGCGACCGAGCGGTTCATCTACACCGCGTAATAATAAGTAAAATATGTATGCAACGATTTATTTAAAAAGCGGCGCGGTTGTGCTGTTATTTACTTATACAGTTGCTTGTGGTCTCGTAATATATTCGCCAAACCGTGCGTTCGAGCGAATGCACATAAATCGGGCTATGCGGTAAAACCATATCCGAGGAAAAATATTCAAGTAGTATTAGAAAATTTCAGGAATATTGTTATTGTTTAAAAGGTAATGCCGATACAAGGATCGATTATTGGAAACGTAAGACTCAATATAACTTAATAAAACAATTATGAAGTTTGTTTGAAGTTACAGAAAGGTCGTAATCCTAAAATATTGAACAAGATAAAAAGGATGATAAGGACACGTATAAAAGGATGACTAAGTTAATCTCAAGTTACAAAATTTATGTAAGCTCAAATAATTATCACGAAGACGTGAGCCCCTGGGGCATTATATTTCAATAAACTCTAAACTTCGCGATCTGAGATATAGAGAAGGAGACCGTTAAATCAACTTCTAAGTTTTAATCCCGATCACTTTCGAGATTGCTGACACAAACGAGAAAATTCCAGTGAGATGGCGATAAAATTTTATTCCCGACGGTATAATAGTGTTTTAACGCTCGCCCCCGAGCGTTTCAACATTACCGTTAATAAACAGTCCACTAACATCATCCCGCCGGCCGACCTCAATTATGGATCTACACGAACTTTTTCTTCGCGGAGCGGTTGTTTTATTGCCTACGTTTCGTAGTTGGCTTCTATCTGGGTTGCTTTTAAATTAAAACCCAACGTATTGTCCATTTCAACAGGAAACTTCCCGCAGTAGGTTTTGCTCTCAGGAAATTGCGACCTCAGCTCTGCCAGTGAATCTTCTAGCGAATCTCACCTCTATTCTACATGAAACAAGGCGGGCGCTTATATTAAGTAGCTCGGATAAAATATTCTTAAAGTCGCTCCTGCTGTTTGAGAATTACACTACTCCTTTGTAGGTTTCAAATTGTCTGTGCCGCTTTAAGATATAGCGGGTGAAACGGGGCGTGAAAAAAACACGGATACTTAGATTGCTCCTATCAACGCTATGGAAGCAATTCCACCTTTCTTTGTATTTGTTACGAAAGAGCAGCGGATGAATGTTAAAAAGTTTTTTTGTGCAAACACCGAGTCTTCTATTTTTAATTTTTTACAAACACCACGTCTTACCTATTGTTCTTTTTGAACCCGGATTCTTATTATGAAGCTTTATGCGTGTATGTAGCATTACTGAACAACTAACAAATTTAAATCATACTCGTGACGAGCATTGTCCATGAACCCATTTATTAACAATGATAAAATCCAAACGATTTCAATCCCCCAAAATAAAGCAACAAGCTTAAATAAAGTACGCAACAAAGGTTGAAAAATATCAGTCAGTTAATACAACGGGACAAAGTCGGTAATGAAAATGATTTATATATCTCGTTGTGCCGTCCTGATTGGCGGGGTTTTTATCTCTTTTTTGACCCTTTTGATTTTTCTTCTGGAGCACCGGAAAGGCTTTGTCTTTGACAACAATGGGAGCGAGTAATCTGGAACATCATCTCAGTTACGAATTTCGTAGATTGTAAGTGACATGAATAACTAATCAAAGAGTTGGCCTTTGTTTCGGGTATACTTGTGTGTGCTCAGATTTTGTACAATCAATGAATATACTCGTATTTCAAACAAGTTTTTGAAGTTTTGGATTCAGTAATGTGTGCAAAAAAGAATTATTTAATAAATAAGTATTTTTGCAATATACGAATCTATTACATCCATACTTAAATAATTATATTTTCTTTTTATTTAATACTTATTGTAAATCCGAAAGTGTATCTGTCTGTCTGTTACCTCTTCACGCCCAAACCGCTGAACCGGAAGGGCATAGGATACTTTTAATCCCGGGAAAATGTACGGTTCTCACCAAACGAATTTTGACGTAACGGAGTTGCGGGCGTCATCTAGTGCCAAATATTATAATAATTATGGATTTTAAATTAAATATATTAAAATATTCGTGCCGCAATGCGTCGGTATCTCTGAAAAGATTCTAATATGGGTTTACAAGTTGTCGTTTACCTCATGTATAGGCGAATTTCTTGCTACTACAACGTTTTTAAGCTCTATTTGAAAGTTTGTGATTGATCGGGGTTACAATTTTCGGTACATTTACCCTTGCACAGGGTAAATTTAACACTAGTTACAAATAACATGAAAGATAACATTATATTTTACCCGGGTTTAATTTAAGTAGATGAGCACAAAGTTTCAATAATAATCGGTACTGCTTATAAAAAATCCAAACTAATTATAAATACGAAAGTGTGTCCGTCTGTCTGCTACCCCCTTCATGCTCAAACCACTGAACCGATTTAGCTGAAATTTTGTATACACGGGAACCGTATATTTTTCCGGTATAAAAAGTATCCTAATATGTCCTGGGGGCTCAATGTATCTCCATACCAAATTTTATCATAATTGGTTCAGTGGCTTGGACGTCAAGAGGTAACAGACAGACAGAACGACACACTTTCGAATGTATAATATTAGTATGGATAATGGATATATTATTATGTACAGTAGAGAATTAAGCACAAAAGACCATGATTTTGCTTTGTATCTATTCACGATTGTGCTATGTATATGTGCAGTATTTCAAGTCATAAGTAAGACATTACGTGTACCTAAGTAATGTCTTTCGTGTGTGTAAGTCGTGACACACACGGTTAATCAAGTTTCAACCATATCTCCCTGTGATAAGGTTCAGAATTGCACCTGTATGCAGTGACAGTAAATGAAAGCAAGACACGGAACATCCTTATCTGAAAGGGTTGTCGCTTGACATCGAACATCGACCAATTAGCAGTACAGAATGTTCGTAGGTTAATCACTAGCTGGATGTTTGACTACTGTCAATTTTCCCCAGTCATGGGTATGTTCCGAAATATAAACCAGTGTTCCTTATGACGTATGAAATTGAAATATATCGAGTGATTACCTGTTAATGTGACTTGGTTGGAATGTTATAATTATTTTTAATCCATACTAATATAATATAAGTGTGTCTATAATCTATATTCTGTCTGCCTGAAGAGGTAACAACCTCTTCACGCCGATTTTGCTGTAATTTGGAGTTTTTGTATGGAGATTCTTTGATAGTGAGGGAGCCCTAGAACAATTTTTTTTTTATTACTAACAAGCAATTTTTTTTGTGAGTAGCTTCATTTTGATAAGACAAATAACTTTTTTATCTGCGAAAAATCTTGAAAGTGGTAGCTAACAGAGATAGAAAGGATTTCATACTTTGATTTGATGGTCCTAAAATATGGATTGTTCTATTTGTAGGACAATGTTACTCTTAAATTATATAACTATTAACCTACAAATATATAAAAAATCTGCTGATTAGGGTTCCGTTTTAGGGTACCGTAGTCAACCAAGTTTTGTTGATTACAGAGCCCTAAAACGGAACCCCAACCAGGTAGGTGATCATCATCTAGTTACATAATATTATATTATGTCACACTTGTGGCACATCAGTTCACTGTGTCGGATTCAACACGCATAAGTACATTTTGGAACATATTATTATGCGATGCCTATATTTCATATTTAAATCATGTCCACATATTCCGTCCGTGTATGAACCTAATCAAAGCAGTAATTATTATGTCAATAATGTAACTCTAGTTACGAACAATTTTCACGTGCAAGCTCGTAAATTCATTTGAAAATATTATGTTTTTGTTCTGCAATTAACATCGACAAATGATTTCGACCTTATGTTAATAATAATAAGATTCAAAAGGGGTAACGAGCATACGTTCGTAATTACTTTTAGATCTGTGTCGGCGATACGACTTTATGAAATGCTTTATTTTCGTTTATTGTTTTGTTACATACGTTTTGTTCCTTGTAACGATGAAATTATGCCATATATTAATTACGTATTTGATAATTTTAATTATTTCAATAATAAGGAATATGATAATTAAGGTTCGTACAAAATAAGGAAAATTCCGAACTTTGAAGGGTACGTTTTTAGTAAAAATGCCGGTAATTTTTGGCTGACAAAGTGCTTAAAACAAGGGATGAAAATTGGCTTAAAACAGTTACTTGCGATGCTATAAGAGGTCAATTCTTTTTAGGGTTCCGTAGCCAAAATGGCAAAAAACGGAACCCTTATAGATTTGTCATGTCTGTCTGTCTGTCTGTCTGTCCGTCCGTATGTCACAGCCACTTTTCTCCGAAACTATAAGAGCTATACTATTGAAACTTGGTAAGTAGATGAAGTCTGTGAACCGCATTAAGATTTTGATATAAAAATGGAAAAATTATTAAAAATTTTAGGGGTCCCCATAGGTACAACTGAAACAAAAAATTTTTTTTTCATCTGGCCTATGCGTGTGTCTTCAAAAATCATATTGAGGTTTCTAATATCATTTTTTTCTAACCTGAATAGTTTGCGAGAGAGACTCTTCCAAAGTGGCAACTTTGGAAGAGTCTCTCTCGCAAACTAGCTAGCCCTAGCTCTAACTCTAACTTCTGATAATTCTTAAAAAAATATATGATGTACATTACTATAAAAACTACCAATAAAAATTGGTTTGAACGAGATCTAGCCAGTAGTTTTTTTTATACGTCATAAATGATAAACCTTAATTTAACTTTCATTATATCAAAAATGAAATATTAAAATAAATCAAAAACCTTATAATTTCATAGAAATAATTCGTATTACTGCTGCGGAACCCTTCATGGGCGAGTCCAACTCGCACTTGGCCGGTTTTTATTTTATGTTAACACAATACAGTGCGATTTTTGTCATCGCTCCTAAATTAGAAATCAATCAATAGGTCAATAGCTACAAGGTCCACATTATGCGCTTTCGTCTTCAATTATTGTCATCTTATTTCATTCAACTTTCATTTTGGCGCATTCAATAATTGAATGCGTCAAAGAACGCAACGCCAACTGTCATTTTTAATAACAAAGCGAACGTTTTAGACGGTCAGAGCGCATGCGTCGAGGGCATGCCTCACGTTCGCTGTTGACTGCGCTATAACGCATGCCCTTGACGAACAGAAAAAGGCACACTGTGGACAAAGCTAATGACCATCGGTGCCAAACTATTCTTATTTCACAATATACATCCTCTTAGAACGGATTTCACGATTATTATGTATCATTCACAAACGTACGATTTAGTACCAAAAATACCTTAAAATATAATAAAAATGTCTTGTCGCTAATAATTACCGTACCGAGTATCGAGTCGGTATCGACTTGCTATCGTATCAAGTTGGTATCATTAATCGCCGCCCGATTACCGAATGCGTCGTTAATCATCGCACTCCGATTCCGAATCGATACAGGCCCATAATTACCCGAATAAATTGGCTTCTCGGAGTTTTCACAATTTATACGTCTCCGCCCCATGGCAGTGAAAGACCGGTTAATTTATATACCTACTGATTTACGTATTCGAATTTCAAAAGAAAATCGATTTTGAAAGCATCTGTAATTTAAAGTGCGCGTTTTCTTTTGTATAGTATTTTATTTATGTAGGTGTTATTTAAAATACTGTACGAATGGTGGGTGATGTCGTTTTGCGTATTGAGTGTGTGTGAGATTCTAGTGGGCGAGTGTCCACTGCATCTTTTAGGTGCAACGACAGAACGGATATTACGAAACTGAGTGAAGTTTCTTGAAATCCAACCTCGCAAGATATACCTTTAAAAACCAACCTTTTTTCGAGTTTGTAAGTTTAATAACTTCTAAGATTTTGTAAATGGTATTTCGGTTAAAAGAAAATGGTGAAAATCCAAACTAAAATCACTTTTATAGAGCTGCCGCAGCTGCTGATGATCTAAACGCTATAGCACTGATGTTGCAGCCTGTTATAGGTCACAATAAAAAACGTGTATCTAGTTCAGATCCAAAAATAGAGGTTCACGCTCATTTGGCTCAATCAATACGCGCGGCCGGCGGAACTAACGCGATGAGGGTACGGGCTACGAGACGTCAACGTGGCTATTCAATGGTTAAAAGTGTCATAAGCTTCAAGTTTCATACAACAATATGCTATTTCAAGTTCGGTTAGAAGTGTTATAAACTTTAAGTTTCATACTACGTCACTTTCAGTTCAATTCTAGAGCTGCATTTGGCTAGCATGGGTAATGCGTCCCACAGAGGTTTCGCGGACTCTTACCAGTTTCATCTATACATAAAAACAAAGTCACTTTTTTTCCCTCAAGTCCCTTTGTTCCCTTTAGTCTTTAAAACTACGCAATGGATTTTGATGATTTTTTCAGTGTTAGATAGCCAATTTGTCGAGGAAGGCTATATTTTATCACGCTAAGACTAATAGGAGCGAAGAAATAGAGGAAAATGTGGAAAAAACGGGGAAAATTATTTGAAAGTGCTAAAAAATTATTTTAGTGCTAGATAGCGCAGTTATTGAGAAAGACTATAGGCTATATTTTATCACGCTAAGACTAATAAAAGAGCTTATCTCGCGAACCACTGGAGCAATTTTTATGTTATTTGGCACAGATAAGAAGTAGACCACGTGAAGGATCATAGGCTATCGATTTTAATCATTTTTTCAGTGGCTATGTATTTTATACCCCCGCGACGCCTTGGCGGGTCGCTAGTTAAAAATAAACCAGTGCGCAGTACTCAAGACTCATTATTTTACACTCATAACCCAATGGGGCGGACGAACGACACAACTGGCTAGGGATCAGGCACAGGAACGACTTTTTATATGTTCATTTGACGCACATCTTGAGAGACGTGTCAGACAATCAAGTGATTAGCCTGCATTGTCCTAACCAAACTTGGAATAACATATTTCTAACGTGAGCCAAGAACCAGGCGGCTCTAAACCACTGGACCGTGGAGGTCTAAAATGTTATTGGAAACTTAAGGCTTACCAAAATACACTTTAATTTTATATCAAAAAGTATGCCAAAGACCTCATTGCAAATCGATAAATATAAAAACAATTTGTTTGTATTGGAGCTAAATAAAACGGAATCTGCGGGATAAAAAATTCATTGAAAACTAAAAGCGTCGAGAGTTACTGCTTGTTTATTAGGGATTATTTTGAACGCGAATTGCGTTAGGTTAATACATTTTAATAGAGTCAGCGGATTGCACAGTTTTATTGCTTAGCAAGGATTTGGATACTAGAAAATATTTTTAAGTCGTTTTGTTCAATATGGTGTTTTACAAAGACTACAGAATAAAAGTATAGATAACTAGATGACGCTCACAACGTATTCGTTGATCGCGCGGAACCGTAAATTTCTACGTGCTCATTTCTTTTTTTTTTTAATGATTAGAGTTAACTCAATGTAAAATTGTGTTGTACCAAATTGAGATTACCTTAGATCTATTATTACTGTGATACCCACTTACTATTAAAATAAACAGCTTATACAGATGTGTTAAGTTAAGTTTTGTCCGTGTCTAATAAGCAAGAAAAAGGCAGGTGATAGTTAATATAACATTGTAAAATTAGAACATCTGTGTAATGTTTTAAATGAACAAAAAACAATAGAAACAAAAACAAGTTACTTTGATTCCTATACAGGGTGATATAAAAAAGCATTCCGCATTCTTATCTACACTCTAAGTAATCTAAGACAGTGAAATTAAATGTTGGAGCACTGCCAATTTGTTTGTCACGCTATCCCGCTGTCTCGCTAATCGTGTACAAGAAACTACGACGTGTTACAATTAGGACATCGAAAACTGTTAACATCTTTATGAAATGATCGTTGTATAGTTGTAAGTACACTTAGGTTATTCTGCAGGTCTAAAAAAGTAACGTTGAGTGAATAGTTCATTTTTTGAAGGAGGTTACGCTACAGTGACTTAAAATAATTAAAAAGAGTCATTAAAACATTTCAATAAAATGAACGATAAATTAAAAAAATATCTACCAAATATTATTTTACAACCGTGATAGAAAAAGCATAATAATAGGGGTGAAAAGCCTAGTGACGACCTACATTTGTGTTATAATACTATAATTACTTACATCAAAATGTTTAAGAATATTAATATTGTCCGTGCGATGTCTTCTACTATTGGAATATAATATTATATTCCAATAGTAGACTTTGAAAAATCCTTCAAGTAAACGTAAAAAAATATTTTTACGTTTACTTTATAATTTGACGACGCCTTGATAATTTGGCTGTAGCGATATCGATTTTTTTCGACTATAGATAACAATATAAATAATCGACTAAAGCTAAGAAATTAAAGTTCATTGTCAGTATTCATCATGCTTTTGTCTTTGAATCACCCATAGCATAACACGATTGGTCAACTTTTTTAACACAGAATAATCAATCAAATAGACCTCTGTAAAAAAAGGGATTCCTATTTTGCCAACAGAGGAGAGTGATTTAAGCTTCCAAAATTTGTACATAGATTGGTTCAAGCATACACTTTAATGTGCCCATAGCTTATATGAAAAGTATTTATGGTTTTTAAATTACGCGGCAAAAGCCATTTTGTCGCTTACGCCCTTTCCATTTTTTGCTGTTCCATTGCTTGTTTTCTATGAGAGGCTGGGCCGGCCTCCCATAGAAAACAAGCAATCTAAAACATATCCAACACGGAGTTTTACTTTAACGCGGCGTCACCTTAAGTGGACGAGAGAAATCTATGTGGTACAAAATAAACGTAATTAATATTTCCAACAGGGCCGAGATTACCGGCGCCAAATTCTAATAACTAATAAGTGTCTAACGTGATGAAGCCTTTATTTATATCCCGCTAATACAAGAGGCTCTTGTTACTGGGTGCTCGATGTCACACAGAAATGGGAAGTTTTGTTAATAGTACTTACTACCTTTATACGGTGTAACAGAACTAAGTGGTAATACTTTAGGGTGTGTTTGTGTTCCTTGTAGAGAGTTCACTGTGAAGGTAGCAGCGATGAAAGAGTAACTTTTTTACTTTTGTATGGAAAAATGCATGATGCTAGGGAGCTTGCCCAATGCCCATACAAAGCACAAAAAATGTATCTGTCAGCGCTGCTACTTTCAGCTGAGTGAACTCTATATGGAGGACCCATACACATCCTTATGTATTATCACTTAGTTTTGTTACACCTGTATATGGATAAATAGACTGATGTCTTTTTGTATTCGAATATTATGTTACATGGGCTTAAAAATATGATAATGAGAAAGTATATATACCTCTCTCAACTCTCAACTGGTGATTCGATTTCATGATGTTTGGTATAATTTGCATTTGGTGTACTATTTGGCACGTTTCTTTACATTTCTCAATGTCTTGTGGTAGGTCTGCTGGCAGAAATCTATTTTAGAAAGCACACCTATGTACTCTATTAACGTATTGTGTATATTAAGCTAGTTTTAAAAATGTACATAAAGAACAAATAAATAAAATAAACTTTTGTAGCAGGTAGTTTGATAGTAAGGTCGTAATTATTGTTAAGTATATCAGATCAAACTAATATTAAAGCAGAGAGTTTGCAGGTATTTTGACTGTTTGTGAATGCAATAACTACTAAAAAGAAATGTGTCATAAAAAAACAAACATACTGATTCTAGATTAAAACAGGGGTTACTTTTTATGCCTTTATACCAGAAAATTACTGTGTCTTCGGTGGGATTCTGTAAACTTTTAAAAGTTAATAAAAATACAAAGATAGGGACAAATTTTAACGCGTAGCTGTACAACTATAGCGATAAAAACAATGATGCATCTCAAATATCTGGAATTCATTTGGCCGTGTAGTGGAACAAAATGAAATAGGCGATATCGCAAAATCGATACCTACCCCAAATTCAAATTATGAATTTGAACCGACGCGATGTTATAAATCTAGTTTTATTATTTTATTATCTTAATAGTTGTTTTAAACAATCAATTATTCTAGTTTTAGTAATTTATTAAGATAAGCAAGTACTAAAAAACTTAAGGATAAGATAAAATATAGTCAATTTCTTTTCAGGTATATTCTTTGCAACAAAATTCACGTAATATAATTATAGTTATTTTGCACATAAATGATTTACGTTATTCGCACACAAGTTCATCACGTCCCTCACATTTATTTGCAAATTTTTCTGGACTTAAAGTAAATATCATAATCGATTAAAAGGTTAAAATATTATGCTCTTAAACGTTGATGCTATTAGTATGTTTGGCAATCACTCAACATAATTTTATGGCGTTACCTATTAATGTTACTATCCCTCAAACCCCAGGGGTGAAGAAATACCCCTGGTCCCCATCTGCCGGGATTTCATGGGATTACCCAAAAGACATTTATGCCCGGGACAATGAGGAAACGGAACGGGAAGGGGCATGATAAGAGATATTAAATATTTTATAGCTCCGAACGACGGGAAATTGTATGAATTGTAAATGTCGCCTATTTATCTAGGGGGTTCTACTTTTAAGATGGAAGCATGTACCATTTTGACCACATGGGGGTTGCATAGTTACCATTAATAAGTAAGTACTAACGCCTCCGTGGTCCAGTGGTTCAGAGCTCGGCTCTTGACTCGGAGGCCGTGGGTTCGATTCCCGCGTTAGAAACATGTTATTTCCAAGTTTGGTTAGGACAATGCAGGCTGATCACCTGATTGTCTGACAAGAGATGATCTATGCGTCGGATGGGCATGTAAAAAGTCGGTCCTGCGCCTGATCTCTCGCCAGTCGTGTCGGTCGTCCGTCCCACTGGGTTATGAGAGTAAAAGGAATAGAGAGTGTTCTTGTGTACTGCGCACACACTTGGTCACTATTAAATTACTCCTGCGTAACTGGCCTTGGTTTCAATGAAATCAGCCACCGTCACCAAAACCGGTGTGGGAGTTATTATTATTATTAATAATAAGTACTACTCTTAAGTTGATATACTGAAATTACAATTTAATAATATTACGTTACTATAATTTTTGGGTAGCAATGAAATGTTCACCGTGGATTCCATATAAATTTATTATGAGATCCTGTTACTTTCTTGGAAATGAATGAATTTTATTCAATTCTGAGAAAGAAACATTGAAATTCAAAAGTGAATTCAACGGAACACACTTTTGTGAATTCCGAATTTAAGCAGATTTGAAATAATACTATATTTATAATTTTTTTTATGTATAAAATTGGACTACGCATAGGCATATTAAGTATACTATTATGCTTGTTGTACATGGTGATATTAAATATCACATTGTATCAAAATAAGTGATACACCATAGGATGATAGTGATGCAGTTTCAAGAAAAATAACCGGAAAACTAAAAACTCTTTGTTTCCTTCCTCAAATATAATAATCGACCACGAAAAACGAGCGCATTCGGAGGTTACTAGGTCATTAAAAGAGGTTATATATTTTGAAATAGCCCAACTTTTACTGCTCTGAATATTTTAAGCTGTAATAATAGGTCATGCGAGCGCTGCTTGTCGATTTTCACCTGTTGAAAACTGTCGTTCCCAACGTCGACAACAAAATTGCTTTTTCTATGATGCATAAATTATTATGTTTGGTATCCCTAAAATAAATAATATTCATCTTTATAAGGCGGTGTCAAAATAGTAGTATTATCTAGAGCAAATTATATAAAAAATATTATAATTACTGACAACGAGTCAATACCAAATGCTACACAGCAAGCTCGGACGTAGCTAAGTACCTATTAGCACGAAAAGATCGTGCTAATTCACAATGCACATTGCACATGCTACGCCTACTAGTGCTTCAAGTAGTTCGTAGCACTAACTACGCGATTGCTACGAGTATTTCGTAGCACCAGTACGCGCTTGCTACGAGTAGTACGTAGCATTAGTACGCGCTTGCTACGAATATTTCGTAGCACTAGTACGCGCTTGCTACGAGTATTTCGTAGCACTACTAAGCGCTTTCTACGAGTATTTCGTAGCACCAGTACGCGCTTGCTACGAGTAGTACGTAGCATTAGTACGCGCTTGCTACGAATGTTTCGTAGCACTAGTACGCGCTTGCTACGAGTATTTCGTAGCACTACTAAGCGCTTTCTACGAGTATTTCGTAGCACCAGTACGCGCTTGCTACGAGTAGTACGTAGCATTAGTACGCGCTTGCTACGAATGTTTCGTAGCACTAGTACGCGCTTGCTACGAGTATTTCGTAGCACTACTAAGCGCTTGCTACGAGTATTTCGTAGCACCAGTACGCGCTTGCTACGAGTAGTACGTAGCATTAAGTATAATTTACACAGAGCCAGTACTGGCTGCCAATAAGACTGGCAGCCAGTATTGGCTTGGCATATGCCGCGTGTGAACAGTTTTTCAAGCCAGGCCAAACTGTTCACACGCGGCATATGCCAAGCCAATACTGGCTGCCAGTCTTATTGGCAGCCAGTACTGGCTCTGTGTAAATTATACTTTAGTACGCGCTTGCTACGAATATTTCGTAGCACTAGTACGCGCTTGCCATGAGTAGTTCGTAGCACTATGACGCGCTTACTATGAGTAGTTCGTAGCACTTCGAATTCATAAGTTACCTACGTACACACAGCAGTATAATTTTATTGTTAACCCCTAAACGCCATAACATTCATAGTCATTCAAAATATCCAATTAACATTTTCCTAGTCTTTCATGTTTCACCTTAATTTTACGCCAAATATAACGTGATTCCAGAGAGTTTTAAAATTGATTCTCGGAATCGTAAATTCTGACTCATGCAATGCCTCCATATTAAAATGTTTCATATCGTATTACAAGTGCCAGGTGTCGCACGGACTTTTCCCGGAAGATTCAATATGCGATATCATTTACCTGGCAGTTTCATAAACTCGCAGGTGTCTAGGTGAAGCTGACCGTGAAAATATTGGTTTGGCACCATAATATGATTTTGTGTTCCTATAATATGATTAGTATAAAATATTATGTAACTGTAACAGACTTTTAATATCGAAACATTTAATAAGTAGGTATGATATTTATTTGTTCTGTTGTAAGTCTCGCGCGTATTAAAAAAATGCGTTATAAATAATCAATAGGATATTTAATATTCTTGATTGTTATCGATTTTTATTTTTGCGAATTTAATGCTTCGGCACGAATAAGTCGATTTCTCCGGATATCATAAGAAAAGTATTTCTACGAGTAGGTAATATCCATTATTAAAATTATTGATTTTGACATCAAGACAAGTTCCTGACCTCGATTTGATTTCTTTATCCTTTTCTTCTTTTATCTTTTTGTTCTATTGTCGTCTTTGTAATATTTTGTTCGATTTATATTATTGCTGTTTATTGGGAGGTGACGTTTTGTCGTGATGAATAGGGTTTGAAACGAGGGTTTTATGTGGTGTTATTGTCAAAACATCATATTATCGATTTCTATCTAACAGACGAAAAATCTATATTAGTCAAATTATATCCGAGAATGATGCCTCAGATGTGCTTCTTTTACAAAAAACTGCGAATTTGATTAAAGTTATTTGAGCCAAATTTTATTATGTTCTTCATTGTGACAATAAAGTTAAATGTAATGTAATGTAGTTAATCCTTCGATCGCGGATTCTTGGAAATCTATTGTTTATGCGGTCGAATTCGACCACTTGGGAGTTGATAGGTTAAATGTACAATTGGCAATGATATTAGATCTCAAACAAGGACATTCGTTATTTCGAAACTATATGAATCTCACGGTATTAATTAAATTAAGAATAATTTAGGGCCTACACAGACTTCTCACTAAAGAAATAAGCAAAAAGTCGTATGCGAGTTAACCTTATTCCAACAAACACTACGAAAAATTAGGCTAAGATTGTAAATTAAAAACTCAACTGGAATTCAGTGGAGAAAGGATTTTAGAGCTAAGTAATTACTGGGCTCTGCCCGCCT
Organism: Polyommatus iphigenia; assembly: GCA_963422495.1. Lineage (NCBI taxonomy): Eukaryota > Metazoa > Arthropoda > Insecta > Lepidoptera > Lycaenidae > Polyommatus > Polyommatus iphigenia. The sequence continues at coordinate 26,528,561 of OY730181.1, read as the reverse complement.
TTTTAGGGTTCCCTGGATAATTATAAATAAATTACCGTAACTAGAGTTCAGATGAGCTTAGAAGTTTTTTGTGGAGTTTTTTTAATTTTGCCTTAGCTTTATTAAGGAACGTTTTTTAAAAAGCTTTTGGCTTAATTTATTCCATTAAATACTAGTCCAGTTGCTAAAAATGTTTAAATAGCTATAGCATTTATACGTGGGAGAGCCATGCTTCGGCACGAATGGGCCGGCTCGACCGGAGAAATACCACGTTCTCACAGAAAACCGGCGTGAAACAGTGCTTGCGCTGTGTTTCGCCGAGTGAGTGAGTTTACCGGAGGCCCAATCCCCTACCCTATTCCCTTCCCTACCCTCCCCTATTCCCTTCCCTTTCCATCCCTACCCCCCCCCCCCTATTACCCTATTTCCTCTTAAAAGGCCGACAACGCACCTGCAGCTCTTCTGATGCTGCGAGTGTCCATGGGCGTCGGAAGTTGCTTTCCATCAGGTGAGCCGTTTGCTCGTTTGCCCCCTTATTTCATAAAAAAAAACAAGATTTTTTTGTCTCTGTTCGGTATATAGATATAAGTCACATCAGGGACAGAGATAATGTACTTTAATACGTTGCCTAAATATTTGCATTAGTAAAAGCTAAGCTTTATACGAGCTTTACAAAATTTCTTGGAATTGTATATCACACTGCAGAAAATAATAAAGATTTACTTGAAGTCTTCGTATATCTGCCTTTCATCAAAATCAGATAGTAGTACAGTAAAATAGAAGCCTTTTTGATGTTAAATATGCCATCTGAATTTATAAAGAACTAGATCACGCCCGCAACTCTGTTTCGCCCATATTCGTTTATCGCGCGGGAACCGTACATTTTTCCGGGATAAAAAGTATTCTATGTCCTTTCCCGGCCCTCAAAGTATCTCCGTACCAAATTTCAGCGAAATTGGTTTGGGCGTGAAGATGTAACAGACAGACAGACACATTTTTGCATTTATATTAGTAAGGATTACCGTTTATTAATATTATATTGAAAGATAAAATCAAATTTACATCAGGGTTGGAACTTTGATAGTTTCCAAATCAATTTTTAGATCGTGGATCTTAATAAAAAACTAATTTAACTTGTTCTCTGTACTCTTTAGAGTTCAGGCTACACGGTATACATAATTCAAATTTATAATGTGCTTAGCTGTATCCAATTTATTAAAGTTAATGGAAATAGTTTTATTTGAAAATGACACCCAAAAGTAATTAACAAATTTAATCAAAAGTGTTACGTTAGGTTAGTACTTAATTAGAATAGAAAAACTAGCGTATTTAAATTTGTAAATGCGGATCGCGGGTTCGAATCCCGCCGAACAAAAAGTTTTCAACGGTCTGGGTGTGTATTAAATATAAGTATGATATAATAAAAATCTATGTATAGTATAAAAGTATTAAATATATTTCCGTTGTCACCAGACAACGGAAATAATTAACGGACTTGTGTTACAGGTACCAACCTGTAACACAAGTCCTTCACTAGGTACTTAGCACGGGGCCAGACTGACATGGTGTGAAGCGTCCATAGATATTATTTTATTCAAAATTTTACTCTTCAAAACTATAGACACAGATACTTTACCACAGAAACATAAAATATAACTAATAGACTTAATTGATTTAACTTAATTTTATCAGTAGGTTCTCTAATGAACAATCACATGAGAACCGTCTTATCCCACAAATCTTTGGCCTTTCTTAAACCATGCCATATTAATATCCCTGTCAATAAAACCTTCAGAATCCGGATTCTGAAGGTTTTATTGACGGGGAAGAGACTCCACTAATGGACTGATGTATCGCTTTTACGCAAATGGTTTGGTGCTCGGTAGGAAATGCGGTGTGAAAACAGTTTACAGCGAAATGGGCCGGCCCTTTTTATTCCTCAAAAAATGGATCATTTGTCTCCTGGTATTGTGAAGAGAAAATATTATTGTTTATTTTATGATAAGATGACGTCTGAAACTCCGTCGTGGCATAATTTGTTTATAGCTCGGGAACCGTACATTTTTCCAGGATAAAAAGTATCCTATGTCCTTTCCCGAGACTCAAGGTATCTCCATACCAAATTTCAGCAAAATCAGTTCAGCGGTTTGAGCGTAAAGAGGTAACAGACAGACAGGCAGACGGATAGAAAGACAGACAGACACACTTTCGCATTTATAATATTAGTATGGAAGTATGGCAGTATGGAAGTATGTATATGGATATTAAGGTCTAAAAAATCATCTTATTGCTGTGCTGAAATGTTCGTTGCCCTGGGATTAAATTTTTTAAGATTTTTTAGTGGCCGTGTTTCCCTTTTTTGGATTGGTTTAAAACTAGACATTTGAACTGATTGAAAATTAATTATTATACGGAGAGAGAGTAGACTGGCGCGGCGTAGGAGAGGAAATAATATCAACCACTCTCCTTCTTCTAGGGTAACAAGGATGTCAATTTAAGAGATGCAAGTTTTTCTAAATTTCCTAAACCGCGGGTACCTTAGAAAATGAAAATATTATATTTTTACTAACACGCGAACTGTCGTTAAAATAGTTTTATAACTTTCATTACACTCCGTTATAAAATCTTAAATCCATTTTTCGTATCTTTATTACTGGCAAACTTTAGGAACGCAACGAAAAATACATAAAAACATTTTGAACATGAGAATAATTTCTCAATCTTTTCATTTGAGAGTAATATTCTTTTAGTGCGCTATAAAATTATACTACTTTACTCATAAAATAATTTCATAGTTTTAATACAGTTTTATTGCTTGTAGATAGAGTTTGATAAAGGCTATTTCAAAGAGGCACGTACTATTGGATTTGATTGGATTGCACCCCTATAAGTTACAGGTTTTCTTAAGAGAGAATTAAAATTGAAAAAAAAAACAACGCGCTTTTCACTCACAAACGTACGTCAACCAAATGTCTGCTGAAAGAGGGATAGTAATGATCTAGGGCCCCATATAACTATGGTTATGTAATATCGTTAATCGACATCTTATACCACTGAAATGTCATTATTGGGCGAAAACACTTTGTAAAGGCCTAAGAACTCTTTGAGCCATAATAAAATTATAATTCCTGCTATAATAATTGCTAACTGTATATCATGCACAATCGAGGATAATCATCATAGACAAAATACACCACCCTTTATACGTTCGCTTGTATTGGTCCATCTAACATGGTAAGGCCGAAGGCTGATCTAAATATCTGTTTAGATATATTATTTTATGTCTAAAAGGATGAAGTATGACTATAAACTATGAAATACTACACAAGAATATTTCATGATGTGCATGCCTAGGTGTGCATTTCGTAGAACTTTCGTACTTTCAGGTCGGTCATTAAATTTTCGTTAGGAAAAAGATACTGATAATAAGGAGTTACAGGCTCGTTATTATCAGTATCTGAAGCTATATTTGAGCAGTCAAAATAGGTATCGTTCCGATCAATGCGGTAAGCGAACGCGACCGACAAAAATACAATTAAAATGTCACTTTATGACATAGGCTATAGGTTTCATTTTTAATTACATTAGTCTAGCAACCCAAGCTACCGGTGCTTTGTAGTGGTGTAGAGCAAAACTTAGAGCCCCTGCAGACTACAGACTTTTAGTCGGCCGATAGTTTGACCAAGTTGAGGTTTCAGTACATTATTATAAATGATCAAACGAACTTACCAAGTGAAATTCGATCATTATTATGAGTCGCTTCATTCAAAGATATATTAATTAACCAGGTAGTCATTTGTTTATTTGCTAGACAATCGCGTTTTTTTTTAAAGACGTATGTGGGTACAAAAATATCGTATGGTCACTCTGTCATCAGCGCGCTTCATTATGTTTAGAGAGAGGTAATGCAAAAAAACCTTTCTTTATTTCTTTGGGTACTGCAGCAAACAAAGTTTAGTGCAGACTGGGTGGGAGGGAGATTATATCTTTGAATGAAGCGACTCATATAATAATGATCGAACTTCACTTTTATTTCTTCGCTTATTATTATATTTCTTCGCTTCATTCTTCGATATATTCATTAACCAGGTAGATTTTCAGAGTAACAAAAGAAAGATTTTTTACTTAATACAATATAATATATACATTATGAATAGTAATCATTATATTGGAGAAAGAATTTAACATTATGCCCATAAATAATAATAATAGTCAGTAGAAACAAAACTTAAGAGACCTCTATGGTTTGTGATTCAAATGATAACGTACTGGGATCATGGTGATTATCTAACTGATTCAGCGAAACTTTGTTCGTCGATAAAATTATGGCTAAGGAAAATAGCGAAACTATTGAAGTCACTAGTCCTGCCTGTCGACTGTCGTCTTACTAATCGTATCCAGTTTCAATCCACCTGGTCGACGCTCGACTGAGAGGTGGCAGTTCTGTGCAGAGCGTTAAACGTTAGCAATAATAACCCGTACTGTAGCATTATACTATTTAATATAATCTTGAATAACCATCGCATGGCGTAATACCTTAAATATAACTTCTTCTTTTTTAATAAAAAAGAATTACATAATTTAATAACATCACCGATCCAATCACGCCCGGGAGTTGATGTCTTTGTAATATAAATTTCGATACCGCTATTTAAAACCATAATTTTTTATTTTGCCGACTTTTACTAGGCAGAAAGTTTTAAGTCAATGTTCAGTAGGTACAGAGTGCAAGAAAAAACAAATAATTTATAAGTGGATCCCGGGTACTATACTACTCAGGTATGGGCTAGGATTTTGACCGGAAAGCTTCTTTCGAAAGACGCTTTACACATTCATCTGAGCCAATGTCACCAACCAATAATGTCAACATTGTTCATAAACAATAACAGTGCACAGTGATGGCTGTAGAAGATATCGTATTACAGACATTGTCAAATTGTTTGGCTAAGGTTCCGATGGAGCGGACGTAGATCTCTGTAATAAGTATATTAACTAACTAGCTGTCCCGGCAAACGTTGTTTTGCCATTTAAAGTATTTCTACTTCATCAGCATACAAAATCTTACCCCCTCTTTTGTCCCCTAAGAGGGGTGGGGGGAAAAATGTTATGTAGCACCAGATGTTAAGTTGGAAAAACAGTTAATAATATAAAGTCCATTAAAGAAAAAAGTTTACTTAATACAAAATCTGACACTCTCTTTGGTGGGGGGGGGGGGGGGGGGGGTGATTTTTACACACCAGATGTTGAGTCGGAAGAAGGCAAATATCTGCGAAAACCGTATGCAAATCAGATCAGTAGTTTTCGTGTTAAAGCAAAAGTCTTATACAAAATCTGACCCCCTCTTTCGTCCCTTTAGAGGGGTGGGGGGAATTTTTTTTATACAACAGATGTTAAGTTGGAAGAAGACAAATATATCTGCGAAAACCGCATTCAAATCGGATCAGTAGTTTTCGTGTTAAAGCAAAAGTCTTATACAAAATCTGACCACACTTTTGTCCCTTTAGAGGGGTGGGGGAAAAAAATTTTATACACCAGATGTTAAGTTGGAAGAAGACAAATATATATGCGAAAACCGCATTCAAATCGGATCAGTAGTTTTCGTGTGATAGTGGAACAAACATACAGACAGACAGACAGACAGACAGACAGACAGACAGACAGACAAAAAAACTGACCACATTTTTGGCTTGTATAGCGATGAAGTGACACCCTCCGGTTATTATTTTTTGAATATCTTTAATGTACAGAATCGTCATTTCTACAGTTTTATTATATGTATAGATAACTAATAAGATTGTAACTAATAAGATTGAAGAGAGTATTGATCTAAAATCTAAGTCGAAGTAAAGTATTTTAGAATAAATTTTAAGGAGTCTACTGCTTTAACTGGATCCAGCTCTGTGGTCTCTGTCGTAATGTGATTATTGCATATAAATATGATTGAAAGTCGAGAATATTGTGTTCTCGGTCCACCAGGCTGAATATTTTAACAATTATTATTCAAGAATAAGTATGATTCTGTTATCGTATTTATCATGGCATATTTTATTTAGTATTAAAAATTTTTATCGCTGAAAACCAGTTGCATTCCGCGGCGGGAGTCAGGAATCAGGATATGATGGTGTCAAAAACACCTATCAGTTGAGCTAGCTCACGAATAGTACACTGATTTAACTGTTCTATATTATTCCGTTTTTAATAGGCATTTATTATTATATACTATATCTAATATATAAAATTCTCGTGTCACGGTGTGCGTGGTTGAACTCCTCTGAAACGGCTCGACCGATTTTCGTGAATCTTAGCGAGCATATCGGCTAGGGTTGAGAATCGGACATCTACTCTTTATATTGATAAGTGTATTCATCTGTTAAATAAATAATAGTAAATTCTTACAACTCGAGACCGACGGTGACCATTGTTTGTGCGACGGGTTAGCAATCATGGACTTTGATGGTGACATACTTATTTAGTCACTTTAATAAAATAATAATATGGGCGAAATACTTTATATGGCAAAACAACGTTTGCCGGGACCGCTAGTTATGTTATAATGATATAAATATTATAAACGATAATACTTTAATAATTAGATATTTGTTGTGGATTTAATACACCCATGGCACTATTAACAATAAAACGTAAACAAAAAAGGGGCGCCTGAGGCTGAAGAATTGTCGCCTAGAACACTGGTATTGTTAAAGCGTGGTAAATCTAGTAGTGATAAAGCCCACACCTGGTCTGGTTTCCTTCTTTATATTTTTTTGTGAAAAAAATGTTAGCACATCTGATAGTCTGTACGTCAAGACTTAAGGCTCTAAATCCGTAAATTAAAAATCTTTCGATCGACTAGTGAGTTAAAAGGAACCAAGAAGTAGACTTTTAAATTTATTTTTGCTAGATACCCACTTTCGGGTATTGGCTTGAAAGCCGTACGATAATTTTCCAAATTAGCATGTAATTTCGAAATAAACTTACAAAGTGGTTTCAAATTTAAAATAATTCAAAAATTGTATTTAAAATATAGTACAATATTTTCCGCCGCTTTGTTTGGGGAAAAAAAATCTTTGAAATTACGGTAACCTTGGTACCTACGGTGGGGGTACACGAAGATATAGTTTTAAATTCTAATAATTTATTGATGTCATGATGTATAATATATTAAGCCAGTGGTACCCAACCTGTTTTGGTTTTTGTAACGAAGTTCCCAAATATATATTTTTTTTTTTCATGCGGGCCGCAAACATTTTTGGTCTTGGTGTCGCGGGCCGCAACAAACATTTTTAGTTTTAAAAAATAGCTTTCTTCAAAATTAACGATCTACAAGTGAAAAAAGACTTTCACGTTGACTGTATAATATTTTGCCGGTGGGCGTAAATTTCAAATTGGTTTAACATCACGCGGGCTACAAATAAAGTCCCGGTGGCCCGCATGTGGCCCGCGGGCCGCGGGTTGGGGATAGCTGTATTAAGCCCACAATAATTATAATAGTGACATCTATAAAATATATATAAAAATAACTGTCAGCACTACTGCTGCGGTGTTGAGCGTTTAGTCGCCTCAACGCTCTTCGAAATCGAAAAGGGTTTATTGTAGCCGTACAGTACTAGCGGCACCAGCCGACGGTTACCAGCTCCCCCCCCCCCTTTTAATGGGTAGCGGGAAGGGTTTGCCAGAGCCCAAAAGGTACCCGGTTGATGGGATGTACTAATTTGTCTCTGAGAACAAATACTGGAATTATCCAGCGAAACAATATTAGTCTCAGTCTGATATTGAGACAAGACTTATCGAGTCTGAGTGTTGTAGGTTTCCGTTACGAAGTTGTCTTGTCTGATAATATAATATTATCTGATAAGTCTGATAATAATTAATATCGAGATAAGTCAGATACTGTTGATAAGTCTGATAATATCGAGACTTTGTCAGGTGAAATCTATAATGATAATAATCGACGGAAATGGAATCGATCTGCTACACTTATTATCAGGAATGTTTTATAAGCAGTAGCTTATGTTAATCGTTTTTGGGATCATTTAAAACCATAATCTGGCGAATCCAACGAGGGTTCACCTAACGTCAGTAGGAGCCCTGTATCTATCCGGATCTGGTCCGGTTCTATCGGTGCCGGTTCTCAGAATCGACCGTTGGCACCTGGTTTATTATTGGGAAAGCTTCGGGTTCATTCGTAACCTGATCGACCCGTATATCGGTCACTTCTAGTGATATTTCCCCAATTGTCTGGTCTTAGTGACCTAAAAACATAAATATTGGGGTAGCATAATTGCTCATTTTAATCGACTTATTTGTCGATAAAATATTACAATATTACAAAAATATTGAGGGTTACTTAATAACTACGTAACGTGATAGTTACTCTATCACGTTACGTAGTTATTAAGTAAGTTTCGTTATACATTCGCGGTGTATCCCGAGTCCCAACATTGGTGCAACATTTATTTAATAAAAATTATTATATACCAGCAGACATAATAAATTATAGTCGTTGTTCTATATTAAGAACAAAAAGATCGCGCGAAACGCGCATTGGTTGTTAACAGCTGATGAGACTCGCAGTCAACGTAATTATTAGCTCGAAATAGCTATCCTCTATAAAGCGGCAAATATATTAATATGATAATAATAATAATGTAGTTCTATTTATAGTAAGAAGGGCGCGAGAAAACACGCGGTAGTTGCTAATTTTTATTTTTAAATATTGTCGGAGACTCGTAGTCAATCCATATATTATGTTGATTTAAAAAATATCGATATATTTTAAATTTAAATAGTAATTAACTCGCAGTTAATCTACTCAAACTAGCCAACATATTATACTTTAATTATTAGATAAAACATCGTCAGAGACCCGCAGTCAATTCCGATGCATAAGGATTGTGTTTAAAGTCTCACAGTCAATCCACATATTATGGCGGTTTCTTAAATAGCTCGCTGTTAACCCCCAAACCGGCCAATGTATAGTTCTATTAATAGAATAGATAAAACATCGTCAGAGACTCGCAGTCAATTCCGATGCATATAAATTGTGTTTAGAGACCCGCGATCAATCCACACATTATGGCGGTTTATAAAATAACTTAATATATTTAAACACCTGTAGTAATTAACTTGCAGTTATTTCCCCCAATCGGGCAAACATAATATAGTTCTATTTATAGAATAGGTAAAAACATCGTCAGAGATCCGCAATCAATTCCGATGCATATAGAATAAAGATTGTGTAAAAGGACTCGCGGTCCAAACACACTGTACTTATTGACTCATAGTCGCAGTGCATGCCTGTTAGTTAAATAATTGCAGTAATCACCTGCAGTTGTTTCCCCCAATCCGGCAAACATAATACATATAGTTCTTTCATCAAGCCCCAAGCGGCCACATCTGGCCGCGATAACAAAAGATAAGCTATTGTGTCTCATTTTTCCACGATCGATGGGTTAATTCTATTTATAGAACAGATAAAGCAAACACATTCCAAACACATTGTACATTTATTGACTCGCGGTCACAGTACATGCCGGTTAGTATTGCATATTATAATAATTGGCTCGTCTTGGCCTCGGTAGTGCCTGCCTAAGTATTTAATAATACTTACGTGTATTTTCTTGTTACACAATAAAATAACACTGACTTTAGTTACTTACAACACTGACTCAATCATCTTAATAAAAATAACCAATTTTCTTCTGAGCGCTGCGCTTTGGCATAGTTACTAAGTATACGTGCTCGCGTTGCCTCGCATTAACAAAGAATGAAGCGCGCTGATGACAGTGACCATACGATATTTTTTTGTACCCACATACGTCTTTAAAAAAAAAACGCGATTGCCTAGCAAATAAACAAAGGACTACCTGGTTAATTAATATATCGAAGAATAAAGCGAAGAAATATAATCGGCCGATACAAATCGTTTAGTGTGCGCACCTTCATAAGTACAACTTCGTACTGATTAAGCTTTCGATCAAACTATCGACCGACAAGTCTGTAGTCTGCGGGGCTCTTAGAATGATCATTCGGTACTGTATTACAATGCGATGGCTATAAAGAATTCCTTATAAACGTCTGATAAAAGGCAAAGTGTCATCCAATAGACAATAAAAGCGCTTCATCATTTTCTTTGATGACGCCGTAAATCAAAAAGGCAGTGACTTACTCGTAAAAATTTATTAACAAATACGAGTCTAGGGTGCCTAAGAAAATAAAACGTGATTTCCATACTTATATTATAAAATTGAAATAAAGAAAGTGATGTCTGAATTTTGCCATGTTTAAAATGCTATACTGATTTCGATTAAATTTTGTATACGAGCCGGGAAAGAATAAAGCATAGTTTTAATCTTGGAAAAATATAGGGCTATCTACTAACGAATTTTAACAATGCAACGAAGTTTAGTATAGCGGTCACCAAATGGCAGACCGTGGTCCGCATCCGGATCGCCTACCCATTGTGTGTGGACCAAGCATTTTCGAAGACGAACTTCGTTAATAGACCGATCTGTATGAAGCTTTAAGGAGGATTTTAGAGTAATGCGGGATGAATCCGTACGGACCCGTCCGCATTACTCCTTAAAGCTTCATACAGATCGGTCTATACGGAGCGATCCGTACCGACGGTCCGCGTGACACTAAAACCAGCCTAAAAATAAATTTTGGTCTCGGCTTACTGATGAAAATCTCCAGGATTTAATATAATATTAGATATAGCTTGCAACAATTTCAATCCAAACATCATCAGAGAGATGCTATTGCTACAAAAGTTGTCACTTTTCTCATTGATATTACCTATGTAAATAAATACATTTGTAATTTCCGGAATTAACTTTGTTAAAAAAACTTTTTTTAATAAAATGTGTGGACCGCGAAGGTCATTTCATTTCCTAAAATGGACCCCGAGCGAAACTAATTGGTGACCCCTGATTTAGTAAATACTTAAAGCTGAGGCTTAACCTACGTTGTCAAATGTGTGTTTTGTATACAAAAAACACGTTTGACAACTTGACGCAACTTGACGCAACTTGACGCTCCGTCACTGACGCGTAGGTTTGTTCTAAGCTTAATATTATAAATGCGAAAGTGTGTCTCTCGGTCTGTCTGTCTGTCTGTTACCTCTTCACGCCCAAACCGCTTAGCCGATTTTGCTGAAAATTGGTATGGATACACTTTGAGTCCTGGAAAAGGACATGGGCTATTTTTATCCCGAAAAATGTACGGTTCCCGCGCGATAAACGAGTTTATTCGCAACGGAGTTGCGGGAGTCATCTAGTAGGTTATTTATTTCTGTTTGTATTGGATAAAGTATGAGGAGAATAATTGAAATTTAATTAGTTAGGGTTTGTAATGAATTTCAGTATTGGAAATGACGCCTTCATATATATATCGCAATAAACAAAATTATAATTAATTTTGTTTATTGCGATATCAGTAAGCATCTATTAAAATGACTCTTTTTCTTTGTATTATACGAGCTTTTGCCCGCGGCTTTGCTCGCGTTAAGAAGTATTATTATACACAAACTTTCATCTCCTATTTTAACCCTTTAGGGTTGGAATTTATCAAAATCCTTTCTTAGCGGATGCCTACGTCATAACATCTACGTGCATGCTAAATTTCAGCCCGATCGGTCCAGTGGTATGGGCTGTGCGTTGATAGATCACCATGTCAGTCAGTCACCTTTGAGTTTTATATATATAGATTTTCAATCTTTCTATTAATACTATAAATATGAATGTATATGTCTGTCCTGTTCACGCGTAAACGGTTAAACCGATTCAGATGAAATTTAGTATGGAGACCCTGCCTACCTTGAGAGATAGGAAAAGACATAATCCATACTAATATTTACATAAATTCGAAAGTGTGTCTGTCTGTCTGTCTATCTGTTACCTCTTCACGCCCAAACCGCTGAACCGATTTAGCTGAAATTTGGCATGGAGATACTTTGAGTCCCGAGAAAGGACATAGGATACTTTTTGTCCCGGAAAAATGTATGGTACCCGCGCGATAAACGAGTTTTGGCGCAACGGAGTTGCTGGCATCATCTAGTATTAAGATAGTTATTGTTTCGGAAGAATTTGCAGTTCCCAAGTAGATTTGGCTTTCGATGAAACGGAGCTGCGGGGGTGACCTTGTAATATTAAAAACTAGTAAACGAGATGGAATTATTTTGGCAATAGCCGCGGAAATATGGATTCTATTAATGCCATGAGGCTTTAGTCTCGAAATGAGCGGGCGAACGGATGTTTTCGAAGCCTGTGCATAATATCCTCTCATCCAACGCCCAAAATGGGCGTCATAATACGACCAAATATAAATAAAAAATGTAAGCCAGCTTATTTTGTTTCTCTCATTGTTACACTTCTTACAACGTAAACAATAAAACAGAGATGCAAATAAATTAGTGTGAGTGTCGTGTTTTAAATGTGATAGAAATTTCTAATATTCGTTTAACCGTCACGCCATTTTAGAAAATTGTAAAATTTTCGAAACTGGCGTGACAGTTAAACGAATATAAAACACGGTACTTAAAAATACTACAGATGAAAGTACTACGGTTGACTGTTAACATGGAAGCCGGCAAAATTTATGAATTACGTTGTAAAGTCTTTCAAACGGTCGCTTCGTCAATGCCTATAGTCCCTTTGCGGCCAACGCCATTTAGAGGCACGAACCAGTATTCAATTAATTTAAATGAAAGTAGAACGGTTCAGCCTAGTTATACCTAAATGTCTAACTAGACACACCTGATTTTAAGCTACCAGCCCGAATTATAAGGGTCGTATGACGGTAGTTATAAAGGATTTGGCAATTGTGGATCATTCTAAAATGTGCACACTAAAAGCAACTCTATGCTTAAAACATAAAGTTTATATTGCTGTAGCAAGGACACATTTATTAAGTTTTATTAGATACTGGATGCCCGCAACTTCGCTACGCTCAAATATCGTGGAACCGTGTATTGTGCCGCAATAAAATAGTCCTATATCGTTACCCGGGTTTTACAGTATCCTCATCTAAATTCAGCAGTTTACGCGTAAAGTGGTACAAACAAACATACACTTTCGTATTTTAAATATTATTATAGAAGTATGGATAGTAAATTTGCACTGTGTGACCCCCTTTTATTTGGTGGCCAAGACAATATAGGTAAGTGGCGGCAAAATCAAAGCGCACGGAGTACGCGGCCAAGTTCCAGCAGGCCGCGCGCATGCCGTGCACTATTTACACGAACCGTTTCGACGCACTTTTGACCCCCCCGTAGCTCAGTCCCTATTGCGAGTTCAAAGATAAAATTTTACCTACGTAATTATGTACTAGTACTTAAGCAGTATATATGTCCCTGTAAAAATAGCAAATTTTGGCACTGACTCACTCACTCACTCATTGACCGGTAATCAAAACCTCTAGGCCACTTCCAATTGCCCTAGCGTTATGAAATTTGGCACACAGGTCGTTTGTTATATGTAGATTAACAAAAAATTGAGAAATTTAAGAAATTGGTCAAGCGTGAGTCGGTTCATCTACGAACTTCAAAGGGCAACTTCCAATTGTCCTAGCGTTATGAAATTTGGCACACAGGTCGTGTGTTAATTATTATGTAGATTAACAAAAAAGTGAGAAATTCAAGAAATCGGTCAAGCGTGAGTCGGTTTGTTTACGAACTTCCGAGGCCACTTCCAATAATTGTCCTAGCGTTTTGGAATTTGGCACACAGGTCGTATGTTATATGTAGATTAACAAAAAATTAAGAAATTTAAGAAATCAGTCAAGCGTGAGTCGGTTCATCTACGAACTTTAGATACCACTTCCAATTTTTCTAACGTAATGATATTTGACACTCAGGTCGTGTGTTATAATGTGTAGATTAATAAAAAATTTAAGAAATCGGTCAAGCGTGAATCGGCTCCTCTACGAACTGTAGGTAAAAATCTTATACGCCAGTGATACAATGAGAATACAATGAGGAGGGTGGGAGGATGGGGGGGGGGAGGATTGGAAATCTATTGTTTACGCGGTCGAATTCGACCGCTTGGGAATTGATATAGGTTAAATAAATACTGTTTACTTGAAAATTTAGCTTCTATTGATAGTTTAACAAATACAACTAGCGCCATATATCGAAGGTATTGTTTACGTCGGGTGAGGCACAAAAAGAAAAAAATACCTAAGTATAATTTCTTGAAAAAAAGTATTGAAATCCCACCAAAAACATACCTGTTAAAATGGGGCCAAGTTCCTATCGGCAAAGTTTTGGTCTAAAAAAGAGTTGAAATCCAATCCAATGCCAAGTTTAGATGCACTTCATCGATCGTTATCATTTTCATCAACAGTCTGATCCATAATACTCCTAATTTTTAACTTGGCAGGTTTTCGTGCTATGCGTAACTCTTGATTAATTGTATAATTAGATAATAATATAATTAAATTAACCTGCCACGTTCAGACTGTTGATGAAAATAATAACGATCGATGAAGTGCATCTAAACTTGGCATTAGATTGGATTTCAACTCTTTTTTAGACCAAAACTTTGCCGATAGGAACTTGGCCCCATTTTAACAGGTATGTTTTTGGTGGGATATAGCTTTACTTGGTCCATACTAACACTAATTACTAATATTACTAATTTACTAATACTATATTATTATAAATGCGAAAGTATGTCTGTCTGTTTGTAACCTAAACGCCCAAACCGCTGAACCGGTAATGCTGAAATTAGTTAAGGAGATACTTCGGGTCCCGGGAAAGGACATAGGATACTTTTTATCCCGAGAAAATGTGCCCCGCGATAAACAAATTTTGGCGCAACGGAGTTGCGGGTGTCATCTAGTCATATCTGTTAAGTTTTGTGACAAAAATGTCTACTAGTTATATTAAGTTTATGTTAGGATTATTATGATGTCACTGATTTGGCAATTTCGCGAAGAAAAATCACATTAAACTTCAATCTCTGGGCCGGAAATTATCGTCTTTAGCTTATGTCAATTTTTTGGATAAACGTGTGGATAGAATATCACACAATCTTAGAACCTTATTTTGTTAGATCGTAAAACTCACGCTTTGGAAAGTGTGAATGCTATTAAATTCCATATTTATTGATTTATATTATTAGTAATATACTAGCTGTCCCGGTGAATTAAATGTCACTTTAAAACCTTCCCTGGACTTCTACGAATATTTTAAGACTAAAATCAGCCCAATCCGTTCAGCCGTTTTCGAGTTTTAGTGTGACTAACATATTTGAAAATCCATTTTTATATATAAGAAGAAGATAAACAAGTAAATAAAATCATTATACAAGGCATCACTTATTAAGTTCTAACCTAGACAGTAACTCGAAAAAGTACAAAACATAATTATTACTGCGTTGTTGCTAAGAATACTATGACTATGTGGTTAATTATTAGTATCGTATTCAAAACGTATCTATTTATAGTATAATATATTATCCATTATTATGTTATACATTGGAGGAAATTTGATACAAGAGATATTGTTAATTAATAGCGTAGTAAATTTTGGTGACCCTATTATTATTCCACATTTGGTTATGCGTCAATTTGATACCGCATACGTTGTTTACTAAATTATTACCACAACGAAGACAGCTTTCGTCAATTTTCGTATAGCAATTTATCTTTTTACCGTGGAGTATGCAGATCAAAATATGCACGTCTGTACATTTTAACCCGTTTTCCGCTCACCAGTACTCACCATCACGGTGGAGGTACAGTCACCAATAGTTTCACACACAGTCCTCATTTCACTGCACACACACAACACAAACACATGTATTCCAATTCGATATATTTTCGAAAATCGAAGGCGCGGTTCCACGACGGCCTTTCTCCGTTCACTGATAGCGTTTGAAGGGAGGCCTCTTCTGCGCATGTCAGGGCAGCTCCGGAGCCCGAAGGCACCCGGACATTCCCGAGGATTCCCGAACGCAGCCTAGTTAACGGTTCCGCGGAACGTCGTATAATAAATCGGAGTTAATTCTGTTATTGTGACGGAGTCAAGTGTTTTCCTTGTTTTATCCCAATTTCGATAATCTGGGTATCAAAAAGCACAATTAAGTCCCGCAAAAGTTTGTTAGATATAGCTTTCATTAAAGGCTTAATTCGGAATAAAAATATATAAGCTAATTTTTCATTTTCAGAATTCATTAAAATATGATTAGGAATTCGATAAATTCGATAGAATTGAAGCTCAGAATCGAAAAGCACAATCACGACCTGCAAAAGTTTGTTAGATATAGCCTCAATTACAAGCTAAGTTTGGAATAAAAACCTCAAGATTTTTGTCATTTTTGATGATTAAGCATAGGTACGATAGAAATATACCTGAAAATATTTAGAAGAATTGCTACAAGTTCAAGAGTTTCTGCGTCATATATTTGTTTTTTTCAATTTTCATCTTTAAGAGACGAAACCCAATCAAATTAATATTCATTTTAATTCTTTCTGCTGAGAATTTAATGAAAGTGATAAAAGTTTCTTTACACAATAAGATATACCGACAAGAGTCACGGTAATTTCATGAACTTATGCCGCCGCCTTATAATGAATCTTATAATAGAGACTAGAGAGTAATTATTGTTGCATACAAAGTTGAGAGCTTAAGTGCAAAGCTATGACTATTTAATCCAAGTTCCATTGGATTCTTAATATTAGACTAAACATAATCATTAGAAAAATATCTTCAAATAAGTTTCCTGTCATTTTTAAACGACACAGAATTAGTGTGTCAACAAGGATTTTGTTTGTGGCAATATAAGATCGGCTGAAATGAAAGCCGGTGCCGGCTTCACGGCACAATCGCCAGTGTTGACCGACGAAATTGGCCGATACATTTTATTTGTCCGAGGTAGAGTCACCATGACTGTTGCAGTATATGGGACATACCAGGAAATGAACAATATTTTTAAACTAGATGATGCCCGCAACTCCGATGCGCCAAAATTACTATATCGCGCGGGAACCATAAATTTTTCCGGGATAAAAAGTATCCTTTGTCCTTTCCCGAGACTTAAGGTATCCCCAAGTCAAATTTCAGCAAAATCGGTTCAGCGGTTTGGGCGTGAAAAGGTAACAAATAGACAGATAGACATACACACTTTCGCATTTATAATATTAGTATGGATGGACAATCGCAAAAAAAATTGGTATGATTCAAAATATTACATTAAAGATACTATATATTTATGGCGAAAAATTGAACATTCCAGAAAATAAAAGAAATACATAATATTTTTAAAATATTTTCGTTATGTCCTAGATAGAATCGAAAATCGAAAAACTACCCGAATAACCAGGAAGTAAATAATATTTAAACAAGTTCAAGTAAAAAAGAAAGCAGGGAACATTGAAATTTTATTGATTACTTTTTGGAAAAATTAGTAAAAAGTAAACTGTTATTTAAACCATAATAGACAAAAAAAGCGTATAATAAAAATATTATGTACTGTTTCAAACAATTAATTTACCTATTGAGTTATAAAGTTAAAATCATATTCTGTCAAATCCTAACGAAGTTTGAAGTGCTTTAATAGTAATAATATGTTTATTTTTTTTTCAATTGAATTTAACTAAAAGAGAATGAGTATTTGAAGATGGACGACGCTTCAGTCGACCTCGAAAAAGAAGATGAGATGAACTAGATGTGTACAAGCTAAGTTAGCCTGCGGCGACGCTAGAACAAGAGATATGGAAGACCTTGGAACTTCCCTAAGGTCTTCCATAAAACTCGACCTTAAAAAAAGTCACCATTGTACAAAAAAGTGAAGACAATTTATGTTGCATAGAATCTCCATAACGTCTCCCCTATTTTTCCAGTTTTTTTTTTCAAATTATAAAAATGTCCTCCAATAAATCTTGAGGCATGTTCACCCTAAAAATAAAAGGCTGCCTGGATCGCGATGGCATAACACGAAAGTGTATGTCGGCTTAGAGCAATAGCATAACATTCCTGTTTTATTGTGTACCAGAATTTATTCACGAGGTGTTGCCTGTGTTTAAAAAAAAAAGTAAAAAAGCGGTAGAAGTGAAAGCGAAAAAAATCACAAAGAGAGTGTGATATTACTTTATTTATCGCTGAAGGTTTCTCTCTTCTCTCTCTTCATCTTACAAATTTTCGACAAGGTCATGTCGTGTTACATGTTGTAGCCATCACAAAAAGAAAAGAAGATTTTATTCATACAGAAGATAATTTTATTCATATAGAAACTCAATAAAATAAAAAATTAACGGGCATAGAATAGACTCCAGCAGCTTATATTCTTAATACCTGATTCAAATGCACTCGGTATATCTTCAAAAATCGTTGTCCCTTTTTTAATCGAAATAACATTTATATTGAAATTGAAACATAACGTAGGTCTTATATTGTATCCAACAAGCTATTTTCAAAATACCACAAGCAGGTCTATCAAAATAGCAAGCTCGAAAATCTTAAAGACCCTTACCCACTACCATGACAATGTATTTGTGTTATGAGTTGCATGATGCTAAAAGGTGCAAAAGTTCGAGATACAAAATCAAGATATTATGATTTAATAGATATAACAAGACAGCAGATCTTGAGCACTACGAGTATTATTTAATAATTTATGCAACTAAATGTAAATTAAAGCAACAGTTAATACATTTAACAATATCGTTAAAAAAGTGGTGGAAAAGTTAGCACGCAATTGGTGTACAAAATAACGTTTCCATAATTTTGTGATCAGCAGAATGTTAATTAAGTTTTACAATTAAACTAGTTAAATTATTCTACACATAATATAACAAAACATAGCAGGCAGGAACATGGAATAGCAGCGGGACAGTTTTAGCTTCAAATTATACAATACTAGACGTTCCGCGCGCTTTGCCCGCGTAAATTAGATATTTCACAGACAAATTAGTCCACAAAAATAGCCTATAATCCTTTACGTGGTCTACTTCTTATCTGTGCCAAATAACATCAAAAGTGCTCCAGTAGTTCGTGAGAAAGGCCCTTTCAAATAATTTCCTCCGTTTTTTCCACATTTTCCTCTATTTCTTTGCTCCTATTAGTCGAAGCGTGATAAAATAGAGCTTATAGCCTTTCTCGATATATGGGCTATATTATAACACTGAAAGAATTTTTTAAATCGAATCTGTAGTTCCTAAGATTAGCGCGTTCAAACAAACAAACAAATTAACTAACAAACTCTTCCGCTTTACAATATTAGTAAAGATATTTTAAGAAAGGAGCGAAATCGGACCAGATATCCCAGTGAGTAATCCCTCTAAGAATTGAGGAAAAACAAATATCGAAAAGACGTTTGGACCATCGCCAGAGCTGGTGCTTATGTCATTTACGTACGGTCTCAGACCATACACTGTACCATTATGAACCTTATTGCCTTTTGCGTAAGGGCGCCAAGTGATAAAAGTGGCCGTACACCGATAATACGCAGTGCTACGCCAGTCATTCGCTACTTTTATTAAGACAATTCCTATAATTTATGGTGTTTTGTATACTTCGTTAAATGGGCTAGTAGCGACATGTATGTCGTTGTCCTTTCTTGTGAACGATCTTTGTCATTAACTTTAATATAAGTATTATGTAATTATATTGTTGCAACTCTTAGGAAAATATTTTTGCTCATTTTTTTTTAATTTTTGCCTTTTATCTTTATCTTCCGATGCAGCATGCCTGCGTAGCAGCATATCTCGAGGTGTCAGGTCGATCGATCATAGATCGTACCAAGTCTCTTTTTTTTTTTTTTTATCGCAGGGGAAACCCATCATGGGTGCCCCGGGGGTATGTGAGACTCCTACTCACTAAAACCACCTGCGGTTCGCCTTCAGCCGTATAAGGAGGGATATCCCGGATCTAACAAACACGGGACTCCCTCCACGACCGGCCGGTCTACCTGAGACCGGACTTCCACCAAAAGTAAGGGAACGCTTAGGCAAACTAAAGCGTTCCCTTCGGCGCTGGGACTGGCTAAGCCGGGGAGGTTCCCATCCTCTCCCGGAGCCCCGTTAGACGAGAGTTAGGAGGTTCGCATAGCGTCGCCTCCGCACTCCCGTCCTACGCCGGCGGAGCCGCAGAGAAGTGGGATCATCGTACCAAGTCTACGGTGTAGCATATTTACACGTCTAGTTTGACGAGTTTACATCGTAGAACGCCTACGGTGTAGTGAGTCTACGCACAGCTACGGCGTAGCAGTACGCAGAGATGTTAGGGCGGGCGGGCGGTCGCAGGTAGGGGCGACCGTAGCTCTTTGCGTAGACGCTACGCCGTAGACGTGATTCGCGTTACAAAATAAAAAGGCTTTACCACATTTTTCTTTCTTTACAACATTGATTATAAAATTTATTTAAGATTGCTTATCATTCGAGTATAAGATTTGAAATTATTCAAACGTTATCTCAATTATAAGTATTTATCCAGATTATGTTCGTGGCTTAGAAGTTGGGAGTTGTTGGGTAAAGTAGCAAGACTTCCGCACCGTCAAAGCCGTGATTTACTGAAACCACCATCGTTCATCATTATCACAATTTCAACATCTTTTTATAACACATAATATTTTTATATTATAAAAGAAGAAGTCTGTATCCCTATTAAGAGTCCGTATACGAAATTTTGCCGATTTCGCTCATTTAACAGACGTGATTTAACAGTTAAAATACAGTATTTCTATAAGTTTTAATGCACAACATGTAAGATCATTTCAATTATAATCTAATGTTGCTGCTAGATTTTTTATTTTTTTAAGTATCTTTAAATAATCCAACTCAAACCCGCGACAGTTTTGTGATTTTTGCTGTAAAAGGTTTAGAATATCACCTTTTTATGGATTGTATTGACGTCTTAAAGGCATGAAAAAAATACAATGTACTGTTGAGAAAGTCGTCTATACAATGTTGGAATTACTTTTT
Organism: Polyommatus iphigenia; assembly: GCA_963422495.1. Classification (NCBI taxonomy): domain Eukaryota; kingdom Metazoa; phylum Arthropoda; class Insecta; order Lepidoptera; family Lycaenidae; genus Polyommatus; species Polyommatus iphigenia. The sequence continues at coordinate 26,507,660 of OY730181.1, read as the reverse complement.
ACCACTTTAATATAAAAAACCCTTTAAAAAACAGAATACCTAGAACTGCCCGCTAACTTGGCGATCGTCCTTTTTCACCTGGCATATGAAAGACGGGCGTGAGTGTGAAGAGAGCAGTAGAAAAGATAGTACGGGCTCTTAATCCTTCGAATTACTATTGTATTCTATTGTTGTCGCGATCACCGGTACTCTTATGGGGCTTGAAGGATATACTAAATACGAAAGTGTGTCTGTTTGTCTACCGGTCTGTCTGTCTGTTATCTCTTCACGCCTAAACCACTGAACTGATTTTGCTGAAATTCAGTATGGAGATACTTTCAGTCTCGGGAAAGGACATAGGCTACTTTTTATGACGCGCGATGAATTAATTTTGGCGCAACGACGTTGCGGGTGTCATCTAGTGTGTGGTAATAATTGTTTAACTTATTCAGGTAAAAACTATATGGGTCTTGATGAAATTTTACAAAGTAGCTTTCTTTTTTTTTGTTAAAGTAAGACACTGTAATAATAAGGCTAAGCCCTAGCTAGTTAATAGTTTGTGACTTTCTTTTGGCAATTTTAAACTAGGCCGTTTTATAATGCCAAAGAATGTGAAAACACTCTTTTTCTTTGTTGTTTTAACTACGTTGGATGATTGACACGATTGTTGAGATATCAAACACAGGACCGACTTTTAAAATGTTCAATTATCTAATTAATCATAATTATTATCAACCTGTAATAGATAAGACACAAAATTGTATAGGGATATAATATTATAATCTAACTTCGTTCACAACAGTATTATATTACACAAATGAGTATAAAGCTGATCGTACATTTGTCAGCACTGTACGCGTCTTAGGGCCGGGACACAAAAACACGACACGACGTCGCACGACACCGCACGACGCCGTGTCGTGGGAATCCACGACGCGCGTCGTAGGAAACCGCGACACGGCGTCGTACGACGTCGCGTCGTAGAAACTCATCTTTGAATTTCTACGTGAGTTTCTACGACGCGACGTCGTACGTTGTCGTGTCGAGGTTTTTTACGACGCGCGTCGTGGATTCCCACGACACGGTGTCGTGCGACGTCGTGTCGTGTTTTTGTGTCCCGGCCCTTACGCGTAGAACGCACCGCATGGTACATGAATTGCGGCGCGTACGGTGTGGACGAATTCGTGAGGTCTCACATCATTTCATTCAACGAATTCTAAAATGCGGCGCGTTCGGCGTGCGTGCAGATAAATGTGCGACCACCTTTACGTGATATCGAGAGATTACCGGTTACAGTTTAATTAAAAGAATCCTTTCATATCCTCCGAGTATCCAATTCAGATAAAATTAATTAACAGTTGATGTTGAGTGTCGACATAAGACACTTGCAATCTTACACTACTTCAATGTTTAAGTGGGAGATATTTCTGCGCTCTGTTAGAAATTATTTATCATTTTATTTCATTATTTCTAATGAAAACAAAGGTCATAGGCGGTTATGGCGTTACAAAATTAATATATTATGTATCGTTAATTATTGTCATGCTTACACGCAAGAAATAATATGGCATAATATTTAAATGGTAATTTTTTTCCTTTACCAATTAATGTTTAATTCAATAAAGTTATAAACATTGTTTGTAGTTTGTACGGTGTCATATTATTCTCTTGTTCTTATTATCAATTTTGGGACATGAAAATTGACTATAAGGCAAGTTAATACACATCTATGCATAGTCGCATAATATATAATTCAGGTATCTGGCTAAATATTCTGGGTTTTCTAATCATTATGTTGTATTTTACTCTTCTATAAAACATCGATTAAATTGAACTATACATAATAAACTGAAGTAAATAAAGTTTTCAATTAGTCCTTTTGCTTCAAATGAATAAAATTAAAAGTTCGAGTTGCAGCTTAAGAATATACACTCTAATATCGGAACTAGGCCGGGCCACCTCAGGGTATAACCTATATGCACTGCCCCCGTTAGCGCGTAATGAAATCTAAATACTTGCGAATATTGTAGTCCTGATGTGGTTTTAGTTTTTACTTTTTAGTTTAACTAACTGGCCGCCTAGACGAGCAATTTTAATGTCAATATAACGCTTCAATTTTATTGAACAGTTTATTTGACAATTAGATTGAAGGCGCGCATTGTTCAATATCAACACTAGATGGTCAATAATATTACGCAATACGTGACATTGATAATAAAATTGCTCGTCTAGGCGGCCGGTTAGACAGATTTTGTGTATATTTTCTAAATATTGATATTTGGACAGAGCAGTCAAGTTAAACTAGTGTGAAATCCTCATTTATGTTTTAATAATAATAATCAATTCCAACAAAAACTTACTTGTATTTTCCTAGTCTTATGCAAGGTAACTCTCAAAAAAAGTTACGAGATCTATATTTATGCTCAACTCGGTAGGATCACTGCTATAATCCTAGATAAAAAATTTTAACATGATGGAAAAGGTTGCCTTGGAGCAATTGACTATTAAACACTGTTTAGTCGATTTTATGTATCTAAAAATAATAAGTCAATTTAAATCCATTAAGAAAATATGGAACATTATTAGGTCTGCGATGCATTCCACTGATTTGTGACTCCTATATTAGGCCAGTCATTAAAGCCAAAACCCGAAAGAAATTAGTAACTTGATAAAATTTTAGGGGGTTGTCAAAGAAGGTAAAATAACTTACCGTGTGATTTTGCAGCGTTCTGGGGTGTACGGAAAGGCTTGAAAAGGGGTGAAAAAGGTTTTTTTCACCCCTTTTCAAGCCTTATAATTAATGTTTAATTCAATAAAGTTATAAACATTGTTTGTAGTTTGTACGGTGTCATATTATTCTCTTGTTCTTATTTTCAATTTTGGGACATGAAAATTGACTATAAGGCAAGTTAATACACATCTATGCATAGTCGCATAATATATAATTCAGGTATCTGGCTAAATATTCTGGGTTTTCTAATCATTATGTTGTATTTTACTCTTCTATAAAACATCGATTAAATTGAACTATACATAATAAACTGAAGTAAATAAAGTTTTCAATTAGTCCTTTTGCTTCAAATGAATAAAATTAAAAGTTCGAGTTGCAGCTTAAGAATATACACTCTAATATCGGAACTAGGCCGGGCCACCTCAGGGTATAACCTATATGCACTGCCCCCGTTAGCGCGTAATGAAATCTAAATACTTGCGAATATTGTAGTCCTGATGTGGTTTTAGTTTTTACTTTTTAGTTTAACTAACTGGCCGCCTAGACGAGCAATTTTAATGTCAATATAACGCTTCAATTTTATTGAACAGTTTATTTGACAATTAGATTGAAGGCGCGCATTGTTCAATATCAACACTAGATGGTCAATAATATTACGCAATACGTGACATTGATAATAAAATTGCTCGTCTAGGCGGCCGGTTAGACAGATTTTGTGTATATTTTCTAAATATTGATATTTGGACAGAGCAGTCAAGTTAAACTAGTGTGAAATCCTCATTTATGTTTTAATAATAATAATCAATTCCAACAAAAACTTACTTGTATTTTCCTAGTCTTATGCAAGGTAACTCTCAAAAAAAGTTACGAGATCTATATTTATGCTCAACTAGGTAGGATCACTGCTATAATCCTAGATAAAAAATTTTAACATGATGGAAAAGGTTGCCTTGGAGCAATTGACTATTAAACACTGTTTAGTCGATTTTATGTATCTAAAAATAATAAGTCAATTTAAATCCATTAAGAAAATATGGAACATTATTAGGTCTGCGATGCATTCCACTGATTTGTGACTCCTATATTAGGCCAGTCATTAAAGCCAAAACCCGAAAGAAATTAGTAACTTGATAAGATTTTAGGGGGTTGTCAAAGAAGGTAAAATAACTTACCGTGTGATTTTGCAGCGTTCTGGGGTGTACGGAAAGGCTTGAAAAGGGGTGAAAAAGGTTTTTTGTTTAAAAAAAAAATTAGTAACTCGGTGTAAATTTAGAATTAAGTTGTTCTTACCGTTTTGTAAAGTGTATTAATTTTGCAGCGTTTTGCGACATACGGAACATTGTTTATTACTAAATTGCTGTAAATTTTATATACGTTAGAAAACGGTAAAAACAATTTAATTATAAATTTGCAGCGTGTCACTACATTTTTTACCCTTGTTAATAACAAATTTCATTGTTTTTTAATAATAAACAATGTTCCGTATGTTGCAAAACGCTGCAAATTTAATACACGTTAGAAAACGGTAAGAACAACCTAATTCCAAATTTGCAGCGTGTTACTAATTTTTTTACCCCTGTTAGTAACAAATTTTATTGTTTTTTTTAATAATAAACAATGTTCCGTGTATTGCAAAACGCTGCAAATTTAATACACGTTACAAGACGGTAAGAACAACCTAATTCCAAATTTGCAGCGTGTTACTAATTTTTTACGCAATGTTATTAACAAAAAACCTTTTTCACCCCTTTTCAACCCTTTCCGTACACCCCAGAACGCTGCAAAATCACACGGTAAGTTATTTTACCTTCTTTAACAACCCCCTAAAATTTTATCAAGTTACTAATTTCTTCCGGGTTTTGGCTTTAATGACTGGCCTATATAGGTTTTGGTTGATTCCTGCAATAACAAGCGAAACATGAATCATAAAGCAAGATTCAAGTCCATCACGTAATGAGGCCCTCATTAATTGCAACGGAAATTATTTTATATTATGTCCTATCTATCCCATCTCTCTTATCCTCAATAAAAAATCGCACAATTCCAGCAGAAACAGAAAGAATAAAATTATCTTTTATATCCGGGGGACCTGTAAACAAGTGTTTACAAAAGTTTCGTCTTTTGTATTCATTCTGTCGAGTTAACGCTCATTTCGGAGCATAAGGTGGGGTTTGCTGTTTTATTTTCAGCTCAATGGCCGCTACGTGCGAACGTCCGTGTTTGCGCGGCTGATTGGCGAAACTTTTAGTCCGATTTGAATGGCAAATGTGTTTTTAATTGTGATTCCGTTTGTCTTACCGAGAATTTCTTCATGAAGTTTTGTTTGTCTAATGTACAGTTTAAACTTTGGAAACTGTATTTAGCTTTTTTTAGTTTATTTAATCCTTCGATGGCGGATTCTTGGAAATCTATTGTTATTCCATTGTTGTCGTGGTCGCCGGTGTCCTCTTGGGGGTTGATAGGTTATTTCTTTAATGCTACTAGTAACTGCAGTTCGCTGATAAAATGATGGTTAAATTTCACATTGGTTGTCACACCCTGTATCTTCGGAGCAACGCCATACTATTATAGACATATTAGGTAAGTGCATACATTATTAGGTTATGTCAAGTCAATATTACTCTTGATGTATAAGAAATCAACAAAACCAGAGCAAATTACAGTCAACAACAGTCGGTCCTATTTCTTATAGGATCTTGAAATCTCATTTTTGATAAATATGGCTTGAAAATCATTATCGCAGCGACTCCCATAACGTAACAATGTAAATTCATGTCCATGCTAACAAGCAGTATAACCCAAGAGCTAGTGACAGCCAGGCTTTCGTTACTCTATAAAAGCTTAAAGGTTTTCATGTACTTACTTGATGTACATTATACATACTTAAACCTACTTAAAGTATTAGACCGGTAGTGGGAAATAAGTGTTTAAAACATCCGATAGTATAAATAGATATTTTAAAGTAACCCCGAAGACAATAATATAAAAAAATTGAGCTTTACTTTTTATTGAAGGTTAGGGTTTACCGTGGGAGAGACATGCTTCGGCAAGAATTTGCTGGTTCGACCTGAGAAATACCACGGGTTCACAGAAAACCGGCGTGAAACAGCGCTTGCACTGTGTTATTGCTCCCCTAGCCTATTACCCTATTCCCTCTTAAAAGGCCGGCAACGCACCTGCAGCTCTTCTGATGTTGCGAGTGTTTATGGGCGACGGAAGTTGCTTTCCATCAGGTGACTCGTTTGCTCGTTTGTCCCCGTATATATAAAAAAAGGTATCTACAAAACTGAATAAATTCTAAAGTAACTGCGACTGAAGCTCCACCGTTGCTGATCGTTCTATGTTTTTTTTTTAATATTTATTTATTTCAAGAAACTTAAAAACTAATACACTTGAACCTCGCTAAACCAAGGTTTATCGGCGAGAAACCAATCAAACCTGGGAGGTATAGCTGGGGTCATAAACAGGTAGATTTTCAGCTTTTATAAAATGACAAAAGCCCGCTGTCGCTGGCTCTTGGGTTAGCAGTATACTTCATCGATGCATGTCGCGCGTGACGGCGCAAAATGGCGGCGGAATTAGCGGCTAATGAGGCCCGAGTTTGTTTTGTTTTGTGTCCATTCACTTTCAACCCTCCATGGTAGGAATTTTTAACCTACTTTAAAATAAAACCATGAGAGAAGCTTCGTATTCGAACAACATAATTTCATGATTTCGAGTACAGCTTTATAATAATCTTAAATCCCACTTTAACTGCTAAAACCCCATTTATGGATAAATTTTATATATAGCTAGATGACCAGATCAACTTTGTATTACTTATTTCCTTAAATAAACATTCCCTGGACTTCCACGCATACTTCAAGACTAAAATAAGCCAAATCGGTTCATCTTTTCTCGCGTTTTAGTTAGACGAACAGAATTTAAGATTAATTTTTATTTATAAACAATTACACATACATATTATAATGAGCCGCATACCACCTCACTCGGTCAGAAGATCTTCCTTTGGCCTCCACGCACAATATTATATTCCCACAAAATCATCAATGAGTTCTGCTATATTCTGTGGTTATAGAGATTCCAGTTGTGTTTAGTTGAAGCACATTAAGGTACAATTCCGTGCATCGCAATCGATCGCGGTCGTGCACGACCTACAACTGTCGTCGGACGCTCGCGACCATAGTCAACGTATGAAAATGTATGGATGGCACCGCTTCCGAGGCCCGCGACTGACGCGCGCGGCCTACGACTGTCGTAAGCCGCGCGCGATCGTGCCATATAACTTTGACACGGTCGCGCGGGGCCTACGACCGTCGTCGGTCGTGTGCGACTGTCAGAACTTCAAGTCACGATCGCGCGCGGCTTACGACAGTCGTAGGCCGCGCGCGTCAGTCGCGGGCCTCGGAAGCGGTGCCATACATTTTCATACGTTGACTATGGTCGCGAGCGTCCGACGACAGTCGTAGGTCGTGCACGACCGCGATCGATCGCGATGCACGGAATTGTACCTTTACATACGGTAAAAATACGACAACATCATATTTTTATCTAAAGATTATTTATAATAAGATGCATCATTTAAAAGATAAATTTCACTATCTGATTTTGTGGTTTTTTATACTAAAAAGTACAGCGAGTGATATAATATTGTAGTAATGTGATGGATCGGAAGAACATACTGTTTTGTTTGATCGATTCCAAATAAATTACAAAAAATTCAGATAATATGAAATAAATTCAGGTAACTCTCTACCAAATTCAAGAAATGCTAGGAAAAGAACTTCTGCTTAGTGTCATTTATAACATGAATATTGATATCGCATCGAGCAGCAACATTTTGATCCCTATCACCGTAGCATACGGCTGAAAATAGCTCTGTGCATCGTAAAATTGACGTAACAGCAATAAAATCGAATTGAGGTACAGAATTTAATCTAGCAAACTGCCTTCGGCGCGATTCTGATTTGTTTATAAGAGAGATTTTACTACACATATTACTGTAACATGTATTATTAGTGTTTTAACTCTTAACACACCATGCCGAAGTTCCGCGGCGGAAGTTCGGCATGATTACGTCAGCAACGTCAAACGCATACAATAATATAACGCGACGGAATTTCGGCATGTTGTGTCATCGGTAAATACATTGCAGGCGAAATCATGCCAATCTTCCGTCTTGGAACTTCGGAGTGGTGTGTTTAGAATTTAGATACTAGTGAGCTCGCGCGGAATTTTTCTTATCGCACAATAATATTTTTGTAGTAAATTTATTACTGATGGAATGATTCAGAAGTTCGTAAAGTATCTTCAGACCAAATTTCATCCAAATCGTTCAGCGAGATAAGTTAATAGACATACTATTTCATTATTAAAATGATTTTTATAGTTTATTTAATTTTATGATGATCTTTAAGATAAATAATAGATACTAGTATTATGGATACGAAAATGCATCCGTCTGTCTTCCTGTCTGTTTATCCTCATTCATCAAGTATCATTATTTTAAACGAATATCTTCATAGTTCACACTTAATGAAAAATATTCATTAAGACGTATGAAGATAATCTGAATCCCGGGAAGAGACAGATGCTATTATACGAGTATTGTCATCCCGAAAAAATTACATATTATGTTCCCTGAAATGAATTTCAATGTAACAAAGCTGCGGGCAAAGTTACGTCATAAGTGGATCAGAATATCATAAAATTATACCCAGAATATTTGCTCATTAAAACATGAAAATTAAAGAGTGCTCCAACAAAAATTATAAGTATTCATTACCGAGGAGTTAAATAGTAGAAAAGTAAATTAATTAAGCAAGTTCTCGACCGGGTCTCGGGGTTTAGGAGTTACTTAGATTGCTTTATCTCTTAAAACGGTAGCACATATTAATCATCATCAGCCTTTGGTGATCATAGACAACAGTCCACGGTAGAAAAATACATTTTAAAAATCATAATATTCCATTTATTTGATACTAGATGATGCCTGCGACTTCGTTGCGCCAAAATCCGTTTATCGTTGTTAGAACAATAATTATTAGTATAAACTAAACAATGTAATTTGCCGTGCGTCTGTGCTTTATGTTTTAACTTTTAAAAGTATATTCTGTAGTCTATGCGTGATCTGATCACTGATCTATGGTCTCTTTGTCATTTGAGCTGCATCTTGTAACATCTTGTAATATTGTGTCCGAGTAAATCCCAGTTTACTTAGTTAATCATTGTGTTATTTCGCACAATCCCAACAATCGTACGTGAGCCGTACATTTTTCTGGGACAACAAGTATCCTTTGTCCTTCCCGGGACTCAAAGTATCTCCATGCCAAATTTCAGCAAAATCGGTTCAGCGGTTAGAGCGTGAAGAGGTAACAGATAGACAGACAGACTGACGGACAGACAGACATACTTTCGCATTTATATAGGTAAAGTATATATTATTTGCATCATTTTAAAGCTTTTTGATATTTCTGATAACACTTTGGTGAGAAAATAAGCCCATTTGCGTACATTCCTCGTTTAGTATTAAAAATCAGAATGTGTACTATCTGTTTATATAAAACTGTATATATATAATTATATAATATACGCAATCGCTAAACTGTTTTCGATAGGTTGATAAACTTTGTGCTCGTAAAATGTTATTAGTATAGTTTTTATTGCTGTCAAATCCTGTGGCGGACGTTTTCCGTATTCGGAATTCCGTGAGACCGGCGCAAGAGTACGTTTGTCTATTAAAACGTAAGTGCGGAAATCGTTCCGTTCGGATAAAGGCGAACGTGTGCGCCAGTAAATAATATATTTTCTACTGATTCTGTGCATTGGAATTTCCGAAAACGGAAGAAGATTTGGAAATCTTATGCGGAAAGCAAGTGAATGCGGCCAGCTTTAGTTTCCTTGCGATGAACAAAACAAATCGAATACAGAAATCTTTGACATTCTTAGAGTGGTAGCTTTTATAGAGTCACGATACCGTTTGCGACTAGTATGTAACGAAATTATAGCATCAAAGAAACCCATATTTACATTTACCTTTAGCCGATAATGGTTTCTGAATAGTAGGCAAAAAATATTATTTTCACTACAATTTATCTGAATAAGACCTAGCTCCAAACTTAACTGTACAATCTGAAGGAATTCTGACCTTAGTACTCAATGATATTGTATGTTAGTATTTTAGAAACTCATTGTTAGTACTCCTAAAATACAAGTTCTGAGAATAAAACCTATAAAATATACCATATTGTAACGAAGTTTTCCCCCAAGCAAAAAATACACGTAGGACGGATAAAAGAAAATGTATGTTTGGAAATTTTGAATAGCATTAAACGACGTTTGGCGAAAGGATAATGAGATATTGATGTACTTGGACTGTCCTGATATCTCTTATCAGGAAGGGTCTTCACATATTTTCATAAAACATTACAATCTAGACACAGGAATTATGACTTTATTATGTAGGAGATAAAGGTGATAATACCATGATGTGCGTAAAGTAGGTTTTCGTCACTTCCCTTTGTGTCACCCTTTTGTGTGACTCAGTTTTTACGCAATAAATTGTATATTATCGTATTGTATATTGTATTGTGAACACAATACAATCGTATGATATAACTGTGTAGGGCTTGTCTAACTTAAAATGACGCGCCCCTCCCTCGCATTTATAGTACAAAATTTTTCAATTATATTATTATGAACTAGTGAAGTGGTGGGGCGCGTCATTTCAAATAAGACAAGCTCTACTTAAGGGCATTCCCTACGGATAATCCGTAATTTACCGTATTTAGAGACTTTTATAATAAAAATACAGCAATAATCTTCAGTATCTCAACATTCCTTTCCACGTTTTAAATTTTCTATTTTTGTTTATTATACTCATATATTATACTCAGCTTCCAAAGTAAAGCCAATTTATTAAAATTTAAGCATACATTCAGCATCTCCTTAGTATTTACAAATTACTTTTATTTGAAACACACGCCAATAGATCGACAATTTCATTAACTACATACTGGACGTTTGAATTTTATTATTTATCCTCTTTTAATTTTTTTTGGGTCAATTTTGAACTAAGATAAGTAAAATTGGTGTGATCTCGGCAACGCGGCAAATTTATGGCCAAGGTCGTTTGCTCGGGGGACGGCCTTAACATGCAAACGTAATAACATTATGCCTATTCAAATATTAAAGAAATAATAATTGACAATCCTTTTTAGGGTTCCGAACCCAAAGGGTGAAAATGGGACCCTATGACTTCGTTATCTGTCCGTCCGTCTGTCGGTCTGCATTCTCCACTCTTGGCCGATATTTTTAGAGACTAACAATGTCTAATATGCGACATGTCTGAAAATATATTTTTTTAAAGCTAGGAACATTTTTCACAACAACTGCACTTCTAAATGCCAAAAGCGCTAGGACTACGCCTTCTGATAAGTGCCGGATAGGCTATTCACAATTTAACTTCACAGATAGAGTATGGAGTATATGTCAGATAAGTTGAGGATATCCAAAAGGATAACCTATCCGACACTTATCAGGAAGTGGTGAAACAGGCCCAAAGTGTCTGTGTGCCTGACGTCTGTCAGACTGTCACACACATAAATATTTTTCTCCCAGACATAATATTAGCAAAGCTGATGATTACCAAGTTCATTAACCTCATCCGAAAACAGCTGACTCCATCAGCATCACTTAGAGAATGACTGTCATGATTAGTCTTATTACTCGAACATTAATGTACACTTAGACGCATTAAATGAGTAAATTGAGAATACGTGTATTGCTTAGTAAATGTATTTTATTTTGTAACTTTGGGCCATACCATTTAGTTAATTTGGTACTATTTTGTTGATTTGGAAAAAAAAATTAAATTCATTTGCTAACATTACGCGATATAGTAATTAGTAAATATCGCGTAGTACGATACATAGCATTGTATTACAATGTTATGTATCGTACTAACACTTTGATTTGATAAGCTAAACTAGTACTTACTTTAACATAATATTGTAATGAAAATAATTTTATGTTTATGGTTTTACTTATAATGCATATACCAAAAAATTTTATAATAGTGAAACCAAACCTCTAGAGCAGTGGTTCCCAACCTGGGGGCAAAATAGCTATTCTAAAGGGGTAACAGAGGTGGTACCTAAAATAAATGAATTGGCAGAAAAAAATATATAAACTCTGTGCATTTTGGAGAAAAACAGCTACAGAATACCCTATCATTGCAGACAGAGATCTGAAAATGTTGGTATCGTTAGCTACCACTTGTCCGAGAGCGGCCTCTCAACTCTGGTAACATTTAAAAAAAAAAGCAAGAAACCGTATGAACGTGGAGCATGATATGAGATGCGCGTTAAGTGTAACTGAAGTCTGAACCTAATTATATTAAAAAACAAAAAACTTTCGATTGTACCAATACAACTTTATGAAGTTTTTTTTTAATTGTTGGGAACCACTGCTCTAGAGACAATCCATTATTAATAATTAATGATTTGAGTCGCACATATTAAAATATGTTTATTTAACTAAGTATAGTCGTGAACACAAACACGTTACCATCTCATCCATACTAATATTATAAATCCGAAAGTGTGTCTGTCTGTCACCTCTTCACGCCCTTACCGCTAAATCGATTTTGCTGAAATTCGGTATGGAGATACTCTGAGTCCCGGGAAAGGACATAGAATACTTTTAATCCCGGAAAAATTTACGGTTCCCGCGCGATAAAATAATTTAGACGCAACGGAGTTGCGGGTGTCATCTAGCTGTTAAAATATGACGTAGTTTTTAAATAAACAGTAGACTAATTATTTATTTGTTCGTAAAGTTTATGTAATTCGTAAAGTAGAATATAGCATGGCTCTTGACTCGTAGGCTCGATTCCCGTGTTAGAAACTGTTGTTTCTAAGTTCGGCTAAGACTACAAATAATTTACTGATCAAATAAAGGTAGGTAATGATTATGATGCGTCGGACGCATACGCAAAATTTTGGTCCTGCGTCTGATCTCTTGTCAGTTGTGTCGGTCATCCGTCCCACTGGGTTACAAGAGTAAAGAAAAGTTTGCTCTTGCGTGCTGCGTAAACACTTGGGGACTGATAAAGTCACTCTCATATATTCTGGTTTTAAATTGTATGAGGTACTATCCTTATAAAACTATATAACGCCCGCAAATATGTTGAACAGAAATTCGTTGATCGCGCTTAAGGCGCTCCCCCTACGGAGATGTCGTAGTTTACCGTTTTTAAATACTTATTAACTCATAATTTGAAAGCTACAAAATTATAATAAAAACACAACAATTATAATCTTAAGTATATGAAAGTTTCTTTCATAGTTATTAATTTCTTTTTTTGTTTTTTATACTCATGATATCAGCTTCCAAAGCAATACCAATTATTAATTAAAATTCAAGCATACATTCAGTATCTCCCTAGTATTTAAAAATTACGGTTATTTGAAACACACGCTAATTGATCGACAATTTCATTAACTACATACTGGACGTTTGAATTATTTTAGGTCAATTTTGAAATAAGATAAGTAAAAAAAAAAAAAAAGGATTTTGGCGCGATCTCGGCCACGCGGCAAATGTATGGTCAAGGTCGTTAGCTCAGGAGATGGCCTTAATTAGTACATTTTTTCGGGATAAAAAATATATTTTGTGCTTTCCCGGGACTCAAACTATCTCTTTAACAAATTTCATCTAAGTTGGTTCAGTGGATTAAGTGTGAAGACTGAAGAGACATTATAAACATTCGCATTTATTATATTAGTATGGATGTGTGTGAAATAATAATAATATCTATGGATATTATTATTATTTCACACACATACATCTTCACACCACGTCAGTCTGGCCCCGTGGTAAGTACCTGAAGGACTTGTGTTACAGGTACCAGACAACGGAAATATATTTAATACTTTTATACTATACATATATTTAAGATTTTTATTATATGATACACATATATAATACACATCCATGACCCAGGAATTTCATAAACTTTTTGTTCCGTCGGCGGGACTCGAACCCGCGACCTCCGGCTTGAGCTACCAACGCGCTCACCACTGCGCCACGGAGGTCGTCAAATAATATATTGATGTTGACAGTAAACTTTGAATCGTAGCTTTGAATGTACATATATGGTGGCGACTGTACCAGTGATATTGCGTGGTTATGTGATATTATGTAGATGTCGGTGGTAATGGTTTGTGGTGGAGGAACCTTCGGGGAGCTTAGGCTTACTTCGAAGTCATCATCATCACTACCTTCGTACACAGGTTATTTGCTATCATCATTCTGCCAGCACAAGCAGTATTTGTATAATATGCATAAAACGCAAAATGCATATTCTATCCATACTAATATTATTTTAATGCAAAAGTGTGTCTGTCTGTTTGTTACTTGTCTTCTTGTCTTCATGCCTAAGCCACTGAACCGCTTTTGTTGAAATTTAGTAGTAATCGTTTCAGACTTCGTATGTGCTGCGCGAAGTGGATGTTTAAAAATATTTTTAAAGTTAAGTTTTTTTAACATCGTTTTACAATTTTTAGATAGATAAATAAAGAATATTCTCGTCAAAACACGTCACATGATCGAAAATTTGTAAGATGAAGTGAGTGTAAATCACCGAGTTAAAGTATTATATCACTCTCGGCTAGAATGTATGCTGCTTCTACTATTTCATTTTCTCTCCTGTCAGGACTCCCAGAGTGTTTTTTTTTGCGTAAGTAACTGTTTTATGACTTTTATCTGTTTTTTTTAAACTAAATACATTTTCATACACAATAATCCGCGAAATCCTAAAACATTGAAGCCTTGGATTGTATCAAATAAATGCTTTATCGAATCAAAAGCGAGTGTTGTATTACGTAAAAATGTCGACTACGTGAAACGTAAGGAGGTCGTATTCTTAACAATGTTATTTGGGTATCAAACTCGTATTTTGATACGGGATATTTTATGTTCCGTTATGACGTACGAGACACGATACGATAAAATTTATTAAACAAGCACACAGCTCCTGGATTTTGTAGTTTGAATACTTTTTTCTGAGACTTTTTTTGGTGTACTGACTGTTTTAAGTGTACAGCTTGGCAAAAAAAAGTAAGAGTTTGGCGCGGTTATAACTGGAAATAAAATAAATATTTTTATTTATGGCAACATTACACTTGTAAACTCTAGTACAAACTTACATTTTGTGTCAAAAGTGCGTTCAACTTCAAGCGTAGCGTAGGGTTGCCTGTAATAGAAAGAAAGCGCACTCATTAGAAAGACACCCTTTTAAACTATTGCATAATGCATAGCTTTTATCGCGGGCTTTGGGTGCGGTGACTGGATCAAGAAATTCCGTAACGAAGATAAACCTAACACCCCCCACTCGGTGACAGCGGTGGCGCGTTGATAGCCGTGCATCGTCTAACGTCATTTCAGTTCAGCAGACTTCGGCACGGTGTTTGTGTGCGTGCGACTAGACATATGCGTAGACTAGCTATTGCTATGTATTACCGCGGCATTCCCCGAGTGCTACACGTATTTAGGGCCGCAACACACCGAAATGGCAGCGGCCAGGCGAGCACTTTCAGTGTCATATGATTTTAAACTTTATCTTCATTATTGTAATACATAGTATGCCGTTATAGCGCGGCCCTTATTTTGCCAAGCTGTAAGATAATTGACATCGCGGCATTGAGAAGAATGTACTTACCCACACAGCGAATAACTATACAGTATACAGCTGTCTTTTGTCAGTTTTGTGACGAAAAAATTGTGTGGGGGGGTGTTAGGTTTATCTTCGTTGTGTATGTGATAAGGGTGATGAATGCACTTTAAGCTGAGGTCCAATAAAATGAAAATCCAGGCTTACCGAATACTGATCAAGCGCACTATTTTTGTCCAAGCACACACACTAGGTTCATATCGATAGCATTAAAGAAGGTGCAGAATAGGAGATGAAAAGCATAGCATAAAATAATATGAGTTCAAGCACTGTATAATATAAGCACACAATAATGTGAGTTCAAGCACAGAATAGTGACTGGGCGAAATATTTAAGCTGCGGCGAACTAGCGAGCGACATGCTCTCCGCGTCAGTATCGGGGAGTGACTGATAAGGTTCTAGAATGCTCAATGCATTATGCATATTGCATGCGCGTGCGCCGCTCCGGCGGGACCGGTCACATGCGATAGTGCGAGGCACTGCTCGATAAACTACTATCGATATTATGTCTTATCGATATCGACCATCTGGTATACACTTAGTTTAATTATCAAATAAAATAGAAAGTTGTAAATATGTAAAATATGTGTATATAAGTACATAAAATATTAAAAATAGATATAAGTACAATTATAAAAATATATTGGTAAGTGTATACATAATATTATGTGTTTAATCATTTTTATAATAGAAAAAAAAGTGTGACACTCGGGGACTACCGCAGTAAAGTTAGGTATTGCGTAGGATTTTTTATCAATTTATCATTTATGCAATTATAACTCGCATACGTCTAGTCGCACGGTAGGTCGCAATAGCGGTGCGCCGTGCGTTGCCACACCGCTGTTAGTGGTGCGGCAACGCCTACCATTAATTCTTGATTCTGTCGCCGCGCTCTAAGTCCTCGATAAAAGCTTTTAAATTATGCAATAGCTTAAAAAGATAATAGACATTATGTGTGATAACTATTTATAAAACAGATCACTAAACACCTGTACAGATGGACATTCTTATGTTATTATTATTGATAAAATTAAATTAAATAAAAAAATAAACATGGACCAGTTTTTCCCTTTAAAACACTGTACCTACTATAAAAATGTTTCATAAATAGTTTCGAAAAAAGTGCTCTTAAATGAAATCGTGAATATGAAATAGCCATCCACAGGCTCGTTATGCGGCTCTGAATTTTCACAATTTCCACGATTTTCCACGGTTTTTCACCATTCCCAGCAATGAGTGCTGCTCAAAAACGAACAATCGAAACGTGTTAGTTGATTACATTTATTTTGTTACATTTTTATTACGTGCTGCTGTCTAAAAAATATATTTTACGTAGTAACAGCAGTCAAAAATATGAGTTTGAATATTCGTTAGTCACTACCAAATTCTATCAATAGTATACTTGTTACGTACATATTTTGAGAGTAGCAAATGAGTAAGTATAATTTTGGTATATTTTTTATGTTTTAATGTTTCATGTTTTAATTTTGGTATATTTTTTATGTTTTAATGATATTAATGATATAATTGTAAATAATAATTACCAACCTATCTGTAACAATAAAGTTTCATTTCAGCGACTAATAATAATTAAAAATGCGACTAAATATCACACGTAGCATACTGAAGCGCACGATAAACGATTTATTGGTAAGCTAGATGACGCCTGCAACTCCGTTGCACCAAAACTCGTTTATCGCGTGGGAACTGGGAACTGATACATAGGGTAAGGCCGCCAGTAGTCAGCCCCACACCAGTAGTCAGCCTTTTCCAGCTAAAAACCTATAGAAATAGCGTTCTATTGCAAATTAACCAATCAAGTTACTTTTAAAAAAAGCTTGGCCTTCTTATTGGTCAATTCAGAACGTCACAATGACGCTAAGTGGCTGCAAGAAATGGTAATCTCATTCCAATTCGACGTTGTCACTAGTCGAGCCAAGATGCGGCGTGCGCGCCAAAATTTTCTTAGTGGGAAGTGCCCGACAAATAGGTGAGTTATTGTGATTTCTTATTAACTTTTGTGTCATGTTTTATTAAAATATATTGTTACTACATTTTTTATGTCTAAATCAAATGAGTTATTGAACAGTTTCTTTATAGTTTATTAGGGAGTAGTAAAAGTCTTGAATAATTATACATTGAGTTTCACCTTACACGTTTCAAAGTTATTTACAGAATGCCTCCATCAATGCAATATGGCTGGCTTTTATTTTACACAAAAGAAACGAACTTCCGTTGACAATTAAAATATAGTAAAATCATTAAAGAACACATTAAAAATAAAGAATTGCTAAGAATAAGTAGGTATATAATTCTAAATATTAATTAACGTACTTCTCATATTTAAGATAATTATTTACTTAAATATGAGAAGAGGAAGTTATAACGGAAGTAAATAATCCTCCCGTCCATTTATAACTATTTGTCAAAATCAATTACCTTACTTATTACTATTCAAAATATAATAATCACTAATTAAACTTATATGTAGTGACTAACTTAATATACAGATTTAAATAAAATAAATATAATATTATGTAGCTTGTCCATTGACATCCGCTAACACTATTTAAATAATGAGGTGGCTGACTACTGGGTATGCGTTTCTTGTACATTATCTAGTGTTCGGCCACCCCCGGCTGAGTACTGGTCATACACAATTAAATATTAAAACCAGTAGTCGGCCGCCTAACTAGATACGGTCGAACCACTGTTGAGTACTGGTGAGGTGTACCCAGTGTTCAGCCATCAGAAACTTACGCTGCTTAATTTATTCATTTATTTATGAAGCACCTACCTACCAAGTGATTTCTTAGTTTTTTAATAATTAAGTTAGTTAATTGTTTATTTGTTTCAGTTCCATAGGTCTCTTTTGAGGCCCATCTAAGGAGAGGCTGACTACTGGTAGCTATTTGGCCGAGAACTGGGTTGTGACGGCTGAGTACTGGGGAAATGTGCCTTATTTTGAAAAATACTTTATAGACCTGGATCCCAAAAGGATAAGACATATTAACTTACTTTCTGATGGATGAAACCATAGGTTCTTGGTAGTGCCTCGTGTACTTAGAATACCTGCGAATTTGTGTGGCTCTAAGTGTGACACCTGGTCAGGTACCAGGTACCACAGTGGACAAAAAATTAGTCTTACTTTACTTATTTTCTGATGACTAATATTTATATATAATTTGTAGATTATTGTTCTGAACTAGTATCATGTAGTGTAAGACACTTTTCAATGACCAAAACTATTATCAGATGTTTTGAAAATAACTTTGTTGCTATTTTTTTTTTTCAAAGGCGTTAATTTTTATTTTATAAATTAATATAACACCTTAGAAAACAATACGATTTTGCAAGAATTTATTTTCTACTAGCTGTTGCCCGCGACTTTGTCCGTGTCGGCATACTGCATAGTATAATAACAAAGATGGATAATTTTCCCTCTTTCCTTACCCAAAGGGTAAAAACGGGACCCGATAGCAAAGATATTTCAGTCTGTCCGTCTGTCTGTCTGTCCATATCCAGACTGTACCTCCTCTTTGTAACATGTAGTGAATATTATTTAAGTATGGATACAATTGAGTATTTTTTGGTCATATACCTAGTCAAGTGCCTACCTGTTAGACCCAGATCCCAGAGCGATAAGACAACTTACTATCACAATATGGATGAAACCTTAGGTTCTCAGTAGTTCCTTATGTACTTAGAATACCTTCGAATTTGTGAAGCTCTACATGGAGCTATACTCATTACTCACTCTCACTCACTCACTCATAATGTGTAAAAATGTCTGTCTGTCTGTCTGTAACCTCTTCACGCACAAACCACTTAACCAATTTTGCTGAAATTTGGTACAGATATACTTTGAGCCCTAGGGTTAAAGTATACTTATCCGTTTTTAGCTTAAGGCGACGCCTTGAT
The DNA here is from genome assembly GCA_963422495.1 of Polyommatus iphigenia. Taxonomy (NCBI): domain Eukaryota; kingdom Metazoa; phylum Arthropoda; class Insecta; order Lepidoptera; family Lycaenidae; genus Polyommatus; species Polyommatus iphigenia. Next base: position 26,488,296 of record OY730181.1, on the reverse strand, counting down.
AATTTGGCTGTAGGCTGTAGCGATATCGATTTTTCTCAGCAATGACTAAAGCTAAGAAATTAAAGTTCATTGTCAGTATTCTTCATGTCTTTGTCTTTGAATTGCCCATAGCATAACACGATTGGTCAACTTTTATAGCACAGAATAATCAATCAAAAAGACCTCTGTAAAAAAAGGGATTCCTATTTTGTGAACAGAGGGGAGTAATTTAAGCTTCCAAAATTTTTACATATATTGGTTCAAGCATACACTTTAATTTGCCCATAGCCTATATGAAATGTATTTATAGTTTTTAAATTACGCGACAAAAACCATTTTATCCCTTACGCACTTTCCATTTTTTGCTGTTTTGCTGTCTTGTTCACTATGAGAGACCGGCGCGGCCGCAATACAAAACAAGCAATCTAAAATGTATCCAACACGGTTTTTTATTTTAACGCGGTGTTACCGCCGATGACGACAAGGATGATGACTGAAACAGGCAGTGTCGTGATTGGATGAACGATGAAAATTACAATGATTTTGTTTATGATTACGATGAATAAGTAACAGACACAATAATTAACTTGCAGTCATAATGAAATACATTCTTTTATCTAATATCTTTTCTACAAAAAATAAAATAAATTAAAATGCCTTATAAAACGAAATAGCTCCAAATAGCTTTACTTTTATATAAATTTACTTCAATATTTATTATTTATTAATTACGAGATAACACCCGCAATTTCGTTTCGCAAAATTCCGGGATAAAAAGTATCATATTTCCTAAAAAGTAAAGTATATCCGTACCAAATTTTAGCAAAATTGGTTAAGCGGTTTGTACGTGAAGAGGTTACAGACAGACAGACAGACATTTTTACACATTATGAGTGAGTGAGTGAGAGTAAGTAATGAGTATAGCTCCATGTAGAGCTTCACAAATTCGAAGGTATTCTGAGTACATAAGGAACTACTGAGAACCTAAGGTTTCATCCATATTGTGATGGTAAGTTGTCTTATCGCTCTGGGATCTGGGTCTAACATGGTAGGCACTTGACTAGGTATATAACCAAAAAATACTCAATTGTATCCATACTTTAATAATATTCACTACATGTTACAAAGGGGAGGTACAGTCTGGATATGGACAGACAGACAGACGGACAGACTGAAATATCTTTGTTATCGGGTCCTGTTTTTACCCTTTGGGTAAGGAAAGAGGGGAAAATTATCCATCTTTGTTATTATACTATGCAGTATGCTTACACGGACAAAGTCGCGGGCAACAGCTAGTAGAAAATAAATTCTTGCAATATCGTATTGTTTTCTAAGGTGTTATATTAATTTATAAAATAAGAATTAACGCCTTTGAAAAAAAATAACAACAAAGTTATTTTCAAAACGTCTGATAATAGTTTTGGTCATTGAAAAGTGTCTTACACTACATGATACTAGTTCAGAACAATAATCTACAAATTATATATAAATATTAGCCATCAGAAAATAAGTGAAGTAAGACTAATTTTTTGTCCACTTTGGTACCTGGTACCTGACCAGGTGTCACACTTTGAGCTACACAAATTCGCAGGTATTCTAAGTATACGAGGCACTACCAAGAACCTATGGTTTCATCCATCAGAAAGTAAGTTATGTCTTATCCTTTTGGGATCCAGGTCTATTATTTTCAATACTTATTAAGAAAAATTATCTTATATGTTAATTTCATAACAAAGTTTAATAAATGATTAAGTGAATGACGCACAAAAGGTTTTTGATTACTATTTTAAACAATTTTCTATCCACATTTAAACTTGCGCTTTCCACTTAAAGGCTGACTACTGGTGCCCGTACCCTATTTCCGGGACAAAAAGTATCCTATGTCCTTTAGCGGGACTCAAAGTATCTCCTTACCAAATTTCAGCTAAATCGGTTCAGCGGTTTGGGCGTGAAGAGGTAACAGATAGACAGACTGACTTTCGCATTTATAATATTAATATGGATGAAAGTTTTGTCTCCAGTGTAAAGCTCTTGAAGATTTAATTTTATCAAATGTACTAAAAACGGGCCATTTATTCCGAACATACTGGACTCATGCGATGCAAAAAGTGTGGTGCGAATCATTAACTAGTTTTTCCTGAGTATGCCGACAGTGATGGATGGTCGCTACGTAAGGAACTTGTTTTTACCTTTAAATAAACCTATTTCAACACGTACGGCTGTATTTTGTCGACTATGTTTGTTTTTTGTTGCGATATGATTCGTTGAAAAGGACTTAAATAGGGAAAGATATTTTATTAGCGACTCTTTCTCTTTTCTTTAAAGCAACTTATAATTTCGAAACGTAAAAAGATTAAAAAAGATTTACATAAAAACATCTTCAAGTACTCTCTAAACGTCTAAACAGTGTATAAAGCAGTGGGAGACCCGAAAAACCCTTTGAATTCCTTATATTTGTTTGAGTAAAACATTTTAAGTGACATTTTGTTTTTTTTTAATTCGACTCCAATATTTTAACTGAATTTTAACAGAACATTAAATTCATTCCCACAAATTAAACGAAACATTTCATTTATTCAAATGAGATATAAATCAGACGTTTTAGAAAATCAGAGATAGGCGGCGCCGAGTCCCAACCAGAAGTTTTACCGCTCTAAAAATTATCCATTTCACAATAATGGTCCTCCATAGCTTAATTTCAGCCGTTCAAAATGAGATATTACCCGGCGTAATCGATAGCACATTAAGAACAGTCTTTGGACTTGACAAATTCACTCCAAGATTTCGCTCCGAAAGTATTTAGGGGGGGTTCTAATGAATAGGGATCCAGCTGATGAATAGCTCGCCGCAACTTAAGGATTTTATTTTTACTATCTTGTTGAGGTGGCTTTAGCTATGCTGGTATAAATTATAGCTCATTTGCTATACGGATTTTAGAAATATAGGTGTGTTTTAATTCTGCGCATTGTGAAGTTTGATCTTGAGATGTAAGGTGGGAAATAGGTTTTCTTAACTTTTAAGACACAAAAGGGAACTACACCGAAGTCTTTTATAATATTTGCGGTGGCAAAAAGCAGCCTAGTCCTTCCCAATGTTCCCTACTTAATTTTCGTGTCATAATCCGTAGTTCCCGATTATTCAACGCAAATGAGCTAAAACGCCTTTCTCCTAATAATTTTGGTACCTCATTTTTGTAGACAATCTATTATATAAAATTCTCGTCTCACAGTGTTTGTGCACGAACTCCCCTGAAACGGATCAACCGATTTTAATGAAATTTCGTATGTACCATCGAGGAAATTGATTCCTAGGCAGTTGACGGACCTACGTCATTTGGTCGGCTTATGTCACGTGGTTTTGACTTAACGCGACCAAATTACTTGGCCCGCCATCTGCCTCGGAATCAGCTTCTCTGATAATAAATTCGTTAAGCCTGAGAATAGGTTTTTATCTACTTTTTATATTGATACTAGAAATAATTTATATCACAAAACAACGTCTGCCGGGTCAGCTAGAAATATTATAATCACTTTTTCATTTTACGCTTTCAGAAATAAAAAAGCCATCAGAATATTCGTAACAGAAGTCAACTAACACATAAATCTACGCGTGTTTGTTTTGAACTCGCTAAGAATTCCATGACTTTTAATGGAAATGTCTTGTTTCTGATTTTTTGCTTACTCATAACAGCTTTTGAACATTTCAAGTGGGAGTTTAGGAATTGTCCGTATTCGTTAATAATTTAGGTAAAATGGCAGACATTTTTTAGAGTAATGCCATAATATTGCCTCGTTTTGAAGTGTGTCGTAACATAGACTACACTCCAACGTTTACATATTAATATACAATCCATAGTAGTATTATAAATGCGAATGTGTCTGTCACCTCTTCACGCCCAAACCGCTGACAGAATTTTCTGGGTATACAGACATTTAGAGTCCCGTGAAAGTACATAAGTATTAAAATTAAATTGTAATTTAAATTGTTAGGCTGCCGTACAGAGCAGGAAAAGGCACCTTGGTCGCCACAAATACTCATCCACAGAGAAAATTCGTGGCACCAACTCCAACCATATCGTTCAATTTATGAGCAGTATTGGGTTAGGGATGATACTCTAGTGCGAAGGAGTACTAATAGATCCTTATGGATCGCAGTGATGTCAGGGCTACAGCGACCTGCCTGCTTTAACACAAAAAAGGTTGCCGTTCAATAATAGAATTTTGGCGCAACGAAGTTGCGGGCGTCATCTAGCATTATTATACCTTTCTATAAAATGTGGCAGAGAATAGACGACGGGAAAAGAAATACTGCATTTCATCGGAACAACCTTTAAGAATTCTACGGGATTGAGCACAAAGTCAGAGGCAACATCTAGTAATAAAACAACGTCACATTGTCACTAAGTGCTGTTACCTTACAAGTTACAAGTGCACCGCGAGTCAAAGTTTCCACTTTGATCAATGGTCTACAAGCGCGTGGAATATTAACACTATTGATTTTGCCGTTAAATTCCACGTATATTTTTGTTTTGCTAGCGTTCTGGATTTATAAAAGAGGTTTTATCGTAAATATTATATTCGTTTTTACGGGCTTTTAACAATCATCATAACTAATTTGAAAACTCTGCTGCCACGAGGAAGTAATAATTCAAGACAGGCATTGAACTAAGCTACATTTATTATCAGGAACTAAAGATAATATGACTAAAAAATCCCAAGCCACACCGGGGATAAGGTTCTAGAGTGCAAAATTGTGCTCTGTGGGATAATGCGTGGTGGCCACAAAGGAAGATCTTCCGACCGAGCGAGGTGGTATGCCCGGTCAGGCCGAAGCCCACGTGATACAATTCATCTGTCGTATATATACCGACGCACTCAGAAAACTTCGATAGCGCGATGCAGGAATGTTAGGCGAATTGTGGGTACCGCCACAGCTTTATCCATTAAAAAAAAAACACTTGCACAAGGCACTGAGTTTGTGTCAATTGTTCATTCCACTGCCCGTCTACATTATTCCAGTAGCAATTCAGAACTGAATCGAATTACTGGATTGAATAATGTAAGACCGGCTATTACAATAAATCGTTCACAAACAAAATCTTCGAATTTTTCAATTGTTTTCGATCTCAGGTCTTACATAAGCACTAATCTCCTGCTTAGCAATTAAGGTTTTATATTTAATCCTATACCAGAAAGTTACATTCGATACCTACAGCGTTAATCCGTTGTCCGAGCTCGCCAAAAATTAAGCTCCTTATAGTTGCCGGTTAACCGCTTCGGTTGCGAATCCGATTTTAAACCGTTTTAAATAATATCATCTCTACTAAGCGGATTAATTAAGTGCATTTTATTTAAACTCGTTAAAATTATGCAGTTTGGTTGCACGGTAAAATAAGTGATGTTTTTTCCCGCGTTACTGAAAGAGAAACAATGATTGTTTCTCTTATGCTATGTCCACGTTATGCAATTTCATCTTAAATTTTCGTCATCTTCTTTTTATTCAACTTTTGTTTGGCATATTATTCAATAATTGAATGCGTCAAAATCCACCCGCGTTAAAAGAAAAGTGTCATAGCGAGCGCTACGATTTCAACGCGCGTCACGGGCATGCCTCACGTTCGCTGTTGACTGCGCTATAACGCATGCCCTTGATGAACAAAAAAGGCCTTGTGTGGACTAAGCTTTAAAGTTTAAAGTAACACGCTTTTTGCGTCTATTTCTACTTATTTTTAATTATGTGTGTCTATCTGTAAGTGCTTCAGTCCCTGATATGCATAAAATTTGACATAGAAATATTTTGAACCCGTTTCCCTTTTTAAAGAAACATGATTTCTTCGCGAAGCTGCGGGCAACATCTAGTATGTAATATGACGCAATAAGAATAGGTAATAAGTGATAACTGATAAATTTAAAAAATATAACCTGTTAATATATTAGGGTTTATACAGACGAACTGCAATCCAACCGCAAATTGCAGTTTAAGTGCAGTTTGAATGCAGTTGACACGACTGCAATAGAACTGCAAACCATTATCAACTGCATTCAAACTGCACTTGAACTGCAATTTGCGGTTGCATTGCAGTTGAAATGCGGTCCGTCTGTATAGACCCTTAGGACTAATATAACTCTCACCCTTCATGATCAGTCTATTGACACCTCATTTTTAATCCTATAAGTAGTTTAGCCGCAACGAGGGCACAAACATACATAGACTGCCAAAATCATAACCCTTCCTTTTGGCTTCGCCTCAGTCGGTTTAACTATTATTATATTTCGTTTTATTGACGAACCATAGAACGTAAGACTTCAGTCTTTATTAGTTATCTCACTTATGTAAGTCAAGGTTGTACAAATCTCTCGAACCTATGGTCTACGTGACTACACGTTACGACCTACGTGATACTACGTGTCACGTACAACGTGAACTACGTCCATAAAGACCTTATTACAACGACATAAGAACTACGCTTGATCATAGAGTAATTAACGTCACGGTTGTATACGAGCGAACGGAAATTATTGGACGGATAATTCCTGAAATAAATTATTATTTATTTTTAGACACTGAAATAAATTATTATTTATTTTTAGATCAAAATATTAATATTATTATTGATGTGAATTATTGTAGTGTAATGTCCTATTGGGTCAAAAAAACCTTTATATTTTATTTATTTATTTATTATTTAATCACATTTTTTCTGTCGTCTAAACGATAATCATCAGTAGCAAAAAAGAAATAATTTGAATTTAGTAACTTTTAAAAAATCTGACTTTAATTTAAAATGCATTTATGTTGTACATGCATGCATGTATGTGTTTATTGACTATTGACTCATGTTTATTAATTTACAAACCCCCATTATCAATAAATGTTACCTATCCATACTAATATTATAAATGTGAAAGTGTGACCGCAGAACCGATTTGGCTGGGTATTGAGTTACTTTGAGTCCCGGGAAAGGACATGGGATACTTTTTATCCCAGAAAAATGTACGGTTCCCATGCAATAAACTTATATTGGCACAACATAGTTGCGGGCGTCATCTAGTATAATAAATTTTTTTTCAGCTTTTTGCGTCAACATCGGTCTACACTGCTTATGTAGTTTTTTTTTTTTTTTGTAAAATCTCTTTTCGTTGTTACTCTATGTAGTCGATGAATAAGCGGCAGCTAGCTGGAGGCGACTCATTTCCCCTGACAAGCAGGATTTAAAGGAGTCCACAGTCTCGGTGCTCAGTACACAGCCTGCATGACTTACGAATTCATCATCATCGCCATCATTCAAATCTACAAACAAGTCATATTTCTTATAAATAATATTATGCAATTTGGATCATAATGTCACATTTCTTACAAAAATTATGACATGTATAGTCTTGTGAATAACATGGTTAAGGCCATTATTTTTAATTTCATTTAGTTTCATCTGCCGCCTAAGCCTGTGTGAATGCAAGAACATCTTCTTTGAGTATCATAGTGAGAAGGATCAGTGACACGACTGGCAAGAGTTCAGCGGATGGACTTTTAGCATGATTATCTGAAAAGATTTTTGGTCCAAGCCACGGAACAAAACATAATGTACATTGTACCATCCATTCGAAGAAATTGATTCATGGGCAGTTGACGACAATTGGTCGGATTATATCAATTCAATGATAGCTGCTGCAGAGTAGACAGATATAAGGAGTACCTCGACTTTAAACAAACGGGCGAATATACGCGAGTTTGGCGCGACTGTCACTTTCAACATGTTTCACAAAGTAACGTATTAGTATTTATAGTACTGCGCGCGCTGGCCGATATGGCATACAGCATACTACGTCAAACGTATAAAGGGGTAAGAAGATTTTGACCGACCTACTTGTCCGCCTTTTTTTTTTAAATCGCGTTCACGAATAATTCTTTGAAAAATGGATGGCTAACATCAATACAAACAAAAAATAATCTTGGACAAAACCGCGTAAAGTGTCACATTTCGAAGATATGAGCTGCCAAAGTTTTACCATTGGAAATAAATATTTAATATATTGCAACTCTGGCCCGTATTTAACCGCAGACAGACAGACGGACAGACGGACAGACGGACAGACGGACAGACGGACAGACGGACAGACGGACAGACGGACAGACGGACAGACGGACAGACGGACAGACGGACAGACGGACAGACGGACAGACGGACAGACGGACAGACGGACAGACGGACAGACGGACAGACGGACAGACGGACAGACGGACAGACGGACAGACGGACAGACGGACAGACAGACAGATGGACAGACAGATGGACAGACGGACGGACAGACCGAAATTATAAAGGTTCCTTGTTGACTACGGAACCTTAAAAAGAGGTCAGACTTACAAAAATAATTACGTTGTTTATTGAAGTTTAAGTTAAAAACCACAGATTACACTTTAATTCGTCCGTTTTAACAGCCAATCACTGTCGATCTTGCTTTAAAATTAGCCAATCACAGTCGATCTTGATACTTGAAAAAATATCTTTAATAATACATAGTACTTATAATTGACTTATAATATTTATTTTCTCAACTTAAAGTATGTTAACTTATACAGGGAAGTGTACCACAGATTTTGTTTTATTATAAAAATATCGGAAAAGCACTGAATCGTCAAAACTGAAACTTTTCAGTAGTAGTTTCTCATTAGGGAGTTGATAAAATAATATTGTTTGAGCTAGATTGCAATACTGTCATCAAGCGACGGCGTGGTGGTGTTACAGAGTGGCTACTGTTTCACAGGCGAGAAATCACTTGGAATAACCATGCCTTAGAGTTACAATATCTTAAATATTTATTTCCAATGGTAAAACTTTAGCAGCTCATATCTTCGAAATGTGATACTTTACGCGGTTTTGTCCAAGATTATTTTTTGTTTGTATTGATGTTAGCTATCAATTTTTTAAAGAATTATTCGTGAACGCGATTTCTAAAAAAAAAACAAAATGGCGGACAGTAGGTCGGCCAGGCTCCATACAAAAATCTTCATACCCTTCTCTTCTGAGTCGGCTTACTCGGTTCTGCTCTCTGATAGCTATGATCTGTCGGATGGGTTTGACACAACGCGAGTAATTATACGTCAGTCCGCCTTCTACCTATGAATCAACATTCAACTTCTCTGATAGTACAAAGTTTTGTGACTAATAATATTAGCTTTAACTATACCTCCGTTTCCACTTCCAAACGGTCAAAATGATGTTGATGTTATACCTATCTCCCCAGATACCTTTACTATTCACCACTGAAGGCCGTATAATGTTTTCCGATGTATTATGTAAATATGAGATATCGCTATATGAAGGTAGGGAACGGTTATAAAAGAAAGCTTTTCTCCGAAGCGGCCTAATGAGAAACGAAAATTTACATACAATATCGCACATACATACAAATTAAAGGCTTTCTGAAGGGATCGCATTTTCTTGGGCTGTATGATAAGACTCAGAAATCTATTTATATGCAAAGAATGTACTTTTAATATGGAGTAGTCAAATTGCAGAAGATACGACGCGATATAATAATTTGAATATAAGGAACGTGCAAGACAGTTCATTTACTTGTGGTGGAAATGCACGTAAAGTCATACAATTTAATGCCCTAGTAGACAGCAATTTTTATAAGAAAAGAAGCAGAAACTATAGGTCGTGACGGTAGTACATATACTACATACATCAATTAAAAGATATCGCAGTGGTTCCTTCGGTTCGTTCAATATTATTATTATTATTATTATATTAATATATAAAATTCTCGTGTCACAATGTAGGTTAGCTAACTCCCCCGAAACGGTTTTACTGATTTTTACCAAATTTTATATGCATAATATTCAGTAGGTCTGAGAATCGGCTACTGGGTACTTTATATATTGATAAGTGCATTTGTTGAATAAATAATAGTAAATTATTACAACCTGAGATTGACGGCGACCATTAAGTTTGTGCGACGGGATAGCGATCGACGTTGCCATGGTGACAAACTTATTTAGTCACTTCAATAGAGTAATATGGGCGAAATATTTTATATTATGGCAAAGCAACGTTTGCCGAGACAACTTGTAGTATTATATGTTTATCTATTTATTGTACAGATATTTTTATGTGTAGCTATTTTTATGTAGTCAATGTAATCAAGACAATACTCATAATATCATCAGCTCACTTACTGAAACAATCACGGGGCTATTTCATGTGGTTTTTGACAAATCTCAAAGATTTGAGGCCAGTGAAAGAGGTTCATTTACATTAGTCAAAATTAAAGCAAAGAACGGTAAATCAAAGGTGTATTAGCGTCAAAAGAAATTACTTCCGTGACGTCACTTAATGGACGCAATACGAATCATTATTCAACTGTATTGTGTTTAAACGTCTGCGTGATAAATGCATTCTTATTATTACTTCTTTATTGCCTAAGTTTGATAAAAACTGCGGTAGGAATATAGGGAACGAAATTGTAACGTAAAAACTTGTACCCTATTATCTAGCTAAGTGCTGCCACCTGTGGAGGGAGTCCTGTGTTAGACAGATCCAGGATATCCCTCCGTATTCTGCTGAAGGCAAACCGCAGGTGGTTTTAGTGGGTAAGCCCGACGCTTCTCGCCGGGAGTCCCACATACCCCCGGGGTGCTTCAGCTTAACTGAGGCACATTCCCAACCAGGGGCACCCATAAAGAGTTTCCCCTGCGCATCAAAAAAAAAGTGCTGCCACCTAGTAATAGTCCACGTTCTCTTTTACAAAGAAAGTGTTACTGACGTCATAAATTCTAAAATTATATTTATTTACTAGCCGTCTATAGTTAAGTTAAGAGAACGTAAGGATGTGCCATGCAAGAAGGGGTCGGTTCAACCGGATATTGTAGTACCTCGAGATAATGAGTTCCTAGTTGTACTACACGTGTATCTCCTCCAGTGTGCGAGTGTAAAGGGGCACAACTACAAACTAACAAGCAAGAATGATATAAATTATAGTTTTGTCTTCAATCAAAGGCTGTTACAATCTAAGTTCTGCAGAAAATGCACAGCTCGGAATATATTTAGTTTTTGAACATATTTTACTTGAAAGTAAATGAGCTTCCCGTGTCGTATTCATATAAGTCTGTACTTAGCTTGCTATCTGCCTAATTTAAATCTCTCAAAACAAATTCTTTACGAGGAATTTCTCCAAAGCATATTTGTATGGTTATACGGGCGTGTTGTTTCTGACGCTTATATCACTTAACTAAACGACGCTGGGTGGCAGTAGCAGCGATTAGCGACAAGCGGTAGCGTTTTTCAAGAGATACCTAACTAAAATATTTTTTTAAATATCGGGCAATGAAAGTAGTGTATTAATAAACTAGATGAAGACCCGCAACTCTGTATTGACAAAATTCGTTTATCGCACATAAACCGTACAGTTTTTCGGAATAAAAATATCCTATGCTTTTTTCCGAAACTCAAAGGATCCGCAAAGCATTTCAGCAAAATTGGCTTAACGGCTTGGGAGTGATGAGGTAACATACGTCTATCTGTCTGTCTTGTCTAGACAGACACACTTTCCCATTATAATATTAGTATGGATAAAGTTCGTAACTATTTTTAATAATAGTAATTTAAAAATTATTGCGTAAAAATTAAAAATGTATTGTGACATTAAAAATAATATACATTAAAACTTTTTATTTTGTCAGTTATTTTAACATTTTCTTTCCCTTAATCTTGTCTTCGATTAAAACAATTTTCGAAGCTGTTTAGGTATTCAATACCTTCTATAAATAATCCAAACTAATCTTAACTAAAGCTTACGAAATAGAAAGACGAAATATAAATACAATGCTTATTCAATTACCTCCAGAAATAGACAAAACAAATCAAAGTGTGACGCCGCTCCGCCTACACTCAAACCATACTTAACTGTACTGACTATGTGGGTATATCGTTTTGTTTGAATTTCAAGTTGAAGTTAGAACTAAATTTAGACGTTCGCGTTACCCTCTCTTTGATACTGGTGAATATGTGTATTTTAGTGAAGTATTTCTTTTATACACTTGTTTTAGCCTAAGTAAATAGGCTAAAATATAATGGCCCGGCGTTTTACGCCCATAGTCTTGTTACTATCATAGAAAATACTTTGATATACATGAACTTCATTGATTATGGTTACAGTTTTGACGTTTCGACTTTTTAAAACAGAATTTAAAAACATTATAATGTGGATAATTTGACGTTTTCACGTTTTAAATATTATATTTTTAAAGAGTACACTCAAAATTGTGACGATAAGCCGTTCAATTTATTATCATGAGTTAATCACAATAGACAAAGTAAGAACTAAACCCCCTGATACTATATTTAGTAAAGAATTAAAAAAGATCAGGTAGAGTCGTGTAAAAAAGTCGAAACGATGTAAACAACAAAAAATATTTTTCGTAAAATCTGCGATACTCGATCCCGAACGTATTTCAAATCTCTGTGTCCAACCAAAATGAAACAGGCTATAAAATTCAAAGCCTACAAATCCGCCCAAAAAAATAAATACAGGATGCCAATAATTCTTTCAACGCCATCTATCGTTGGTGAGGCGAAAGCGGCGGACTTCCGAACTAAATCGCGCAACGCAATTTGCGATCCCGCAGTTTTTACCTGAGGGCTTCGGCGGAAATTGAAACCTGTTGAATTTGTTACGACGCCATTTCTGGATGGCAAATATTATAATGTAGCAAATATGGAATTAGGAGCAAATAAAACGAGCGTCGGATTTCTGTTCGACCTTCTTATAACCATTACGCTTAACTGGTGTTATCTTATTTTTACCCGACTGCCAGGAGGGTTATGTTTTTTAATTTTATAACTTATGACAGGCATTTCGGAAAAAGAGATTAAGGGTCAATTAAGACCGCACCGCGACGCGTAGATGCATTTCTAAATTTAACATACTGAAATGACAGACTAAAGGTGAACGCAGATTTGGCCGCACCGCACGCACCGCAGTCGCCGCATTCGCAATTCTTCATATTATTATGAAGTTGCGAAGACTGCGGCGCGGGTAGGTAGGTATGCGAGCTTGCCTATAACTTCATATAAAGAATTCGAATGCGGCGACTGCGGTGCGTGCGGTGCGGCCCAAATCTGCGTTCACCTTTACAAGACGTCTCACGTAATTGAAGTCTGTCAAATGCATACAAATTGTCGCGTTGCGGTCTGAATTGAACCTAAGGGTCAGTTCAAATTACAAGTGACGAGGCAATACGATGCGATGCAATGAATGGTCCATTTAAAATTATTATTGAACTTTATTTTAGTTGAATTGAGGTGATTGCCGCTCGTAGTTTTGGGCTGCCTAGTTAATGCTTTTACCAATTTTCAATAACCTATTTTTAAATGCATAGGTTCGCCTCGTCTTGTTACGATGTGACCGCCTAGGTCGCTAATAATATTTGAGTTTTAAAGCTACTTAAATCATATTTTCCTTAAAACCTTCAATTCATTGGGGCCTAAACTTGAAACGATAAGACGTAGGCTCTAATCCCGGAGATCCACATAGGCGTAGAGATACTTAAATAAACATAAAACACATACGACGTATTACAATTTACGAGGCAACTTTACGACAATTCCTAAGACAAACGGGATAAATGACGACAAACACTATACACGGTTAAGCCGAGGTCGTAGAGTTTGGAAAATATAGATGTGGCCTGGAACTTTTTTTCTACATGGGGAAATGCTTTGCGCATCCCCGGTGGATTGGGGACATCGGCCGGGGTATGTGGGATTCTCCGAGGAACTACCCACTAAAACCCCATGGTGCTCCATAATTCATGTGAAAGTGTGTCTGTCTGGTTGTAACCTCTTCAAGCCCATACCGCGCTGAACCAATTTTGATGAAATTTGGTACATTACAATAATAAATGCAAAAGTATGTCTGTCTGTTGGTCTCCTTCTCATTGAACCAATTTTGATGAAATTTATTTGGAGATGCTTTGATTCCTGGGAAAGGATATAGAATACTTTTTATGACGTAAAAACGAAAGATTTCCGCGCGACAAGTGAACTTCAGCGCAAGGCCGTCGCGGGTGTCTAGTTTAAGGGGCTTAAACTCCTTGCCATATCTGTATTTTTATACCCAACTGAGAGTTAAGCCTTAAGTCTAAAGAAAAACATTATTTAGGGCTAAAGTGAAAGAACTTTGTGTGAGGTTTGACTTAGAATTGGCTGTTTGCGCTCGAGATGGGTTCGTACAAACAAACTCGTGTAGATATTACCAATATGCAAATAATTTGTATCAATGAGGGCTTTCGATATTTTCGATATTTCTTCTGCCGATATGACACAGATGGTGTCATGTAAAGGTGAAGCCAAACGAGCGTAATTGTGAGTTGTGAGTCGCAGAATTTCTGCCACGTAAATATATTTTCATACAAATCATGACTCACAAAATTACGCTCGTGTGAATCAAACAGGACTTTTGTATGAAACTGAATGCAGCAGAATTCTGCCGAACCGAAATTCTGCGACTCACAAGTCGCAACTCACAAATTACGCTCGTTTGTACAATTGTTTCGAATCTACGCACACGGTTGACAGAATTTAATAATGTCATCCAAGAGCCAGAAGATCTTTGTAGGTCTATATTTCAAATCCTTGTCATGTCAAATAATGTGAAACCACCAGATGATGTTACAGACTTCAGCTTCACAGAGCTAAGCATACAAATTTAGCGATGCGTTAGAGGTACAGCTCAAATTTTAAGCTTCAAATCAGACGCAGAATTGACATCTTCTTATTTCCTGATTGCTTTAAATTTTAATTTTTGAATTTTCAGCGTAACTTCGATAGGCCGACTCAGCAGGATCCTGCAGCTTATAATAACGGCTTTAATAAAGTACAAACTGCCCCTAGTGTCGTGAGCAAGCTCCACCGTTTTTCTTTGTGCGTTTGACGGCGCGCCGCTCAAGTATTTCTCAGCATAACTAAACTTCTACTGCCTTTATACTAAGGAATTTAAGCGCTTTCAAAAGGTTCTATATAGGTTAGGGTTTAATAGCATTTGCTTTGCATTTGAGCTAAAAATTCCCACCTTGGTTAAATGGGATCGGTGGATTAAAATGGGATTGGAGTCCAAAATCTTAGCCATAAGCTTATTTGAGCTTGTATTATTATGTATAATTTAATGCTGACATAACATCAAAATTCCCTAGAATAAATTCCTTTCATAATATTAATAGCAAAGTTATAATATTTATATAAAATACCATTTTTGAAGATAAAACAACACATTGAAAATATTCTGTTACACAAAGTAAAAATGTGTAAAAAACCGTATTAATTACTTGATACTTCAAAAAAGGAAATGGAAATAATCCTAATGAACTGGTTTTAAATTTCGTTCAATCCTTCCTTTTAAACTTTTCGCCGAAATGATGATTTACAAAAGAATAACTGAGTAAATAAGAGAATTATAGAGTTAAAAAAGATTTAGGAAGTTGAAAGATTTGAGAATTATTGTATGGTAGGACCATACTTTTAAATTTCTAAAAGTAAAAGGTTCCTGCGGGGCTAAAATGGTCGCATAGCAATTTCTCTCAATCAATTCACAAAATGAATTGTCAAAACTGTCAAAGTCACGAATGTCAAATTAGTACGAATTTAGACCAATTGAATTTGTCTAAATTTGACATTCGTGAGTTTGACAGTTTTGACAATTCATTTTGTGAATTGATTGAGAGGAATTGTTATGCGACCATTTTAGCCTCGCTGGTATCACTCCGTAACGTAGTACTAACTCACTATTTAGTAGTTTCCTAGAATATAAAGTGAACATAAAACTTCAATAGGTAACGATGGCGTGAAAAATGCAAAATATATTGCGAATGCAATTTTTCATGCACGAAACTAGATCAAAAGAATACGTGATCGCAAATGAAAATTCTGACGTCACAATTGTGCGAATGGCACGATCGGTGCACGAATGGCACAATCGGAACGCCGATTGGCACGGCCGATTAATGGCGTGCAGGTGAATTATCAATACGTCCTCAGTAGCCGCAGAACAAGGCAAATAAACGCTTGAGCGGGCGGAAGATTCTGGTGCACTTTAGAGTAGCGGAGCGGGTAGCGGTTTCACGGATTGAGTTGCTAGCCTTATAATGTACGAGTATATTCTATAATAGTATAACAAGGTATTTTAAGCGATAACGTGCAATACTCGCAGAAATCGTACATTTTCCTGAAATAAATAATCCTTACCTCCTCATAATATTACTATAATAATAATAAGTCCCTATAATACTTTTTTGTTCAAGGTTTGAGATGACTCAAAAGTATTACAGGTTTATGGAAAAGAAAATGATTATAAAAATATTTTTAACAGTCCGATGGCTCTGGAATATCAACTACCTATGAAAACAGTAAATCGGAACTATGGTACATAGTATGTTATCCACAATAACAATAACAACGGTGAAAAAATCTAATTAAACGGTTCGATGGCTCTAAAATATCAACTACTAACGAGAACATTGTTAAATCGGTATTATAATGGTACTCGTTTTCCGCTTTCCGCTCCGCTTATCAACAGTGGTAGTCCTTACCAGCTGTCACCTGACAATCCCACTCGTCGCGAGTCGATGCTTCGTTTGTTCGTTTACTTTCAATTATAGAACTTTGCGTTCAAATAGATTACTATTATGTGGGACTTTTTGAATACATAAAATAAAATATGTAATAATATCTATTAAGTATATCTATCTATACTTATTATAAAACAAAGTCGCTTTTCTTCCCTCATGTCCCTTTGTTCCCTTTCTTTAATCTTTAAAATTACGTAACGGATTTTGATGATTTTTTCATGTGTTAGATAGCCCATTTATCGAGGAAGGCTATAGGCTATATTTTATTACGCTAAGACCAATAGGAGCGAAGAAATAGAGGAAAATGTGGAAAAAACGGGGAAAATTATTTGAAAGGGCTAACTTGAACGCGCTAATCTCAGGAACTACTGGTCCGATTTGAAAAATTCTTTCGGTGTTAGATAGCCCACTTATTGAGGAAGGCTATAGGCTATATTTTATTACTCTAATGCCCGTTTTCACCAACTACACCTAAAATTTACGTGTCCCCTAAGCCAATATTCCAAGTTTTGTTCTTGATGAATTGACAACCCCGTAACTCTTAGGTGACGTATATCTCTACATAGTATATTATTATTTTTAACAAAAAAATTAAAACCGACTTCCAAGGTAAAAACAATAGTAATATGTACTTAAAAGTATTAAATAACTCTTACTCTTAATGGTGCCTTTTTCAGAATTCGTCTAAATCTCAACTATTTCTGTACATACTACAGTCTTCATTATTTTGAAGTCGGTACCAGCCCATTTAATCATGTGTTCAGTAATGTCAGAATATCTGAAATTTTTAAGACTGGTACCGACTTCAAAATGAATTATGGTTGTGATGATGATAATCAATCAAATTGATGTGTTGGCTTATGCTTTCAGTTGTTTAAACAACGCCGAAATCTCCGAACCTGTACCTATAAGCATTCAAAAGTTCTGTTCGGTACCTTCGGATCCAGGGTATAACCTGGTCCGAAGTCTTACTTTTTGGTAACATTTACATTGAATGCTTCAGAAAAAATTGAAATCACTACATTATGTTTCCATACAAATTTCAAGGAGTCCCCTCGATTAATTAAGGATCCCATCATCGGATCACCACTTTTGTGAACATGGTACCAAATTCGAGTTAAACCCTAAACAACACAAAAAGAATTTTGAAAATCGGACCACAAACGGCTGAGTAGTCGTGGAACATACAAGAAAAAAAAAAGATACATACAGCCGAACGTATTACCTCCTCCTTTTTAGAAGTCGGTCAAAAACAAAGTCGCTTTTTCTGTCCTCATGTCCCTTTGTTCCCTTTAATTGCGGTTTTCTTTAATATATAGAGTGATTAAAGAGGAAGGTTTGTGATAAATATGTATATTGACTATGGGAGTTCGCTATTTTACAAGTAAAATATCAGACAGCCATTCTATAACAGATTCATTGTCAAGGCAACCGTCGTCGTCGCCACATACGTCACCTAAGTGTACGGGGTTGTCAACCCATCCCGTAAATTATAAACGTCACCTAATGGTTTGATGGATGAATCGCATAATAGGTTGTTTTGTTTTAAATATACGTCACCTAAGAGTTACGGGGTTGTCAATTCATCAAGAACAAAACTTGGAATATTGGCTTAAGGGACACCTAAATTTTAGGTGTAGTTGGTGAAAACGGGCATAAGACTAATAGGAGAATGTGGTATGGTAAAAAAGGGGGAAATTATTTGAAAGGGCTTATCTCGCAAACTACTGGAGAAATTTTTATGTTATTTGGCACAGATAAGAAGTAGACCACGTGAAGGATCATAGGCTATCGATTCTAATCATTTTTTCAGTGGCTATAATATATTTTATACCCGTGCGACGCCGGGGCGGGTCGCTAGTATATATATATAGAAATACTAGATTACCCGGTGACTTCGTTCCGTACCACTCTTTTTAGGGTTCCGTACCCAAAGGGTAAAAATGGGACCCTATTACTGAGACTTCGATGTCTGTCCGTCTGTCCGTCTGTCTCCAGGCTGTAACTCAAGAACGGGAATAGCTAGAGAGTTGAAATTTTCACAGATTATGTATTTCTGTGGCCGCTATAACAACAAATACTAAAAACAAAATAAATTAAATATTTAAGGGGGGTTCCCATACAACAAACGTGATTTTTCAAACATTTTTTGCTCGGTATCAATGATGACAACAGGTAGGCACTTGAAATTTTCACAAAAGCCTTAATTATATGTGTACTTCAATAATTATTAATAATATTTAAATAAAATGAAAAGGTAAGGGGCCTCCCATACAAAAAAACACAATTTTTGGCCTATTTTGCTCTATAACGCGAACGGTATGAAACACTTCGTGCGCGAGTCCGACTCGCACTTGGCCGATTTTTTTTCCATTTTAAACTACAACAGACATTCCCATCTTCTAGGCTATCAATAACCAAAATCGAACCTGTGTAACGCACTATACACCATTTATACAAAACTAGATGAGGCACGGATCTCAGTTGCGCCAAAATTCGTTTATTGCGTACATTTTCCAGGATAAAAAGTATTCTTTGTCTTTTTTCTGGTCTCAAAGTATCTCTATTCTAAACAGCAATTAAATCTATAGCGGTTTGGGCGTGAAGAGGTAACAGACAGACAAACATACACACTTTCGCATTTATGATATTATTATGGAACTATGGACGCCTCCGTGGTCTAGTGGTTAGAGCGTGGCTCTCGATTCCGGAGGTCGTGGGTTCGAATCCCGCGTTGGAAACATGTCATTTCCAAGTTTGGTTAGGACAATACAGGCTGATCACCTGATTGTCTGACAACTAAGGTGATCCATGCGTCGAATGGGCATGTAAAAAAGACGGGTTGCACTCCGGGAGTGCCGGCAGAAGTGAAAACTTGATTATTAACGTTGTGCTTAATTTTTAACCCATTTTTTTATGAAAATCGATTAAAAAAAATAATAAAAAAAACGATCGTTTTAATTAATTAATCGAAACCCTTACAATCGATTAAAAAATATCGACAATCGAAAAAAAAGCTGCTGTCAGACAGACTGTCAGACACTTCTCGCGACAGTTGTCTTGCAGGTGGAAACACGGCCTTAATCAGCACGTCTGCTAAAGAACTCATTTCCCCGACTGTACATTTCTGCTAAACAACTCATTTCCCCGACTGTACATTTCTGCTTAGCACAATTTTCCCCGACTGTACATTTCTGCTAAACAACTCATTTCCCCGACTGTACATTTCTGCTTAGCACAATTTTCCTCGACTGTACATTTCTGCTAAACAACTAATTTCCCCAAGTCGGGGAAATTTCTGCTTAGCACAATTTTCCCCGACTGTACATTTCTGCTAAGTAACTCATTTCTCCGACTGTACATTTCTGCTAAACAACTCATTTCCCCGACTGTACATTTCTGCTTAGCACAATTTTCTCCGACTGTACATTTCTGCTAAACAACTCATTTCCCCGACTGTACATTTCTGCTTAGCACAATTTTCCCCAACTGTACATTTCTGCTAAACAACTCATTTCCCCGACTGTACATTTCTGCTACACAACTCATTTCCCCGACTGTACATTTCTGCTTAGCACAATTTTCCCCGACTGCACATTTCTGCTAAACAACTCATTTCCCCGACTGTACATTTCGTTCAATTTCGAGTTCGACACAAAACACCACTCTCCAACCGTCTTACGGTGCGTCCACATTTGTATCATTTGCGCGATCAGATCTCCGATCAGATCTCCGTCGCGATCATCGCGCTGTATCAAGTATGCGTGTCATAGTGTGGACGCCTATTAAGATCATTCTGCCCATCATGCGAGTATTAATTGATACGGCATGTATTAGATACGTGGTACAAATGTGGACGCACCCTTATAACGGTGCGTCTACATTTGTACCATTTGCGCGATCAGATCTCCGATCAGATCTCCGTCGCGTATCATCGAAGCGTGTCAAAATGATACGCGTTTCATGATACGCCCCGATCGCTATTGACCGCATATCTGATACGTGTCGTATCAAATACGTGCATGATCGGCAGAATGATCTAATAGGCGTCCACACTATGATACGCATACTTGATACGGCGCGATGATCGAGACGGAGATCTGATCGGAGATCTGATCGAAATGTGAACGAGCCTTTACGCGTTTTCTATGGTTTTTCGATCAACACGAAAATCTGACGCGAGTTTCACAGTTTTTACCCATCCCACAAAAGTGCTCAACGCCTCTAAAAAAGTTTTCACTTCAAAAAGTCGGTCCTGCGCCTGATCTCTCGCCAGTCGTGTCGGTCTTCCGTCCCACAGGGTTATGAGAGTGAAAGGAATAGAGAGTGCTCTTGTGTACTGCGCACACACTTGGGCACTATAAAACTACTCCTGCGTACCTGGCCTGGTTTCAATGAAACTGGCCACCGTCACCGAAACCGGTGTGGGGAGTATTATTATTCGTATGGTACTGTAAAAACAGGATTAAAATTTAAAATCAATACTTTCTTTACAATCTATTTCCAGTATATAGATATACACATAATATATAGATAGCACCGCAAATACCGCCCGGAAGGCGTCGATAAATTCACGGGAATAAAACCGTTCACGCTGTCGGCCATGAGTTATGATGTAGTGGCGGACATGCTGTACTAAATACTTTATCCATACTAATATTTATATTATACTAGATGACGCCCAAAACTCAGTTACGAAGAAATTCGTTTATCGAGCGGAAACTGTACATTTTCCGGGATACAAAGTAAGTATGTTCTTTGTCCATACCTTGACGACCTCTGTGGCTCCATTGGTTGTGTGTTGCAGCTCAAGCCGGGGGTCGCGGGTTCGAATCCCGCCGACGGAACAAAAAGTTTTCAATGTTCCCGGGTCTGGATGTGTATTAAATATGTGTATGACACAATAAAAATCTTAAATATGTGTATAGCATAAAAGTATTAATACTCCAGGAAAATTAAACATTCGACCTCGGTATAATTCGCATAGAGCTGAAAATTGGTAGAGACGTTAAATAAACCATTACAAATAAAACCTCAAAAGTCCCCGGCGATCCTCCTTGTGCAAAAAATTTTATTCAAGGTCAAAGGTATGAAAATGAGGTTTTTCCTGTTTTTTTTCCAAACTGTAAATTTTATCACAAAAATAGGTGAGACAAGAGTGTAGATAATAGAATTCTCTACAAAAAATATTCAGACACTTTTTTCATACGACTTACCATTCCTTATAAATGGCGGGCTCAAAGTTTGGGAAAATCATATATATTCTTATATTATAAAGCTAAAGAATTTGCGGAACTACTGCTTTGAATTGAAGAATTAGTTTTTTGTTGGATAGTCTTATTTTTCGAGGAAGACTTGAGCTATATAACATCACGTTGCCACCAATAGGAGCAAAGAAACAGAAGAAAATGGGGAAGAACGGGGAAAATTATTTGAAGGAGCTCATCTCACAAACGGCTGAAGCAATTTTTATGTTATTTGGCACAGATATAGAATAGGCCACGTGGAGGGATATAGGCTATTTTGTTTTTCAGGAAAATTTACGGCTTGCGTGAAATTTATAATTAACGCGGCCGGGCGGAGCCACGCTTAACATCTAGTACTACATACTAGGGTTATTTGAAAAAATTGAAATGTTCTCGGCCTGACATACTTCTGAGTGACTTGCAAGCGTACTGTTGCTCTTCGCGACTCGAAAAGTTTAGATTTGGTAACGGTAATAAGTCACACAGAAGTATGTTTGGCTGTGAACAGCCCTCGTTTGCTGTAGTACAAGAAGTTCCGCTCCGGCCTGTTAATTATGTATTTCACGGAAACCGTACATTTTTCCGAGAAACAAAATAGCCTATGTCCTTCCTTGTGGTCTACTTTATATCTGTGCCAGATAACATAAAAAATGCTTCAGCCGTTTGTGAGATAAGCTCTTTCAAATAATTTTCCCCGTTTTCCCCCATTTTCCTCTGTTTCTTTGCTCTTATTGGTGCCAACGTGATGTTATATAGCTCAATTCTTCCTCGATAAATAAGACTACCCAACAAAAATCGATTTTTTTAATTCAAAGCAGTAGCTCCACAAATTCTTAAGCTTTATAATATAAGTATAAGATACGATTTTCCCAAACTTTAAGCCCACCATATATAAGGAATGTTAAGTCGTATGAAAAAAGTGTCTGAATATTTTTTGTAGAGAATTCTATGATCTACACTCTTGCCCTATCTATTTTTGTGATAAAATGTTACAGTTTGGAAAAAAAACAGGAAAAACCTCATTTTCATACATTTCACCTTGAATAAATTTTTTTGCACAAGGAGGTTCGCCGGGGACTTTTGAGGTTTTATTTGTAATGGTGTATTTAACGTTTCTACCAATTTTCAGCTCTATGCGAATCATTCCGAGGTTACGATTTTTTTGCGTCTAATTAGACCGGGCTATAAATATATTTCCGTTGTCTGGTACCCGTAACACAAGTCCTTCAGGTACTTAGCACGGGGCCAGACTGACGTGGTGTGAAGCGTCCATAGATATTATTATTACCAAACAGAAAAATCGGTTTTGCGGTTTGAACGCTAAGAGGTAACAGACAGAAAGACTAACAGACAGACAGACACACCTTCGTATTTATAATATTAGTAATGGCATCTTGTTCTAAAATATCTTAAGAACTTGACTGCATTCATAACTCATTACGTATTTTTGTGGAATGATACACCGTCCAAAATATAACGATAACGCAAAATAATGGGAAAAGGAAATTTAAATCCAAGCCACTAATAATTTAAAAAGGCGAGTTTTAATTAAAATTACACTCTGTTGACTGAAAACGTCTTGTGAACAGGAAATCATTTAATTAAATTAAAACGTTAATTTAATCTTCGAGGGCCGTGAAAGGGTTCCTCTGTAACGGAATAAGTTAGTTTTAATCCCATCAAAATGGCAGTAGTTTGAGTATTGTATAACTTTCCGATCGTCCAATATGTGGAACTTTTGTGGGGAATACGTAACTTTCATACGCATCATGTTAACTCCAATTTTGTGTCGCCATAGGATAAGCATCAATAGACAAAGTCATGCGAATCAATTTGAGTAGAATTTGACACTTGCGTGTGTTACTGTAAAAACAATGTAATCATAATGTAATAGTCACTTACTCGTTTAATCTACTTACATGTAATTCACAATTTTCCGTGTTAAGAATGTCCTATTTGTGGTCCTATTCCTTTCTCGGGACTCAAAGTACCAAATTAAACAAAATGCGTTTAGTGGTTCTAGCATGAAGAGACTGACACTTACTATAGTATTAGTACACAGGATGTAACAAAACAAAGTTATTATACTTTTGGGTTTGTATATGTCTTTTATTAAGAGTTCACTGTGCAAAGAGTATTTTTTTTATTTAATGGGGCAAGCGCCCTATATTATAGTTAAAAATTGCTTTTTCCGAGCTGCTAATTTCCCAGTGAACTCTATTTAGGGGGCTCAAGTATTATTACTTTATTTGTTACACTCTGTAGATTCGTGCCACGAATTTACAGGCCACGAATTTCGTGGCTTAGCGGAACTTACGGTCTCACAAGAACAAGCCAGAATCGATCAAACAGAACGGAAAAACCAGGTTTTCCAGCGGTATCTCCGCGGATATGTAAAATGGCGTCTGGAGCTCGAATCATTTATCTCCCGAGATATTCCTTACAATGTTATAAATTGCCTCCACAGTTCAATTTTATGTTTTGCATTTGAATATTCTGGCTTAGAAAGTTTAGGTGACAACTGCAGATTCCCAACTAGTTCTGGTTAACATGCACATTATAATGTTTTAGTTAGAAGTTCTTTAGTTCTAAATACTGGAATGGAAGTAAAAGTAAATCTGCGGCAACCTCGATTCGTCAACCGTCAGATTCATGGGCGCCGGCAGGGGGGTGCCAGGTGGTGCACTTGCACCTCTTGGGAATCTCGGGATCAACAGGAATTATTAAAACAAAAAGCCGTCTATTTGAAATATTTTTTTAAGAATGAAACATTAGTTCGTAATGTTTCGGTACTAAATATATTCTGTTGACGTAAATAGACAGTCACTGTTGTTCGTAAAAAGTAAAAAGATAGAAAACTAAAATCTGCACCCCTTGGAAATTATTTCTGCCGGCGCCCATGGTCAGATGCTGCTAATTTCATCATCACATTAGCACAGACATCGCATAGTTTGGGGGATTGAAATCCTTTGATTCCTCAGAATAAAAATATTCTGATTTGTAGATTATCTCAATGTATTGCTTTTATGTATTGCCAAGTTGCATCTTGTTTAGAGACGTGATTTTAGTTACTTTTATGGAATAACTTGTACAGCCGAACAACAAATATAAATAAGGTGGCACTCGGGAACTGCCACGGTTCATCAAGCGTGGATGATTTTTTTTTTCGCGTCCACCCCATCGTGTGGCGTGTCGTTGGATAGGTTTTTTAAAAATATCATGAGTATTTATAGATCATTTTCCGATTTAGGGATCCGTTTGTGAAATATTAAGTTTTAAAGTGGAAAAAATCGTTAGAGTCCAGTGTCCCCCCTTTCTACCAGCTGTTACGGTTGCTTCTGGAAATGTGAAAAAATGACAACTCCGCTCTGACCGGAGGTCGGAGTGGGGGGTGTTAGGTTTATTATCGTTACGGAATTTCTAGATTCGGTCGCCGCGCTTAAAGCTCGCGATAAAACCTAAGCAATAGCTTAAAACGTCCTCTAAGCCATGTCAAACAATGTTTGTTACGCTAGTTTTCTTGGAAGCCTTGGTAGCACTCAACCGACATTACAGGTACAAACTAGTCGGGAGTAATCGAATCGCGCGCTAATAGCAGAGCAATTTGCTTAAGTGCAGCCAAGTCGGGACGAAAATTAATATTTCACTGACCCAGGCGGCCGGGTCAGGATTACTGTGGTGCCAATATTTGCGGGTATTTAGCACAAATATACAAGTATTTTTAAAGAATTGCGGGCCTTAGGAAAGTGAAGTTTGAAACCAAAAATGTTATGTGAAACGTGGCATTTCATTAGAGTATATAATACTCATATAGCGCCATATAACTAAAATGCAAAGGATTTGATTATCAAATCCTTTCCATTTTAGTGATGTAGCACTTACTATAAGCAATGTCTTGTTTACATAGGAGTTAGTTAAAATTAGCTATTTAAGACTGTTTACTTGCTACACAAGATGATAGGTGCACTTTAACTTTCACTTCCCAGACAGACTTTCCGCCCGCGGTGTTGGGCAGTCCTGTGGGATTCCTATTTCAATGTTGAATGATTCATTTGCTACTTGACCATAAGGGACGGAGATACCGAAATTTACCGTACATATTTCAAGCCTTATAAACTCATAATTTGAAAGCTACAAAGTTATAATAAAAATACAGCAATAATCTTCAGTATATCAACATTCCTTTCCCCGTTTTAAATTTTCTATTTTTGTTTATTATACTCATGATATCAGCTTCCAAAGTAAAACCAATTTATTAAAAATCAAGCATACATTCAGCATCTCCTTAGGATTTACAAATTACTTTTATTTGAAACATACGCCAATAGATCGACAATATCATAAACTACATATTCCCCGTTTTAAATTTTTTTAGGACAATTTGAACTAAGATAAGTAAAAAAAATAAGGTTTTAGTGCGATCTCGGCAACGCGGCAAATGTATGGCCAAGGTCGTTTGCTCGGGGGACGGCCTTAAGTGGATGATCTCTTTTTATCTGCTGTATACGGTTAGCACGTGTAACGATTTTATTGTTCCTACAAATAATATTACAAATGAGGTTGTATATGTGATTTTTTCTATACTGGCCGGTACGCCTAAACTGTTTTTGTTTTTTCTCACTTTGACATTTTGCTTCTGATTTTCATCAGCTACGACTAGACGAATTTGGGAAAACTAAAATAATTTCTCTATTCTTAAATAATTTAATATTATAACTATCCCCACTTGGGGATCACCGGGACGGTAATCGTTGCGTCGGAGATCACCGCGACGGGATTCGGGAATCACCGCGACGGAGATCACAGCGACGAGGATCATTGCGTCGGGTGCATTACTACGAGCTCACCTCTCCGGGCTCTGTGGCCGCTGCGAATCCTGGCTACCTACCTGCCTGCTATCTACCTACCTACAACCTACCTGCCTACCTGAACCCTACCTGCCTACCCTGCATTCAGTCTACTTTCAACATACCTATCTACAACCTACCTACCGGAGCCCCAGGAAAGTAAAGTACATGTAGGCACAACAGGGTCACGTATTGTGAGCGACGAACCACGACCCCTATTCCTTATAATCTATATTCTTTTAATTTATATTTCAATATATTTTAAAGTTCATTACTATTAATTTTATTTAACACACCTATAAGTGTTACACACGTTAGTTACTACAGAAAGGCGACAACTGCAAGCCAGTGTTGAACTTAATCCTTCTCATCAAGTTCACCCGAAGATGATGATGACTACCATTCTTCATTCCTGGTTATTCCTCGGATATTCAAGGTTTTCCTGAGAAATAAATTTGAACACAATGGAAGTCTGTCCCTCTCCCACAAAGGCCTATCGCTAGCGGCGATCACCCGGGCTCAGGAGATAATATTGTACGGCCTAACAGACAATCATTATTTTGTATATATATGCGGGGTATAAAATTTCAACGGGCTGTCCCCATAAAATAGTGTACATGTTTTGAAGCTTTGTATTTGAATGTAAATACTTTGCATTACTATAAAAGCTAAGCTTTAACTATAACATTCACATAGTGTCATAAATAAGTGCATTTTCCAATGTAACAAACAGACCAGGATAAAATCTAAATCAGTAAAAATGAATTTTCACTAAAACTCGAGGACGGCTGAATTTATTTGCCTTTTAGGCCGTGTTTCCATCTGCAAGCAGCTGCTGTCAGACAGACTGTCAGACACTTCTCGCGACAGTTATCCTGCTGGTGGAAACACGGCCTTAGACTTGAGATATGTGTGCTTCCACAAAAGGAAGGCTTATATTAGGAACAAAGACATAATATGGAGTTCAACGGGTCATCTAGTTACGATTAAAATGTTTCACTCATTACTAGTCAGGCCCGATATTACAAAGTGAATTGGAAAACTATTAATAACAATAGCCATCAGAATATTATGCATTCGTTCCACGGTGAAGAATCTCATAAAATCGAACGAACAAATAAATATCGAGGGGAGCTGTACTGGGGAATTGGAACAATCCGAGAATAAATTATTTAGCAATTTCAACGGCCCCGATGAGATGCTAGGTATAAATCATATAAATTTTATTACTGAAGCGTTATGCTCCAGTAAAGTTGGAATAAACAGGCTGGTCCTGGGAATCTGATAGAATAACCCCCGCACCGGTTTCGGTGACGGTGGCCGGTTTCATTTAAGCCAGGAGAGTTACGCAGGAGTTATTTTATAGTGCCCGAGTGTGTGCGCAGTACACAAGAGCACTATCTATTCTTTTACTCTCATAACCCAGTGGGATAGACGACCGACACGACTGGCGAGAGATCAGGCGCAGGACCGACTTTTTACATGCCTATCCGACGCATGGTTTAACTTACTAGTCAGAAAATCAGGTGATCAGCCTGCATTGTCCTTACTTGGAAATAACATGTTTTCAACGCTGGAATCGAACCCAGGACCTCCGAGTCAAGAGCCACGCTCTAAGCCACTAGACCACGAAGTCTAAAAGGAACCTGGTGTGCGGGTACAAAATCTTTAGATGAAAATACAGAAGGCTCAAGAAAGGCCCGAAGGCGAGAGACTGAGAATAAAGTTGCAGCTCGAGGCGGTCTGCTTGGATTTCATGCTGAATAATTTTCAAAGCTGCTATTCCTTAAAATTTATTTGAAATAGTTATTTTTTAAGGATAGTATCCATTACGTCATAGTAATGTATTTTCACATAAACTATTGTTTCGAAGTAGGCGACGGTAAATATTAGGCGATTCATTGAAATCTTATTGAATGACCGCAATCGTTGCGCCATAATTCGTTTATCGCGCAGGAACCGTACATTTTTTCGGGATAAAAAGTATCTATGTCCTTGTATAATTATCTATGTCCTTTTCTCGGACTCTAAGTATCTCCTTACCAAATTTCAACAAAATCGTATAAGCGGTTTGGGCGTGAAGAGGTAACAGACAGACATACTTGCGCATATTTTATAATACTAGTATGGATAACGTTACTTCTGATCAACCATGCAATAAAACCATAAAATAAAACATCCATGTAGAATTATCTTCTTTCCGGAATAACGTCAAACTGAATGTCGTTGCAATCGTTTAGCTCAAATCTGTCCTTTGGGAACTGCATTTTCCGGGTGAGGTATCTGTGCCAAATGTCTTCCAGCTTTTTCTAGACTGACAAACATCTCTGCATACAATTTGCGCACAACAATGACGGTATTTTTAATTACTTACATAATATTTTTAGTCGCTGGGACCACGGACTACGGCCACTGGAAAACAGCCGAAACGTCGGGAATAGCCGCGTACTGACCAAGCGAGCAGCCTCGCTGCCTCGCCCGAGCGTGCCGCGGCCGAGCCGAGAGTTGTCGGTTTTTGTCGATGCTCAAAGGCGCCTCGGTACGTTTGCCGCGCACTAACACGTACTGACCGACCGAGCACTGCGCGCGAGGCTGCCGCGCGTTTTATTGGTCAGTACGCGGCTATTAAGAAAAGTGCTCCCCGACAAATTATTGATGATTAAATTTAATATATTGTATTAAGAATACTCGCGTAAACCTAAAAATTCAATTCTGATTACCCCCAAAACTGATTTAACTTGACTCTCCGTCACCCTTGAGATCATATCAAAGGGTTTTCGTGTTTTGTTACCACTGCCGATCTTGACGACCCGGGCGTTGAAGTGGTAGGAATGTAGGGCGATTGTCCTGTCAACGCACTGCAACTTTTCTAATGTTGCGACTGTCCTTGTGCGATGGTAGTTGCTTTCCATCAGTCTTTTTTTTATAATGAAATAAGGGGGCAAACGAGCAAACAGGTCACCTGATGGAAAGCAACTTCCGTCGCTCATGGACACTCGCAGCATCAGAAGAGCTGCAGGTGCGTTGCCGGCCTTTTAAGAGGGAATAGCTGGGTAATAGGGGAGGGTAGGGATGGAAAGGGAAGGGAATAGGGGAGGGTAGGGAAGGGAATAGGTAGGGGATTGGGCCTCCGGTAAACTCACTCACTCGGCGAAACACAGCGCAAGCGCTGTTTTACGCCGGTTTTCTGTGAGATCGTGGTATTTCTCCGGTCTAGCTGGCCCATTCGTGCCGAAACATGGCTCTCCCAAGTATTTTTTGACCCGTTTGCTCATTTGCCCCCAAATTATAATAATACAATTAAAAAATGCGTGTTGTCACCCGCGCGCGGATCTTGTCCGCTTGCGGATAACATGATTAGGCAGCGATTCCACTGAAGCGGAGCGGAGCTTAGCGAAGCCCGAATTGACCAATCGTGCTATTCTAGCGGAATGAAAGCGAGTAGCGAAGATTTCGACCATGGTGATTGGTCAATTCGGCACCGCTAAGCTCCGCTCCGCATCCGCCTTATGGCCTTGAGGATAACACGCTTATTGCTCGCATGACCGGAAAGACATCTATGAAATGACAGGATGCGCGTAACTTTCATGCGGACCAGATCCGCGCGCGGGCGATGAGACATGCGTCATGTCATGCGACAGGAATGGCGCCTTCAGCTCTACAGTCTACTCTCTACAATTACATGATGCCCACTTTAATCCGTGGTATCCATTCTTATGTTTTTTTTTTTATTAAATAAGGGGGCAAACGAGCATGATGGTAAGCAACTACCGTCGCCCATGGACACTCGCAACATCAGAAGAGCTGCAGGTGCGTTGCCGGCCTTTTTTTTATGTAATATTTTTTCATTATTTTGTTTTTGCGCAGGGGAAACCCATCATGGGTGCCCCGGGTTGGGTACCCCGGGGGTATGTGAGACTCCTACTCACTAAAACCACCTGCGGTTTGCCTTCAGCCGTATACGGAGGGATATCCTGGATCTGTTTAACACAGGACTCCCTCCACATACTTATGTAATATTGTGGTATTCGTATTTATATAAAGCGGGCAATCGCAGCGAAAAAAAAAGCGGTTAGGGCACGAAAAGATATCAGACAGACAGACAGTGACAGACTGTCAGGCAGATAGACAGATAGTCGGACATACTTTCACATTTATAACATTAGTCTGTCTGCTGCCTCTTCACCCCCAACCGCTGAACCGAATTTTGTATGAAGATACTTTGAGTCTCGAGAAAGGACATAGAATACTTTGTATCCCGGGAAAATGTACTTTTTACGTACGATAAACCAATTCTGGCACAACGAAGTTGTGGTCGTGATGTAGTTTTTAATAGTTACCAATTGTCGTATAGAACCGTTAAACCAATCAATTAATCCAAATGGAGTGCTTTCATAACTGTCGTACGCAAATCGGTAGTTTGAGCCATCCGTCACGACTATTGTCCGGCGCGGGTTCGGCGCCATGAATCAGTTTTATTGAATAACTTCTTTCGGCGGAATCGTCGGCCATTCCGACTAGCATTTGTCATAGACGCAAGTTTCGTTCAAAGGTTGAAATTGATTGATTTTATAAAAAACTAGATGACGCCTGCAACTCCGTTGCGACCAAATTCGTTTGTCCCACGGGAATCCTAATTTTTTTCGGGATAAAAGTTACTTATATCCTCTCCCGAGGCTAAAAGTATTTCCATACCAAATTTTTATTTAGTTGAGCGGTTTGGGCGTGAAGTGGTATTAGACAGACAGACGATAAACATACTTTCGCATTTTAATATTAAAATAGTAGGAATTACTAAACTTTATTATGATATTGATACAGTTGTTACACTTGACCTAACTTTACGGCAAAATTTATTTAAAGTGTTTTGTTCGAATAAAAATGCTAATTATAGAAATAGATACGTATATTCTTTCAATTGATTAAAAAAACGTATCGTCTTGTTAGCTTATTGATGCCAAATTAATTTTCTTATGATCCGTGTTGATGCATGTTCCTCGCGTTATTTTGTTCTTCTTACCAAGAAATTATATGAGTGAAAGAGATGGCGATATTATGTCTATATTATAATTAGTTTATGAACAGTTTTTTTTTTTTGTAATAACCGTCTAGTAATATTCTAACTTCAAATTTTCAGCATATTCGATATCATGACCTAAGTCCTAAGTACATCGTAAAGTATATTAATAACTGAGTCCTACCTGGCTTAATTAACCCGTAACTCTAAACTATAACCCTTAAGTTGTAACCATAAGTTATTAGTTTAATAACTTTAGCTTAATTATTTCCAAGTGTTGATAAGTTGACTTTTAGCAAGAATTAAAATACTAGATGACGCACGCAACTCCGTTGCGCCAAATTTCGTTTATCGCGCATTTTTCCGGGATGAAAATTCCCCTTCATACCGAATTTCAACTAAATCAGTTCAGCGGTTTTGGCAGGTAGAGGGAACAGGCAGATAGACAGACACACTTTCACATTTACAATATTAGTATCGATTTGTATAGTTTGTCGATCTTAAAGTATTATATTAACATCTTGACCTCTGTGGCTCAATTGGTTGAGTGTGTGGCAGCTCAAGCCGGGGTCGCGGGTTCGAATCCCGCCGACGGAACCAAACTATTATCAATGAATTGTTCCCGAGTCTGGATGTGTATTAAATATGTGTATAATATAATAAAAATCTTAAATATATGTACAGTATAAATAAAAGTATTAAATATATTTCCGTTGTCTGGTACCTGTAACACAAGTCCTTCAGGTGCTTAGCACGGGGCCAGACTGACGTGGTGTGAAGCGTCCATAGATTATAGATTTTATATTATAATAGAAAAGTTGTTACGAGTACTTAAATCACCATATCTATACATATAATAAATCTGTAGAAATGTCAAATCTGTACATTAAAGATATTCAAAAAAAATAAGCGGAGGGTGTCACAATATCGCTATAGAAGCCGAAAAGTTAGTTAGTTTTTTTGTCTGTCTGTCTGTCTGTCTGTATGTTTGTTCCGGCATCACACGAAAACTACTGATCCGATTTGGATGCGGTTTTCACAGATATATTTGTCTTCTTCCAAATTAATATCTGGTGTATAAAATTTTTCCCCCCACCCCTCTAAAGGGACGAAAGAAGGGGTCAGGTTTTGTATAAGACTTTTGCTTTAACACGAAAACTACTGATCCGATTTGCATACGGTTTTCGCAGATATATTTGCCTCCTTCCAACTCAACATCTGGTGTATAAAAATTACCCCCCCCCCCCACCCCACTAAGGGGACCAAAGAAGGGTTTTGTATCAAACTTTTTTCTTTAATGGACTTACTTCATATTATAAACTATTTTTCCAACTTAACATCTGGTGTATAAAATGTTTCCCCCCACCCCTCTTAGGGGACAAAAGAGGGGGTAAGATTTTGTGTCAACTGATGAAGTAGAAATACTTTAAATGGCAAAACAACGTTTGCCGGGACAGCTAGTTATAAATATGGGCATGTGTACATTCTTAACACTATATTACTCTAGCATAATATAAGCGAATACTATCACCTATTATGCAACATTGAGCCAACGAAGCCAGTATCAAAACTCCATCGAAATCGATTAAGGTTTGCAAACATAATGCACGTGGATTATCGCGAGTTCGCGTGACAGTACTAATGTAGATAGTTTCATCCCTGACCCCGTTATATAAATATTCATAACCCATAGATATGTTAGCAATAAGAGTCAGTGCTTATATCTAAACAAAATCTCCTCTTAACGATTTGAGGTAAGCGATTAAATTAGGTTGTTTATTAAAATCAGCGTTTAAGTATTTAATTTCGATCTTATAAGAACTAAATGCAGTATAATCTTTCAATTTATATCTAAACACCTGTTGCG
Source organism: Polyommatus iphigenia (assembly GCA_963422495.1). Lineage (NCBI taxonomy): Eukaryota > Metazoa > Arthropoda > Insecta > Lepidoptera > Lycaenidae > Polyommatus > Polyommatus iphigenia. Next base: position 26,454,714 of record OY730181.1, on the reverse strand, counting down.
AACGTAGAATTTTATGCTTGGCTCTTGTGCAATGAAATAAAAAAAATCATAAAATTTAGAGGTTAAATAATCTTGAATATCCTCAGCATCGCAGCACTGTCAATAAGTTGAATTTCTAAGAATATTTTGACCTCTTTCTACATTGCCTGACTTATGTAAACTTTACATGTTCCAAACTTTTTCACAACTCACAAAGATTCCGACAAGTGTTTCTGCGAACTATTTAATTTTGCGCTTGTTATGAGAAATATAATTAAAAGGTTTAGCCGCAGTGGAGAATATTCGGTGCGGTAGGTAAAAAACATTATTACAAAATTCCTGTAATTCATTGTGATTAATTTCTGTAAATCATTCCTGTAAAGTCATTGTGACTTTTATAAGAAAGTAAATTTATTTTCTTCTTTTTTATTTGCTAGATATTAATCAGTTCTTTATCATGTTTTTAGATATTACATAGTGATGAATATAATTATGACTATAGTAAAAATCCTCCAGATAGGAGCTCAGAGCCGCGCTACACCGGAATGGCAGCGGCGAGGCGAGCACTTTCAGTGTCATATGATTTTAAACTATCTTCATTATTGGTATCGCTTGAGAAGTCTAGGGCTGTCCGTGGCCGCTCGAGCGGCCGCCTGCGCCCGCGATTTCTCAAGCGATACTATGTATTACAATATTGAAGATAAAGTTTAAAATCATATGACACTGAAAGTGCTCGCCTCGCCGCTGCCATTCCGGTGTGGCGCGGCCTATTAGCCAAGACGTTTTCTTTATCGCTTCTTTACCTATCTTTGCCAATCAAAAATGTATGAAATTGACATAAGCGTTCGATAATATTATAAAGTTGACATCCGACTCATGTTATGTCAGTTCCATACATTTTGATCGGCGACTCTATAAACGGTAAGGAAAACGTATTGGCTAAGGGATCTGATCGTATAACGGCCCTATTACGTAGCAATAATGAAATACCGTCTGTGGTTTAATCATGGCCGTCAGTGCTAACAGGTCCTCAGAAAATGAAATCTCATTAGGTCACTTCAAGTTGCCCGCACTATATCGATTTAATGTCTCATCAACGTGAGGGATATTGAGCCTTATTTTTATATGCGTAGAGTGTAAATTTCAGTGCGCTGAATGTGGGTTTGTTAAGCTTGAGTAAAGATTTCTCAGGTCCTTCTGAACTCTTTCATAGTGATTTTTAACGCTCTTCATAAATTGTTGTCTTCGTATATTATGATTGTTCTACTTGAAAATTGCTTCTGATGGGAATTTTAATCATTATCATAGCTATGAGGCCGACCCAAAATAATCGGCCAAGTACGAGTCGGACTCGCACACGAAGGGTTCCGTACCGTTATAGAGCAAAAATAGACCAAAAATTGTGTTTTCTGTATGGGAGCTCCCCTTAAATTTTTATTTTATTTTAATATTATTATTAATTATTAAAGTACACATATAATTAAGGCCTTTGTGAAAATTTCAAGTGCCTAACTGTTGTCATCATTGATACGGAGCAAAAAATATTTGAAAAATCATGTTTGTTGTATGGGAGCCCCCCTTAAATATTTAATTTATTTTGTTTTTAGTATTTGTTGTTATAGCAGCAACATAAATACATAATCTGTGAAAATTTCAACTCTCTAGCTATTACCGTTCTTGAGTTACAGCCTGGAGACAGACGGACAGACGGACAGACGGACAGACGGACAGACGGACAGACGGACAGACGGACAGATATCGAAGTCTCAGTAATAGGGTCCCGTTTTTACCCCTTGGGTACGGAACCCTAAAAAAAGGTGGCGCGACGAACTGGATGCGTTCGACAAAGAGTGGCCAGTAACAGCACAAGATCGCGAATTGTGGAAGAAGAGAGGGGAGGCCTTTGCCCAGCAGTGGGACACAGTGGGCCAGTAATAATAATCATAATCATTGCTATTAAATCATAATAATATTTATTTGCAACTGAATCATTTTAAATTAATAACATAATTTTTTACCCACTACCTAGGTTTTGGATTGGAAGCTAATTGCAACATAATGTACATTTTTTCCAGGACTCAAAGTATATCCATAACTATTACAAAAGTCAATTCAGTCTTAACATACACAAAATTAAAGAATATCATACTAATACAATATGTTATTTTAATTTGTTCTGTATACAGTAATGACATTCACACACCATTGTTATGGTAGGAAATATTGTAAGAACTATTATAATTTATAACATTTGTTACTCTTTTGACTACATATCTGTGAATAAATGACCTTGATACTATAAATGCCTGTCTGTCTGTCTATCGTTACCTCTTCACGCCCCAATAGCTGAACCGATTTTGCTGAGTATGGAGATACTTTGAGTCCCGGGAAAGACATAGGATACCGTTTATCCCGGAAAAATATACGGTTCCCGCGTGATAAATGAATTTTGGCGCAACGGAGTTCCGGGCGTCTTCTAGTTTTAATATAAATCTCAAACCAACATCCCAGACCATTATAGACTAACAATGACTTAGAATAAAATATGAAAATATGCCAGTATTCTAAAAAGGTCAAATGCTATGCATTTTCTTACTGCAGCCTTTCATAATTTTAATAACTCACATTTTTATATATTGGGGTCGGCCTGCAATATTGTATGCAATCTCATATGGCGAGAGCTTTTAGGGTACTAAGAAACAAAATGAAACCTATAACAAAACTAACTAACTAACAAAATATTTATTGCCTGTTTATCTAGGAATACTATTTACAATATGCACTATGCAGCAGCTATGCCCATAGCATAGTAAAATCTGCAATGTCTTTTGTTTTTTTTTATGTTGACGCAATCTATTAATAATAAAAGGAATTTAAGGAAGTTTACGCGAAAAATGTAATTCTACGAGTATCGTGATATGCGGGTCTAAACGTAAGTTGTTATAAAATATGTATTAATGATATTATGTGAAATTATAAATTACCATCAATAATTGTAGAGTCATGTAGCACAATCAACGATAAGGTCCAAAAAACATAAAAGTTGTTACACAAGTTTATACGGAACCCTTGGTGTGCGAGTTCAACTCGCACTTATCCGGTTACATATCTGTAACGTTTCTTAGAAGTAGAGGAATCGTGAATAGTGAATAGAACAGAGCTTGAACCAAACCGATGAGTGTTCAATTAGTATATTTCTTATTAAAGTTGCATTATTTTCATAATCCATATTTCCGTCCATACTAATAGTTTTTTTTTTTTTAATAATAAATAAATCTTTATTGAAAACTAAATTCTTTTCTTATTTCTAATAGCCTGCCAAACTGCGCAGCAGTTTATCGGCGGGCGACGCGCTCATTTACAATATATATATATATATATATATATATATATATATATATATATATATATATATATATATATATATATATATATATATATATATATATATATATATATATATATATATATATATATATATATATATATATATATATATATATAAATAAATCTTTATTGAAAACTAAATTCTTTTCTTATTTCTAATAGCCTGCCAAACTGCGCAGCAGTTTATCGGCGGGCAAGGCGCTCATTTACAATATATATATATATATATATATATATATATATATATATATATATATATATATATATATATATATATATATATATATATATATATAGTATTATATCTTTAAACACTACTTATAAATTTTAACTTAACAATGACAGTCTTATAATATTATGGTATTTATAAGGGCAGAGACTACTCTATAACCATTACATTATAACATTATATTTTGTACTGAATATATTTTGCTTTACATAGTAAACTTTCCTCACTACTGGTGACAACTTGAAATAGTTTTTAATCATAGGAATATAAAATATACTCATAGTTTTTAATTATAGGAACATAATATATAGTTATATATGAAGTTTTAGAAAACACAGCCTACCTTTAGCTTTTTAATACAACTGTACAGGTTATTATGTTTACATATTGTATGTAATTTTTATTTTACAGAATACATTATTTGTTTTCTAAATAAATATTACAAAACACTATATATACCTAATTAAATACACCTGTAATTTGCTTTTAAACTTCCATTTTTAGTCAAGATACTCACGGAACCAGGTGTTGGTGGGTCCCCGGATCCCACACTCGTCCATGGCCTGTAGCAGCGTCTCATGGTCCAGACTCCAGAGTGTCAAATGCTTTTTTGTAGTCTATAAAAAGGGCCAGGACCTGATGGCCCTGGTCCAAGCTATTATTAATATCGTCTGAAAAATTACCTAAGGCCGTTGCAGTGCTACGGCCTTGCCTAAATCCGTGCTGAGCTTCTGATAGTATTTTATTCTGTTCGAGAAAAGTGCTTACCTGACTCACCACTATCTTCTCGATTACTTTATTTATGACTGACAGGATGGCAATTGGTCTGTAGTTGGTGTAATCCGAGTGCACCCCACTTTTGTATATAGGTCTTATTTTAGCTTTTTTAAGGAGGCTAGGGTACACCCCTGTGGATAAAGATAAATTAATAAAATGTGCCAGGACTGGTTATATGCTTTTTTTTACAGTTTTTATATCTGATACTCGGATAGCATCTAGCCCTGGTGCCTTTTCGCTGCTCAGCTGGTCGATCACTTTACTAACTGTGGAGCTGGAGACTGGTTTAAGCCGAAATGACACATCACTGGTCTTTACATACTGGTCTCTATTTAAAAGTTGAATACAACAGTTATGCTTAATATTAGTAATTTCCTTTGTAAAAGTATCTGTAAATTTGTTACATATGTCATACATTGTATCTTTGTGCATAAAGTATCTCCTAATTATATCATCTATGTTTGCTTTCTTTCTCCCTATCCAGCTGTTTAGTAATTCCCAAACTTTCCTTGGATCCCCATTACATTTTTTAACTTGTTCCTGTTTATACTTATTTTTTTCCTTAAATATTAACTTATTTACTCTGTTTCTGTACATGGTATATTCTAATCTTTTTGTGTTATTATTAGGAGAACTTTTCCAATCCCTATACAGCTGATCCCTATGTAGTAACATATTCTTAAGTCTTTCTCATATCCACGGTTGTGACACACGTTTATCATTGGCACTACGTTTTAGTAGTATTTTGCATTCATCATAAATTTCCCTAAAAACTAAATATATTTTTTCATATAATGTATTTGCACAGTTTATCGACAATAGTTGAGACCAATCGTAATCACAGATTTTTTTAGAAACTAACTTGTTATTTAATAAATACCGAGTGTCCGAGTCCTTATTTGCATTGCATGCCTGACCAGATACATTTGCACATACCGGTAACGACACACCCACCATGTTAAGGTGAACGCAGACTTGGCCGCACCGCACGCACCGCAGTCGCCGCATTCGCAATTCTTCATATTATTATGAAGTTGCGAAGACTGCGGCGCGAGTAGGTAGGTATGCGAGCTTGCCTATAACTTCATATAAAGAATTGCGAATGCGGCGACTGCGGTGCGTGCGGTGCGGCCAAATCTGCGTTCACCTTTATGGTCCGAAATATTGCACTCAATCACATAGGACGCGCACTCCCGCAGTTGTCTCGTTCGCACCCACGCGTGGTCGATGCACGATGCTTCCCGCGCGCCGGCGACGATCGCCTCACGTGTCACCTCGGTAGACGGAATAACACATTGTAGGCCGAGCGCACACATGGAATCTTTATAGTCCGATGTATGCCGGTCGTCACTAGTTAATAGGAAATTTATGTTGACATCTCCTATAAGTATCACGTCCTCGGTTTTCGGAATATTCTTGAGAATCTTTTCAATTTCAGAGATAAATAATGTTTTATTCAATCTCGGTGGTCTGTAGACTGCTATGACATTAGGAAAGTGCTGGTTCCTCTCTAGTTTACCATGCAGCGTCTCGACTGCGCTAGTATACGTTTTTGTTGAGTGAAATACTAGATTTTCTTTGGCATATATCAATACTCCACCTCCACGAGATTTTTCTCTTGTGTTTGAAAATAAACAATAACCTTCTATGTTAAACACTGATAATTCCTCCTTCTTCACATTAACCTCCGTTAATATAAGTATATCAACCTCTTGCGGGCAGTATTTTAAGAGAATTAGTAATTCATCAAAATGTTTTCTTAACGATCGTATATTCAAGTGTATGATGTGCATAATATTATAATTGGTTTTTTTGTAAAGCTCTGTCCCCAGGTGGAAATATTCTGATACCTATGATACACATAATCTGATGATGAGATAGCATCATATAGATCCAGTTTGAATCTTAATTCGAGTACGACAAATAAACTCCTCGCACTACAAGCACGCGCGTGTTTGCACTAGTGTGCGCCATTCCTTAGGTACTAGAATTTTCGATGAGTTTCTCGATGTTTTTTTCGGAATGGATCGAGAATATTTTAGGATGCTCATCACTCTTCCTCGCCAGGATTTTTCCATTCTGCACCCATATATATTTGTAGGTCTTCTTTAAATCACTCTTAGCGGTCCAAAGTAGGTTTCGTTTGTACCTAGTTAGACTTTAGTTTATATAAATACGGTCGTTATTGTTATTTCCATATATTTCTCCATTAGTGAGGGTTTTTTTTCCTACTCATCATCCACTTATCGCGCGCATCTTTCGTTTTTAAGGTTATGACCACCGGCAAAGGCCTGTCAGAGTTCGGTTTCTTCCGCCCTCTCCTCTCAGCACACTCAATCTGATTTGGGTCAAGCTCAAGCTTACTAGCGATATGGATTAATAATACTCTAATATCTTCCTTTTCTTTCCTTTCTAGCCCCACCAATTCCACCATTTTCTCCTTCTCCTTGCCTTCCAGTTCATTTATACGCTCCTCTAGAGATCTATTACATTTTTCGAGGTAAGTATTCTTACATTCCAGTGCTTTAATCTTATTATCGGAACATTTTTGCCACTCACATAGCTTATCATACTTTTCAGACATGAAATCTACCAGCTCAGTTAAATCGGTTAACTTTTTCTCCATGCTGTACACTACCTCCATTTTACGGTTTAATTCAGCCAGAGATTCCGCTATATTGGTTTCCCCGGGCTTCGGCGGAGGCGACGCCGACACGGATGGCGTCACACACTCTTCGCACATTTCGTTTTTGAGATGTTTTTTCGTGAAGCATTTCTTGTGAAAAGCCGCTTGGCAACGCCCTTTGCACTTAATTATCTCGTCACTGTCCGCCGCCACGAATTGCTTGCACTTTTTGCACTGCATTGTTTTAAATGTTTACACGATTCACCTTTTAAATAATGAAAGCGATTCACGTCCAAACTCTAAACTCTAAAGATGATGTAATCTGCGCAACAACTTATTAACATACATGTGTGTCCGTCTGTCTGTCTGCCCATCCGTCTGTCTGTTCGTTACCTCTTCCCACACAAACCACTCAACCGATTGTGCTGAAATTCGGTATAAAGATACTTTGAGTCCCGGGAAATGATATATGATACTTTTTATCCCGGAAAAATACGGTTCCCGCGCGATAAACGAATTTTTAGGCAACGGAGTTGCGGGCATTAAAAGTACTTAACATATAACATTTTAATACCGAATGAGTCCATTCATAATGTTTTGACTAAATCCTTGATAGCTTTAAGCTTGATTTCTAAACAATAAGCTCGACTTAAACAAAATGCAAGAAATACGAAAAACAAAGTATATTTTTTGCATTTCTTACTAGTTGATTTGGCGAGAAGAATCTGCGTAAAAAAACTCACAATAATCGTCATAATATAATATGAAAGTTGGCTGAAAATAAAGATGAACGTTTACATTTCTTTCCAAAGAATAATGGGTTAACTAAATTAATTTTTAAATATCGGCATAAATTTTCACGGCTTTTTACCGGTAAAATTTAATTACCGCTTTGGATATCTCTTTAATACAAAATATTAATCTAATTTTACGGAACTCGATATCAGAATCCCTTTATAAAAATACCTTTAATATAAAGCCCCTTAAAAATTAATAGCATTAAGTATAATATAATCTGCTTACCCGTGGCCTAACCTTTTGTAGGAAAATATGGTAACGATGTAATATAAAAAAAAATATTGTCATGGTAAAAACTTTAAATTAAAAGTCGGTAACATCAATGATTCAAATGCCTCGCTATTACATCGGAAATTGGGGGTTCGATTCCCGCGTAGAAAACGTGTAACCCCAAATTTGGTTTGGACGATGCAGGCTGATCACCCGATTGACAAGTAAGATGATCCATGCGTCGGATGGCATGTAAAAGTCGGAACTTCTGGCAGTCGAGTCGATCGTCCATCCCACTGAGCTATGAGAGTAAAGGAAAAGAGATACTTGGTACTGAGCGCACACTTGTCACTTGAGCACTATAAAATTACTACTGCATAACTGGCCTGGTTTTAATGAAACCGGCCACCGTCACCGAAACCTTTCTTTCAAATATGTTTTATTCGCCTATTCAATTAAGTGAATATTTTATGCAATAAATTATTATTATCTTCGATACAACGGCAGGCAGAAAAACACAATGCGTTGATTTTACGAGAGTATTAGAAAACAAACATAAAAATACATTTCATAAAATTAATCAAATCACAAACGTTATACATACAATTTTTTTTATGAAATAAGGGGGCAAACGACTTTGTGGCTTTTGACGACCTCTGTGGCTCAGTGGTGAGTGGTTCCGTAGCCAAAATGGCAAAAAACGGAACCCTTATAGATTCGTCATGTCTGTCTGTCTATCTGTCTGTCTGTCCGTCCGTATGTCACAGCCACTTTTCTCCGAAACTATAAGAGCTATACTATTAAAACTTGGTAAGTAGATGTAGTCCGTGAACCGCATTAAGATTTTGATACAAAAAATGGAAAAATTATTAAAAATTTTAGGGGTCCCCATAGGTACAACTGAAACAAAAAAAAAATTTTTCATCTGGCCTATGCGTGTGGGGTATCTATGGATAGGTCTTCAAAAATCATATTGAGGTTTCTAATATCATTTTTTTCTAACCTGAATAGTTTGTGAGAGAGACTCTTCCAAAGTGGCAAAATGTGTGTGTCCCCCTCCTCTAACTTCTAAAGAAGGGGCATGATAATTCATAAAAAAAAATATGTTGTACATTACTATAAAAAATACCAACGAAAATTGGCTTGAACGAGATCTAGCCAGTAGTTTTTTTATACGTCATAAATGATAAACCGTAATTTAACTTTCATTATATCAAAAATGAAATATTAAAATAAATCAAAAACCTTCATAGAAATAATTCTTATTGCTGCTGTGGAACCCTTCATGGGCGAGTCCAACTCGCACTTGGCCGGTGTTTTGAATTGAAATTAAAATATAAAAACTATTTATTTCCAAGTAGGTTATCAACAAACTCTTTCGGAATAACCTACTACTTGGTGCCTGCCACCCTACGAATAATAGTTTTTTATTATTCGTAGCTGCCACCAGTTATAATATGAAACAGCGGCCGTACCATGGTCTTACCCCCAAAACTGATATCAATCTGATATCAGATTTTTGACACTTTAGAGTTTAGACATTAATTTCTTCATATTTTAGATGTCTTAAGTGTCAAAAATCTGATATCAATTTGATATCAGTTTTGGGGGTAAGGCTGCTTCTTTTTAGTTTTTACCTAACTGTGATGAATCTAGAGGTGATTTTGGCAGACAATGTTCGGTATATTTTGCGGTAATGCGGTCGCCTTCTTGCGTTTTATCATTGAATTATTAAAAAAAATAAGATTTCTTAGTGCAGAAAAAGACAACTGTGGCTCTGGAGAGCAAATTAATTCACCAAAAAACTCAAGAAGTACAGCTCTCTTTCTAGCAATGTTGTTAAAAATAAGCGTGAACAAAAATGCAGCTTATACTCTATAGTCTATAGTTAGTTTAAGGCTATGGATTTATATGCGGCGGCGCGGACGCGCGTTTTGGCCGCTATACTGCGAGATCACAAGCAATAGTACGAGTAAGGCGCAGCGCAGACGACAGACTATCCGTGACGCACTTTTTGTCTGTGGAAATAGAACCTATGCAATAATTATATACGGAATATTTTCGCGTCGTGTGCGTTACTGCACATAATTGCATAGGTTCTATTTCCCACAGACTAAAAAGTGCGTCACGGATAGTGTGTCGTCTGCGCTGCGCCTAAGTATATAATATTATTATCATCTTCCTTTGGGCGACCATGCATATCCCACATTGGTGACCCTCGACAGAACATGTCTCCTTCAACATCATCATCAATCCCCGCCCCTCCGCACCGCGCCAGCCAGCATCGCCTCATCGGGTACCTCGTCCACTAGCCGCAATGTACCGCGGCCTGGGCGACTCCGCATCGGCATCATCGGGCTTTCTCACTACACCGACCGGTCAGCAAGCAGAGCACATCTCTCCTGGTCAGCACGTAGCATCGGCCCCGCACGGCAGCTTATCCGACTCACTGGATCCCGTGCAGCAGCTTACAGTTCCGACTCACTGGGACTCACTGCAACAGTTCCGACTCACTGGGACTCTCACTGGCACTGGCGACTCAAGCGACAAGACTTCAAGATTCGACCTCCGGTCTTCGGGGGGGAGTGATGTGGCGGTACCCACAATTCGCCAAACATTCCTGCATCGCGCTATCGAAGTTTTCTGAGCGCGGCGGTATATATACGACAGCTGAAATGTATCACGTGGGCTTCGGCCTGACCGGGCATAACACCTCGCTCGGTCGGAAGATCTTCCTTTGGCCTCCGCACATATTCCCACATTGGTGACCCTCGACAGAACACGCCTCCTTCATCACCATCACTCCCCGCCCCTTCGCACCGCGTCAGCCAGCATCGCCTCATCGGGTATCTCGTCCACTAGCCGCAATGTACCGCGTCCTGGGCGACTCCTCATCGGCATCATCGGGCTTTCTCACTACACCGACCGGTCAGCAAGCAGAGCATATCTCTCCTGGTCAGCACGTAGCATCGGCCCCGCACGGCAGCTATCCGATTCACTGGATCCCGTGCAGCAGCTTACAGTTCCGACTCACTGGGACTCACTGCAACAGTTCCGACTCACAGGAACTCTGGCGACTTAAGCGACAAGACTTAAAGATTCTACCTTCGGTCATGTTTACTGACTATTATCGCCCTTGACGGTCTCTGGAGGGGGGTGATGTAGTGTACATATCTAAATTTCTTTTATAAAAACCTTTTTTTATATTATTTTGTACTCTTTAGTTTATGGTATTTTGACTTGTTTACTTTTTGATAGATTTTGTCATAAGATTATAATAATTCATCTTGAACATCGAGTGCGTTATTTTACAAGGTTCTCTTTTGCACCTTCTAAACTGAAAGTCGGGCAAGCGATTCACCTCGCAACGACGCGAGGACCGTGCTCACTTCAATTGTACTGTCGGTTCTTGGTGGAAATTCATTTTATACACAAATGAAACACAATATTACTTGCACTTTTTCCACTATAATTTCATATTTTCATAGTGGAAAAAGTGCAAGTAATATTGTGTTTCATTTGTGTATAATATTATTAATTATTATGTCACGATTAATTATTACTTGTGATCTCGCTTCGTTTTGTTCGTACGGAGGCATATTAAATCGAGCCTTATTTCGATTTCAATTTTGTCCGATCAGTTGGTGTTTGGGTAGGCGATGGGACAATCCTACTTATTATTTTAAATGCAACAACAGTTTGGGCGATTGGTCCATTGTTACTATTGTTAGTATTGTTTAATGCGATAAAGGCTGGATCTATTTGCATAACAATTTATACTTGATTTGAATAACAACGTAACTAATGTTTGTGAAATTATTATTAGGTTATTTATCATTTTCATCATTATAAGCTGGATTAATGTGAAAATTCAGTCCGGTTTTTTTAATTTATCGACAAAATTAAATTGGTAAGTAATCAATAAAAATTCTAAAGAAAATGAGCAACTTTTTAAATAATAGTCAATAATCTCCATAGGAATTCATAATATTTAATTAGTAATAGGTTTAAAGGTTCATTTCGATTATAGCGAGTGCAGGTGATTAGTGGTTAGGAGAAAGTAAAGGACTTGAACTAATCAGTCGCTGTTCACACTTAAATTCTTCTAATCGCTAATCACCCGCACTAATCACCTGCACTACCACTAATCAAAGTGAATACAGGCCTTTATAAACTGTACAATGTGTATACATAATGTGTTATATTATTATGTCCTTTACTCCTTAGGGCTTGTGTAAGTGAGGAACTTTGGTACATAACTCATTGTCTCTAAGATTCCCATCGCTATCGGCTAATGAACGGTATCGGCGGATCGGCCAGGGCCCCAATTTCGGCCCCAATTTCCATAAGTCATAAATCCGCCACTGACACGCAATGCTCGCATAACTTACACGCGACAACTGTGACAAGTTTGCCTTGATTTATATATATACCGTCTTTACGAATACTAGCTCAATTAGAAGGAAACAGTGGTACTAATTAATATAGAAATACTATGCTAAAGGGTTGTTTGTATGTTCTCTATTTACGATTAATTTCCATAATTGATTTTGATGATATTTGGTATGGAGACACTTTGAGTCCTGGCAAAGGATAAAGGATGCTTCTTATCCTGGAAAAATGTATCGTTCCCGCGCGATAAACGTATTTTGGCACAACGGTACTGCGGACGTCACCTAGTGCTAATATTATAAAGGCGATATCCTGTTTGTATGTTATCAGTTCTCTTTATGCCTGATTTGTTGATTTGATTTTAATGTTGATATGACGATATTTTATTGTAAGTCTCTTAAAAGGATGTAGAAAAGTTTTTATCTAAAAAAACTTACGGTTTTCACTTGATATACGAAAAAACTGCTCATTACTTTGTTCATTGACGCCATTATACTCTTTTCGAAATATATTTGGAAATATAGATACACAATTTATTTAGTCTTAGTTTTTAGTAGCTCAAATAAAAACCAAATGGCCCATAAGTAAGTACCAAAGCATTCAGTATTTGATTAATCGTCAGTAAAACCTGTCATCAAAATCCACAGCAAAAAGGAAAAAATTCAGAAGCGCCACTAAAAAGTCTGCAAAGATCCACCTTTACATATTCATTTTTGCTAGTGATAGAGATGTTTGCTCGCGCCGAACTGTGCAAATAAGGATTAGGTGCAATTTTCATAAACAAATAGAGCCTTTTTCGTTTGCAAATATTGTGCCTTTCGCTTCCCGATTGTCAGCCGGCCAAACGTTTTATGTTTGCTGGTACGTTTACGGGTATGCTTACTTCCGTATCAGTTTTTGTTTGTTGTTAATTTCTTTAACTTGTGTTTTGAGTCATTATTTTAATCAGTGAAGAAATATTAATACATTTTTTTAAGTTAACATTAAATTAAAAAACTAATTACTCTCTTTAACTTGTGTTTTAAGGTATTATTTTAACTGGTGAAGTATTTATACTCTTTTTAGCCGACTTCCAAAAAGGAGGAGGTTATACGTTCGTCTGTTTATATATTATTTTTTTTTGTATGTTCAACCATAACTTCGCCGTTTATGGACCGATTTTCATGATTCTTTTGTTGTTGTACAGGGTTGAATCCGAGGATGGTAGCATGTTCACAAAAGTGGTGATCTGATGATAGGATCCATGAGGAATCGAGGGGACTCCTTGAAATTTATATGGGAACATATGGTGATTTCGATTTTTTCTGAAGTATTTCAGGCATATACTACCAAAAAGTAAGATTTTGCATCAGGATATACCCTGGTTCTGAAGGTACCCAACAGAACTTTTGAATCCTTATAGATACAAGTTTGAGGATTTTGGCTTTATTTAAACTACTCCAAGCAAATCCTACATTATTTGTGCTGAACATAGGCTACATTTTATTTTTGAAAAAATAGGGTTTCGTAAGATATTTGGGTTTTTCGGACGCCAGGTGAAAAAATCTACCAGAAAAGTTACTGCCGAAACTATGAAAGATAGAACCATAAAATGTTCTAAGTGTTGTAGATCTTATAAATATCTACAAAAAAGTCCGCGACACACTATACTTATCTATGTCGAGTGAGGCACAATAACCATTTTTTTATTTAAAAATCTTGAATTTTTTTGGACAACATTTAAACGCATTTATTTTACTCATGCCATTAATCCTTATCTAAATAAATTATTTCATCACTAATTACAGTTTATGTAGATAACATTTGGTCTTTGAATGATTAAAATTGGACGTTTGGTTTTTAAATAATGGCGAAATTAAAATATTACGATAGTGGGCGTCACCAAGCGAAGGGAGGAAGACAATCTGTGCAGTGTGCACTGTACAGTGTACACCCTTCGGATAATGACTGCGTCCGCGTCGTCGATGTCAGTGTCGGAGTCTGTGAATTGACCTGGGAATCATTTTGCTGACCGAGTCTTTCCTGGGTAGGCTTTTTGCAGCCGTAACCGACATCCACGCGGGCAGAGCCGCAGGCGACTGCTAGTAATATTATATACAACTCTAAGACAACAAGCTATAATATTATAGCCTTGTCGTCTCATACTATGTAACTAATAAATTAAGAAATTAAAAAAAAAAACTCCCGCCGAAAAACTTCAAAAAGTAAAGAAAAAATATTTACTGACTTTAAGTTTAAATAATTCCTAAGAGTAAAGTAATATTTTAGTCCATAATTGTTGTCAAGGTGTGTCACGGGACCGCCAAGTAAACTACCACAACAGTGACTTTTGCATTTTGTATCGCCATAATAGTCGCTGATTCTCTCGATTCGGGTCGTTGTGAACTGACCCTTAAACTATAATGATAAGTAAAATCAAACATCTACATAAGCGGTCCCCCGACACACCTTGACAACATTTATGGACTAAAATATTACTTTACTCTTAGGAATTATTAAAATTTAAAGTCAGTAAATATTATTTCTTTACTTTTTGAAGTTTTTCGGCGGGGGTTTTTTTAAATTTCTTAATTTAATTTTATTTTATGCTTTTTAAACTTGTGCAGAATAATTCCTATCAACTGGATCACATCCCAATGAATACCATCTATAAAATATGTCCTCTTGGATGAGGCCGTCAATATGAGCCCACTGCCCAAACATGAAACCACCACTTTGGGTTCATACGGAGCTCGGCTCCTATAGAATCCAGATGATATTTACTGTTTATCTACGTCTTACTGGTTGTCGCAATTAAAATAAGCCCAAACACGAAACCTCTGCTCTAAGTTGGTGAGGAGTTGGGTATCCTATTGATTACCAGGTGATGCTGCTCCACCAGGTCAACATTCCAATAATGTGTATATTATATTCAGAAGTGTCACGAATCAGAATGCAAAATATAAAACCCATCAAACGACTGCAAGTTGCTAATCGGCCTATCACGAACCAGATAAACCGTGATATTTCAGCAACGAGCAGGCTGATGATGATGAACTATAGCTAAGAACACTCTCGGTCATATCAGCTTTCAAACAAAAAAAACTAGATCAAAATCGGTCCACCCGTTTGGATGCTACGATGCCACAGACAGACAGACCGACAGACAGACACGTCAAACTTATAACACCCCTCTTTTTGGTCGGGGGTTAAAAAGGGTAAAATTATTATTTTTTAACAAAAAATTAAAACCGACTTCCAAGGTAAAAACAAAAGTAATACTTAATCTAAAAAGAATTAAATAATTCTTATTCCTTATTATAGTGGCGTCTTCAGACTTCTCCTAAACCTCAACTATTTCTGTACTCAATCTTCATGCTTTTGAAATCGGTACCAGTTTACCTTAGCGTAATTGCTATGTCAAGGATCTCAGAACTTTTCCGGGCTGGTACCGACTTCAAAAGTACGAAGATTGAGCCACGGTCCACGGGGTAAAAATATATGTCTGCTGTTTTGTTTTTACTTCTGCCGGAAGATATAAACTTCAAAATATTATAGTTTTTGGGAACGAAGTTTTGGAACGAAGTTCCATATCGCGCGTTCAGCGTAGGGAAGGCTAAGCTATAAACAGAACGATATTTGACCTCGACACTCCTTAGGGTTCCGTACCCAAAGGGTAAAAACGGGACCCTATTACTGAGACTTCGATGTCTGTCCGTCTGTCCGTCTGTCTCCAGGCTGTAACTCAAGAACGGTAATAGGTATTGAGTTGAAATTTTCACAGATTATGTATTTCTGTTGCCGCTATAACAAGAAATACTAAAAACAAAATTAATTAAATATTTAAGGGGGGCTCCCATACAACAAACGTGATTTTTCAAACATTTTTTGCTCGGTTTCAATGATGACAACAGGTAGGCACTTGAAATTTTCACAAAGGCCTTAATAATTATATGTGTACTTTAATAATTAGTAATATTATTTAAATAAAATAAAAATTTAAGGGGGGCTCCCATACAAAAAACACAATTTTTGGCCTATTTTTGCTCTATAACGGCACGGAACCCTTCGTGCGCGAGTCCGACCCGCACTTGACCGATTATTATTTATAAGTACCTTCTGTGCGTCAACTAGATAGCGTTTTTTGAGAATAAACAGCGACGCGTTGTTAGTATTCCTGGGCGTCAATAGACGTCGTTTTTTTTTTATTTTTCTTACAGGTTTTTTGAACATAAGAAATAACTTCGTTCCATTCGGGTGTCCCTTGACACCTCTCAAGTTGTTCTTATAAACGAGAGTCACTAGACTAATATACTATTCTTATAGGCTAGACTATAAGTGATAGATAATAAATTTATTTATAATCTTAACTTATATTGATGCAGCTAAACACTCCCTTCTGTCTATACCAGAAAACATTCCGAAACTTCATTAGCAAAGCAATATGCAGTTGCAATAATACCTTAATTAAAATGTTTAGATAATGACAGTTTGTGCTGCGACCGCAATGTATGTAAAACTTACTAACGACTCTATTACCATTAACAACATATTGTTATGGGTTAACATTGTTCTGAACTTTGCTATCATTGTAAACATAGTCGTAACATAGTCAGTTTTCAGCTGTCTGTCTCTATAATATAGAGACCTCACGAAAAAAGGTGAATAACATAATATTATGTTGTTCACCTTTTTTGGTGAAGTTTTTGTAATTGATAGAATGATTTAAGAGGATTATTGGTATTATTAGTTTAGAGATAACTAAACACACTATGCCGAATTTCCGCGGCGGAAGTTCGGCTTGATTCCGCCTGCAATGTATTTTAAATTACCGATGCCGGAATTCCGTCGCGTTATAGTGTATGCGTTTGACATTGCTGACGTAATTATGTGGAATTTCCGCCGCGGAACTTCGGCATGGTGTGCTTAGGCACTAAATGACGTCTGACAATCCGTTGACCCAAAATTCGTTTATTACGCGAGAACCGTACATTTTTCCAGGTTAAAAAGTATCATAATACTAGCTGTTGCCCGCGACTTCGTCCGCGTTAGCTTTGATCACATGACACATCCCAAGTATTATTTATTGTACAAAAATATTCAATGTACAGAATTGACTTTCCTACGATTTTATTATATACTTAAAGATGTTCCGCGTAGCTTCGCTTGCGTAATTTATGAATTTCACGCAACCGTACATTTTTCCGGAAAAAATAGCCTATGTACCTTCACGTGGTCTATTCTTCATGTTTACCAAATAACATAAAAATTGCTCCAGTAGTTCTTAGCGTGATAAAATATAGCCTATAGCCTTCCTCAATAAATGAGCTATTTAACACTGAAAGAATTTTTCAAATCGGACCAGTAGTTCCTGAGATTAGCGCGTTCAAATAAGCTATTTCAAATAATCTCCCCCGTTTTTTCCACATTTTTCTCTATTTCTTCGCTCCCATAAGTTTTAGCATAATAAAATATAACCTATAGCCTTTCTTAATAAATGGGCTATGTAATACTGAAAGAATTTTTCAAATCGGAGGACCAGTAGTTCCTGAGATTAGCGCGTTCAAACTATTACTAAATAAGCATTTCATATAATTTTCCCCGTTTTTTCCACATTTTACTCTATTTCTTCGCTTTTTTTAGTCTTAGCGTTATAAAATATAGCCTATAGCCTTCGTCGATAAATGGGCTATCTAACACTGAAATAATTTTTCAAATCGGACCAGAAGTTCCTGAGTATAAACGTACAAACAAACTAACAAACTCTTCCGCTTTATAATATTAGTATAGATTATGTGGACTCAAAATATCTGCATACCAAATTTCAGCTAAATTGGTTCAGCGGTTTAGGCGTGAAGAGATTACAGTAAGACAGATAGACGGACTTTCGCTTATATAATACTAGATGACGCCCGCAACTCCGTTGCGCCAAAATTCGTTTATCGCGGAGGAACCGTACATTTTTTCGGGATAAAAAGTATCCTATGTCCTTTCTCGGGTCTCAAAGTATCCCCATACCAAATTTCAGCAAAATCGGTTCAGCGGTTTGAGCGTGAAGAGGTAACAGACAGACAGACAGACACACTTTCGCATTTATAATATTAGTAAGGAAGTAAGGATTAGTATAGATAGATTAGATAGATACTAGAGAGTATAGATATTAGTATAGTTACTTATTAGTATAGTTTTATTAGTTAAATGGTCTCGATAGTTTAGTTGGCATATACTTTGTTTGGCATATAAGCATGGTTATACAGATGGATAGATATCCAGTTTGTACTTTTAGTTTCGTTTTCACGTTATGCCAATTAAGCATGTAAAATAAAAACATCAAACGTTAAAATTACTCGTATTGACCAAAGATATAAAATTCACAGTTAAAACTGATAGGCAGAAATGTTTTAACTTTTTCAAACTGTTTAACATGCACAACTAAAACGTGCTCGCCTACCGAATTTGAATTTATTCTATTTGCATTGAGACCCCTGTTCATTTGCGGATAAAGCGCGCGATTTTCTAATGATTGCTATTTAATAATACTTCATTTACGACTACTTTACTTGCGACGTAAAAAAAATTTAATCAATAGTTAAGTAAAAAATAAACGAAGTAAAGAAGAAAAATATGATAAAGAGTTTTTATATTCTATACAGACTTTATTGTGTTCTTTTAAAAGTGAAAATGTGGCCTATAAGTTTCGGAATCTGAATATAAATTTCTGATTTCCATGCTTTTTACTAATAATAAAAATATTTTTAATATTTAAAATTAACAGACATTAACTGCCGCATTCAGAAAGATTTAATGATTACTTTTATTTATTTTAAATAATATTTTTGATATAATCTCTTCATTAAATTATAGTTAAATAAACTCGGTCCTGCTTCAACAGACTTAGTACATTGTCTTATTCCAGTTTATTCCATGAAACCGTTAAAAGTTCTTCATGCGATCTTAATCTCTTTCAAAACTTTGTCCGTACGATTTATGAGACTAATGTAAAAGGGTCTTTAATCAATCAAATCACCGGTCGTTTTGCTAGTTTAAATATTTTATTCCTGCTCCACTAAGCACGTGAAAACTTGTGGTATTGGGCCTCAGCCAAATATTCATTGTACCATTTAAAAGTGATCGGTTGTATTTTTAATCTGTGATAGCATAAGAGAGAAGTTAAAAAGGTCAAACTATTTCGATTGTAGATACATTTTTTTTCAATTAGTAGCCTAACTATAGATATACACTTGTCAAAGTCAAATATAAGTCTACATGCGTAAAGCTATTTTCCGAAACTCAAAGTATCTTGATACAATGTTTTATCTAAATTAGTAATTAAGTAACGTGATGACTGACAGACATAATAATATATTTAGTACAAGTAACAAAATAAGAAAAGAATTTCTATATAACATTGCACCCGGAAAACCCTAGTCAGATAAAGGGTTTCTTTGAAGTGATAGTCCTTTCGACCCATCTTCCCTTGTTAAAATATTTTCTGAAGTATTTGTTACAGTTCCTAGTTTATACTCAAATAGTTTGATTCGATTAAAACTTCGCTGCGGACAATGTCTTTTGAAATATGTTGTGCGGAAACCGCACGTTTTCTCAGGATGACTACCCTATGTCCTTTTCCAGGACTCAAAGTCTCTACCTATCAAAATCATTTTAGCAGTTTAGGCGTGAAGAGTTATCAGAGACAGAAAGACAGAACAGACACGATTTTTAATTTATAATAATGGTGTTATAGGGATAGCTTATCAAATTGCATTAACAAAGCCTATCCAGGACTAAAGAAATCATTCAAATCATACTTTTGGTAACGAGTTACATCATTATACATCCTTATCTTATTATATTTTTAAACGAGCAATTCTTGTATCTATACTTATAAAATTACATGTCCTGACTGACTGACTGACTGACTGACTGACTGACTGATTCATCATCGCTGAGCAAAAACTGTTAAAGTTACAGCCACGAAATTTGGTGAGTAGGGTTGTTTTATTAAGTAGACACCCACTAAGGAAGGAATTTTGAAAATTTTACCCCGAAGGGGGTGAAATAGGGGTTGAAAGTTTGAAAGTCCGTTATTTCTTAAGTTAGAAACTTGAAATTTTATGTTTGGGCTACTGATTAAAAATGATTGGATACGTGTTTAAGCGTTTTGGGAAATTCTACCCCCAAGGGGGTGAAAAAGGGGTTGAAAGTTTAAATGAAAATCCGTCATTTCTTAAGTTAGAAACATGAAAGTTTATTTTTGGACTGCTGATTAAAAATGAATGGATAGGTATTTAAGCGTTTTTGGAAATTCCACCCCCTAGGGGGTGAAATTGGGGTTGAAAGTTTGAATGAAAGTCCGTCATTTCTTGAGTTAGAAACATAAAACTTTATTTTTGTACTACTAATTAAAAATGAATGGATACGTATTTAAGCGTTTCTGGTAATTCTACCCCCAAGGTAGTGAAATTGGGGTAGAAAGTTTGAATGAAAGTCCGTCATTTCTTGAGTTAAAAACATGAAACTTTATTTTTGTGCTACTGATTAAAAATGAATGGATATGTCTTTAAACGTTTCTGGTAATTCTACCCCCAAGAGGGTGAAATTGGGGTAGAAAGTTTCAATGAAAGTCCGCCATTTCTTGAGTTAGAAACATGAAAGTTTATTGACGTTTGCGTTTAATGTTTGCTTAAGTAGGGTCCCGTTTTTACCCTTTGTATTAAGGAACCACAAAAAGGGGAAAACTATCCATCTTTGTTATTATACTATGTTAACGCGGACGAAGTCGCGGGCAACAGCTAGTATATATATAAATATATAATTGGAATCTCGGAATCGGCTCCAACGATTTTCATGAAATGATAGTATATAGGGAGTTTCGGGGGCGATAAATCGATCTAGCTAGGAATCATTTTTAGAAAATGTCATTTTATTCGTGTTTTATCGAATACCGAGCTAAGCTCGGTCAAATAGCTAGTATATAATAAAGAGCGACCGTGGTCTATAGTGGGTAGATTCCTTTGATTCGCTCTCAAGAGGGCGCGGGTTCGATCCCGGGTGGAGGCGTGTACACTGTACAATTCAAACATTTTTAGATGTCAACGGACATTTAAAACTTGTTCCTGGCACTACAGTATTTGAAGAGTGGTTACGTCGCTCTGAAAATCCATACTAATATTATTATAAGAGCAAAAGTGTGTATGTCCGCCTGTCACCTCATCACGGCCAAACCGCTGAACCGATTTTTCTGAAATTCGATATGAAGATACTTTGAGTCCTGGGAAAGGACATAGGATACTTTTATCCCGTAAAATGTACGGCTCCCGCGCGATAAATTAATTTTGGCGCAACGGAGTTGCGGGCGTCATCTTGTACTGTATAAATTATCCTTATATCTTGTATCACATCCCACATTTTTGAATTACATAAGCGAAAGTTTGCAAACACAATAGCATTTTGTAGGGGCCAAGTTTTGTGAGTGACAGTCCATCAATCTCGGGGCCCTTTCACGCCCGACTGGGAGTGTCTATTGTTGGGCCCCTCCAGTTGCCAATTATTGGGTTTGATTTAATGGATTTTTACGGGATCCGGCCATGAGATAACTCTAACGACTTAAGCAGGATGGGCTTATGCAATGTGAGCAAGCTGGTTAAATTCGTCAGCAAAACGAAGCTTGATAGCAATTAAAGCTTCTCAGTTTAAAGGGTTGATAATATAGGTTTTAACACAGAAATGACAGGGAAGATGGGTTCATTAATGACAAGCAAGCAATTTGTGCTCTAGCGTTACTGAATTATCAGTTTTGAATATCTAGCAGCTCAGCCGATAAAACCAAAACAACGCCAACCTGTAGGTGTTCAGAATTGAGTATGATGACAGAGTATACTAACGATATTTTTTTGTACCCCCATATGTCTTTAAAAAAACGCGATTGCCTAGCAAATAAACAAAGGACTACCTGGTTAATTAATATATCTTTGAATGAAGCGACTCATATAATAATGATCGAACTTCACTTGGTAAGTTCGTTTGATCATTTATTATATTTATTCGCTTCATTCTTCGATACATTAATTAACCAGGTAGATTTTCAGAGTAACGAAAGAAAGGTTTTTTACAAAATACAATATAATATAATAAAAATATACATTATGAATAGTAATCATTATATTCGAGAAAGAATTTAACATTATGTCCATAAATAATAATAATAGTCAGTAGAAACAAAACTTAAGAGACCTCTATGGTTTGTGATTCAAATGATAACGTACTGGGATCATGGTGATTATATAACTGACTCAGCGAAACTTTGTTTGTCGATAAAATTATTATGGCTAAGGAAAATAGCGAAAGTATTGGAGTCGCTAGACCTGCCTGTCGACTGTCGTCTTACTAATCGTGTCCAATTTCAGTCCCCGTGTCGACACTCGTGTCGACGCCGCGCCGCTCTCGCACAGAACTTGCTTTATCCAGCGGCTAACCGACTGGGAGTTGGCTGTTCAGTGCAGAGCGTTGAACGTTAGCAATAATAACCCGAACTGTAGCATTATCCTATTTAATATAATCTTGAATAACCATCGCACGGCGCAATAACTTAAATATAACTTCTTTTTTAATAAAAAAGAATTACATAATTTAATAACATCACCGATCCAATCACTCCCGGGGGTTGATGTCTTTGTAATATAAATTTCGATACCGCTATTTAAAACCGTAATTCTTTATTTTGCCGAGTTTTACTAGGCAGAAAGTTTTAAGTCAATGACCAGTATTCAGTAGATACAGAGTGCAAGAAAAAACAAATAATTTATAAGTAGATCCCAGGTCCTATACTACTCAGGTATGGGCTAGGATTTTTACCGGAAAGCTTCTTTCGAAAGACGCTTCACACATAACACATTCATCTGAGCCAATGTCACCAACCAATAATGTCAACATTGTTCATAAACAATGACAGTGCACAGTGATGGCTGTAGAAGATATCGTATTACAGACATTGTCAAATTGTTTGGCTAAGTTTCCGATGGAGCAGACGTAGATCTCTGTAATAAGTCTATTAACTAATAAGATTGAAGAGAGTATTTATCTAAAATCTAAGTCGAAGTAAAGTATTTTAGAATAAATTTTAAGGAGTCTACTGCTTTAACTGGGTCTGGCTCTGTGGTCGTCGATAATGTGATTATTCCATATAAATATGATTGAAAGTCGAGAATATTGTGTTCTCGGTCCACCAGGCTGAATATTTTAACAATTATTATTCAAGAATAAGTATGATTCAGTTATCGTATTTATCATTGCATATTTTATTTAGTATTAAAAATTTTAATCGCTGAAAACCAGTTGCATTCCGTGGCGGGAGTCAGGAATCAGGATATGAAGGTGTCATAACACCTCTCAGTTGAGCTAGCTCATGAATAGTACACGGATTTAACTGTTCTATATTATTCCGTTTTTAATAGGCATATATTATTATATAATATATAAAATTCTCGTGTCACGGTGTGCGTGGTTGAACTCCTCTGAAACGGCTCGACCAATTTTTATAAATCTTAGCGAGCATATCGTTGAGAATCGGACAACATCTACTCTTTATATTGATAAGTTTATTGATTTGTTGAATAAATAATAGTAAATTGTTACAACTCGAGACCGACCGCGACCACTGTTTGTGCGACGGGTTAGCAATCATGGACATTGCCATGGTGACATACTTATTTAGTCACTTCAATAAAATAATAATATGGGTGAAATACTTTATATGGCAAAACAACGTTTGCCGGGACAGCTAGTTATGTTATAATAAAATATATTATAAACATTAAGACTTAAATATTTACATATTTGTTGTGGATTTAATACACCCATGGCACTATTAATAATAAAACGTAAACAAAAAAGGGGCGCCTGAGGCTGAAGAATTATCGCCTAGAACACTGATATTGTTAAAGCGTGGTAAGTCTAGTAGTGATAAAGCCCACGCCTGGTCTGGTTTCCTTCTTTATATTTTTTGTGAAAAAAATGTTAGCACATCTGATAGTCTGTACGTCAAGACTTAAGGCTCTTAATCCGTAAATTTAAATCTTTCGATCGACTAGTGAGTTAAAAGGAACCAAGAAGTAGGCTTTTAAATCTATTTTTGCTAGATATCCACTTTTGGGTATTGGCTTGAAAGCCGTACGATAATTTTCCCAATTAACATGTAATTTCGAAATAAACTTACCAAGACTGTGGTTTCTTTAAAATAATTCAAAAATTGTATTTAAAATATAATACAATATTTTCCGCCGCTTTGTTTGGGGAAAAGCAAATCTTTGAAATAACGTAACCTTGGTACCTACGGTGGGGGTACACGAAGATATAGTTTTAAATTTTAAAAATTTATTGATGTCATGATGCCAGATATATTAAGCCAGTGGTACCCAACCTGTTTTTGTTTTTGGAACGAAGTTCCCAAATCTTTTTTTTTTCCATGGGGGCCGCAAACATTTTTGGTCTTGGTGTCGCGGGCCGCAACAAACATTTTTAGGTTTAAAAAATAACATTTTTCAAAATTAACGATTTACAAGTGAAAAAGACTTTCACGTTGACTGTATAATATTTTGCCGGTGGGCGTGAATTTCAAATTGGTTTAACATCACGCGGGCTACAAAATACAAAGTCCCGGTGGCCCGTATGTGGCCCGCGGGCCGCGGGTTGGGGGTAGCTGTATTAAGCCCACAATAATTATAACAGTAACATCTATAAAATATATATAAAAATAACTGTCAGCACTACTGCTCCGGTGTTGAGTGTTTAGTCGCCCCAACGCTCTTCGAACTCGAAGAGGGTTTATTGTAGCGGTACAGTACTAGCGGCACCAGCCGACGGTTACCAACTCTCCCCCCCCCCCCTCTTTAACGGGTAGCGGGAAGGGTTTGCCAGAGCCCAAAAGGTCCCCGGTTGATGGGATGTAAGAACTCTTAGAACAAATACTGGAACTAACCAGCGAAACAATATTAATCTCGGTCTGATATTGATACAAGATTTATCGAGTCTGAGTGTTATAGGTTTCCGTTACGAAGTTGTCTTGTATGATAATATATTATCTAATAAGTCTGATAATAATTAACATCGAGATAAGTCAGATACTGTTGATAAGTCTGATAATATATATCTAATAATTGTCAGGTGAAATCTATAATGACAATATCTGCAATACTTATTACCAGGAATGTTTTATAAGCAGTAGCTTATCATAATCGTTTTTGGAATCATTTAAAACCATAATCTGGCGAATCCAACGAGGGTTCACCTAACGTCAGTAGGAGCCCTGGATCTATCCGGATCTGGTCCGGTTCTATCGGTGCCGGTACTCAGAATCGACCGTTGGCACCTGGTTTAGGATTGGGAAACCATCGGGTTCATTCGTAACCTGATCGACCCGTATATCGGTCACTTCTAGTGATATTTCCTCGATTGTCTGGTCTTAGTGACCTAAAAAAATAAATATTGGGGTTGCATAATTACTCGTTATAATCGACTTATTTGTCGATAAAAAATGTTACAAAAAATATTGAGGGTAGTAACTATCACGTTACGTAAATATTAAGTAAGTTTCGTTATACACTCGCGGTGTATCCCGAGTCCCAACATTGGTGCAAAATTTATTTAATAAAAATAATTATATACCAGCAGACATAATTAATTACAATCGTAGTTCTATATTTAGAACAAAAGGATCGCGCGAGACGCGCATTGGTTGTTAACTGATGAGACTCGCAGTTATTCTAGTTATTAGCTGGAAATAGCTGTTCTCTATAAAGCGGCAAAGATATTAATGTTATAATAATAATTATGTAGTTCTATTTATAGAACAAAAAGCGCGAGGAAACGCGCGGTAGTTGCTAATTGTTGTTTTTAAATATTGTCGGAGACTCGTAGTCAATCCATACATGTTGATTTAAAAATAACAATATATTTTAAATTTATATTATATATATATATATATATAATCCCCTCAAACCAGCCAACATATTATACTTTTATTTTTAGATAAAACATCCTCAGAGACCCGCAGTCAATTCCGATGCATAAGGATTGTGTTTAGAGACTCGCAGTCAATCCACACATTATGGCGGTTTATAAAATAACTCGCTGTTAACCCCCAAACCGGCCAACGTATAGTTCTAGTTATAGAACGGATAAAACATCGTCAGAGACTCGCAGTCAATTCCGATGCATATAAATTGTGTTTAGAGACCCGCGGTCAATTCACACATTATGGCGGTTTATAAAATAACTCACTATATTTAAACACTTGTAGAAATTAACTTGCAGTTATTTCCCCCAATCGGGCAAACATAACATTCTATTTATTCTATTTATAGAATAGGTAAAACATCGTCAGAGATCCGCAATCAATTCCGATGCATATAGAATATAGATTGTGTAAAAGGACTCGCTGTCCAAATACACTGACATACTAATTGACTCCCAGTCGCAGTACATGCCGGTTAAATAAATAATTGCAGTAATCACCTGCAGTTGTTTCCCCCAATCCGACAAACATATAGTTCTTTAATCCCTCGATCGTGGCATAAACGAGACACAATAGATTTGTATTGTTATCGCGGTCGCATGCGACCGCTTGGGGCTTGAAGCATTCTATTTATAGAACAGATAAAGCAAACACATTACACATTCCAAACACATTGTACGTTTATTGACTCGCGGTCACAGTACATGCCGATTAGTATTGCATATAATAATTGGCTCGTCTTGGCCTCGGTAGTGCCTGCCTAAATATTTAATAGTACTTACATGTATTTTCTTGTTACACAATAAAATAACACTGACTTTAGTTACAACACTGACTCAATCATCTTAATAATAATAACCAATTTTCTTCTAAGCGCTGCGCTTTGGCATGGTTACTAAGTATAAGTGCTCGCGTTGCCTCGCGTTAACAAAGAATGAAGCGCGATGATGACAGAGTATACTAACGATATTTTTTTGTACCCACATACGTCTTTAAAAAAAAAGCGATTGCCTAGCAAATAAACAAAGGACTACCTGGTTAATTAATATGTAGAAGAATGAAGCGAAGAAATATAATTTATAATTAGAGGGAAAATAATGTTCCATATTTTATGTTCTATCGTGAAGTAACCAAACTTGTGTCGATCTTCTCCTCACTAGTGATAGAAGATCTGGCTAACGCGCTGACGTGACTCAGAAAGAGCGTAAGCTTTTCCTATTCTATTTGTCTCGAATATTGTGCCATTTGACGCGCATGTGGAATGATCAACGCGCATCAAATCGCTCACGCATATTATACTAAATAGATTAACAGGATGCACCAAAACTAGGCCTTTATTTATTTTCAGAGCGAAGTAACCACTTCTCAAATACTGTAGTGCCTGGGACAAGAGTTTAAAGTTTAAAATATGTCCATATGGTTGCCCAAGCACATACGACATTCTCGCAACACAGTCGGCCTAGTCCAGAGGAAAGAACTAGT
Source organism: Polyommatus iphigenia (assembly GCA_963422495.1). Lineage (NCBI taxonomy): Eukaryota > Metazoa > Arthropoda > Insecta > Lepidoptera > Lycaenidae > Polyommatus > Polyommatus iphigenia. Next base: position 26,426,844 of record OY730181.1, on the reverse strand, counting down.
CAATACGTCTGGGACCAACTATGTGCGGGTTTCCTCACGATGTTTTCCTTCACCGTACGAGCGTCCATCTTATGTACTTTAGATCAGAAAAATATGTCTCATTGGTACACGCCTCCACCCGGGATCGAACCTGCACCCTCTACGAGTGCGAACCAAAGGTCTACCCATTAGGCCACGGGCGCTCTGAAACCACCAAACCCATTGCATAATTTACTCAAAGTTACTGACCAACATTTTAATTTAGTTCACTATAAGTTCCGTGAAACCGCTGTTCTTCGTAGAATGCAACCAACTAACTCTCGGAAGGTATTCTTAAATAGTTTGTACATAAACAAGTGCAACGCTCCGCGGACCAAAATAAACAGAATAAACTCCGCGCTCTGAATTATTTGGTATTTTAATCACCGGAATCCTGTATAATAGTCTAGAAAATATTTAAAGAGGCTAGGTTTGTGTTCGTAAAAATTGTGGTAGAAGTGGAACATTCAAAGAATGACCTCGTTATGTAACTTAATATTATATTTTTTAGTTTCCTGTGTCAGCGGGCCTCTAGACGATCTATTTTATTGCGCACTATCACGTTTTGCGCAATTTTATTGACCATCTAGATGAAAATCTCTATCAGAAAATGGACGCACATGCAGCTCTTCTGATGTTGCGAGTATCCATGGGTGACGGTAGTTGCTTTCCACCAGATGATCCGTTTGCTCAGTAGCCGCGTCATTTTATAAAAAATCTATGACTTTTTTTTTAGCCATTAACAAAATATGTAAACCAAAATGTATTTCAATTCATTTTCAGACTGTTTAATTATACGCTTGAAAGCATTCATGTAATACATTGAAAATGTAACATAATAACAACAAAATCCAGTTGATTTGTTAAAACAAATGTAACGAATTTAAGGTAGCTTGTACCGAAATTGCTTTTACACGGTTTGCGCGGAAAGGGTAAGACTATTCACATGGTTACGAGAAAAGCGAGAAGATACAAAATGTACTGCCACACTTAGAGACGAAAATTAATGTTTGAATAATAAAAAAGACGAAAATTAATAACTTAACTGTAATTAAATGAAGATTGAGGCACAAAAAGTATAGGGTTTATTACAAAATATTCGTTTAATTATACCTAGTCGGTCACAAAGTTCTGTCATAAATTAAAATAATGATAATAACAAAATTACTTATCAGATTTTACTGAATTATATATCAATTTAAAGAACATATTATAAGGAATCAACATAATTTAAAATTATTCGGAATGTTATCTCTTATTTTGAATACAGGCCCTCAATCGCCACGGCCAGTCATCTATCGCAGCACGCACCATATTCAAGTCGATTTCAGCGACTGCTTTTCGTAATTATGCCTTCAGGGTCTCCAAATTTTTATGGGGTTTATTACAGATCTTCCCCTCTAAGACCTGTAAAATTTTATTGTCCTGAGGATTATGGTCCGGGCTGGAGGAAGGCCAATCCTCGTGTCTAATGAAGTCGATGTTTTGATGCTCAAACCAGGATTGTGTGCTTCTTGGCTTTGTGTGCAGGCGCAGAGTCCTGCTGGAACACCAGTTGATGTCCGAAAAATAGCGCGTTGGGCAGGTCTTTGACAAGCTTATCCAAAACCGTCTCTTGGTACACATTGTGCACTGGTTTTGACCCCTTTTTCGCCTCAATTGGGCCGTAATAAGACACTCCCAACCAGACCATCACTGATGATGGGTGATGGCCATGTTACACCCGCGGAACTTTTTTTCTGCTTCTTCAGAGCTCTTAGCGTACACTCTATCATTTTGTTTGTAATACTTTTCTTCAATATTGATTTTTTTTTTCGTTCGTAAAGAGGATATCACGGTGTCGGTTTTTCGCGTACCGCCTTAACAACTCCCGGGATCTTTTAAGCCTTATTGCTTTTAGACGATTAGTAAGTAAGTGCCCACAATTTTTTTTATATGCTCGTAGACAAAGGTCTTCATTTAAAACCTTTTTTACTGTTTTCCTACTGACACCCATCTGCAACGCCATCAACTTCTGTTTTCGGACTGGATTTCTTGCTATGCGCGCCTTGATAGCTTTGACCACTACTGGTGTTCTTGCGGAGCGTGGCTGGCCAGTTCTTTTTTTGTCCTCAACACCGGAGACTTCATTGTACTTATCAATAGTACGATACACAAACCTAAGCGTAATATTAAATTTTTTGAGCAACTTGAAAATGGTACTCGGCGTGTGCCCACAGCGATGCAACGCTAAAACAGCTATTCGGTTTTCTTTTAACGTCCACTCCATCGTGTAAATGATTGTTTTTTGTTTTAAAATAATAGTTAAATATTCAAAAAGAGAATGCAATAACATTTTCATGAAATCATGTTTGAATTTTAAAAATTATGTACCTATGACAGAACTTTGGGACCGACTAGTTAGTTAAGTAATTAATATTCGTCTCCGAAGGTAAACTAATAAAAGCTACTAAAACTTGTAAAGGTCTTCCCGTACACCAGTTATATAACGTTAAATAACACTTGTTATCTAACATTTCTTACAAATTATAATAAAAGACACGTCATTTACCTATTTCTTGACATGTTGCAGCGTACGAGTATGTTACACGCTGTTATAAAACGTTATCGTGTTACAAATTGTTTTATAATATTACTAGCTGTCCCGGCAAACGTTGTTTTGCCATAATATAAAGTATTTCGCCCATATTATTTATTTAACAAATGCACTTATCAATATATAAAGTACCCAGTAGCCGATTCTCAGACCTACTGAATATGCATATAAAATATGGTAAAAATCAGTAAAGCCGTTTCGGAGGAGTTCGTGGGCTAACATTGCGACACGAGAATTTTATATATAAGATGTAACTGCTGTGTGGGAGCACCTTTATATTATAATATTTTATTGAAAGAACGTTTATAGTAAGAACTAAAGTGGAAATTCAGGCTTTGTCCTTATAAAATATGCAATAACGATATTAACCCGCCTCATACAATATGATAGAAAAAGAAATCTTACATTAAATTCAGACTTAAAATGTAAAATATTATCTAAAACACAGTAAAATACAATCAAAATCTTATAGCCTTCGTTTTACACAAGATTACCGAGAACATTGAATGATATAAGACGTTATTATAATTACTTACTAATATTATAAATGCGAAAGTGTGTCTGTCTGTCTCTCTGTCTGTCTGTCTGTCTGTCTGTCTGTCTGTTACCTCTTCACGCTCAAACCGCTGAACCGATTTTGCTGGAATTTGGCATGGAGATACTTTGAGTCCCGGGAAAGGACATAGGATAGTTTTTGTCCCGGAAAAATGTACGGTTCCCGCGCGATAAACTAACTTTGGCGCAACGAAGTTGCGGGCGTCATCTAGTAAAATATAAAGAAACATTTATTATAAATTACCCAGAACACCTAAAAATCGCTCCGCCTATGAATACAGTCTCACCCCTTAATATAGATTCCCCAGTAGACGCGTACATTATAAATACCTTGCGGATATACTTCGCGAATTCGACATAACTCCCCGGTACGTTCACTATTGTTTTACCTCGGAATGTGATCCTTATATCATCGGCATTAAGGTCATGTTGGAGGTACAAAAACTCCGAACATAGTACAAATGATATGCCTTTGTTCGTGGTAAATAAATTGTTCAACGAATACCGCGAAATTCAAAGAAAACAACCGGAAAATGACATACCTGTAGAGAGAATACGAAAAAAGAATAACAGATGATGGAATTGGACAATTTCGTTGTGCACATTCATGATACAAGTATATTTTGGCACGTTATACACATCGGCGTATGCGAAACAGTTGCGTAAAGCTTCGCGCACTTTGCAAACGCAACGGAGAGCACCGCATTTTACATACAGGTTTTATGATAACAACAATATGGAACATCTACGATAGCTTTAATCATAATTTCATACCGATTTCGGTCACGGTGGCCGGTTTCATTTGAATCAGGCCACTTAGGAGTAATTTAAGTGGCGCTGAACACAAGTGCACTCTCTCCTCCTGTACTCTCCTAACCCAGTAAAAAGGATGACCAAAACGACTGGCGAAAGGTAAAAAACACGACTTTTCACATGCCCATTCAATGCATGGATCATCTTCTTAGACAATCAAGAACAATTTTTCTCCCACTTTTTTGGTAGAAAGTGGGACCCGTGCGAGTTTCTTACGCCGGTTCTTCTCGCCGGGGTAGTTCCTGAACCGGTGGTAGGCATCAGGTAGACATTCTGAAAAATATTTATTCAAATTTACTCAGAAATAAAACAATTTTTATTTATTTGTTATTTATTTTAATCAGGAGATTAGCCTAATGATTTCTTAAGCTTTCGCGAGTATCACTCATGATATTATAAGTTTAAACACTTACGGATTTTGTCGGGGGGCACTTTTATTAATCCCGACGTTTCGGCTACTTTACAGCGGCCGTGGTCACGGGTGGACTGAGGTGACAGGTGTCCAATTTCTTGAAGTTATCCAACTACCCGACGACTCATCAATTTTTGTTTGCGTTCCGATCTACGCAGAACGAACTCACAGTGTCTTGAAGCCGAGGTGTCATAGATTTGTGCTTTAGTTTGTTTATCACTGGATCCCAACTAGATGGCAGCACCCAACCATCTTCGCGGTTGAAATTAGGGTGTTTTTTAATTTCTATGGCCTCGCGTATCATTCTTGGGCGGTATCGTGCTTCTTTTGCCAGTACTTGTGGCTTATCAAATCTTATGTAATGGCGAGGTTGATCCAGTGTGTGTTCACAAATTGCGGACTTGGTGTTCCTACGGTGTTTGACATCTGCAATGTGTTCCTTGATACGGGTTTTGATGGGCCTTTTGGTTTGCCCTATATAAGAGAGGCCACAATCACAGTCGAGTTTGTAGATTCCTGCATCTTGAAGGGGTAAGTTGCATTTCACTGATGGTAAACATTGGTTGATCTTTTTGGGCGGCTTAAAATATGTTTTTATTGAAGCTTTCCTTAGAATGTAGCTCACTTTATCAGTGACTCCCTTTATAAATGGTAACACTGCAGGTAATCTTTCCACTGTTGCCGGCTTCACTCGGTTGCTGCTCTGTTTCCGTGGTACTCGAAGCTTATTGTCGCCTAAAACTTGTGCAACATGATGAAGTTCGGTATCCACATGATGTTCATCGCAGATTTCTCGCGCTCTTTGAAATAAAGATTTTTCAACAGTACTTAATTGTGCTGGGTGATGATGGGAATCACCATTTAAATATCTGTTTGTGTGTGTAGGTTTGCGATACACCGTATGACCTAATGTGCCATCAGGATTCCTTATTACTAATATGTCCAAGAAAGCTAATAAATTATCTCTCTCCAACTCCATTGTGAACTGTATTTTGGAGTTGAGGCAGTTCAGGTGCTCAAGGAATATGGATACTTTGTCTGATGGTAATATTGTGAAAGTATCATATACATACCGCTTGTAGAAGGTGGGTTGTACAGGTGAGGACTCAAGGGCTAACTTCTCGAAGTCTTCCATAAAAATATCAGTTGGGATCCAGTGATAAACAAACTAAAGCACAAATCTATGACACCTCGGCTTCAAGACACTGTGAGTTCGTTCTGCGTAGCTCGGAACGCAAACAAAAATTGATGAGTCGTCGGGTAGTTGGATAACTTCAAGAAATTGGACACCTGTCACCTCAGTCCGCCCGTGACCGCGGCCGCTGTAAAGTAGCCGAAACGTCGGGATTAATAAAAGTGCTTCGCGACAAAATCCGTAAGTGTTTAAACTTATAATATCAGGAGATGAGCCTGTTGTAACCAAATTCGGAACAACATTATTCCAACGTGGCATTTGAACCTACGACCTCTGAATAAGTTACGCTATATCCTAAACAAAGTTGGAAAGAGCATTATTCCAATATGAGTCGAACCTACGATCTCTAAGCTACAGATCCATAGAGGTGTTTGCGGTAGTACTAAGCCAGCTAGTATTGGATGCAGTTACTACAATAGACACAACGAACCAGTAGGCTGACTTCAAAGTATTTTCGAAATTTAAACAATTAAGGAATTATGACATTATTCGACTGGCTCGCGCAGTATTTATAGCGCAGTGTGTGTTGCTCAATGCTCATCCATTCATTGCATGCTTACAACGGTACCCGCGCCGATCCCTCAGTTTCAGTCATTTTTGTTTGAAGTCAGCCTACTGGTTCGTTCTAAATATTGTGCAGTAACTATGTTGTGTCAGCCCTATGTCTACCATTCCAATAATCTAGTTACTAAGCAATAGGCTGTGTTGATTAGCAATAATACCTGAATATAACGCACTGAATGCTAACACAATTATACCACCAAACTAATAACAATAATATCCATACCAATATATTTTTTTTTATGAAATAAGGGGGCAAACGAGCAAACGGGTCACCTGATGGAAAGCAACTACCGTCGCCCATGGACACTCGCAACATCAGAAGAGCTGCAGGTGCGTTGCTGGCCTTTTAAGAGAGAATACGCTCTTTCCTATATTAAATTGTTACCTCTTCACGCTGAAACCGATTTTGCTCAAATTTGGTATGGAGCTACTTTGAGTCCCTGGAAAGGATTTAAGCATACTTTTTATCCCGGAAAAATGAATGGTTCCCGCGTGATAAAAGTATTCTGGCGCAACGGAGTTGCTGGCTTATTTTAATACAATGTACAATGTGTCCCGAATACAAGCAAGAACCAAAACCATACTCACAAGGTTATTGCCATTTGCTTCCATTTTTATCATGCAAGACTTTTGCCAAAAATAATAATTGAATTTCTTGGAATAAAAGGCGTATAATGACTTCGGTAACAAACAATGCATTAAGTTAATGTAACGAAAACATCCTTTGATACCATCGATTCTTTGAAAGAGTATTGGGACCATTATTATCAATGGTTAAGCCTTTCTGAACCACAAAGGAACGAATAAGATATTTTAATACGATCAAATGGAAATTTCGTTTGTAACCGGGCCTTATTAATTAATTCGTAGAATTTATGAAAAACTGTAAATCCAGATTCAATTTATGAGCAGTATTGGGTTGGGGATGATACTCTAGTGCGAAGGAATCACAATAGATCCTTAAGGGTCGCAGTGACGTCAGGGCTACAGCGACCTGCCTTCTTTTATATGAAAAAAAAAAGAATCCAGACTGAAATCTCAATGAAAATAAAATTAATTCAGCTATGATCCGACGTCGCATAACGCATTGTGAAAATTTTCGATGCTGCAGCGCATCGTAAAGAGGTAAGCGTCTTGTATTATGTCGTATCCGATGAAATTTTTGCGTTGTGACTTCGCATCGCATTTCTGTGCGATGATTTTTTTTGCGATACCATGCCGCAACGCAGTGTTTTGGCCTGGCCTTATGTCGTACCGTATTACTATTCTACCGTTTGTCGCAGGCTTCGATCATTAGTGATCGAAGGTCGCAGGACATCGAGTCAACGGGGCTCTTAATTTCACTTAAGTTTTCATAAAGTAATATTATGACCAGTTTTAGCGTTTTTGGGTTAAATGTTAAATCAGTAGTTCGGCCGCCACCTTATTTCAATCATCCTACCTTATTTCCTATTCCTAAGCTAATAAAACTTCACCGTAGTAAAAAGAATTCTTACCCTATTTAAAGATAAGTTTGATTGCTAAATGAAATCACGGGTTGCAACAGGCAGCCTACTTCAATAGCAAAACTACTGCGAAGAGTTTACAACTTAATTTCAAGAATTCTTCAATTCCAAGATTGTTGGTGCTGGCGGGTAGATATTAGAGCAAATATACAATTCATACCGTGCGATTTAATGTCGTTTCCTAGACAATACTGGACCATACAGAGGATTTATTTAGAGTACATTATGTGCTGATTAGTTGCAATAATAAAGCTTACAACAACTGAATTATACTTATATTCGTTAAAAATTGAATAAACTATCGGTAATCACAAAATTAAGACTTTTAAATCAAAATAATTACGATTTATTTTAACTTTTGTAAATAAAATCTAAAGTTTTATCTCACAATTTACAAAACTTTACAAAGACTCTGTGGACTTAACTGAAAATAATATTTAAGATGAGAACACGTACATAAGCTCGTAAAACCCACACTATTAAAGTGCTAAGGGAACGTTGATTTAAAATCTGTATGTTCAATATTTCTCGACGATATATCGGTACGGATATCGTATCGTAAGCTGTAATACACCGTTGGACAATAAAACTGCATCGGCGGAGAATATTAAAATACATTGTGTATTCATTTTGCGCGATTTAATTCTAGTTTACGAGTCGCAATCCCGTTGTCAAAGAGTCTGTAAATCGTTCATGAAGTTCTGATGAACTCAATTGTAAATACGGTTCGGTTTTTTCAACTTGAATATAAATAAATTTCGTGATTGGCCGAAAAAAAATTCTTACGTGGGAGAGCCATGCTTCGGCACGAATGGGCCGGCTCGACCGGAGAAATACCACGTTCTCACAGAAAACTGGCGTGAAACAGCGCTTGCGCTGTGTTTTGCCGAGTGAGTGAGTTTACCGGAGGCCCAATTCCCTACCCTATTCCCTTCCATACTCTCCCCTATTACCCTATTCCCTCTTAAAAGGCCGGCAACGCAACTGCGGCTCTTCTGATGCTGCGGGTGTCCATGGGCGACGGAAGTAGCTTTCCATCAGGTGACCCGTTTGCTCGTTTGCCCCCTTATTTCATTAAAAAAGAAAAAAACCCAATTAATATTGGATTACTATTCGATAGATGGACGGTGTAGGTCGACCTCCAACTAGGTGGGACGACAATCTTCGTTTAGTTGCGGGTCCATGTTGGATGCGAGTAGCAGGAGATCGGTCATCTTGGCGTTCATTGAGAGAGGCCTGTGTCCAGCAGTGGACGAATACAGGCTGATATGGTGATGAGATGGATGAACAGGTAGGAGAATACTCTGCCTAAGCAATAGCTTTGGCTTATAGTAAAAATTAAAGCTACGTAGAAAAATGAAAAATATCTTACTTCTTTTCTTTACGTTTTTTATATAATCACACCAGCTTCCGCCCGCGACTTCGTCCTCGTGAAATAGTTACTTTGGGCTAAGTTAACTGGGGCCACACCACATAACAACACCGTCGCAAATAATGCATTATTTCAGAATAAATTTGGGAAATGGCTTCCTTGATTAACGAGCTATCTAAAACTGAAAGTATTTTTCAAATGACCAGTAAGTTCCTGAGATTGGCACGCTTAAGCAAACAAATTTCAAATCAAATAAAATTCTTCACCTTTATAATATTAGTATAGATTTTTTATGAAATAACTGTATTTAATCTACAGAGCATTTACTTTGTGATGTAACTGGTTAATCGTCTTGTTTGTTGGCTTCTGTGGAAATGGCAGTACCGTTGTGCCAAATGATCGACGATCAAAGTGTATTGACAGCCGGGGGACTATCGTAAATGTACAAGGATTGGCGAGTGGATGACATAGTCATGAAGATTGGCTCGTGGATGACATTGCCATGAGGGCACGGATGCGTAACCGCTGTCACTTAAAGTGACACCAGAAATAATTTTTATTCGGTGATGTAAAATCTTGCTTAAATGACAAGAAAATATGGGTGAGAAACTGCCTTTCAAGTGACACGTTCGTACTAAATGGTAGTGTTGGTCCTACTTTTGGGCATGTGCTATGATATAATATTATACTTTACTAATATATAAGTATAATCTGAGAAATTAAAAAGTCTCCGTTACTTTAAAGTAGTAACCGAGATAATGATCAATTATGACTAAGACCACTCTCGTATCAGTCAAAATAATTAATTAATATGGGTCTCTCTGTTTATCTAAACAGGTAGACGGATTATTCTGTCCGTTTGTGGCATTATAGCATCTGCTATGAGTTATGACATACAGACAGACAAAATATAAAACGCATAACGCTCCTCTTTTTATATTGGGGGTTAAAAAATTAATACAATAATGTAATAATTATCATATCTCTCAGCCGATACGTGAATTCAACTAGAACAATTAGTATTCTAATGAGGCAGTAAATTCGGTTAATGGCCGCGAAATATTTCAAGCATCCAACGTATACGGTCGCCAGGGGCCGGCGATTAACAGACTTGTCGCATTTCGACGAAATATGGATTACTGTCTCTATAGTGAGATACAATGTGTTATGTGACATAGAATAGTAATACATAACTTGATCTGCGGGGCTAAAATGGTCACATTTAGCAATTCCTCTCAATCAATTCACAAAATGAATTGTCAAAACTGTCAAACTCACGAATGTCAAATTAGTACATTCGTACTAGTCGTCTGAATTGCCAAGACAGTGTCAATTTTGCGATTTATTAAAAAAGAATTCATATTATAATTCATAATATGATTCTACAAAGTAACCATTTTAGGCCCGCTGGCATTACTAATTCTAAAGTTAATTCTGTTCAGTATACCATTATTTAAATTGTTTATTTTATATTTTGACGATTGAAACGATTACAAATAGTAAATATTATCCTGTCTAATTTATAATATCTTACCTTTTAATAATTTGACAATTTTGTGATGAGATATTATTATGCTTTAATTATTAGTTTCACGCTAAAACACTACATTACAATTGTTAGTTATTATCATGCAAGAATCAAGATTAAAAAGTAAGGCGATAGTTGTTAAATCCAGCTAAAAACCAAAATGTACCCCGAATCACTAAAAAAATTTTACCACATCAATTTGCGATGTCCTATGGCCCACACAATAACATTATAATCAACGATACCAAAAAACACCAACTAAAGCCAAACAGGTTGGAAATACAGTCATTTGTGTAAATAGATTTTAATGAACCGTTAATGAGGTTTAGTGTAAAGTTTATTTTAAAATCGGCAACACCGCAGTAGGGTGACCATCGCGAGCACGTGTAGCGGAAAATCGGGACTCCATTACAGCTATATTTGGGAGACTATAAACGATATAAACAAAGAAATAAAAATCACTAAGTGTTAATATGATAAGATGAATTATGATTTTATTGGAATAAGTGATTTTCTGAAGTTTAATATATTATATCAATAGATTTATAAATAAACACTTAAATGCCAAGTAAAAGTTACATTGTGATATATAATAATTAGATACTATACTTAAAGTATTTAAGACTTTTTATTATGTTTGGCGAAAGGCAAACAATACTTTACTGTACGCATAATATAAATTTCATTGTTCTGACGGAAGGTTAAGTTCTAAGTTCAAGCCATGCATACTCTAATTTTCACTTCACTCTTTTTCCTATTTCTATTTATTAGTGAAAAACTTGTTATTCGCTCTTGGTTTTCTAGTAATTTTAGTTGTAGTTACTATGTAGCTGTAAGTTTTCCAAACACTCTTTGTTTATTTCGCCTAATCTCAATTAATTTCTTATATGAATGAACTTAGCACCTACTCATCATCAAATCCTTTTGATCCACGTGTGATTAAGTCTTCTTTGAGGCTTCTTAAATTTTAACACCTTTGTTCTTTTGAAGGAGTGTAGCGAAATGTTAATGATTTCTTTCAATAGATTAATAAATACACCTTTATATTGTATAAAATACGTATAACACTACTATAACCTCCTTTTTTTGTCAGTTTGTAAAATAGTGTTAGATTTTGTAGGAGTAATCTATACAGAACCGATAATAAAAATTCTTAAATCATTAAGGAGCTGCAACTTGCGTTGAAGGCTCTCAAAGATTCATATTTTATATTTAATACTTTTTCATGCAAGCAAAGTCGCAGGCAAGCTTAAAGCAGGTATAATTTAACTATAAAAAAGACAAAAGTTAAAATACAAAAAATACTATAAGTAGTATAATGTGGCTAAAATTTTAATGAAATGACAAACTTAATTTGCTTGCAAATAATTTTGTCTTTTCACAAATGAACTACAAAAATAATTGCAACTGAAACCGCAAGGTCTGCAAAATAACGAGCAAACACACAACGAACTAAAATTAGCAAACGTAGAATATGGTTATGCCAACACAATAAAATGTAGATTGGGGTCAAGCTCATCCGGTCATATATTTCACATATCATTGAGTACACGCTAGCTTGACTCGGGCAAAATTAGGGGAATTACAGTGTTGCCAGAAACTCCCACATTTTGGGGAGAATTTCGTGTGTATTTCCGGGTATTTATCAAATGTCGTATTGCAATATGTGATTAAGTGTTTGTTTCCTTTTCCTTAATATTTCACTTGGCTACTTCGTAGAACATACGTTAACGGAAAGTTAAGTATAATTGAAAATACATACTGCTGGTTTTTATCTTTCTGCAAAATATGCTGACCTCCTTTGGCTTATTACAATCTTATTGTAATTGATAGACTATATTCTTTAGCTCAGCTTCTTGATAGCTCAGTTTTAATCATAACAATAATGAAAAACATGGGTGGTTGGAGCGGGTAAGTAACAATTTGAAAACTGACTTTTTTGCATAAATGGAGGCTTTGGACCGGGAAAATTGTTTTAAATAAAAAATGTGGATTATATGTAGGTATAGCTAGACCTGATGATGAAGTTGGTAAGTTTACAATGTTTGTTCAAATCATAAGTAGGGAAAAATAAGTAATTGCTCTTATGTGTCAAAATATTATAGTTAGGGAACATACCCATACTACGTGACCCATTCAGGGGGGGGAGGGGGGTCTTCAAAATAATACGCTCGGTCACAAGAGGGGGGGAGGGGGTTTAGAGTTTGGTCACGTAGTCAATTTCGCCGAGAGAAATGTCATACGATTTTTTTTTTCTCGCCATTTAATACTTGACACTGGCATTTATGGTTAATTTAGTTATTTATAGCCAACGGCCATTAAAAAAAACAGGCACTGTTGTCATTTGTCAGGCATTTTGCAGTTTGGTGAAGCTGTCAAGCTTGGTGATCATTTACTATATTTGGTTTTCAATTACAATTTGAACTACAGTCGTGACTAAATTAGCTAGTATGTACCATCAAGGAAATTGATTCCTAGGTAGTTGACAGACCAACGTCATGTAGTCGTCGTAGTAGTAAGATATTTTAAGTTTAAGCACTTACGGATTTTGTCGCGGAGCACTTATATTAATCCCGATGTTTCGGCTGCTGCTTTCGGTTAAACGAAAACGAAAACGAAAACGAAAACGAAAACGAAAACGAAAATGAAAACGAAAACGAAAACGAAAACGAAAACGAAACGAAAGCTTGTCAAATGACAGAATAATGATCAAAAACATCAGTCTTGACTCTTGAGCTAAAGGACTATGAAAACTGAAAAGTACAAAATATAATAAGGTCATAAATCATAATGTTAGGAATAAGGATGCATATTTTAATGGTGGTGATGATGGTGCTGATAAATGTGATCTGCATAGTAGCATAATATGTAGATAACATTTATCAGCATCATCACCACCACCTTTGCTTCTTTAAATAACGCTGAAACTCTTACATGTTTAAGGAGTCTGAAGTTCTATTCAGTACCTTCGGAAGTATACCACGGGGTTTATACGAGGGCTGCTATTTATGTATCCGGAATTAAAAAAAGAAACAAACATATATCATTTAATATGGTTTTATTGCTTTTCAAAATATTCGCCGCGATGATCGACACACTTTTGCTTACGCTGGAACCAATTTTCATAGCACTTTTTCCATTCTGATTGAGGTATCTCCAAAACGTGCATTTTGAACGCATCAACAGCCTCTTCGCGACTCAAAAAACGTTGACCACGTAATTTGTTCTTCGCGTATGGAAATAAAAAGAAATCGTTAGGTGCCAAATCAGGGCTGTACGGCGGATGACCAGTCAATTCGATCTTTTGACCCTCCAAAAACTGAGTTGTTTCAGCTGAGGTGTGACAGCTAGCATTGTCGTGATGTAATATGATTCTGCGTTGTCGGTTGTCCTTTCTTATTTCTTCAAAGACTTCTGGTAAACAAATGGTCGTATACCATTCAGAATTAACCGTTTTACGATTCTCTAATGGCACTGTAGCCACATGTCCATTAATTCCAAAAAAACAGGCGACCATTTGCTTCAAAGTACTTTTTGCACGAGTAACTTTTGTTGGTTTCGGCTCATCTTGGAACACCCACACCGTTGACTGTTGTTTAGTTTCGGGGTCATATGCATAGATCCAAGATTCATCACCTGTGTAGATATTATAAACGGCTTTTGACGTGCCACGGTTGTATTTTTTTATCATTTTTTTGCACCAATCGACACGAGCCCGTTTTTGATCGATTGTCAAGTTGTGCGGAATCCAACGCGAACATATTTTTTTTACAGCCAAATGTTCGTGTAATATCTTATGTATGCTCGTCATACTTATGCCTAAGGACGCCTCTATCTCGCGATATGTAACATGACGATCACGCATTATTAGTTCCCGCACAGCATCTATATTTTGTGGGACAACAGCTGTTTTTGGGCGACCTTCTTTATTTTCATCCGTGAGCATAGACCGCCCACGATTAAACTCACTGTACCAGTGATAAACAGTGGTTTTTGATGGTGCTTCATCTCCAAAAGTTGCGGTGAGTTGAATAAAGCACTGTTGTTGATTTAGCCCACGCCGAAAATCGTAGTAAATCATTGCACGAAAATGTTCACGCGTTAAATCCATGGCAAATGAAGACACGCAATTTTCAAAATGACGCCACAATGGAAAAATAATTGACAGTCACATGAAACAAAATGTATTCTTCAACCAAAGAGTTCTATTTTCAAATGTTGTAATTACTTTTTATATATTGTTCTTGTAAGTGGCCAGTTCCGGATACATAAATAGCAGCCCTCGTAACTATGGTGCAAAATCTTACTTTTTAGTTTTTGGTAGCTGAAAAAAGGTAGATAAGGTAAAGCTAAGGTAGATGAAAATGCATCACGAAAAACTAAAATATCCACAGCCAAACCTATAACCTTCACCTTTGGAAGTCGGTTAAAAGAAGTCAAATATTTGAGATTATAATTATTGATTTTTAAAATTTGTGTATCGGCACTGAAATCTAGCGTTCTATCTACGCATTATCACCAGTTCCCATTTTGAGTGCCAGCGCCGGCAGCCGTTGTTTTAAATCTCGGCTGCCGGCAGTACTAAGTACTTACCGCCGATTCCCATTACTTATATTTTTGGGAGCCGGCGCCGACAGCGGAGGCACTCCCATATTATTATCACTTAGTTTTGTTACACGTTACACGTTGATCGTTATTATTATTAAGTAGTAATAATTATTATAAACATGCAAAAAGTCTTTTGTAATAAATAACTTAATAAACACAAATATGAGTCAAATTATTTTGATTTGCTATATTCTACTTATTACCACGTGAACAATTGAAGGGGGGGGGGGGTGTCTTGGCATATACTACGGGTGGTCACCAGGGGGAGGAGGGGAGTCAAAAATTATTTAAAAGTAGGTCACGTAGTATGGGTATGCTCCCTTACCTGGTCTATCCACTCATGTCTTCAATTATAATCATTGAATAGAAAGTACACTTCGGGACATTAGAGGTTTATCGATCAGATCGTAATATTGTATAACAATGTTATGTCACGAGCGTTTGGAAACACAAAATATTACTGTTTCAAACTGCTAAGCATTCGATTTCCCCGGCTGTACACAATATAACTTAGGTAGCCATTTCTGCACAGAATTCAATTAGAACATACAAGTAGAATTAATTAATTCATATGTTAAGTATAATAACACGTTGCAGAATTCGTAACCGTATCAAAATCAAATATCATCATCTAAGGTTGTGTTACGCAACGAACATGCGTCGTTACTCTAGAAACAGCAAATACAGCAGCAAAATTTTTTTTTTTTGTAAAAAAATATTTAGCTGATTCGTTTTTACTTCTACCGGCCAGCTAAGCTTATGCGATAATAGTCAGCTAAACGCCTTTGTAAAATTCGTAGAGGTGCTACGCACGTAGTACGTGCTACGAGGATTATAATTGTATAAGATGACACCCGCGCCAAGACTCTTAAGCGCGTGAGCCGTACATTTTTCCGGGATGAAAAGATTCCTATGTCTGTTCCCGGGACTCAAAGTATCTTCATATCAAATTTTTGTAAAATAGATTGAGCGGTTTGGCCGTGAAGAAGTAACAGACGGACAGACAACACACTTTCGCATTTGTTATTATAATATTAGTATTAGTATAATATTAGTTTGGATCGTGTTACTTTTGTATACAAATGTACAGTATACAAATGTACCCTGTAGCAGCAATCTTTTGTAAAATCTCTATACGATCGCACTACCTAGTTTTTTCATTTCCATACATCATCGCTGTATGCAAAGACAGTCTTGAGTCTCACTATAAATCAAGCAAGATCACACAGAAGAGCACTTTGCTTTGAAAGCTCCTAAGACAGAGCACACGAAGTAAGCGAGTGGAGTAGCGTTTTTGGTTTTTACACCCCATTTAAAAACACTGGTGAGAATTCGAAGACCTCTGTTGCTCAGATTTGAGCGCGTGATAGCTCAAGCCGTGGGTCGCGGGTTCGAATCTCGTTGACGGAACAAACAGTTTTCAATGTCCCTGGGTTATGACAAATTAAAAATCTTAAATACATGTATTTATTGTATGGTACCCGTTTCCATTGTCTGGTACCCGTAAAACGAGTGCTTCAGGTACTAAGCACGGGGCCAAACAGACGTGGTGTAAAACGTTCATAGATTATTATTATTCATTTTATCATTTATTAATTGTCTGTGGCTTCTTAAGTATTGTAATACTATTATGGTTTATTGTGAGACTAACAAATTACTTTAAATTTTGAGACGATAATTCAACCACATTGCTATAAATTTCGAACATTATATTATTTGCATTAAATAAAAAAACGTCTAACATTTTTATAACCATGCTTTCTACATCTTTATTCCAAAAGAAAGTGTCGATAATATATGTAATTTCGGGATAAAAACTATCCGACGAGCTACGAATAACAGTAGTTTAAAGTTCACTGCCGACGAGGCTCAAACTATTACCATGTCAAATTGTGCCAAGGTTTGAACGCGCTCTTAGGACAGGTTTGCCCGTTTCCGAGTTTAGGTCTTAGCTCCCAATAAACTCATACTCGAAATGTATGAACACGTCTAGCGCTAGCTCGATACAAAGAATCTGCAATTCACGCATCAGGTAGCTATGAGAAGTATACCTTTGATTCCTGCTTTGAAATATTGGATGAAGACGGAATAATCCAGTTAAAAATCAGCTAAGTGTGAGTCTGGCGCACGTATCCGTAGCCTGGACTTTGTAAACAACTGTGTAGTAATTACAGTACCTATTGTTACTATTTAGTATTTATTAATATCAAACAAAAAAGAAAAAAAAACACGTTTATTGTATTTTAAATGTTATATTATTTAATTTTCTTTGATTTGACATTGAATTAAACAAGCAGTCAAAAGGCCCTTAGTCAAGAAAAAGTCGTCAATTTTATCAATACGTAGGTATATAATTATGACTTGACATACTATTTAAGGCATCGCATTTAGTGTCTAAACTGAAACACAATATGCCGCGGCGGAAATTCGGCTTGATTCCGCATGAAATGTTTTTTAAATTACCGATGACACACCATGCCGAAATTCCGTCGCGTTATATTGTATGCGCTTCTGCCACGGAACTTCGGCATGGTATGTTTAGACACTTAGAATTTGGATTCCGACACTTACTTCACGAAGGCATTTTGGCTAAGGCCTCTATTGTAAAGCGGATTCGCTTTTTCGGATACCACAAATACGCGCTTATATTAGTTTGTTTGTTTAGCGAAGCGAGCTTTCCTCTAATGTTATCAGTATATGTCATATGTCAGCTGCAATATTGTCCGTGCCAATCGGAAGCATTAATTAATACGATATTGTTATCTGAAGTTGATTAACGACGGATAAATTATCGCTGAGCCTAATATTAGATCTAGAATCACGCTGGTCAAATGCGGGCGCTTGTATATTTCATATTAAGATTGGAAAGATCATATCAAAGGGTTTTCGTGGTTGGTTACCACTGTTATCCTGGCGGCACAGGAGTTGCAGTGGTGGAAATGTGTGATGGGCCATTTGCCCGTTAAAAAAATAAAAAAAAATAACGTAAAATACATACCTAATATATTTTAAAACAAAGCAAGGAAATGTGTCAAATTCAGGACATGAAATCAACCGACTTTTTATATAAAAAGTTTCAAAATATTACTACCAACATTGCTTTAACAATTCAACGATACACCAATGAGGTTCTGAAAGACAGTAAAAACCTAATTTTAAAACAGTTTTAAATAAAATAAATGTCACGACGCCATTTTTGCTCAAAGTTTTCAAACACTTTCGTTTAATCAGTTTGTTTTTGCTAAAGCTTGTTTCAAGATTTTTCTACAACGTAGCTGCTTTCATATATAATTTAGATTCTAGAACGACAGCGTTTTAGTAAACACGGGTTCTACTATTTAGTAAAATACTATTTTTTTAGAATGATTTATATTATGAAACATTTTGCTTAATTTTTCACTTCATATTAATCGTTCGATCGCGGATTCTTGGAAATCTCTTGTTATTCTATTGTTGTCGCGGTCACCGGTGTCCTTATGGAGCTTGATGGGTTAATTGTATGTTTGTCTTTCAGGTAGAAATACCATGCAAAATGATTATATAAATATACTCTAAAAATATCTGGGTGTACATTTTGAAAACCAATAGACGAAAAATCTTCATGATTCTATGTTTTTTTGTTAAACTGGGATTGCCGCTATTAGAACTTAAAGGTGGAATCGTAAAATGTTTACATGAATTAATACCCAGTTTCTGCGTTTTTTTATATTAGTACGAATGTAAGTAAAAACTCTTTATTCTATTTATAAATAATAAATACTGTAAACCTCAAAGTATTTTCATTCTGAATCTAGCACATCTAGGTTAGCATTGAGCACAGAATCAATTGGCACAATATCTTGATCAAGTATTCAGTTCATAACACTAGAATAGTTAATTCTACATATTACAGATGCATACAGGGTGCAATTAAACCTTCCTGCCAAATTTTGATATATTGATCCTTACACGTATTTTTTCTTTTAAAATCACTCAGTAAGTACTAGAATGTTGAGAAATAGCTTCCGAAAGTTATCCTAAAAAACACTACTTGAAAATGGACACCACGCGCGCGCCTCCCCCCGCGTTACCCCCGCTCATTCCCCCGCGCCGCGAGTGACCGTTCTGCAACGATTTTAAACGGGATAAAATATGTAAATAAAAAAAATATAACACCCAATATTTGTTGGTTAAATGGACTCTCCTAATGACACCTAAGCCCTGGAAAAAATTTGGCAGGAAGGTTTAATTGCACCCTGTATAGCAACGTGTAATCTCAGAGAAATGCTTTTGAAATCTCTATTCACACTCCGAGCACGTAGCGCCGAAGAACTGATCCTTAAACGTAGATTAAGTATTGATTTATTATCAACGTTTAAGTATTGAATGGAGTTCTTTTTATCGAAGTTGTTTTTAGGACTAAAAATGTCTGGAGATGAGACAGTCCGTCATCTTTAAAGAAGCGTTTACACGGGCAATAATTGCTCGCTGACACGAATAGAGCGATCTGGAGCAATGAATAGAGCAATATGGAGCAATTCATTTCATATCACTCAATGTCATATTGCTCAAATATTCGATGGCCACATCACTCAATATTGTATTGCGCAATATTGCTGCTTGTTGCCGCAAATTGCTTGATGTGGTCGTGACGTCAAAGGTGACGAGAATTGACTTGGAGTTGAGCAATTTTAGTTGCCCGTATAAGCGCACCATAGCATACTTCGACTTCCAGACACAAAGTTGGTGACACTCGCACATTCACACATACAATATGGTTCCTACACACCTGATTGAAAATTCGTAAGAGTAGACCGCCGGCGCAGCGTAGTAGAGTAATATCCCTCCTTCTACCACACAGTCATGTTGTTTGTCTGCTTTTTCGCTAAAATTCGACCAGCACTCCCGTAGTGCCACCGATTGTTTTTTAAGGGTTTTAAAAATCTAGATTTTAAGGAAAAGCTTCCAGTAATCAATCTTGGCTTAGGCATAATTTAGAGTTTTAAATTTTTTGGCATATCTCAAACAATACATTAATAGCAAAATTGATTATTTTTTTTTTCAAATTAATATAATGACGAAATTTTATACTTACTTAAAACTAGATGACGCCCGTGTGAGGTACGACCCGCTTTACTCAAAATAAAGATGAATATAAATGACTATTATTTCAATAATAGTCATAAATAAAATGATGTATAATGGTAACAATGGTTTTGTCTTATTGTTTTGTTATTTAACTTGAAATTCTTATGAGAAGTACATATTTTAATAACTCATGTGAGTTGAACTAATTATTTTTAATAATTGACTCAAGATTATTGGACAACAAATATAATATTATGACATTATTTTTGAACACGTCAATAAATCTTTAAACAGACAATATTGAGGTTTCCGGTTATGATACTTTTGTTACAAAAAGTAATGGTTCAATTAAAAATCTAATAATTGAATACTTTATTTATAATGATTTTCAGGATGATTGTAACTATGAATCATTGTGTTTATTATATTAGATACAAATCCTGGTAGTCAGAGGTGGGGCAGAGTGATACGTCATTGGGATTGTTTTAGATGTAACTGTTTATAAGGTGGGTTGTCAGATGGAGCGGGTTCACTCTCTCTCCTGTCGTAAGCTTTGTCACTCTGTCTCCTGTCAATGTGAATTGGCTCTGAGTACTTCGAACAGAGATCGTTATAAGTTAAGTATTTAAAGTATTTTATTGGTCTAACCGCTTCTAGGCATTTTGGCTAAGACCAAAGTGTAGTATCTGTTCTTTTCAGCTTAATAATTGGAAATGAGGAAAAGCTAAGTGAATAATTTTTGTTTTTGTATTTACAAGTCGCATAAACTACGTTTTATTTACTGGTGTTTATGATCTATACAATACTTTTATTTTGCAAGCCTAAGCCATTTCTGACACCCGCAACTTCGTTGGGCCAAAATTCGTTTATCGCGCGGGAACCGAACATTTTTCTAGGATAAAAAGTATCATGTGCCCTTTCCCGAGACTCAAAGTATCTCCATACCCAGCAAAATCGGTTCAGCGGTTAGGCCATGGCCCATGAAGAGGTAACAGACAAATACATTTTCGCATTTATCATATTGGTATGGACTATGGATACTGCAAAAGTCGTATTCATAAGGATTTTACAAAAATGGTAACATTTTACTAAAGGCACTATTGTTCTGATACAAAGGTGTATCGATACATATCGAACCTCAATACGGAAACTATTGCAATTCATGCGAATGCCATTCACGTTCACAATACCAGGGAGGCGTCCTTTAAAATTAACGAAATATCAACTTCGGAAGCGATTGTAAATATCGATTTTATTCGCCGTATCGAATTTACTGTTACATTTTTACATAATCTGTTTTAATCAGAAATATATTCGGATTCGAGTGTTCGGAATTTAAAATTAAAATGATCAGAATGAAGGCTAGAACACCTGGCGCGGTGCCAGCTAACTATATGAGGGGGTCTGAGGGGGTTTTGCCACAGTTTTTATATTGAAGAAATCACTGTCGGATGCAGTCGGTTTTCTCATATTATGGTTTGGATAAGGATGGATCAATTCGAATGAAAATAAAACGATGATGTTAGTATGTATTACAATTATTAACAATTCTTTTTGTTGTGGAGTGACCACACTGACGGAAACGTAGGAAACAGTTTTTAATGTCGCTTTTTAATCTCCACTTTTTGCATAATTAGAAAAAAAAATCGGCCAAGTGCGAGTCGGACTCGCGCACGAAGGGTTCCGTACCGTGATGGAGCAATAAGCTAAAAATGTGTTTTTTGTTTGGGATTAAATATTATTTTATTTATTTTATTTTGTTTTTAGTAGTTGTTGTTATAGTGGCAACAGAAATACACAATCTGTGAAAATTTTGCTATAGCGGTTCTTTAAATACAGCCTGGAGATAGACAGATAGACAGACGGACAGACATCGAAGTCTCAGTAATAGGGTCCCGTTTTTACCCTTTGGGTACGGAACCCTAAAAAAAGATGAGATACAGGCTGCTCTTCGCGGACGTGGAATACAGCCATTCCAATTGGACGGGTGTTGCGCAGTGATTAGTATGACATTATAATTATACGCATAACCTCAGCACCACAATCACAATGTTAATAAACTCCATCATTAACGAGGCATGTCGGAATACAACAAGAAACAACTGTTTGTGGTAACACTATCATCCGGTGTTTAATTTGCTTTATTCGTTTAAACTTATTTTTTTAATTGCTAACTTCGTTAAAATTTCTTCCTTCGTTAATTTGTGTTTAGTTAGTATCCATTATAAATAATGTTAAGATAAATTATTACTATAATCTATACTAATATTATAAAGCGGAAGAGTTTGTTTGTTTGAACGCGCTAATCTCAGGAAATACTGGTCCGATTTGAAAAATTATTTCAGTGTTAGATAGCCTATTTATCGAGAAAGGCTATCAGTTATATTTTATCACGCTAAGAAATAGAGGAAAATGTGGAAAAAACAGGGGAAATTTTTGAAAGGGCTCATCTCACGAACTACTGGAGCAATTTTTCTGTTTTGGCACAGATAAGAAGTAGACCACGTGAAAGATTATAGGCTATTTTGTGGACTAATTTGTCTCTGAAATATCTAATTTACGCGGGCGAAGCCGCGCGGGACGGGGCGGGGATAATATTATGCCTGTCTGTAGCTTCTGCGGGGCCAAAATGATCATGACACATAATAAATTATGAATCATAATATGATTCATTTTTTAAAAATCGCAAAATTGACACTCAGTTTGGAATTCAGATTTCTAAATTCGTAATAATTTGACATTCGTGAGTTTGACAGTTTTGACAAGATATTGTTAAATGTGAGCATTTTAGCCCCGCTGGACAAACCGCCGCGCTGAATAAATTGAGATGAAGTGTGGTGCTACTTTGTTTCCGGGTAAGTAAACTCTTTTCCACTTAAGTGTATAATAGTGACATGAAAATAATAATCATATCAGTGCTCACCCTAAGTTTATCTTTAATGTAACGAAACTTATGTAGTTTCTGTTTACTAAGCTAATAGTTTGCTGCATACTGTCTTACTACTCTTACTCCTATAAATAAATACACCTACACAAAATAGTAATACAAACGAACGTGCTATAGGAAAACTGTATTTCCTGTTAAATGCACTACTAGTAGTTGGGGAGGGGAAGAGGGGATTTCGGGATAAGCTCGAGCGTGTCAGATTAAGCTTGTATAATGTATAGGCTTCCGACATGTGTCTAGTTATCATGGTATAGAAATGAGATTTCTCACGTGGTGGGTTTAAATTTATTTTTTTCGAATATTGAAATGTCATCGGATCTGACAGATTAAGAAGAAGAAGTTTAGTATACCCCAAAGAAGCTTCCATATAGCACTGACGATTCAAAGGTCAGGTAAGCCTGTAGGGACATTTTAAAATATAAAAAAATAAAGCTTCTTATTTTCCTAACTAAGCTTCGCAGACATTTTATTTTGCACTAAACTAAATGACTTAGTCCTTGTTGTCTAAAATATATTTATAATTTACCTAAATAAGCAATTTTCTGAATATATTTTCTTTCTCAAGACTTTAAAATGTCTGCAGTTTCTGAACCCACCGCTAAAATAAAAAACGCTCTTACTATTTTTTTTTCCTACCTACTAGGTCTCAATGACGCTCGAGTGACTACAAAAATATCACCTTCCCCTCCCCTACTATACTGATTAGAGAAATTTCTGGAACAAGTAAGCCATCATTGGACTGTCAAAGTCATTATTCACGAATTACGTTCGCTTTGGACTCTCTACTGTGAATTACCGATGTTTGCTCTATCAAGGACCCAATAAGCTGAACCGGTAATGAAATAGACCAATATTTGTAATCACAAAATAAATTGTTAATTAATGTGCGATCATGTGGAAATGTTTTAATTTGTCATGTAAATGAAATGCTATAGAAGTACTATATAATATTTTACTAGTGATAATATAGAGTTGATAGATCTTATACAAAATTCGTTTATCGACCAAGTGATTTCCCAAGAACCGCAATCTTTTCACGATAAAAACTATCCTTTCACCCTTTGCCGGAACTGAAACTTTCTTCATGCTAAATGTCATAAAATCGGTAACCGTTCAGTGGTTTAGGCGTGAAAGGTAACAACAGATCTGACAGTCTTTTCAATCATCAGTGCAACTGGGTTACTAGAGTAAAAAAATAAAGAGCTCTTGTGTAATACCCAAACACTTAGCCATCATAAAATCACTGCTTAGCTGGCCTAGTTAATGAAACTGGTCACCAAAACCGGTGTGGGAGGCCTTATTCCTTACTCCAGGAGCTAAAGAAATCACAAGTATAACAAGAGAAATCGCACACCGATAAAACAGCAATATTTCTCTTTAACCTCTATATTCAGCATTTTAAAGTACATCGGAGGACATATTGCGCTCCTCAGATTGGCCAATACCAGCCATTTACGACCTGAAACTTTTATATTGCCTGCGCAAACTTGAAAACACCACTTGGCGATATTTGAGAATTCTTATTCGGGTGTTCTCATATCGGTGTTTATATGGCCTGAAGAATATGTGTTCTTGGACTTTTTATTCGTACTTGGATGTTATAATTTCTTGTTAAATATTTGTTAATATTTTATATGTACCTTCAAAGAAATTTATTAATGACATAATATGGAAAGATTATGTCAATTAAAATATTGGTTGTGATCGGTTGACTTACTGCCGCACTCAAAGTGGAACATTAATTACTTAAAAAAATATGTAGTTATTGAGTTACGTGGGAGAGCCATGCTTCGGCATGAATGGGCCGGCTCGATCGGAGAAATACTACGTTCTCACAGAAAACCGGCGTGAAACAGCGCTTGCGCTGTGTTTCGACGAGTGAATGAGTTTACCTACTACCCTACCCTATTCCCTTCCCTACCCTACCTTATTCCCTTCCATTCCCATCCCTACCCTCCCATATTACCCTATTCCTTCTTAAAAGGCCGGCAACGCACCTGCAGCTCTTCTGATGCTGCGAGTGTCCATGGGCGACGGAAGTTGCTTTCCATCAGGTGACCCGTTTGCTCGTTTGCCCCCTTATTTCATAAAAAAATGCAGTCATGTTCTTTAGATCAATATCTAATTATTATTTTTGCATGCATTCATAACTCAACAAAAAAATGTGGGTTAATTTAAAAACCTAGATCAAAATCGATCAACTCGTTTGGATGCTATGTTGCCACGGACAGACATACATGTCAAATTTATAACACAATTTTTCCCAAACGATCCCAAAATTCCGACTGAAATCACCGAAGTAAGTTATAATAAGAAAGAAAAAACAATACACACCGCAAGATAAAATTAATATGGAAAATTAGAGCATGTGGGACCCGCGCAGCATAAATTTTGCACACAGGACGTGCGAATAGTCCACAGAATTACAACCCCTATGTGCAAGTGTTAGAAACTAAATTTGCATATCCCTGGTTATTCAAGGACACCCCTGCTGGTGATTCTGAATTAAATTTTAATATTTTAACATACACGAGTCATGGCGAAATGAAATTTATGAATTTTTAGAACAAGGAATTCATGAGATGAAGGGAAGACTTATGGGTGGGCTAATGAACGTTTATTAATGTCACAACGTGTGACATGTAAGCAGATAGCTTCAAACATTATTATTATGTTCAAAGGGAAGGAACAAAAAGGTACTACGAATTAGGCAACTTTTTTTTTTCTTTAACATACTTAGATAAGTATTTACCTCTTTTATTTATATACTTAGTTGATATTTCAAGTCGAAAAGTGTGCCTTTTCTAGTGTGTCTGTTTTTCCTGTCTAACCAATTTTGATTAAATTTGGCATGGCATTAAATGCAGTAATCTTTATGCAATGGAAAAAGGACAACGGAATTATAACATAATAATATAATATCTATGGAAGCTTCACACCACGCCAGTCTGGCCTCGTGCTAAGTACCTGAAGGACTTGTGTTACAGGTACCAGACAACGGAAATATATTTAATACTTTTATTAACCCTCCAGTGGTCGCGCACCTGAATGGGACGGGAGTGGTCGCGCGGACTACACACGTAGTCCAATTTTAAATAAAGATAAAAACATGTTAAACAATAGTTTATTTATTTTACTTATTAAAATATACTAATATATCTTAATCAGAAAAAAACAACAAAAATTAATCACGACCTCTGTATTAAAAGTAATTAAAATAACAAAAATAAAGAGCTTGACTACGCTTGATACTCTTCGCTATCGCCATCGACCTCATTCAACCACGCCTCAATGTATGCAGCTTATCGTTCGGCTATTTATTGTCTAAAAATATAAAATAATATTATTTTAAAACAAATCAAAATTATAAAACAGAGTTTATTTTATATAATATACTAATATAATATTTAAACACTTATATGGAAATAATAAAAAATTGAATAAAAAAAAATACTTACGTAATGGGTCGCGCGGACTACACCTGTAGTCCACGATATTTGAGGGGCTATTGCGTTACGAATATACGCGACAGGGGCTTGCGCTGCACTGAATGTCATTTACAGGTCATTTGAAAGTATCTAGAGGCGCAAGAGACGCACGCTTACAGTTTTTGAGAAATTTTTGATTTTGTATACGTGGACTACATATGTAGTCCACGCGACCACTCCAGGGTTAATATTAATATTGATTTTGTCGCGGGTCACGAGCCACCCGTGACCACGGCCGCTGTAAAGTAGCCGAAACGTCGGGATTAATAAAAGTGCTCCGCGACAAAATCCGTAAGTGTTTAAACTTATAATATCATGAGTGATACTCGCGAAAACTTAAGAAATCATTACAGAATAATTAATCGAAAATACCTATGTAAAAAAAGGGATTCCTATTTTGCCAACAGAGGAGCGTGATTTAAGCTTCCTTTGTACATAGATTGGTTCAAGTATACAACTTTAATTCGCCCATAGCTTATATGAAATGTGTTTATGGGTTTTAAATTACGTGACAAAAACCATTATGTCGCTACGCCCTTTCCATTTTGTGCTGTTCCTTTGCTTCTTTTCTATGAGAGGCCGGGCATATACCACCACGGGTTTTTACTTTAACGCGGCGTCACCTTAAAACGGGCACTGTACATTCCAGTGTGTTTAAATTATTCCAGTAGGAATCCAGAGCAGGATTCATTGGATTGTAATAATGTAAATCGGCGATTAGGTAATAGCCAATTGAAAAAGAATATTACTATTAATAATAATAATAATAATATCCTTTGTACTCGAGACAAAGTAAATACTTCACAAAAGTGGAGTAGAATTAACGATGATTGCTCACAAAATTGAACTTTCCTTATAAAAATAGAGCAAGAAATCAAAAAGTTATCCGTCCCCCGCAAACTACTGCGGGCTATCGCCGGCGAACCGTAAGAGGATTTATTAAACAATCAAAATAAAACGAACCGAATGAAATATTGTATTCTGTGCTAGCTACTTCCCGGGGTTTCGCTTACATTGAGTCTTTAAACCAAATTAAATAGCCTTTTTTGCGCCCTGTGCGTGATTATATAACTGCACCCTTGTTTTTTAACCGACTTCCAAAAAGGCGGAGGTAATATGTTCGGTTGTGGATATTTTTTTCACTACATTGGGAACTTATCGGGAGCAATTCGAAAAAATAAGTCTGCCTGGTCTGGCCATTCTTGCGCGCCCCAGAGTCTACGCCCTGGCCCCTGTGCCTGGGCACCGGTGGCACCGCCCTATTTACGGCACTGCTTTTAACCGCCTTCCAAAAAGAGGGATATAATATAATGTAATAGTTATTTGCAACTAGATGACGTCCGTAACTCCGTGGCGCCAACATTTTTTTATCGCGCGGAAATCACACATTTATCCAGGATAAAAAGTATTCTATATCCTTTCCCGGGACTCACAGTATCTCCATACAAAATTTCTGCAAAATCGGCGCAGTGGTTTGGGCGCGAAGAGGCAACACATTTTTTTCTCGTTTTTAATATAAGTATGGATTTAATTTGAATCGATTAATATTTTCAAATAAGTATTTCAGCTATTTCCTACTTATTGACCTACCACTGATTCGGGAACTAAGGCTGCTGCCGCCGCGGCGCCGTGCCATGTGTAAGGGTCCATAGAAATACAAGGATGAGTAATGCAGCCGCGCGTGTGTAAACAGCCTAATGGCACTTGTCGATGGCACGCGTGCCAACACGACTGCCGTTGACAAGTGTAAAAAAAAAAAACAATGAAAATTTTCGACAACGTCTTAAGTAGCCCGCAAACGATCAAATTGTTTGTCAAATTTTACGTGTTTGTCAAACAGTTTGATAGTGTACAGCTTTATTTGAAGCGTTTGTCAAACAAACTACGTGTTTGACCTGTTTTAAGAAAATTTGGATTTGCGTAGCGTTTGACAAACGTGTTTGAATGTGTTCCGCTGTATTTGTCAAACAAGATGTCATGATCTCATACCGTAGCTAATTGTTTGACAAACTTGTTTGATGCACGTTTGTTCGTCTGCGCTGCTGTTTGATGAAAACGTAAATTACATCAAACATGTTTGTCAAACTAATTTGGTCGTTTGCGGGGTACTTTAATATCGACAGCAATCGACGCGTGCCGTCGACAAGTGCCGTTCGTCTGTAAGCGCTCTAACATCATTATTAAGGTAAACAGCAGGAATACTAAATCCCTGATCTCCTTGTAGTATTTTATCTAGGAAATAACCAAGTAACGTCACGAACAGCAGCTAGTGGAACATTTATTCCTGTGTTACGAGTTTATTTCAAAATACCTTCGGGACCTGCTTGGAAGTTTTTAAATTGAATTTTAAGCTTTTACGGGTTTATTTTTCGGTTAAAGTGTTGTTTGGTAACAAAATGGGGTTCTTGAAAAATAAACAGTCGGTTAACCCCTGGCTGCGGAGGTTTTAGGCGTGAAAATATTAGCTCACATCAAAGTCAACTTTATTCCCGATTTCGGTGTACGAAAACAATTTAGTTGCGCGATAGTTTTTTGCAATATTCGATATTGAAATAGTTTGTTTATGACTAGGTGACGCCCGGTACTCCGTTGCGCCAAATTTCGCAGGAACCGTACATTCTCGGGATTCAAAGCATCTCCGTACCAAATTTTATCAAAATTCGTTTAGTGGTTTGGGAGTGAAGAGATAAGACGGACAGAAAGACAGCCATAGTGGACGGACGGGAGAGGCTCTCCCCTCCCGTCTAGTCTTTTCTTCTTATAAATCACATTTACAGACAGATTTAGCATATCCCTCGGGCTCCCTGAAATCATATCAAAGGGCTTTCGTGGTTGACACTGCTGTCAGTAATATATATAAATACAGTGGTGGGCCAAAGCCAGTTAAAAAATGATGGCGGATTATTTGTTCTGGTTATGTCAAGTCAAAAATCAGTGCTAGTCGCTGCTAGTCGTAATCTATCGTGTCGGCTGGGCTTAAAATAAACTGAACAAATTACTTGGAACTGGCAGATTAAAAATCAATTTCGATATCAGTAATCTAACGTTAATCTGAGGTAAAAAGTCCTTTTTTTTCAAAAGTGGAACGGAAGATCTTCTTTTGCGGCCACCACAGATATCCCCACAGATTGAAGAGTTAACCGAAAAAAGTCAAATACACCTTCTAATTTAATACCTACTAAATATAGTCCAAAATCCAATAATGTTTGTGAAACAACATAGGGAACATTTAAAGTTTACATTGTAGAAGCACAGTAGAACAAAGCGTATCCCATTTTAAGTTTTTAAGTTTAGACATTAGACAATATGCGCTGTCCAATAACATAAATACTTTCTAGCGGCCAACTTCAGACATTAGGCACCGCAAACTCAAATAATATCATACTACATATATAGAAAACATAATATACCTCATATTATGTTTTCTATATTTAGTAAACACTATTTAAACAGGTTTTAAAAGTTTTTTTTTTACAAATGCCAATAGCCAAACTAAATTATTTAAAACTTGATCTAAATTATTTCACTTTTTTAAGGTTCCGCACCCAAAGGGTAAAAACGGTACCCTATTACCATACTAAGACTTCGATGTCTGTCTGTCCGTCTGTCTGTCTCCAGGCTGTATCTCAAGAACCGCTATAGCGAGATTTCTGATATTGTCCCAGATTGTGTATAAAGTAGGTACTTATTATAATATCTGATTCCGCTTTAACAACAATTACTAAAAACAAATAAATTAAATATTAAAAGGGGGCTCCCATACAATAAATGTAAATATTTAATTTTTTTGCTATTTTTTGCTCGATATCAAAATATATCAATAATGGCAATAAGTAGGTACCTAGGCACTTGAAATATTGATAAAATACGTCTTACTTAGTTGTATTTATACTTTAATAACTAATAAATAAATTATGGGGATCGGATGTAGGTACGAACTACCGGGGACCGCGGCAACAGCCACAGGTCGGAGCCTGTCTGCCGTGGATTAATGGTGGATCCATAAATTCCGAACGGAAGACTCACAGTAAGGGAGATCGCACACGACAGACTTTTGTGCGATCAAAGTCTGCGGCTTCCATACATTCCGCATGGCGCGCGCATCAGATTGTATGGAAGCCGCAGACTTTGATCGCACAAAAGTCTGTCGTGTGCGATCTCCCTTAGTCGTCTAAAATGACCAGAAATCTCGAGTTCGAGGCGCAAAAGAAGCTCATCGAGCTGGAGGCTGCAGAGGCTGCAGAAGCCCTTGGAAGCCGAACGGAAAGCTGCAGAAAAACTATCCAAATTCCAAGAAGAAGTCATAGTCCAATAGAACGAAAAATGGCGGCGAAAATTGCCGCGCTTGAAGAGCAATATTCACAAAGAAGTGCAAGCTCAGAATGCTCGTCACTATTAAAGTCGAAGAATGGCTAGAAAACGGCGAACAAAATGTCGATATTGTAAATAATTGTGTAAATAGTAAAAATAATAATTTTCATCGAAGCGTCGAGTGACTCCAGGGATGTCAGATGTACCAACTTCTTGGTAAACATATACAACTAGGTTTTGGTTCCACGTACCATGTACCAAGACTACACGGTCCTTGTACGCAAAAATACCAAGATTGGCGCTTGACCGACAAAAATACACTGACCATATTATAGAATCACCGGCAAATTTCAAA
This sequence comes from Polyommatus iphigenia, assembly GCA_963422495.1. Lineage (NCBI taxonomy): Eukaryota > Metazoa > Arthropoda > Insecta > Lepidoptera > Lycaenidae > Polyommatus > Polyommatus iphigenia. The sequence continues at coordinate 26,395,510 of OY730181.1, read as the reverse complement.
AATACATTCTAATCAGATTTCCCTTATAATATTAAGCAAACGAACCCTCATTTCTTATAAAATTTAACGTAGATGTTTTTGGTAAGATTTATCATTATATTATAACGCCGTAGTCTATTAATAGCTTGAAATCAGTCTTCCTTATGTCAAAAACCGACTTCTGTACCGATGCGACTTGAACGACGTCAAAAAAGACCTAAAAAGTATTCGACAACACCTAGCACGATCGGCTTAATGAACAAACTGTTCGTGACTGGGTCTTATTCCAACACACGACGAAAATCACACGCTAAATCCGATATAATCCAGTTTTTTCATAAAACCACCCGTGACGTAATCTTTTTTCGTTCCATGAAGTTGAGAAAAAGTTGACACATCTGGCGTGACGTCACAGAATGCAAATGGCGGGATAATGTAAATTCATTTTGCGTTTACTCGCGTTTTTAACTTAGACAATGGCATGTTTGAATTCTGATTTCGTCGGGATTTTACGTGGGTGAATAGGATAAAATTATATTTTCAACTTTCGAGAATTCAGTAGTTGAAATGGATTTATTTTAATAGTGAAATATTGAGTTTTTCGTTTGGCTACTATTGAATTTGTTTCACAGAAGTAAAACCATCCCATGTACGATCAAATTTTTTTTAAATACTTACCCGGAAAAACTTGCCAACCATGATAGGCCGTCAAAAAACCCGCAAGGAAATACTTATCGGCCATGCTCGTCATAAGCAGTCCATAAAACGCGCAATGCAGATATTATTAAAGGGAGTCTATGGGTACTGTGATTTAAAGGTGTGTTTCCACCAACTTTCCACCAGATATGTGTTGCGAGGAATGTGTTTTTGAGAACCAATAGAATCGCTTCATTGACATGACCTTGCCATGACATCGCTCAGCGCGGCGATGCTATTGGATCTTAAAAACACATTTCTCGTAACACATCTCTGGTAGAAACGCAGGGGACAATCAAAGCCTCACATTAAAATTGCCAGATAATATTTATTGGGATTCGTCTAGTACGTAGTAGTTTGCTTTACCTGAATCTGTCCTTTCCATATTTCCCCAGGATAGTGGACCGACATAGACTATAACGAACGTAATATAGAGTGGCATAATATTCTTGTATTGGCTTTCTTATCACATGCTTTTCAATCATGTTGGCGAACAACATTATCTATCATTTATAAGGTAAATCGTGGCCCAAGATTGACTTTTAACTTTTACACATGTAAAGTAAGCTTCTTTGAATTTTCTGAGAAGTCAGCCTATACGTCCCGAAGCACTGATGACTGAACACACAATAATTAACCCGATCCAATGATGTTTTTTTTATAATATTATATCATAGACCCGATCATTAAATATTTCACTTCCATTATTCCGCGCTTGACCAGCCATTGCGATTGCGGCGAACGGAACAAAGCAAGGTAAATTAGGACTTACTCCTCATTAATTTCTGTATTTGCTAGGTAATACTCAACTTGGAAATTAATTTCATTATTAGCGGTTTCGTCGTAATGAGAGATATTAGAGAGTTTTGAGAACATCTGGAATCTCTTAAAGATTAATAAGTTTTATATGGTTGTATATTTAAAAAGTATTTAAAAGATGTATTATATGCACAACCTCAGAATTTTTTACAACTAATAAACACAATGTATATAATAATTATTATAGCCGAAGACACGGTACTTTACGCTACTTCGCACATTAATGAAAAATCTGCTTCACTCTGTTTTCCCGAGTTATTTGTCTATATTTTTATTCGGTCTTACATTTGCTAGAGCATTTAGACGTACACTTTTTACTTTTTCATCCCTTTTGATAGTTTTAAGGTCCCATTTCTCGTATGGAAATTAAAACAATAAACAGCTCAAAAAGCTACTGAGTTGTGACGTCATAGTGACGTATTCAATCGCGCAGTTCGGCGCAAACAGACACAAAGCCGGGAATGCTATCTTGAGGGTAACTAAACAGTCCGCGATGGAGGTGCCACATACTTCAAAGAAAGTGACACACAGACGGATAAGTCGTGGAACGTGTTAAAACTTCTCAATAACTTTGTCATCCTTGGTTCGCTGAGATGAGCCTAAAATATTATAAAATAATTAGCCTACGATCCCTTCATAGAAGGACCTTCACCGAGCTGTTTACTGGATGTAAAGTATTTTATATTCAATTACGTATGTCAACAAATTAATTGCAAGTGGGTTGCCTAAAAAAAAAACAAAAAAAAACAAAAAAAAAAGTTTTTTTTTTTACATTTTTCTGGTTTGGTTAATAGACAAATTCCATACCAATCGAAAGTATGAAGCCCATAGAATATGCATTAAGCATTAACCAGACCGGTACCGATTAGTAGTAGTATCGATTTACCTGCCTACCCAAGAGTTGTGACAGGAAAAAAATAGACAACCTAACGTTTTCATACTCTACGGGCTCCATACTTTTGATTGGTATAGAATTTGTCTATTAACCAAACCAGCGAAATGTTAAAAAAATGTTTTTTTTTTTTCTATTTTTTTTATTCTGGACTGAAATTTTTTAGGCAACCCACCTGCAATTAATTTGTTGACATACGAAATTGAATATAAAATACTTTTCATCCAGTAAACAGCTCGGTGAAGGTCCTTCTATGAAGGGATCCTAGGCTAAATGATTTGGGCGATTACGGTTGTTTAGTTTATCTTACCTTATTGTGTGAATTGTGTGCAAAAATCGCTGTAAAACTTGAGTAAATATTGATTTTTTATAAAATAAATGATTAATATATAAAAAAGTACGATTCAACCAAAAAACAAATTATAGGATTTTTTTTATACAGGAGATGAATAATAATTATTCGCTCTTTCTATGTATTACGTTCTCTTTAGGTATTCATTTGTAGAAATGCTTAGTTTAAAACATGATTTGTAGTTATCAACAATCTCTGAGCTTAACAATCTCAATCCTCAATTTATTACAGTTCTTAATAAATTACTAATAAAATAATATTGCGGTCTCATCGACTCCACTCGCAAGTTGAGATCTCCAGAAATCTTTTCTCGAGCCTAAAAACATTAATCTCATATACCCTGCAATTCGTTACTCTCCCCAATCCCGGCTCGCCATTCCTGTCGGCCGTGTCTCACAAAGTCAACTATGTTTGCGCCGCTCTGAATGGAAAACGTTTGCAACATTTTTCTCCTCTAACGTTTGCGTTATATTCCTTCCGTTTAAATAGTTAAGCCTCTTATTTCGCCTGGAAACCTTTTCCCAGGTCGTCATTGTCATTTTAATGGGATTCGGCTGCACCGGCGTGCTTTGGAGAAAAAATAGTTTTATGGTGTGCTTTGGTAAAAAAAAATATCTATACATAATATAATATAACTGTATAAATGAAAATTCTGTACATTAAAGATATTCAAAAAATAATAAGCGGGGGGTGTCACTACATCGCTATAGAAGCCAAAAATGTAGTTAGCTTTTTGTCTGTCTGTCTGTCTGTAGGTTTGTTCCACTATCACACGAAAACTACTGATCTGATTTGAATGTGGTTTTTGCAGATATATTTGTCTTCTTCCTGGTGTATAAAAACATCTGGTGTATAAAAAAAATTCCCCCACCCCTCTAAAGGGACGAAAGAGGGGGTCAGATTTTGTATAAGACTTTTGCTTTAACACGAAAACTACTGGTCCGATTTGCATACGGTTTTCGCAGATATATTTGCCTTCTTCCAACTCAACATCTGGTGTATAAAAATCACCCTCCCCCCCACCCCTCTGAATACTGAATACCAAAGAGGGGGTCAGATTTTGTATCAAACTTTTTTCTCTAATGGACTTTCTTCATATTATTAACTGTTTTTTCCAATTTAATATCTGGTGTATAAATTTTTTCCTCCCACCCCTCTTAGGGGACAAAAGAGGGGGTAAGATCAACTGATGAAATAGAAATACTTTAAATCGCAAAACAACCTTTGCTGGGACAGCTAGTTTGTAATCTTCTTAGGTATTTTTTAAGCGATTGCGTAGCTTTTATCGCGAGCTTTGAGCGCGGCGACAGAATTAAGAAATTCCTAACACCGCATCGTTTTTCGTTGTTTTAGTTCGGCAGACGGCAGTGAACTTATATGTGCATGGGACTAGACGTAATGCGTATTGAGTATCTAGATCACCACGCTTAAAATGTGTAACTTGATCAGAAATCAAAGAAAAAAATGAATTAATTTGTACCTAAAATAAATAAATAATTATAATTGTAATTGCAAGTTGATAAAAAATGCTAGCAATAGCTTTACGGAAATATCGTAATTTACCTTATTTCAAGCCCAATAAACTCATAATTTGAAAGCTACAAAGTTATAATAATTATTATTTTTAACAAAAAATTAAAACCGACTTCCAAGGTAAAACCAATAGTAATATGCACTAAAAAGTATTAAATAACTTTTACTCTTTAATAGTGCCTTTTTCAGAATTCGTCTAATACGCAACTATTTCTGTACATACTACAGTCTTCATTATTTTGAAGTCGGTACCAGCTAATTTAATCGTGAGTTCAGTAATGTCAGAATATCTGAAACTTTTGGGACTGGTACCGACTTCAAAGTAATGAAGACTGTACTCGTAGTATGTACAGAAATAGTTGCGTATTAGACGAATTCTGAAAAAGGCACTATTAAAGGGTAAAAGTTATTTAATACTTTTTAGTGCATATTACTATTGGTTTTACCTTGGAAGTCGGTTTTAATTTTTTGTTAAAAATAATAATTTCATTCTTTTTAGTTATCAACAAAATAAGGCTAAATATGCGTAAATAACCAATACGAATGTTAACTATTCACATTATGTTACTGTAAGCGAAATTGTGGTAAATGCTTGCAGTTATCTAAGCGATGCTGCAATTTCCAAACTTTTATCTTTAAAGGTTCAGGAGTTCTGTTCAGTGCCTTTGGACCAAGAGACACCTTCGTATGTAATTTCTCTTATTCGTAACATATGTTTAACTTACAAGAAACAACATTTTAACCACTATGAGTGTTTTGATAAATCTCAAGGATTTCCCTCTGAGATGTGCGAGGCTTGGGAGTCCAATTAAAAGTGTGTTGTCCATGCGAATGCCATTTATTGAATGCAATCAATTATACTTATTACTTACTATTGCTTATATTACACAATACAATCAGCAGTAATATAAAGGAGCTTACACACTACATCTCCCCCCCAAAAAAAAATAAAAAATAATCCATATATTTTTTTTTTAAACACAATATTCCATCAAAATTCAACAATGACAATTTTTTATACTTATAATTATTCGTAACAAGGTTTAGTTCTATTTTTATGAACAGTAACTTCTTTTCCATTTTTTTTAAATAGTAACATTTGGTCTATTATCACTAACTACAACATATGGACCATCATACAAAGTATTATTTTAGTACCAGTTTTATTCTTTAACATAAGTTTATCTCCAGGTTTGTACAATATTGGACTAATATGATCATCATATTTTATTTTACGTTTAAGTTTCGAATTAATTAAATTATTTCTAGCATCGTTCTGTGCTCTTTGTAATCTAAATTTAAATTCTAAAGGGTAATTATCATGATTGTATAAAATATCAACAGTGTTTGTTAAACTAGTCGGTATGCGACATACTTGACCGAATACTAACTCAAATGGTGTATACTGTGTCTCAGTGTGCACAGTAGTATTGTATGAAAAACACCAAAACTGTACCCAAGAGCCCCATGAAGATGGTTGATTATTAGTTTGTATTCGCAAGTATGCGCCTAACATTTTATGACTATTTTCTAACGCACCTATGCTCTCATGATGGTATGCAGTAGACATTATTTGTTTAATATTTAAAAATTTTAAAAGTTCTTGCATTGTGCTTGATATAGATTCTGTACCCTTTATCTGTAGCAATTTCATTTTCATTTCATATGGAATTCCGTAACGTAAAATAAAATTTTCTGCAAAAGCTCTGGCTACTTCTCTGGTAGACTTATTTTTCAATGGATACGCTTCCACGTATTTAGTTAATTCACATTGTAAAGTTAAAATATAAGTGTTGTTGTCATCGTCCCTATCAAGAGGTCCTACTGAATCTAAATAAACTTTTTCAAAAGATGATTTCGTTGTCGAAGTTAATGTTAAAGGTTCTTTAATAAACTTTGTATACTTCTGTGATTGACATTTCTTACATTTTTCCACATAATTTTTAACATCATTTTCGACACTTCACCAATAATAATACTTTTTTATATTATTCACCATTCTTCGTATACCCGCGTGACCACTTTTAGGTAATAAATGAAATTCATTCAGTATCACCTTTTTTTGATCACTATCGTCAATCCTACATACATCTCGTAGAATACAAAATTTTGGTCCTTTAAAAATTTTATTATTTTTCATGTAACTAGCTAGCCATTCAATTAAATTTCTATTTAAATCATTCTTTATCATTACTACCTCATCTATGTTATAGTTTTCACACAACTTTACCAATTCCTTCAACAATTCATATCGTGATATTGTCGACAAAGAGCTTTTGAGAAAGTTGAATTTATTATTCATAAGCCAAAGCTTATGAATAATAAATTCAACTTTCTCAAAAATAATATCATTTTCTTACTCGAGTAAATAATCTCATCTTTATATCTTTTCAAATATTTTCGTACGTCTCTATCCGAAAAAATCACGAATTCGTAGTCATTGTCACGTTTCTTGAGAACTTCAACGAGTTTAGGTTGATCAGGCCTAACGCTCTTTGAATTCTCTGAGTCTAATTCCGGCTTACTTTCATTCTGATTCATACGTCTCGCTTGCGCACTCGTCATAACACACACAATTTTTTCATGCATCTCTTTCAAATCTTTTATTGACACGTTCACTCTGGACAATGCATCTGCAGCTACATTCTCCTTACCTCGTACATACTCAACGTCAAAATCATATTCTTCTAAACATAGTCTGAATTTAGTAAATCTGCAAGATGGATCTCTCATATTGAATAAATAAATTAATGGTTTGTGGTCCGTTTTCACTGTAAACTTTCTTCCAAACAAATAAGGACGGAAATATTTTATTGACCAGACTATTGCTAATAATTCTTTTTCTATAATTGGGTAATTTAATTCACTTTTATTCAAACTTCTGCTAGCATATGTGCAACCGATTTATCGTTCGAATTGAATAATACACTACCTATTGCAAATCCTGAACTATCTGTTTGTAAGATAAACTTATTTTGTTGTGAAAAATCTGGATAATCTAATACTGGCGGATTGGACAACGAATTTTTTAAAATTTTTAATGAATTTTCGGAATCATGTGACCATTCAAAATTTATTCCTTTTCGACATAATTTATTTAACGGAATTGCTATTTTTGCAAAATTAGGAATAAACTTACGATAATAGTTAGCAAAAGCTACAAATCTCTTAACCTCATCGACATTACATGGTCTAGGAATTTTTTTTATTACACTAGTTTTATTCGGGTCTGGTAAAATACCATCGGAAGATATGACATGTCCTAAATACAATATTTCGCCCATGACTATTAACAATGTCGGATGTGCAAAATCGTCAATTTTTGTTTATTCCATAAAACATGTCCTTATAACCAAGGCTATCATTAGCTGAAAAGAAAAAATCTATATTATGCATAGTTTCTGAAATAGCTACATTAAAAATGTCGTATATTACTAAGATAGTCCGCTAACAATGTCGGATAGTCACTACCTACGTTGTTAACGGGACGCGGGGGCGAGTGAGAGCGCTCGATGTGCCACTTCCGACGATGTTAACGGAGGAAATGGACCTCGCGCTGTCACTTGTTTTTTTGCAACCTTAGTTATATTTTTTTAAATTTTCGACGCCATTTTAAATGTCTACAAGATCAGCACGGCTAATCCAAGTAGGTACTCAACAAAATTAAGAAAAATATAGTAATAGGGAAAAAAATGCTGATGGAAATATTATAATCGAAGCTAATGCTAGTGCGGAAAATGGTATTTACTATTCTTTATTATATTCTTTAAAGATTTTGAACAATATAGCTTATGTTTTATTGCTTTAGATTTGATTATAAGATAAACACTTACCTTCATTAACATTTTATCGCAGGTCATTTAAAATTGTCGGATGTGCCACATCCAACGTTCTTAACCGGTTTTTTTAAATGTGAAAAATGTCGGTTGTGCCACATACGACATTTTTAATCGGTTTTATAAATGGTTAAACTGTCGGTAGTACCACTTCCGACATTGTGATGGGGATTTATAAATTGGCAAAATGTCGGTAGTATTAAATCATAATCATTTCACTTATTTTTCTAATTGGTTTAATGTCACTTCGAGTTTGTTTCATATCTGTTGTTGCTTACCGACTTTAAACAATTTTCAGAAGGCTTCAAAATAGGTCATTTTTGTACGAAAATTATGTTTTTGTTGGCACACATACACAATGAATGAGTATAATTTTTTAATTAAATAATCGTGTTGCGGCGATCTGGTGTCTAATAGCTGATTTTCTCGGCATTTTTCTAATGCATAATAGTAATAAAACATAAGCTTATACTGTTAAAAATCGTAAAAAATGTATTCAAAGGACCTTTTTTCACACTAGGTTTAACTTTAGTCACAAGATTTCCATGAGCATTTTTCTCCTATAATATTATAATAATTTTCTTAAATTCGTTGAGTAGCTAGTTTGATTAGCCTTGCTGATCTTGTAGACATTGTAAATGCAGAGCTTGCAATATTATGTCTTAACAAACATAATATAGATTTACTCAGATTATGTAAAAGTGAAATTATTCTCAAAAAATACCATAGAATGAATAGAGAATCTCGGATGAAGAAGACTGCTTTTGATTAATTAATCTAACAAATATTTATCTAAGTTTTTCATGAAAATGAAGGCTGTGGTAGTACGTAAGTGCCCTAAAAATGAAGAGAATTTTAAGTACTACCTGATTCCGCAAACTACGTTTCGCTGACAAATTAATGGACCTGCAAAACAGTCAGTCCTTCGTCAGCATTTTCTGTATTTCCCACATATTTGGGCAAATTCATCTCTCCAGCGTATTTGGCAGATGTCAATAAGATCCATAACAAGTTGTTCGACTTGGAAAATATAATATTTTCCATTACAAATTCATGGTAGCTACCGCCGTTGCCGCGTCGGCACCTTGTTTTGAGCTTTAATCATCAACTGCCCTAACTTCTAAAATATTTGCCCCATGGTAATAATTTAAAAGACAATTCCATTCTTTACAGAATCACAATTAATATTTTGATATTTATTTAGGTAAGGATCAATTGTTTATATGCCAAAAAGCCACGCTAGTAGGAGATGATTTGAAGTTAATTTTTTAATGAGGGAAATGGTTATTATTCGTTAACCATAAAAGATACATATATGTTGTCCTTGACTTTTTTGTAGATAATGGTAAATACTATAAGTATTTGTAATATTATTCCTATGAATCAGCTGTATTTTTCGCAGCGCAAGCGAAATAATGTACTTTATTGCAAATTTTTACCACTTTGGGTTATATTTTTGCGATTTTTGGTATGATCCCTAATATTTTTCTGAATAATACACTACCTATGTTTTTTGCAAACAATGTAGCTTACCAAGGGTAAAATAATTTTTAAAATTTGTTCAGTATTTTATGAACCTATTCAATACAAACAAAGATACAAAGACTTTTCCAAACACGAAACAAACTTTTCCTCTTTATGATTGATATAAAAAAATATGTTAATTTTGTTTAGTTAATTTAAGTTATGGTATCAAAAAGTCAACAAAATTGTGATGGCAATAATTTTAAATTTCAATGTTTTAAGTCAATTTACATTTCGGACGAAAATTTAATTTTCCGAATTATCAACGTCATAAGAAATATTTTGTATTTTCATACATACATTGTTTTTACGTTTTATTTGACAGAAGTCCATAAAAAAGATATATTTTCTTTAAATTGTTGTCATTTTTGTTGGTAATTTCTACATGCGACATATTTTAAATTAAAAGTTATCACTTAACAATGGCGTAAGTGCCACTTCCGACAAGCAATCAATGATTTTGTACAAGCAACAACGTCGCTTCTGGCACTTCCGACAAATCAGGATTACTTGTACTCCGGTAAAAAGGTCAGAAGTGACTTTTCTCATATTCATTCATGAAATACGAGATACTCCTAATAATAAACTAAACGTAAATAACTTATAGAGCACAACTCTGAAATTTCATGATTCTACTTGAAATAAGTAAAAAGTTATTCACAATTTAGACTTTGAATCGCTCTCCTGTAAGGTTGCTGTTTTTCACATCCGACATTGTTAATAGTCATGGGCGATTTGTCTTTTTAAAAATTCACACTTTTCAGGATTAAATTTTAAATTCGTACTTCTCAACCTAGAAAACACTGTAATTAAATTAGCGTTATGTTCATGTATATTTCTACCCCAAATAACTAAATCGTCTTGATAAATCAAACATTTCTGAAAATTAAGACCAGACATCGCTACGGTCATCAATCTACTAAAAGCTGCGTGACTAATTTTTAATCCCATCGGTAAACGACACATTTGGTACTGTCCCTTGTCAGTAGTGAAAGCTGTATATTTTCTTGAGTTTTCGTCAAGTCCACACTGATAATAACCTTGTGAAAGGTCACAGTGACTATAATACATAGCACCCGATAGAGAGTCTAAAATTTCATTAATATTAGGTAACGGAAACTTGTCATCAGTAATACGTTCATTCAACTGCCTATAATCTACTACTACACGCCACTTACGCTCACCAGATCTATCAACTTTTTTCGGCACTAGAATCAGAGGACTAGACCAGTCGCTGCTAGTCTCCTCGACAATATTATTTTTTAACATTTCTCCTACTTGCCTATTATCTTCTTCCTTTTGAGCGAATGGTATTCGATATTGCTTCCTATAAACTGGAGCAACGTTTTCTTTTAAAGTAATTTTTTGTTTATATTCATTATTGCACGTTAATTTGTCGCCAGGTAAATAAAAGACATCAGCAAACTTTGCACATATTTGTTCTATGGCAAGTTGCTCTTCTTCATTTAAATAATCAAGTTTCAACATCGTAAATAATTTTTTAATACGTTCTACAGATATATTAGAATCGTCAAAATTGCAATAATTATAATTATCTAACCTATCAATATCAATATCCGATAAATTTAAATCAACCTCAACCTTGTATTGAAAATACGAATTGGAATTTTCCATTTTTGGGAGTAGTTACAATACTCGCCATAAAAAACCCTCTTTTAATTGCTTAGGTAACACCACACAATCATAATTCATTTTAACTGGAATATACTTTATCATTTCGCAACGCGGCGATATTTTCATAGAGCAAGTATATTCGTAAAATTGTAGAGGAATATTCACACCTTCGTTGTAACTTAAACTTAAACTAACTGTATTATTACCGTAATTAATAACACCTGAATATTTTTTCAAAAATTCCTGTCCCAAAATTCCCATAGCACTACATGGTAAATTACGAAATATAAAAAATTTATGTCTAAAAATATAATGATTATATTCCAAATCTAAATAAACAAAACCTTCAGCATTTAAACTACCACCTATTCCATTGACACTAACGTCACAATTATATATGTATTGTATAATTATTATTAATCTTCCTTAAAAAATCTAACTTAATTGCAGATAAAGAGGCCCCTGTATCAACTAAACATTCTATACTACTTATTCCTACAGCTAACTTAACATAATTAATACTATCGCATGTCAAAATTGAAGGGTTATTGACGAAAAAATTTTGATTCACTTTGTTTATTATTTGAAGAGGAATCTAAACTTGAATTATTTTCTACAAAATAATTAATCGGCCTTGAGTCATTATGCCTTCTATTATTATTATTATATTGCGAGCTACGGCCGCGAATTTGCTGACCGTACCTTCCCCGATAGGATGAATGCGGTCTATTATTGCCATTTAATGTACTATGCTTAAAATTATTATTTTTATTTGTATTAAAATAAATATTATTATGCATGTTATGTCTCTGAAAATTATTTTGAAAACGATTATAATTATAACGACCTCTAAATGAATTATAAATCCTAGATTTCGTGTAGGATGCGATCTGCTCAGGGCGAGAACTAGTCTCGTCTTCAGCTGCACGTATGGCATCCTTTAACTGTGTAAAATTTCGGGCCGCAATAATTGTCCCTAACCGTTGGCTTTGCAACCCGTCAGAAAAACGTTTTATCTCATTTTTCTCATTTACGGGCCGCAATATTTTGTACGCGTCAGGATCATTGTTGGCTTGAGAAATAGTAAGGTCAACAAAAAGTCGTTCAATTTCGCTACCGAACTCTTTGATCGATTTGTTCCCTTGCCTAGCACTTTGCAATTGGGCTTGCAGAGATGTGTCCGATTTAATTGTCAGTAAACTAGAACGCATATCTTTTAGCAAAGAATTTATATCGGCATATTCCGTCTTTAGTCTCATTTTGGCACTATCTGAAATTCGCGTTTTTAAAATGAAATTGATGAGCAACTGCTTACCATCATTAGAAATCATAGAACTATATAATTCTATAGCATCAATGAGCTCTCGAGTGACGGACTCGTCACCGTTCATTTTCGGTAACAGGCTTACCGCCGTTTTCAAGCAAAAATTTTCCGACATTTTTTCGGGAATCTTATAACTTAAAATCTTAGAATAAACTTTTCTTATATTTATACAAATACCTAAAATTTCCTTTGACACAGACGAAGGCAAAAGTTGCACACATTCCTCAAACTTATTATTAAGCGAGTTCGCTTCATTTAATTTTAATTCATAAGTGGGTCCCGTACGTCTTTTAGGTCCCAATTTGCAAATATATTCCTTAATTTCGTCTAATTTAATATAAACTTCTAATAATTTGTCCTCCATTTAGCATCTATGACAAACGCCTACGCGAATCCCAGATGTGGATGGTCAGAATCCTTCCTTGTTGGACCTCCTGCTGACTTCAAATCCTGACGGCTACCAAATATCCGTAACCGCACCACTTGGTTAATCGGATCATTGCCTTGTTAGGAGTTCTGTGCCACTTACGACGGTGTTAAGACAGCGCACTGTTAAATACCGTCGTGTGTGGAACTACAAGTCAGCAGACTGGGATGGGATGCGGTCGTTTTTTGCATCCTATCCTTGGGGGCACGTGTGCTTCTCGCCGGATGATCCCGACAACACTGCCAACTCTGTTGCCGATGTGGTGATGCAGGGGATGGAACTTTTCATTCCATCCTCTGTAGTGCCAACTGGCGGCAGATTTCGTCCCTGGTTTGGTTCATCCCCCAAAAAAGCTTCTCACCGGAAGCAGGAGGCTTACCAATCCTGGGCCAACGCAGTGTCTGCTCGGGATTTAAATACCAGCACATATAAAAAGGAGTACAACATTGCCTCTAGGTCCCTCAAGAAAGAGATTACTCGGGCAAAGCAACAGCACGTCAATAGAATTGGCAAGAGACTTGAGCGCCTCCCCTCGGGAACCCGTGCATTCTGGTCTCTGGCCAAAGCTATTGAAGGAAATTTCTGTAAGCCAACCCTACCATCCCTACACGTAGGAAATGGATCGTTGGCCCAGGACGCAAAAGACAAAGCCGATCTTCTGGGCAAGCTCTTTGCGTCAAACTCGATCCTGGATGACGGGGGGCAGAAACCGCCGACCATACCGCGATGCACGAGCATCATGTCAGATATTCGGTTTCATCAGCGCTCAGTTCGAAAAGCCCTCCGTTCCCTCCCAACTAGCAAATTAGTCCTTTAACAAAAAGCTTAAATAATATTTAGTCGTATAGAAATCGTATAGTTGTAATTAAAGTTTCCAACATCGTGTAACAATATATGAAACGAACAATATGTCGTATAAGAGTTTAGTCATTTAATTTAGTCCTGTAATCGTTAACACGACCAAATTATATGACTATCCTATAAATATCGCAATTGTGACCTTTAAAATACATATTTGATGTTGTATAAAATTAATTTATATGACAATCATAATCTGGTTGTAATGAAGACTACTACTACTCTTTATCAGTAATAAGATTTCTACATGGCTATCATGTAATGTCCATTTATTTAACTGTTATAAAATACATCTTTATATATACGTTTCTTACATGATTTTCGTCTCTCTTTATACGACTATTATAAAATATTTATGAGCCTAATGTTCATATTTTGAGAACTTAAATAACTAACTTATGTTATGATTTTAAAATACTTTTAAAACTTACTGTTATAAAACATTTTAGTTATTTTATGATATTTTCATATTTCTCTTTTACGACTTCGGCCAAGAAATAATCGGCCAAGTGCGATTCGGACTCGCGCACGTATGGTTCTATACCGTTATAGAGCAAAAGTTGGCCAAAAATTGTTTTTCTTATGGGAGCACCCTTGAATATTTATTTTTTTTTAATTTTATTATAAAAGAATTATTAAAGAACGCTTGACATAGCGGTTCTTGAGATACAGCTCCCGAAGACAGGCAGATGGATAGACAGAAAGATAGACAGACATCAAAGTCTTAGTAATAGGGTCCCGTTTTTACCTTTTTGGTACGGAACCCTAAAATATAGAACTTTCCAATAACTTCAAACCGTTAATTAGTTACAAAATTTTCGACATCAGAAATTATCACCATATTAAGAATTCGATAAAATGCATGGGTTTCCACTTTGTTACGGTACCCTAAAAATGGCGGATGATAAAATAAATAAATGGTAACATATGCGACTTATACTCATGAGACATCATATAAAAGTCATCATCATTACCTAAAATCGTGTAATTGTAAAAGTACGGGTAATCTTTAATTAAATTAAATTCAGAAATATTATTTTGCCATTATTCGAAGGGGGCGTTAAATATTTGTTAAAAAACATATATACAATCGTCGAGAAATTTAATTTCCCTTAGAAAAGTAGATATTGTTACCGACTAACACCAAATACATTATAGTCAATAGCATTCATTCAATAATAAATATGGCAGACAAACTTTTACCAACATAATGGCTACTTATTCTTTTATCTTACTTCAAGAGAACTGTAAAATAATTAGTATCCGCAAAAAGGTAATGCTGATGACTACTTCCCAATGTTTATAAAACGTCTACTGGATCACAATATGACCAAACGGTTATAAAATTAATCACTTTACGACTGCTATACGAATATTTAGCCACTGAAACGACCATGACACGATTGCTATACAAATAAAAGTTATATATTTTGCGCCTATTTCGCGTCATATAAAGGTCAATACGAATGCTATATAACCAAAAAGGCCTGACCTCAAGTTATAACCAAAACGTTGTCTCGAAAATTATATAACCAAATTTTGCTAGTTGGGCTTGATATCCAAAAGTCGAGTGGGCCTGACGGAATCCCGCCTATTGTGTTGAAAAAGTGTGCTCCAGAGTTGGCTCCGGTCTTGACGCGTCTTTTTCGGCTCTCCTATTCCACTGGCATCGTCCCGGTTTCCTGGAAGACAGCCTTGGTGCACCCGATCCCCAAAAAAGGTGATCGCTCATATCCTTCCAACTACAGACCAATCGCTATAACCTCTCTCTTCTCGAAGATAATGGAGAGGGTCCCGCTTTTACCTTTTTGGTACGGAACCCTAAAATATAGAACTTTCCAATAACTTCAAATCTTTAATTAGTTTAAAAAATTTCGACATCAGAAATTATCACCTTATTGAGAATTCGATAAAATGCATAGGTTTCCACTTTGTTACTGTACCCTAAAAATGGCGGATGATAAAATAAATAAATGGTAACATATGCGACTTATACTCATGAGACATCATATAAAAGTCATTATCATTACCTAAAACCAGGTAATTGTAAAATCTTAAATTAAATTAAACTTAGAAATATTATTTTGCAATTATTCGAAGGGGCGTTAAAAATTTGTTAAAAAACTTATATACAATCGTCGAGAAATTTAATTTCCCTTAGAAAAGTAGATATTGTTACTGACTAACACCAAATACATTATGGTCAATAGCATTCATCTATACATATAATAAAACTGTAGAAATGACGATTCTGTACATTAAAGATATTCAAAAAATAATAAGCGGAGGGTGTCACTACATCGCTATACAAGCCAAAAATGTGGTCAGTTTTTTTGTCTGTATGTCTGTCTGTCTGTATGTTTGTTCCACTATCACACGAAAACTACTGATCCGATTTGAATGCGGTTTTCGCAGATATATTTGTCTTCTTCCAACTTAACATCTGGTGTATAAAATTGTTTCTCCCCACCCCTCCAAAGGGACAAAAGAGGGGGTCAGATTTTGTATAAGACTTTTGCTTTAACACGAAAACTACTGATCCGATTTGAATGCGGTTTTCGCAGATATATTTGTCTTCTTCCAACTTAACATCTGGTGTATAAAATTGTTTCTCCCCACCCCTCCAAAGGGACAAAAGAGGGGGTCAGATTTTGTATAAGACTTTTGCTTTAACACGGAAACTACTGATCCGATTTGCATACGGTTTTCGCAGGTATATTTGCCTTCTTCCAACTAAACATCTGGTGTATAAAAATCACCCCCCCCTCACCAAAGAGAGGGTCAGATTTTGTATTAAGTAAACTTTTTTCTTTAATGGACTTACTTTATATTAATAACTGTTTTTCCAACTTAACATCTTGTGTTACATAACATTTTTCCCCCATCCCTCTTAAGGGACAAAAGAGGGGGTAAGATTTTGTATGCTGATGAAGTAGAAATACTTTAAATGGCAAAACAATGTTTGCCGGGACAGCTAGTTCAATAATAAATATGGCAGACAAACTTTTACCAACATGATGGCTACTTTTTCTTTTATCTTACTTCAACAGAACTGTAAAGTAATTAGTATCCGCAAAAGGGTAATGCTTATGACTACTTCCCAATGTTTGTACAACATCTACTGGATCACAATACGACGAAATGGTTAAAAAATTAATCACTTTACGACTGCTATACGAATATTTAGCCACTAAAACGACCATGACACGAACGCTATACAAATAAAAGTTATATATTTTGCGCCTATTTCGCGTCATATAAAGGTTAATACGAATGCTTTATAACCAAAAAGGACTGACCTCAAGTTATAACCAAAACGTTGTCTCGAAAATTATATGACCAAATTTTGCTAGTTGGGCTGTTACTTTTTCGCGTTTCTCGTTCGGGTCAAATATTTTGAATAATAAAACACTTTAAAAATAAAAAGTTTGTATTAAGTAATATAAATTTTAATAATGCACGCTCTTGTAGGATCAGTTTGTATTTCATTATACTCAGAGGAGTGTAAGTTCGTTTTATCAAGAAAATTAAAAGTGTAACGTTGCTATTTTCATTATTATTAAAATATTAGAGAAAAAAAACATTCGAAATGCCTACTATAATAATAGGCTATAGCAGCTTTTCCCAAAGTGGGCGATAGCGCCCCCTTGTGGGCGCTGAAAGTCTAAAGAGGGGCGGTGTGGGACCCAGAACCAAAATGGGGGCGTTGTAAAGAGGCTTGGGGGTGATTTATTTGATATTTCATATGGATGCATTTTATATTGATACAAAGGGGGCGCTAAAACATAATAATTATTAATTTGTTCTCGAAGTGGGCAGTAGACAAAATAAGTTTGGGAACCCCTGGGCTATAGGATATACAATCGCAACTGTAAAAGGCAACTAAAACTATTAATATAACAATATTCTATCTACAGAAACTCAAATCTCTTGTTCTAATTTTATATATATTTAATCTGATCAAACAAAAGATGATCCAGTTATTAGATAAGGTTGAAAAATACGGAGCCAAAATTTCACACTAATCGGGCCCATTGTAACTCCAGCTGTACTGAGTTTGTGATGAAAAATTATAAAAAAAAAATCAATACACAGACAAAAACGAAACAGAAAATTGGAAATTGTGTGTATTATAAAGAATAATAAAATAATCAATATAACATCTTTAACAGAAAGAAGTTTAATTACTACTTAACACTCGGTAAAAAAAAGAGAAAACCCACCTAGGAAGATGCTATAAGCAATGACTTAACCCATCAGTCGTGGCAAAACGAGACACAATAGCTTTTTCATTGTTATCGCGGCCGGATGTGGCCGCTTGGGGCTTCATGAATTAATAGCATAAGATTAAGAACAAAACGCAGAACACCTTGAACCTCGTTAGCATTTAATAAAACAAAACGAAGAAATGTCTTTAAAGGAGTTCAAAATATCATCTTCAAAATCGCAGCGTTTCCTCTGCAATTTAAAGTCCGTGTGTTCACACATAGCATTTCAGCTCACGTGCCACGATATATCCCCGCCGTGATTGCAGACGTCAATAATAATGTATAGATTTGGGAATAAGAGATACGAGAAAACTCACGATTTGTGGACCCGAACTACTGGTAAATAATGAAGTAGTGATTTAGGGGAGAGCATCACACGCAGACGATATTGAACCCTATCGCGACGATTCAGAAGCGATTTTAGAGTGATCGATCTTGATGAATCCGACTTAGAAATGCATTCGAAAA
Source organism: Polyommatus iphigenia (assembly GCA_963422495.1). Classification (NCBI taxonomy): domain Eukaryota; kingdom Metazoa; phylum Arthropoda; class Insecta; order Lepidoptera; family Lycaenidae; genus Polyommatus; species Polyommatus iphigenia. The sequence goes on along the minus strand of OY730181.1, from coordinate 26,376,899 downwards.
CATTTGGTAGGAGTTATATAAATGTATAAAGCAATCGACTCGAATCCTGTTGGCATCAGTAACTTATACTTGTAAATTAGGTATTGTGAGTGGGTTTAAACTTTAACCATACATACTGTTCAGAAAATTACATTCTTAACGCAATTTCCAACGAACTAACGAAGGTACAGAAAACATGACATTAACATTATACAGGGTGTAACAAAACTAAGTGATAACAATTTAGGGTTTGTACGTGTTCTTTATAGATAGAGAGTTCACTGTGAAAGTAGCAGCGCTGTAAGACCATTTTTTTACTTTCGTATGGGCAAGCGCCCCAGCGTCACGAGTTTTCCCATACAAAATTTAAAAAAAATGGTCTTTCAGCGCTGCTACTTTCGTAGTGAACTCTCTACAAAGAACACATACACACCCTAAAACAGGGGTCACCAAATGGCGGACCGCGGTCCGCATCCGGACCGCCGACATATTGTGTGCGGACCCAGCATTTTCGAAGATGAACTTCGTTAAAAATAAATTTCGGTCTCGACCTGATGAACATCTCTATGATTTAATGTCAATAGCTCGCACCAATATTACTCCAAATTTCAGAGAGATAATTAGCAACAAAAACTGACATTTCTCATTGATAAAGTAAATAAATGTAATTAAATACTTTTGTAAATTCCGTAATTACCTTTGTTTATTTTTTTTTTATGTGCGGACCGCGAAGGTCGTTTCGTTTCTTAATATGAACCCCGAGCGAAACTAATTGGTGACCCCTGCTCTAAAGTATTATCACGTAGTTTTGTTACACCTTGTATTTTATAAGTTGTAGGGACTCACTCAAAGATATTAATATTAAATAATTACCTTTAATGAGGAGTTATGCAATTAGTATGGAGTTTGAGTCAAAGTTGTCACTAAATTACAGTAAAGTAATTATTGGATTTTACTGAGTGCAGCAGTTACTAGTTAATACTTTTTAGGGTTCCGTACCCAAAGGGTAAAAACGGGACCCTATTCATGAGACTTCGATGTCTGTCTGTCCGTCTGTCTGTCCGTCTGTCTGTCTCCAGGCTGTATCTCAAGAACCGCTATAGCTAGAGTTCTGAAATGTTCACAGATTGTGTATTTCCGGTGCCGCTATAACAACAAATACTAAAATAAAAATAAAAATAATATTTAAGGGGGGCTCCCATACAACAAACGTGATTTTTTTGGCCTTTTTTGCTTGTAATCAATAATGATAAAAGGTAGGCACTTGAAACTTTCATGAAGGCCTTAAATATAATTGTACTTTAATAATTAATAATAATATTTAAATAAAATAAAAAATTAAGAGGGGCTCCCATACAAAAAACACAATTTTTGGCCTATTTTTGCTCTATAACAGTACGGAACCTTTCGTGCGCGAGTCCGACTCGCACTTGGCCGATTATTGTTTTTTTTTAGTAAAACGGTATTTGACCTAATATAAAAAAAAAAAAAAACTTTGAGAAATAACTGCAAAATCCACGTTTTGTTCACGGTTTAATTCTAAAGTCATACAGTTAAATAACCGAGGTAAACATTCCTAAAAAATTTAAACGACAAGAATTTTACGCTCATACGAAAAATGTTATCAATTTTGTGGCCAAATATTTTAAATGCACAGTTATGAATAATTTCATTTTATCATTGTTATGTCTTTGCTTTGCTCTGTTTGGGAATGTTTTACAACTATGGCTAATCTTTTATGCTACTGCCCGATGTGTTTTGTTGGAGTGTAATGAATTTATTGTTAAATAAAAGCAATTATATCCAATAAAAAAGTGAACAAATTATTGGAAAAAATTACAACCTTAGGATGCTGTGGCTGACCAACTATGTTGTCTTATAATTTTCTTAGTGCGTTGGTATTCAGTTTGTAACAAAACTAAGTGATAATACTTTAGGGTGTGTATAGAGTTCGCTGTGAAAGTAGCAGCGCTCAAAGAGTAACTTTTTTTTCACCTTTGTAGGAAAAACTTCATGACGCGGGGCACTCACCCATACCAATCACAAAAAAATGCACTTTCAACATTGCTATTTTCATAGTGAACTTTATAGAAGGGACACATACGAGATCACATTGATAATAAATAAACAATATGTAATATACTGCTTACACTTCGTGAAGACATACCCCGCCTTCTGGTGAAGTTAGGTATTAAACAAACGGCTGTTTAGTTGTCTAATCAGAGTAAGCACGTTTACCTTAAGTGCTACCACTACAGTACAGACTACAGATTACAGGTGCATTCGGTGGCTTGTTCCTCCAATGCCTTCAATCGTTTATTAGTAAAATATCGTAAGTTTAGTTTTACATCAATTTTCTATGAGATAATCTGTTCTTTACTCATTTAATATGTTTCCGAGATCTTTTTGCTAGTTCTGATGTTATCAAATGACAAACAGTAAATAGGTACGTTATACTCTTTTTTTTATAAATTACGGGGGAAAATTCATGTAATAAAATAAATTAATTATAAATCAAACAACCCGACTGCAAAAAATGTTAACTAAAGAGAACGAAACAAGACCTAATTCTGCCGGAGGCATCGAATTCATAGAAGGTTACATAGAAAAATGTAGAAGAAGAAAGTGAAATGCCGTTGGAGGCATAATATTTTATGATTTATGAATTAATGTTAAACTTGGTGCGACATGCCTCCGACTGCATTTTATTATCCACTTTCTTCTTCTACATTTTTCTATATAACCTTCTATTTATCCTAGCATGAAAATCATAAGCAGGAGTCGTATCAATTAAAACATGGATTCGATGCCTCCGGCAGAATTAGGTCTTGTTTCGTTCTTTTTATATTAACATTTTTTGCAGTCGGGTTTTTTGATTTTTAATTAATTTATTTTATTTGCGACTTTTAAGTTGTAGTCATCTAACCATTTCGACAATCAATCTAATAAAAATTGAAAAACTACCTTGCTGATATAACCATATATCGTAGGTTCACTTAGAAAAGTGTACCTACAATACGTTATAATAGGCACATAGGTTTGGTACTGTTTTAATGTATGTTTCTAGTTTTAAGTACCAAATCATTGTTTTTTTAGGGTTCCGTAGTCAACAAGGAACCCTTATAGTTTCGGTCTGTCCGTCCGTCTGTCTGTCTGTCTGTCCGCGGTTTTGCTCAGAGACTATAGGACCTACAAAGCTGTTATTTGGCATGAATGCACATATTAATAATGGCAACAAAATGGTACAGGGCAGTCATTATTACGCAGGCTGCACCCTGCTTGTTAAACTAATATGTATTCTGTGACCCTGCACAGATCGTCTTGCTCCCGCACGCGCACTCGCCTTGGTGACGCCAACTATCGTAATATTTTAATTTGAAAAAATGTTCAATTTTATTCATTCACAGACCAAATATTATCTACATAAACTGTACTTAGTAATGGAATAATTTATTTTGATAAGGATTAGAAGAATGAGTAAAATAAACGCGTCTAAATGTAGTCCAAAAAAATTTCAAGATTTTTAAATAAAAAAATGGTTATTGTGCCTCACTCGAAATAGATAGGTATAGTGTGTCGCGGACTTTTTTGTAGATATTTGTAAGTTCTACAATTACTTAGAATTTTATGGTTCTATCTTTTATAGTTTAGGCAGCGTACGTAAAATAAGTAACTTTTCTGGTTGATTTTTTACACCTTGCGTCCGAAGAACCCAAATATCCTACGGTACCCTATTTTTTTCCAAAATACAATTCAGCCTATGTTCAGCAAAAATAATGTGGAATTCCAATGGTAAAATGATTTTTCAAATCGGTCCAGTAGTTTCGGAGCCAAACAAACAAAAAATCAAATCTTTCCTCTTTATAATATTAGTGTCGATTTATTGTTCTATTTAATATTAAAACTGCAAGTTATATACATATTTAGAATCAGTGTTTAAAATTCTTTATTTTGATACCCCACTCGATATGCTTGGTAGAATTTTTATTTTTTTTATCTCACAATATGGCGTCAAACATCTGCCATTTTGGTTTTTTTTAATGTCACCTGTCTAAGAACACTCGGGCTATTAAGACAAATCTAACGATACCTCAAATGTGAAAATCCGTTTAGCCGTTCTGAAGATACGAGGTAATAAAGAATATTACATACATAGAAGATACGCGCTAAACACATTACCCTCCCGGCAGTCGGGTAAAAACAACTAACGTCGTCGCCCATGGATACTCGCAACGTCAGAAGAGTTGCAGATGCGTTGCCGGCCTTTTAAGAGGGAATACGCTCTTTTCTTGAAGGTTTTCAGGTCGTAACTCATTAAAACATAAGAAACGACATAAGACCATAATATTATTCATATAACGTCAAAACAAGTATATATTCGATAAAATATTTGGTAAAACCTCAAATAAGATATTATATAAACAAAATATTCTTTTTACCTTCACAAGGAGGATATAACGTAAGAAATTCATCGAAGTATGATATATTAAGTTGGATACTTGACCCTTCTGATATTCGCTTAATATTTTATACATGAACCTCTGGGAAGGGTAGAGGAAACTCCTAAAATACTAATAGATAAATTATGATTGGCGACGTTGGCCTTAGAATATTATTATCTACTTATAAATAATAATAAATCTGAAAAACGGTGATTGAAAATTGGCCAAGTCCTATCGGGCAACAGAAAATACACAAATCTGTAAAAAATTCAGAAATCTAGCTATAGTGGTTCATGAGAATATGCAGCCTGGAGATAGACAGACGAACAGACATTGAATCTTAGTAATAGGGTACCGTTTTTACCATTTGAGTATGGAACCCTAAAAACCAATAAAAGTTGAAACAATAGTACTTCAAGGACTAGCTGATCCGGCAAATGTTGTCTTGCCATATAAATTTTTTCTAGTACAGAACTAAAATTTTGTAGTCATTTAAATAAGCCTTGTAGGAGCTAGATTGGGAAAAATAACTATTTTAACTATAATCCTTTGTCCTTTTCCGGGACTCAAAATTTATCCATACAAAATGTTTGTCAAACAAACAGACACACAAACACACATTCGCATTACTACGTTAGATACTAATTAAACCTTAACTTCTTTATTCGCACTTCTATAAAAATTGAAAGGAAACAGTTTGAATATTTAACACCATAATATTATCATAGGTGAGTTAAAAATGCGCAGTGTGAAAAAAATGTACATCTTAAGTCATAACTATATTAATTGAACAAAGCAAAACCCAACGCTTTGTTTCTTCAAAGAATAAAGTACAAGAAAGTGCTGCAATTATGTGGACTTGTGAGCTTGTTTGTTATAGGGTTGGCAAAAAATAAAATAATGCTAATTAGCTATATTCTTTAGCTATATTCGTATACATTAGCTATATTCGTCGCCGTTCGCACCGCCGATCCCCGTGGCCAGGCCTATAGGGAATTTCTAGCGAATTTGGCGGGGTATAGTAGGTAACTAAATTTAACAGTTTCCTATCCGCTCTAGACATTCTGATCTTCACAACAATGAACAAAAAATATAGCTATAATTAAAATTATGTTAAGTTTTAAAATCGAAGTTTTTTAAGTTTCAAATTCGAGCTTACTAATAAGGCTGCCTGCATGTAACACACGTTCACGCCAGCCTAAGCTAGACATTGAAAATACCTTTTATTTGTAAATTATTAGAATACATACTGTATTTCATTAGTAAATCTTACTTAAAACAAAGAATAATTCAGTCCTAACTACTGAATTTCAAAAGATATTTTACAAAGTAAATCTTTCAATGACAAATGCTATTTTCATGCGATTTCCACTATTCTTTGCGAGCTTAAGTCTTCAAATTGTTCTTAGGGGAATAAAATTTAAATTATGCAGACTTTAGAATTCAGAAGTGACATCCCTAGAACGTGACCGCGCTTGGCGGTGCTGGCGAACGTGTGAAATTGAGATGCAATGGAAATAGTCGGTCAAACCTTGCGTCAGAATCTTTGTGTCTGACTGGACAGATTTTTCCGTATTCAGAGCCCATTAGCTGATCCACAAACATTGTTTTGCTATATAATTTAAGGGTCTAAAGTGTAAAACAACATCGAAAGATCTTGCGACCGAGCGACGAGTTGACATAATATCGCGGAAACTTCCTAGATGGATCAAAATTATCCAGCCGTTTCTAAAATTTTGGTAAGCGTGAGCCGCGTGACTCGTGGAGTCGTGATACGAGAATTTCACGCAACGTAAGATTTTTAGATCAATTAGGCACATGTACTTCTTTAAGTTTAATTTATCACACGACTTTTGACATTATAACATGTTATGCTACTGAATGTTGTTAGTGTAATAGTTTACCTTGCATGCCTTATAATATCTTTGAAAACGAAAAGCGAGAGACGTAACTACAAAATTCACCACTAAACTTATTCAACAACACATGTAAAGTACATAATATTGTGCTGTCGAATAATAAATGAGCGTCTTCGATTGGCGAACAGAGATAGAATGTGAATAATTAAGTAGACTAGACTGAGGTGAATTTAAAACAGCTATACTCAACCTGCGACCCGCTAGGACTGTATCAGTGGCCCACGTAAAGTTAAAGATATTATTGTAAACCATTTTTTACCAGAAAAAGAAGTCGCGTAGGTTTCCCCTCCTACATAAATGACTGTCGTTCTATTTGCGGCTAGTACTTACTTGTTTTAAATTTAAATAATCGGCCAAGTGCAAGTCGGACTCGCGCACTAAGGGTTCCGTACCATTATAGAGCAAAATTAGGCCAAAAATTGTGTTTTTTGTATGGGAGCCCCCCTTAATGTTTTATTTTATTTTAATATTATTATTAAATATTAAAATGCACGTAAAACTAAGGATCTTGGGAAAAAATCAAGTACATATCTGTTGCCATTATTGATGTAGAGCCAAAAAGGCCAAAAAATCACGTTAGTTGTATGGGAGTCCCCCTTAAATATTTATTTTATTTTATTTTTAGTATTTGTTGTTATAGCGGCAATAGAAATGAACAATCTGTGAAAATTTTAACTCTCTAGCTGTTACCGTTCTTGAGTTACAGTCTGGAGACAGACAGATGGACAGACAGACGGACAGACAGACGGACAGACAGACGGACAGACAGACGGACAGACAGACGGACAGACAGACGGACAGACAGACGGACAGACAGACGGACAGACAGACTGACAGACAGACGGACAGACAGACGGACAGACATCGAAGTCTCAGTAATAGGGTCCCGTTTTTACCCTTTGGGTACGGAACCCTAAAAAGCTATTGCATAGCTTTTGTCGCGGGCTAAGCGCGGAGAGCTAACACGCATTTTCGTCGCGTTGTTTCAGTTCGGCACGGTGTTTGTATGCATATTAGACGTATGCGTGTAGACTAGCTATTGCTATGCAATAGCTTTACCGCGGCAATGCCCGAGTGCCACACTGCATACATATTTTTCATTAATAATTTTGGTTGCGACCCGCGACACCAAGACTAAAATGGTTAGTGGCCCGTATAAGAAAAAGGTTGAGTACCGCAGATCTTGAAGTTGCATCGGTTTTGTATTTATAACATCGCGCGCTGTGTTGGTTGCCGCAGAGTTAGATTAAGATCTAGAACTTTTTGACTGTATTGTAAAAATTTGAAATGTTGATCATCATCAACATAAAAAAATCGGCCAAGTGCGAGTCGGGCTCGCTCACGAAGGGTTCCATACCGTTACAGAGAGAAATCAGAAAGTATCAAAAAATTGTGTTTTTTGTATGGAAGCCTCAAAGAGGGAGGGAGGATCAAATATTTATTTTATTTAAATTTTATTATTAATAATTAAATTACAAATTTATGTAACTAAGGATTTTGTAAAAATTTAAAGCGTTTAGTTGTTGCCATTATTGATTACGAACAAAAAAAGACAAAAAAATCACGTTTGTTGTATGGGAGCCCCCCTTGAATATTAATTTTATTTTGATTTTAGTTTAATTTGTTGTTATAGCGGCACCGGAAATACACAATCTGTCAAAATTTCAAAACTCTAGCTATAGCGGTTCTTGAGATACAGCCTGGAGACAGACAGACGGACAGACAGACATCAAAGTCTCATGAATAGGGTCCCGTTTTTACCCTTTGGGTACGGAACCCTAAAAAAATTAATAGTTTTCACAATTTTGGCGTCGTTTTCCTGGTTTTCATGAAACCAAATCAATAATATTAACACAGAAATTAATATTTACGGTTTTTAAGTGTTTGCGCAGTACATAAAAACATTTTCTGATTCTATCAGCGTCTAATAGGACCAATCAGGCGCAGGAACATTTTTACACAGACCTAAACATGAATAATAATTAATCATAGTACGAGATACGACTGCAGAACTGTGCAGGTATCGAGTACACGCTTAAAACCACCTTTTTACTAATATTTATGATAAGGAGAACATATTTCTACTGGGGTGCCAGTCCAAATGTGGCCGCAACTATTTTTAAAACAATTAAAAAATTGAGTTTGCGGGATAAAATGTTTTCATCAGGTATTGAAAGCAAACATGGTTCATTTCACGGCAATGAGTATAGAGATTTAGAAAAACCCGGTGTGCCGTTGGGCACCCGGCCGCAAGTCTATTGTAACCAGGTGTGAACAGGTACGATTCCGATACATTTTTGCATCCATAACGTATATTGATCTTTTATATATCAAATGGAAGCTTATTTACCTCTTATTATTACAATATAGGTGTGCCTTATTAAAACTGGCCGCAAATAAGGGGTGCCGGCTGTCAAAGATGGCAAACTATCGAAGGTTGAGGGAAAGGGAGATAGCGCGTAACATTACGGGTCTAACGAGGATAGTGATTATATATCATGTTAGTGTACTTAACTGTTCAAACAATAGTAATAATCGGCCAAGTGCGAGTCGGACTCGCGCACGAAGGGTTCCGTACTGTTATAGAGCAAAATTAGGCCAAAATTGTTGTGTTTATATGGGGGCCGCCCTTATATTTTAATTTTATTATTAGTTATTAAATTGCACATTTAATTGAAGATTTCGAAAAATGTTTAAGTACCCATTATATTATATATGGCCATTTTATTAGTGTACCTGCATGTTAGGGGCAGAGGGCGTTGCTAGTTAGTATTTCTGTGCGTCAATTAGATGGCGTTTTTTTTAATTAAACAGCAACGCGCTGTTGGTATTCCTGGGCGTCAATAGATGGAGTTTACAGTTTTTTTGGGTTTAAATTCGAAATAAATAACTTCATTCCATTCGGGTGTCCCTTGACACCTCTCAAGTTTTTTAATTGAATATTTTTAATTTACAATAAAATCTTTTTATTAGGGTTCCGTACCCAAAGGGTAAAAACGTGACTCTATTACTGAGAGAGCTGGTTCTTCTCGCCGGGTTAGTTCCCGAACCATTGGTTGGCATCATGTAGATTGTAGACCAACTGCAACGGTAGGCAACAGGCGGGCCGCGAAACCGCGAAAGGTTGAATCTCGGACCGTGAAATATTGTAATGCATTTTATACCAAGTATCAATCAATACATAGATAAGGTATTCGTTATACCTTTATTTAATTAAAATAATATTTTCAAGCTACATAGGACAAGTGTTTTTTCTAGATCTCGTTAAAAATTTCCACAGTATCCGAACCGCACCTAAGATTACTTGCCGACCCCTGATGTAGACGTTCAGAACATACGAGGGCTGTTTGAAAAGTTCTCGGCTTTACATACTTCTACTTGGCTTACAAGCGTATAACTTATACTATGTTGATATGATTAAAACCCACGCCTTTTGTAAATTGCTTCATTAGATAAAAATTTTTTGAACAACCATCTGCGCGAAGTCAGTAGAAATCTGAAGGCGCGCGTATTCAAACAGTTGCGCTATTATTGCAAAGTCTAATAAAATTGAATTGTGAACACGGAATTAGTCTTTGTCATTTTTTACAAGTTTTGTATGTCTTTACAGACATATGAAATGATTTAAAAAAAATACGTAATAGTTAAAATAGAAAATATAGGTCATTAAAGACGAGTCTACCCCAGTTGCTAAAAATCGTTCATTTTCAAAGAAAACGCCTAAAATTATAGAAAAAATGTTCTAATCTCGGAATAAATAACTCGATAAAAGAAAGAAAGATAAACAAGCTTTTAAAAAATTGAATTATTTTTGTTTTGTAATATCGTAATAATAAAAATAAATGTCTTTGAAAAACCGGTGCCGCGTTTTCCGACAAAATTCGAAGTATCAGGCAGCTCAGAAATTAAATTGATTTTTTGAAAATATTTTGTACTAAAGAGATTCAAATTATATTCATTTTATAATTTTAATTTATTCATTAGTTTAATTTTATAAACATCACGCCAAATAATAGCCTAATCTTTTATTGAGCGTGGAAAATCGAGCTATAAAGAAATCTTCTAGAAAAAGTTACTATTATATCTATTATATGTATTATAGTATATTTTGAACGGGAAATAGTAATTTATTAGGTCTTTACCATAAAAAATGTGCAGTAGAGCCCTACGAACACAATGATCGGATTGTTGTTAATTGGGACAACACAGATGCTCACACACCCGCCTTGCAAGGCTTTTTATGAAATTATATAAATACGTAAAATAAATTTCACTATCGAAAAATTTTGGCTTGGTTTTCAGTATTGCAATACATTTTTCAAATCTAAATCAGAGTTACCAGGAACGGAAATATTCACATTACAACGAGACGTAGTCGATCTCGGTGATCATTTTGTAAGACTTTTTTTAATCAACTTTTTTTGTCATTAAAATTTATTGTAATATGAATTTTTAGAGCCATATCTTCTAGTTAAAGACTGAATTTAAAATTGAAAAAATCATCTTAAATCATTTCATTGGAAAAATTCTCAAAGCTGAGAACTTCTCAAACAGCCCTAGTATTTGCAAAAATTTATTCTGAAAAAAAAAAAATTGAGTTTGAGTTATGAGACTTCGTTGTCTGTCCGCCTGTCTGTCTACCTTCTGTCTGTCTGTTTGTCTGTCTGTCTGTCTGTCTCCAGGCTGTATCTCAAAAACCGCTATAGCTAGACTTCTGAAATTTTCACAGATTGTGTATAATATCTGTTGCCGCTATAACAACAAAATACTAAGTGATTTTTTGGCCTTTTTCACTTTATGTCGGTAATGGATAGGCACTTTAAAATTTCATGAAAGCTTCAATTAAAATATGTGCAATTTAATTACTAATAATAAAATTAAAGTAAAATTAAAAAATAAGGGCGGCCCCCATACAAAAATTCAAATTTAATATAAAAAATACGAGTCCGACTCGCACTTGGCCGATTATTACTATTGTTTGAACCGATGGTTAAGTACACTAACATGATGTACAATCACTATCCTCGTTAGACCCGTAATGTTACGCGCTAGCTCACTTTCCCTCAACCTTCGATAGTTTGCCACCTTTGACAGCCGGCACCCCTTATTTGCGGCCAGATTTAATTAGGCACACCTATATTATAATAACAAGAGGAAAATAAGCTTCCATATGATATATAAAAGATCAGTATACGTTATGGATGCAAAAATATATCGGAATCGTACCTGTTCACGCCTGGTTACAATAGAGTTGCGGCCGGGTGCCCAACGGCACACCGGATTTTTCTAAATCTCTATACTCATTGCCGTGAAATGAACTATATTTGCTTTCAATACCCGATGAGAACATTTTATCCCGCAAACTCAATTTTTTTAAATTTTTTAAAAAATAGTTGCGGCCACATTTTGACTGGCACCCCAGTAGAAATATGTTCTTATTATCATAAATATTTGTAAAAATGTGGTTTTAAGCGTGTACTCGATACCTGCACAATTCTGCAGTGGGATCTTAGACTATCATTACATTTCAATCAAATCGTCAACCGGCACTGTCCCTTATCAAATCCACGACCTCCAAATCGGCCCCGCCGACGGCCGAAGTCACTTAAAAACAGAAAGTCATTTTTATTATTATTAATAACTAGATGATGCCCGCAACTGCGTTGCGCCAAAATTAGTTTATCGCGCAGGAACCGTACATTTTTCCGGGGTGAAAAGTATCCTATGTCCTTTCCCGGGACTCAAGGTATCTCCATGCCAAATTTCAGCAAAATCGGTTCAGCGGTTTGAGCGTGAAGAGGTAACAGACAGACAGACAGACAGACAGACACACTTTCGCATTTATAATATTAGTATGGATGCTCTTTAATTATTAAGTGCTTCAATCTGCACTCAATTCTAGAGAAAACTAATTGCCATATTCAAGCTCATAATTCAATGAAATAAATTCTAATTGTAGGTACTCCGTTAATAGTGAAACTAATAAACTATTCAGTAATAACTTAATAATAGGATTATTAATAATCCAGAGCCGAGAGCGTTGTTAACCTTAATAAATCGCTGGATCGAACGACGCCTGGAGTGGATTAATCGTATTATTTGTATCTTGTTACGGGGTAAAATATTACAAGAATCCCCTCGCAGCGCCCGCGGGCTTAAAATAGCAATCCTTTAAAGCGATCAGTGAATTAATATCATTACAGTTTGCATTGAGTCATTGGCGTAGCGCTAAATATACAGGTATTTATTTAGTTACAAAATAGGTACTGCATATTTTTATCACAATTTTAAGGGCCATTTTATTTTGCCTCTGCATTTAAATTTCAAAATGTGCTGACAGCTGTCCAGCTTGCTTCTCACCAACGAAACTGTCTACCTTGCTTTTCCTATTTCGTGCCTTTCCTACTTCACTAATTTAATAATAATTAGTATATTTAAAAGATATTTTATGTCTCAGAAAAAAGTGAAATTTTCAAATGTACTTGTAACTAAAAGTCAAATTTTAACTCTCTAGTTTGAGAAACTATTCAAAGGCTTCCATGGAACCATCGTCTAGAATATTTAAAACTTTACTACATTATCATGATATGCCATATTACAAGATATTTTATACGAGTATAACACATTTCCACGTATCTGTGCCAAGTTAACAAGAGCGGAACCCAAAAAAGTGAGCATTCAATACACGTGCTAACCCCCGACTCCAGATACGAAGTTTAACCGCACGCTCAGGGTACATTGAAACTTGCTTCGACCCCTACTATTGGAGTCAACTCGAAGGCATCTCGAATGAGTTAATAATTTTCAGCCGTTTCCTATGTTTGAAATGACGTGCGTTATAAAAGTAGAAACCACCTTATTAAATTGGCAGAGTTGAATTATGCATACTGTCGAGATAAAAATATAATGATAAGATACCTGAAAAAGGTATTATTTAATTTATTCAGCTATTTAATTTAATGCTATAATAAAAGCGTACTTAAATCCTTTGGCTAATCTAATCAACACATCTACTAGCTCTTTTGTCCAGTCGTTCCAACAGTTGTTAAACATTGTTATCAACAAAAAAACGAGTCCTGAATTTTAAGTTAATACGTCTTGTGAAAGCCAATTGTTCTGTGTTTGACGCTTGTTAACACAAAAATGTCGCATTGTACTATCACAATTCATCTATTTTCTGTTGCTATTTCAAGTACACAACAATCACATCATCACTGATGTTTTATTCCTCGCAACGAATTCGTCTTCTCAAAACTTAAATCGAGAACTCTTAGTACCGAGATTAGTTCCACATGGAATATTATCATATTCAAGCTATCGCTTGTGCTACCGGAACCCGCGACATGTCTCAACTTTACCACTTTAAAATAGATAACAACTACTTATCACTTTACATACATTAGATCATTCATGTCTTCGCGAACATTCAACGAAGAAGATTCTTGAAAAACTTAATTCACCTGTGCAGCCATACTAATATATCCATTAGGATGGAGCGATTTTGTATGAAGAAAAATTTTTTTCATTTTTTTTAAATGGCATAGCAATAGAAAGTTGCCTTATGATGAGTAAATTCTGCATACAAAATATGGTTTACTTGTCTTGATGTTATGAGGTGCCCCAACCCAATTGAAAATTCGAAAATAACGAATTTTTTGAAAACATTGGTCTAGTTTTGATTAATAGTGTTTTTCTATATTTGCTGATCCTTGTAATAAAAAACTACATTGTAATAATATGTTAAATAAAAGACTGACACCTTAGCCAAGACCTTTTCTTGATCGCTTTTCTATAGAATCGCCGATCAAAATGTATGGAATTTACATAAAAATTCGCGAATATGACGTTGACGTTCGACTCGTCTAATGTCAATTCTATACATTTTGATCTACTATTCTATAAAGAAACGACAAAGAAAAAGTCTTGGCTACAGGCTCTAGTTAGTGGTATCAATGTTTTTATCAAGAAAAATTAAATATTCATGATATATTATCAAGGAATAATCATCAGAAAAAAGTAGATTGTTTGGTATTAATAAATTGTTTTTTTATTTCACAATTAGGCATTTGAAACAGAAAACTACTTTAATAGTTTGTTAATTACTTCTTCCATAAAACGAATAACATCTTCTTTGAAAACTATATTCACAACTGTACCATCACAGCCACCTTTTCTACCATCAAAATAATTTCTGCGTATACTTTTATAATTGCGATCTACATCGTGTGTGCTGATCTGTTTTTCATTATTTCTCATCGCATTCTTTACGATTAATGACAGCACTAGAATCCTTTGATGTAATAATACCAACAATCAACATCTTTTAACACAAATAAAGAAGCAGATAAAGCTATAATAGCAGCTGCTCTGTCAGAGACTCAGGTACGATCGCATACGAGAGCTAATGATGGAAAATTTAATCTCTTTTTCTTGGGTGGCTGAGCAGCTACTTATTATGGCGATTGATTAGCTTGTAGAAGCTACAAGAAGAAGCTACAATTGCTTGAACTCGTTCTTTCGGTTGTAAAGTCATCATGCAAAGAACGAGAACTTGTTCTCGTTCTTTGCATGATGACTTTACGTCTGGTTAGGGCCCATTATCTCTTTGTTACGCAGTGATTCTTTTTCTTGTAATTTCATTTTCTTCATATTTTTACAGTCGCATTTAAATCTACACGGCCTATCATCATTTTTCTTGCAGTTCTTTAATCAAGTAAATAATATACTTCTTTTTTGAGTAGCGACGCTTTTCGCCAGATATGTAAAATTTCCGTAGCCAGTCTTTGGGATACATCATGAACTGTCGGCTCTTTTGTTGTTTTGTCAAACTTTGATTGATATTAATGTGATATTAATTAATAAATAAGTAATTTTTATAACAGAATTATGATTTGGTAGTTGAGATACTGGTAACTTCTCCGATAAACCAAAAACGGGACAACATGTCTCTTTTCGTATTTTGACGACATATTATGACTAATAAAGAGAAATACTAGGTATAAATTATATCGCAAATAGTATTTTATCAACAATCAGTGAACAGGAAATTAAAAATATTACTTACAGGAGTTTATTTTCTTGTGGGTAGTGCTTAACATCACTGTTTCTCACAAGCAGAATTACATTAATAGCGCGCACTTTATGGCGTTCAAACAACGATTCAAAAGTGCAATGTAATCACCTCTCCTGCCTCAATCTCCCCATCTATCTACGCAATATTCAAGCTTAAACAGTTACGAACGTAACGGAATACTTATAATATAATTCAGCGTTAATTTGGCAATATTAGAAGTTGGTGGTTTTTGACAAAGTTTTTCTCTAAAGTTCATGTCGTTGGGGGCACCTCTAAATTTATTGTGATTTAAATAAAATTTTGTACGTATGTTTGTGAACAGTAACAGCAACTTTTTACAGGTATGCCGAAACGAATATCAAAAAAAAAAAATTCTTGCTCCACCCTAATATCCATACTAACATAACTAGCTAAAAGCCGAGCTTTGTGAGGGCTCGCGTCGTTTTTCTGCGTGGTAATAATCTTTAAGGCAGTTTTTTATATATTTTAATAGTAACCAAACCTTGACTGAAATAAAAGTTACTATGTTAAAGCACAAATCAATAGGCGTGATTTTCCGTAAAGTGTACCACAGAAGTGCTCAGGTTGTGGGATATAGTAGGGCTCACTTCGCTCGCCATGATAAATAAAAAATAAATGCGAAAGTGCGTCTGTATGTCTGTCTGTCCATCTGTGTGTCTATTTGTCTGTTACCTCTTCATGCTCAAACCGCAGCGACGATACTTTTTATATTTAAAAACTGTACGATTCCCGCGCGAGAAACGAATTTTGGCGCAACAGAGTTGCGGGCGTTATCTAGTTCTTTGTTGGATGAAGGATGGAATGCTTTTGCCTCTCGTTTCTTTGAAATCTGAAACGGACAGTTGGACAATTGGACGAAAATTTCGCAGAAATCTCGCAATGAAAATTGTGACTAATAAAATATAATAATATTTGAAAAATATAAAGCAGATATTATTTCGTAGATTAGGCAGTGTCTGCAGTAACCAAATACCTGCAGGTGCTAATTGAAGGCCGTATTGAAAAGGTCTTTTTTGGTTCCTTGGCGATAGCAAAAGCTAATTGAAAAAAATCACACGAATGTACTATGTTACCAGAAGAAAATTTGTTATGTTATTATCAGTAGGAATGAAGGATTGAAGTAAAAACTAAATTTAAAATTTTTAGCGCAATAAAATTAAATTTTCCGTGCTAACAAACTTTTATCGTATTAGGTGCGTCCAAATCGTATAATCGAATCATTCGCATTGGAACAAAGCCAAATTTAAAATTTAAAATCAGAACCTAATCAATATAAAAGCAATCGCACTGAAACCCTAACATACAGCTGCAGTCCCTCAGGAAATACTCGAGAGTGCCGAGTGTCAACAGACTCGGCTTAACTGATTATAATTTTATTAAGAGACCTGGGTATTGCTGTAAATATTATACTTACGTGAGTAACTCAGCAGTAGAATAAAATCTAACTTCTATTGACATTGAAGTAGCAAGATTTGAGTGTACGTGAGTAACTCAGCAGTAGTACTAAATCTACCTTTAAACCTTGGATAGTAGCAAGATTTGAGTGCTAAGAAATTTTGTTGTACAGTAGCCCAAGCCCAAGAATATGCCTACTGCTGATCAAAATAAAACCTAAATTATTCCAGAGTCAATCTTATAGAAACAATAGCAAGATTGATGACTTTTTGTATATATTGTTATTATACACAATTTTGGTCTTTGTCTGTCAAGGTACTTTGCTTACGTATCAGCCAAATAAAGGATATAAATGTTCTATAGATAGTGTGTATTACATTTTTAAGAAAGTAGATAACATACAATAGTAATTATAGTGATTAGTAAAGACTACGAAAGAAACAATGTAACTAAGGAGTATTCGATGTTTCTTATTTACATATTCAAATTTTGTCAAAAATATTCCATCGTCATTCAGAATCACAAAAGAATTCATTATTAATAAGAAACAAGATACCTTCAATTCACTTTGAAGGTCTGAAAATCTCTGATTTGAACGATGCCTAATACATTACGAGTACTGTCGCAAGTATAAGTCCTAACTAGGGTCGAGGCATTGAAGTGTCTCTAAAGTGTGTGCCCTACTAGGGTCAATGCATCGTCTTCTACTGATTATGATACTAGAAAGCTGTGTGCGCATCATCGATGCATTGTACTATGTATGCAGCATGTCAATGGAAAATATTAAGGAAAAGTTAAAAAAAAAGGCATTACAGTTTAATTAAATATACGTATAAAATGCATGTGTATTTGTATTGAGTAAACATTATGCCGAAGCTTAATCCAGTATTATATAACGAAAATATATTATATAAATGTTTAGTATCCCGATTATAGAATGCAATAATTCAAATAAATTGTGTCACCACAAAAAATCAGCACAATATGAAAGTTGACTTTGAGGCACTGGCATCGCTGAACCTCTTTACATAGCGATCAGCCTCATCCTTACTTTCAAAATGATTGGATTCGAAGGCTCTATTATCACTCTCGCTTATTTCTCAGGAGGCTGTGATATTACTGAGATGTTTCGGTTTTTTCCGGAGTTCCAACCTTTCGGAAGGATTGCTTTGTTCGACTTTGTTGCATCAAAGGTTGCTATTTTTGTGTCCATTTTTAATTTCGCACGTGGATTTTGCTCGCTACGGCTTTGATTGGAACTAAAATGAAAAATTAGGACTAGCTTTTACCAGCGCAGGCTAGCGGCAAAACAAACGTGATGTATTATTTTTAAACAATTTCTTTGCAATGTTTTACATCAGCATCATGGCTCCTTACTATATTTGTGTCTGAAGCCTCTCCAGTCTCCAGGTTGGTCCATGAAGGACAATAAAAGGCAAGAGAATTATGAACGTGTTGAGAGGCATATCTGTCTGTACACCCGTTTCACGTCGAGACACGATGGATAGCCAATAGCCATGATTGCGTTACTGATTAGTTTGCACTTGACAAAGTGCTACTCATAACAACTATAACAGGTCCGTAATTACTTATATTGGTTCATCACGTGTTAACGTTCAAACACCGAATGATTGACCAATAGATTCCAATGCTGTAGCTTCCATATCATAGTGGCAAACATACCGCAAAAATCAACAAAGCCTTATGGCCGATTTACACGGGTGACTAAAGCCGCACGATTTACGCCGCACGGCGAAAATCGACCGTGTAAATGGCAATTCGACTACGCCGCATGCAGCTAAAGTCGCAAGCCCCAAAGTCGTGCGGCCAATGGCCGCATGCGGCTGGTGACTAAAATCGATCGTGTAAACGCTCAGTCGCAAGCGATCGCTTGCTGCGAATACTACTGTAGTGCAGACGCGACATTTTCACGCAGAATGAACTAGTCACAGGCGATTTTTGTAAATGGGGTGGCGATTCGACTTGGACAGGCGATTCGACTGGTGACTTGCCGGGTGACTAAAATCGACCCGTTAAGCGCAATACACACTGAGCCCGCCGGGCCGCCGACAAAGCCCAGCGACACAACCCGGCGGCCTGTATGAAAAGAATGATGTCGGCAACATGCGCCCGCGCGAGTTACCCAAGTTGGCGGCTTGGGTACGCCTGCACTCAGTTGCCCGGCGACACAACCTATAGACACGCGGCAATCACTGACCAATCACTGACTGCCAAATAAATTTCTCATCTCAAGCCGCCGACCAAATTTTCCGACTTGTATTATGTGAAGCCGCCAACTAGGCCGCCGACAAAAAGTTGCCGACATAATATGTCGGCAGCCCGGCGGGCTCAGTGTGTATTGCGCTTTAGTCACCCGTGTAAATGGGGTGGCGATTCGACTTGGACAGGCGATTCGACTGGTGACTTGCCGGGTGACTAAAATCGACCCGTTAGTCACCCGTGTAAATCGACCTTTACAAGCAACTTAATCAAGTCACTAACTTAATTCTCATGTAATTTACCTTAGAATTTCCTAGAAATTCCATGTGTAAGGACTTTGTCTTGGAAGGCGTCCAACGAGACGTGGTGTGGCCGACATAACCGTTATCTGAATATTGAGCTATTACTTTGTTTAATGGTTTCCGGGATTTTGGTACCGGTTTTCGGGATTTTCAATTATGGCAGGCGCTAGAAGTATTAACTATTTCTCTACAGAAGTGCAACTCGTTGTTTTTAGGGGGAAATATTAAATTTTAACTAGGGGTTTCAGGGTAGGCCTTATACTTTGATAGTAAATATTTGTAATATAATATGTTTATGAAATGTTTGGTAGTAATAAAACAGTGTTTTCTAGCTATCTATCTATACATATTATAAAACAAAGTCGCTTTTTTCCCTCATGTCCCTTTGTTCCCTTTAATCTTTAAAACTACGCAACGGATTTTGAAGATTCTTTCAGTGTTAGATAGCCCATTTATTGAGGAAGGCTATAGGCTATATTTTATCACGCTAAGACTAATAGGAGCGAAGAAGATAAGAAGTAGACCACGTGAAGGATCATAGGCTATCGATTTTAATTTTTTTTCAGTGGCTATATATTTTATACCCGTGCGACGCAGGGCAGGTCGCTAGTACTTATTATAAAACAAAGTCGCTTATTTTTCCCTCATGTCCCTTTGTTCCCTTTAATCTTTAAAACTACGCAACGGATTTTGATGATTTTTTCAGTGTTAGATAGACCATTTATCGAGGATGGCTATAGGCTATATTTTTATCACGCTAAGACTAATAAGACCGAAGAAATAGAGGAAAATGTGGAAAAAACGGGGAAAATTATTTGAAAGGGCTAACTTGAACGCGCTAATCTCAGGAACTACTGGTCCGATTTGAAAAATTATTTCAGTGTTAAATAGCCCATTTATTGAGGAAGGCTATAGGCTGTATTTTATCACGCTAAAACTAATAGGAGAATGTGGAAAAAACGGGGGAAATTATTTGAAAGGGCTTATCTCGCGAACTACTGAAGCAATTTTTATGTTATTTGGCATTGGTAAGAAGTAGACCACGTGAAGGATCATAGGCTATCGAATTTAATCATTTTTTCAGTGGCTATATATTTTATACCCGTGCGACGCCGGGACGGGTCGCTAGTATGTTTATAAAATGAAAGACTGTAACTAGTGCAAGAATTATACATGTACTAATTATACTATTATACATCAAAAACTCTCAAACTATTTACTTGCACAGAAACTGTCCGGAAATGCCATAAATTCTGTCATGGCACGCGTTAATGGCACGTGCGAGCGACGTAGTTAATAACATGTAATTATTATTTATCGCAAAAAACCGACGGCGGACAAACTATAATTTTAAAATGTTCATACAAAAGCGAAAACCGCGGCGTGATGATTGTGTGGGGTAAGGGATAGGATGAAGCGGTTTTTGAAATAGGTGTTATAATGTTAATCATCAAATAAACTAGAAATAATATGCATTAGACTTCTAGTCTTGGCTGGAACTAGACTAACGCAATCCTCATCCTGCCACAGCTAGTCATTTTTCAAATTTTGTGTCGTAAAAGAAAGCAAAAGCATGGCATCGATTCATGAGCACTATTAATATTCTAAATAAGAACTGCCTATCTGTTTGTCTGCCTGTCATCTCTATTTTTACCTCTTATTAAGTATTAATGAAATTTAGTTTGGAGATACTTTAAGTCACGGAAAAAAATATATTGTAACAAGTGGAGTGGAGTGTTACGATAATTAAAGGAGGGGTGAAGAGTGTAGCAGAGGAGACTAGCAGGACAGGCGTGGAGAGGAGAGGGATGATATAAAATGGCGCGATAGCTTAAATCTTATTTCAAATATTCTACAGTACATGATTTGACATAACGAAGTTTCGGGTAACATCTAGTGAGCACAGAGCAATACGCTTGTGACTTGCACCTCACCTGGCTCGTCGGTTGACAAATGAACTTAACCGAGATCGTTACATATTTACCCACGATTAGGGATTTATCCAACTGATTGATATATTCAATATTGAAACGTTTACGATATTTGTTAAATTTTCAAATATGATTGTTATATTTTATCGTTAAAAACATTTTGTTCTTTTAAAACCTTCACAGAAAATTATTGACATTATATAATTCAAGAAAACCGGAAACCTTTATAAAAAAACTAGATCAAAATTGATTCAACTACTATTTGCGTATTTGTCGCAAATACTGTATAATAATTATATTGAAATACAATATTTACCCGACTGCCAGGAGGGTTATGTGTTTAGCGCGTATCTTCTATGTATGTAATATTCTTTATTACCTCGTATCTTCAGAACGGCTAAACGGATTCTCACATTTAAGGTATCGTTAGATTTATCTTAGTAGCCCGAGTGTTCTTAGATATTGATTGGAATTCTACATTATTTTTGCTGAACATAGGCTGAATTTTATTTTGGAAAAAATAGGGTACCGTAAGATATGGGTTCTTCGGACGCAAGGTGTAAAAAATCAACCAGAAAAGTTACTTATTTTACGTACGCTGCCTAAACTATAAAAGATAGAACCATAAAATTCTAAGTAATTGTAGAACTTACAAATATCTACAAAAAAGTCCGCGACACACTATATATACATAGTCTATGTCGAGTGAGGCAAAATAACCATTTTTTTATTTAAAAATCTTGAAATTTTTTTGGACTACATTTAAACGCGTTTATTTTACTCATTATTTTAATCCGTATCAAAATAAATTATTCCATTACTAAGTACAGTTTATGTAGATAATATTTGGTCTTGGAATTAATAAAATTGGGCATTTGGTTTTGAAATTATGGCGAAATTAAAATATTACGATATTTGGCGTCACCAAGACGGACGTGCGCGTGCGGGAGGAAGACAATAATTGCAGGGTGCAGCCTGCGTATTATGACTGCGTCGTCGATGTTAGTGTCGGAGTCTGTGATTTGTGAATTGACCTGGGAATCATTTTGCTGACCGAGTTTTTCCTGGGTATGCTTTTTGCAGAGCTCACCGACATCCACGCGGGCGAAGCCGCGGCCGACCGCTAGTAATAAAATAAGAAAGAACCAAAATCTGCCTGCATGGATAAATCCAATATTAATTAAAAATTAACTGACATTACTGAATCAAGATGAAAATTCAATGACAAAGTATTAAAAAAGAACAATGATTTGGTATTAAATTAAAACTAGAAACATACATTGAAACAGTACCAAACCTATGTACCTATTATAACGTATTGTAGGTAGGTATACTTTTCGAAGTGTACCTACGATATATGGTTATATTATCAGCACGGTAGTTTTTCAATTTTTTATTAGATTGATTGTCGAAATGGTTAGATGACTACAACCAATGATATTATATAAAAAAAACTCATTTAGCAGATATGTTACTACCGCGCGCGTTGTGAAGATTCAAATACGACCCAATTGGGTCGTCTTTTATTTAGTCTGTCTCTTTTATGTAAATGGCATTTCGTATCTTTTGTTTCACACTGTCAAATTTGTCTATGTTGTTCGGAAGATATTTAAGCCGGAAAATACATAGTATGAACGTAACAGATCTGTATAAGTAGAATATCATTGACTACAACAAAAAGTCGCAAATAAAATAAATAATTAATTAAAAATCAAAAAACCCGACTGCAAAAAATGTTAACTAAAAAGAACGAAACAAGACCTAGGTAATTCTGCTGGAGGCATCGAATCCATGTTTTAATTGATACGACTCTTGCTTACGAGTTTCATGCCAGGATAAATAGAAGGTTACATAGAAAAATCTAGAAGAAGAAAGTGGATAATAAAATGCAGTCGGAGGCATTATATTTTATGATTTATGAATTAATGTTAAACTTGGTGCGACATGCCTCCGACTGCATTTTATTATTCACTTTCTTCTTCTACATTTTTCTATGTAACCTTCTATTTATCCTGGCATGAAACTCGTAAGCAAGAATCGTATCAATTAAAACATGGATTCGATGCCTCCAGCAGAATTACCTAGGTCTTGTTTTGTTCTTTTTAGTTAACATTTTTTGGAGTCGGGTTTTTTGATTTTTATATAGGTACTACTTAAACTACACAATACGCAAGACATGAATTTCTTTGTGTTTGATGCTTATGTTTCTTCGACTACTTTTTTCTAACATCAAATTTTAAATTTCAGATTAAAATTTCAATTTTCTACTTTAAAAACTTATATTTCAGGTGGATCAGACATTTCAGAGTTCTACTGGAATCCTATTTAGTTTAATGAAGGAATAAATGTTGATTGTTTCGTGCATACGAGTACGGACTGTTTAATACAAATTGGAAGTGCGTACATACACAGGTGTGCGTATTAACGACTTAAGAATATGGATACGACTTATATTAAAAAAGAATTGAAAGGTGTCAAGGGACACCCGAATGGAACGAAGTTATATTTTCTTGTGTTTAAAAAACCTGATATACATAATATACACTCAAAAAAATTATAATCTATTGACGCCCAGGAATATTAACAACGCGTCGCTGTTTATTCTCAAAAACGCCATCTAGTTGACGCACAGGAATACTATCAATTCCCTTTACCCCTAATAGGCAGGTACTAATAAAAAAGTGTCGAGGTCAAAATATATCGTTCTGTCTAGCCTCCTTTCGCAACGCCGAATGCGCCATAAAGACCTTCGTTTTAATAATGTCTAGCCCAATTTACTCTACAAATCGTTCGATTCGAGATTCGAGGCGTGAAAATAATATCTCTTGGGCCGTAATTGGTTTACTTTTAATATCAAAGCATTGAGTAAGTATTCTCTCATTTACGCGCATACAATAATTGTTTTTGTGTCAATCACTCAAACTTATCACTTAAATATTGGATACTTGCGTTTGGCCCATTAAAAAAGTAATAACTGTCTATGATTACTTGAAATCGCGGAATCGCGTACAATAATATTATACTGCCACGCACGAGTTAGTCAACCTGGAAATCACGTATGAAAATCAGAATACAGCTGAGTTGTGATTTACAATACATGATTGGAGTCGACATCTTTGACACCATTGAGACAATAATTATAATAGCTTGCCATACTAACGCGTTTACCAACCACTAAGTCTCCCCTAGAGGTCGTTAAGTAAATATCCTCTAAAATTTTACCAAGTCATGTTTGTAAGTTCCTGTTATTTCCATAATAAGCCAAAATATCGAATCTCTTTTATTTTTTATTTCGTACCTCAACAATGCTTCAACAAAAATAATTGAACTTCCCAAGTCTATCATATCCACAAGTTTCGTTCGTATGAAGCTATCTGTAAATGAAACGTCACTGTCTCTCCCAGGGCGACACAAAATAATAATTTTTCGTTTTTCATTACACCGATACGCTCACATCGGTGGGATATTAAATAAATATTGTCACGGTGCATTTATTAATTATTAAGTTACATTTCATATTAACTGGATTTCATATGTGTATTGAGTATTCTGAGTATGTATTTCGAGCGTGGTCAGTGTTGTATCAAGATAAATTTTATCACTTATACTTAACAAAATATAATGAAACACACTTTTCTTGCACTGTTTCCAGTTTCCACTATATTTATTCATTTATTTTAATTTTTAACACTTTTACCAAAATAGTGAAAATACACGACCAGTTTCAACTAATTACTAAGTCATCAATAGCTACCTATGTCCACATTATGCAATTTCATCTTCAATTTTCGTCATCTTCTTTTTATTCAACTTTCGTTTGGCATATTCAATAATTGAATGCGTCAAAATCCACCCGCGTTGACAGAAAAGTGTCATAGCGAGCGCTACGATTTCAACGCGTGTCACGGGCATGCCTCACGTTCGCTGTTGACTGCGCTATAAGGCATTCCCTTGATGAACAGAAAAAGGCACAATGTGGACAAAGCTGTTAGTCTATGCTCAGAACCACAAGCTAAACACACAAAATTTTGACTTTAATTAGTTTCAACGGTGACACGCCAATTTTATATATTATATTAAGACAAGATTCAGTATTTAAGTACAGTGAAAAGCATATCGACCTCATATAGTTGTTCCTCTGCAGAACATAATAATTTGATTAGATATATACTCCTATACTCTTTGGCATCCGCTGTACTAATAATATAAATCAAAACGTAAAACGCACTAGAGCCTGGTTTAAGTAAGGTTTTACCTATTATTCTTAATTTCATTTCCAGCATAATCAAAGACCTCGACGGTAAACTGACGTGTCTGCTGTCGACGGCGGCGGAGGGCATGCCTCACGTTCGCTGTTGACTGCGCTGTAACGCATGCCCTTGACGAACAAAAAAAGGCCCAGTGTGGACAAAGCTATTAGCTATGTCCACAATAGTCCACATTATGCGCTTTTGTCTTCAATTTTCGTCATCTTCTTTCATTCAACTTTCGTTTTGGCGCATTCAATAATTGAATGCGTCAAAGAACGCAACGCTAACTGTAACTTTTAATAACAAAGCGAAAGTTTTTGACGGTCAGAGCGCATGCGTCGCGGGCATGCCTCACGTTCGCTGTTGACTGCGCTATAACGCATGCCCTTGACGAACAGAAAAAGGCACAGTGTGGACAAAGCTATTGGGTATCGTGTAAAATAAAGTGGAAATAGTATCAGAAAACTGTGTTTCATTAATATTGAACATGAGTTTCTGTTTTCTACCAAGAACCCACAGTTGACAGTACAATCAATTACAACATCTAAGATATTTAAAACATTGATTGTTATTGTAAATTAAGTATCAAACAGAGACAAGTGGAGAGCCCTATCCCAGTGCAATGTACAAGCTTCGTGCTATCAGAAGATTCAACGTTCGAATCCTGACAGGGTCGTCATGCAATGTACAGGCTTCGGAGGACGGATTGAAAGATGTTTTTGTCACGACTGATCTTTATTGATTGACTTAACAACATATCCTACCTTATACATATTATAGTGAGGGAGGTGTGACATACACTACACCAGAAAGCTAATTTAAGTGGTCACGTCCATCAGCCATGTGGATACGACTAGGAAAAACGAATTATTTAATTGAATAATGAAGCATTTGATTTGTTTGCCAATAATGAGTACCTTTGGTCAAGTTACTATTAACACTCACGACAATGAAGCTTATAAGACTTCATACTGAAACCGCTGGCCTGCGCTTATTATTCATATAGCTAGGTTATTAATAACTTTGAATATCGAACCGTGCTAAAGGACTCTATAATATAATTTACTACTACTGTTCACTGTCTATAATAAGCAGAAATTTGACGCGACAAAAACTATCCTAAAGGTGGCTTTCGGATCTTTGCCGCGAGCGATCGCGACCGAAAAAATTCAAACAAAATGCCACTTTATGACATAATATGGTTTAATTTTATTACGCCACTAGCTTTTACGTCGCCACATAAATGCCAGTAGAAAATGATACCTATAGTGTATGTCATACAGTAGCATTTTATTTGAACTTTTATCGGTCGCGGTCGCTCTCGGCAATGATCTGAAAGCCATCTTTAGAGGTAAATCATTGCGACTTTCTGCTCCAACTTACGACGCTCGTGAGATTTCCCTTTGCGGATACCAAATCTAGGTAAATATATTTGTAATAAAGATCTCAAGTTTTTCGGCTTCACGTCACACATCATTATTCTGTACTCAGACGGCGTTTTTGAAGCGATATCGCTGAGGTGCCAAAACGATATCAAGTTCGCATTAACGATCAAACGATAAAAGATGATATTCAAATCAAAACGAGCATTTCATACGCATTTGAATTATTAATCGCGTTTTTATTTGACGCGGGATACATCTTTTAGTAATGCTGGAAGTTTTTATTTACTTCTTAGTCCACATTTATATGACGTAAAATGTTTTTGGAATTCTCGTTACTGGCCTTTTAGCCAAGACCTTTTCTTTGTTGCTTCTTTACAGAATCGCAGATCAAAATGTATGATGTTGACGTTCGACTTGTCTAATGTCAATTCCATACATTTTGATGGGCGATTCTATATACCATAAACACTATCGTACACATACACACACACAAAATCACCCTTTTATCCTTAACTTTTGTCTATGTTTTACATTTAATATATAATTTTTGAAAAGTCCTTGTTTACCTAACCCAAAAACATGATAGATTATTACAATTATAACATGAATATTGTATTGTTCTTTTCTCTTTAAATAACCGCCTCAACCGTGAGAATCACTGACTCCGATATCACAATATTATAATAGTTTCGAAGTCAGAGATCAACCAAACTGTGCCACTCTGAGTTTAAATCCTAATTTTTGTACAAAATTCATTACCTGTAAATAAGATGTAAGTTTTTGGGATGTCAATAAACGTATTATTATTATAGAGAAGCGATAAAGACAAAGTCTTGGCTAAAGGGGCTTACAATTTAATTATATTTTATAAGTCACAACAGTTAAAACTGATTAGAGGGTAAATGTTTAATGTACTAGATGTATCTTAACACTTTGTACGCGTAAAGTACAATCCTGCAAGAACCGAGCATTTTTCTAGCCTATGTCCTATCCGCCTGTAGTCTACACTTGTATCTTATTTAAAATTCATCAAAATCAGTCCTGCTGTTAAGACATGACGCCGTGACCAAGTAAATGGGGGACTCAGTGGGGGGATGGGGGATGTTTTTTTGGAACGGAGTTCCTTATCGCGCGTTGCGAAAGGGGGCTAGGCCGAAAAAATTGTAACTACACTTTTTTATTAGTACCTGCATGTTAGGGGCAGAGGGCGTTACGCGTTGATAGTATTCCTGTGCGTCAATAGATGGCGTTTTTAGGGTTCCATACCGAAAGGGTAAAAACGGGACCCTTTTACTGAGACTTTAATGTCTGTCCGTCTGTCTGTCCGTCTGTCTGCCCGTCTGTCTGTCCGTCTGTCTGTCCGTCTGTCCGTCTGTCTGCAGGCTGTAACTCAATAACGGTAATAGCTAGAGAGTTGAAATTTTCATAGATTGTGTATATCTGTTGCCGCTTTAACAACAAATACTAAAAACAAAATAAATTTATTATTTAAGGGGGGCTCCCATACAACAAACGTGATTTTTTGGCCTTTTTTGCTCTATATTAATAACTAGCGACCCGCCCCGGCGTCGCACGGGTATAAAATATTATATAACCACTGAAAAAATTATTAAAATTGATAGCCTATGATCCTTCACGTGGCCTACTTCTTATCTGTGCCAAATAACATAAAAATTGCTCCATTAGTTCGCGAGATAAGCCCTTTCAAATAATTTCCCCCGTTTTTTCCACATTTTCCCCTATTTCTTCGCTCCTTTTAGTCTTAGCGTGATAAAATATAGCCTATAGCCTTCCTCAATAAATGGGCTATCTAACACTGAAAGAATAATCAAAATCCGTTGCGTAGTTTTAAAGATTAAAGGGAACAAGAGGACATGAGGGAAAAAAAAGCTACTATGTTTTATAATATGTATAGATGACAATAGGTAGGTACTTGATTTTTTCTCAAAATCCTTACTTATATGTTTACTTTAATATTTAATAATAATATTAAAATAAAATAAAAAATTAAAGGGGGCTCCCATACAAAAACACAATTTTTGGCCTAATTTTGCTTCATAATGGTACGGTACCCTTCGTGCGCGAGTCCGACTCGCACTTGGCCGATTTTTTTTATTTGTACCTGCATGGTAGGGACAGAGGGCGTTGATAGTATTCCTGTGCGTCAACTAGATGGCGTTTTTTGAGAATAAACAGTGACGCATTGTTAGTATTCCTGGGCGTCAATAGATGGCGTTTTTTTAATATTGTTTTTGACTATAAGAATATGTATTATGTACAGATTTTTTGAACATAAGAAATAACTCCATTCCATTCGGGTGCCCCTTGACACCTCTCATTTTTTTATTAAATTTTAGATAGACTATAGAAGATATTACAGATAGCATACTATAGAGTAGAGATATAGAGGTACGAGTATGTGTCATCCATATTCAGTAAATTCATACCTCAAGTCGCCCGGGACATCTATATATAAGTTTCTCAGTAATTGAGTTGTGTTTTCCTTGTTACTAGTTCCTCAAACACAACCGCCCACGACGCATCTGCCAATCTCGACGCAAATATTTATCGAGATGATTAGCCGTGCCAGAATAGGGACAAAGAAATCAAAAGATATTATTACTAATCGCTAGGCAAAATCATGCAAAATTTAAAGAAATTGTGAGAATTGTGTATGGAGATTGGAGAAGTACGAATTTGGGTACAGATGAAGTAAGAGGAGTGTAGAGCCCGCATTACTTTAATTTGGTGGATATTTTGACATAAGCTCTACACTTTTTTAACTTTGAATATAGCTTTTATCGCGGGTTTTGAGCGTGGCGACCAAATCAAGAAATTCCGTTACGAAAAAACCAAACACACCCCACTCCAACCGGCTGTGCCGGTTGGTGCGGCGTTGCCTGACTTTCACACGGTGTTTGTGTGCGTGGGACTAGACTGCGAGTTATAATTGCATAAGTTGATAAAAAATGCTATGCAATATCTTTACCGCGGCAGTCACTGAGTGCAATGAATAAATGAATGAAAACAATTTATTGCACCAAAAGAAACATTACATACTTACAAAACTTAGTAACTATGAGTAAAAAGTACAAAAGGCGGCCTTAACAAGCGATTTCTTCCAGACAACCTACATTGTAAAACTATAAAGTACAACACGTATTTTTAATTTTTATTTATTATTTCAAGTAAATTATAATTGTTGTTGTTGTCTGTCTCTTCTTCTTTACGTCTTATACAGGATTATTTTTTCACCAGTACAATAAAACAACATACGTTATAGTTGTCAAAAATAAAAAATACTAGCGATTTTCATTACTACCCTTTTGGAACAAAATAAAAAATAAATAATAGTTAAAAAAAACTAAAAACACGCTTTTTATTAAAAACCAAACTAAAAAATTGAAAAAAAAATTTAATAAATTTAAAATAAGAAGTGTTAAAAATTTCAATAAAATAAATAAACTAATAGTGTGATTAAAAAAAATATTAAAAAAAAGCGTGGGATGCATGGTGTCAATAGTTATAAATATTTTATTGACAGATATGAGTAGAATGATTATCATTTTGATAATATCTTACAAAGCACCCCACGCTTTTTTTAAAATTTTTTATTCACACTATTATTAATTTATATTTATTTTACTTTTTAACACTTCTTAATTTAAATTTATTAAATTTTAGTTTGGTTTTCTATAAAAAGCGTGTTTTTAGTTTTTTAAACTATTATTTATTTTTTACTTTTTAGTTTGGTTATATCTATATATATTATGTACATTTAAGTGTGTGTGTGTGTGTGTGTGTGTGTGTGTGTGTGTGTGATTATTTATTTTTACACGGAACCACTTACACGCTTATAGAAATGGTTTTTATTATAGTTGGTTTAGTGTCATTAAATGTACTTAATACTATAAAATATGTATGTACATTATACATATTATATTATATACGGGGCAATATGCTTTATTTTATCAAATTAGTGTATTGTCATCGGTCCTCGAAATCGTGTAAATCTACAAAGTTTGAACGAAATCTGGCCGTTTAAAGTGGGTCAAAATCGCGCCCAAAGAAGTCGGTTACAAACAAACATACAAATTGAAAAATGGAATAATTATATCAAATTAGTGTATTGTCATCAGTCCTCGATAAATCTACAAAGTTTGAACGAAATCTGGCCGTTTAAAGTGGGTCAAAATCGCGCTCAAAGAAGTCGGTTACAAACAAACATACAAACATACAAATTGAAAAATGGAATAACTATATCAAATTAGTGTATTGTCATCGGTCCTCGATAAATCTACAAAGTTTGAACGAAATCTGGCCGTTTAAAGTGGGTCAAAATCGCGCCCAAAGAAGTCGGTTACTAACAAACATACAGGTGAAGCTAATAAAAAGCGTATAAAAACAAAAATATCAAGCCCCGGACTTATCCGCTAAACTACTAATTTTATACTAATTATTTTTATACTAAAAAATAT
Organism: Polyommatus iphigenia; assembly: GCA_963422495.1. Classification (NCBI taxonomy): domain Eukaryota; kingdom Metazoa; phylum Arthropoda; class Insecta; order Lepidoptera; family Lycaenidae; genus Polyommatus; species Polyommatus iphigenia. The sequence continues at coordinate 26,345,504 of OY730181.1, read as the reverse complement.
GGATGTGTCACCGTAAGATTGTAAACACCGCGAGATTGTAATATGACTAAGATGGATTGTTCAATGCTCAATGGTATGTGATGATTTCGCGGTGTTTACAATCGTACGGTGACATATTATATACCACTTAACTGATTTAGATATTAGATATGGATCTGGAAAAAATCATTATTATTTAACAAAACACATCTATCTACTTTCTCCTCAAAATTGTTTTTCCAAAATAGGAAAATACGAAAATCTGTTGACACTGCGACGTCACATATACCGTCCCACTGTAACCCAACCCTGTTTGTGTTTGTCTGTTTTTGCAATCGATATCTCGGGAACTCGGCAGCTGCTCGCGACTTTTTGCTCGACAGTTTATTTTAGCGACGCCATTTTGTTTTGTCGTTTTCTAATCGAGAAATTCTCGGAGATGCCGTACATGACTTGTGTTCTGTTCTTGGCTTTGTTCTAAATCCATACTAATATTATAAATACGAAAGTATGTATGTCTGTCTGTTACCTCTTCACGCCCGAACCGTTGTTCACAAACCGATTGGTGTCGAGATACTTTGAGTCCCGAGACAGGACATAAGATACTTTATATACAGGAAAAATCACATTATGCTAGGGTTTAAATGCGCCAATTTAGCTAGAATTATATCTGTACTTGAAAGATAACGAAAAGTATGTATGTTTTAACGGGTTATAATCTTTTGTACTTCTTCACTCGTTTTAATGGCTAACTCACTCACTTTAACTTTTCTGATTGTTTTCCTTCACACGCATAGCTATGTAATTATTTCCCTATAGCTTGGTCACCGAACGACGAACGAGCAAGAATTCGGCCATTGACCTGTCAGTACTTAATATTTTCATTATCATCTCAGAAGTTTAGGTCATCTACCTTTGTTGAGCGATAGCAACACGACAGAATAGGCATGATGACTAATTTTTTTTCTTATTGGTAATTGAAAGACCCTTAAAAAATAGAAACATCGCTGAAAGAATGACTCTCATAGCTTAAAAATTCACCAAGATATGAACAATTCAAACATCTCATAAAATACACCTGCCCGAAACGCTCCATGCAAAGTGCTACGAAAGACTGACGTCAGTCTTTCGTAGTTTGTACGGATCGGGAGAGAACTTTGTTCGATAGGTATATTAAATATTGCGTTTATGAAAGTGGTTTCATACCAAAAGTTGCTTTAACAAATATTAAGAAATTTAATTGAAAAAAAAAACGACTTGATTATCCAACTTTGAAGGCGCCTAACAAAAAAAATACAAATGCTATCGAGCTGAAATTTTGGTAACGCTTATTTTTTATCGTGGTTTCTTTATTTTATTAATAAAATTCGCTAATCTTTGACCTTGTCATCATCCCTATTAATGTTTTGCGTATATTCTTGCACGCACCTTGTACAGTACAGATCAATGACCGAATTTCTTAGTGTTCAACGACCAAACTATGTTTATAAGCTCTGTTACTATTTACTAATCTATGCTGCAACAAAAAATAGTGCGTTTATTTTTAAGCCTAAACGGTTCTAAAAATACCGGGTACCGTTGAAACCGTTTAAAATAAAGTTTATTTTATTCCTTAACGTAAAACAGATGGTATTTACATGATGAGTTCAAAGACCAAAGTATCATTAACTGGCTCTTAGTACTAATAGCTTCCGCGTTTCCGGGACCTTTGTTTTAAAGAGAAACTTATTTTGGAGTATTTTATGCAGGTTATTCTTGCTATTAATAATAATGTGAATGTTTGTTTTTTACGCTTTAAGGAGAAAGTACGGAACAGGTTTGGATAAAACTTAGTGTACAGGTATTTAGAGTCCCAGGAAAGGATTGTTTTTGTCCCGACTAAATTCTACCGCGACTGCTTGATAAACAAAATATATAAGTTAGGGGCGGCATCTTATTTATAATACTTACAAATTACTCTTATTTGCCTGCTGTCTTAGTCATTACAATAATAATAACGCTCAAAAGTCACCCACTCACATTTTTATCCCTAAATCCCTAGGCTAAAAGTTACACTAAATACTTGCCGAACGTTCGGAAATTTTTATCTATAACATAACTTCACAACTTATCTGTTACTTGGCCACAAGCCCGCAAACTTAGTAAAAAATCCCATACAGGAGAATCCAAAAGATTTTAAAAAGATAATAATAATAATCTTCTTTAACATCAAATCTTTTTTTTACAAGATCCTATGAAGACTCTGGCTCCCAAACTAGACAATGCCTACGAGTACGTATCTTTTTATTAGAACTTAAAAGTTTAAAACGCTTAAAAAATAAACATCATAATATTATTTTAGAATGAGTCGATACACCATGTTTCCAGCGACTTTACTTGCACTAAATAATCCCACAGCAAAAAACGCGATATTATAATAATATATCTTTCCCTGTAACCACTCTATATCTATGTGAAATATCATCAAAATTGTTAACTCTAATAGTTAAATATCATCAAAATTGTTCTAACACTTGCAAAGCCTATTCAAACGCACCTTAACTTTTACCACACATAAAGCTCCATCAAAAGCTCCTGAGCTTTATCACCTAATCGGTAATGAGTTATCAGCTCACAAGAGATCGGTCCGGATGTTTAGTGCACGTGGCACGACCGATATATCCCCGGTTTGTGCACCGTGGTCAACCGCCGCGACACACATGGGGTACGCATCTGCAGATGCGTCTCAAGATAGTCTGGCTCTCAAGCGTGATAGTATTGATTGGAAGAACTGAAGAATATAAAGTTTCGTTGACAGATAACAGATTTCACCTTCACGGCATAGTATCATAGCGATTAAATTAAAGTTAACAATGTAAAAGTAAATGACATGCATTATTTGCTATTATGCGTATAAAAATTGAAAAGAAAAGTATAGATTTTGTAGCACGCAACATGCACGCACGTTTCAGTAGTTATGAAATTAATTAGATTTGAAAATTAACTAATTCAAAACTTTGATTTCAAAAACAACTTATACATTTATATAATTGAATATTTGTATTGTACTTCACATAATAAACATTTTTTTTGGGTAATATTTTACCTAAAAAAATATTATTATCCACTATTAAAAAAAAACCGACGAATAATAAAACCTAAGGAAACGTAACTCCCATACTAATACAGTTTTAAATTTGGTTCCATTCGAACTGTCATGTAACGTCAGCCTTTATACCGCTCAAGGTCACCTAAATATTGCAAATGTATGAAAAGTGAACCTAAGATACATTTTTTGACAAGTATTTTGGAGCATGTTTTTTGACGGAGTTACTCTTCCTTAGTTTTTATTATTCGTAGAAAAAAACTATGTTTTTCTAAAGGAGTATGCTGATCAAACATTTTTGCTTCTAGTAATTTTAATTTGGCAAAATATCTTGAGATTTATCTCGGAAAAGCCCGCCCGCCCACGGCACATTCCGAGATATTTCTGTATCACACTTCAGCGGGGACAGTTTTGGGCGGGATCCAGTTGTGCGCCCGCGCAGCGCCCGCGCGAACGGAACGTTTCCACCATAATGTCTTCGGACTTAACTTGAGATTAAGCGATCGATTAAATATCGAATTTTTGTGAATTATACGAGTGTTTTATTGTTAATTTTTAAATTAATTTAGCCCAATTTTTAACAGCTTACTGTCCAAGTTTTGTGGTGATTCAATTTGGAATTATAGTGCAAAACATGTGTGCAAAATGTGACCCACGTGCCAGTGTTTTTTGACTCATAAATAAAGTATTTGACTTCCTTTGAATTGCCAACACATGACTCACAACAAACATGAAAATAAACAAGCCATAAACCGAACTATTTTGAGTGCAATGAGAGCAAATCAAAGGACAAAATGGCGCGCGCGACTGTATTCACTCATAATTTGTTTATTTGTATTGCCGTCTCGCTCTTACTGCCGATGACGGATGAGGCGAAGGTGTACGATGATCCCCGAAGTTTCCCGAAGGAGGAGAAGCGTTTGACGAGGGAGTACCACCTTCGGCAGGGTGCTGTAAGGGGGTTGATAGTGAAGCCGGGTCGGAACTATGACCTGCAGCCAGTAGAGATGTACCTTGGGGTGCCTTATGCTGCCGCGCCAGTGGGCAATCTAAGATTCATGCCTCCAGGTGAGAACACCAAAAATATGCTAAGTAAATACGCCAAATTAAAATGCAGGAGAAATATTCAAATACTTCAGTTTTTAATTTATGTTTCTAAGGTATAAAAAACAACATGCATAAAAATAATATACTTTTATATGGGAAAATTCATGACGCTTGGGCGCTTGCCCATACAAATCACAAAAAATTGCTCTTTCAGCGCTGCTACTTTCACAGTGAACCCTATGTATGGGACACATACAAACTCTAAAGTATTATCACTTAGTTTTGTTACATTCTGTATAACTGAAGGTTTGACTTTAAGAGAAAAAGAAAAGAAAAACAAACATTAATTTATAACTTCAAACTAACGAGAAATATTACGTTCTAGTTTTTAACAGCAAAGCTTCTAAGATGAAAAACTTTAAAGTGAATTGAAAAACTAGTTCGTCTAGAATGGAAGCCAAAATCATAATTATCACACACTTTAAAAAGATTAGAAAAGTTCGTTTATATCGCAGGGTTCCATGTGAAGAAAAGAAACTGTTCATTAACAAATAACAAGTGTTAAAAAGGGTTATAATATTAATTAGTAACTCTGCAAGTATTTGTTATAACTTTAAAATTATTTTTAACCATACTAATATTAGAAATGTATGTATTAAGTATGTCTGTCTGTCCGTTACCTCTTACCGCAATAACTACTGGACCGATTTTACTGTGTATGAAGATACTTTGAGTCCCAGGAAGGACGTAGGGTACCTTTCTATCTAGTTTCATCTAATTCTCATAATCATCACAAAGGAACCCTAAAAAATGAAAAGCCCGTCACTTGTCCACGTCTCAGGCTGACATGTTGGCAGCGTTGGCAGCGTCCTACATACAGCCGCGTAATTAATGTTATCACTGTCGATATATTTGGACTCCAAAACGTCAACAAAGTGGCGGTTTTGTTGTTCCTAGTAACCAGATTTTGTCAAACTAGTTTTTTTTAGTGGCTGAACTTCCATTCAACAGAAAAGTGCTGCTTCCTACATGAAATTTTCATTTGTTCCTTGGCATTTTATTCGTTAACGATACATAAAAGTTTGATTTGTTAATTACCTTTCCTATATCTATTTATATATAAAACTCAAAGGTGACTGACTGACATGTTGATCTATCAACGCACAGCCCAAACCACTAAACGGATCGGGCTGAAATTTGGCATTCAGGTATATGTTATAACGTAGGCATCCGCTAAGAAAGGATTTTGATCAATTCTACCCCCAAAGGGTTAAAATAGGGGATGAAAGTTTGTATATAATAATACTTCTTAACGCGAGCGAAGCGGCGGGCAAAAGCTCGTTATTCATAAACGATATTCAGAAGATACTATTAATTAATAATCTAGGACTAATTTGTGACAACTATAAAGTCCAAGCTAATAAATAGGTAACAAAATAATTAAAAAACATTTTAATAGAATTAAGTTGAAACGTTCATCTCGATTTGAATACATGATACACATTCCTTTAAAATCAAATCCACTTTGAATAATTAAACATTTAAATACACTTGATTTCCAAGCTCTCTGCATAAAAACACTATAGGGTACCTATTATAAATTCAACTTTTCTAAAAACACGCGGTCTTAAGAAGATTGTATTTCTTGTGAGAGTGAGTTTTCTTAAAACAACGGGGGTGAGGCGATGCGATTTTATAAATGCAGAATAATGGTACATATTTCTCGAATATATTTCTCTATATTATTCTCTAGAATATATTCTACGGTATATTATACTTCAAATTAAGAGCGAGCTGCCAAATTTTGCTGTGTTTTCTAATAAGTAATTACGATCTCGGAAGACGATTGACTTGTATAATATATTTAACTGATATATTTTGCCTTTCGGAAAACACGATTCACTTATTTTGATTCGATAGTTATATTTTTCGAAATTATGAATCTTTCTGGGCTTTTCAACAAATATCTGTTACACTTATTGAGTTACTATCATTAAATAACTTACTTAAGCACTATCACTTAATCACATACTTAATAAAATAATGGCTAAAGGAAATATTAGTATAATGTATTAAGTAATCATCAAAAATAGTTTTTGACTTACGACCTTTACTTTTGTGCTATAATGCGGGAACGGTTGTTACGCGATATTGTCCACTATTAGCTGCAGCGCAAAGTACAATTCATGCGGGCACGATTCATGGAATCATTATAATGTCACGATTGGAGGATAGCGGGGTGTGTATGCGGGGCTAGCGTGTTTTGATATTTTTGGCAGCAGGCTCTTAATTTTACCCGATCAATAGTAGGAATATAAAAATATACCCCAATCTGGCTAATTATACTGTCTTTCCGTTCTTCACACGTAGGCCTCTGTAGATATTTGAATGGAGGTAGATCTTGCACAAATTCTGTCCTGAAAAAAACGCGTTTATGTGACAAAAAAGTGTCTAAGGAGATCCATTTAATCCAGTAAGATTGAGGCAGTTCTGATATATTTTTGGGTCTGAAATAATAAGAAATTATTAAGTAACTATTGATTAAACAAGGACGTCATTAAAAAAGTAATCTTATTAATGTTGGCATTAATTACACATTGCTTCATTATCACCATCTCATGTTTCAGTCAGCGCGCCGCCCTGGTCTGGAGTCAAGATGGCGACGAAGTTCGCACCAGTCTGCCCCCAGAGTCTGCCCACGATCAAGAAGGGCAACCCGCCCTCGCTGGGCCGGCAACACTACCTGAGCAGAATCAAACCATTCCTCACACATGAATCAGAAGACTGTCTATATTTAAATGTCTATGTTCCTTATAGGGGTAAGTTTTTGATAATTAATAGCTTTGTCCACACTGTGCCTTTTTCTGTTCGTCAAGGGCATGCGTTACAGCGCAGTCAACAGCGAACGTGAGGCATGCCCGCGGGCCGCGACGCATGCCCTCTGACCGTCCAAAACTTTCGCTTTGTTTATAAAAATGACAGTTGGCGTTGCGTTCTTTGACGCATTCAATTATTGAATGCGCCAAAACGAAAGTTGAATGAGAGAAGATGACGAAAATTGAAGACGAAAGCGCATAGCGTGGACATAGCTATTAATGTAGTCGTATTTTCTTTACTTGACAAGGGGGCCATGTTTGTTTGCATGAAGTCAGTCGCGAAACTGCTAGGCCAATTGCAATGAAATTTGGCACAGATCTAGAGGGGGAGGAGTACGTTCTATTTTGGTAATATACATGGTTTCCATGGTAATTAATTAATGATCAAACGGAAGCTTATACTCTTCTCTAAATACTGTCTTACTGGCCATAGACGGACCGCAAGTTGAAGTCGGGACCGACTGTTCTAGAGTCCATCTATTGCGGATATGAATTTAGTATGGAAACTGCAGATCGCCGTACGGCATCTTGCAGTCGGTTCTCGACTGCAAGATGCGGTCCGTCTATGACCGGCAATTTTGTAACAAATTTCATGCAGTTGTCTAGCCAGTTTGAAATGTTTACCCCACCAAACATAAACTTAATTATTTAATACTTTGCGAAGAAATGAGTAAGCAATTTCTTAGCCTTTTAAAGTTCTGAATTATTACGTAGGATGACTCTCAGAAAAGCCAATTAAGACCTAAATAAATATCAATTAACATGAGATATAAAATTAATTCATGAATACAAAGGCAGAAAACCCACAGCAGGCGGTTAAGGGTTAGATCACACTGTTCTCTCTTGAAACTAGTTTGTGCCATCTATTTTAGGGAAAAGATCTAGCTTCCCAAAAAACGTGCGTTATGTTTTTTTTACTATTCACACAAAAAAGCTGGATCTTTCGGTAAGACGAAAGAAAATTATCGCAAAGTTATAATTTTATAATACTTAAGTTATAAAATTATAACTTTGCGACAATTTTCTTAATTTTCCATCCAAAACCAATTTTTAAGTACTGTCTTAGTGTGTACAAATCATTACAAAACTATTACCATTTTCGCCTAAACTAACACCCAAATAAGTGGTTAACTATGACATCATCTTTCAATTTCAAACCGAAACCCGAAATAGATGTGAGCTATTAAAAGTAATTCCCCATTTCTGACCCAAATACGCCCGTGACTCATGAGTCACTCATGGTAAAAGGTGTTGAAAAGTTTACGTTACAATATAACAAGGCAAGAGAGAAGTTAATAATTATAATTAATAATACGCGTGGCACTCGGGGACTGCCTCGGTAAAGTCAAGTCGCACACACAAACACCGTGCCGAAGTCTTGAAACGTGGCTTCGCTATACCAGTTGGAGTGGAGGTTGTAAGTTTTTTAAGAAGAGAAGATGATACTCGTAATAATTGATAGTCTTAATAGTTAGTCATTAAATAGGACAAATATTTTGTATGATTACTGATGTTGAACTTGATAATTTATTCTAATTCATATGACGGAAAATGTACGGTCCCTGTTGGATATTCTCTTGCTTATGCGCTGACCTTTCTTCTTAAGATGGCCTTACGAGAGTATTTGGAATAGCTACTCTATACGGCCTCGCAACTTGACTACTAAGTTTCCAAACTCAATAGACGCCATTCTTGCAACTGTTTTGTACTACAAACTCTCCATTTGGATATAAAGACGGGTCACGTTTGGCTAGCTTTATATATAGTTACTAGCGACCCGCCCAGGCGTCGCACGGGTATAAAATATATAGCCACTGAAAAAATGATTAAAATCGATAGCCTATGGGCTATGATCCTTCACGTGGTCTACTTCTTATCTGTGCCAAATAACATAAAAATTGCTCCAGTAGTTCGCGAGATAAGCCCTTTCCAATAATTTCCCCCTTTTTTCCCACATTATCCTATTAGTCTCAGCGTGATTAAATATAGCCTTTAGCCTTCCTCAATAAATGGGTTATGTAACACTGAAATAATTTTTCAAATCGGACCAGTAGTTCTTGAGATTAGCGCGTTCAAGTTAGGCCTTTCAAATAATTTTCCCCGTTTTTTCCACATTTTCCTCTATTTCTTCGCTTCTATTAATCTTAGCGTAATAAAATATAGCCTATAACCTTCCTCGATAAATGGGCTATCTAACACTGAAAGAATCATTAAAATCCGTTGCGTAGTTTTAAAGATTAAAGGGAACAAAGGGACATGAGGGAAAAAAGCGACTTTGTTTTATAATAAGTATAGATAAATAGATTTACATATTAAATGTATTTTAAATTTTAAGATTTTATTTTCATACGGGCGTTATTCTCATACTTTGAATTTTCACTTCGATGCAAGCCATACTCGCGCGCACTTGCTGTCTGATATAATATCTCACATTCTAGAAATGAGAATCGGTTCTGTTTATGAATTCTACGATGAACTTAAAATATGAATCCCAAAATATATAAGGAAGTACACATGCCCTTCACGTTAATTTCCCTCAGGCCCTGTGCCCTTGATCGAAAATACTTAGCACCACTTACCGCGGTTATTACAAGGAAGCGACTCCCGGGGCGACGCATCAAATTTTATATTTTAACCGTTCGCACAAAATCTGATGGAATATAAGATTTTGGGTACAGCTTCGATGGAATTTTTGTAGTTATTTTGTTAGAGTTTTATTATCTAAAGGCAATGCCTAAAGTGTCTTCAACTTTAACCTATAGGGCAGACAGAGTTTGGAGACTTTTAGAGCACGTTTGATAATAATTATTACTAGATAATAATATACTATTTGCTAGATCTTTACTGCAGTCTAGTCACTCTAGCGTACATTGCAACGCACAAGCACATAAAAAATTCCATGCCAAACAAAGCAACCCTAAGTACCTCAATTCTATTTTTGTAATCCAATATTACGGGTGTCCATAGGTCCCATCACATCAGGCGAACCCAAGGGCGGATCCAGGGGGGGGGGGGGGGTTATGGGGGTCATGATCCCTCCCTGGGCTGAGTCCAAGTCCTAGGTGAACCACTAAGTAAAATTGTTAAACATACTGATTTTATATATTTTTTATAGATTTTATTTAGGTACTTTCAATATTTAATTAATTAGGGTTCCGTACCCAAAGGGTAAAAACGGGCCCCTATTACTGAGACTTTGATGTCTGTCTGTCTGTCCGTCTGTCTCCAGGCTGTAACTCAAGAACGGTAATAGCTAGAGAGTTGAAATTTTCAAAGAGTATGTATTTCTGTTGCCGCTATAACAACAAATACTAAAAATAAAATAAATTAAATATTTAAGGGAGCCCCCCTTAAATATTTAATTTATTTTATTTTTAGATACAACAAACGTAATTTTTCAAATATTTTTTGCTCGGTATCAACGATGACAACAAGTAGGCACTTTAAATTTTCACAAAAGCCTTAATTATATGTGTACTTTAATAATTAAAAATAATATTCAAATAAAATAATAATTTAAGGGAGGCTCCCATACAAAAAACGCAATTTTTGGCCTATTTTTGCTCTATAACGGTACGGAACCCTTCGTGCGCGAGTCCGACTCGCACTTGGCCGATTATTTAATATAACTAACTCTCTAAGGCACTTCTCCACGTCCATAAAAACGTACCCATTGAAGTAGATGAAGTGATAACGCGTTTCGGGAGAAGACGTAAAAGAAATATTGATTGTGTTATTTAAATATAGGTACTTGTATCTATTTTAATCAAAATTAAATTATAAGTTCTTGTGTCTTGACCACGACTATGTGACCCCCCGTGGCGCCAAAGCTGGATCCGCCCTTGGGCGAACCACTAACTCGTTTATCCATTATCAAAAATTTAACCCACAAAACCCTGAGTTTACCGAGTCGCGAGCAATATCCATAATCCAAATTGAATTCCCGCTACAAAACATTCATAATGGATCTATTTGGTGAGTCATCCATCAGAGATTGACGCGGGGCGCCTAAACATTTTGACGTGACATGAGGCGAGGGACACGTGTTTGTGTCCCAAATTTCATGGAACCGTCGTTCTAGGATTTTCGCTACAAGTGTCTGAAGTCAAAGAACATATTTGGTCATAGTTATAATTGTCTTTGAATAAGAAATAAGTAAAATATTATGACAACTTTTTCACTGTAATGTATTCTATAATTTCTGATATAAAATTGTTTTATTGTAAACACACAAATCAAGAGGCAAAAAAAAGTAAATGAGTACTTACCTTTTTACAGATTATTAAAATTGGCAGATTAAAATAGTATTTTAAAAAGATAAAACCGACTTCAAATATTTTGTGTACGTAATTAAGAATTAAAATTCCCTATCTCAAAAACTACTGAACCGATTTTGATGAAACTTGCAGTATTCCCTAAGTTGAACAATACCTACTACAATAAAAAAAGAATCACTAAAATCGGACTTGTGGTTCCGGAGATGTGCGTGCACAAACATAAAAACATACATACATACATACATACATACACTTTTGAAATTTGGCACTTTTGTTCAGAAGCTGTCATAGATTAACATAATATACAAAAACTGGGCAGTTCTGGAAATATTACATATATACGCGTCGAATTGATAACCTCCTTTTTTTGAAGTCGGTTAAAAAATGAATCAAAATAAACTCAAAGTAAAAATTCTGTCCCTTGTAGATGTTACCTTTATTTATATATTTATCAAACAACTCTAGATCCATTTATAAAAAGTTTATATAAATATAGATAGAATCAACTATAAAGCATAAATCCAAAAGAATTAAGGTTCCTACAAAGTCATTAAATTGCAAAAGAAACTAACACCTCATAAAACCAACTCACTGGCTTTTATAAGTTGCAATATCATTTACATTCCCAAAAGAAATGAATATTCTTCAAGGTGCGCGAGAATTATGATTTAGGAAACTTCATAATGGTTTTTTTATAGCCGCCAACTTTGAGTGTAAAGGTGGGTATGCACTAACAAGCGTAACTTTTACATTTACCTTTCGACTTTGCCACAAGCTATCCATACTAATATTATAAATGCGAAAATGTGTCTGTCTGTCTGTCTGTTACCTCTTCACGCCCAAACCGCTGAACCGCTTTAGCTGAAATTTGGTATGTGGGTACTTTGAGTCCCGGGAAAGGACATAGGATACTTTTTATCCCGGTTCCAACACGATAAACGATTTTGCGCAACGGAGTTGCGGGCGTCATCTAGTTATATTATAAAAAAAATCAATTAAAATGAATTGAATATTGCACACGGCTCCGCCTGCATAAATACAGAAGTGCGCGGGAACCGTACATTTTTAAGCTATGAAAAGTGCCCTTTGGTTACCCTTGGTCTTGCCAAATATAAGCTTTGAAACTACATCACCGACTTTGATAAAAGACAAGCAAAGTCAGACCTACTGGGTGGGGGCCCAGATCCTTTATAGGTCATGTTGTTTCAGAGCTTATACTTTTTTAACTGAAAAGAAACTTTCAATGTCTACTGTAAATGAGGCTCAATTTTTTGGATCTTAATTCTTTTAGTTTTACTAAAGTTGGCGTCTAAAATCATAGCTTACTTTGTTGGTAATTGCATAATAATAATTTTTGAATTGATATTGATCACCATAATTTCAAAATCTGCTTAAAAGGTTTGTATGATGTTTCGTCTCAATTTTAAATTGAAAGGACATTTTTGTACTTGAATACGAGTTATGTAGTGTGCATACACCTTTACCTAATAGAATGCTCTCCTGTACAAAACTTGGATTGGCAATTAAGGTTTCTTAATAAAAAATGTAAATTTGTTGCGCCTATATTTCGGGGCCTTCGTGTTGTAAATTACAGGTGTAAATTACGAAAGTATACGTTTTACACGCTCCATAGCTTTTGGTAATTTTTCTATAGTAGCTTGACGGTGTAAACTTATGGTAATCACGCTATTTAACTAGGTGTTATAAAGTAGTTGAAAAGGTATAACATATGGTTTGCCTACACACAACCTGGCTTAAAAGTATAAAAAAAGTTAGGGCATAAAAATGTACAAGAAAATAAAAGATTACAATAATAAAATTTATTTATAAAGTACCAAGTGTAAAGCTATTTTTATTATTAGTTATTACTTTTTATAAAATTAAAAAATAAAAATCCATACTAATATTATAAATGCGAAAGTGTGTCTGTCTGTCTGTCTGTCTGTCTGTCTGTTACCTCTTCACGCTCGCACCGCTGAACCGATTTTGCTGAAATTTGGCATGGAGGTTATTTGAGTCCCGAGAAAGGACATAGGATAGTTTTTATCCCGGAAAAATGTACGTTTCCCGCGCGATAAACGAATTTTGGCGCAACGAAGTTGCGGGCATCATCTAGTTAGAAATATATTTTACTACTTACCATGAAAATGATTTTTCATACGGAATTATATTTTTAGATCGAGTGAAACAGATGTGCGAACAGGGATAAGGGATGGTAGGAAACAATAACAATGTATGGGAATTGGGAATATAAATGTCGACAAAATATTATGAGATTCTAAATAACAAAAAATAATAATATGACAAAATTGAAAATTATTTGTTTTTCCGTAATTAAATCTTTTCTGAGTTTTGCTGTAGGAAGACGGGGTTTCGTTTTAGAAATTCACGGATATGATAACAGAAACGCAAAGTCTCTAATTTGAAGCGTGTATGGTGTGTAAGTATGGACTGTAAGTATGGTTTTATGTGGTTCTGTGCAGAGGCAGATGCATACTATAGATTGGTGGATTATGAGCTTGGCTCTTGACTTGGATTTCGTGAGTTTGTTTCCCGTTGTGTCTAAGTTTTGGACTGGGAAATCCGGCCTGTATCAATGATGTTTTTTTTTGTGTGTCTGAGGCCATTCCCGGAACAATTTTACACCACAAACCTTCCTCTAAATGGAGCTATTGTGAGTCCTTTTAGTTGAGGTCTCCAGGCCAACGTTGCTTAATGAGTTAAACTTTACACTTCCTGGGCCTCACGATCCAAAGCCAAACGTGAAGGAGTTTCGTCGAATCTTGTAGGTCCACAATTTTTTTCCAATTCTCAGAATTCCGGAATCAGCAGAATCGTGTTCGGAATCACGGGAAAACATTCCGAAATTACGGGGAAGTGTTTCCGCTGGTCGCTTTGATGTGTTCTTTGATGGTTATTAATGGTGTTACGAGGTTTGTGGGCCATTAGTCGTGGGCAATCATTACCACTTTTAGGGGCCGAACGAGCGGACAGAATACCTGATGGATGGTGTCTTGAAAATCTATACTTGACATATACTTTTAGCAAGATAATACAAATATTATAAACAAGATGTCCCGGTGAACTTCGTATCACTTTCCTCATAATATAGACCTTCCCTGGACTTCCACGATTAATGAAACGAATGAAATTGATTCAGCCGTTCTTGAGTCTTGGCGAGACTAACAAAAATTAAAATTTAATATAAGAAATTAGTAAAGATATGTGAAATTATGACCTGAACTTCGACAATTGGACTTTATACAAGGGACACATACCCACTCCAAAGTATTAGAGGTATTATCACTTATTTATGTTGCATCCTGTATGTTTGATTTTTGGTGGAAAAATGCACAGTTTCTCCGCGTATTGTCTGCACCGTTTAAGTCACTATTTAATACACTTCAAAAGCATTACCCCTCTTACGGGAATAGTCGGATAGCAGTAGCTGGCAACAGCTAGTTAGCCGCGGTTTTCTAGTATGCTTTTTCAATATAGCCGCCACAGCTCTCAAAGCCTATATCACTGGCACTCTGCCACCAATTTGGCCCAATTTGAAGCGTCGAAAGGAATTCATAATTACACTGATAACTGGCACCTGATTAATGTCTAAATGGGGATGGCCACATAGTCATATTATATCGATCACTAAACTAGATAAATCATTATTCATTCTTAACCTTCTGGCATAATTATAAAAACGAAAACGTGTCTGTCTATTTGTCTGATAGTTCTCCATACTTATATTATTTAGTATAATACAATAACTCCCACATCAGTTTCGGTGACGGTGGCCGGTTTCATTGAAATCAGGCCAGTTACGCAGGAGTAATTTTATAGTGCCCAAGTGTGTGCGCACTGCGCAGTACACAAGAGCACTCTCTATTCCTTTACTCTCATAACCCAGTGGGACGGACGACCGACACGACTGGCGAGAGATCAGGCGCAGGACCGACTTTTCATTTCATTTGACCTTTTTCATGACGTAATGCTAGCCCACCAGAACAACGCAGAAAAACGCAAAAAACGGACAGTTTTTCGGGAAAGTTACCCTTCATGCTGCAGGTTTGGCAGTACAGATATGTATTGCTGGTTGCAGGATTCTACCGATTGTATGTCTCAAGTAATGACGACCAAATGCCGCTGAAATTGGAGCTGATTGAATTCTTGTTTTTATTACTTTGATGATGCAGCCGCCATGCGTTTGCCACTGTAGCAGTGGCAAAGCAATCCAGCATGTGCGTAAACAGTACCTACCAGTTACCACCAATTTTTGTTTCGTATAACAGTGCGAGAAAATCTGTTGACCAGTTGACTTGACCCCACGCATATCCTTGTTATAGCTTTGATAAAAATGTAGGAAGCTAACGTCCACATTATTTCAACAGTAATACATCTGTTTACTTTTCCCAGAAGAAAACCGCTGTTATGACTTTCCTCGATCGCATAGACATTATAATCCGGCTGATGTAAAACAAATTCTGATTTAGTTGGTCGAAACGGTAGTCAAACTCATCGTTTTCCTTTCTTTTCATATCCTTGACGGATACGAGAGAACACTTCTCTGTACTGCTTTGGCTAATAGTAGCAGTTGCACAATAGCCAGCTTCCCCTTGGAGTAATGAAAATTTGGTAAAGAGACACATGGTTGCGAAGGAAATACGACTAAATATATCTCTCCATTGTCATCTTCATTCATGGCAACTTCCTGAAGTCTATAGTATTTATCATAGCTATTGAATACCCTTCAGTTCATTGATTAGATGAAATTGATTGGTCCCAAATAGGGACACATGTATAAAACTACTCCTAATCTTATAAAGACTAAAGTCTTCCACACTAATATGTATATTTTTTATAGGTTATAGTGTAATGAGCTCTTTCAAGTGAAAAAATGTATATGTCTAAAAGAAAAACTTAAAAATAAAAAATACTAACTTGGTGTCATTTCGGATGTTAGAAACAGCTTCAGAAAAATCACTATAAGACACTGTGAACTATATTTATATTATTTGTACCTTCTAAGAATAAGAAAATACACTTTTAGCAAATTGAAATTTACAATAAAAATAAGTATAAACTTAAATGACAAAAAATTTTAGTAACTTTAAAAGTGTCCTCATTTGGGCACGGCGGGTCTATATGGGTTAAGTCCCTAAAATTCTTTTTTTTTTTTTTTACAATAATGATGATGATGACACTTACATATTATTTCTACTGTTCACAAGACACAATCAGATGGGGATACATGAACAATATTAGTGTGGATACTCTAACATTACACATTACCCTCCGTTTATCTTAGTCGGATAATTTTAAATAGCACACATTATTTTTTTGCGCCGCCTAGGACAGGGCAAGGACCTGTCATAATGATTTCAAAAAACTGATGTAGATGGAATTTGCCACTGGCCTACTTCCAATTTTTCTTTTCCTAGTTTATTTTATTATGATCATGTTGTTGTAGTGTTTTCAAAGAGTTTAGTTATATTTTATAGTTTTTGTAATTCTGCACTATTACGTAAAAAGACTAGGTAGACTAATCATCAACTCCTCCTTCCATACCAAATATCAGCAAAATATCAGCAAAATCTGTTCAATGGTTTGGGCGTGAATAGGTAACAGTTCGCATTTGAAATGTATGGATTATGCACTAAAACTCTTCTGATATTATCTTGAGTCTCTTTAGGTACAAAACTTGTCTGTAAAGATATTAATATGCTATTTTAAGTACTAAACTTGTATGTAAAGGTATTGTGCTACTTTTTCCTGAATCCGTCCTGAAATTGCCCTTACTCGTAATTTTCTTAACTTCGCATTCCGAGTAACCAAAATAACACGTCAATCTTCACCCTTCAGCGCTAACTTCGGTAATTTGATAACTGTAGAGAGATTGGGATTCAGTTAATTCAATTGATTACTTTACGAGTATACTTACGGCACTAGGAGTAGGCCGTGATTTCGTCTGTGCAGCAAACTGTAGAGTTTGTTAAGAAAGAGTAGGTGCTGAAAAATCCTTGACGACCTCAATAATAATATTTGACGACCTCTGTGGCTCAGTTGGTGGGCTGTTGGTAGCTCAAGCCGGGGGTCGCGGGTTCGAATCCCGCCGACGGAACAAAAAGTTTTCAATGTTCCGGGGTCTGGATGTTTATTAAATATGTGTATGATATAATAAAAATCTTAAAATATGTATAGTATAAAAGTTTAAATATATTTCTGTTGTCTGGTACAAGTCCTTTAGGTACTTACCACGGTACCAGATTGACGTGGTGTGAAGCGTCCATAGATATAATTATTATTAATTTTATTTATTTTTATTTATTTTATTTTATACCCAATAATATTAAAAATGTGAAAGTGTCTGTCTGCATGTCAGTGAAGAGCTAACACATAAGTGTTACCTCTTTACGCCGGACTCCCCAACCGCTGAACTGATTTTGCTGTTGGTATGGAGATACTTTGAGTCCCTGGAAAGGACATAGGATACTGTTTATCCCGAAAAAATTACGGTTCCGGTTAATTAAAGTTGCGGACAGTATCTAGTATGTTTTTAAATGTCTAAACACACCATGCCGAAGTTCCGTGGCAGAAGTTCGGTATGATTACGTCAGCAATGGCATACAATATAACGGTGCGTCCACATTTGTATCATTTGCGCGATCAGATCTCCGATCAGATCTCCGTCGCGATCATCGCGCCGTATCAAGTATGCGTATCATAGTGTGGACGCCTATTAGATCATTCTGCCGATCATGCGCGTATTTGATACGACACGTATCAGATACGCGGTTAATAGCGATCGGGGCGTATCATGATACGCGTATCATTTTGATACGCTTCGATGACATGCGACGGAGATTTGATCGGAGATCTGATCGCGAAAATGATACAAATGTAGACCAAGCCTTACGGTGCATCCACATTTGTATCATTTGCACGATCAGATCTCCGATCAGATCTCCGTCGCGATCATCGCGCCGTATCAAGTATGCGTGTCATAGTGTGGACGCCTATTAGATCATTCTGCCGATCATGCGCGTATTTGATACGACACGTATCAGATACGCGGTTAATAGCGATCGGGGCGTATTATGATACGCGTATCATTTTGACACGCTTCGATGATACGCGACGGAGATCTGATCGGAGATCTGATCGCGCAAATGATACAAATGTGAACGCATCGTTACGCGACGGAATTTCGGCATGGTGTATCATCGGTAATTTAAAATACATTGCAGGCGGAATCATGCCGAACTTCCGCCGCGGAACTTCGGCATGGTGTGTTTAGACACTAAACGTAATCACGTTTGAATGGCTTTTTTTTTTGTCACGTACTTCTACAGACAACGCGTGGTCAACGAGGACTTTAAGCCGTCAGTCCACCGCAGCGCATGGAGAGACTACGCATGTGCGTCAAGCTTCGCTTTGCAAGAAAATATAATTTTATGTGACTGTGTCCACTGCAAGTTGCAACCCACGGACACACTACGCATGAATTGACGTAGTCAAAGTAAAAACGTGCGCCACGTGGCCGTGCACAGCGTGCGCCGCGGTGGAATGGCGCGGTGGAATTTATGATTACAGAACCCTAAAATGGAACCCTAACCAGCTGATATTTTTTTGTATATTGATAGGTTCAGAGTTATATAGAGTAATATTGTCCTACAAAATATAGAACAATCCATATTTTAGGACCATCAAATCGAAATCCATAATATCCATACTAATCCAAACTAATATTATAAATGCGAAAGTGTGTCTGTCTGTCTGTTTGTCTGTCTGTCTATCTGTCTGTCTGTCTGTTACCTCTTCACGCCCAAACCGCAGAACCGATTTTGCTGAAATTTGGCATGGAGATACTTTGAGTCCCGGGAAAGGACATAGGATACTTTTTATCCCGGAAAAATGTACGATTCCGCCGCGATAAACGAGTTTTGGCGCAACGAAGTTGCGGGCGTCATCTAGTCTTAAAAAAATACTTTATATTATCTCTATTAGCTACCACTTTCGAGAATTTTCGCAGAGGAAATTGTTGTTCGTCTTATCAAAATCGGTTAATGAAGCTACTCACGAAAAATTTGCTTAATTACATCAGGTCAAAAATGTTCCAGGGAACATAAATTATTTAATGAGACATCTAAGAAAAAGATACAGTAACACAATAAACGCAGCGTATAATACAGTTCCTGTTTTGTAATATAGGTGTCGCTTTTCATGATTTCTGACAAAATCCTGACATCTCTTTACCAGTGCCATCTCTACTGCAATTTGTGAACTATTTGGTGGGCCCTCCTACTTAAACAAGCTTATATTATGACGTCAGACGTGTGTCTCTAATGTAGAAATATAAAAATTAACATTTTAATTTTCCTTTTCAGAACAAAAATCCAAGAAGTTTCCTGTCTTGGTGTTCATTCATGGTGACTCTTTTGAGTGGAGCTCCGGTAACCCGTACGACGGCAGAATACTGGCTTCCTACGGCAACGTGATGGTTGTCACAGTGAACTTTCGTCTTGGTATTCTAGGTGAGTAATTCGTTTATTGGTACATAGGTAGATGGCGCGTTTTTCGTTTCAAACTGAGAAAACGCCAGCTATGTTTCAGCCTATGCTTTTTAAAAGGAAAGTTTCGAAAACAATATTCAAAGAAAAGTTCAGAAAGTTTGTTCAATGTTATCTGTGATTTATGAAACTAAATTACAATAATTAACTGAATTCATATTGATGTTAAGTGATAGCTATTTGAAGTAGACAATAATATGCAAAAAAAGAAACGAAAAACACAGGTCTAACATATTTTGTCTAACGTCGTTTCATTTCGGCAGACTTCGGAAAGAATAATTATGTTTGTGTGCGTGCGACTAGACGTATGCGAAATATAATTGCATAAGTTGATAACAAATGCTATGCCATAGCTTTACCGCGGCAGTCCCCGAGTGCTTCACGTATTTATCTTCATAAAATTAGGGTGCCAATGAGCAAATGGGTCAGCTGATGGAAATCAACTTTCTTCGCCCATGGACACTCGCAATATCGTGCGTTTCTGGTCTCTTAAGAGGCAAGAACTGTCTTCTTGAAGGTTTTTTTTATTCCAGGCTTTATGAAGCCCAGTCTAACCGAGCATGTCTACGGGAACAACGGCCTGCTGGACCAGCTGGCAGCGTTGCAGTGGATCAAGGACAATATTGAGGATCTGAATGGAGACCCTCACTCCGTGACCATCATGGGCCAGGGGACGGGCGCGGCGTGTGTCAATTACTTAATGCTGTCACCGATATCTAATGGTACGAGGGTAGATATTTACATGCAGTAGTATCAGAGTATTTAATTTATTTTACTAGGACAGTCCTATTAATAAGCGTTCTGGCTTCATTAATTTTTCATTGATGTGTTGTCAATTTTGTTTCACTGTCGCACTCAGAGTGGAACATTAATTACTTATCTAAATGTAATTAATTCAAAATTTTGACATAAGCCCTGTACATTACCTGTCAAACTCTTTATTAAATTAAAGATTAAGGGAAAAGACCTAATGCTCGACACGGAACTAATAGATGACACTTATGACAAAAATACCATAAAAATAGGAAATACTCTAATTATTTCTCACCACTGTAAATTTTATAAGCTTCTCAAGCTATCTGTTGAATTGAAAAAATATATTAGGGACGCCTTCGGGACCAAAATTTTAAAATGGGATCAGTTTTCGTAAATAATGTGACCGCGTCAACACGCGCTCGGTAATTTCTTAAGGTACAATTCCGTGCATCGCATTCGATCGCGGTCGTGCACGACTTACGACTGTCGTCGGACGCTCGCGACCATAGTCAACGTATGAAAATGTATGGTACCGCTTCCGAGGCCCGCGACTGACGCGTGCGGCCTACGACTGTCGTAAGCCGCGCGCGATCGTGTCTTGAAGTTATGACAGTCGCGCACGACCGACGACAGTCGTAGGCCCCGCGCGACCGTGTCAAAGTTATATGGCACGATCGCGCGCGGCTTACGACAGTCGTAGGCCGCGCGCGTCAGTCGCGGGCCTCGGAAGCGGTGCCATACATTTTCATACGTTGACTATGGTCGCGAACGTCCGACGACAGTCGTAGGTCGTGCACGACCGCGATCGATCGCGATGCACGGAATTGTACCTTTAGCAAATAGGTTAAGGAAGGCGAAATTTTGCACGTAAGTTTTGAATATATTTATTTGATTTTTTGTAATTTCTATTGATTTCATTGGATTAATGGTCATGTTGTATACACTTATTAATGTTTATTTATGATTTTTTATCCATTTTCCCTAACAATACAAAGGGTGTCTACTATTAGTTCTTGAAAATGTAAAAAATCTAATAGATGACATGGATCTCGTCTTTTAAATTTTGCAACACATACTAAAGGAAAAAGTTTTTTTGTACTTTATTCTACTGCAAAAATCATCAATATTCTCTGAAAATATAATTCTATTAACAAACTAAGAACTTAGAACTACTATACCTAAAAATGGACATGGTGTCTAATATTAGACCTTGTACTGATCTAAAAATCGATTGCTTTAGTTTTTTAGCAGTAAAAAGAAGAAAAAGGAGAGCTGAGAAAAGAAAGAAGAAAAAAGAAGAGGCAAAAGAAGCATGGAGACTAAAGACTGAAAATAAATATGCTAGGAAAAAAATATGAAAAATAAAAATAAAAGGAAAGATAGTTTCAGCATGGAAGAAGAGTGAATAGAATCTGGAGACAACGTGGATAATATATCTGATGCATGTAGTTACTATGATGAAGTAAATGAAATCTTTTGAAAAACGGCAAATAACGACGAAAGACGCAAGAAAATGAAAAATGTAATGTAATGTTCTATGTCAACTATTAGTTGGACGGCGTTATGTAATAACAGATTAAGCGACACTTGAGAGAATTCGAGAAAATAAGCTTCAAAGATTTTAAACTTAAAATTGTCGCTGTGAGCTCATTATTTATGATAATTAAGATGTATATAAAGTTTAGATTCATATAGAATATATTACTGTGTAGAATATCCTTTAAAAAATATAGCTATTTTTCCGCTTAATTCGTTAATGTTTTATAGCTATATTCAGATAAATTAGCCCATCAGTCGTGGCAAAACGAGACACAATAGCTTTTTCATTGTTATCGCGGCCGGATGTGGCCGCTTGGGGCTTCATGAATTAAATTTGACAATAACGTACTATACGACATTATTGTCGTTTGATTCTTTAATACGATTTATTTTGGGTGAAATAAAGTGCATTTCAAGATTAAATCCAAATATTTTAATGCAAATTTCTCAAATGAAACAAAAATTATACAGTTTTTCTAAGATTAAAATGTATGTCCCTAATGATTTCGAAAATACACATACATTTGTATAGGTTTTTATAGTCAAACACCACAAAATAACATGATTATTTGCTTGTCTCCCTATCCTTTAGGAAATTAATATAAATTCAAAAGTATGTCAGCGTGTATGTTTGCTACCTCTTTTGAACCGATTTTGCTGAAATTTGGTATAAAGATACTTTGAGTCCCGGAAAAGAACGTAGCATACTTTTTGTACCAGAAAAATGTACGGTTCCCGCGCGATAAACGAATTTTGGCGCAACGGTGTTACGGGTGTCATCTAGTCCTTTAATAATTAAAATGGCACTTTTTCGACATTAAAAAAAAACAAAAAAATTAACGCTCAATGAAGCGCTCAATGATAATTATTATTTTTAACAAAAAATTAAAACCGACTTCCAAGGTAAAAACAATAATAACATCATTATAAACTGAACTAAAAAGTATTAAATAATTTTTCCTATCTAATGGTGCCTTTTTCCGAATTCGGCTAAACCTCAACTATTTCTGTACTCAATCTTCATAATTATGAAGTCGGTACCAGATATAGCTGAATCCAGATGCCAGAAGATTTGAAACATTTTTAACTGGCACCGACTTCAAAATTATGAAGATTGAGTACAGAAATAGTTGAGGTTTAGCCGAATTCGGAAAAAGGCACCATTAGATAGGAAAAAATATTTAATACTTTTTAGTTCATATTATAATGATGTTGTTATTGTTTTTACCTTGGAAGTCGGTTTTAATTTTTTGTTAAAAATAATAATTTCACTCTTTTTAGTTACCTAGTAAAACCATCGCGTACTATACGTAGAATAATACACCTGTATATTATTCTACGTATCTTATTACAATTTGTTAACAGTCACACTTACAAAATATAATATCAGCTGCAGATAATTTTAAACAATACATTTAAAAAAAATCGAAGTGGACACGTGCTAGGGCAGCGCCAAACCGGAATAGCAGCGGCGAGGCTTTCAGCATCAGTGTCATATGATTTTGAACTGTATCTTTATTATTGTAATACTATGTATTACAATAATAAAGATAAAAATAAAATTAATAATATTATATCAAATATCCTTGGTGCGAAAAATATAAATAATAAAATAACAATAAAAGGATATGGGCGAACAGCCCATAGACGGCTCCAATTTTATAAATAAATACATAGTATCGCTTGAGAAGTCTACGGCCGCCCGTGGCTGCTCGTGGCCGCGATTGGTGTGACAGTGCACTAGCATGTTACTTGTATTATCGAAGCAACTTACTTCTCAGAAATAATGTCAAATGGGTGCCTTGCGCACTGGAGATAAGGTTGAATAATTTGTTATGTTCAATTTTGGTGACATTGATGACCCTAACGTGGTAATGATGATGATGATGATGATGAATGTTATTTGTATAGTAGCATATGCTTTCAGTTCTTAAAACAGCGCCTAAACCCCCAAACTTGTATCTATAAGGAATCCGGAGTTCTCTTAGTATCTTCGGAACCATAGTATATCTTGGTGCAAAATCTTGCGTTTTGGTAGCATATGCTTAGGATGCTTCTCATAAAGTCAAAATCACCATACGTTTAAATATAAATACCACCATATAAATTTCGAGGAGTTCTCTTGATTACTCATGGATCCCATCATCAGGTCACCACCTTTGTGAACATGGTACCAAATTGGAGTTGAACCCTATACAACAAAAGAAAAATTTTGAAAATCGGTTCACAAAGTACGGCGAAGTAATCGTTGAACATACACAAATAAAAAAAAATAAAAAAAAAATATCCACAGCCGAACATATAACCTCCTCCTTTTTGGAAGTCGGTTAAAAAATGAATGTAATCAATCTTTATCTTCTATATCAAAATCTTCTGCCATTTTAGGCGGTTAGTTCGTTATTGCGTTTTTAAAGAATAAATTGAAACGGATTATCTACAACTTTTGTGGATATAATTCGTTTATGAATTTTAAATTCCTGTTTGTGTATTTTGTAACAGTAACTTAGGCGCATAATTCTTTAATACGTAACTAAATTGTGCAAAACTTCTAACTAATTTTGAAATGTCGCTTAATTCACCCCTTGTTATAAGGCACTAGGATTGATTTTTGAACACAAAATTAGCTGAATACATTGCTAATGATGCCTGGAATCGATCTGCATTCATAACTCATTTTTTGAAATTTTGTCGCTTGATTCGTTATTATATAACGCCGTCCAGTTTATATTGGTGTCTACTATTAGTGATGTTCGTTTTTTGTGATGTCATCTATTAGCGCTTATGACTAAGTTTACAAAAAGACCAATAATATATGTTTTAATTGATTTGTCAGAGAATAATTATAATAGTTTTATTTTGTAAGAGTTACTGAAGACATGGAAGAAGTTATCAATCCTTTATTTTCATAAATATATATTTTATAACATTCAAATGTTTCATGTTTCCTTAAAGTGTCTGCCATTAGTGCCTTTCCCTTAATCATAATAAATTATTATTATTAAATGTCTCTGAGTACGGCGGTTAGAAACATAAAATACTTCCGTGATAAAATAAGAGATGTCGCTGTCTGTCACTAAATATTATGAATGCAAATCGTTTCTAGTTAGTAGTTACTAATAACGTGGAAAATATTATACTAATTATGATTCATATTAATTATTAACATTAAAAGAAGTACTGATAAAATAATTATTAAGCTTTGCTGGTACGTATTATCAAATATTATAACTATCATTACACAATGATTATAATATTATTTACGTTTTATTTAATAATATTGTGAGGAAAGCAGTACCTATTTCATAATGACCACGCTACACCGCTGTGAATATAAACATCATAATAATGTAGTACCGGTGTAGGTGGTGGTTGATACTATGAAGATGTTGGGTAAAGGAAACGTAGTCAGATCGATCACCAGTGTATTCACTTACAAGTTACAACAACATACAAGTTACAATGGGGACAACTTGCCTCTCTGTCTTAAGGCGCTATATTGAAAAAACTGTCCTTTTTGACGTAATACTATAGGACCCTCAGAAATGTTACAAATCTGGTAATGAGATATACATATCTTCATAGCCTTATCTAGGTTTGAGAAGAACTAGAAACACGATTAATGTATTTTGACTCGATACATTTAATTTTCGAAATGACCTCTTAAAAATACGAAATTTGAAGATTATTTTTAAACGAAAATAGATGTATCGTAGAAAATTAGTCTAATTGATAGACACCTTTGCAACTCAAAATCGTAAAGAAGCATTTTACTTAAATGCTCCTAGTTATTTTTTAAATGATTATAATTACGTTTTTTCGCATGTTTTCCGAGCGAGCCGATAGCTTCTGGCCGCAGCGTATTCACGACTTTATAGTCATACAAATTAAGTATAAAATTGCCCTTGCGGTAAAATTACTTTCGATATAGTGCCTTAACTACACGTCTTAGGTAGGACTACATTCGTAGAGCTTGTCTAATTTGAAATGACGCGCCCCACCACTTCAAAGTTGATATAAATGAAACATTTTTGTACTGTGAATACGAGGGAGGGGCGCGTCATTTTAAGTTAGACAAGCTCTACGTCTTTAACTCTAAATTGGGATTGTATAACAACTCTCAATTGGGACTGACTCTATACAATTGAAACATCTTATTTATACTCGGGCTTACGCCCCTCAATTCTTATTTTCCACGTGTACTCTTAACTAATACAGGATTCCCACGATCCTGCAATAATTATACCATCAACATTTTCAGGTCTATTCCACCGCGCGATCCTCATGTCGGGTTCCGCGTTATCTGACTGGGCGATGACGCGTGACCCCGCGCAGTACACGCTGCAGGTCGCACAGAGCCTCGGCTGCAGCCCCACATCGAAGAACATGATGACTTGCCTGCAGAACCGACAGTGAGTATCACGGGAGAAGGACTCATCTTATACAGGCTGTAACAAAACAAATTGATAATACTTTAGGGTTAGTTCCTAAGGCTCAAATCACACCGAAATGGCAGCGCAGTGGCGAGCATTTTCAGTGTCATATTATGATTTTAAACTTTATCTTCATTATTGTAACACATAGTATCGCTTGAGAAACTTGGAGAGTATCGCGGCGTCGCTTCCCGACGCCGCGAGCACTCTGACGACTACTACGCGGCGGCGGCGCGGTGGGCAGTCTGTAATGAAGATTAAGTTTAAAATCATATGACACTGAAAATGCTTGCCGCTGCGCTGCCATTTCAGTGTGATTTGAGCCACATGACACGGATGTCGTGAGATACATTTCTAAATTTTATATTGATATAACAGAATTCAAATGAACTTTAAAACTTTCGCGTTGCATTATATTTAATACTTATTATTCGGGACTAGATAGAGGAGGGGATAGAGTCCCCTCGTGACCACGGCCGTTGCAACACGGCCGAAACGTCGAGAAAAAAAAAACGTGACAACGTCATAGCCTTAACCCCTCAGTTCCGGGAAAAATCTATGCGAAAAAGTTGGCAGGTCAATGTGCAAAAAAAAATGGCGCCCGGCCTACCCTCTTTGTACAATTAATGTAATATTACAAAGAGGGTAGGCCGGGCCTTTGTAAAATTAATATAATACAATCCATATTTTATGTTTGTTTGAACTACATTATAATATATGTTAAATTTTCTATCTATCAAGCCATCATAATATAGTATTTAGTCCGATGTGATATTAGTTTCTCAATTATAAACTTTCGAAACTATAATTAGTGACTTATTCAGAAGAAATAAACGAATACTTTATTCTTCATATATTAAGTCATACCTTGACACGTAGGAAATAGAGCACAATTTTGAATAGCCGAAATAATACTAATAGCTCACAGATTGTTTATTTATTTTTCATTCGGAGTGTGGTCAATGTATCAAAGGTCATAACTAACCAAACTTCTTCATACAAAAGTATTTTCTAAGTCATCGAAATACGTAATATAATCGAAACAAAGAGCGCGGCCCAGGTGGGCCTTACGGTTGTTGAGAGACTTGAGAGTGTAAATGGAACGCCTCAGAGCTGTCAGCGAGGTAACGCCGCATGAACTGTCATGTTTTTCGGGCGCGCACCCCATATCGAATTATAAGACGTTATCACGTCAAAAGTATGTAGTAGCATTACTACTAGAATAAGTCGCGTTAAGTCCCGAATAATAAGTATCTAACAGAATTCAATCCGTCAGACGTCATACATCATTGAATTCAATAATTAAATATTAAAAAAACTAGATGACGCCCGCAACTCCATTCCGACAAAATTCCTTTATATAGGGTGTATAATATGTATTATGTAGCCCATGTATAGGATCTCACTGTGAAAATAACATCACTGAAAGAGTTACTTTTAACTCTCTATGAGTAATGGTCCATGAATTTTCGCGTACTATATTTAAAAAGAAATACAATTTTACTGCTATAAAATAGCATAAAAAGTCTATATTAGGAACACATAAAAACACCCTCATTACGAGTATGTTTGTTACCTTTACAATTACCGTGAAATAACTATTTACCTGGAGGCGAGTGAAAATTATGAAGTTCAATTATTCCCTCGATCACCAATTCCAGGAAATCTTTTGTTGTCGCGGCCCATATGGGCCTTACGGGGCTTGAGGGATTAAAAGCTTCTAAAATTCTTGTAAGCTACAAAATATCCTTGAAATTCCAAGAAATCACATCAATATATTCAAACTACAAGTAAATTATCTTTGCAAGCTCGCTGTTAGAAGCGGATTCGAACCCTTCACATTAAACTACCGAGGCCAAATATTTGTAATTCATCAAACTATTCACCTGAATATCGACAACTATTTGCGGGTTACGGAATACTTTGAAGTTTTTACGGTCTGCGGGTTGAGTTTGTTGTTAACAGATTTGATTATTCGATTCAAAGAACCGAATATGCTTACATTAGCTAATTATGAGGTAGGTAGTAGGGAATGCATAATCGTTCTTGCGAAATCTTGGCTTTTATAACGAGATTGCTCTCTGACGAAAAAAGGGCAAAATCACGCGAGATTGATTTTCATAAGCTCGTGAGATCTATCTTGAGCCCAATTTTGCGAGATTTGCTTTCCCTACTTGGTAAATAGCCTTGTGTATTTACGTAGGTAGTAACCTAAACATAGCTCTAACCCCTAGGGTAATGTTAGATACTAATTAATGCTTAGTGGAGCATGACTTGTTTTAAAATAATTGAGAATTGTATTGCATTGAATTTACAGTTCTTATAGTCATTCAGATAAAGCCTTTTTAAATTTTAAAATAATTAATTTAGCCGTTGTATACAAACATAACCTGCGTCCTGCTTCTGTTATAGTCGGTAAGATTTTGGTTCAGATGTTTTTACTTATTTATTTATTTATTGTGACTGATTTGAAGCAATTTCTCGAAGCCACATATTTTTAATAATAACTTTTGCCTTTCTTGAATTCAACACGTTCAACAATTTACAAGCATGAAGATCTCAGTTGCAGCTGCATTCATTTATTATGAACTGTGCCAGTACTTGTAAGCAGCTAAGAAATTCAAAGCTGAACAAAGCTTAAGCCCCAAATAAAAGCTTTGAACTTTTTAAGTTTGGCTTGGGTAGACACAGTTCAGTAAAGAAATATGGCTTCATCCTTTTAAATAGTAGGTTTCATTAGTAAAACCAGACATAATATGTTTGGTTTTAATGGTTTTATTAATATTTCAAGGCACTTACTTAAAATCAGCGGTTGCGACTATATTATGACGTATTATTACGGTCGCAACACATGCTGAGTAGGTAAGCACCTATTTGGTAAATACAGTTTTGATATATTTTATTTCTTTGTAATATTTGATGTATTGTTTTACCAAATAAAGTTTCTTTCTTTCTTTCTAAAAAAAATGCTTCATCTTAAAGAGGTTTTCATAAGCATAGCTACGATTAATTAGCAATTAGCCATTTCGAAACGACATAGAAGAAAATCAGAAGCTAAACGTGCGCCCATGCTAATATTAAATAATTAATACTTATTTTATACCTACTCAAGTGTGTCAATTGTCAGCTATCACCTCGTCACAATTAAACTGCTGAATGGATTCTCATGAAATTTAGTAAGAAGTCTTTGAGTTCCGTAAAGGAAGAGGTAGCTTTTTTTATAAGTACCAGAAAAATTTACAAATAAACAATTTATGTGCAATGGAGTTAGTGACAACATCTAGTTCATAATAATCATTTCTCATATTTTTATTCATTTCAATTTCAGGTTAGCAGAGATCAAGAAGGTACAGATACTGGCTCGGGAATTCGAGACACCGCTGGGTCCGGCCGTCGCGGGCTCCTTTATACCCAGCGAGCCGGCACGCACCATGGAGTCCTACCCAAACCTACTAAGCAAGTGAGATTTTAAAAGTATTATTGAAGATTTCTCGGCTACAATTTAATGTAGCAACAGGTTTCAAGCTTAATCCAAGATTCGAAAGATCGAATCGAGGCACAAAAAATAATATAGCAAAATGTCAAAATTGGGATTAAATTCTGTGCCTCGATATTTTGATTATTTCTTAAGTCATAATAACAGGCAATATCTTGATAATAAGGTAAGTGTAAATTTTGTAAAGTAAAAATGTTTTATATGAACTAGAGTATAAGTATAATCAATCAAACGGATATATTATTATACTACAAAATTAATCCTTCAAGCAAGAGCACCGGTAATCGCGAGTCGCGATTCGCGACTACAATAGCATTCCCAAGAATCCGCGATCGAAGCATTAATGAATAAACGTCAAAAACAGCATTTTGTAGGAAACAGTCTGGATCGAATAAAGAACGAAGATTCATTCTAGAATCGGGGTAAAGTTTAAAGCCACCAATGCATGCCCGAATTGTACAGAAGACACAAAGAAATGCCCGTAGCACGTTCGAATAAAATGTTCCAAAATGTTCCATGCATATTGCATACCTCACAAAAGTTTCAAAGCAACCAACTTATTTGGACAAGATTTTGATCCCACCCAACATTTTACTTTAAATTTATTGCAGCAGAAATATGATTTAACTTGAAAATTTTCCTCCAAGAACTTGTCTTCAGAACTGTAGTAGAATTATGTTTTTAAACCTTGTGTTTGAAGACTGTTTTTTAATTGCTGTAGTAAACTTAAAAGCAAAGGAGTCCGCTTCTTAATGTACTTAGTTTCAGTTCTGTTTTAATTAACATTTCTTTCGTTTATCATCATGATTCACAAGCATTTCTACTGGTAATGCAATGGAATATTTAGTCCTAGCTAGGGACACAGGGCAGGCGTAAGAGCTAGGACAAGGATCAGTTAACTTAATAAACTGTTTACTTTAATTATTTTCCAGTGAAGGAAATAACCCGTCAAGCCCCATAAGGACACCGGTGACCGCGACAACAATAGAATACAATAGCATTTCTAAGAATCCCCAATCGAAGGATTAAATAAAATTTAATAAGAAGATAGTTTTGGATTGTGGGCCAGGGGACGGGACAAAAGAAAGTTTTAATTTCTGTAAACTTATCGCGTAAACGCATTTATTTCAATATAATATTGCTCATGTTTCAGATATCAGCTACTGAGTGGCGTCACGGAACTTGAGAGCTATCATGACTTCGGTGTGATTGAGCTCGACCACGGCATCTTGGAGAATCAGAGAGACGAATTCATAAGAAAGTACACGAAAATAGTCCTACAAGGCGCAGAAAACGAAGCGCTGAAAGAAATTTTGAAACAGTAAGTGAAATCACATATTATTTAACTAGCTGTTGCCCGCGACTTCGTCCGCGTGGACTTCAGCTTATCGCGCGCGGTAGTTCTCGTTTCCATGCAGGCTACATTACCGCAAAATTTCCACAACAAAGTTGCTTCCGCCGGTTCCGCGGTACGATTACTTCAATTCAGAAAAATCTTCTTAAAACTTCAAAAAAAAAAAAACGAAAGAGATCCATTTATCCTTACCACATCTTATAGAAACACGTTTGAGCAAGCGCTTGTGCGATGTAAGTGACGGCATCTATTATGAATTTTTGGAACTAACTTAATTTGAACTTTACGCATTAACACGTGACACTATGATTATAACAACCGCTTTTTGCAGTTAAAAAGTAGCCTTAGATGTCCTT
Source organism: Polyommatus iphigenia (assembly GCA_963422495.1). Classification (NCBI taxonomy): domain Eukaryota; kingdom Metazoa; phylum Arthropoda; class Insecta; order Lepidoptera; family Lycaenidae; genus Polyommatus; species Polyommatus iphigenia. The sequence continues at coordinate 26,313,742 of OY730181.1, read as the reverse complement.
TCTCAGGCTTTAGACTATCTGTGTACAAAGTTTCATTACAATCGGTTCAGTAGTTTTGGTGTGAAAGCGAGACAGACAGACAGACAGAGATACTGTCGCATTTATAATATTAGTATAGAACATAGATTATAACATGTGGGCGATTCCATTATCGCGGGTGCAACATTTTGACGCACTTAAAGCGTCCTACTGACAAAATAAAACACATTTATTAATAATTTATCTTTTGAAGGGATACATTTTAATTAGTTCAATCATAAATTGTAAATGAAAACTAAAATGAAATCTAAGAAAAGCCACAAAACATGTTTGAAGTACTATCGCGGGTGCAACCAAATTGGTCCTCTATTAAGAACTCGGACGTGTTCATTTGAGAATACTGCTAATTGTGGAACTTTTAGTAATTTATTAACCCATATTTCAACAGTGTATAAGACAAATAAATTATTTAACTAGATACAATTAATTTAAGTAAGTAGTACTAGGAATTATTAACAATTTTCACGATCGCGGGTGCAACATCAGAATATCGCGGGCGCAACGAGTCTAAGAAAATTGAATTTATTCATAAGTCTGCGACTAATTTCTACATTTTTGATATGCAATACATAATGTTATTAGTATATTGTAATAATACTATTTAAAATTTTATTATTTTTAAATTATCAGTCATTTATCGATCTAAGAAAAGAAGTCGTCTAAATCACTAAAAACAATTAAATAATGTAACTTAAGCAAACCTTTTCGATGTATTGTTATAAAACCGAACTACAGCAAACCTTTAATTCAAAATTAATATTTGTTAATATAAATATTAAAATTAATATTAATATTTAAAAGAATATGGGAGAATTATTATTAGTAAAAATATTTTTTTCATAGAAAAAAATTTATGAATTTTCCTGTCATTTGTAGCATTTCTTCTAAAATATTTAAAAATAAAAGAATATAAATCATCATTTTGAAACATCTGTTAAGTATTACATGAAATATTTCGGAAAATATAAAACACGACGTGACTCCATTCAAATTTTTATAAATCTTGTAATTACATGTAAAGTATTGATAACAAAATATATATTCTAACGTTATTGTTTACCTTAATAATATGAAAGAAGACGAAAATCACTAGATTAGTCAAAAAAAAATTGTTGCATTTCCAATTGTACTGCTTCGATCGCGGGCGCAACCACTTTAAAGGTTCTGCTTTTTTACTAAAAATAATAAAATAGTTTGTTCCAATGATTAATTCTAATTTCCCTCACGTTTCTTCTTACTTTCACAAAGTTTTAAATTATTAACAACATATTAATTTAGCGAGAAAACTAAACTTTTGTACCTTTTTTATCGCGGGTGCAACCATGGCAATTTTCCTTTAATAATGTTTGAAAACTATTTCAAAATTGTTGTTTTTTTGCACCGAAATAGAAACTTATGTTATACAGTCAATATTATGTAATGAAATTCAACTTCGAGCTAGTGATTTAGAGTAAAAATGATCATGTGTGGCATAAGCAGTTTTTCTCGCGTCGTTAGATGATATCATTTCAAAATGCTCTAAATTACTTTAAGAATTCGTGTTGAGGGTCGTCTCTAGCGGAATCGCCCACATGGGCGATTCCGCTAGAGAATTTAGAAGCTATTTCATAGGTACATACCTAACTATACTTTTAAAGGATGTATCCTGATGCAAACATAACAATAAAACTACACAGTTCAGTAACAGTACAGTAATTATAATAAGTACATTAATAAATCTTTATTTTATAAGAATGCCAAAAATAACTTTTTTCAGGCTATTTACACTGCAATATAAATTCTTGTGGTGCAAAATATAGAAATCATTAAATATCCAATATAATGTCGACTGTCAATTTTCATGACTTAACTGTGGAATTTTATCGGCTACTTAACACCGACTGTGCCTGATTACTGCATACATGTTTTACTGTTTCTAGATACGCTCCAACCAAGCTCGACCCTCAGCGCTGGACAGTGGAAGCCAACCGGGAGGTCGTGCTCAACCTACTCAGCGATGCGCGTACCCTCGCGCCCGTGGTACGCACCGCCAACTATCACGCCAGCGCCAACCGACAGGCGTACTTCTATGTGTTCGCCCATAACAGTGTCAGCACGGACTACGCTTCGGTGAGTGCCCTGGAATCTCAACTGAGGCATACAGCCTTTTCGGCACGATAGAAATTCATCCACAAAATAGCGTGTAAAAGTACAAGTTGGAAGCCGGCTACATGTTGCAGCAGACGACGTGTCGTCGCGACACTACAGCTGGTTTCTATGTATTTCTATGAATAATTGTCGCTAGCTTCGTGTCGCCAGCTGCGGAGGGTATTTCATGGAAATATGTACATACCAGTAGTGTCGTTGCGACACGTCGTCTGCGGTTGCTTAATGTAGCCAGCTGCCAACCGGCACCACTCACACGCACGTGACAACGCGAGTGATACCCTGGGATTAGCCTGGGATCGAAACGATATTAATTGACGTTTAAACTCGAGCCCTGTGGCATACAGTAGTCATCGCTTTGCAACGCCGTTGAGTCGTGCGCAAACATTATTATGTGTCTGTTACTACATCTGCACTATGCAGTAATTTTTATCATTAATTCATTCATGTTAAAATTATATTTATAGATGCCTATGTCTGGCAAAAGCAAAGGCTATGTTTTGGAACCAGTTGAGTAGTATCGATATTGTATACGACGGCTTAGGCAATTGTACGGGGCTATATAATTGTCAAATCACTGTCAAATCAAGAAAATATACCATTCCGCTAGCATAGTTTGGGTTTGCTTAAAGCATATTGTGTAGTATATTATACCCTATTATTTTTTCAATACCTTTATTTAATACCTTTACTTTAAAACAATACCTTTATTTTTTCAATCATCATACAAAGAAATTCATTAGCCAGGATCACTAAAATGCGCATTAAAAGCAATATCAGTATAAAGAAATATCTCGATAATCCGTATTATCTCACAAAGCTTTGTGCTCAGTAATCGGACCTCCGCGTGGTACACTTTGTCAGTGATATCTTCTGTTTATGGACTCTATATCGAACGTAATAATGTAGGATTTTCCTGGATTTTTCTACGAAATAGTCCAGGATACGAGCTATTACTTGACGTTAATCGATTCCTGCCGGCTGCCGTCCTTGGACACTCGTACACTCGTATCGAGACACTTTACACTTGTTGTACTATCAGAGAAATAAGCAGACCTACACAATTTAGACGCGTTACGTCAAACTATTACGTTCATGGACTATTGAATTGACATCCGACCGAAGGACGTAGGTCCGTCAACTGCCTATGAATCAATTTCTTGGATAGTGCCTAGATTCTTACAATCTCTGGTTTCTAAGTTTGGTAAAGTTGGCTGGATGTTCACCTGATCTGATAAGTAAGATGATGCATGCGTCGGATGGGCATATAAAACGTTGGATCTGTGCCTGATCTCTCGCCAATCGTGTCGGTCACCTGTGCCACTGAGAGTAAAGGAAGGGAATGCCACACTTTGGCACTATAAAATTACTCAGGTACGTGACTGGCCTGGTTTCAATGACACTGGCCACCGTCACCGAAACCGGTGTGAGAGGCATTATAAAGTTGACTTGCGTCGGTCTCAATTTTAACCATTTTTATTTTCAAATCCAATGCGACATTGCACTAGCCTTTCTTCGTATATCTTTTTCTAGAGATAAAGAAAGTCCAAAAGAATTTAAAATCACATTTAACACAAAGAATAGGTACAAAGCTTCTATCTAATGCTAGTCTTTATCAGCTAGGTCGTCCGTTCATCGTTTAGACACCAATTTCTAAATTAGCAAAGATAGAGTTTCTTTGTGACTGATTTCATTGCAGCCTTTGTGTAGAAATACGAATTGATTTGGTACCCATTGAAGTAAAATGGATTTTGTTTGTAGTTAATTTGTATTCGGTTTGAAGACTCAGATATTTGCTCAAATTTTTTAATACTAGACAACGCCCGCAACTCCGTTGCACCAAATTTCGTTTATCACGCGAGAACCCTACATTTTTCCGGGATAAAAAGTATACTTTGTCCTTGCCCGGAACTCACAGTACCTATAGAGGTATACTAAATTTCAGCAAAATCGGTTTGGTGGTTTGGGCGTGAACGTCAACCAAAAAAGTTCTATTCTCACTCGATAAACGAATTTCACAAGAACTTCTACAATCTACATGACGTAACGTTATTATGAACAATTTTGTCATTAATCTCTTAACACCACAAAAACTCTCTTCAATGTTATAAGTTTGGCATTTCTGCCTATATTTTGCCCGTGGCATCGCAGCATTTAAATTAACCGATTTTATGTCCGGTTTTAAATTATTCAAATCCAGTAGCAATCCAGTGCCGGTTTGGATTACTGGATTGAAATAATAATATAAGCCCGCTATTAATCTATATTTTTTTCTTCTTTCAGCTCAACAAGAGCGTGCATGGTGAGGAAATGCCGTATGTACTGGGTATTCCACTAGGTGGTGCTAACACACATCTCCACTCTGAGTATACAAAGGAGGAGAAATTGTTGAGCGAAGTGGTTATGAGGCTGTGGACGAATTTTGTAAAAAATGGGTGAGTATTGGCTACAGATGACTTCTCCTATCTACTATTTTCCACTACTAGTCTATAATAGTAAAAAATAGTGTTCATAGCCCATAGGAGTTAATATCTAAAACAAGATTCTGCTCGCGACTTCGTGCGTGTAGAATTAATGTAGAAAATTCGCACACTTTTATGTAGGTAAAAATAGTAGCCTAAGTGTTACTTCTATGTTTTTATGCCATTAGAATCGATCCCGTAATTTGAAGTAAGTATTGAAAATAATTCCTGTATAGTTAAGGTACAACTTTTAAAATACCTTGAAATCTACCTCTTTCTTCTTTTTTGTGGTGTATATTATACAAAATAATATAAAGTTGCGGTTTCCAAACGTTTTCGAAGAAATTGCGATACGATTTACCAAATCCCTTTTTATTTCGAACCAATCGAAGCAGATATCCATAAAATTATAAAAATGTAAATATTTACATCCAATCCTTGGTCCGGGGATTGTATACATTTTTTACAATCTCCTACATTATTCAGGCAGCTCTTTCTTTAGAATTTTTAAGTGGCACCAAATAAAACTTCTTTTTGTGTTGCGGACGGGCGTTTCGAAATCGCAGTTGTTAAGAAACTACTTAGGAATGTACTAGGACTTAGGTGTATCTCTATACATAAGTTACACGATCTCACAGTAGCTTTTAAATAAATAATAGCACGATTCTTAATTACTTATAAAAAATACGGAATTAAATCTGTAATGGCACTTATAATGATTTGCAGTTTCTAATTTTGGGTTTTACAGTAATGACCACGTTTACATTGTCAAACGTAATTTTTAAATAATCAATAATTCGTTGGTGGATTTGTCTCCTGCTAAAAAAATAACTTCTTTTTTTTAAGTCGGTTAAAAACATTCAATTCCATGGGGTGTGGATGTGAAGAACACATACATTGATAGGACAAATAGGTACGGTGTAGCACAATATATTTTATCTCTAGAGTAACACTTTATAAGATGGCAGTGTTAGTGTCCAAACACACTGTGCCGAATTTCCGCAGCGGAAGTTCGGCTTGGTTCCGCGTGCAATGTATTTTAAATTACCGATGACACACCATGCCGAAATTCCGTCGCGTTATATTGTATGCGTTTGACATTGCTGACGTAATCATGCGGAATTTCCGCCGCGGAACTTCGGCATGGTGTGTTTAGAGTTTAGACACTTAGATATAATTTGACCAAGCAAAAAAAGGACCTTGTAGATCTGTTACTAACTTACTACTTATGTTGAGATCGCTCGTCTGCACTGCCCCTGTAATGGGGATCATATTATTTGCAAGCCAAAGGAGTTTTGCTTAACTTCGGAAAAAACGTTTTTGTGTTTCTGTTTCAAGTTACATGCTAAATCTATAGCTATAATTGGCGCAAATCGAATAGCTGTTATATAATGTCCTATATTAGCAAGTATTTATTTGATTTTTCTCAAAAAAGGGTTTTTTTTTATAAATTTTATTCACCTTGACTTATGACTAAGGCTTTATTCGTCTCTTTTGTGTGCAATATTATACTGAGAAAAAATAATTGTTTCTGTCCAAAAGGCAGACCTACGTAATTCAATCGGGTTGCTAAGCCCAGCCGGTGGTTACGTCATGTCAATGTTGTTCGTAATCCATTAGCTGGGCTTATGTCTAGACACAGCCCCACCAAATCACGCAGGTTACCTATCTGCGAAACAACGTTAAAAATAGCAGCAGTTTTCTTCATATTCTTCGTTTCAGTTCAGTTTATAAAATAATAATTATTCTGATTCGTATATTCTGAAAATTCCAGATCTCCGAATACTCAAAGTGTGAGCGAATACTACACACTCGACCGGAAAACTTGGTCGGCGTACAACGTCGAGTGGCCGGAGTACAACGTGCAACACCAACCGTATTTGAGGATCGGTGAGATATTTGAAATAAAAACAATTGAAGGCGTGAGTGGATGTAGAAAAAAATCGGCCAAGTGCGAGTTGGACTCGCGCACGAAGGGTTCCGTGCCACTACACAGCAAAAAAAGGCTAAAAACTGTGTTTTTTGTATGGAAGCCCCCCTTCATTATTTCAATTGAGTGTTTTGTGAACATTTCAAGTGCCTATGTGTTGCCGTTATTGATATCGAGGAAGAAATAGCAAAAAAATTACGTTTGTTGTAAGTATGGGAGCCCCCTTAAATATTTGATTTATTTTGTTTTTAGTATTTGTTGTTACGTATGTTGGCAACAGATATACACAATCTGTGAAAATTTCAGAAGTCTAGTTGTAGCGGTTCTTGAGTTACAGCCCGGAGACAGACAGACGGACGGACGGACAGACAACGAAGTCTTATTAATAGGGTCCCGTTTTTAACCTCTCGGTACGGAACCCAAAAAATGAGAATTTTATGTATAGCCAGATATCCCAGATTATGATGTAGGTAAGTTATAATATTATGGTTTCTTAACATTTTATGAGTTCTTGTCCTTACGTTATAAAATGTTACGCACTTCATCCACTCATGACTTCAATTAAAATAGGTTATGCAGTAGTGTTTTCAGTTTATGCAATTTCAAAATTTAAATAGATTTGAAAGTTTGCGTCCAACAATCAACATGCAACTTGAGCTATTGCTAAAAGCCGGGCCGATAGAATGCGGTCAAACTGATTGCAGTCCAGCCTGACCAGACTCGTGTACACAAAACGAATTGCAATCCGAAAAATGTATCCGTTTCCGGGATTATAAGAATCATATTATGCCCTTTTCTGGGACTCAAAATATCTCCATAACCAGCAAAATCGGTTCAGTGGTTTGGGCGTGAAGAGGTAATAGATAGACACACTTTTGCCTATTTCACATTAAAGATGGATGTGTGATTACAACTCCAATTTCAAGATTACCTCATTATCACACAGTCAGGACTTTTATGGCTTGTTTCACCACTTCCAGAATAGTGCGGAATAGGCTATCCACCATCAATTAACTTGACAAATCAAGTATGGTGAATCTGTCAAAAAAGTTGTGATTAGCCTATTCGGAACTTTATCAGAAAATGGCGAAACAGGCCCTTAGAAAGCTAATTAATTTTATGTTTCAGATATACCACCTTCCATCAACAGCCTTTACCGGTCAAACTACACCAACTTCTGGATAGACGCGCTGCCCAGCAAGGTGAAGAGATTCCTGATAGACCCGCTCTTCGAATTCACACCACCCACGACCGCCAAACCGAAACCGACGCATAGGACTACTGCAAGTAATAATCCGCACTAATATATTTTTTTAATAAAATAAGGCCCCCCGCAAACGAGCAAACGGGTCACCTGATGGAAAGCAACTACCGTCGCCCATGAACACTCGCAACATCAGAAGAGCTGCAGGTGCGTTGCCGGCCATCATAATACACAAATACACTTTCATATCGTAATATGAAAGTGTATTTGTCTGTCTGTCTGTCAGTATGCACTCTCTTCACGCACAACCCGTCGTCGCACTGAATTGTATCGAATCCGGTAATAATATAGTTCAGAATACCGAGAAAAATCATATTAGGATAGTTTTTATGGAGAAAATGTTAAACATAATATTGTTATTCATTGTACATTCTGCAATAAATGTAGCCTTTATTCTTTCCCGTAGTCTACATGTTACGTAAAAAATTTCATGATATCTTGAGTGGTCTAGGACCCTATCTTCCTTTAAAATATTATTAATTTAAACTGTTTCGATAAACGTAGCAAATAGTCATTGAAATGTTTATCTCCGAGATCTTATCTAGCGACAATCTCATTAAAGCTTGCTATTGGAACAAGTCTTCGAATTTCAGCAGAAGAAAACATCCTCCAGAGATCAGAGACGACTGCAAAAGCACTGAGTATTTACTGCAAATGAAGGCAAAGCAAAGGCTATTCACGTTTAGATTAGGAATTTGTGTAATGTATGTAAGAATAAGAGCATTACTGTAAGGTCTGGCTAAATTTTCTCTGCAATATTACACTAGATTACTAAAATTTAATTATCAAAATTCTTATAATATTCCCATAAAATATCTAATAGGAGAATGATATAATTAAAGGTTTCACTTAGCTAATTACAAGAATCCTTTGACCGAGATAAGGCCGAGTGAAAATTAAAAGTCAATTAGTATGATTAAGAAAATCCTCATAAATCATTTTTTGGACCGTGAAAGATTTTTATCTGACTTGATTCGAGTATCATAAAGCTCTTAAATGGAAAAATTATAGAGCCAGTTTCGTGTTAGACACAAGGCTGTTACAGCCGTGGCTTAACTTTTAAGTAATTGAAATATTTTATTTTGTGTTGTTTACAAGTATGAAAGTGATCCAAAACGTAGACACGACAGCAAAACTTCGCAACACGGCATTCATATTACATATACGTGATGTTAAATATAGCATCACGTCGCTTCGCTGTAGTAAAGTTATAATAGAGATCTCTCCTTATCAATAATATCATTTTTTAGCCATATGACCTCAGTCCTGAGACGAGACACACAGTTTTGCCCTTAAACTTCATAGAAAATATGTTTGCAGCTCATCTCAGCACCTAGAACTGAAAGAATCTTGTTTGTAGAAATATAATTGGCCTTCTTGTACTGTATATTTAGATTCTATGTGTATGTTAGCTGTAAGTTTTCCAAAAATTAATAAAATAAAATAATCAAAACTATCTCGATTTCAGATCCAGTCAGGAAGATCTGGTCTCAGCCCGTGTTCAACTCTCCTCATTATAGTTCAGCTACATCGTACGGCTCTTCGTCGTCGTATGGATCACCGTCCTACGGGTCAGTTCAATCGTACGGGAAACTCAGGCCGTACTCGCCCCCGGAACGCCGAGCTGAGCCGGACGTATACAGAGAAATACAAGCAATAAAAACACCGGCACGACCGATACCATCCGGATTAATTGAGAAAGTTTCGCCCACCACTCCAAAGCCAACGGTCAACATGCCCGTTAAAACTTCCAGTGCGACGGTCACTCTAATCGTATCCCTGGCAGTTTTATTTGTAGCTGCAAATATTAGCATCTGCGCCGTCCTATACTACAAAAAACGAAAGTCTGGAAAGCGGGACAGGCCTTTTGATACTCGTCAATCGCGAGCTGAAATCGGCGAGGTGGATTTGATTGGCCAAAAAAGTTCAAAGGATGATAAAAGCGCTCTCAAAACGCTAAAAAATGGATGCAGCGTTATCAAATCTATGAGTATGAACAAAGTACGTCAAAATAGTAAGAAAATAAAGAAAAAAGAAGTTTGCAAAACCCCGAAATCAGATGATTCTGGAGGTTTTCGAGAAAGGTTTCAATTAAGGCGACATTTATCTACGAGTACGCTGGACGCACAAACTAAAGTTAGGGATTGGATTGCTAATGGGGTATTGCATAGATGCTCGCCAAATATATTGAGGAAGTCTAACTCTGATGTGAATGAAAAATCTATAAAAACATTCACAAGATCAGAAGAACTATTATCTGACACAACAAAAGTTCAAAACACTACTACCAAAACAACGGATAGTCTTCGGCCAACTCTTCAAAAACGCAAAACGTCAGAAAAAACAACATCTACATCTGCGCTCGATTCTCATTCTTCACTGTCTAGTAATAAACAATCGCTAGATAGACGCACAGGAAAATCGAATGATTCGCTAAAGAGTAAAGGCACTGATAGCATAAAATCTAAGAAAGTATCTGTAGCAGTTGACGCAACACCGGCAGCTCGTACTACTTCTATTCTTAGTCAAGAACCAATAGAGCTAACGAAATCTTTTGATGCAATTGACGATAAACATTCCAAAACTGAAACAAAATCAGAGACTGATACTCACATTGAACCAAAAAGCAGTGATCCATTAGTTTTGAATAAAGACAACGAAGAAAATAAGGTCTACACTAATGAAATAACATTATCTCTGGAAACAAAGAAACCTTTAAGAGTTTCTCATAAACATTCAACTTCCGATCCAGTTACGGATGTAAACTATGAGCAGCTTATGAAAGAAAAAATGGCAGACATAATAAATATTCTTCCACCAGTTACATTTAGAAACAACATAAACGTTACATCGAGAGACGAGAACTCAAAAATTTCTACTCAATCTCCAGAAGATGCGTTAATGACAATCAAAAGGAGGAATTTTCCAAAAGTATTACCCGACCTTCCTAAGGCTCAAAAGAGACTATCTTTGCAACCAAATTCTTTCCAAACTTTCCTTGGCTTTAGCAGCAGTACTGAAAGTCAAACAGATAGACCGAGAGTTCCGCCTCAGCCTCCTCCGCGTACAACAACTTTAGAGCGGCGACTTGCTTATAAAAATACTAAACCTTTATCTTCGTTCGAAGCGAATAGGAATCAGAACTATGAAAACATAGATGAAGCATCACCTTATACGCATAAACCGTACAACAAATCAACTGAGATAAGTTCAGATTTGAGTGACAGTCATCAAAACAAAATTTATCATTCCCATAGTAGAGAATTCCCGAAAGTAATTATAGCGTCTAGTGATAAACCATCATCGAATGAATCGAAAATTATTATTACACCCTCAGTAAGTCACATTGAACTGCCTTCAAATATACCTAGAGTCAAACTGCCAGACGATTTTCATTCACATGCCTCGGGCTCTATCACTTCATTTTCAACATATGAAATGTCAAACGATGAAGACGAAGATGACGATGATGAAGATTTCTTCGATGATCTAGCAGAAGATCAACTTATAAAAGAATTAGTTGGAGGAGCTCAATCTCCAACGGGTGAAGATGTCTTAGATTCTAAAGGACCGGAAACGATATTTGAAAAGAAAGTTGAAATAGTACCAGTGAAAATAAACACAACTCCACCTAAAAACACTGACGACTACGTATGTGTAACTAACTTGCTTCTACCAGATCCGACTCATTTAGAACAAACTGCTAAGATAAAACCAAACTTTGGTTTGAATAAATTAAAAGACAGAAGTGAAAGCATCCATCGGCCACCAGAAAAAGCGGTGAAAATAAAACAGAGGAGGTCAATAAAACCTGCAATTTTAAACAAGAGCCTTAGAAGCAAAAGTAAAGATGATAGTAAATTGGAGCATTCAAACTCTGGATCTTCTAATGATACGGAATCTAGTACAGGTACTGTACGCAGAGTAGACCTACAAAAGTAGAGTAGAATTTCAAAAGTTAGGAGGTACAGAACTATGGTTAGACCTAGATACGTGCAATAGAACTTTAGTTGAGCAAACAAGATAGAAACTTTTCAAGTGCTTCGCTCATAGATAACAAGTTTACGTCAGACTAACTTGTTACCGTAAGTTTTACTGTGTTAACTAATTTCATGATCTATGACAAATAATTTTTGCTTGGTGATACCTGTAATCATTGGTATTTTTATTCCATAGGATAGTTGTAAATACAGAGTGCATTTTGTTATTGAAGTAAAAATAATGATTTTGATCAATTAGTACTGAAAGCATTTAGCCAAATAAAATATTTACATTGATACATTCTTTCTCATTTTTTTACCATACAATTCAGCTAAATTTTTGTTCCAGGGTAAAATTGTAGTAATCTTTATTTAATACGCATAAAATTCTCCTTTAATATACTGATACTTTTGTCAGTAAAGGAGAATTTTATGCGTTATGTCAAAGGTTGCTGATACTGATTGCTATCAAAGCTTAAAAGCTTAACGGCATAATTTTTTGGTTTTAGAACAATGTGAGCTGACACTAGTAGGGAAAATTTGAGAGTTATATTTCCCGTAGTCACTCATGAAAAAGATAAAAGCAAATGCACTCAGCAAAAACTATATTAGCAGACAATGTTTTTGGCAAGCGCAGAGTTCTAAGTTTCCGCTTGTGTGAAATTTTAGCTCCGTTACTTTTGTTTTTCGGTTTCTGACAAAATTTTCATCGGAAATTACATTTTGAGTGAAATATTTGTTGATTCTCTGGTGTAGTTCTAAAAAATCTCGGATTTTCAAATTATTTATGAGACCATTGTTGAAATATCAACTCTGCTTCTCGGCGTCATGCCTTATGACGATAAACTTTAACTGAAAACGACTATTTAATGTTATGTTTAAATTGGGATATATTTTTATGGTGGCAAAATGTCCAATGTCCAACAATCCGGTTCTCGTCGGCTTCCCTTAGAAAAATCGAATCTATGGGTCAACGACATTTTTATTTAAGTAATAAATATTTTACATACATACTTAAAAAAATTTGAATTACCTATTTACCTAAAAAAATTTATAAGCAGTAAATTTTTCATTTACTTGAAAATTGAAATCTAAGTTTGAATTTACTAAGAGCCTACAAAATTAAAGATCAGTCATGAAGTAAAAATTGTTATGCTTCGAATTAGGAATGAATGTAGCGGCATTATACTTTTGCTGGCGCGTAATACATTTTATTTGGTAGGATTTTTTGTAATACGACTTTATTAAGAATGACTTTAGTGGTATTAAATCTAGACACGCGCGTATACATTTTTATTTTACTGGTTTTTAAGTTTGACATATGGCGGATAGTGCGATTTTCAACTTGTTTGTTTTGTTTTGTCGAATTTTATTCAATGATTTCTTAAGTTTTCGCGAGTATCACTCATGATATTATAAGTTTAAACACTTACGGATTTTGTCGCGGAGCACTTTTATTAATCCCGACGTTTCGGCTACTTTACAGCGGCCGTAGTCACGGGCGGACTGAGGTGACAGGTGTCCAATTTCTTGAAGTTATCCAACTACCCGACGACTCATCAATATTTGTTTGCGTTCCGATCTACGCAGAACGAACTCACAGTGTCTTGAAGCCGAGGTATCATAGATTTGTGCTTTAGTTTGTTTATCACTGGATCCCAACTAGATGGCAGCACCCAACCATCTTCGCGGTTGAAATTAGGGTGTTTTTTAATTTCTATGGCCTCGCGTATCATTCTTGGGCGGTATCGTGCTTCTTTTGCCAGTACTTGTGGCTTATCAAATCTTATGTAATGGCGAGGCGAGGAAACATACACTGGATCAACCTCGCCATTACATAAGATTTGATAAGCCACAAGTACTGGCAAAAGAAGCACGATACCGCCCAAGAATGATACGCGAGGCCATAGAAATTAAAAAACACCCTAATTTCAACCGCGAAGATGGTTGGGTGCTGCCATCTAGTTGGGATCCAGTGATAAACAAACTAAAGCACAAATCTATGATACCTCGGCTTCAAGACACTGTGAGTTCGTTCTGCGTAGATCGGAACGCAAACAAATATTGATGAGTCGTCGGGTAGTTGGATAACTTCAAGAAATTGGACACCTGTCACCTCAGTCCGCCCGTGACCACGGCCGCTGTAAAGTAGCCGAAACGTCGGGATTAATAAAAGTGCTCCGCGACAAAATCCGTAAGTGTTTAAACTTATAATATCACGAATTTTATTTGTTTTGGTTTTAAAGTGTGGTGAAATAAATTTATTTGGATTGTGTGTTATACTGACGTCATCGTTCTTTTGTTATAGTAAATGAAATAGACTGTTCTCTCGCAGATTATTATTATTTGCTGTCCGAAGGAAACTTTGTTCTTAAAGCGTATAAAAAAACAAAAAACATGTTTGAAACTCGGACATAATATACTCATCAGTGCTGAGAATTTTGGTAAGTAGTAGTAATAGATTTTATACTCCGGCTACTGTTATAATGGTTTGTCCTTCCATGATTAAACAAATTGATTATCCTAAATATTAATTTTTTTTACAAAATATTAACAATTTTTTTCAAAAGTAGCTCTAAAATATAAATGTTTCTTATCTGAAATCTCAGAGAATCTTTTAAAACGCTATGACTTTAAAACGTTTTCATATTACGACTTAAGTTGTGTGGTATAAGTTACAAGAGGCAATGTAAACTGATTAGGAATCTGTTTTTATTATTTTTTTGATGTAGGCTTTTCCTGAACACGCTCTTATCTACTTACGGATACACAACACATGAAAATAAGGAAAATAATAAACTAGTTTTAATGGTTCTTTAACGCAGCGAATAACAATTGTACAAAGTCTGCTATTTTAATCTGTTTCGTATTACAACCAGGGCTGACGAAATTGAGTTAATAACATTACTAGATGTTGCTTCCAACTTCGTATGGGTGTTAGAATACTGTTTCTAATAATAATTAAGAGTCTCGTTTCTCCTGTCTGCCTGGATAATATTTTTAGGGTCAATTCAGACCGCAATGCGACGAGGCGAGGCAAGGCGCAGCGCGGCATAAATTTGTATGGATTTGACGATTTCAATTGCGTGGGACGTCTTGCGAATCTGTCAAATCCATATAAATTTAGAAAAGCATCTACGCGTCGCGTTGCGGTCTGAATCAACACTTAGGCGGAAAAAATTGTAACTAGGCTTTATATAATACTATCATAATGCTTGCTATTTAACATGATGATAGTAATACATAGCCCCAAAAGCGACGGTAGCGTACGGTATGCCGTATACCTATAAAATATTTAACGCTAATACTTTGGGCCACAAATAAGTGTCAAACTCCTTTATCACAGTCGGAGTCTTTAAGGGATTTTCTCGTCGACAACTCGCACCAATTAGCTCGATGTACCCGACTTTATTAAGTTTAGGAACAATTACAATCTCAACGCGAGAATAAGTGCGGCGCTCGGCTTTCTGGGTAATAATTTGGCCGTGATCACACGCTTTTTTGCTGTAGCTACATTTTTTGTACAATCACGTAGATATACGTGCCAAATTGTTAGTGTTTGCGACTGTACGTTTCTGCACTTCGTATAGTTCTAACTTCTAAACCCTTAGTAAAACGGTGTTCTTAGTTTTTACCAGTTTAAATAATAATATTATTAATAACTTAAATGAATTCTTAATAATAATAACTCCCTCACCGGTTTCGGTGACGGTGGCCAGTTTCATTGAAACCACGCCAGTTACGCAGGAGTAATTTTATAGTGCCCAAGTGTGTGCGCAGTACACAAGAGCACTCTTTATTCCTTTCACTCTCGTAACCCAGTGGGACGGAGGACCGACACGACTGGCTAGAGATCAGGTGCAGGACCGACTTTTTACATGCCCATCCGACGCATGGATCATCTTACTTGTCAGACAATCAGGTGATCAGCCTGCATCGTCTTAACCAAACTTGGACATAATAATATATTTCCAACGCAGGAATCGAACCCACGGCCTACAAGTCAAGAGCCACGCTCTAAACCACTAGACCACGGAGGCGTTAATAATACTATAAGTAAGAAATAATGTATGTAAGCATATTAAATGGAAGAAAGCCCATAGCTAAAGAAATCTTGAAGATTTCTTCCAAACTACTTTTAGTTTGAAGAGCTTCGGTAGAAAGGCCCTTAGCTGTAAGTACAACCAAGACTGCAAGGATAATTAATTAATAATATTAATAGCTGTCAGTTGGGTTATTAAATTGTCCGAACATCGGCCCAATTCACCAGCGTCGTAATTGAAAACTTGAATTTGATATTTGAAATTGATAAATGTGCCCGTCCCCGCAATGCATAAATTTTGATGGAACTGGCAGGCGTTTTGTGCATGTTCTGTGCCTCTCTTGACCAGTCATTTTCAGAGCTCAGTTAGAGGTTTAGTATTCCCAATATAAACATTTTTATATTTTTAAATTTTACATAATATCTACCGCCTGTTTTTACGTAGTCCTGAAATAATTAGGAACTAGATGATATCCACAACTCTGTTGTGCCAAAACTAGTTTATCAAGCGGGAACCGCACATCTTACCGGGATAAATTGTATCCTATGTCCTTTCCCGGGACTCAAAGTATATCCATATCAAATTTCAGCAAAATCGGTTCAGTGGTTTAAGCGTGGAGAGGTACCAGACAGACACACTTTCGCATTTTATTATCGGTATAGATGACAATAAAATCACTTTTATTATTGTTTCTTTTATTATTTTACATTTTTTTACATAAAGAAAATAATGGAGCCATTTTTGTTTCGAACGCAAAATGGAGCTCTACAAATACTCCTGTAATAATTTAGTCTATTTCCACCTTATTGTTTTTGAATAATAAAGGATGCTCCATGGTATTGTTATACTAAAATATTGCGTATGGAAAATTACAATAATCGTATCATATTTCTTTTAAACAGCGTTCTAAACGACTCCCGTGTGGATTTCGGATTTCGATTCATAACTCACGATACGATTTTCAGATGGTAAAAGCATAATATTATCTCAAGTTATGATGCTAACATTCACAAAAGAATATCGTCAAGGCCACCTTACTTGTTATCCATACTAATAAAATAAATGTGCATATGTGTATGTCTGTCTGTATGTAACTTCTTCACGGCCCAACAACTGAACGATTTTGCTGGGTATGAAGATACGTTGAGTCCCAGGAAAAAAAATAAAATATATTATTATATAGGATGCTTATTATCCCGGGAAAATGTACAGTTCCCGCACGATAAACTTATTTTAGCGCAACGGAGTTGCGGGCATCATCTAGTACTAAATAACTCTCATAGAGATGGAAACACGAAAAGGACCTTCATATTGTAGCTATTATGTTCCAAGCTTTGGCCAACTGGATCAAAATCTTCAATTTTTTAACTAATTTTGATCCATCCAGTTTTTGGTAGCACCACTAGCAGCATTCGTGTAATCCACAAAACCAGATGTAACGATTTTTCGATCTTACGGCCGCTTATTCAGAAGTCATTATTTTACATTCTGTGATTCGGCCGAATGTGAACGATATCGCGTCGCACATTCTAAAATGCTCCAAGAAATCGTTATCCATGTTTTTCTCGAAATTTATCGGTATAAGATATGGCGGGGACATCCGCACTCGCTATTAAATGTTCAAAACCAGCTGCAAAGCATTTATTATACTTCTTTCAAAGCAACTGATTTACGCGATTTATATTTTGGTTTATATTTCAAATGTGTGTTTCTGCATTGATAATTATTATTTTTATTAATTTTATTTTTTTAAACACAGGCAACAAATTTATACAAATGTTAAGACAACTTTGCAAAACCTTTTTCTTTACATACATTGTTTAAATTCACTGCCGTAATTTACATATTAAAAGAATATATTTTTATCACTTAATTAAAGAAACCATTTTTTCAGAATGTTTGCCCTAGGCAGTAAAAGTTGACTTACCAATTGATAGGCAATCATCTCAATAATTGGTTTTACTCGTATATTCAGTAATAAAGCACATAATTAGTGCAGCAGCATCATAATTATTAAGTTACATTAAGAAGAAATTAAACACAATAAAAAAAGCTTGCATTCCTTCAAAGCTTATTTAATTTTCTCTTCAATCAGGAGCTTAATTATTGACTTTTTAATAAAACCGCGAACTAAACGACAGAATACACAGGCGATTAAACATTTACAAACGCAGCGGGTAAACACGCGAAATAATTAATTGCACAGTTTCAATTTAATTCAAATTGCGGTCAAATAATTTATTTGTTTTTACATTTGGTTTATAGGATTTATCATTGTCGTTAAAGGTTTTTCGGTAACGGGCTATTATGGTGATATGTTCGGATTCGAATTCATAATAACGTAAATAGATTTAAATTCATAATAGTTCAAATTCAAATTAATAGTAATCTCAATAAATACGTCATAGCAGTATTATAGTTCTGCAAACATAATGTACGTTGTTTAGAAGAAATACAAATTACTTCCATTGCTAAATTATTTTGATTATTTTCTATACATATAATAAAACTGTAGAAATGAAAATTCTGTACATTAAATATATTCAAAAAATAATAAGCGGGGGGTGTTACTACATCGCTATAGAAGCCAAAGATGTGGTTAGTTTTTTTGTCTGTCTGTCTGTCTGTCTGTATGTTTGTTCCACTATCACACGAAAACTACTGATCCGATTTGAATGCGGTTTTCGCAGATATATTTGTCTTCTTCCAACTTAACATCTGGCCTATAAAAAAATCCCCCCACCCCTCTAAAGGGACGAAAGAGGGGGTCAGATTTTGTATAAGACTTTTGCTTTAACGCGAAAACTACTGATCCGATTTGCATACGGTTTTCGCAGATATATTTGTCTTCTTCCACCTCAAAATCTGGTGTATAAAAATCACCCCCCCCCCCTCTAAGGGGAGCAAAGAGGAGGTCAGATTTTGTATCAAACTTTTTTCTTTAATGGACTTACTTCATATTACTAACTGTTTTTTCCAACTTAACATCTGGTGTATAAAAATTTTTCCCCCCACCTCTCTTAGGAGACAAAAGGGGGTAATATTTTGTATCAACTGATGAAGTAGAAATACTTTGAATGGCAAAACAACGTTTGCCGGGACAGGTAGTATGATATAAAACCAGCAGACGTATCACCTAATGCTTAGCGTCGTCCAACGAGCAGGGACACTCAACACTACACCCATGAACGTAGAAAAAAAAAAGGCGGACGGAGTCTTGTTACATACAAAACTGTGTCTTCACTTTTCTTCAGAGTCGGCCACGCATACATTCTTACGCCTGTCAAACGGTATGGACTAGCGCAAGAATGTGTGCGTGCGGACCGTGTACATACAGCCAGCTGGCCGACTCTGAACGACACAGTTTTGTGTATGGTGGGACTCCGTCCGCCTTTTTTTATACGTCCATGACTACACCTGTATTTTTTCCACGTTTTTTTTAATCACTAGCGGCGTTATACCTTTATTTTTCCTTCCCTCCCTTTTTAGGGTTCCGTGCCCTACACAAAGGGTAAAAACGGGACCCTATTACTGAGACTTCGATGTCTGTCCGTCTGTCTGTCCGTCTGTCTGTCTGTCTGTCTGTCTCCAGGCTGTATCTCAAAAACTGATATAGCTAGACTTCTGAAATTTTCACAGATTGTGTATTTCTGTTGCCGCTATAACAACAAATAGAAAAAACAAAATAAAATTAATAATTAAGGGGGGCTCCCATACAATAAACGTGATTTTTTTGGCCTTTTTTGCTCGATTTCAATAATGGTAACTATTAGACACTTGAAATTTTCACAAAATCCTTGATTGTACGTGTTCTCTAATAATTAATAATAATATTAAAATAAAATAAAAAATTGAGGGGGGCTCCCATACAAAAAACACAATTTTTTGCCTATTTTTGCTCTTGATCGTTACGGAACCCTTCGTGCGCGAGCCCGACTCGCACTTGGCCGATTTTTATTTTTTGTGACATCACCTAATTGCTATCAAAAAACTCAATGACGTCAGCAATTCATTTTACACCTCGCGTTTCCGGGAATCAACCCCGGGATATTTTTATCCAATTTTAATTGTCACCCCGCTCCGGGGCAAATCTGTCCCCACGCTGGGCCAATCCGTACCTCGCAATAAATGCCCCAGATTCGGTAACTGATGTAGTCGGTTTAAGCTGCATGTAATTTACAACATTCCGTCGTTTTTCAGTTGAATGAAAACTGTTTTTCAACGGAAATGTCCTGACGGGATGTACGGTCCAGGGTATGTTCAACAGTTTTAAGTACCTATATTAAAATTGGATACGTTACAATTTTAGATATCTATATATATAAAACTCAATGGTGACTGACTGACATGGTGATCTATCTACGCACAGCCCAAACCACTGGACGGATCGGGCTGAAATTTTGCATGCAGGTATATGTTATGACGTAGGCATCCGCTAAGAAAGGATTTTGATAAATTCCAACCCCAAGGGGCTAAAATAGGGGATGAAAGTTTGTATATATAATACTTCTTAACGCTAGCGAAGCCACGGGCAGAGCCCCCGTAAGGGCTACTGGCGCCTGTGTGCAAAAAAAGGATTTTTGCGCCCCTAAAGATGGCGATTTGGCGCCCCTAGAGGATGGCGCCTCTAGAGGATGGCGCCCGTGTGCATTGCACACATTGCACATATGGTAGCGGGCGCCCTGGCCGCGGGAAAAAGCTCGTTATATAATATAATTTCAGCATCTTTTACCACGTTCAATTTAGATTTACTTTAAAATTAATTCCTAAACATAAAATTCAGCTCTTATTTCAAAAATTATATTTTATCAATAAAACCATGATAAAAATAACTTATTTTTTTAAATTTTATGTGAAAGTGTGTCTATCTGTCTGTCCGTCTGTCTCCTCTTCACGCCCAAACCGCTAAATCGATTTTGCTGAAATTAGGACTTTGAGTCCCAGGATAGGACATGGGATACTTTTTATCCCGGAAAATTGTACGGTTCCCGTGTGATACACGAATTGTGGCGCAATGGAGCTGTGGGCATCATCTATACTGGGCGGAACATGGCGGTATCGGTCATTGACTCCCTGTCAAAAACTTGTAATTTTCTATACAAGCCGCGATTGACAATGAAGTGTCAGATGTTGTCAATCGCGGCTTTGTATAGAAAATAACAAGTTTTTGACTGGAAGTCAATGACCACTACCGCCATGTTTCGCCGAGTACAGTATTATAGTAGTTTATATATTTTCAGCGGCGTCGTGTTCGATGTTATCCAACTCAAAACACTACTGCCTAGGCCCTAGATAAACTCCGATCAAAAAAACTTCGAATCTGCAAACTAGGCGGTCTACTTAGCATGCGAGATAAAATGAAGTTTAAAAATACATCCTGCCCCAACTTCTGGCCTCGTCCAAACTTTGTGGCAGCGAGTTTGAAATAGTATTGACTTGTTGAAATTAGTTGCTTGGTTTTAGGATAACTCCATGTAGAAGTTGGACCTGGCGTTTTAGAGATACCTAAATCTTGCTAATTCAGAAACAATTTTCTTAAAAGTGCTGTTATAAAAATGCTTTACTTTTTTCATTATTATTAAATATCATTGTTTGTGCTAGAATAATACAGGTTTCATGAATTATATCATATTGGGTAACACTGCTTAGATTTAATCTGTTGAAGAAAAGAATATTGTAAGCAAAAATATTTTTATTACATTAGTTTTATATTTAAAGCAAATTATAATAATGGCTTCTTTTTTTTCCTAGTCTATGCTGTCCTTGTATTTTAATTGTGTCCTATGCTGTCACACTGCTGGGAAAACTCCTGCGCCACCGTTGATTAATGATTATTATTGATTTGGCAGAACCCATTTACAAATAATGTAAACTTGGCGGGTATTCGCTAGCATTAATTTGCACATTCGAGACATACGTTTCCGAACTATATTTCACGTTACGACATGTCTCGGGCCTGAATTACGAAAAAAACATTAGGTACATGCATTTTTCGAGAAAATTCTCGTCTACATAAGTGATAATCATACTTCTTCGACTTCAAGAACTCTCAAAACATTCTAAGAATTACTAATTGATTCATTTATGATAACAGGGGGCTTAAATGGTCGCAATTTGATGAATTGGCTAACATCAATTCCTCTAAAATCAATTCAGAAACTGAATCGTCAAAACAGTCAAACTGACGAATGTCAAATTAGTACGAATTACTAGACATGAATTGCAAGCAGAGTGACTATTTTGTGATTGTTAAAAAATTAATCATATTATTATGATTCCTAATATTATGATTCTCCAAAGCGACCATTTTAGCCCCCCAGGATCTTAAAAAAAAGCTCAATAAGTCAGTTCGTAAGTCAGTTTTTTTGTAAGATACTCGCTGTACGCGACTGCGAGCGACAATTGACAATATTTCAAATATTTTTTGTACTTGTTTTAAGTCGAAATATAAAAGTAGGCGTTAAATAAGGGGACCCATATTTTTTTATTTTTGAAAATGTGGTCATTTTCATTTATAAAACTTGGTTTTTAATTCTGATCATTCTAAAATGACTTAAGCGCCAAATGACGTCATTGGTACGGTTGAACAACAAAATACCTTTGCACGTCATATCTGATTTCTTAAAAAAAAACTGTCAGTACTGTCACTGACTTTGTGGTACTTTACTTTGAGGTTATTGAATTTGTTATTGTGTTTAGATCTGCATTATTTTCGTTCCTACAAGCAAATGTGTGTATCGTATCGTATTCTGCCGTACCAATGACGTCACAAGTGGATTTTTCGTTTTAATTTTTTTTCTCGGAAATTAATGATTAAAAAAATCTGTAATTTTTTTTGGACTTCGGAAATAAAAACAAAGAAATTGTATTTTTTATTTTTGATGATTAATTAAATGAAATGTTGTCAATTCAAATAAAATGTCACCTTATGAACCATAATAATTATAGCCTATATTATGGTAATTATTCATTTTTCTACCGACATTGCTCTAGCGACCGATACAGCCGCTGCATCGTAGTGCTAAAATCCAGAAAGTGTATCAGACATGACAAACATAATATTGTCATGGTACAAAATATCTTTGATCGTATAAAATACCTCTCAAAAATTCTATGACGCAAGAAAACTTCGAACCAGTAGCCCTAGCATGGCCACCAGTAGAAATGCGAAAGTATAGACAAACTGTCGACATAAACTTAAGGTGCCGTTCCGATCTTTAACGCGGCTAATCGCGACCGACAAAAATTCAATTAAAATGCCAGTTTATGACAGACTATAGTATATGTCATAAAGTAGGATATTATTTGAATTTTTAGGACTATAGTCTGTCATAAAGTGGCATTATAATTGAATTTTTTGGAACGAAAAAAGATCGGAACGGTACCTTAAATCTATCTCCACAGTTTGTCTATACTTTCGCATTTCTACTGGTGGCCATGCTAGAGCTACTGGACTAAAAATCAACCATTGAGCTCTCTCTGTACAAGTTCCTTTTTGATACTAATATTATTTTATTTGAACTCTTTTACGACGTTAGTACTTGATATTTAAGGAGTCCTTTCTTCGTGTAAGGGCGACCCTTTTCAGTCCTGCTATTGACATTCATGCAATTAGGATTTTGAGGTCACCTATCCATTTTTTCGACGCTAGACTTTCAACGGATTTTTATAACATTTTCTCCGATGTTTGCCTAAGTCTTTAAATGTCATTGCTCATATTTTATTAAAGTTGTTACATGATAAAGCTAGCTACATAATTAATAAAAGTACATTATGTAATTGTTTAAGTAATTATTTTTGTTTTACTTTTAGCGTTCAGACTTACAAGAATCGTATTATTTACATTCTCTGTCATTCTATCTAAAGAAAAAAATACCGACTACAATACCTACTTAATTATAATATCCATAGTATTATTATAATGCAAAAATGTATCTGTCTGTCTGAAACCTCCTCACGCCCAAACTACTTAACCAGTTTTTCTTGAATAATCGAACATAAGATATTTTAATCACGCAAAAATGTATGGTTCCCGCGTCATCTAGTACATAGTTAACTATGTACTTAATTATAGTACTTAAATAATAATAATTACAAATACATAAATGTGTCCGCATTTTAACGGCGTTCGTTTTACTAGTTTTAACTCGAGTTCACGGTCTAGAAACGTGCTCAGAATACTAATGTGTCATCAATATTTTTATGCTTATTAGTCTTACACTCATCTTAAAAAGAAGCGGTTTCTGCTTGACTAGGTGTACAGAGAATATAAATTGGTTAAATAAAAATTTTGATCAAGATGGCGGATCTTGGTCATTTGGTAAGTTTAGTCATTAGTCAAGTCAATGTTAATCGCAATCTTTTGACTGGGCTGGACATAAACCGACTAAGCAACAGCGCGGAGATTCGTGTTCAAGAGTTCGGATTTGCATTATTAGTGATATTACATCTCAAAATGTCATAATTATTTTATCTGTATATTATTTACTTTCTACCTATATCTATATTAATGTGCGTATAGATGTGTATGTGTCCTATCTTTATGTCTGCTGCCACCTAGTTACACCAAACTGACTTCGATGTTTTTTCTGAACTTT
This sequence comes from Polyommatus iphigenia, assembly GCA_963422495.1. Lineage (NCBI taxonomy): Eukaryota > Metazoa > Arthropoda > Insecta > Lepidoptera > Lycaenidae > Polyommatus > Polyommatus iphigenia. The sequence goes on along the minus strand of OY730181.1, from coordinate 26,289,282 downwards.
GAGCACCTAAAAATTACGGTTCCTAACTGGTTTGAATGTATATTAAACTTAATATCCATTATTATTATTATCAGCCTACAGTGCCCCACTGCTGGGCAAAGGCCTCCTCTCTTTCTTTCCAGTTCACGATCCTGTGATGTTGCTGGCCACTCTTTATCGAACGCATCTAGTTCGTCGCGCCACCTTTTCTTGGGTCGGCCTCTGTTACGCCGACCAGTCGGTAACCACTCCGAAACTAGACGCGCCCACCTGTACGGGTGCATACGGGAGACTTGCCCTGCCCAGCTCCACTTAAGGCTAGCTGCCTTTCTGCCTACGTCAACGAGCTTTGTTTGGGAACGCAGGGTGGTATTCCGGTTATATGGTTTAACCATATAGTCCATCCCCCCTCTTATCATGGCACAAGTAATATCCATATCCATTCTTAAATGTTTTGTAAACACGTAGTATTTCTGTTTACCTGCTGCCACCGGAACTGTTTCGATGGACATGAAGATACATTGAGTCCCGGAAAAAAATACGGTTCCTAACTAAATCTAGCGTAGTAAATTGGCGGGTAATATCGTGCTTACAATATTACCTACGTTTAAACAAAACCACGGAGTAATAAAGCGAGCAGAACTATCCCAAATAATTCTATATCCGAATCACCTGAGATTCTGGAACACGCACCGCCATTTATCTTAATTTGGCGCAATGTAATGGATTGTCTGCACGTAATAAAACGTTCTGGCGCTGATATAACGAATACTCCGTTCCAATTCATTTTTAACCCGCGATCGGTCGCATGGGGTCTTTAAAAGCCTGAGGTATAGAAAAATTGCTGTAACTTTTTAATTTGTAAAGGTACCAATTTGAACCTTTTAGTAGCTTCCTAAAATATACTGACGTACGCAACGTAGCCACCGCGCGTCAGTTAGCGCGCAGCGCTTGAGTGGAACAGACGTTTGTTTTGCGCTCGGGCTTTCAAAGACCCCATGCGACCGATCGTGTTACTATTTTTTAAGGACATATATTTTATACATTGAAAAAAAAATGGACTCTAATCAAGAACAACAAGTGCTTAGATGGTTAGAAGAAGATGATAGTGACGATATAGATCAACCAAATGATAGCGAAGACTCAGATTATGGGCCTGATGTGTTGGAAGAAAGTGCTCACGAAACAGAGTCAGAACAAGAGTGCGAAAGAAATGAATCAGACTCTGATGGTAACGAAGAGGATATTCCGCTCGCACAGCTAAGTACGGCAAATAATTACGTTGTTCGTCGTAAATTGCGTAATGGTACTTTTGAAACCATTTATAGTTGGAAGAAAACTGCTCCTGTTGCGGCAGTCAGAACACGCCAGCACAATATTATATCGCATTTGCCAGGACCACGCAGTATAGGGCGAGATATTAACGATCCATTAGAGGGTTGGAGTTTATATTTTCCTGTTAGTGTGCTGGACAACATAGTTCAATTCACAAATGAAAAAATCCGTACTCTTCAAAATAAATATGAAAGATCAAGAGATGCACAGTTGACAAACATTCCAGAGATAAGAGCTCTATTGGGATTATTGTATCTGATTGGCACACAGAAGTCCAGCCATGTCAAAATCGAAGACGTTTTTACAGCTGATGGGACTGGTATAGATATAGTACGGGCAGTGATGTCACTTCAAAGATTTAGATTCCTCCTGCGCTGTTTGAGGTTTGATAGTATGGAAACGCGTCAAGAAAAGTTGCAATATGATAAACTGGCCCCGATCAGACATATATTTGATACATTTGTAAAAAAATGTAAGGAATGTTTTAGCGTTGGCGAATACGTTACAATTGACGAAATGTTGGAATCTTTCCGCGGAAGATGTTCATTCAGGCAATATTTACCAAACAAACCAGACAAATATGGCATCAAAATATTTGCGCTGGTAGATTCTAGAAACTTTTATATTTCCAATATGGAGGTTTATGTTGGAAGCCAACCTGACGGGCCTATGTCTGTAGACACATCAACCAATGCTCTTGTAAAAAGACTAATAGAACCAATTTCAGGAAGTAACCGTAATGTTACTATGGATAATTGGTTTACGAGTGTCCCTTTGGCTAAAGAATTACTCAAAGACCACAAGCTAACCGTTGTTGGAACTATGCGACAAAATAAACCTGAGATCCCCAATGAGCTAAAGATCAAAAATAGGGAGCCGTGCTCGTCACTTTTTGCATTCGGTAAAGACCACAATACTCTCGTGTCCTACTGCCCAAAAAAGAACAAAGTCGTTCTCTTGCTCTCTACCATGCATCATGATGCTGCTGTAAATTCAGCCTCAGCTCAGAAGAAACCAGATATTATAGAATTTTACAATATCACCAAGGGAGGGGTCGATGTTGTAGATAGGTTGAAAAAGAATTATTCAGTTGCAAGAACATGCCGTAGATGGCCTCTGAGAATATTTTTCAGCTTGTTGGATATTGCAGGGATAAATGCACAAATACTGCTGGGGTATAATCAACCAGACAGGATTATGACCAGAAAAGAATTTCTGAAGAAATTAGCGGTTTCCCTCTGTGACGATTACCTAAAATACAGAAGTACTATAAACACTCTGCCACGAGCACTTCGGCAACATATAAAGCGCTTTATTGGCAATAATGTGCTACAGATACAACCCCAAAATCAAGCTAAAATGACCAGAAAGCGATGCACATATTGCCCACGAAGTGTCGACAGGAAATATTCGACAGCATGCATTTCATGTCAGCAAAACATATGCCCGAGACATGCAGCTTCCATTTGCGTCATTTGTTCCAATGACCAAAATGAAGAGTGATTTTTTTAAAAATCTTTCGTTCTTTTTTATTTTCTATCCATTGCGATGGCAAAATACGTTAATAATTTTTAATAATTATGATAATTTAGAAGAAAATATTAAGTTTTTTGTTATTTTTTGTACTTTTTAGTAAAAGTTGCCAAAGCTAAGCCAAATATCAAATATATTTTAGAAGTCTAGAATTTTTACCAAATAAAACTGATTATTAAATAGCTACGACTTTGAATAATACTATGTTCTAACACCTTTAAAGTCTATAAGTAAAATATAGTTACATACATAGTAAAGTTTTGAAAAAAATGTTATTATATATAGGGCTTTCAAAGACCCCATGCGACCGACGATGTTACAAAAATTAACGCGACCGAGGGCGGGTTAATATACAACTAGCGGGCCCGATGAACGTCGTCCCGTCATATCGAAGCTACGCCCTCAGAAATAATTCTTAAACTTTCTAATTTTCCACCCAATTTAAAAAAAAAATCGCTCCGTAACAACCTTCTTCCGATATTACCAAAAACAAAAGAATTAGGAAAATCGATTTTGCCGTATTTATAATATTATAAATAAGATATTATCTTACGTATTCAGGAATAGAAGTGGATCCACCAAAAAAAATCTTCAGACCCAGCGATATGCTCAGTCAGGCCATAGCCCGATGTCATTTATATACCACCGCTCTTAGAAAACTTCGATAGTTCGATGCACAATTAGGAGCTAGTTGCTCCACCACTCTAGTAATTTTCTGAAATATGTCGCCACAAAAATAAAATAAAACGGAAATGATGTCAACATCATGATAAAATTATACTACGCAAAAAAAATAGTTAGGGAATTTCAGTCATTAGATATAACTTTAAATATTATGTTTTATTTCTTGCTTGTTAGTCGATCTAGGGCTTTACGTTCATTAGTTTATAATCCATTAGAGACATTTACTGAAAGTTTTATTTAGAACTAGGCTTTTTAGATAAACGATTGATTTATCTACAAAGGTTTTATAAATGTGTGTACCTTAAACGGGTACACGCATTTATAAAACACTTTTATGGCAGCAATAAGGAGAAAGTTATAGATTACTAGATGACGTCTGCAACTCCGTTGCACCAAAATTAGTTTATCGCTCGAAAACCGTACAGTTTTTCGGGATAAAAGTGTCCTATCCTCTTCCGGGGCTCAAAGTATCTCCATACCAAATTTCAGCAAAATCGGTTCAGCGGCTTGGATGTAACGAGGTAATAGACATACACACTTTCGCATTTATAATATTAGTGTGGATTTACTGTAAGCGAGACATAATATCATGACAGTTATTTGACACAAAAGACCCTACGGCTACACAGCTCCATCTGGTGTCAGATGGTAGGTATGTAAGTAGGCCACCCCGAAAGCCTGCAGGCTGTGATGAGTCTGGAAACGCGGAGGTGCGTTTCCACTGAAGCGGAGCGGAGCTTAGCAGTGCCCGAATTGACCAATCGGCGGAATGACAGCGAAGTGAAGCGAAGATTTCGAGCATGGTGATTGGTCAATTCGGGCACCGCTAAGCTCCGCTCCGCTTCAGTAGAAACGCATCCTTACCGTTGGCATAGTTGCGGTGGCTTGGTCGTGCCCGGAACTTTGCCTAAGCGGGGAGTGGAGCACCATGGGGTTTTAGGGGGTAGATCCTATTGGGAGTTCCACATACTCCGGCCGATGTCCCCAATCCACCGGAGATGCGCAAAGCATTTCCCCATTAGTACAGTTCCCAGAGCATAAAAATCGTTCTAACCTCCGATTTTTGCAATAGTGGATGAAAATTAAAAAGAAAAAAAGAAATGTGTAGCTGATAACATAAATAATAAAGTTTACCTATTGAAAAGTTGAGCTTTTGATTTTTAAATTATTCTCTTCCACTTCAAGTAAACTCATAAACTGTAAAATTTTGAAGAAAATTTGCATAATTCTTTCTTTTAAATATATAGCAAAATAATAAAATATATTAATATTTTTTTATTTGTATCGTTGCTTATATTCCAAAGAAAGAAAATAAGTTGAAAAAATATATAATTTAGATTTAAAATTAATATTTTTGTATGTAGATGAGCATACCTCCAAATGTGCTTGTTGTGTGCCTCGCCAGGTAAATGGCGTTCCTTTTTTTCTTTGGTTTTAAATAGGAAGTTTAAAATTATTTTTTAGGCTTAGCAAAGCCTTCTATTTTTTAATGTGTATAACTTTTTAGCTCTTACTTTATTAAAATTTCTGAAAATGTAGCATAAACTTTTCACGGATATTTCGAAGAAAATCTGTATTTTATTTCTTTTGGTTAGGTTTTTACAGAATAAATTGATTTTTAGTTTATTTTTTTTTTTCATTAATTATATTTGCTAAAACATACTTAAAGGAAAAAGTACAAATTAGGTTAAGAATTGATATTTTTTGTATTCAGGTAAGCATTTTCCAAACATAGGTCGCAGCATGCGTCTTTAGTATGTACGTGAGATTTGTAGCACCCAATTTTTTTTCTGGCTTTAAGTAGGAAGTTAAAATATATTTCAAAGACTAGAAAAAGTTTTTCATTTGTAGATGCATTTAATGTTTTAGCTCTCATTTAAATAAGTTTTCAACAAATATAGAAAAATATTTTGGATCTATTTTACACATTTTTGGAGATATTTTAACGTTTTTAAGTACTTAAAATTTATCATTTCTCTAAAAATTAAATACGCACAACAAGTAAATTTAACACACTTTTCGTTACAACCCTTAAATCTACCCAAACCCTTTTATCTTGGTTACGACGAGCGTTAATCTCTAGAAACTTTGCAAAAATCTTATAGTTGTATTTAGCTTAGCAAAGCAAACTTTCTTTTTAAAAAATTGTGTATTAGGTTAATTTTCAACGTAAACAATTGGATAAGTGTCATTAAATAACAGGAACAAGAAAAAAAATTTTTTTCTGGACCGGTTTTATATGGTGAAATATTAATTTTTAATTAACTAACTAAAAAATTAAAAGCACAAAAAAATTTTTGGTAAACTTTGCAATTTATAGTGTAAAAAAGAAAATGACATTTCAAAAACAAAAATCCATTCACTATTACAATTTTCGGAGGTTAAAACCTCTGGCGACTGTGTATATGTAAGTGTTGAATAATTATTCTTGACAGTTTTTGAAAACACGAATCGACCAGGCGGCGCATTGTGTGTGTCGTGTCTGATTCCCTAGCCAAGACGTTTTCCGTATCGCTTTTTTATATAATCGCCGATCAAAATGTTTGGAATTGAGATAAGAGACGAATTACGACTTTATTTTATCGAACGCTCATGTCAATTCCATACATTTTGATCGACGACTAGAAAGAAGCTACTTATAAAAAACGTCTTGGCTAGGAACTCTGTCCCCTAGCGGCAAATGAAATATCGAAAATTGCGCAGAAATTGTTTTAAAGTATTGTAGGCAACAGCTAATCCAATTTACGTTTTGCACCCTTTCCTATCCGTTTACATCTATTTTCCAGGTGGCATTATCCCTAATTATTCCGGAAGCCCTTCGTAATTAAGGTGTTCCAAATATTTATTTATGTACAGTCGACCATTATTTGTAAACCTTATCGTCATTGCAATAAGGTTGTTTGTCATACCTGGTACTTCGGGAACTGTACCCTCTTTTGCCGTAATTATAACACAATATAAAAACAGTAGACTATCTTCATACTAACCGCCATAATCGGGCGCACACACACAATAACATGATTTCAGGTAACTTCAAGATATTTTCAGAGAATTTAATTCAGAGATAAATTTTATGTGCTTACGTCGCAAGCACATAAAATGTATCTCTTATTTACTGAGGTTGAATTCAAATACAGGGTGCAATTAAACCTTCCTGCCAAATTTTTTCCAGGGCTTAGGTATCATTATAGTAGGGGAGGTCGCGCTCAGTTTAAAAAGTCATTTCATACCGAGCGAAAATCGTTACAATAATAGTATTCCACTAATACATAACAGCTTTGATCGTCAGCCACTTCATAATGGGTGGAATAAAAATTGAGAGCATCTCAAAGTTGTTGTTGGGAATCGTATTGAATTGACATTAAAAAGATCCCAATTCGCACCCAATAAAGGTTCATATCTAGATTACACACGTTTAGGTTAGGTAGGTGTTATTTTAGTTTTAGTATATAACAACAGATGACGCTTTTAAAGTAAAATGTAAATAATTCTTCTTCACAAATATTGACTATCGAATAAATTACTTAAAATTGCTATGTGAGATAATTTTATAGTTAACCCTGCAGTGGTCGCGCATCTGAATGGGACGGGAGTGGTCGCGCGGACTACATACGTAGTCCAATTTTAAATAAAGATAAAAACATGTTAAATAATAGTTTATTTATTTTACTTATTAAAATATAATAAGTATATACATCTTAATCTGAAAAAATCAACTAAAATTAATCGCGACCTCTTTATTAAAAGTAATTAAAATATTAAAAATAAAGAGCTTGACTGCACTTGATACTCTTCGCTATCGCCATCGACTTCATTCAACCACGCCTCAATGTATGCAACTTCTCGTTCGGCTATTTTTTGTCTAAAAATATAAAGTGATATTATTTTAAAACAAATCAAAATTATAAAACAGAGTTTATTTTACTAGTATAGAAATAATAAAAAATTGAACCAAAAAAAAAAATACTTACGTAATGGGTCGCGTGGACTACACCTGTAGTCCACGATATTTGAGAGGCTATTGCGTCACGAAAATACGCGACAGAGGCTTGCGCTGCACTTAATGTGTAGCTAGATAGGTCATTTGAAAGTACCTAGAGGCGCAAGAGACGCACGCTTACAGTTTTTGAGAAATTTTTGATTTTGTTTATGTGAACTACATATGTAGTCCACGCGACCACTCCATGGTTAATTCAAACAAAAATCTCCGTTAGCTGAATGTTTGCAGGTGGAAATGTCATCTACGCGACGCCCTAGGATACATTGAGCGCGAAGTAGGGCTATATTGGTCATAGCTTATATCGCTGGCTGACGGTTTTTCCACCATCGTATTAGCAACTGACGGTTTTCTTTATTATTAACAAAGTAGAAACATTCACCTGTATCAATTTTGTACGGTATAAAATTACTTTTTTTTCAAAAATTTTTTACATGTTCAGTAACGCGACTGACGTTGAATCCCCCGTCTGCAATACGGCTGACGGTGATTTTTTGGTTAAACATAACCTCAATAATCATTCATCAAAGTTTCATTCGGTATAAAATCACTTTTTGCAATTATTTTTTTTACAACTTTGAAATACTCTCAGTTAATATTCCACCACGGGTGCGGCGACTGACGCTGATTATATTGATTGATAAATATTAAGCTACCGCTGGACAAAAATTTGGTCGGTATGAAATTACTTAGCAAACGCTAGCACTACCTCCCCTACTATTAGGAGAGTCCATTTAACCAAAAAAATTGGGTGTTATTTTTTTTTCAATGACATATTTTATCCCATTTAAAATCGTTGCAGAATGATCACTCATACGGCGGAGTAATATTACTGTATGATAATTATATTACTGTGACATGACTCATCCAAAGCCTTAATTAGTTATTAATGAAACATTTTGTCATTTTACAACATTTAACGATTTTTTTATTACCACAGGCTTAGAACAGCATCCCGCTTTTTAAGGCTTTAGTTTACCATTTCATATTTTGTGATACCTTTCTACATATCCGTAAACTCCTTCAACTATTACTGATCCTATAAAGAAAATATTATGTTTACTTTAAGCGATTCTGAAGTACTAGATTGGATGGATGAACAATATACAAAAGCGTATAATATCTACCAATAGAATGTCATTAATATCTACCAATAGAATGTCATTAATATCTACCAATAGAATGTCATTTGTCAATCGTTCTACAAATAGCATCGTTCGTGCGTGTGCCGCCACGCCGCACACTCCTCGCCCCACCAAATATACCTAACGTCGAACACTACCTTTTGACGATCTGGGATAGTTTAAAAAAAAACATCTTCTTACAATGTTTCCTAAACTACCTGTTAAATGTCTTCTTTGCAACAATAAAGAATGACCAAAATCGGTTCACAAACAAACGCGAACAAACAAAAGAAAATATATACACGTCCGCCTCCTTTTTGAAGACGGTTATAGAGATGATCATAGTAACGGGCAAAAGCGAGTACTATTCAAGAAATTTTCTATAACAGGTGAGGTATTTTCTCTTCTCTCCTCACGTACTGTAATACAATTTAACTTGTGGGACATTTGTCTTGTTTTATCACACGTAGAGTGTCCAAGAGAAATGTTGACACAAGACAAAGAAAGTTCTTGTTATAATAATTATATTATTAATTATTATATTGAACAAGAAAAACCTAAATAAAACCTTTCACCTTATGATGAAAAGAAGAAAGAAGCTGATTAATTATTGCAAACACTTTCGACCATGTCAGCGTTAAAAAAATTGTTCAAATTTTGTTCACCATATTACGTCATACGATACAACGGACAAACAGACACACACATTCGCACGCATACACACAAACTCTCTCACACACACACATACACACACACAAAAGCATCACACGTCAAACCTATAATAACATTCCTCTCTTTACAGTGGGGGTTCAAAAACTACGATTGCCTAGCACTTAATACGAGTAGCAGGACGGTTTTGCTAATTGTAATGAAATTATAACATTACGTAATTATTTCATTAAAATCGCTTAATTATTTCGAAATGTTCCGACAATTGTATGAATAGAAGTATGATAATTCCGGCTGAATTTATACCATCCATGCATTTTGATTCCACGTGGAATTTCGATCTCTAACCACCAGGAGATAGAGTAAGTTTTGCCGTGAAACCCTCTTCGACGTGTGATATTACACTAATGATGTTAGAACTGTGTAATCCTTATGAAAATAGTCGGTGAATTTTAAAATGGAAATGTTAAGTGTGTTTAAAAATGTTTCACTGTTCAAGCACTTATGATTTTATACGCGGTTGGTTTTAAACGTTAAATATTAGAGATAGCTCCGCGTTTATTCGTGCGAAATCTTTTGAAATATAGCTGCTGTCAGAATCATTATGTTTAACTTTTTAAATGGAAAATCGTTATTTTGTTTTTAATGTTTTTGTTGCATACACAAACAGGTGTCAGCGTACTATTTCAATCTTTCAATACATTTTTGGTGTGGATACGATGTAGTATCGACAATTTTGTGTTGATTTTTCGTGCTAAAGGGGTTCGAACCTTTGTGGCATAGGCCGTCTTGATTTTTTTTTTTAATTTCCGAGCACGATAAAAGTGGTACACTTTAGGATACCATGTTATGAACATTTTTTGTTTGTATAAGTGTCTTCTATCCAAATATACCATTTTTATCGTGCTCGGAAATTTTGAAAAAAAAATCACAATGGCCAGCGGCTAGATATGCCAGGCTCCATACAAAAATGTTTGAACCCCTTTGACCATACAATAAGTTAGTGGGTGATGACTGATGAGTGATAAGTGGTCCAAAGCTTTGTGTGATATTATATTTTGATATTGAATGTACTGTAACTTAACCCCCTAAGACTAAGACTCTCACCCAACGAAGCATTGACTAGTAAAATAATATTATAAGCCACAAATTCACTGAATTATGAATTTATGAGAAACTTTTTAATCATTATTCATATCCAGCAAAAAGGGTAAACAAAATCACTTGTTCACACATCAATTATTGTTGTATGGAAGCCCCCTTAATATTAATTCAATTGACAATTTTTAAGTATTTGTTGTTATAGCGGTAATAAAAACACACAGTCATGTGTGAAAATTTCACTACAGCGGTTCGTGAGATACAGCCTGGAGAGACTGATGAACAGACATCGAAGTCTTAGTAATAGAGTCTCGTTTTTACCCTAAAATATTTTCCCTTTTTCAAGTTCTTAAAAGAGGTAATATACTAAAGCTTTTAAGTTTATACAAAATGTGTGTGCAGTATAAAATATAAAATATTTTACAGTTTCAATGCTGAAAGTACCTTACAGAACAATCTACTCCCACTGATGTAAGCCTTAACACAAATGTCAGAATTATTACATCCAGTGACATAAGTTCTTCTGTAAATAAACGTGGTGCATGCTATAAGATGAAGCGATTTCATAATTTTGTAAGACGATAATAAAAGAAGAAGTAAAAAAAAACTTTGAGAACAAGTCTCTCCAAGAATAGTAATTTGGTATTTGCTTTCTCTAAAATTATAAGATAAAGAAGTATGTAACTTTGTGAGTAGATTATAAAATACTTAATTACCACTCTATAAAAATGGTAATTTAGTATTCAGTTTGGTCTCTACAAATGATAATATTATGTCAAAAATATACCTTTATATCATACTAAATGACCCGGTAAACTTCATCACTTCCTACGTAATATAAACCTTCCCTGGATGTCCACGAAGATTTCAAGACTAAAATTAGCCAATTTGGTTCAACCGTTCTCGGGTTTTAGCGAAACTAACAAAATTTACAATTCATTTTTATTTATACGGGGTGTTATAAAACTAAGTGATAATACCTTAGGGTGTGTATGCGTCCCCTATAATATATTTTGCTGTGAAAGTAGCAGCGCTGATACAGTAACTTTTTTTTTACTTTTGTAAGGAAAAATGCATGGAGCACTTTCCCACGTAGATCTCAAATAATTGCTCTTTCAGAGCTGCTACTTTCACAGTGATATCTATAATATAAGGGACACATACACACTAGTCACCCCAAACTTGTCACTATGTTTTGTTACACCTTTCATAGGTCATTTTTATTGTGCGTTGAATGTTATGATCAATAATTATTGAAATAGGCATAAATTAATTCCTCTGATGGTGACAGCGGCCGCTTTTTATATAGGAGATAATTTATCAGCTAATTATATAAGTAGTATTTACCTAGGCAACAACTATAATAAAATGAATTTGAAATATTGATGACATTTTGACAGTTAAAAATATTAAATAATGAGTTCATCACTTGTCCCAAACGTTATTTCACCCATTTCTTTTTACGGCCAATTTTTACTTTTATATCGCCTCTCTCAACGAAATTAAATTACTAGAGCGAACCTCGTGGTTCCTCTCGTATCGTACATTATACACGTTATTTTTCTAAGTAGTTAAATTTGTTCTAGATATATATTTTAATACCCTGACTGGATTTATTTGCACCCGCCCAAACGCGCGGTTTGACGGCTTTACATATTTTGCTATTTTACATAATATATAAAATCACCGATCAATATGTATGAAATGCTTATTATCGAATGCTTTTGTCAATTTCACACATTTTGATGGGCTTTTTATAGAAATGATAAAGAAAATTTGGCTAAAAGGACTGGAATAGGTATAAAATGATTTCTCTTCGATCGCTTTTTTCCCACATTAGGGTTCCGCTGTCGCACTCGAATGATAAATTGTGCCTGTAATTGCGTATCAGGACCAATAGATAGCGTGTAAGGGTGCGTTCGAAAATAATACGAATGATAGATCGCTCTGAGGCGTTTGATCGATACGACCATTAGCGATTTTTGTCAATTGATTCTATGCAATTTGTGCTGCTTCAATGAATGGGTTTCAACATATAAGGTTGGTTGTATGTGGGATATCCCGTACACAGTAATATAGGGCGCAATTTTATGTATATAGATTAAAGGGCGTAAAAAAACTTAGTTAATATGGTGAGTAAGTAAGTATGTGCCCTATAAATAGATAGAGCTCAATGTAGCAGCGATGAAACAGTTTTTTTTTGTGTGTGCAACTTTTGGGGCAGGGCACAAACTCACTCAGCGCTGATACTTTTACAGTGAACTCTATATAAGAGATACGTAAACAGTCTAAATAATTATTATTGTTGTTATATTCTGTATCCTTTAGATTATTAAATAGTTATTACAAAATACGAAGACATTAATAAAACAATAAAATACTGTTAAAATTCCACAAATTCTATCAAATTTAATTTCATTAAACTTACCAAAAGATAACTTATTGGTATTTAAATTTTCCGAATTGGTATTCAAATTCTCGATCAAAGATCACAGTAGGTCAAGTATTAAAGTTTTCCGATGACAGCAATTGAATGGAATATTAAATAATGAAGGGTATCCTTGGAGTATCTTAATCTTGGATTCCGAGCTAGCTAAAAGTTTTATTGGAGATTAAATTGTTGCAAAAGGGTCAGCGCTGATAGTGAGAAAATTATAAATTCACACCAAAATCAACTTTAGAAACGTTGATATAAGGTACACAGTTATGCTGACAAAAATGCTCGCGCGTCCGAATATACGCAATACGCAACTTATAATGTAATGGTCCCCTTAACCCGGCGAGAATGTGGTGAAAAAAAGTTACGCGAAGAATGTGGCATGGTAAATTATACCCTATATACTATATATATATACTAAATATATGAATATGTAAAAATTCATACTGTGATGTAAATTGTAGCTGTATTATATAATATTTACTATTTTACTAACTTCGAGTATAGCCTTTATGATATTAAATAAAAAAAATATTGTATATTTATATGTATACTTAATAATTTTACCGGAAACAAAAAATATAGATTTAACAATCAACAAAAAGCATCGACTTCGAAAACTAAAAGAAAACATAAAGTAACTTCTTATTTTTTAGATAATATCACTTTTCACGTATAACTAATGAGGTATTCTTATAAAAAAAATTAAATCAACTATATATTAATTAGTCATAATTAAATTTTGTTTAGTCTTGAATATTGTGCTACTATATGGCCAAAAATATTGAGTGTTTCATACAATATGGCTTTTTTACAGTGCTTACAACCATATTTAGTCTTCTAATATTTCTTATAGGGACAGTCACGACGTCTGACAGTTCTTCCAGGAATATTTCTTGATGCTGAAGTTGAGGGTTCAGACCCAACTTTAGAGTCAGACTCGTCGAAAAAATCGTTTAAAACTTATTTTATCGTAAATTCAATACGTTCGTCACTTATTTTGAAAAAACAAAATGAAATTAACACTTAAAAGCCATATAAATGACACAACATAAAATTAAAAATACATACACCAGCTATGTGGCAGGGTAAAATTTAACCGAAGTAGGTTAGGAAGCCTATAACTCCCGAGCAGGTACGCGCAACACTAGGATAACGCCACTAATACCCTCCACACTCCCTTGTCTGCAGCTACTGAAAGTCCCGTTGTTACTTAGCGCGAAATAAAAAAAAACTACGCGCGTTTATGTGATGGGCAGGGTGTAAAATACCCTGCCACATTCTCGCCGGGTTAAACGCGAAGACCGATCGATTCTGTCGGACTGATTGCAGGCAGATCTAACTGGAATAGTGTATATACAGGGGAAGGCACAAAAAGATTCCGATTGGCCTGCAATCAGTCCAACTGGACCACTTGACTTCTCCGTTATATGGGGCCTTATGTTATGCATCTTGTTTCAATAATATTAAAGTTGATTTTGCAGCGGCTTACTATCCTCTCTGTCTATCTATGTATCTATGTATCTGCTGAGCCTAAGATTTTAGTTATTAGGAGTCTTTAAAATATGCCTTTTTCTCATCTTATTTCCCAGTACGATATCCCATGATATCTTACTTAAAATGAAAACTCTTTAACCGTCGTGTAAGTCGGCGGATTTCAGAAGCATGGAGTCAGTTGAATTCTTGGCCGTACTCTAATCTGTACATTTGACAGAATTTAACTACAAAACGTCAGACCACAGCCAAAACTGAAAGCCCGAAGAGATTTCCATGTGCCTCCATTCGAAAATGGGATAGGCTATCAGAGGCTTAGAAAATCCGAAAGGACTGTAAAATTGTAGCGGGAAACTTTGTGGAGATTTCGAAATTGGAGTGCAACGAGCGATTTCAATAGAGAAAAGTTTCGGCATTGCCTCAGGCTTTATATTCGTCCGTCATGCAAACCGCGCGTTTGAGCGGACGCATAAAAATAAAAGCCGAATCGTCGCCCTAGTGCTTGAATGGCCAATCGACCAATTTTAGCAAAACAGACTTTTTATTTCAAACTAATAGTAACCTTGATTATGCACTTTACAATATAAATATTTTTTTATTTTGCTTGCATATAACTTACTTTTTTAGCAAAAATAAAATATCCCATCTCCCATATAAAAACTGTTTTAAGTGCTTGAGTAGTGTAACTCCATATTGACCAATCACGGTCAAGCATTTCGAAGGTCACGCGCACGTCACGCGACGCCATTTTGTTTGTTGATTACTTATTATTTGCTTACTACGACAAATTAAACAAATTTAATACTTTATATTATGCTTCAAAATGTCCGTAGCAACGAAAAAATGGATTTTAAATTGAGCGAAGAATAGATTTGGAAAGGTACGTTGCCAGTTGATTGATAAATTCTTTTGTTTTAATTTTGTTTTAGTGTTCGAAGTTACTTGAGGGTAAATACAGGATGATTATTAGTAAGTGCTTAATAAATAATTTATTACCTTGTCACATCTAAGCCATGATTTGTTCTTACTATTTTAATCCTTCAAGCCCCATACGAGCACCGGTGATTGTGACAACAATAGAATATAATAGCATTTCCAAGAATCCCCGATCAAAGGACTAAGCCGACTTAAAAAAGTAGGTTCTCAGGTTGACCTCTATGTATGTGTGTATGTATGATGTATGTTTGTCCACAATTATCGCTCGTTTGGCTGAACCGATTCTGATGCGGTTTTCAGAACAATATTTGTCACATTTAGGGTCAATTTAAACTAGCGCAGAATCGAAGCGAATTACCAAAACTGAGCATAGCAAATTCAACCTTAACTCCAAAGCGTTAACGCACACATTACTTCTGAGAATTTAAAAAGGCGCGCGCATTCGCGCAAATTCGCTCGAATGCGCCCGACCAACGCTGATTTGCCTCGCAGAAGTAATGTGTACATTATGCTCTGGAGTTAAGGTTGAAAATGCTATGTTCAGTTTTGATACTTCGCTTCGATGCGCTTCGATTCTGTGCCAATATAAATCGACCCTAAATGTGACAAATATTGTTCTGAAAACCGGAACAGAATCGTTTCAGCCAAACGAGAGATAATTGCGGACAAACAAAATACACGGCCATATACATTTTTTAATAATTTTATAAAATTATAAACATACTGTATAGCGAACATGGTGGGATTTTGGACAAACAAGCACTAAACTGGCACGTTATTTTAGATAACTATCTCCATGTCGTTGTGCTCAATCTCCATATGCATAATTATGTCGGAAGAATTTTGGCCAATCTCCAATAATTAAATGAAATATAATGAGTGCTATAGTTATTATTTTCAATTACTATTTCTATACATATAAAGAAATACTACATTTTTCTAATTCAGCAAAAGTTTAATAAACTTGTAATAATATCTATAAGTAATTTAAAAAAGAACGTCTCCTGTAAAATTTGCTCACTAGTCGATTGGCCATTCAAGCACTAGGGCGGCGGAATGTCATGGCGACGAGACAAGGCGAGGCGCGGCGTGGCATAAATTTGTATGGATTTGACAGATTTCAATTGCGTGAGACGTCTTGCGAATCTGTCAAATCCATATAAATTTAGAAATGCATCTACACGTCGCGTTGCGGTCTGAATCAACCCTAATATTGACGTGATTGTAAAAAGTGTGTTTTATTACGCATATCGTTTGAAATTGAAACCTTATTAAAAAATTACATTCTTGTAAAATCACCCTCTCCAAAATAGATAATTAAAGCTCTGTTGCAACAGTAACAACTTATGATTTTTTTTTAATAATAATTACTTCTTTGTTTCTATGAGAAATGTCCCAACGTCATCGTGATCATAATATTATCACCATAAAAAAAATGTGCTGGCATAGAGTTATTATGTATTGTTATAGTACTTATATGTCAGTGTGTGCAGGTATTTTTTTATAATAATATTTACACATTTTTTTTACGGGCAAAAGGCCCACCACACATTCCCAC
Source organism: Polyommatus iphigenia (assembly GCA_963422495.1). Taxonomy (NCBI): domain Eukaryota; kingdom Metazoa; phylum Arthropoda; class Insecta; order Lepidoptera; family Lycaenidae; genus Polyommatus; species Polyommatus iphigenia. The sequence continues at coordinate 26,272,435 of OY730181.1, read as the reverse complement.
CAATGCAACTCCTGTGTCGCCAGGATCAACAGTGGTAACCAACCACGAAAACCCTTTGATATGATCTCAGGGATGCCCGAGGGACAAGCTAAGGGAGATCGCAGACGACAGACTATCCGTGACGCACTTTTTATTCTGTGGAAATAGAACCTATGCAATTATATGCAGTACCGCACATGACGCGCAATAAGTCCGACGCACAAAAAATTTGCGCGGCGCCGCACAAAAAGTGTGCGAAAAAATAGAACGTTTGCTTCAACACGCGCTAACGCAGACGGCGCATACTTTTAGTCTACAATCTGCATTTGTAGTGACGTAACGTACGCGATCTATTTAATTAACATGGCGCCAGATATCGATGTAACGATGTTAACTCATGAAATACAATATAGACCAGTAATTTATGATATCTCTAACAGTGGCGGGGCAAGACCTAAATTTTATGTGGGCAAGATATATCTTGCGAGGCCCCCTAAAATAGCCCCCCCCCCCCCCCCATTGGATGACGCTATAGAACGGATTTATTGAGAGAAATAATTTTTCGATAAGTACTTAAAGTTTTATTTATGAAACTTTTTATTTATGAATATTTGAGCATCACGTACAACTCGTAAAACCTTTAAAAAAACCTAGTGGTCCAAGGGGCGCGAGGCCCCTAGGACCGCGAGGCCGTGGGCGGCGTCACCCACACCGCCCACGCCTTGCACCGCCTCTGACCTCTAAGGCAGAATAATGCAGAATTGAATGTTTAATATGGAACTGTCCCTTCAATAATCTGTCCGAAATTATAGGATGTACCCAAATTTTTCTATTTTTTCTTCTTTTTCTGTACTTCAAGTACAAAATAATACTTCGCGATCTTTGCACGATTTCCATAGCGTCTACGTCCCTACAGTTCAGCGGACAGAATGATCGAAGATGTGCGTCGTGTGCGTTAAGTCTGTGAAAAATCCGCGAACGACATTTGTGCGCCTTTTGTGCGCCGCAGACTCGATCACACAAAAAGTGTGACGTGTGCGATCTCCCTTAATCTGTTTTGGGACCCACAACGAAATTAATATATACAGTACACCAAGTAGATACTCTAAAGTATAATCAATTTATTTTATTACACTAGTATATTATAGTACCAGTGGCAGCAGGTATCTAATACCATAAAGCCACAGAAAATCGCATGAAACAAACAAAAAATATTTTGGCCGATGTATGTAAAACCGGTTTATTTTATAGAATATAGAATATGGTAGAGCCCGCACAAACCAATTTTCATTAGTCCCTGTGTTTGTTCAAGCCTTTTGATACAACCTGGATTCCGATGATTGAGGTTCTTGTAACGAGTGGTTATATCAATGTCCATTAGTTAAGTTGCATTCGACATTAATTTTTTTATTACTAGTCAATGCCCGCAACTCCGCGCAGAAATTCGTTTATCGCAGGGGAAATATAGATTTCCGGAATAAAAAAGTATCCTATGTCTCTTCTCGGGACTCAAAGTGTGTCCATACAATCATTCAAACTCCATGTCCATACAAACATTTTAACCCTTCAACCATTTCTTGTGATTTAATCAGTTAGCCTAAAATAATTTACACTTTAAATTTTGTAAGTCATGTGTTATGTGTCTCGCCAGGACTTTATGTTTGATATGTTAATTTTAGCTTAAATTTATTACTTACTAGCGAAAACTTATTATTGGCATGTCTTTATTTAATATACAACTATTATTACTGCTATAGTTATATGCTGTAAGTTTTCCCAATAAAATAAAAAAAACGTAACAGACAGGTAGACAGACACACCTCAAAAATTATAGTATTGATACAAAGGCCAAAAGGTATGTATGTTAGTCAAGAAGTATTCGATAGTAATTTAGGCAGAAGTTTAATATTGAAATACTTAAATAAATTAATTTTGAAATACTTATTACATACTATCCAATGTGATCATTGGTATACTGATTTTGGTAACCAGTAAAATTCAAAATATTCAGATACGATGTAGTCCATAAAATAAAAGTCGTTAAATGTGGCCATAAAATTTATTTCCCTATCGCGGCTATGAAGCCTTCTCGTAAAATTATAATTATAAATCTTTACATGCTGGGCAAACATCGGAAAAGAACAAAATTGAAATCCACTTTTGAAACGTGAGATAAAGTCTCACTCAATATGCCTTTTCACACCCCCGGTTATTTGGTAGTAGGAAAAATATATTATATTTGTAACAAAACAAAGTGATAACACTGAGATTACTGTGAAAGTTGCAGCGCTAAAAGAGCAAAATTTATATTGTGATTTGTAAAAATTGTAATATTATGTCTTATTTGGTTAATAAATAAATAAAAAATAATGAGCAAGCACCCTAGCGTCATGACGTGTTTGCCCATACAAAAATTTGAAAATAGCTAATCTTCCAGCGCTTTTACAGTGAACTCTATACGAGATACACATACATAGTACATACCCTAAAGTATTATCACTTAGTTTTGTTACATTCTGTATATTACGAGTATGTACGATCCAAGACATCGACTTATTAAAATATTTATAAATACAATATTTATCAGAAATTTTGGGAGATTTCTTTAAACCAATATCATTCGCTGAATATAATACTCGTATCATTATTTTTGTGTTCCATCAAAGGAAGGCTTCTCTGGAATTATGCGCATACCTAAGAGGCTGTGCATTTGCACCTGGCAACTGATTTACATACTTTAACATGGAAATTCAACATATTTTACCTCTCATGTCTCATTTAACAGGCTTTCCACTTAATTGTATTCGAAATGAAAACAATACCTGTTAACGGAATGCAGTTTTACTATCGGACTTTTGTTTCAAAGCCGTTTTCATTTTCCAAAAAATATTCGGAGATCAATATTGAATTTGAGAAATTGAAATATTTTTTTTTTGATAAAAGAAACATTATTATGTTAAACTTGGTAATGCGTTTTGACATAATATGGCCACAATCAGAACTAATGCCGCTATTATAATAAAATGTCACTTTAAACGACGCTTAAACACTGTCTGTCTGTCAAAGTCAGCTAAGTAAAGGTGCTCCCAGACAGACGTTATATAATGTTAAATAACATTTTTGTATAACATTTTTTAACAAATAATAACAAAAGACACGTCCACACATTACATCCGGTTCTGACAGCTGCCCTTAAACTTTCTTAATACTTCCAATGTGGGAATCGCAGACACAATAGATTTTCAATTGTTATGCGACAGCCGGGTGCCGCTTGGGGATTGATTGGTTAAAGTTACGCCAGTATTATAGTACTCTGTGGTTAAAGTATTACTTTGTCTAGCAGTGGGAAGCAACTGTCAAAAATGTCCGGCACAGGAAGCCGAGATTCCTCCACTTAGCGCGAAGAAAGAATATAAGCTACGAAATTGAGCTTTACTCTTTCTGGAAGGTCAGGTAGACGTTCAGAACTGGATACCTCCTAAAGTAACCGCGACCGAAACTCCATAGTTGCTGGTCGTTCTTACCTCTGTAAAGGCCACAAACAGGTAAACTTTCAGCTTTACGAAACTGAGGAAGGTCTGGCCATAGCAGGCTCTTGGTCCATTTCGTATTTAGGTTTTTAGGTTAGGAATCACTGTACCTTGTTTCATTCGATTTACAAAGAGGTAGAGCAAAGTCTACAACAAATCATGGACACATTGACAATTTACTAAGACTGCCACATTAAAAAAGAAGCAGTCTTCTATCCTGGCGTCGCCATGACATTGTCAATCAAAACATACTTGTAGTCTTGCCTCTCAAAAATAATAATTGCACCAATCAACTTTTCTAAACCAGCAGGGCTAGCATAACAACAGTTATAGACATGGAAAAGAATCGACATAATGGCGGATTTCCATTGTCTAACTGTCACTTTGTCTATTCTTCGAAGAAGCTGTCTTCCATCCTGGCGTTGCCATGACATTGTCATTTCAATCAAAACATACTTGTAATCTTGCCTCTCAAAAATTATATATATATATATATATATATATATATATATATATATATATATATATATATATATATATATATATATATATATATATATATATATATATATATATATATATATATATATAATTTTTGAGAGGCAAGACTACAAGTATGTTTTGATTGACAATGTCATGGCAACGCCAGGATGGAAGACAGCTTCTTTTTTAATGTGGCGGTCTTAGTAAATTGTCAATGTGTCCATGATTTTTTCATAAAGTTAATATACCTATTAGAGAAACAAAGGCCTGAGTAAGCGAGATGTCACTATCAGTAACACTGCGTGGTAGAAATAGAAGCGTGATTTGAGGTTGCATAGCTTTTTTTTCATCTGTTTGACAGTCTGTCTGCCCCTGAGCCGATCGTTGTCAAGTTTTAAGTTTATTTTTGCCAATTCCCTACGAGTTATTGGTATTGATTTTCATAATTCACTTCTTTAAATATTTATTTATATGGAAAACATAACTTAACTAGCCATGGTGCACAATTTAAGGATATTTTGTGTAAACAATTTTCATATATTTTACACTAGGGCTGCATCAAGTTATCGATAAGTAGTATCGATATGAAAATATTTTTTAGTTAAGTATACTAATTATCTACGAATATTGAAATGATAACATACTCATCCGTAGTTTATAATTAGTTTATGTATATTAATGTACTATCATACATAATTTATCGTTTTTAAGGGTCCGCACCCAAAGGGTAAAACGTCCTAGTAGTCGGGTCCCGCTCTACTACTAAGACTTCGTTGCCTGTCCGTCTGTCCATCCGTCCGTCCGTCTGTCTGTCTCCAGGCTGTATAACAAGAACCGCTATAGTAATAGACTTCTGAAATTTCCACAGATATAATGTTTTCTACATCCTACATCCAATATGGCTGCTCATCCAAGATAGGTGAATAGTTTTAAAAAGCACTTCTGCAAGATGGGCATCAAATAAAAGGGCTCATTGAGAGTGAATTGAAAATTAATAGGGTCTAGTGAAGTCGTGTCGTGTCGTGTACTGATGTGACGTGACGTGACGTAACCTGTCGTGTCGAATCGTGCCGGGCTTTAGAAAATGCCCGGTTGAAACCGGTCACCCTTCATGCGCGAGTCCGACTCACACTTGGCCAATTTTTCAGATTTCTTGCTGACCTGGATACCAGAAATTCATGGCTTAAAATAATTAACCGTCCAAACTGGACTCCGAAGAAAAATTCATGCATACTTAATTATGCAGCAAGCATTTTGAAGAAAAGTCATATTTTACTTCAAAATTACAATTTTTATTATACCTATCTATGCAGTTTTATTTTATCCCATTCTGTTTTTACAATCTTACAATTATTATTCCGTGATCGATATTTTGTCGAATTACAAGATGTTTGTACATCACTGACACGCACACGTAAACATAATTGTATACACAGATGTAAATCAAATTTTGGTTAAGCTTGACAGCTCGGGATTGTTTCTCTATTCCGATAGGTATATTACCTTTATGGATTTTTTTTAGACTTTGCTCTTTTTTTTTTTTTTTTTTTATTTAAATCAGGCATCATCAGGCCCATATTATATATACCTTATAGACTAACATATATTATATTTATACTAAAACTAACACTAAGCACTAAACACGTATTGTCTGCGACGTGGGGCGCGACGTGTTCGGAAGTCGTCCTCGGAACCTCCTGTAGACGACTCCAATCGGCCAGAACTCCTCCTTCTCGAAGGTCGGTAGATGATGCGTCGGGACCCTCATTATATGGTACCATGCTACGCCTGCAGAAAGTAAAAACGCAAATTTGTCACCATAATGCCAGATTTTATGTCACACATTTCCCGGAGATGTCATATGATGAGTTTTTCGATTTGCATTATATGCCTTATCTGCGCCTCCCAAGTCCTACGATATGCGATTTAGACTAATGTCATCAGGAAATTCACTCTTATAAAATTTATTTAAAGCGTACGACACGATATTATGTATATTGTATAGTGTACGTTTCGTAAGTCGCACACGATGACCGTTGCTGAAGAACGTGTGCAAGCTTTCTTTCGGATTTTCAATACGAAGATGATGTCATAAATTGTGATAAAAAGTAAGTATGTCAATGGCATAGTATAGTTAATGTTCTTTGTATGGCTTTATAAATTATCATAATAATCCCCTTCTTATTTATAATTTTATAGCATTTCGATCAATAATATAATATTCATAATACAACATGAAGTTCACGAAAACGATAATGATTATTTAACAACAATATTTTCTGACTATATGCACATTATTATTCGTTTCACAAAAAGTGTGTTATTCATACTTTTCTCACGTCACGTAAACATCTCCTCAATTTAATACGACATGTCGTATACTATAAATAACCTCTCTTATCTATGAACGCACTGCGCGTTCGGTAACAGCTAGTCAATTTCAGCGTTCACGCTCTCCCAGGTGGAAAATTTTTGTAAGATGCTTTGGATGTGTCACTTTTGCTGTTCCGCTGGCTTACTATGGCTTGGATTATCCAGATTTTTTTCAATTAATACTATTTTTATGATTGCAGCATCTTTATGGGGAATTCATGAGTGAATGGACGTTTAGGTTAATGTAAAAGTATGAATTTTACATTTGTGTAATCATAATGATTTATGTGAAGAAATTACTCATAAATATTTTTTTTATCTTCTTTTGTGATGAGTGATGACTTTGGTAGAAACAAACTAAGACAAAATAAACATTACAAGGTGACGCCCGCAATTTCGTTGCGTGAAAATTCGTTTATCGCACGGGAACCTTACATTTTTCCGGAATAAAATGTGAAGTATAACAATATTATAGTCCTTTTTCGGGTCTCAATATATCTCTATACCCAACAAAAATGTTTTGGCGTGAAGAGGTAACAGATAGACAGACACACTTTCGCATGTTAAATGAATTGAAATGCCATCACAGAAATCAGCCTAACACAGAATAATAGTTCCTTGAATATCGAAGGGGAATCCCGAAATCTGAGCCTATTTACAATCTGCGATACGAGGTGTAAACTCGGAGCCGATTAATTCCGATCACGTCCGCCGAGTAACGTGCTAATCTTTTTAGGGAAATGAGAAAAACTTGTCGACTACTTGTGTTCGGGTCCCGTATTCCATTTTAAATAGAAGATTTGAGGTCACCGCCTTGGGATTCCACGTTGTTTTAAACAACGCTGATTTACTTTTTCTGAGTTGTGATTTTATTTACTGATTAGTCAAGGGAGCTTCTGTTAAAGTAATAAAATATTCAGGCTATGCTTAAATACTGTTTTTTTTACTTTTTTAAATTCTAAATGTATCGTTATTGTTTTTAAATATTTAACACATTCCTATATCTTAAGTAGCTACAATATTTTTATTTCCTGACACTAAGCCGATAATAGAAATAACTTGGAGACTGTTAAGAAGTAAGAAACTAGTGCCTAAGTCCAGCTTAGGCCGCAAAGCCTAAGGTTGAAATTACTATACTACTATATCAAAGAAAAAGGCGATCTTAAATGGCGCAAAAAGTAGGTTTTGCCGGCGGTGAATTCACAGAAAATATCATCCTATTAGGCACCGCAGTCCTATTATCGTATTTCACCAAAGCTTTTAGATTTTAACACAATATCGTCGGTAATATAAGATCGTTCCCGATTGGATTTAAGTAATAAGGGTTCGTTAGACTTTTTGCTACCCAAAGGGATTTATATTGAGTTTAAGACCTACCTGTCTCTGAAGGAAATCAATACTTTATGTAATTACCAAGAGACCGTTTCTCGTTGAAATCTTTATCTTCATTATGGATTTTATGAATCCGTACCAATATTACGCGGACGTGCCTTTCCATGCGTAAGCCTCTAAGCCGATTGTGAAGAAATTTCATTCGGAGATACTGGAAAAATCTTTATTTTTGTTCCGAAAAATTTAATTTCCCTGCAAGCCCTTAAAATGTTAAATCATATTTTAATCAAAATCGTTTTAGGAGAGCGACTAACGCAAAAAATCAAACATCGTCCTCTTCACACTCACTTCACGTCCTTCATGTGTCATTTAAAACAGGACGACTCGGATTCATCGCCAAATTACTGTTTTCTCAATAACTCGATAAATAAACAACATTTTAAAAATCCGCTTGGTCTGCTTCTCAATGATTTAATATTTTACATTTTGTTAAAATATTAACTTAGTTCAATGCACGGTTATGGCAATAAATATAAAATTCGTGAAAATTAGATACATCTTTGTGATTTTTTTCTATCGATAAAATTTTAAGATATCGTGTTTTCGCTAGGTCGGATCCTCGGAAATATGATGTAGTATCTATGTTTAGAAAATGAAACAATTCGGGGCTTATTTTCAAGTATAAAAACTAATTATAATATCGGCAATTTAGAGTTAGTCGCCCCTTTAAATAAAAAGGCTTCGTTGGCTTAACGCGTGAAGAGGTAACAAACACACACAACATTTTAATTTTCCATAAGAATATGTGGAGCTATTTCGTGTTTCTAGCCCAACAATTGAAAATCAACGTACAACCCTTCTTATATTGATGTGCTAATATTCAGATAAAAAATGATTGAAAGGCAATATCAGGGCGATTCATCAGCACCATTGTCAGTCAGATGTTAACATTAACGATCGATTAACTTGATGGATTGTTTCATTATTTATTCATAATCATGAAATAGATTTGAGATCAAATATTGATAATATAATGATATCACTAATAGCACACATTACTACTCGTAAATTAGAAAATTTTATTATATCTGCATATTTTTTTGCCTTTTACATCAAAATCACAGCCACAAATGAATGTGAAGCAGATCCATACATAAATATACTTTTTCCATTATTAAAAAAAGCCTCTTATGTAAAATAAATCATGCAACTGCAGTTTTTGACAAAAGTTCGTTAAAAATAACTTAGAAATGCTTGGTTTATATGGAATAAGACCTAAGTAGCTATGTATTACTAATCGCCCATGACTATTAACAATGTCGGATGTGAAAAACAGCAACTTTACAGGAGAGCGATTCAAAGTCTAAATTGTGAATAACTTATTACTCATTTCAAGTAGAATCATGAAATTTTAGGGTTGTGCTCTATAAGTTATTGACGTTTAGTATATTGTTAGGAGTATCCCGTATTTTATGAATAAATATGAGAAAAGTCACTTCTGACCTTTTTAACGGAGTACGAGTAATGCTGATTTGTCGGAAGTGCCAGAACCGACGTTGTTGCTTGTACAAAATCAATGATTGCTTGTCGGAAGTGGCACTTACGCCATTGTTAAGTGATAACTTTTAATTTAAAAATGTCGCATGTAGAAATTACCAAAAAAATTACAACAATTTAAATCAAATATATCTTTTTTATGGACTTCTGCCAAATAAAACGTGAAAACAATGTATGTATGAAAATACTAAACATTTCTTATGACATAAATAATTCGGAAAATCAAATTTTCGTCCGAAATGTAAATTAACTTAAAACATTAAAATAAAAAATTATTGCCATCAGTATTTTGTTGAGTTTTTGATATCATAACTTAAATTAACTTAACAAAATTAATATTTTTTGTATCAATCTTTTTATGATAGAAATATGAGGAAAAGTTTGTTTCGTGTTTAGAAAAGTCTTTGTATCTTTGTTCGTATTGAATAGGTTCAATAATTACTGAACTAATTTTAAAAATTCTTTCACCCTTGGTAAACTATGTTGTTTGCAAAGAGCATAGGCAGTGTATTATTCAGAAAAATATTAGGGATCATACCGAAAATCAAAAAAATAGAACCCAAAGTGGTAAAAATTTGCAATAGATTACATTATTTCGCTTGCGCTGCGAAAAATACAGCAGATTCATAGAAATAATATTACAAATATTTATAGTATTCATCATTATCTACAAAAAAGTCCAGGATAGCATATATGTATCTTTTATGGTTAACGAATAATAACTTCATTAAAAAATTAACTTCAAACCATCTCCTACTAGCGTGGCTTTTTTTTGCATATTAAACTTACCTAAATAAAGATCCTTACCTAAATAAATATCAAAATATTAATTGTGATTCTGTAAAAAATAGAATTGTCCTGTAAGTTATTACCATGGGGCAAATATTTTAGAAGTTAGGGCAGTTTGATTAAAGCTCAAAACAAGGCGCCGACGCGGCAACGGCGGTGGCTACCACGAATTTGTAATGGAAAATATTATATTTTCCAAGTCGAACAACTTGCTATGGATCTTATCGATATCTGTCAAATACGCTGGAGAGCTAAATTTGCCCAAATATGTGGGAAATACAGAAAATACTGTCGAAGGACGGACTGTTTTGCAGGTCCATTAATTTGTCAGCCAAACGAATTTTGCAGAATCAGGTAGTTCTTAAAAATCTGTACATTTTTAGGGCACTTACGTACTACGACAGCCTTAGTTTTCATGAAAAACTTAGATTAATATTTATTAGATAAATTAATCAAAAGCAGTCTTCTTCATCCGAGATTCTCCATTTATTCTATGGTATTTTTTAAGAATAATTTCACTTTTACATAATCTGAGTAAATCTATATGTTTGTTAAGACATATTGCAAGCTCTTCATTTACAATGTCTACAAGATCAGCAAGACTGATTAATTAAAAAAAAACTCAACGAATTTAAGAAAATTATAATAATAGTAGGTAAAGGAAAAAAATACTCATGGAAATCTCGTGACTGAAGATAACTTCACCTAGTGTGAAAAAATGTTCTTTAAATACCTTTTTTACGATTTTTAACTGTATAGCTTATGTTTTATTACTATTATATTGTATTAGAAAAATGCCTAGAAAATCAGCTATTAGACACCAGATCGCCAAAACACGATTATTGAATTAAAAAATTATATTCATTCATTGTGTATGTGTGCCAACAAAAACTTAATTTTCTTACAAAAATGGCCTATTTCGAAGCCTTCTGAAAATTGTTTAAAGTCGGTAAGCAACGACAGATATTGTAGAAACTACAAGCGCAATTTAATCAATAAGAAAAATAAATTAAATGATCATCATGTAGTACTACCGACACTTTACCTATTTATAAATCCACATAACAATGTCGAAAGTGGTACTACCAACAATTTAACCATTTATAAAACCGATTAAAAATGTCGTTTGTGGTACAACCGACATTTTACACATATGAAAAACCGGTTAAGAACATTGGATGTGACACATCCGACAATTTTAAATGGCCTACGATAAAATTTTAATGAAGGCAAGTGTTTAGCTTATAATCAAATCTAAAGCAATAAAACATAAGTTATACTGTTCAAAATCTTTAAAAAATATAACGAAGAATAGTAAATACCATTTTCCGCACTAGCATTAGCTTCGATCATATTATTTCAATCAGCATTTTTTTCTCTATTACTATATTTTTCTTAATTTTGTTGAGTACCTACCAAGTTTGATTAGCTGTGCTGATCTTGTAGACATTAAAAATGGCGCCGAAAATTAAAAAATATATATAACTAAGGTTGCAAAAAAAAACAAATGAGAGCGCGAGGTCCATTTCCTCCGTTAACATAGTCGGAAGTGGCACATCGAGCGCTCTCACTCGCCCCCGAGTCCCGTTAACAACGTAGGTAGTGACTATCCGACATTGTTAGCGGACTATCTTAGTGATATATGACATTTTTAATGTAGCTGTTTCAGAAACTATGCATAATATAGATTTTTTCTTTTCAGCTAATAATAGCCTTGGTTATAAGGACATGTTTTATGAAATAAAAAAAAAATTGTCGATTTTGCACATCCGACATTGTTAATAGTCATGGGCGACTTCATTCTTTCCTAAAAATAAACTTCATGTAGATGCTTGTAGCCATTTCTGATACTAAATCGATACTTATTTTATAAATGCGAAAATGTGTCTGCCTCTCTATCTGTCTGTCTATTATTTTGCCGAAAGGTACGGGGATACTTTGAGTCTCGGGAAAGACATGAGGTACTTTTTCCGGGAAAAATGTACGGTTCAAGCGCGACAAATGAATTTTGAAGCAACGGAGCTGTGGGCGTCGTCTAGCATCATACTAAATTGTCGTTTAAGACATAACATATTCAAAACGAACTACAGTTATCTTCAACAATTATTTCAATAATTATAATTTTATACTACCCAAGTGTAAGCGCAGTACACAAGAGCACTCTCTATTCCTTTTACTCTTAAAACCCAGTGGGACGGGCGACCGACACGACTGGCGAGAGATCAGGCGCAGGACCGACTTTTTACATTCACATCCGACGCATGGATCACCTTATTTGTCAGACAAACAGCCTGCGCTGTCCTAACCAAACTAGGAAACAACATGTTTCCAACGCGGGAATCGAACCCACTACCTCCGAGTCAAGAGCCACACTCTAAACCACTGGACCACCGAGACATTGGATTCTATCCCTACTGTTATTATTACAACCGCAGTTAACGATCAATTGTGTACCAAATACGTTTACCGGCAAAGGATTATCAATTTGCTGGAACAGACGTGTCGCCGCTTTGCCATGTCTTCGCTTGATTTTGTCACAAAGCAATCTATGAGATAAATCTATATCTGTACCTGAGATTAAGTTTCAAACTGCAATGTAATCGCCACATGTTAAATATAATATATTATAGTCTTAATTTGTATAAAAAAAATCATACTCAACCATAATATTATTTAAAAACGTTTTTATTATTTACTTTTACCAGACATATCACTCATATCATAGTAACTAGATGACGCCCGCAAACTCCGTTGCAATAAAATTGGTTTATCGCGCGGGAACTGTAATTTTTTTTGAGACAGACAGACAGACGTGAAAACATTCGCATTTATGATAGTTTACAGATAACACAACATTTTTGTTGTTGTAAACGTGCGTTGAACGCTTGTTACAATATGAAAGTAGTAAGTACCCTTATGAATTGGATATGACATACCAACATGATGTATCATGCTTGGAAGTGGCATCATGATGAATTCCGAACTATTTCTGTTGCGTTCAGTTTTAAAAATATTTTAGAATCGTGACTCGCGTTCTGAAGCCTGTTTAGTAATTCTTCCTTCGTCTGCTGCAAAGTATGATTAAAATACCACGCCTGCGTCCATTTTATTTTTCATTTACATTTTATTTCAACAATAAAGTCAATTTTAATTTCCTTACTGAAATGTACTTGAGTTTTTAAAGCTGTTTTAAAGTTTTTGCTATATTGATAAAACATGCTGTATTTTAATGAAAAATTAATTGTAAGCTACAGACTATTTTCTACAATATTATGTAACATTGTACTATAAGTTGCTTTAACAAATGAGACTGCCATATTGTAGGTAGATCGAAAAATAATCTACCTTTTAATACATATTTTATGTATTAATATACAATAATTTATTATACAATAATTTACATAAAAGTTATCATAAAGTTTCAGATTTAACATTCATAATTCTAACGAAACCGAATCCTTGTTTTCATACATAGTAAAACTAGTTTCGCTAAGTGAAACCCTAAACTTATGAACTTGAAAAGGTGGTTTCTGAGAAACTTAATATTTACAAACTTTACCCCCATTTTGAACGTCTTTTAAAGTTATGAATTTCATCCCTCTCGGCTTCGAAAACAGTAAGAAGTTGTTGGCTTTCTGAATTTCGGTCACGGTATGTATTGAATCGGTGTTTTCAATATTTCATTTGTCGCCAGGTGGATTTCGTGTCAATAGTCGTGTCTATATTTTGACACATGACATATTGACTGTTTGACATTCAATATATTATTGTCACGATACTAAAGACCTTACGGCTACATGGCTCCATCTGGTGACAAATTAAATATCAAAAACCCTAATTTTTAAAATTAAAAAAATGAGAGGAAATGAGACAAAAACTAATTTGTCTCATTTCTTTTTACACGATTTCATTTCATTAAGGGCCTACGGTCAAAATGCTAGCCCCACCTACACACAACGCTATCCTCCAATCGTGATACAATAATTCCATGAATCGTGCTCCCGGGTACTGTGTTTTAGGCTGCAGCTAATAGTGAACAATATCGCGTAACAACGATTCCCGCATTATAGCACGAAAGTAAAGATCGTAAGTCCTAAAACTGTTTTTTGATGATTACTTAAAAACTAAATACAATACTAATACTTCATTTAGCCGTTATTTTATAAAGTGTGTGATTGTAGTAGTGCAAGTTATTTAATGATAGTAACTCAATAAGTTTAACAGATATTTGTTGAAATGCCAAAAAGATTCATAATTTCGAAAAATAAAACTATCGAGTCAAAATAAGTAAATCGTGTTTTCCGTTAGCTAAGTATCAGATAAACATACAATGATTAAATAAATCTCAATTTCATTTGAGTCAATCGTCTTCCGGGATCGTAATACTTATTAGAAAACACAGCAAAATTGCACAGCCCGCTCTTAAACTTATTTATAAATTTGTGATATGACGCAGTGAACTTCGTATCACTCTTCTTAAAATATAAACCTTCCCTGGATTTTCACGAACTTCAAGGCAAAGGCGAGATTAACAAAATGTAAAATTCATTTTATTTGTATAGACTTTCGCATACTAGACTTTATCAGTCTCGCATTAAACTTTGAAATTTAATAATAATAATAATATCTATGGACGCTTCACACCACGTCAGTCTGGCCCCGTGCTAAGTACCTGAAGGACTTGTATTACAGGTACCAGACAACGGAAATATACTTAATACTTTTATACTATACATATACTCGTATTTAAGATTTTTATTACATCATACACATATTTAATGCACATCCAGACCCGGGAACATTAAAAAACTTTTTGTTCCGTCGGCGGGATTCGAACCCGCGACCCCCGGCTTGAGCTACCAACAGCCCACCAACTGAGCCACAGTGGTCGTCAATTAATTTAAAACGAATTAAAAAAAAATATAGCTCTTTTTTACTAAAATATGCCAGGGTATATAATATATTGTGTAGAAAACATCTGTTTAAGCATATTTCTATGCAAATGGTTGTCGCGGGTAAGGTATAGTGGTAAATAAATTAAAAGAGCTCTCCCCTAACAATAATGGGGTGCCAGAAACAATATTTTGGTGAATTTTCATCCGTATTGTTTTATCCTTAATGAAATAACTGTGGGGCGTTTCTTGTGAGCGACGCGTTCCGCAATAAACACTTAAATTATTTCCAACGATACTTCGAAATAGGGTTGCCACTGTGGAAATAAATTAATGTTATTTTTATGCTACTTGCCAAACACATAATATTATGTTTATACTTTTATATATACATTATTACAAATGCGAAAGTGTGTGTATGTCTGTCTGTCTGTCTATCTGTCTATTAACTCTTCACGCCCAAACCGAAAAACCGATTTTGCTCAAATTTGATATTATGGAGATATTTTGAGTCCCGAAAAAGGACCTAGGATACTTTTTATTCCGGTAAAAGATTCGATTCCCACACGATAAACGCATTTTGGCGTAACTGAATTGCTTCTCTCTAGTCTTCTAGTTTGTTTAATAAGGTTTCATAATAATAACGATACCAATTCGTGTTTCGCATTTTATGAAATTTAATTAAAAAAATAAACGAGAAAGCCAAAGACCCCTTTTTAAGCTCATCTAAACGTACTTCCTACAATCTTATTCACGTTTTTCCCTCCTTCTCTATCCTTTTCCCCAATTTGGCTCATAAAATTTCGAGCGACCCTTTCCAGTTCTTTAAAAGTTAGTAATTTCTTTGGACAACTCTGGATTTCTTTAAGAAAGTTACTTGAAAAACCAGGCAAAACTGAAACTATATAATATGTATACATGTATACTCACTGATTCTTTGCAGAAAGGATCAAAATAGTTTACTTCCGGTACTTTGTCATAAATGACAAAATGGTAGAGACTTACTAAAGATTATTTTGTTTTATCGTACGTAAAAGTATAGTTTTGCACGTCACCGAAATAAAAACTAGCGGGCGTCATTTTGATTGAAAGAAATTTGAAAGAAAGTGCCGTTCGTCTGTAAGCGCTCTCAACGTTTCATAGATATCTATAAGATAAGTTGATTCATGGGCAGAATATGGAAGATGTATTAAATTTGGTCGTATTATATCAAACCTAGCTGATTTTGACCAATATTGAATAACCCGACTATCTGACGTAGGCCCGTCATCTGCCTATGAATCAATTTCTTCAACTGTATATTCACAGTAGAACGTGAAGTGTTGCGTCGTGTCGTGACGCTTAAGTGCGGTTTCGCCTTTATTCTTCATTTAATTAAGTATCGCCAGCCCTACAATTATGTTCTAAATGAAGAATGAACTCTAAGCGACATAGGACCTTATGATTTCCCGAGGGTTCTCGCTGAAAAATTCAACCCCCAAAGCCTTTATGCGCTAACGTTCGAACCAAATGAGATTTCTGTTTGGATTATCATATGCAGGTGCCGCCAACCTTTGTGCGACATTGTGGCGATAGCGCCAATTTAGAACGCATTATTCCCGAGGGAGAGAAGAGGGGATAAATGATAATGTTAAAACGATATTTTGAGAGATTGCGGCTTGAACTCGTTAACACATCATATTAAGCAACATTTCAACAATGTTGTTTAATCTGTGTCAAAATTATATTATAGACACAGGTTAGACGGTCAAATTTTCATCAATCTGATCCATTAATCTGATTGACGGAATATTGATGGTTATAAAAAGTTCATATTAAAAATATGATCAATCCATCAATCCGTGGGTTAGACGATCAAATTTTCGTCAATCTTTACCGGATTGATGGATCAGATTGATGTAAATTTGACCGTGTAACCTACGATAAAGTGTTTTCGGCTTATCAAAGAAGTGTTATTAAGTTCTAAATTATAATATTTTGCATCGTTATTATGATTTTATCTCAAAATACGCACAATTTGTAGGACTTAAATATTACTCTAATAAATTATTATGAAATTAAGTTTATTAATCAAAGGATAAGCAAAACATATCAATTTGTCTTTAAAATCTTTGTGTTTTTTCATAGACCCAACTAATTTTTAAGAAAGTACAGTACTAGG
Organism: Polyommatus iphigenia; assembly: GCA_963422495.1. Taxonomy (NCBI): domain Eukaryota; kingdom Metazoa; phylum Arthropoda; class Insecta; order Lepidoptera; family Lycaenidae; genus Polyommatus; species Polyommatus iphigenia. The sequence goes on along the minus strand of OY730181.1, from coordinate 26,255,339 downwards.
TACTTACTTTATGACTATTAACAAAATATGGTTACTAAAATTGATTTTTAAATAACACTTATTCAATATTTTGACGTTAATCACTGTGCCCAAAGTTGTTGACATATTATGACCATGTGTCGAGGGTATTTTTAAATTTTGCGGCACCTCTAGCCCTTGGAATGTTTTATGTTTTTAATTGCATTACTTTTACCTGCGATTTTGATGGAGTCGAAATTTTTTTATAGATAATATACTACGAATAATAAAAACTAATTAAGTAATATTATTATTGTGCTCTTTTTCTTCATTTTCTTTCTCCTAAAATGCCCACTTTTTAAGATACAAACTAAAGATTTATGTCTGATAGGTTTTTTTTTACTAGTAAAATTTTTAACGCATCGGACAACACATTTGATTACAAAATACCTGTTTATTCTCGAATGAACTATACATTGCTAATCAATTTTACGGGAATGCAACACTGGCTGTTCTGAATTCCGACAACTAGGTTATAGGCAAGTTATAGGTATTGCAGAAATGCGTGATAATTTTGTTGATTTGTCCGAATTAACTGTAGTTTAAATGCTATACTCGTAATAGTTACAATATAGACCTTCGTGACTCCAATAGTTAGTGATGGCAAAAAAAGTAAGACCAAAACAAAAAACTCGATTATCCTAGGAATAGCAAGACCAAGACCAAGACAAGGTATAAAAGACTGGGACTAGACAGATTTGACCAAGACCAAGACTGTACAAACAAGACCAAGATCAAGACCAAGACTGTTCGAGTATTGGTGTTAGTCTTGGATAAAAATATCCTATGTTCTTTCCCCGGGACTCTAAGACTCTATAGTCTATATCCAACGAACTCAGGTCAGTGGTTTAGGCGTGAAAAGTAACAAACAGACAGACACACTTTTGCATTTAGAATAGTTATTATGGATATAGATTAAGTTCTGTCTATAAAGCTGAATAAACCATAACTTAAGGGCCTTCCCTACAGAGATTCCGTAATTTACCGTATTTAAAGCCTTATAAATTCATGATTTGAAAGCTACAAAGTTATAATAAAAATACATCAATAATCTTCAGTTTATCAACATTCCTTTCCCTGTTTTAAATTTTCTATTTTTGTTTATTATACTCATGATATCAGCTTCCAAAGTAAAGCCAGTTTATTAAAATTCAAGCATACGAGTACATTCAGCATCTCCTTGGGATTTACAAATTACTTTTATTTGAAACACACGCCAATAGATCGATAATATCATAAACTGCATATTCCCCGTTTTATTTATTTTTATGACAATTTTGAACTAAGATAAGTAAAAAAATAGGGTTTTGGTGCAATCTCGGCAACGCGGCAAATGTGCCATACATTACAAGGTCGTTTGCTCGGGGGACGGCCTTAAAGTCAACTGTGAATAGAATAACAATTTTAGGAAAATAGATTTCTTTAGAAAGAAATAGAAACGCAACAAAATAAAAAAGCTAAAAAATAGAACTCAAAATATAACAAGTCTAAGAAAATCTACTAGCAACTAATAAGAAAAGTCTAGAAAATATTTCCATGACTCAATACTTTGCGACATAATCATTCAGCGGGAGGAATAAAAAGTATAATAAAGTTTGGCACTTAAAATGTAACCATTACTCGGACGGTATTAAAGCAAATTTATTCACTAATAAAACGATCATAAAAACATCTTCCGAGATGAAATTTACATCTTGAAATCTGGCCTGTAATTTTTATGCCGTCAGAAGTTGTGAGGAACTTTATAAACGCCAACTTTAGGCTACAAGCTGTGGCATCTGGATGATACTAATAAGCGTAAAAATAAGCTGTCAATAACATCACGGCATTTCATTTTAAACAAAATAATATTTAGACGTTAACAGGTAAAGTAGAGGATTATCAGACTATAAGGTATTTCTAGAAATTATTATAAATATAAGAGGTCAGTAGTAGGTAGATTATTTGAGGATGTCCATACTAATATTACAAATGTAAAAGTGTGTCTGTCTTTTTGTTACCTCTTCACGCCCAAACCGCTAAAACGATTTGATGAAATTTGTTAATCAATTTAGGTCAGAATGTGGAAAAGAAACATACTATTTTAGGCTAGATTATCCGGTGAACTTCTTATCACTTTCCTCCTAATAAAATCCTTACCTGGACGTTCACTTTTTAAATTAAAAATTAGCTAGATTGGTTTAGCCGTTATTGAGTTTTTGTCGACTACAAAATATTTAAAAATACATTTTAACTTATAAAGATGGAACATTTAATCATTTTCTTTTAAACCTTATTCAACCTTTGAAATCAATGCTGTTATCGTATTAAAATCGAACTCTGTATATTTATACAAAACATCGAACAAATTTTGCGCAATCTTTCCGTGAAAACGGCGAACGTGTTAAACATTTACAACTTTGAAAAATCCCTACGAACGTGTCGAATACAACTTAGGAAAAATGTTGGTATGTTTCACGGAGCAAATGTTGACTACCGATATTGAAGTTTTTCGTCTCTTTCGCACTTCGTAATTTCTGTCGTGAGTGAAAGAGAGAGAAATGACGCGGAACAAATTGCAATCCGATAGCAAAACTAATCTTTATTTATTAAAAAGAAAATACGCTACCAGTAGCAAACATATTTCTAAAAGTACACTCCTAAATACCATGGTTAAAGTTTTATACTCATTTTTTTGGAAATTTTATTACCAATCTATCGTATGCTTATTCACTAAATTATTCGGTCGAACTTCGAATAATAAATTCGGGTGTATATTTCGCCTTATGTAGGTACATAGACGTCTATCCTATGTCATCCCAAGGTCCCAATATTTACACAGTCCTCTGTCAAAAAACTGTATCTATCTATCCGCCGAACGGAGTAATAAGATATATTTGCTATCCGACGAATTCGATAGCATGCTGTGACACACAGACAGGGATATTCGCGAGTCGAACATAATACTTTCGTAAATATATTTTTTGTAGTATTAAAACTATAAGGATATATTTATTTTAAGCTGTGATATACTACGAACAATAAAAATTATTACTGTGATAGTAATTTACTCGATCACTTTATTTATAACAATTACTTATTTTTAATTATTAGTAGCCGCAGCCTCATCGTTGCTAAACCGTAGCTTCGCCGTAGCCTTGTCGTAGCTACGCCGTATCTTCACTCTAGCTACGCCGTAGCCTCGTCGTAGCAACGGCGTAGCCTCGTTGTCACTACGGCGTAGCCTCAACGTAGCTACGCCGTAGCCTCGTCGTAGCTACGCTGTAGCCTCGTCGTAGCTACGCCGCAGCCTCGTCGTAGCTACGGCGTAGCCTCGTCGTAGCTACGCATCATCTTATTTAGCACAAGACCATCCAAATGCCATAGTATACTTATAGGTCTATAAAAACAGAAATACTTATAGGTCTATAAAGACAGAAAGTCTGTTAAACTTCCTGTCCGTATATCACGCATAAATGGAAAAACACCATAGAGTGAAAAAGATAAATTGTGTCAGAATTCATGCGTTCAATTTCTTAGGGACAAAATATATGAGACAATAAGATGGCCTTAAAATATATACAGTGTACGAGATCCGAATATTGGTTAAATGGCGAAAACAGAGTAGTTGGGCATGATCAACTTAGCTTATTGATGACAATCTATCACACAGTATTGTGTGAATAAATATAAACACGTTAAGATAAAACTGTTTTACTGCATGCCTTACAATCTTCGTTTTTGTATCGAAGTGATAAATGTATGAAAAATTATAATTTTGTTACAGTAAAAGTACTAGAGTAAACAAATACTATGTTTGCTACTTCCTTACGCGAAAACTGTTGAACGTATTTTGACCTATAGTGTTGTGGTAGTTTCAACTACCATTTGAAGCTGAATTTATCTCTGTTCTGTTTGGAATCGTTTTTATCCCGAAAAAATACAATGGGATTGCTATATATTTAATATGTGCCGTGTTTTTACCGATTTATAAAAATATTTTCGCGAGAAAAATATAAAATTTAAAAATACGTTTCTACGTAATAAACTCACAGTTAATAAAAACTGAAAGATATAACATTTTTTCTAATGTTTATTATCCAAAAACATTCAGATGAATGCCGAAAAGAGCGATGTTTGTTTTAAGTTAGATTGCCCCGGGCTGAGGGTAGAGTGTTCAAGTTGAAAACTTCGCCAAGATAAATGTAAAGCGAGGGGTATTAAATATCTACTGAATTGTACGAATTTGTTAGTGATACGCAGAGTATAGTTTCAAGTAAAAAAATTACATTTGCAAGTGTTGTGTTATAGATTTTTCTAAGATATAATCAGCAGGCACAGAACTTCATACAAAAAATATTTTATAGAAGTCTTGAATCTCGATTCGCGGTTTGAACTTTGGCAATCTGAGATAATATTTAATAGATATAATTAATATAAAGAAAAATAAATGAAAACTGAGTGTTGGCTACCTTTCGCTGAAATTAAGCTATTGTGTTGGGAATAAAATATGTGCTCAAAGTATCTCCATTCGTTTTATAACGAGAAAATTTTTGAGATCCTTAGTTTTTTACGCCAAAAATTGACGTATCGGTGCGTTGCTAAGGCACCTTTAAATGAAACTACATATTATTTTGATTTTGATGCTCATTTTAATTCACTACTGCAAAAACATGCAACATCGCGTTTAGTTGCATGTGCACTACCTTTAGTTCAGTACAATGTGAATGAAAACAGTTGAACAATGTAGTGAATAAAGTTATTAGATTTAGTTTTGCAACTGTGACACTGGACAAACTTAATTTTCAATATAAACTTTGTGCGGACGCTGAGGTGGGACTCGCATTACTGTGAGACACGCTAGATAAATTTAGTTTAGGACCGTTTTACACTCAGGCACGACGCAACGTAACGCTGCTAATTTTTAAAACCACAGTTTTATAATGAAAATTAAGCGATTAATTACAAGAATCTAAATTAATAAACGCACAGCGCTACTCTTTTTCTTTACACGCTAAAGACCAAATGTAACAAAGTTATACAAGTTAAGTTAGTCATTTACTAACTTAAGTTGTATAACCTTTAGTCACCTGTTATCACACCAGAAAATTACATATTCCATTGATGGTCACTGGTTTCTTCATACTGATGAAAAGGTCTCGTTTCGTTATAATCTGACCCTAACTTTAATGTAATATATCTAAGCTAATAAGACCGTAATTATTTTATCGTGGTGCGGTCACATCTACACAGCGGGCTAAAGGACTACAATTTTAGAATTTTCCACTCATTCATTAAACTTTGAATGAAAACTTCTTCAGCGGCCCTGTACACTTTTTGTAGAAATGTTTTAATTGCGTCAGATCACTTGAACTGATCGAAAATCATAAGACAAAAGGAGAGTAGATCTCCAGCTTGCCAAAACTCCCGGGGCAGCCCATTGCATTTTTTCTAACAATTGTTCGCGTCTCAAAACTAAAAAAACGTGTGGCATTCGGGGACTGCCGTGGTAAAGCTATTGCATTGCATTTTTATCAACTTATGTAATTATAATTCGCATACGTCTAGTCGCACGCACACAAACACCGTGCCGAAGTCTGTCAACGCCGAACCACTGGGCCGTTCGGAGTGGGGAGTATAAGGTTTTTTTCGTTAAGGAATTTTTTGACTCGGTCGCCGCGTTCAAAACCCGCGATAAAAGCTATGCAATAACTTAAAAGACTTAGTAAAGCTGTTGATGCTTTATCTGGCATTGAGGATAATAGGGACATAATAATATTCACGTAAAAAGTATCACGTAACCACACCGTTAATATAAAACGTAAGTGAGCTATTACGTACAGGTGGCGTAATTACCGAGACATGACAGTGACTATAAATATCAGAGGCATGCGCCTAATGGCGGCGCCATTATAATGACAATTAAAACTTTCAATGTGGAACTATAATCGGTTTTAATCTTGGAATACCAGCTGATTCAAAATGTTATGTGATAAATTGCGTGAAAAGTTCTTGATAATTATTATTCTACTATTATAGCAGCCATTGACGATCTCTGTGGCTCAGTTAGTGGGCTGTTGGTAGCATACCGGGGGTCGCGGGTTCGAATCCCGCCGACGAAACAAAAAGTTTTCAAAGTTCCTGGATCATGGATGTGTATTAAATATGTGTATCATATATTAAAAATCTTAAATATAATACGTATAGTATAAAAGTATTAATTATTAAATATATTTTCGTTGTCTGGTACCCGTAACACAAATCCTTCAGGTACTTAGTACGGGGCCAGACTGACGTGGTGCGTCATTTTATGAGAAAAAATCCCAAAGGGTGCTCCGCCCTGGGACTTCGCAAAGGCTTTTTAAGGACTCAACGAGTGATACACAAATACATAGTTCTAAGAACTGTCATCAGACGCCAGCATGGACACATTTAAAGACAAAACATTATTTTTTGGGGATCCGCTACAAATAATAAAAATTAAGGAAACGTAACTCCCATACTAAACGATTGAGTTTTGAATTTGGTTTTCAAGGTTAGGTTAGTGTAGTTAGTAATACTATTTTAGTGTGCGAAAAGATCGCACACTAAAAAAGTATGGGAATAGCTACGAAACACTACACTTAAATTGACAAAATAAAGCCGTTGACAATGATTGTCACTTCTATAACTACACACAATTCTTGCATGTATTCGGGTCTCTTTTGCATAAAGTATGCATGTATTCAGGTCACATTTTGCAGAATCGGAACAAATTTTTTGACACAGTTACTCTTCCTTAGTTTTTATTATTTGTGGGGGATCCGTCAAAAATGTGTCTTCTTAAAACGGCTCAGATACACAAAAAGTTGAGAGCCACTGTCTTACCCTATACTCCGTTACGCTGAAATTAAACGAATTTCAGCGTAATGGAAATTCGTTTATCGCGCAGGATCCCCATATCGCAACAAAAACCATTGGGTCTATTTCGTCTTTAAAAGTATCTTCTACAGCGAATTTCATTCTAATCAGTTCAGCCATTCAGGCACGAAGAGGTAACAGACAGACAGACACACTTTTGCTTTTATAATAATATTAGTAAGGATTGTAAGGTTCGCCTCGACTCCCAACATCTAATTTCTTGTGAGAATTAGCCAAATTAATTTTTCTGAAGTATGGGTAATTTTTAAACGTATTTGGCTTGGCAAGATCCCCTAGGACGGTTTAATGTTAGGTACAAAACTCTCAAGGGCCCCGGAGACTCTGAAAAATCCAAGTCCATAATTAAACCACAATTTGCGAATGATCTCAAAAAGCCCTCAGCTCACATTTGAATAATGATATAACATACCATAAGATTAATTGTATCTAGTTATTATAGGGTTGCCAACGAAATAATATTTTTTGCATTTTTATTTTTAAGTTTCAATAAAGTAAATGATTTAAGTGATGTTATTTTATACCAAAATATATTTATTTTAAATATTACAAAATATAAAATTATATAATACAATTAAAATTTTATACCTACTATATTTTGTTCTCGTACATTTTGTTATGTTTGCTATAATGAAAGACCATCTTTCAATAAAAATTTCTTATTCCAAAATACACCTCATTTGTATGATTTTAACTGAACTTATTTAAAACTTATTTAAAGGTTTACTTGTCCTTAAGAATACATGAGTAACTTGATTAAACGGACTTAATTGTTCTTGGTAGACATTCAGATAATCTAAATCAAATAAAATGTAATAAAAAGTGGTTTCGGCGCATAAGACCTTCGGTACATAATATTGTTGCGTGTTTGTAGAAAATAACATAGAAAATAAGTAATTACAATAAAGTATACAATATACAATATTTTCTGATGATAGTCCGGATAGTCGCAAATCCTGGGGGCCGGATCATCGAGTTTCTGCTGTATTCAAGGTCCATGATTTCATAAACGACGGCACAACATGGGAGTAGTATTCAAAAAAATATATTTTTTTATAATAAATTTGAAGCTGGCAACCCTAATAGGCCCCGAGAGTACCTACATCATTGTGAAGTGGATCGTAGGTTATTAATGAGGGCGACCACCGAATCCTTTCCTTCCATTTTCAGTACTTAAGTACTTGCTAGAACATTCAAATATAATGTACAGTTCAATAATAATAATAACCTTAATATAATTATATAAATTTGAAAGTCATTTTTATAAATTGTAAGGGCTTATATGGCAAACCTAATTTTCAAAGACAGAAAGATATATAGACAGACAGTGAGCAAGACTGATAGACAGGTAGATTGATAGTGAGGCAGACAGTCAGGCAGACATCTACGTATATGGCTACCTAAGCCAGTCATATACAGATGACATGATAGATGGACAGACTGTAAGACTGACAGAATGATAGGCGAACAGGCTGATAGACATATTAGGAAGAAGCTGCTTTTTTACCTCTACAGTAGCAAATATTCGTAAATAGGCCATATTTTTACTGACCTTCTCTAGAGGCAGAAAAATACTTGAAATATGAGAAATACACCAAACATCAAACAATCCAGGTTTTCTGGATCGTACACAAATAATAAACATGCTGTAATAATACTTTCATAAGGCACTAAGTTCAGAACGAAAACTGCATGAAATATTCATTAAAATAGTTTGCTGGAACGAAAATACCGCCTTATTTTACAAGGGTAGTCATCAGGTATTAGATTCTTGGAAGAATATTTCAGATACCTATACATTGTACAGCAAGGATTATTTAAACAATGTTGTGTTAAACACACAAACAGGAAATCTTTCGGTCTTCAATGGAACGAACTATGTCAATAGCAAGTAGTTTGCAAGTTTTAGAATATGTTAAATGAATTTTGACAGTTTGTTATTCGGTGGCAAGTATTAGGTATATAAAGTTTTAAACAAGAGGCAATATTTCGGTCGTCAATTTAAATAATAGATAAATAAGACAGTGGTTAACAACTATTGGATTAAAAAAACAGTTGTATTGGAATAATATTATTTTACGAAAAAAGGGGGCAAACGAACAAACGGGTCGACTGATGCAAAGCAACTATCGTCGCCCATGGACACTCGCAACATCAGAAGAGCTGCAGGTGCGTTGCCGGCCTTTTAAGAGGGAATACGCTCTTTTCTTGAAGGTTTGCAGGACGTATAGGTCCGGAAATACTGCTGGTGATAGTGTGTTCCAGAGTTTTACAGTGCGCGGCAGAAAGTTACGCGAAAAACGCACGGTGGAAGACTGCCACTCATCAAGGTGATGAGGATGGTATATTTTTCGCGTGGGACGATGGCGAAAATTGCAGGTGGTATGATTCCGAACAATTCCTCAGAGCACTCCCCGTGATACAACCGATAAAGAATGCAGAGTGAAGCTACATCTCGGCGTAATTCCAAGGGGTCCACGCTGTTTGAAACAGCTGGTCCGGACTGAAGAATTGTCTCGCTCTGTTCAGAACACCAAACTTCTTCGGGGCTAACTTGGCCTTACCCCCTGGATGGTATCGAAACTGGACTTCGCTCGATATGTTATCGCCAAGCATTTCAATGCTAGGGGAGATGGTTAAAGATGTGCCCTCAAAACGAGGATATACGACCATTGGTGACTTTTTAGTGGTGAACGCGCAGACTTGTGTCTTGGCGGGGTTGAATTGGACCTGAAGTTACGTCTACCCCATTTAGAGACCTTCTCCAATGAATTCTCCACTTTAGACACAAGTTCGTTATAACAAAACTGTCATAACTTCAAATCAGTGTTGATCGGATAGCGCAACCAAAAGTTGTCATTTCACGTATAAAATATTATACTATAATCCAAACAAGTGACATTAATTTCTTAGTTTATGATAATTCCTATTTTGTCTTTTATATTGTCTAGTAGCTGACCCAGCAATCGTTGTTTTTCCATATAAATTATTTCTTTTATTAATATAAAAAGTAGAGAAAAACCTACTCTCAGACCTAACAAAATTTCATCAAAATCGGTCGAGCCGTTTTGGACGAGTTCGCGCACAAACACTGTGACACGAGCTTTTTATATAATAATAGAAGTCCCACGTGGCTTCGCCCGCGTAAATTTGGAATTTTACAAAACAGTACATTTTCCCGCAAAAAAATAGCTTATGTCCCTTCACGTGGTCTACTCTATATCTGTGCGGTGTGCCAAAATATTGCCATAAAAGTTCGTGAAATTAACCCTTTCTAATATTTTAAAACGAACATAACACCTCCCCCATTTTGAAAGTCGGTTAAAATTGTAGCCTATGTGTTATTTTGATGTATAAGCTGTATTATTGTAAAGTTTAATTAAAATCCATTCAGTAGTTTTTGCTGAAAAAGTAACAAACATCCATCCAAACTTTCGCCTTTATAATACATATTAGTAGGATTAGATAATAATTATTGTTCTTGTGTACAAAATGACACGAATAATGAATATAGCTATAATATTGGAAGGCGTCCCTACATAATATTTCAAACAAAAGTTTAGCTGGTATTCCAATTTATACACGACTTAAGTCTTAAACGATCCTCACCTCCGTTATTATATGCATGATACAGCGTTATGTATAATTAATAGTATGTTGCCCCTTTCCCATACACGCCTTAAGATACCTTAGAGTCATCGGATTATTGTTTATGCTGTAAAATACTTAAGATATAAGGTAAATTTTATTATATTTATACGTAATATGTAGGTAGGCATAGGAATAAGGTAAAGTATATTAAATTACTTTTTTGAAAGTATATTAAATTACTAGATACTTGACTACTTTTGCACTAAAATTCGTTTATTGCATAGGAACCGTACATTTTTCATGCATAATTAAAAGTGTCCTATGTTCTCCTCCCGGGACCCAGCGTATAGCTAAATACTGAATTTCAGCGACAGATAGGCAGACAGACACACTTTTGCTTGTATAATATTAAAGTATGCATTGGAAAATGTTTAGTATCCTGTCTCTAGTATAATCTAATGTCTCACGCTTGGCTAGCGCTCGAGACTTAAATGGTTAATGGTTTACGATATCTGTTACGGTAAAACTATCCCCCGATTTTCCTATTAATAATAAATATATTATCATGAGATTTCCTGTAATATCGCTATTCGCTTGGAATCTCAAGACTCTAGTTAATAATATTATCATGAACTAAAGGAGAGGTTTGTAGCACTATGTTGGTATAACTACCGTTTTTAAATTCCAATGTTACTCTTTCTATTCCCCAGGCTGTCGGAAATGCGTTATCCCGTGGTTCTGCCTAAAGCAGAAGAGCAGGAACACCGTTGGGCGTTAGGTTTTAGCCCAGTGCGGCCTTCACTGCCCCTGGGGAGTCCACATACCCCGGTAGCCCACCCCAGATTTCCGTGCACGCGTAAACGCATTTCCCCAACGGAAAGTAAAGGCTGTCGATAAGGTTGCGTTTCCACCAGAGATATGTTGTGAGGAATGTGTTTTTGAGAACCAATAGAATCACTTCATTGACATGACTTTGCCATGACATCGCTCTGCGCGGCGATGCTATTGGTTCTCAAAAACACATTCCTCGCAAACACAACACGCAACACATCTTATGCGTAACTCAATTACCATTAAAATTAAAATTAAAATCTTGACGTCTTTAAAGCCGTCCCCCGAGCAAACGACCTTGGCCATACATTTGCCACGTTGCCGAGATTGCACCAAAACCCTATTTTTTACTTATCTTAGTTCAAAATTGTCCTAAAAATAATTAAAACGGGGAATATGTAGTTAATGATATTGTCGATCTATTTGCGTGTGTTTCAAATAAAAGTAATTTGTAAATACTTTTATTATAAAAAGCTGATATCATTAGTATAATAAACAAAAATAGAAAATTTAAAACGGGGAAAGGAATGTTGAAATCTACGTTGAAATACTGAAGATCATCGCTGTATTTTTATTATAAATTTGTAACTTTCAAATCATAAGTTTATAAGGCTTTAAATACGGTAAATTACGGAATCTCCGTAGGGAAGGCCCTTAAGCCCCGACACGTATTTTAGGTATCTCATAATAATCGCAGCCGATTTTGCTTTAGTTCCGTGTTCAACTATCTTAACTTTAGACGTTACAGATGGAAGCGTCGTAAACCAAACGAGAACTTAAGTATGAACTTAAGTACGGACCCAGTCGATACTTGAACGTGAATGGAGCAATTAAAAACTCTAAACTTTGATAGTTTTGCGCTGTTTACTCGTACAGAGTGTATCGAGGCATATAATTCAAGACGTGAGTGAAAGAATAAGGTAAGTAACATGAAATAACATCCCGTTTTTTTGCTTAAATGGAGGCTTTAGGGCCGGGAAAATTATTTGAAGTAGAAAAACTATGGATTGTAATATGTGTAGCCAGATATATTAGCTAGGTTATGAAGTAGATAAGTTACAAGTTTTATTAAAAAAATTAGGGAAAAAGTTAGTTATTGTCCGTATGTTACGAAATGTTACCTGTTCAATTCTTCCACTCACGTCTTCAATTATATCCATACTAATATTATAAATGCGAAAGTGTGTCTGTCTGTCTGTCTGTTACGTCTTCACGCCCGAACCGCTGAACCGATTTGGCTGAAATTTGGTATGGAGATACTTTGAGTCCCGGGAAAGGACATAGGGTACTTTTTATCCCGGAAAAATGTACGATTCCCGCGCGATAGTTTTGGTGCAACGGAGTTGCGGGTATCATCTAGTCATATGACTAGATGATGCCCGCAACTCCAGTTAGAAGCAAACTTATTTGATAAATGAAAAGCATTATATATGAATGCTTTTAATTTATCAAATAAGTTTGCTTCTAATAACTGCTTACCTGGATAGACCTATTGTAATTAAGTCTTATGTAACAGGATGTTACACAATAAAGTGATAATATTTTAGGGTATGTATATTGTGTCACTTATATAGAGTTCATTGTGAAAGTGGTAGCGCTAAAAGAGCAAATGTTTTATAATACGTATGGGTAAGCACAACTTGTTTTGTTTATCATCAACTCTAATAAAAAAAGGTTTTGAATTAAAACTCCTATATTGATTCCTACGCAGCTACGCCGGATCTACGTAATTTCGGGCAAGATAACGAGCCCGAGAGCAGACATAATCCGACCAAATATGTAGATCTATTATATATTTTGGTATTACAAAATATTATTCTCTGATATATATAATATCTATATCTATATCTAAACATATTATAAAACAAAGTCGCTTTTTTTCCCTCACGTCCCTTTGTTCCCTTTAATCTTTAAAACTACGCAACGGATTTTGATGATTCTTTCAGTGTTAGCCCAATTATCGAGGAAGGTTATAGGCTATATTTTATCACGCTAAGACTAATAGGAACGAAGAAATAGAGGAAAATGTGAAAAAAACGGGGAAAATTATTTGAAAGGGCTAACTTGAACGCGCTAATCCCAGGAACTACTGGTCCGATTTGAAAAATTATTTCAGTGTTAGATAGCCCATTTATTGAAGAAGGCTATAGGCTATACTTTATCACGCTAAAACTAATAGGAGAATGTGAAAAAATGGGGGAAATTACTTGAAAGGGCTTATCTCGCGAACTACTGGAGCAATTTTTATGTTATTTGGCACAGATAAGAAGTAGACCACGTGAAGGATCATAGGCTATCGATTTTAATAATTTTTTCAGTGGCTATATATTTTATACCCGTGCGACGCCGGGGCGGGTCGCTAGTATTTATTAAGACAATTATTGATAACCTATAACTTCAACTGTAAAATGTTTTCACACCAAATTAAGCAATTAATAATAACAGTTTGTTAAATTAGACATGATGTTAATGTACAATTTTGCATTACAAATCCAAAACTCTGAACAACAAAATGAGTGATAATATCACGTGATTTTCACGATTAAAATCAAATTATTGTGCAAAATACATGTAACACAACTCAAACACGGAGCTTCATTTGTATAATTACTACATTTACGATAAATCAAAATATAATATGATAATTAAACTTTAATGACATAGTTGTAAACCACTTGAAAACTTTATCTAAATAGGTCAACTTTTGAGCCTGTTTCAGACTTATAAACTCTTTATACATAGAATGATTATAAAATAAATTCTAACGAACATTAAATGGATTTTTAATGTTTTAAGATAATTTATTTTAATGAAACACGTTGAAAAAGCTATTAAAATTATAATCACCGCTACCGGTGACATTAATAATTATTTTTTGTATCAAATAGGTCAGTTGGATGTTCTGATTCAAATCATCATTCTATTTAAAAAAATCATTAAACAAAGTAGCAAGATATTCCATTATTTTCTGGGCCAAGATAAAATAATGGTATACGTGAGCACTGGGTGCAATAGACAAAGTTCTTGATTGACTAAATTTAACACTTACTTCCGTTACCTCTTTACGCCCAAACCGCTGACTAGATTGTGCTGAAATTTGGTATGGAGATATATTAGTCCTGGGAAATATATACTATATAGTATACTTTTTATCCTGGAAAAATGTTTTCAGTCATTTCCATATCGTTCCCTAAAGCATATTACATTATGACAATAGTGGACGCCTGCGACTCTGTTGCGCAAAAAATAATTTATCGCACGGAAAGCGTACATTTTTTCGGGATAAAAACATATTGTATAGCTTTGTATATCTTGTTCCAGGACACAAGGTACTTTAATTATATTATACTAGCTGTTGCCCGCAACTTCGTCCGCGTTGACTTCAGTTTATAGCGCTCGGTGTCAACAAAATTGGTTACCCATAAACTATTTATCATTGATAGGTTTAAGGTTACGTCACTGCATAGATAAAGTAATGAGTAGTGAGTTATACTGTATACATATAAGATCGTGTATAACAATCGAAAGAATCGGAAAAGGCAACTCATGATGGTACCTCCTCTTACAAAAAGACGTATGAGTAAGCGCTAGCGCGATCTAGGCGACTCTTAGCGCCATCTGTTATGAATTTTTGGAACTAACTTAATTTGAACAAATTTACGCATAAACATCCCCTTACAACCTCTTTTTCCAGTTAAAAATTAGCCTATGTCCTTTCTCAGGCTTTAGACTATCTATGTACAAAATTTCATTACAATGGTTTCAGTAGTTTTGGCGTAAAAGCGAGACAGATAGAGATACTTTCATTTTTAATATTAGTATAGATTGGTATGGATAATATATTTTCTTACTGAGAAAATTGATTTATAAGACTTACTTAAAGCTTCGAACCAATTTCCGCAATTCATAGCCCAGAGCTTTCGAAAGCAAAACGTCCCCAAATTATATAAAGCACAGATCTCATTATAACTTTTTGTCTGAACTTTTACTGTGCGACAATTGCAACCTTATTGCAATATGATAAGTGCTAATTTCTTATCAGTAATGTCGTGAAAAACTTTTCCGACGGGAATCTGAAAATTAAACTTTAATACCATGCAACAAGGTCTTATTTCATTTACAAAAATTTTAACGTATGTATAGCAAGCTCGCAAATCATACCGTGAAATTTTTGATTAGGGGTCCTGTAGAATAATTGGATTTTTACTTTCGAATGAGAAAATTATGGCTTGTCGTTACTTGATTAATTGCAAGTTTTTGTTACGTATTAAAGTAGCAAGTGATATTATACGGCTTTTCCTGGTCTATGATGTACAAAATATACGGGCGATCTCAATATTTCATTTCCAATGATGAGCAGCAATCATGGTCGCAATCATGGCTATTCATCATGACCCAACATGGAGAAGGACATTTTTGTTTAAAGCTTATAATAATATCTGTAAAATTGTCTTAGCTGCAATACATTGCATTTTAAAGCTAAATATTGCAAGTCTATGTTAGTGTTAAAAATTAATATCTGAGTTACTTAGGGCCTGTTTCACCACTTCCTGATAAAGTGCCGGATAGGCTATCCACAACTTATTTGACAGATTCTCCATACTCTATCTGTCAAGTTAAGTGGTGGATAGCCTATCCGGTATTTATCAGGAAGTGGTGAAACAGGCCCTTAAGCTTCTAACATTCAAACACTAGCAATTAGACAAATACAAGTTAGAAGGTTAATCTCACTTTTTATGTCCATGAAACCTTTGTATAGTGTCGATCCTTTTGTGCGAGCCATTTTCATTTCAAAGCAATTTTAATTTCCCCGTACTAGACAAACAAACAGCCATAGCTTAGACTAGAATCGTAGTCCCGGCGCACATAGATTAGTCAATAAATTTCCACTCGACTTACGTGGCTCGTAAATTCCCGAGCTTATAGCCAGTTGGCGTCGTTGCAAATGTCAAATATTCACACGTTGGTAATCCTACTGTCAATTGAGGAATACGATAGAAATGACAGTTTTACAGGATTTTGACGTAACCGGCTCATTACAGTTTTCTGTAGTGCTGTTTTTAATTACGTTTCATTCAGCTTCTGAAGAAGCACAATATTTTTTTTAGATTTATGGTGCCTTGAGACATTGGCATTCGTGTACGTCCATCAAGAAAGAGTAGACGGAGTAGACGCTGAATTTCTAAACGTTATTTTATGCAGATTTTTTAAGACGTGTTGTATTTCCGCAGACAATGTTTGTACACTTAAAATATCACCCTTACATTTTTTAAACGTTTGAATACTTTTTAGTTATTTTAAAAATTATGCTGGGAGTCTACTATTTTCGACAAGCTGTGCTTTAGAGATCTCCCAATAATAACGAAAAGACAAACTCTTATTCAAACAAAAATAATAAAATATATGCACGCCAGCTATAAACGATGATGTTAACAGTGGGTATACCAAAATACTTTTGCCGGAATAAAAATAATCCTGAAAATAAAACCTTAGTACAGTCACGAAAAAAATAATATAAAATATCTGACGTTAGATTACACTAATTTATAACTATTTGTCCCATTAGTGTATAATCTTATATTTAAAATTCTCGTGTCACAATGTTAGTCCACGAACTCCTCCGAAACGGCTTTACTGATTTTTACCAAATTTTATATGCATATTCAGTAGGTCTGAGAATCGGCTACTCGGTACTTATTATATTGATAAGTGCATTTGTTGAATAAATAATAGTATAAACTCAAACTCAAAACTCAAACTCAAACTCAAATTTTTTTATTCAGAATAAATTTTTTCAAATATTCTCTGAACGTCGGATCTACACTGGTGCCTACCACCGGTTCGGGAACTGCCCCGTCGAGAAGAACCGGCGTAAGAAACTCGCACGGAGCCATCTTTTATTTAAAAAGATGGAAAATTACAAAAAGTATATAAAACTACAGTGTCATTATGACTAAATAAAATACAACGAGTGTACCATACTGTATATTATACAGAAACAGCTCTGCAGGGCGCGACCTTATTCCCATGGTGTACTATCATTCATGAAATCAGTAACTTTATAGTACGCTTTTGTACACAAACGTTCTTTAAGAACTTTTTTGAATTTATTAATTGAGAGATTTTGAACTTTTTCTGGGATCTTATTATAAAGGCGTATACATTGACCTTTAAAAGAGTTTTTGACTTTAGTAAGTCTAGTCACCGGAATGTCAAGCTTATGTTTATTACGAGTATTTCTCCCATGGGTATCACATTTTTTCTTGAATTCATATATATTCTTTTTAACATATAATACATTTGATAGGACATATTGAGAAGCAACAGTTAGGATTCCAGTTTCCTTAAATTTTTCTCTAAGTGAAGTATTACGGGCTAGCTTGTAGATTGCTCGAACAGCTCGCTTCTGCAGCACAAAAATTGTATTTATATCTGCAGCATTGCCCCACAGCAAAATGCCGTAGGACATAATACTATGAAAGTAACTAAAATACACTAGGCGTGCTGTTGTTTCATCTGAAAATTGTCTAATCTTACTTACTGCATATGCTGCTGAATTGAGTCTATATATAATATTATTACAACTCGAGAAAAACGACGACCATGATAGCGATGGACGTTGCCATGGTGACATACTTATTTAGTCACTTCAATAAAATAATACGGGCGATATACTTTATAATATGTCAAAGGAACGTTTGCCGGGACAGCTAGTATAAATATAAATTTTATTTGTTGTATATAATACTAGAATTTTCTATGAAAAATATATGTAGTGGTCGACTGTACTCGTCTCAAATGAAGTGCTCCCCCGCACCTGAGATAGAACGTAAAACAGCTCGCACATAAATCCGAACTGTACTCCCGTCCAGAGGAAATTTGGTCTTAGCACATTACATGCTAGCTTTCGCTTACAGCTTTACCTGCGTACAGTGCTTACATTTTGGCAGCTCTTCGCGGTATCATCTATATGCCAATAGTATGAAAATCGGTCGAATATTTTCAAAGTATACAGTGAGAAATCTAAAAAAAAAGACGGATTGCACTCCGGGAGTGCCGGCAGAAGTGAAAACTTGATTATTAACGTTGTGCATTTTTTTAACCCATTTTTTATGAAAATCGATTATTATAAAATCGTTTTTTTTAATTAATCGAAACCCTTACAATCGATTCGAGTTCGAGTTCGAGTTCGAGTTCGAGTTCGAGTTCGAGTTCGAGTTCGAGTTCGAGTTCGAGTTCGAGTTCGAGTTCGAGTTCGAGTTCGAGTTCGAGTTCGAGTTCGAGTTCGAGTTCGAGTTCGAGTTCGAGTTCGAGTTCGAGTTCGAGTTCGAGTTCGAGTTCGAGTTCGAGTTCGAGTTCGAGTTCGAGTTCGAGTTCGAGTTCGAGTTCGAGTTCGAGTTCGAGTTCGAGTTCGAGTTCGAGTTCGAGTTCGAGTTCGAGTTCGAGTTCGAGTTCGAGTTCGAGTTCGAGTTCGAGTTCGAGTTCGAGTTCGAGTTCGAGTTCGAGTTCGAGTTCGAGTTCGAGTTCGAGTTCGAGTTCGAGTTCGAGTTCGAGTTCGAGTTCGAGTACGAGTTCGAGTTCGAGTTCGAGTTCGAGTTCGAGTTCGAGTTCGAGTTCGAGTACGAGTACGAGTTCGAGTTCGAGTTCGAGTTCGAGTTCGAGTTCGAGTTCGAGTTCGAGTTCGAGTTCGAGTTCGAGTTCGAGTTCGAGTTCGAGTTCGAGTTCGAGTTCGAGTTCGAGTTCGAGTTCGAGTTCGAGTTCGAGTTCGAGTTCGAGTTCGAGTTCGAGTTCGAGTTCGAGTTCGAGTTCGAGTTCGAGTTCGAGTTCGAGTTCGAGTTCGAGTTCGAGTTCGAGTTCGAGTTCGAGTTCGAGTTCGAGTTCGAGTTCGAGTTCGAGTTCGAGTTCGAGTTCGAGTTCGAGTTCGAGTTCGAGTTCGAGTTCGAGTTCGAGTTCGAGTTCGAGTTCGAGTTCGAGTTCGAGTTCGAGTTCGAGTTCGAGTTCGAGTTCGAGTTCGAGTTCGAGTTCGAGTTCGAGTTCGAGTTCGAGTTCGAGTTCGAGTTCGAGTTCGAGTTCGAGTTCGAGTTCGAGTTCGAGTTCGAGTTCGAGTTCGAGTTCGACACAAAACACTACTCTCCAACCGTCTTACGGTTTTTCCAAGGTTTTTCGATCAGCACGAGAATCTGACGCGAGTTTCACAGTTTTCACCCATCCCACAAATTAAGTGCTCAACGCCGCTAAAGAAGTTTTCACTTCAATAAAGTTTAGTTTGAACAAACCAAAACAAAAGTCAAATTAAGTAAGAGAAAAACCAGTGTTACTTAAAAAAATTCTATGGTTTTAAATACTACTCGATTCCTATATCCCGTTGAGTAGAAATTAGTTGATGCCGTGGTAACCATACATTTTTCCGGGCTAAAAAGTATTTCATGTCCTTTCCCAGGCTTTAATGTATACTCAACAAAATCTGATTAGCTGTTTTAGCGTAAAGAGGTAATGGACAGACAGACAAACAGATCGATAGGTAGCCCTTAGCATTTGTGTTATTTGTGTGGATTATTATATCGAAAACTATAAAGATTTCTTGAACATTTCGTGGTACACTTAAACACGTATCTACATAATAAATCTTCATTTAAAAAAGTATCTACACAATATAATATAGTAGTATAATATATTATGTAGATCATGACTTGTGTTTGATCAGTCAGTCAAAGTGTCGACACGTCTCACAAAGCTCGGCTTTTAGCTAGTTTTATTTAAATTTTCAAAATATTGAAAATTCTTAACAGCATACGATATTAAGGTGAGTTCAAACGTTCGTATTTCGTTTAAACGTTAAAATATGCGTCCATAAACACAATCTTTTCGACGCGGGAATAGCTTCCGTGTGCGAATGCTTTCAATAGAACCCGCCGCTATCGCGAGATGTTAAATCGTTCTGATACCGAAATGGGCCTTTTATATTTTTGGGTGAGATGTCGTTAATATTATATCTGTAGGTTTTTGCAGATTATACAAAATAATAGCAAAAAAAATTATTCATGAATTCAGGTTTGTTAAAGGCAATTTTTAACAAACTACGAAAATAAGGTTCTTTAGTCATCATACTCTCAATATGATACTTACTTTATTCCGCGGCTTTGCCTGGGATCTAATACACCTGCTAAGCAATTGTTCGTTTTTTGTTGTCCCTTAGATGTATGATTTAAAAAAATCTTTTCTTAGCTTATATTTCCCTTTCTTTTTAAATATTATCTTTGAATGAAAACTTTCCTATAATATTACTTATACTCCAAATACAAAAACTTTCACTATTGACGGTTGAGTAGTTTTAGCGTAGAAGCTTTATAAGCAAACAGACATTGACATAAGAATATCAATTACGGACTAGTAACTATTCAATTTCAAACGAACTTAATTCTCCAGAAATTGGAATAAAATTTATCCCGTTACGTATAATATTATCTTCTTTATAAATGAGAATTTTAAACAGATTCCTAAATTGAGGGGTTGTGAATTTGACATCAAAAGTAAGAACATAATGAGAGTCGTCGAAATGTTGCTGACGAGGATAAAATAAAAATAATATTATACAGTAGAGCAGCTCTGCCATATCCTTGAAATCGAACTCACCTAGCACAGAGACAAGTTTTACGTACGCTTGGCGTAAAACGTTAAACGACGTTATATTTTGCTCTCTAAGGCCGTGTTCACACCAAACCGACTGTGAGCGGCCGAATGTGAGCAGGCTCACTGTGAGCCCCAGTGTGAACGTGAAAATATACTTTAGGTATTATCTGCTCCCCCTTAAGAAGGCGACCTATGACAGAAAAAAAACGGTTTTCACCCGCGCACTTCATACCCCCAGCACTCGCCTAACGCATTCAAAATGTCACCGCGGCTATAAATTTGTGTAATTACTCTCGTAACCACTTTTGTACGAACGTAGTATAACCAAATATATCAGATAAAATTTTGAGAAGTTTGAGTCACATTTTCCATCTGTACTTTGAGAATCAAATTAATACTTTTTGTCTTATACACTTATATACTTTATGATATGTTTATTTATCGAAATCGAATAGGCTCTGACACTACTGGATCGATTTTGGTTAGAATTCCTAAGCTGTAGTTTTTACAAAAATATTATAACTTTATTTAATATAATCTACTAGGCACGTCTTCGTCCACGTCTGAATTTGGTTAGTTATTGTGTGTATTTGCGTAAAATATATTAACATTTGTCAGATTAAAATATACAAAATTCTCAAATTTTGCATACATACATTCGTTTAGCTTGAGAATATTTTTTTATCTACTTTTTGATATAATATATTGATGCTAGAAATAATTTATATGGCAAACTGACGTTTGCCGGGTCAAATTTAAGTATATATAAAATTCTCGGGTCACAGTGTTTGTGCGCAAACTCGACCTAAACGGTTCAACCGATTGTATTGCTATGTACATTCATTAGGCCTGACAATAGGTTTTTATTTACTTTTATATTGATATTTTTTATATTAAACAATATTTTCCGGGCCAGCTAGTTTTCCCCTTTTAGCTCCCCTCGACGACTCACGACTCACTGTTTTCAGTTTTAAAGAGCTAAAAACTTAAAATCAGGAACTTTTGGCCTTAATTAGGAACTCGTAACTAGCTAGATTTTTTTTCTATATAAAGTGCTTTTATTCATGATTCGCCTAAAATGTATGTATTTTTCTACTCAATCTTCACACTTTGTAGGCGGTACCAGCCAACTTAACAAACCTGCGACGAAAAATGGTATTCGGTTGACACTTGAAAATGCTCAGCAAGTTGGTAAGATCCTGGTTTGACACCAAAGCAATGTGCAAAATGAAAAATCACCCCTAGAAATGTGATGGTCACACTTTGGAGTTTGGTGGTCTAATTGCCGGTGTGATAAGTAATAGCTTTTTACAAAACGGCGAGAGCATTACTGCCAGCAGATGTGTACATTGAAAACTGCCCACAATGATGGCGATGCTCGTATGTCTGCAACTAGTTTTAGTCAGTCGATCGTCTCCGCTGCTCCTTGATGACAACGCGCGACCCCATTTTGTTTGGAAGCTCTCCCTCATCTACCATACCGACTTTAACCTTTTCCAAAGTTGGTAAAACTTTTACCGGGAAGAAAATTCAAATCGCGAGAGGCTGTACAAAATGCCTTAGAAGTGTAGCCTGCCGTCCAGCTGACATTTTCAATAAGGGCATCTATACACTGCCACTGCGTTGGCGAAGGTGCATTGATTGCAGGGGTGATTACTTTGATAAACAGAAATAAGTAAGTTCTAAATAATCAGCCAAGAGTGAGTCCGACTCGCGCACGAAGGGTTCAGTACCGTTATAGAGCTAAAAATAGCCCAAAATTGTAATTTTTGTGGGGGAGCCCCTTTGAATATTTATTTTATTTTAATTTTATCATCCATAATTAAAGGACAAATATAATTATTGAAATAAAGCCTGGAGACAGACCTGAAGTTAGACAGACATTGAAGTCTTAGTAATAGGGTCCCGTTTTTAACCTTTGGATACGGAACCTTAAAAAGAACATTTTTCAAACAAAACGGCAATATCATAGGTATAAAAGACCTTATAATATATTATGTAGTATATTATTATGTAAGTAGTATGTACTCGTACTCTTCTAAATCCTTTCATAAATGTGCCGTCACCTTTGTTATTAACCCATCAAGCCCCATACGAGCACCGGTAATCGCGACACTAGAATATAATAGCATTTTAAAGAATCCGCGATCGAAGGATTTATATTTATTATCAAGCGAATGGTCGAAGTAGTGAATTTTGCATATAATATTATAATGTCATCACTGTTTGACAATTTAATCTTTTCATTTCAAGACCGTAGCGTTGTACCAAAGAAATTTATTCGATATTTCCATAGTGTCGAGTACAACATTCATTGAAACCAAATCAATTTTCAAATCGCTGTCATACACTAGTTTTCGTCAAAACTATATCGATTTAAAGCCGATTTATTTTTTCAATCTCTATTGCCGCGTCCGCTGATTCGTCGATCGTCATGAAGCTTCGAGCTATGAGACGATACCATTGGACGATACACGCAGATCGTCCAATCAAGTACGAAGCACTACGCATGTGCGGTCGCAACATATGGGTTTGACAAATTATTTTTGTCATGATAATATTATTATCATATTTGTAAACAAATATACATATTTTACATTAAATTAAAAAGCCTTCTACAATGGTTCATCGGCTCCCGTTTTCTCCTGTAAATGTTGCTTTTAGTCTGTATATTTAATTTTTGTTTGTTTCCCATGGTTTCGATTAAATATTTTCTCAATCCGGAGTAAAGGCAAAAGAAGTACGTCCTCTCCTCAGGCGCACGCGAACGCGACTGTTGGCGACTGAGAGGTGAGACAAATCTGGCGGTGAAGCGCCAATGTGGTTTTTCTTAAATATCTTTAAAAAAATAGAGAATATTAAAAATCCGCTAGAACGGATTCTCGAGGATAGAATTTTATATGATGTGTAAAAATATTAACTCAGTTTACTGCATGGTTTTGGGAATATAGGAAAAAAATCGTCAAAGTTAGATGCATTTTTGTGATTTTTTGCTATCGAGAAAATTTCACGATATCGTGTTTTCGCTCAGATCGAATTCTTGGAAATATAATGTAGTATCTATGTTTAGAAAATTAAACGATTCGGGGCTTTTTATCAAGTACAAAAATGATTTATAAAATCGTCAATTTTGGGTTAGTCGCCTTCTTAAGTATTATCAGAGATAACGTTTTTTTTTGTGTGCGTTCAATTCTTGTTAGTTTATAATATGCAGTATGATGATAGTTTACTGAATAAATATAAACTGTGGTAAACGACAAAACCTTTTTAAGAACGTATAAAGAGGATTCAACCATTTTAATTAGGATAATCCTGGATTTCCTAAGAACAGTTACGTAAATATCAGTTTTTTTTGTTAATAAATAAAGCTACACGGTCAACTGGATAAAATATATTTTAATATGTAAAGTGTAAAATATACAGTAATGCAAATGTTTATATAACAATACTATATTTCAATACACTTAAAAAACGTGTCGCACTCGGGGACTGCCGGGGTAAAGCTATTGCATAGCATGTTTTATCAACTTATGCATTTGTAATTCGCATACGTCTAGTCGCACGTACATAACACCACGCCGAAGTCTGCCAAACTGAAATAACGTTAGACGATGCACGTCTTTCAATGCCACACCGCTGTGTCAGTCGGAGTGGTAGGTTTATATTTTTCGTTACGGAATTTCCTAATTCGATCGCCGGGCTCAAAGCCTATGCAATTTAATGAATCATATTATAACAAGTCTGTATTTCAATACGCTAAAAAAACATCAAGTTGCACTCCAGTAGCACTGGCAGAAATGTAAGCGATGCAGCAGAAGTAGGCATACATTTTTACCGCGCGGTAGAAGTAGAGATAATATAGACAGGTGATAAGGTACGTTTACTTCCTCTGCTATGGCGCACCGGCAGCTTACACTTGACCTTACGAGTTTTTGGTCAGGTCACGTGCCCTGACGGGAATACAACTTTTTCATTCATCTTAAAAAGCGCAAAATGCCGCTAAATATGATTTCACTAATTTCGAAATACTAGGTAGCATTCACGTAAAATAACTTTAGGTTGCGATAATAATAATAAATTACTATATTCTGCTCCATTACCGGTCACATAAAAAATTCCCCCTGTCAAGAAAGGTATTTGCATAGATGCCCAAAATTGTGACTCCCTTAGCACGTTAGAGGGGTATTTCGCATTTTGTGCAAATATTTCCTACTTTCCGTGAGGGGTCCCTAGCGTGTAGTAAAAGGGGCAAACCACAAATTATGCTTGGAAATATGGACCTTTTTTTGCCAGGAGATGTTTCTAAGTCTGTTTTGATGTGAGCAGTCATATAGTAATTTATCAACGGCACTACAGAGTACAATTTTAACGCCTCCCTGGTCCATTGGTTTAGAACTATAGAGCATGGATCTTGACAAAGGGGTCGTGGGTTCGATTTCCACGTAGAAAACGTGTTATTTCTAAGTTTGTCTGTAACATTTACTTTAAATATTATACTAGCTGTCCCGGCAAACGTTGCTTTGCCATTTAATATAAAGTATTTCGCCCATATTATTTTATTGAAGTGACTAAATAAGTATGTCGCCATGGCAACGTTGATCGCTATCTCGTCGCAGTAAACAATGGTCGCCGTCAGTCTCAGGTTGTAATAATTTACTATTATTTATTCAACAAATGCCCTTATCTATTGATAAGGGCATTTGTTGAATAAATAATAGTAAATTATCGGCTTATTATAGAATCGGCTACTGGGTACTTTATATATTTATAAAGTACCCAGTAGCCGATTCTCAGACCTAGTGAATATGCATATAAAATTTGGTAAAAATCAGTAAAGCCGTTTCGGAGGAGTTCGCGGACTAACATCGTGACACGAGAATTTTATATATAAGATTATCTTCATAAAAGGAATCAGGAGTTCCGTTCAGCAACGGAACCTTCGGAAGCCCTGGGACATGCCTTGGTGCATGTCTTACTTTTTGGTGGCATGTTGTGTTAATTTTACTTAAAAAAAAAGAACATTACTGTAATGTTTTTGTTGTAATGAAGTTCCGTAGATACCTCCCGATCCCGAAAAAATCATTATCAAGTCACCGTTTTTGTAAACATGGTATCAAATTCGGCTTAACAATCAATACAACAAAAAAAGAATTTTGAAAATCTGACCACAAACAGCAAAGTAAACATTAACTCCTCCTTTTTTGGAAATCGGTTAAAAAAGTGTCTAAGATGTTGACCAGGGATGTGAGGTATCACCATACCAAATTTCATTGAAATCCGTCCAGCGGATTCAGAGATTAGCCTGTACAAACAGACAAACAGACAGAGAAACAAAAATTTCAAAAATAGTTAAAATGTGTTCTACTACTCTTCTAACATGCCCCTGACTCGTTTTTTCAAGTTTATTTTCAATGTACAAAAAATTTACCTCTACGATTTTATTATAAGTATAGATTTTTATGGATTCAATAGAAGTTTCATGATTAGTTGCACCACAAATAACTTTGTAAAAGTTCAAACTTCACCCTAGATATTATCGCATTCGACATTTCTGATCACATGAGTAGTGGCCATTACTAAGGCATTCAAATAAGTTGCTATCATTCGGGATCGTGGATTTTACCGTTTTCTGAATGAATTTTGAGGAATGGTGTCGATAGTAGTGATTCCATCGACATTGGCCAATGGTCATGTAGTATCGTAGGAACTACGCGCTTAAAAAACAATCTTATGGCTACAATAACTGCGCTTTTCCAAAGTTCACTGCGCCTTTGAATGACAATCATTTTAAGTTCAATTGATTAGGGCAGGTCCATCGTATTCTTAAGTCTTTCGTATTATTTATAAGTTATCATTTTACTTAGCACCACTTTAGTATAATTAGCATTTGAACATAAAACTCAAGTATTCATTCAACGAGCTCAAAGCTCTTGAGTGTGAGTGCAATTCAAACGACGAATCGTTTAGAAGGATGCTTCAAATGTATTCCTTTTTTTTATGTTAACAATTTTTGAAGGCAAAAATGAATGCCTATTGACCTGCTAATCCATACTTCCATACACATATTATAAATACGAAAATGTGTCTTTTACATCTGCACGCCTAAACAGCTGAATTGATTTTGCTGAAATTTGGTATAGTCGAAAAACTTTGAGTCTCGGAAAAGGACATAGGATACTTTTTAATCCGAAAAAATTTAGGGTTTCCACGAAATTAATGAATTTTGGCGTAACGGAGTTGCGGGCGTCATCTAGTACTTTTAATAAAATAATATTATTATTTACAACAGCTGTGGTATGTAGTACTTTATTCAGTCTGTTCAGAGTTTTTTTTTTAATAAGGGCAAACGAGCAAACCGGTCACCTGATGGGAAGCAACTACCGTTGCCCATGAACCCTCGCAACATCAAAGTTACAGGTGCCGGTTTCTCAATTCTCTCTTTCCTATACCATAAGGGTCAGTATAAAAGTATAACTCAGGTAGTCTATAAGATTGTTGTTAAACTATTTTTAATAAAAATAACCAAATCCCATTCATTATTGAAGTGAAAACTTCTTTAGCGGCGTTGAGCACTTTTGTGGGATGGGTAAAAACTGTGAAACTCGCGTCAGATTCTTGTGCTGATCGAAAAACCTTGGAAAAACCGTAAGACGGTTGGAGAGTAGTGTTGTAACATCGAAATTGATTAATCGAATATTATTTTTTTTTAATCGATTGTAAGGGTTTCGATTAATTAAAATGGGTTAAAAATTTAATCGATTGTAAGGGTTTCGATTAAGTAATTAAAAAAATCGATTTTCATAAAAAATGGGTTAGAAAAAATTGAAAGGGTTTCGATTAATTTAAAAAAATCGATTGTTTTAAAATCGATTTTCGTAAAAAATGGGTTAAAAATTTAATCGATTGTAAGGGTTTCGATTAATTAAAAAAGTCGATTTTTTAATAATCGATTTTCATAAAAAATGGGTTTAAAAAAATGCACAACGTTAATAATCAAGTTTTCACTTCTGCCGGCACTCCCGGAGTGCAACCCGTCTTTTTTTTCCATAATGATGTTTAATGTTTATAACAAAAGATGGCGCTGATTACTTAATACTGTGCAATTTCTCACAAGTTAAACATTGTGATACAATTTCGGCGTAGTATATCAAATCTTAAACATCAGACCCGCATTTGTTTGATAAAGTACGGAGGCCGAGAAAATATTCCCAGTTTTTCTGAGACGAAATGAGTGTCATTTATAAAAACGCAACACCTCATAATGTGTATAGAGGTTAATTTTCCATGGCAAAGTCTTGGGTTTATTGCGAACGATAATTTTACTTTGGGGTTGGGAGTATTTTATGAAAGGATTTTGCGAGTTTCCATTTTTAATTTAATGTTATTGTGTAACACGTGCTCGAGGAAATACCGATGTAGCTAACGAGGTGTATTTTTCTGCGCAATGGATTCGGGCGTATGTAATTTAGCGAGGTAATTTCGGGAAGGTTTAACTGCACGCAAGCTTAGACCTAGCGGATTATGATATCTTTATTATGAGGGCACTTACATTCTACGTTTATTATAAAGGCTCTTACGTTACTAAATAGGATAAGTGGTATTTTTACTGATAATATAAATGCGAAGTTTGTTTGTTGACAAGCTAATGCACATAGAGATACTTTGATTCCCATTTTAAAAACAGTTTTAAAATCTCGAAAAATGATGGTTCCTTAAAAATGCGCTGTAAACAAAATTGCTAGAAAAACATATTAATATTTGATAAAATTTATTTAATTAATATTTTAAAATGTATGACAAAGAAAATGTAGAGAATTATAATTTTAAAGATAACAGTCATGGTAATGGCAATGACAATGAAATAATAGCTAATCCTAGTCTAGTCTAATAAAACAATACACGTACCAAACTCAGATATAAACGTACTTGACAAAGTGGAATTAATAATATAAGCTATTGCATCGAAACATAATACAGTTTACCTATAGAACAGTAACAGCTCTTCTACAATGAACCGCTCAAATATGGCTCTACTTATAAAATAATTAATAGTAGCTACGGCAACAAAAACTGTACTACTGACGCGAGTTTCACGACCACCTAGTAAAGAAGTTCCACAAAATGCAAACCATGGTGTACAAATAGCTATATCCACATTATGCAATTTCATCTTAAATTTTCGTCATCTTCTTTTTATTCAACTTTCGTTTGGCATATTCAATATTTGTATGCGTCAAAATCAACCCACGTTGATCGAAAAGTGTCATAGCGAGCGCTACGATTTCAACGCGCGTCACAGGCATGCCTCACGTTCGCTATTGACTGCGCTATAACGCATGCCCTTGATGAACAAAAAAAGGCCCAGTGTGGACAAAGCTTATGGTGGAACAATTTCTTGACGCAGATACTCTTCCATAGTCCTTATTATTCGTGGACCTATTGCATAATTCGTCCATGTAGCTGGCGTCGAAACTCTCGTTTCGTTGTACTTGGCACGAGCTAGGGCTTGTACTTTACAGGAACATTAATAGCTAAGCTCCAGAATTAATGACTTAAGCCCAATTGACATATCCCCGGAGTAGAACGGACAAATGAAGATCATTTATTAATTAATACTTGCTTAATTTATTGAGGGTAATTTAGTCTGTGCATTTATCAAAGATAGCGGAGACTAGGACGGTTGATAAATCTTAGACTGTCTCCCTCAAGCCAAAATTGATGAAAAAGAAGCCACTGTATTCTAGATAATGCTAACAAATAACACTACAAATGTTGTTGGAACAACATTTTGGTATTGGATTTATTTATTTATTTATTTATTAGGCATGTCAACAATATGAATACAATCTTCTATAAATAACTAATGATTAGGTACATATTCAGCATTCATATAAATTAAAGACATGCACAACGTTATTATTATAACACAATGCAACATTAGACA
Organism: Polyommatus iphigenia; assembly: GCA_963422495.1. Lineage (NCBI taxonomy): Eukaryota > Metazoa > Arthropoda > Insecta > Lepidoptera > Lycaenidae > Polyommatus > Polyommatus iphigenia. The sequence continues at coordinate 26,225,428 of OY730181.1, read as the reverse complement.
AGACCTAACAACTAGAAAAGTTAATACAAATTAATTACCCATTAAGTACATGACAAAATAAAAATTACAAATTAAATAGATATTAATGTCAAAAAATACTACAATATTAAAATTACAAAAAAAAAATGTCCAAGTTAACATGTCAATAAATTGCAATTATTAATACAATAGAGATTAAAAAAATACAATTTTACTCAATTAAATACACTTACATCAATAGAAATGTCAATAGAAAATAAATTAACAAAACAATGAATAATAATTTATAATTTAGCAACATAAAATTTTCTTCCTAAAGGATGTGGAGCGATCGTGAAAGATGTCTTAATCGTATACTGTATGCCAGATGCTATATGAATTGATCATTCTTGTTATAGGAGCGTCATTAAAGAAAGGTTTCTGCCTTATCCTAGTATTGGGCCTAGGTACTACTAGTCCTATGGTTTGTAACAGTTCCTGGCAAGGGGTGGAACCTGTGACAAGATCTCTCAGAAATACCAGATCAAGCATGCGTCTGCGATCTGATAATTTGTCCATTTTAAAAACCGAAAGTCTCTCGTTGTATGGCAATTTATTGTTAATCTGCGGGGTGACATATGCCAAGTGTCTCGTAAAAGATCTCTGAATCGATTCGATACGTTGGGAATGGACTTCATAACAGGGGTTCCAAATAATACTCCCGAATTCCAATATGCTGCGTACGAAGTTATTATACAATAGAATCCTAGTGTCAGTGCGCCTAAAGTCTTTTGAGTTTCGCTTGAGAAACCCTAACGTCTTCGATGCTTTCTTTATCATATAGTCAAAATCTGGTACAAAAGTTAGTTTGGACCCAATCAATATTCCTAAATCGCGAATTTCCGGTGTTTGTGTAATCGAGCAATTGTCTATGTGATAGCAACTTGACAAAACTTTCTTTTTCTTTGTGAATTTAATGTGGCGGCATTTGGAAGCATTTGATTCCATTTTGTTGTCAAGACACCACTGGTGGATACGGTCAAGACCAGACTGCAGCAAAAAGGAATCGGATGAAGATTTAATAATTCTTGAAATCTTCATATCGTCGGCGAACAAAGAATACCGGCAGTGGTGTATACAAGATGTAATATCGTTGATGAACAATAAAAACAACATTGGTCCTAAATGCGAACCTTGAGGATTGCCAGAAGTTGCAAAATATTTTAGTGACTCAAGTCCGTTTACCACTATGGTTTGTTCTCTCCCGCCAAGGTAAGAAACGAACCAGTCGAGTATCCTACCTCGAATGCCATATTGTTTTTTCAACTTGCAACACTGTAACTCATGATCAACCAAATCAAACGCACTCGCAAAATCGGTGTAAACAGCGTCGACTTCGTTCTTATTGTCAATGGCCTCGAAAATGGGCGTCAAATATTCGACTAGGTTGGTAATCACTGACTTTTTCTTTTGGAACCCATGTTGGTAGTCATTAATTAAATTTTTACAATGATTTGTCAGAATATCGGAGACCAGAGACTCGAAGGTCTTAGCAAATGAAGACAAGATAGCAACAGGCCTATAATGGATTTATTAAATATATATTAAATATATATAATTGGATGTATTAAATATAAATAAATAAAAAATAAAATATATTTTTATTCAAAATAGGTATCATAAATACTCTTTTTGAACGTCGTAGAAAGAACGAAGAAACTAAGATGCCTACCACCGGTTCGGGAACCAACCCGGCGAAAAGAACCGGCGTAAGAAGCTCGCACGGGGCCATCTCTTACTAAAAAGATGGAAAATTACAATTTTAAAATAAAATAAATTTCTGTAGAAATAAGCAGTTCCTTTGTGTCGTCTTTCCGTGTCAATTGTGTTAGAATAAGTTTCTTGTGTACAATAAATGTTAAATAAAAAATAAAATAAATAATATAACAATGTAATGGCTCACAGCTATGTATTCAAAGCCAAATAAATAATTAATATAAACAATTCGTTCAACATGGTTCAACCTACCTAAATAATAATCCTACACGGTTTTTTCTAAGATATTTTCTTATTTCTTTTAAGAGAAGCACCTTCCCTAGAATCTCATTTAAAATAAAGCGTATTTCCGTTCTCGAGTTGAGCTCCAAATATTGGCGGAATAATTTTTGGATCGGCAGAATGGTTTCCAAGATTATATCTGATATCCAAATATTTGAAGTGCGTCTCTTCAAATTGAAACACGGCCATAGTATTGCCACTTCACAATCGAATCATACCCAAGTTGAGGATAAGAGGGGAGGGTTTCCTGAGGATGTGACGTCTTAATATATTATACTCCGGTCGATTTAGACCAAAAAATGAGAGTGAAGTTACAAAAAGTCCCAGCAAGCTGAAAATCGGTGAAATTGTTAAAAACATAATTATAAACAATGTCTAAAAGTTCCTCATCATTCCCGTGTGTGGATTTTTTTTTATTCAAGGTCAAAGGTCAAAAAAAATAGTTTTTCGTGATTTTCAGCAAAACGGTAAGTTTTATCATAAAAGTAGCTAAGACAAAACCTGCAGATCATAAAATTATCTATAAAAATGTATTCATACTTTTTTTCTTATGAGCAACCGTTTCTGAGATATAATGTTTAAAAGGTTATAAAAGTTGTTATCGCCATAATATGCATGGGTACGCCACGTATACAGTGTGTTTGGTCAGTAACTAGCGATATTTTTTAAGCACTTATGTGTATGCACTTGTTATGCAAAAAAACACTAACTACAAAGGTCTTGCTAGCCCCCTTCGCCTCTGTGTGGCAGGCACTTTATTATTGACCCTACCCGGTTAGCAAAAATCATTCTTAATTTGTGAGGTTTTATCCTATTGTCATCCAAATAGCCTTAAATGAAAGGGAATTATATAGTCTACCATTAAAAAAACACAAAAAAGGGTTTTTTATGCAACAAGTTAAAAAAGGTCATAAAGTTCTAAAAAAAATAGAGAAAACACGTGCAAATTTTACAACTATTGTATTTTTTTACAGAAACAGCCCATATAACCCATTTTTATTAATTATTATATGCAAAGAATTTAAGTTAAGCTTCAATACAACATATTCATTACGTCCGTATGTCAAATACTTTAAGAGCTATTGTTCTTTGAACATTGGTCGTGCGCGAACACGAAATGTTTTTTTGAGCTTTTTGAGCATTTTGTAGTTTTAGAGCAACTTTGTAGGAAGTGTTTTTTTGCATAACAAGTGCATACACATAAGTGCTTAAAATATCGCTAGTTTCTGACCAAACACACTGTATACGTGGCGTACCCATGCATATTATGGCGATAACAACTTTTATAACCTTTTAAACGTTATATCTCAGAAACGGTGGCTCGTAAGAAAAAAAGTATTGATACATTTTTATAGATAATTTTATGATCTGCAAGTTTTGTCTGAGCTACTTTTATGATAAAACTTACTGTTCTGCTGAAAATCGCGAAAAACTAATCTTTTTGACCTTTGACCTTGAATAAAAAAAAATCCACACACGGGAATGATGGGGAACTTTTAGACATTGTTTATAATTTTGTTTTTAACAATTTCACCGATTTTCAGCTTGCTGAGACTTTTTGTAACTTCGCATGTCTAAATCGACCGGAGTAATAATGTATTGCTGGCTTAAAATACGTTGTTACAGAATTTTATATTAAATTATTATGCTCAAAAGCATATTAGAGTTGTGTATAATGACTTGTGTATATGCAAATGAGATGAACAGAAAAGTTTCATCTAAGTACGTAAGTTTAGTTTAATTTTTAAAACATGCGATGCTAATAATAATTCTTAAGTTTTTAACTGAATAATCGTAATTTGGTTGAAAATATGAAACTTGGTTGCAACTTACCTCCACCGAATACAGTTTACGACACTAGAACCGCACTTTTTACCGGAAAAAACTTTATTTTTTTTCTAAAACCTACAATAAGTATAATTCAGATAAAAGCTTTTAAAAGATGTAACATAATATCCCGTGCGAGTTTCTTACGCCGGTTCTTCTCGCTGGGTTAGTTCTCGAACCGGTGGTAGGCCTCATGTAGACATTCTAAAAGTGTTAACTTTGTAAACCTATTTAGAAATAAATATTTTGATTTTAGACTTAAAAATATTGCTATGTAAGTAGGTACAGATAAATATATTTTTCAATTCGCCACAATCCTATAAAGTACCTATTTTGGAAAGTTAGACACTTTGCTAATCATCCGAAAGAGCCCCTAAATCAGCATAATATTGAAATTAACTGCGTACGTGTTCGGAACGAAGTCGCGATCTACAATTTGGTGCACGTTTTTCAAACATTGTCAGTTCATTAATTCCATGATGGACCAGTCATTTAATTAAAAGCTCGGCAGTTTTAGATTGAAATTTAGGGATCCAATTAAATCTGACACTCTTCATTATTTTAATTGTTACACACACGCCAAGCATTTTTGCCAAGAAAGTTATTCCTATGAAAGTGACATGCTGGCATAAGTACAAAAGGAGTACCTAGGTATGTTAGTACTTAGCCATTAAAAATATTTGAATGTACCTAACATGCTACTGCAGGTTGATTTTGCATCTTGAAACAGCAAAGTAGCAAGCGAAAATTGCACAATATATTCTATTGTAGCAAGATACAGGATCACACATCTGTGGAGGGAGTCCTTTGTTTGACAGATCCATGACATCCCCCGTATACCTCTGATGACAAACCTTAGGTAGGTTTGGCGCTTCACATACCCCCGGGCTACTTCGGATTAACTGAACCCCAACCCGGAACACCCAGAAAGGGTCCCTGCGACATCAAAAAAGTTACAAAATTTGCCAAACAATGTTTTTTCCATCTATGTATTCTCGCATCCAAATTCTTATCAAAACAGGAAGGGATTGTACGAATTTTGTATCACGTGGAAATCTTATTACGGATCATGTTCAAAGTTACGTGTTAAAGTATAACCCATATTACGTGCGATACTTGGATTTATCAAACGCATTCCCGTCACGCGCGCCCTGCGAGACCCGGCCGAAACTAGATTCAGCCGGATAGAACCGGTGTCAGCCGGCTCCAGCTGCAATTTACAAAGCGACTACGAAAGCGAATTCGCTTATTGGTAATAGCAGATCTAATGCTAACAATCCACGCCGCTTTGTACCGAATATCCGTTTATGGTGATTGAAAATTGTGTATTCAAATTGAAAAACCGTGCTGTGCGATCTTGACGCCTTTGGGCTTAACCCTAGAACACTAACCTTATTTTCCGACGCTTGTTACTAACCTTCGTCGTTTCGAATACGACATTTTAGAAAGGCGATTAAAAGGTGTTAATGAAATGAAATGCTTACAGTTTTGTTTTATATTTAATGGAAATGTTGTATTTAAATTATTTATACTACTCCAATAAAGTGATTTGGCATATTTATTACCTAAACAGCCTTATAATTGAGATCATAGTTTGCATGACAAGTCAACAATTTAAATCTTTACTACTACTATTTATGACGATATTGTGGATAAAAAACTTTAAAATTAATAAAATAATGGACGCGAAAGACTAATAAAATGAAAATAAATTAAAACAAGAAGTTATTTGTATGTTTGTGGCATATCTCAAGTTTGTGCTCTTCGCACAACGATTTTTGCACTTGTTGCAAGTACTTTTAGGACATATACCACATGTTTTCCTTCTTTTTGTGCAAGAGGTATATGAGCTGCACTATTTTGTCCAGTTTCTATCGTGAAAATCGAAGTATTACTATTTTGCAAACATTTTATATGACCATCCGTTATGTAAGCTGGATCAATTTCGATAAGCAAGTAAGGGTCGGTAGATATAATTATTTTCAAATTGTATAACAAATTATTACGTAATTTACGTAATCTACATAAGGTACTTTCAGTATATTATATTAATAAGATACAACTCAGGAATAACACAGAACTTATAACTTTATATTATAAAACAACATAATATCAAGCAATTATAATACTATAGATCATCTAGCAAAAATAAAACATAGGCTTGTACAAAATCTTCTTTATATAAATTACAATAAATACCAAGTTACTTATTACTAAAATCTTTATAACAAACAAATAGGTACATCACCTTAAACACTGTCGGCCAGAATGAGAGCCGTACTAGGTTCGCTAGCTATTTTATACTGGGTAGAATGGATATTCTACCCACACTGAATAATAATTCTAGTACCCACATTTTTCAAAGTTTGGTTCTAGAATTATTATTACTTAAATATGATATTCCATCTAAATACAACTAAACAAAATCTTAACATAATAATATTCATAAAATAATTAAGAGACAATACTTTAAATATAAACTACCTTACATTATAAGTCTTTCCTGACAATTCAAAAGGTGTTTTTATTATTAATTCAACATAAAAATTACGGCTTAATATTGGTGTTGTCAAGTCTTCAATTGACGTAATGGAACTATTATCTGAACAATGTAATTTCGCCTTAATTCATACATTTTATTCTTATATCTATACTTATAAATATTAACATATCTATTACCCGCAACTTCGGTGTGCAAAAACTAGATTATCGTGCGGGAACCGCAAAATTCTCCGGGACAAAAAGTTTCTTATGTCCTTTCCCGGGACTCAAAATAACTCGATATCAAATTTCAGCAAAATCGGTACAGCGGTTTAGGCGTGAAGAGGTAACATACAGACATACGTCCGTATATTTTATAATATTAGTATGGAGTAAGCTGTAGAAGCAACCGTTGTACTACGATGTATCTTAAAAATAAACAAAAACAATTTTTCGGGCAGTGAGTGAGCTGATGATAATGAATTATGGCTAACACTCTTGATCAGCTCTCAGACAGATACGTCAAACTTATAACACACCTTAGCGGAGGGTAAGAACATAGATCCAATCAAGTAATCCAATGAAGCGCTTTTTTCACAATATTACGTTCCAGTGCATTCCAGTGCCCGTTTACATTATTCGAATAGTAATCCAGTGCTGAGTTGGTCCAGTGGATTGGAATAATGTAAACTGGGCACTAATTAAAACTATAGGTCACAGCTAGACGAATCCGCTTTACGAAAAAACTCCGTGTCTAAACACACCATGCCGAAGTTCCGCGGTGGAAATTCCGCATTTTTACGTCGGAAATGTCAAACGCATTTATTATAAGTCGACGGAATGTCGGCATGGTAATTTAAAATACATTGCAGGTGGAATCAAGCCGAACTTTCGCCGCGGAAATTCGACTTATTGTGTTTAGACAGTACTTAAAATATTTTTACTATACTTACTCAAAACCGAATTTCGACTTATAATAACAACGGCTTCAGGAAGCAACTTTTCAGTGTCACAAACCTTGTTATATCAGAAATCAATTTCAACAAGGCATCGAGCACGGATACGGCAGCAGCTGGATTTAGCCTTCGTATTTGAAGACATGAGTGGATGAAGCGGGTAAGTAAAAATTTGAAAATTGTCTTTTTCTCATAAGTTGAGGCTTCAGGACCAGGAAAATGATTTTAAATCAAAAAATGTGCATTTTATTATTTATTACATTAGCTGGGTGATGAAGTAGGTTTTTTTAGGAAGTTACAAGGTTTGTTCAAACTATAAGGGGAAAAATGAGTAATTGCTCTTTTGTTGTAAAATGTTACTTGCCCGGTTCATCCACTTATCTTTATTTATGTTCCGATTGAAAATGGCCTTCGAGAATGCATTTTCTGCACAATAGCAACACAATTTCGTTGCGTCTCCAATATGTCGAGTGTCAAATCAACACGTGAATTAACAAAATTTTCGTGTTTCTTAGAACAGGTTGATTTGTCGTCGTCGACATACTAAAAATCCGCCCGAAATTATATTTCCAGCATATTTTTTGGTTTTGTTACTAATTAATATTATCGGTTCTACAAAAAGCATGACATGGGGGTTCCTCGTCATTTTGACATTTGAGGTTGAAATTAACGTAGATGCTGTTCAACTTTTACTACAATTTTTTCTGTCAAATATATTATTATTTCATCCTAAATTTTAAAGGTAAAATGTAGATAAGGGTCAAAAGATACCTTATCTACATAGAAATGTAGCACAAGTTAAAATCTCCATAAATAATGTAAATGTCACACAGCTTTTAAGTCTTGACTTATAATTTCAAAGCACTTCGTTAGTGCGAAGGCGTTGAACTTAATATTAAGTGAATTAATGGCAAATTACCTTACCACGAAAACTCGATCGCCATTTCAAATTTTTACAGCAACTTTGCTAACGTTTCATTTTGGATATTTACTCTATGTGCGTCTCATAAAATATTAAGATATGAGCGCTAAACTGAGTAACTAACATTTTACAACATGAGAATTGTGAGCAATCACTCACTTTCTTCCCTTACATAATTTAAACAAACCTTGTAACTTGTGGCCTACCTTTATTAATTTTATATTTAATATTTTACATTTATTTACAATTTTAGATTTTATATTTACAAGGACACATATATACACATTACCAATCTATTTGTACAATTTCACTTATACCTATTTTAATATTTTATATATATACACTTATTTGACATATTTACAACTACATATTTTATTTGTTAGTTAAACTAAGTGTATACCTGACGGTCGATATCGATAAGACATGATATCGATAGCGGTTTATCGAGCAGTGCCTCGCACTATCGCAATTTTCATTTCATTGGACCTCAGCTAATAGTGCATATTTTATCATCCTCATCACATACCTGCTAGCCCATCTTATCTATAAACTAATATAACTTACTAGTTACTACGAGTATACATAGAATCCACATTTTTTATTTCAAATTATTTTCCCGGTCCTAAAGCCGTTTAAGTAAAAAAAAACAAAAGTTTTCAAATTGTCATTTATCCACGTCATTCACTCATGTCTTCAAATGCATCATAAAATGGACTAGGAATTATTTAGCATCATGTGATTATCGTTATAATATATCCTAGACAGCAGCAGCTACGAATATTTAAAACTAAGGAAACGAACTCCCATACTTCAATCGTTTTGAATTTGGTTCTCAAGGTTCTTTTCGCACACTAAAATAATATGGCAATAGCTTCGAAAAACTACATTCAAATTGACAAGATAAAGCCGTTGACAATAATTGTCACTTCTATAGCTATACAAAATTCTTGCATGTATTCTGGTCTCTTTTTGCATAAAGTATGCATGTATTCGGGTCACATTTTGTAAAATCGGAATAATTTTTTTGATATAGTTACTCTTCCTTAGTTTTTATTATTCGTAGCTAGACAGTGATTCTAGTCAATGCATGTGAGTTATTTTATAGTTAAATTTATAGGATAGCAAATGCATAATATAAAATGTACATACTTATTATAAAATACCATGTTTCAAAATTTTGGATAGATTACCTTAGATATTTATGAAATCCAAGTTTCACAAAATTATGTTGATTACAAATGCGGATTTTAAACTAATTTATTTTTAGCCATATTGCTATATTTATGGCTAGAAATAATAGAGTCTATGTAAGTGTAGTAGTGGCAAATGGGTCTTTTCTAGCAACTAATCGACAGTTTAATAAATATTTGCTATCGAGAACTGATGGTAGGGCCCATTTCATAAGAAGCGTTGTCGAGTGACGCGGATTATGCGAGCTCATTTAATTATCGCCTGCAGTGCTACAGAGCTGCATAATATTGACTAATATTTTCATTTCCATTTTATCCATCTGTATTTTCCATTAACGTATTCCTAATTTAAAATGTTACTTAAAATAATGGTAGCAAAGTGATAGATGATATATAAAATTTTGTTACATCTTATGTTGTCATGACTTCGTAACGACGGAAACACAATAATATGTACTCGAAGTAACTTAGAAACTAGTCACTAAAGGTGCTCCCTCACCGGGAGCATTCGCTTGTAATGTAACGCTACAGAGTTGAGCATTACATCAGTGTCGAGAGCCATGCCACACGACGTGGTGCCGCGCCGCACCGCAGGTCATCTCGCGGCACTGTATCGTGTGTCATGGCTCTAGGGAGGACAACCGAGCATTACAATGCGCACCTTGTAATGATACCATGTGCAATATCTTGATGCAACTTGTAACATCAATGCTACGTGACAGTCTCATCAGGGCGTCATCCATCTACTTCCTTTGAAAAGCTTTGAGTATTGTTTTGTTCATTAATCCATAAATATTAATATAATATTATTAGTATGTTATAAATGAAAATGGGTGTCCGTCTGTCTGTTACTTCTTAACGCCCAAACCGCTGCACCGATCTTGCTGAAAGATGTGGAGATACTTTGAGACCTGGGAAAAGACATATGATACATATTGTTATCGCGAAAATGTACGGTCAGGTTAGGTTAAAGTTAGGTAACAAATATATGGTTCTCGCGTGATAAAAGAATTTCGGCTCAAAGGAGTTGCGGGCACCAAAATCAAAAATCAAAATATTTATTTCTAAATACGTTAACAAAGTTAACACTTTTAGAACGTCTACATGAGGCCTACTATCGGTTCGGGAACTAGCCCGGCGAGAAGAACCGGCGTAAGAAACTCGCTCGAGGCCATCTTTTAAAGCATAATATCTATCAAGCATATTATATATCAAGTAGCATTGTAAAGAGAAGGCCCGCAATAGATTGACCAAAAGCCTAACATAACTTGTATCCTTATTGGCTGTAAGTAAGCCATCGACAGGACTATTCTAACCAAATCCTAATGGAGCAATATATAAAACCATTCGCACGCCGTGACCTGCGTTGGTTATTCGAATCAATACGCCGAAGATTGTTTTTGGCAGATAAATTCGTGCTCTGGACATTTTTACGACTTTTATGACTCATAAACGGTAAATCTGAATTTTATTGACATGGAACCTGCGGTACGGTTCTTGCTTCCTTTATAAAATGACTAAAATAAATACAATATGAAAAGTGTTTTAAGTGCTTATCGTATGTCTACTGATTCTTTCCTAAAAGTGAAATCTAACATCAGGGTGGATGATTGTTATCTTACTCTTTTTTCAAAAATGTGTACTAAAAGATTTTTTATGACAGGGCCGTAACTAATTTACATATTATTGTTGGTTCTTTCTGCTTAATTGAAATTAATATCTCATATCATCTACTGTGCTACACATGACTAAAATAAATACAATATGAAAAGTGTTTTAAATGCTTATCGTACGTCTACTGATTCTTTCCTAAAAGTGAAATCTAACATCAGGGTGGATGATTGTTTTCTTACTCTTTTTTCAAAAATATATAAGTACTTAAATATTTTTATGACAGGGCCGTAACTAATTTACATATTATTGTTGGTTCTTTCTGCTTAATTGACATTAATATCTCATATCATCCAATATGCTACACATAAAACACTTTCACTTTATAACAAAATTCAATATCAAATGAATATTGTAACTGTCACCAATAATCTTCCTCTTTTTTAAATTCGGTTAAAAACAGTACTACACTTTAATACAATTCTAACTGTGCTATTGTTTTCGAGCTGAAACTCATAAACGTTTCTACAAGACCTTCACACTTGACGTATATTACTGTGAGCCTGCGCCGCGCTAAGCCGCTCCTAGGTTCTTGTGCGAAGATAAAATCTGTCACCCTGTAAGCGCTTAGTTAAACTCCATAGATATAAGAAACTATGGGAATGTAGTGGTAAACTCATTTACTAAAAATATAAATACTGTACTCGGCGAAACATGGCGGTAGCGGTCATTGACTTCCTGTCAAAAAACTTGTAATTTTCTATATAAACCGTGATTGACAATGAAGTGTCAGATGTTGTCAATCGTGGCTTTATATAGAAAATGACAAGTTTTTGACAGGGAGTCAATGACCGCTACCGCCATGTTTGGCCGAGTACAGTATAGATGACCCGGTGAATTTCGTATCACTTCTAAGTTCTAACATATTTTCTAACCGTACAAACCTTCCCTGGACGTTCACGAATATTAATAAGACTATAAGCCAAATCGGTTCAGCCGTTCCAGAGTTTTAGCGAGACTAACAAAAATGAAAATTCATATTAATTTATATGGATACGAAAGGGTGTCTGGATGCATACTCACTTACATAGAGGACAAAGGATACTTTTATCCCAGAAAAATGTACGGTTCCTGCGCGACGAACGATATTTTGCGCAACGAACTTGCGGACATCAATTAGTACAATATATCAAATAGTAATAGAAAACGAAACCAATGACGTCACTGTAAATAATCACAAAAACAAGTTGGCAAGAAGATGCAATATGCATCGCGATGCCCACACCCCGCAAACTGGCGCGGTGCGGGAATACGTAATAAGTCGGTCCAATTTATTCAAAGTAACTGTCACAGTAATACGGCGTAATGTGGATGCATGGAATTGGCAGAGAAACAAAATATACAAGGCCTTTGCATCCGTTGTGGATTATTTACACAGTGTTTTCAGAGCGAAGTAACCCCCTCTTTAAAATTTAAATAACTGTCGTGAGTGGGACATTATTTAAAATGACCGTATGGTTGCCCAAGCACATACGACATTCTCGCAACATAGTCGGCCTGTCCAGAGGAATGCGCAGGTTAACGTCTGGGACCAACCATGTGCGGGTTTCCTCACGATGTTTTCCTTCACCGTACGAGCGTCCGTATTATGTACTTGAGATCTGAAAATGTCTCTACCCGGGATCGAACCTGCACCCTCTCGAGTGAAAAACCAATAGATTTTGCGTCTCACTGGTTTTTCTTGCCGAGTTCATTCACGAACCGATGTGGTAGGTTAACACGTAGATTTTATTAAAGATTTTGTGTCTTTATTCAGAAATAAAACAATTTTTACTTTATTATTTATTTATGTAATAACTAAACAAACGTAGTCAAAAGTAAAACTAAATCTTTAATTTTGGCAAGTATACTACGTGTGCTCGAAAAATATAACTTTGTTGTACAATAATGTCTGAAACTGAAACATAAAAGAAGCACGAATGAATAGCTCATCAGCAATAACACTCGAGACTATCTCAAGAATCGGCCAAGTGCAAGTCGGACTCGCGCACGAAGGGTTCCGTACTATCTAATATATATAAATCTCCTGTCACGATGTTTGTCCGCGATGGATTCCTAAACTACTAAACCGATTTTAATGTTTTTTTTAAATGTGTGCTTTTTTCCAACTTGAGAGATTGGATAGCTTAGATCTTTAATTATAGTCGCAATTTTATTTTATTGCAAATTATTTGTCTATAATTAATTGACAGTCACAATTATCTGTTAACTCCAAAAGATTCCAACAGATGTCGATACTTTTCGACTGGATTGAGTAAGTTACGGCTACTGGGTACTTTATATATTGATAGGTGCATTTGTTGAATAAATAATAGTAAATTATTACAACCTGAGACTGACGGCGACCATTGTTTGTGCGACGGGATAGCGATCGACGTTGCCATGGTAACATACATATTTAGTCACTTCAATAAAATAATGTGATTAATATGGCAAATACTTATTATAATATTATGGCAAGGCAACGTTTGCCGGGACAGCTAGTGTATTATAGGACAAAATAAGCCAAAATTTGTGTTTTTTGTATGGGAATTGGGAGCCACCCTTAATTTTTTTTATTTATTTTAATATTATTTTTAAACATTAAAGTACACATAAATCTAAGTATTATGTGAAAAAATTAAGTACCTACTTGTTGCCATTATTGATATAGAGCAAAAAAAGCCAAAAAAAATCACGTTTGTTGTATGGAACCCTTAAATATTAATTTTATTTTGTTTTTTTTTTGTTATAGCTGCAACATAATCACACAATCTGTGAAAATTTCAACTCTCTAGCTATTACTGTTCTTGAGTTTTAGTAATAGGGTCCCACAGAAATAAGATCTAGATAGAGATCTGTGTAGGGTCCCGTTCTTACTCTTTGGGTACGGAACCCTAAAATGCAATGAACTCCCAAAATAAAGAGCTTAAGAATGTTCCAAAGGTAACGGCCCCTTGAGATACAACAGCCGTAAATGTTTATTACAATGACTTTCTTTTTCGCAAAATTAAATTTCTTTTTATAATAATTGAAGACATTTTCACGAGTACCATTCGCAATGGCCCGTGATACTTTTGTATGGAAGGTACTCGAAAGTTCTCAGGTAATTTATTTCGCAATGTATACGCTCATTAGGATGCAATAAGATCTTTAAAAAAATTAAAAAGATAACCCTAAAATAAACGTTTCAATTATGGTAACGTATCGTCACCCGTGGGGTCTAAAAGCGCCCCCGAAATTATTATTGAAAATGTTTTATTGACCATCAGCATCCATTTGCATTAGTAACAATATTGTAAAGGTGAAAGTTTGTCTGTCTGTCTGTTACCTCTTCACGCCTAAACCGCTAAACCTATTTTGCTGAGTATGGAAATAATTTGAGTCCCGGGAAAGCTATGATACTATTTGTTTTGGAAAAGCTACAGTTTCCTAGTGATTAACGAATTTTTGCGCAACGGAGGGCGGCATCTAATCTAAAATTTTAACTTTAAGGCCAACCCCAGAATTAACACTTCTGTTCTGCTAACGCACCGTCACCCGTGGGGTCTAAAACTACCCTTTAAATTAATATTGTAAATATTTTATTCAACCTGAGCATAGTAAATAAATCAGTCACGGTAAAGACTAGTCGGATCGAGTTGAACGTTTACACACCCAAGGTTAACAAACAAGAGATAATACAATTGTAAAATCAGCCAACGCAAACAATTCTCGTGTTTCTCTTAGTATTTACTCCATTCTGTTGATAGTTGCTAATTTACTGCGCATGTATCCGTCACGACTTGGATTTATACCTTCCTGTAAAACGAAGCGTACGTTCCGGAAAGTTTTGTTTCTAAGTAGATTAGTGTGCTAAACTCATAACTCAAAAAAATATAGAAATGGTTTTGCTCTTTCAATTGTTATACTTACGTTTTTCTTTGTGAAAAATCAGTCATCGGACGTGTCTACGCAGATCATGTAAAACTTGAGAGGTTTGAAGGGACACCCGAATGGAACGAAGTTATTTCTTATGTTCAAAAAACCTGTATACGAGGGCTGCTATTTATGTATCCGGAATTAAAAAAAGAAACAAACATATATCATTCAATATGGTTTTATTGCTTTTCAAAATATTCGCCGCGATGATCGACACACTTTTGCATACGCTGGAACCAATTTTCATAGCACTTTTTCCATTCTGATTGAGGTATCTCCAAAACGTGCATTTTGAACGCATCAACAGCCTCTTCGCGGCTCAAAAAACGTTGACCACGTAATTTGTTCTTCGCGTATGGAAATAAAAAGAAATCGTTAGGTGCCAAATCAGGGCTGTACGGCGGATGACCAGTCAATTCGATCTTTTGACCCTCCAAAAACTGAGTTGTTTCAGCTGAGGTGTGACAGCTAGCATTGTCGTGATGTAATATGATTCTGCGTTGTCGGTTGTCCTTTCTTATTTCTTCAAAGACTTCTGGTAAACAAATGGTCGTATACCATTCAGAATTAACAGTTTTACGATTCTCTAATGGCACTGTAGCCACATGTCCATTAATTCCAAAAAAACAGGCGACCATTTGCTTCAAAGTACTTTTTGCACGAGTAACTTTTGTTGGTTTCGGCTCATCTTGGAACACCCACACCGTTGACTGTTGTTTAGTTTCGGGGTCATATGCATAGATCCAAGATTCATCACCTGTGTAGATATTATAAACGGCTTTTGACGTACCACGGTTGTATTTTTTTATCATTTTTTTGCACCAATCGACACGAGCCCGTTTTTGATCGATTGTCAAGTTGTGCGGAATCCAACGCGAACATATTTTTTTTACAGCCAAATGTTCGTGTAATATCTTATGTATGCTCGTCATACTTATGCCTAAGGAAGCCTCTATCTCGCGATATATAACATGACGATCACGCATTATTAGTTCCCGCACAGCATCTATATTTTGTGGGACAACAGCTGTTTTTGGGCGACCTTCTTTATTTTCATCCGTGAGCATAGACCGTTCACGATTAAACTCACTGTACCAGTGATAAACAGTGGTTTTTGATGGTGTTTCATCTCCAAAAGTTGCGGTGAGTTGAATAAAGCACTGTTGTTGATTTAGCCCACGCCGAAAATCGTAGTAAATCATTGCACGAAAATGTTCACGCGTTAAATCCATGGCAAATGAAGACACGCAATTTTCAAAATGACGCCACAATGGAAAAATAATTGACAGTCACATGAAACAAAATGTATTCTTCAACCAAATAGTTCTATTTTCAAATGTTGTAATTACTTTTTAAATATTGTTCTTGTAAGTGGCCAGTTCCGGATACATAAATAGCAGCCTATGTACTTACATATAATTATACACTCAAAAAATAAACGCCATCTATTGACGCCCAGGAATACTAACAACGCGTCGCTGTTTATTTAAAAAAAAAACGCCATCTAGGTGACGCACAGGAATACTTACTAATAACGCCCTCTGCCCCTAACATGCAGGTACTAATAAAAAAGTGTCGAGGTCAAATCAAGGTCAAATATCCTTCTGTCTAGCCTTCAGATTTACGCCGAACGCGCGATAAGGAACTACGTTCCAACAAGTAGCATAGTTCGATTTTGCGTCTTTGTCTCCCTGTATAAAGAAAACAGTGACAAAACTTCCACAAAATCTATTCGTTACTGAATCGATTAAACAGATATATATCAATAGATCTGTCGAGCGGTTATACAACTCAAACAAAGTAACGGTAAGGGTCAATTCAGACTGCAACGCGACGCGTAGATGCATTTATAAAGATTTGACAGATTCGCAAGACGACTCACGCAATTGAAATCTGTCAATTCAGTACTTTAGAAATGCATATACGCGTCGCGTTGCGGACTGAATTGACCCTAAAGGTAAGACCTCACTACGCGACTCAACTGCTAGCGACGCGACGCGACGTGACACTTCACATGTCATAGAACCGACGCAAAACTGAATCTGACGTTTAACAAATTAATATTATGGGACATTGACGTTTTACAAACTTCAGTTTTATAGTACGTGAAATATCGTGTCGCTTTAGTGCGGTCTCGCCTTTAATATTAGTATGCAGTTATAATCCATCATAGTAACCAACTACGAGGCCACAACGTAATATCTTAACCACTAATAAACTGCAGTGATGCAGTGGATATATTTGACAGGCGCCGGGCATAAAATAAGCGTTAATTCGAGTACATCCACTATATTATCTCCGGTCATAATGAACAGGGGGAAGTGAGTAATGGCCGAAGGTACAGTACAAAATGATACATTAGACGACACGATTGCGAAACAGATTTCCGGCTGTACTGGAGTTGAATATTGTTTATGTGGTATAATTAATTGAGTAGATGACGCTCGCAACTCCGTTGTGCCAAAATTCGTTTATCGCGCGGGAACCGAACATTTTTCCGGGATGAAAAGTCCGTTGGTCGTGGTCGGTGATTATAATTGCATAAGTTAATAAAAAATGCTACGAGGGGCGCGCCATGTTATCGTTGTTTATCTCTACATTATATGAGTAATTATTTATAGGTATTTTTTAACTACGTTATTTTTTAACTAAATCTGCGTAACAGCTATCATCAGTTAGAGAAGCACGTAAAAGTCACACAACTAAATGTTAATACGAGCAAAAATAATCCCAGGCTAGGCAAAGTTAGAAATTCATTATGACTGTAGTCCAAAAATCCAACACCATATTTCAGTGTAAGTACAATATACATCACAAAGTATTATCCGTTAAGCTCGGTGCTGAATATGCGTGGCTTAGAGTGATGCAGACGAGCCACAAGGATTGGAAATGTAACCGCGACTTTTGCGGCTGAGTGATTCAGTTTCTTAACAAGAGGTATATTACTATTATTATGTAGAGTTCTGATCGACAAGACGCACAATAATTGTTTGTCACGTAGTTATTTTTTAACCCCCGCCAGCGAAAAGGGGTGTTATAAGTTTGACGTGTCTGTCTGTCTGTTTGTCTGTGTGTGTCTATCCGTTGCATCGTAGCATCCAAACGGGTGGACCGATTTTGATCTCGTTTTTTTTTTTGTTTGCAAGCAGACACTATCAAGCGTGTTCTTAACTATAGTTCATAATTATCAGCCCGTTCAATGCTAAAAAAATCAGTTTGATCTACTTAAAATTTTTGAATTGGTTGTTTTTAAATTTCTCAAATGCTTCCAGTTTTTTTTTTCAACTTTCTATAGCTCGTATACTACAGCACGCTTAGTTTATAGAAAAGATTTCTTGGTACAGAAGAGTAGACAGTGACAGAGTGATCAAAGAAAATATCAGCTTTCAAATTGTCCCTAAATCTATCTGTGATTCTTTATTTTGGCATTATTCTCCAGTGTTTTCACGCCTGCAGGCGTATTTTGACTTTTGAGTTAACACAAAAATTATTATACTTGACTTTTCAGATCTAAACATAGAAGTATAAATTATTATAGTAAAAGAGTCTGTAGCCAGAAGATTTGTGGCCCGTCTGCACCAAGCATCCATGACCTATTTACAGGATCGCGAAATCGGAGATGAGATCGTAAAATTAACCTAAATTATAGAACATTATTCACGGCCATTGACTTGTTATTGGGTAGTGACGTACATTGTTTTCTATGCGTTGGTACGTGCGAGGAAATTTTATGTTTAGTTGATTTTTTTCTCTTTAATCAGACTTGGTAAATCTTTTAAAGGAAGATTTGAATGTCTTTACAATGAATTCCCTGTAATCAAAGAACGTTTGTGAGCCAAAGCCTTACCTTCATGCTTTAACTACAATTAATTATCTTTTTTCAGTCAGTTAATTTTGTAAAAAACCGCTCAACTGATTCGGATACAATTTGTTATCATTAACATTAATTCTCGAGAAAGAAAAGCATAATATTATACTGCAACTTAATGAATGGCTGCCATTAGATTATTAGGTTTACTTATGTCTTATGTAAGATAATATCCCACCAATAACATACCTGTAAAAATGGGGCCAAGTTCCTATCGGCTAATTTTTGGCCTAAAAAATGAGTTGAAATCCAATCCAATGCCAAGTTTAGATGCACTTCATCGATCGTAATCATCTTCATCAACAGCCTGATCCATAATACTTCTAATTTGAACTTGGCAGGTTAATTCAATTTTAATATAAATCTTATCTAACTATACTAATTTTAATCAATTGTTATAGCACGAAAACCTGCCAAGTTCAAACTTAGAAGTATTATGGATCAGGCTGTTGATGAAGATGATTACGATCGATGAAGTGCATCTAAACTTGGCATTGGATTGGATTTCAACTCTTTTTTTTAGGCTAAAAATTAGCCGATAGGAATTTGGCCCCATTTTAACAGGTATGTTTTTGGTGGAAGTCCAATACTTATTTTCCAAGAAATTATACTTTTTTTTTTATGCCACGCCCGATTTTAACAATACTTTCGATGGCGCTCGCAATAGAAGCCAAATTTTTAAGTAAACAGTATTTATGTAATAAGCTATAATATAGTGTGCATTATACATGACAATATTTTATACCTCCTCCTCCAACCCTACTCATCGTATTCTCGTTGTATAACTGGTACATAAGATTTTTATCTAAAGTTTGTAGATGAGCCGACTCACGCTTGACTGATTTCTTAAATTTCTTAAGTTTTTGTTAATCTACATATAACACATAACCTGTGTGCCAAATTTCATAACCCTAGGACAATTGGAAGTGGCCTCTGAAGTTCGTAGATGAACCGACTCACACTTGACCGAATTCTTAAATTTCTCAGTTTTTTGTTAATCTACATATAACACACGACATGTGTGCCAAATTTCATAAACCTAGGACAATTGAAAGTGAACTAGAGGTTTTGATTACCGGTCAGTGAGTGAGTGAGTGAGTGAGTCAGTGCCAAAATTAGCTATTTTTACAGGGACATATTTCAGGATTTGCTGAAGCTATACCTATGAAATTGGGTATACCGCTTAAGTACCAGTATATAATTACGTAGGTTTAATTTTATGTTTGCACTCGCAATAGACACTGAGCTACAGGGGGGTCAAAAGGGCGTCGAAACAGTTCGTGTAAATAGTGCACGGCATGCGCGCGGCCTGCTGGAACTTGGCCGCGCACTCCGTGCGCTTTGATGCTTGAAGACCTCAAACGAAGATCTTCCGACTTAGCGAGTTGGCAGCTCTGTCAGGCCAAAGCCCACTGTTTTTTTTAAATATAAAATAAGGGGGCAAACGCGTAAACGGGTCACCTGGTTGAAAGCAAATACCGTCGCCCATGGACACTCGCGACATTAGAAGAGCTGCAACTGCGTTGAGGGCCTTTAGATTTCAGCTGTCGACATATTTTCAAAATTTCGATAGTGCGATGCAGAATTGTGGTGCTTATGCATAGTGATGATGATGCCGCTAAAAACACTTTAGAGATTTGAACCCCACTCCCGGTGAACCGCCGCGTTATTAATTCACCCAGCCCTTTGCCTCGTGGTTGTAGTGTGTGTCTAGGGAACTGACTTACACGTATTATTAAGTAGTAGCGCTTCCTGTATTACTCTAGGATCATCATCATCGGCATATCATCATCTATATATAAGTAACTATCGTCCTGACTCAAAAAGCTAAATTCGGTATGGTGATAATTAACCCGGAAAAATCTACATTACCTTTTTTATCGTTGGGGGAATGCATTTACGCATCCCCGGGACCGGGGAGGACCACCGAGGTATGTGGGACTCCACAGGGCGGACGTAGTACCCGCACCCGGGACAACCGACTAAAACCCCAACGGTGTTCCTGCTCCTGAAGGTGGGACTACGAGAAACGCGTGATACACGACCGCAGCAAATCTACGTTACCTGCGGGATAATTTTTTTTTATCCAATGGAGTTGCAGGCAACATCTAGTAATATTATAAGTTATAATATTTCCTCCCTTTTAATCCTCGCCAAACAAACATTTTAGTCTGCATTGTACACATTTTACAATTTAATCACACGCGAAGCACTTAGGTCTGACGATATGCCACAAGTCAATAATTAATCTGCCAGTCACTTAAGCCAAAACACAGGTAATTCATCACAGACATAGACGGAGAGTAATGACCTAAACCTAATGCTTAGGCTGCCTTCACAATAGCGTTTGTCCAGCGTAGGCGTTCGATGAACGTATGCGCAGCGCAGACGCCGCTACAACGCGGCGCGTACGTCGCGTTGTCGCCGCTTCTCTACTGGAATAATCAGTACGCCGCGCTAGCGCCGCGTGTGCGCGACGTATACGCCGCGTTACTGCGGTGTCATGTAATGCACCCCTGTGCACGCGTTGATTCTTTCATTCGTAGACAAGCGCCCGAAGTAATACGACGTAAAATGAGTTCAACAACAGAAAGCACTTTTGACATCGAAATGATTGTACATGCACCTGTACTGCACCGCAGTAGCAGTAACACGGCGTATACGTCGCGCACACGCGGCGCTAGCTCAGAATACTGATTGTTCCAGTAGAGAAGCGACGACGCTGCGCATACGTTCATCGAACGCCTACGCTGGACAAACGCTAGTGTGAAGGCAGCCTTAAGGCAGGGATTAATCTCAATCCAAAACGATAACCTTGCACACAACCAAAGACCAAGCGTATACGCATCGCAATAAGATTCATTTTAGCTCAGCATAAAATTGTAGTTACTAGGGGCGGATCTTCTCTTTTTTCATGTTTTTTTTTTAAATATCTTTCGAAATAAATATTAAGAAACAAAATTGTTCGGTTCAGAATATTTTAATATAGATTTACTAACAATTTATTCAAATAAAATGTATAAATATCCTAGTTAATACTTATATTTCGATGAATTAGATTTTTGTCGGAGGTGAGTTTGTAAATTAATTACAGCCAAAGTATTACGTTTTATAAAAATGTTTATGGTTTAAAGTCTTTTAAATATTGTGTTTTATATCTCATATTTTTTTACATTTCGTTATTACATTGGAACTAGGTAAACCGGGAGTCACGGAATAACAAATTGGGGCAAACGACCTTGGCCATATTACATTTGCCGCGTTGCCGAGATCGCACCAAAACCCTATTTTTTTTACTTATCTTAGTTCAAAACTGTCTTAAAAAAATTTAAAACGGGGAATATGTAGTTTATGATATTGTCGTTCTATTGGCGTGTGTTTCAAATAAAGGTAATTTGTAAATCCTAAGGAGATGCTGAATGTATGCTTGAATTTTAATAAATTGGTTTTACTTTGAAAGCTGATATCATGAGTATAATAAACAAAAATAGAAAATTTAAAATGGGGAAAGGAATGTTGATATACTGAAGATTATTGCTGTATTTTTATTATAACTTTGTAGCTTTCAAATTATGAGTTTATAAGGCTAAAAATACGGTAAATTACGGTATCTCCGTAAGGAACGCCCTTAATATAATCTTCTCCCTGCCTTAAATGTTAATTCTAAACATAAAATAAAAAGCTGAAGGGGCAAGATTTTTTGTTACTTTGTTTACGTTTTGTTTACGTTTACGTTTTGTTACGCGCTAATTTAAGGAACTGCTGGTTCGAATTTCAATATTATTTTTGTGTTGAATGATCCTTTTATCGAGGAAGGCTTTAATTAGGCTAGAAAACATCACGCTGCAAATAATAGGAGTGAAAAAACAGAGAAAAAAAACATGGAAAAAGCGGGGAAAATTATTTAAACGAGCTTTTCTCACGAACTACTGGACTGATTTGTATATTATTTGGCCCAGATAGAACGAGGGTGTGGGGTAGGACATAGGCTATTTTGCAAAATGTACGGTCCTCGCGAAAATCCGTGGAAGGAGCCGCCCGTAGGATACTTAAGACAAAATACCACTTGAGGTTTTCAGATCAAAAATCTCTTCGTTATTCATATGTAGTATGTAGTATGCTAAAATTATAAAAATAACCACAAAAAATACCAAAACTACGTTTTACACAAAAGGCCAAGGTGGTAATTTGGGCCATTCTAAATTTGGATTAAAATACGACCCACGGGTCTTGTATAAAGTGAATAAATTCACACATTAATACCTCGTACAGCCATAATAATTCCAGTACTTATTTAATAGGAGAAAATAATATAATAGTAGCGAGGAAACAAAGAAAATGGAAAAAGCAGGGAATATTATTTGAACGTTTTAATCTCACAACATACTGAACTGACTTTTATATTATTGGTATAAGTTAACCATAGAAAATGACATATTGTGCTACTTTAATATTAAAGTCTGGCCCCGTGCTAAGTTTACCTGAAGGACTTGTGTTACGGGTACCAGACAACGGAAATATATTCAATACTTTTATACTATACATATATTTAAGATTTTTATTATATTATAATACACATATTTAATACAAATCTATGACCCAGGAACTTTGAAAAATGTTTGTTCCGTCGGCGGGATTCGAACCCGCGACCCCCGGCTTGAGCTACCAACAGCCCACCAACTGAGCCATAGAGGTCGCCAAACTTTTTGGAGGAAAATGAACGGTTCCCGCAAAAATCCTCATTTACGCGGACGGAGCCGCGCGTATCATTTTGACTGTTTCAGATCTAAAATCTATTCATTATTCAAATTCAGTATGCCAAAGTCATAAAAAAGTCTCTAAAATAACAACACGCTTCACACTTAAGGCCAAGGTGGTAATTTGGACCATTCTAAATTTGGATTAAAATACGACCCGCGGGTCTTGTATAAAGTGAATAAATTCACACATTAATACCTCAGGTACAGTCATAATTCCAGTGCTTACGTTAAGCCGGCCACAAACCAAAATATTCATTCACCTTGTTAGCTTTTGTGACTTTGAAAATATTTATGAATTCATTTTCGTGGATTTAAAATGTTAGAATAAAAATTGCGTTATTTATTTGAGGTAAGACCATGCTACGCTTTATAAATTGCCTGAATAATATACGAAATCTACTGAATTTTAGTAAAACTGAGAGTGATGCTTGTTAGTTGTTATAGTCGTAAACAATTCAAGACGTGAGTGGAAGAATAAGATAAGTAAAATGAAAAAACTTCCCGTTTTTTTGCTTAAATGGAGGCTTTAGGGCCGGAAAAATTATTTGAAATAGAAAAACTGTGGATTATATGTGTAGCCAGATATATTAGCTAGGTTATGAAGTAGGTAAGTTACAAGTTTTATGAAAACAATAAGGGAAAAAATTAGTTATTGTCCGTATGTTACGAAATGTTACATTGTTCGATTCTTCCACTCACGTCTTCAATTATCATGGCATTATACTTCCATACTAATAAGTCATACTAATATTATAAATGCGAAAGCGTGTCTATCTGTCTGTGTGGTACCTCTTCACGCCCAAACTGCCGAACCGATTTTGCTGAAATTTGGTATGAAGATACTTTGAGTCTCGGGGAAAGGACATAGAATACTTTTTATTCCGGAAAAATGTACGGTTCCCACGTGACAAATGAATTTTAGCGCAGCAGAATTGCGGGCGTCATCTAGTCGTATATAATATAATTATATTATAGCATGTTATTATAAAATCATAATAATATTACCATATTTTTAGTTCAAACAGCAGAGCCTAGAGACAGGCAGTACATAATGCAGTACAGTATGATAGATAGAGAACGTCCTTCCTTTATTAATCAAAGTAAATTAATGTGTGTTCCAGCTCTCATTTATATTAATGAACAAACAGACGGAAATACGTAATTTATTATAGTTATTTGTTTCATATCGGAAGATACGTTAATAAAGATAATAGCGACTTTAGTTTATTATGAAAAAGTTTATTTATGTTTAAAAATATAAGTTTGCTAGCTGCGCTTTTTACTGGTTTAACGTAGGGTTTTTGTATATGCTTTCTATGAAATCCGTTTACACCTATTTTTTTATATGATTTGAAACGATCGAATCAATCGCAAGCAAGCAAGCTAATTTGCATGCTTTGTGGTCTTACCATTATCATTAGAGCTTCCTCTTAGACGATTTTACTGCTCATTTAGAAGAAAACAAAAAACGTATATTTTACGATTTATTTTACCTTCGAGCGAAGAATTATTAAAGTGACGCATGTAAAGCTGAGTTTAATCTCACGCTGACCACTCGCTGACTGAAATATTCATACATATCAGCACAAACCACTAAAATTTCATACATCTCTAGTTACATCTTAGTTGGGCGGGCCATCAGCGCCGACGATGTACGTGTTGGAGGCTACAGTCCGCAAAAAAAAAATTAAAAACAACCGCCGATTGAAAAATTTGAAGTTGATAAACCCAAATTTTTAGCACAGAGCCGGCTGATAATGATGACCTATTATAGCTAAGAACACTCTCGATAATGTCAGACGAACAGACACATACAAAGACAGACAAATGGACAGAAAGATACGGCAAACTTTTTATCGGGGGTCAAAATATTTTTACCAACTTCAGAAGTTAAACATCTCGTCGTAATTTCACAAACAAATTGTCAATTATTTAACATTTTTTCTACATTCCGCGCCCCATAACGACTCTAATCCCGTGGAAGATCACAATAACAATAATAGTTAACGTTTTCTTAACTGGATTACGAAGTTTTTGCTACAATAAAGCCTGGAGACGCTACACGGACTTTTCTAAAAGGCTATAAAAGATACGTCCTTTAGAAAAGTCTCATTTTTATAATTTTCTCAACAACTTCCATTTTCTAGAGGCTGTAAAATATCTTACATGCTCTTAGTGTATTTCTTCAGTATGTTTTGTAAATAAAAACTTTTTAGATGAAACAACAATGTTCAATTTGAGACTAAATTAAAGCCTAACAAAAATTAAATCTGATTTTTGTTTTTATGAGTAACTAGATGCCATCCGTAACCCCGTTGCGCCAAAATTCGTTTATCGCGCGGGAACCGTATATTTTCCGGGATAAAATGTACTATTTGTACTTTCCCTGGGTTCGGCGTAAAGAGGAAAAAGACAGAAACGCTTTTGCATTTATAATATTAGTATGTATTTTGTTGTCTATACAGTGGACTACGCTCACGAACGAATCATTCGCGCATAAATTATTTTATAGTAAGAGTACTTTACTTACTCCCTTCTCTTGATATTATATTGACTAACAACCAAAGCGTCTTTTGTTGTGGCGCCACAAAACTCTATTGAATTTGTCAACGCAACGATCAATCAACGGAAGTCTTTCGTTGTCTTCATTAAAATTGATTGAGAGATACCGCAATTTCAAATATTCTTGCAAAATATATTAGCATTAAATGCTATTTTGATAGATGGCCTGAAGCAAAAAGTTGGGAGAAGGGAAATTAACCAGCAACCTTTTACTTTGTTTAGATATCCATTTATTATTATTTACATCTTATATATAAAAATGGATTTTCAAATGTGTTAGTGGCGCTAAAACTCGAAAACGGCTGAACGGACTGGGCTGATTTTAGTCTTAAAATATTCGTAGAAGTCCAGGGAAGGTTTTAAAGTGACACGAAGTTCACCGGAACAGCTAGTTTACACTAAAAATAATTTACATACATCATCAAAGTTCTAGACTTGGGCTATTTTATGAATGAATTCAAACTCTGTCAGGTTTCTGTAAATGGAAGAATGATAGTTTATTTTATACTCTTTAAAAAAAACTAAATTAATGTGTTCCAGAGAGAAAAAAAACTTTTTGATTTCGTTTTATACAACTGAACATTTTGTTCATGTGAAACAAATTATTACATCTTCATTATTTTCATCTAGCCAAACTAACAATAACTATAGTTAGTCCATGTTTCGTATCGATTAGTTATCCATATCCATATTTATTATAAATGTGAAAGTGTGTCTGTCTGTCTGTCTGTCTGTCTGTTACCTCTTCACGCCCAAACCGCTGAATCGATTTTGCCGAAACTTGGTATAGATATACTTTGAGTCCCCGGAAAGGGTATAGGATACTTTTTATCCCGAAAAATGTAAGGTTCCCGCGCGATAAACTAATTTTGGCGCAACGGAGTTACGGGCGTCATCTAGTTTTAAACTAAAATTACCTATTTGTGTCTTGCTATAGTATGAGGTAATTTGGTGTATGATAGTGAAAAACAGACACCTAAATAATAATATATCTATAATAATATCTATGGACACTTCACACCACGTCAGTCTGGCCCCGTAGTAAGTACCTGAAGGACTTGTGTTACGGGTACCAGACAACGGAAATATATTTAATACTTTTATACTATACATATATTAAAGATTTTTATTATAATATGATACACATATTTGATACACATCCATGACCCAGGAACTTTGAAAACTTTTTTGTTCCGTCGGCGGGATTCGAACCCGCGAGCCGGGGGGGCTTGAGCTACCAACAGTCCACCAACTGAGCCACAGAGGTCGTCAAAATCAATGTAAAAGCTATTAATTTGTAAGACGCCTGTCTATAAACAGACACGATAGGTATCAAATGACAATAATTGGTAGTAGGCGTAAAGATGGACGATGTAATGGCTGTGATCAAAGCTATCAGCCCGGTAATTGATACAAAAGCCAATCATTTGGAGCCCGACGCCTACATTAATTATTGGGCGTATTTGGAAATGGTATAAATTATTGTGAATATTTCGCTGAAAGGCATGGAGATACTTTGAGTCCCGGGAAAGGACAAATGATACTTTTATCCTTAAAAAATGTACGATTATTGTACGATAAACGAATTTTGGAGCAACGGAGTCGCGGGCATCATCTAGTATCTAGTTTCTACTTTCCAAGAACGTTGTTGTCGACTTGATCGATCTACAACTCGGATGCGTTACTTAATACTTTCATACGGAGATATTAAGAAATATTGTTAACAGACTCAACTTCTGTTACCGGTAGACGCAACTTTTTAAATCCGTACAACTTCGGTAAAGAATAGCTCTTGAAGTTTTCATAGCTTTTAAAATGGTATGAAATTTTAAAAGCTTTTAGTTACAAAAAATCTGCAAGTTATGGTGAGAAGTAAATAAATAAATAAATAAATAAATAAATAAATAAATAAATAAATAAATAAGCCTTTTATGTCTTCTAGTTTAATAATTAAGTATCTACTTACTAGTGCGTTAGCAAAATTTTCTTGCGTTGCAGGGAAAAACTGGCAAAACGTGACCCATGACCGGGAAAATGGATAAGTTTGGAAGATGCCTTTATCTGGCAAGAAGTAAGTACATATTTCAATGTAACTATATAAAATGAAAAATGATTAAATGATTATTAATACTGTTTCTATAGTTTTTGAATGTAATTTCCTTTAAAAAAAATTGGGTGTAAGTACATGCAATTTTTCGCACCCAGAATATACTAAACACGTTATATTGCGTCTAAAACCAGTAACATCGTAAGCATTTACAGCACAAAATATCACTAAGATAATATTCTAGATTCTAGAATTCAGGACTAGATGCAGCATCTCCTCAATCATTTGACAAATGATGATACATGCTCATGAAGATGCATTTGAAATTAAGATCTGTGACTTCGAAGCATTTGTCGACGTTATGCTTGTGACAGTAGATACAGTGAAATATTTACTCAGCAGTATTATGCTGCAAGAAAATCAAAAATATTTATCTACATAACTAAAAATCATTTTTAATATTGCTAAAATGCGAGAGTGACTAAACCGATTTGTCTAATTTTAGTCTTGAAATATTCGTGGAAATCCATATTATGTGCAAATTGTTTTTTTTTTTGTTTTTCAAATTATAATATACAATAGTATAAAAGCTAGGTAGCGTACATCACTTCGTCTGATCCCATGGTAAGTAAAAACTTGTGTTATGGCAATCAAACAATGGATGCACGTCGAACAATTTTATCCTAATCAACACAAATCACACTACACATTATCACGTAAAGATTTCATCAAATTGATTCGAAGTTCACCGAAAATATTTCAAAATGTTGGAAAAAATGCATTACTAAATTCCATTGAAGGCTTAATAGGAGATCTATAATCTTGTGTACGCAAGCGAAACCGCGGGCTAAGCTAATAATGACATGAATTCCCTATTTCAATAGCTATTCGAACGTTAAATACACTTTCGTGTTTCGATAGGCTTAATTGGTGGGTGAATCCTTTTGTTTTAAAATTGAATTTAAACGAAAACAGCTCAATGTGTACATAAATTTTCCTCTGGACTCCAATTCGGCCGAACACAAATGCTTGAAACAAACGAAATACCTTAATTCGATTTGGAGCCAATACTTCACTGTAAACGTGTAACAGAAATTCTGTAAATGTGTAACGTAAATGCGGTAATGTGTAACGTAAATGTGGTTAATGTGTAACGTAAATGCGGTACTGTGTAACGTGAATGTTGTATTGTGAATGTAATGAAATAATTCATTCACATTATCGACGTTAATTGAGTTTACGTAGTTGTTTTTGTGACGGGCTTTATAAAATTTACAGTATGTGAATTTTAATATACGCGTATTTTGATTTTTAAACGATTCGTCTTGAAATTTTGGGTTCTGGATCAATCAAAGTTTTTGTTTTCTTCCTCACTGAGCCTTAAAATAATGATGCTAGTCAAAAAAAATCATAAAAATTTCGAAATTCAGAATGAAGCTTCATGGCTGCAAACTTAGTGGTAGCCTATGTAACATAAACCCTATCTTTAATACAATCTTAAAATGTCGCTATCCTAAGTTCTTATTATTTGGCCTTAAAATTATTACACGTTAAATAATGTTAGCTAACCAATTATTACTTAAAATTACATTTTATTTTCCTACTAACCCAAATTTCATATTAAAGATGTTGAACCAATTTAGATTTAACCTATTTTACAATTTTGGTTTGTAATTAAAGTAATAAAACGCATCGGTATTCAATTATGAACCGTATTGCCTTTACTTGGTATATGACGTAGGAAAATGTTGCGTGCGCTAATTTCGTTACATTTGTAAAAGTTTCTCCCTGTTTTATTCGACTGTCAAAGTTTGACAGCTTTTGCCGAATTACAAGTAGGGCTGACACAGGTGTAAAAATATCCATTTAACTTCTAGAACAATTTATAATTGTATGTCTTTGGAAGAAACAACATTTTAATGCTCGTCTAAAATAATTTTCTCAATTATTATTATTTATTTTCGACTGCACCAAAATTTGTTGTGAAACACTTCATTTTTCCGGGATCAAAAGTAGCATAATATGTCCTTTCCTGGGACCTAAAATATCCCCATACCAAATTTCATCCGAATCGTTTCCGTGGTTTGGGTGTAAAGAAGTAACAGGTAGACAGACAAACAAACAGACAGACTGAAATTTTTGATTGTGTTAGCCCCGCGACTTAGGCCGTCGAAATATTTAAAAATCTTAACAAATCATAATCTTATTCAAAAACGATTCTATCGATGAAATGGAATAGGTTATGCTAAATAACAGCTTCAAAGAGCTACTTTAGTTACGAATAAGTACATAATATTTTTTTTCACAATATTATGCATACTTTTATGGTTATTATTATGGTTTTAATTGTCTTTTTGTATTTAATTCAGATGAAAATACCATTACCATTTTTCTAGGGTCTTCAATGGTATTTTTGTCAGCCCTAGCTGGATACGCTGCAAAATTCTGCCTTAATGACTTTTGGATTAATTTGATTCGTTTTGATGGGAAGTGAACACCGAAACCCCAATGGAAAAATCTTCGGTTAGCGGCTGTTTTGACAGATATAAGAGCTGGCAATTTTGCCACTGCTAAGTTGGAAAATGCTCTCCAAATTGTTTAATCGATGTCACTACAATTTTGAAGCTATGATAGGTAACATCATAATATTTTTTGGCCTAAAATTACAACTATTAAGTACAGTTTTGTAACTAAATATGACGTGTATTTCAGCTGTAAAGTGATCATATTTGCTAATCTTATTTACCATGGTCCGTACCTGTTGCTGATCCAAGAACCTCTTAATCCATCACCAGTTTGCCATTTTTAATCCATGCTTATACTATAATTAGGATGACTTTCTGTATGTCTGTCTATACGTTTAAGCCGCTGAACCGATTTTGCTTAAATTTGGTATAGTGATACATTGAGTCCATGGAAAGGACTTAGGAAACTTTTGATCCTGGAAAAATGTACGATCCCCGCGCAATAAACGAATTTTGGCGAGAGAACGGAGAACGGAGTTGCGGGCGTAAACAAAATATGAAATAGCAGAAATAACACGAAACGAAATAAAGACTAATTACTATACCGAGTTGCTTCCTCGCGGATTTTACGTGAAATAAATGCACCACGTATTCAGAGATATTTTACCTGGGAGTTGTCACGATAATGGCCCTTAAGTGTTTACAATAAGGTTCTGTCAGGGGTAAAATAATTTTGAACTTTAGATACTCATAGGAGTTACGAGAGAATAAAATAATTAGTGTGTAGTCCACTTGCTTCGTCCTGTTATAATGTTATACCTAATTCGCTTGGGTCTTTAGAATACTTGTATCATAAAGCCAAACCAGCAAAATGGCCATAATAGGCATGATGACTATTTTTTTTCTTACTGGTAATTGAAAGACCCATAAAAATTAGAAACATCGCTGAAAGAATGACTCTGATAGCTTAAAAATTCACCAAGATATGACAATTCAAACTCTCATAAAATAGACCTGCCCGAAACGCTCCATGCAAAGTGCTACGAAAGAATGACGTCAATCTTTCGTAGTTTGTACGCATCGGGAGAGAACTTTGTTTGGTAGGTATATTAAATATTGCGTTTATGAAAGTTGTTTCATAACAAAAGTTGCTTTTAGTTGCATAAGTTATAGAATGGTACACAAATATTAAGAAATTTAATTGAAAAAAAAATCGACTTGATTATCCAACTTTGAAGGCGCATAACAAAAAAAATACAAATGCTATCAAGCTGGAATTTTGGGACCACTTATTTTTTACCGTGGTTTCTTTATTTTATTAACAAAATTCGCTAATCTTTGACCTTGTCATCATCCCTATTATTAATTACTTACCTATATAGTTACATATATATATATTTTGGCCATGGCTTACATTATTCCAATCCGGTGATCCAATCCACTGCACTGAATACATTCCAGTGCATTCCAGTGCCCGTTTACATTATAACAATAGTTATCCATAGATTGTTTTGATTGGAATTGGAAATGTAAATCAGCCATTATGTGAAAACTAGATGTTGATCACAACTTCGTTGATTTTAATTTGATAATAATTTGTGTATCGCGTGAGAGCCTCACATTTTGTGAGGTAAAAACTATCCTACCATATTTTAAAGCATCCATACCATATTTTATCATGTGCGGTTAAGTGATTTAAGCTTAAAAGAGATGACACACAGACAGACACTTCTAAAATATATCAGGAATCAATAAACAGCCGTTTCATAATCAAACTTTTTCAGCACGTAATAAGTTTTTTTAAGTCAACTCAGCTCGCGCGGTCGAAAATCTTCCTTTGGGTCTAAACACACTAGGCTGAATTACGCCGGCGTAATTTACGTGGCCGAAATTACGTTCAGCCGCTTACGTCTGATGCGACACACTATAAATTACGCGAAGGGCCGAAATTTCGCGACGTAATTTCCGTTGCGGAACGCGCGCGTAAGTGAGTATTTAAAATTCTCAGATGTAATATTATGTGCGTTAACGCTTTGGAGTTAAGGTTGGATTTGCTATGTTCAGTTTTGATAATTCCGTATAGTGTGTTCAGTGTTGCTATACAAAACATTACCGCCGAATCGCTGCGAACTTTACGCTCGACTCGGCTCCACGGAAATTCGGCTCGCGACGTAATTTCGGCATAGTGTGTCGTCTGTCGCGTTCTGTCCGTATTTTGTATGCGTTTGATACGCGGCGTAAACGCAGCGGAATTCACGTCGGCGTAATTCAGCCTAGTGTGTTTAGACACTTTGAGGCTCTCAAGCAGTAACTGGCAAATCAGTATTTGCCGGGCAGCTACAAAAACGCTCAAGGTCGATCAGATAAGAGATCGGATTACAATTATTAATTCAATACAGTCCCCGAACTCGAATACCCGCTTAATCGTTTCCAATTCTCTCCGCCGCTAAATTCTTCGTGAAACTTTTATTCGAATTTACATTTTTGCGAGACTCAAATTTGGGGTAAAAATAGCTGGAACATTGTCTTTTGGATCATTTGTTTGTATGTAGTTGATGCCTGCAACTCCGTTGCGCTAAAATTCGTTTATCGCGCGGGAGCCTTCCTACGGAAATTCTTACGGGATAAGAAGTATCCCATGTTCTTTCCTGGGGCCCAAAGTATCTCCATACCAAATTTTAGCAAAATCGGTTCAGTGATTTGGGCGTGAAGAGGTAACAGAAAGACAGACAAACAGACAACAGGCTTGAGCGCTCAACCACTGAGCCATAGAGGTCTTATAAGTTGTTTGTTGTGTTGTGGTTACAGTCTGACAAAATGTATGCAATTAAAAATGCATCTCGGCATCTACGTGTCACGTTACAGTGAGAGCTAACCCTTAAACTAAAACAAAAGTAACTACCCCTGCGTTACTTTTGTTTTACTTTTTAGTTTTTTGTTACTCTTCTACATTTCCTTTGTATACACCTCATAAATTCAAGTTACTTGTCACATCGGTTCTTACGGGATTCGCAGTAAAATATTAGACTGATTTACTATAAGTACAGCGAAACGCTGTTTTTATTTTCCAGTTTTACATACATTTGGTATCTACTAATTCTTTGCATAACAGTACCAATTTATTTTATTGAATTAAAATTGAACGAAGCAAATTTTTTTTATATATTTTTTTATTCCTTCCCATCGTTGATTACATTTTTTTTCGATTGAAGCCATGTTCGTTTCAAAGATTAATTAATTTATAAATTAATTAACTTACCTTTAATCTAAATTGTAATTAAAAATATTAATGATTTTTACATAATATATTTTTTTCGATAAAATACCAGAAATATCTATGATAATATTTTACGCGCCAATCAAGTAGTATAGATGCATTTCTAAATCAAAGAATTCTATTTAATAGATTTAAACAGAGTTCAGTTTAAATCTTAAAGTTAATATACCTATCGGAATAGAGAAACAAAGGCCTGAGCAAGCGAGATGTCACTATCAGTAACACTGCGTGGTAGAAAGAGAAGCGCGATTTGAGGTTGCATAGCTTTTTTTTCATCTGTTTGACAGTCTGTCTGACCCTGTGCCGATCGTTGTCAGTTTGGGCTCTCAGAAAAATTGTGATTTTAAGTTAAATAATGAATATTTTTTAGAAATACTGCTCTAGAAACATGGTTAAATGTTTGTGGAATGATTCTGGATCCACACATCGAAAAAACCCGGACAAATATTCATTTCACAGGTGAATTATTCTACATCGACAGGACCTAGTTTTAAGTTTATTTTTGCCAATTCCCTACGAGTTATTGGTATTGATTTTGATGATTAACTTCTTTAAATGTTTAATTATATGGAAAACATAACTTGACAAGCCATGGTGCACAATTTAAGGATATTTTGTGTAAACAATTTTCATATATTTTACGCTAGGGCTGCATCAAGTTATCGATAAGTTGTATCGATATGAAAATATATTTTAGTTAAGTATACTAATTATCTAGGAATGTTGAAATGATAACATACTCATCCGTAGTTTATAATTAGTTTAAGTATATTAATATACTATCATACATAATTTATCGTTTTTAAGGGTCCGCACCCAAAGGGTAAAAGTCCTAGTAGTGGGGTCCCGCTCTACTACTTAACTACTAAGACTTCGTTGCCTGTCCGTCTGTCCATCCGTCCGTCCGTCTGTCTGTCTCCAGGCTGTATAACAAGAACAGCTATAGTAATAGACTTCTGAAATTTCCACAGATGTAATGTCATTCTACATCCAATATGGCTGCTCATCCAAGATAGGGGAATAGTTAAAAGCACTTCTGCAAGATGGGCATCTAATAAAAGGGCTCATTGAGAATGAATTGAAAATTAATAGGGTCTAGTGAAGTCGTGTCGTGTCGTGTACTGATGTGACGTGACGTAACCTGTCGTGTCGAATCGTGTCATGACATGTCGTGTCGTATCGTGCCGGGTTTTAGAAAATGCCCGGTTGAAACCGGTCACCCTTCATGCGCGAGTCCGACTCACATTGGCCAATTTTTCAGATTTCCTGTTGACCTGGATACCAGAAATTCATGGCTTAAAATAATTAACCGTCCAAACTGGACTCCAAAGAAAAATTCATGCATACAGTTTAATTATGCAGCAAGCATTTTGAAGAAAAGTCATATTTTACTTCAAAATTACAATTTTAATATATAATATCTATGCAGTTTTATTTTATCCCATTTTATTAGTTTTATAATCTTACAATTATTATTCCATGATCGATATTTTGTCGAATTACAAGATGTTTGTACATCACTGACACGCACACGTAAACATAATTGTATACACAAATGTAAATCAAATTTTGGTTAAGCTTGACAGCTCGGGATTGTTTCTCTATTCCGATAGGTATATTACCTTTATGGTTTAAATAGAAGTCTTTGTTCTAAATGTGTATTGATTTGACAGATTTGCAAAACGTCTCACGCAATTGAAGTTTGTCAATTTAGTAGAAATTTAGAAATGCATCTTACCCCAGTCAGAGTAGATAGAATTATGTCTATTGTGCCCCAGTAGAGTTAGATTTTTTTTTATTTAATTATAGTCAGAATTTTTTTTGCACCAGTGTTTAGAGGAGGTCACAAATACCTTAAATTTGAGAACTCGACCAGACACGACGTGTGCGTTAGCCGCCATATTGGTTTGAAGGTCCAATATTTTTTTAGCTATAATATCTCCTTTATTTTTTATTTTTTTAAGAAAATGATGAGGATCAAATATGTCGAAAGTTTAATTTTCTACAACTTTAGTCTTATAATTTTTATTGTAAAATCAATATTTAAGGAAATAACTGCAAAAAACAAGTCAAAGTATAATTTCGACCTGTTAGACCTGTATCGCGATTATTGTCAAATACAGAAAAAAAAACAGAAATAAACTTGTAGCTCTTTACATTAACCACAATAAAATTAAGACTTCACTGTCTGTCCGTCTGTCTGTCTCTAGGCTTCAAGAATGGTGATAGGTAGAGACTTGAAATTTTCAGATATTATGTATTTTGTTTACCTCTATAACAACAAATACTAAAAAATATATTATATTTAATATTTGATGGGGCTCCCATATAACAAACAGGATTTTAGTGGCCTTTTTGCTCTTTATCAATAATAGCAGCACTAAGAATATTAAAATATGCATAAAATATTTAATTGTATTTGTACTTTACTAATTAATAATAAAATGAAAATAAAATAAATATTAAGGGGGGCTCCCATACAAAAAGCACAAATTTTTGTCTATCTTTGCCTTATTTTATAATGGTACGGAACCCTCATGAGCGAGTCCGACTCGCACTTGGCCATTTTTTAAATAATTATTCAGGTGTAGGTTGTACCGTAATTGTTAAAAGGTCTAATTCATGATCAGAAATATTCAGTTTTATCCAGTCGCTTGGGTCCCGGTACATTTACCATAGGCTTAAATATTGATTTCTAAAAAAAATTCATAAGGATCAAATTTGTAGGAAATATAATTATCTATCACAGGGGTAACCAATAAGTTTCGCTCGCGGTCCATTTTAAGAAATGAAATGACCTTCACGGCCACACATTTTATTAAAAAAAAAAACAAAGTTAATTACGGAAATTACAAAGTATACCTTTTATTTCCATATCAATGAGAAAAGTGATAGTTTTTGCTGCCTTTGAAATCAGGATCTGAATCAGAATCAATTATTTCAGGAAATTGGTACATAAGGTGTTATTATTTATAGTCATATTGTGTATCACAATTTCAGCCGTTGGGCGTAGAAATATTAAAATTTCAAATAATATAATCAGACATTTTAACTTAAAACTTATTCCAAATTATTGTAACTACATACAATAGGAGTGAAATTGGTGCAAGCCATAGATATCAGAAACAAACGGGTGCAAGCTATTGACATTAAATCCTGGAGAATGGAGATATTCATCAGTTAGTCGAGACCGGAATTTATTTTTAACGAACATTTTCATCTTCCAACATGCTTGGTCCGCACACAATGGGTCGGCGGTCTGGATGCGGACCGCGGTCCGCCATATTAAGGTGACCCCTAATCTATCACCTACAACTTTGTTTCTACAATTATTTTCGCTAAATTCGATAATAATTACTGACATACAAGCGAAATTATACTTTGACTTGTTTTTTACATTTATCTCCGTAAATATTGATTTTACAATGAATATTATAAGAACTCAAAATGTAGAAAATTAAATTTACAACAGTTCTTATCATTTTCGTAAAAAAATATAAAATAAAGGAGATATATCTTAACAAAGATTTGATCTTCAAACCAATATGGCGGCTAACGCACACGTCGGGGTTGGTCGAGTTTTTGAATTTAAGCTATTCATGACCTCCCCTAAACACAGGTGCAAAAAAAAATCTGACTATAATTAATTTCAGATTCCCATACAAGGCTGAACTAACCCTACTGGGCGTCGCGTTGTAGTCTGAATTAACCCTAAGAGCCAGTCCACACGGCGCGTTGCGTTGGGTTGCGTCGTCGAAAAGTAAATATTTTGACGCATAGCCGGCCACGCGAGCACTACATCGGAGCGTTATGAAGCAGTCTTAACGTCAACACCCTCTCCCGCTTCGTCTCGGGGGCTGCTGTCCGTGTTAGCACCTTGGTTATTTGTATCTAAAACAACGCAACGGCAGCACTGCGTCGACGCAACGCTGAAGCAACGCGCCGTGTGGACTGGCTCTCACGGGTAAATAAATCCCATCATGTCTCGGTTACATCATAACCGGAAAAAGGAGTACAATTTTAAAATTCATCGCTTCAGATGGGGGCTCCGGCAATATGTATGCTAATGAGCCAGCACGCGATTTGCTCTCGGGCCTGTACATATTTTTTTATAAACCCAAACCGGCGATAAAATTGTAGC
This sequence comes from Polyommatus iphigenia, assembly GCA_963422495.1. NCBI lineage: Eukaryota > Metazoa > Arthropoda > Insecta > Lepidoptera > Lycaenidae > Polyommatus > Polyommatus iphigenia. The sequence goes on along the minus strand of OY730181.1, from coordinate 26,187,345 downwards.
TGCCATTTTGAGTTATTGGAATTGAAAAATTCTTCATGTACGACCAGAAATAGCCCCAAGGCTATTTCTGGTCGTACATGAAGAATTTTTTCTTTTTAAGTCCTATATGGATGTTCAGCGCTTGAAGGACATTTTTTTTATAAAATAAGGGGGCAAACGAGCAAACGGGTCATCTGATGGAAAGCAACTTCTGTCGCCAATGGACACTCGTAACATCAGAAGAGCTGCAGGTGCGTTGCCGGCCTTTTAAGAGGGAATAAGGTTATAGGTTAGGGGAGGGTAGGGAAGGGAATAGGGTAGGGGATTGGGCCTCCGGTAAACTCACTCACTCGGCGAAACACAGCGCAAGCGCTGTTTCACGCCGGTTTTCTGTGAGCCCGTGATATTTCTCCGGTCGAGCTGGCCAATTCGTGCCAAAGCATGGTTCTCCCACGGATTAAATTAAATTTAATTTAATTTTCGTGGTAGTGTAAAATTTATGTGAAATAAGTAATAGTCAATACAAAAAATGCTTTCTGGGTCGGGAGAGGTGTCAGAAGTGAAAACCTATCTGTTACCTCTTCAAGGCCAAACCGCTGAACTGATTTTGGCTGAAATGGAGATACTTTGAGTTCCGAGAAAGGACGTAGGACTTTTTATGCTGGAAAAATGTACGGTTCCCGCGCGATAAACGAATTTTGCGTTGCGGGCGTCGTATAGTTTATAATAAGCACCATAGAATAATATTGTACACGAAATCTTGGCAAACAATATTATTTTCGTGTTTTTTATTAATGCGATTACCTACCAATTTTTGGTTCAGGTAAATTAAAACGCTGCTATCATTTTCTGAGGCAGTATCATTTTAATTTACCCAAGTATTAAATAAATTGTTATTATAATGTTGTGTTCATTAAATAATGGTTAAATTGGAAAATGTTTTAATAATGTGTGATGCCGGAAGATGATATTTGGGTCAAAATTAATGTATTATATTATATTAATATTGAGTTAACATAGGTCTAATTTCATGGAAAAAATAAAGCAAGTTGTTTAATGCAACACCACGATCATAATATAGGTCTATCTGAGTGCGACAATCCTCGATCCGAGTGACATTCGAGGTATGAGGATTACCTCTTCCATGTCCTTTCCGGGATCCGAAGTTTTTCCATATCACCTTTCATCAAAATCAATTCAGCAATAAGCGTGAAGAAGTAGCAGATGTACTTCAGCATTTGTGATATTTGTATGGATATTCTCCAGATGCCAGAAATTACAGAACTTCTGCTCCGCAAGAACCTTTGGAATCTAAAACTGAGTTCAAAGATTCAATGTCACAGAATTGACAAAACACTTTTACACCATTAATCGGTTCAATCAACTCGAGGCGCCACCGTTTCATTCCACTTTGAACTTTACTGCACAGCTATAGCTGCTATTATTGTGTACACAATACTTTAATCCTTCTTAAGGCCTTATTCGTATTTCTTTGTTGAGTCAAATGCTTTCATCTGCAAAGAACATAAAAGGGCATTTAATCATAAAGGAAACATTAGACGCGAAGTTTTACTGCTGGAAAATTGTTTCATTTTGTTCTTCTAAATATGGCTCGAGCGTCTTGACTCTTGCCTCTCATCAATTGTTGTGAAAAAATCCTTTTTGTGACAAAAATCTTTCCTTTCTCATATTTACGGCTCGAAGTTTACGAGTAGGTCTATTCTGTGCCCCGGTCGAAAGACGTATGGCGCAAGGTGTAGGCGAATCTGTTAACCAACGAATATTTTGATACAGATTTAATTTTGCAATATTTTTTTTAGTAAGAAGAAGTTAAATATTATTCTCAAAAGTTTTCACTAAACTAATAACTAAACCTTCAAAAGAATTTAACAATTATTATTATAAATGAAATACGAACGGAAATAGTATAAAACGACAACTGGGCAAAATACATGACAGTTTCTAGCGACGGTTGAAGTCTGGTGTGAAGTACATTGCTCCTATGTACTTCACATCAGACTTCAATTTCATTTTTAGCCTCGTTTCTCAGTGACATGGATGCTCAATACGGCTGATGAAAGACCAGGCGCAGGACACACTTTGAACATACCCATCCGACGCAAAGATCATTTTTCATGGCAGATAATCAGATGGTCAGCCTGCATTTTGCTAACCTAACTTAGGAACAACATTTTTCCAACGCATTAATCGAACCCGTGATCTCTGAGTCAAGAGTCTCGATCTAAATCAGTGGACCACACCACGAATCGTTTTTCAAAAGTAACAAATACCGTTGACTGTACCTGCAGGTATTTGTTGACAGCCAAGCTCTTATCACTTGTACCACTTTATTACGTCACGTCAGTCATAAGAAACGGGTCCGCATAAAATGTGCATTAGTCTGGACAAATAAACGCTCTTATCCCAACTTCCGCACAGATTTGCGGTACGATCTACAATAAAACGTGTATTTACGTTTAAAGTCAGGACTTTCACTTATACCCCTTATGGGGTTACTTATACCCTCTATACCCCTTTTGGCAACATTTGGTAAGGTCTATTAAGTACTCCATTTGGGTTGACGTTGATCGATTGGGTACGTTTCCATTTCCAATTTAATGATTTATATTATTTCGATCTCGTTGCTAATTTATTTAACTACACTGAACCTCGCATTCAACTTTTATTGAAAGTGAAATAAAAATTACTACGTAATTCATCTCTATCCATATTCATATTAATATCATTTTAAAAGTGTATAATTATATTATGTATAATGTCTGTCTGTCTGTTCTTTTATCTGTCTGTAACCTATTTAGGGTTTAACCGCCGCGCTGAACCAATTTTGATAAAATTTGGTATGGACATACTTTGGGTCCCGGGAAAAGGCATAGAATATTTTTGATCCCGTAAAAGTGTACAGTTCTTAGGTAACGGTAAAAGCGCAACGACGTTAATTCTGGTATGAAAAATAAATGTTGATCGTTTCTCATACCCACAGCATAAGTTATCAAAATTTCAAAACAATCAGTCCAGCCAATTCTAAAGAATGTAGCAACTAACACCGCGACATGAGAATTCCAAAGTTTCCTCCTAATCACAGTGATTCTTTCATCGAAGGCCACAAAAGTCTTCTGATACATTTAAACAATATTCCTTGTTATTTTCCTTCGACCTTCACCTAGTTATAAGGTCAAATCACCCCCCTTCCAAATACCAGTGTAATTCTTATTAGGACGAAGCCACATTCCTTCTCTGCGTTGCGGTGCGTCGTCGCAGAGCTACGACACTTTACATTTAGTAGGACTGAGGTAAAATGATGAAATGATTCGTGGTGAGCTTAAAGCGGATAAGTAGGAATTGCTGCGCCCGAAGAGATGATAAGTTGACGTAGCCTTACCTACTAAAACTCGGCATATTTAACCTATCAACCCCTATAAGGACACCGGTGACCGCGACAACAATAGAATAACAATATTTCCAAGAATCCGCGATCGAAGGATTAAACGGCATGTCACATTGCCGAAGCCGAATGGGAACATCAACACATCTGCGACAGTGACTATATGCTTAGTGCGGTCAAAACTTTACATTATACATAGTATAATTAGTGTCTGTTTATGACACTATGAGGAGATTTTAGGAAATAACGGATAGGAAATTAATTTGGTGCATACAGTTTACGCGCGTTGCCGAACCGCGAAATGTGGCGTATACGTTATTTCGTTGTGACGACGCAACGCACTGGAGCAATGTGGCTCACTCTTAGTCTGTTTTTCGATGTAGCATTACTTTATTCAATTATCTCTTTGATCAGTGTATTCTGGTGTTTCTGTGATGAAATTTGTCGCATAGTCCTGGTTGAAGGTGGTTAAACCACTGGTGTTCTATATTAATGTGGATTCCTTTAATGGTAATAGTAATAATACCCTTGTTTTAATGCAGCTCCGCCACAGTAAATGTTATAAAAACCAATAAATTATGAAATTAAGTACAGTATTCTTTATGTCCATTATCAAAATATATCCTGTCTCTCACAAACTGAGTAAGAAGGAGGGTAATGTAAATAATGAGGATAATCATAATTTCATGTCCTTTTTATTTCTTCTAAAAATTTCGCGAAAAAATCAAGTGTTATTGAGATTTTTTGCGTAAAATATGAATCAAATAACGTCAGAGATTTAAATCATTTAGCGAAGCCTCGGGCGCGCAATAAAGCCCCAGACTGGAGTTAATTTGTTCATTACGGTTGCGGAAATTGTCGCAGGTTGTTTGTTACTTTATTACGTTCTCCTTGTGTCTTACGTGTGTAAGGGTCTTTATTTTATTCTGATTTTGTGTCTCTGCAAGCATATTTTGGTAATCTTGTAGTGTAGATCATTCTCGTGTCGCAGTTTTTTTAAACTTCTCCGAAATAGTTGGACTGTTTTATGAAACTTTGTGTGCGTGTCAAGTAGGTCTGAGAATCGGTCAGCATTTATCTTATACCTAAATCTTGAGTCTAAAATTGAACCTGACCAAACAGCGTACAATGAAAACACGTCGAGCCTACTTTATTGTGTTTATTTATCATCTAGTACAAATTTAAATCTTTAAGAGCCTACTGTCATAACTGTATTTTAAAAAGATAAATCCGACTTCAAAATTATTGTACGTGATTGAGAATTAAAATTCCCTATCTCAAAAACTAATGCACCGATTTTGATGAAACTCGCAGTATTCCCTAAGTTGAACAATACCTAGTACAATGAAAAAAGAAACATTTAGATCGGACTAATAGTTCCAGAGATATGCGAGCACAAACATAAAAACATACATACACACATAGACTTTTGAAATTTGGCACATTTGTTCAGAAGGTGTTATAGATAAACATATACAAAAACTGGGCAGTTCTGGAAAGCTAGCCCCGCCTGCACACAACGCTATCCTCAAATCGTGATACAATGATTCCATGAATCGTGCTCCCGGGCAATGTGCTTTACACTGCAGCTAATAGTGAATAATATCGCATAACAACGGTTCCCGCATTATAACACGAAAGTAAAGGTCGTAAGTTCTAAAAATGTTTTTGACGCTTACAAGTTAACAATTAAATACAATACTAATATTTCCTTTAGCTATTATTTTATAAAGTGTGTGATTGTAGTTATAGTGCAAGTTATTTATGATAGTAATTCAATAAGTTTAACAGATATTTGTTGAAAAGCACAAAAATATTCATAATTTGGAAAAATAAAACTATCGAGTCAAAATAAGTGAATCGTGTTTTCCGTTAGCTAAATATCAGATAAATATACAACATTGATTAATTAAATCTCAATTTCATTTGACTCAGTCGTCTTCCGGGATCGTAATACTTATTAGAAAACACAGCAAAATTTAACAGCCCGCTCTTAACTTTAAATGATAATTCTTATTTATTTTAATAATAATTTCAAGTAATAATGTGCATGATAAAAAAAGGTTTGTCGAATAATTTTAAGTATTACATTTTTATTCGCTCATAAAATGTACAGTAATGCCTGACTGTTATATTGTATAAATCCACCAACTATTTATAACAATAGAAAACCTTAAGCGTTTAAAGCTTAAGTTAAAATCCTTGAGATATTTTTAATGAGGGGTCACGATGTACGTAGCTAATGTGGATCCTTGAAAGAAAAACGTGCCCTAGATCCCAACTCTGAACATTCCCTTTTAAGATAAAACTAAGGGCTTGAAAATTGAGGAACTTATTTTTGGAGTTTTTAATTAGCTTTTGGGACTTTGTAAAGTGAAAAATTTTAGCATAAATATTTGAGAGTAAACTAGCACGCTAATTTATATTTTGTTCGTGGTTTATTTTTCTAGCCAACTGTAAACATGGTAAATTGAAAGTATTTTGAGCGTATTTTAACCGTAAAAGCTTATTTACAGCTCTTACGTTTAAAATACGCTTTAAGCTAATAAGTTCCTTATCCAGTTTTTGTTTATTTATATGAATGCGCTAATAGTATGAAGGACTACTAATTTGAATAGAAAATTTTTATTTATTTTTATCTAAGTTAAATGTATTGAGAAAGAGGTAAGGTTATTTATTATATAACAGGGACCAACAGAAGCGACAAATAGGAGAAAAATAATAATATAAATGAGTACTATCACAGGAAAAGACAAAAATATATGAATGTATATTGTATATTCATTATTCATCAATAAAGTTTTAAGATATAAATTATTTGTCATATATAAGTTAAAGTTTAGGGTTGCTTTCATTTCTTAGTAACCAGTCTCCTCATTGTCTGCTATAGAGACAAGCACGAAATACTATCAGTGCGAGCACTAATTAGGTGCTCACTCTAGGTTTAACTAAGATGTAGACTGAGTAGTCTAAACTCTAAAGTTTGTATAAAGGCTGATTTACATTCTGCAATAGTGATATTAGACTTTGGCATTAGACAAGGGTATTTGGACAACGGCCGTACTTACAAACATTTAATAATTAGGTTTTACTTTCTACTTAAGGCCGTCCCCCGAGCAAACGACCTTGGCCATACATTTGCCGCGTTGCCGAGATCGCACCAAAACCCTATGTTTTTTATTTATCTTTGTTCAAAATTGACCTAAAAAAATTTCAAACGTGAAATATGTAGCTTATGATATTGCCTATCCATTGGCGTATGTTTCAAATAAAAGTAATTTGTAAATATTAAGGAGATGCTGAATGTATGCTTGAATTTGAATAAATTGGTTTTACTTTGGAAGCCGATATCATAAGTATTGTTGGGGACAGCGGCCTCGCTCCCGAAAAACGTAAAGTGAGTGCATATAAACTAATTAATTCACGAAGCCCCAAGCGGCCACATCCGGCCGCGATAACAATGAAAAAGCTATTGTGTCTCGTTTTGCCACGACTGATGGGTTAAAGTGAAATGTGAGAAATAGACTCAGTGCAAATCAGTGTTTTTACAAATAGACTTTAAAAAGTGAATTACGTTAAATCTGTGGCTCCCTAAGAGATAAAATATAGTTAATTTAATAAGTTAATAAGTTATCTAATAAATACAGGAAAAAATAGTTGTGTAACATATGTAGTTTGGAAAATATTAAGAAAATTGTGTGTAAAAGTGTGCAAATTCTATTAACTTTTATGTTTACTTAGCTACAATTACGTTAAAATATAAGTGGTGATACTTAGATTAAGGTACATATTGTGGAACGATGAATAAATAATCTCCCGAAACGCGTTTTAATTACCTGGCTCACGGAAAATGGGGAAAATAGGGGAAAAATAGCCGCCTCCGATAGCAAAAGTGAGACAGAAAACATGCGAATCGGAGCGGCTTACTATATGGCATTCGCCCGAGCCAGGTAAGCGAGGTGCGTTTCGGGAGCAATGTTCTCCTCGACTCTCGTGTGTTTTATTTACGCCCCCGCTCTGCAAGATTACCGGTGTAGCCTCGGTCTTCGAGTCCGATCTGAGCCAGCGGCGAAAACCTATGGGCGAATACAGTCTCGAACAAGTATAATAAACAAAACTAGAAAACTTAAAACGTGGAAAGGAATGTTAATATACTGAAGATTATTGCTGTATTTTTATTGTAACTTTGTAGCTCTCAAATTATGAGTTTATAAGGCTCTAAATACGGTAAATTTTAGAATCTCCATAGGGAAGGTCCTTAACCAATTGTTTAACTGAAAACTTTCCTAAACATGTTCTTCCTTTTTCAAAAGGGATGTTGATATAACACTTTATATATAAAATGGCACGTAACGTCCCACTGGACGTTACGTGCCATTTTATATCAGGTACATAGAATACTAGGTGTTAGTATAAGAACTCAGAAACCCGAACTAAATCTAGTTCAATCTATTCTGCGATAAATACTAACTTCTTTCCTTTGGTTCCAAATTTTCTAAGCTCTTAAGCTCCGTAACAACCCTAGTTTGCTCGTTTGAGGTTTTCTACATTAGCTCTTTTCCGAGCAATTATTGATTCGATTTCAAATCGCTATGCAGCTTGAATATTCTTTTAAAAGTCTTCGAAAGTTCCTCGCCGATGAAACTAGAAAGAAAATTAGTTCACCCGCTTCCGAAGTCCCGACTTTAATTCAATTATAAGCGTACAAAAAGTTGAAAACATGGGACATGTTGGCTATGCATCGTTTTAACTTTGAATAACTAGTTTTATGAAAGTTACTGTTGATTTTCTTTGGAATATTGTTTCCTTTGCAACTTGGGTTCTGTCACGATTTGAGGCTTTCTTTATTCTCCTTCTCACTAATCAGAAGACAGTTGAGAAGACAGTTGTTTCATAATGGAAAAATCAATTAGATATGTCTACATCTATAAAGTGCAACTTACTTATATACTTATAATATTATAAACGCGAAAGTGTGTCTGTCTCTCTGTCTGTCTGTTACCTCTTCATGCCCAAGCCGCTGAACCGATTTTGCTGATATTTGGCATGTAGATACTTTGAGTCCCGCGAAAGGATATAGGATACTTTTTATCCCGGAAAAATGTACGGTTCCAGCGCAATCAATGAGTTTTGGCGCGGAGTTGCGGGCATGATCTAGTTTTAATATAACTAGCAAAAATATAAATATGGATTAAATTATTTTATCGTTCCCGCCATATACAAGTAATTAACGAAATGAATAGTGGAACAAATTGCAACCATCGGTTCTCAATGAAACGGCGAATTTCGCGGGAAATCAATACGCAGCTGCAACGCAATCTTTCGTGTGTAATTAAATAATACATTGTGAAGCTTCCACTTCTCTTGTACAACGATAGTAATAATAACACTTTCACACCGGTTTCGGTGACGGTGGCCAGTTTTGTTGAAACCAGGCCAGTTACGCAGAAGTAACTTTATAGTGCCCAAGTGTGTGGGCAGTACACAGGAGCACTTTCTATTCCTTTATCAAATTGATTCAGAAATAAAACAATTTTATTTTATTCGGTACGCAACGTATAAACGATTTTATTTTATTATTCTCTTATTATCTATACTTTTCTATACTAATATTATTATAATTGGGAAGAGTTTGTTTGTTTGTTTGTTTGTTTGAACGTGCTAATCTCAGGAACTACTGGTCCGATTTGAAAAATTCTTTCAGTGTTAGATAGCTTATTTATCGAAAAAAAGCTATAGGCTATATCTTATTGCGCTAAGACTACTACGAGCGAAGAAATAGAGGAAAGTGTGGAAAAAACGGGATAAATTATTTGAAATGGCTTATTTGAACGCGCTAATCTCGGGAACTACTGGTCCGATTTGAAAAATTCTTTCAGTGTTCTGAAAAATAAACCCGATCATAACAGCATTATGGCGGGTTTACATTATTCCAAATGCACTGAATTGCATTCCAGTGCATTCCAGTGACCGTTTACATTATTTCAGGAGAAATCCAGCGCTGAATTCTATCACAGGATTGAAATAATGTAAACCCATTAATATAATGATTAACTTAAATAATTAATTTTATGCTCAATAATGATTTCTTGTTGAAACCGCTTTTGATTAATTTTCTCATATGCCTCTACAAAATAATTGGTATATTTTCAGAGATCGCACAATACCTCTCTCTACATTATAATATTACTATGAAATGTTTTTTTTTTTTTAATTTATCCAATAATGGCAGTGAAATAATTATAATATTTATATCATGTCCATACTTAAACATTATATAATATAATCAGCTTACTCCATTTACAAATGATGAAAAATAATATTTAAAGTTTAAAAAATACTGTTATTTTACCATATTATTTTTAAACAATCACGTTTGTTAATCCTTTTTTTTACAAACTTAAGTATTCTATAATATAATATTAGCATCTTGAAGATAAAATATATAGCTACTGATAGCTTTCTAGTTGCTATTTTCTTATGAGGAACGGTACCAGTATAGATTAAGTCGATGTGTATTCAGCTATTGTCCAGTCAACAATACATCCAGCTCATAGCGACGCTCATGCATATCCTATTGCTTACAAATATCACTGTTACCACTGACATGTTGTATATTATGTACAATGTACAGACACTAAAATAACAGTGTATAACGTAGCTACTTATACATTCAACTCAAAAATGTGTAAATAAAAAAATGAAATAAATGACCGTAATGAAAAATGTTAAGAAAATAACAAAAGATAAATAATATAAAAAAACAATTCCTGACTTGACTGAATAGTAAAGGGGATAAAAAATAATAATCTTGGAATAATAAATATTTTATTATCTCAATTATTATACAGAAATATAAGGCTAGATATTCAAATTCAAGTACATAAATTCCCTGCTTTACTCTCAAAAATAAAAATGAATAAAAACAAAATATAATTATAATTTCCATTAAGCATTTAATACTCCAAAGGCTTCCATTGCAAATAAAACATGATGTGTTACAAATTACCCTCATCTCGTTTCACATATTTATTCGGGCATGAATTTTTAAATTGAATTTGAAATTAAAATTGTGAGTGTATAGAAACATGCTGGCTCTCTGTATATCATTAGCCGTGTAAAAGACGCTGTACTTGTCGTTGGCTCAAGAGTGCTTGGGTTACCATGTTTCGGTGCAACAGAAGGATTTCAGTAGGTCTATAATAATTATGAACTAGATGACGCCCGCAAATCCGTTGCGCCAAATTTCGTTTATCGCGCAGAAATCGTACATTTTTTCGGGATAAAAAGTACTCTAGGTCCGTTCCCGGGTATCTCCATATATATATCCATATGTATCTCCATACCAAATTTCAGCAAAATCCGTTCAGCGGTTTGGGTGTGATGAGGCAACAGACGGACAGACAGGCAGACAAACACACTTTCGCATTTATAATATTAGTATGGATACGGATATGGATTATTATCACCATGAATAACTATCCAGTTTCCAAATAGTTAGATCAACCGAGACAGAGCTAATCCGAGCAGAGTAGTTTTGATGTTGTTGATATTAAAACAAAATAAATAGGATAGTATTGTCGTAATATCTATATAAATAAAACTCAAAGGTGACTGACTGACATGGTGATCTATCAACGCACAGCCCAAACCACTGGACAGATCGGGCTGAAATTTGGCATGCAGGTAGATGTTATGACGTAGGCATCTGCTACGAAATGGTTTTTGATTAATTCTACCCCCAAGGGGTTAAAATAGGGGAAGAAAGTTTGTATATTATAATACTTTTTAACGCGAGCGAAGCCGCGGGCATTATAGCTCGTAATAATATAAAACCAGTGTGAAATGAATAGTGATTAGTCTTAACTCTAATAAAGATCTTTTATCTGCAGAATAAAATACAAAAATATAAAATACAGGTACGGGGGTACGATAATAGAAACCAAACACACAAATCACATAAGTGCCAAGTTATCTAAATTCATACTTTTTTATAATGTTCTATTGGCAAATTTCAACCTTAGGCGGATCTTTAAAGCTTTATCCCCGGACCAAAGATTTAAAAAGAAAACAGAATAAGTCCCAAAATATTTCAATTAATTTAACATTCAGGTCACGTCGTCTACAAACAAGTTTCGAAGAAAAACAAGTCCACAAGTAAACAGATCATGGCCACCCTACTCCTGAGTGCTCACATCGTTAGAGACACGTTAACTATACGTGTTTTGATATTTACACTTGAGTCAAAGGTTGGGGACATGCAATCTCGTATTATGGTGCCTTAGGAACCAAGAATTGTATAATGCAATTTCATATAATACTAGCTATCCTGTAAACGTTCTTTTTAACTGACTTCCTAAAAGAAGGAGGTTCTATACAGGGTGCAATTAAACCTTCCTGCTAAATTTTAATATATTGGTCCTTGTTAAAAATAAAAATAAACTTATTTTTTCTTTTTTAGTCACTCAGTACTAAAATGTTGAGAAATAGCTTCCGAAAGTTATCCTAAAAAACACTACAATTAATGGACACGTCACACGATGCGTCGACCGTGCGTGACGTGCCCCCGCGCGCGCGTCTCATCCCGCGTCACCCCCGATCATTCCCCTGCGCCGCGAGTGACCGTTCTGCAACGATTTTAAATGGGACAAAATATTATGTCATTGAAAAAAAAAACAACACCCAATTTTTTTTGTTAAATGGACTCTCCTAATGATAAGCTTAGTTATCATTAGGAGACTGGAAAAAATTTGGCAGGAAGGTTTAATATCACCCTGTATATTGGGCTGTATATTTTTTTATTTTTTTCTGTATATTCAACGATTACTCAGCCGTTTGTGGTTCGATTTCCAATTTTTGTTGTTGTATAGGACATAGCACATATTTGGATATATGTTCACAGAAGTTTTAGTGATCTTGTGATTTTATCAATACTGTTTTAACCGATTCTCTGAACTATATAAAACACCAAAATTATTTAATTTATAAGACTGCTGTAAAAATAGCGTAGTTTGTCTTACTCGTAGTATGCAATCGCAATATGCCCCATCGCGATAAGGATCTTAATAACTGTGTTATCGAGTAAAAACCCTAAACTAAAACTATGCTATGTTAAACAATATTCATTAGCTATATCATGAACTATTTTACGTAGTAACGAGTTTCAAGCTGCAAGTGTAAGCTCATAGAAGTACCATATCAAGAGACCTCCATAAAATGACGATCCAATAAAATTGTAATGAGCTTTTTGAAAGCCTTGAACTGGCATTTACATATGCTGAATTTATATTTATTTTAGTTTTTATGTCTGTATATATTTTATTTAATAGCAATATTATCATAGTCCTGTTGCAATTCTTGTCTTGGTATAATTTGAAATGCACATCCATATTAAACAATCCATCCATCCAAGCGTGAGTCGTGAGTTTGACCGAGACGACGCGAAAAAATTTTATATTTCCGAATGTTGAGCTTCTGACACCGTAGCGAGAAGCAATATAAGGCTTTGTCCACATCTGTATCATTTTCGCGATCAGATCTCCGATCTCCTATCTCCGTCGCGTAGCATCAAAGCGTTTCATGATCGCTAGTATGGACGCAAAATGATAAATGATCACGATCATCGGGGCGTATCTTGATACGAAGTGTATCATGATGTGACAGATGTGGACAAAGCCTTATGCGCATAGCCGCTAGCGCGTAGCCGTGCACTCGTAGCCGATAGCGCGTAGCCATGCACCCGTAACCGCTAGCGCATAGCCGGGTACACTCGTAGCCGATAGCGCGTAGCCATACACTCGTAAGTCGTAGCCGATAGCGCGTAGCCGTACTCTCATAGCCGATAGCGCGTAGCCGTACTCTCATAGCCGATAGCGCGTAGCGTTCGTAATCGATAACACGTAATTAGTTAAGTTGCTAGATTACTAAAAGTTATTTTCAACCATGTGCGATTGCAACTTCTAGATATTATTATGGCATGTCAATGCGATTATGATGTAGTGTGCTGTGTAAAGCTATCATGTACGATGACACTGATGTATGCAACCTCAAACAATGTTTAATGACGTCACTCCGTCGTTAAGACGCTTGTTTATCTCCGTGACGTAGAGTTTAATGGGGTACGGATTTTAGAGGTTAAGTAGATGAGTTTGCAAAAATGTGAATACATTTAGCATTGTTGTGTAAAAATATAATGTGTTATTCTTAATATCAACTTTTAGAGAAAAATCTGGGATCGCGCTGTTTTTGAGCTTATCGGGTCTGGGAATCTTATTTTCGTACCCGAAAAAAAGTCAGTTTTTAAATGAAAAAGTGCCTGTATGTATAAAAGTTACCTCTTCAAGCTTAACCGGCTTAACAATTTATTACAAAGTATTTTTTGGGACGGGAAAGGACAAGGACAGTTACCGTGCGATAAATGAATTTTGGCACAACGGAGTTGCAGGTGACATTATTTTTCTAGTTAAATAATTTTGCTTGTATTTCCTATCAGCTTCCCGGAAGTCAAAGGCAAACAACCTACAATTCTTAGAAGACAATAAATTCACTAACGGAACATAAAAATGCCATTAAAATGCGAATAATTAGTCGTGTTTCACCAGGGCGTCCGGAAGCAATACCGGTGCGGACGCGACGACTTTTTGTTTTATATAAACTACACTTGCTTGCACTAAATGCGCACCACGAAAATATAGCCTGGCTTAATTAAATTTTCACTATGCGGTAGAAAGGGAAGGATATTAATTCATTACTACGACGCACTGGGCGTCGCTGCAAGATTTTTTTTCTTATAAAAATAAATTAATGACATAGTTTACCTCATCTAAAGCACCAGTGCTGCCTTTGTCTGATAAGTTGAAGTTTTCACTTGATGTAAGAACTAAATTTAAAATAATAACTAGCTGTCCCGGTGAACTTCGTGTCACTTTAAAACCTTCCCTAGACTTCTACGAATATTTTAAGACTAAAATTAGCCGTTTTCGTATTTTAGCGTTTTTTTATGATATAAGGGGGCAAACGAGCAAACGGGTCACCTGATGGAAAGCAACTTCCGTCGCCCATGGACACTCGCAGCATCAGAAGAGCTGCAGGTACGTTGCCGGCATTTTAAGAGGGAATAGGGTAATAGGGGAGGGTAGGGATGGGAAGGGAAGGGAATAGGGGAGGGTAGGGAAGGAAATAGGGTAGGGGATTGAGCCTCCGGTAAACTCACTCACTCGGTGAAATACAGCGCAAGCGCTGTTTCACGCCGGTTTTCTGTGAGAACGTGGTATTTCTCCGGTCGAGCCGGCCCATTCGTGCCGAAGCATGGCTCTCCCACGTAAAAATTAATTTTTATATATTATTATATTATAGATGCTAATCAGCATAATATTATTTTATTAAAAAAAATATTATTAGCATTACATGTATTTTTTTTCAAACTTCAATCAATAGTATGATCTTCAATAAAATTAGGATACTCAAAAATATAAGGGACGTTTTGTTGCATGGCGGTGTATGTCCTCTTCACAAGCACAAGACATTCCTTTGTATACAAAACGAGAATAAGTAATTAAAATAAACTCCCAGAATTCGGTACAAGAGAGACAACAGCTACAAAGGATATAATTTAATATTTTTATTTACTTTCTCACGTTAATTAGGGTGAAGATAACCCTGGATACGGGTCACCCTTTTGTCCAATTATAATCCTTTAAGAAATTTGTGTGTTGCCACGTTATAATATACTTTATAAATATATATTTTTTGTAAATTTTGTTTGTCTCGCTAGAACTCGAGAGTGGCTGTACGCATTTCACTAATTATTTTAGTCTTGAAATATTTGTGGGAAGGTTTAAAAATTAAGAGTGAAGTGATACAAAATTCACTGGGCAGTTTCAAATACGTAATGATATTTTTTTTACTAAAAATATAAATTACGTATTGATATTTTAGTAAAGCTTGTCAAAAACTGTATAAAAACACTACGTTGCCACTTACTATTTAGATTTCCACTGTGTAGGTATACAGAATACTTTTTCTTAGAGAGTGTTTTGTTTTAGTCTAATCGACAAAATATCATTGTATGAGTGCCTTTTCCTGCGCGGGTCACCCGCGCATCGATCTGGTCCGCATTCGGGTGACAATTTACAATTTACTCCTTCGATCGGGAATTCTTGTAAATGCTATTATACAATATTAAATATTGTATTCTATTGTTGTCGCGGTCACCGGTGTCCTTGCGTGGCTTGATGAGTTAAAAGATAGGATGCGGGTAGGGTAGGGTAGGGGAGGTAGTGCTATCGTATGCTAAGTGATTTCATACCGACCAAATTTTTGTCCAGCGGTAGCTTAATATTTATCAATCAATATAATCAGCGTCAGTCGCCGCACCCGTGGTGAAATGTTAACTGAGAGTATTTCAAAGTTGTAAAAAAATTTGTTGCGAAAAGTGATTTTATACCGAATGAAACTTTGATGGATGATTATTGAGGTCATGTTTAACCAAAAAATCACCGTCAGCCGTATTGCAGACGGGGGATTCAACGTCAGTCGCGTTACTGAACATGTAAAAAATTTTTGAATATAAAGTCATTTTATACCGTACAAAATTTATACAGGGGAATGTTTCTACTTTGTAAATAATAAAGAAAACCGTCAGTCGCTAATACGATGGTGGAAAAACCGTCAGCCAGCGATATAAGTTATTACCAATATAACTTATATCGCTGTTATATCGCGCCCTACTTCGCGCTCAATGTATCCTAGGGCGTCGCGTAGACGACATTTCCACCTACAAACATTCAGCTGACGGCGATTTTCGTTTGAATTAACCATAAAATTATCTCACATATCAATTTTAGGTAATTAATTCGATAGTCAATATTTGTGAAGAAGAATTATATACATTTTACTTTAAAAGCGCCATCTGTTGTTACATATTAAAACTAAAACGACACCTACCGAACCTAAACGTGTATAATCTAGATATGAACCTGTATTGGGTGCGAATTGGGATCTTTTTAATGTCAATTCAATACGATTCTCAACAACTACTTTGAGATGCTCTCAATTTTTATTCCACCCATTATGAAGTGGCTGACGATCAAAGCTGTTATGTATTAGTGGAATACTATTATTGTAACGATTTTCGCTCGGTTTGAAATGACTTTCTAAACTGAGCGCAACCTCCCCTACTATAACTTTTATTCATCGGATCCGCACGCGGGCGATGACACGCATGACAGGAAAAACGCCCTGGCCTGTCATACACAGTGCAACTTTTCATGAAGAAGGTAAATCCATGCCAATATTATGAATGCAATATGTGTCTGACTGTAGGCACATAGCTGTCTATTACCTCTTCACACCCAAACCGCTGAACCGATTATGCTGAAACTTGGTATGGAAATACTTTGAGTCCCAGAAAAGGACATAGGATAATTTTATCCCGAAAAAATGAACGACACCCGCGCGAAAAACTAGTTTTTGGAGCAACGGAGTTGCGGGCGTCCTCTAGTCTTTTAAATTTAAGCTGAAAGCTAAGCTAAGCTAAGTAGGAACAGTAAGTTACTGTCATTCTGTTTGCTAATCTATGGTTTATCTCCAACTAAACTTGTTAACTAAACTACAACACCAACTATTTAAGAAGTTCACCCCGCAGTGTATAATGTTTCATATTCGACGCGCATCAAACTTCGCTCGTTTGTGTTTTGTAATTAATTTAGGCATCACAAGTGTGCATCACAATATGTAAGTCAGACTTCATTACCAATAAAAAGATCTACATCGAGTCTGTCGGGTCTTTCGCTAGTTCACACCACAGGTTTTCGAATTAGTGGTTTCACCCCAATCACCGCGGTATGAATCGGGAAATTCAAAAACAGTTCTTCGCTGTTTCGAACCATGGTTCGAAAATCTGTGGTGTGAACCAGCGAAAGACCCGTCTGTTAAGCCACTTTTCTAACCTATCAGGCAAGAGCTAAATATTATACAGGAAAGAGAAAAATATACAGGGTGTAACAAAATACGTGTGTGTTGGGTACAAAATACGTGTCCGGGATTGCCGGGGTAAAGCTATTGCATAACAGTTTTAATCACTTTATGCAATTATAATTTGCATACGTCTAGTCGCACGCACGCACACACCTTTACTATTATTTTTAACCGACTTCAAAAAAAGGAGGTTATCAATTTAACGCGTATGTATGTAATTTTTCCAGAACTGCCCAATTTTCATATATGATCAGCGTCTGAACAAATGTGCCAAATTTCAAAAGAGTATATATGTATGTATGTAATATGTAATATGTATGTGTATAATGTATGTATGAATGTATGTTTTTATGTATGAATTCGCATATCTCTGGAACTACCTCTCCGATTTTAGTCATTCTTTTTTTTTGTTGTACTAGGTAGTAGGTAGCTAGGGAGTTTTAATTCTCAATTACATACAATTTTGAAGTCGGTTTTATATCTATTTAAAATATAAGTAGTTATTATTTGGTTAATAGTTTTCGATAGCAGTTAATATTATATTTTGAAACCTGAATGCAGTAGTAGTGGAGTATACCTTCATAAAGACAAAAAATAAAATTATTTTCCAAAGTGTTAAAAACATCCTTTCATCCATTTTATACTGTTCCACTGGAAACCACTTGAACTGGTCTAGTTTTTAATTAAAAAAGACAAAATACAAAGTCGGCGTCTCATTGAATCGAGTTTGATGCAACTAAAGAATATTTTTTTCTTTTTTATAGACAAAAGTAAAAGAGCATTTATTTTTACGGAATTTTATGTATTAAGTTTACCGCACTGGCTTTTTCTAGTGTTATTGGTTGAATCATTGTTTTTATTTTATAGTGTGAGTTGTTAGCAAGCCCCTAGATGATCAATAATTGTATTGTGGTATCACGCTTCAATTTCATTGAACAGTTTATTTCACAATTACATTGAAGGCACATGTTCAATATCAACCCTAGACTGTCAATAATATTACGCAATACGTGATATTGCGCAATAAAGTAGCTCGTGTAGGGGCCCGCTTATAGTCCAGAATTTATCAAAGTCCTACGATTTCATTAGTTTACACCTTTTATCATAAAACCATTGGACTAGTTGGTTTTCCTATTCCTAAAATAGTCGCTGGTCACTGTAGTCCTTCAGACCGCAACGCGACGCGTAGATGCATTTCTAAATTTATAATATGGATTTGACAGATTCGCAAGACGTCTCAGGCAATTGAAATCTGTCAAATTCATACAAATTTATGCCGCGCCGCGCCTCGCCTCGCCTCGTCGCGTTGCGGTCTGAATTGACCCTTAGGGTTAATTCAGACCGCAACGCGACGCGTAGATGCATTTATAATTTTGTATAGATTTGACAGATTCGCAAGACGTCTCACGCAATTGAAATCTGTCAAATCCATTTTATGCCGTGCCGCGCCTCGCCTCGCCTCGTCGCGTTGTGGTCTGAATTGACTCTAAGGGTCAATTCAGACCGCAAAACGACGCGTAGATGCATTTCTAGATTTGTATGGATTTGACAGATTTGCAAGACATCTCGCGCTACGAAATCTGTCAATTCGACAGTACAAATTTAGAAATGCATCTACGCGTCACGTTGTGGCCTGAATCAACCCCTAAGGGTTGATTCAGTTATACCACTAATGGTATAACTGAAGTTTTCACTTGAAATAAGAGATGGCAACATCTTTTGTCTCACGTCTGCTGTGTACATCACCGAAGTCGCGACAACCACTTAATGCACTGACGAGTTATTTCAGCGCATAGACGTACTATATTTTATAAGTCATCGACAAAAAATTACTTAACTATACTGCCATCCTAATTGACAACAATAATAGTTTCAAAATAACTGCTGAAAACTAATGGTTATCTTTGATGCATTCCAAAATAATATATTGCCCAAATATCAAATCCAAAACTAGTGATGTTTACAAAATTAAAATAATATAACTATGTCGGAGTTTAGTCTACCGATTATTTCGATCTTCGTCCATTTAATCGATTCAGAAGTCATTGATAAACATAACAGTAAAAAGAATGTTTATTGTTTACATTAAGTAAACATTCTTTTTACGCAAAGTATTCTTTAGTTTCAAAAATAATACTTGTAAAATAATTAAATTATTTTTACCATTATACTAATTATTACCCCTAAATCCAGAAATTAAGATATTACAGTTTTAGATAACTTTTTTATTCAATCTATGACTTCAGTTACATTATTCCAATCCAGAAATCTAATCCAGTGCTACAGGAAAAATGACTAATATTATTATGAATAACTGAATTCGATTCCAGTGCATTCCAGGGCCCGTTTACTGTCACTTATTAATATAGGATCACTGGATTAGAATACTGTAAACCGGCAATTATTTAATTTTTCTACAACTTAGGGCCAACCCACAATACGACATCGCAACGACAAGATGTCGTCGAGCAGTGGAACTACGTGTGAATGGTGTCGCTGCAGCTTTTTGCAGTTGCGTTGTGGTACCGACAAAATGCCGACGTGGTTGCGTTGTCGCCAGTGGTTGCGATATGGTTGCGATGTGGTTACGTACGAAAGTCAATGAAACGGAGGGGGGGAAGAACGCGGGTGGCGTGCGCGCACTGTCGTTGCATCGACGCAACGTTGTGGTTGCGATGTGGTCGGCTGTGGTTGCGATGTGGTTGCGATGTGGTCGGCCGTGGTTGGGATGTGGTCGGTATCACAGAAGTGGTCGACAACGACTGCAAAATGTGGTACGTGTGAATGGCCCAGTTCATTTACAATACGAAATTTACGCCCGACCACGTGGTGTGGTTGTGGTGTGGTTGTAGTACGTGTGGGTTGGCCCTTACTTGCGATATGCAACTTCCCTAGATGCAACATCTATGTGCACTGTTTTATACAGCCAGTGTTTGTACAACAAAGCGCGAACTTCGTAAGTATCTCACGAACAAAATGGACCAAGTTCTGAACTGTATTGTTGACTGGCATAAGCTTACATTTAATATTCCAAGCCTGGTGTACTGATATTTAACCGAGGGTTAAACTATGAGAAGTGCTTATGAAATTGTCTAATCTAATAATCTAATCACTACTAACCGTCGCAGGCCAATCTGTTATAAAATCTGTTATAAAACTATTCAAAATGACGTGGTGTGAAAGAGGATTCATTGATCACACTACAATCGACAAAGTTATAGCATATTATTATAAAAGCAAAAAATATATCTATGTAAAAGCACTTATTAAGCAGTGTCGTAACTCGTAACGTGTTTGTTGCTTCTTGACGCATTCAAACAATATTTTTACCCCTAAAAATTATGTACTTTATTAAATATTTTAACAATCTGCCTTTACGGGCTGAGGACATAAACCGATCTACCTGTCTCATACCTATTTTTTTCTTTTTTTAATGATAAGGGGGCAAAGGAGCAAACGGGTCACCTGATGGAAAGCAACTTCCGTCGCCCATGGACACTCGTAGCATCAGAAGAGCTGCAAGTGCGTTGCCGGCCTTTTAAGAGGGAATAGGGTAATAGGGGAGGGTAGGGATGGGAAGGTAAATTAGTAAATTAGGCATTGTTCATGGGGTATATTTTATTCGACAAAACTTCACAGCTCCCCTGTAATCTATGAAATATAAAATTGTGAGAAAGATGTACTTAAATGTTCATTCGGATCTCGCATTTTCCTACTTTATTTTTCCCTTCAATCATAGAACTGTAAAATTGCATCGCGGTTATGATTAGCCCGAGTTAAAATTGCGTCTACGCGAGTAATTGGATTGACCTGAGATATGATTGCCGGCGGTGTTTTGGTTTAGCTGGCAAATCTGTATCTATAAAATAAATGCGATAGTGTGTCTGTCTGTTACCTGTGCACGCCCAAACCGCTGAACCGATTTAGCTGTTTATTATGGAGAATACTTTTCATTCTGGTAAGATGAGCGGTTTCCTCGCGGTAAACAAATTTCAGTGCAACAGAGTTGCGGGCGTTAGACCAGGACCAATAATTTTGAAAACAAAAAAAATCACAGTAGGATGAAACCCATTACAAAAGGAGGAGAATATAATAAAAATTAAGGGAAAAATAATTTACGGGCGATCTGAGTCAAGGAAAAGTGTGGGGGGAGGTTTTAAGGGGGAAAATCGGTTTATCTCGATTTCTGGCAAAACTAATATTCCTATGAAGAAAAGTCAAATGGCAAAGTTGTAGGTAAAAAAAAAGATCTAAAACTTTTGTATTTACACTTTTTTCCATAACCTCAAAATTTATGTGAAAATTTCAAAAAAACCATGTTTTTGGTTTTTTATTTATATCTTTTACAAAAAAAAATTTTTTTCGCAAAATTTGGTGATAACTTACATTTTCAAGTCCCAAATACGCTGTCATTTATTTGATTAGAAATATTTATTTTTTCACGTTATTTTGAATTTAAATCGAAAAAATACCCTAATTTTCAATCGAAAATTCGACCGTCAAAATATCAGCTTTTTAAAAAAAATTATAATGCTCTTTATTTGTTAAAATCTCTATTTTCCGATGATGTAAAAAAAGATACATTACACGATAGTAAATCTTCTCAGAAAATGCAAAAAATCGAATAAAAACTTAAATCCGAAAATCCTTTATTAATCATTATGAACAATTTTATATAAAAATGTGATTGCTGCAATTAGTTTTAATTTAAAAGTTGATTTATTTCATTATAATTATATTTCTGTCATAGAAAATATCATTATATATAAATATAAATGTAAATCTATACTCATAAAATAACATGTCCTGACTGACTTATCATCGCTGAGTAAAAAACTGTTTCGATTTTTTTGTATTTTCTGAGAAGATTTACTATAGTGTAATATATTTTTTTTTTCATCATCGGAAAGTAGAGATTTCAACGAATAGAGAGCATTACATTTTTTTTTAAAAAGCTGATATTTTGACGGTCGAATTTTCGATTGAAAATTAGGGTATTTTTTCGATTTAAATTCAAAATAAGGTGAAAAATGAAAAAAAATATTTCTAATCAAATAAATGACAGCGTATTTGGGACTTGAAAATGTAAGTAATCACTAAATTTCGTGAAAAAAAAATTTTTTTGTTAAAGATATAAATAAAAAACCAAAAACATGGTTTTTTGAAATTTTCACATAAATTTGAGTTTATGGAAAAAAAGTGTGAATACAAAAGTTTTAGATCTTTTTCTTACCTATAACTTTGCCATTTGACTTTTTTTCATAGGAATATTAGTTTTGCCAGAAATCGAGATAAACCGTTTTTCCCCCTTAAAACCTCCCCCCACACTTTTCCCTAACTCAGATCGCCCGTAAATTATTTTTCCCTTAATTTCTATAATATTCTCCTCCTTTTGTAATGGGTTTCATTCTACTGTGTTTTTTTTCACTTTTCGTTATTTTTGAAGGTATTGGTCCTGGTCTACGTCGCCTAGTGTTAGATAAAAAAGCCAGAACTGCTTGATATTTTAAAACTAGATAGCCCGGTGAACTTTGTGTCACTTTCCTCCTAATATAAACTTTCCCTGTGCTTTCTCGATTATTTCAAAACAAAAATTAGTCAAATCGGTTCAGCTTTTCTCTAATTTTAGCGACACTAACAAATTTTAAATGCATGTAGATAGCATTAAGGCGCATGTAAATGAGACCAAGTAAAAGGCAAAGTCAGACTTGTAGTACGTAAGTTTTTGCTGAGATCAGAATAAGTATTTACAAAGTAAAAGAATAAAAGAAGTAAAAATTACAATGAACTACAATTATATGCGGTATGTATAGTAAAATAATATGTAGACTGATAATAATATATTATAATAAAGATAATAATATTATAACAATTTAAATGAGAAGTAAAATGCTCTATTTAAAATTCTTTGCGGGTTCTCATACTTAAAATATGAGTATCAACTTAAAATGTGATAACATCAACTTATACTTAAAATATGTTCTATTTCTTTCAGACAGACTAACGATTACCATAAATGATATTACAACTAGCTTCATTACTCAGTAAGTCTGCATTTAAATAATTACGTTATCCCGAAAAGTGACAAAAAAAATTAATTTAATGCGCATGCCGTACGTAAGTTTTGAAGTTAATATTTTATGAGCGCTCCGAATATAAAACGAAAAACTTTAATATCAATGAGTTACAGAATAAACAGAACAAGACAAACGTAGACTGGAAAGTTTTCATTAAGATTCTTCAAAAAGAACAGAACTAGATTGTTGTCTAAACAGAAACACAATATAAATTATACATAGTAGACCAAACACAATATAGATATCCTAGATGCGCACGCACACATAAGCGTAATTTCAGATAACTTTAATTTGCAAAATAATATTAAACTTGTGCCTGTGTTCGCTGTTGAATGAGTTAGATTTTCAAGACAAAGCAGAAGGCAAAGGAAAAAAAAGTTGGAGGTTTAGTGAAAATATAACGATCTTATGATACATTATCAAAAATATTCAGAAATAATAATTTATAAGTAGCTACTTCAGGTTTCAATTTTAAAAAAAGCTTTTCCCCAGCGATCCCCCCGTGACTCCCCCCGATCGACACCCAGCACTCATTCACTTTGGACGAACACTTGTATACACGACGCAAGCACTGTGGCTATCCCCACTTTCCCATGGCTGAGTAGTGAGTAGCACTACTGTATGATAGTTATACTGTCACAGAAGTGAGGCAGCATTATTTATTTTATCTACGACGTTTTCAATCTTGCTTTATTGCGTTATATATTGGTTGTGCTTTTAGTTTAGAAAATATAAACTGGACAGGAATGTACGGATTTTCACATTTTCCAAGTTTTCCCAAGTTGTTACGATTTGATATTTTGTGGAATTGCTGTTCGGATTGGTCTTTTGAAGTAAGAAATACAAATTCAGATAAATCAGTATGTTTTATTATTTCATTCTATTTTATCCAGCTACCAAACGAACAGCAAAACATTATTCTTATATGCGTCAAACAACTGCTTTAAAAGTTTGCAATTTTAGTTTGTAAAGGTATAAAATATGTATAAATAATTTTTTTAACTGCCATGGATCCTTCACATTACGTTCGCCTTGCCTGTGCTAAGTATCTGTAGGACTTGTGTTTATGGGCACAAAGGATGTTATATTATATTTAACTTTGGTACTGGTTGAGTAAATCACTGAGCCACAGAGATTATTATTTGTCAGGGTTTTTTGGGTACGGAAGACGAAAATATTCTCATACATCGTATCGTCAGTTAATATGACGGGGGTATTCTCATTTCACGCCACATTTGGCCCCAATATTTCACGTATTTGCATTTAAACGGGCCACCGGGTCACTGACCTGTCACCTGGTATGTGTGAGTGATGTATGGGGTTAGAATATACCCCTATTATAGAGTATAGACCACTGGGTATCTTATGAGCATACATTTTTGCAAAGAATAATTTCCATTTCTTTAACATACAGCGTTACTTAAAGATAATTAATAATAACTTATATTTTATTTAATGAAGGTTGATTCGAGATTTATTCTTTTCATCAAACTCTTCATTAAATTAAAATAAGGTAATAATTCACTATCTCTAAAAGCGGCCGCTAGTTACCCACTCCCAGTGCTAGAATTGTTTTCGTATTAAAATTGTAAGTTGGGCTAAATTATATACATCCAAATTATGGCGTGGAAATCGGAAACCATAGATTTTCCAAGACAAACCTATGTCCTTTTCTGGGACTCAATATGCGTACGACTTAATTGACCCTTAACGACAATATTAAGTTTTAATATTGTTCGAGTATTCAATTAAACATTGGGAATTAAACCTAAATATTGGAATAATATTATAATTTATTGTATACCCGTTTGTACGATAAAATATTTTATAAAACCCCAGTTTTATAAAGACAGAAAACTGTATAGCGACTATTAAAAAGCAGTTTCGATACTAGTCTTGATAGTTTAAAAATATCCAACAGATTTTAGCTCGGGCTGACAAAGTATCGCGCTACAGTTTAAGCACTAGAGCCATTAGCTATGGCGCTGATGTATCGGCATTTAGACATATAAATATATTGTTTCTATCTTATCTATCTTTTATCTATTTGTGTTTTAAAACTTCCGAAACGAAGGAGGTCTTATGTAATATCGGCGTTTAGACATATAAATATATTGTTTCTATCTTAACTATCTTTCATCTATTTGTGTTTTAATCCTTCGATCGTGGATTCTTGGAAATCTATTGTTATTCTATTGTTGTCGCGATCACTGGTGATCTTATGGGGCTTGATAGGTTGAAACTTCCAAAAGAAGGTTTTATGTTCGGCTGTGGATATTTTTTGTGATATACTGTTCTGCTGTGTAGCCAATAGCTAATTTCGTGTAATGAATATTTTACTATCAATGTATACATATAATTCAGATCTGAGCCAGACGGCCATTTTTCTTACAATTGCTTTTTCCCATAATATATTGTAAAAAGTAAAAAATTGATATACATTTTCTTACACTACCACAAGTAAATGTAGGTGTTCTTACAAGACGTATTGTACAGCGGCATTAGAAAGAATAATAATAATGTGCTTGTCTTAATATTAATCTGATTTCATTAAAATTTTGGTGCTTATATTTATCATAAAATTTGTAATTTCAATGAAATCGAAGGCGACGACGAATATACGACTGATACAATAATAATATTGTATCAGTCGCATACTATTTCACTCTGAATCTTCGCTTAAAACAATTTTTCGCATAAAAACTACGCCAAGTTATCAAAGTACGAAATTGAATTATAGCATTTACATAATACCGACATTTTCTTCGATATACTTTTCTCGTTCTAGAATGTGCTTCTACTGAATTGAACTAATTATGCGAGTTTCTATACGTGTTCACTTTATTGAAACTTGGCTATTGGATTATTAAAATAGTTTATTGACTTCCAATTGACACAGTTGAAATGCTTGTTAAAAGTTTTATTCTAGATTTATTTATTTGTAACTTTCGTACAGCGGGGCTTAAATGGTCGCATAGCAATTCCTCTCAATAAATTCACAAAATGAATTGTCAAAACTGTCAAACTTAGACCAATTCAATTGGTCCAAATTCGTACTAATTTGACATTCGTGACTTTGACAGTTTTGACAATTCATTTTGTGAATTGATTGAGAGGAATTGCTATGCGACCATCTTAACCCCGCAGATTTGTATGAAAATTCATGTGACCTATAACAGATGAAATATAAATGATTAAAATCTAAGGCTTTACGAACTAGTCAACTTGTATAATAGTAAAGAAATGATGGAAGATTTTAAGTCTTGAGAATACTTTAATTTTTCCTTAAAATTATTTTTGTTTAGGTTGCAATACTTTAATTATTGTTCGAGAATCAATCTCAAAAGAAATACATAGTTAAATATTACGCCTGATTATTATTGTTTGTCTGTTAGCTACAACTGTAATTAATTATTTATTCTTCGCGTAACCGAAGTAACGGTCAAATTCTATACAATCCAGGAAGTAAACAAATACGCTTAAATGACGTCACACATGACGTCACCGAGTTTTTCCCAAATATGGTCTACATTCTGACGCGAGCGGAGTCCATAAGTCAATTTTGGCACCTGGACCCGCGCCAACGACCCACGCCTTGATTTATGAAGAGGGGAATTTATCATAGTCGAGCTTCGGATGTGTTTATTGGGTATTGAATACTTAGTTGTACTCGTAATTAACTTGTGTAAATGAGTGGCAAAGAAACAGGTATGTTTTTAGAAGCAGTTTGCGTTTTGTCCTCACTGCGGGGCTTGTAACGTTTTTTATCGACAATACAATAATAATAATATCATTGTTAATTATTAATTATTATCACCAGTCTATCCATGCTTCCATACAAATAAAATAAATGTGATACTGTTTCTGTCTTAATGTCCGTTGCTTCTTCACCGATTTTGCTGGGTATGGAGATATTTCAATTTCCGGGAAAGAACATAGGATACATTTCATCTGGAAAAGGTACGGTTCCCGCGCTATAAACGAATTTTGGCGTAACGGAGTTGCGGGTGTCACCTAGTACAGTATAATCCGACATGTTGTACACGTCACATCAGTGATCAGAGTATTGACAGAAATATTGTAATACTGGTGCTGCCGTCTAGCATGAAAACATTGCAATCCATACTTCCATACTAATATTGTAAATCCGAAAGTGTGTCTGTCTGTCTGTCTGTCTGTCCGTCTATCTGTATGTGTCTGTTACCTCTTCCCGACCAAACCGCTGAACCGATTGCGTTGAAATTTGGCATGGAAATACTTTGAGCCCCGGAAAAGGAAATAGGATACTTTTTATCGCGAAAATATGTAACGAATGAAGCGGAACGGAGTTGCGGGCGTCATCTAGTATAATATAATTGTTGCAAGAATGTCATGATTGGAATACGCCGATTAGTTCAAAACCGCCATTTTATACGCTTTCGTGCCTCAGCCTGAAATGCTGTCGAAACACAGTCGGTTATAGGAGCACTCGCAAATCAAACAGCGGTAGAGCAACTATTAATTACACAGTGTGTTTCGTTGAACGAACGCGGCTTTGGGCCAGATTGTTGGATGCAGCTTAGATTACTGTGACTGTTTTGAAATGCGAAGTAAAATATACAAATCAAGCCACTGTTTTCTACTATTTTAAAATGTATAATTTCGATCCGTAGCAAAAAATTATGATCCGTTTGAAATGAGGTTTGATATAATTTAATGGGAGTTTCTTATTTTGTTTCTTGAAAGCCCTGTAAAATATAGTCAGGTCGAGCACCCAAGGGAAAGCACTAAATTCAGGTACAAAATAATATATTATCCACTATGCTACTCACATAATTGCTAGCAATAAGTATGCTTGTTTATCTTTCTATCGCGGGCTTTGAGTGCGACGACCGAAGCAGGAAATTCCGTGACGAAAATAAACCTAACACCCCCCACTCCAACCAGCACATCGGTGCGTTGCAAGCCGTGCATCGTCTAACGTCGTTTCAGTTCGGCAGACTTCGGCACGGTGTTTGTGTGTGTGCGACTAGAAATAAATAAATAATTAGGATAAAAATGCTACAATCATCAGTGCCACGCGTATTTTTTTATTCGACTAGCTCGATAGAGTGATAGACTATTTTCAAATCTCAAGCCTTTTAAAATTCAACCGAATGTTTCCAGAGCGAAGTTTTAAACATTTCTAAACTTCATACGGGTTTATCTGGGAGAGTGACGTTGGCTGCCCGCCAGGACAGCTGTTATCACGCCTGATAAGAGCGCTGAATTGATTCCTTTGTGTCTCATGTTATTCTGGTACTTAGAATTAAGTATATATTAAGTTCATGTCTTAGGTACGTTGTAGTGATGTAATATAATAATGTATTCCTTGTGCATCAGTGAATGTGTATATAAACCCCCACAGGACAGGCTTCGCCTAGCGTGGGGGCCAGAACTGTTGGTTGCTGTAAATCACTGCAGTTATCTATGGAATTCTTTTTTCTATTATTATAATTATTTGCGTTGAAATTGTAGCAAGTTATCTATCAGTCACTGCATACTAAACATTGGTTCATTACAACACAGCTTACGTTGTATCCATATTTTGATTTTTGCACCTTTAAAGAAAGGATTTTAGAGCAATCGGACAATATTATAATCTCTATAAATAAAAATGATTTTTTAATTTTGTTAGGGCCTGTTTGGTGAAACAAGCCTATCCGGTACCTTATCAGGAAGTGGTGACTTCCTGATAAGGTGCTGGATAGGCTTATTAGACAGATTCTCCATACTCTATCTGTCAAGTTAAGTGGTGGATAGCCTTATCAGAAAGTGGTGAAACAGGCCCTTAGTCTCGCAAAAAGTCAAGAATGCCTAGTCATGGAAGCCCAGGTACGGCATAATCATATTATACTCGTAATAAGGATGGAAGTGATTCACCGACTCATCTAGTTTAGGTATAGCACAATCCTACATCCGTGATCTATATACAAAGAATTCTATTTAAACTGACCATACTAATATTATAAATGCGAAAGTGTGCTTATCTGTCTGTCTGTCTGTTACCTCTTCGCGCCTAAACCGCTGAACCGATTTTTCTGAAATTTGGCATTTAGATACTTTAAGTCTCGGGAAAGGACATAGGATACTTTCCAAAAAAACGTACGGTCCCCACGCGTTAAACGAGTTTTGGCGCAACGGAGTTGCGGGCATCATCTAGTATTGGTATAAAAGTAAATACCTATAAATGCTTAGTATTATTATGTTCTACCTATAGGTACTAATATTATACTAGTATTATACAGCAAATTAATATGAACAGTAGAACTTTAAGATTGGTTTTGATTGAAGCAGAGCGCTGAATACTTAGGTACTAGTTAATAGAATTCGGTCGACCGACAACTATTCCTCCTTGAAACTAATCCCGACTACCGCATTTAATAACATTATGTTTGAAGAACCTAGCTAAGTTTCAGGTATATCTAAACTATCATTACTTATTATTTCGCTTGAATATTTGGTCCAAATTACTCAAACCAGACTTCGATATCAATTAAAATATGTATGTTCACCATGAATCTTTGCATCTTTTGGGATCGTGCCTTGCTTACGTTGTCAAGCAGTTAAGAGCATTGTACTTGACTCCAAGTTGGTTGTGGTAGTAGGTTTGATTTCCGTTTTCGGAATGTGTTTTTTAAATTCGGTTAAGACTATGCTGACCGATTACCTGACTGTCCGATAAGTAAGAGTAAGTAAGTGTCCATGCGTCGGAAAGGCATATAAAAAGTGCTGCTTTGCTCAACGTTAAAATAACAAATTGAGAAATATGAATCTGTGAATACAAAAACATTTGACCGAAATCTATGAATAAGAGATCTTCAAAGACAAAGCGAAGTTGCGAAGTTTCGAAGTTGTGCTCACTGGACGAGAAGTGTAATTATGCTTCAGTTTGTGTTTGTGCGACCTACTGTGAGCTTCACAACTATAGTCTACTTGCCCTAAGAATTATAAGTGCAAATGAAACTTTAATCCAATGTCTGTTAGTCTGTTATCTTCACGCTATATGCCTTAAGCAATTTTGGTAACACTAAGTAGTAGGTACTTTGAGTCATAGGAAAGAAAAAAAACTTTTATTGTAACCTAGTTTAGTAATATAATAAGTTTTGCTAAATATAAGTCACTCAGTATATACTATACCTATACTCAATGTTTTGTAGTGGGTTTTAGGTATCAGTTTTCATGTTATTAGTTTAATTTTAGTAACAACCTAATAATAATTATGTTATGTATACTATTTTTGGGTTGCTGTCTAGCCTAGAACTTAAGATTATGTTTATATTGACTGTAACCTGTCTGTATACTAAAAATAAATAAATAGTATTTATTATTGCAAAATAAACCGTTCCTGCGCAATTAATGAAAAACGCATTTAATGTGTAAAAAGAAAACTTATAGTATTTCCTACTCGACTCTACCAAAACTCAGGGAAATTTACTTTTCAAGCTACAATGTTTAGAATACTTTAACTAAAGAATTCATCGCACTTTTACTCCCACTTATTTTTGTCTTTTACGCTAAAAAACTTAACGCCTAATACAAATCGATGGGCGCGCCTGTCTTCATTATGTGGAGAGGTCTTAATGGACCCCGGGCTTCTTCCGTAATTCCAATCATTGGAAACACATTTAAAGTTTTATGGGTGTCCAAAAATAGTCCAAAAATTTTCCAAAAATTATTTCATTCATAATAGGAAACAGTATATTTTTTAATATAAATGGACTATCTCGAAACTTACAGTTTCCATGATAAAAATCTCAATCGATTTAGCGGCTTCAGGTTAAATAGGTCACAGATAAACATACATACATTCATTTTTTTTTCATTTACGTATTATGGTAAACACAAACGGATATTGAAGAATTATTGTACACAAAAAAATTATCAATACATTTTATTCTTTTTTCTTCTCAAGCATTTGAATGAAACCTTGCATACAGCTTATTGATTTTATACCTTGAAGGCTTGAACTATTCAACAAAAGTGTTCAACTCAGTACTTTATTAAGTTGATAGAAATAGTTGGAGTTCAAGGAAAATAGTTCTCAACCACGTCAGAGTGTGGGAAGTGTTATTTTTGTGGGAATCAATATTAGATAGCAATTTGTTCGAGCTAAACTTTCAAAGATTCTATTAAGTTTATAACAAAGTTTAAGCGTTAGAAACCACCATCTTTTCACACTGTGCTTCATCAGAGTTACTTTGAATTTAATTATAATAATAAAAGCTTGTAAAAGACTATGAAATCTAATTGAGGATGTGAAATATACAGTTTTTTGAGAAGTATTTGAAAAACAACATCGATGTATCTATTTAAAATGTTTCATCAAATAGACGATGTATCGAATTAAAAAAAATAATTTAATATAATATTATTGTAGCCTTACTAAAAATATACATAAACATTGTAAGCGTTTCTTAGAAGGAATAAGGCACAAAAATGTAGGCCCAATATTAGTAATCATTGTATCGCTTAGGTCTAGGCTCGCGTTATGTCAAACTGCGTCAAACCCATCCGACCGATCATAGCTAACATTGATTTGACATAAGTCGACCAAATGACGTAGGTCCGTCAACTGCCTAGGAATCAATTTCCTCGATGGTACTTAACACTCCCAAAAACTTAAACTACCTTACAATTTGTATAAATACATTTTAATCTATCATCTGCGTAAATAACTTACAATTTCATTAAGTTTTTTCATCCCTGCAAGAAAAATAAATGAGATTTTTTAGATGTTTACCGTCGACTCTTTTCGTAGCAAATATTTGAGATCTTTAATTTAGATTTGTTTCCCTTAAAAGATAGACCTTTTTATTATTTATTAGACTAACAAGTTTTTTAGTTAACTTTGATCATCAGCGTCTTCAAGTTATATCACTGTATAGTGTATATCATGATAATAATATTATGATGGCTCGTAAAAGACGGAAATACAGTTCCTTAACTTCAGGATTTTACGATTTAAATATTAAAGAAAAAAATTATATTTTAATCGCTTGGCTTGCTAATTTATCCCACAACCTGAGCACTTTTGTGGTACACTTTAGGGAAAAACTACCACGCCTATTGATTTGTGCCTCAACGTAGTAATTTTTATTTTAAATATTATGTAAATGTGTTATTATCGGTCAGTCAAGGTTTGGTTACTACGACGCGAGCCCTCACAAAGCTCGGCTTTTAGCTAATTATTAAATATAGTGTATTTTTGTAAAAACTAAGTTTGCTTGTACGTCATTTTTGCGAATGCGAGTCAAAATTCACTATGGCCAGTAATTACGTGATATTTTGTATGTACAGTACAAATACGCGTATCGCGCAGCTGTGCTGCTCATTAGTGATACAAATTACTGTTTACGGATTACAAACGGATCCACGTACCTACTGTTTTTACGTGGAAATTAGCTCATGCCGTTTTGGTGGCATTGTTTTATGACTGATTTTGTATAAACCAAAAATAATGTATTAAGTTTAGACGCGTAAGAGGCAAGAGCCCCCGCAGACTGCAGACTTTCTATCGGCCGATAGTTTGGTTTGGCTCTTGATCAGTAGTAAGCTGTATGGAAGTGCGCATATTACAAAGATACCTAGTCGGCCGATAATTAAGTTTGATGGGCTATACGATTGCATTCAAACTTAACCATTGGCAAGCTGTCGGCCGATGCTTAATCAGTACGACGTTCTTCCACGCGCGCTCACGACGCCGATTGTTTGGTCGGCCGACTCGGCAGAAATCTGAATCGTGTAAAATTTTCCATTCAAAAATCTAACGCTGTGAATGGAATCATGCGAGAACAATCGGCCGACTGTTGTCTGCGCACTCACCACCAACCCAACTGTTTAGTTAGCGTAGTGTGGGCGCTTAACAGCCCAACCCGATCAAGCTATCGGCCCGGCTGATAGAAAGTCTGAAGTCTGTGGGGGCTCATTGGTTCACACACGGTGAAGATACTATAATGTTTCATAGTATTGCTTAAGGTCTATGAAAGTTAGTGCGTAAAGGTATCTACTCTTTCTTAGAGTACTCCAAGGTAATGTACTAGAAAGCAAGTTGCTACAAAGTGTTAAAAATGCTCTACTTAGGATTATTAGTAGGATGCCTTGTAGGCACAATATGAGACGCTGCTGAGTACCTGAGGTTTCAGCAAGGCACTTGCAATTTCCCTTGTATTGCGGCTTAGCTAATGTAGAAACATATCAATATTCAGCATAGTAATGTATGACACACCTGATATTAATTTGCCTGAAAATAATCACGCGATATGAATCAGACTTGTCTTTTCAGGGTTCCGTATGTTGATTATATTTATTAGATGGTGATTAAATTAGTTTTTCCTAGAAATAAAAAAAATCTTTATACGGCCGTACTTTTTTATTTAATGAAGAGTTTGACAGATAATGTATGGGGATTATGTCAAAATATTCATATTATACCTAAACTAGAGAAGTCACCACTTCCTGATAAGGTACCGGATAGGCTTATTAGACAGATTCTCCATACTCTATCTGTCAAGTTAAGTGGTGGATAGCCTTATCAGAAAGTGGTGAAACAGGCCCTTAGTCTCGCAAAAAGTCAAGAATGCCTAGTCATGGAAGCCCAGGTACGGCATAATCATATTATACTCGTAATTAGGATGGAAGTGATTCACCGACTCATCTAGTTTAGGTATAATATGAATATTTTGACATAATCCCCATACATTATCTGTCAAACTCTTCATTAAATAAAAAAGTACGGCCGTATAAAGATTTTTTTTATTTCTAGGAAAAACTAATTTAATCACCATCTAATAAATATAATCAACATACGGAACCCTGAAAAGACAAGTCTGATTCATATCGCGTAATTATTTTCAGGCAAATTAATATCAGGTGTGTCATACATTACTATGCTGAATATTGATATGTTTCTACATTAGCTAAGCCGCAATACAAGGGAAATTGCAAGTGCCTTGCTGAAACCTCAGGTACTCAGCAGCGTCTCATATTGTGCCTACAAGGCATCCTACTAATAATCCTAAGTAGAGCATTTTTAACACTTTGTAGCAACTTGCTTTCTAGTACATTACCTTGGAGTACTCTAAGAAAGAGTAGATACCTTTACGCACTAACTTTCATAGACCTTAAGCAATACTATGAAACATTATAGTATCTTCACCGTGTGTGAACCAATGAGCCCCCACAGACTTCAGACTTTCTATCAGCCGGGCCGATAGCTTGATCGGGTTGGGCTGTTAAGCGCCCACACTACGCTAACTAAACAGTTGGGTTGGTGGTGAGTGCGCAGACAACAGTCGGCCGATTGTTCTCGCATGATTCCATTCACAGCGTTAGATTTTTGAATGGAAAATTTTACACGATTCAGATTTCTGCCGAGTCGGCCGACCAAACAATCGGCGTCGTGAGCGCGCGTGGAAGAACGTCGTACTGATTAAGCATCGGCCGACAGCTTGCCAATGGTTAAGTTTGAATGCAATCGTATAGCCCATCAAACTTAATTATCGGCCGACTAGGTATCTTTGTAATATGCGCACTTCCATACAGCTTACTACTGATCAAGAGCCAAACCAAACTATCGGCCGATAGAAAGTCTGCAGTCTGCGGGGGCTCTTGCCTCTTACGCGTCTAAACTTAATACATTATTTTTGGTTTATACAAAATCAGTCATAAAACAATGCCACCAAAACGGCATGAGCTAATTTCCACGTAAAAACAGTAGGTACGTGGATCCGTTTGTAATCCGTAAACAGTAATTTGTATCACTAATGAGCAGCACAGCTGCGCGATACGCGTATTTGTACTGTACATACAAAATATCACGTAATTACTGGCCATAGTGAATTTTGACTCGCATTCGCAAAAATGACGTACAAGCAAACTTAGTTTTTACAAAAATACACTATATTTAATAATTAGCTAAAAGCCGAGCTTTGTGAGGGCTCGCGTCGTAGTAACCAAACCTTGACTGACCGATAATAACACATTTACATAATATTTAAAATAAAAATTACTACGTTGAGGCACAAATCAATAGGCGTGGTAGTTTTTCCCTAAAGTGTACCACAAAAGTGCTCAGGTTGTGGGATAAATTAGCAAGCCAAGCGATTAAAATATAATTTTTTTCTTTAATATTTAAATCGTAAAATCCTGAAGTTAAGGAACTGTATTTCCGTCTTTTACGAGCCATCATAATATTATTATCATGATATACACTATACAGTGATATAACTTGAAGACGCTGATGATCAAAGTTAACTAAAAAACTTGTTAGTCTAATAAATAATAAAAAGGTCTATCTTTTAAGGGAAACAAATCTAAATTAAAGATCTCAAATATTTGCTACGAAAAGAGTCGACGGTAAACATCTAAAAAATCTCATTTATTTTTCTTGCAGGGATGAAAAAACTTAATGAAATTGTAAGTTATTTACGCAGATGATAGATTAAAATGTATTTATACAAATTGTAAGGTAGTTTAAGTTTTTGGGAGTGTTAAGTACCATCGAGGAAATTGATTCCTAGGCAGTTGACGGACCTACGTCATTTGGTCGACTTATGTCAAATCAATGTTAGCTATGATCGGTCGGATGGGTTTGACGCAGTTTGACATAACGCGAGCCTAGACCTAAGCGATACAATGATTACTAATATTGGGCCTACATTTTTGTGCCTTATTCCTTCTAAGAAACGCTTACAATGTTTATGTATATTTTTAGTAAGGCTACAATAATATTATATTAAATTATTTTTTTTAATTCGATACATCGTCTATTTGATGAAACATTTTAAATAGATACATCGATGTTGTTTTTCAAATACTTCTCAAAAAACTGTATATTTCACATCCTCAATTAGATTTCATAGTCTTTTACAAGCTTTTATTATTATAATTAAATTCAAAGTAACTCTGATGAAGCACAGTGTGAAAAGATGGTGGTTTCTAACGCTTAAACTTTGTTATAAACTTAATAGAATCTTTGAAAGTTTAGCTCGAACAAATTGCTATCTAATATTGATTCCCACAAAAATAACACTTCCCACACTCTGACGTGGTTGAGAACTATTTTCCTTGAACTCCAACTATTTCTATCAACTTAATAAAGTACTGAGTTGAACACTTTTGTTGAATAGTTCAAGCCTTCAAGGTATAAAATCAATAAGCTGTATGCAAGGTTTCATTCAAATGCTTGAGAAGAAAAAAGAATAAAATGTATTGATAATTTTTTTGTGTACAATAATTCTTCAATATCCGTTTGTGTTTACCATAATACGTAAATGAAAAAAAAATGAATGTATGTATGTTTATCTGTGACCTATTTAACCTGAAGCCGCTAAATCGATTGAGATTTTTATCATGGAAACTGTAAGTTTCGAGATAGTCCATTTATATTAAAAAATATACTGTTTCCTATTATGAATGAAATAATTTTTGGAAAATTTTTGGACTATTTTTGGACACCCATAAAACTTTAAATGTGTTTCCAATGATTGGAATTACGGAAGAAGCCCGGGGTCCATTAAGACCTCTCCACATAATGAAGACAGGCGCGCCCATCGATTTGTATTAGGCGTTAAGTTTTTTAGCGTAAAAGACAAAAATAAGTGGGAGTAAAAGTGCGATGAATTCTTTAGTTAAAGTATTCTAAACATTGTAGCTTGAAAAGTAAATTTCCCTGAGTTTTGGTAGAGTCGAGTAGGAAATACTATAAGTTTTCTTTTTACACATTAAATGCGTTTTTCATTAATTGCGCAGGAACGGTTTATTTTGCAATAATAAATACTATTTATTTATTTTTAGTATACAGACAGGTTACAGTCAATATAAACATAATCTTAAGTTCTAGGCTAGACAGCAACCCAAAAATAGTATACATAACATAATTATTATTAGGTTGTTACTAAAATTAAACTAATAACATGAAAACTGATACCTAAAACCCACTACAAAACATTGAGTATAGGTATAGTATATACTGAGTGACTTATATTTAGCAAAACTTATTATATTACTAAACTAGGTTACAATAAAAGTTTTTTTTCTTTCCTATGACTCAAAGTACCTACTACTTAGTGTTACCAAAATTGCTTAAGGCATATAGCGTGAAGATAACAGACTAACAGACATTGGATTAAAGTTTCATTTGCACTTATAATTCTTAGGGCAAGTAGACTATAGTTGTGAAGCTCACAGTAGGTCGCACAAACACAAACTGAAGCATAATTACACTTCTCGTCCAGTGAGCACAACTTCGAAACTTCGCAACTTCGCTTTGTCTTTGAAGATCTCTTATTCATAGATTTCGGTCAAATGTTTTTGTATTCACAGATTCATATTTCTCAATTTGTTATTTTAACGTTGAGCAAAGCAGCACTTTTTATATGCCTTTCCGACGCATGGACACTTACTTACTCTTACTTATCGGACAGTCAGGTAATCGGTCAGCATAGTCTTAACCGAATTTAAAAAACACATTCCGAAAACGGAAATCAAACCTACTACCACAACCAACTTGGAGTCAAGTACAATGCTCTTAACTGCTTGACAACGTAAGCAAGGCACGATCCCAAAAGATGCAAAGATTCATGGTGAACATACATATTTTAATTGATATCGAAGTCTGGTTTGAGTAATTTGGACCAAATATTCAAGCGAAATAATAAGTAATGATAGTTTAGATATACCTGAAACTTAGCTAGGTTCTTCAAACATAATGTTATTAAATGCGGTAGTCGGGATTAGTTTCAAGGAGGAATAGTTGTCGGTCGACCGAATTCTATTAACTAGTACCTAAGTATTCAGCGCTCTGCTTCAATCAAAACCAATCTTAAAGTTCTACTGTTCATATTAATTTGCTGTATAATACTAGTATAATATTAGTACCTATAGGTAGAACATAATAATACTAAGCATTTATAGGTATTTACTTTTATACCAATACTAGATGATGCCCGCAACTCCGTTGCGCCAAAACTCGTTTAACGCGTGGGGACCGTACGTTTTTTTGGAAAGTATCCTATGTCCTTTCCCGAGACTTAAAGTATCTAAATGCCAAATTTCAGCAAAATCGGTTCAGCGGCTTAGGCGCGAAGAGGTAACAGACAGACAGACAGATAAGCACACTTTCGCATTTATAATATTAGTATGGTCAGTTTAAATAGAATTCTTTGTATATAGATCACGGATGTAGGATTGTGCTATACCACAGAATATATATTAGTAGTACCAAGCTATACTTCAAGACGAAACGTACATTTTCCGCGGGATTTTAGCACGCACGAGTTGCTATTTAAATTTTACAACTGTACATAAAATGCAGAATAATTCATCTTCGAATTCTGTAGGTGAAAAGTGCAATAAGAAATATAAATACTAGTTAGAGCGAGGCCACAACAATCCTATGGATTGCATTGCATTGCCGCAGCGGCGAAGATCCGACGTGTTACAATGTTATAACGCATTGATGCGTTGCTTTGTTGCATGGGGTTTTTGATGGAACAACAGACATCAGCTGGTATAGTCGAAGGATGAACGCACTGGACTGTCGCCGTCTTGTATTGAGGTCTCGCGCATTGCCACAACAAAAATGTGGCATACAATAAAGAGCTTACAATTCATCAGGAGTCCACACACGTCAGCTAAAATGTATATTTTTACATATTAGCGACTTCTATTGAAATCTTATATATAAAAATGGATTTTCAAATGTGTTAGTAGCGCTAAAACTCGAAAACGGCTGAACGGATTGGGCTAATTTAAGTCATGAAATATTTGTAGAAGTCCAGGGAAGGTTTTAAAGTGACACGAAGTTCACCGGGACAGCAGACCTGCTAGTATGTTATAAAATTGATCGTGCTATAATGCACACCTCTTCATTATAGCTGCCGTGTATTTTTGCGTGTGTTTTGTTGTGCGCTAGAAGCCTCTTGATTTTGTTCCGACGAAGCAACGCACCGCAACACGACGGAGTTACGTGGCCCTGCACAGACTCATTGAGATTCCACTGGAAGCCCGACTGTTCCTTGAGAACTGTATTTTATTCAGAGCCAAGTGCATTCTCTTATAATATGGATTATGACTTACTTTATCTAATGCATTGAGGTTTTACAGTCTTTTTAAAGCATTTTAGGGAGGG
This sequence comes from Polyommatus iphigenia, assembly GCA_963422495.1. NCBI lineage: Eukaryota > Metazoa > Arthropoda > Insecta > Lepidoptera > Lycaenidae > Polyommatus > Polyommatus iphigenia. Next base: position 26,147,759 of record OY730181.1, on the reverse strand, counting down.
TTGTGGAATAAAGTTTTTTTTAGTTGCAGTAACCTTATTATAGTTTATTTTAAAATAATTGTAAATTTATGAAATTTTACATCTTGTATTATTTTCCTAAAAATCACCTGTTTAGCTGCTACGCTTCACAAAATACATTATACTGCCTTATGACTCATAGCCAGATGTAATTTTATAAAAAAAAAACAGACTTAGCAGTATCTAATGTTCTGGATTAGGACTTACTATTAGTGTTTGGTATTTATTTTTATTCCCGTAATAACTATAAATTAAGAAACCCATAATAACCACTAAAACTGCAACTATATGCAAAGATATCTTAACATACATTATACTTTTGAAAGCCTAACTTACACAATTTTACGTTTAATATTCTATCGTCTATTGATTTTTACCCGTGAAAAGGTCCAATATTGGGTTACCCATTACCCGCACGTAATAGCTGAATAGCGCGAAAAATTCAAACATTTCAAAGAATTTCACGCGCAGATAAATTTGTACACCATTTTTTACCCCTTCCGACATGGACGTTGGACAGCAATCAGTGTGAATTAACAATGAATTTAAAAAAACGTCCATCAAAAATCCACCCTGGCGGCAAATTGTCGGCGAAACGAACCATGTCTTCGAGCTTGCGCCAAAAGTTGAAGCCGATCGAGGGTTTATATCCGTTCTTTTGACTTGGCGATAGAATAAAAGAAGTTTTGAGATTTTAATAAAATAATATACATTTTCAATAATTGACTTAAGAATTAACTATCACATTTTCGTTGTGATCTAGACTAACAAAATTTCCAAACTAAAAACCAAACAGTAAATCGATGAACTAACATCATAACATAAAATATCAAAAATATGAAACTAAGCCAAGTCTCGTCATTTTGATCTCAATCAACTAAAGCACAAAGTTTTTCACTCACCGTCATCGGTATAACAGTTTATCAAATTTTGATCTGCGCCATAATATCTTTTATGAGTCTTTGTCTCATGGGAAATTAGTATCATGATTTGAAGTCTCATCCAATCCTCTGAAGATTCACGCTTGATAAGTTCTTCGCGAGTTTATTCATAGTTTGTTGTTAAATTGATGATTCTGTTGTTAAGACACCTCAGTTTAACAATGCTGAGATAGATTAAGAACTGGAATTCAACTTCTTGGATGACAAATGATAGATAAAAATATATTTTTAAATCTTATAATAATTATATATAAAATTCTCGTGTCACATATAAGTTACCGTACTCCTCCGAAATGGCTTTACTGATTTTTACCAAATTTTATATGCATATTCAGTAGGTCTGAGAATCGGCTACTGGCTACTTTTTATATTGATATGTGCATATTTTGTTGAATAAATAATATTACTATTCGATATATTAGTCTCGAGTTGTAATAATTTACATTATTACAACTCGAGACTGACGGCGACATTGTACTTTGTGCGACGGGATAGCGATGGACGTTGCCATGGTGCCATAATTATTTAGTCACTTCAATAAGGCAAAATACTTTATATGGCAAAACAACTTTTCCCAGGACAGCTAGTATTGTAATACTTTCTTTGACATTTAGAAGTCGTCTCAACTCACATCCAGCATATTTCAACTCATTTACTTGTTACAAAATTTTAAAATAATAATTATCTATCAGAGTGAGAGTAATCATAAATTTGGAAATGTAAATGGCAATTTACTTTCCAGAAGAGGTCTCAACTATTGTATGATTTTAACCGTGCATTTTCGTTTAGTAAAAAGTAGCCTAGGTCCTTTGCCGTACCTAACTGAGGCATATCCTCAATCCGGGGCATCCATAATGGGTTTCCCCTGCGCATCAAAAAAAAGGTCCTTTACCGTAATTTCTTCAAAACAATGCAACTGATTTTAAAATAAATTTTGTGCTGTTTCTGCACAAAATTTACTTTAAAGTCCGTTGCATTGTTTTGAAGATCGATACTTATAGGGACAGACAGTGAAAAGGTACATTTGGCTATGTAGTGATTTACCATACCCGAAGACAGCACTCGTTTTAAACTCACACCTACCACCAGCACTTATTCCTCTTTGATCTATCAACAGTCGTGGGGCGTGAAATAGACGAACAAAAGGCAAAGTAAAGAGAGAAACATTTGTGTGGTCGCCGTCAAAGTTGGAGATGGTAGGGTGGCCGTAGTGCTGTATTTTTGTGGACAATTTCTTCATAGATTTTTTGATATCGGGGATGAGTCAGATTAGTGAATTTTATGTAATTTTTGAAATGAAGCCAAGTAAAATTATTAACTCGGTTTTTAGCTAAAAAATAGGTAAATTAATAAACATGATAGGAGATAGCCACGAGAACAGAATTTTTTAGTTATTTTGATGTACATTTAAGTCATACAATTTAAGTCAATTAAGATTAATTGATATCTTTTTAATAACACAAATTAAAAAAAATTTAAAAATAAAAAATATAAATAATAAAAAAAATATTGTTGTACCAAATGTACTTTTTTAATATTTTGACGAATAATCATTTAAAAATTTACTTCCGGTAGTGTCTGTTTCAAATCCCACAATATTCAAACGCGTGGTGATCCTGTTAAGCTTAAAAGTTGATTAATTGTAAAGCACAGTTTTACATGAGAAAATAAATATGGATTGCGGCCACCGAAGGGTTAGGAATGTTAGGATTACCCGAACAACGAATAACATTTTAATGCCAAGTCTTTTCGGGCTACCAGTTTTTGTTCCGCGGTTCATTTTGAAGTTGGTATAAAAGTTTTTCCTGGTCTGAGTTGGTATAATTGTTTTTTTTTTGAAGTTGGTACAAATGTTTTTCCTTGTCTGAGTTGGTTTAATTATTTTCGAATTTTGTTTTCTATCCTTAAATGTGGTTGCATCATGGACATTGCACAGGATCGTGAGTACTACATTGCCTCAATGAAGATTCGTCACCGTCCTCACGTAGCTTTATAAATTCTATGATATACTTTGCAATACAAAATTCAAAAAGGTGTTTTCTAACAGCGTCCAAATCTAAATATCTACAAAACTTATCATAAATAAAGTATTAGTCCATTGAAATGTTACAATTTTAGGACCCAATATTGCATTTATTAGAGGACGCAATTTTATTTTTGGAATATGTTGGGGGGGTCAATAGAAGCTTAACCTCAATTTTGTGGGGTCGCCACTCTTGTCCCCCGGCCGCCATCTTGAAAAAAGTGGTGACAACACTATTTTAGTGATATCTCGGAAACTATAAGTCTTACAGAAATTTTTTAGAACACAATTTGTTGCAAATTATTTTGCCTACAAATATGTTTTTATAACTTTTTACCCTAAATTAAAAATTTTAAAAAGTTATAAGCAAAAAAGTGATAATTTTTTTAAAAGGTTTATTATCGCTCTATCGCTTTGTTTAATACATTTTACAAAAAAAATACCTTAGAACAACCTTGTTAATGATCTTTTGAGAAAAAGATCCTCCAATCCCCCCAATCTCATGAAATTAATTTTCTGCAGATGCAAAGGAAACTGTGAAAGCATGTGTGGCTGCAGAAAAGCAGACCTAAAATGCTCTACAGTATGCCTACTATTCTGTAAAGCTTTTCAGGCCTGCTTTTCTGCAGCCACAGTCTACAGTATGCCTACTACACTACATTAATATATACAAACTATATTATAGTATGCCTACTATATTAGTCTGCACATGCCTTCATTTCAGGCCTGCTTTTCTGCAGCCACAAATGGTTCTACAGTTTCCTTTGTATCTGCAGAAAATTAATTTCATGGAATCGAGGGATCTTTTTCTCAAAAGATCATCTACAAGGTTGGTTTAAGGTATTTTTTTTTTGTAAAATGTACCTTAAAAAAAAGTTAAAAAGTGATAATAAACCTTTTCAAAAAAATTCTCACTTTTTTACTCATAATTTTTTAAATTTTTAATTTAGGGTTAAAAGTTATATAAGCATATTTGTAGGCAATATAATTTTCAATAAATTATGTTCTTACAATTTTTTTGTAAGACGTATAGTTTCCGAGATATCACGAAAATAGTGTTGTCACCCCTTTTTTCAAGATGGCGGCCGGGGGACAAGAGTGGCGACCCCACAAACTTGAGGTTTAGCTTGTATTGAGCCCCCCAACATATCCCAAAAATAAAATTGCGTCCTCTAATAAATACAAAGCAAATGTAACATTTCAATGGACTATATGCAATATATATAAACCGTTTTTTAGATTCGCTAGTAGGACCGACCGAGTACCGAGTTTTATGTCTTCGAAACCTTTTTATCAGTATGAAACAGAATATTTATAACACACATAACATTAACACATAAGCCAACATTTGATTTATATTGTTTTCCTCGCTGTTTTCACTTAGAACTTATTGTTTATCGCAGTCAATTTCATTTTCTGTAATTTATAACGAAAATGTATGTGTCATTTTACTTATTACTGGTAAGTTTCAAAAACTATTTTATATGCTTTACTTTTATGTAACAAATCGTTTTTTCAAATGAAAAACCGACAGAGTGCGAGTCCTTAAATTTTAGACGACATCCTAGTGACAGACAGACTAACCAACATAATATGACATCTCTGATTTACTTATTCTATTTGAAATTTTAATTGCATGGCTATGAGCGCGGCGACCGAATCAAGAAATTCCGTGACGAAAATAAACCTAATGCTCGTCTAACCTCGTTTCAGTTCGACAGACTTCGACACGGTGTTTGTGTGCGTGCGACTAGATATATTATGCATCCTACTAGCTGCTATCTGCAATAGCTACAGCGGAAGTTCCCGAATGCCACGCGAATTTTTTTTGTGGACCCCTCAAAAATGATCACCGAAAACCTTAACTTTAGAGCCATTTCGTCGAGCCTTATCATAGGCTTCATAGCCATACTTAAAGGTCTTAATAAATTTTTATCACTTGTAACCCTCCCCCCACTTTTGCGGCTCACATTAAACCCAGGAGCACTCCGCGCTAAAAGCGTTAATGGACAGCCCCGCTGCAATATTAATGCGCTAAAATTGTTATGGCCGAAGTTCGATGTACTATCGAGTGGAAGAGTGCAATTGGGATTGAGCTTTTGTATGTAATTGTATTAGTCACTGGATGTTTGTAATTTGGTCGCGTACTTCTATATCTATACACTAGCGACCCGCCCCGGCGTCGCGCGGGTATAAAATATATAGCCACTGAAAAAATGATTAAAATCGATAGCCTATGATCCTTCACGTGGTCTACTTCTTATCTGTGCCAAATAACATGAAAATTGCTCCAGTAGTTCGCGAGATAAGCCCTTTCAAATAATTTCCCCCGTTTTTTCCACATTCTCTAGTCTTAGCGTGATAAAATACAGTACTCCAAAATTAATAATGCGCATGAGTGACCGTGAATAATGACCGTGTTACAAAAGCTACAGGAATATCACGACGAACTTTGACTAATACATGTATCTTAAACGCAATGCAATTAGAAAATGCAATATCGTCTACCGTCGCTCGGCAAATACGACCATTGCCGAAAAATTACGAAAATGTCCATGCGCATTATTACTTTTGGAGCACTGTATAGCAAAATCAAAAATCAAAATCATAATATTTTATTTCCTACCTACCCTTCTGCTTCCTGCCTACCACCGGTTCGGGAACTAACCCGGCGAGAAGAACCGGCGAAAAAAACTCGCGCGGGTCCACCTTTTACCAAAAAGGTGGAAAATAACAATGATAGCTTAAGCTAATTTACACTAAGTATGTAAGTAAAGTAAGTAAGTGAAAATGTGGTACATTTATATAGAAGTGACCTATGGTCTGTCAGCTAATTTTTCCCAAGGTGTGCTATCATTGAGAAAATCAGTAACCTTATAATAAGCCTTAGCACACAAACGTTCTTTAACAACTTTTTTTAAATTTATTGATTGAAAGATTTTGAACGTTTTCTGGGATTTTATTGAATAGGCGTATACATTGACCTTTGAAAGATTTTCTTACTTTGCTCAGCCTGGTTATAGGTATATCTAGCTTGTGCTTATTCCTAATGTTCCTGCAGTGAATGTCACTTTTCGTTTTAAAATTATTTACATTTTTTCTCACGTATAACACATTATCCAAAATGTATTGAGATATTACGGTCAGAATTCTTATTTCTTTAAACTTTTCTCTGAGAGATTCAAATAATGACATTTTATAAATAGATCGAATAGCTCGCTTCTGCAGCACAAATATTGTGTCAATATCAGCAGCACTTCCCCATAATAGAATGCCAAAAGACATTCTACTATGAAAATAACTATAATAAACTAATTTCGCCGTGTCTTCATCACAAATTTCTCTAATTTTTCTGACTGCATATGCTGCGGAACTGAGCTTATCGGCCAGTTTGGCAATATGAGGACCCCACTGCAGTTTATAATCTAGTGTTACTCCTAAAAACACAGTAGTGTCAACAAGATTCATTTTCTCATCATTTAATAGTAAATTGGTTTGCACTTGCTTAACATTTGGCAAGGTAAATCTTAAACATTTTGTTTTATTAGAATTTAAAAGTAAGTTATTAACATTAAACCAATTAACTATTTTTGAGAGAGCATAATTTACCTCGTCATAATTCGACTGTTGTCGCTTCACTTTAAAATTAAGTGAAGTGTCATCAGCAAAAAGTACTATCTCGTTATCATTATCCTTAAGTAGATAAGGTAAGTCATTTATATAGATGAGAAAAAGAAACGGACCCAAAATGGATCCCTGTGGGACACCTAATTCTATTTTGGTCCCAGTGGACCTTTTACTATTGACATCGACCCTTTGAGTCCTGTTTCTTAAATATGATGTCAAAAGGTTGAGTGCCGAGTCCCTTATGCCATAGTGGTGAAATTTCTTGATCAATGTAGCATGATCAACACAATCGAATGCCTTAGACAGGTCGCAAAATACACCTAAGGCATCTCGCGACTCCTCTCAGGCTTCAAATATACTACAAAGAAGACCTATACCAGCATCCGTAGTGGAACGACCCTTAGTAAAACCGTATTGATTATTGTGCAATAAATTTTTTGAGTTAAAGTGTACTAACAATTGTTTTAATATTATTTTCTCAAATATTTTACTAAAAGTCGGTAGAATAGAGATAGGCCTATAATTTGTTGGATTAGATTTAATTCCGGCTTTGAATAAAGGTACCACCTTGCTATGCTTCATTAAATCAGGAAAAACACCATTCTTTATACAGTCATTTAAAATATTGGCCAGATACGGAGCTACGATGTCAATTATTGATTGAACAATCTTAGTAGACAGACCCCAAAGATCTGTAGTATTTTTGATGGTCAATAATTTAAACGTGTTAATAATGTCTTTAGAATCAATTTCTCTAAACTTACAATTGACATCACATTCCTTTACATACTCTCTGAGTAATTTTTCAGCCTCTGCAGGCGAAGAATTTAATTTTTTTCTTGTTGAGACTGGAATGTCAGCAAAAAACTTTTCAAAAACCGCCGCAACTTCTATGTCAGTAGTAATTTTTTTATTTTCAAAACAAAGTTCAAAATCCGAGTTACGATAGGTGACGTTTCCGGTCTCATCAGCTATAACTTTCCATGTTGCTTTTACTTTATTTTTAGAATTCTTGATTTTATTTTTTAAATAAAGAGCTTTAGCAGCATTACATACTTTCTTAAAGATATTAGAATAATTTTTAACATATAATTTAAATGTTTCATTGTTATTTACAGTTTTATCGTCATATAATTCATAGAGCCTATTTCTGCTTATTTTAATTCCTCTGGTAGCCCATTTAATAAAGTCACTTTTTTGTTAATAGTTCTAACCGTCTTAGAAGTGAATATAGAATTAAATTGGGTTCTTATTTCTTTAAATAATTTATTATAAGCTTCATCGGAGCTATAAGATTCACCCAATAATGGAATATTTGAATTTAGATTGCTTCTAAATTTCTCAATACGTTTTGTGTTCACAGGAATAAACACAAACTCTTGTTTTTGTTTACTTTTTCAATTAATGTCAAAACATGCTAACTGACCATAATGATCAGAGCTAAGCTTATTAATTATTTCTTTTTTACATGGTGTCAGATTAGTAAATATATTATCTATACAAGTAGCCGTTGTGTCACACACTCTTGTCGGCTCATTGAACAAATAAAAATAAAAAAGGTTATATGATTTAAACAAAGATGTGAATCTATCCGTATTGGAGTCTAAGTCTAATAAGTTAATGTTAAAATCTCCACATATTTTGTTAGATGCACATATTTTTGACAATATTTGTTCTATAGTTTGTTCAAACAAATCATATTACCCTGATGGAGCAGGCCTCCATATATACGCTAATAATAATAAGCTGACTTAACTCTATGCAGGCCACTTCTATTATCCGTTCAGTAGAATGATTTACAATATCTTTACGTTCCTTATATTTCAAATTTTTTCTAATTAATATCAAAGAGCCACCTCTGATGGCGTTTTTTCTACTGAACGAACTTGCTACTTGGTGATCATGGAGATTGAAAATGACTTCATGTTCCCTAAACCAGTGTTCTGAAATACAAATAATATCAATATTAAACTCTTTTAGAAACAACTCAATTTCAAGATCTTTACCTACCATTCCTTGTAAATTCTGATGCACCAAGTTAAATACATACTTATTACTGTTATTTATTTTCCTTGTATTACTTTTGGTAGGATTTTGTAAAAGTAAACTATTTGTGCAAGAGGCATTCTCTATTGTCTTATTATCTAATTTAAATAATTTGTTGGAACGTATTCCAACTCGTTAGTACTACTACACTGCTCAATAGATGCCGTAGTTAAAATTTTATTATTTGGAATATTTTCCAAGTTGTTACTAAATGTCATACTATTATGACTAAACTGCTCAATAGAAGCAGCTGATGTCGTACAAACCAAGTACTTGGCTGAGTTCAAATATAAAACAGTTGATAGCGTACTTGCTATAAGTCTACAAAAATAATAGGATAGATAATGTCTACCTAATGTCAACTTACATAATTTATGATTTAAAATATTGTTTATGTCAATTATATTAATTTTATTATTATGTCCATTTAATAAAATACAATTATTGTTAACAGCGGTATACAATTGGCTGTTAAGCTGATACCTAATTTTATTTTCCTGAGGCAACCCTTTTATATAAGGAAATGTAAATAATATAACCTTGGTAATATTTTGTAATGTTTTAATAATTCTAAGTGATTTTCCATTTCTCTACTATTCATACTTCCCCGTCTCCCAACTAATAATACTAATGTTGTATTTGGACAGTGAGCAGTATTAACAATTTTTTTAATTATTTGAGAAAAATTTGCACCTGGTATGCAGGTGTTATACACTGACTCTTCTACGCATAACTTACTTAACTGGACCCCGACTCCTCGACCAAGTTCATCGCTGTAAATAGCCACCGAACATGGGCCAGAGGCCGGTGACACAGTCAGGCTTTCCGTTTGGGAGTGCTTTGTATGAGTCTCCATACCCAAATCACTATCAATATTGTTATCAGGGTTCTTTGAACAGTTCACCTGACATTGACAAGACGAGTTATGTCTCAATAAAGACATAACTCTGTCCTCATTGTATCGACAGTCATCCAGCAAAGTGCCCAATGCCGATATGTGACTAGATATTTCCACTTGAGCAAGTTCGTATTTTTTTGTTATGGATTTAAGGGACTCATGTAGATAGGTGATTTCAGTCTGGAGGCTGCATACTTCCGCCTTATACATACAATTGGTATTTTCAAGTTGTTTAGCACATTCTTGGTACTTATTTTTGATGTAAATGTTATCTTTGGACAACTTTGTTATTTAAGACAGTTTTTGCTGGTTTCTTATTAACAATTTACTTGTTTTCCTAATGTTCTTTCTAACATTTAAATACTTTTTTAATTTATTTTTGGTTTGAAATGAGTGAAGTGTCTGGGAGGGCTTAGTGTCGTCACCAGTCAAGTCAATTATTGGTAAATTATTATGAATATTATGTTTATGTTTAGTGACATTATTCTCAGAAATGTCAGAATCCTTCCCAAACATTTCCTGAAACAAGTTTTGTGTTTTAGAGGAGTTATACTCTTGTATTTGGCTTTCTAATGACTTGATTTGTGTATGGGCTTCATCACATCTTCGCTTCCACAAGCTAGTGCTGTTCAGCACCTCCACATACTCATCTCTGCACTGGTCAAAGCTGTCTACGATTTCCTGTAATTCTTTTGTTTTCTGGTATAACTCCTCATAATTTAGATTTAGCTTGTTTAACTCATTTTTAAGTTCATTATTTTTTTGGATAATTTTTAACATTTCTTTCTCATTGTCCTCGCGTTCAGAGAGCAATAGTTCATTTTGTTTCTAACATTCTTTAAGTTCCTGAAGGGTCAGACGGAGTTGTTCCTCAGTCTGACGAGCCAGGTTTCCTCTGGTCATCATGTTAACTAACAATAATGTAAACTATAAGATAATCAGTTAATCAATTGACTTATATAATATGTCTATCAATGAACTAACTATCTATTGGCGTGCAAACCGGACACTTTCCAGTACCTTCAGATAGACCCAGCCACTCGATATCTTTTAGATTAGATGGTTTAGATTTAGATGGTGTAGATGGCTTAGATGGTGAGATATATGCTCGGTGTAGAGGGGTCACGCAAGCTAGAGTGGGGTGTGTAAGATGTTAAAAAAGATACAAGTCTATGCCAAGCCTACAAGCCAACCTATAAGTAAATTTATCAATAGCCTATAGCCTTCCTCAATAAATGGGCTATCTAACACTGAAAGAATTTTTCTAATCGGACCAGTAGTTCCTGAGATTAGCGCGCGCGCGAACGCGCTAATCTCAGGAACTACTCTTAACTACTTAATCATAAACGAAATGTCACAGTGAACTTAATATCACCTACATACCCCCTAATACAAGCTTTCCCTTGACTTTCACGAATGTTTCAAGACTTAAGTTAGCCGAATCGGTTCAGCCGTTCTCGTGTTGTAACAAAATTGAAAATTTATTTTTATTTATACAGATAAGAAAGTTTGTCTTTGTCTATTTCCTACGTGAGCTTAAATCAATTCTAAGAAATTTCGTATGAATATTCTTTTAGTCCCAGAAAAGGCATACTAGGATAATTTTATCCCTGATAGCGTACGGTTCCCGTGTAATAGACGACTCTGCGCAACCAAGTCACGTGGTATTGCTAACTTCTAGATTTTTTATATGAATCTAGATTATAAAATAGCATTAAGCTATTGAACAGCTTTAATCGCGGGCTTTCAGTGCGGCGACTGAATCAAGAAATTCCGTAACGAAAATTAACATAACACTCGTCTAATGTCGTTTCAGTTCGGCAGCCTTCAGCACGGTGTTAGTTTGCGTGCGCTAGACATGGATGTAGACTAGCTGCTAATTGCAATAATTTTACCGCGGCAGTGCCACACATATCTTACACAAATAAATAACAATACACTTTTATAAGAGTATAAAAGTGATAAAGAGTACTAGTATAATAGCAAAAACGTGTAGTCTACTTCTAAGTTCATCCGCCTACGGGCTACATACCCGAAATTCAGACGCTGTTTGCCGATGTAAATACGTCGGAATACTTTTATTCTGCTCTAAACCGGCGGTTTTAGAATACACAAACAAGAGGTTCAGTAAAATAAATCTGATTGAACGGTATTTTACTTTGATGTTGAACTTTCTTGACAAATGCCAGTACCGCATATATTTTACAATAGGTTTTATTAACTATACAAAGTGGAAGTTAATAAAACCTGTAACTTTTTATATTAAGTATATTTTTCTTTGTGTTAACACAAATAAAAGTACGTGAGTTATTTAATCGGAACCGTAATTTGCTTGCACAAGTAGCCTATGTCCTTGCCCTATGCTTACTATCTATACCTGTGCCAAATTTTATCATCCTGAGGGTTGCGTCACACCAAAACGATAAAACATTGTGTAACACGATAACATTTTATAACATCGTGTAACATACGCTACAACATATCAAAAAACAATCAGTCTTTTGTTATAATTTGTTAAAAAATGCTATACAAAAAACGTTATCTAACGTTATATAACTTCTGTCTGGGAGCACCTTAATACTATAAATCTGAAAGTGTGTCTGTCTGTTACCTCTTCACAACCAAGCTGCTAAACCAACTTTGCTGAAATTTGGTATGGACATACGTTGAGTCCCGGGAAAGGACAAATAATACTTTTTATCCCCGATGAATGTACGGTTCCCGCACGATAAAATAATTTTGGCGCAACGGAGTTGCCCGTGTCATCAAGCATCATACGAGTAACAGCAATATAATAATATTATGTGCTGTGTGCATACGTAATATTAAGGCACTGAAGAGTAGCTAGTTACTTTTTAGGGTTCCGTAGTCAACAAGGAACCCTTATAGTTTCGGTCTGTCCGTCCGTCTGTCTGTCTGTCTGTCCGCGGTTTTTCTCAGAAACTATAGGACCTACAAAGCAGTAATTTGGCATGAATGCACATATTAATAATGGCAACAAAATGGTACATAAAATCTTAAAAAAATATTTTTTTTGTTGGTACCTTCCATACACATCAAGCGGGGATGAAATTTTTTTTTCGCGTCTACCCCATCGTGTAGGGTGTCGTTGGGTAGGTTTTTTAAAACTATTATGAGTGTTCATGGATCATTTTCCGATTTAGGGATCCGTTTGTGAAATATTAAGATTTAAAATGGAAAAAATCGTTAGAGTCCAGTGTCCCCCCCTTCTACCAGCTAAACGGTTGCTTCTGGAAATGTGGAAAAAATCACGGGAGTAGGAAATATGCTGAATTTAAAAGGAAAACTATCACGGCTAAGAAGACTTCATAAGTTATTGAGTAATAGTCGATCAACTAAAAAAAATGTATTCGGCGAAGTATTAAGGAACTTTTCGTTCAAATTCCTTTGAAAGTAACTGAGATGATGTTGTTAGTAGTGTAAAACACGTTATAAATGTACATTCATTGACCACACAAAAATTAAAAAAAAAACTAGCGGTATTACGGAACCCTATATTGCGCGTGGCCCGACACGCACTTGGCCGGTTTTTTGGATTGGGAATATCGGTCGGGATTCGTAGACTCATCAACCACCGGATCTTATACTAAAACCCTACCTTTGCTTAAAGTAAAGTCGCAGATACAATGAATCTCAATTGCAAACTGTCTGGAAGGAACTATCGCCAGCAGTATTTCCGGACCAATTCCACCTGCAAACCTTCAAGAGAGTGTCTTAAAAGGCTGGTAACGTACCTGCAACTCTTTTGATTTTGTGTATGGGCGGCGGTAGTTGCTTTATATCAGGTGACCAGTTTGCTCAATTGCCCTGTAAATTTATTAAACAATACGTGTGGCACTTGGGGATTGCCGCGGTAAAGCTATTGCATAGCATTTTTTATCAATTACTTATGCAATTATAATTTGCATACGATGCACGACAACGCCGCACCGACCGACTGGCGCAGGGCGGTGCCAGTTGAGTTGTTAGTGTTACGTTTATTTTCGTTATGGAATTTCTTGATTCGGTCCACACGCTCAAAGCCCGCTATAAAAGCTATGCAATAGCTTAAAAAATACAAGTTATAGTCGAGAAATTGGTCGATAAGTGGCATTTATCCCATCAAGCCCCGTACGAGCACCGGTGATCGCGACAACAATTATTATAGAATACAATAGAATTTCCAAGAATCCCCGTTCGAAGGATTAAACGAAACCGTAAACAGCATGATCACGTTTGCGGTGAATATGGCTATGGTAAGCCCAGCGATGGTCGTTTTCAATTAGCCCGTCATTTTCATTATCATTTATCACCGACCGCAAAAGCAAAGACCACACGTGGGGTCTTTACTTAATTTAAATTAAGACGTTTATGTGACACTAGCTGTCCCGGCAAACGTTGTTTTGCCATTTAAAGTATTTCTACTTCATCAGTTGACACAAAATCTTACCCCCTCTTTTGTCCCCTAAGAGGCGTGGGGGGAAAAATTTTATACACCAGATGTTAAGTTGGAAAAACAGTTAATAATATGAAGTAAGTCCAATAGAGAAAAAAGTTTGATACAAAATCTGATCCCCTCTTTGGTCCACTTAGAGGTGGAGGGGGGGGGGTAATTTTTATACACCAGATGTTGAGTTGGAAGGAGGCAAATATATCTATGAAAACCGTATGCAAATCGGATCAGTAGTTTTCGTGTTAAAGCAAAAGTCTTATACAAAATCTGACCCCCTCTTTCGTCCCTTTAGAGGGGTGGGGGGAAAAATTTTATACACCAGATATTAAGTTGGAAGAAGACAAATATATCTGTGAAAACCGCATTCAAATCGGATTAGTAGTTTTCGTGTTAAAGCAAAAGTCTTATACAAAATCTGACCCCCTCTTTCGTCCCTTTAGAGGGATGGGGAGAAATTTTTTTATACACCAGATGTTAAGTTGGAAGAAGACAAATATATCTGCAAAACCGCATTCAAATCGGATCAGTAGTTTTCGTGTGATGCTGGAACAAACATACAGACAGACAGACAGACAGACAGACAGACAGACAGACAAAAAAACTAACTAACTTTTCGGCTTCTATAGCGATATTGTGACACCATCCGCTTATTATTTTTTGAATATCTTTAATGTACAGAATTGACATTTCTACAGATTTATTATATGTATAGATTATGCACATAATATTATGATTCACTCTTATTGCTAAGGCTATGTTCAAGACTATTCTCGACATGCAGTTTTAGCGTCAATTCAGACCGCAACGCGATGCGCATTTCTAAATGTGTGCTGAATTGACAGATTTCAATTGCAAATCTGTAATAAAAAGGGGTATAAAGATTTGGGCCGACCTACTGTCCGCTGTTGTGTTTTTTCGCGTTCGCGAATATTTTTTTTTAAAATGCTTAGCTAACATCAAATCAAACAAAAAAATTTCTTGAACAAAACCACGTAAAGTGTCACATTTCGATGATATGAGCAGCCAAAGTTTTACCAATTTTAAATATTGAATTTTGGCAGCTCAAATCTTCGAAATGTGACACTTAACGCGGTTTTGTCCAAGATTATTTTTTGTTTGTATTGATGTTAGCTAAGCATTTTTGAAAAAAATATTCGCGAATGCAGAACAACACAATGGCGGACAGTCAGTCGGCCAGGCTCCATAGAAAAATCTTCATACCCCTTTAGATATGTTTTTACGCATTGCGTTGCAGTCTGAATTAACCCTGATAAATCGTACTTTAGTTCCATAGCTATGTGTGGTAAATTAACTTAGTGCGAAATTATGCTGTCAAATTTTACTAAATTTAAATCAAACATGTGCTACATACATAGTAATAAGTTTGTAGTGTCTAAACAACGTTAATGACAAAATATACAACACTACTAAAATATATTTTCATTCGATCAAAATTGTTTTTTCGCCCTGAAGGTAGAAATAAAACAAGTAAACTTAACTTCATCTGTTCGGAAAATCCGTTTCATTATAGCAATAATAGATCACCGGAAACGCCCATACGTTAGATAAAGTACAGTCATATGCGAAAGTGCTAGTTAAGATGTATATGAAATTATCCAATACATGTGTATTATTTGTCTTTGGAAGACATCTAAGTCAGTAAAGCTTCAGCCAAACCTGCGCGACCAAAGTGACTGCGAAGCGGGAGCGTCTACCGCGCGGCGGACGCTGCCAATGTAATCTTATGATCTTATTGAAGTGAAAACTTCTTTAGCGGCGTTGAGCACTTTTGTGGGATGGGTAAAAACTGTGAAACTCGCGTCAGATTCTCATGCTGATCGAAAAACCAAGGAAAAAACGTAGGACGGTTGGAGAGTAGTGTTGTAACATCGAAATCGATTAATCGAACAATCGATTGCTTTTTTCGATTGTCGATATATTTTAATCGATTGTAAGGGTTCGATTAAATAATTAAAACGATTTTTTTTCGATATGCATAAAAAATGGGTTAAAAAAAATAATGCACAACGTTAATAATCAAGTTTTCACTTCTGCCGGCACTCCCGGAGTGCAACCCGTCTTTTTTTATTATCTTCTTATATGTATAATGTATATGCACAGCACCATCACTGTGCACACTTGCGCGACCGTTATGCAGAACGTTGGCGTCGGCAGAGCGGGAATGAATCTACGGTTCGCACCGTAGTTGCACTCTAGTTTCGCGTTGCAGACGCTCCCGCATCGCGTCCCATGTTACTGACGCGCAGGTTTGGTTGAAGTTTAACTATTGTTTTCTTTTTCTTTTCAATGTACAATATGATATTATTCTGTTGGTGAAATTATATATATGTTAATGAAATGAATTTTAAATTTTGTAGAGGGAATATTAATGTTAGGAGAGAAGTGATATGAAGTTCAGCGGGTCATCTAGTAAACTAAGAAAAAAAGTCCCAAGGCATGATAGACTGATATGAACTTGTGAAAATATTTCTTGTTCCATTTTTTATGAAGTAGTCTAAAAAGGGTATGAGTGAAAACCCGTAGATAACCACAATTTTTAAAATTATTATTATATACTTAGATTGAGAAAAAATAAACAATGCACTACAGTCACGATCAGTCGTAATTCGTGACTGATGATAATTTGACAGTCACATTGGACTAATTCTGTAATTCTAGGAATCGCTATCAGGTTTACGAGTTACTAGATTTTTATGAGTTACTAGACACGTCTCGGTAACTTATAAAAAAAATTCCATCATAAAATATTATAAGCTTTTCCAAATTTATACAAAATAACAAATTTATTCGCATAACAGCGGAAATAGCTACAATAACACCCCCACATACTAACACACAAACTTACGTGCGCAATAAATTCTCAATGACGTGCAATTTTCGCGCGCGACTGTACATAACTCGCATTTATGAATAAATCAAACATTACCGTGTGATGGTAAAAAATTATGTTTGCATGATATTCCGATTCCTTTAAGTAAGTTATAAAATTGTACGTAAGCGTTTATTTATTGAGTTGTTCAAATGTAAATACGATTGGTAATTATTAATGGAATGCCTTTATACCACAGACAGAGATCAAGATAGATACCGCATGTGTATGTACTTCGCGTGCCATATCGCGTTCCGAAACCACGAGCAATGCTCGTCTTTCGATAGTCTTTTTTTAGCCTGCTATCGGAATCGGACGTCAATCGGAATTTTAAAAATGCCTAAATGCCTAAAAGTGCCGTATTGAGCTGTAGAAATTCAAATATAAATGTTGGCCTTGATAATTGACACGTTTCTTATCATCGGTACGTCACAGTAGCTAGTAAAAAAGTGGCACGCTGGTTTTCATACAAATGGAGCGACATGCGGTATCTATCTTGATCTATGTCTGTGCTTTATACTGTGTGTGTACTTGATGAGTTAATTGTAATATGAGGACTTTGACGTAAACTCCATATAATTTCCGTAAAACTGTTCATTAATAGAGGTAATAGAAATCATCTATTTGTGTGTGTGTTTTGGCATATTTGCAGCGATAGTGACAGTTGAAATATTACAAATTAAAGAATGAATAAACCTACCGTCAATGCATGCACATTTCCCGATATAAAGAGCATGCTACGTCCTTTCCCAGGAAAGTATATTCGTAGCAAATTTTATCAAAATCGGTTCAGTAGCCTAAACATGAAGACTGAAGCGTTAACAGAAAGATAGACAGACAGACACATTTTCACATTCATAATATTATGAGTATGGATATTATAACATTGTTCTTAATTTTCTTTTAATGTTTGTAATGTGGACTGTATGACTTTTGTTGATATTTGAGTTTTGATGACTTTAATTAAATCACTTTTAACTATTTACTTTGTTTATTAACTTTAAATGAAAACTAGACTATTCACTATGTGCACTGTACCAATGCATAGGGCAGACAGATATTTGTCAAAGTTTCTGAAGCCGCAGTTGCCGTATGAGTCCTATGCCCAAATCTAATCACAACGTCGCTCGCAGCGCCAACCGGCCTATTTATCCGTCTAAACTTCACCCCTGCCATGCGTTAGCGCAGAGAGGGAAGACCCCGCCCACTTATCTCGTTGCGGGGGATGTACGCAGAAGCCCCGCCTTATTTATATCGCGCGGAGGTACTATTCCAACATACATCTATCTCTTTCTTACCCTTTGCGATGGCACTGCATACTATACACATGTATAATATTTGATACATACTCCATACGACCATTTCTATACTTAATGTTATGTTCTTACTTCTTACTCTACACAATTCACATAAATTACTTGACATATATTTATAACTAGCTGTCCCGGCAAACGTTGTTTTGCCATTTAAAGTATTTCTACTTCATCAGTTGATACAAAATCTTACCCCCTCTTTTGCTCCCCTTCAAGGGTTGGGGGGGGGGGTGATTTTTAAACACCAGATTTTGAGTTGGAAGAAGACAAATATATCTGCGAAAACAGTATGCAAATCGGATCAGTAGTTGTCGTGTTAAATCAAAAGTCTTATACAAAATCTTACCGCCTCTTTTGTCCCCTAAGAGCGGTGGGGGGAAAATTTTTATAAACCAGATGTTAAGTTGGAAAAAACAGTTAATAATATGAAGTAAGTCCAGTAAAGAAAAAAGTTTCATACAAAATCTGACCCCCTCTTTGCTTCCCTTAGAGGGGTGGCGAGGATGATTTCTATAGAAGACAAATATGTCTGCGAAAACCGTATCCAAATCGAATCGGTTGTTTTCGTGTTAAAGAAAAAAGTTTGATACAAAATATGACCCCCTCTTTTGTCCCATTACATAGCATAGACTTTATTTATTTATCGTTTACACGTACATATTCTTAACACATAATCAAGTACATAGACCTACCGTAGACAATGTGCCAAGCTGCAAGCATCTGCTAGCTTTCTCCAAACCCATTCTCACGCTAGTTTCTTATTCATTATTCTGACGGTCCATTGAAATCTTAAAACAAAACTTTTTTACTTTTTAGAAAGAAACATCTCAATACAAATTTCTAGGGAACACAATAATTACGTATTTTAACTAATAAACCCAATACAGTCAAAAGGACCAAACATGAGGCGATTTCACTTTAACAATGTCTTAGAAATACGCTACTAACTAACTTTCTAAAATGTGTTCGCCACCCTTGTCATCGTTGTGTCCACAACAGTTTGTATAGAGTACAGAAAGGATAAAAAAGAAAAAAATCTCGTTTCTATACTGATTATGACTACACAATTTGTCTTGTATCATAACAACATTGCCGTAAGCTTCACACTGTATTATAGAGCCTTATTCGACGCGCCTGCATAAAATATGAGAGACACTCACATTATAATACGAGCAGTGACGGCGCGCTTTAAAATTTTGTACAGAGTATTATGGCGATATGGCAAGTCATAACAGGGTTCATTTTATGTAAAAGTATAAATAGTGTATATTACTTTGTTAATCGAGAAAATTGTGAATAAAAAATTTATTAAGAAAGTAATTTTCATCCAATACAGTACTTTCAGAACGATTTTGTAAAATTACAAAATATAAATATTATGTTATCCAGTCATTTTGTTTGGAGTAGTAAAAAAAGTATAACATCAGTTTTATGCTGTGTCTTTACAACTTCCGATATAATAACTACCTCTCATATTAAAAAAAAAAAAAACATTTCATCTAGAAATATCTACGCACGTAAAGTACACAGATAACAATGCTGTAATTCGTAGCGCTCGTAGCTACCGCTACAACTATCCGCAAGCGCTACGAGTGCTAAAGGTAGCTTTCCGATCTTCGCAGTATGCGACTGCGACTGACAAATTGTTTTTTTTTACATTTTATCTCAAACCATAAAATTGTTAAACTTCGTAGCAGATTCTTGGCGACAAATGCACTAAACACAACATTTGGCAAAACTTTATAAACTTTTTAACTTATTAAGTAACATAATTCCAACCTCTTATATTAAAATATCTGAAACAAAAATAAAATGCCACTTTATAAACAATCCTGTAGGTTTCATATTTTAGGTCCACGCCAGTAATACAAAGCTGGGTGGGCCGTGGGTCTCTAGACCAAGAAATGAAGCCTTAAAAAATTAGCTTAATTAGTATTTTTTTAATTTCTCAGCTTTTATTCATAATATTTTTATTACTCATTTAAATACTTTTTATATCATTTATTTCACACTTTTTACTCTAGATACAAAACATTATGCACATTCTCAATACGTATAATATAAAGGTAAATTACTTTAAACAAAACCTATTTTCTAGTTTATAAAGTAGCAGTTTACTTTTATTTTCGTCGGTAGCGGTAGCTGCCGCGGGGATCGGAATGCTACCTTAAGAGTGCTACGAGCTACGAGTGCTACGAGCTACGAGCTACGAGCTACGGGCTACGGGCTACGAAACTCCATTTGTGCATGCTTTCCGTACCAGTGCACGCGTTGTTTGCATGTTTTCATTTGATCTCACTAATTCATTAAACTATTCGCGTACGATGATGCAAGTTTGTTTGGTATTTAGATCAATTTAATCTGTTATTTTTCAGGAATTCAAGAGACAAAATTTTAATGGGATGCAAACTTTGGAAGTGACTTTCGACGTGAAAAACATTACGAAAAAGCAGAGGTAGAATTTTTCTTCATCTTCCGGATTTTTGATCACGTGACTTGGTGCGAGTTTAATCTTTTTATCCGTTCCAAGAGCGTGCAACAAAGCTAAGTTTTCTATATTTTTGCACCGGTTCTTGATCTGAAATTCAATTAAAACATGATTAATTGTTCCAATTATATTCCCGTTTCGGAGACTCGCATAAGTATAGATTATTTTAACACGTAACCCAAAGCTAACATTGCGCTGGCCGAGAAAATTCGAGTGGGGCTCGAGTGTAGAGTAATTTAATTAACCTCTGGATAATGTAATAAACACATTTTCGATTTTGCGCTTCACATTTCCAATTAAGTGAAGAATTTAGTGAAAATATTTTATATTTTAATAATAAGAGAGCGTTAGAGCGTCGTTTGATGAAAGCCGTAGAAATAAGTCGGTATTTGAGTATAGCCTTGTTTTGGTTTACTGACGATAAATTGAAAATTTTTGAGTACATAATACAGGGTATAAACAAACTAAGTGATAATACACTAGGCCCTAGAGTAAAACAGTAAACTCTATACAGTGACCCATTCACCGCTGTATAGGTAACTGCATAGAGTTTACTGTCAATGTACCAGCTCTGCAAGAGTAACACTTTTTTTGCTTTTGCATAGAAAATTTCAAGATGATGGGGCGCTCGCCTATACAAATCACTTAAAAAATTTGCGCTCTCAACGCTGCTATTGTCACAGTGAAATCTATGGGGACACATCCTAAGGTATTATAATTGATATTAATATTGGCCGAGTCTTAAATTTCAAAATCTTCAACACAATTGGTCCAGCCGTTTCGTTGGGGTTTGGTGACAAAAAGCGTGACACGAAAATTTTATATACATACTGTAACAAAACTACGTGATAATACTTTACGTATTATCACTTAGTTTTGTTACAGTATGTATGCGCTGCTACTTTCACAGTGAACTCTGTAGAAGGGACACATACACACCCTAAAGTATTATCATTTAGTTTTGTCACATATTGCATAAGTTAAGATACAACATTATTGCTATGTCTCAAAGCTAACTTGTTTTATTGACCACAATTGAGTTACATCGGCTATTACTATAGTATAAATTAAGTACACAGCGTCGCATTTATAACGCGATGTCGAAGCTGCATTGGTCTCCTGTGAGCCGTTCTCAATATATCGCCGGCCGTAAACAACGATACGTCAGATTTTATGCCCTCAATATGTAAAGCCTTGGTTACTTTAGAAAACTGTGGGTAAGTCACAGAACAGATCTTACAAAACCTACTTAGGTCAGGTATTGCAACATGACGCGGTAATAAGATGCATTTTTAAATGAGCCATCAAATTGAATTTTATTTAGTAGGTATGTATATACAATTTAGAAAATTATGGGTGCTCACTCACCGGGAGCATTCGCACCGGAACGAACTGTCACCAGCAGTATTTCCGGACCTATACGACCTGCAAATCTTCAAGAAGAGAGCGTATTCCCTCTTAAAAGTCCGGCAACGCACCTGCAGCTCTTTTGATGTTGCGAGTGTCCATGAGCGACGGTAGTTGCTATCCATCAGGTGAACCGTTTGCTCTTGTGCCCCCTTATTTTATAAAAAAATAAAATTCGCTTGTAATGTAACGTTACAGGTCGAGCTTTACGTCAGTGAGGGAGGAAAACCGAGCATTACAATGCGCACTTTGTAATGATACAATGTGTAATATCTTGATACAACTTGTAACATCAATGCTACGTGAAGTCAAATTGCTATGGAATGCTCAAATTAGAATCTATAATGTTACATTACACGTGAATGCTCGTCAGTTATGGAGGTAGTATTGTAATATAATGCTAAAAGTTGAATCTGAAATGTTACATTACACGTGAATGCTCGCGGTGAGGGAGCACCTTTAAATGCAGAAATCGTTACGTTTCTACATGTTAAGATAAACAAAAAGCACATAACGTCAAGAAAGTCTCATTTATATTATAGAACAAACAGTCTTTCTGCGAACATGCTCATTAAAATACCAGACAGCATCCTGCCCACAACAATGGGTGTCTTGTAAAAATTAATTAACCAAAACAAGTGACATCGCCCGTAATGTCGTAATTAAGAGTTCCCTTACATCTAATTAGCTCCATAAAGGTCGTGTAAGCAGCCGTTACGCTATATCGTGTTTGGTTATAGGAGTGTTATGACGTTGTTTATCATGTTAGTCCAGTTTACAGACAAAATTCATTTTAATCCCTGTGAATACAGGGTATAGGATTTTGGTTTAATCCTTCGATCGCGGATTCTTGGAAATGCTATTGTACTCTATTGTTGTCGCGATCACCGGTGCTCTTATGGGGCTTGAAGGATTAATGTTATTAAAATGTTGCATAGCTTTTATGGCAGTCTTTGAGCGCGGCGATCGAATCAAAAAACCGTAACGAAAAAACCTAACACCCCCACTCTGGCATGCATTATATAAACCGTGTGTATTATAATGAATTTTACTTATATATTGAGTCAAAAATATTGTTCCCGTAGCATAAACTGTAATATTATGATAATAATTTGCGAAGTCAGGCGAAAGTTTTTAATTATGCTATTTTCATACTATTATGAAACGAAAACTTTCATTTGTAGGTAAACTCGATGTTATTACATTAATATACAATTAAGGAACATAAACGCCTTACTCAGAACTCCTTTGTAGAGTAAGCGCAGCTGCCAGCCAATTACCAAAATATTGTGTAAGCGAATTATCTCAGACAAATATACGACAGGGATGTTGTGGATACGTCATAATTTCTCTATCATATTTTATACTAGATGACGCACGCAAGTCCGTTGCGCCAAAATTGTTTATTGCCCGGGAACCGTACAGTTTTCCGAAATAAAAAGTATCCTATGTCCTTTCCCGGGACGCAAAGTATCTAGTTACATAACTTTCATCAAAATCAATTATTTTTAATTACGTAGTATAAAAATGTAACCCATCAAGCCCCATAAGCTGACCGGTGAGCGAGACACAATAAAATAACAATAGATTTTCGAGAATACACGATCGAAGGATTATTGGTTCTCTTTCTGATTCATAATTGAGTATTTTTGAGTTGTAATGCTTATTTAAAAAAAATCGCCGTGTAGAATTTGATAACGGGATTATTCTTTGTCACTGTTTCTAGATTATTGGTATGTAATAAGTAGGTAATAACTAAAAACATTTTGTATATCTCATTTGCGGGAATTATAAAATATCGGATCTTTAATAATTATAATATCATTGTCACAGTCTTTTATAATTATTGAAGTAAGAAGTGTTTTAATGGAACAATCTTCTACGAAATCATTTTAGATCAGATAGGTAAGCTGGTATATCAATTCGTTGTCATTATCAACAAGCTTACAACAAAAAATCTGTTAATGGTCTTTCATATTATTTTAACATACAGGATGTTAAGCCCCGGGTATCTTAAAATAATACACCACCTACGAATAATAAAAACTAAGGAAACGTAACTCCCATACTATTACCGTTTAAATTTTGGTTCCTTTCGAACTGTCATGTAACGTCAGCCTTTATACCGCTCAAGGTCACCTAAATATTGCAAATGTATTGAAATGTGTACCTAAGGTACACTTTTTTGACAAGTATTTTGAAGCATGTTTTTTGACGGAGTTACTCTTCTTTAGTTTTTATTATTCGTAGTACACCACACATTTTCCATTCCAACCGTTCTTTAAATTCTTATTTATATAATACTAGCTGTCCCGGCAAACGTTGTTTTGCCATATAAAGTTTTTCGCCCATATCATTTTATTGAAGTGACTAAATAAGTATACGACACCATGGCAACGTCCATCGCTATCCCGTCGCACAAACAATGGTCGCCGTCAGTCTCGAGTTGTAATTATTTACTATTATTTATTCAACATATGCACTTATCAATATGAAAAGTAGCCATTAGCCGATTCTCAGACCTACTGATAACATGCATAATTAAATTTGTTAAAAATCAGTAAAGCCGCTTCGTAGGATTACGGTAACTAACATTGTGACACGAAAACCTATACTTATAAAATTACATGTCCTGACTGACTGACTGACTGATTCATCATCGCTTAGCAAAAACTGTTAAAGTTACAGCCACGAAATTTGGTAAGTAGGGTTGTTTTATTAAGTAGACACCCACTAAGGAAGGAATTTCGAAAATTTTACCCCGAAGGGGGTGAAATAGGGGTTGAAAGTTTGAATGAAAGTCCGTCATTTCTTGAGTTAGAAACATGAAACTTTATTTTTGGGTTACTGATTAAAAATGAATGGATACGTATTTAAGCGTTTTTGGAAATTCTACCCCCAAGGGGGTGAAATCAGGGTTGAAAGTTTGAATGAAAGTCCGTCATTTCTTGAGTTAGAAACAAGAAACTTTATTTTTGGGTTACTGATAAAAAATGAATGGATACGTATTTAAGCGTTTTTGGAAATTCTACCCCCAAGGGGGTGAAATAGGGGTTGAAAGTTTAAATAAAAGTCCGTCATTTCTTAAGTTAGGAACATGAAAGTTTATTTTTGGACTGCTGATTAAAAATGAATGGATAGGTATTTAAGCGTTTTTGCAAATTCTACCCCGAAGGGGGTGAAATAGGGGTTGAAAATTTGAATGAAAGTCCGTCATTTCTTGAGTTAGAAACATGAAACTTTATTTTTGGGTTACTGATTAAAAATGAATGGATACGTATTTAAGCGCTTTTGGAAATTTTACCCCCAAAGGGGTGAAATTGGTGTTGAATATTTGAATGAAATTCCGTTATTTCTTAAGTTAGAAACTTGAAATTTTTGGTTTGGGCTACTGATTAAAAATGATTGAATACGTGCTTAAGCGTTTTTGGAAATTCTACCTCCAAGGGGGTGAAATTAGGGTAGAAAGATTCAATGAAAGTCCATCATTTCTTGAGTTAGAAACATGAAAGTTTTTTGACGTTTGCGTTTGACGTTTGCTTAAATAGGGTCCCGTTTTTACCCTTTGTATAAGGAACCACAAAAAGGGGAAAGCTATCCATCTTTGTTATTATACTATGTTAACGCGTACGAAGTCGCGGGCAACAGCTAGTTTTATATAAAAGATATACCACAGAAGACCACAGATCTTGATCCATGTCTTAATAATTGATTTTACCAAAGTATAAAATGTTGATTATTACCGGGACGTAAGTCGTCGTATTAATTAATTTTAACATGTGTTGTAACATGATATACAATATTATTCTTGCGGCTTATGGTGCGGCCTTGTTTTCAATAGATTCAATCACAGATAATGCGGTTTATTAGTTGCTGGTGGCTGAGATAACAGTGTCGCTGTAGTTATAATATTATAGTAGTCCGGTCTGAATTTATATTACATGACGACCTCTGTTATAGATGAGTGGCCAAGTGTGTGCTGGGGTCAGGGGATCGAAACAAAGGTCGATAAATACTTCTGAGTCATAGAATAAAGGTTTTTATCGGAAATAATTCACTCGTAGAACTTTCGGTTTAAACGTAGAGCTTTTCACAGTTAAACCGAGCAAGCCGAGCCGAAGCATCCTATGTGGATACGTACTTATTACAATTTTCTTTCTGTTTCCTTTTAATCACTTTCATCGATTTATTTTTACTTTTATACTCTTTGTGGATATAAATTAATGCTGGAATATGCAAATTGTAGTTCGAACTTAATTATGAAAGAAAATTCTATTGGAATTTAAAATGTATTTTTCTTTACCCCACTGATTGAATTACTATAAAAAGGAAATGTGTGTTGTTGAGATTTATGATGTAATTTATACCGGAAAGGAATCAAAGTAGAAATGACAACGAAACGCCTTAGGGTCAATTCAGACCGCAACGTGACGAGGCGAGGTGAGGCGCGGTGCGGCATAAATTTGTATGGATTTGACAGATTTCAATTGCGTGAGACGTCTTTCGAATCTGTCAAATCCATATAAATTTAGAAATGCATCTACGCGTCGCGTTGCGGTCTGAATCACCTCTTAAAGGTGCGCATCCACTGGGTCGGAATCGGAGCGTACAGTGCGCACGGATTGTCGTTATTTATAATTTGTCAGGCGCAAAAATGACGTTCCAGTGCACGCAGTATCATTGCATAGAAATCAATACAAAGCAACAAATCCGTCCGCTGCGTACGCTTCGATTCCGATCAAGTGGACGCACACCTTAAGCGCATGACAACAGTTATTTGAAATTGATAATAATATCACGCCTACCGTAATAGTCATCATAGCTTTATCCTAATATTAAAAATACGATATATATAATATTAAATAGAATATCAAATATTAATAATAATAATATTAAAAATACGATATATCTAATATAATAGAAATAGAATATCCTAATATTAAAAATACGAAATAAAAGGTTAAGTGTCTTAACACACTATGCCGACGTTACGCGGCCGAAGTTCGGCAAGATTACGCCTGCAATGTATTATTAGTGTTTATTACCGATGACACACCATGCCGAAGTAATGTCGCGTTATAGCGTACAGCCGAACTTCGGCTCGGTTAGTTCGGCAGCAATTCGGCGGCAATGTTTTTTTTCGTTACGCAATTTCGGTTCTTATCGTGTGTCGAATACGTCGGAACGTAAAATCAGCCACGGAAGTTCAGTCGCGTATTTTCCGCCTAGTGTGTTTAGACACTAATTTACAGAAAAAGCTCCAAAATTACCATTGATACGGCTAACCATAAAAATTCATAATTGAAAATTTATTCAGTTTAGACGAACAAAACAGAGTTTAAAATATAATCATAATCATAATCATCACTCCGATGATTATGATAGTATGAGATCCAAGAAGCGATCTGAAGTATGAAACTCATTTATACAACGCCGCAGCGAGAGTCGGGACTTGCGGTAAAAACTTCGTCTACAAGTCATCTTTCAAGTTTTAGGTGACTTAGCGATAAAACAACAATTTCTCTCCACGCGTTCTACTTGAGTTATTTTGATGAGATTTTTTAATAAAGAGTAATTGTTGGCCCTTAAATATATTTGATTAAATCGGGGTAATTAGTGGTCAGTTATTTCATAATGAATTTGTGGAAACAAAAAATACGCGCTTTCTAAACCAATTCTTATACAAAAACTAGCTGTCCCGGCAAACATTGTTTTGCCATATAAAGTATTTCGCCCATATTATACTATTGAAGTGACTAAATAAGTATGTCACCATGGCAACGTCCATCGCTATCCCATATCGCACAAACATTAAACAATGGTCGCCGTCAGTCTCGAGTTGTAATAATTTACTGGTATTTATTCAACAAAATATTATGCACTTATCAATATAAAAAGTAGCCAGTAGCCGATTCTCAGGCTCTACTGAATATGCATATAAAATTTGGAAAAATTAAGTAAAGCCGTTTCGGAGGTGCACGGTATCTAACATTGTGACACGAGAATTTTATATATTAGATTATTACACTACCAGTTGACGCCTGCAACTCCATTGCGCCAAAATTTTTTCATCGCGTAGAAACCTTACAATTTTTCGGGATAAAAAGCAACATAAAAAGTATCTCATGTCCTTTCCACAATGGGGATACCCATACAAAACAGCAGAATCGGTTCAGCGGTTTGGGCTTGAAGAGGCGACAGACAGACAAACACAATTTCGCGTTTATAATATTAGTGAATTCCATTAACAATTCGTGCGACAAAATACAACAACCATTTTCGTAAAGCCAGGATTTTGTGAACGCCATCTTGGTCTAATAAACTTCCTGAAAACCGGCATGTTAGTACAATCGTGTTCACAAGCTCCGGTAACAAGTACTGTTGCTGTCATAAGTGTCCAATATGGTCGAAAATGGGCATACGCCGTAGGCTTAGAATGTAGCTTGTAGTCATTTCATTTTCTGGATATTCAGAGGTGATTTTTAAGGTATTATTTTGATGATATTTTTGAATGAAATAGACGAGGTTACTTAGAAAGTCTTAACAGCAAGAGTTTAACAATTAAAATATCGAAACTATACGAAAATGCCTTATATTATCTTTTTATTTTATCTGTAGGAACATAAAAAGCAAGTTATCGAAGGAGATAATATTATGTTTAAAAAAATATAACTATGTGTGTATTTGTATCTAGCCGTCTTTCACCAATAAACTGATTTAGTTAACTTTTAAACTCGCTAAACTGATTTAGGTGAAAATATATCGATTTTGTTAGTTTTTAGTGTTTTGTTGCTTATTACTTTTGTCATGGAAAAATTTACGGTTCCCGCCGTGTATTGAGCAATGTAGCGGACAACATTTAGTTTTAATTATACGTTACTATATACTAACATATAATACTGTATATCTTATGTAGTACCTAGTATATACAGCGTAGTAATACTTCTACATACATACACTGCGAATGCTGAAATTGTGAACCTAAATCCTCGTACTAACGGCAAACACTTATGTTGGAGTACTTGGAGTTTCGTCGGTTGATATGTACAAATAAAACAGATGTATTCGTCGTATGCACATTCATCATCATCTTTAAATAACGACAGCAAGCTAAAACAAACTTGTACCAAAGTATCAAATTAATTTTCACAGGATCCATCCTGTGATTCGTTCCAACGAAGCACATTAGGGTATTAAAATAAATTCGAGATGGAGCTTAATCCTTCGATCGCGGATTCTTGGAAATCTATTGTTATTCTATAATTGTTGTCGCGATCGCCGGTGCTCCTATGGGGCTTGATACTCATGATAGGTTAAGATGTACTTGTAAAATTATTTGTGTAACAAATAAAATGTCTTTAAATGGATAAAAAAATGTGGACATAAGTATTTTTTTTAATTATTAATGAAACCCGTCATGGGTCCCCCGGGTAGGGGATGTGCCTCAGTTAAGCTGAAGCACCCCGGGGGTATGTGGGACTCTAATCCTACTGAAACCAATGAGTTTCTAAAATACTAGAGTAGCAACGTCTTACAAAAGATTCTCAGAAATGCGTAACCACTTGATAGTTCAAAAGACAATGTCAATTCTTAATGTCATTTTGTCATTATGTAGTCAGATATATGCCTGCAGGCATCTTCGAAGTGGCAACGCGTTGCTGCCGTAAACTGCCAATCTAGTTACGTTAGTAACATAGAATATCATTGACTGAAACCTTCTGTAGCCTGCCCTAGCCTAAAACTAAAGACTAAAAGTAGTTTATATTAATTTTAAAGTCAATAATATCAATCAGTAAGGTAAAATAACACCCCCATTTTCAAGCCCCAAAGGAAAGGAAACAGAATGCAGCGATATACTACCTTAATTAAGGAAAATTTGTTTTTAATTAGTGAATCTATAGGACATTGTAGACTAATATAAATCCAGAGAACTTGCAAACAATATAAAAAAACTAGACGATTCCCGCAACTCCATTTCGCCAAAATTCGTTTGTCGTAAGGGAATCGTTAAAGGATAAAAACTATGTCTATGTCTTTTCCCGGGACTCAAAGTGTCTCTATACCAAATTTTAGCATTACAATGTAATTAGACGATGCATTATTAAATTACCCATTCCAAACTGCTCTATATTTATTACACGGGAAGATACACATTGAAATGACAGACTTTCGTTCCGTGGTATTCGGCTGCCTATTCCAATAATTAGAAAGAAAGAAAAAACTTTATTTGGTAAAAATAATTGTACATTAAAAGAAGAAATAAATAATTGAGAAAGACTCGTTAAAATCGCTTCGTCACTTTACAATGTTTGACACTACTAATTATTAGTCACAAATCACAATGGACTACCCTTTAAAAAATTGTTAAGAGGATATGTTGCACTTCGCAGTTATCTGGTTGAATATTATGCTGTTTATTTGAATTACTAGCGAATCATTTTCAAATTTCATTCACATAAATTGTTACATTCAATCAATTAATTGAATGAAACCATTTAATTGAGTGACTAAAGGTCAACTCGTCAAGTTGTTGATTGTAATATTTAACTTCTAAACTAAAGGCTAGTAAAGTAACTAGTCAAGTTTCGGACTGTAAATTAAATAGTTTCATTTAATTAATTCGCTAGTCACTAAATCAATCATCATCAATCAAAATAGCAGATTTAACCAGATCACTGTTGCTGCACAAATAAAACTTTCGAATCTTCTGCACTTTCACTACACTGTGCACAACACGTTTTAGAACTAAAAGCCATTAATTTTAATTTTAGAATCATCGTTAGTGAAACTTTGGCTAACTGGAAAATTATTCCATTATCAAAATATGAACGATGGTATTGTTAAAATTAATCGCTATAATAGCTTTGTAATAGTTTGTAATTAGAAGAAAGTTTGAGCTAAAAATAGTCACATATTAATTTTTGAAGTACCGAATATTAAGATAAAACAAATGAAGTTCTAGAATCCAGTTATAGACTAAGTAGATGACAGATGCTGTCATTAGGTCAGATGTGATTTGGAAGTAATAGAGCTTGTACTATTGGATGTTAATAAAGGTTTAAGGAAGTGTAACTGGTATTTTCTTCAGAAGTTAGAAAAAAACAAGACAAAATTTATTGCTGGTATATATATATATATATATATATATATATATATATATATTTTAATCTTTTTATTTTAAAGAGGCTTTTAACACTCAGTGTTAATGTCAGCCTGGTATATATTTAATGTAATGTTAGTACCACAACTACATTTTTTCGCCTTTATTTACTTTTTATAATCATTGTTAGTGAAACTTTAGTTAACTGGAAAGTTATTCTAATATCAAATAAACGATTTTATTGTAAAATTCATCGTTATAATAGCTTTATAATAGTTTGTCATTATAAGAAAGTTTGAGCTAAAAAATAGTTACATTTTAATTTTTTAAGCACCAAATCACTACATAGTATAAAACTAAGTCACTTTTTTCCCTATGTCCCTTTGTTCCCTTTAATCTTTAAAACTACGAAACGGATTTTCATGCGATTTTCTTTAAATACTTTAATACAATAATTGATTTAATATAGATCTATATCCAGGCCCGTTACAGCATATGATTTAAATGGATATTTTCGAAGATATTACAGATTTAAAAAATGAGGGACGTAGCTTTTGCGGCGGTACCGACAGTAGTAAAGAATATAAATCAAAACTACTTACTGAATCGATTTTAATCATTTTTTCCGTGAGTGACATGGGCTATACCTATATTTTATACCCGTGCGAAGCCGGGGCGGGTCGCTAGTATTATAATAAAACAAATGAAGTTAGAATAAAAACAGGACAAAAGTTATTGTTGGTATATTATGTTTCATGTAAAGTTAATATCACAACTACATTTTTTCGCCTTCATTTAAGAAAGGTAAGAAAGCTAAAAAAATGCGACAGTACAGGAGGGTGAGTTTTTTTAGGGTTCCGTACATTTGGGTACGGAATCCTAAAAAATACCCTAAGCTCGATTTATACAGAACAGAACAGGAGCAACGAGGTAAGAAGTATTTGTATGCACCGATTTATTAAAATAAATCTCTTTACTGCAAAAAAAAATAATACGAAAACTTTCCGTTTTGTCACAAGCGCTAGTCTACTCAAATATTTACCAAAAACAAGCTCGCCCGGACATTTACCGGTCGTGATATAATTTCGCTAAAAACTAGCAAACTAAAAGGTATAAAGTGAAAAAAATACGTCACTAATTGCAGGAGACACTCCCAAAAGGGATGATCACACGCTCCGAAAATTTCATTCACAAATCTGTCGTTTGAAGTGGATTTTACGATGGTTTTTTATCTCATATTTGTCCAAATACAGTTTTCGGAGTTGTTTTCAACTGTGTCGAAATTCTTTTATCATCTAACATTTTTTCGTGTGTGAGTTTGAGAATCGTTTAGGTTTACGAAACGGCGGGATGGATTATCCATATCATGATGATAATGATCATAATGATGATGGTGGGATTATAATTATTCTTTTTTTTATTAGGGGGCAAACGGTCACCTGATGGTAAGCAACTACTCATGGATACTCGCTATATCAGAAGAGCAGCTACCGGTGCTTTGCTGGCCTTTTAAGAGGGAATACGCCCTCTTATTGGAGGTTTGCAGGTCGTATTGATCTGAAAGTAACGCTGGTGACTGTTCGATCTAGAATTTTACTGTGCTTGGCAGAATGCTGTCATCAAGTTGATGAGAATGATATATTTTTTGCGTTGAAAGATGGTGAAAATTAGTAGGTTGTATGATTCTGAACAATACCTCAGAGCACTAACCGTGAATCAACCGATAAGGATGCAGAGTGAAGCCACATCTCGACGTTATTCCAAGGGGTTCAGCTAGTTTGAAACACTATGGCAGTCTATAATTCGAGCGACCCTTCGTTGGAGATAAACGTGTGTAAGCGCAAATCTCGAGAACGGCTGAACCGATTTCGCTAATTCTTCATATTTTGTTATGTATACTAATATCGGAGGAAGGTTGTTACGGAGAGAAAAAAAATACTTAAATAATCAGGAAAAGTACTTTGAATGACGTAACGCTTTTCATAATTTGAACTTTATTTACTACTAGATGATGCCCGCAACTTCGTTGCGCCAAAACTCGTTTATCGCGCGGGGACCTTACATTTTTTCGGAACAAAAGTATCCTATGTCCTTTCCCGGGACTTATAGTATCTCCATGGCAAATTTCAGCAAAATCGGTTCAGCGGTTTGGGCGTGAAGAGGTAACAGACAGACAGATACACTTTTGCATTTATAATATTAGTATGGAAGTATGGATGAATTTTATATCGCACTAGCGAAACTGGCGGACATCGCCATGACGGAATGACATCTGTCGGGTCCGCTTGTAACATAGAAGAAATTAATTAAAAATATTATAGTCAGTTAAGAGACCAACGTCATTATGTTAATTCAATGTTAGGGTCAATTCAGACCGCAACGCGACGCGTAGATACATTTCTGTACTGAATTAGGGTTGATTCAGACCGCAACGCGACGCGTAGATGCATTTCTAAATTTATATGGATTTGATACATTCGCATTCGCAAGACGTCTCACGCAATT
Organism: Polyommatus iphigenia; assembly: GCA_963422495.1. Lineage (NCBI taxonomy): Eukaryota > Metazoa > Arthropoda > Insecta > Lepidoptera > Lycaenidae > Polyommatus > Polyommatus iphigenia. Next base: position 26,114,050 of record OY730181.1, on the reverse strand, counting down.
GTAATCTGTCAAACCCATACAAATTTATGCCGCACCGCGCCTCGCCTAGCCTCGTCACGTTGCGGTCTGAATTGACCCTTAAGCACATTTCGTGAGCGTGAGACGTCTTGCAAATCTGTCAAATCCATAATAAATTTTGAAATGCATCTATGCGTTGCGTTGCGATCTGAATTGACCCTTATTCGTGATCTGTCGGCTGGGTTTGACAAAACGCGACCAAATTACATAGGTCCGCCATCTGCCTACAAATCAATGTCTCTTATCGTACAATATAAAATCCATTATATAAAAACGCATTAATTTATCGGTATAAATTCATTGGGAATGCACGGTATTAAGTGCGGCTATTCCCGGATTACGCCGGATAACTCGCAGCTTGTACGGCAATTAAGAGTTTTTATCCGGATTTTCGAATGGTTTTACGAACTATTAATAGTTGATCCCGATTGTGTCAAGTGTGTAGAGGGCCATTTTGTCAGTGTTTCACACGCTATTATTGTTTCTAATTGGACGCTGTTAATCATATTTTGTGTATCAGCCCACAAAAAAATTATGTATCGAGTTATTGATGCAATCATGGACTTTAACGCCTTCGTGGTCCAGTGGCTTAGAGCGTGGCTCTTGAGTCGGAGGTCGTGGGTTCGATTCCCGCGTTGGAAACATGTTATTTCCAAGTTTGGTTAGGACGATGCTGACTGATCACCTGATTAAGTAGGCTTTGTCCACATCTGTATCATGATCGCGTATCAGACTATCTGATCTCCGTCGCGTGGCATCGAAGCGTATCATGATCGCTAGTGTGGACGCAAAATGATCGCGATTATCGCGTACATTTCTAGCGATCATTTTACGCTTCGATGCTACGCGACGGAGATCTTATACGCGATCATGATACAGATGTGTAAAGATGATCCATGCATCGGATCGACATGTAAAAAGTCGGTCCTGCGCCTGATCTCTCACCAGTCGTGCCGGTCTTCCGTCCCACTGGGTTATGAGAGTAAAAGGAATAGAGAGTGCTCTTGTGTACTGCGCACACACTTGGGCACTATAAAATTATTCCTCCTGCGTAACTGGCTTGGTTTCAATTAAACCGTCTACCGCCACCGAAACCGGTGTGGGAGTTGTTATGTCCTTTAGATCATTAAGAAAAATACTGCATTCATAATTCAACAAAAAATTGTGAGTAACACACAAATGCTTAACAGCGACCAATTAAAATAATAAGAACAAGATGACGGCCGCAACTCCGCTGTGCCAAAATTCGTTTATCGCATGGGAACCGTACATTTTTCCTGGAAGAAAAGAATCCCATGTCCTTTCCCGGGATTCAAAGTATTTCCATACCAAATTTCATAAAAATCGGCTCAGCGGTTTTGGGGCCTGAACAAGTAATAGACAGACGGACACACGTTCGCATATTTTAAAATACCAGTATGGAAGTGTAGATAATATTATGGTTATACTATATATGATTACTTCTATGGTATACATAATATACTTATACTTCGGCGGTGAAATTTTGAAAAAAAAAACTGATTGGGTAACGTAGCTTCTATTGGATAAAATATTTTTGTAATTTGTTCGGTTAATAATTCCAAAGACTACAAACTTTACTTCTTTATAATATAATTTGGTATAGACGTATATTTTAGGTATTTTTAGGTATTATAATACCTACAGGCTACAAAGAGAAATTTACCAACGTCCAACACAATTTCATCGATTCAATTTTATATTAAGAAGTAATATTATTATAACGATGCCTAACTGACTCTTGATGATAAAAATCAAAATACTGTTCCACCAATTTTATTCACAAATATAAAATGAAAGAAAAATATTTTCAACGTTCAACCGACCCACTCACAAAACGAACTTAATCCGAATGGGTTGAAATCGTCCATCAGCATATTCACAAGTTAATGAAGATTTAGGGGAAGGGTAATAATTACCAATTGTTCCCAAAAATCAACAGTTAAAAGTTCGCTCGCATTTCTCATTTTTAACACTCGAACACAAGTTACGGCAATTAAAGTCAAAGTTGGAACTTAATTACTTTCTTAGTCTTATTGAATGGGAAAAACGAGGAGTGGAGTGGGGTTTGTTAACATTTTAGGGTTGAGTATTAAAAAGCATTTTGAAGCAAACTTAATTTTAAGGGTTCGCCCACGTCATAATGTTGAAGGACTAGTATCATAATTGAAATTTCAATTTATTTCTGACCGAATTTTAGATGTATGCTTATGGCGCATCCACACATGCCGCCGGCTTATACCGCCGGGTTTGCCGCCGACTTTCAGCCTGACTTGCCACCGAAGCCGGCGACGGCATGTGTGGATACAGCATTAGAACTATTGCAATTAGTATTTTATATTTCACTTTAAACTATAATTTTTTAAACTTTAACGCCTCCGTGGTCCAGTGGTTCAGAGCGTGTCTCTTGACTCGTAGGTCGTGGGTTCGATTCCCGTGTTGGAAACATGTTATTTCCAAGTTTGGTCAGAACAATGCAGGCTGATCACCTGATTGTCTGACAAGTAAGATGATCCATGCGTCGGATGGGCATGTAAAAAGTTGGTCCTGCGCCTGATCTCTCGCCAGTCGTGTCGGTCGTCCGTCCTACTGGGTTATGAGAGTAAAAGGAATAGAGAGTGCTCTTGTGTATTGCGCACACACTTGGGCACTATAAAATTACTCTTGCATAACTGGCCTGGTACAATGAAACCGGCCACCGTCACCGAAACCGCTGTGGGAGTTATTATAAATTATTATTTTTTACTCCGACAAAATATTGGTCGCTGACTAATTGTTATAGAACGTGGGTGCATGACCCTTATAAATTATATTATCACATGGTCTATATCAGATCACAGATGCACAAAAATCTCCAAACGTTATTATTGAACAATAATAAATAGGTTTAACTGTATGACTGACTCGAATTTGACAACCAACTGGAAGGTTCGACAAAATGTAAACCTAGGTATCCATTTCGTGCCAGCTGGGAGTGGAACACCATAGGGTTGTAGTGGGAAGACCCTATGCCAGAGGAGCCCCACATATCACTGCCGACGTCCCCAATCCGCTGGGAATGCACAAAGTATTTCCCTATGTAAAAAAGAAAAAAGGTGTCCATTTCGATGAACAATTTTTTAGGGTTCCGTAGCCAAATGGCAAAAAACGGAACCCTTATAGATTCGTCATGTCTGTCTGTCTGTCCGTCCGTATGTCACGTCACAGCCACTTTTCTCCGAAACTATAAGGGCTACGCTATTGAAACTTGGTAAGTACATGTAGTCTGTGAACCGCATTTAGATTTTGATACAAAAATGAAAAAAAATATTAAAAATTTTAAGGGTCCCCATGTAGGTACAACTGAAACAAAAAAAAAATTTTCATCTAAGCTATGCTTGTGGGGTATCTATGGATAGGTCTTCAAAAATCATATTGAGGTTTCTGACATCATTTTTTTCTAACCTGAATAGTTTGCGAGACAGACTCTTCCAAAGTGGTAAAATGTGTGCCCCCCCCCCCCCCCCTCTAACTTCTAAAGTAGGGGCATGATAATTCTAAAAAAAATATATGATGTACATTACTATAAAAATTACCAACGAAAATTAGTTTGAACGAGATCTAGCAAGTAGTTTTTTTTTATACTTTTATACGTCATAAATGGTAAACCTTAATTTAACTTTCATTAAATCAACGGAAATATAAAAATAAATCAAAAACCTTTTAATTTCATACAAATAAACCTTATTGCTGCTGCGGAACCCTTCATGGGCGAGTCCAACTCGCACTTGGCCGGTTTTTTTTAGTTACTCTTCTATAGTAGCGGCCATTGTGGTACACTGTATTTATAAGTTGATAATTGTTGTAATTTTAATTCCTAGCGTGTGCACAATAAAGATTATTATTATAATAATTATTATTAGTATTTATTATTTTCGGAGTTCAACGTTTTACACCAGCCAGATTACTAATTATGACGCTTACTGTACGTTGATAACAAATGAAATACAAAGCCGATAGCAAACAGCGAATGCCCGGGAAAGCTATTCCCAGTAATAGCTGATATCGCAATGTGGCAGAATTGTTGTTTTGGTTCCTGTTTTCGACCTATCGTTTCATTGGTAAGTATGTTTCTTTTGGAAAAAACGGAGAGAGTAGTCAAGTTGCGACAATTTTCACAGCGAAGTTAGAAAAAAATACTTATGGAATCTGAAAATAAATAACAGCATAACAAGCGCTATTAGCTTTGTTTCTAAATTTCTAAACCTTAAAATAAAAATCACAAGTAAGATCACTCAATCTTACTTGTACTTTTTCACAATATGTACAATGTACTATCAGAGAAGTTGATTCCTGGGCAGATGGCAGACCTAAGTAATTTGGTCGCGTTACGTCAAACAGCTAACATTGAATAGATATATTAAGCTGACCAAACGACGTAGGTCTGTCAACTGCATAGGAATCAATTTCCTCGGGTATACACTATACATACTAATAAGTTGTTACTTATTATTATTTACATAATATTGTGAAGAAAATTTTAAAAGCTGTCCAAAAAAAAAACTCAAACGCATTGTAATATTTTTCTGGACAGGCTAAGGTAAAGAGAACAGCAGAATTAATGTTATATTAGACTAGATAACGCCCGCAACTCCGTTGCGCCAAAACTCGTTTATCGCGCGGAAACCGTACTCTTCTGGGATAAAAAGTATCCTATGTCCTTTCTCGGGACTCAAAATGTCTCCATACCAAATTTCAGCAAAATCGGTTGAGCTGTTTGGGCATGATAAAGTAACAGACAGACAGACAGACACACTTTCGCATTAACGTACTAGAAACTGAAAGCTTCTAACGAAATTCTCGAAAGTATACATTTACAAATACAAATACAAATATTTATTTACCAAAAAATTTTAACATAATATGCGATAACGGATCCCCACACTAGGCGATGCCTGTCCTGTGGGGACGAAACGAAGTTACTATAATAGTGAGTTAAATTTTTTTATAATAATTAGTAATATAATTACAATAAATTCAAAGTTGTTTTATTGATGTTATTAGTGTGTGTGTGTGTGTGTGCATGACTTTATTCCATAATTTTGATCAAATTTTCAGTTTCCTCGTACGAAATTCCAAGAAGAGTATCAAAAAGAACATTTTGCTTGTAAGAGTTAATATTAGATAATTTGCGTAACATTCGAAGTACAATATTTACAAAATGTTTTTGGGAAACGTTACAAATTTATAGAATTACACTCTTTCAGGACAAAACATGAGAATCCTGTTAACGAAATATTTCATTTTGGAGTCGTATGTAAATATTTTGTGAAACATTTCAATGAAGGTTTTCGATATTTCATCTGCCGCTAAGGAAGACACGACTCACATAAAGCGCTGTCTGGTAGACTTATGTCTTCAAAAAACGTCACACAATCAAAATCAAAATATTTATTTCTAAATTAGTCCGGTTAACGAATGACTCAAAAGAGGTGTGTGAGCGGGAACCTAAGCGATTTCTGCTGGAACTTATTCAGGGTGATTAGGGACAAAACATACTAAAAGTCCTGACGTCCAGGAGGTGAGCCGGCGGGAGGGGGAGGGGGCGACAAAGGTCTAAATTTTTTGTTTTTCGTCAATAACTAAAAAAACTATGCGTTGTAGCAAAAAATATTCTATGATGACATTAAAGCTTATGAAATTCTTTATAAATTAGATTCTATACAGTTTTTCCAAATCAGGAAAAGTGAAAATTCAAAAAAGTTTTATTTTTAAATATTCCTTTCTATTTCTGTTTGAATAATAGCTTTATCGCTTCTGTGCTTTGTTCAGTGAGTGAGAGGGCCTCACTCACTGAACCCTACATCTCTCTTCCTCTCATCCCCTCACCCATCCCCTCATCACACCCCTTAAAGTGGCAAAGCACCTGTAGCACCCCTGGTGCTGCAGATGTCGCATATGCATTATGGTAACCATTTTACATCAGGTAGACCATACTCTTGTTTGCCAGCTTAGTTATTTGTATAAAAAACATCAGGAATCATCGGGAATGAGCTGACCCCTCAAGAGTGAGAGTGGAAAAATGAAAGTAATATCTTGACGCCAAGAACAATAGACGACTTACCAGCATCTGAGGCTTTACTAAGAACAATATTTTGTCGCTGCAAACAGAATTAGAAAGGAATACCTACATATTTAAAATAAAGCTTTTTTTAATTTTTACTTTTCCTGAGCGTGTAGTTCGAAAACGCTAAAGCTAGCTAGCTAAATGTCCACCTCCTTTTTGAAAAGTTGATTGAAGCCTTTGTATCGTTAAAATATAATATGCATATCAATATTAACCCGGCGACAATGACGCCGGGTCATATTGACCCGAGCCATGTTTAACTGGATATATTTCGTCTTTGCGCCAATCGAATTCTTTCCAATCTTCGTATAGCTGGAGATACAACTCCCTTCCATCCCCCTAGCTGTTACGACTAAACCGACACCACGTGTGCAGCAAGATACATGCGCGTCAAGTTAAAACGGGTCATTAAGACCCGGCGTCATCGCCGGTATAGTATTTTCGTGAGTGACTTTTATTAGTACTAAAATATTATTTTGTCTTATTTTTTATGTTTTGAATCTTAATGTCACTAACAGTTGAGAAAGGATTTTGGAGTTATTAGAAAAGTTAGACTTTGTCGATGACGAGTCTCGGGCTGCTTTGGGCATAGAATTTGAGGATCACGTATCTAGGTAAAAGTGAAAAAATTCCTGGAAATTACAAAAGATGTGAAGTCTGTTCATCTAAAAAAGATAAAAAAAAAAACACTTCAAACCTGCACATTATGTCCAATTTTTATTAGCCATGGCATGATTACATATTGTCATAACTGTAGTAGTTCGAATACTCTAAATGAGGAAGTAGAAGACTGATTTCTTTTTATTTTTCTGTTAGTAAGTTATTACAACCTCTCTTTTAATTCGTTAGTATTTTTTTTTCCTTCATAGGTTAGAAAATTTTGCGAGATTATAAAATTTACGTACACGTTAATTTCTCAAGGTTGATTTTGCTACTGCCGTGAAGAAAGCCGGTAACAAAAATATTTTTGATTTCTTAAGTTTTCGCGAGTATCACCCATGATATTATAAGTTTAAACACTTACGGATTTTGTCGCGGAGCACTTTTATTCTCTTCTTTTATTTTTAGATCTTATAACAAAGTACGCAAGATTTGTAACATCGTTAAATTTTCTGAAACGATGTCGAGACCACAATCTGATCCCTACGTGTGTCAAAATATCACCCAAAGAAAACATACGAGGCAGCGCAAAGATCCTACAACAGGCCAGTATGAAGTTACTAATAGCCATGATTCATCAAAAACGTTCCGATCTCGCCGCCCTGAAAAGTCAAATAACGGTTTTAACCAACAGTATTAAAAAAGTTTTATCTTTAACGGATTTTCAAAATTGTATTGAAATACTAAACAATCGTGAAATGGCTAAATATAATTATTGCAAAAATAACCAGATTTTAAAATTTAACAAACTTAACAGCAAAAAAAAACCATAAACAATTCAACCATAGACAAGACCGTCTCTCGCACAGTTGTCAATCTGTCAAAATAAACTTTTGACATACATACAATAGAATTGAAAGAAAAGGGCTTGAATTATGCAATAACACCGCGAAAAATACCGTTTGAAGAAATTATTTGCAGCGTTGAGGATTGTTTACTAAGCAATAATATAAGCAAGGAGGATTCGGAGGCCATACGACAAGATATATCGTCATTCTTACGACGTAGTTCAGTGCCCAAACCAAATGTTTCCCGGGAACAAATGAGTGCATTGAAAAACTTACGCTCCAGATCTGATATTACTATTCTCCGCGCAGACAAAGGTAATGCCACGGTGATTATGGATACAACAGATTACAGTGAAAAAATAAAAAATCTTTTATCGGACGAGAACACGTACAAAAAAGTCAAAACAGACCCCACCAACAAAGTTTTGAATACAACTCAAAACCTTATAAAGAAGTACTCCGACTCACTGAATCTGGATCCCAAATTCTTGTTGCCTTCATGCCCTAAACCTCCAAAGTTGTCTGGTTTGCCAAAAATACACAAAGCCAATGCTCCTCTTCGACCAATTGTAAGCCAAATTGACTCATCAACCTACAAATTGGCTCAGCTGGTGGCTAATGTACTCTCGCCTCTACGCGGACAGACCAAGGCCCATGTAAAGGATTCTTACCACTTTGTCGATGAGATTAAACATCTACGCCTCAGAGACAATGAACAACTGGTCAATTTCGATATACAGTCCCTGTTCACTTGCCTACCAATACAGCAGTGTATCGAAATTGTTACAAGAAGGCTGAGAGAGAATGACTTACCGGTTGAATATGCGGACTTGTTAGAACACTGCCTTACATCTGGCTATATGTTGTGGAATTATGACTTTTACAGGCAAGTAGATGGTGTTGCGATGGGCTCACCTGTTTCACCTGTTGTGGCTGATATTTTTATGGAAGACTTCGAGAAGTTAGCCCTTGAGTCCTCACCTGTACAACCCACCTTCTACAAGCGGTATGTAGATGATACTTTCATAATATTACCATCAGACAAAGTATCCATATTCCTTGAGCACCTGGACAGCCTCAACTCCAAAATACAGTTCACAATGGAGTTGGAGAGAGATAATTCCTTAGCTTTCTTGGACGTATTAGTAATAAGGAATCATGATGGCACATTAGGTCATACGGTGTATCGCAAACCTACACACACAAACAGATATTTAAATGGTGATTCCCATCATCACCCAGCACAGTTAAGTACTGTTAATGTGTAAATCGTTATTTCAAAGAGCACGAGGAATCTGCGATGAACAGCATGTGGATACCGAACTTCATCATGTTGCACAAGTTTTACGCGACAATAAGCTTCGGGTACCACGCAAACAGAGCAGCAACCGAGTGAAGCCGGCAACAGAGGAAAGATTACCTGCAGTGTTACCATTTATAAAGGGAGTCACTGATAAAGTGAGCTACATTCTAAGGAAGGCTTCAATAAAAACATACTTTAAGCCGCCCAAAAAGATCAGCCAATGTTTACCATCAGTGAAATGCAACTTACCCCTTCAAGATGAAGGAATCTTCAAACTCGACTGTGATTGTGGCCTCTCTTATATAGGGCAAACCAAAAGGGCCATCAAAACCCGTATCAAGGAACACATTGCAGATGTCAAACACCGTAGGAACACCAAGTCCGCAATTTGTGAACACACACTGGATCAACCTCGCCATTACATAAGATTTGATAAGCCACAAGTACTGGCAAAAGAAGCACGATACCGCCCAAGAATGATACGCAAGGCCATAGAAATTAAAAAACACCCTAATTTCAACCGCGAAGATGGTTGGGTGCTGCCATCTAGTTGGGATCCAGTGATAAACAAACTAAAGCACAAATCTATGACACCTCGGCTTCAAGACACTGTGAGTTCGTTCTGCGTAGATCGGAACGCAAACAAATATTGATGAGTCGTCGGGTAGTTGGATAACTTCAAGAAATTGGACACCTGTCACCTCAGTCCGCCCGTGACCACGGCCGCTGTAAAGTAGCCGAAACGTCGGGATTAATAAAAGTGCTCCGCGACAAAATCCGTAAGTGTTTAAACTTATAATATCAAAAATATTTTTCTTAATAATTAAGGTCTTTTTTGATTTTATGCATTATTAAAGAACCCTTTTCAATTAAATAATAAACAAAATTGCGGTATCTAACTTAGTTTCATTAAAAAAATATCTACAAATTTCTGGTCAAAATGACCCGACGTCATAGTCCTTGTAATTATTTTCACGTCATTGACGCCGGGTTAAAAATGCAAAAGTGTGTCTATCATTGTCAGTTTGTCTCTCTCTTACCTCTTAGCGCCCAAACCGCTGAACGGATTTGGCTGAAATTTTGCATGGCGATATTTTGATTTCCGGTAAAGGAGAAGGGATACTTTTTGTCTCAGAAAAATATATGTTTTCTGCGTGATAAACGAATTTTAGGTTTAAGTTGAACCGTTCAACGGAGTTGCGGGCGTCATCTAGTTACAGGTAAAGTATACAAAATCATTAACGGCGTTATAGGGGCGCAACGCTAGGCCTAGGGTGCTGGATAAAAAGGGGGTCCGAAGACAAAAAAAGGGGCGCCGAAGATATTAACGCTCGGGGCGCTGGTAGTGCTAAAACCGGCACTAAGTAGCAGTAAGATAGGAATCTTAGATTAAAATACCATTGCTGGTTAAATTAATATAATTATCTTCTATTGTACGTACATGCATTAAGTTCTAAGTACCAATTTCAGACTACAGACTAAAACCACTCAGTTTGAGCATGATTGCACATGTTCCGAACATTGTACTCAGCTCGTCTGATATAAGTTTCGAACAACTGGACATATTTTGGAGAGTATTAGAAATGTTTAATGAGAAATGCACAAAACAATATTCTCAAAATATATTTATGAAACATTTAAGATTATAGTAGAGTAAGCAAATATCTCTTAAACCTATTTCTTATGTCAATGAGAGTAAGAGTCAGCGACCGCCAGATTTTTAAAACTCCATAGTTGCTGGTCAAAAAAAACAACAATTTTAATTTGACAACAGACTTCAACCATAAACAAAAGAGTATAGGTACCTAATTCGTATGTATAGGCTTGTCATTCAAAAAGATGGTAGTGTGCACATTGTAGTGTGTCTAATGTTTTATTTGTAAAAATATATTGTACTAGCGACCCGCCCGGCTTCGCACGGGTATAAAATATATAGCCACTGAAAAAATGATCAAAATTGATTCAGCAGTTTTGATTTATATTCATTATAAGTCAAAACTGCTGCCGTGGCCCGCATTGGTCGGTACCGTCGCAAAAGCTACGTCTCACAGGAAATTGGAGCTTTTTGCAGGGTATCTAAGGCAAATCAGTAGGGATCATTGGTTTTCTTGGTATATGAGCTAATTCACCAGCTGCAGGGCCGGTCCTAATCTTCGCTACTGCGCACCCCCACGGCTGTACCATTTAAGAACCTAGTAAGGGACATGTTTTTAGATTTTCGTTTTTTATCATAAAGCTTCATAATATTAAGGTACCTACCGAATACAAAGACAGAAATTGCGATAAAACAACTACAAGTCTAAAATGCAAAGGACTCCAAACCTAGTAACTACACCACAAACCCAATTTGACCGTTTTAAAAAACCAGTAAGTAACATAATCCATTTCGAAATCTAGTAAGTGCACGAACATACTAGGTTTTATAATGTTCAATGTGCCTTACTGGGAAATGAAAATATGTGTCCACCCACCTCCCGACCAACACACACCTAGCAAGAGGGGGAAGGGCTGCGCGGGGGCGGCAACGTCTCGACTCCGGCGCTCAGTTTGTACTAGTATTGCGCCAGCGCTAAACACGGAAGGTTATGTCGCAATTTTTTGCCGGCATTCGCTATTTCGTAAGCTTGCTAAACAATAATAATGAGTCGGCGGTTTCAATTTTATCGCTCAAAAAAAATATTAGCTGCTGCTATGACCGACCAGGATGAAGCGAGGTAAGTCAGGCTATAAGATTTACCTAAGTATACTTATCGGTGATTAATTATTATTATTTGCCGTAATTCAATAAAGATAAAGTTATATTTAACGTTAGATATTTTGGTTTTCATATGGATTCGCATGGTGTTTTTTATAAGATTAGTCTAATTTAACCTAATCTAAATTATTAAACTAACTACATTATAACTAAGAATAAGATGCACCACTGTTTCTTTTGTCGAACAGAAGCAATATGTTTTGAAATAGATTTTAACATATTTTTTTTTACTTTTTATTACTGTTTGTTAAAATAAGTTGGCGCACCTGATTCTTGTATCTTTTTTGCTTTGTCATGCATTTTTGTTACGCAAATCTAATTTTGTTTTCTTCAGCCTGACCAAGTGGCAAACGTTTAGCCTAAACTAGTCCTAACTAAAATGATAATAATAAGCTTATGTGTGTATTTTTGCAAACTCTATGCCGCGTATTAACATGTGATGGATTTGCTTTTATTCTGGGTTTTGTTTTTATTTCAGTGCACAAAATCATAATTGCATGCATAAATCATTAGAATTACTTGAGCCACAGCCGTCCACTTCATTTGCTTCTGAAGCACAGCCGTCCAGTTCATTTGCTTCTGAGCCACAGCCATCCACTTCTTTTGCTTCTGAGCACCAATGCCATTAACGTAGTCATAGTAATGCAGACTTAACTACAGATTGCGATAATGAAGATCTAATAACTCTCAGTGATTTGGATGATTCCGTGGAAGACCCAGACTTTGTTTTGCCTATTGAAAATTTAAATAATGATTCGACTGACTCTGGTGGCGAAACGTTTTGTGATTTTATTTTGAATAATGAATTCCCGTCGATTATTAATTCCCATGAAGCATTAAATGTTCAAAATCTAATATCACTGGTTACCGATACAAGGGCAGATGTTGTAAGCACAATTTATATCGCTAAGTACCCTGGTCCAATTTATATCAATAGTGTCCCAAGTGAGGAACATCAGCAGACTTCAGATGAAAGACCAATCAATTCCAGGGTTTCGAAAAATAAGCTGAAACACCCGATGATACCAGCTAATCCTTGTGAAGGAAAATGTAAACGTCAGTGCAATTTATTCTCTCAAAAAGATAGAAAAGATATATGGACACAATATTGGGAAAAAAATTATCCTTCTAGACGCAGTTTTCTCAATAAATGCGTGCGTTTTTCTAAAGTCAAACGTCGCAAACTTCAACATGGCAATTCAGATTGTATCTACGTAAAAAACGAAAGTCGTTATTTTTTTCTTCCAAAAAATGATACTGAGTTGGTTTCAGTTTGCCGAAAATTTTTTTTGGGTACACTGGGCTACAAAACAGATGGCGTGATAACTGAATTAAGCAAAGCTATTAAAAAAGACAGTTTATACGCAGTTGTTTCAAAAGATCGAAGAGGGAAAAGAGCTGATAAAAATATAGACAGAACAGTGATTAAAGATCATATATTAAGCTTTAACCCAACAAGCAGTCACTATCGTCGACACAACTCTCCAAACACGAAGTATTTGCCTAGGCATTTGACTTTAAAAGACATGTACAATGATTTTAAAAAGAAGTATCCTGGTTTTAAATGTTGCAAAGAGGTTTACAGGCAACAGCTTAAGAATTTAAGGATTTCGTTCCATATGCCGAAAGGTGATCAATGTCCGGAATGCCTAATCTACGAAGAAGCTAGACAGGTAGATGAAAATGCGATACCTATAGAAATGAAGGAAAAACACGAATGTCATAAATCGAAGGCAGAGTCTGCTATTCAAAAATATAGATTAGATGGTGAATCGTCCACTGAAGGCAACAATTTGGTCAAGTACTTCTCAATGGACCTACAAAAGGTTGTTCTTCTCCCAATTATGCCGGCTATTAAAGATGCTTTTTTTATGAGTCGCTTAGTGACATTCAATTTAACCTTTGCGCCAATACAAAAGCAATCAAAAGACATGGCAACTTGTGTTCTATGGCGCGAAGGAAAAGCAGGCAGGGATGCAAATAATATAGTAGATGCCATTGTAGCTTTTTTTGAATCTCATCGTGATGTCCAACATTTCTACATCTGGGCTGATAATTGTACGGCTCAGAACAAAAATTGGACCTTGTATACAGCACTAACTATGATTGTAAACAATTCTGGTAACAATATACAGTCAATTAGCATGGGCTATTTGACCAAAGGTCACACTCATATGTCCGCTGACTCAGTTCATGCAAATATTGAACTCAAGATGAGAAGACAAAGAAATATATATGACTTTCAAGATTTTAAAGATATTGTCATGGCGTCAAGGTCCAATATAAGGGTGCTTGAAGTCGAAAAAGTACAAGACTGGCCAAAAAAAAAAAGATCACCTCGCCCAAATGAGCCTTTGAAAGATTTTAACTTGAATTCAGTTGTAGAAGTCAAGTTTATAGCAGGGTCAAGAAACCTCCTCTACAAAACTAGGTACCTATGTTGATGTTTAGCTAAAATATTACCAACACATCGGGTATAATAACATGTTATTAAATTAAAAACTTGGTTGCTATCTAAATTTCTGTTGCCCGTTACATGGTTCACTGACAATTTAGATAATTAATAATTTACTTTTTTTTTCAGATTTGACTCTCAATTCACTGAGCTGGATTTTATGATGAAAAAATTCAACGTATCTACTGAACCTAAATTGATTCCGGATCCACGAGGTGTATCAACCCAAAAAAAGGATGAGATAGTTAAAAAACTTGTTCCTTTGATGCCAGAATCAAGAAGAAGTTTCTGGTATAATTTGCCTATCAATGATAGATCATTAGGTCTTTTGGGTCAGCAAGTTACTTCTGACAATTAATGCGTAATAATTATGTACCTATTTCTTTTGATTAAAAGTTACCTTTTTGAATAAAATTAACATGGTTTCCTTTACACCAAACTTACTATGTTTGAAATGAACTTTGAGCGTCAGTTGGATCCCCAATAACCATTTTAAAACCTAGGAAGTACTCATACTAGGTTTGTTTTCTGGTTTTTACGAAGTAATAAAAAAAAGAAAACCATTAGAGTGTTAGTAAGGGCCATAAAACTTGATATTTAAAAGTTAATGAATTTATTTATTGTAAAAAATATAGTTATATTATTAAGCTTCAAAATAAACAACAATAAGTTTTCAAAAGTTTGAGTATACCAGTAGGGTAAACGAAAATGTGTTTTTTTCGCTCTCCTGTACAATTTACTCCGCTGCTCATACTAGGTTCTTAAATGGTTCAGCCGCGGCCATATTGCCCACTTCGAAACGGACGAAAATCGCAATTTTTAATTTTGCCATAACTTCTAAACCAAACGTCCAATTTTAATCATTCAAACACCAAATATTATCTACACAAACTGTACTTAGTGACGAAATAATTTATTTTGATAAGGATTATCAGCATGAGTAAAATAAATGCGTTTAAATGTAGTCTAAAAAAAATCAAAATTCTTAAATAAAAAAATGGTTGTTGTGCCTCACTTGATATAGATAGGTATAGTGTGTCGCGGACATTTTTGTAGATATTTATAAGATCTACATTTACTTTCAACATTGTATGGTTCTATATTTTATAATTTAGGCAGCGTACGCAAAATAAGTAAGTTTTCTGGTTGATTTTTTTCACCTTTTGTCAGAAAAACCCAAATATAAAGTAGCCTATGTTACTCGTAAATAATGTAGCTTTCGAATGGTGAAAGAATTTTTAAAATCGGTCCAGTAGTTTTTGAGCCTATTCATTACAATTAAACAAACAAACAAACAAAGTTTACCTCTTTATAATATTAGTATAGATGATAAAATAAAAAATTCAAAATGATATTAGCTCGATGCATCATGCACTCCTTCACCATATAATATACTGTAAGTTCTGTGCAAAATTTGATTCACCTACGTTTCCCCATTTTTCGTCAAAACTCAAAAGGGATCCAAAGTTTTTGCTTGCGTATATAATATAATATTATGATGATGATATTTTACTTTAAATGACGTAACTTAGCTTTTGATATAATTAAAAGTGTATATCCATTATGGGACGACATCCTTCGGGCCTGCTTCTGCTGTTAGTTTATATTATTAGTACGGATTTAGTCTGATCGTATCTTGTTTCTGTGTTAACTAACGTAATTGATATTAATACATCAAAGACAATAACGGTTTAGGGTCATAAATAATATAAGTATTGATTACCAGCTGTAACAGTATCATTAGATCACAAATCAATTAAGATTATGGAATATGATAGTTACATAACCGTACAATATTCATCCATACTAATATTATAAATTTGAAAGTGTGGCGATCTGTCTGTTACTCTTCACGTCCAAACCACTGAAGCGATTTTGCTGGGTTTGGAGATAGTTTGAGTTAGGGCCGGGACACAAAAACACGACGCGACGTCGTACGGCGTCGTGCGTTGTAAAGAATCGCGACGCGACATCGTACGGCGTCGTGCGACGTTGCGTCGTAGAAACTCATCTTTGAATTTCTACGTGAGTTTCTACGACTCGACGTCGTACGGCGTCGTGCTGCGTCGTGTCGTGTTTTTGTGTCCCGGCCCTTAGGGGTAAGGACAATAAGATACTTGCTATCCCGGAAAATCTACGGGAAAAATAAACAACTTTCCTTGCACCGGAGTTGCGGGCGTTATTTAATTATTAATATTTATTATGTCTATCAGTTTTTCTGTTATCTCGGCACACTTAAACCATTGATTTTGAAGTGGTACCAAAAAGTCCTCCTAGTTAATATATTGTTTAAATTTGATAATAGTTTTTAGAAAGGTAATACGATAACTTTTACCTGCAGCCAAACGTACATTTTACGAATGATAAAATATGAATCCCAGTACAACAAAAGCTGGCAACATCCGGTGAAGTACTGATGATGAAAAAACTAATTTATAACACAATTTAAAAAACGATTAAGATTTGACAACACAAAAATAATTAACAAGGGATCAAAGTGATTGTTATTCTGTTCTGCGAAGGGAAAGAAATTCATCATAGGATTATGAAAGAAATTGACGTGCGACTAAGGCTGCTGTAGACGCTTCAATTATATTTGATGGATTGTTCAGTGCATCAGGGGAGTATGATTATGACGTCAGAGGAAGATTGCTAAATAATATCTAGGTAGTAGGTATAATGGTGGAACCAGTTTTTTTCTTGTGCAGGGATATACACAGTGTGACAAAACTAAGTGATAATACTTTAGGGTGTGTATATTGTGTTCCTTGTAAAGAGTTCACTGTGAAAGTAGCAGCGCTGAAAGGCCAAAATTTGTTTTGTGATTTGTATGGGCAATCGCCCTAGCGTCACGAGTTTTCTCATACAAATGTGAAAAAAATATTTGCTCTTTCAGCGCTGCTACTTTTACAGTGAACTCTATACACGGGACTCATACACACCCTAAAGTATAATCACTTAGTTTTACGTACGGCCCTTACGTAGGATGGTTTAAGATAGCTGCTAATAGGTAATGTAAAAAAAATGTTAGCAGGATATTTTACACGAAATTTCTTCAAAATTATTTTAGCAGTTAAGGCGTTAAATGCATATATCTGTTTAAGTACATGGAAAGAGGTGGAACACTGAATTTTGGGAGAAATATAAACTATTGATCAATTAGTCAAAGTTACTTCTCTTCCACTCTACAATGAACATCCATACTAATATTATTACTGTGAAAGTGTGTTTGTCTATCTGTTACCTCTTCACACCCAAACCGGTACCAATTTTACTGAAAGGACATAGGATATTTTTATCTCGGAAAAATGTACGGAACCCGAGCGATAAACTAAATTCGTCGCTACGGAGTTGCGGGCGTCATATTATATTTTAATCTATCAACATCTTAGCTTAATTTAGAGGTACTTACAGAAAAAGCGATTGAAATTTTCCCGCCTTTGGGAAAGATTCCGAATACCGAAGATGGCGGCGATGGCGATATTTCAGGCCGTAGGGGAAATTCCGTTCGCCGAACACCAATTTAGCGTCGAAGGTTCGAGACGCTCAGGAATTCCTATGTATTATAATGTAGTAGTTTAATGTATAATGTAGTATATTTTATAATGTAGTCAGATTTAGGTACTGATTAGTGATTACATAACGTACATAATACTACGTACATTTTATAGCTCAACTTTGAACTTTTTTTTTTCAAACAACAATTTAAACAATTTTAACTTCAAGAAATTCCACATATCAGTAAATATGTATGGCTTGGCTGTTTCGTTACTTCCTTCAGATCAGAAATGAAATATTCGCATCACCTCCACGACGGTAGTGAAACGGCAAAGCCATACATATGTAAATAAAAATGTATTTTTCTTTATTTGCATTTTACCGCTATTTAGATGATTATTTGACAGATACTTCTGCTCTACGACTTCGATGTAATCTATGAAAAGAAAAGATGATCGAATAGACTAAAAACTAGAAAGTATTATCATTGATTTTGGCGATTGTTAATTTAATAACACTAAATGTCGTTTCTTTGTTTTTTCCAGGTAAGATTTTGTTATAATTTAAATGTAATAATTAAAGCTTTATGTTATAGGCCGGTAGAAATCGACACTAAAAAACCCTAAATTCGCAAAGCATGATGTAGTGCTGCATTTTTGGTATGTTGTTTGGATCAGTTAGGGTGATGTAAATCCCAATTCGCAACGTCGAAAAAGTTGTGCTCGCTGCGCACCACGTGATAAACTGCGAAAATTTTCGACTTTTTTCACTTTTTGCTCTAAAAGTCATAAACTATGCGTTTCCGACAAGTAACATTCACTACATAAATGAAGCTAATTAAATTGGCAACAATTTAAGCCTAACCGCAGCTCTCTAAACTTTATAACAACTAAGCTGTGGCCCTTCAAAGATGGTCCGTTTTTCCCGAAAATTTTAATTTTTTAGTTTTGCTCCCGTTTGAAGCAAAATATTGGCAAAACCGCTCGTTCTATGAGAAGGTCGTAAAATACAGTTGTAGTACATTTAATTTTCTTTCATTAGAATACAGAACAAAGTCTGTGAGACAAATATTTCACTCACGATATCTGAAAAACAAAAATAGGGTAGAAATAGATTTTTAAAGAATTGAAACAGAAGGCATATAAAATCATAAAAAGGATAATACTTTTTCATTAGCAGGCTAGGTAAATCAACAAAAGTACAAAATTTGGGAAAGTAAAATAAAAGTTTATACGCAAATTGAATGTTTAAGAAGCTGCAGTCACTCGGCGTTTTTTTTTTTGGTTGAGGTTCAATTTCTCCTTCCTCCTCAGGTTTGTCACGTTCCTCTGGTTCGTTAAGCTCTTCACTTTCCTGTTCTTCCTCAGCTTCCTCGGGATCATTATCATCTTCATCTATCAAAATCAAGGCGACGTTATCGCATGACTTTCCTGAGCAGTTTAAGCATAAAGCCGAGCATTTGAGCCCAGCTTTTAGGCAAGTGCATGCCCCCCTGCATCCCTTTTTACATTTGCAGGCTATGATTTTGAGAAGCTGTGGTGGGGCTGGCTCTTTGTGGGTTGTTATTGGAATAAGGCCGCAAGAGCTCATTTCCAAACCCCATTCGATGGGGTCCATCTCTACTCCCAGCCACTTTTGCACTTGGTGGTAGGTGCGGAACGCATGAAAAGAGGACGCCTCGGTGGTTGGGAGCAGACGTGCAAGATTTACTTTTGCATTTGTCTTCACGAACAGCTTGAACCTCAGGTCGTGCAGTCTCTGAGTATCCGGAACACCTCCGTAAAGTGCCACCAAACACTTTTCGCCAGCTTCAGCAATACTTTCATGCGTTGCATCTGTTATGAGGAAGATGGCAGCCAATCTACTAGGTCCTGCCTCTTCTGAAATTGTCCCCACAATTTTCTTTTTCCCTGCCAGAAAAGTGCAGATGTGGTATCACATCCAGTAAATGCGTGAAGAAAGAGTTCAAACCCACTGGGCATTTCAACTTCCCCTCGGTTTAACGCACTGATGGTATACTGAATGCAGCCTGTTCTGCCACGTTCTGAAAGCGCAAGTTGGTGCTGGTAGAACCCAACTCACAGAGGAGAACAAGGAGGTCCACGTCCTCTCCAACAACAATCACATGATCGTTGCTCGTGGTTTTCTCCAATGCCATCAGAATGATATCGCGGTCTGCATCTTCCGTCGCTGTCTTCGTTACTATCCCTTCGGCAGAAAATGCAGAGCATAGATATTGAATGAGGCATTCTTTGTTTCGGTCATTCGATAACATCTTCTCCTGGGGTACTGTAATGATCGTGGAGGAGTCAAAAACAATTTCACTGGAAATTTGCCAATATTTTGCTTCAAACGGGAGCAAAACTAAAAATTTCAAATTTTCGGGAAAAACGGACCATCTTTGAAGGGCCACAGCTTAGTTGTTATAAAGTTTAGAGAGCTGCGGTTAGGCTTAAATTGTTGCCAATTTAATTAGCTTCATTTATGTAGTGAATGTTACTTGTGGGAAACGCATAGTTTACGAGTATGACTTTTAGAGCAAAAAGAGAAAAAAGTCGAAAATTTTCGCAGTTTATCACGTGGTTCGCAGCGAGCACAACTGTTTCGAAGTTGCAAATTGGGATTTACATCACCCTAACTGATCCAAACAACATACCAAAAATGCAGCACTCCATCATGCTTTGCGAATTTAATGTTAATTTCCACCGGCCTATTATGTGGATCCACATATTTTGATTAAAATAAAAACTTTGTTTTTTCCAGAAACCCAATAGTGTTATTATTTACTACGTAATCGTCGTCCTTAGAAAAAATCCTTAGAAGTAGCTTTAAAAAACGACATTTATTATCAAGAAAAGAAAATATGGAAAGGTTGAAATTCGCATTCCAAGTAAAACCAACATCAGACGGAAAGTCGAACCACATTGCCATAACCTCAATCAGTACACAAGATGACAAAATTTTTCTAATTCCTGAAGAATATCAAGCAGTGTCACTCCACAAACATATACAAGCCAGTAAAACCTTTAGTACAGTGAAAAATACACTGAAAAAAAGACACCAATCCAGAAATGTCTGGATAAAAACTACGGAGGACATTTTATATACTTATGTGGATGAGGATAAAAATATGATTTTCCAGGACCAATTTCTCGAGGTGATAAGTCAAGAACAATCTGCTAAAACCACTACAAAAGTAACAGAAGTCGACCCAATTGTAAAGATTTTGGAAAAATTGATTGAAAGTCAGGAAAGAAAAGAAAAATAAAGTATGAAAAAACTGGCTGACAAATACGATTGAAAAATTTTATGGACGAAACACAATTAGTGCATCATATTGAGCAAGTTGATTGGTATCTCATTATCAGGTTTTTGCGACACAAGCTGTGCTTAGTTAGTAGTTGTAAACTGTTTTTTTATAAAAATCCTAGTCTTAAGTAAATTACATTATGGTATATTATGTGTAAAAAAGTTTTGGCAATAAGCAATATTATCATTATTATCATTATATTGGATGGAGACATTTGAAAAGGAATGTGAAAGGTTTGGAATAGTAAACGAAGATGAAAAAATTGAAATTTTCAGATTATTTCTTGAAAAATCTTGCACAAATTGGTATGCCGCCACGATGATTAAACATAGGTTACAATCAGAGTGGTCCGAATGGAAATCAAGTTTTTTACAAACCCATGCCATTAAAGGTTGGTCAACAAGCAAGTATGCATTGTCTTTTAAGTATCAATCAAGCTCTTTGTTGGACTATGCTGTAAGAAAAGAAAAACTATTGCTAGAAGTAAGAAAAACAATTGATGAAGGGACATTAATTGATATAATAGCTGCGGGCTTGCCAGACTTTATAACAGACAGAATTAACAAGGAGGAGGTTGTGTATGTAAAAGATTTATTCAATGAACTGAGAAAGTTAGAGCATCTAGTTTTAAAAAGAAGAATTTTCAAAAAGAGAGAAGATACTAAACCAAATATAATAAAACAAAAGTGTAGTATTTGTGAAAAATTAAAAAAAAGGTGTACGTTACCACTCGGAAGATTTATGTTGGTTTAATCCTAAGATAAATAATGAAAAGGATAAAAAGCAAATAAAACTCATCAATAATTCAGAGCTAGAATGTGAACTACAGTGAGAAAACTAACTGTGCCGCCATTAATTAAAGTAAAATTAGTTCTTAATAACAATATTGAGATATTTAGAATCTACGACTTTGGTTCTAATGTATCATTGATCAATTCAAAGTTATTAAAGATAAATAATAAAGATCCAAACTTTAGTAACAATGCTAATTTGAAAACAATTTATGGCGTTAAAAAAGCGAACGGCATAATCAAAGTTAATATAAACATTTTTGATATGGAAAAGGAAATGAATGTTTTTGTGATAGACAGAAAGAATTTTGACTATGACTTTTTAATAGGACTAGACTGCATAAAAAAATTTTACTTGTGTCAAGATGAAAATTTGAAACTACATCAGAAACTGCCTGGTTCTAAAATTCAACAGTTTTTTGAAGAAAAAAATAATTCAAATATAATAAACTTTAATAAACACTTATGTAAAGAAAACTTTCTAATTTACATAAATCATCTTGATTTCAAGGATCAAGCACAGATTGAGGAGTTGATATCAAAATATAAATCTGTTTTTGCAAAAGATAAATATGACATAGGGAGAGTAACGGGTTATAAGGCAAACATCGATTTACAAGTGGAAAAATATTGCAGTAAAAGACCATATCGTTGCACTATTCAAGATAAGAAGGAAATAGAAAAACAGGTTGCAAAGTTATTGGAAAAAAATATAATCGAGGAATCATATAGCCCTTTTTCAGCACCTGTTACACTCGCTTACAAAAGAGATGAAAATGAAAAGTCCAGATTATGCATAGATTTCCGAGAACTGAATAAGATAATTGTTCCGCAATCGCAACCATTCCCTCTTATTGAAGACCTTATAGTGAAAACAAGAGACTGCAAATTTTTCTCTACGCTAGATTTGAACTCCGCTTTATGGTCCATACCATTGCGTGTTACTGACAGATACAAAACTGCATTCGTTACACAGGAGGGCCACTACCAATGGACCTGTTTGCCGTTCGGTCTAAAGACAGCACCGGCCATTTTTCAAAGAATAATGTGTAACATTATAGAAAAAATAAGCTAGGAGAATTTGCAGTAAGTTTTATAGACGAGTTATTAGTATTTTCAAAAACATTTTTAGACCATATAAGACACCTTAAACAATTATTTGAAGCCATAAAAAATGAAGGCCTGAAACTCAAATTTTCTAAATGTATGTTTGCAGCACAATCAGTCAAATACTTGGGTCATATAATACAGATTAACTCAGTCAGACCGCTGAAGGATACTTTGATATCAATACAAAATTTCCCAATTCCAAAAACACAGAAACAGATAAGGCAATTTTTAAGGAAAATAAACTTTTGCCATAAGTATGTGCTAAATATAGCAATAAAATCTTTTAAGAAAAGGACAAATATTTAACTGGACTGAAAAATGTCAACAGTCATTCGATGAAATGAAACAAATTTTATGTTCTCAACCAATATTAACAATCTTTGATCCAAATCTCCCTATTCACATATATACAGATGCCAGTATACAGGGACTGGGAGCAGTCTTGAAGCAGCCACAAGACAATAATGAAGAAAAACCTGTTGCATAATTCTCTAAAAAGCTAAATGAAATTAAAAAAAGGAAGAAAGCAATATATCTGGAATGCCTGGCGATTAAGGAATGTGTTAAGTATTGGCAGCATTTATTGATAGGTAGAAAATTTACTGTATTTACTGACCACAAACCGTAAGAAACTATGAACATTAAATCAAGGACAGATGAGGAATTGGGTGAACTTACATTCTATCTATCACAATATGATTTCCAAATTAAGTACTCGCCCGGCAAATATAAAATTGAAGCTGATTATCTGAGTAGAAACCCTGTCCTTGGACCAAATGAAAATCAAGATGAACAATTGAAAATAGTAAACACAATAAAACTACAAGAAATCTTAGAAGATCAAGAAAAAAAATGAAAATATACAGTGCAAGAAAGATAAATTGATATCAAAAGACAACATATATTATAAGAGAGTAAAGAACAAAGACAAAATAATTTTATCTGAAAAATTTAGCATACAATTCATAAATAAAATACATAAAGACATGGGTCACTTAGGAATTAGGCAGATGCAAAGTATGATTGGTTCATTGTATACAGCGGAGAACATCACAAAGAACATAAAAAGAATTTGTGAAAATTGCTTAGTATGTATAAAAACAAATCAAGAGGACAGAACAAATATGGATTAATGTCACATTTGGGACCTGTCACAAAACCGTTTCAAATATGTTCTATTGGTACAAATAGAGGCTTTGGAGGTACACGGTCGACGAAGAAGTACTTACATCTGCTAGTGGACCATTTTACTAGGTATGCACATATTTTAACTTCAAGTACACAAAACTCAAACGACTTCATCAAATTCATAAAAAACTGTGGAGAAATTCATAATATTGAATTGATTCTATCGGATCAGTATCCAGGTATTATTAATTCTAAAGAATTTAAAGGATTTTTGGACCAGGAAAATATCTGTATAATCTTTACAGCAGTTAACTCGCCTTACTCAAATGGTCTAAATCAAAGACTTAATCAGACATTAGTCAACAAAATTCGATGCAAAGCAAATGAAAATGTTAAAAAAGTTGCATGGACAACCATTGCTCAAAACTGTGTTAAAAAACTATAATGAGACGAAACACTCGGTTACTGGATATGCTCCTACATGCTCCTATGCTCATACATCTGTGCCATATAGTACCTACTATATGGCACAGATGTATCTCTTTTTCTGAATGATATGAAGCTGAAAAAGACTGAGAATGATTTAATAAAAGACAGGCAAAAAGCTTTAGAAAACACAATAAAATCACATAATTACAACAAAGAAATCTATGATAAGAATCGAATATGCATAGACTTTAAAGTTGGTGATATTGTCTTTGTGGAGAATGGTAACAGACTTAATAGAAAAAAACTGGATGAATTGAAACTCGGACCTTATCAAATTATATAAAAAATATCAAATACAATCTACAAGATAAATACTGATCATAAGAAGTCGGATTCAAATTTTTTTCACATCTCAAAACTAACCCCAGCTCCTGATGGCATCTAGTCTGAGAGTTTGCGTGACTAAACACCTGATTATATTTTCTTTTGGAGGGGAAAGGAAAAATTTTTTTTCTTTCTCTTTTCTTCTTTGTAAAAAAAAATTCTTTGTAAAGAAAAATCTGTTTCTTTATTTGCATTTTGCCGCTATTTGGATGATTATTTGACAGATCCTTCTGCTCTACGACTTCGATGTAATCTATGAAAAGAAAAGATGGCCGAATGGACTAAAAACTAGAAAGTATTATCATTGATTTCGGCGATTGTTAATTTAAAAACACTAAATGTCGTTTCTTTGTTTTTTCCAGGTAAGGTTTTGTTATAATTTAAATGTAATAATTAAAGCTTTATGTTATGTGGATCCACATATTTTGATTAAAATAAAAACTTTGTTTTTTCCAGAAACCCAATTGTGTTATTATTTACTACGTAATCGTCGAAAATCCTAAGAAGTAGCTTTACACATATTTACTGATTAGTTGAAGTTAGAGTCGCTAGAGTTAGGCCGTGTAGATTCAGAAGCTTGGCTTTCTCTTCATAAGATCTGATATCATTTTCACAGGGCAAACCGTATGTGGTCGTATTGGCAACATTTTACATGAAATGTTTTTGGTGGGATATATTTTCGCTGATTCTAAGACCAATAGATTAAGAATTTCAACAAAATCTGTACATCTTCACGCTTAAATTCCTGAATCGATTTTTATGAAATGATCGTACTCGTATGCAGATGTCTTGTATTTTTTTATAATAACAACGGTATTTTGCGATAAGCAAATAGCAATATTGCGAACATCTTCTATATTAGAATGCCATCAAAGCATTCATGGGAATCCATCAAATTACTGTGCGTTTTACAACACATTGGTATTCCGTACATAAACAAGCCACGCCTGGGGGCCGTTAAAAAAAGATAAAAAGTCAAAATAAATTACAAGTCGCGTTATAGCCACATGTAAAATACGTCCCACGCGATTCAAGAGCGAGCTTCATCCACAGACACAATTTATCATACGGAAGCACCACTTAATGCGATGAAAAAATACGTTTATCGAACAAATTGAATGTTGATGAATATTGAGCAATGAAATTATGCTATCTATACTAATAATACTTAAAAGAGGTAAAGTTGACGTTGTAGAGAGTAATCTCTGAATCATATGAACCGATTTTTAAAAATCGTTCATCATTAGAAAGGCACCTCTCTCATTAGCAACGTGTGAAAAAACCTAATTTTTCGTTAAACGATTTCGCTTTGGTATTGCGCTTTATAGTAGCTGTCCCAACTCTCATTAGCTACGCGAGCTGAAAAGCTGGACGCAGTCAGAACGCGGGAGCCGCTTAAGGTAAAGGTTCTTACGATCAGGTTTCGCCGGGCGGCAAATTGCTCACCACGCGCCTACTAACGTTTCACGACATTCCGTGGGTGCTAGTTACGCGCCCACTCTAGGGTTAGGGTGCATTTACACTGAAGCGGAGCGGAGCCTAGCGGTGCCCGAATTGACCAATCGTGGTATTCCAGCGGAATGACAGCGAAGCGGCGCGAAGATTGGTCAATTTGGCACCGCTAAGCTCCGCTCCGCGTCAGTGGAAACACGGCCTTAAACTGGGTACTAACTTAGCAATATTGCATGTAACGTATTAGATACAATATCATCCTGCAGAATACGGCTCGTCCAAGGTCCACCTAAGCTGCCGCCAGCATCGTCGTGGTTGTGTCGCCTAAAGCGCAATACACACTGAGCCGGTAACATTTTGTCGGCGGTTTAGTTGGCGGCTTCACATAATACAAGTCGGAAAATTTGGTCGGCGGCATGTCGGCGGCTTGAGATGAGAAATTTATTTGGCACTCAGTGATTGGTCAGTGATTGCCGCGTGTCTATAGGTTGTGTCGGCGGGCAACTGAGTGCAGGCGTACCCAAGCCGCCAACATGTCGGCGGGTAACACGCGCGGGCGCGTATTGGTATTCTTTTCATACAGGCCGCCGGGTTGTGTCGCCGGGCTTTGTCGGCGGCCCGGCGGGCTCAGTGTGTATTGCGCTTAATGTTCGCAATAATACCGCCACTCGGAGGGTTATCCATCCTAATATTATAAATGCAAAAGTATGTCTATCTGTCTGTTACCTCTTCATGTCCAAGCCGCTGAACCGATTGGGCTTTAATTTGGTAAGGGATACTTTGAGTCCCAGGAAAGGACAAAGGATACTTTTTATCCGGAAAAATGTATGGTTGCCGCAAGAGTTTGACGCAATGGAGCCGTCATCTAGTACCTTATGTAAGCATCTCAATGTGTAAGCTTAGATATTTCATATGACAAAATAAAAATGGGTAGGAAAACTTATCGCATCACAGGTAAGTCAATAAACGTGAAAAATATTTGGCTCATGTAATATTATTATGACTACGTGCGACGTTCACTAAAATTCCCAAATATTTCTCGTCTAAATTTGTTTGCTGGTGTTTTTCCAACAAATGCGAACAAAATATTTGTCCTACTAATGGTTTAAGGCACAAAACCTTTGCGGCGACAAGTGCATGGCTCAAGTGATAAGTGAATACTATATTTATTACAGTATGATTGATGATGAGAATAATATATTTTTACAGTATGATTGATGATGAGATTGAACTGTACACTTAATAACATGTTGTAATAACGCGACGGTAAAAGTTATTGCGTGTCTTTTTTATCCCTTCACGCAAAAAAAATAATCAAAAAAAGTTTAAAAATGTACAGGAAATGTACGTCGCTTTGTGTGAAAGCGTTTCCGTCGCCAGTCGCCACTGACCTCTATAATACACTGGACCGGCGATCGCTATCAATAAAATGTTCCTATTTGAAAGTCGCCATTTTGGCGCTGACGTCTATGTGAAAGTAGTAGTGAGTGTACTTGGAACTACTATTTTGCAAATGACGGTTGCAATTTTCTATGTAATTAGTTCACAGTACGCTCACCGCGGCGCTTCAAATCGGCACAAGAAATAGCTGTCATTTTGTACGGTATAGCCAGTCCAGTGTATTATAGAGGTCAGTGGTTTCTGCAGTCAAGAAAATTGACGTTTGTGTACACTTTTTGACAGACTGTGCATAGATATTATATTACAGGAATATCCGATATGTCCTACAAACAATTAATTAAAATATTGAATACTATAATAAACCTCTTTAAAGAGTGTTTTCCTGAAGTTTTGCACAAAAGTGCTTTGTTGATTGCTTGGCATTTTGACATTTTGCACGAATCAAAACTCGATAAACTCCAGTCAAAAAACTTCTTAAAATCTGCTTGTGATTATATTAAACTTCTTATTATCCGCTTCTGCTTATAGCACGTCTATATTAACTGCTTATAATCTGCTTCTGCTTATAGCATGTCTCAAAAACTGCTATAATCCGCTTCTTCTTATATCGTCTCAAAAACTTCTTATAATCGGCTTCTGCTTATATTACGTCTCAAAAAATTCTTATAATCCGCTTTTGCTTTTATCACGTCTCAAAAACTTCTTATAATCTGCTTCTGCATAAATCACGTCTCAAAAACTTCTTATAATCTGCTTCTGCTTATATCACGTCTCAAAAACTTCTTATAATCTGCTTCTGCTTATATCACGTCTCAGAAACTTCTTATAATCTGCTTCTGCTTATATAACGTCTCAAAAACTTCTTCTGATCCGCTTCTGCTTATATCATGTCCCGAATCCCAACATTTGGGGTCTCAATTTCACTCTCACTGATCGATTGTTCAGTCGCAGCGAGTGGATCCCCGTTATTCACAGTTTCGCGCCTCACCTATATTCAATCTGACTGGAATACATTTATTGAAATAGATCCGTTAGATTTATTAACTTTGCTAGACGTATCGTGATAAGTCACATATCAAAACTAACTCACAAATATGTGGAGTGACAAGTTATAAAGCGATGTTGTGAACGGTTTACATTATTCTAATCCAGTAATCCAATCCGCTGGAATGCTACTGGAATAATGTACGGGTACTGGCGTGTACTGGAATTCAATACTGGATTTGAATATTGTAAAGCGGCCGTTATGCAGTTTAAAAAAATCTAGCTAAAAGCCGAGCTTTGTGAGGGCTCGCGTTGTCACACCTTGACTGACTGATGATAACACATCTACATTCAAATAAAAATTACCATGTTAAAGCTCAAATCAATAGGCCGGATAGTTTTTCCGTAAAGTGTACCACAAAATGTACAGGTTGTGGGATATACTAGGGCTCGCTTCGCTCGCCCTGATAAACGTGACCTGCTTGAAAATTCGTAGTGGGGGTACTACTCTCCTCTCGTAGACCGGCGCGGTCTAGAGTAGGAAGCTATTGCTTAAACATTGGAAAGTTACCTGATAGACAAAGAGAGGAGACATGAAGAATCACACGCCAGTTAATAATATTATATTTTCTCACCTCCGGGCGGAAAGCGTCAACTTTCTTCCCGCTGTGCTTACCGATGTTGCCGTTTTCCGCCTCCGTCGATGAGAAAAATAGTATACGCACCATGGGCAGTAAATAAGAAAGCCTCAGATCACATGTTTGTTGACATTACATGTGATCTGAGACATTTCTTAGTTTCCTGCCCTAGGTGCGTAATGTACTATTTATTATACGCACGCGCGCACACAAACACCCTGCTGAGGTCTGGCAACGCCGCATCGACCGGCATGACGGCCAGACGGAGCGTGTGTTAGGTTTTTTTCGTTACGGAATTTCTTGAGTCGGTCGCCGCGCTCAAAGCCCGCGACAAAAGCCAAAGGATAATTAGAAAAACTTCATAGATATGACGATACGACGTCCGTCGGGCTTGCTAGTGTTATTTTGCTTATATTTTGTTTATTTTATTCCCAGACAGTTCATCTTCAGTGTTGGGGACGCTAACTCGCGTCGCTTCCATCGTGGGCGGCGACGTGGACATGCCGTGCGACTCCCGACCGCCCGCGTAACCGCAACGACAGCTTACTGCTCGTCGTCTGATATAAAGACGACAATCCGGTCTACAGGTACGTTTACTTAACACTGCGGTACACGCGTGGACTATCATGGTAGACCAGGGTCACTTTTTCAGCCATATTTTTTTCTTATCTTTCGTCAAGAAACTTGTTACTCAAGGTAATCCTCGTTTGATAAATTTGACAAAACCTCAGTAACTTCTGTGACTTTAAAAGAAAAACTGCTCGGGAAAAATACCTACGAAGGTTGTTTATAATCCAGTTTTTACTAATAAGGCCAGTTAAGAATAAGCTTAGCCTAGTATAGTATGCTTCCGAATAAAGAAATCTGAAAAAGTTAAGTATTTTTTATGAAATAAAAAACTATTGTTGTTCCATTTTCAGTGTTCGAAATTCTAGTCAGATTCTTAGATATAGACAATCTTAATGTTAGAATTTTTTAAATTTCATCACGGTTATACTCAGCGTGTAATATTTATTATGTTTAATTAATTTAACCCTTAGCTGGTTTCGCTAAAAAAGGCAACGTATCTGGTATCGGGGGTAACATGTGACCCCACTCCAATGAAACATTAAAAATATATCAAAACAGCTTTTTTTCAAATTAATTAGTTTTGTATACTGAAAAAAATCTCTTAACCTTAATAAATTTCAGCTTTTAAGGCCAATAACATTAATGAATAATATTTTTTTTCTTATTTATAAAAAAGATGTAAGTTTACGATCATACTTAGACCACCGTTATTTTAACAGCCCCTAACTATATTAAAATATAAACATATCTTTTATTTCTTTTCTTATCTAGTTTTCTTATGTAATCTAAATAATAAAACACACGAATTTATTTTGATATCGGCTAAAAATAAAAAAATGACAGAGCAAACCCAGAAACCAAAAACTACTCGAAAAATTTTGCTATTTTGTATGTGATTTTGGCAAAATTTTCTTTACATTACAATAACCAGTACTTGCTGGACTTAATACTTCTTCTTTGCTTAGTAGCACAATTCTAGTGAATTTGAAGAATCCGAAACTGTACCTATGATTTTAACTAGAACAACTAGAACAACTGACTTCCTTCCTCTCCTTACGATCGTAACCTGTTTCACGTTGCAGACTGTTATAATAGTTTTCTGGGGGTTTCTGAATTATATTTCGAGTACTTATTACATAAAAGCAAATTTTGGTTCAAAGTTCCCAAATATCAAATAAATTATTGAAAACCATTATGAGGTACTGTTGAAAAACATACACTTCTGGTATCGGGGGTAATTTTTGACCCCACCACTGTATGTAACTCCACTTTCAGCAACAGTAGAGCCACGTAGGTTCGTCATCCGCCGCACTACCCGACGTAAAGAGATTACACAGAATCAGAAGAGTTGTACATGTTTAAATAGTAAAGATATATCATAGAAAATTCTAACGCCTGGGGTAACTTTGGACCCCCGATACCAGTTAAGGGTTAAGTAAATTGAAAAGAATATAATTTTGTATAAAGTATCTAGAAATCTCCTAGATTTTTAAATTTTTTTATTAAAAGGACAAAAAACTGATTTTTTTTTGTAATTCCGATTTCAAATTAAAATTAATAAAACTTAACATAGCAAAATTGGATTATTTTATTTTTATTATCTCAGCTTAATTCATACAGATTCCAATGACAAAGTTATAATATGCATCCCCCATAAGGAATTTTAGAGTTATCGTCATTTTAACGCGTCACGCGCGAACATCCAGAAGTAGCCCCAGAGATGCGCTTTTTTTTTCAATATGGCCGCCACAGCTGAAGGGATAGCCTTACTCTATCATATTACCTACATAGTTCTCTTGCCTACACAACAGCTAATAGAAGAAGATGAATGAATTTAGTAGATGATAATGATGATGGCAAAACGAGTTCTTGACCAACACAAAAACAATATTAACTCGTCATAATATTGTCCTCTGCCGGCGCTGTCTTTGAATATGTATGAAGGAATAATCAGAGCAGAACAAACTTATGCCAGAAAATAATGTAGTGGACCTTTCACACTAAATTAGAGAATCTGAAAATGTGGTTAGTAAAATTAAAATTACATACCTATCCTATTAAACCTACTATATATTAGTTATTTATTGCCTGGTAGAAATGTTTTTTCAGATAAAATATTATATTTTAACTCTTAAGATACGGCTTCTCAAAGGCCTCGAATCGAAACCAGGTTGCCTCTCAAGCCACTTTTGTTCCAGAAAAAAACATAATATTGTCACCAATTAAAAGTCATTACTAGTTTCACATCCTTCTACAATTTCAAAAGCTTACTATTTAACATAGTGAGAAGTCTCCTTGTCTTTTCTCATTTACTATATTTGCATTCGTCTATTCAGAAAATTATTAAAATACTATATTTTATATGTATGCATATTGCATAGGCATCGTTATTAATAAATCTGAATTATGCACAGGTGATTCATATAGTGAAACACCGGTGCATGATTCAGATTTATTAATAACGATTCCCTAAATTAGTTTCTTAGGGAATAATTGTATAATTTAGGCCTAACTAGAATTTAAGCCCCAATACTAAGAAGCTTATTGATCTGATCAGACTGATCCGATCCGCAGGCCGACCCGACTTGTTTTGTGCATTCCCGTGTGACTCTGTGTGACACCCCTTAGGCGCAGCGCAGACGACAGACTATCCGTGACGCACTTTTTAGTCTGTGGGAAATAGAACCTATGCAATTATATGTAGTAACGCACACGACGCACAAAAAGTCCGCATATAATTGCATAGGTTCTATTTCCACAGACAAAAAGTGCGTCACGGATAGTCTATCGTCTGCGCTGCGCCTTAAGCGTAACGTTTTTTAGGCGTTTGAAGTTAAATTTATTAAAAAAATTATTTAACTTCAAACGTCTTTTAGGCATTAATATAACAAACAATATATTACTTTATATACCCACACAGATTACAAACATTAAGCTGTCAAGGAATTTAAAGACAAAGAACATTCACCAAATACACTTTGAAAAGTAAAGGAGAACGACTAAGTTGTAACTCCAGGAATCCGCATAATCCTCGAACCAGTCGTAAATATTCTGCTGTGTCGTAACCGCACTGTCAAATGTAAGACGCGAATGTTTGAAATACTACCGCACTGAAAATATTCTGAAGTCATTCCTCTAAAATTACATAGATTACTCGTACTAGGTACTATTACTAGGTGAGATGATTTTAAAATTACTAGACCTACACTACACCCACAATTTAGTTATCCAAAATTCGTTTATTGCGTGGGGACCTTACAGTTTTTGGGATAAAAAGTATCCTATATCCCGGAATTCAAAGTATCTCTTTGCTTTTCAGCAAAATTGGTTCAGCAATTTGGCCTTGAACAACTAACAGACAGATAGACAGACACGCTGTCGCATTTATAATCTTAGTAAGTATGGAAGTATGGATTAAATCGGGACACGTGACCTGATCGAAAAATTTTAAGACGTAGGTTGAGACCGCCTGTCGATGACCTCTAACCTCTCAAAATGTATGCCGCTGTTTCGTTTCACCTACTTTTACGTTTTCATAATAATCATGTACTCCCATACATTAATTACGGTAAGAGGCTCTCCATGTGATAGACATGGAAGCAGAGTATCCGCCATTTTCCGCGCGACCCCTGTCAACACTGTCAGGCGCAGCGAAAAGTTGGACAAACATTTTTTGTGATCTACCCACACATGTATTGTTTAGACGGTATGAAATTTCCTTTTTCAAAAATATTTCTGGTTTCTAATCGTGTATATGTATTGATTTACTGAGGTTCGGATCCGAATCCGGACTGAGCCCGCGCGCTCTATAATAATTATATCATGGAAAGTAAAGACACTCGTATATGGGGCGGCAGATTGGTCTAGTTGGCCTGCAGTGAGTCCGACCATATCATTCGGGCTTCCCGTGTATGGGAGACTTAAATGGGGAAATAAGAGTGAAAAGCCCAGAAATATACCGTGTCGCCTAAACATTAGGATTCTAGCTTTTACTCATAATAACTTAGTTATATTTTAAACATATCACACAAGTATTTTATTGGGGTAAATAATTGTATATACGTATGTGAAAATTTTATCGAATTTGCTGTCGCAGTTCGACTGATACATGAATTCCATTTTTCAGTTATAAGAATATACGTGGAAATTCTTTTGCGAAAATTTTTAGTATAGTACAATTGTGACAATTCTGGCCAATGGTGAATAAATTGCCCGCCCCGGCCGCATATGTCGCCAATAATAAGATTATGCGGCCTCATCTGAACCTTTTGTGTTCAGCGTATTGTATTTTTTCAACAATACGGATAATTCTCTGAAAAGTTCTGTCCGCTAAGAGAAACGAATTGTTGGATTGTGGGTACTTGGGTACCTTTTTCGTAAGCCGCCATTTTAAGTTCTGATCATCATCATTCACCCTTATTCGACGTCCATATTATGTACACACTCACAAATCGACTTTTGATTATTAGTTTGACAAACATCGTTAATATTATTTGCATAAATATAAATATATTTTATCTTAGCAACATAATATTTTAATTTATACGGAAAAGTTACGTCAAATATAACATAATTACCTTTTTGAGATACCTTAAACCTTTTCATTAGAGTATAAATTAATTTTTAATCATAATATTATAATCACCAAAAACGAGCTCTTACAAAATGATAATAATATATTAACAAACTCTTGACATAAAGTACTTGACTTTCATAATATAAAGTCGAGTGCATTCGGGAGCTTGTAATTAAAATTTAAAAGGCTTACTTTACTTAAATGTTAATTAAAATATACAAGGTGAGATGCTCTTACATGTTTTTGCTAGCGCCAGCGCAAATTATCGACAAAACACACAATTATTATGACAGCAATAATAAATATTTTCATAACTTTTTTACCGATATTACATTTATTTTTATTATTTTTTACCGTTATTTTTCTCGAACAATTTCATCGGCTTACAAAGTAGGGATTGTCTAACTTAAAATGGCGCGCCCCTTCCTCGGGAGGGGCGCGTAAGATTTTGAAAAAAAAAATGTACTCTGAATACGAGATTGAATGAAAATTTTTTCGTTTATGTCAACTAGTGAAGTGGTGGGGCGCGTCATTTCAAATTAGACAAGTTTTACCAAGGTACATATCAAGCAATATCATGTTAGTATTTAAAATGTAAGGCCAATAAGAATGTAATCAAACTATTTACTAGATGAATTCGTTTGAATTTTAATTTTTTGTGCTTTATTTTATCCTATAAATCCTTTTTCCAGACTCAAAGTATCCGATTTTAAATTACACCAATGTCAATTCAGCAATTATAAGCCGCTAGTTCGTTTTTGCTTTAACGTGAAAAGGTGACATACACTCTTGCATAATATAATAATAAGTATCGACGAGGAAAAACTGTTGAAACTATTTCTAAAATAAAGTGTATAGTGTGCGATGTCACTAACCCATAATTATGTGACGTGCCGCTGAAAGTGAAAAAAAAAACAACTTAATACCCGCAAGATAAAGGCATTAGCGTTTATTACAAAAAGTCTCTCACCGCGCCTTTTAGGTTATAAAAGGTTTATATTTTTACACGACTACGGTAAAAATAAGAAGAATAGTAATAATAATGATTATGCGGCCATTTTAGTATGTCGTAATCATCAACCTACAGTTGATCACATGAAGTAAGGCTACATGACACCCGCAACTTCTTTGCGCTAAAATTTGTTGATCGCGCATGAAACATATAGTCAGGGAGCCCTAGAACTTTTTTTTTATTACTATCAAGCAAATTTATTGTAAGGAGCTTTATTATGATAAGACAAACAATATTTTTATCTATCAAAAATCTTAAAAGTGGTAGCTAACAGAGATAGATAGGATTTCATACTTTGACTTGATGGTCCTAAAAATATATGGATTGACGATTGTTCTATTTGAAGGTGTCATGATGTCAATCCATAATATTTTAGGACCATCAAATCAAAGTATGAAATCCTTTCTATCTCTGTTAGCTATCACTTTTAAGATTTTTCGCAGATAAAAATGTTGTTTGTCTTATCAACATAAAGCAATTCACAAAAATTGCTTGATAGTAATTAAAAAGAAAATTGTTCTAGGGCTCCCTGACTTATTCCCGGATAAAAAAGAATACTTTGTTATTTTCCGATCTTCCCATAGTAGGTTTCTGTAAGCTTAATTTCATACAATCCAGTTCTTCGGTTTAAGCGTGAATAAGTTGCAAAATATAGATAGACAGACAGGTGACAGACAGCCAAACTTTCGCATTTATAATTCGTACTAGATGATGCCCGCAACTTCGTTGCGCCAAAACTCGTTTATTATCGGAACTGTACATTTTTTCGGAACAAAAAGTATCCTATGTCCTTTCCGGGGACTCAAAGTATGTCCATGCCAAATTTCAGCAAAATCAGTTCAGCGGTTTGGGCGTGAAGAGGTAACAGATAGACAGACAGACCAACACATTTTCGCATTCATAATTCGTATGGATGTGACCTCACCCTTAAGAAGTTTGGTCAAGCGAAAAGGCTAAACTACAAACTTCAGGGACCCTGAAGGACCTTTGAAAGAACTTAGATAGAGTTTTAATTAAAAACCAAGTCTCAACAAACATTAGCATACCCGCACTTTTGTTGAAGTTGTTCAAGTTGTTAGACCTTAATGCTTTTTGTGTGTCTTGGAATTCTATCATTAGTTTCTCAATATCCTTTATTTTTTAACCCATCAAGCCCCATAAGGACACCGGTGACCGCGACAACAATAGAATAACAATAGATTTAGATAATATTTAATCCTTCGATCGGAGGTTCTAGGAATTCCCATTGTATTCTTTTGTTCTCGCGATCACCGGTGCTCGCGCGGGGCCTGAAAGATTAATAGAATAACAATAGATATAGATTTAAACAATAAATGTAACAAATAACAATAGAACAGAGACGACCTCTGTGGCTCAATTGGTTGAGTGTGTGGCAGCTCAAGCCGGGGGTCGCAGGTTCGAATCCCTGAACTTTTTGTTCCGCCGACGGAACAAAAAGTTTTCAACGTTCCCGGGTCTGGATGTGTGTTAAATACTATGTGTATGATATAATAAAAATCTTAAATATAATATGTATAGTATAAAAGTATTAAATATATTTCCGTTGTCTGGTATTTGTAACACAAGTCCTTCGGGTACTTAGCACGGGGCCAGACTGACGTGGTGTGAAGCGTCCATAGATATTATTATTATTATTATTTCCAAGAATGCGCGATCGAAGGAACTAGATGAGGTCCCAAAATTCGTATACTGCGTGAAAACCGTACATGTTACAGGAATAAATGTATCCTATGTCCTTTTCCAGGGACGCAAAGTATCTCGATACCAAAAAGCAAAACCTGTTCATCAGCGGTTTGGGTGTGAAGCGGCTGTTACCTCGCCAAGCCTGTCCTTTTGTAAATAGACAGACAGACAGACGGTCAGTCAGGCACACTTTCGCATATAAAATCTTATATAAAAAATTCTCGTGTCACAATGTTAGTTACCGTACTCCTCCGAAACGGCTTTACTGATTTTTATATGCATAATTATGTCTGAGAATCGGCTACTGACTACTTTTTATATTGCTGCATTTGTTGAATAAATAATAGTAAATTATTACAACTCGAGACTGACGGCGACTGTTGTTTGTACGACGGGATAGCGATGGACGTTGCCATGGTGCCATACTTATTTATTCACTTCAATAAAATAATATGGGTGAAAAAACACCGTTTGCCGGGACAGCTAGTATTAGTATGGATATGAATTTTCAGAGCGAAGATAACAGCTCTTTAAACTAGGACAAGATTTTAAATGTCCGCATGCTTGGCCAAGCACATAGTATGTGCACATCTAACAGTTTAATATACTATGTTGCGTTACTGGACTAGGCTAGTCCACAGGAATAAATAGTTCAATACTCCTGGGACTAACCATGTAATCGGTTTCCTCACGATATTTTCCTTCACCATACGAGCATCCGTTTTATGTACTTGAGATCTGAAAATGTCTCATTAGGACACGCTTCCATCCGGAATCCGAATCTGTACCCTCTTGAGTTCGATCCAAAGGTTTACCCACTAGACCACGGTCGCTCAAATCCATACTTACATAATATCTATTAATA
The DNA here is from genome assembly GCA_963422495.1 of Polyommatus iphigenia. Classification (NCBI taxonomy): domain Eukaryota; kingdom Metazoa; phylum Arthropoda; class Insecta; order Lepidoptera; family Lycaenidae; genus Polyommatus; species Polyommatus iphigenia. Next base: position 26,076,095 of record OY730181.1, on the reverse strand, counting down.
CTTACTAATATTATAAATGTAAAAGTTTGTCTATCTGTTTGTCTGTTACCTCTTCACGCCCAAGCCGCTGAACTGATTTTTCTGGTAATGGAGATACTTTTGAATTCCGGGAAAGGACATAGGATACTTTTATCCCAGAAAAAATAAACGGTCTCCGCACGTTGAACGAATTAGTGCAACGGAATTGCGATCTTTATGTAGTATCTAATATCTATACTATGAGGGGGTCAAATGGCTACATTTAAGCAATTTAATTAGAGCTATCCAATTAATGGTTCGTGTAATATAAGTTATAACACACGGTGCAGCTATCCAGTTCTGTTATACTTGAACTTGACAGGACATGCTACCGCGTGTCTTTATAATATTACCTCTAGGATATTATCTTTACCTAATGTCACTTCAAAACAGGCGGATTATTTTTCTTCCCCACTCGCTATCGATAAATCTCTTGAGACCAACTTTATACAGGCTTATCGGCGGAACAGGTGCTTTATCAATATTCAAAACGTGTTCTCCATATTTCATGCGATCATATTTCAACCCACCTGGACAAATTCCAGAATTGGGGGACAAAAGGGTTGAATAGAAAATTTTAACATCGTCATCATCATCATCGCACTTGACGATCTCTGTGGCCCAATGGTGGAGCGTGTGGCAACTCAAGCCGTGGTTTCGAACCTTGCCGACGGAATAAAACGTTTTAGTTCTTGGGTCATGATGTTACCTATAACAGTCCTTCAGGTACTTAACACGGGGTCAGATTGATGTGGAGTGAAGCGTCTATAGCTGATATTATCATTTTAAAAGTTCTCACCCCCCAAAGACATAACAACTATTTAGTTAATCTGTGTGCGAGGGGGAAAGGCACAAAGAAGGTCCCTTTTTTTGTTTTTTTTTTTGCTTTCTTGTCCATAATGGTGCTTCTTTTTTCTTACCAAATGTTGTAACTTGTAGTACGTAATATTTAAAACTAATTAAGTTCTAACTTTGTGCCTATCTGTAATCATTGCCTATCTATGAGCTTCTAAAAGTGGTAAATTTTCGGGAAGGTGTTTTTTTTTTTACTTTCCTATTCACAAGTCATTCATTGACTAAAATATAATAAAAAATGTCACGATGACGTGTTCCATTTCACGTCATCTGACAATACTGACATAGTGCGACAAGCGACAACGCTTTAAATAAACGTGGCGAAAATGAACTAACGCTGCCATCATACAGAAACGATATTTTTGACAGTTTTCCATTTGCAGAGCCCCCGCCCACGTTCATTGTCGCACTGTACCTATTTTATTTCAACAAATAAAATACGTACAGTAATAAGTCCTTATATGGTACATCTATAGACAAATCAATAAGATGAAACACGATTCTGCGGAAGATAAATTTTATATTTGACAGACTATGACAGATTAGCTATTACATCACAAGATCTGCGCGATAAAACTCACCCCGGCCCAGTCGCTTGCGGGCTCAATTTGTTTTTTCCGACATTGCAGGGAAAATTTATTTGGACTGAATTAAATAAAATTTTTTGCAATATCGTTTTTTTAACTAAATTTATATAATTTTAAATTGTGTACTAGTCGTTACCCCCAAGTCACAACTGGATACGCCAAACTCTAAAGCAATGGACGTATTTTTTAAAGTTGGTACTTTAAAAAATACGTGTTGTAACATTACGAAAGAGATTTGTCTAATATTAAATTATCAAATGCTATTGCCTGGTTTTTATTTTAACAGGAACCGTTAGATTCCACGTGAAAGAGCGTTTTAGGCCTGGAGATACTGACACAAAATTCTTGGTCATTTGTGCCAGTATGGCGGTTTTACAGGGGTATAATTACGTAAAGGCAAAAAGGAAAATGATGATCATAGCGCTCGCATTGGCAGCCCAAACGCGTGGGCGTTAATCGAACGTGTCGGATAAATAACGAGTGTCGAACGATTTGTTCCACAAAAATGCTTGTATTTTCAGATAGTCGAAAAAAAATAAGTAGGCGAAAGCGTAATGCCATTTTGGCCGCTACACGATTTAATTTATATAGCGGCGCGGACGCGCTGTCATTTACATACAATAATTATTTTGTGTGATGTTATATCCGCCAAACCGCGTCTTCGGGCGAACGAATATAAAATATAGAGCCTAAAAAAAGAATATCCACAGCCGAACGTATAATTTCCTCCTTTTCTGAAGTCGGTTAATAACAAAAGCGCCAGTGAATCGATAAACTCCCGTCGAAAACCCCAGAAACAATGAGTGGATCTAATCAGCATTCAGCAATATTTTTTATTGTGAGGCTTTAACAAAATAATGCCCACTTCATTCACAGATGACTTACATTCAGATGTAACAAAAGTTATCACGTCTTTCACGCATAATAAAAAATGAAATCGCACATTTCTTGACAAAATGTTTAACAATTCTATATTCCGACAGGCTGATCTCCCGAGGAATTCTATTTAACAAAGTCAATCAATTGTACGTCTAGACAGACACGTTTAGCTTCTACATTATTTTTTATGAGGAAAATACATTTTCGTGGAAATAATCTTCGGTGTTGAAGAAGTCGCGTGATCTTTTGAACAAAGAAAGCCAAAGATAGGTACATAATACATATTGAGTCGTGACTCTAGGAATCACTTTTTATTTTTAGAGACTTGCCAGTCGGTTGGAAATGATATTTCTCTTGTCGCTAAGATTACGCTCAAACATTTTTTGAGCTGCTCCTTTGTCAATATCTAATTATGTACCGTACTTATATATGGCGTATTAAACTCGCGGCCACCTAACTAAGCTGTCAAACAGCTGTTACTTGAGAGAGTGTTTATTGAGTGTGAAGCGAGCCGTATTTTGAGGAAGTTTAAGTTTTGAGAGAGTTTCGATTCGCAATATGGTCCAATCGTGATCCACCCATACTGCAAAGAAAAAATAGTACCAACGATCTCAAAGACCGCTGTACATATTGGAAAGACGCATTAAGGCACAGCAGTGGGACAACTTTTAAGGGCCTACTTGACCATAATATTATGTTGAGAGCGACATTCCATACTCACAAGGTGGCGCAATGCATTGGCTTAATGTTGGTTCAATGTATACAGCGGGACTTACAGATCATCTTACAGATCTCTTCAAAGGTTATCAAGCCAAGTAAATAAAACAAAGATGGCGACGAACCAAAACATTAGGGTAAATGGGGCAGTATTGTAGCGCGATTGAGTCAATCGTCCAAAAAGATTGGATCAGAGTAATCTCTAATCAGCTGAATGGTCGGGCCGCTGATTCGAGATTAACGGCTTCGGCGAGGGTTAAGTTGTCGATACAAAACTGAGATCGGTCAAATTGGGGTTTCGTGTACATTATTTTAATGAGTACATTAAATAAATAGATCTATCGTTGACGTTCACAACTGTTCTAGCCCCTAAATAGCTTGATCACAGTATAAATAACGAACCAGGTCGACGAAGTGCTCTCAATACGTTTGACGGAGTATATCATACCAGCGGCAGCCCTGTTAATGCGTTGCTGAGCCGTTCATGCTTGAAGCGGTACCGCGTGGTACAACACGCCGATTTGTCAGCTTGTTTGAAGTCGATATACCTACTGGTTCGTTCTGTCTATTGTGGCTACAATGCGAAGACGTGACGAGGCGATCCGATGCATAAATAAACTAGATATTCGCTTAGAAGAATCATAATATTATTATGAATCTTAATAATACGATTCATTTTTTATAATCCCAAAATGGTCACTCTGCTTGCAATTATTCATAGTGAGGGAGCCCTAGAACAATTTTTTTTGTGATTACTAACAAGCTAATTTTTTGTGAGAACCCTAACCAGCTGATTTTTTGTTTATTGGTAGGTTAAAAGTTATATAATTTAAAAGTAACCTTGTCCTACAAATAAAACAATTCCTATTTTAGGACCATCAAGTCAAAGTATGAAATCTTTTCTATCTCTGTTAGCTAACACTTTCGAGATTTTTTGAAAATAAAAATGTTGTTCGTCTTATCAAAATGTAGCTACTCACAAAAATTAGCTTGTTAGTAATCACAAAAAAGTTTGTTCTAGGGCTCCCGTACTATATTCGATTATTACTAGAATTTCTGAACGTTCTGGATTACCCTGATAATTGACTCGGTTTTCGATTTCAGAATTGCATTATAAATTAACTATTACACAGAACCGAGCCACTAAACCATGGTTCATCCCAGTTCATCCCGTAAAATAATAATTAGACTAAGTAATAAATTAATAATGAAACCTAATTTCTGATTGAATGAAAACTAGTTAGGCTTAAGCCGTGAATAATATGAGTAATTTAGTATTGTTTAGTGTGTACATGAGATAAATATTTTGTAAATCATCTAAATGGCATCTCCATTGTAGAACTTAAAATAAAAATAAAAACAAGGCCTTTACATCCGTTGTGGATGATTTATACAGTATTTTCAGAGCGAAGTAACCACTCCTCAAATACTGTATTGCCTGGGACAAGATTTTAAATGTCCGTATGGTTGCCCATATGGCATTCTTGCAACATAGTCGGCCTAGTCCAGAGGAAGGAACTAGTCAATTCGTCTGGGACCAACTATACGCGGGTTTCCTCACGATGTTTTCCTTCACCGTATGAGTGTCCGTATTATGTACTTGAGATCAAATGTCTCGTTGGTACACGCCTCCACCCGGGATCGAACCTGCACCCTCTAAGAGTGCGAACCAAAGGACTACCCATTAGGCCACGGACGCTCATAAAGTATATGAAGTAAAAATATTAAAAACAAAGATGTTAAACTTATAACTTGACAGCCTGATTGGATTTTTATTTCGCAGCGAAAACGTTGTATGTTTGCCCCGGGAAGGGGACGTGCCTCAGTTAAGCTGAAGTACCCCGAGGGTATGGGGGACTGGCTGACGAGAAGCGCCAGCCGACATACTAAACCACCTGTGGTTTGCAATCAGCCCTTGAACGGCCTCTTGTATCTGTCTAACAGAGGACCTTGCAAGAGCGGCCGGTCTTCCTCAATAGAGATCGGACATCCTCCAAAATAAGAAAACACTTCGGTAAAATAAAACGTTTTCCTCGGCTTCGGGACCGGCTAAGCCTGGCCATCCTCTCCCGAAACCCCGTGAGTCAAGAGTTAAGAGTGCATGGCAACACTTTCGAACTCCCGTCCTACGCTGGCGGAGTGTGAGAGAAGACCATCTTCACCAGCGTTTCGTAGGAGAGGAAATAATATCCCATTTATTTTTTTACACGCGTTTATTAGCTTGGGCTGTACGGAAACGGAGTCATTGAGCGCGTTTTTTTCCTGTCTCCAGTAGTATATTATAATTATTTCGAAACTTTGCCTGAACTAAGAGCCAATAAAAATATGAATTCGAATTATTCTAATAAACGACGATAATAAATAAAGCGTGTTTTTAAAGTATTTTTAAGTTTAAAAACTAGTAGTTACTAGTATAATTATTATTGTATTTTTAAATTCAAGACTTTGGAGGGGAGATCCTTATGTACACATCATTAACCCTTGTTGTACCTTCTATACATATTATAAAACAAAGTCGCTTTTTTTCCCTCATGTCCCTTTGTTCCCTTTAATCTTTAAAACTACGCAACTGATTTTGATGATTCTTTCAGTGTAAGATAGACCATTTATCGAGGAAGGTTATAGGCTATATTTTATTACGCTAAGATTAATAGAAGCGAAGAAATAGAGGAAAATGTGGAAAAAACGAGGAAAATTATTTGAAAGGGCTAACTTGAACGCGCAAATCTCATTAACTTTATACTATTACTGGTCCGATTTGAAAAATTCTTTCAGTGTTAGATAGCCCATTTATTGGGGAAGGCTATAGGCTATATTTTATCATGCTAAGACTAATAGGAGAATGTGGAAAAAACGGGGGAAATTATTTGAAAGGGTTTATCTCGCGAACTACTGGAGCAATTCTTATGTTATTTGGCACAGATAAGAAGTAGACCACATGAAGGATCGTGATAGGCTATCGATTTTAATCATTTTTTCAGTGGCTATATATTTTATACCCGTGCGACGCCGGGGCGGGTCGCTAGTATAAGTTATACATTAGGTCAAATCCGGCTGTAGCTTCATGTCCATTGTATTTAATGGAGTTTTGGAGCTCATTAATGTTGTCCTTTAAATATGTCAAACGGGAAATCCCATTAAAAGTTAACGTACAAACTCCAAACTTCCAATATTAGCGGCGCGGATATGTCTTTGAAATACTTAATCTTCTTTACACTTGGATCTTAATTTGTTATTCATATTTCATTGAATTCTTTTTCGATTTCAGTTTTTTTTTATATCCTGGTTACACACGTACGTAAATAAATATCACTGAACCAAGATTGCCTCATTATATAATTGAACCAAAAAGATCAGTTTTGGTATTGGTGGCCAGTTTCATTGATATCGGAGTCGTTTTATAAGGAATAAGTATGTACATTGTACGCTGTATACAAAATCACTCTCCTTTCCTTTACTCTCATACCCATGTTACATCTTTATATATAAAACTCAAAGGTGACTGACTGACATGTTGATCTATCAACGCCCAGCCCAAACCACTGGACGGATAGGGCTGAAATTTGGCATGCAGGTAGATGTAATGACGTAGGCATCCGCTAAGAAAGGAATTTGATAAATTCCAACCCCAAGGGGCTAAAATAGGGGATGAAACTTTGTATATAATAATACTTATTAACGCGAGCGAAGCCGCGGGCAAAAGCTCGTGTAATATAATGGAGAAGCGCTACGATTGGCCGTGGATCGGTGTACGATGAATGGATCAGACGTGGACGTTTCTAGTACCCATCCGATCCATGTCAAATCATATTTCGTGTCAGTAAATCAGATGATTGACCGAAACAAAAAATGATTTGAAACGGCAATGTTCTAAATCTATCTTGGAAACAACATTAATTTCCCGACGTGGGAATAGAAACCACCACCTCCAAATCAAGCAAACTACTAAACTGCCTGACCATGAAGGCGGGCACTAAATTGAAACTTTTATAACAATTGGAAGTAGGCTACAAAAATAAATCTTAAAAAATCTCACAACGCTACTTAATAATTGATTACAGTGTTACTGCCTTTTCATGGCCCCGTTTCTATTGTCTATGCGATGTGTGAATTTTAATCAGCACGCAGCAATGGGAACACCAGAACCAGATCACGAGAAAAAGTTTCAATCAATTTTCATGTACACGTGAATGGAGAACTAGTTCAATGCTTTTTATCTCGGCTCCGATTTGAAATTTCATCATTGCAAATAAAATCAGATAACGAGCAGATATTGCCTGATGCTGAGAGAAATTGATGGACAGGTGGGGTACCAAATTATTCGATAGTACACACGCTTAAATCTGTCTTCAATTTTAATAAGTCTATGGGTAATTATCAAGAAATTTCGAAATTCGGTGATCTTAAAATTACAAAAAATATTGAAATAATTTGATACTTGTTATGTGAATTTTTGATAGTACTAATGTTATAGTAATTTAATTATGTGGTGGTCCCCCATAATTATCGCTTCATTGAATTTATCTATACAATCCACCATTAAATTTGATGAGGGAACGATGGTGAGGGAATGACGAATTTTAACTAAAACTACTAAAACACTGGCACATAACCTCAGTTTACAGGTTCCATTTCGGAATACATTTTACTCCCAAAAACTCATTAAAAAGACAAATTATCTACATATATACTAAAATGCTTAATACATACATGTGACGTGAGGTAATGATCGCCATAAATGTAACTCTTAATATTTTTTTACATAATGTGTTGTCTCCCAAACTTACCTACCGTTGAGGAGAATTCGCCATTTTGAATCATTTGAGAGTGTTGCCAGGTAATAAAAACTTAAAGATGCGTTCCTGAATATCGTTCAACACGTTCAGAAATCAAAATCAATCTATTATTAAAATTTCATAACAATGCTTACTGTTTTACTTCCTCTGTAAAAAAAAAAACATAATGATTTTAAAAATATATTTAATATTCGTAATAGGGTGAGGGAATGATTTTATTTGGCGGGACATATTTAAAATCAAATCATTGTTTTTATAAGTTCTTCGTAGTTAGATGGAAGTTTTTATAGACAATAACAAACATCTTTCTAACGTATTAGCATAATTTTATTATAAAGAATATTGATATATTTGAGATGAATAGGCATTTTAGTAATGTTTTTGTACTGAGGGACAAGGTGAGGGAATGACTTTAACGGTAACAAAGTAGCCATATCTTTTTTTTCTTTAGAGGTAATACGTTTTATTTTTCAACAACATTAGTATAGACCGCGTACATTGAAATAAAAAAAACTTACATAGTTAATACATATGACTCAGAACCAATGACTCGGGACTAAAATTTCGAAATCTGATAAGAAATACCCCTATACAACTCCTTCTGGGTTTCTGTGAAGGCGCGGTTAAGGGGGCGACTAACCCAAAATTTTCGATTTTATAATTCATTTCTATAATTGAAAATAAGTCCCGAATTGTTTTTTCTATAATTAGATACAACATAATATTTCCAAGAATTCAATCTGAGCAAAAACACGATATATAAAAATTTTCTCGATAGAAAAAAATCACAAAGATGCATCTAATTTTCACGAATTTTTCATTTATTGCCATAACCGTGCATTGAACTAAGTTCATATTTTAACACATTGTATAAAATTCTATCATTGAGAAACCGACCTAACGGATTTTTAAAATGTTGTATATTTATCGAGTTATTGAGAAAAAACTAATTTGGCGATATGATAGGTGAAAAAGGCGGCGTCGTCCTTTTTCACCTATCATATCAAAGACGGGCGTGAGTGTGAAAAGAGAAGGATTATGTTTAATTTTTTTAGTTAGTCGCCCTCTTAAAACCAAATAAATTGTATAGTCTCGTCTAAGATAATACAATTTATTCAGACCATATTCATAACCAAAATAATTTTATAAGGCAGTTCATGTCATTCTACCTAGACGTTTTTATTAAGCAACACAGACCCATATTCCGGTTCTGTTGTATACGATGAAAAAAGTTGATATTATTTATTTTATTTATTTGTTTATTTATTTATTTATTTATTTATTTATTTATTTATTTATTTATATATTTATTTATTTATTTATTTATTTATTTATTTATTTATTTATTTATTTATTTATTTATTTATTTATTTATTTATTTATTTATTTATTTATTTATTTATTTATTTATTTATTTATTTATTTATTTATTTATTTATTTATTTATTTAAATCAAGCATCTTGGCCCATATTATATATACCTTACAGACTAACATACATAACATTTACACTAAAACTAACACTAAGCACTAAACACGTATTGTCTGCGACGTGGGGCACGACGTGTTCGGAAGTCGTCCTCGGAACCTCCTGTAGACGACTCCAATCGGCCAGAACTCCTCCTTCTCGAAGGTCGGTAGATGATGCGTCGGGACCATCACCACAAAGGAGCCAAAATTGACTTTGTGGCGGGACTCCAAACGCTCCAAACGCTCCAAACGCCTCCATTATATACCAGCATCAGAATTTAGAGAGTGTCTAATAATGACGGCAAATATGCTCATAATTATTCATATTAACATAGTAATGTTAACATACACACCAATTCAAAACATAACTTGAGGGGCTGTTTGCTCCCCATAGTGCACGTAAAGATAAACTTTGTAGTCGACCTTCGGTTGAGCTCTTCGGGAAGTTTAGAAGCGATTTAGCTGATATCAGACGGTTTGTGAATCCTCGTCTTTCATTTCGAATGTTTCACTACAGGTGTCGTGGCAGTTACAAGATTAACCCAGAACTTAAAATTAAAAAGTATACTTGGAAAAAGAGTACACGCAAACTAAACTCAACTTTAAAATTAACGTAGCCTAAAACTATCTATAAAAGTAGATGTAAGAAATTTTGGCTTGAAAAGGAAAAATTAACAGGCAATGAATTTTATCGAAATACCGATATCGATAAGTTTTACTTAAAATAACTAACAAAAATATATCTGGCCTTATTTAACCAAAAAAAAAAATGTCCTACTGTGAATCGTTAGCGACGCTTACAAAATAAAAATAAAATATTCCACTCTGGAATCCGTAAACTTTTATTACTGTTAATTATTCAAAAATACTAAAGCGGCTAAGTACTCGAGCATTTTTCTGAAATGAATTTCAGTTACGTGCTCAAAAGGTAATGAAAACTAAGAGCTCCGAGGAACTCCATAATGAACATTCATTTTATTTATGAGAACCAATTAAATAAGATTTCATATTTCTCTAATTGATTGCTGTTAATTGTGATTGCATTTCATTTGGATGCAGACAAAGGTTACAGAGTTGAGGGTTCCCAAATTACGTTAAAATGTAAATGGCATGTGGGAAAAATGTTGTCAATAATAATTGTACGTTGCACATATCCCTGGAAATATCCTCAAAAATGGTAGCATCCACATTTTGATTTGCTGCACCTTGATATTTACATGTACCACCATTTTATAATAGCGAGCTGATATGTAAGATTTAGTGCGTTAAAATAGTAAAAAGATGAATAATTATATAAGTTTTTGATCCCATCAAGACGTGATCCCAATTTTCATCATGTCCCACAAAACATACTCAGATGACATAAATAAACGAATAATAAGTGTATCTCGCAAAGTAAACATAACCCAAATAATAATTATTCAAGGATTAAGAACGTCCGCAGCAAAACGAACTTTAACCCGTTAGTCTAGAGCCGAAATCCGTACGTACGATTTCGGGGGATGGGACTTAAGACGACAAAGGCACACGTGCGCTACTGAATTTATATTATTGTTGTCACTTCCTTGTCATATTTACTAGTACGTGGCTGCAAGATATAATGTGGAGGCATGTGGAACATACAAATACGGTTGACTTACATTGTCGAGGTTAGGATTTCTGTATGGGATTTGATTTACGAAGGGACTTGAGACAAACAAATCAACAAACTCAATTATACTGAAGATCCTTTATCAATAGACTATGATTCTCACATAGGACGTAAAATTCGAGAACCTTTTGAGGGCAGATAACTCATTGATGGATATTGAGATAGGGTTTCGCTGAGCAAAGAAATATTGCGGTCGAAATGAATGATGTATTCATCGGTGTATGCCTAGCCACATTTACAGTCGAAGAAGATGTAATCTATAATGTATATCGAGCCTCATTTATAACAATAAATAATACTTGAAATTGTATTATTTATTCATTTATTTTATTTTCTTAGGAAAACTAGCACTACCTTACCTTAGCATAGTTGAGGTATTTTTGGACACAAAATATTTTTGTAATACTTATTTATATAGAAACAAACCAGAACCAAGTAACACATCTGTTCTCATCACAAAGAATTAGTGAAAACGGAAAGCCACAATCTCCATCAGCGGGGAGCTTATGATAATCCACTCAACGATGATACAGTGAAGCTTCACTAATTGGATTAACTTGTACGTGGATAAAAGTCGGGGATTTATATTATTAAACGGCGGACATCCACTAGTCCACCATCCAGTTTATTACGCTCAGCGCTCAGCTGAAATCTAATGGTGTGCATTGACGGTACGTCCATCAATTTTTAACCCCCGATGAAATAGAGGAGAACAGTTATAAGTTGGGCGTGTATGTCTTTCTCCATGTGTCCTTGTGTCCATGTGTCCTCGGGTGGACCGAATTTTTTGTTTTTTTAATTTTTTTGTTTTTTTGATGGAAGTATTCTTAGCCATAATTATCAGTATTATCAGGTTGCTCACTGCTTTACAATTTCGTTTTCTCTAATTCCTGAATTTATGTTTATTTATATTTCATGCATCAGTTGCGTTTCTGCTCTAATACTTCATAAATAATGTTTTATATACAAATAGATAGCATAATATTACAACTTTTACAATATTATTAATCATCCCTTGTAACACACAAGGCTTATAATATCACTTATTTGAAATCTACAGACTAGACGGAAAACTCATAATATGTCTTTTGATGTTGCTTACAAAATGAAGCAAGATATATTTCTGCAATCAACAAAATATCCGAAAGTCTTCAATAAGGGCCACGAACTTCCAGTAGGAAACTCCAAGTTGATTTCTCCAAGACTTAGAAAGACCACAACCGGAAATTACCCACTATTGTCAATTTGTCCCACTCAATTGTTTTCCGATTGACGAAGATGAAGGACTTTGACCACTAATACCCCTCATGCGACGTCATGAAAAAACAAAAAATCAGCCAAGTGCGAATCGGACCCGCGTACGAAGGGTTCCGAACCATTTAGGTTCAATTCAGACCGCAACGCGACGTGGCGAGGCGAGACGCGACCTTTCAATTGCGTGAGACGTCTTGTGAATCTGTCAAATCCATATAAATTTAGAAATGCATCAACGTTGCGGTTTGAATCAACCCTTAGGTTCAACTCAGACCGCAACGCGACGCGTAAATACATTTCTATATCGATTTGACAGACTTCATTTGCGCGAGACGTCTTGTAAGTCTATCAATACCATATAAAATAAATGCATATTCTACGCGTCGCGTCTCGGTTTGAATTGACTTTGCGATATCGAGCAAAAAAGGTAGAAAATTGCGTTTGAAGTGGGAGTCCCCTTAAATATTATATGTTTTTAGTATTAGTTGTTACAGCGGCATCAGAGATAAATAATAATTGATTTGTGGAAATTTCATTTGTCTAGCTATCGCGGTTCTTGAGATACAGTCTAAAGACAGACAAACTGATAGCGAAGTCTTAATAATAGTCCCGTTCGTGCCCTTTAAGTACGGAACTCTAAAAAATATCGAAAGAATAGAAATCTTAAGTACCCCAACGGATCGTCCTCATTTCCTGGGAACATTTTCAATCTTTTCCGCTGTATGCAAACACTTTCAAAAGTAAATCATGCCTTCTTTTATCTTAACGGCTTGTATGGTCGTGGAGAACTGTACACTTATATTTTGTGGGAGCGGTGCTAACAAATTCTGTTCGCAAACAATATATTAAATGGAAAATTTTATACACATTTTAACAATTTTTCTTATTTGAACGGATTGAATTTATCATATTTTCACTTTTTTTTTAGTAAAAAGTTTTATAATTGTTTTCTTGTTTGCAGACTGAGTAACAAAATATCATGTAGTAATTTTATGAACTCTATTATTTGGATGTTTGAGCGCTCGTGAAATAAAACCAAAGTCTATTAAAATACCCACGATCCAGGAATATTGAAAACTTTGTCTCCTCGACAAGATTCGAACCCGCAACCTCCAGCTTGAGCCTCAACGCCCTCACCAACTAAGCCACAGAGGTTATAGATTTTAGCTGGTGTAAAATGCTAAAAACTCGCCCCGTCTATTTTCATGTTAAATGGCAGGAATCCTATATTTATTGTACCTTCACATAAGCCCAAGTAATAACTCATCATTAACCTTTTCCGCCTTTAATTTGGAAGAATTTCTCCAACACGATTCGGTAGAATTAATCGCGAGCAGAAAATAGAGACAGAGAATTGGAGAATTGCATGCTGACGTAAAGGATTCTCTCCAATTTATTGTCGGTGAAATATGTAACCTTTTGTAGAGGGTGATTTAAAATTCTCATTAAATTTATTATCAATTTTGTTCCCCCTTTTATTCTAAAGGTGAGGCTGCACTAGGTATAACACTGCAGCGTAAGGGACGTGACACTTTTCTAGAGTTTTGTTAGTGTAGTGTTATTTCACGTAGTTCCGCTGCCGGTCACACAAATTCTTAAAAAATATTTTTCTATGACGTTTCACTCCGCTACAGTTACAGTAGACTACAGTAGATTAGTACACTACGTGACATTATGCGGCAGCACAACACTTTACTTTCCATAGAACAACGGGGCTAAAATGGTCGCTTTGGAGAGTCATATTAAGAATCATAATATTATGATTCATATTTATAAAATCGCAAAATGGTCACTCTGCTTGCAATTATTCATGTCTACTAATTTGACATAATTCGTCAGTTTGACAGTTTTGACAATTTATTTGCTGAAAACACAAACGTGAGTCTGACGTTTTACAAAATATTCAACAATTCTATGGCACGTGATAGGCCTGGAGATGGTGACACAAAATTCTTGGTCATTTGTGCCAGCCTGGTACAAATGACCAAGAATTTTGTATTGTACAAATCGTTTGGCGAAAAAAAAATATTACACCTTTGCAGTGGTATGGCGGCCATTGGGACCTGTCGGAAAAGTATAGCAAGGTGATTTTCGTGAATGGCAACTCGACGATGATGAGCTATGCAAAAATTAGCCTGGTACAAATGGTTAATTTTTTTATTAAAATTAATGTATTCGCGTCGGTATGGCGGGCTGTAAGCCACACCCGAGAAGTGTGGCATTACGCTACCGCCTACTTATTTTTTTTTCGACTAACTGAAAATACAAGCATTTTTGTAGAACAAATTGTTCGACACTCGTTATTTATCCGACACGTTCGATTAACGCCCACGCGTTTGGGCCGCCAGTGCGAGCGCTATGACCATCATTTTCCTTTTTGCCTTTACGTAACTATACCCCTGTAGAACCGCCAAATTGACAACAAATTGAAACAAATGACCAAGAATTTTGTGTCACCATCTCCAAGCCTATGAAGTGTCGCGTCGTGTGCGATCTGCACTTTACGCCTAGTGCTGTCTCGACTTTAAAAAAGTATAAAAAATTCAAAACGACAGTAATAACGTTACAAATCGAACACGGTGCATTTCCTTTCTACTTTTTTCGATTGATCGAGTTTTGGATGGCTACTATGATCACAGCCGTTCCGAGTGCGAATCAGAGTCAGAGCCAGTTAGAGTCAGAGTTTCAGAGTCAGAGTTCTGAGTCAGATTAATCAGAGTGAGAGTCTTAATCCCAGTAAATATATAATATTTTATATCCTCCTGTAATATATTATGAGTTATGAGTGATGACACAAGTACAAATTACTTGAGATAAAATATAAGAAGCAAAAACGATACACGTAAGAAATTCGGGTCGAGAAATGAAAGTCTTATGTAATGCTTGGTTAACCACAGCTGAAATAGAAGGCTTTATAGGAGGTATTTACTTGGCTTACTTATCTATGTTATATGACGCGATGATATGCGAAAGTGTATATGTCTGTATGTTACCTCTTCACACTCATACTGCTGAACCGATTTTACTGAAAATTGGTATGGAGATAATTTGATTACCGGGAAAGGAATATGTTATATTATCCCGAAAAAAATTACGGTTCCCGCGCGATAAATGATTTTTGGTGCAATGGAGTTGTCCTCTCCCGGGACTGAAAGTATCTCCATGCCAAATTTCAGCAAAATCAGTTTAGTAGTTCGGGCGTGAAGAGGTAACAGGCAGACACACTTTCGCATTTTTAATATTAGTATGGATGTAAAAAACATACTATTAATTTACCCTACGATCAAATAAGCAAAATAAACAAAAAAGAAAAAATACTGTGAAGGAATAAAATTGCTAGAAGCTCTTATTACCAATAACTATCAGTGTTTGGAAACTTTATGAAAATACCTGTAATTTTGGACGTAAGGGAGCTTGATTCAGCGATTCATATTTGCTGAACTAGATTCATCTCACACAGTACGACACAGGTATCTAATTTATATATTATTGGAAACGATTACTTGCTATTTGCTTGCTAATAAAATCATATTTAACCTGCGCTTAGACTATAAAGGATTAGGTTCGGAAATAGGAGGCATTAGCCAATTCTTTTGGCTCTGAAAATTTATATTCAGAACGTGGCATGAAATGCCTAAATGCCCGTTGGATTGCTATGAACCTTACTCAGAAATTACTCCAAAGTAATTTAGTATTTGGACCTGACAACTTAAAGAGAGTAGTATAATGTTAGGTAGGTACATTAAGGGTAGGTTGCACCAGAGGCCCCGTCGCCCATCCCCGTGCGCGGCGGGGGATACGTAACGTATTTCCCCCCCTCAAAAAAAAAAAAAAAACACCTTTGCATTTGCAGGTTGCACCAGAGGCGTGGTTAAAATTAAAGTTATGGTCAAAGTTATGGTTATAGTTAAGGCTAACTTTAATCTTAACTTTGACCACGGAATTTGACAGATGTCTATTGCATTTATTTTTTTGTTAAACCTACAGTTACAGGATAAAATATTATGAATTATCCGTAAAAATCGACAGGAAAAATATTGGTTACAACAACACTGTGATCCATTGTAAATTTTCATGAAAAAAAATCGATATAAGTAAGTTTGAGCGGTTATGGTTATCGTTAAATATCCTTAACCAAAGATTTGACATTTTGCACTGTAGTAATAGTTAAAGTAAGTTGGTGCAACCCACCCTAAATTAATACAACTACATACCTGTACTGCTATAAACTACAATACATTATAAATTATGAGTAATATAAATTTAAAGTGTAACAAAGTTTGACGATGTAGATTTTTTATGTCTTCAGATTTATTACTTCGTGAATTGGCCATTTTGATTTTCTCAAATGTTATGCTTTCTTTGAATTCCGCATTCTCATTGCCATCTTTGTCTTAATTAAGGTGACACCGCGTTAAAGTAAAAAACCGTGTTGGATATTATGTTTTAGAATTTAGATTAATTGTTTTCTATGAGAGACCGGGCCGGCTTCTCATAGAAAACAAGAGATGGAACAGCAAGAAATAGAAAGGGCGTAAGCGACAAAATGGTTTTTGTTTCGTAATTTAAAAACTATAAATATATTTCATATAAGCTATGGGCAAATTAAAGTGTATGCTTGAGCCAATCTATGTACAAATTTTGGAAGCTTAAATCCCTTTTTTACAAAGGTAGTTTTGATTGATTATTCTGTGTTATAAAAGTTGACCAATCGTGTTATGCTATGGGTAATTCAAAGACAAAGACATGATGAATACAGACAATGAACTTTAATTTCTTAGCTTATTGCTGAGAAAAATCGATATCGCTACAGCCAAATTATCAAGGCGTCGCCTTAAAATATGGTAGTGATGATCGTGTATCAAAACCGTATGTACCACAAATGTGCATAGAAACAAATATCGATCGATCGATCGATACATTTATTTTTAAAGTCGGGTAAAAGCTACAAAGTGATTGAAGTCAACAAAAGAAAGAAGACTTTATAAATTTAAACATTACGAATGAAAGGCTGATACTGATAATACAGAGCCCACAGAAAACTTATTGCCATCATAAAACTAGAATGAAAGAGGGTAAAAGGCACTTTGCGGTCGGTTTTCTTTACGTAATAATATATAGTCAATTTTAAAACCATTATACCTTCCAGAAATTACTGTACATTAAACGCAAGACCTCCTTAAAAGTGATTTATTTTTGATGAGGGACAACAATGTGGCAGTGAAAAGGTTGCAATGAAAGGATAGTTTATCAAAGGCGCCATTAAAAGGTCCATTGTGTGCAAAATGAGTCGGCGACACGCACTACAAAATATGTGAGACGACTTCTGGATCATACGAATTCTGTTTTTGATTAATTATTTTATTCAGCTTAGCACCATAGTTACGGAGAGGCTGATTGTTCTGATCGGAGTTTGGACTAAACGCAGGCAAAACTAACCGGACTCTTTTGTGTGTATGTGTGTGTGTGTTTTCGTTTAGTGCATTTTCCGTGTATCCAGAAAGGTCCGGGCTGCCTGCGATCAGTCCAAATGGAACGATCGGCCTCCTCGTATCTGATGGTCTTAATGCATATTGGAGATGAGTATTGAGTATATTTTAATCAATATAATATAATATCTAATAATAATATCTATAGACGCTTCACACCACGTCAGGCTGGCCCCGTGCTAAGTACCTGAAGGACTTAATTATGTTACAGGTACCAGACAACGGAAATATTATATTTAAGAGCGTGCTGTCACATTTTGCTGTGTTTTCTAATAAGTATTACGATCCCGGAAGACGATTGACTTAAAAGAAATTGAGATTTATTTAATCATTGTATATTTATCTGATACTAGCATAACGGAAAGCACGATTCACTTATTTTGACTCGATAGTTTTATTTTTCGAAATCATGAATATTTCTGGGCTTTTCAACAAATATCTGTTACATTTATTCAGTTACTATCATTAAATAACTTGCACTACTACAAAAATACACTTTGTAAAATCATAGCTAAAGGAAATTTTAGTGTTGTATTTAGTTTTTAAGTAATCATCAAAAAACTGTTTTTGGACTTACGACCTTTACTTTCGTGCTATAATGCGGGAACCCTTGTTACGCGATATTGTTCACTACTAGCTGCGGCTCAAAGTACAATTCATGCGGGCACGATTCATGGAATCATTATATCACGATTGGAGGATAGCGGGGTATGTAGGCGGGGCTAGCGTGTTTTGATATTTTTGGCAGCCCGGTCTTAATACTCTTATACTATACAATATAATATATTTAAGATTTTTATTATATGATACACATATTTAATACACATCCACGACCCAGGAACTTTCAAAACTTTTTGTTCCGTCGGCGGGATTCGAACCCGCGACCCCCTGCTTGAGCTACCAACGCGCTTATCCACTGAGCCACAGAGGTGACAAGAATGCAGAATCTTTAGATTAATTAATTAATAAACAATACTTTTAGATCTCAAAATTCTTCGAAATAAAATTTCAATCTAAATAATGGATATAAATAATAAACAAACTCTACAAATATTATTTTATTCAGTGAACATGTTCGCAAAAAGCATATTGGATTTTAAAGTTTTGTTTATTAATTGAACACAGAATATTACAACTGGTAACAAACGAAAAGCGAAGGTACATAAAACAAGTAATGTTTTATATACCTTCTAGATTAATAGTTATTATATTGGCTTAGTCTTATATTATTACTAGCTGTGCCGGCAAACGTTGTTTTGCCATTTAAAGTATTTCTACTTCATCAGTTGATACAAAATCTTACCCCCTCTTTTGTCCCCTAAGAGGGGTGAGGGGAAAATTTTTATACGCCAGATGTTAAGTTGGAAAAACAGTTAATAATATGAAGTAAGTCCATTAAAGAAAGAAGTTTGATACAAAATCTGACCCCTTCTTTGGTGACCTCAGAGGGGTGGGGGGGTGATTTTTATACACCAGATGTTGAGTTGGAAGAAGGCAAATATATCTGCGAAAACCGCATTCAAATCAGATTGGTACTTTTCGTGTTAAAGCAAAAGTCTTATACAAAATCTGACCCCCTCTTTCGTCCCTTTAGAGGGGTGGGGAGAATTTTTTTTATACACCAGATGTTAAGTTGGAAGAAGACAAATATATCTGCGAAAACCGCATTCAAATCGGATCTGTAGTTTTCGTGTGATAGTGGAACAAACATACAGACAGACAGACAGACAGACAGACAGACAGACAAAAAAACTGACCAAATTTTTGGCTTCTATAGCAATGTAGTGACACCCTCCGCTTTTTATTTTTTGAATATCTTTAATGCACAGAATCTTTATTTTTACAGTTTTATTATATGTATAGATTATTGACCTCTGTGGCTCAATTGGTTAAGTGTGTGGCAGCTCAAGCCGGAGGTCGCGGGATCGAATCCCGCCGACGGAACAAAAAAGTTTTCAATGTTGCCGGGTTTGGATGTGTATTAAATATATGTATGATATAATAAAAATCTGAAATATATGTATAGTATAAAAGAATTAAATATATTTCCGTTGTCTGGTACCCGTAACACAAGTCCTTGAGGTACTTAGCACGGGGCCAGACTGACGTGGTGTGAAGCATCCATAGATATTATTATATCTATGGATGCTTCACACCACGTCAACCACCAAGATATTATTATTATTATTATTATATTATTATTATTATAGTACCGAAACTAAAACAACTCAGACAAACAAAGAAACTTAAAGACTCAAAATATAAAATCTAAGTTAATAATATCGGGTATACCGAAACAATTAGGGACTCCACCGAGATGTAAATTCTAATAACATTGGGTAAAAAGGTGAAAGTTATATCTCTATTAGCCAAGACAAATCAAATTACTCGACATTTTTCCTAAAGAATCCTTTATCCTGGCCACCTGGCAGCCTGTATAGGAGTAGGCAGAACGCTTTTCCAAAGTAAGGATGTGTCACGACGAACGTTTTTTTTTTTTATTTTTTTTCTTTTTTTTTTTCTCTGCTGGCAACCCTACCACTAAGTTGAGTTTGTAAAGTCTCCCGACAAAAAATTGATATATAATTAATATTTCCAATAATACTGTTTTAAAAAGTTATTAATTATATTAATTTAAGTATTAGTGATAAGATAATTAATAAGTTTATGTGCTTTAAACAAGTTTGTTTGTGAAAATCGCCAAAATATAAAGTGCCTTACGTCAACGGTGATCAGCTGTCAAAGGTAATTTAAATTTTCATACTAAAAACGCATAAATTCGAAAGACATTACAGTTATTACATTATTAAGCAATAAAATAATTAAAAGTTGATTTAGGTTGACGATAGGCAGTAATTATAACCGTGGGAGGAAAGCAATAGATCAGCTGTTTCTGAGTTATCACTTGTCAAAGGTTACATAGGCCGGTCAGTGGGATTGGTGGACCTTGTTATTCCTTTTTAACAACCCTTACACCTCACTCTAGCTTGCGTGACCCCTCTACACCGAGCAAATATCTCAACATCTAAAGATATCGAGTGATAGGCTCATTTAAGGAGGACTTGGTATTGTTGATTCCACTGCCTTTGTAGTTTAGTTTAATTCTATATTCACATTTATCCTGAGTATTTTAATCTAAAATTGATAAATTTACTTATAGGTTGGCTTGTAGGCTTGGCATAGACTTGTATCTTCTTTAACATCTTACACACCCCACTCTAGCTTGCGTGACCCCTCTACACCGAGCATATATCTCACCATCTAAAGATATCGAGTTGCTGGGTCTATCTGAAGGTACTGGAAAGTGTCCGGTTTGCACGCCAATAGATAGTTAGTTCATTGATAGACATATTATATAAGTCAATTGATTAACTGATTATCTTATAGTTTACATTATTGTTAGTTAACATGATGACCAGAGGAAACCTGGCTCGTCAGACTGAGGAACAACTCCGTCTGACCCTTCAGGAACTTAAAGAATGTAAGAAACAAAATGAACTATTGCTCTCTGAACGCGAGGACAGTGAGAAAGAAATGTTAAAAATTATCCAAAAAAATAATGAACTTAAAAATGAGTTAAACAAGTTAAATCTAAATTATGAGGAGTTATACCAGAAAACAAAAGAATTACAGGAAATGGTAGACAGCTTTGACCAGTGCAGAGATGAGTATGTGGAGGCGCTGAACAGCACTAGTTTGTGGAAGCGAAGATGTGATGAAGCCCATACACAAATCAAGTCATTAGAAAGCCAAATACAAGAGTATAACTCCTCTAAAACAAAAAACTTGTTTCAGGAAATGTTTGGGAAGGATTCTGACATTTCTGAGAATAATGTCACTAAACATAAACATAATATTCATAATAATTTACCAATAATTGACTTGACTGGTGACGACACTATGTCCTCCCAGACACTTCACTCATCTCAAACCAAAAATAAATTAAAAAAGTATTTAAAAGTTAGAAAGAACATTAGGAAAACAAGTAAATTGTTAATAAGAAACCAGCAAAAACTGTCTAAAATAACAAAGTTGTCCAAAGATAACATTTACATCAAAAATAAGTACCAAGAATGTGCTAAACAACTTGAAAATACCAATTGTATGTATGAGGCGGAAGTATGCAGCCTCCAGACTGAAATCACCTATCTACATGAGTCCCTTAAATCCATAACAAAAAAATACGAACTTGCTCAAGTGGAAATATCTAGTCACATATCGGCATTGGGCACTTTGCTGGATGACTGTCGATACAATGAGGACAGAGTTATGTCTTTATTGAGACATAACTCGTCTTGTCAATGTCAGGTGAACTGTTCAAGGAACCCTGATAACAATATTGATAGTGATTTGGGTATGGAGACTCATACAAAGCACTCCCAAATGGAAAGCCTGACTGTGTCACCGGCCTCTGGCCCATGTTCGGTGGCTATTTACAGCGATGAACTTGGTCGAGGAGTCGGGGTCCAGTTGAGTAAGTTATGCGTAGAAGAGTCAGTGTATAACACCTGCATACCAGGTGCAAATTTTTCTCAAATAATTAAAAAAATTTTTAATACTGCTCACTGTCCAAATACAACACTAGTATTATTAGTTGGGAGACGGGGAAATGTGAATAGTAGAGAAATAGAAAATCACATAGAATTATTAAATAAATTACAAAATATTACCAAGGTTATATTATTTACATTTCCTTATATAAAAGGGTTGCCTCAGGAAAATAAAATTAGGTATCAGCTCAACAGCCAATTGTATACCGCTGTTAACAATAATTTTATTTTATTAAATGGACATAATAATAAAATTAATATAATTGACATAAACAATATTTTAAATCATAAATTATGTAAGTTGACATTAGGTAGATATTATCTATCCTATTATTTTTGTAGACTTATAGCAAGTACGCTATCAACTTTTTTATATTTGAACTCAGCCAAGTACTTGGCTTGTACGACATCAGCTGCTTCCATTGAGCAGTTTAGTCATAATAGTATGACATTTAGTAACAACTTGGAAAATATTCCAAATAATAAAATTTTAACTACGGCTTCTATTGAGCAGTGTAGTAGTACTAACGAGTTGGAATATGTTCCAACAAATTATTTAAATTAGATAATAAGACAATAGAGAATGCCTCTTGCACAAATAGTCTACTTTTACAAAATCCTACCAAAAGTAATACAAGGAAAATAAATAACAGTAATAAGTATGTATTTAACTTGGTGCATCAGAATTTACAAGGAATGGTAGGTAAAGATCTTGAAATTGAGTTGTTTCTAAAAGAGTTTAATATTGATATTATTTGTATTTCAGAACACTGGTTTAGGGAACATGAACTCATTTTCAATCTCCAAGATCACCAAGTAGCAAGTTCGTTCAGTAGAAAAAACGCCATCAGAGGTGGCTCTTTGATATTAATTAGAAAAAATTTGAAATATAAGGAACGTAAAGATATTGTAAGTCTTTCTACTGAACGGATAATAGAAGTGGCCTGCATAGAGTTAAGTCAGCTTATTATTATTAGCGTATACAGGCCTCCATCAGGGTTATATGATTTGTTTGAACAAACTATGGAACAAATATTGTCAAAAATATGTGCATCTAACAAAAAGGTTATTATATGTGGAGATTTTAACATTAACTTATTAGACTTAGACTCCAATACAGTTAGATTCACATCTTTGTTTAAATCGTATAACCTTTTTTATTTGTTCGATGAGCCGACAAGAGTGTGTGACACAACGGCTACTTGTATAGATAATATATTTACTAATCTCACACCATGTAAAAAAGAAATAATTAATAAGCTTAGCTCTGATCATTATGGTCAGTTAGCATGTTTTGACATTAATTGTGAAAGTAAACAAAAACAAGAGCTTGTGTTTATTCCTGTGAACACAAAACGTATTGAGAAATTTAGAAGCAATCTAAATTCAAATATTCCATTATTGGGTGAATCTTATAGCTCCGATGAAGCTTATAATAAATTATTTAAAGAAATAAGAACTCAATTTAATTCTATATTCACTTCTAAGACGGTTAGAACTATTAACAAAAAAAGTGACTTTATTAAATGGGCTACCAAAGGAATTAAAATAAGCAGAAATAGGCTCTATGAATTATATGACGATAAAACTGTAAATAACAATGAAACATTTAAATTATATGTTAAAAATTATTCTAAAATCTTTAAGAAAGTATGTAATGCTGCTAAAGTTCTTTATTTAAAAAATAAAATCAAGAATTCTAAAAATAAAGTAAAAGCAACATGGAAAGTTAAAGCTGGTGAGACCGGAAACGTCACCTGTCGTAACTCAGATTTTGAACTTTATTTTGAAAATAAAAAAATTACTACTGACATAGAAGTTGCGGCGGTTTTTGAAAAGTTTTTTGCTGACATTCCGGTCTCAACAACAAAAAATTTAAATTCTTCGCCTGCAGAGGCTGAAAAATTACTCAGAGAGTATGTAAAAGAATGTGATGTCAATTTTAAGTTTAGAGAAATTGATTCTAAAGACATTATTAACACTTTTAAATTATTGACCATCAAAAATACTACAGATCTTTGGGGTCTGTCTACTAAGATTGTTCAATCAATAATTGACATCGTAGCTCCGTATCTGGCCAATATTTTTAATGACTGTATAAAGAATGGTGTTTTTCCTGATTTAATGAAGCATTGCAAGGTGGTACCTTTATTCAAAGCCGGAATTAAATCTGATCCAACAAATTATAGGCCTATATCTATTCTACCGACTTTTAGTAAAATATTTGAAAAAATAATATTAAAACAATTGTTAGTACACTTTAACTCAAATAATTTATTGCATAATAATCAATACGGTTTTACTAAGGGTCGTTCCACTACGGATGCTGGTATAGGTCTTCTTTGTAGTATATTTGAAGCCTGGGAGGAGTCGCGAGATGCCTTAGGTGTATTTTGCGACCTGTCTAAGGCATTCGATTGTGTTGATCATGCTACATTGATCAGGAAATTGCACCACTATGGCATAAGGGACTCGGCACTCAACCTTTTGACATCATATTTAAGGAACAGGACTCAAAGGGTCGATGTCAATAGTAAAAGGTCCACTGGGACCAAAATAGAATTAGGTGTCCCACAGGGATCCATTTTGGGTCCGTTTCTTTTTCTCATCTATATAAATGACTTACCTTATCTAGTTAAGGATAATGATAACGAGATAGTACTTTTTGCTGATGACACTTCACTTATTTTTAAAGTGAAGCGACAACAGTCGAATTATGACGAGGTAAATTGTGCTCTCTCAATAATAGTTAATTGGTTTAATGTTAATAACTTACTTTTAAATTCTAATAAAACAAAATGTTTAAGATTTACCTTGCCGAATGTTAAGCAAGTGCAAACCAATTTACTATTAAATGATGAGAAAATGAATCTTGTTGACACTACTGTGTTTTTAGGAGTAACACTAGATTATAAACTGCAGTGGGGTCCTCATATTGCCAAACTGGCCGACAAGCTCAGTTCCGCAGCATATGCAGTCAGAAAAATTAGAGAAATTTGTGATGAAGACACGGCGAAATTAGTTTATTATAGTTATTTTCATAGTAGAATGTCTTATGGCATTCTATTATGGGGAAGTGCTGCTGATATTAACACAATATTTGTGCTGCAGAAGCGAGCTATTCGATCTATTTATAAAATGTCATCATTTGAATCTCTCAGAGAAAAGTTTAAAGAAATAAGAATTCTGACCGTAATATCTCAATACATTTTGGATAATGTGTTATACGTGAGAAAAAATGTAAATAATTTTAAAACGAAAAGTGACATTCACTGCAGGAACACTAGGAATAGGCACAAGCTAGATATACCTATAACCAGGCTGAGCAAAGTAAGAAAATCTTTCAAAGGTCAATGTATACGCCTATTCAATAAAATCCCAGAAAACGTTCAAAATCTTTCAATCAATAAATTTAAAAAAGTTGTTAAAGAACGTTTGTGTGCTAAGGCTTATTATAAGGTTACTGATTTTCTCAATGATAGCACACCTTGGGAAAAATTAGCTGACAGACCATAGGTCACTTCTATATAAATGTACCACATTTTCACTTACTTTACTTACATACTTAGTGTAAATTAGCTTAAGCTACCTTTGTTATTTTCCACCTTTTTGGTAAAAGGTGGACCCGCGCGAGTTTCTTACGCCGGTTCTTCTCGCCGGGTTAGTTCCCGAACCGGTGGTAGGCCTCATGTAGACACGACGTTCTAAAAGTGTTAACTTTGTTAACCTATTTGGAAATAAAATATTTTGATTTGATTTGATTTGATTTGAACGATTTTACATCCGCTTTCGGAGAATCGGTGTCCTATATTATGTGGATACTATGTGGATATAAGAAAAATATAATTTCTTGGATTTAATGTTGAGATAAATGATGTCGGATTATATTCTGTCCTATGAAATGTATGACGTTGGCAAGTGGGCCTTAGACAAGTAAACTGCAATGTACCGTATTACACAATTTCAAACTGTATGTAATTCGACTCAAAATCCTATACTAAAATTATTTTTTCACGCGAGATCCAATAAGCGAGTTGACCAATAACTGCGTGACAAGCTTTCAAATCTAATTCAAAAGGAAATTGTGAATCTTAATGCGCTGGTTATAAATAACAATCACACTTATAGTGATGATAGTGACAACAATTTTTTTTTAGTATTAATGACTCACTCAGGTTAAGACATTTTGACTCTTAAAATGTCCTGTCCTTACGTCAATAATATGTCACGGTAGGGTAGGATTTATTGCTCTCATATCAAGAGGCGAACAAAAGGCGATGTTTCAATGTTCGCGTAATAGGCTGCATTGTGTGAATGCACGCAGGATAGAGTTAGCCTTGAAATAAATCTAATGGAATTGAATGGCTGCTGCCCACTGAATTGTATGTAGAGAATAATTCAGAAGGAATATTATCTATAGTCATAAGTTTTTGACTGTCTGTCTGTCTGTTACCTCCGTCCTCAAACTCCGTACCGCGATCTAAAGGTGATCACACATTTATCAGCACGCACGCACCGAACGCGCCGCATTTTAGAGTTTTCTGCATGTAATTATGTTAAACCTCGCACATTCGCCCGCGCCGTATACGCGCCACATTTTGTGTACTATGCGGTGCGATCAGCTGTGTGAGCTTTGTTACGGATTTTGATGAAGTTTGTATCCAGATAATTTGAGTCCAGGAAAGAATATAAGAGAATTTTTTTATCCTAGAATCCACGCAATAAACGAATTCCGAAGCATTGAAGTTGCGAGCAACATCTAGTATGCCATATTTTATACGAGATGACGTCCGTAACTCTTTAGCGCCAAAATTCGTTTATCGCGCTGGAACCGTACATTTTTCCGGAATAAAAAGTATCCTATGTCCTTCAACAAAATCAGTTCAGCGGTTTGGTCGTGAAGAGGTAACAGACAGACATACTTTCGCATTTATAATATTAGTATGGACTGTAACACAAGCCTCGCGTATTTATCATATTATATTTCACATAGTAAATGGCACATGTAGTCACTAGCTGTAACTGGAAGCGAGTCCACAGTTCGCTCTTCATTTAATTTCCGAGTTGTCGAAACTCCGCGTGTGCCATCTAGACGCTTAGGTTACGTGAGTTATGAACTTCTGTTTATTGAAACATACAAGTTTAAACAAAAACTTAGGTAATATGACTAGAATAAACAGGGTATATTTTGATGGTTCTAAAATATTGATAACGCAGTCGCATCGGGAGCACTGGCTTTTAGAAAACGCCATTGGTATTAATGGTCATTTGATGGCTCAAAAATTATTATACTGTAAGAAGAGAAAATATGTACGCAGGCAAACACATATTAATATGTATTTTGGCGACATAGACACCACAATACAAGACGGTATAAGCGCGCGTCATTCGATGTCCATAATTTATCAAATATCGTGTCCGACAATGATGGTGGCATATCATAAAACATGTTAAAACGTCGCGTCGAAGAGTCGACGCTGCGGCATCACAACGCAACAAAGCCCCTCCTTTTACTATGACAAAGCAATGCGCAAAATATGTAGTTTCAATATAATTCATTCAATAATTATGAGGAAAATTAAACTCCTCCGTAGCAAATAATTTAGGTCATCTTTTTATAATATTATGGCTTCATCAACATAATATCACTTCTGACGAATTAATGTGCCACAAACGAGCAAACGGGTCACCTGATGAAAGGAAGTACCGTCGCTCATGGACACTCGCAACATAAGAAGAGCTGCAGATGCGTTGCTGGCCACATCAGAAATTATGTATGTAAAACGCTCCAACTTTGTAGCTGCGGCATCACAACGCAACAACGTTAGCTCTACGTTAATTATGCGGAAAAATGAACTCCTAACAAAACCTAATTATTCGTTTTAACTTTTACCTAACACGCAACTGGCCACATAAAAAGTCAATTAGACGATCAGTTGCGGAAGAAAGCGCACAAAGAAATTCAAATAAGAATTTCCATAAAATGCTGACAAACAATATTAAAGTAAACAAATCGTGAAAACAAAAACACTCACTCGCTCCGCTGTATTGTGAACTTTCAAAGGGCCAATTAATTCGTTTGTACGATACAAAAAGGTTCCCGCAATCCTTTCAGATACTTTCACAAATGAGATGAAAACCGATAACGAACTGAATGCATCGGCTTTGTATGAATTTTGTATCCTTAAAGATTTTGAAATTCAATATGCTTCGCCGTATATTTTACGTAGGTATATTTCGATAATAGATTACCCGCAACTTCCTTCGCCAAAATTCATTTTTCCAGGGTAACTACGTCCTTAATTCTTATATCGCAAGCATATTATGTACACCAATTGCCATTAAAACCGGTCAGCCTGCCATCATTCCAATGTTCGTATTTCCTAAAAAAAAAAGTATTTGGTGCAGACATCGAAAATCAGAATATCACTTATGTATTTGCTATAAATTTCCGCTTGTAATGTTGTTAGAATACCGTCTCCTCCAAGCCGTGATCTACACGAGATATTAGACTAATTAATAATAACTTAGCAAGTTCTAACAAACATTAAATCGCTGTTATGGGTGAAGTTGAATTTATGTTACAATACCATTGTTATCGATAATTGGGCTATTATATCCTCTATACTCATGTTCGAGATTAAAATATTTGGTAATATTATAGTTATCACTATAAAACGAACTTTACAACGAGACTTGGCGATTCACAAAAGTACTTTATAAATGCTAAATTAAAATTTTCAATACTAAATTAAGGTAAGCCGCATATGTATGCGGCTTACGTTACGTTAACGTTTTCAGTATTAGATTTCCGAATCCATTTTCCGTTTTTGGAAATCCGAATGTATGGAATCAGTAGAAAATGCATCTGGCGCACACGTTCGCTTTTTCCGAACGCAACGAATTCCGCATGTACGTTTCAAGTGAAGGCGACGCGTTCACGTGTGGAAAAAACGTGCGTTTGCGCTAGTCTCACGGAATTCCAAATCGTAATTCTACATTAGGAAATAGACTACGGAAAACGTGTGTATGTAGCCAGCCTTAGAGCGCTGTTTTTGACATGGTCGTGAGTTTACGCGTTGAGAAAAATATTGTTACTAATTTTGGTTAAAACTTAAAACAGTACAGGCTAATATCCACCTAGTAATGTTTCAATGAAACCGGCATGGGAAACATTATTTAATAGTGTTTCAATTAAATTTCCTTTAATATTGTTATAGAGTATTAAGTACGTCTCGGCGGGTGCACTTCCGTGCCCCCTGATTCTATTTTAGTAGTCTCAGAATGGAATAGGATATCAATTTTCTTTGATGGTAGTTTCCGTTTTGGTTTGTTAGGCAGCCTTTGCAAATTCTCAGGCCAGGCTCAGGTCAGCTATTGAGACAATAAACGAAGCCTCGTGTTTGACAGTTATGCCTCAGCTTCAGGCATCAAAGTATAGTCTAAAACAATGCTGGAGTCCAATTTCCAAAAGCTGCATTGATAGACGATTCAAAGGAGAATATAATTGGATATTTTATAGCACAAAAAGTAAAAAATAGTACCGTATACATAATATTATGAAATAAGTAATAAGTAGTTTCACGCATGAAATGATTATAATATTATGTATTTTGATTGCAATAATTTTTGATGCTATGCTCGATTCTCAGACGTTATAGCGCAATCAACAGCGAAACAACATGCCCGCGACGCATGCCCTCTGACCGTATCCAAAACTTTCGCTTTGTTTTATAATGACAATGTTGGCGTTGCGTTCGTTGATGCATTCAATTATTGAATGCGCCAATCAATACGAAAGTTGAATGAAAGAAGATGACGAAAATTATTGAAGACGAAAGTGCACAGTGTGGACATAGCTATTGTTCTACGTCAAAAACGTACGTTTCTGTATTTATAAAGGTCCGATTACATTCGATACAATCACAATCCGGATAAATCTTTTTGTGCAAAGAACAAAGCGGTTTCAGCGAAAACCACGCTGGAACTACAATTAGATGAGCTAGGGTTTCTTTAGATTTAATTAATCCTGTTTCTTTTTAATCTAGATTCTAGTGCAATTTTTTCGAGAAAAGTTAAATCACCGTTACTATTACCGGAAGTTATGTAAAAACTCACGAAAAGGCGATACAAATTATTGTCAATAGGCGTAATAGAATTACATTTTTAATTTAGATTGATATTACAATAATCAGGGCGAGCGAAGCGAGCCCTAGTATAACCCACAACCTGAGCACTTTTGTGGTACACTTTACGGAAAAACAATCACGCCTATTGATTTGTGCTTTAACATAGTAATTTTTATTTATATGTGGATGTGTTATTGTCAGTTCATCAAGGTTTGGTTTCTATTAAAATATAAAGGAATGGATTACCTAAAGATGATTACCACGCAGATAAACGACGCAAGTCCTCACAAAGCTCGGCTTTTAGCTAGAATGTAATATGTATTGTGTCACGCTTCGTTGCGTATCGTTTCTGTGTGAACTGAGCCTTATTTTATCTTAGGCTATATTCGTATGTGTTGTGTATGTGGTTTGACAGTTACACAGGGACATCACAAGAAATTGTATGTAACGATTCATTGAAAATGGCAGCGCAGTCGCGCTTTTCCACCACAATATCAAAACGACATATTAATCACCTTTCTCGACAGCTAATAAAATTGTTGAAGAATTTTAATATTATATTTCAGTTAATTAGACCAATTTTCCTCGTCTCTTTTGATGTTATTAAATAATTTGACTGAAATATTTCGTAAAACGGTTTAAAATTTTTCGATAGCTTTTCATTTCAGCTCTTATAGGCATTTCAATTATTATTTTTTATATGAAATTTCATTGGATGGAAATATTTTATCATTTACTGTACACAAATATTACAAAAATAAGTGTTGTTTTTACTCGCTGATTTTATTTTGTAGAGTGCATAATAATTTCTCACCTGTAGATCTGGGGGCACGGTAGTGCCCTAGCCAAGCTTTTTAGCAAAGGCACGGCCGTACCATACTTTTCTCGAAGCGGTTCGCAGCTATTTCACACCCCTTTATCTTCGATGTTAACAAAGCTAGGGATTCAGAATTTCGGTCACTATGAGCAAGTATTAAAACTAGCTTAACCTCCAAATTATATGAAATTTCGATAAATAGTTTAATAGTTACGGATAGTCAAAGTTACTACATTTTGTCACTCACTGACTTATAGATCATCAAAATTCTAAGGTACTTCTAGCAGACTTAGAACCTTGAAATTTGGTACCTGGATAGGTCTTTATTTACAATGAAAGGAAAAATTATGAAACCGGCCAAGTGCGAGTCGGACTGGCATACATAGGGTTCCGTACCGTAAATTTGTATGGGAGCCCCCCTTAAATAATAAGTATATTTAATTTATATTATTAATTATTAAAGTTAATATACAGCTGAGTAGTTTCTGAAATTTTCAAAAACCTTATTGTTACCATTATGGATATAGAGCAAAATAGGGGAAAAAATCGTGCTTGTTGTATGAGGCCCCCTATTAATAATTTATTTTATTTGAATTATTGGACTACGTATTAGCTTTTATAACGATACCAGAAATACATAATTTGTGAAAATTGCAACTACCTAGCCATGGCGGTTCTCGAGATCCAGCCTGGTGACAGAAGGATGGACGACGGACAGACAGCGAAGACTTATTATTTATTGATAATTTTTCCCTTTCCCTTTTTCATCCTTTGGGCAGGGAAACCGAAAAACTGAAAAATAATATACATAATAATAATATATAGTAGTTTCTTAAAAAAAAAAACATTTTTATGTTTGTAACTTTGCAAGAACAGTATGAGTTTCGACTGTATATTTGTTAGAATGAAATGGTATTGATTAAATAAAAAATAGTATTAACAACGTTAACAATGAAATAATGATTAAATTCGATTAAAATATAAATGCAATCACTACTGCGATATACACTCCTTACTCGCTCGATATATACTCGTAATATGGGAGTTTTAAGTTATCACAATATGAAATAAAGTGTGTCCTTTCCTGCGAGGAACGTTGACGCTTAAATCAGTGCTGCTATGTATTCAACGCTATGCTAATAATGACCACCTTCAAGTATTAAAGCTTAAAAGTCAATTAAAATAAATGAATAATGATTTCTTAAGTTTTCGCGAGTATCACTCATGATATTATAAGTTTAAACACTTACGGATTTTGTCGCGGAGCACTTTTATTAATCCCGACGTTTCGGCTGCTTTACAGCGGCCGCGGTCACGGGTGGACTGAGGTGACAGGTGTCCAATTTCTTGAAGTTCTGCAACTACCCGAAGACCACCCGTGACCACGGCCGCTGTAAAGCAGCCGAAACGTCGGGATTAATAAAAGTGCTCCGTGACAAAATCCGTAAGTATTTAAACTTATAATATCAAAATATATGAATATTAATAATCGACTCAGAACTAACGAAGCCTCAAAAAAATCGGTTGTCTGTAAAGTCGGTTTACTGACGATAGTTGAACGTGACAACGTCATAGCCTTAACCCCTCAGTTCCGGGAAAAATCTATGCAAAAAAGTTGGCAGGTCAATGTGAAAAAAAAATGGCACCCGGCCTACCCTCTTTGTAAAATTAATGTAATATCCTTACATACAATCCATATTTTATGTTTGTTTGAACTACATTATAATATATGTTAAATTTTCTATCTATCAAGCCATCATAATAAAGTATTTAGTCCGATGTGATATAAGTTTCTTAATTATAAACTTTCGAAACTATAATTAGTGACTTGTTCAGAAGAAATAAACGAATACTTTATTCTTCATATATTAAGTCATACCTTGACACGTAGGAAATAGAGCACAATTTTGAATAGCCGAAATAATACTAATAGCTCACAGATTGTTTATTTATTTTTCATTCAGAGTGTGGTCAATGTATCAAAGGTCATAACTAACCAAACTTCTTCACACAAAAGTATTCTCTAAGTTATCGAAATACCTAATATACCCGTAATCGAAACAAAGAGCGCGGCCCAGGTGGGCCTTACGCTTGTTGAGAGACTTGAGAGT
This sequence comes from Polyommatus iphigenia, assembly GCA_963422495.1. Classification (NCBI taxonomy): domain Eukaryota; kingdom Metazoa; phylum Arthropoda; class Insecta; order Lepidoptera; family Lycaenidae; genus Polyommatus; species Polyommatus iphigenia. The sequence goes on along the minus strand of OY730181.1, from coordinate 26,042,773 downwards.
GTAAATGGAACGCCTCAGAGCTGTCAGCGAGGTAACGCCGCATGAACTGTCGTGTTTTTCGGGCGCGCACCCCATATCTAATTATAAGACGTTATCACGTCAAAATAATATAAAGAAGATAGAGAATGAGAGCCAAGCTAAGTACAGAAAAGTAATAACGTGACCTGAAAAGAAAAGAAACAAAAACCTTAAAAAAAGAAATGAAATCCCACCAAAACATGAAATGTAAAAGGAGCCAAGCAAAATATTGCATAGCTGTAATACTTCTGTCGTAAAAAGTTTTCAGATCACATTCAAGCCAAGCCTTCAACTTATTTTGTAATTTAAATCAACATTCTGTAAATGTGTCAATAGATTTCTTTATTTTATAATTATTATAGTGGCTTGGCAATGAGCGCAAGAGAAACAAATTTAATATAAAACTGCATATTTGAAGAAGTTCATACTTATACAGACGGCAAGCAAAAAGTATTTTATTATGTAACGATGCATGTGGCCGATGGTACCCAATATATTATATTATTTCTCTAATGCTCATTGCCAAGCCACTATAATAATTATAAAATAAAGAAATCTATTGATACATTTACTAAATGTTGATTTAAATTACAAAATAAGTTGAAGGCTTGGCTTGAATGTGATCTGAAAACTTTTTACGACAGAAGTATTACAGCTATGCAATATTTTGCTTGGCTCCTTTTACATTTCATGTTTTGGTGGGATTCAACTTATTCGGAACCGATTTTAAAGTGTAGAAGAGATAGTATTAAGTACTGAGAAAGGAAAAAATCATTATGATAGTTTCCACAACAAAAAAATACATGGTTCACAATGTACCATCGAGGAAATTGATTCATAGGCAGTTGACAGGCCAACGTCATATTTTGGTCGGATCATGTCAATTTAATGTTAACTGTGATCTGTGGGCTGGGTTTGACGTAACGCGACCAAACTACGTAGGAAAGTAATCTGCCTAGGAATTTACTTATTTGATAGTACAAACGAATATTGGCGCAACGACGTTGTCCTTCGTGATTTATATATGTTGGACTGCCAAATATAAAAAATCCTTAAAGTAGACTTCAGACCCGACGTATCCATCTCTCGGCTAAATAATTCAGGGGTTCGGAAACTTTTCAATACCTGTCATCATGACTCCTACGGATAGAAGCTTAGCAACATACTTATGTGACGTGCGAACTTTCCTAATAAATTCTTGATTTATGCCTTCCCCCAATTTCCGAACGCCTCCAATATGTGTATAAAATTTTTCATAAGTCACGCCCCAGTGAAATATTATCGCTAATGGATTTCTTGTTTTTTGAACTTATCTTTTCTTGAAAACGCCTAGATTGGTCGCCTGATGATTAAAATTTAACTATGGAGCACACCCTTTGAGGAAAGGAACTTTTAGAGTGGGGCCCGTCGTTAATTTTTTAATCTACAATCTTGTTTTCACGTTTGTACTAGTTTTCTGAAAGGTAATTGCAAAAACATACTATTTGATCTAATCATCAACAATGAAGAATTTTGGAAAAGCGGTATTAAAGAATTTTGCTAACCATATATCGAAAAATATTGCCACTTTTTCAAATACTTCACGATTATGATATTCCTTTATGGAGGCACTTGACATGGCTATTTGTATTTGCGTATTTGTTGTATTTGCCAAACAATCACCATGTGTAGACGGTATGTTTGACAAATATTGGCCTTATTTGCCTATTTGACAAATATGACCAATACCAAATACACGTATCCGTTCCTTTGTCGGTTTTTGACGCACATCAAAGGAGTCAAATAGGCAAGTAAACAAAATCAAGTAAAAGTTTGGTATTTGACGTCAATGTGTGGAAGGCCGTATTTGCCTTTATTTGCTTGTTTGTGTATACGTCAATAATTTTGCCTGATGCAACAAATAGCCAATAGCAAATACAAATAGCCATGTGAAGTGCCTACATAACATCTAAAACTAGCTGTCCCGGCAAATGTTGTTTTGCCATATAAAGTATTTCGCCCATATTATTTTATTGAAGTGCCTAAATAAGTATGGCACCATGGCAACGTCCATCGCTATCCCGTCGCACAAACAATGGTCGCCGTCAGTCTCAAGTTGTAATAATTTACTATTATTTATTCAACAAAATATGCACTTATCAATATATAAAGTACCCAGTAGCCGATTCTCAGACTTACTGAATATGCATACAAAAATTGTTAAAAATCAGTAAAGCAGTTTCGGAGGAGTACGGCAACTAACTGTTAGTTGTTACATGTGACACGAGAATTTTATATATAAGAAGATATTTCCACAAAGAATCAAAAAGGATATCTTAGTATTCAGAGCGGTCAGTCGTTAAAATAGCTTTTATGTTAAGGCCATCTTACTATTGAGGATTTCTCACAATCCCAAAAAGATACATTCTTACAAAAGGTCCTTAATCGAATCGCAAAAACTACTGAATACGTCATCATGATGGGACATAATAGGGTCAGTGAAGGTTATCAATGCAATTTATGTTGAGTCCATAGATTTATAACGTAATAGAAGAAGACTATAATAATACTCCCACACCGTTTTCGGTGACGGTGACCGGTTTCATTGAAACCAGGCCAGCTACGCAGGAGTAATTTTATAGTGCCCAAGTGTGTGCGCAGTACACAAGAGCACTCTCTATTCCTTTACTCTCATAACCCAGCGGGACGGAAGACCGACAGGACTGGCGAGATATCAGGCGCAGGACCGACTTTTTACATGCCCATCCGACGCATGAATCATCTTACTTGTCAGACAGTCAGGTGATCAGCCTGCATTGTCCTAACCAAACTTGGAAATAACATGTTTCCAACGCGGGAATTGAACACACGACCTCCGAGGCAAGAGCCATGCTCTGAATCACTGGACCACGGAGGCGTTAGGAGGAGGAGAAGACTATTAAAATAATTAATATGTTAAATTCACGCACACAATATTGAAACGTGCACTTGCATTATATCACTTTTAAAGCTACTTTAGTGTGCGTTCTATGCACTGCTGCCAAATATGTTATCCCTACAAAATATGTAAGAAGATAAACACCATATTTTTTTGTCCTTGTCTTTCAAGCGCCTATCCCAATATAAGGTTGCGTTTCCACTGAAGCTGAGCGCCGCTCCGCTGTGGAGCTTAGTGGTTCCCGAATTGACCAATCGTGCTATTCCAGTGGAATGACAGCGAAGCGGAGCGAAGATTTCGAGCATGGTGATTGGTCAATAATTCGGCACCGCTAAGCTCCGCTCCGCTTCAGGGGAAACGCAGACTAAAAGGCCATGATAAAATATTGTTTGGCTAATACGCATTACCTAAAATATTTTAAACTAGATGATCTAGTGAACTTTATATCACTTTCCTCCCAAGTATAACTCTTCCCTAGACTTTCACGAACATTTCAAGACTTAAATTATGGAAATCGCTTATATTATAAGCCGTTCACGAGTGTTAGCGCGACTAACAAAATTTTAACTTAATTTGAAGCTATTACATAGCTTTTACTGCGGGCTTCGAGCGCGGCGACCGAATCAAGAAATTCCGTAACAAAAAAACCTAACACGATGCGGCGTTGCTAGACTTAGGCACGGTGTTTGCGTGCGTGCTATGTATACGAGTTATAATTGAATAAATTGTTTAAAATGCTAAGTAATAGATTAACCGCGACAGTCCCGAGTGATACCATATTTTTTTTATTTATATAGATTTTATTAATATTATGTTTAGTCACTTCTCTATAATATACTCTGTGGTTAGGCCCAATAATTTGCTAAAGTCCTCTTTTGTGTGAAATGTTGCATTGAATTTGTATGTTTGTAAAGGACCATTGTGTTCAATAGTTATGGTATTATGCTATAATTTTGCCGCTTTGTGGCTACTGGTTATATTTATAAAGCAATTCTATTGTGTGGTGAAGTATTTCCTAAACAATTTCTTATTCCTTATCTACGTATTAATTATTTTGTGTGTACAAATAATATACATCTTCTATATCTATACATATTATAAAACAAAGTCGCTTTTTTTCCCTCATGTCCCTTTGTTCCCTTTAATCTTTAAAACTACGCAACGGATTTTGATGATTTTTTCAGTGTTAGATAGCCCATTTATCGAGGAAGGAGGAAGGAGGAAGGAGGAAGGAGGAAGGAGGAAGGAGGAGGCTATATTTTATTACGTTAAGACTAATAGGAGCGAAGAAATAGAGGAAAATGTGGAAAAAACGGGGAAAATTATTTGAAAGGGCTAACTTGAACGCGCTAATCTCAGGAACTACTGGTCCGATTTGAAAAACTCTTTCAGTGTTAGATAGCCCATTTATTGAGGAAGGCTATAGGCTATATTTTATCACGCTAAGACTAATAGGAGAATGTGGAACAACGGGGGAAAATATTTGAAAGGGCTTATCACGCGAACTACTGGAGAAATTTTTATGTTATTTGGCACAGATAAGAAGTAGACCACGTGAAAGCTATCGATTTTAATCATTTTTTCAGTGGCTGTATATTTTAAACCCGTGCGACGCCGGGGCGGGTCGTTAGTTACTATATAAAATAAAGACGCCTTCGGCTGTCTGTCACTGATGATCTTTTGAACAACGCAATGGATTTTAATTTTAACTTTAATATGTTTAGTAGTCAACCAAGTTTTGTTGATTACAGGACCCTATAATGGAACCCTAACGAGCTGATTTTTTGTATATTGATAGGTTATTGTCCTACAAATAAAACAGTACATATTTTAGGACCATCAATTCAAAGTATGAAATCCCTTCTATCTCTGTTAGCTACCACTTTCGAGATTTTTCGCAAATAAAAATGTTGTTCGTCTTATCAAAATGAACCTCCTCACAAAAATTAGCTTGATAGTAATAAAAAAAAATGTTCTAGGGCTCCCGTACTATACCTAAGTATTGTACACAATGAAAATGTCTACAGAAAATTTCGCGATGGTATAATATGTCTATCTCATAATATCCCACAGTAACTTTTTTTGTCATTTACTTTTTACTACAAATAATAGCTAATTTTCGAAGCGATTTTAACGAATACGGCATTAATCCTTGTTCAATTAAATACTTTAACTACATTGTTGATTTAATATAGATCAATATGGCCTTTTACACCATAAATATGATTTTAATGAATATTTTCGAAGATAAAACTTTACTTACGGGACGTAGCTTTTGCGGCGGTACCATGAATATAAATCAAAACTACTGAATCGATTTTAATCATTTTTTCAGTGAGTGACATAGGCTATTATAATATATTTTACACCAAGGCGAAGCCGGGGCGGGTCGCTAGTTGTACATATAATATTTTATCATCATACATACATTTACCACAGGTAAATTACAAACATGACGAGGTAAAATGTTGTATTGTTTTCCTTTTAATAATAATTGTAAATTTGTTAATTGTTTGATAGAATATCTAACTACATATTACATTAGGGAGCATCAATTGTTTCTAAACAAAGGCAACTGATTGATTGTTTAATGGCTCGTGCCAAATATAATAGATTTGCTGGTGACGTCACTAATGACGTATGAAAGGCAGATGGCCGAAGCATGTGGAATATTAGAGCGAGGCCATAGTTCTCTAATGCGGTGCGGTGCGTCGCACCAACGGCGCTCCAACGTTATAAATTAATAATTATGTACTTACCAAAAAAACATTACTTGACCAGGTAAATATTGTTTTACCATAAACGTTATACCATAATACCATGCATGTATATAAACAAACTATCCTCTTGAATAACTTTATCTTTTAAAAAAACATAAAAAATTCGTTGGGTAGTTATAAAGATCCAATCATAGGGACAGGCTAGAAGCAACTTTGTTTTAATACTGTGTACTGATATTATTATGTGCCATATTATAATAATTTATTGTTAATTCGTCACAGGTGGTGTTTTGATGACACAAAACTAAAGATGAATAGCTGAACTGACAACGTCTTGTATTGTTATGACGAACGTTGCAGCAACGCAGTGTTTTTCGTTCCGACCTCGAACGCAACACAGAGCATTTTCCGTTTTCCGATAACCAATTAGTAAAAATAAATAGTGGTGTGTAAAAATTGTAGCATTTACTACCCATTATGGACAAAGCAATTACAGTATTTGTCAGTTACAAACCAATTTGTATAAATTGAAAACTCTAACAACAATTGCTGCGAAATTAATAAACGAAATTCGTAAACTATTCAAAAAGCGTAGGCAACGTTGGTTAATAGAGATGTAATTGTGCAAGGGAATATCAATGTTGTTACCGTCGCATAAAGCTGAAGCTCCGCTACCGTGATTATGATATTTGTATGCTAATTCTTTGGCCCCATGTCAGTTATTAGTCACATTATGGAAACAGTTTCATACTAATTTGCGGTATCAACTGTGAGAGAGCGGTATAATATATTATACGTATAAACATAAGCTCTAATTTTATGTATCCATACTAATATTATAAATGCGAAAGTGTGTCTGTCTGTCTGTCCATCTGTCAGTCTGTCTGTTACCTCTTCACGCTCAAACTGCTCAACCGATTTTGCTGAAATTTGGTATGGAGATACTTTGAGTCCCGGGAAAGGACTGATACTTTTTAACGCGAAAAATGTACAGTTCCCGCGCAATAAGTGAAATATGGCACAACGGAGTTGCGGGTGTCATCTAGTTGCTTTATATTCTTCGGAAAAGTAATGAATTTGTTCCAAAAGTTATGAAACTTTATTTGAAGTTAAAGTAATCAAAGAAATGTCGTCAATTTCTCCACTATTACATACTTCAAAGAAGAATTTTTTTCTCAAGTAATCAAAGACAGTATTTGACGTGAATTCTTTGAAACGAGATGGTAAATGAGTAAACTGCAGAACTGATAAAAATCAAAAGTAAGGTCAAATTGAAGAAAGATATTATTATTATAATGTTACTAGCTGTTGCCCGTGACTTCGTCCGCGTGGACTTCAGTTTATAGCGCGCGATGTCAACAAAATTGGTGTCAAAAGCTTTTATAAAAAAACCCTGATACCCCTTAAATCAAAACACCCAAAAACAGCTGTGCAGTGTGCACATAAATTTACTTATTTCATTTTTTTAATTAAACTTTATGTATGCCAAATTTTAAAGTATATTAAGCCCCCCAATTACAAAACTTTACCCATAAACTATTTATCATTGATAGGTTTAAGGTTACGTCACTGCATAGATAAAGTACTGAGTTTTTTAATAACATATAAAAGAAATAACAATCGAAAAAATCGAAAATTCAATGTAAGATGATACCACCTCTTATAGAAAGACGTTTGAGTAAGCGTCAGCGCGATGTAGGAGACGGCACGGTGCCATCTATTATGAATTTTTGGAACTAACTTCATTTGAACAAATTTACGCATTTTCACCCCCTTACAACCCTTTTTTCCAGTTAAAAAGTAGTCCTTTCTAAGGCTTTAGACTATTTGTGTACAAAATTTCATTACAATCGGTTCGGTAGTTTTGGCGTGAAAGCGAGACAGACAGACAGACAGACAGAGAGACAGAGATACTTTCGCATTTATAATATTAGTATAGATAGTATAGATTAGTTACCCTTTTATTATAACGAGTTTTACATGATAATTATTATGTACCGACGTTATAATATATACAGTTTTCCTGTCTGTCAATTTGCTTTTCCAACGTATTAGACAGGGATCAGTTTTTACTTTGTATACAGACAAAATAATCTCTGTTGTATACTATTAAATATTATACAATACTGTATACATTATAATTATTTCATATTATTTCATAATTACCTCCATAATATAATGATGTATCATGCATTATTAAATTCATTATGCTTTACTACAAAATGATAAAATAAAAATATTCGTTTTCCATTTTGTTCAATATGCTTTTCGCGGCTTATAGCACATTAGGGTGTGGTTAACTTAACTAAATTATATTCATCAAATAGTTATTAAATTTTCCATTATCATGTCGTGGTTTGCTGGGTTTTGCTGGATTTAGCTTAATGATATCCGTAAAATGGAGCGTTTACGTGGGATGCTTTATTTATACCGTTGTAGAGAAGCTATGATCTAGAAGAGGCCTCAGGCCAGTCACTTTTTGAAGCTAAAACTTTTTAACAGTTTTGCGTACCTTCAGGATAATTAAAAATGTAATTAAGCTCAAGTCGTGATCTGATCAAAAGTTTATAAGACGCAAGACCCTTTTAAAAGGCTGACAACGCACCTGCAGCTCTTCTAATGTTGCGAGTGTCCATGGGCGACGGTAGTTGCTTACCATCAGGTACCCGTTTGCTCGTTTGCCCCCTCATTTCATAAAAAGAAAAAAAGACGGGTTGCAATCTGGGAGTGCCGGCAGAAGTGAAAACTTGATTATTAACGTTGTGCATTTTTTAACCCATTTTTTATGAAAATCGATTTTTAAAAAATATTTTTTTTTAATTAATTGAAACCCTTACAATCGATTACATTTTTAACCCATTTTTTTATGAAAATCGATTTTTAAAAAATCGATTTTTTTAATTAAGTAATCGAAACCCTTACAAATTTCTTTAACACGATTTTTTATGAAAATCGATTTTAAAAAAATGTTTTTTTTTTATTAATCGAAACCCTTACAATGGATTAAATTTTTAACCCATGTTTTATGGAAATCGATAAAAAATATCAACAATCGAAAAAAAACAATCGATTGTTCGATTAATCGATTTCGATGTTACAACATTACTCTCCAACCGTCTTACGGTTTTTCGATCAGCGCGAGCATCTGACGCGAGTTTCAGTTTTTACCCATCCCACAAAAGTGCTCAACGCCGCTAAAGAAGTTTTCACTTTAAAAAATATACCACGCGCTCAACCACTAGGCTCTATAACAGACGAGGCTTAATAATATATCGTCACACACATAAAGTGTACAAGTCGTTGTTACATCATGTTTGAATTTCTGTGATTGTCGCCTCATTGTTAGGACTTTAGATGAAATATACTTGAGTCTTGATGACATCGGCCAAGATGAAAGGATCAAGCATATGGGACACGTCTGCTATCGATCAGAGGCTTAAGTTGGCAGAGGGACATATCTTAGACTTACCGAGCTTACCTGATTCTACGACAGATTTGGTTTTGATTGCGAGGTAAGGTTAAGATGAGGGCTTTGTGTGATTTTTTGTCACTTAATGTCACAATTCCCTACTATAGTTTGACACTGGGGGCGCTGGTAAGGACCAACTCACACGCACACACATACACACGCATGTTATATGGGCCTCCGATGCCCGAAATAAAGATGATTTGATTTGATTTGATTGTTTTTTTACTCAGACAATGATAGTAAAATTGCGTGAGTGTACACATATACATTATACACACACCCATTATTTTTTACACATACTAGGTGATAGCGATGGGAGAGGTGGACTGTAATACGAAAACGAGGATGACTGTAACTACTAAATGATACACCATATTGTGAAGCGACAACTATAATGTTCAGAGAAAGACTGGATAAATAAAATTAAATTAAGCAATTAAAAAAAAACCCACCAAAGAACTTTAAAAAGTAACAAAATAATATTTACTGACTTTAAGTTTAAATAATTCCTAAGTGTAAACTAATATTTTAGTCCATAATTATTGTTGTCACGGTGTGTCGGGGGACCGCCAAGTAAACTACGACAACAGCGACTTTTGCTTTTGGATCGCCAAGTGGCTGATTGTCTCGATTCGGTTCGCTGTGAACTGACCCTTAAACTACAATGTTATGTAAAATCAAACATGTACATTAGCAGTCCCCCGACACACCTTGACAACAATTATGGACTAAAATAGTACTACACACTTAGGAATTATTTAAACTTAAAGTCAGTAAATATTATTTTATTAGTTTTTAAAGTTTTTTGGCGGGGTTTTTTTTTATTTTAATTTCTTAATTTAATTTGATTTCATGCTTTTTAAACTTTTGTTGGTTATAGTGCAGAATAATATGCAAAGAATACCGTCTACGAATGTCCTCTTGGATTAGCCGATCAATATGAGCCCAAACATGAAACCTCCACTTTGGGTTCATACGGAGCTCGGCTCCTATAGAATCCAGGTGATGCCGCAGCAGTAGCATGCAAATATTTCGACGGTCCCTACGTATAAAAGGTCATGTCCAAAATAGCAAAAATTGTTTATTGCATCATGAATTTCCGTATAATGAGACGCATATTCCTACATTATTATTATTTTTCTATCACAAGTAATTCCAAAGATAAAAAGACGTAAATGAGGACAAGTTGGGCGTATGGGCGTTGGACTTCCAAAAAGGAGGAGGTTATATGTTCGTCTGTTTATATATTTTTTTTTTGTATGTTCAACCATAACTTCGCCGTTTATGGACCGATTTTCATGATTCTTTTGTTGTTGTACAGGGTTGAATTTGAGGTTGGTACCATGTTCACAAAAATGGTGATCTGATGATGGGATCCATGAGGAATCGAGGGGACTCCTTGAAATTTATATGGAAACATATAGTGATTTCAATTTTTTCTGAAGTATTTTAGGCATATACTACCAAAAAGTAAGATTTTGCACCAGGATGTACCCTGGTTCTGAAGGTACCCAACAGAACATTTGAATCCTTATAGATACAAGTTTGAGGATTTTGGCTTTATTTAAACTACTCCAAGCAAAAGCTGCATTATTTCTGCTAATCATAGGCTTAATTTTATTTTGGAAAACATAGGGTTTCGTAAGATATTTGGGTTTTTCGGACGCCAGGTGAAAAAGTCAACCAGAAAAGTTACTTATTTTGCGTACGCTGCCGAAACTATAAAAGATAGAACCATAAATGTTCTAAGTAATTATAGATGTTATAAATATCTACAAAAAAGTCCGCGACACACTGTACTTATCTATGTCGAATGAGGCACAATAACTATTTTTTTATTTAAAAATCTTGAATTTTTTTGGACTACATTTAAACGCGTTTATTTTACTCATGCTATTAATCCTTATCAAAATAAATTATTTCATCACTAAGTACAGCTTATGCAGATAAAATTTGGTCTTTGAATGATTAAAATTGGACGTTTGGTTTTGAAATTATGGCGAAATTAAAATATTAAGATAGTGGGCGTCACCAAGCGGGGATGCGCGTGCGGGAGCAAGACAATCTGTGCAGTGTGCACTGTGCACCCTTGGGATAATGACTGCGTCCGCATCGCCGATGTCAGTGTCGGAGTCTGTGAATTGACCTAGGTATCATTTTGCTGACTGAGTCTTTCCTGTGTAGGCTTTTTGCAGCCGTATTGCATATCCACGCGGGCGGAGCCGCGGGCGACCGCTAGTAATATGTACATTGTACAACTGACAACAAGCTATAATATAGCCTTGTTGTCTCATAATTATGATGTAACTAAAAAGGGTAGAATTATTATTTTTCAACAAAAAATTACAACCGACTTCCAAGGTAAAAACAAAAGTAATACTTATTCATAATCTAAAAAGAATCAAATAATTCTTATTCCTTATTATAGTGGCGTCTTCAGACTTCGCCTAAACCTCAACTATATTTTCTGTACTCAATCTTCATGCTTTTGAAGTCGGTACCAGCTTACCTTAGCGTAAAATTTGCTATGTCAAGGATCTCAGAACTTTTCCGGGCTGGTACCGACTTCGAAAGTACAAAGATTGAGTACAGAAAATATAGTTGAGGTTTAGGCGAAGTCTGAAGACGCCACTATAATAAGGAATAAGAATTATTTGATTCTTTTTAGATTATGAATAAGTATTACTTTTGTTTTTACCTTGGAAGTCGGTTTTAATTTTTTGTTAAAAAATAATAATTACAAATAAAGTCAGTCTTCTTCATCTTTAACATCATTATGTTTATGCTTTACCCTTAAGTAAAACAGAATTAATTAATACATAGATACTAAACTTAGTAGACTTTTTAAAACTAAACAGTTTAATTTATCAAATAATCACATTTTATTACAATTTTCCATTATGGACCTAAAGTAATTGATGACATGTCCTTTTATTCGTTCATTATAACAGAAAAAACTACTTAAATTAGCAGCGTATAAAAAGATATGTCTGTGTTTTTTAGTTTTTCTCACTGAAGAGCCAGAATTTGTATTACTTATACGTTATAAACTTATAAATTATGACAATACGAATAATTTTATATAGTGCTGAATGAATTTAGGACCTAATGTAATATTTTAATTCTTCCAAAGTAAAAACGGACATGTACGACTTAACCGTTATGGGCAGTCTTGGATTGTCAACGTAGAAACTGTCATCTTGCAATTTTGGCGAAAATACAGTAAATATTAAAAATTGTGTTATATCATGACAAACGGCCTACATTAAGCTTTACAGATCAACAAAAATAACCGTGTTTATGTTTTATGGTAATCTACAGTAACAGTTTGAATCTTAAAAACGCTCTCCTGAAAACCACTACTTTTGACATGTCGCTTTATACGTAGGGACCGTCGATTTACTGTTCATCTACGTCTTACTAATTGTCGCAATTAAAATGAGCCCAAACACGAAACCTCTGCTCTAAGTTGGTGAGGAGTTGGGTATCCTATTGTTTACCAGGTGATGCTGCAGTACCAGGTCAACTTTCCATTAATGTTATTCATAAACATCACAATGTTATTCATAAATATCACGAACCAGAATGCAAAATATAAAACTCATCAAACGACTGAAAGTTGCTAACGGCCTTTCACGAACCAGATAAACCGCGATTTTCAAGCACTGAGCAGGCTGATGATGATGAACTATAGCTAAGAACACTCTCGATCACGTCAGCTTTCAAACAAAAAAAAAAAACTAGATCAAAATCGGTCCACCCGTTTGAATGCTACGATGCCACGGACAGATACACACACAGACAGACAAACAGACAGACAGACAGACAGACACGTCAAACTTATAACACCCCTCTTTTTTGTCGGGGGTTAAAAATACATCAAAAATAAAAATTGTCAATACGAAAAATATGACATAGAAAAGATACTAAAATTCAAAAACAGAACTATTAGCTCTGGTCTATCCAGCCAGTCGCCAACACCAGGATAGTGTAAATTGTAATTTTGTGTTCAAAAGTTTCTTATGTTATTATATCACGACATACAATAATTTCTATAGATTTAAAATTGTTTCAAATTTCACACGAACGATAAATAGTAAATTACTATCATCAAAGTTTATAAACATTTTGACTTTATTCAAGTTAAAACTAACTTGAAATTGGTACTGGAAGTGAATAATTTTCTATAAAGTCCGTTTGGTAAGCGTTACCACATAGGCAAGTTACTTTAATTAAACTGACACAACTTTAAGTGAATATCAAAATGAAATATTAATAAATTCGGTTCGAAAGTTTTGAATGTGAGCAGTTATTGCATGTATTTTGAACTTTATTGGCTTAGTAATAAGGTCGATATATAAGTTGTAGACCGCAGCTGTTTGGATGAAGCTGATATACAGGGTGTAATTAAACCTTCCTGCCAAATTTTGGTATATTGATCCTTGATAAAAATAAAAATACACGTATTTTTTCTTTTATAATCACTCAATACTAAAATGTTGAGAAATAGCCTCTGAAAGTTATCCTAAAAACACTACAATTAATGGACACTACGCGTCGCCCGCGCGTGACGTGCCCCCGCGCGCGCGCCTCACCCCGCGTCGCCGTCGATAAAATATGTCATTAACAAAAAAATAACACCCAACTTTTTTTTTGGTTAAATGGATTCTCCTAATGATACCTAACCCCTGGAAAAAATTTTGCAGGAAGGTTTAATTGCACCCTGTATAGATTTGCCTTTGAACGAGAAAATGTGTGTGCTGAAATCAAGTGTTGCTTACAAAGAGGTGCAGAGTGGATGAATACAGATCCACAAGGATATTTTTCAATCAGAACTATCGCCTCCATCTTGTAAAGTATCACTTTATGGCCAGCTTACATTATTCTAATCCAGTGATATAATCTAGCGCTGAATCTAGACACGCAGTAGCGTGTCAAGCCAAGTTCCAGCATAACAGAATGGCGAGCAGCACCGTGTGTAATATTACACGAACCATTTGCAGGTACTTTTGACCCCCTCATAATTCAGAAACTATTTCACATAAACGTTTCAAATTTGGCTCATATAATGAGACTTGCGAGATAACTACATGCTCTAAATTTCATAAGCACAGCTTAAACGGTTATTAAGATATTAACGTCCGAAAATCTACATTTTTATCACTGACTGACTGACTGACCTATAGATCAAAATTCTAACCCACTTCCAGATGATCTAGAAGGCTGAAATTTGGAATCCAGCTCCGTAATTATGTGAAAGCGTAGGGAAAAATCAGAAAACAAAAAAAAATCGGGTTCGGACAGAGCGAAACTAGGCAAAAATTGTGTTTTTTGTATGGAGACCCCCCTTAAATATTTATTTTATTTTACTTTTATTATAAAATATGAAAATAAAAATATAATTAAAGATTTTGTGAAATTTTCAAGTATTTACCGGCTGCCATTATTGATTTTGAGCAAAAAAGACCAAAAAATCACATTTATTGTATGGGAGCTCCCCGTAAATATTTATTTGTGAAGTGAAAAAACTTTAGGAAATTAATAGAAGGTGACTTTATGAAGTATGTCTGTCTGTCTGTTACCTCTTCACGCCCAAATTGCTTGTACCGATTGTTCTTAAATTTGGTATGGAGATATAGTTTGAGTCCCGGAAATAGACATAAAATTCTTTTAACCCTAGAAAGATAACCTACGTCGCAGAGGCGCCCGCGCGGAAAACAAAATGCTGTATTTTTTTAATTAGCGGGCGAATCTGCGTGTGCGTTCGGGCCAAATAAGTCGCCGATCTATCCATTCGCGGAACGGCTGTTACATAGTGGTAAGTAACATAGTTTCTTAGTAATGAGTTTGACGTGCGCTCGCGAGGCGTATGGTTATCTTTTGCGTAACTTTTGACGATGTATTTTGTTCTTTTATTTTTTTTATGTATAAAGCGTATTATTATTTTGTTTTAGGCAAAACATAAAGGGAATATCATGACTAGTAGACGGCCTTTAAAAACAACGAAATAAGACAAATGTTGGACAGGTGAGAGGAAAATGAAGACGATGTATGCTGAGAAAGTGATAGCGAGGCGGAGGATCACCTGTCGGAAGATGAGGTACAGAGTGATTATGAAGAGGGCTTCATAGAAGAACCTCCATCTAAAAAAGGCGTTTCAGCAACTTCTGCACGTATAAAAAGAAAATAATGTCCAACATATCTTGCGCGAAATGCAAAAGTGCAACAGAAAGTTGACGTTTGCCACAAATATCTTTAAATTTTGCTAATTCTTTTTTATTGTGATTTTTAAGACTGATTGACTATTGCCTACTTAATTGTAGAAAAAAAAACTATGATTTTTTGTCAATATTCATAAGATTTGTTCCTTTAAAAAAAAAACAGTCATTTTTGTGAGGTCTTAATTGAGAATTTTCTAATTTCAGTTTAATAATATTAAAAAATTTCATAAGTATAAAAACAATGCATTTTATTTATACACATATTATATACTTTCTAAATATCTAAATAAATTGTGGATATTTTAACTGTAAAGTAATAAAAATCGCATTGGGAACTTGTGCGCTTCTTAAGCGTATGGTTATCTTTCGTGTAAGGTAAAATATAGTTATCTTTCTAGGGTTAATACGTCTGTCCGTCTGTCTGTCCCTCCGTCCGTCCGTCTGTCTGTCTGTTTGTTAGACAGCTATAATAATAGCTACTTTACTTCCGCACAATAAGCTGTACCCTATAGTTAATGGTTGGAAATACACTTGTGTTATACCGTATTATTCTAATGCCTCCTGATGATAGCTGCTATTTCCATTCGCTTGAATTTTCTTTGTTTTATTCGTCTGATACTCAACAAGGCTTAGGGACTATTTCCCCACTTCCTGATTAGTTTCAGATAGGCTATCCACAACTTATCTGACAGATGAAGGATCTGTCAGTTAAGTTTCAGATAGGCTATCCACAATTTATCTGATAGATGAAGTATCTGCCAGATAAATTGCGGATAGCATATCTGATACTCGTCGGGAAGTGGTGAAACAACACCTTAAGGTTGCGATTGAATATAGTCGAATATTATGTATGTTTGAACTGGGAAGATTAAGATGTCTACTGTCTACCCTTGCTCGGAAAGTTTTCTTCACAAAAAGTAATGATATCCCACCAAAAACATAAAATATGTAAAAATGGAAAGCCAAGTTCCATACAAACATTATTCTTGTGTATGGACTTCGCCGTAAAAAGGATGGAGATCTAAATGAGTGCCAAGTTCCATGGGAAATCGAAATATGTGTGTATAGGAACCAAATAACATTATGTTCAAATAATAGAGTCTATTTCTTTGCTTTATTGAATATCTATAACAATTAATGTTATTTAAATAATTTGAGATCTTAAACTAGATTAGATTCTACTTGGCTAGTTTTCATCTGAATTAAAATGTTCAATAAGTTTATGAAATGACTGATTTAATGAAAACTGGCCAAGTTAGATCTAATCTAGTTGAAGATCTCACATTACTTAAATAACATTAATTGTTATAGATATTCAATAAAGCAAAGAAATAGACTCTATTATTTGAACATAATGTTATTTGGTTGCGAGATAACTACATGCTCTAAATTTCATAAGCACAGCTTAAACGGTTATTAAGATATTAACGTCCGAAAATCTACATTTTTATCACTGACTGACTGACTGACCTATAGATCAAAATTCTAACCCACTTCCAGATGATCTAGAAGGCTGAAATTTGGAATCCAGCTCCGTAATTATGTGAAAGCGTAGGGAAAAATCAGAAAACAAAAAAAAATCGGGTTCGGACAGAGCGAAACTAGGCAAAAATTGTGTTTTTTGTATGGAGACCCCCCTTAAATATTTATTTTATTTTACTTTTATTATAAAATATGAAAATAAAAATATAATTAAAGATTTTGTGAAATTTTCAAGTATTTACCGGCTGCCATTATTGATTTTGAGCAAAAAAGACCTAATAGAGTCTATTTCTTTGCTTTATTGAATATCTATAACAATTAATGTTATTTAAATAATTTGAGATCTTAAACTAGATTAGATTCTACTTGGCTAGTTTTCATCTGAATTAAAATGTTCAATAAGTTTATGAAATGACTGATTTAATGAAAACTGGCCAAGTTAGATCTAATCTAGTTGAAGATCTCACATTACTTAAATAACATTAATTGTTATAGATATTCAATAAAGCAAAGAAATAGACTCTATTATTTGTCATAATGTTATTTGATTCCTATACATACATATTTCGATTTTCCATGGAACTTGGCACTCATTTAGATCTCCATCCTTTTTACGGCGAAGTCCATAGACAAGAATAATGTTTGTATGGAACTTGGCTTTCCATTTTTACATATTTTATGTTTTTGGTGGGATTACTATTACATTACAATAGGAACTGGAATTTAATTTTCCAAAAACAAGTGCTAGCATCACTTGAATGAAGCACTGTAAGTCGGCAATTGTATTGTGCAATATCATTGAACTGTATACTGTATTGTGCAATATCATTGAACAATATTATTGAACAATTTATTTGATAATAAGATTGAAAGTTCAATATTAACCCTAGACGGTCAATAATATTGCATATTACGTGATATTGCACAGTAAAATTAATCGCCTAGGGGGCCCCTAGGCGATGAATTTTATTGTGCAATATATATTGCTTAGACGCAAAATTTCAAATTAAAATTGACAATATGGATGAACCTCAAGTTTGTGCAAGAGCAATTATTGATTATTACCTAGATACTATCATTTACGATACGATTACAATCGTAAGTGCGAAAGTGTGTCCATATTCTGTCTATCTGCTACCTCTTTTCCCTGCTGTGATTTGATATGTAGAAACTTTCAGAGTTGAGAAAGCTGGCTAGTTTTTATCACGAATAATTTGACGAAAAAAACGAATTTCACACGCCAAGTTCCTCACAATAACTAGTGGCAAATAAATCTGGAGCTGGAGGAAAAAAGCCAATATTTTCGTATGTCTCGACATGAAATCAATGTAATATTTTAAGGAAAAATGTCACAATCGGCGGTGACCCTAAACCGATTGGGCATGAACGAGCTGACAGTTATTATGATATAAATATGCGATTGGCAAAACATCCCCTTTGTGAACGAAATCAAAATGGCGGCCTGTATCAAACACGTCGTATTTATATATATCTGACATTATTTCTCGTAAGGAGACATTCAGTTCAACAGTGATGCGAGTCTGAAATCGACAGGCATTGTAAGAGTATGTAGTAGAAACTTTAGCTCTGGGGACATAAGAATTTGTGGCGGTACCAACAATTCTGCATCGCGCTATCGAAGTTTTCTAAGTAAGCCAACAGCTAAAAACGATCACGGGGCATCGGCCTGACCGAGCATACCACCTCGCTCGGTCAGAAGATCTTCCTTTGCGATTTATAATCCCATAAATTCATACTTTTAAAGCACGAAAATAGAGTTTTTATATTACTCCAGTTACTACCGGGATAAATAATAATTTTTCATAATAGCTGTTAACACGTCATTTGGTTTTTAAAATAATAATTTATGGTTGTTGGAAATAATTATAGTACATTTCATACATTTGTATACAATAATAGTAATAATTATTAATGTAAGTACTTACGAGTATTATACATGACGTTAATTCGTAAGTGCTTAACATTTTGAATAATGTTCGCAAATCGATACCGGAAATTTCAAATGTCGTAGAAGACAAAACAGAGGTTTCCCAAAAACAAAAATATATTATATCTGTATCATATTATTAAGATATCGTAATATCCGCATCTACTTTGACATCATTTTGTATCTTACCTTTACTCTTATTACAGTTCTTACCCTCAGAGGATGATGATAATTGGCACACCAAGTTGCGAGGTGTAATTTTTCCCCCGGATCACGTGCCCCCGATCACTCCCCGGGGACTGGGGTAATTACCCCTTGACCCCCACGTACAGTTGACCTAAATAGTAAATAGTGTTAATGGTATCTCTTCACCTTTATATATAAAATACTTGTAGGCTAAAGGTGCTCCCAGACAGAAGTTATATAACGTTATAAAACATTATGTAACACGATAATATTTTATAACATCCTGTAACATACGTTACAACATGTCAAAAAATAAACGTGTCTTTTGTTATAATTTGTTAAAAAATGTTATACAAAAATGTTATCTAAAGTTAAAATATAACTTCTGTCTGGGAGCACCTGTAACAAAACATAATACGTGTATTCCTACGCTGTTAGATCTTAAAAATAAAATGATAATAATATTAGACGATCCCTCAAACATTGTGTAGCCATACATATTATATATAGTGTGAGAATATGCTAGTTATAAGTTCTAGAGAGCTTGAAAGGAAGATCTTCCAACTGAGCGAGGCGTAGTCATTTCGGACGTATAATCTCCTTTCAAAACCTCCATACTTTAGACAATTTCGATAGCTCGATTCAGTAATGTGCACTGTTTGGCTCGTACAGCATAATTTTGGGCTTGACTAAATATATTTTAGCCGATTTTCAGACCTACCCGAATTAGCACAGGAATTTTAACAAAACCGGTTAAGCCCTTTCGGAGGCGTCTGGCAGCTAAAACCTTGTCTGTTCACCTTTCTCATTGTCGATTCAATATCGAATAATCAGATAAGTTTTTTTAAATACGCACAAATAACGCTAATCGAGTTTAATAGCATTTACGAATAGCAATAACAGCAAATAATTTTATTTCGTCATATTATATGTGGGCGTCCAACATCGCCTGCTAATGCGGGGTTGCAGGCTGGCATGCCGCCAACTGAGGACCGGGTTACAATGGGAGGAGGGTAGGAAATAGTTTTATTTTGTTACTGTTTTCTCCAGATTTTTAATTTTTTGACGATATTATTTTAAACAATGCGATTCCAACAGCGCTTTTTACACGTATTCCACGAACTGCGTTCCAAACCGTGAAGGTTTTATGCTGATCAAACTGTCGTACTCAGTAGCGAAATAAAATATTATCGATAAATCGTTTCCAACTTATTAATGACGTTTTGCGTCCGTAGTTGTTACCCATATATTGATAGATAAGACGAAACAATGGCTCGAAGATATAAACTGCAATACTCTCAAATATAATTATTATTTTATTATTTACCTAAGTTTTTACAAAAGTCATAAGTGCTCATTTCCAGGAGGATGACACAGTTCACCATGAAGAAATTAGTACGGGTAAGCTTTTCAAGTATTTTTTGCTACGCTAGTCTTGTATAAATAACACATTTAACATTTTTGTGCTTTTTTAAATATTATATTTTTTACACAATTTGATGCATCGAAATTGTGTAACAAATGCGGCCCCTTTAAAGCGGCCTGAGATAATAGGACACAGCGTGAACCACACGAGATTCGAGACCCGTGCGTTTAACCGCCCACAGCTTATTACAAAGGTAGTTAATAGTTATAAACTGATATTTACTGCGAAGAGAAACCCGTAGAGAATTAACTGATAGACTCACATACGAGTAAAATGCAGAGAATGTGATCGTGTATTGTCAGTCCCGCGCTCGGTGCATCCGTGGCGCGCGGACAAATTGATGCGAAGGCTCCGGATAGTCGTGTCTTAGAGGCATTTTAAGCTTCCGACGACCAACATTGTTTAACGTGTTACACCCAACTATTACACATTTTGTGGATACACCTTGAACGAAGAGTTTCCTAGGCATCGTTTAGGTACGACAGTATCGAAAGTGTTAATTTGTATCCAACATGGAAATACACCATATTTTATAATATTTTTATAATAATAAAATTATTTTACTATTATCCTTCCTCGTTTAATAGAAACCCACCATATTATATAATAAGGTAGTGCCAGCGTCTTCAAGCTTAAAACAAAATAGTCCTCTAGTATTTCGGATTAGGAGTAGGTACCCATAGATTCAAAAGATTCTTATGATAGCTAGTCAAATAGACCCCTCATATTTTCTCATTGTCATTGGGTTCTATTCCCGCGTTGGAAGCATGTTATTTCCAAGTCGTGTCAGAACAATGCAGGCTGATCAACGGATTGTCTGACAAGATAAGTTGATCTATGCGTCGGATGGGCAATGGGCATATAAAAAGTCGGTCCTGCGCCTGATCTCTCGCCAGTCGTGTCGGTCGTCCGTCCCACTGGGTTATGAGAGTAAAGGAATAGACAGTGCTCTTGTATCAGCGCACACACTTGGGCATTATAAAATGACTCCTGTGTAACTGGCCAGCAGGGCAATCGCGTTATTTTTAAACGTTTCAATTCAGGTTCACATCTGCTTTGGTTGTGGTTCAGTTACGATTTGGTTCCGCTGCGTCTGAACAAATTTCAGTATCGTGCTATCGTTTCAACCGTAACTCAACCTTAGATGGAACTCGAACGAAGCGCAACGTTTGACCTTTAGACAGACATTGCAGCGGACCAATCAACGCCCTTCTGATTTAGTTTTGATTGGCATTAAATATGAACAAATTTTTTCCGATGTGTTAATTGGTCAATTGACAAATTGTTTATTTACATAATATGGATGAATATGACATGGGTGAAGTTGTGTTGGTAGAGCTTATGAGTGAGAATGATTATTACTTGGAGTTTTTAATTTACGTAGTTGAATTCATAATATTATTGTTTTACTATACTATGTATTTTACAAACGCCATACAAGTGTTGAATAGTGACTTGTGAGTTGTGACTTGTGACAAAAGTAGAAAACATTAACGTAAAGAAGTAATTAGTAATGTCAAAATTCAATTCACTTTTTAACAAACTAAAATAGTCCGTAGTGTTATTTTACAGCTTTGAAGTAAAACATAAGCTTATATTATAATTTTATTATAGCTTATGTTATATTTTTCCATCGATTTTCGTCAATTTAACACACCAAAATAAGAAACGTTTCAGAAACGTGCGAGTAGAAGTTGCATTGTATCAACTTTTTGTTTTGACAACTAGCTGTCAAAACGTTAGCGCGATACCGAATCGTTCCAAAAGTCGATCAACGTCCGAGTTTCATTTGCGGTTCAGTTGAAAAAATTTAGCGCGATTGCCCTGCTGGTTTCAATGAAACCGGCCGACGTCACCGAAACCGGCGTGGGAATTATTATTTCCTCGTCGGATGAAATCAAGCAGTGATTTTATAGCTTATAGCAAGCTGTATTATGCAAAGCGGTCGTTGAAATGACTATTTGGCGCCTATCTATGCTCGGCTGGCGACAGTTAGGCGGATGACAATCAATTAGAATGATTTCATTAAACATAATCAGTCGTAAGCTAACTTGATTCATTGATGGGTAATTACGAATGCCACATAACAATATATGGGGGATAATACGCCACGTCTGACATTCAAACTGTAATAATTATAATTAATCCTTCGATCGGGAATTCTTGAAAATGCTATTGTATTCTACTGTTGTTGCCATCACCAGTGCTCGTACGGGGCTTGATGGGTTAAAAATCAATATTTTAAGATAAATAAAATCAATAATACTTGGTGGACGAAATAATAAAATCTCAACGCTTCGCAAAAAATATTGAAAATGAAGAACTTAAGAGTAAGGCGCAAGCTGAAAAGCGTAGATATATAATAATTCGTTACGACCGACTGTGGCTCAATGGTTAAGAGTGTGTAGCAACTCATGCCAGAGGTCGGGGGTCGAATCCCGCCAACGGAACAAAAAGTTTCAATGTTCCTGGGACCAAGATGTGTATTAAAGTGTATCATATTATTATAATAAAAATCTTAAATAATATAATATGTAATATGTATAGTATACACTCATTAAATATAATTCCGTTGTTACGTCTTGTCCTTCAGGTACTTAGCACTAGGCCACACTGACGTGGTGTCAAGCGTCCATAGATAATATTATTATTATTATGTTAATAAAAATATATTCGTTAAAGTGGATTCAAATGCATTGTTATTCTTCTGGATTACAACAAAATAACAATGAATTTTACATTTTATGAACACAATAATCCTTCCCGAAACCGTTCAAGTTCTTAGCGGGTTACTTATCAAATATTCCAACAACAGGAAACGATTAATAAAAGTCGTATCTCCCTCGGAAATTGTGAAACAAGCCCTCAAAAACCTTATCTCGGACGACAATAACTACTTACTTGACTGAGCATTAGGATACCATACCCCTTCTTGACTGAGCATTCGGGTCCCACAATTTAATCATTCCGACCTCTCTGCTCCTCCGAGCATGGAGGGTACCAAAGATGTTAGTAAAATGTATTAATTCCTAAACTAATTTGTCCGAAGTTAAAGCACAAAGCAATTTTGCTTAACCACATTAAATTATTGTAATTTGCACGCCATGTTAAACAAGATTCGGCCCTCGGTTTTGCTCGTTATAGTTGTCTTAAGGGCGACATTCGGACGTGTTATTTATTACGGTGTTTTAACTTTGAGCCTCCGGCGTTGTGGTACGTGGCTTGAGCCTGTGATTAAAAGGGCCGCTGCTTTAATATTATGTATTTGTAATTGGCGTTTTTCCCGCAACTCCGTGACGCCAAAATTCGTTTATCCAACTGTACTTAGGATAAAAAGTATTCTATTTCTTAGAACTCAAAGTATCACTAAACCCAACATCAGCAAAATTGGTTCAGCGGTTTGGGCGTGAAAAGACATACAAACAGACAGACACGCTTTCGCATTTTTAACCCATTAAGCCCCATAAGCTCACCGGTGAGGGAGACACAATAAAATAACAATAGATTTCCAAGAATCGACGACCGCAGGATTAATATTAGTAGATATTGATTGGTGTTTCACTTCAGGACACTAGTAGCGAATGCAGCGCTTAAAATATTATGATGATTCGAATTTAGGTAGTTTACTAATAAAAGTTTTTGAAATACGTATCAGTTTTCTTGACTCCGCATGTTACATAAGCTGACCTAGTGATTATCTCGCAGTTAATAAAATAAAATGTAGGGACATAGAACTTAAATCTTATTTGTTATGTACGAATAGCGTTTGTCTTTTTATAACGTAATATCACACAATTTTCCACGTCAAAGAGAGTTATTTCCGGCAACTTTAAAAACCATTAACCTTTCTATTTAACCCTACTTTCAAAGTTTGGTATTTAAATTGTAATATCTTTCATTAAGGCGGACTCGACAATAAGTTCTCATTAATTGTACTTGTACAGTTTCAAGACAATGAGAGATCCAGACAAAAACTAGACTCAGCTCAAGTCTGTGAACTCTTAAATTAGGGCTAAATTATACAAAGACCTGTACTGGTCGAGACTTTGACTAACTGTGGTCTAAGTGACGAGAAAATTCTCCGACTGCCTTAATAATGCCCTAAAAAGTTCTTGAATATTGTTATTCTGTGAAGGGATAGACATACCAGAGAACGGTATAAAATCTGCCAGTATGATGATATCTAGCAAAACCAATATTTATAAATAAGCCATTTACTAATAAAGCTTTTTATACACTTCGTAGACTAAAACATAGTTGCTTTTTGCTATCTGTCTCTCTATATAATATGAATAGATTTCTGACTCTCGACTTCTATACAAAGGAGAGTAGCGCGGCAGCCGCGCGACTCTCTTTTGTATAGAAGTCGCGCGGCTGCAGCGTTGCTGCCGCACTGCTCGCGACGTAATGTGAAGGCGCTCTAAATATATTATGTATAGTCGGTACATTAAAACGTATACGTTAAAACAACTTTCGCCAGGTCAGATAGATTACATTAAATATGATATTGAATGTACTGTCACTTACATTAAGTTCATTTTCCATTAGTTATATTGTTGACTAATCGTATGAAATTTAATAATAGCCCTAAAGGGTTGGTCAAATTAATAATGTGAGTAAAGCGAGAAGGTATCCGTACATCGCTATTATCCCAAAACTGTTTTCTTACATCTGCGAGGGATCACAGCTTGTATCTGTATCCGAAAGTTCAAGGGTATTTCCCAATGTATTATGAACATCAGCTATTTTGATTAGCTAAATAATAAATGGAAGGAACTTTGTACTTTTGCTGTGGCTTAGGCAGGATTCATATGCGCCTCCCGAACGCGTGAATTGGCCACCGCGATATGACAAGAAAATGTATGTAGTGGTTTACTTAAATAGCGGCACGGTTGTGCCGACATCTTTACACTATCCGCTTTTCTCACATTTCACTTGATTTGGTTAAGTGAAATGACATATTATCACTAGATAATATTTTTAGTAAGAAGACGTTATAAACAAGAATATTCGGCCTCTCCCGGAATTTCGTGATATCCCTAGGGATATCGTGAAATTCCTGATATCCTCATTTCTCTGCGACATATACATATTTGCTTGTCATCTTCAACAATCTATTGCTTGTTATTCCGCGGTGTGGCGGCTAAAACGCTCGTTCGCGCATATAAACCAATATTGTAACAAGTGTGACGTATTAAATCGCTTGTAATTTGCACCAACCACTTAGTAGTTCTGAGCACTTCATTGTTTGTCGATAGTCTACTGGAGCTACTTACCAGTTACACTCCCAATCCTCATCGGCATAGCCTAATTATATGTGATTAGTATGTTTGCTTAAGTAACTGTTAATTAGTATTGTTTAAGCGAAAATCGCTTGATTACAAATTGGTTAGACTCAATCATGTAATGTGGCTTTTGCCCGCGGGTTTGTCACCGTTATCTTATTGGAACTACACATTTTTCAGTGATAATAATTCAGCCTGTTTTTTTTTTATTATTATATAAGGGGGCAAACGAGCAAACGGATCACCTGATGGTAAGCAACTACCGTAGCCTATGTCCGTTTCGGCAGTCTTCTATTTTATATCTGTATAGTATTTCATCAAATCTATCTGGTGTAAGAGCCTATTCGACGCAAGTAAAACTTTTCCATTTATAATTTCACTATTATCCGTAATTCTCTAATAATAATAATAAGAACATTTATATTTTGCAAATACATGGACTTTGATTTAGTCTAGAGGAATAAAGCTTTACTTTCGAAGATCGTCGTTAAAATTTCAGATAAGATATTATTTACATTTGCTCCACTCCTATTTTACTTGTACTTGAAGAGACCTATAGCGTTACTTAAACCTGCTTAAACTAAGATTAGGTACGGTACTACAAAATAATGGAAATTACTAAAACGTTTTAGAGTAGCTGAAAATTATAGTACTTAGATAGTAAGTAGTAGGTACTCGCCGTTTATAAGATTTCTCCGCTGGGAATATGGATTCCAGTTGGAAATTTCAGCCGTATTTAATAGAGTTTCTTACTATGAAATGTTGCATTACTATAGAGCCCACAACATCTTTCTCACAGTTAATTTTTCGCGGGAAAACCATACATCTTTCAATGAAAAAACTAACAATTATAATGGCTTTGACCTTGGTCCTCAAAGTATATCCATACCAAATTACATCAAAATCGGACCGGCGATTTATTCGTGAAGAATAGACACCCTTTCACAATTATTATGATATTAGCATAGATAGATAATTATCCATCCTAATTTACTCCGCTAGATCAAGGATTACACTTTTTGTAGCTTGGTATTATTGTGAGTTTTTGCAAGCTTTCGAAGTCTAGAACTAGCCTATAAACAACTTAATTCCCTAGACTACTATCAGAGATATTAAAATCCATAAGCAGATGGCTGGCCAGCATCATTTAGTCGGGTTATATCAAATCAATGTAAGGATAATATTATGTCGATGGGGCGTTACAGTATCCGACCAAATTACGTTGGCCTGCCATCTGATCATAAGCTAATTTCTCTGATAGCACATTCTACAGTTTTGTTTGTTTAAAACCTTCAAGCCAAGGCGTTGCTAAATCTAAAAAGGAATTTAAATTAGATACATGAAGGTGGATATAAGCATCGGTTATTCGTTTGACGGCAAAGGCAGTGTTGACTCTTGCCAAGCGTCTAAGTGTAGACTCAAAATCTGTTGACTTGGTAAAGTAGGCCGACTATCTCAGTCAGCTTACAGTAACTTTTATGTGATTTGACATTATAATATTACAGTGTTATTTATAACGTCAACACAGAGTAACAAAAGATGAATACTTTTCTTAAAATTTTCCACATTTTCCACTCATTTCCAATTGAAGACTGAAACAGATTCCAAACAGACATTGAATTTGGGACTATTCGTTATTGAAAGCAAACATAATAGCTTACGCGCATCTAAGATAGTGTTGTACCGCACCTTCGGTCCTCATTTCGAACAGTTGGGACCGAAGGTCGTGAGGGCGGCATCAGCGCTGGGCCGGCTCCTTCCGAACATAGGAGGGCCCAGCGAAGCCTGCAGGCGGCTATACTCCGGGGTCTGCCGGAGTATAGCTCTGTACGGGGCCCCAATTTGGGCGGATTCCCTCACCGTTAAGAACGAAACCCAGCTGCGGAAGGCGCAGCGGGTCAAAGCGGTGAGGGTAATTCGGGGCTACCGTACAGTCTCCTGGGTGGCAGCCACTGCCCTGGTTGGAGATCCCCCGTGGGAGCTCGTGGCGCCGGTGCTCGCCGAGATGCACCTCTTCACTTCAGAGAGGAGGTCACTCTTCGGTGAGTCGCCGACAAGGGAGGAGCTCTCGCGGGTGCGGAAGCTGGGGCAGGAGTGGCTGCTTCGAAGGTGGGGTGAGGTTCTGGCGCAGGCCCAGTACGGTCAACGTACTGCTCAGGCTCTGCGTCCAGTTCTTGCGGCGTGGATGCGTCGCAAAAGAAAACCCCTCACATTCTGCCTTACACAGGTACTCACCGGACACGGTTGTTTCGGTGCGTACCTGTGTAAGATCGCCAGGAGAGAGCCTACGCCGGCCTGCCACGACTGTGGCGCTGCGGAGGACACGGCCCAGCACACCCTCGAGGTGTGCGATCGTTGGGCCGTACAGCGCCATGATCTGGTGGCAGTGCTAGGCGGGGACCTCTCGCTCCCGAGCATGGTGCGCTGCATGCTCGAGAGCGATGAGGCCTGGCAGGCGGCGGTCTCTTTCTGCGAATTTGTTATATCGCAGAAAGAGGCCACGGAGCGGGACAGAGAGAACGATCCCACCTCTCTGCCGCTCCGCCGGCGTAGGACGGGAGTGCGGAGGCGACGCTATGCGAACCTCCTAACTCTCGTCTAACGGGGCTCCGGGTCAGGATGGGAACCTGCCCGGCTTTGTTAGTCCCGGCGCCGAGGGGAACGCTTTAGTTTGCCTAAGCGTTCTGTTACTTGGCGGATTAGGAGAGACTTTTTAAAAAATAAACTTTTATTTAAACTG
Organism: Polyommatus iphigenia; assembly: GCA_963422495.1. Classification (NCBI taxonomy): domain Eukaryota; kingdom Metazoa; phylum Arthropoda; class Insecta; order Lepidoptera; family Lycaenidae; genus Polyommatus; species Polyommatus iphigenia. The sequence goes on along the minus strand of OY730181.1, from coordinate 26,014,361 downwards.
GAAATATTTTATTCAAAAACTTAATATTAAACTTAAAAGAAGACCTGCACCCGACGAAGGTCCAATTCGATCTGATGAAAAACACCGCAAAACGAAATAAAGAAATAGCAAAAGTTTCCAATTGCAATTCTATGAAATGCAAATGAAAACTAAGCGTTTTTAATATACATATAATCCCATTCGACTTTCGATATAACAACCCCCCCGTTAAGATCGATCATCACATCTCAAAGTGATGAGAGATAAAACTGAAATTACTCTAAACGCGAGAAATTGGACTTTCGTTTGGAGTATACAAGGAAGTAGCTAAATTATAAACTAAGTATTTAATTACTAACACATTTTATTCAAAAATAAGAACTTAACTAACACTGTTACATAGTAAAAACACAAAATTATGAAAAGACAGAAATATTAATAAAGAAATTATTATCATTATTATTAGAATGAATGTTAATTATTATTTATTCAATTTCAAATAAAATTATACAGTATTAAAATTTTAAAATTACATTTCATGATCCTTTACAACATTGGTTATGACAACATTCCTTTTTAAAGGAGTCGGCGTACTTACAAAATTTGTTTCTTCTAACATGGAATCATTTTTTACACTATTGTTATCTTTGAACACTACAAGAGATGTTGGGTGATCGGTACGAGTCTTTGAATTGTGACATTGATTGAATATTTGAATACAACAAGGATTTTTCTGAGAAGTAACATTTTTCCGGCATTTATATAAGAGATAAAATATGAATAATATACTACTAAATAAACTTAAAGACATGTAATAATTTCCATATGTATCAAAATGAGACGGATTTTCTAAATTACACAATTCATCTTCCATCGAGCGAAGATGGATGCTGGCATGAAGTAGAGAATCAAGATTACCAATGTTCTTTAAATTAGAATGTGGAAGTTTAGAAAGAGTTTTATTAATCTTATTTTGTTCGCAACAATCATCTAATAATATATTAAAATTTGAGATAACGTTTGTAACATTACCGAGTGACGTTTCGTCGACTGCGGTGAACTGCAAGGTTTTATAAAATGATTAACAGTGTTTCGTTAAGGTCAAAATACCAGTACCGAATAAAATTACATCTAAATTAACGTCAGATTTTTCACAGGTTTAATGACATTTTCCTGGCTCTGATTGTACAAATATCCAACGGTTAAAACTTAATTTTCGAAATACATCTATAGAACCATGAACAATTTTAGCTACACAAGAGTCTGGAAGTTTAGTTACCACTTCAGTTAATAACACTGTTTCACACGTAGGGTTTACAACGACTGAGAACAAGTCGGCGAGCACACACACATAACACTTTTCACTTATTAACTTGCACTTGTCAATGTCCCTTAATAGTGAATAGAACATGCGATCACCTGTTACTGCTACATATGAGCTAGTCGGCTCTATTAGAATGTATGTGTCTGGTTTCAATATATCGTATGGGACAGGTAATGGTATTATATTATAAAGATTATAGGCTTGAGGTAGGACTAAAGGAATGTGGAGGACAAATATTATTTAATTTTGATGATAATAGCAAACTAATTTAGAAATATCGGTTAATTCCTGTATATTTTGTAGCGTTAATGGTATAGGCAAATCGTAATGGCTAGGGAGTTTATTTCTATGCTTATCTAATTCATTATATAACTGATAGGGACTGAGTACAGTCGGGTGTAAAATATTAAGTTTCGCAAATAAAATAGCATTACTTATGTCATCGATATCGAATGACGACGTTAAAATTATAGCTTCCAAAGAGTTAGATAAGGAATTAATTTGAGTTTTTAAAGTAAGCTTATCATTAGTATTTGAAACTGAATCTAGTATTTTATGTATTGTTTCCATATTTTCCAAAAGATGTTTTTCATTTAAATTTACTTTTGATATAGAATTATTAAACGATGAAATAGTGGATTGTATGACATGAATATTATCTTTCATAAGATGAGCGAGATGTTTCTCGTCTGTCTGGACACTATTTATAGCCTCTGAATATTTGACAGCATCTTCGGCATCCAATGTACCGAAGATAGTTTTCAAGATAGAACCTCCTAAGTCAATAAGACCTCTTTTAAAACGCTGTTTTGCGTTATCATTTTGAAGCAAATATGAAACCGAAGAAAACTTATTAACATTAATAAGGTGCTGATTTTTCAGCGCCGTGACTGAATTTATGCAATCCGACTGTATCTTTGACGACGTAAGAAAATTACAGAATACACTTAATTTTTCTAATAAAAATTCTATCTTATCTAGATTCGGTTGAACATGACTTATATCTAAATATGCTAAGACTTTCCAATCATTATTAGGAAACTTAACATCTAAGAGCTTATCGAAATAAAGGCCCGGACTATTAATGATGGGCGATACGTAATCTGATATAGCTAGCGGCGACAGCGCGCATCTGAAATAGAACGAAAGGACTTATGTAACGATTATGTTAATATACTTATTATATCATAGTTACAACTATCTTATTGACCTAGGACACTATGACGTGTCGTCACTTGCTGGCTTTATTTCATCGAAATGATGACGCACGTGCTTACGATTAATTAACAACGTAGCCGTATGATTGCCATTGAGCTTTATTATTTTATAAGGGCCTTTCCACACTGGGGATAAGGCTTTATTTTGTTTATGGTGGCAACGGACATACACCATATCGCCAGCATTATAAATAATAGGCTTTGTTCGTATATCATAATAATTTTTAGATTTTTCTTTAGACGCTTGAATATTTTGTAGAGCCTTTTGACGGCTATAATAAAGACGATGATTTAATGCTCGAATATAGTCTGTATATGTATTATTATCGAGGACATCTATGCTAGATGGTATGTAAGGCTTAAAACCAAATAAAAGTTCTAGAGGGGAATAACCCGATGTACTATGCACATTTGAATTATAAGCTATCATGGCGCTCGGGATGTAAAGGTCCCAAGTATTTTGATTTTCGCCTATGTAAGATCTTAAATATTCTTTGAGGGTGTGGCTCCTTTCGAGAGCTCCACAAGTTTGAGGGTGGTATGGTGAAGCGAAAATATGTTTAATACTGAATAATTTAGCTAACTGTTTAAATAGATCTGAACAAAAATTTGTGCCTTGGTCTGAAATTATCATTTTAGGTATTCCCATGTGAGCAATATAATTAACGAGAGTTCTAGCTGTTTCTTCAGCTGAACATGACTGCATAGGATAAGCCTGTGAAAATTTTGTGAGGTCATCCTGTACGGTAAGTAAAAATTTATATTTATATTCATATGTTTCAGGTAATGGACCGACAAGATCCTAATATATTTTTTCATTAGGCCGCGATGCTGTGGAAGTAATTATCATTGGAGCCCGATTGGTTTGACGTAAGGGCTTATTAATTTGACAGGAGCGACAATTTTTAACATAATCTTCGATGTCTTGCCTCATGTTTTTCCACCAAAATTGAGATTTTATTCTTTCCAGCATACGCGATATACCGGGGTGGCCGGCTACAGGTGAGTCATGATTATCTTTTAATATTTGCTCAATTTCACTAGGTGTAGGATATTTTATACAATTATGATAGATATGAATTTTAATACTAGAGTTATGAAAAAGAAACGAAATAATATTATATATTTTTGTAAATGAAAGTTTAGAGAAGGGATCTGTGAAATCTGATATTGTTATCTCATTTTCTTCGGAATACCAGTATTTTATCATGTCTCGGTATTCACGAAGGACATTAAATATATCTTTGTAAGTCATTTCATCAAAATGATTTAATTTAATAAACAAATGAGTAAACACATGATTATCGTTAGATGTTGAATAATATGAATGAAGTTCGCGTTCAATATTTCGGATATTAGGCTCACTAGTAGATGCGTCTATAATTTCGCTGCAATAAGGAATATAATCATATAAATCGACTGATGTAGGATACGCGATTAATTTTATTTTAGTTTTTAATAGGCTTTCATTATGTTCCTGAGTTACGGTGTCAAATGTAACACCGGTTTGTTTTGAGATTTGGAGAAATTGTTCGTAAGTTTCAGATATTGACGGAAGGTTATGAGAGTCGATGTCACTTCCGGGTGTCAGTGTAGGATTACATAATAATGAATTATCAGTTGCATTTTCATCTAAGGCGAGTACTGGATAGCGAGATAATGCGTCAGCGTTAGCGTTTAATTTTCCTTTTTTATATACAATTTAATAGTCATACTCTTCTAATTTAAGGCGCCATCTAATAAGTCTGGATCCGGGATCTTTGACACTAAACAGCCACACTAAAGGTTTGTGGTCTGTTATTATTTTAAACTTACAGCCATATAGATAGGGACGGAATGTTTTTATACCGAATAAAATCGCTAAGAGTTCTTTCTCTATGGTAGAGTAATTGCCTTCGGCATTATTTAGGGTTCGTGACGCATATGAGATAGGTTTATCTTTGCCTATGTCTCCTTGTGATAATACAGCACCTACCGCGTAATTAGAAGCGTCGGTAGTTAATAAGAAAGGTTGATTGAAATATGGGTATTGAAGTAAAGGGTGCTAAGGTTAATTTATCTTTAAGGTTATTAAAAGCTAATTTTTGTTGATGCGACCAATTAAATATTGCATCCTTTTTTAATAGAGATGTCAAAGGTTTTGTGAGTTGTGAAAAGTTATTTATAAAATGTCGATAGTATCCGACTAAGCCTAGGAAGGATTTTACATCCTTTGGATTTTTAGGAGTTGGAAATTGAGTTACGGCCTTGATTTTATCCGGATTTGGACAGACACCTTTGTCTGTGATTATGTGACCTAAATAAGCAACTTCGCGCCTGAGAAACTCACACTTGTTTGGTTGTAATTTTAAGTTAAATTTTCTTAAACGATCAAAGACTAATCAGCCCAAATTCAAAAAAAGATTCAGCCCAAAAGGCATTCTAGTGAATTCGTAGTGTCCGGAGACACTCGAATTTGTATTTATAGTGAATCCCGTCTTCGGGGCGTCTTTCGAGCTCATCCTAACCTGGTGAAACCCACTAGACAAGTCGAGGGTGCTGAAGTATTTACAATGTCCTAACTGATCTAAAATATCTGTGATGAGAGGTAGCGGATAACTTTCTGATACAGTGACGTCATTTAACTTACGATAATCTATTACTATTCGCCACTTCTTTTTACCTGAAGCGTCCATCTTCTTAGGGACGACCCATACAGGAGCACTCCAAGGTGAAACAGAGGGACGTATGATATTTTGGTCAAGCATTTTACGAATCTGTGAATCTACCTCTTCTTTATGACATTCTGGGAAACGATATGATTTTACGTGAATAGGAGGCGCGTCTCCTGAATCTATATTATGTTCGATCGCGCTTGTAAATGTAAGAGGTTCACCTTCCATATGAAAAATATCTGTGTAATGTGAGCAACATTCCAAAAGACTTTCTTTTTCTTCTTGATTTAAATGTGAGCAGCGAATAAGATCGAGGACTTTTTGGACACTATCGGAACTAGAATAAGAAATAGAATTTACAGTTTGATACGGAATATTACACGAAGAATTATCTTGTTCAAAAAGGCTTAACTCTACGGAATAATCTTTAATTTCGATAGCTGAGTTGGTAGTATTTAAAATTGAAACATTAAATCTTTTATTTGATTTTATTGTGACAATACTTTTAGCAAAATAAATACCATCTTTTAAAGTATGGTCTAATAATAAACCTTGATTGTTCGGATAACGCTCAGGTGTGTAATTAGATACCGCGCACTCGATGACGGCTTCGGAACGAGCTGGAATTATATAAGTTGGCTGGACATAGTTCATATCCATGGTTTGCCCGCAGATATTAATTGTTTTAGAATCATAATTAATGTTGGCTTTAAAATTACCGAGAAAATCACTACCGATTATACCGTCATATTCTAAACTTACATCATCATTAAATATATGAAATTTATAATTATAAATATTATTAGATACGTAGAAATTAATTTGAGATGTACCTAGAGACTCAGGGCATTACTCGATATTATTTATTCCTTTTATTTTGATGATTTCGCGAGACAAAATGTATTTATTATTTAAACTAGATTTTTTAATTAGACTTATACTTGCGCCCGTATCAATAAGAAAACGTTAATGACGGACAGAAAATTCAGTTTTTAATTATGTATGAGGCAATGATATTTTTGTTATAAAAGATTTTATTTCATAAATTGGAGTTTGAGATTGAACTTGATTTTCATTATGAGATTAGACACTTATTTGGGACTGGTTACCCGCGTCTCTGCCCATTGATTTTAGATTTTGAACACGTATTTGGGACTGTTTACCCGCGTCTCTGCCCATTGATTTTCGATTTTGGACACGTATTTGGGACTGGTTACCCGCGTCTCTGCCCATTGACTTTTGATTTTGGACACATATTTGGGACTGGTTACCCGTGGCTCTGTCCATCGATTTTTTATTTTGGACACATATTTGGGACTGGTTACCCGTGGCTCTGTCCATTAAAATATTATTTTGGATACTACTTTGGGGCTGGTTACCCGTGTCTTGGTCCATTGAAAAATGATTTTGGACACTACTTTGGGGCTGGTTACCCGTATCTTGGTCCATTGATTTTGTATTAAAACGAGTAAATTTATTATTATATTTAGAGGGAATTTGCAATGTGCCTGAATTAGTCCTAAAACGGCGGCACTTTTTCGTAATCCGATCATTTAGTTTAAAGCATTGTCGCCGACATTTTCACAAGAAATTTCATAAGGTGTTGGTGACGGTGGCGACGGCGGCTCGTATGTAACATGATGCGCGTTTGCGGACTTATTGTAATTATTAGAATGATTATAATACGAATTACGATTTTCATTATTATATTTATAAGAATTACGATTTTCATTATTATATTTCCGTCTATAACAATCTTTAATGTCATGACCGTCTTTTTTACAATATCTACAAAAAGCTGGAGAACTGGATTGATTATTGTTATTCATATTAAATGACCTTGAAATTTTGAAAAATCACGAGACAGATTAAAACGCCTATCTTTATAATTACATTCAGATTCCATATGCCCTGTCCTTCCGCAGGTTTTACACCTAGATTTTGTAATATTAGTTTTATATAAAAGATTTTGAATTTTTTCTTCTTCTAGAGCAATATTAATAGCGTCATTTAGATTTTTAGGACTTCTACATCTAACATTATTACTTAAACGCGAATGTAACCCTAAGGAAAATGAAAATAATGCTAAATCCTCTGTCATAGCAATGCGACCAGAGATATCTTTTTTAAGAGATTCGGAATTATAGATTTCGGATTGTAAATCAGTAAGGCAGCTTTCAATACGCAGGGCAAATTGTGCGACAGGTTCATTTAATTGCTGCTTACATGACTGTAGATCTAGTAATAAATGATTATAATGTTTTCTTTCGCCGAAATTTTGTTTAAGGAAAGTTTTTAATTGATTAAAATCCTCAATAACTTTATTCGAACAGGCAATTTGGGCCTTGCCTTCTAGACGCGATAAGATATATTTATTTAATAAATTCTTTTGAGATGGCGATGCTAAATCTAACGCGTTTTGACAATTAGTTATAAATGCAGTTAGAGTTTCACGATCTCCTTTATAGGGACTAATAAAATTACAAAATACATTAGGGAATTGTTCGCTTGCTGGGACTTCTGCCTTTTTATCGACCGACATTTTAAAATTAGCTTAAAGAATTACTAAATTATTTTAATCCTAAATAAGTATATATTATGTAGATAATTAAGATACTTAGAACTTTAAGGATAAGAGATTGGTAAGGAATTTGGTAAGTATATTGAACGACACTATAATAATTATAAAATATAGCTGAAATGTAGCAATAGCAAATAATAATATGTTTGACTCACAGGGACAGGAACACTAGGAACTTGAGCGGCATAGCAGCACGGCGAGCGACAGCAGGCAGCGGCGGCGCGTTTCCAAACGCAACCAACGTCAGGGACAACGAGAGCGACAGCAGAACGGCAGCACGACGACCCAGACGGCGTCGAAACAGCAGCAGGAACAATGTCAGGAACGATGGCAGAAACGGCGGCGGTACGGATTTATCGCGCGCGAGATGTTGGTGTGCAGGGGTACAGAACTGGTCTGCAGGCTTACGACGCAAGGCTTATTGTCGAGACACAGTGTACTTGAGTTTTTACGAAGTGGACAATGACACAATCACACTCCGGAGACGAATTGGTTCATAGTTTTTCTAATCACTCAGTTCTCTTTTCACTTTTCAGTTCAGTTTTCGCGAACCGTTAAGGAATACCAGCGGAACGACGGATTTAATAAATGCTGATATCTCACTTCTGACACCACTGTTACTTGGCGGATTCGGAGAGACTTTTTAAAAAATAAACTTTTATTTAAACTGGAATTATTTCATTCAAAAACTTAATATTAAACTTAAAAGAAGACCTGCACCCGACGAAGGTCCAATTCGATCTGATGAAAAACACCGCAAAACGAAATAAAGAAATAGCAAAAGTTTCCAATTGCAATTCTATGAAATGCAAGTGAAAACTAAGCGTTTTTAATATACATATAATCCCATTCGACTTTCGATATAACAGTTCCCTAACTTTTGGTGGAAGTCCGGTCCCGAGGTAGACCGGCCGGTCGTGGAGGGAGTCTCGTGTTTGTTAGATCCGGGACATCCCTCCGTTATACGGCTGAAGGCGAACCGCAGGTGGTTTTAGTGAGTAGGAGTCTCACATACCCCCGGGGTACCCAACCCGGGGCACCCATGATGGGTTTCCCCTGCCTAATCAAAAAAAAAAAAAGTGTTGTACCGCACATTATAGGGTGGGTCGCAGGTGTACCTTTTGGGTACATTGGGTTTCGTCAGTGACCCATTTCGTTCCTGCAGTTCGCGTTGATGTAATTACGTGAGTACGTGACGTTGAAATATCGATATCGATAGATTTTTTTAATTAATTACTCATTAAAAATAATTTTAAAAAATCCTTTAACCAGGCCGCAAAAACTTTAAAAAATGTGCGGCAGAATAGAAGAAGGTAAAAGACGCATATTATGTGTAATGCTACCAATAATGCGTTATCATCCGATCTAGCAATAACGAATTGAGTTTATCCATGCGCAGCCGCTCACGGCTCACTCTTCACATCTTCAAAATTTTAACTCTTTTTATATTTCGTTGTTACCCAGCTTTAGTCGTAAAACAAAGTAACCAACCGACACAAGCGATCAGGAATAGGACTGACATTTTACTTTTCAGACATTCAGAGTGATCGTTCTAACCAAACTTGGAAACAGCAAAGCGAAAATCTATCTCAAAATTATTTTCCTGTAAAGGTTCAAGCTTATATCCAATACACTACGTTAATCCATACTAATATTATAAATGCGAAAGAGTGTCTGTCTGTCTGTCTGTCTGTCTGTCTGTCTGAAAATGTGTATGTCTACTTATTTATGTTGTATGGATGCACCTTAATATCGATAAACAGTAATCGATAATTCCCCGCCCCTCACTAGCACGGCCTACTTCACGGGAAGCTTGCACTGTAACGTATTCGAAGTGTGCAGCTTTATTAAGAGGTGGTTCAATATTATCTGAGTTTTGAGAGCGCCCGCTTTGTACGTCAAACGTCGTTTACGTTGTATGGTAAGGAGTAGTAGGAGAGATACAAGCTTATTTTACCCCACTACAGTGAAGCGAAAAGTGCTAGCGTAGCGCTCCTGTCTAAGGTATATAAGAGTAATGCTGTGGCAGAAAAGGGCTGAACTAACTGTTATTCCACGACCTCATAGACGACGAATCAATTACTATATTTTTTTATAATATAAGAAGGCAAACGAGCAAACGGGTCACCTGATGGATAGCAACTACCGTCACCCACGGACTCTCGAAACATTAGAAGAGCTGCAGGTGCGTTGCCGGCCTTTAAAGAGGAAATACGCTGGTGTGATCCGTCTGCTAGTTTTCATGTTCATTTTGTGGAAAAATCTGTTTTTTGGCAGGCCCGAAATTTTAGGAGGAAAAATATTATTCAGAAAATTAAAGAATCTATTTGAAGCTTAAGGCCGTGTTCACACCAAACCGACTGTGACCCGCCTAATGTGAGCGAACGTTACGCAGTTTATTCCATACATATTCACTTTTTTGTTCACACCTAACCGACAATACGCTATTACGCTAGGCGTAGGCGCGGACATTCGATATTTTCACGTTCACACTGGGACTCACAGTGAGCCTCACATTCGGTGGCTAGCACAGTCGGTTTGGTGTGAACACTGTCTAAATTTTGCGTATCAAATAATCTGAAAATGGTGTAGATTTCTCGTATTTTTCCCTCTTCGTAAAAATTAAATGATCTGAACGAATATTTTTTTACTCGAGTAAAAAATGAAAAAAATAAATTTGATTTCCATTTTGTATATTTGATGTTAAATCAAAAAGTTATAATATTTTAAGTTTTAAGTACGTCAGAATATCAAAATGGAAATGCGATCCATTGAAAACTGTTGAAACAAAAACCACCCTAATTTTAACCGTACCTGTCTTTATTGACACTAAATCTCGACAGAAGGAAAAAGAAAATCGCTTAGCAAACACAGAATAAAGGGTTTGATTTAATGTTGTGTATCTTTCACTTTTCCATTGCACAGTTCACTGTAAATCTATAAGGAATTTTGTAACTCATAGGTAGGTGGTAGACCTGCGTGATTTGGTTGGGTTGCCTCAAGTCTTTGCTTTACGACTTGAGTCTAAACAAATAACGCCTCTGTAGTGCAGTTGCGTGGCTCATGATTCATAGGTCGAGGGTTCCATTCCCGAGTTGAAAACAAGATATTTCCAAGTTTGGTTATTACAATGCAGGCTTATCATCTGATTAAGTTACGTAAGTCTGCAATTGTGCTATAAATATATTTCCGTCATGTGAATAAATTGAACATAAATTATCAAAAAGAAATAAATGTTAAAGTAATACATGATTCTAATTTGCTAAAGTACAAATTCCTAATAAGATAAATACATGCTCTGAGAATCCCAATGCAATGAGATTCAGGAATTGGCACGGTGCCAACCTAACACAGGTGGACTCGAATATCCAGATTGGCATTTATAGCTTAGCTTAGCTATTCGAATGGCACTCGCAAATGACACTAAATAGAACGCAGTAAAACTTCCAAACGTTTATCTCATCTTTCTAATTCAAACGAATAAATCTTTGATATAACTTGAATTCAAAATCATGGAAATTACGTCGTTTTCTTGTACATTATGACCCTAAAACTGCACTTATTGTTATAATATACCCACGATCATTCATGGAATGCTCCTTTGATGTGATCTTACTAAGTTCCGTATCGTTTAGACCAGCTGGGGTCACCAAATGGCGGACCGCGGTCCGAATCCGGACCGCCAACCCATTGTGTGCGGACCAAGCATTTTCGAAGATGAACTTCGTTAAAAATAAATTTCGGTCTCGAATTACTTATAAACATCTCCAGGATTTAATATTCACTCAAAACATCAGAGAGATAATTAGCTACAAAAATTGTCACTTTTCTCATTGATATACAGTAAATACCTTTTTAAATTCTGTAATTACCTTTGTTTAATATTTTTTTTAATGTGTGGACCGCGGACCGGTTATTTCATTTCTTAATTTGGACCCCGAGCGAAACTAATTATATTTATTGGTGACCTCTGGTTTAGACTATAAGGTATTAACTGAGGACGTAGCGTATTAACCCTTAATTCACTTCCTGAGTCCCAGGGACTCAGATCAAAATTTGAAACGGCCATTATTCAAAAGTCTTAGCAGCTAGTCTCCCCCACGTCTCAGTACCTTCATGTAGTGACGCGGGTGACATGGTGCCGAGAGGATGAGTGCGTACATACCATATTTGCTGAGTTATTACGCCAAGTGAGTCCCAGGGACTCATACTAGTGAATTACGCCATGATTATTTTTATAAATTAAAATTTAGAAATGTTGATTTTTCACCGCTACAAAAATTTAACAGAGGCCGACCCAAAAAAAGGTGGCGCGACGAACTGGATGCGTTCGATAAAGAGTGGCCAGCAACATCACAGGATCGTGAACTTTGGAAAGAAAGAGGGGAGGCCTTTGCCCAGCAGTGGGACACTGTAGGCTGACAATAATAATAATAATAACAAAAATTTAAATTATGTATGCTTTATTTTTCTGTTGTACAATTGTAAAATGGCTCTAAAAAACATGACTTTATCAATCTAAGAGACGATGGAGCTGATTCCATTCTGGAAGCCTGGCTTCAAGAAGACTTGGACGAAAAAATGACATTCCTGAAGATGTGAGCCACCCTGAAACAAGTTGGCTAGGAAAGTATTACTACTTATGCCACTATAAAAAGAGAACAAAAACTGCTCATCTGTGCACAAAATGTCTGAAGCCGATATGTTTTACTTGCTCAAAAAAGATATGCCGACGTAGCTTTTAGATGGTGATAAAAACCCACTGCACGTTTTTTTTCTTTGTATAGAAGCATATATTAATGTTTATTTTATTTTATTTTGTGCACCTTTATTAGTTTAAAAACGTTAAGTTCTTTTTAATTTCTAGAATATTTGTTAGTTTAGAGAAACCTTAAAAATATCATGGTTTTAAAAGACTGATAAGTGCTTTTTCTTAAATTTTCAAGATGATCTCAGAAGTTTGGTTGGTTTTGTTATTGATTCTAATAATTTACAAAGTACTTTAGAATATTGTTAAACAAAATGTTGATGGAATCTGTTTTATTTCATAAAAACATACATTTAAAATATGTGAGTCCCAGGGACTCATAGAAGGTAATTACGTTAGTAAATTTCACCTAGTGAATTGAGGGTTAACGTTCTAACATAACTCGGCACTCAACTGGCTGTAAAACTATTGCTTAAATAACTGTTTCTTGAGTGTTGTCTCTTCATATGAATAATAATGTAAGAAGATCTTAAGACGCTGGGACCGTAGCTAAAATGGGTTTTGAGTAGGAATATGAGAGCGATTTATCTATGCCGGCCTTAGAATGTATCTATTGTCACTATTCCTGGAAAAATGGCTAAATGTTTATTGAGCTAGCACTTTTTACTTGGCATGTCCAAAACGTAGTCATTTTAATAGCCTCACTTTGCGACTCTTTGACATGATATACGAGGATAGCGTACTTTTTCTTTAAAAAATTATATCACGTATTTACAGCGGTCCATGAAATCTTTGCCTATATAATATAATATAACCCATCTGCTTAACATTCCAAGCTTGATCAAAATTATCAAAAAGAATAGCGCCAATTACATAAAAGGCAATCGTTTTTTATTGTTTGGCGCAATCTGTATAATAAAGTCCCTACGCGCCGCTATCGTCACGAACTGAATTAACATAATAAGCGTTATGAACACACTGTATAATAACGTATGTCTCTATGTATTAAGGCTTAGAGTGATGTAAGACTATAGAGGAAAATAGGGTAAATAGCCGTGAAATTTAGACTGTAATATTACTTAATGTTGCTTCTTCGCTTGTACATAATAATGAATATAGTGGTATACAGTATTTTTTTGGATAAAAACCGTATTCTGAAATCTAAGAGAACACTACTACTACTGTTTTAGTTCAAAACTTATTCCAACAAGCAATAATCTGGATCAGTGTTTCCCAAACTTGTCGGGACCGCGACCCATCCACAAGAATGTTTAAAGCTCGCGGCCCACCTTGTGTCATGAAGACAAGAAAGCAGCGGTCTGTTGCTGCCGCAGCATTTACCAGTTAATTCCTATCGTAGTTCACCACCATAATAATTATCATCATCGTCAGCCTTACTAACAACTACATTTGCGTTCGAATGCCCCGCCCCCGTCCCGCACGCACCTCCTATAGTTTCAGGGCCCACCCAAAATCTACCCGCGATCCACCAGTGGGTCGTGACCCACACTCTGGGAAATACTGATCTAGATCTCAAGCAGTGAATGGAAAACCGTCTTAATACGGAAAAAGCCTCAGCAAATTTGCTGAGGCTTTGTCCGTATTAAGACGGTACTTCTTCACGTAAAAACTATTGAAGTAACTTAAGTTACTTCAATAGTTTTTACGTGAAGAAAATTTGCTGAGGCTTTGTCCGTATTAAGACGGTACTTCTTCACGTAAAAACTATTGAAGTAACTTAAGTTACTTCAATAGTTTTTACGTGAAGAAAATTTGCTGAGGCTTTGTCCGTATTAAGACGGTACTTCTTCACGTAAAAACTATTGAAGTAACTTAAGTTACTTCAATAGTTTTTACGTGAAGAAAATTTGCTGAGGCTTTGTCCGTATTAAGACGGTACTTCTTCACGTAAAAACTATTGAAGTAACTTAAGTTACTTCAATAGTTTTTACGTGAAGAAGTAACAAACATACAAAATCTTTTGTCTTTATATTAGTTTACAAACCACGTAATTTGGCTACTTCGTACTTAATTATACAATCATAAATAATTTCACTACGAAGCAAACCACAAAGGGCCTTTCGGCTTCAAAAACAAACACATAAACGTTATCCTTGGGATCTTAGACTATTATCCTTTCAGTCCCTCATTCCGTCTGTTAGCTTTGGCATATACAACACATATACAACATAAACGAAACTTAGCTGTTTTTGGTATGGTTAAGATGTGGACAAGTTTTATGCGACGTTGTTTGTTCTTTAAAGACAGTGTTTTTCAATCTTTTAAGGTATTGCATAGCTTTTATTGCGGGTTTTGAGCGCGGTGACCGAATCAAGATATTTCGTAACGAAAAAAACCTAACACCCCCCCCCCCCCCACTCCGACCGGCACAGCGGTGCGGCGTTGCCAGTGTTCAGCACAGTATTTGTGTGCGTGCGACTAGACGTATAGGTACTTAGAATAGTTGCAGAAATTTATAAAAAATACAGCTTTTTTTGCTGAAGGCAGGTCAAGGAGCCCTGATGTCACTGCGACTCTTAAGGATCTATAATTGTGACTCCTTCGCATTAGAGTGCCGTCCAATTCTGGGCCATAATTAATATGAGACTTGCGGCCCCAAGCCTAGCAAGTTCGTCTGCGGTTTCGTTACCGGGGACGTTACTGTGGCCCGGGACCCATACTAGGCGTATTTTGTTGTCTCTTCCTAGCATGTTCAACGTCTCAATGCATTCCAGAATCAATTTCGACGAAACTTCTGCAGCACCCTCCCTACCCTCCCCTATTCCCTTCCCTTCCCTTCCCTATCCTCCCTTATTACCCTATTCCCTCTTAAAAGGCCGGCAACGCACTTGCAGCTCTTCTGGTGCTGCGAGTGTCCATGGGCGACGGAAGTTGCTTTCCATCAGGTGACCCGTTTGCTCGTTTGCCCCCTTATTTCATAAAAAAAGCAGTCAGTGCTTTAAGTACAGCTTGACTACCAGAGAAGAAAAAAAAGCAGCTATGCAAAAGGTTGACTGCGGCAGTCCCCGAGTAAAAATTTTGACACGCCAAGGAAGCCTTGTAAAGCTGTATTTTTTTCTTCTCCTTAGCTGGCGTCGCGCGTCGCCATCCTTTTCTTTTAGAATATAAATGACACGAAGTTTTAAAAATATTGGCTGTAATCACTTAGTATCAGGTGCGAGGCACGTCTCCCGTCTTACCTGAGAATATGCAATATGTGGTTCTATAAATTAAATTTTCACTTTATTTTCTTGGAGGTATTTTTGTTTTATACAGGGTGCAAGGGTGCAGGCGCGCGCGCTGGGTCACATCACGCACGGGCGACGCATCGTGTCCATTAATTATTGTGGTGTTTTGTAAGATAACTTTCGGAAACTATTTCTCAACATTTTAGTACTGAGTGATTATAAAAGAAAAAAACGTGTATATTTATTTTTAACAAGGATCAATATAATATCAAAATTTGGCAGGAAGGTTTAATTGCACCCTGTATAACATTGTTACTCATAGATATAGAGTATTCTGAAATAATGAAGATACTAGATGACTCCCGCAACTCCGTTGCACCAAAATTCGTTTATCTCACTGAAACTGTACATTTTTCCTGGATAAAAAGTATCCTTTGTCCTTTTTAGGGACTCAAAGTATCCCTATACCTAATTTTGACGCAATCGGTTCAGTGGTTTGGGCGTGAGGAAAAAATAGACAGACAGACACATTTTCGCATTCATAATATTAGTATGAATATAAATTACTGAAATCTTTTCACACTAGAGGCAGCACCAACATAGACAGTAAAAACAAAATTGTTCGACGTTTGACAACGTTTCTGTCAATGTTCTGATATTACATGCAACAGGTCAGATTTTGGTCGGATTGTGCTCTGTGTTCCGACCTTTGCGTAAAATTCCACATTGATCCTCTTTTTTTACTCGTGTGAAGTCAAAGACTTAATATTGCTGAAATATGACGTCGGTTAATTGCAATATTAGCTGTTGATTTTGTGTATTTTGTTCACAGTCAATGAACTACTGCATGCTTATTACTTATCATCATCATCATATCAGCCTATATTCGTCCACTGCTGGACATAGGCCTCTCTCACTGAACGCCAAGATGACCGATCTCCTGCTACTCGCATCCAACATGGACCCGCTACTAAATGGAGATCGTCGTCCCACCTAGTTGGAGGTCGACCTACACCCCGATTTCCCAACCTTGGTCTCCATTCCAGAGTAAGCTTACTCCAGCGATCGTCTGTTTATGTTTGAGCTACGTGACCAGCCCAGTTCCACTTATTGCCTAGCAAGAAAATATTCGCGAGCTTTGCTTTAAATCAAACTAATTTTAAGACAAAGTTTAATATAGTTGCTGTTATTTATTAACAACACAATTCACTTCACCAATTTATAACCCGCTCTATATACTTTATTTATACAAGTTAACCTGTCGGTGCGAGCGTTTGGTATACAAGTTAACCCGTCGTGGGTGTTGATTAACTGTGGCTGTTACTGAAACGGACTTCGGTAATGTACAGCATTTTCGACTTTATGCACTGCACTCTCGATACTTGGGCAATCAAGACTGATCCATCACGGTTAGCTGCTGTGCTATTTGTATTCTAAATTCTCAGGATTTTGCTTGTTGAATGACGCAAATATCAGT
Organism: Polyommatus iphigenia; assembly: GCA_963422495.1. NCBI lineage: Eukaryota > Metazoa > Arthropoda > Insecta > Lepidoptera > Lycaenidae > Polyommatus > Polyommatus iphigenia. The sequence continues at coordinate 25,997,233 of OY730181.1, read as the reverse complement.
GCATACGAGTACAATACAGAAGAAAGGTTGCATTTTTTAAGGATGTTTGATTACTATTTTGGCCTAATGTACTTACCAAAGGGTGAAAACGGGACCCTATTCATGAGACTTCGATGTCTGTCCGTCTGTCTGTCTCCAGGCTGTAACTTAAGAACCGCTACAGCTAGACTACTGAAATTTTCACAGATTGTGTATATATGTTGCCGCTATAACAACAAATACTAAAAATAAAATAAAGTTAATATTTAAGGGGGGCTCCCATACAAGAAACGTGATTTTTTTGGCCTTTTTTGCTCGTTATCAATAATGGTAACAGTTAGGCACTTGAAATTTTCACAAAATCCTTAATTATATTTGTACTTTAATAATTAATAATAAAATTAAAATACAATAAATATGTAAGGGGGGCTCCCATACAAAAAACACAATTTTTTGTCTACTTTCACTCTATACCGGTACGGAACCCTTCGTGCGCGAGTCCGACTCGCACTTGGCCGATTATTATTGTTTTATGTGATTAGTGATTATTATAAAATACATGCATATATTATACGAATAAAAATGTCAGAAGCGATAGATCTAGCACTAACGCTAGTGCTAGATAGCGATAAAAATATAAAGCAACTAGCGGCCCGGTACGTGCTTCGCTACGTATAAAGTGAAATAATGTATATTAGTGATCGAAGGAAATAATACGAAAATCGGTTAGAACATCGATTCATTTCTTAATAAAATATATTACTTAATTGCTAGCTATTTAAAAACTTAATCCAAAACATAATTGATTTGGATAAACAATATTTTTTGTTTTTCCATTTTGAGTGCGAATTACTTTCCACTTCCACTTACGTTCCAGAGTGGGTACCCCCAAACGGCTGGGGGTACCCACTCTGGAACAGGAAACATAAAGTTGGCCATGTGAAAAACATGAATCTTCCAAATTCCAAAAAAGATCGTATGCCATCTGATAACCACAAGATTAATTGTGATTATCAGATGGCATACGATCGAGAGCAATTTAAAACAATAAACTAATGCGTGACAGCTATGCCACACGACGCGGTGCGGCGCCGCACCGGAGGCCATCTCGCCGGACTATCAGCCACGCGGTGAGTGCGGCGCCACAACGTTTTGCAGTACTGTAGCAGCGAAGGACTCGAGCTCCACCAATACAATATACACCCCTCCCCGCCTCGTCTCGATTCCGGTGTCGGAGCGTCGGAACTCGGAGCGCACCAGACGGCGCCGTATGCCATACCATACATTTTTATATGTAGGAAACCGGAGCGGCACTGGTCAGGCGCCGCGCCGCCGCCGCACCGCATCATGTGGCATGGCACTTATGCTGATGGAAAAACCATTGTAGCTCACTAATAATTTCTTGTCTTGTATTAGAAATAATTGCACAACGTTGATCCGATTCACAATTTTCATCATCAATAAAATATCGTCGGGTTACGTCAATAACGAACCAATTGATGATTAATCTGGCCCCGAGTCTCTAACATGTATGCAATAATTTTTGGTTGTTGGATAAGAATTTTTAAAACTATCGAATACTTTATGATTAAGATTGTTATTTAAACATGGGACAATCCAGTTGAAAAAAATAATAATTTCACTCTTTTAAGATAGTTATGTATGGCTTTCTGTTAAGACTTATGTCATCTACTTAGTGACTTTGGATTCATAATACAACTTCATAATACGAAAATTCATAATTTCAGCTGACTTCACTACCACCACTTAGTAACCGCAACACTGAGCGTCAATTTATACTACTCGTAAGTCGAAGCGCATCGAAGCGACTCACTAATATTGAACATAACAATTAATTCAACGTTAACTCTAAAACGTAACGCACACAGTCACGTGAAATTGGTGACCCTGATGTGGTAGTGATGGTGATGGTGATGATGATGATGATGAATGTAATTTACACAGTAGCATATGCTTTCAGTTCTTAAAGCAGCGCCCCAACCCCCAAACTTGTATCTATAAGGGACTCGGAGTTCTGTTCAGTGTCTTCGAACTATGGTATATCATGGTGCAAAATCTTACTTTTGGTAACATATGCCTGGAATACTTCATGCAAAAGCAAAATCGGCATATGTTTCCATTTAAATTTTGAGGAGTTCCCTCGATTAATCCTGGATCCCATCATCAAATCACCACTTTTATGAACATGGTACCAATCCACGATCATACCCTATACAACAAAACAAAAAATATTTCCCCGTCTAAAAATCTAACCATTTATTGAATTCATTTGTCACAAAAAATGTGATAAATGAAGAACCACTTGACCGATTTTGTGCAAACTTCACATAAACCATCTACTAAGTATTCCAAACAAACCCTGAAAATTTAGTTTGGATAGGTGAGCCCTTTCTTGAGTTATAAAGTGACAACGAAAATTGCCACTTATTTTTATATATTAGAGATATGAGTTTCATGCATTGTCTATATAGAAGAACGCCAAGATTAAAATCCATAGATACATCTAATTATGTAGTTCTTGTGATACATTAAAAAAAACTGCACTCTCACGAATCCAAGGTCTACTAGGACGCCCTTTGAACAAACCAGTGACCGATATCAACGAAAACGCAGACCAAAAAGCATAATTTGTCACACAGTATACGCCTAGGGCATATGTATTCAACTGAAATATGAACCCCCTCCCCCCTCCCCGGTTTAATCACGCCCCACCCCCTCGGGAATGAGATTCATATTATGTGTCTGAGTTTAAATTTTTTGCGGGTACATTTCCGTTGGCATTAGTTTTGTAGATTTTTCGCATAAATTGTAAGTTATGGAAAATGTAGGTAGTATCATACGATTTTGGCTTCATTTTCTAATGTGATATAAGGCTTTAATCTATACTAATATTATAAAGCGAAAGAGTTTGTTTGTTTGTTTGTTTGTTTGTTTGTTTGTTTGAACGCGCTAATCTCAGGAACTACTGGTCCGATTTGAAAAATTATTTCAGTGTTAGATAGTCCATTTATCGAGGAAGGCTATAGACTATATTTTATCACGCTTAGATTAATAGAAGCGAAGAAATAGAGAAAAATGTGGAAAAATCGGTGGGAAATTATTTGAAAGGGCTTATTTGAACGCGCTAATCTCAGGAACTACTGATCCGATTTGAAAAATTCTTTCAGTGTTAGATAGCCTATTTATTGAGAAAGCCTATAAGTTATATTTTATCACGCTAAGACTAACAGAAGCAAAGAAATAGAGGAAAATATGGAAAAAACGGGGGAAATTATTTGAACGCGCTAATCTCAGGAACTACTGGTATGATTTGAATAATTCTTGCAGTGTTAGATAGCCTACTTATCGAGAAAGGCTATAGGCTATTTTTCATCACGCTAAGACTAATAGGAGTGAAGAAATAGAGGAAAATGTGGAAAAAACAGGGGAAATTATTTGAAAGGGCTTATCTCACGAACTACTGGAGCAATTTTTCTGTTATTTGGCACAGATAAGAAGTAGACCACGTAAAGGATCATATGCTATTTTTTGTGGACTAATTTGTCTGTGAAATGTCTTATTTACGCGGGCGAAGCCGCGCGGAACGTCTAGTACAATATAAAAATATTAAAATAGATCCAACAGTAGATGAGTATCAATTTTTGTAAAGCAGATTTACGTGCGCAATACCATTACCACAAATGCACTTTTCGCTGTTTTACTATTATCACACTTAAAACTCAATGGAATAGATCAATTATAACGATAGGAAAGAGATCAAATGAATATGACAGGCTAAACTTATAACACACCCATCCGATCCAACAGATCATCTTTCTTCCTAGATTCCTGTAATCAACCTTTTTTTTTTGATGCACAGGGGAAACCCATTATGGGTGCCCGTAATCAACCTGTGTTATCCTAACTAAATTTGAAAACAACTTTAATTATTACGCAAAATTAACCAAGTCGTTAAGACGCGAGAGTTGAGAGAGCCGACCTTATACTACAAGACTACGAAAGCGTTAACGACGAGACTTAAACCAGATAAGTACACATATCAATAAAAAGATCAAGTAACAATGTAACACAAAATTCAGCACCATAGCAACACACGTGTATAAAGCCACAACACCCAAAATCCGAACCGCCTAATGAAATTTGCACCAACACCCCCAACTAAAACAATAACGCTTCAGAAGCACCTGTTAGTAATATTTAAACAAGTTATAATCCGACCCGATCCCGTCCGCGGACCCCTAATTCCAAAGTCAATGTATTGCCTCAAAATTGGTCTACTAATCGCATTGCTGCGGAACCCGAGGACGACTCGCTCACAGGTTTCGTCGGTACCTGTAAAACTAAAACTACAATCTATGAATTTTGCATGAGATATGAGGACCAAGTCATAAGCGGCTGATGAAAACTCCTATAGCGGCGTTGTGCACTTTTTTGGGATGGTTAATATTATGTTACACTCGCATCAGGACTCGTGACATGATGGAAAATTCGTGGATGATGGTAGGCCGCCGGTACGGCTTAGGCGACGAAGTCATATTCGCCTCTCTTTCGGCTAATGTAAAACCCTTTGACACAATTACCTCAGAGAGCCTGTCATGGTGATTGCTGAAGCCATATTGGGAACCGCAAAGAATAGGACATAATAATATTACTGCAATGTTTTCACGCTAGTGTCAGTATGAGTATAATCCATAATAATATTATCAATGCGATAGTGTATCTGTTTGTCTGTCTGTCTGTCTGTCTGTCTGTTACCTCTTCACGCCCAAACCGCTGAACCAATTTTGCTAATATTGATGGAGTACTTGCGTCCTGGGAAACATACAAATAATTCTTTTCATCCTGGAAAAATATACGGTTCCCGCGCGATAAACGAATTTTGGCGCAACGGAGTTGCGGGTGTCATCTAGCATAATCATATACAACGAGTATATAGGCTTAATAATTATAGTTAACACTCAAAACACTGAAGAATAATAAAAGAATAGCACTAGATTGAAGTTGATATAATACACCACAATACAACTCAGACCTTCCGCTGGTAGCTTATATGCGACACCACGCGTTAAGGTGTTGGGCCTAATTTGCATTTTATTACGGCTTAATTTTCAAGCCTTGTTGGAGGCGCGTCGGCTCTTAACACGATTCTTACAACCCGATTATAGCAATCAAATAAAATTAATTATGCATAACGGCCATAGAGTGTGAAATTGTTAAATCGCTGGTAACAGTCTCGTTGTCGTGTGGAGAGTAGAATTATTCGCAGTTTCAGAGCACAATTTCATGTCGGTGGCTGTAATACCCGGGTATAATATTTTTTGATAAAATCAGTAAAATATGATAGTGTCGTGTAATACCTCACTGGTAATGTATAGCCTCTCGGTTTGGGTGACGGTGGCCGATTTCATTGTAACCATTTCTCACAGGAGTAATGTTATAGTGTGTGCGCAGTACACCAGAGTACTCTCTAGTCTCTGTAGTCTTTTTAACCTAGTGCGAGGTATGACCAACACGATTTGCATATCACAGGCACAGGACTGATTCCATGCCCATCCGACGCGACGCGAAGATTGTCATTCATCTTCCTAGCCAGACAATGATCAGTGTCTAAGTGTGCTACAGTGCAGTGTCCTACTCAAACTTGAAATTTATATTTTTCCAACGCTGGAATTGAACCTTCGACCTCCGAGTCAATAGCCAGCTCTAAACCACTGTATTACCAAGGTCATCTCATGTATGCTGTATAGGTAAATAGAAACACAGTCTGACAGGTTCAGTATTGCGTTATTATATTTTGACCATTATTAAAATAACTTTGTGTAGCATTGTCCCAATGAAACCAGACACTATCATCGAAACCAGTATAGGCTGCAGCAGCTGTTATTACTACCAATCGCGAATGTATAATATGAACAAAAAGTTTATGAAAGTTCGAGCTAAATTATAAGACCTGCATTCACAGAAATTAGTTTGTAACTAACTTTGCTAGTAACAGATACTTTGTAACTAGATAAAACTATAACTTTTCATATAACACGAGATTTCGCTTATACAGATCTAAGAGGACATTACGTGTAAGTTCCGAAATATAAACCAGTATAATAATGAACTGTGCTGATGACGGCAAATTACAATATTACGCCAACAGCCCAGGCCAGTATTTAACTGGTTTATTCGTCAAAATTCCTATTTTGATGAATCAATCAATAACTGTCCCACCAGTGCTATACGGCATATGCTGTATCCTTACATCCTATGCCGTATCACTGGTGGGACAGTTATTCGTAATACACATAAAATATACAGTAATATTAGATGACACCCGCAACTCCGTTGCGCCGAAATTCGTTTATCGCGGTGGAACCGTACATTATGCCGGGATAAAAAGTATCCTATGCCCTTTCTCGGGTCTCAATGTATCCCCATACCAAATTGCATCAAAATCGGTTCAGCGGTTTGGGCGTGAGGAGGTAACAGACAGACAGACACACTTTCACATTTATAATATTTGTATGGATATGAAATGCACAAAAAAAATCTAATGGGGATGTAGACTGTAGAGGTAATATTTTATATCTTTTCATTTTACGTACCTAAGAACTTAACTGTATTTTGACTCTTGTCATATTTAGCCCCAATTTTACCAACGACTATTAAAGTTAACGCTCGAATTAGTATCACGTTACCTCTTTTGTTTTTTATTTTTGTTTATTATACTGATGATATCAGCTTCCAAAGTAATACCAATTTATTAAAATTCAAGCATACATTCAGCATCTCCTTAGCATTTACAAATTACTTTTATTCGAATCTCACGCCAATAGATCAACAATATCATAAACTATATATTCCCCGTTTTAATTTTTTTTAGGACAATTTTGAACTAAGATAAGTAAAAATAATAGGGTTTTGGTGCGATCTCGGCAACGCGGCAAATATATGGCCAAGGTCGTTTGCTCGGGGGACGGCCTTAACAAGCTGTTTTACTGTTGTAAAAATTGTTGCAAATGTAAACTAATTTAGAAGCTTCTCCTAACTGTATTTTTAAGTAGGTCCATGTACGGTAGGACCAATCGATTACAGTTGCTCTCAATACGACAGTCAATTTACAAAAATTAGGTTGCAGGAATAAAATTTTATTGTATCGGAGACTTAGGACAATTATACAAAAGTATAAGAAGAATTCTTTCAGAAAAAAAAACATTTTTATCTTTGTCTATCTTATTTCGAGTAATTTAATAGTATGTCGCTGAGGGCGAGTTCGATTACAACAGTATCAGTCGACTGTTTTATCCCAAGTTTATTCAATAAGCCCACGTTTCGTCGAATATATTTATCGAAACAATTTTTGTTACTTTTGTGATAATTTTACCTAGTGTTTTTTATATTGCTGTACAAAATTATTTGCTTAAAGGTCACCTGATAATGTAGCTAGATAGGAATAATTTATTTAATTCGATCAATATATTTATTTTGTTGTTGTAAATTATTCAAAATAATAATGTGTAAACATTTTACTAAAAGTATGAATAAAAATTAGTATCGCTAGCAATAAAGAAAAAGATTTCGTTTCGTGAAATAATTTAGTAATGTCAAGTCTAGTTTTTAAGAAACTTAATTATCAATTATTGTACTTATTAGTTATTAGTTTTATTACTAACTTATCACACGAAAATATATCATATATCACACGAAAGTATTTCTACAAATACATTGCTCATTGACTCATAAAAATTGTTTAACAAACCATACTAATATTATAAATACGAAAGTGTTTCTGTCTGTCTGTCTGTCACCTCTTCACGCTCAAACTGCTGAAGCGATATTGCTGAAATTTGGTATCGAGGAGATTCTTTGAGTCCCGGGAAATGACATAGGAACTTTCCATCCCGAAAAATGTACGGTTCCCGTGCGATGAACTAATTTTGGCGCAACGGAGTTGCGGGCCTCGTCTAGTTTATACTAATTATAAGTTATACGAGCCAAAGACATTTGAAACAAAGTTACTTTGCAAACAGTTCAATACTATAATCTTTGCTCGCTCGCTGAAATTATTTCAGTCTGCCGCGCCGAACCGTTTTAGGTGTCCTTCGGAAATAATTTATGTCCCCTAAGTATAACGTATGCGGGCGGGCTAAGGCACAAGCTTTGAGCGACTTCAAAATTATAATGTTATTTATTTTACACGTTTTGCACAATGTACTATAAGAGAAGTTGATCCCTAGGCAGATTGGGGTCCTAAGTAATTTGGTCGCGTTAAGTCAAACCCATCCCACCGATCACAACATTGAATTGACATAAGCCGACCAAATGACGTAGGTTCGTCAACCGCCTAGGAATCAACTTCTCTAATAGTACAATAGCAGACTCAATGTCATATTACATAGTTTTCTAAAAATAATAAGTTAATCAGTTTAAACTTATTTACTACTAAGTTGCCGCTATAAATTCGATGAGTTAGTTCAGTAACATTGTAATTTAACTCTGTTTACAGTTGCGGCAAGTTATTTTTGTTTATGACATCAAAACAAATTTTTATGAAAAAAAAAAGACGGGTTGCACTCCGGGAGTGTTTTTAACCCATTTTTTTATGAAAATCGATAAAAAAAACCATCGTTTTAATTAATTAATCGAAACCCAATCGATTAAAAAATATCAACAATCGAAAAAAAAAGCTGCTGTCAGACAGACTGTCAGACACTTCTCGCGACAGTTGTCTTGCAGGTGGAAACGCGGCCTTAATCAGCGCGTCTGCTAAAGAACTCATTTCCCCGACTGTACATTTCTGCTTAGCACAATTTTCCCCGACTGTACATCTCTGCTAAGCAACTCATTTCCCCGACTGTACATTTCTGCTAAACAACTCATTTCCCCGACTGTACATTTCTGCTTAGCACAATTTTCCCCGACCGTACATTTCTGCTAAACAACTCATTTCCCCGACTGCACATTTCTGCTTAGCACAATTTTCCCCGACTGTACATTTCTGCTAAACAACTCATTTCCCCGACTGTACATTTCGTTCGAGTTCGAGTTCGACACAAAACACTACTCTCCAACCGTCTTACGCGTTTTGTATGGTTTTTCGATCAACACGAAAATCTGACGCGAGTTTCACAGTTTTTACCCATCCCACAAAAGTGCTCAACGCCGCTAAAGAAGTTTTCACTTCAAAAATTGGTGTTATGCTGGTTTTTTTTCGAACAACTGTTGTATTGCCATTTATCTAGGCGCATTGTTATTATTTCTGACGTTGTCATGGAGTTTTTTTTTGAAACGCCGATGATACGTTGAAAGGGACGATTCAAGGTTGTGTTCTGTTTGGTATGCTAAAACATTATTTCAATAATAAAAAAAAAAGTTGTCCAATTTTCAGGCCTACAGAATAAGCACACAAAATTCCAATACGGTCCAGCCGTTTTGGATAAGTTTGGCATCATGAGAATTTTAACACTGATATTATAATCACAGTTTTCTTTTATTTCTACTTGGACCATTCATAAATGCTTCGGCTCAAAGAATTTTGTGTGACGGGGAATAAAGGATGCCAGATTATAATATATCCGGGTATGAAAGAGATGCAAAGTGTCGAAAATAATCTAATGCGATCTTAGCATTGTTACTAAGATGCCTCCGTTCGCGTTACTCACACGGAAATAAAAGCCTTTGTTTCGTATCAGAATAAACGATAAATATTGTAAGATAATACTAGTTAGGGTCACATCATAACGTGGCGAGGCGATGCGACGAATTTTTATTTGCCATTCAAAAACTTTTTTATGTTATGTATTAATTTGATCACAGATTAATAATTATTTCTAATCTGTAATACGCTGGAAGCAAAGAATATATTATTATACAGTACGCCGGAAGCGTGCACTCCACCGCGCGCCCGCGCATCCCCGCCTTGCAGAGCGCCTATACTTTGTTGCAATAAATGACAGTGCGAAATTGACCACCTGTTTCATTAGACTCGTCCCTAATTGCCCGCTCCCGTACTTAACAATTAACTACAAAAATACACATTTAATTAACAGACTCCCACGGCATTGAGCTGTCTGTTCCAATTTTGAGTCACTCTTTTAAAATGCATCACATTCACGTTATAACTGAGCCTTATTATTCAGTTCTAGCACTAGAGAACACGATAGGGGTAAGAGCATCAGGAGCGTACGAACAAAAGTTCTGGGCATCTTAGAAATAATTTAAGACCTCTTCGATTCCGTTGCCTGTACGTAATTCTATTGTAATTAGATTTTTAGTACCTGTAGCCTAAATTACTTTTAGTTATTTCAGACTTTTAATAAACGGGTATCGACAGCGATACAAATATCTAAGCATAGTTAGGACACAAAACTTAAATCTTTTCTAATCACTTAGCTGTGAAAATTTTATAGAAGTTTGGTCACGACTCACGTTGTGTTGCATTTGAAAAACGTTACGAACATGAAAACGTAACGAAAAAGAAAAATCGAAGCGAAAAAGCTGCTAACAGGCGCCTTTCATCTCTAATATCGATTGATATTTTTAACCAAACGTTTTACGAATATAGAAGTTTTATAGTTAGCTATTCCATTTGACGTTACGTTTGAAATATAATTTGAATGCATAACTCATTCATAGTTATAAAATTGGAACTAAATTTTTATTACACAATTGAAACATATATTAAACTACGTTTCGAAAAGCGAAACATTTTTACATGGCGTGGGTATGATTAAAAAACTACCAGTACGATTTTGACAAAATATACCAACATTGCAGTGAAAACAATAATCTTTTAGTGACGATAAATTATTATTACTATAAGGCTTTTTTGCATTTTTAAGTTGTATTTATCTTGCTTTTCATCTTTAATGTATGTAATGAAATGTAATGTAATGTCTTTTTTATAACAGCAAAAAATAACAGAAAAACTATAACACATGTTTTCAATCAAATAAAACATGAAGCACCGAAATAAAATAATAAACATTTTGTGAAGTGGACCTTTTCTTTCTTCTTCCATTAAGTAGTTGTTTGGAGGCTGTTCGGGTAGGGGGATCTTTTTCAATCAAGAATTGCTGATAACGCAAATGGAGGTCTTTTTGTTACCCTATCTAGTCCTTTAAATTCATAGAAAGTAGAATATAAAATAAATAGGAGAAAGTGGCACACCACCGTGGTGTAAAATTTATATTATGTACTAGAAATAATTATATAATAAAAAGCTTAATACAAGACTTGTAACAAAATGCCAAAAAAGTGCAAAAACTTGATTCATTAGGAGCGTATCAGTAATTTATTAAATACAGTTAATTATCAGGAAATTTTTAAAATAATTTAAACACATCCCAAGACGTCTTTATGTGCCAAAAAAACATTTCCGTATTCTACCATGATAGGTCTCCGGCAAATAAGATTTTTTTTTAATTATTTTTATTAATTAAATGTTAGTTTTTTAATGACATACGCTACTTTCTATGTCCTTTGTTCCTGAGCAGATTCGGTGCTAATAAACAAACCTTGAACTAACTACAAGCTGCAGCTCTTCTTATGTTGCGACTTGCGAGTATCCATGGGCGACGGTAGTTGCTTTCCATCAGGTGACCTGTTTGCTCGTTTGCCCCCTTATTTTATAAAAAAAGAAGCAACGCCTTACCAGTGCACAAAATATATAAAGAATGTCTTTTAGTGGGTTATAGTATGATTATTACTGTATTTTCTGACTATTAGGTTTTATGCAAAGTATTTCAAAACCGTTATAAAGCTGTCGTGAAAAAATTAATACTTAAAGAAAATTGGGTCCTAAAGTTATTCTATGAAATATCGTTTAGAATGTTTAATTTCAAGGAGGAAATTTTTAATATCCGTTTAATAAGATAAGACATGGACATCTAGGAGCATCTTGATCGAATTATCTCGAATATTTTTACACCGGATCTCTTTTGAAATTCAAATTCGTGACGTCAAAATTTCATTAATATTAGGAACCTTACGTTATTAAGCCGAGGTCGACCTGTATTAAATGATGTTAATAATATTATTAAAGATGATATTATTAATGGTGAGTGATATGGGTGAAGAGGTGATATTATTATATTTTGGGTTAATAATATGAAATTATTATAGTTAAATAGCCAACATACCTACCAACTAACATTTAAGAATGAAAATTAACAGAAATAAATATGATTTATATCTCTATCAAAAGTCTTGATTGAAAAACTTTAGGCTGCAATCGCCTGCGAAATCGCAGATTTAAAGTTTTTATGTAGACTGTAGACAAAAATACCGCAAAATAAATGATATAAGGTAAACCGACTCCAAACTAGACCACTAAAACGATCTTATGAATACATAATATTTTTGGAATACCTTAAGTAGCATAGTTTTGAAGTATTATTAATACATAATACTCATAATATTTCAACACGCATAACGCTTATATTTCATTTATAATAATGTCTATATGGACGCTCTTCCGTAGTGCGAAGCGTCAGTCAGTCAGTCTGGCTGGCTGTCAGTCTGGCTCCGCGGTAAGTACATGAAGAACTTGTGTTACAGGTACCAGACAGAAATATATTTCACACTTTTATATTTTATTTTACACGATACACATAATGTTTAATACACAATACACATCCAAGACCTATCGTCAACTAGAACTACCACGCGCTCAACCATTGAGCCACAGAGGTCGTCAAATCATTTATCTGTATATAGAGTGTGTTTCATTCAAAAACAGAACTATGTTACTCTACTTTGAGATATTTATACTGTAACAATACTTCAAGTATGAGGCACAATGTCCCGATTGTTAAGCTGAGAAAGTTGGTAGTGAGCCGAAGAATTGATACTCGTAACATCTTTTGAGCTTAATAGTTTATTGTGTAATGTTACTAAGTATTTTTTCTTTTATAGTGGAGGCATTTTTTCTTTTCAGATGAAACTTGGAAGTTGGAAAGATGCTACTATAATGGTTTATAATATAGGTATTACCTTTTTAAATTTGAGAGCTTTTGAGAGATTAAAATATACGCTAATTATTAAATATGCGAATTCTCGGAAATAATTGATTTCAGCTGTCGTACATATACATAATATTAGAAAACTTCAATAGTCTGATGCAGGCCGATAGTGGCGCTAATGGTGGGTATCGCCTCATAAAGATTGCTCGCAACTTCATTACGCTGAAATCTATATTTAACATGCAGCAACCGTAAATTTCCTCGTTATTAAAACTATACTATGTGCTTTCCTGAGACATGGAAATTATTGCTGCATGCCTATCATAGCGGTTTATGCACGAGCTTAAAATACACACAGACCATTGCATAAATATAATTTGAATACCATCTTAAAGTCTGTTTCTTGAAGGCATTTTTATTTATTTATTTATTTAATTAGAACACGAAACAGTACATACATGTAAACATTATTAAAACAAGCACATTATAAATTTTTCTAATGCAAGTACCTTTAGCAGGTGACACGGCATTTGAACAAAAGCTCCACAAATTACAATACCAAATTAATTACTAAACTACAAGAACATTACTTACAGATACGTAGAGTATGATTATAAGAGTAAATATAATTTTAAGCAAGGTAGATTATTACATTTAAACATATTTTTTGAATAATAATAAAAAAGAAAACTTAAAACTATAATATTATTACATAACATTACATTTTCGGCCAAATGGTAAAAAAAAATCATGTCTGTCCATCTGTATTTCACAGCCACTCACTAGGTACAAACGGTAGCATCTAGTGAGAAAAATGCCTTTGATAAGACTGCGTATCTTACAAGATTGTCCCAATATAAATCACGATTATCGACCGATTGGGGTATCATTTAAGCGTTTGGACAGAACGGATCGATCACGACTGACAGGCCGGGAATTAGGGACATGACAACGACACGACACCCCAATCGAAGTATTAGTGGTGATGATGATTAAGCTGGGTATTATGGAGAATAATGATGAGGAATTAAACTCAATACGATACTTTTAACGTTTGTCTGTCTCACTCTCTTCGTGTATGTGTGGAAATATGTAATTTAGAAATCCTTAAGAAAATAATTTAAAGTTGAATTTGTAGCTATATTATATACAGGTTGTAGCAAAACTAAGTGATAATACTTCAGGGTGTGTACGTGTTCCTTGTAGAGAGTTCATTGTGAAAGCAGCAGCACTGAAAGACTGAACATTTCTTTCACTTTTGTATGGGCAAGGGCCCGAGCGTCACGAGTTTCCCCATACAAAAGTGATTTTTTTTGTCTTTTAGCGCTGCTACTTTCACAGTGAACTCTCTACAAGGAACACGTACACACCCTAAAGTATTATCACTTAGTTTTGTTACACTCTGAATATCTTACTTATTACGTATAATATTACATGTAAGTATCTCATTATAATAATAACGATGATTAATATGTGGACAAATAATTTTAACTAAAACTATTACAAAACAATGCCAAAAATAATATTTAAAACTTTTGTGGGCACATTCTTTAAGCATGGTCTTGTGCCTTTGATCATACTCACAAGAGACATGCACCACAAAGGATTAACAAAAGCTGTAGTTCACTATATTTGACACGTACCCGGCAAAGGGAGATATAATTGTTCCCGCAAAAGTTGTCAGCTCTTAGACTACGCGGTCTGAAGTTGTAGTTATATAAATATATGTAAATACTATATCGATAAATATTTTATTTATTTATTAATTTATTTATATCAGGCTAGATATGCCCATCCATACTAATATTATAAATGCGAAAGTGTGTCTGTCTGTCTGTCTGTCTGTTACTTCTTCACGTCTAAACCGCTGAACCGATTTTGCTGAAATTTGGTATGGGGATACTTTGAGTCCCGGGAAAGGACATAGGATACTTTTGATCCCGGAAAAATGTACGGTTCCCGCGCGATAAACGATTTTAGGCGCAACGGAGTTGCGGGCGTCATCTAGTACAATATATACCTTAATGACTAACATACATAATATTATGAATTATATTATACACTTAATAACTACACTGTCACTAAGTTATCGGCGTCGTGACGCGCGCTTCATTCCGGAGTCTCCCCCGAAACCTTCGGTAGACCACATCAGTTGGCCAGAATTCCTCCGCTTCAAAGGTCGACAGAAGATGCGTCGGTACTCTCACCACAAAGGAACTGAAGTTAACCTTGTGGCGAGACTGCAGACGTTCGACCCTCAAGTGGAGTGATGTCTTCTTACTGATATAGTCCACGACGTCTTCGACCTCCATGGACCAGTGCAGGCGAGATATGTACAGGGGCATCCCGGGACCTCGCTCCGCAGACGCAGCTCAGGTACATAGGGCGCGGTACCGCGATGGTTGCGGGCGGCGGGCTTCTTAATAATATTGTCAAAAACTATAAACAGTAACTTAGTTCATACTTCATGGATATTTTCTTTTCTAAGGCTAGATTATAGCAACTATGCTGAAGAAGATTTTATATTTTAAATAAAATGAAAAAATAAAATTTCCCGGGTACACTGTTATGAATTTAAAAAATACAGACCGTGTTTAACTGTTGTTATTATTTTTAACAAAAAATCAAAACCGACTTCCAAGGTAAAAACAATAACAACATGCTTATAATATAAACTAAAAAGTATTAAATAATTTACGAATTCGGCTAAAACTCAACTATTTCTGTACTCAATCTTCATCATTTTGAAGTCGGTACCAGATACAGGGAGCTGAATCTTCAGTCTGCCAGAATATTAGAAACTTTTGGAACTGGCACCGACTTCAAAATTATGAACGAAAAAAAAACAAAAAAAAAGCAATCGATTGTTCGATCGAGTTTGAGTTTGAGTTTTTCTTACGGTTTTTCCAAGGTTTTTCGATCAGCACAAGAATCTGACGCGAGTTTCACAGTTTTTACCCATCCCACAAAAGTGCTCAACGCCGCTAAAGAAGTTTTCACTTCAAAAAATATCCACAGCCGAACATATAACCTCCTCGTTTTTTGGAAGTCGGTTAAAAATATCAAGTTACTCTTACAAAATTTGTAAATAGAATGTTAATGAAATTAACGTTGATTTTTTCCTATCAAATCTTGATTCTAAATAACTGGATCTTCAGATCCAGTTATTTAGAATCAAGATTTGATCATCATTCATCATCATATTCAGATGATGAATGATAATAATAATAATATCTTTATTTCAGGCCACCAAATAGCCAATGATGATGATGATGAAATAAGAGTGAATGAAATTTAACATTTTGCACGAAGCAAAAAAGGTTCTTGGTAAAGCCAAGATAGTTTATCTATGTTTACGCTCAAATAAAATTGTATGCAAATATCTTTATCGAATCATAAATATTTACCGGGGAAATTCAATATCATAAGCAACATATTGCATACAAAGTCACAGTATAAATCACTACGCAAGCATCATAAATCGGCTCGCACCCTTTGTACTAAAATGGCCTAACTCAAAAATCAAAATTTTCGGGAAAATGCATTTAAAGTTTTGGGGACTTAATTTTTTCATGAATTTACTGTAGTTCTTATTGTAGTTTTTTTATTTGTATAAAAATTACGTAAAGAGTAACGTGATATTTTAATAGCAGCTTAACACGACCTGTAAAGTTTTAAATGGATAAAAATATAGTGCAATTTATTTATAAATCTTCTTTATTTATAAAAAAGCTACAGATAAAAAGTAACTTGATATTTTAACAGCAGTTGAATACGATTTGTACAATTTTAAATTCATAAAATATAGTGCAATTAATTTCTTTCTTTCGGATGTAGAATGTAAGAGTCAAGGCTGCCAAGCTAATGTGGGATTGGGCGGGTCACGTTGGCCGCATGCATTGCAACCGCTGGGCAATATTCTCAATAAAACGGACGTCGCCGCCAAGACCGACCGCGACATAGGAAAAGGTGGCGTGACGAGCTGGAGGCACACCAGAGATTATCCGGCGGTGGCGCAGGTGAGAAAAAGATGGAAATCTTTGGGGGAGGTCTTTGTCCAGCAGTGGTATAGTTTAGGCTCTTAATAGTACTCATTTTGAAGCTACAAGAAAATATGACGTTTATATTTATAAACGTAATATTTATGTGGTTCCCAAAACTTTCAACGCGTTTGGTCGAAAGTTGAGTTTCTTGAGTTGTACCCTTTTACTTAGGTTGCAGGTTTATCATAATCATAAAACTCCGTCAATCCCACTTTACGGTGAAGTTTATCGTGTCGATAAACTCGATAGTTTGTTTTCCCATCACTACGACACAAAGGGTGTTTACACGATAGTTTATAGTCGAGATATTTTCTAATACAACCTGAAGATCGAAATACATTCTTCGAGTTCTCGAGTTCGGGTTTATTCTGAACTGTAATGTTTGAATTTCCTTCAACAGGATTTTACTTGTTATCTACTTTTCAACTTTTGGAGTGGATTTGACCGTGGAGAATTTGAATCGATATTTTTTATTTTACTCATTGGTGTATTCTTATAGATGTTGTCATTTCGTTTGTATAATGTCATCTGTCTGTAGATGGATCTGTACTGTATATTTCCGGGATAAAAATATGTTGTCTTTTTCTAGGCTCAAGGTATCTTCTTATTAAATTTTATATAAATGACAAAAGAAAAGTTTGAGCGTGAGGCAAACAGACAGATACTCCGACACACCTTAGCATTTATTATAATTATAATTATCTAATCTATGACGCATTCAATTATTGAATGCGCCAAAACGAAAGTTGAAAGAAAGAAGATAATTTCAGTATACACTCAAGCAAACGTATGCACAATGCATGTCTCATTTCCTATCACGTAAGCGTTGTCGCGTTTACTCACTGCTCAGTAAAGTACAGGCTTTCAGCTTTAGTGAAATCAAAACAAAAACTTACTATACGTAGACTTAAAGTATAATATGTTTTCGTTAATTAGTTAATTGCTCAAATTAGTGCCAAGAATTTATTATAAAAAAAATAATTTTGATAAAAATATATATTGTTGTAGTAATGTTTTTGAGTACAAAGTCTCGTATTTTTCTAATGAACTAACTTGCACTACAAGATTGACACTAAGGCGACTTTTATAAAAATATATCATTACTAAAACTAGCACTATAATATTATGATACGCTATATTTGCCAAAACTCATACTAATAAATCATCGAAATGTTATAAGATAGAGTATTCTGGACTCCTTCCATTACGAACTAAATTGCCTATATCAAGCTTATGGGCCTATTCTATAAATAACTATAATAAAATTGTCATCAACGTCCGAATTGCTATAATTTGCTATCAAATCTCATAGCCTTGGGTCGAAAAACAAATTTGAGATTGTAGTGTTGGCTGGATAAATAAAGACATGTATTTCGAGAACACTTATTATCATTTTGTTCATTAATGTCTATTATGTGATACGTACATTTTTTAAGTGGCAAGGTCTAGACTAGATGTACACTGAAAATAAATTGTGCCAGTAAAAAGATTTATTTCTCCTGACTACAATTCTATAATAATATAATATCTATGGACGCTTCACAACACGTCAGTCTGGCCCCGTGCTAAGTACCTAAAGACTTGTGTTACAGGTACCAGACAATGGAAATATATTTAATACTTTTATACTATACAAATGTACCTATTTAAGTTTTTTAGTATATCATACACATATTTAATACACATCCAGACCCGGGAACATTGAAAACTTTTTGTTCCGTCGGCGGGATTCGAGCCCGCGACCCCCAATCACGTGACCCCCACACACTCAACCAATTGAGCCACAGAGGTAGTCAAAGTCTACTAGTATATTTTAGCGTAAGCCCGTAGTTTAAGCCACACACATTGCATCCAAATTCCCATGAAAATGCTACAAAGGCACTTAGATGTTCGCATACTCAGGCCTACTAGGGTCTTTTGTGCTGTCATTGAACTGCAGTACTATTTACTGTATACTAATATAATGTCCTTTCGATGTCCATAAAATGTAAAAGTGTGTCTATTTGTCCGTTTCTCTGTCTTTTACGTCTTCATGGTTAAACAGCTGATCCGATTTTATATGAAATAAGGAGGGGTATTTTCGTATGGAACCCGTACCCAAGCTGTAGCACGTCCACATAATTGATTCCCGGAAAAGGACATAGGATATTTTTATCCTGTAAAAATGTACGGGTCCCGCGCGATAAGCGAGTTTTGGGGCAACTAAGTTGCGGGCGTCAACTAGTGTAATATATTATATTGTAATAACCCAAGTTACAATCCTAATATTATGATTTATCTGGTCCATGACATCTATGACGTCACTATATTAGCATATTACCCGTCATGTAATGTACCCTCGTGACGTCAGCTCTACCGATAGTTAATTGCTTCGGTTTCCCATCTAATATCATCGTTGTTCGTAACATTCAACCCTTCACTCATGAGGTTTTGAGACGTAGACTTAAGTATTTGCTTTTGCCAGCAATTTCAACACAATGTTTAATAGGGTGGGGCGTTGAAGGCGTATATTCATCGCCTTCATCCTTAATGTGCTATTTAAATGTGATATTAAAGTAGCTTGGTTTTGAAATTTTGTGCTATTTAAATGTGACATTAAAGTAGTTTGGTTTTTTATTTGATGCAGTGTTCGTTTGCTATTAAAAAGCTTAAAAGCAAATGCAGTAAACTATCGGCAAACAAGCAATCAAGCTATTTTGATGCTAGCTATTCTGATGTGGTCCGGAATCCGGAATGAAGTGCGCGTCACGTCGCCGATAACTAAGTGACAAAGTGTAGTTATTAAGTGTATATAATTTAATGTATGTTAGTCATTAAGTTATATATTGTATGGGCCTATGTAGCCTGATATAAATAAATTAAAAAAATGATATTGCAATAGTAGATTCGCAGTAATAATAAATAAAGAATCGTTGTATTGATCGTCATAAATGTAATAGTCTTAACTCAATGTAAATAGAAATCCAATTTATCTTTGTCTATAAGAAGTCTTTTTCTAGATCGAAGCTTTAAAAATATTGCCAATTGAATATTGTAATGTAAGCAAAACTTTATTGGACTTATTTGCATAATAGTAATATCGGTAAATAATCTTTCCACTTTCCTCGGGAAGTTTTATTGGGTCAACAAGAAAACTCGTGACAATTTTGTAAAATTCCCAACATTTACGGCAAAGGAGTTCAATCCCAATACTTTGTCCCTTATTACCATATCGAGGCTGGCGGCGTGTGTTTACCGAGATTTAAAGCCTTATTATACTTGGCGTATCCAATTTCCTATGTGCTTTCAACAGTGTCTTTGGCAGATATTTCAAAGCATACAAGAGAATTCGGGCGGATCACCTGTTACGTCTTTCTTATTTCTGTAAGTGTATCTTTGAGTACTCCAAATAATCTGATTAGTGTACGTACTGGTATTTTAAGGAGTTGATAAAGTACAGAACTTTTACAAATGCGACTGACTTAAGACGATATAATATATTATTATTATTTTTAACACACCTAAATTGGTTTACTGGGCAATATAATGAGACAAATGAAAAAAAATTTAAATCAATCAATACTTTAATCGATAAACGTTACAGTGAACTCCTCTAAAAAAGATCAACATTCTGAAATATTTACAAATCACGACTACAATCACACGCGCATCTCGTCGATCGCGGCCTGGGGGAGGTTCGGGGGGTGCGGGGGGTGCGGAGGGTGTAACGGCTTCCCCCTCCTCAGGGTCGCGTGCTGGGCCCGCACGTCCTCCCTACCCGGCGACATGGACCCGTTCGGCGGGAAATTGTGCTTTAATTCCTGCATAGGTGGCGAATTACTAAATTGGTTGAGATTCTTTGGCAGCGTCGCGTAGCCTTGGGGATAACTAGCGTTTGGCACCCGGAAACTACTGTTGCGACTGCCCAACTTACTTGGCAACATTATGTTGTCTATGCTGAGCGTCGGGCTCGGCGATTTTGGACCGTCCAGCGGCCCCTTAAAGTTCAAATTCGTTAAGCTGGGATCCGTCATCATTTTCTTTCTATTTTGCCTCTCGATGTCCACCACTAAGCTCGGGGCGAGGGTCGGGTCGATATGATAATGGGAATGTTTTCCTGATATTGTTTCAAAGTGTTTTTCGTTAAATCTATGTTGCTTCCCGCGGGACCTCGACTTATCCCTTTGATAGTATACTCCGGCAAAGATGAGGACGTTTAATATTAAAAGGGAGCATCCGATAGCAATCGTCACACTTAAAGCTGTAGAATAGGCGGCGTAGCCTGCCGCCTCTAGGTTCGCTAAAGTCGTATCGGTCGTGTTCAAAGCGAATTCTTTGCCATTAGGGACGACGGTGACACATGTAGCTAGAATTGTATCTACGGTCGTTAGTGCCGTATCAGAGTATACGGTGCCGTTGCGTTTTAACTGTTCGTTATCCGCATTCCTCGCTAGTGGATCAGGCCTAACTATACCTTCGTATAGATCCTGTTCGTTGTGATTTCGGAAGAGATTGTGACGGGAGGCCACGTCCTCCATACCGGCTCTGTGAAGTTCGGGTATGAGACGTAGCCACACTGACAGCTGATGAGCGCGGTAGTGGTTCTTGATTTTTGGTTTCATACCTGCGAACAAAAAAATCTGTTTAGGTACACTTATAATATAAAGTAAAGTTTTGTACTTAAATAATTTTTCCAAGTGGACGTCAAGAATTCTCTCAACTTTTAAAACCCTCTTTCGACATTCACTAATGGTTCGAGCTAATCTTTGTAAATGCCGAACTTTCCCTCGCATTTCTTGAGCTTTTGCATGTAAACTATTTTAAATAGAATTTCTTTGAAATCCACTCTCTTTTCTAAGCAAAGCTTTAGTTGAAATCTTTAATTCTTTGAAAATTTTCCGCCTCGCATTTGTAGGCAAAGTTCAAAAGCGTATGTTAGATCTTTTTGTGCTCAAATCTGGTGCGACCTGAATGACACATGAAAGGGCTCGGAGTGGCGACCACAGACGTACATTCGGTTAGACACCGCAACAACAAAATTAATGACTATATAAAACCATATGAGATGGTTATTCTATTGTCTTTACTCTTTGAGTCTGTTTATTAATATTGTTGCTTTAAATGATCGAAATATAATGACGAAATTAAAGAATTTTTAAAGTGCTACTTTTCTAAAGCTGTTCTCCGGCAAACTAGATATATGAAAACGAAGATTTTAGAAATACATCATTCATAAAAGATCATGTATTGCCTCATTTCTGAGATTTAGTACGGGTTTTATGTATTCAGGGTATGTTCCTAAACATAGCCCAGTATACCAAGCAGTACTTATGACTTTAAATTTCGACACTTTACTGTTGATTCGTTCATAATTATCTGACCAGTGACTTGGTTGGGATGTCATCATTTCAAATAAGACATAGTATGCTATGAATATGTAACACTTGCCTCACCAAAAACAGTACGCCGTCAGATATATGACGTCAAGAGCACTGGCCAGTACAGTTAAATTTCGGAACATACCCTCCAAAATTTTTCTCAAAAATACAAAAAAAAAACCGGCCAAAAAACCTCTCTCTTCGCACTCAAAACTTCTAGGACAACACATCTACCTTTCATACGTCTACAGATGCACTGACCTATTTCGAGGTACTTCTGGTGCGTCGAGTCGTACTCCTCCCAATTAATGCCGCGGAACTTGTTCCTCTCGCGAGACGCCGGCAGCAGCGCCTCCACG
Source organism: Polyommatus iphigenia (assembly GCA_963422495.1). Taxonomy (NCBI): domain Eukaryota; kingdom Metazoa; phylum Arthropoda; class Insecta; order Lepidoptera; family Lycaenidae; genus Polyommatus; species Polyommatus iphigenia. The sequence goes on along the minus strand of OY730181.1, from coordinate 25,974,524 downwards.
CGCACGTTGTCGTTCGGGTTACTGGGAGAAAAAGTAAACAAAATAAATAAAAAGTCTCGAAGTAAACAGTAAAAAAATGGCGGCCTTTGCAGTTTTTTCCAGGCAACCAAAGTTTGTAAGGGCTGTGTTTTGCGTTTAGATTTATTGCAAATTGACTGGTTTCTTATAGTTTTTTAGATTACCATTAGAAAAATATATAATATCAGTTCATATTGGAAAGGCGACAACATCGCAAGTGTGTGGCTGCTGTGAGGTTGAGACTTCCTTGAACAGTTACAAAATTATTTGAAAACATTTTATTTTGCGTTTGTGATAATATAAAAAATCGTCCAATTATAGTCATAAGGATTCGTGATTTGTTTTTTATTTCAGTCATTTAAACTCTTTATCCTACAAACAAACAAATATTGAAATGAACAGTCTTCACAATTTGTTGTTTCCCCTACATTCTCAGCAATTATACTGGAACTCACGTGCGAAACTTCCGCCCATTTGCATCGAACATTACCGCGAAGTTCGTACATGCCACATGTGACGTCAGATGTAACTTTCTTCCATCAATTCTAATACTGTTCGAAAACGCATGGAAGGTAAACAAATAAAAATGTTTAAGGCCTACTCAAAAACAGCTTTTTCGAGCAAAATCTTTATCGCAAGGGACTGCGTATTAAGATTAAAATCCATCTTGTTCTTTCCCCGTGACTGAGACTGGCTCTTATTAAGAGACACTCTCAGTCACGGGAAATAAATATAGAGACAGTCTCTATACTAAGTTGTGTCAAATTTTGTTAAGCGGTTTTAGCCTAAAGAGGTGTCAGCCAGACTCTTTCGTATGGATTAATAATAATGACATTTCAAAAGCTATGCGCGTATTTTTTGCTTTAAACGCACAGTTGGTGTACATGTAATACGACAAAAGTACGACTTTAACATTTAACACGAACGTGCGACAAAATTGTGTGTTGGGGCAAAATAAATTTTTCATAATAAAAAATAGAATAAAAGCATTACATTTACAGCTTATGAGACAAACGACATGAAATTAAAAATTTATATATTTTATTACATACTAGGTGACACCCGCAAGTCCGTTGCGCCAAAACTCGTTTATCGCGCCTTACATTTTCCCGGAAAAAAGTATTCTATATTCTTTCCTGGGACTCAAAGTATATCCATGCCAAATTTCAGAAAAATCGGTTCAGCGAATCGTGCGTGAAGAGGTAACAGACAGATAATATTAGTATGGATTTTTACAACCCACTTTGAAACTTACGTCAATTTTTTGATAAGTAACAATTTTATAAATGCCTCGTAAAACTTATCAAATTACAAGATGAGTTCTCCGGAAAAATTAATTTTGTATATTTCTCAAACTAACGCAGAAGAAATTACTTTAAATATTTTAATTTGAAGCTAATTCTAACGGAAACTCAGAATTTAATCTAAGCGTTTAATGAAATGAGCTCAGCATTAAGTTTAATATCAGGTTCGTTCGTTTGTTGTAAATTATCTGCGATAGGACTAAAATTAGTTCTGGATTATTATAAGCACGACCATAGTTTTGTATTAAAGAGAATTTCAAGTAAGGCTCTATAATTTTAGTTTATGTACTACCATAATAATATTATTATGTTAATTATTTTCAAAACTTCCTTCTCATTTTGATTTAATTGTACGAGTATAATTAATATTATGATAATAATATTTTGCTTTAAATTGAAAGAGAGAATATTTACATTGGATTTCACTGACACTATAATAAATGAGTGACTTTTGCCAAACACTTACTCGAATGTGAATAAACAAAATCACCTTACATTTTTGTCCTTTTTCTTTTACTGAAAAGAATCTATCAACAAGATAAGCGAGATTCGACGTAGGATAAGTGGTGATTTACAATACAACAGCGAGAGCCATTAAAATTCTTGAGCTGGATGGAAACGACTGGATCAATAAATATATATTATCCAGTAGTGAGTAGCTGTATAATAAGCATGTCATTCTAGTATTTAATTTCAGACGCCTAAAAAAAGTTATTTCGGCGCTTAAATTCGTCCCATTCTAATAACGCACAGAAGATCTTGCACTATTTGTGATAGAAATATTGCAAATCACCTCTTAATCCTTCGATCGGGGATTCTCGGAAATGCCATTGTATTCTATTGTTGTCCCGATCACCGGTAGGTACTTGTACGGGGCTTGATGGGTTGAATGAGTATATTGCAAGAAATATATTATAGAGTATATACAGTATATAGGGTTAGGTCACATCACAGCGTTGCGGTGTCGCATCGTAAAATCGTCAACAAGATACGATGCGAGGCCGGCAACGCACCCGCAGCTCTTCTAATGTTGCGAGTGGCCATAAGCGACGGTATTTCCTTTCCACCAGGTGTCCCGTTTGCTCGCTTACCCCCTTATTTTTTTAAAAAGAAAACGATACCGCAACGCAGAGTTGTGGCCTGGCCCAACCTATACAGAGATAGAGATAGATAATATACATACATTGTACAATAAGGGAAATAGTAAATTTAAAGCAGTATTCTTGGAATACAAACTTTCTCGGGGATGGAATTTTGAAATTTCGATTCCTATACTGTACTCGGCGAAACATAGCGGTAGCGGTCATTGACTCCCTGTCAAAAACTTGTCATTTTCTATACAAAGCCGCGATTGACAACATCTGACACTTCATTGTCAATCGCGGTTTATATAGAAAATGACAAGTTTTTGACAGGGAGTCAATGACCGCTACCGTCATGTTTCGCCGAGTGCAGTACAGTAAATTTCAACATCTTATGAGCAAATGGAGAAGGTTTCTGGTGTAGATCTGTCAGTAAATCTCCTTTTATATACATGGGCAACAAAAGTATAGAGTAACAAAACAAATTGAAAATACTTGAGGAGTCCCCTGCCAGTGCTAGAGTTCACCATGAAAGAAGTATCACTGATAAAGCCACTTTTATTTTAACTTTTGTATGGTCAAATTCATGACGCTAGAGCGCTTGCCCAAACATATTATCACAAAAATGCTCTTTCAGCGCTGCTACTTTTACAGTGACTATATACAAGAGACACATACACAATCTAGTGTATTAATCAGTAATCAGTATAAATAAAGTACATAATTTTATTAAAAACCAACAGTAAAGGGCCTTTTTTTTCATTCGTTTTTTTAACACTCGGTCATGTAACTTGTATGAAAGATGCAGCCTGCCCCGCAGCACCTCATCACAATGTATCTATAATTTAACATTTTGAAATAATTAGAAGAAAAATAAAATAGCTACCCAGTCTTGGCGAAGTTGGCGACATACAGCATCATGGACTCGGCTAGCGCTATCTCCGGCCGAGTGTAGTTCTCCGGGAAATGGCCGAAGCCTTCCACCAGGGGCGCACCGAAGATGTACGGTAACTCCTCACCGTGGACCGCGCCAAGACGCTGGAAACGGACTTGAGCTTAGAGACGGTTTATCACATGATCTTTTTCAAGAATTTTTGATCTCCCTCCCCCTAAAGGTGCATATTCACAGTGGTCCATACTGGTCAACTACATCGCCATTGTTTAGACGGGGAAGTGGTGTGTGGACGATGGTCATGTCAGTATCGTATGTCTACACAATGGCGATTGCCTTTAGCGGGCCAGCATGAACCATTGTGAAGAGGCACCTTGAGTGACTCCTAGTAAAGCTTATGAGTTCAGCAAACCTAAAGTAATTTAGGTAGACAATCCCTTCTAGGCACATCTCGGTCACACAAGACAGAACATAAAATATGTATAAGACGCTTAGCTTGACGTGTAAACGTGCGCCGATTTGGTGGGCATAAAGAATGCAATTATGGTGCTGCAAAGTGTTACTACCTACATGAGGGATAAACTTTAAGAATAAGCAACACAATTGCATTGCTTTTTAATTGGTAATGATTTCTGAGTACAATGAAGGATTAAATAAGTGATAATAGTTTCATTACTTTGACCGGACTGTGCAGTTTATTAAATTACCTAATGGCTGCTGTGAAATGCATTCGTAAAGGAATATTCTTTTAAACCTGTTATAAGTATAATATCCATATTTATATAAAAAACAGAAATTTAAACAAACATGTACCACAGTAATTATTTAAAGTGTCACAAGTAAAAACATACACCCACATTTTTTTAAAAGATTATTATCGAAAGAATTTTTTTAGAAAGTGGAAAAGAAAATGGAAAAGGCGTAACGGACATCCAGTCTCTCCCGTGTCGGAAACTGTCAGCAGAAGTGAACAAAACATGATCGGTATCACATAGTTTCCTTATTCCATAAAACCCCATCAGAAACATAAAACAAGCATATAAGTTTGGTTATGACCATCGTAAAGACAAAGTATGACATAAATTATTATGTTTTCATGCAAAGGTTCCATGTTGGGCAAATCGATAACCATAATGGCTATGATTGGTGTCTATAGCACGCACAATTTACGCCAATCATAGACGAAATAATATGGTAGGTTAGTTAATAATTATCGTTTCAATTGTTGTTTCAAAAAAAATGTTCGATAATCGTCTTTGTAAACCCAGTTTCAACGATTCTCTGCCACCGACGACGCAGGAATATCATGGCGAACTGAAGAAATCTTTCTTACTATCAAAAATAGCTCATAGTTAACTCTCAAGTCACTTATTTATTTACCTGTGGATAATATCCATCCTTCGTCTGATAGTCAAACACATAGAAGTAAGTCTTTGTCGGTCGTCGAGGCCCGTCTTCGTCGCTCGTCACCTTCGGTCCACCGCTCAGTAGGTCGCCGCTCTGCATCAGCGGTGCGACATATTGCGCGTCCGATATCGCCGCTACAGTGGCATCGCGCGTGTTGATGGGGTTCTGAAATAGAATTGTGTAGTGAGTTGTGTTTTGAAATCAAATAATAGAGTAACTATTAATATTAATTATACAAAAAAGGAAAAGGCACTTTCAATCATAATTATATTTATAATTAAACTTAAACGCCTTTTCAATGCTTAAAGCCAACCTTTAAGCATTGAAAAGGCTGGCTGGCTTTGTAACTTAAAAGGCTGGCAATTTACGTGTGAAGCGATTGGGCAGCGATCAATATATGATAGGTGATTTAGGGCCGATTCTCACACTTTGAATAACACTGACTGTCACACTCGCATGTAAGATAGCATGTAGAGTGCGCGCAAGTATGTCAAGCTTCAATCGAAATGACATTCGAATTATGAGATTCGAGACCCTAATGGATACGCTATCACTACTCTAGCAAGAGACTTAAAGAATAAACACTTTTTTTATCTACATCAAAATGCACAAAAATATTAGCGCTAAATTACCCCTAGTTAATATACAACATAATAAATCTTAGACTTTAATATTGTACACAGCTTACACATTATAACCTTTATAATACACGTTAAAACTTAGTAAATATAAATAAAGTTGTATCTCCCTCGATAATACAACCAACCCTAAATAAATTTGCTAAGCACCACACCTGCGGTTCTGAAAGTATCTAATTTATTTTGTAAACATTGTTCGATGAAAAATTTACAACGAGCGTTTGTCCACTGCCGGACCGTCACCGAGAACGAGATTATTTAAGCCCGATAAAATGCCACTGTATGACGTAAGCAATTTTGAATTTTCCCATCTTTTTGGTGGCCCCGTACGAGTTTCTTACGTTGGCCGGGTTAGTTCCCGAACCGATGGGAGGCCTTATGCAGACATTCTAAAAGTGTTAATTTTGCCCAATTTAGAAATAAATGAGAATGATTTTTCATTTTCATTTGCAAATAGGTATCATTTTGCTCTACGTCACTACAAAATAGTGACATTGGTCGCTAGACGAATGTGTCTAGAAAATAAAACCTATAAGCCTACGTCTAGAGTAAAGAGAACCAACCCGAACAGGTCGACTCAGAAGAGGTTTCGAAAATACGTTTGACGTAGTATGTCATATCGGCCGACGCGCGCAGTACTAAAGCGTTACCCAGCATAGTGAAACATGTTCAAAGTGACATTAGCGCCCAACTTGCGTTTATTCACCCGTTTCTTTGAAGTCAATGTAAGTACTCCTTTTCTGTATACTAGCTACGTCGTAGTGGCATTTTAGTGTTTAAACACACTAGGCCGAAGTTACGCGGCGTAAATTCCGCATGATTACGTCCGCAATGTCAAATGCATACAAAATACGGACGGTACGCGACGGAATAGTGTGTCATCGGTAATTTAAAATACGTTGCGGGCGTAATCATGCGGAATTTAGGCCGCGTAACTTCGGCCTAGTGTGTTTAGACACTTAATTATCATCGGTGCGGTGACGTCCCGTTGACGGTGGCGGCGGACAAAACGCCTTAATCCGAAGCTTGTGTTTCATAGAATGTTTGTTCATCGCGTTTTAACGAAATTTAACACTCGATGAAATCAAAGATCAATTGAATTCGTCTAATTTTGCTAAGGCTCAAAAGTTTTATATTAATTTTCTTATTAACTGGTAAATAATTGATGTATTGAGACTGTAAAGGTTATTTTTGATGATGGAAATTTATTTTATATAAAAAGAAGTAGAAAGTAGCCTGTTTTTTCCCCGTTGTGGAAATCTATGATTGTGTTAGATTTCATCGAAATCGGACCAGCGATTTTGGTCCATAATTGATGCAAGAAAACATTGCCTCCTTAAACTAATATAATAATGTTATACAGTATATTATGATATTGTGATAATTTGTTATATTGGTTGTAATAAATAATAATTAATAGAAAAAAGAAATAAAAAGTAATAAATGTAGATAATCCACTTACAATGTATAACTTTTATTACAGCTAGTGTAGTAATTATTTGTACGAAATCAATAATCCCTTGTTAATATTTTGCTCGCACATTTTTACCCTAATGGATTGAGGAAATCTGATACTCCACTCATTTAATGTAATATTATATTCCTAATAAAACAATAAATTATTGAATACTTTGAAAGGAAATTAGGACTATTGTGGAGCAATATTACCAGGTACAAATCTGAAAATATAGTGCGTCGGTACTTTTTAATAAAATTATTTATAATTTTAATACACATTTTCATCTCTGTTTTTTCTTTCTAGTTTTTACGTAAAATACAAAAAAAATGTGTATAATGAAGAACCTTTATAATAAATCAAGACTTGATGATAAATTGGCATAATAATATTATTATCATCATAATAATTGTCCAACTTGATAGTCCCCCCAAAACTCCTATGTAGCTAAGATTAACAGCCGTAACCAACCACATAACCTTTGATCATTTGATTAATTTTGATCTGAAATCCCAGGGGTGATGGTAAACCTGATTGCGACCCGTAAATTATTCAGAAACGGCCTACGACTTCGCGTTAAGAAGGCAATCACGTCAAAATGGATAACTTCAATAGTCATTGTGAATGCGGCTTAATAATATACTTATCTTAATGCACCCAGGGTATTGGTTTATATTGATATTTGCACTGATATATAGTTATTAATAACTTAATGGAAAAATCCTATAGTTAAAAGTACAACACAAAGAAATAAACTTGGCACTTGCTTAAAGAGTTTCCTTAGGACAAGGCGACAAGTTTAATACGAATGTCATAATATAGTTACAACACGAAGAAAAAAAAAATTGGGACTAGTATCCATAGATTTCCTTTAGGAAAATTTGCCCAGTTAACTTTTACGTATTATACTAATCTATCCACATTCGCACAGTCCTCTGATGCCTGCCAACTTAACGCGAATGGCCAATTGTTACAACACGTAGAAATGAACTTGGCACCCGTATCCAAAGATTTCTTCAGAAAAAGGTACCAATTTAACTTCTACGTATTATATTTATTTATCCACATTCCCACAGTCCACTTATGACTGCCAACTTAACACGAATGGCCTATAGCTACAACACGTAGAAATGAATTTGGCACCCGCATCCACAGATAACCTTCAGGATAAGTTGCCATGTTAACTTCTACGTATACTAATCTATCCATAATAAAAACAAACCTCTACCGTTCTTTCCCAGTCGGTGTACTCGTTGACTATGGTATAGAAGATCTCGCTGAGATGATAGGTGTAGGAGTTCCTGACGTATGTCCTGGAAAAGGATAAATCATTGTAAAACCTGGATATAATTTGTAAAACAATATTAGGGCTTGATTAATATGAGTCCGTGCGAACGAACGGTTTGGCCGCTGCATCGCGAGATCACAAGCAAATGTATGTGTAGTGTGTGTTATAATTATCGGTAATTGCATATTGTAAAGTCATCTATATTTGTGGCGTGGCGATATAACTCTTGCGAGAGTCAGTCTTCTGCCCATCGCCAACTTAACTGGTCATGCAATGAAGTGATTCAGCGCATCAAGTATATAATTTGAAGACCCCAGTCACTGTTCACTACCTAAATATGTAAAGATTTCTTTTAATAGCAGCGAGGTTATTTACATAAAATTTCTTATTATCTCGCGATGTATCGGCCAGACCGCTTGAATTGAGAGTTAAATAGTAAAAGTTGAGCTAAGGTCCGCCCGCTTAAAAATGGTATCCTGTGGTAATCATACATTTTTCCGCGTTTAAAAGTATTACTAGCTATTTGACCGAGCTTTGCTCGGTATTCGACAAAACATGGATGAAATGACATTTTCTAAAAATGATTCCTAGCAAGATCGATTTATCGCCCCCGAAACCAACTATATACTAAATTTCATAAAAATCTTTGGAGCCGATTCCGAGATTCCAATCTATATATATATATAAATGGATTTTGGTCTTAAAATATTCGTAGAAGTCCAGGGAAGGTTTTAAAGTGACACGAAGTTCACCGGGACAGCTAGTTATATATATATATATATATATATATAACTAGCTGTCCCGTCCCGTATACAGTAACAGCATTTATTCTTTGCCGAGTGAAGTTGGCGCGTGGTAGTTTTTATTCAAAGCAAATGTGTCAATTATTTCCCAGTATTAATATATTTTGTTATTTGTAATTAAAATCGTTTGTAACATTAAATTTTTTTCAATAAAAATACAAGCTCGTCGGACGCTCGTCAGACTTTTGAAAGACGAGCAATGCTCGTCTTTCAAAAGTCTGTTCTTTAGTCTGCTATCGGAATCGGACGTAAATCGGAATTTTAAAAATGCCTCAATGCCTAAAATGGCCGTATTGAGCTATAGGAATTCAAATAGAAACGTTGGCCTTGATAATGGACACGTTTATTATCATCGGTACGCCACAGTGGTAGGAAAAAAGTGACACGCTCGTTTTCATACAAATGGAGCGACATGCGGTATATATCTTGATCTATGTCTGTGGTTCTATCTCATTGTTGTTTAAATAACCATGTCCAGGCATTTACCGTAGATGTAACTTAATACGTAAATAGAGATTATTTCGCCCATACAAAATGAGTAACCATCGCTCTATGATAAAATTTACGTGAGCGTAGCGCACGGGAGGCAAAACCGCGATAAGAGTTGTGCAATAGCTGATTTCATGATGGATTTTTTGTGATGGATATAGGCTTTGTTTTATTCTAAAAAATATATGAGATAATTTCGAAAATTGCAAAAATGTAACCCAAAGTGTCAAAATTTTTCCATAAAAATACATTATTTCGCTTGTTTTACAATCACGTTGTATACTATTTCGGTGAATTTACATTTCGGTGCATTTTGTTTTCATCTCGGTGACTGACTTTTTCATCTCGGTGGCAGCTAAAATATAAACGTGTATGCTGCGTTTGTTTATTATTTAATTTTTGACTGACTTCCAAAAAGGAGGAGGTGATACGTTCGGCTGTATGTATCTTTTTTTTATTTTTATTTGTACGTTCATCGATTACTCAGCCGTTTGTGGTCCGATGTACAAAATTCTTTTTGTGTTGTATAGGGTTTAGCTCGAATTTGGTACCATGTTCACAAAAATGGTGATCTGATGATGGAATCCTTAAGGAATCGAGGGGACTCCTTGAAATTTGTATAGAAACATATAAGGATTTTGATTTTTTCTGAAGAATTCAAGGTAAATGCTACCAAAAAGTAAGACTTCGCACCAAGTTATACCCTGGATCCGAAGGTACCGAACAGAACTTTTGAATGCTTGTAGGTACAGGTTCGGGGATTTCGGCGTTGTTTAAACAACTGAAAGCATAAACCAACACATCAATTTGATTGATCATCATCATCACAACCATAATTATACCATGGGTCATCACTCTATGACCCAATTATTGGTACTTTTCGTGATATTTGGCATCGAAGCAGATGTTTTTGATGATGATTTCGCTGTTTGTGGACCGATTTTCAAAATTCTTGTGTTGTAGTATAGGATATAATCTAAATTTTGTATAACAATGACGAAAGTGGTGAGCTGATGATGGGATCTATGAGCAATCGAGGGAAACCCTTGAAATTTTAAAACACCCATAGTGGTAAAATGTTGTTTCTAGTAAGTTAAACATATGTTACGAATAAAAGAAATTTCATTCGAAGGTGTCTCTTGGTCCAAAGGCACTGAACAGAACTCCTGAACCTTTAAAGATAAAAGTATGGAAATTGCAGCATCGCTTAGATAACTGCAAGCATTTACCACAATTTCGCTTTCAGTAACATAATGTGTATAGTTAACAATTAACATTCGTTTTGGTTATTTACGCATAAAGCCTTATTTTGTAGATAACTAAAAAGAGTGAAATTATCATTTTTACCAAAAAAATTAAAACCGACTTCCAAGGAAAAACAATAGTAATATGAACTAAAAAGTATTAAATAACTCATCACTCTTAAATAGTGCCTTTTTCAGAATTCGTCTAAATCTCAACTATTTCTGTACATACTACAGTCTTCATTACTTTGAAGTCGGTACCAGTCCCAAAAGTTTCAGATATTCTGATATTACTGAACTCACGATTAAATTAGCTGGCACCGACTTAAAATTTGGATCCTCTTATTGACGCACTCAGAGACATGAAATAAATAAATAATAAATAAATAAATAATTTATTTCCGTTTTACACAATTTTGTTACATGATGATTAAACTTCAATTTAATCCTTCGATCGCGGATTCTTGGAAATCTATTGTTATTATATTGTTGTCGCGGTCACCGGTATCCTTATGGGGCTTGATGGGTTAATGAATAGTTTGACAGATATATAATAGGGCTGATATCAAAATATCCATTTAATTACAGTTAAGTAATTAATATTCGTCTTTGAGTGCGGCAGAGATACACACAAATACAAAAGACTAAAGAATAAAAATATAAGATCAGAATTAATTAAAACGATTGATAAAACTGTCAATAATAAACCAAATCGGGCAGTCATTTGGCCTGATTCAAATGAGCCCGCTCTTTGGCCGATATCAGCCGTTAATATTGTCACATTCACCGAAGTTATTATAATTCGAAATCAATTAACCTCGTTATTGGAACCACAACAATTCCCATTAAGAAATTGAGTTACATTTTGTGGAAAGTTTCCGTCGGGTGTTAGCTTTGAATCGAATTTCTAAGCGAAATTTAATATTATTGTGAACGTGGAAATATAATAATGTTATGTTTTGATATTCTTTGTAAAAGAATAGATAAACTTTTGGAACACTGAACAGAAAATTATTATTCAACTTCTAAATCGTATATAAACCTTAACTGAACTTTAACAAATATTTCAAGACTAAAATTAACCAAATCTGTTAAGCAGATCTCGACTTTTAAGAAAGACTAACAAAATTTGTATAGATTACACTTTAAATGAAAGCATAGATGAAAGGGATGATCTGGTGATGATTATCAGAATGAGAGTGTTGTTCCGTATCAACACTCTCATGTATCCATAATATAATGCCAGCAAACAAAGCCGTAGAATATATCTTTTTATCATTTACCAGGTAAACGGCCCGTAAATCTTCGTGTCGTCAGCAAAACGTTATCCCTTTATTTACCTCGTTATTTTAATTTATGTTCAACTCGTGATATACTCGCATTCAAAAATATTTTATCCACAAAATCCTCGGTGGATTTTTAAATACTTAAAAGTTACACTCGTCTGTAAAATCGTTAGTTCTGAAGCACCATTATCGTTCGGTTTACATTTTCAATGCTCTCTTGTTAGAATATAGTTTGCATTTTGTGTTGGAATAGAAACTGCGCTATCAATTAGAGCTTATACGACATAAAAATAATTGAAAACATGAGTGGATAAAAGAAGTAACTAACAATTTGAAAATTGAAGTTTTTATGCATAAATGGAAGCTAAATAGGAACAGAAAAATGATTTGAAATAAAGAAATGGTGGATTCTTTGTATAGCTTGATTTATTATCTATATAATAAATTAAAATAAAACTAACAGACATAGACATAGACAGTCCAAAAGTCTTAAGCAATTACATAATGATCAAGAAAGTGTTATAACTACGAAGTTTCGAGTGTGGTTATATTCGCAAAGTTCTATACAACAATAAGCTAGCAACTTGAAGAACAATATTATTACTAAAGTTATAGAAATTATGGATTTTCCATTTCATTTTAATGTGATTATGAAATACCCTGAAATATTTTGCTTGGACGCCTCGCTGAGAAAGCTTAGTGCTGTTTTGAATGGCGGATTTCATCGACATAAATCCATACTAATATTATAAAAGCGAAAGTAAATCTGTTTGTCATTTCTTCACGCCCAAACCGCTGAATCGATTTTGCTGTTTGGTATGGAGATAGTAGATACTTGAGATTCCCAGGTAAGGATATTGGATACTTTTATCTCGGAAAAATGTATGGTTCACGCGCGATAAATGTATTTTGGTACAACGGAGTTGTCGGCGTCATACAGTTTTTGATAAGGCAAATATCCTGAATCAAATATTTAAAAATGTAGAACATTTAAAATTATTATAAAAATATGTATTAAATTCTGCAATCATACAACGCAAAATATTAATATTATGTATAAATGCTACAATTTTAATATGTAAGAGAACATGTGAGGGTGTCCGCCCACGTCACATTTTTTAAAGGACCAATAATAATCAAAAATATTTGAAAATGTAGAACATTTAAAATTATTATAAAAATATGTATTAAATTCTGCAATAATACAACGCAAAATATTAATATTATGTATAAATGCTACAATTTTAATATGTAAGAGAACATGTGAGGGTGTCCGCCCACGTCACATTTTTTGTAGGACCAATAATAATTGGGCATGATTGAAATTCCATTTGGTACACACCGACTTTTTGAATGATGATGACATTATAATATACTACAAATATTATACAACTGGAGGGTATTTCAACGTGTTAATCCGTTTGTAACAAACTACTGGACCGATTTCTATGTGATTTAGCACAGACATCTAAAAGTAGACCACAGAGAAGGGCATAAGCAACTTTTTTACGAATGTACGGTTCCTACGAAATTCCTTATTGACACAGGCGAAGCCATGCGGATCGACTAGTATTAAAATATATAAAAAAATACGAGAAAGTAATAAATAATGTTTTACCTTAGCATTCGATCCCGCTTTTCCGGTTCGATGCCGTTCTGTACGTCGTGAGCTGAAAACTTCCAGAGCGCTTCACACGACGCCACGCCGAGCAACAGATCGTATTTGTTCTGAAACAACCTCCGACCGCTGTCGCTCCGTTTTATGAAATAATTGTTCTGATTCATATTGTTCAGTGGCCCGAAACTCGGGAAATCACCGGTGGAATGAAGCGTCAAAAAGTCCTTCGCGAAATCCGTCTTGATCACCACACCATCGACTGATGGGCCGAACGCGGTGAGAAAGTTGGGAGGCAATATGTCTATTGATAGTAATTCCTCTATCGACGCGTCTCGGAGGCAGTCTACTATGACCTCATGGTCTTTCGCCAGGTCCTCAGGGATGGAGCAGTTCATGTGCTTCGCTAGTTTGAGCGAGTAGTAAACGGGGTCGTCGACCACCGCCCACGAGCTTAGCGCTGAGCCGGATAATAGTATCGCACGATGGAATAGACCTGTGGACATTGAAGCGTTGAGATTAATTAATTTTTGATGTAATGCAAGTAGACTGATGAATAATTATTTGACAGGTTTTAGGAACTTTGAAGCGTTGAAATTATCTGAGAAATTATCTGATTAATTGATTAATGATGAAATGCAAGTAGACTGATGAATAATTATTTGACAGGTTTTAGGAACCTTGAAGCGTTGAAATTATCTGAGAAATTATCTGATTAATTGATTAATGATGTAATGCAAGTAGACTGATGAATAATTATTTGACAGGTTTTAGGAACCTTGAAGCGTTGAAATTATCTGAGAAATTATCTGATTAATGATGCAATGTAGGGAAATACTTTGACAAGTTTTATGATTATTGGGATCATAACTAAATTTATATCGTATTAAGACCTATAAATTTACACTGCTTTAGTTCTAATAGAGTTTAGAAGTAGAGCTTGTCTGACTTGGAATGACGCGCCCCACCACATCACATGTGATAATATTTTATTAATGAGAAATTTTGTACTGTAAATATACGAGGGAGGGGGCCTCATTTTAAGTTAGACAAGATTTAATATGTTATTGAATTAGTGAAGAGTAAGAGGACCCTAAATCAAATTTTAAAGACATAGCATTCAAAATTAAACCAGTAAGGAATCTAGTAACAGCGCGCATTTTTTTACTCGATAGAATCCTTCTTTATCTTTGCTTATACAAAATTGAGACCTAAGTATGAGTATCACTATCCAATAACCAACCAACAAACCTGGCATAACAGTGGGCGATATCATGAGGAAGTTTATACACGCGGCGCCCGATCCGTGGCCCATCAGCGTGATATTGCTCGGATCGCCACCAAACAGCGCGATGTTCTGCTGAACCCAGTGCAACGCCGCGATCTGATCCATCAATCCATAGTTCGCGACTCGAGCCTTGAGATTCGGTGTGGGATTCGCGTTGAGGAAACCTGCGAAATATTCTCAATTTATTTGTAAATCCTTTACATTCCCAATGTTCCATTTAAATATCTATACTAATATTATAAATGCGACAGTGTGTCTCTCTGTCTATCTGTCTATATGTCTGTCCGTTGCCTCCTCACGCCCAAACAGCTAAACCGATTTTGCTGACAGTTAAGTTAGGTTAGTTATGGACGTACTGTGAGGAAAGGAAATAGGATACATTTTATCCCGGAAAAATGTACGGTTCTCGCTCGATAAACGAATTTTGGCGCAACTGAGTTGCGGGCATCATCTAGTTGAATATTATAAGTGCAAAAGTGTGTCTGTTTGTTACCTCTTCACGTTCAAACCGTTGAACCGATTTTGATGAAATTTAGTATGATAATGAAGATACTTTGAGTCCCGGGAAAGGACATATAATTATTTCCATATTTTTATTTATTAATATTTATTAATTTTTATATTCATTCCATACTTTTCCTCTCTTATCACATACAGAAGTAAATAGAAGCCGTAATGGTAAACTACCACCTAATTACCAATGAACCAACATGACCGGACTGATATCAGCTGAATTTTAATTATAAGTCCCACCATATTATAATATTACTAGATGACGCCCGCAACTCCGTTGCGCCAAAACTCGTTTATCGCGCATGAACCGTACATTTTCCAGGGACAAAAAGTATCCTATGTCCTTTCCCGGGACTCAAAGTATCTCCATGCCAAATTTCAGCAAAATCAGTTCGGCGGTTTGGGCGTGAAGAGGTAACAGACAGACAGACAGACACACTTTTGCATTTATAATATTAGTATGGATGAAATGCACTTTTATATTCGAAGTCAATATTTTATTTATCGTCCCCATTGAGTCTAAAACATCGTCTGTCTGGTCTATATCCGATACGTGTCACTAGGTCATCCATTTTAAGATTTATCCCAGTAATATATATTTCTAGAACAGTTAACACAGGTAGAATCTACACTAATGTTATAAATGCGAAATTGTGTCTGTATATCTGTCTGTATGTCTATCTGTCTGAATACCTCTTCACGCCCAAACCGTTAAACCGATTTAGCTGTTTGGCATGGTGATACTGAGTGCCGGGAAAGGACATAGGCTTTTTTGTCCTGTAAAAATGTACGCGATAGACAATTTTTGGCGCAACGAAGTTGCGGGTTTCATCTAGTTGTAGGTAAATTTACCGGTGCAGGTAAACCAGAGTGTAATATGTTCCAGGAAATATATTTTACGGTCACTATGTCGAGCGAGTTTCATAAGCCGGTTGCTTTTCTCGGGCTAGCTCTTGAACCGGTGGTAGGCACCATTTAGGAAAGCTTGGCTTTAAAACCCTTAGGGCCTGTTTCACCACTTCCTAATAAGTGACGAATAGGTTATCCACCAATTAACTTGACAGATCAAGTATGGAGAACCTGTCAAAAAGGTTGTGAATAGCCTATTCGGCACTTTATCAGAAAGTGTTGAAACAGGCCCTAAGTCTAACAACCTACACTTTCGGCAGACAATTAATTGCTTAAAAACTAATAAGTATAACACTTTCTGTGTAAGTAAATAATTATTGTTAAACCGTAAGAATTTTTTCCTAAGAATTTACAAAAATTCGTAAAAAAAAATTCCCAAACTGAATATGAATTTTACGAATTATTTTCATATTTGATTAGTTTTTTTTAATATTTAATTTATAAAGTAAATCATTGCCTTATAATCATGTCGGTAAAATCTGTAGACCTCGTGGGATATCTTATCGGGTATTTTTTTACATTTTAGATTATAACCCTTGTTTTCGATGATTCTATACTTATTATAAAACAAAGTCGCTTTTTTCCCTCATGTCCCTTTTTATTAAAACTACGAGTACGCAACGGATTTTGATTTTTTTTTATACCTTATATAAATTATATTTTTATACCCGTGCGACGCCGGGGCGGATCTCTAATTTTATAATATAATTCATTTATACCTTAAAAATATTTAACGTGACTTAAAAATAATAATATTTTTATGAACTGAATAATATCTCCTGTTTGGTGACACCAAATAAAAGGTACACGGTGTTTCGTTAAACCTTTTTCACTTTCTGCTAAAGCGTAATTTATCAGTGAGTGAGAAATGGGTGTTGCGAGTTGTATATATTTGATACCTGATTGTAATAACATAGTAGGCCATCGATCTTCCCCTTCCTTGTAGGGGTAACTTGATACCGAATTACTTTGATTTATTTGTCTATCAGTAGCAACTTTTAGCAGTTTTCAGTTTTCTTTTAAAACTGGCTTTTTCTACATAACATTTATACTTCAATCAAAAGTAACCTATGCCTAAATACGTGACAGCGAATGAAAATAAAATTTACTACATTTTTTTT
Organism: Polyommatus iphigenia; assembly: GCA_963422495.1. Lineage (NCBI taxonomy): Eukaryota > Metazoa > Arthropoda > Insecta > Lepidoptera > Lycaenidae > Polyommatus > Polyommatus iphigenia. The sequence goes on along the minus strand of OY730181.1, from coordinate 25,957,171 downwards.
TCACTCGTTCAGTTCAATTTTTCAGTGTTAGGTTAAATTCACGTTGCTACATTGTGAAGTACAATATTAAAATAAACTGGAATTTTTTAAAAAACTTATTTCCATTTTAATTGGAAATACCCAACTCGACACTGCGTGTCGCAGTCATCTATCTGCTATTTGATTGAATGACTAGCGAAATCATGAAATATAAAATTAAGTAATAAAACCATTGAATTGAATGACCAAAGAACAACACGTCATGTCGTTGACTGTAACGTTTAAGGGGTCAACTCATCAAGTCTTTAACTTTAAATTAACTGGTTTCATTCAATGAGTACGCAAGTCATTCAAATAAATAGTAAGATTCAACCAGATGACTACGACATGTATGTTCCGATTGACGCGTTATTTTGCAGTGTGTTATCCTTACTTTCACCGAGTATATTTTTCTAAGCGCAAAATGTATTTATCCGGCAAAAGCTGGATAAATCATAATAATATATTCTGAAAAGTTTACTCGACACAGTTTAAGCTACCCAGAAAGTCTTAACCCATACGTAACAAAGTTTACAGGTTTTCAAACTTTTTAATATAACTTTATGATGACATTGTTCTTAAACTGTTGTGTATAAACAGGGTAAAAAGCTTATAAAAGTTAGCGTAATGGATATACAAATAAGAACCGAGAAATACTCTAGCTAGCTTCTGTTGTTAACCAGGTTGTGCTATTTTCTTTGATAACCAGTATCTATCTCAACGATAACCAGTTAATCTTTCATTTAAACAAATATAATAGTTTTTACCAACTGTAAGAAGTTTATTAATTCTCCTAGCATGTGTCGCATAAAGCATTAAATGCAGTACAGGCAAGCGCAGTCATAAAACAATTTAATAGTAAAAATCCTTAAGACTAACACAAATACAATACTTGTATAAACATTTGAAATCTTAATATTAGTAGGTTTATTACTAATAAACTGTATGTTCATTTTGTTCAAATTCTTTAGAAATAAGCAGTTCCTTTGTGTCGTCTTTTTATGTCAATTTTTATGTAAATAGTGTCTTGTGTGCAATATAATATAAAGTTTAAATAAAAATAAATAAATAATTACCATCCATAAATATCCATCAGTAAAGCCTACGATTTGGTACAATCTTTTACTTTTGGTAATATGTTTGTATTTAATACAACCCATTTCGTTGTGGTGCTAACTACATAGTGGTGTCAATCTATGTAAAAAATAATACCACAACCTAGAGCAACAAATTAAAAAAATATATTATCCTCCTTCTGGAGAAGTTGAGTAAAAAAATCGTTATTATGAACTTTACATTATATACTTACATAAGCCTATAATTATTTACTACGAATGAAAAACGTAACTACTTAATAATAACGTCTAAATAAAATAACGTCATAAAAATATTCACATGAATTTAATGAATTCATAAATTCAATCCAGCTTTTAGTCCACGTACGTAAATTCAAACCTTTTATTCATATTTTCATTCAATCTAAATCGTTTTGCTGTATTCAAACTTTGATCAGTGATTTTTAAAATTATTATTCAATATTCAAAGAGGGTTATTAGTTCAAATGTTCAGTACACACATATTCAAAAGATCGTAAATATTATTTTTAACCGACTTCCAAAAAGGAGGAGGTTTCTCAATTCGACCGTATATATGTTCTTTTATTTTTTTTATGTTTGTTCGCGGACAACTCCGCCGTTTGTGAACCGATTTTCAAAATTCTTTTTTTGTTGTATAGGATATAGTCTGAATTTGGTACCATGTTCCCAAACATGGTGACCTAATGATGGGATCCATGAGGAATCGAGGGAACTCCTCAAAATTTATATGGAAACATGTGGTGATTTTAGTTTTATGAGAAGTATCCTAAGCATATGCTACCAAAACGCAAGATTTTGCACCAAGGTACATTATGGTTCCGAAGATACTAAGAGAACTCCGGATTCCTTATAGATACAAGTTTGGGGGTTTAGGCGCTGTTTTAAGAACTGTCAGCATATGCTACTATGCAAATTACATTCATCTTCTCCCTTAAATTACCTAGCACGTGATCACTACGATTTTTAAATGTATTGGTTAAAATTATTTACTTGATATTTGTGAGTGTGACTCTTAACAAATTGTAATAAGTAGAATATGCGCGATGGTTTACTAGGTAACTAAAAAGAGTGAAATTATTATTTTTAACAAACAATTAAAACCGACTTCCAAGGTAAAAACAATAATAACATCCTTATAATATGAACTAAAAAGTATTAAATAATTTTTCCTATCTAATAGTGCCTTTTTCCGAGTTCGGCTAAACCTCAACAGCTATTTCTGTACTCAATCTTCATCATTTTGAAGTCGGTACCAGTTTCAAAAGTTTCAAATATTCTGGCAGAGGAAGATTCAGCTGTATCTGGTACCGACTTCGAAATGATGAAGATTGGGTACATAAATAGCTGTTGTGGTTTAGCCGAACTCGGAAAAAGGCACTATTAGATAGGAAAAATTATTTAATACTTTTTAGTTCATATTATAAGGATGTTATTATTGTTTTTACCTTGGAAGTCGGTTTTTTTTTTTAATTGAAATTAAAAAAAGCGAAAATCACTTAAAAACTTTTATCTAGACCAAATCAGTACACAGTAATATTATTTATTATGTATAAAATTGAAACGAAACAAAAAATCTGGATATATTATTTCTAATATTTTGTTTCATACTGAGAATAACAGTTTCAAAGAATCTATGCGCGTGGAGTAGCAAATATCAATTTTATTGCTTACATTTTAATTTTGTTTGATTACTTTCGTTTGAAATTTCTTCAATATGTTAGGAAACAATTTTATTATATTTGTTTCAGTTCACGTTTCATATCACCATCAAGATCGAGTTTTACACATGAGAAAGTTATCCATACCAATATTATTAAATTGTCTCTGCTGTCTGTCACCTCTTCACGCCAAAACCGCGGAACATATGTCGCTAAAAGGTATGGAGACACCTAGAGTCTCGGGAAAGGATAAAGAATACTCTTCATCCCGGAAAATTATACGGTTCCCTCGTGATAAACAAATGGCGCAGTTCTGACATAATATCATAGTACAATCACAAACAATAAATCGTTTAATTGCTCAAATCTTACATGAAATGGCTTTGTTCATCTGCCAGAAAATTTAATTTGTTCCAACAACGCTTAATGAAAACCAGATACAGACAAAAGTTTGTTATATGAGTTAATATTACTGAAGTTAAGTGTGAGGTATCGGTTATATAGAATATAGTATATAGGTACTAGGTACGTAGGTAATTTGGTTGGGGCATGACAGGTCCAGCTGACAGATCACGGGCTAACGTTGTTTTGACATTACGTAGATCCACCAGATTCTGGATCTACGCTATTTGGCTTTGGGATCAATTTCTCTGATGTTACTTACATAATTTTTACAAAAGAAAGAATAAATTCAAGATTCGCGGCTACAAAAAACATTTTTTTTCCTAATCACAGATGTGACTATAAAAAAAAGTTTATTGTTTCACAAGTCACAACCTAAAAAATCTGTGAAGTTTTCTGAACTAAACGCGGAAACAATACCATTTCTTTTATTTGTTTTGATTAGAGAGGAACGTATAAAATGTACTAAGTAGGAAAGCAATTAGTTAATGTTATTTTTATTTCATTTTATTTTCATTTCATTAATTCGGATTTTCATCAGATTTCTTTTGTGCTCTGATTTAAATGAAAATTATCATTGAACGTCCTTAGTTCTCACTTAATTTTCATTATAATGATGTACTTTGTAGTATATAGTATAGCCGGAAAAACAAATACTTACAAAATCTTACTTACCCAAAACTCCAAGTCGATAATTCAGCGTCACTACTATCAAATCCGTATAGCTCGCTAGAACTGCTCCATCATAAGGTGTCCCTGAACTCAGTGAGTATCCATCACCGTGTATATAAACAAGAACTGGTAACGCTAATTTAGTTTCATCCACTGAAAACAAAAAAAGTGTTAGATAAAAAATAACAATTTAAAATGAGAACGTAAATTCTGGTAGGTATGCAAATGATATAAAATTTCATCAGTATTATAAGATACACATCTTACTACAAAATAATAAGTACAGACTTGCAGTTGACAGGACGATCTTTAATCCTATTGATTTATATCAAATGCGAAAATCGAATTCTGTAGTAAATTCAATTTTCGCTCAAGTCACATTCAGGCACATAAACATGTCTGATTAATAAAATATCTGAATTGGCAATTTCGTTGTAGATATTTATGTCTGAGAGCTCAACTACCTCCACATTTTACGGGTGTCGTATTTCACTTACTTTGCAATGGGGCGAAGATATTCAAATAGAGACAATCTTCGCTTTGGTTCTTAAGATAAGGCATCAGTCTTTTTATATAATCTAATCTGCCTTTCGGCATTTTTTCTAGTAGGAGCCTCTCGTCGTTCAAATCTGGCAGCTTTTGAGGACAGGCTGGGCCGGGGCGGTCAGACACTCGCACACCATCCCAAGGTGACGGTGTCCTTGTTGGACTAAACCTAAAATCATGATAAAAATATAATAATATCTTTTTTAATACCTCGATCGTGGGAATCGCAGACACAATAGATTTTCAATAGTTGTGCAACAGCCGGGTGCCGCTTGGGGATTGATGGGTTAAACTACAAAAACTCACAAAGTTGTACATCAAGGAGCCTCTAACTCCTGCACTAGTGCTAACTGTATTGCAGATGTGATTGATGATTCTAAATAAAGAAGTAATTAAAGACGGAGAGTAATAATTATAAATAGACTCCTAAAAGGCCACGATGTTTTGTTATACTCCAGTCATAATAAAAATGTCTAGTCTGGCAAATTTAAATGAAAACAGTCATTCTTATAAAGGAAAAAATTATTAATTAAATGAAATGGATGAAAACAATAGGCAATTAATGTAGGTATTATGATAAGAAAAAGGCATTTTTTTCTGAAGAGAATCTTTATAACAAAGGAAAGAGTTTTAATTAAATTAATTGTTTCTAAAGTTAATGAAAAAAGAATGATGAAAATGGTAATTTTTGAACTAAGAATGAACTAAATAAAAAAGACAATCTAAATGATTATTTTTTCCATTATCTATATGAATTATATTCCACAGATACAAAAGGTCTCAAAAATTAAAATGAAAGATAGTTGAATTAACTTACCTATTTGATCCAACAGGTGGTGTTGCGTATGGGACGCCTAAAAAAACTTCCAAAGGACTTAAGTATCTGTGTTCATCCATTGCCAAAACTATCCCCTGTAATTTTCCAAATTTTGTTTGCACTATTCTACTGCTTATTTTAAACTTAACATTAGATTTAGGGATTGGATTTGATGGACTCAAATAATATTTTTTATAATCACCATAATTGCTATACGTGTTTTCACGATTGTAAAATTTGTTAGGTTGTAAAAAATCTTCATTATAATATGGATTGCTATCAAAATTGACTTTGGCGTGATAATCGTCTGTGTGTTCTGGATCGTGTTCCTCATAATCATCACTCGGTTGATCATTCTGTACATTAACACTTTCACTATTTTGATTCATGTTTGTTGTATTCGAATTAACATTTTGTACAAATAGAAAAACTGTCAGTAGGAATATTTGAAAATTAAAACTTGAATGTTTTACGTTTCTATTTTTATCATTAAATTGGCACATCACAGCTTTAGTTCGAAATTTCCCGTAGTGTCCAATAGGAAGCATGCTTTGTCATGTTATCATCTTTGTTATGTATCTGTGAGATACATCCTTGGGATCGCTGTCTGCACGTATCATCTGAAACAAGAAATACAGGAAATTAATAAAATGATAGAGGTTCATGACTGACATGTCACAATTCCGATGAAAATTTATTTATTATATTATTTAATCCATTACTGCAGTAGTTTGTTAATCGCACAAATTAATTTTAAATACTTCTAATAACATTACTGTTAAGAGTTTACTCTTGGCAGTGTATAATTATACTCATACAGTATTAAAACATTTTAATATTATCGTGTATTTTAAAACGTTTTGTACTGTATGTATAAATTGCCAAGAGTTTACTTTTATTAGTAGGAATCTACATCTTAGTATAGGTTAGCTAATATCTTTCAGTTTTTTTTCATGTTTCACTCAAAATGCGTCTTTTATGTGAAACGAAATTTACAAACTCTTTTTTGCTACAAAACGACCTTCAAATAAATATTTTACCATACTCTTTTGTGGACGACAATACACCAAAGCACCTCAGGCGTTATTTTTCTCACATATTTTGCACGCACTTAGCACTTCATGATACAACATTTCCACGCGAATAAAATGGTAATAAACAAACCCTTTTTTTATTTCGTGCCCTATCTTAAGTGCCTCTAAAACTTTGTTGCTTCGACTGTAAATGTAAGGAAACAAACCGAGCTTTCACATGTAATAATATGTTCCCTAAATCTAGATAAACTTTTTCCAGTAAATTGTATAATAAATTAGGTTTACCGTATACCTATAAAAATATCCTTACATCATAAAAAGAAGGGTTTACAAGCTTACAATACAGCCTTTACAAAGTAGCTGTAGCGTATAGATGATAAGTACATAATATAAATACATCATAGCAAGATGTAATAAGATGTACTATCTAATCGTACATCAGCTTATACGAGTATATCTTTCCATAGAGATGGTCAGAAGTCCACACACGTCAGCTATAATTTACAAGATGTAATAAAAATAAGTGATAATAATTTAGGGATGAGTATAATGAGTCCCCTGTATTGAGCTCACCGTGTAAGTGGCAGCGCTGAAAGAGTAACTTTTTTGTGACTTTTGTTTGGACAAATGCCTACACTGGCGCGCTTGCTCGTACAAATTACAAAAATAAATTGCTCTTTCAAAGCGCTGCTACTTTCACAGCGAACTCTATAAGGATAACTTTCGGAAGCTATATTTTCTCAACATTTTAGTACTGAGTGATTATAAAAGAAAAAAATACGTGTATTTTTATTTTTAACAAGGATCAATATATCAAAATTTAGCAGTAAGGTTTTTTTTAAATTTATTATATTATAGTACCTACGTATATTTGTGCCTTGTATACGTATATTACGTATATTACGGCCTTGTATAATACCTACGTATATTTTTACATCCTGAAGTTTTCTATGCAAAGACGTAATAAGACGTATAGCGCTGTGCTATAAATTATAATGTACAAAGTACATCTTCACAATATTATAGCACTGTCGTATGTAACTTACTTCTTGCCCTTCTCGTCGTATTTATTTGGAAACTACAACAAAGTAATTAACAAAAAACATTTCCGGCAATAAACAGATTAATAAACGTAAACAATTCTCTCGGAAATAAGCCAAGCCAAGATTTGGCTACAGTTTACTGCCCCCTCGGCGCCCCCGAATTACATTCCGGCAAAGGTTTGTTATCCTAATCACAATAATAACTTCCTGTTAGTATTGCGTGCCGATGTTAGCTGTTTTCCCAATTAGGCGTTGTTATATAAGGTTAAAGTAAAATATGAGGTAACGAAATGAAATGAAAATCATTTATTTCTGAATAGGTTAACAAAATTAACACTTTTAGAATGTCTACATGAGGCCTACCACCATAACCACAAAAATGTTCAGTATTTTTATACTGGGTTATAATATAGTAAAAAATAATATGGTATATAATAATTATTATGGAATCTTCTGGGCATATTCCTATACTACCAAAATATGTTGTAATAGACTATAGTATAATAATAGTCTACTATTTATGTTTAGACATTCAAGAAAAAAATATTTTACAGGAAAAAAAATAAAAAAAAACGAGAGAAAAAATGCAATATTATTAAGAGTTTTCGTTCGGTGAACATGTATGATACACTACAAATAATAAAAACTAAGGAAACGTAACTCCCATACTTCAACCGTTTAAGGGCTTTACCACACGTACCACAACCACACGACATCGCAACGACAAAAATATGTCGTCGAGCAGTGGTTACGTGTGAATGGTGTCGCTGCAGCTTTTTGTAGTTGCGTTGTGGTACCGACAAAATGCCGACGTGGTTGCGTTGTCGCCAGTGGTTGCGATGTGGTTGCAATGTGGTTGCGCACAAAAGTCAATGAAACGGAGGGGGAGAAGAGCGCGGGCGGTGTGCGCGCACTGTCGTTGCATCGACGCAACGTTGTGGTTGCGATGTGGTTGCGACGTGGTTGCGATGTGGTTGCGATGTGGTCGGCCGTGGTTACGTCTGACAAGTTATTTGACAAGTGGTCAACAACGACTGCAAAATGTGGTACGTGTGAATGGTCCAGTTCATTTACAATACGAAATATACGCCCGACCACGTGGTGTGGTTGTGGTTGTCGTGTGGTTGTGGTACGTGTGGGTTGGCCCTTAAATTTGGCTCCTTTTCGTACACTAAAATATGACAATTCAGATTTTCGCCAAGGTCGTATCCCAGGTAACCTATCATAATATTGCGCGCCGGACGACATCCTGCGCGATTATTGTCATTATCATAGCTGTTATGAAACAAAGCTGTGAACAATAATCGTCAAAAGAGGATAGTATTATGCAGTATACACCAAGCACATCTTCTATCACGAAGAAAGGATCACATAATATTAATTATTATTTTATAATCAAACATTTTTATCTGATCCTTAAGTCATCGATAGTAAAAATATAATTTAATAATTTTGAACAAACCTTGTACGACTCTGACGAATCTAAAACTGTCCAGAGCACCTAGAGAAGACGTTTTCAAATTACAAAAATCTATGTGCTAAATTATTACAGAATTGAAATAAAAAACTTACGGTGCAAATAGGCAATGCAGATTTTCGTAATCTCTTTAATTTTCGGTCATTACTTAAACAAATATCGTGACTATTAAAGTGTATGCTACATAAACGAGTAATCTGGATCGGCATCCAATTCGGTTCGTTTCTTTCTAAAGTCTATACGAACGGCAGTTATCCACTTTTTTTGTTGGATAGCATTCTTAGGAAATCTGTCACAATAAAATACGTCTTCATACTAATGCCAACCAGACCCTAAAATTTCGTGTATGATTAAATTGTTACATCTTGCATAATACTGTCCATGGCGATTTTGTAAAAATTTTGTAATTTTATTATTTTTTGATTATTGCACTTTTACAATAATAGTCGTATCTGTATGACTTCTACATCATTTCACAGGGCATTTAGGCATTTTAACAACAAAATGCTATGTAAAAAGCTACGTAAATAGTCAGTAAACAAATTGCGAAATGAGTTTGAAAATAATTATCATGTCAACCTGGTTGAATGTCACTCGAGTATATATACACGAATAATGTGTACCGAACACATGCATAAAATATCCATGTATTCAGGACACATTTTGTAGCCTTTTGGTGCACTTTTTTTGACGGAGTTACTCCTCCTTAGTTTATTATTCGTAGATGATACAATATGAACTTGTATATTTTTTTTAGTTTCAAAATAAGATCGTAGGAGCTTAGTTTGGTAAAATCGTTTACAACAGCATGAGACCGCAGGGATAACTTAGTTCAAATACTTTTAAAAAGTTTCTTTATCATAATAATCTATACATAATATTATAAAACAAAGTCGCTTTTTTCCCTCATGTCCCTTTGTTCCCTTTAATCTTTAAAACTACGCAACGGATTTTGATGATTCTTTCAGTGTTAGATAGCCCATTTATCGAGGAAGGCTATAGGCTATATTTTGTTACGCTAAGCCTAATAGGAGAATGTGGAAAAAACGAGGAAATTATTTGAAAGGGCTTATCTCGCGAACTACTGGAGCAATTTTTATATTATTTGGCACAGATAAGAAGTAGACCACGTGAAGGATCATAGGCTATCGATTTTAATCATTTTATCAGTAGCTATATATTTTATACCCGTGCGACGCCGGGGCGGGTCGCTAGTATATTATAAAAGTTTATTAAATTTTTTCTCTAAAATAGCCCACGTACCGTGTTCTTCAACTTTTTTATTCATCATTTTTAATCATCATCAATACAAAATATTGTACTGATAGACCATTTACTACATGCACAATGCACATAATTATTAATTATGTAAATATATATATATATATATATATATATATATATATATATATATATATATATATATATATATATATATATATATATATATATATATATATATATATATATATATATATATATATATATACATGTTACCCTGATATACATATATCAGAGTAACATGTAAATCATAGAGAATATTATTATATTCTAATTATTGTAGTTATCTATATTATATTTTGTCCTCACACATAAGAAAAGTCAATTGACAGAATATGCAGCACAGACCATTTTATAATGTCGAGTAGGTATAGTATCACGTGTTTTCAACACTTTCAGTCAAATTGATCTGAGTTTACTCAACTTAAAATAAAAAAACCTACAAAAAAGTATCATACTAGTTTTGGTTTAATTAAGTGGCGAAATATCAGTTTTACCCCACTCCTAGACTAATATAGTTAACAAACATAATTACATCGCGAGCTACAATACAAACGACTTTTGTTTGCATAGTTAAATAAAAGCAACGCAATACATAAAAATAAACACAAATGGAAATTTCTTTTTAAAATATTATATTTTCATTCTCCGCAGAGCGCAACGCAAACTGCGAAGCCAATCGTCGTTTTAAAACTTTTATGGTATTATCTTGTTTTGCATCAGATGCGTCGCGTTTCTTGGATGAAAACTAACTGTTGTGAAATTTACAGCGGAATCCCTTTATTATCGGGTGGTAGCAAGCATTTTACTATTATTAATGTGGTTGGGAGAGGGTTCGGAATGACACAATAGAAATATATTAAGTCCGTATCGTAATGATTTTAGACAACCAGAATTGGCATAGAAACATACGCATATTATTATTCTTTTATTTTTTTTTATTATTTATTCAGGAACAAACAGTTTTTTAATACAAAATAATCAAGTAGACTAGTACATTAATTTTAAATATAAACCTATAGTTCCATAAAAGAAAATGAGTTTATATTGTGTTTTAAAAGACTAAGTTACAACTAACAATACACAATATATTAATTCAAAACTAAGCTTTCAATATTTTCTTTTACATCATGTTTCATTCCGCTTAAAGAGCAATTAAACAGATCTAAAACATCAAAAAAAAAAAATGGGTGCGTGTACTTATGTACGCGCGTGAGAAGTTTATACTTCTTTGGCATCATTAAATAGCAAATATTAAAAATTAATATTATAATTTGATGTTCAATTTTAATTTTTATCACAAACTTTTTATTAAATGTTTTATTAAATTTATTTCTTTATTTTGTGAATATTAAATAACCAATAATAAGTATTTAACATTAATAATTTAATAATATTTGGTGTTAATTATATTAAATAAAAGTATTTTAATTTATATCAATAAATAATACATACGGATAGTTAACCTCAATTATATTGGAGCACTTGAAAAAGTATATAAGCACAATTTTTTTCACTAATATTCACAAATAGTAAGTAATATCAATCAAAATATTCAATTTAAATCACTACTGAATATAATTTATTAGCACATATATAATTCGCACTTGTATGAAACTCAAACACGTGTTGTGAATGTATAAACTAGAGACATGTTGATAAATATTATAAATATGAAAACAGTGATCAGAGGTGACGAGCGTACCAACATGCGCGACTAATATCGAGGTTCAATTCCTATTTTGTTGGTAGCTTTTTTTTCGAGACTTAATGAGCGGTTAAGCAGACGGCTTCATACTGTTAATTTTGTGTCACAGGTGCGCGCGCATCTTAAAATTTCACTCTCATCATTTTTTCATAACGCGCCTAAAGAAGTATAACTTCAACAAAAAATATTGTGCAAATACTTATCGATATAAATAAAAATGAATTTTAAATTTCGTCAGTCTCTCTACAACTCGAAAACGTCTGAACCAATTCGGCTAATTTTGGTATTGAAATATTTGTGGAAGTCCAGACAAAATGTATGTTAGGAGAAAAATAATACGAAGTAAACGTCATCCAGTAATATTATTAAAGATGAATAATGCGTTTGTTGTCGACAAAGCAATACCTATTTATATAACCTGTTTAGGTTCGTCGTATTTAAATTAACAAAGTTGTATGTTATTAAAATCATCTTGAGGTGAAATTATCAATTAAAACTTAAAAGTAAACTCTAGTTCAAAGTTAATAAAAACAAGCCCTTTCATCCATTGTGGATGATCAAAATACAGTATCTTCAAATATTGTAGTGCCTGGGGAAGATTTTGAATATCCGTAGATATGGTTGCCCAAACACATACGGCATTCTCGCAACATAGTCAGCTTAGTCCAGAGGAATAAACAGAGCACGCCTGGGACCAAATATGTGCGGGTTTCCATAGTGCCTAAACACACTAGGCCGAAGTTACGCCGGCGTAAATTCCGCATGATTACGCTCGCAATGTATTTTAAATTGCCGACGACACACTATTCCGTCGCGTTCCGTCCGTATTTTGTATGCGTTTGACACAGCGGACGTAATTTACACCGCGTAACATCGGCCTAGTGTGTTTAGACACTTACGATGTTTTCCTTCACCGTGCGAGCTTCTGTATTATGTACTTGAGATCTGAATATGTCTCAATGGTACACGCCTCCACCCTGGATCGTACCTGCACCCTCTTGAGTGCGAACCAAAGGTCTACCCACTAGGCCACGGATGCAAATAGAAACGGTAAAACATAATCTAAATGAAATAAAATCGTATTCAAAGTTTACGAACCACTTAACACATTTCACCGGTTTGTGTTATTTAATTGAAAAGTTGGTTTTGTGGTCAGTTAACCTACTTATTTCAAACTACTTTTTCCCTCGCGCAAAAAGAATTCAACTAGCAAAACCATGTTCAGTAATTTATTCGTGGTTTAATTCATTTGCTGCATGTTTTATGTCACTTAAGATGGTATTAGATGTACTGGAAGGATTGTCTTTTCGATTTATTTATTTTTAATTCATTCAATTATTTTCAGCACATTTTATTTTGTACAGTGAAATGAAATTTACATCAACTGAGCCGTTTCATATCAGTAGAAGAGTCAGTAACATGATAGTGGATTCAAAATAATATTAATATAAGATTATTTGCAAGTATTTAGGTTACCTACAGATGTTTTGTTTCTTGAAATCGTTTTGGTACACATAAAATATTTTGTTTTACTTGAAATCATTGCTGTTACGCTGTTGAGGCTGACCTGCGTGACCTTCAAGTCAGTAACTGGCAGGAGGTAGCGCAGGACAGGGCTCAATGGCGGAAGCTCATTTCGGAGGCCAAGATCCACTTTGGGTCGCTAAGCCAGCGAAGTTAGTTAGTTGAAATTATTAAGCTATTGCATAGCTTTTATCGCGGGCTTTCAGCGCGGCGACCGACTCTAGAAATTCCGTAACGAACATAAATCCTTACACCCCTCACTCTGACTGGCACTTGCATTTTTAACGTCGCTTTAGTTCGGCAAACTTAGGCACGGTTTGTTTGTGTGCGTGCGACTACACGTATGCGAATAATTATAATTGCATAAGTTGATAAAAATGCTATGCAATATCTTTACTGCAGCAGTGCCCGAGTGCCACACGCATTTTTTTAAATTATATAACATTATCATTAAATTATTTTATATGTAATTGCTGTTATTGTGATCATATTGTTACAAACACTAAATGGATTTCAAGCGGAACTTAATGACGATCGCAAATTCAGAACGGAAAATCGCGAAACGGATAGTTTGTTTATTTATCGTTAGTCTTTAACCGTAAGAGGAGCGAGGAGTTACGGAGCACTTCAGGATGGACGTTTTATTTGTTTAATGAGAATTTGCATCCGCTTCCCGACTTAATTATAGTTGCATTCGTTCAGAAACTTTCGCGTTAACGTCAATTGTTTCGTCAAAGGAAGCCAATTTTGTTATTAAGAAAATATACGTTAACTCTCCTCAGTTTCGGTGGCAGACGGCCGCCGTGGACGGTGATAAATATGCCGCGGCGTATTGTAATATTCATATTCAATAGATTTGTCCACACTAGGCCTTTTTTTGTTCATCAAGCGAAAGAAAGTTGAATAAAAAGAAGATGACGAAAATTGAAGATGAAATTGCATAATGTGGACAAATCACAAAGCTAATAATAATAATAACAATATTAAGTAATAATCGAGGCAGAGACTTAAATATTTAAGCTTTCTGCCATCAAAAATGCTTTTAACAATTCTGCGATTTCCCACGATCGAAGGTAATTTTCAATAAACGTTTACTCTTATATCATTACGTTACGTGCAAGCGATAGCGAGATGTAGACCTGAGACAGCGCCATCTAGTCTAAATATATAAAACTCAAAGGTGACTGACTGACACGGTGATCTATCAACGCACAGCCCAAACCACTGAACGGATCGGGCTGAAATTTGGCGTGCAGGTAGATGTTATGCCGTAGGCATCCGCCAAGAAAGGATTTTGATCAATTCTACCCCCAAGGGGTTAAAATAGGGGGTGAAAGTTTGTATTTATTAATACTTCTAAACGCGAGCGAAGCCGCGGGCAAAAGCTCGTATCATATAAATGCGAAAGTTTGTGCGTGTAAATATTTGTTACTTCTTCACGTCTAAACGGCTGAAATGTTTTTGATAAAAATTTTGCATGAAGCTAGTAATTGACATCCTGGATTGACACATAGGCTAAATTTTACTTCGGAAGAATATCATGACATATTATACTAATTCATTTTTACTTTTAAACAGCGTGTAGCACCGTGGCCTCTGTGGGACACTAGTTAGTGAATATCAATTTGTTCGTGTGCCGCGGGCGTACTGATTATGTCGTGACTCGTGAGTCTATAGGGAAGTCAATCTCACAAGATTGGGACTCAGGCGAGATCTCACCAGATTATGAATACTAGCTATTTGAAATGACATTTTCTAAAAATGATTCCTAGCTAGATCGATTTATCGCCCCCGAAACCCCCCTATAGTATACTAAATTTCATGAAAATAGTTGGAGCCGATTCCGAGATAGGTATATATACAAGAATCGCTCGTTTAAAGATATAAGATAAACTTCGCAAGATCTCGGACCGCTGTGTTGATAGTTGATACCACAAAACGTCCCTTTGCAAAATGATAATTAAAAACTGTAAATAAATTTAGATTTTACCACCATACATTATCTGCCAAACTCTTCGTAACGTATTTTGCGAGTTTCTTACACCGGTTCTTCTCGTCGGGTTAGTTCCCGAACCGGTGGTAGTTCATCACGTAGACTTCCTGAAAATATTTGATTCAAATTTACTCAGAAATAAATACATTTTTGTTTTTATTTATTTCATTAAATTGAAGTTTTTCTCACCATTAAATGTGTCTGAGTGCAGCCGATAGTGCTTTTCAGGTTAACACAAAAATTGTCCTACGAGAAAAAGATAATAATATAAGATAATATAGATACGTAACCTAATAGATTTACGAGAGTTCAGAAGCGTACATAAAGATAACGAAGTCTCGCTTCAAAAGGTTATTTGATAAGAAAATATTTTTGATTAAATTTTCACCAACCAGCATTAGGATGTCGTAGAATACAAAGTAACTAAGATAAACTGAAGAGTGAAATAGCCCATTACAATTTACACTCGTCGAGTCTTTATCTCAATTTTATCTAATTATTTGAAAATTTGAGCTATTTTTAAGACTTTTATTCTAAGAATGTTATTTTTTAAGGTTCTTAAAACTTTCATAGTTTCAGACTAGGCGTTACCAACGTATTTCGCGCAAACGGAATTCCAAGGGAAAAATACATTTTACTACAATATTAAGTAGTAATATTCTTCTCCGTTGACTCTAATAATTATGTCTACGTCTCGAATTATATTATGCGTCCGCGCGAGTGAGCGGTTAGGCCGCTACACTACCAAATCGCAAGCAATATTGTATTTAACGGCTTAATTGAATAACGGCGCAGTCGCGTCGCTATAATATGTGTCACACTTGTGATGTCGCGGTGTAGAGTCCAAACCGCTGGTTTGGTGCGGACGCATATAAAGCATATTGTTTGTGTGAAACTTTCTAAAATCGGTCCTAAAGTTTTGGATAATTTTTGATGCCAAACAAACAAACCCTTCTCTTTATAAACATCAAATAAACTTTAGCATTTCAGTTCTTATACATCAGCTAGTGCTGACGCCCGCAACTCCGTTGCGCCAAAATTCGTTAATTGTGTGGGAACCGTACATTTTTTCGGGATAAAGCATCCAGCATCCAGCATCCAGCATCCAGCATTCAACATCCAACATCCAACGCTAACGCCAACATGAACTCCAACTCCAACTCTACTAGAGCAATTTTTCTGTTATTTTGGGTCAGATAAAAATAGACCACGTGAAGGATCATAGGTTATTTTTTGTGGACTAATTTGTCTGTGAAATACCTAATTTACGCGGGCGAAGCTGCGCGGAATGTTTTGTATATTATAAAATTCTCGTGTCACAATGTTAGGCCGCGTATTCCTCCGAAACTGCTTTACTGATTTTAACCAAATTTTATATGCATATTCAGTGGGTCTGAGAATTTTTCGGGATAAAAAGTATCTTAAGTCCTTTCCCGGGGCTCAAAGTATCTCCGTACCAAAAGCCGTTTAAGCAAAATCGTTTCATCAGTTTGGGCGTGAAGAGGTGACAGACATACAGACTGACAGACATACGGACAGACAGACAGACACACTTTCACATTTATTATATTAGTATGGATATTGATGTCTACACCCTATTCCTTCATTTACCAATCTAGGTACTGATGAGTGATGGTGATGATATTTTAATATAACGTGATATTATATTCCACAGGGAGCTCATTACTGCCGCAATCTCTTTTAATGCTGCGATACGGGCATTGTCGTAATTGCCCAAAATAAGCCACTGCTGAATCAATCCGCAGGCTTAAGCTTATCTCCAGTCTCGCAGTGTTATACGGGGGTGCAGATAATTTGATTGACGTGAACTATTTCCTCGCGTTGATGGTAACTTCTCCACTGTGTTGACTATTCACACTATTTTGTTTCGTAATATTTGAAGCATCTATGTTAAGGTGTTGCAGATAATAATTAAATTAACATGCTCGTACTATTTTTTTACACTATCACCCGGTTTCTGAAAGGTCTGTCAAAACATTGATCAACTAACACTGCTGTTATTTTAACATAGATGTCAAATCAATTTGAGTTTCCGAAACGATCATTAGTAAAAAATTTACTAATCTATGATCATCTTGACAGTCTTTTCAAAATGATCACTGATTAGTAAATTTTTATTTTTAACATGGTCACACAACGTGTAATGTCAAATTAAGCCGTGAAATTTCTGTTGTAAACTGTAAAAATGATAAGAAAAAAAAACAACCTGTCAAACTGATAGCTGTCAACTGTCCAAAATGACGTATTTAGACGTTGTTGACGTCTAGGTCGTTCTGCTAATCCGCGAAGTTCAAAATAAGTTTAAAATTATTTTCAAAATGAGTTCTCGAGGCAAAAATTTTACCGAGAGAGAAAAGTGCCAGCTTATGGAAATAATTTCCAAGTAAGTGCCTACTGATCACCGAATAGTTTATAATAACGACGTTCCACAATAATTATTATTGTGTATTTAGTATCATGTTTACTTTACTTGTTCATCATAAGCATCTGTTCTCGTATTTTTAGATGCAAACACATTATAGAAAACAAATGTACCAACTCGGGGAGCGTGGTACAAAAACAGGAAGCTTGGGAGTCTATCACTGCAGAATTCAACTCTAATGCAGAGACCCGTCGCACGCAAAAACAGCTACATACCGCCTATTTGAATCTTAAGAGAACAACTAGGCAAAATGTTGCAAATGAAAATGTAAGTAAATGTAAACAAGGATTTATTAATTACTTATTAACAATACATTACACATTACCGATAGACACCGATGTGGTGTGAAGCGTCCATAGATAAATAAATACCTCTAATTATTCAATGACACATTTAGGGAATTTAGTCGAGTAGTTATAATATTATATTATATGTATACAGTAGGCATTTAGATATTGTCGACACATTTCAGATTCAAAAATATTTACAATATAAGCAATTACAAAGCATAGTTAACTTTGAACCTGGACCAAATCTAGAGGAAACAGTAATTGTGCAGGATACAGCGTGGACTGAGGTATTTCAATTTTATAATTTATAAATACCTATAGGAAAAGTTTCTGTTTCATTTTAGAAGTTTAATGGAAGTATCTATTTCAAAATGTAATAACAAAATATATTGTCATTACTCATTAAGCATATACAAATAAATAATGTGATTTTTACAGAGCGTTTCTCAAAACTCTAATGAAATGAAGTATCTCTTAAAGCAACTAAGGAAAGATGACATTGCAGACAAGGTTTGTTCTTTTATTATCTTACATTATCATGAGTTTTAAGGGCCACTTTCTTAAAATAAACTTTTTAATTTCAGAAGGGTGTAATGGCAACTGGTGGTGGTGTATACAAACCTGTACTTAGCAGTGTAGGTGCGCAGGTATTAGCAATAATGGGTGATCAAGTAAAGCCACTAACTAATAGTTTTGACAGTGCATCAACTTACTTTAATAATGGTATGTTAAGGTTCCTAACTACTGATTTGTAGTAATTTATATAATATGCAATATTAATGTCATGATTGTTTCTTATTCTTGTTTATCCCTTTTTGTTACAGTTGAGAATGATTCCAATGGCAATAATAACAAAACTCCAGTCAGCAGACAAGCAGATAAACCTATAACTCAACAGCCTAAATGTAAACCTACAAAAAAACTGAAGAGAAAGACCAACACCAACAGTGATAATTTAAAAAGAAAATATTATGTTACAAAAATTCAATGTTCAATGTTGGAGAAAAAAACTAGATTATTAGAATACAAGACAGCATTTAAGAAACAAAAGATACTAGAGTTAGAACTAAAAATTAAAGAAAAAGAATTTGAACAATTGGTAAATCGCCTTCAAACAATGTAACTTATGTGATGTAATTTGTTATGATTTTCAGCCATTAAATTTTTGTTAAATGTGGAGTATTCTTTTAAGTTAAATAGTTTAACAAATTATCACATTGTGTTAAAATTTTATAAAAGTATATAAAAACAGAATAAAAAAAGTTGAATAGTTTTTAAGTACAAACATTGTGGCCTTTTTATATTTGGTAATTAAAGCAATAATTATTATTATATTACGCAAGTTTGAAATTGGTGACTGATAGCTTTAATTGATGAAAAAACATACCTAAGTATATTTCTTTGTGTTTAGTAAATAAGTATTATTATATAATTATAATAATCAAGTAATTGTTGATATTAGCCAAATAAATGATTATTACCTATGTATTTTAATTTTATTTTCCACGAGTAGGTACTAATTGCTTTTATTATTTTAGATTAAAGACAAAATAATCTAAATACCTATTTATTCAACCATAAATATGAAGAAACAATATTATGTTATATGGTCAAAATTTTTACAAAAAGATTACAAGTAATGAAACTTTATAATGTAAATTGTAAGTGGTAAGTACCTATATTATTGTTGAGAAATCATCAGTTATAAAATAAATAAAATAAAATTTAAAATTTCTTTAATTCAGACAATTACAGTCCACATTTGTTAGTAGGTAACATAAATCTTAACCTATGTTAGTAGTTTACATTTTAAAAGTTTGAAAAAGTTTAAAGAAATGGAACTTAAAGTAAGGCCAAGTAATATAATAATTTAAGCCCATTTTAATAAATAATATTATGTAAGTTATACCACTCACATAATATTATCGATTAAAATGGGTTAGCAAAAGAGATGACCGGACTGATGTGTTTTCATTTGTACCCGACACTCCAGCGGTATCTTCTGGGTGACTGGGTACCACATCTTCAGATGTCATCGCATCTTCAAGATGGTCATTATAAATTAGAGCTATGTTATGTAGAACACCACAAGCAATGATTATATTCATAGTTGTTTCTAATTTAACACGGAGGCCCATAGATAAACAAGGAAATCTTCTTTTTAAAACCCCAAAACATCTCTCAACAGTATTCCTTGTCTTTATATGGGCCTCATTGTATGCTACCTCGCTTGGTGTAGAAGGCCGTAAAAAAGGTGTTAATAAATATGGCCGACATGGGTACCCACTGTCTCCCAATAGGTAATCATTTCCATAAATACCTCTGTCAAAATCAGCCCGAATGTGGGAATCGTTGATGATTGTGGTGTCATGGACTGATCCAGGCCACCGACTTATGATGTCCAATATTTTTAAATTTGCATCACAAATCACTTGCACGTTCAGGGAAAAGTAGCCTTTTCTATTTCTATACAATTCAGCTCGTGGACCTCCAGGAGATTGTATTTTAATATGAGTACAATCTACAGCTCCAACAACACCAGGAAATGAACTTAATAGGTAGAAATCATTTTTAACTTTGTTTCTTTCGTCTTCAGTACTGGGCATCCTTATAAATTCAGGCCTGAGCTCTGCGATGGCTGCTGACACTTTTTTTATGATGCGACTCGCTGTTGATTTGTGAATTCTTATGTGATCAGCTACTGTTATCTGAAAGGCTCCCGTTGCGTAGAAACTAATAGTTAGTAAAACTTGTTCCATAGCACTTATAGATTTATTCCTTGATGTGAAAGGTTTTATTTTTGGTTCAATCTTATCTACGAGTGCCCTTATTGTAATGTGTGTAAAATTGTAGTGTGTGCCTTCGTTAACCGGTAGCGATTTTTGAACTCTGCTTCTGTATAGAACTCGTAAGGGTTCATCCTGTTCTTAAAAGTTCGCCGGGACCGCGGTACTTCATCATCACTGCTGGAAAGGCTACTAAGTTCGGATAATGACATGATAATAATCTGAAACAATAATAACTATGTAAAAATTTGAAAAACAATAGCCATTGGTAAAGCTTCACAATTCTAGCAAATGGTACTATTTACATAAGTACCGTATAAAAATAGGTATTACAAGCGCCCATTTAACTTAGTAAAAACACTTTACATACCTTTTGTAAACAATAACAGCGTAAAAATGGGAAAAAACTATAATTCTCAAAAGTTAATTCGCTGAGATGCATCGATCAGTTGACAATAGATTTGACATATGTTTAATCTATGATTACGCTATAATCAGCTTTTCAGAAACCAAAAACAGCGTTTGACATGTGATTTGACATTAGATTTGTTAACTAACACGATTATCAAATCAAAAGGCTGATCAACCATTTTGCAACTCGATTTGCACTTGACAAGAGATTTGAACGATGATTAGTTAATTTTAGCGTTGATCAGCCTTTCAGAAACCGGGTGTAAGTCGCACAGCCGAACATACTTTTAATCTCCTTTTTTGGGAGTCATTTAAAAATTATTTTCTTGTTATTTTTTACATTTTTTACTGATTCTTGCCTTCTTCTGGTAGCACCTTCCACCTTCTGTGGTAGGTTTGAATGGCAGCGTTATGTTATATAGCTCAAACTATAAAGCCTTTATACAAAATAATATGGTCTATACAATTCGCATTAAAAATTGAATTCGAGTGTAGTTCCTATGATTAGTGCATTAAAACAAACTATTTAGCTTTAAAATATTAAGTATACTGAAAGTTTCTGACTTTCTGTCTGTCTGCAGTGTGTGGTCCGCTAAACCTCAATTTGATAATAAACGTATCAAATTGAGAGTTTAGGTCCCGAAAATAAATATTAGTTTTATCGCGGAAATAACGACCACGGCTACGATACTTAATTTCTGTGTGAAAGTATGCTTTGCTTAAAATAAATATGCCTCATAATTATTCTGAGTGCCTCAACATTGTCCGCGCAGTCTTAAGCTTGCATAAGTTGAGTGTAAATTACGTTATTCCCGTAAAATATGCAAGTCCCAGCAGCGGGATTGAAATCTGGAAGGTCTTAGAGATTTAAAGGAAAAAATATAGAGATTTTATTAATATAATCGTGATGGATTAGCTTACGAAGTATTAATATGTTTATTTCGATGCACTGGCCGTCATAAACTTCAAATGAAATCTTTCAAGTATGATGTTTATATAGGAATTTGAATGTTGTTGTACGCTTGTTTTAGTATTAGACATACAAACACAACTTGTGACAACATAAGCTCAAACGGCATCTATGTAAAAATCAAACTAATACGTATTACATAAATTTAGTTGAATATAAAGTATAGCATTACTTCACTCATATCACACAACGACAGATATCGAAGCCTTAGTTTGAAATTACAGGGTAACGTTTTAGTCAGAAACCTGAAAAAGCGAATTGAAGTCAGTTAACCAGCGCAATACACAATTTTCACGCTAACTCAACTCTGAGTAGGTTAAGGCTCAAACACACGTTTTTTGTATTCGATTTCCGATTTCGTCTTGCGTATTCGGAAAGCCGAATGCATGGAATCAGTAGAAAATACATTAACAGGCGCACACGTTCGCTTTTTTTCCGACCGGAACGAATTTCGCACGTACATTTCAAGTGCAAGCCAGCGCGTTCGAAGTTTTCCTGTTTCGAAAAAAAACGAACACTCACGGAATTCCGAATACGGAAAACGGATTCGGAAATCGAATACGGAAAACGTGTGTATGCGGCTAGCCTTAAAGTCGAATACTAACATAAACCGCGTAAGTGGGTGTTAAAAAGGGTTCAGAATGAAATTATTTTTAATGTCGAAGAAAATTAAAACGTTATGTGCAAATTCATTGAATATTGAAGGCCATGAATTCGTATTTATCGCAGAAATGGCTGTTGAAGCACCCACTCGGGTAAACGGTGTAATTATCCGACATTTTATTCATAAAACTCGGTAAATGGTATAATAGGGTTTTTGGGTTCGGTAATTGTACTTGTATGAAGTACCACTAACACAGTCGTTAGTCGTTACGAGACTGTACTTGTAGCATGCTACTTTAGTCTTGTAGTCTACGAGATTATGACCTACTGCATACCTACTACACAGGAGAGTATTTCTTGTTCCTTATACAGTTTATACACTATACAGTAATCATGGTTATGATGGAAATATGTGACTAGTTACACTGTGTGACTAGTATACAGTTAGTACAGGAAATGTGTGACAAGTTAAAGGGGTGACACACGTACGAACTTAAAGTACGCGGGTTTTAAGTTCGCGAACTTACTCGGCTCGCGTCGGTGACACACGAGAGTCGCTCACACTGAATTACCATGCCCCCAGGCTCGCGGGCCGTGGCTCGCGGCGCGCGGCTCGCGGCTCGCGGCTCTTTGCTGACACACAGGCGATTAAGATCGTCGAGCCATAAGTCCGCGTACTTACTCGCGTGTCTGTCACCCCTTTTACACAGTGTGACTAGTATGTAACAGTAAATGTGTGACTAGTATAATACAGTACAAGATTATGTTTTCCCTAGATAAAGTAGTCTTTAAATTCTGTTATGTATAACGAATGAAAAACTTTAATTTTAATACAGGGTGCAATTAAACCTTCCTGCCAATTTTTTTCCAGGGCTTAGGTATTAGGAGAGTCCATTTAACCAAAAAAAATTGGGTGTTATTTTTTTTCAATTACATATTTTATCCCATTTAAAATCATTGCAGAATGGTTACTCGCCGCGCGGGGGAATGATCGGGGGTGACGCGGGATGAGGCGCGCGCGCGGGGGCACGTCACGCGCGGCCGACGCATCGTGTCCATTAATTGTAGTGTTTTTAGGATAACTTTCGGAAGCTATTTCTCAACATTTTAGTACTGAGTGAGTTTAAAAGAAAAAATACGTGTATTTTTAATTTTAACAAGGATTAAGGGAAAAGACCTAATGCACTGAACTAATAGATGACACTTATGACAAAAATACCATAAAAATAAGAATTACTCTAATTATTTCTCACCACTGTAAATTTTATAAGCTTCTCAAGCTATCTGTTGAATTGAAAAAATATATTAGAGACGCCTTCGGGAACAAAATTTTAAAATGGGATCAGTTTTCGTAAATAATATGACCGCGTCAATACGCACTCGGCAATTTCTTAGCAAATAGGTTAAGGAAGGCGAAATTTTGCACGTAAGTTTTGAATACATTTATTTGATTTTTTGTAATTTCTATTGATTTCATTGGATAAATGGTCATGTTGTATACACTAATCAATGTTTATTTAAGATTTTTTATCCATTTTCCATAACAATATAAAGGGTGTCTACTATTAGTTCTTGAAAAGGTAAAAAACCTAATAGATGACATCCATCTCATCTTTTAGTTTTGCAATATATACTAAAGTTATTTTGTGGTTTATTCTACTGCAAATATCATCACTATTCTCTGAAAATGTAATTCTATTAACAAACTAAGAACTTAGAACTACTGTACCTAAAAATGGACATGGTGTCTAATATTACTAATAATCTACTTCAAAAGCATGAAGATTGAGTACAGAAAATATAGTTGAGGTTTAGGCGAAGTCTGAAGACGCCACTTCAATAAGGAATAAGAATTATTTGATTCTTTTTAGATTATGAATAAGTATTACTTTTGTTTTTACCTTGAAAGTCGGTTTTAATTTTTTGTTAAAAAATAAAAATTTTACCCTTTTTAGTTACATAATAATTATGAGACGACAAGGCTATATTATTATAGCTTGTTGTCAGTTGTACAATGTACATATTACTAGCGGTCGCCCGCGTGGACATGCAATACGGCTGCAAAAAGCCTACACAGGAAAGACTCGGTCAGCAAAATGATTCCCAGGTCAATTCACAGACTCCGACACTGACATCGACGACGCGGACGCAGTCATTATCCGAAGGGTGCACAGTGCACACTGCACAGATTGTCCTCCTTCCCGCACGCGCATCCCCGCTTGGTGACGCCCACTATCTTAATATTTTAATTTCGCCATAATTTCAAAACCAAACGTCCAATTTTAATAATTCAAAGACCAAATTTTATCTACATAAGCTGTACTTAGTGATGAAGTAATTTATTTTGATAAGGATTAATAGCATGAGTAAAATAAACGCGTTTAAATGTAGTCCGAAAAAATTCAAGATTTTTAAATAAAAAAATGGTTATTGTGCCTCACTCGACATAGATAAGTACAGTGTGTCGCGGACTTTTTTGTAGATATTTATAAGATCTATAATTACTTAGAGCATTTATGATTCTATCTTTTATAGTTTCGGCAACGTACGCAAAATAAGTAACTTTTCTGGTTGATTTTTTCACCTGGCGTCCGAAAAACCCAAATATCTTACGAAACCCTATTTTTTCCAAAATAATATTTAGCCTATGTTCAGCAGAAATAATGTAGCTTTTGCTTGGAGTAGTTTAAATAAAGCCAAAATCCTCAAACTTGTATCTATAAGGATTCAAATGTTCTGTTGGGTACCTTCAGAACCAGGGTACATCCTGGTGCAAAATTTTACTTTTTGGTAGTATATGCCTGAAATACTTCAGAAAAAATCAAAATCACTATATGTTCCCATATAAATATATGTATTGATTATACATATATTTATATGGGATGATGATGATAAATTTCAAGGAGTCCCCTCGATTCCTCATGGATCCCATCATCAGATCACCACTTTTGTGAACATGGTACCAACCTCGAATTCAACCCTGTACAACAACAAAAGAATCATGAAAATCGGTCCATAAACGGCGAAGTTATGGTTGAACATACAATAAAAATATATATATAAACAGACGAACATATAACCTCCTCCTTTTTGGAAGTCGGTTAAAAATGGACATGGTGTCTAATATTAGACCTTGTACTGATCTAAAAATCAATTGCTTTAGTTTTTCAGCAATAAAAAGAAGAAAAAGGAGAGCTGAGAAAAGAAAGAAGAAAAAAGAAGAGGCAAGAGAAGCATGGAGACTAAAGACTGAAAATAAAGGCGACGGGTCATTTGTGACCCAGGCCCGACATAAAAGAGACACATCCCATTTTTTTCGTTATTTTATTGCTTTCTTTTTTTCTGCAGGCGCAGTATGAAAAGTGTTAATACGAAGAATAAGAATCGTTATTTGCATGTAATTTTATGCAATATCTGTGACTTACACTTAAAAATATATTACTTTTATACCGCGCCTAAAGAAAAACACAAAACCATAATAAATATTATTTTGTTTACCTAGGTAGGTACAATAAAAAAAAAGATGTTATCACGCGTGACAATTATAACACCAAGGGCGAGATAAACCTATAGATTCCTACATGAGTTTTTCTTTAGCTAATGAACATGAAAACGAGATGTCTAGCCTATCCTAGGCTATAATAATACCACTTATCACGTGTGCACAACTTCTTAATGTTCGCTTTCCATGATAACATATTATGTACAGTAATATTCATTAATAGAATATCTTTCATCAATGGTGGGATTGTACATTACATAAGTGTCAGGGAGCCCTAGAACATTTTTTTTATTACTAACAAGCTAATTTTCTTTGAGTAAGTTCATTTTGATAAGACAAAAAACATTTGTATTTGCGAAAAATCTTGAAAGTGGTAGCTAACAGAGATAGAAAGGTTTTATACATTGATGGTCCTAAAATATGGATTCTACATAATATTACTATTAACCTACCAATATACAAAAAATCTGCGGGTTAGTGTGATTTATGTGAACCGTTTTAGGATACCGTAGTCAACCAAGTTTTGTTGATTACAGAACCCTAAAACGGAACCCTAACCAGCAGATTTTTTGTATGTTGGTAGGTTAATACTTATATAATTTCAGAGTAACATAATCCTACAAGTAAAACAATCCATATTTTAGGACCAAGAAATCAAAGTATGAAATCCTTTCTATCTCTGCTAGATTCTAGATCTAGCTGCAAGATTTTCGCAGATACAAAATGTTGTTTGTCTTATCAAAATGAAGCTACTCACAAAAACTTAGCTTGTTAGTAATAAAAAAAAATTGTTCTAGGGCTTCCTGACTATAATACTACGTTTTTGAAGAAACATGACGTCGTGATTGCATTTTACATCTTATAAGTGCATTTACATGTAAGGCAATGATATTGAATAAAATTGCTTAATATTTGCACTTTTCATACTGTGCCTGTACAAAAAAAGAAGACAATAAAATAACATGTTAGCCACTGATATTGAATATAAAAATTACATATCTTGGATAGCCATAATATAACGAAAACAATGGGATACGTTTCATTCGTGTCGGCCATGGGTAAAATTTGTATGGTCCGTGACCAGTCTTCTTTGCTAGTAAAAAATATGAAAAATGAAAATAAAAGGAAAGATAGTTTCAGCATGGAAGAAGAATGAATAGAATCTGGAGACAACGTGGATAATATTTCTGATGCATGTAGTTACTATGATGAAGTAAATGAAATCTTTTGAAAAATGGCAAATAAAGACCTAATAATAGGAAAAATGTAAAATGTAATGTAATGTTCTATGTCAACTATTAGTTCATATTGGTGTCTACTATTAGTGATGTTCGTTTTTTGTGATGTCATCTATTAGTACTTATGACTAAGTTTACAAAAAGACCAATAATATATTTTTTAATTGATTTGTCAGAGAATAATTATAATAGTTTTATTTTGTAAGAGTTACTGAAGACATGGAAGAAGTTATCAATCCTTTATTTTCATAAATATATATTTTATAACATTCAAATGTTTCATGTTTCCTTAAAGTGTCTGTCATTAGGTCGTTTCTCTTAATATATCAAAATTTGGCAGGAAGGTTTAATTTGTATATTATTTAATGTACACACAACAAAGATACAGAAAGAACACTGAAATATAGATAAAATATACATAATATAAAATAAGGGATATTAGGTATATTACTTAGTCTTTTTTGAAAAAAAATTTATTAAAATTAAAAAAGTAATTACGAATCTATAAATTTTAGTTTAAAAATTTTGCGCACTTCGTATCTTAGTCATTAAACATTACATTATATTACTTAGATTTGGAATCAAACAACCACGTTATTTTCAACAAAATGGTAATTTTAAAAACTATATATAACAATAAAGTACAACAATTTCGTACCCACACACCCAGCATAAACAAAACCCTCGTCGTTACAAACTCCAACCCCCCAACCCCCCAACCCTAAGCTAAGTGCGCCGTAAATTTTTACACAACTCTTATAACACCCTTATAACGGCGTTATGGACTCGACTGGATATTTACCCTACCTCTATAGAGTTAGCCTGAATAAAATAATCGTTAAGTATAGATTTTTATGAAAATGGGTGCTTTGTATGAAACACACCAAAGTTTTCTGATCATTCGAATATCAATTTTTACGACCATTGACATAGATAGTGAGAAATAATTACTATGTCTTATATTAATTAGTTTGCCTGGTAACAGAAAAAATAGACATTTCTAAATCTTCTTTTATTTAACGATATTACTAAATACAAGATGTTTGTGTAAACACCGTTGTCCTTGAAACCATCAAATGAGCCCATCAAAATGAACAACTTTTTCAATGAGAACAATGCTGGGAATTAAAAAAAATCTGTCTTCATACCCATACAAATTGCCGATCCGGGCATCAGTATGGGTATGAAGACGGCATTTTTTTTGAGTTCCCAGCATTGTTCTCATAGAAAAAATTGTTCATTTTGACGGGCTAATTTGATGGTTTCAAGGATAACGGTGTTCACACAAACACAGTGTATATTGACATCATACTAAAAACAAAAATAAACAATTTTAGGAGTGAAAAAAATATTTTTGCTGGCTATAACCTACAAAGTCTTGTAGTCTTGTACCGACTAAATGTGCTGACTGCACATTCTAGGAGGCACTGCATCAAGCCAAAAACAGAGACAAGTGTAGAGCCCTATCCCGGAAAGCTAATTTTGGTGGTCACGTCCCTCAGCCATGAGGATACGACTAGGAAGAGATAACCTACAAAGAAACAGGTAAGAAATAAGTATTCAATAAACTATAATAAATTACGTTACATTGGTTACCTTTCACATGAAACACTTAGAACTCGAATTTTTTTACAACAAAATTAAACGCAATTTCAGCCAGAACGACATTTAGTCTCTTGTGTTTCATAATAAATTCAAGTACTCCATCTACGCCGAAGGAATTTCTTATTCGGAAATACTTGTATCGGTATCCCTTACTTTGAATAAAATAACCTTCGAATATAAATGATCTCTGCAAAATGCCTAATTTGAATATGGAATTATTCTTTGTCTCATTCGGATTCTCTTAACATTCTGTTCTTATTTCAATTTTATAATTTCTGGCTTTTGTTTTAAGTCCCATTTTTTTTAATCTTCATTATTTCGGCTACAGCTGATAATAATTATCTTACAATATTTTTTAAGCTGTTTCATAGCTTTTATCGCGGGCCTTGGGCGACCGAATCAAGAAATTCCGTAACGAAAAACCTAACCTAACACCCCCCACTCCGACCGGCACAGCGGTGCGGCGTCGCCAGACTTCGGCTCGGTGTTTGTGTGCGTGCAACTAGACGTACGCGAGTTATAAAAAACGCTTTGCAATAGCTTTACCGCGGCAGTCCCCGAGTGTCACGCGCATTATTTTTATAAAGGTGAAATTTTAATTTAAATCTATCTTTATTGTGAGAGCATCAACTAGCTAAACACAATTTGTCCTTTAGACAACCCTCTCGTCTAAATAATTTAAAGCGCCAAAACTGAAAATAGACATTTAAGGTACAATTTGGAATCTAGCGACACGCGACAACTGCAGACGACGTGTCGTCGTGAGTCGCGACACTACTGGTTTCTATGTAATTCTATGAATAAGTGTCGCTAGCTTCGTGTATAGTTGCGGAGGGTATTTCATAGACATACATAAAAATTAATCTGTAGTGTCGCGGCGACACGTCGTCTGCTGTTGTCGCGAGTCGGTCGGTTCCAACTTGTACCTTACCAATAAATTATTTACGAATTACGATACAGTATCATCGTCAATAAACCGCTTTATTGGTTATGCTGTTCGTGCTAAGCTAAAACAATTAGAGTTATTGGCTAGCAGCCATGTACATTGTACAGTCACTAAACGCCTAACGTTATTGTTATAATAATAAGGTTGAAAATTGGCACACCGCGGGTACAGGGAATGTACACTTGGTAAATGGCCAAGATAGTGGAAAAGCTGACGTATCTTGTAATTAACATTGTGCAGCGGTTTCTTTGTAATAATTTACAGTTACCTTTTCCGCTGAAACGCTAAAAATGATAAGTTAGGAAAATCAATTTTGTTAATTGGAAACACGGTAGTTTAGTTTCGTCTTAGATCTCACCAACTATGAAAAGCATTTAGCTTAAACTATCTATACTTCCGTATCCATACTAATATTGTAAATGCGAAAATGTGTCTGTCTGTCTATCTGTCTGTCTGTTTTACCTCTTCTTCGTCCTGGGAAAAGACATAGAATACTTTTTATTCCGGAAAAATGTACGATTCGAATTTTGGTGCACCGGAGTTATTGGCGTCATGAAGTAATTTATAGTTTTAATGAAACGCGAAAAATGAAAAGTTAAATGAAAATCAATTTTGTTAACTGTAAACACGGTAAATTGGATTCGTCTTAGATCTCACCAACTATGAAAAGCATTTAGTGTAAACTATTTCTGAAACATAACTTTCATCAAAGACGTCAAAACTTCCGAACTTGTATTCCAATTCAGGTGTATAAGAGCCGACAGCCGTTGTACGTTTTAGGTCAACTGCATAATGGCTTTGTTTTGTATAAAATGGTGTTGCTATTATCTGGCGGGCTTGTTCCATGGACCAGATGGATTTCCATTTCCTTTTTCAAGAAACGGCAGAAATGGGTCCACTGAGTATGAAATGTGGAAGACATAGGCTTAATGAAAGTATGAAGTGCATTCAGGAATACTCTGCGGATTCCTAACAGTTTGTTAATTTTTACCTGCGATTTTGTTGGACCTATTCAATTTAGGTCCTAAATTATTAAGATCTTTGGACCAAGCAGCTTGAGCACTTTAAATGTATATATACATACTATATATACATACTAATATTATACATGCGAAAGTGTGTCTGTCTGTTACCTCTTCGCGCCCAAACATCTGAACCGATGTTGCTGAAATTTGGTATGGAGATACTTTAACTCCTGGGAAAGGACATAGGGGAAAATGTACGGTTCCCGCGTGATAATCGAACTACAAACGTAGTTAAACAGCTGGTTACAACATAAATGACTTTACCACTTTAGCGTGTGTAAAATTCCTTTATTTATCTGCTATTGCATAGCTTATATCGCGGGCTTTGAGCACGGCGACCGAATCAAGAAATTCCGTAACGAAAAACACCTAACAATCTAACATTCGTCTAACGTTGTTTCAGTTCGGCAGACTTCGGTTCGGTGGTTGTGTGACTAGACGTTTGAGTGCAGACTAGCTGCTCATGTAATATTGTAAGTTAATTTTTATGCATAAGCTAAGTTAGTTCCAATAATTTATAACAGATGGCGCTGTTTGTCAGCTACATTACGCTAGCATAATATTTACATGATGCTATGCAGTCCCCGAATTCCATTAATTTATTTAACTACACGATCTCCAAGTGAACATGTAACTACTCATACATTAAATAAGGTCCAAAATAATGATTTACACCCTGTGTTACAACAACAGCCATTATGAAAGAGAATATGCACATGAGGTAGTTCCCGAACGTCTTCTAAAATCCCCTTTTCAGGTGCAGCTTACCGAACTTTCTCGGCAGAATAACAGAGGATTTGTCTGCACGTTGTACTTCTTAGATTTGAGCTTTTGTTCTAAAATTACGGGTGAAAGTCTATATAGAAAGCTTAGGTGTCTGTTCAAATTTGCATCGCTCCGGCCGCTTTAAGTATATTTGAAGCATAATTTTTTGGTGTTGCCTTTAAAAATTAAGTCAATAAAAGGTGCATTAGTTTTGGAATTTTCAATAAGTACTACATTTTAGATATTCATTGAAAATATTATTATCAAAAAGATAATAATCGTAATTACTGTCTAAATTAATGACGGAATGGTGGAGACCGCCAACAAAATTTCGAACACTACTCTTCGAAGCTTGAACCATCTGCTGAGAAGGTTATTTCTCTATTGAAGATAATATAGAAAATATTATCTTCAATAATATTTTCTATCACTTTGAACGTCCGGTAACCGCCGGTATGTTTTACCCAAAGTTCGATAGACACTCAATTATTTCCAATACTCATGTACTCCAGCATGTTGGAGTTAAAAACTTTCATTTTACATTCATTTTTATGGACATTCGAGCTTCAAACTGAACTGCACGAAGCGTTTTCATTTAACAAAATTATGTCAACGATCGCAATTGAAACGAAGTTGAAACATACCCATTTGGCTGCTCGCAATTTTAAAAAATATCGGATGATGTAAAAATGTCTACGTGATTTTTAGTACGTGTGCACTTAATTTTGCTCAATTTACTGAATTATTACAAAACTATACTATTATAGAATAAACAAAAGCTGCAAATCAAAGAATTTGTTGTGTTTAGGGGCCATCCATAAAATATTATAATGTTACACTTGTAGGTTGTGCCATCACATTTAAAATTTATTAAATCGAATAGCGAAACTAAAAATATTGAGGTAGTTCTAATTTCTAAAAATTGAAAACTTGTGACGTCACACTAGGGAGGGGGGGGGAGGTCTCAACAATGTGACCTTCTGTGACAAATACAGAAGGGGTGTCTAAAAATAGTGAAAATTGTATGACATACTTTATGGATGGTTCCTTATGAGAACAGAAGGTACTACAAAAAATTCTCGTCGTATGCCGTAGCCCGGATAACGTCTTTTACATTTTTGTTTTGTGCCGTTAGCAAAGTTATTAAGGCTGCCCTTTCGAAAAAAGCGTGCAGATGAAACAACTTTTCATCGGCATTAACAGAGAAATTATATCTGAAAAAAAAATTTAGTAATCTACATGATATGATACGTAATTTGGTTTTGCCACATTTTTTCTATCGGTCTCACATAATAAAGAAATAAAAAACCAAATCACCTCCAAATCGTTGAATGAAACCACTTTACTCCTTCATTATTTATCTAAAGAGTATATAAAAATATCTACTGCTTTGCAATACATAAGTTAATAATTTGTTTTTTTTACTTTTTTGAAATATGTATTATATTAAGCCTTAAAAAGGTTTTTTCTCCTATTTCGCCCTATCATGGACGCGGCGAGCGTCGTAACCGCCACCGTACAAGGCGCGCTGTTATGAATGTTATTTTAATGTCATTTACGTCGATATTCGCACTGACAGACAATCGACCTGCTAATTTAGGGAGAGAGGGCCCTTAAGTGACCATGATCCTCTTGTGTGTAACTAAATTTATTAACGCAGAATTAATTTCATTAATTAAGAAAGTAATTTTTCTTGGCCGAGACCAAGAAAAATTGTCTCGTCCATGTCTCGGCAAACATAATCTCGAAACTGCGTCACAACTCACAAGGACGTGGGCGGAGTTTCAAGTTTAATGAGAACGCCACCAAAAATTAAAACACAATTATGAAGGTACAATTAATTATAAATTTTAAATTAGATGACTTAAATTACAAAACTTCCTGATCATTCTGAATAAGTTACTAACTTAATGCTAACAACATAATCAATCGAATGATGTTATTATTACACTGGCTCGGGATTCTAATTTGAATTTTATTTTGACAAAATATAATATGAATGAATAAGAATGAATGTTTAAACTTATATTTTTTTAATTTAAAACTAAGTATAAATTATAAATAAGAATGAATGTTTAAACTTACTTTTTTTTAACTTGAGAATTGCTGGACCTAATTTTAGTTTTGACTCTTGAAATATTTGTGGAAGTCCAGGGAAGGTTTGTACGATGAGAAAATCTGAGAGGGAAGTGATACGAAGTTCACAGGGATCACACATATTCTTGGAAATATATTTTACATCTTGTAAAAAAGCGTATTTTAAATAATAAATTACGATGTTTAAAAATGTAATTTATTAAAAGCGTCACAATAGAATATTATAGATCAAAGTTATTTCATAGACGCCCGCAACTCCGTTGGGCCAAAATTCGTTTAACGCACGGGAACCGTACATTTTTCCGGGATAATAACTATCCTTTGTCCTTTCTCGGGACTCAAAGTATCTACATGCCAAATTTCAGCAAAATCGGTTCAGTGGTTTGAGCGTGAAGAGGTAACAGACAGACAGACACAGTTTTGCATTTATAATATTAGTATGGTGATGGATTTAAGCAATTTTCATTAAAATCTGATATTTTATTGAAAATATCTAACAATTGAAACACTTCGAAAAACAGAAAACGGCAGCACTTCAACAAAACGCCTCCGAAATACGCGGGAGTGAAAGCGTTTAGCTTTCAATGGAGACGATCATTTTCATATATTCATCAAGCGCCTTTGACCTTTCGCAATTGTTTCAAGCGAATTCAATTTATATTCCAAAGACACACGCTTCATTTTCCTTTGTTCTAAATATTCGTGACACGTAAAGCGAAATTCCTTGTACCAAGATCGCTGGTACCTTACACCTTAATGCAAACATTTCTCATGCCTTACATGTATGATATTTCGTCTTACTAGCTCATGTCAGATACTAAGCCGCAGAGTAGTTTCGCTTGTATAAGCACTTACACAAGTGCCAAGTTTTATGTAAAATTGAAATACTTACATCAAACGTGTCAGAAATAATAATTTGAATTATTAACAAAAACTTAAAACCGACTTCCATGGTAAAAACAATAATAACATCCTTATAATATGAACTAAAAAGTATTAAATAATTATTCCTATCTAATAGTGCCTTTTTCCGAATTCGGCTAAAACTCAACTATTTCTGTAAATTTTGAAGTCGTTGCCAGTTCCAAAAGTTTCAAATATTCTGTCAGAGAACTGAAGATTCAGCTGTATCTGGTACCGACTTCAAAATGATGAAGATTGAGTACAGAAATAGTTGAGTTTTAGCCGAATTCGGAAAAAGGCACTATTAGATAGGCACTATTAGATTTAATACTTTTTAGTTCATATTATAAGGATGTTATTATTGTTTTTACCATGGAAGTCGGTTTTAATTTTTTGTTAAAAATAATAATTTCACTCTTTTTATTTACCAGAGTAAACCATCGCGTACTATAAGTAGAATAATACACCTGTATAATATTATTCTGCGTATCTTATTACAGTTACACTTACAAAATATAATATCAGCTGCAGCCTGCAGATAATTTTAAGCAATACATTTAAAAAAATCGAAGTGAACACGTGACGTGACGTGCTAAGTAGCCGGTCACCGGACTAGTTTCAATAGGCTGGCACTCGCTCGCTCGACTTGTCGCACACGCAGCGCACCCGGCCCGCGCCGCCGCGCCGCTCGCTTGACAGCCCTGGCAGATTGAAGTGAGACTGCAGAGAGTGTTAATGTACTATGAACGCTAAACGCAATGCAAAAGGTTGAAATTAGGTTGTTTTCCAGAATATCTCGGCGAAGTGAGACAGAATGTTACTTACATTATCGAAGCAACTTTAACTTCTCAGCTGAAGTAATGTCAAATGTGTGCCTTATGCTCTGGAGATAAGGTTGAATTTGGTGACATTGGTGACCCTGACGTATCATCATCATCATCATCATTACGATGATGATGATGATGATGATGATGACGAATGTAATTTGCATAGTAGCATATGCTTTCAGTTCTTAAAACAGCGCCTAAACTCCCAAACTTGTATTTATAAGGAATCCGGAGTTCTCTTAGTATCTTCGGAACCATAGTATACCTCGGTGCAAAATCTTGCGTTTTGGTAGCATATGCTTAGGATGCTTCTTATAAAACTAAAATCACCATATGTTTCCATATAAATTTCGAGGAGTTCCTTCGATTACTCATAGATCCCATCATCAGGTCACCACTTTTGTGAATATAGTACCAAATTGGAGTGAAACCTAATGCAACAAAACAAAAATTTTGAAAATCGGTTCACAAACGGCGGAGTAATCGTTGAACATACAAAAAAAATATCCACAGCCGAACATATAACCTCCTCGTTTTTTGGAAGTCGGTTAAAAATTATAAGTTTCTCATTCTTAAAAAAAAAATACTTTTTCACTGCAAAATTTTTAGCTGTGCGTTTTGGTCAGGATTGCTGGACATAGACCGGATTTATGAATACCTGTTCGGCCAAAATCATAGGGAGTCCGGCTTTTGTAGAGCCGGACGGAGGCCTTGAATCTTTACTTTTATATTTTGAAAGTCCTACTTGTGTCACATGGACTGTTAAGTCCTGAATAGCAGAATCCTTGGCTTTTCATACAAATGTCCGGCTAAGCTGACTGCTTTGTCCCGCTTTATGCTTTGGCGACGGTGTAGTAACACACACAGTAACCTTTTCATGGTATTTTATACGTTTTCGGATCGGCGCAATATGAAAACAAAATCACTTATTATTAAGATTTTTGACTTTCACAATACTTTTAACTATTGAAGGAGGAAATATAATAAATTAACCGTGGTAATCTTCTTTTACTATCAATACAGTTTATTAAATAATTTGAACAAAATACTTAGCTTTAATATTATGCATTTCGTCGCCCATGAAATAAAATGCTACTAGTCTGTTTGTGACTGTACTCGAAATAAATAGGTGTGCAGACTGTGGCTCACTCGGGTGCTGTGACTAACTGAGTCAGTTATTTAAACGTATCTTCCACTTACGTCACTTGTGAGAGTACCCAATTGGAGCCAGGGTAAATTCATTCAAGTAGAACGGAACTGAAGTTTGTTTGTGGTCCTAATATACTATAGTCACAGGTTACACGGTCAAATTTTCATCAATCTGATCCGGTACAGATTGACGAAAATTTGATCGTTTAACCCAGGGATTGATGGATTGATCGTATTTTTAATATGAACTTTTTATAACCATCAATATTCCGTCAATCAGATTGATGGATCAGATTGATGAAAATTTGACCGTGTAACCTGTGACATACGAACAGGGGTTCACTGACTATCAAAAGATTTTGGCAGTTATAAGACTTTTTACACCATATGCCAAACCAAAGTTTTGGGAGCATAAGCTGACAAGCCTATCTTAACCGCTAACGAAGGTCAGGAGTCCACTGGCTCTTAGATTATAATACGTAATTAGATCGAAGTGTAGCTGGTTCGGTTTCTGTGGTTATTGACAAGGGTTTATCTATCAACAGCGTCCCTAAGTTACTTCCGTTGTTAGGCCGTGTTCACACCAAACCGACTGTGAGCCGCCGAATGTGAGCAGGCTCACTGTGAGCCCCAGTGTGAACGTGAAAATATATGGTATCGAATAGCGTAGCGAAAGGGCCGGGACACAAAAACACGGCACGACGTCGTAAAAAACCACGACACGGCGCCGTACGGCGTCGTACGATGTCGCGTCGTAGAAACTCACGTAGAAATTCAAGATGAGTTTCTACAACGCGACGTCGTACGACGCCGTGTCGTGGTTTTTTACGTCGCGCGTCGTGGATTCCCACGGCACGGCCCCGTACGACGTCGTGCCGTGTTTTTGTGTCCCGGCCCTAATAGCGTATTGTCGGTTAGGTGTGAATGAAAAAGTGAATATATAATATGGAAATACAATAAACTGCGTAACGTTCGCTCACATTCGGCGGCTCACAGTCGGTTTGGTGTGAACACGGCCTTAGGGCCAGTCCACAACACTGCGTTGCGTAGTCGCGGCGTAAAAATCTACGACGCTGCAATGCAAGGAAATTTCCGATGCGTCATGCCACAGCGCATATTATTGGTCTGAATACAGAAAATTCGTTATCTGAAGAAAATGTATAGAATCAAAAGAACGGAACGAATTCCGCACGTACGTTTCGAGTGCAAACCGGTGCGTTCGCGAGTCAAGAAAAGCGAACGTTTGCGCTAGCCTCACGGAATTCTAAATTGAAATCGAATACAGAAAACATACGCAGCCAGCCTTAGTAGTGAACCAAACATTACGCAAGTCGCAACATACATTTTCAGTCACTCAATTCAATACATATTTACATACAAAATGAACATAGATCTGTATCCGATAGATGAAAAATATATTCCACAACGGAGATCCCAAGGGTCACTCGAAAGAATTTGTATCGATTCGGCGTATCGGTCCTATTGAACAAACATTTGAATACAAACCTACTGTTTCGGTTCACGGGAACATTCCCGTTCGAATTTCAAACAGTTTAAGCTTTCATTTTGTTTTTTATTCTAGTCATCACTTTTTGCATCAGCATCACTATTTTTATTGGCTGTAGTATATTATCCACTTGTTTTGCCAATTTTGATCGTGTTTATTTTGAATAAAAACTGACATGATCATCTAGGTCAGCGGTAGACAATTACAGGCGGACCGCGGTCCGTCGACCGCAAAACACATATTGTAATGTATTTTATACCAAGTATCAATTAATACATAGACAAGGTATACGTATACCTTATTAATTAAAATAACATTTTAAAGCTACGTTTAGGACAAGTGTGTTTTTTTCTGGACCTGGCCTCGTTAAGATTTTCCCACAGTATCCGGACCCCACCTAAAATTACTTGCCGTACCCTGATCTAGGTCTTCTTGGCCATAATTTTTCATTCACTGCTAGATTTTTTCTTACTTTCTTAATTTATAGTTAAGACTACAGTCTTAACTATAAACTAAAAGTTAAAATGCAAGGGTATACATCATACCCTTGCATTTTAACTTATGTCCCGAAAATCTGTTGGTATTAAACTTAAAATGTTCCAAAGTAAGCCTAAATCTAAGAATGTATTGTGTTTTTTGTGTTTTGTGGGCCAAAACTATAAACTTTAGTATCTCGTAAAAACTTTGCGGCCCTCGTGATCCGCGTCTATCAAAACAACCTTATAAAAATAACACGTGCCCAAATAAAAGTTCTGTTTGTATTTTTAAGGTTCCATCCCCAGATGAGATTCCCTTTGTGCGGAAATCGATTTTGTCTACTACATCCTCGCAGAGTAAATGTAGTTTAGATTTTTTGGTATTGTTAAAAACTTTTTTTGAAATATACATAATTATTTTTAATGACTGCGCTGATCTCGAGAACCACTGAACCGATTTCGCTAGTTTTTTGTTAGGGTTCCGTACCCAAAGGTTAAAAACGGGACCCAATTACTAAGACTTCGTTCTTAGAAAAAAAATACCTGGAAAATTAGAGTACATAATAATTCCTGAATAAGAATTCGTATCTTGTGACTGTAAAACTTCATAAAATCGGAAACACATCCGTCGGGCCCGCTAGTGAAAAGCATTAAAAGTTATAATAATTATATTTTAATATAATTAACGCTTTTCAATATTAAGCCTGGTTTAACGCTACCAGTTCCGTGAAATTAAGTTCCATTGATTTTCCAATATATTGTGTTTGCTCGTGTGCAAAATATGTGGTTTCGTCGCCCAGTGGAATTTAATAAAGCGCAATACACACTGAACCCGCCGGGCCGCCGACAAAGCCCGGCAACACAACCCGGCGGCCTGTATGAAAATAATGATGTCGGCAACATGCGCCCGCGCGTGTTACCCGCCGACATGTTGGCAGCTTGGGAACGCCTGCACTCAGTTGCCCGGCGACACAATCTATAGACACGCGGCAATCACTGACCAATCACTGACTGCCAAATAAATTTCTCATCTCAAGCCGCCGACATGCCGCCGACCAAATTTTCTGACTTGTATTATGTGAAGCCGCCAACTAGACCGCCGACAAAAAGTTGCCGACAAATGTCGGCAGCCCGGCGGGCTCAGTGTGTATTGCGCTTTATACTTACGTTTAATAATACTTACGTACTTCGCTGAACATAATTAAAAACTTCTCCGTATTTGCGCAAATTTAAACCATAGAATGTAATGCACATGAAAATAAATCAGAGAATTATTTTCTAGTTCAAAGCTGCAATGTTCCTAAAACGTGATTAAAACAATGTTTTTCAAAATCAAAATATTTATTTCTAAATAGGTTAATCAAGTTAACACTTTTAGAACGTCTACATGAGGCCTACCACCGGTTTTCTTCAGACAAAGATAACGAAAAATATTGTAAACGTTTTTAGAAGAATTGTAAAGCAAATTTTAGAACAACCAAAGCATCGATAAGCTCAACATTACCTACTTATAAGAGCTTAAGTGTGTATATCTGTCTTTCTGTCTGTATGTTAGCTCTTCACGCCCAAACCACTGAACCCGTTTTGCTAAGTATGGAGATACTCTGAATCCCGGGAAATGACATAGGATACTTTTTATCCCGGTAAAATGTACGGTTTCAGCGCGATAAACAAAACTTGGCGCAACAGAGTTGGGCGTCATCTAGTAATATTATAAATATGAAATTGGTCTCTTGCTTCTTCAGGCTTAACCACTGAAATATATTTCAGCGCAATAAACGAATATTTGCTCAACGGGCCGATTTTTCAATCGTCAGACAACTTTTACCTAAAGAATAAATATGACACTTTGACACTTTTTCCATATAAAATTGGTAAAATTTATTTGAGGATTGAATAATTTTAAACTAAACATTAAAAAAATGGAAGTGAACACGTGCTAGGTAATTTAAGGGAGAAGATGAATGTAATTTGCATAGTAGCATATGCTGTCAGTTCTTAAAACAGCGCCTAAACCCCCAAACTTGTATCTATTTAAAGGAATCCGGAGTTCTCTTAGTATCTTCGGAACCATAGTATACCTTGGTGCAAAATCTTGCGTTTTGGTAGCATATGCTTAGGATACTTCTCATAAAACTAAAATCACCATAAATTATGTTTCCATATAAATTTTGAGGAGTTCCCTCGATTCCTCATGGATCCCATCATCAAGTCACCATGTTTGGGAACATGGTACCAAATTCAGACTATATATTATACAACAAAAAAAGAATTTTGAAAATCGGTTCACAAACGGCGGAGTTATCCGCGAACAAACATAAAAAGAACGTATATACGGTCGAATTGAGAAACCTCCTCCTTTTTGGAAGTCGGTTAATTAAAAATCAGCCCATAGTTGCGGGAAACATCTCTAAATGTGCTATTTGATGCTGGCGCTATGCAAGAGTTTCAGTGCAATCTGTTCAGTCGTTTTAGCTATCAATAAAATCTCGGCACGTTTTATTATTAAGGTCAAGCTTACACTTTTAGGAGACCATCATAAAAGTTTATGTTTTTATGCCGGGCACGCTATGAATCGTCCTTTTTATGGCTCATTTGACCGTTTCTGTGTAAGAAGTGTTATGATTTTAGATGCGACTTCGAAGTTATAACTACAGTATTTTGTATAGTAGAACTTGACTTTATTCCAAAGTATCAGGCTGCGAACGCGTCTAGGCCGTCTGCAGTCGGGTCAATTCAGACCGCAACGGGACGCGTACACTTATGCAATTCTAAATTTGTACTGAATTGGCAGATTTTAATTGCGCGAGACGTGTCCATACTTTAGAAATGCATCTACGCGTCGCGATGCGGCACAGAATATATATAGTAGTACCAAGTTGCGGTCTGAATCAACCCGGGTCAATTCAGACCGCAACGTGACCTGTAAATCCATTTCTAAAGGACAAGATCCAACGTCCATACAATTTTGGGCTAATTTTAAAAGTGCCGGCCAACACAAATAAACCCATTATTTAAATAGAACATAATCTAAGGAATAATTTTTATTATTACACCAAAGTTCTAAGTCAAGTCTCCGAGTTGTTATTCAAGGTCAAACTTTTTTTTATAACATAATAATATGTAATAAAACTTATTTTATTAATTAAAAGCAATAAGTAATCGATCCCAACGTCCCTATCCAAGTCATAGAACAGATTAGAAGCCAAATACCTACAAACGATTTAGAAAAATTCAAAGGAAGGGGGATACTCTACGTGCAAGGCTACTTTGGAGAGCTGAGGCTACTTTGGAGAGTAGCCTCAGCTCTCCAAAGCTCAGCTCAGCTCAGAGAGACTAAGGCTGCTTTGGGGACTAATCGGAGAGCTAAGGCTGCATTGGGGTCTAAAGGCTGCTTTGGAGAGCTAAGGCTGCTTAGGGGACTAATCGGAGAGCTAAGGCTACTTTGGAGAGCTAAGGCTGTTTTGGGGACTAATCGGAGAGCTAAGGCTGCTTAGGGGACTAATCGGAGCGCTAAGGCTGCTAAGGGGACTAATCGGAGAGCTATGGCTGCTAAGGGGACTAATCGGAGAGCTATGGCTGATTTGGAGAGCTAAGGCTGCTTTGGAGAGCTAAGGCTGCTTAGGGGACTAATCGGAGCGCTAAGGCTGCTTTGTAGACTAATCGGAGAGCTATGGCTGCTTTTGGGAGAGCGATGGCTGCTTTGAAGAGCTAAGGCTGCTTTGAAGAGCTAAGGCTGCTTTGGAGAGCTAAGGCTGCTTCGGAGAGCTAAGGCTGCTTTGGAGAGCTAAGGCTGCTTTGGAGAGCTAAGGCTCTCTACTAGGGCTCTCTACTAGGGATACTCTACGTGCTTAGGGTACGCACGGCATTTGCCTATAGTATTCCAAGTAAGCAATGAGTTGTGCCCTGCAAGCCCCAAGCACGTAGAGGTTCCCTCTTCCTGTGAATTTTTCCAAAACATTTGTAGGTATTTGGCTTCTAATCTGTTCAATGAGTCGGACGTTGGGATCGATTACATATTGCTTTTAATTAATAAAATAAGTTTTATTACATAATATTATGTTATAAAAAAGTTTGACCTTGAATAACAACTCAGAGACTTGACTTAGAACTTTGGTGTAATAATAAAAAATATTCCTTAGATTATGTTCTATTTGAATAATGGGTTTTTTTGCGTTGGCCGGCACTTTTAAAATTAGCCCAATTTGGACCTTATCCAAAGTACTGATTTGACAGATCTCAATTATTGCGTGAGAGTTGAGACGTCTTGCAAAACTGTCAAATCCATATAAATTTAGAAATGCATCTACGAATCGCGTTGTGGTCTGAATCAACCCGTGTCAGCTGTTGTCGAGATAATCTCAAAAATTATAAAGCGATTCAGGATTATGCTCTTGGTCCGTAAGGGTCTTCCATATTTGAAGACATGAGAGGATTGAGTGGGTACCTTTTTAGTTCCGTAGTCAACAACCCTTATAGTTTCGGTCTGTCCGTCCGTCTGTCCGTCTGTCTGTCTGTCTGTCCGTCTGTCTGTCCGCGGTTTTGCTCAGAGACTATAGGACCTACAAAGCTCTAATTTGGCATGAATGCGCTGTATATTAATGTCGTCAAAATGGTACATAGAATCTTATAAAAATATTTTTTATGGTACCTCCCCTATACATCAAGCGGGGATGAATTTTTTTTGAAACCATCCTTCAAACCTTTGAAATGAAAAAAATGTGAATTCTATGTATAGGGTAGATATATTAGATAGATATTGAAATACGTAAGTCACAAGGTTTGTGCAAATTAGGTATAAGAGAAAAAATTAGAAATTGCTCTTATGTTGTAAAATTACGCACTTCATTCACTCATCTCATCACAAAGGGAACAAAGCCAGGTCAAATAAGGTTCATCCTTGATCTCAAACCATTTAATTTCATAATGAATCAATTAGCGACGTGAACTTTAGACTTGAAGACGTCTTAACCTACTTTCTGTTTGTTTGTCTCGTGACTGCTACCTTTTGTTTAACAGAAACGGTGCAATGGGGTAAGATTTACCCTTTTAAGGCTATATTTTAGCGAGTCGCTATGGCGGCGTTAAGGCGCTACCTGTGAAATGTATAGAAATATAGCGCAAGCAAATAATGAAAATGAAAATTTTATTTCCAGATGGGTTAAAAATTAACACTTTTGATACGTCTACATTAGTGTCTAAACACACCAGGCCGAATAAACGCGGCCAAAGTTCGGCATGATTACGCCTGCAATGTAATTTAAATTATTACCGATGACACACCATGACGAAATTACGTCGCAATTTATTGTATGCGTAGTGCATTGCTGACTTAATCATGCCGAACTTCGGCCGCGTATTTTCGGCCTAGTGTGTTTATATACTAACACTTTTGGAAATAATGTCAGTTGAGCCTTTTAGGCTCGATTTATATGCGGACGCTCAAACGCGCGATTTGGCTGTTACATCGCGAGATCACAAGCAATTATACTATGGAGTGTAGATGGAGGAGAACTATCTCTGTATGTAAAAAGTGTCCGCTGAAATGCGTTAAATTAGGGTGGCGCTACAGTAGCAACAGGGTAAATTTTAAATCATTTAGCAGCTTTTATTTCAGCTATTTTAGGTTATATTTTTCAAAATATATTGGTATTAACCCAGTAATTCTGTGACTTGGCTATTCGGCTAACTTCAATTTATATTTTGTACATTCATTCCATACCCTTTGCTGCAGCTAGCGCCACTCTTGGAGGATTTTTCAACTGTTATTTACTGCGTACAGCTCGACACTTTTTCAAATATCCCCCATATAAGATAGTTCTCCTCCATCTACACTCCATAAATTGTACGTAAATGACGCGAATGAACCGCTATTGATTTTGCGATGTAGCGACCAACCAGCCTGTTTGGGCGGACGCATATTAAATCGAGCCTTATATTTTGTTGGTTGCAGCAACTGGTTGGATACATGGTGTTAATCTTCATAATAAAAAGGTGGACACGGTGTATTAAAATCTAACAATTATACAATGTCATTGTCTGGTGCGTTAGCAAAAAAATCTTTAATTATCTTTAATTATTATGAACAATATTT
The DNA here is from genome assembly GCA_963422495.1 of Polyommatus iphigenia. Classification (NCBI taxonomy): domain Eukaryota; kingdom Metazoa; phylum Arthropoda; class Insecta; order Lepidoptera; family Lycaenidae; genus Polyommatus; species Polyommatus iphigenia. Next base: position 25,912,264 of record OY730181.1, on the reverse strand, counting down.
TCTGTCTATCACTAAATAATTATAATGCTAATAATTCAATATCAAACATATTAACTAAAGCCATTACAAACATGATATACTACATCGATAAGCAAAATATAACTGAGTAAATATTATACTAATTTGTGTACATACGACTATATTAAACAATTTCTCGGAAAACGTACTTGTTAGGTAAATTATTACATTATTTTTGTATATTTTATTACTTTGCCTGCGTAATAATGTTTGTGGCTATAATAACTTTTTTTAAAGTTTTAATTCTACAATACAGTACCAGATACAGAAATCAGTATCACAAGATTGTAGCCTTAAACTCCCCATGTACAAGAGGGTCGATCGATCCGTTCGGAGATCGGACTGATCACAGGCCGACCTGACAAATCTGACTCATTTTGTGCATTTCCTTGTGGACGATTCGAGTCAGGTGGTCCATCAAGGTGCCTACCACCGGTTGGGAAACTAAGCCGGCGAGACGAACTGGCGTAAGAAACACGCACGGGGCCATCTTTTACCGAAAATATCGCAAAATTAAACTATTTTAAAAAATATATATTAAAACTGCATTCGAGCTACCGAGCTTACGTACATAGATCTTTGAATTAAAACAGACTTCCAACAATATTTTCTTATTATGGGAATAACAAAATACTATGGGTAAAATATCCTCTTTGCAACAAAAAAAAATCATCAAAATCGGTTCACAAACGGCGAAGTTATCTGCGAACAAACATAAAAAATATAAGGTCGAATTGAGAACCCTCCTGTTTTGAAGTCGGTTAAAAATACTTATTCAAAATTATTGTAGTTACATTATTATAATAACTCAAGACATAAAGACAAACGTCACGATCTGCAGGGTTTACTGGCAATCAAAGTAATGACAGCTAAAGATCCGTTTTCATTACGATCATAAAGTACTGAGTTATTACTTAATACTTAACGTAGGATTAAGTCATGTGTGATAAAGTAAAACTATGTTTCTCGCTTAAAGGCCACCCATGAGTGTATCCAATGTAACGTTATAATATATAACGTTACACAAAATTTGACTTCTTTAGACCCCTCCTAAGTCCTACCCCTATGTCATGTTTTTTTGGTTACCTTCAACATATTGTATTGTCACTTTTAGTATGATCTCTGACGATTTAAGCTGTGAAATGGCCAATATGAGGATGGACCCTTATTAATTGGTTGTGTTTAACCTGCAATTATTATACTAAAAGTTAAAGAATGCCAACCCTCTCTTTTTTTATAAATGTAAATGAAAAGGCATTATTCGCGATTAACTTAATGGCCCCTTACCCCCCTTAATATTAATTTTCGTAAGATTGAAGTTACAAAAATTTATATTAATATTTTTGTATTCACTGGTTTTTGCTACAACTTTTTGTTAGCAAAATAAGCAAATAAAACAGCTAGACGAAAAAAAATTACTAAGCTAAACTTGTCTTCTACGCCATTAAAGCAGTCTGCTACTTATGTTTTTATTTTAATCTAAGTCAATTTCTTGTTGGTAAAAAATATATATCCTTATCACAAAATGTAATTTAACCATAAAATCATGGGCTAGTAAAAATATTTCTGGTAGTAGAAGCACAGATTTACTAAAAGTAGATATGTCATAACTCATTTAAGTGAAAATTCCTCAAGCAGTATTTGGGGTATAGGCGGGTAATTTTGAGTTTATTTTATTCTTTCATTTCAAATCATTTCAAGTGACACAGCCGCACGAATGAATTCATAAGTGATGGTTCATTCAATAACACTGTCGATATGATATTATGGTTCACTTTCATTAATTTTCTCTCTCAGTCCGAATGCACGAAAACTGATCAATTTAAAGGTTTGAATACAACGAGAACGTTTCTTTAATGATATACAAAATTCATCAAATTCGATGACATATTAAAAAAAATGAAATTAAGTGAATGTTCCGTTTTAGTAGGTACTCACTACTCACGCAAGTGAAAAGTCTGATAATGTAAAACAAGAAGTCAAACTTTCAAAATTCAACAAAATTCAGTTCTTGTTAATATTGTATTATTATTAATACAATCAAGATTTTCGATAAACTTAAAATTATAAAGCTAAATTATTATGTAACTTTGTAATTATAATAATCTATACACGTTTCAAAACTTGTTCACCAGATTGTTAGTATTTAAACTCATGTTTCAGAACTTTTGTTATCGTCCCGATGTTAATAATTACTTGTACAATATAATTATAACTTACACGTGTCTAGGTGTTTTATAACTGAGAACTTTTCAGCTGCGTTGTGGGCTGGGTAAAAAATGTTAGACTCGCGCCATATAATGTGACCTGATGAAAATACGGGAGGTAGAAAATGTTACACTGGCGCCATATCACGTGACCTGATGAAAATACGGGAGAAGACCACCGGCTCAGTATGGGAGATAAATTACTCGTTATATCTTCCACTCTTTCGTGTTCGCTATGTCTGCTTCTGTGTAAATTCGTAGCTTCTAAAAGGATAATAGTATACCGATATTGTAAACTATTTTTTTATTTCAAATCTAACATGGAAAGTAAAATCTAGTATCAACAAAATAATTTCCAAGTTATTTCAAGAAAATATTTCCGTACTATTTTTATATTTGAGTACGTAATCAAACTTTTTTATTTACCACGCAAGGATGAACTGACACTTGATTTTTTCAGCGCCGCATCTCACCGTTTCTTTGATCTGTGTCCGCACGCCTGACGAGCCACTTTGATGTTTTAAAATCGGCGACGAACCAGCAGGCCGTATTAAGGGCTCATACTCGTATCTGGAGCGAGCAAGATACTCATGATTTAAGAGAATACTTTACCTGATTTTTTATGAGATACTTGTATTTTTTTATCCTCTCGATTTAGGTACTAGCTGTATATCGCTGCTTTACGCGTGAATAAAGTTTTCTGGGAAAAATTCTATTTCACCCGCCTAACATTGCCTACATGTTTTGATGCTTTTAAAAATATTCGTTTTTTCTGATAAAAGCATTATTTGCTACGGTAGGTAGATTAAAAAATCGGCCAAGTGCGAGTCGGACTCGTGCACCAAGGGTTCCGTACCGTTAAAGAGAAAAAATAGGCCAAAAGTTATGTTTTTGTATGGGAGCCCTGCTTAAAATTTTATTTTATTTTAATTTTATTATTAATTATTTAAGTAGACATATAATTGAGGATTCTGTGAAAATTTCCACTGCCCGCCTTTTGTCACTTTTGATATCGAGCAAAATAGGCCAAAAAAATACGTTTGTTGTATGGGAGCCCCCCTTAATTATTATTTTTTTTTTGTTTTTAGTATTTGTTGTTATAGCGGCAACAAATATACACAATCTGTGAAAATTTCAGAACTCTAGCTATAGCAGTTCTTGAGATACAGCCTGGAGACAGATAGACGGACAGACATCGAAGTCTCAGTAATAGGGTCGCGTTTTTATCCTTTGGGTACAGAACCCTAAAAATAGTCTGTACTAAGGTTTATAATGATCGGTTGAGTTGTTTTCAGGTGAAAGCTTGACAGTTATTTCCCATTAAACACTCCATAATATTGTTTATTATAATCTACCTAAATAATCTTTGAATGGCTTTAAGTTCAATGTCCGTTACAAACAAAATAGAACACGAAAAAATAAATAAATAAATATTTTTTTAATAATTTATGTCATTTAGCATTTTATGTTTTGCAAACAAACTTAGCTATTCACTGATTCAAATTTTTTAAGGTGTTAATCTTAATTTGCAGACCTATTAATGTCCTTTAACATGCATACCTTCAATGTAATATATAATTAAGAGACTTATTTCCCCGAACCTTTGAGAACCAGTGACTTGTACAGGCGAGTCGAAAATACAAGTTACGAAATCGTACATTCGAGCTCGCACGAGCGTACCTCCTTCGACTGAAAAAGGCTACATTCAGTGTCTATATTTAGACGACGTATTTACCCTGGCTTAGAAACATCCTTGAAATACCTTTATTTATATAATATATATATTTTGTTTATATAATATTAAAAACTTAACAAACATTATATTATTCACTTTGCCCTATATAAAAATGTTGCCAAAAAGCTGTGCTCATGAAAATCAAATTAGATTTAGGTTGAATAGCATATTGTATAGTGCTGTCAACAACAATTGTATAGTTTTAAGCGACACACAACCAAAATGTCAGGTTGTGGATATAAATAATTTAGATAGTAAATTTATTAATGATATAAGTATAGATAAGTATTACTTATCTCATTACTGTAAGAGACATATAGCAAAGATGCTATCAAATTTTTTATTTTCTTTGAAAGCCAAGAATTTGGCTTCTTTGACTCCTGCTTCTATTGAGCAGTATTCTAGTTATAGTAACGAGTTGGAATATGTTCCAATTAATTATTTAAATTAGACCATAAGACAATGGAGGATGTCTCTTGCACTAATAGCTTAAGTGTGAAAAATCCTACCAAAATTTACTCCAATATAAATAGCAAGAATGTTATAAGCTTGGTGCATCAGAACTTTCAAGGAATGGTAGGTAAAGAGCTTGAAACTGAGTTATTTCTAAAACAATTTCAAATTGATATTATTTGTATTTCAGAACACTGGTTTAGAAAACATGAACTCATTTTCAATCTCAATGATCACCAGGTGGCAAGCTCGTTCAGCAGAGAGAATGCCATTAGAGGCGGATCACTTATATTAATTAGAAAAAATTTAAAATTCAAAGAACGTAAAGACATTGTGAACCTCTCTTCTGAACGGATAATAGAAGTAGCCTGCATAGAGTTAAGTCAACTAATTATTGTAAGCGTATACAGGCCACCATCAGGGTTATATGACTCCTTTGAACAAAGCATGGAACAAATATTATCAAAGATATGTGCATCTAACAAAAAAGTTATCGTTTGTGGTGACTTTAATATTAATTTATTTGACTTGAACTCTACTACTGTTAGATTCACATCTCTATTTAAATCATATAACCTAAATTACTTGTTTTATGAGCCAACAAGAATCTGTGACACAACGGCAACTTGTATTGATAATATTTTTACAAATTTTTCTCCATGTAAAAAAGAAATAATAAATAAGCTTAGCTCTGATCACTGTGGGCAACTAGCCTCATTTAATATACATTGCGATAGTTACCTAGAGGAAAAGCGTGTGTTTGTTCCTGTGAATACAAAACGTATTGAGAAGTTTAGAAATAACTTAAGTTCAAGTATTCAACTATTATTGGATGAGACGAATAGCTCAGATGAAGCATTTAACAAATTGTTTAAGATGATAAGAACCCAATTTAATACTGTATTTACTCCTAGAACGGTTAAAAAAAGCCATAAAAAAAATAATAATTTCACAGTATGGGCAACTACAGGAATTAAAATAAGCAGACAAAGATTATATGAATTGTATGATGAAAAATGCATGAATACTAGTGATAAATTCAAAACATATGTAAAAAACTATTCAAAGATTTTTAAAAAAGTTTGTAAAGCCGCTAAGGCTATTCACATTAGGAATAAAATTAAAAATTCGAAAAATAAAATCAAAACTACTTGGAAAGTAATAGCTGGTGAGACTGGAAACGTCACCTGTCGTAGCTCTGATTTTGAAATTTATTTTGAAAATAAAAAGATTACCAATGATCATGAGGTTGCGACGGTCTTCGAGAAATTTTTTGCTGACATTCCGGTCTCAACTACGAAAAATTTAAACTCCTCACCTGCAGCTGCTGAAAAACTACTCAGAGACAATGTAAAGGAATGTAATGTCAATTTTAGGTTTAGAGAGATTGTCCCCAAAGATATCGTTGATACTTTTAAATTAATAAATATTAAAGATACTACTGATCTCTGGGGTATGTCTACTAAAATTATCAAATCAATAATTGACATCATAGCTCCTCATCTATCAATGATTTTTAATGACTGCATAAAGAGTGGTGTTTTTCCTGACTTGATGAAGCACAGTAAGGTTGTACCTTTATTTAAAGCGGGACTTAAATCTGATCCTACAAATTATAGGCCTATATCGATTCTACCGACTCTAAGTAAAATATATGAAAAAATAATTTTAAATCAGTTACTATTACATTTTAACTTAAATAGTTTATTGCACAAAAATCAATATGGTTTTACTAAGGGTCGATCCACAACGGATGCTGGTATAGGTCTTCTTTATAGTATATTTGAAGCATGGGAGGATTCGCAGGATGCCCTAGGGGTTTTTTGCGACCTCTCCAAGGCTTTTGACTGTGTTGAGCATGCTACATTAATCAGGAAATTGCACCACTATGGCATTAGGGACTCAGCACTCAACCTTTTGACATCTTACCTCAAAAATAGAACTCAAAGGGTTGACATTAATAGTAAAAGGTCCAATGGGACCAAAATAGAATTAGGCGTCCCACAGGGATCCATTTTAGGTCCATTCCTTTTTCTCATCTACATAAACGACTTACCTTATCTTGTTAAGGATAATGAGATAGTACTTTTTGCTGATGACACTTCACTTATTTTTAAAGTGAAGCGACAACAGTCAAATTACGACGAGGTAAATAGTGCTCTCTCAAAAATAGTACATTGGTTTAACGTTAATAACTTACTTCTAAATTCTAAGAAAACTAAGTGTTTAAAATTTACTTTGCCCAATGTCAGGCAAGTTAAAACCAATATACTATTAAATGATGAGAAGATGGATTTGGTGGACACCACTGTATTCTTAGGCATTACACTAGATAGTAAACTACAGTGGGGTCCTCATATTGCTAATCTTGCAGATAGGCTCAGTTCTGCAGCATACGCAGTCAGAAAAATACGGGAAATTGCTGACAAAGACACAGCAAGACTAGTTTATTTCAGTTATTTTCATAGTAGAATGTCGTATGGCATCCTCTTATGGGGAAACGCTGCCGACATTAATACGATTTTTGTGCTGCAGAAGCGAGCTATACGTTCAATTTATAAAATGTCAGCTTTTGAATCTCTGAGAGAAAAGTTTAAAGAAATTGGTATTCTAACTGTTGCTTCTCAATACATTTTGGATAATGTTTTATATGTTAGAAAGAATCTTAGTAAATTTACAACCAAAAGTGACAGTCACGGAAGAAACACTAGAAATAAGTACAAACTAGAAATACCGGTGATCAGACTTAGTAAAGTTAGTAAATCTTTTAAAGGTCAATGTGTACGCCTTTACAATAAAATCCCAGAAAAAGTTCAAAATCTTTCCATTAATAAATTTAAAAAAGTAGTCAAAGAACGTTTGTGTGCCAAAGCCTATTATAAGGTCAATGATTTCATAAACGATGGCACATCTTGGGAGTAGGATGGCTGCTTGCAAGGCTACTTCTACATTATTTTATGACTTACAATTATGTATGTATGTTGACATTGTATAATTTTAAGTTACAGCATTGTAAACTTTATTTTAAAAGATTAATTTTTTTCTCACTTTTTTTGGTAAATAAAGTGGGCCCCCTGCGAGTTTCTTACGCCGGTTCTTCTCGCCGGGTTAGTTCCCGAACCGGTGGTAGGCATCATGTAGACTTTCAGAAAATATTTGCAAAAATTTATTCTGAATAAAAAATTTTGAGTTTGAGTTTGAGCTTACTAGCTTTTTCTTAAGTTTCTGTGCGCGATAAGTGTGTTTTCACGGAGGCTCTTAGCCAGAGTTTCAGTGTCATAGTTCGAAACGAAAAAGATTTTAGGGGATTTTGACTTATGACTTATAAATTTATGACTTATTGTTAGTTAGCGATGTCTTATGTCGAATTCCATTAGCTTTGTCCACACTGTGCCTTTTTCTATTCGTCAAGGGCATGCGTTATAGCGTAGTCAACAGCGAACGTGAGGCATGCCCGCGACGCCCTCTGACCGTATCCAAAACTTCAAAAATGACAATTTTGGCATTGCGTTCGTTGACGCCCTCAAGTTGAATGAAAGAAGATGACGAAAATTGAAGACGAAAGCGCATAATGTGGACATAGCTAATCAGTAATTTTATTTTTACGCATTATAAAATTGCACAATATATTATGATTATTGTGACATTGTAGAATAGATAGGTAATACATTTAGCTATGTCCACATTATGCGCTTTCGTCTTCAATTTTTGTCATTTTCTTTCATTCAACTTGAATGCGTCAACGAACGCAACGTCAACATTGTCATTTTTAAGTTTTGGATGCGGTCAGAAGGCATGCGTCACGGGCATGCCTTACGTTTTGTGTTGACTGCGCTATAACGCATGCCCTTGATGAATAGAAAAAGGCACAGTGTGGACAAAGCTATTACGTACCTAGGGCAGGAAAATAAGAAATGTCTCAGATCACAGGTAATTGTTGGCCGAGGCGAAGCCGAGGTCAACAAACATGTGATCTGAGGGCTGAGGCTTTCTTATTTACTGCCCATGGTGCGTATACTATTTTTCTCATCGGCGGAGGCGGAAAACGGCAACATCGGTAAGCGCAGCGGGAAGAAAGTTGACGTTTTCCGCCTAGAGGTGAGAAAAAGCTATTATCTCTATACCACTCTTTACATGCAGACAGAAAAAATATACGGAACATTTACTGAAAATTTAACTTTTTAATTATTGTGTAGACAAATCATGATATTATTGTTACAGCTCTCATAGTAACAAACATAACAAAAGGAAATCTTTCAGCGCTGCAATTTTCACAGGCATCTGTATATAAGAGGCACAATCATAACAATATTATTATCATACCTTATATTATATAAATTAACTATAATAATATAAAGAAATATATACATACCTGCCATACCGATTAACATGTTATAGAACTAATCGTGAAATCTATACTAATATTATAAAGCGGAAGAGTTTGTTAGTTTGTTTGTTTGAACGCGCTAATCTCAGAAACTACTAGTCCGATTTGAAAAATTCTTCCAGTGTTAGATAGCCCATTTATCGAGGAAGGCTATAGGCTATATTTTATCACGCTAAGACTTATAGGAGCGAAGAAATAGGGGAAAATGTGGAAAAAACGGGGGGAAATTAGTTGAAAGGGCTTATTTGAAGGCGCTAATCTCAGGAACTACTGATCCGATTTAAAAAACTATTTAAGTGTTAGATAGACCATTTATCGAGGAAGGCTATAAGCTATGTTTTATTACGCTAAAACTAATATGAACTAAGAAATAGAGAAAAATATGGAAAAACGGGGAAAATTATTTGAAATTGCTTATTATCTTAAAAACTACTGGAGCAATTTTTATGTTATTTGGCACAGATGAGAAGTAGACCACGTGAAGGATCATAGGCTATTTTGTGGACTAATTTGTGTATGAAATATCTAATTTACGCGGGCGAAGCCGCGCGGAACGTCTAGTAACTTATACATAAAAGCACATCCCGTTTTCTAGGGCTGTGCACACGGAGATTTATGGTTCACATTTAACACCGAATTCCCGGGGGAAATCACTAATGCTGCCAACCCTATTTAACTTTGCACACGCCAGCAAATAAAAAAGTGTAAAGAAATTTTAACATTTATAGTTATTCAAATATTTGATCGGATTTTGAGCTTATACGTGGATAAATTGAATATTTTAATACCACTTAATTCTGAATTGCTGCGAATTTTTGTTTTCAATTAGCTGTGTAGGGATTTACGAAGACTTTTTATTCATTTAAAAAATAAAATTTTTATATTCATATCTCTTGTGGATGCTTTCACATTTGAATATTTTGTAATATAACCAACATTTAACATATTATTACACAAAATAATACAAAATTTCTTTTACACCATCTCTCATCAGCTGAGCATAACATCTTGTGTTGTAATAAATTTGAATTATTTTTTAAAAATCCTAGCATTTTGTTTTAATATTTTCTGACGCTTTTCAAAGCTAGGAATAAGTAGCTCTTATTCTTAGTAACTTTGAAAGCTCTTTACTTTAAGTACAGGTATAAAAAATTCATATTTTGATTTAAGTATCAAACTAAATTATATTATGCTAACAAAATAGATATAAAATTTTCTTTACTATATCATAAGGGAATGTACCTAAACTACAAAATATATTTTTAACTAATTTCGGCTACTCCCCAGATCTGACATAACATGACATAGGTATGTATTATGTTATAAGTTATAACTTAATATGAGTTATGACATAATAATGAAAAGGGGAGTAGCCTCGTTTACACATTGAGCCCCCTTTTTCCTAGATTTTTAGATGTGGACTCCCTGTCCTGATCTATAATAATAATAATAATAATAATAAACTCTTTATTTGCACATCTTAAAATACAAAAGTCGAGAAAAAGAAACAAAATGGAAGAGCGCAAATTGGCGGTCTTACCGCTTTAAGCGGTTTCTTCCAGACATCTATATTATATTGATCTATATTATATTGACATTAGTTAATATTTTAAATTATGAAAGGGGGAGTGCCACATTAACATAAACATAACATTTAGACAGTAGATACCTTTTGTAGTTTGTCTACGTAACAAAACCTAAACGCCCTTTCCTTTGGCTGTCCAAGCGTTATAGTTAAACCTCCCCCCCCCCCCCCCCCCTTAACAATAGGTCACGTAATACCAGCTCGTTCCCTTACTCCATCACATCTTAAGTTATCGACGAGTCGTATTGATTCCGTACAAGGGATACGTTTTATTCAAAGGATCCGGGATCTTTGTAAATAAAAAACAGGATTAACTGAACAAAAGGTCCATTATTCTTCAAACAAAGGGAAGGATTTTCTGTTACCATTCACTTAAATAACAATACGAATGTTAAGATTCGCTTTTGTTTTTGGATGCTTTACGGAAAATCGTGACTTTTCTCGGCTTCAAACACTTTTTAAAAGCCCTTAAAAATGTAAAAGTTTTAATTAAATAGCTCTTTTATTGTTTTAAAAAAGACAGTTGATATCAATATTAGAGAGCCCTTAGACTATTTAGCCTAAGAGTTACTTGTTACTATCCAAATTAATTTCAACATTTAAATATTAAATTTGACGCCTGCAACTCTGTTGTGCTTATATTCGTTTATCGCGCGGAAACCGCGCATTTTTCCAGGATAAGAAGTACCCTAGCCTTTCCCGGGACTCAAAACATATTCAGACCAAATTTAGGCAAAATCGATTCAGCGGTTTCGGACAGACAGACACACTTTCTCATTTATAACATTAGTATGGACGCAAATACATTTTTGATTTTGACATTGAATTGAAAACATTTTGGCTAATGGCTCTTTACTATTCGAAATCAGTGCAGCTGTTAAATTTAATTAAAATAGTTGATTAAGTTTCGGCACAATACGATTAATCCGATCCGATGTGACAATAGTTATTAGATTATGATTTGGATTCAATTTACTATGTTAGACCTGCATACTCAATTTGCTTGATGGTATAAATTTAATCGGAAAATAATTTTATAATTGAATTTGTATAATTATTTTAAAATATTTATATTAATTGGTTTATTGCGTCAAAATTTGCATCGGAACTAAACCTTTTTGGGGGGTGAAAAGTATCCTATGGCCTTTATCGGAATAGTTCAAAATTTCATCATAAATGTCTAATTACTTTTTTATTATTATGATTATTAAATTCAGTATTTTTTTTTGCTTCTTTACATTAATTGTTTATATAGTTACAATAATATGTCGGAAGCTTGCTAAAAATTATAACTTCGGCAAAGAGGTTAACCACCTAAGAAAATAAAATATCCAAATTATAATATAATATTATTGTGTACTATATTTTGCCTTTCTCTAACTACTGTATTAGAAATATGGCTTGATCAACATGTCAAAAATTTAACATTATGTCTCTTGAACATTAATAATTATGTTTTATTAGCCAGGGCCTTAAACTACACACCAAAATTAATTATTTAAGCCCCACCATAAAATTTAAGTGAGTTTTAATTAAACAGCAATCCCTTAATTTTGCGAACCCGACTCAAACGGTCCAAATTAAATCCGATTCGTGATTTGGGCAAAACAATGATGGCCGCTCAAGATAAATTAGGCGGGAAATCGTAAAATGTCACCCATGACACGTGAAAAACCATAGCTGAGTGATTTGCGCATCGAATTCGAAATTTAAAAGGATTTCTGGTCTTATGGAAAACGAGCGTAGAAGCTGACCCCTAGACCAATTTTATTGCGCAATATCAGGTATTGTGAAATATTTGATACTTATTATTCGGGACTTAACGCGACTTTTATTCTAGTAGTAATGCTACTACATACTTTTGTCGACGTTTCGGCCGTGTTGCAACGGCCGTGGTCACGAGGGGACTGCAGGAGCGCGGCGCCTTCGTTTGCACTGGGCGGTCTGATCTACGACTACCCTCGCTAATATAATGCAACGCGAAAGTTTTAAAGTTCATATTGTGAAATATTATTGACGGTATAGGGTTAATATTGAACGCGCCCGCCTTTTAATCTTATTGTCAAATAAGTTGTTCAATAATATTGTTCAATGATATTGCACAATAAAATTGATCGTCTAGTCAAATATACTAGTCTATGTCAAATCAGAACTTATATTATAAATGCGAAAGTGTGTCTGTACTATCAGCTGCCTGTTGCCTCTGTCCCAAACCGCTGAACAAATTTTGCTGAAATTTCGTATGGAGATACTTTGAGTCCCGAGAAATGACATATTATATGATACTTTTTATCCTGGAAAATATGCCTGTTCTGGCATGACTGCTATAGAAAGGCTATTTCTTTTGCGTTTCTAGAGGCCCATCCTGGCTACAGCAGAAGACGAAAAAATTGTAACAGTAACAGATTTTAGAAACAAATTGAGAGGTTTCCTGTGTTAATCTGTCTTTTACAGAGTTAAAACACCTTTCAATAGGCTTGATGACTAATTTTTTTTCTTATTGGTAATTGAAATACCCTTAAAAAATAGAAACATCGCTGAAAGAATTACTCTGATAGCTTAAAAATTCACCAAGATATGACAATTCAAACATTTCATAAAACAGACCTGCCCGAAACGCTCCATACAAAGTGCTACGAAAGACTGACGTCACTCTTTCGTAGTTTGTATGGATTGGGAGAGAACTTTGTTCGATAGGTATATTAAATATTGCGTTTATGAAAGTGGTTTAATAACAAAAGTTGCTTTAAATTGCATAATATATCGAATGGTATACAAATATTAAGAAATTTAATTGAAAAAAAAAATCGACTTGATTGTCCATCTTTGAAGGCGCATAACAAAAAAAAATACAAATGCTATCGAGCTGAAATTTTTAAAACATTTATTTTTTACCGTGATTTCTTTATTTTATTAACAAAATTCGTTAATCTTTGACCTTGTCATCATCCCTGATTGTCTTTTGTCATTGCGATGATGAACTGGTCGAAAGATCAGTTGATTTAATCAAACTTCCTTATATATTATATCTGCAGTACCAAAGAAGCCGTACATAATATAAGGATTTGAAATAAGGAACAGTTTTCGTTAGGAAGTTGATGTGGGTGAGTACGAGTTCTGTATGAGGAAAGTGAAACACAATTTATAAGTTGGAGAGGAATTTATCATTCAAGTTGACAGTTTAGATGACACCTTAAGAATTGTGACACAATAGACAGAACAAACTAGTAGGCCGACTTCAAACAAAATGAAGAATTGGCGCAAATACTGTAAGCAATGCAGAGTCAGAGCGCTTTTGCACCACGTCCGATCCGAATCCGAACCGAACCCGAGATTCACAGATGACGGAGAAAAGTGAGGTATCCGAAGTCGGAAGTAGTGCGTAAGCTATCGTGGAAATAGGTCCAGAGCGTATTTTTACGTGGACGGATCGGATTCGGATCGGATGTAGTGCGAAGCGCTCTCATGGTGCGCACCAGCCGATATACAGGGTGCAATTAAACATTCCGGCCAAATATTCCGGCCATATTTGATCCTGTTTAAAAATAAAAATACACGTATTTTGTCTTTTATATTCACTCAATACTAAAATTTTGAGAAATAGCATCCGAAATTTATCCCAAAAAAACACCACAATTACTGGATGTGACGTGACCCGCGCGCGCGTCACTCCCGCTCTACCCACCACCGCGAAGTGACCGTTCTGCAACGATTTTAAGTGGGATATGTTAATGTAAAATAATTAACACACTATTTTGTTTTTGGTTAAATGGACTCTCCTAATGATACCTAAGCCCTAAAAAAATTTGGCTGGTAGGTTTAATTGCACCCTGTATGAAATACTGCATCAAACGTATCGAGAACACTTTTATGTCGGGCTACTGGCTATATTTATTCTGTCTATTGTGATTGTAGCTTTAGCACTTTGGGCCATGATGGATATAACCCTTAACCACCTACCTATTTCTGTAAATTAACTACCCACGTGCGGTCCTAGAAAACCTTAAAATCTACTTCATCTCTCTTAAAGATTATTACAAATATCTCTTTCTCGAATTACTGTGATGAATACCAACATTTTGAAAACCAAAACCTCTCAAATTCAAGTTCTAGAAACTAGAGAATATAATGTGCTATAAAAAATTACATCCAAGTGTTACGTATCGTGAAGATGTATGTAATAAGTGCAAAATTACATACATCTAAAACAGTGGAATAAATCGATGATTTTAGTTGGCTGTAATATTGAACAAAGAACAAAATGTTAGAGGTAATGAACATTACAAAAAATATAGAGAAAAATGTCGCGAGTTGAAAAAGTAAAAATACAAAATTAATGGATGCGCCTGAAATATTTTATTTACTTTCCCTTACCAAGAACATGAAATAACTAGAACTTTGTCAGGAAATCCGTAATAAAAGGAACAAGCTATCTCGGATATCCTCTCCCTCGTACGGACTTGAGTCAGCGTTTTAGGGTTCCTTTTAATAATTAAAATAAACTGGATTGTACATTATTATTCATCTGAGTATGTTTAACAATGATTTTGATATGAAAATGTTTTTTTTTTTATTTTTTTTTTTAATTTATTATTATTTAGTCATAAAAAGGGAGTTGCTCTTTGAGAGTACTG
Organism: Polyommatus iphigenia; assembly: GCA_963422495.1. NCBI lineage: Eukaryota > Metazoa > Arthropoda > Insecta > Lepidoptera > Lycaenidae > Polyommatus > Polyommatus iphigenia. Next base: position 25,897,245 of record OY730181.1, on the reverse strand, counting down.
GACAAGGGAAAACGAAAAAGCAAGAGTAGACATAGATTTTAGCAACCTATTTAAAAATGATATTAAGTACTTTTTTCTCTCTTGTATTACAGTATTACAGTCCCGACACTCTCATCTACATCTTAAGAATTTTCAATCAGGTCACCCAAAAATTGTGTACAGCGCAAGTACCATTTCAAAAATTGTACTGAAGAACGGTAAAATATTGTCAAAGAAATTAAAAACGTATCGACAAATTGGTAAGAGAACGATTTCGAATTAGGAACTAATTGACTCCTTTGATACGAGAATTTAAAATTGGAACATGCATCATCCATTTTTAATTTTAGTCCGAAAAGATGCTTTGCTGCTTTTAATCCTTTTAAAATGGACGCTCGATTCTTTCGGATAGATTCTTAGTGTGTTTTTGTCCGATATTTTGATAGTAATTGTTTCTTTTAAGTAGTAAATTTTTACTTAGTGAAACAACATTGAATAGAATCAGTACAAGGCGCGGTCCCACTTTTTTTATATATGAAATAAGGGGGCAAACGAGCAAACGGGTCACCAACGGGTGTCCATGGATGACGGTAGTTGCTTTCCAACAGAAAGCAACTACCGTCATCCATGGACATTCGCAACATCAGGAGAGCTGCAGGTGCGTTTACTTTGCAACTTTATTCTGATTCTACATGTTTACCTATAACTACGTTACGCAGTGCACAACAAGTACTTCCATATCAAATTCTGTGTGTCATTGTATTTAAGCCATAATAATATAAGGTACTATATTATAGTCTGACCAGTTTAGGCGCGACCCTCCTAGCATACGAAATGTATGCTGCGAGAGTCACGCTTTAAGTGGTCAGAGTATAGATAATGCCCGCAACTCCGTAGTGCCAAATTTAGTTTATCGCGTGGCAACCGTACATTTCTTCGGATAGAAAGTATCCTATTTCCTTTCCCTGGACTCAATGTATCTACAATTCTACATACCAAATTTCAGCAAAATCGGTTCAGAGGTTTGGCCGTGAAGAGGTAACAGACAGACAGACAGACACATTTTCGCATTTATAATATTAGTATGGACATGGATATAAGTAGCATCAGCAGGTATTCAAAACTTAACCGCCACTTCAATATTCCGACATGACATTCAAGCAACATGTTCTAAGAAACTGGGTCAAATTTACCCTACCCGTTTGATCGTGTAATCAAACAGCATGTGACGCAGGTGTAACCCTGCTAATCTCGTAAGTAATAGCTCGTCCAATAGGGATATATTTACCCCACGTAGTCTTAGACGTTCCACTTAATCAGGATTAATCCCAGGGGTTATTTTTGCCTGGGTTCAGATTGACCTCGATTAAGACAAATCATTAGCTTCTTGAGATATGTTCTAATTTGTGACTTGTAACAACTCGTGTCACATAGCACTCAGAGATTTTATAATAAGTCGCTAAGGGCCTGTTTACACCTACCAAATAGAACGGTGACGTCGGTAGGTGTAATTAGGCCCTAAGTGACGTGGCGATTGCAATGCATCTGATTTTTACTGCGTCTTAAAAATATCTGTAGGTTAGTATCTAAACACACTATGCCGAAATTTCCTTACTGAAGATCGGCGTAATGGGCTATCTATATAACACATAGGTCGGAGCAGAGGGCACCAATAGCATATACAGTAAATAATCCGACAAAAACCCGACAATCGACATGTTGCACACGTTATATCAGAATATTGACAAAAATGTTGTAAATGGTCGAACAAAACATTTGTTTACTGTCCTTTGCCGGTGCTGCCATGTAGCGTGAAAACCTTGCAGTATTATAATATAATTATATTAAAATGTTATACGTCAAATATACGTAAGCTAACGTCACGTCAAACCTACGTCGTTAGTCTGTTATAAATACACAAATGTTTTTGTACAAAAACATAATATTATTATTGTTATAATTTTAGATTTTCCAAAGCTAAATTTTAGCTTTTGGTTATGCGAAGCGGTTCGACCGAATAACATGTAATATCTGACGACTTGAGAAAAATTATTAATTTAAGATTTGATTTTAATGGACTGTAATTCGAAGGTATTGGGCTGGTAGTCGCCAGTTATGTGAAATGGGAGATGAATGACGCTTATAAGGGAAATATAGGAAAACCACGCTACCTGAGCTCCTCAATGGCGTCGATCTCGTCTCGCCTTCAACAGTCTTCTTGTGTGGTCTTCTTGAGATAACTTTTGACTCTAAACACTTTCACTTGCAGTTTGTAATTATTAGCGAACACTTGCGGGAATTTAAAGCAGCAGATTGCCTTGATAAAACGGGATTTGTCCGCGGACGTCCGTAGTAGCTCTCGCGATAATACCAAGAGAAGAGTCCTCCCACCTGTCATATCTTGACAATCTTCATCAGACATGGCGCATGCGATGAAATGTCAAACCGACGTTTTGTCTCAATTGGCAGCGTGCGTGTGTAAGGAGTAGGAAAGAGATGGGGCATCACTCAAACTCCGAAAAGTATATAGAAATACAGACTCAATGTGTGAAAGGTAGATGGCGCCAACATTCCCCCGGCCTTAAAGGGTCACCTTTAAAAATTGAGAATATATCTCTTAAGTAAATAAACTATCGCATTACCGTCAATTTACCGTATAAATATAACTAACTTATAAACTAAATGAAAGAGATCTAGGTTACAACTAGATCTCACTGCGTAGGTAACGGACAGAGACGCACAACAGGGCGCACGTAGCTTCCCTTCGCGGTCCTAACAGTCACAACGCGAACTGTACCATCTTTAGCGGTATGTAACTTTTCGATGACACCTAGTGGCCATGAAAGCGGTGGCGAATTGTCATTAATGATAATAACTAACGTTCCCTCCCGTATGGGCGAAGCGGGACTAGTCCACTTACATCTAGTCTGCAGCTTATGCAAGTATTCTAAACGCCAGCGCCGCCAAAATGACTGTACTAACTTGTCAAGCAGTGTATGTCTTTGAAGCATGTTAGATGAGTTTGCTTCAGGAGCGGGTAGTGACGACAACGGTATCGTGTTTAGAAAGTGCGCGGGAGTTAAAGCGGAAGGCTCAGCGGGATCGCTGCTCAACGTAGTAAGTGGACGCGAATTTATTAATGCCTCGACTTGAGCAAGGACAGTTAAAAGTTCCTCGTAAGAAAGAATTTGTTGGCCTATAACCTTGAAGAGGTGCGTTTTTACTACCTTAACCATGCTCTCCCAGCATCCACCGAAATGTGGAGAGGCAGGCGGAATAAATTTCCAATCAATGTGATTGATCAAAAGTTCGTCTTGGAGACGTGTGCGGTATTCTTCATTTAGAAATTTATATAAATCGCATAAGTAGGAATTAGCGCCCACGAAACAAGTGCCGTTATCCGAGTACAAGCACTGTATAGGGCCGCGGCGCGAAAGAAAACGTTTTAGTGCGGCTAGAAAAGACACCGTGCTTAAATCCGTCGCAACCTCAATATGCGTAGCGCGCGTTGTTAAGCATGTGAATATGCATAACCAAGCCTTACGACCTTTAACACCTCGACCACGTATTGGAGTGTACTGTAGAGGTCCAGCGTAATCGCAACCGGTATGTGTAAACGCTTTATCTACCTGATTAACGCGTTGGCTAGGAAGGTCTGCCATAAGAGGATAAGTTGGACGCGGACGGAATCTAAAACACGTGTTACATTTATGTATTCTCTGGCGAATGGTTCGCCGTGCAGCTAAAATCCAGTACCTTTGCCTGAGTAAGGACATAAGTAGCTCTGGACCGGCATGGAGATGCGTTTTGTGATAAAATTCAACAATAAGATCGACTACATGATCATGACGCGGGAGAATGCACGGATGTTTGTAGTTATAAGGCTCGTCTGAATTCGACAAACGGCCACCGACGCGGATTATACCGTTCTCATCGAGAAACGGTTTAAGCTTAAGAAGAGCGGGGGAGACAGGTAAATTACCTTTTAAACTCTGAATATCATTATTGAAATGAACAGCCTGTACGGCCAATAATAATTTGCGTTCTGCGTATTCCAGATCGGATATTGAAACAAAAGTTCCTTTAGGTAATTTCCTGAGAAACCTGCAAACATAAACAATGACGCGTAACAACTTAGACCAAGATGATATGCGTTGTGCTAGTGTATAAAACGGGGAATGCGTAATATCAACGACCACGGGATGAGAGACAAATTTTTGCTCGGGTACGTCCTCAACTTCTGTATCCTCCCTATATGGCTCAATGGGCCACTCTGATGGATCATGGCTAATCCAGGGTGGACCACGAATCCACAAGGGGTGATCCAGAAGGGCTATCGGAGGGACTCCACGAGATAGGCAGTCAGCGGGGTTCTCAATACCCGGGACGTGATTAAAACAAGTAGGGGGAACCAATTCTATTAGTTTGGTAATGCGATTGGCGACAAAAGTCTGCCAGCGATGCGGAGAAGAATAAATCCAAGCAAGTACTATTTTGGAATCAGTGAAAGCGAAAATATTATTTATAGGGTAGTAGGACGAAACTGTGTCCTTGACCTTGCGAAGCAATTGTGACAGCAGAAGGGCCGCACACAATTCAAGTCTTGCAACCGAAATGGTTTTGACTGGCGAAACTTTAGACTTGGCACAAACTAATTGCACAGAATAGTTACAGCCATTGCGGACTTGCATATATACTACTCCGCCGTAAGCGCTTTCGCTAGCGTCAGCGAAACCTATTAAATTAACACTGCATCCGTCGACTAGTCCTAAATGACGCGGTATCATAATTTGATTGAGCTTAGGAAGCTCGCGGCAAAACTGCTTCCAGGTTGCGACTATATGTTTAGGAGGTGCGTCATCCCACTCACACTTTGCCAACCAAAGCTCTTTTATTAAGAGCTTGGCGTACAAAATGGTGGGAGCCACAAAACCCATTATGTCCCAAAGTCGAGCTATTGTGGACAGCATTATGCGTTTGGTACAATTGTCATTAGGCAGTGCGACGTCAAATCGAAAACAATCTTGCGCTCTGTCCCAGCGCAAGCCAAGGACCTTATGCGGAATGGACTTATCGAACTCAATGTCCGGTGAAGCCTTATGAGAATCAGATAAGTGCGCGAGAACCTCCTTTGAATTACTCGTCCATTTGACAAGATCAAATTGGCCTCGCTTGAAAAGCTGAATAAGCTCTTCACAAAGCGAAATTGCGCGCGGAGTGTTCATAACACTACATACGATATCGTCCATAAATAAAGAATTAGAAGCTGCTGACGCAGCAGCGGGAAAATTATCGCCTTCATCGGCGATCAGCTGACGCACAACACGTAAGGCGTGATATGGACTGGACCTAAGTCCGAAACAAACGCGGTTAAATTGGTAAACCGTTAATGGTTCATCATTACTAAAGCGGTAAATTATACGCTGGAATCTACGATCAGATTCGCGAACGCCTATATTAAGAAACATTTGTCGACAATCAGCTGACAAAGCAATTTTGAAAAGACGAAAATTTATTATTATGTTAAATAAATCACCCTGTAGATTCGGTCCAGTATGCAAAATATCATTGATAGACTGGCCCGATGTAGTTCGACAGCTAGCGTCTAAAACTACGCGGAGTTTAGTGGAGATTTTATCCTCGCGGGCCACGCCATGATGCGGTATATAATATGCGAGATCGCGGCTAGCGTTGTCGATAGTAACTGGGCTTAAAAAATCTTTATCGATGTAGTCACGAATGACGTCATTATAAGCGCAGCGTAAGTGAGACGAATTCAATTTTCGTTCTAAATAATGAAAACGTCTGAGAGCGACGGCGTATGAATCGCCTAGCGAATAAGGGTCACCACAAAATGGTAACGCGACTATATACCTACCACTGTTATCGCGAACAGTAGTAGCGCGGAAATGTTCTTCACACTCGAGATCCTTGTGACTCATCGAGGGCGGCGCGGAAAATATCTCTTCAAGCTCCCAAAATCGCTTTACGAGAGAATTAATATTATTTTCTTGAAGAACAGAACAGCAAGACGTAGTATAACGAGAACTATGCGACGTAGGCACGACGCCCATGATCGCATACCCGAAAACGGTTTCGATAGCGGTAGGTAAATTTTCATGCTCACTGCGTACTATGTTAGGTAACAGTAAGTGCGGGAACACCGCAGCTCCGATCAAAATATCTACGTTACTTGGACGAGCAAAGTCCAAGTCCGCGAGGGGCAACTTCTCCAAATGACTAAGTGCAGCTATATCCACATGAGCGCTCGGCAACATGTCCGTAATACTATCCACTATAAGTGAAGAAACATTAAAATAAATATCATTATTAAGACGCGAATGAATTTTAATAACTACGGAACCCTTACACATCTTTTTCGAGCCACCGATTCCTGTAACTATTAAGTTACAACCTTTCATTTTATTCCATAGTCCGAGGCGTCGTAAACAATGCGAAGTAATAAAACTACTCTGTGACGCACTATCTAATAAACACCTTACGATTATCGGTGAACCGTCAGAGTCGTATACAATAGCTTGTGCCGTAGCTAACAGAATTGTGGTGGCGGTTTTTGGCGCGGTGACGCTGTTATCGTATGTGTGTGCGGGGCGTGTTACCAGCGAGCTGCATAATGAGATTTCCGATGAATTATTAACCGGCGCGGCGGGCGCAGAGCCTGCTGCGTTGTCGCTATGACCTTGACCGCTAGGAACTGGATTGTTGTTTATGTTATGCAGCGAAGTTTTATTAAAATGTAGTAATGTATGGTGACGCTGATTACAAGTACGACACCGGGAATTACTTGAACAATTACTTATTTTATGTTTTATACTTAAGCAATTAATACAAGCTTTATTATCCTTCACGTATTTAAATCGCGCTGCCGGGGTTAAATTATTAAATGCGGGACACTTAAAGAAATGGTCATGGACTATGCTGTCACACATACACTTGCGAGAGTTATTATTATTATTATTGAACGATTCCGAATGTGCTATGTAAGACTGCGGATTTGGCGGGGAAATATTATTTCGTAGTTTACTCGAACCTTGTTTACTAACATTACTAGATGAGCTACTATATGAAATATTTTGTGTATTAAGAAATATTCGAGACTGGTCTCTTATAAAAGAAATAAAACTATCGAACGTAGGTATTTTATTATTACGCTCCGTCATTTCAAACGCACGTATGGTGTCTCGGTCGAACTTTTTTAAAGCGAGTTGTAACAATATAAAATCTGACAGGTCGTCCAATCTTAAGTTTTTTAAAGAGTTTGCGGCCGTGACAAAGTTATTCATAAATAATTGGAAATTAGAAACTGAAGCGGGTCCAGACAATTTAAGATTTAAAACTTGATCCAAGTACGTAGACGCGAGAACGCGAGTATCTTGAAACCTATCAAGAAGCGATTGGAATATTATTTGATAATTCTCCGCGTTTGGTGTAACTCCTGCGAACACGGACCGCGCCTTCGGCGACAGTTTACCTAAAAGATAGTACAATCTGTCAGCGTCGGTCAGAGAGCCATTATCGTGCACAGTAGATTTAAAACTTGCGTAAAAAAGCGGCCAATTCCGTATGTCACCATCGAATGAAACGAGTTCGATTGCAGGCAGCTTCGGTTGCACACGTACTATATCGGGGCGTACCGCGCCGCTAGGCTCAGCGTGGCTACATTCCAAACGAGATTGTACGCGTTTAATAACGCAATACAATTCCTCAAATGACATGTATGCTTGATAGTCTAGTTGGGAGTCAGGATTTAAAGAAAGTAACTCGGCGTTATAATCGTCCAACAATTTATGAAATTTAGTTCGGATTTCCTCTACTGTCATGCAGGAACTTAGAAATAATTCCTTATCAGATTCGCATGACTCGGCGGTCTTCGAACGATCGTAAATGTTTTGAACGCGTTCAAATAAAACATTACGTTTTGCTAATAATATCGCTAACCTTTTGTCACTCAAAAGAGATTGTTTGTCTTCTTTCGACATTTTATATTAAAATAAAAACGACCGTATAAAACTGAAATCTAAGTATTTAAGTACTTAGGTATTTATTAAAAAACGTGCGAACAGATATTATAATACTTGAGAATGCGTAAGTATAAACAAATATTATGCGGTTGTCACTATGTACAAATAACAGCTAGCAATTTGACGATAAATATTAAGTACCTACTTGTAATGAAGTAAGGTACGCGGTGCGGGGGGGCAATCCTGTGCTTTATATGCGAGAGAAGATAATGCGGGAATAAATATATGCGGTAAAGTAAATTGCGGTATGCGATATGCGATAATGCGATAATGCGATTTATTAAACTATAAAGGCAACTCCTTAGGCGGTTTAATGAGACGCTAGAAATATGGAATTTGCAAGCGAAAATTTGCAAACTATAACAGGTAGCAATTACCTAGCGGTGCGGGAAAAGAGAACCACGTACTGGGTTATAATAAACTTATACAAATGAATTATTAGTGTTATGATTGCAGCTTTGAACCACAACTAAATATACGGAATATGTCCGTCTCGAAGTGATCAGGAAATAATCCGGCTCGAAGGACCAAAAATGGTTATGCGAAGCGGTTCGACCGAATAACATGTAATATCTGACGACTTGAGAAAAATTATTAATTTAAGATTTGATTTTAATGGACTGTAATTCGAAGGTATTGGGCTGGTAGTCGCCAGTTATGTGAAATGGGAGATGAATGACGCTTATAAGGGAAATATAGGAAAACCACGCTACCTGAGCTCCTCAATGGCGTCGATCTCGTCTCGCCTTCAACAGTCTTCTTGTGTGGTCTTCTTGAGATAACTTTTGACTCTAAACACTTTCACTTGCAGTTTGTAATTATTAGCGAACACTTGCGGGAATTTAAAGCAGCAGATTGCCTTGATAAAACGGGATTTGTCCGCGGACGTCCGTAGTAGCTCTCGCGATAATACCAAGAGAAGAGTCCTCCCACCTGTCATATCTTGACAATCTTCATCAGACATGGCGCATGCGATGAAATGTCAAACCGACGTTTTGTCTCAATTGGCAGCGTGCGTGTGTAAGGAGTAGGAAAGAGATGGGGCATCACTCAAACTCCGAAAAGTATATAGAAATACAGACTCAATGTGTGAAAGGTAGATGGCGCCAACAGCTTTCATATCGCATTATTAAGTCACGTAAAATCTTTTTTGTTATTCCGCGTATCTTAGTACACATAAAACCTATTTAAATACACAACAGCTAGGGGAACTGGGGGTAATTTTTACCCCAACGCCCTCGACTCACAATACCCCATAAACCTTTGCGAGTGCAGACAACGCACCACTGTCGCATTTTAATGATACATTTAGTGTGAATATAATTCTTGTCTGGTATTCTTAGGAGTTTTTATGTTCTAATATAATAGAGGAAATATCTCTTTGTTTACGAAAAATAGCTGAAAAACTACGCTTATTTTGATAATGTTTGGGTGGATAGGAAGAACTGTGAGAAAGGAATAGCTTACATTTTATTTAAGACACAAAGTATACAGTAAACTTTGTCTTAGTAAAATGTAAGCTATTACTCCAGTACTTACTCGGTCGAGGTAGTTTGGATGTAATTTTTTATACTCTGGCTTATTTACAAATAAAGTATTCAAGATTCACACTGTACTTGTCTCTCATCTGACAAAAAAAAAGGTTTCCATAGGTCAGGCAAAGACAAGAAGCTGTGAATTAGCTGTGAAAACATTTTTAACCGACTTCAAAGAAAGGAGGTTATCAATTCGACGCGTATGTATGTAATATTTCCAGAACTGCCCAGTTTTTGTATATGTTAACCTATAACAGCTTCTGAACAAATGTGCCAAATTTCAAAAGTATATGTATGTATGGTGAAAAAAGTCGACTGAAATTTTATATCGGTGTAGATATTTTGGTGGCACGTCCCTCAGCCATGAGGATACGACTAGGAAGGATGTATGTATTTATATGTATGTATATGTATGTATGTATGTATGTATGTATGTTTTATGTTTGTGCACGCATATCTCCGGAAGCAGAAGTCCGATTTTAGTGATTCTTTTTTTTTATCAAAATCGGTTCAGTAGTTTTTGAGATAGGGAATTTTAATTCTTAATTACGTACAAAAATTTGAAGTCGGTTTTATCTTTTTAAAATACTATTTATGACTACTAAGAATACTTATCACAGGGTTATGTGAAAAAAGTCGACTGAAATTTTATATCGGTAGATATTTTCATGTTTCACATTATCTCAGTGTTCCCGTATAAATTGGTGCAATATACATTTTCTTTGCAACATAATATTCTTATAAGAATACCTAACTGCTTTGGTTTTTCATAGTTTGCTCCCGCGGGAACTAGCTACAGCGGAGAATGCACGTTATATTAGAAAGATATTTTATATTATGCAAGCATAAAACTAACTTTTATCTACAATATTTCCTTTGTAAAAGGCAAATAAGTTAATTAGCCCCAGTTTTAAGTGAGTTTAAGACTGAAAAATTGTGTTTTTATAATAATACAATTAAAGCACGTTTCTTGCGTTTTATTGAGTTATTGGAGTGAAAACTTCTTTGACAGACACTGGTAAAAATTACACTTAACATTATTATACACAAACTCGCTTTAGGACATGTGACCTGACTGAAAATTCGTAAGACGTGGGGTAGGAAAGGAAATGATGTCTTTCTACCGAGTGGCGAAAATAAATGCTTGTACTGCTGTTTCGTTTTTACTTCCCGCAAACCGTTCTTGAATTCTAAGCAAAACCCAGTTTTCTAGGTAGTAACTTATTTTAGGAGTTATCAACGGTAATTATGATATCAATGATTTTTTTATTCAATCATACCCAATCCCTCGATCGTGGAAAAACGAGACACAATAGCCTTTCTATTGTTGTCGCGAGCACCGGTGCTTCTCACAATTATATTACTATATGACTCCCGCAACTCCCTTGCGCCAAAATTCGTTTATCGCGCGGGAACCGTACATTTTTTCGGAATGAAAAGTACCCTATGTACTTTCCCGGGACTCAGCGAAATCGGTTCAGCGGTTTGGGCGTGAAGAGTTAAAAGACAGACAGACACACTTTTGCATAATTTATAATATTAGTATGGATTTAGGAGGATCTTAATTTATTAATACTCGGTCCAATTCGGGCTGAATAATTATGGTAATGGTCGCTTGACCTTTGCGTCCCTGGTACTATAGTTGGGACTTACCCCAGTATCAAATGTCGGAGGTTAATTTAGTTCTAGGCAGGTAAACTTTAAATATTTAGAACTAGATGACGCCCGCAACTTTGTTGCGCCTAAAATCGATTATCGCGTAACAGTACATTTTACAGGAACAAAAAGTATCCCATATCCTTTCCCAACATTTTAAGTATATCCATGCCAAACAGCGAAATCAGTTCAGCGGTTTGGGCGTGAAGAGGCAACAGACAGACAGTCAGACAGATAGACGCACTTTCGGATTTATAATATTACGTTTTTTTTATAAATGTACAGTACGGATATGGATTTAATTATGCTTTATTTACCGACTTCGAAAAATGAGGTTTCTCAATTCGACCGTATATAATATTGTTTTTTTTTGTTCGCGGATAACATCGCCGTTTGTGAACCGATTTTGATAACACTTACTATAAACGCGTAATCAATGTCTGTTCACACTAAAACCACTTAACTAACTTCGATGAAAGGTTGAGACTGAGTCATGGGAAAAGACATAAAATACCCAAAGAAAAAACATAACACACTATAGCCACTACGAGGCACATATTTCTGGCCTCACTCTAGACCCGCTATCCCCAACCCGCGGCCCGCGTGATGTTAAAAAATTTTGAAATTCACGCCCACCGGCAAAATAACGTAAAGTCTACGTGATAGTCGTTAAATTTTTTCACTTTAAAATCGTTAATTTTGAAGAATGTTATTTTTTAACCCTAAAAATTTTTTGTTGCGGCCCGCGACACCAAGACCAAAACATGTTTGTGGCCCGCATGAAAAAAAGGTTGGGGACCACTGCTCTAGACGGTTAAAAACAAGAAAATTACAAAATAACCCATTTATTTGGTTCCGGTACGAAGTTATGAACCACAGCAAAAAGTAAAAAAGGACCAGATAGCAGAAAGTTGCTAAAAATTCTAGTAAAACTTATGAGCGTTGCAAAAAGCTTAAAAGGCATGAATCTAAAACTACTAGTAACAGCCGTGTTCGGTAAAATCCTGAAATATGAAAAAACTGGTCAAGAGCGAGTCGGACTCGCGCACGAGGGGTTCCGTACTAAGGACGAGACAAACAACAGTACAGTACAGATACCATAATATAATTTCTATCGATTAAGAGTAGGTAGGTAAAAAAATTAATTTTTGAATAATTATGTTATTTTTTTATAAATTTTTCTTTTAAATGCTTGATATTTTAACTAATTTAATATAATATTATACACACATTATAAAAGAAAGTGTATAATGTGCATGCCACTTGAACTTGAGAATGAGTCCCCAAATGATCAAAAGAGTTCTAATATAGTGTGATAGCCCTCTATTTCTCGTCCATGAATAATGTTGCCACCTGAAGGTCGTGTTTTTGAAAATTTTCGCCCTCTAGAAATTTATAGAATGTTTAAAGTATAGTTTTTTTTCTTTTTGTTTCCAGTAATCAGTGTTATGTACACATAATTTCATGAATTAGTAAGTAATTCACGAAATTATGTGTCCAGCTATCGCGGTTCTTATTAAGATACGGTCTGGTTTTGGACATACATCGCTTTGTGTCTGTCTGTCTGTCACCAGGTAAAAGTATTAGTAATTGAGTACCGTTTTTCCCTTCGTGTACGGATCCATACAAAGTGATTCTGCGCCACATGTATGAAATCACTCAAAGTTTTAGTTTTATTTTTTCGGTTTTTAATAGCTGTCGTACATTTTTGTTCAAACTTTATTGTTCGTTCAAACCTACGCGACCAAGCGACTGCGAAGCGGGAGCGTCAATACAAAACACACATTTGACAACTTGACGTAACTTGACGCTCCCGCTTCGCAGTCGCTTGGTCACGTAGGTTTGAACGAAGCCTTATTGTTTTAAGCGTCAACTTTATTGTTTTTGAAATATATTATCTTGGTATTAATTTCGCTGTTTATGTATTACATGTTTATGTTTTATTATTATTACAAGAACCATAGATTTTACGCGAAAATCCAGTCACACGAAATTTCATCAAAATCGGTTCAGCGGCAGTAGTAAGTAGTAACAGACATACAGTCACACTTATAGTGTTTATAATATTACTTTAGATCAAAATGCTCCATATAAATCTCCTTATCTTTAATAAATTTTTATTACCTAACAATAATTTTGAAATAATATTTTTTCCGTTTTTTTTTTTATTATAATAATATATTTCTTAGCACACATGCTAAAAAAATATAATATAGATATCATATTAAAATTTTTGGGGCTTATAAAAATAATAAAAAGCCATAAGCTATTTTATTTGTATTTTTCCTGTACGATAAAAAATAGACATTGGAAAATTGATAACACATTCGTTCTTTATCGAAATTCACGCACTGTTAAATACTGTATATTCTGATTGTGCTGGATTACCAGCGTCTATTGTTCGTAGTTCAATAGCCAATAAAACGACTCGTTCGTTCGAGCACAATATAATAATATACAGTATGGTAACGAAAGTGTTTCTGTCTGTTCGTCTGTCTGTCCATCTGTCTGTCCGTCCGTCTGTCCATCCGTCTGTCTGTCCGTCTGTCTGTCCGTCTGTCTGTTCGTCTGTCTGTCCGTCTGTCTGTTCGTCTGTCTGTCCGTCTGTCTGTCTGTCTGTCCGTCTGTCTGTCCATCTGTCTGTCCGTCCATCTGTCTGTCCGTCTGTCTGTCCGTCTGTCTGTTCGTCTATCTGTCCGTCTGTCTGTCCGTCTGTCTGTCCGTCTGTCTGTCCGTCTGTCTGTCCGTCTGTCTGTCCGTCTGTCTGTCCGTCTGTCTGTCCGTCTGTCTGTCCGTCTGTCTGTCCGTCTGTCTGTCCGTCTGTCTGTCCATCTGTCTGTCCGTCCATCTGTCTGTCCGTCTGTCTGTTCGTCTGTCTGTCCGTCTGTCTGTCCGTCTGTATGTTCGTCTGTCTGTCCGTCTGTCTATCCGTCTGTCTGTCTATCTGTCTGTCTGTCTGTCTATCTGATACCTCATCACGCCTAAAATACTTTGAGTCCCGGGAAAAGACATTAGATACTTTTTATCCTGTAAAAATATACGGTTCCCACGTAATAGACGAATTTTGGCACAACGGAGTTGCGGGCATCATCTAGTATTATATTAAAAAATTACGATTATTTTGTATTCAGTGTATCTCTAAAACTAAAATAAAAGTAGTGATACCTCTGAATCTTAATTGTAACTAGACTTTTCATCGTGCCAAAGAAAAACTTTGGCTGAATCTGGTAATTAATAAATAATAATATTAATACTAATATAAAAAAATACCGAGTAACATCAAAGGCAAAATCACGCTCAGAATGTATGAAGCTTATCTAATGACCTAAAAAGGTTAAGGACCTACCATGACTGAGCGACTTTACTTGAACGGTTAAGTTTTTTGAGGTTAAAGTTTTTCGAGCTTGAAAATCATCCAATTAGGAAAATTTTTCTTTTTTATTAATCCAGAAAAACTTACCGCTAAAAATCCCTTAAAATTAATTAGCGAAAAAGTTAATCTTCTCATTCTAAGTAATGATTATCATATTTTCTATTCGAATTTAAAGCAGCAAATTATAAATAGCATTTTTATATCCCTTGCTCTTTAAATTCAAGTTGCGGGCATCATATTCTAGCATGAGATAAAGTAAAGGCCAAAGTCTTTTCAAGAGCTATGGAGTTAAGTTTCAACTGTATACCTGTGCCAGTATTTAAAACCAACACGGTGGCCAATTAAAACTTCCAATCCAGTCACTGGCTCAGTTTGATCACTGTGATCATAAGTTTCCAACTCCGAGCATCGATTCCGTCGTGTTTGTCGCTGAATGTATTAAGGGGCGACTAACCCGAAATTATCGATTTTATAATCCATTTTATACTTTAAAATAAGCCCCGAATTGTTTCATTTCTTAAACATAGATACTACATTATATTTCCGAGGATCTGAACTAGCGGAAACACGATATCTTAAAATTTTCTCGGAAAAAATCACAAAGATGCATAAAATTTTCACGAAGTTTTCATATATTGCCATAACCGTGCATTATACTAAGTTAATACTTTAACACATTGTATAAAATTCTATCATTGAGAAACTGACCTAGCTGATTTTTAAAATGTTATATATTTATCGAGTTATTAAGAAAAAACTAACTTGGCGATGATTCCGCGTCGTCCTTTTTCACTGGCATATGAAAGACGGGCGTAAGTGTGAAGAGGGAAGGACGATGTTTGATTTTTTGCGTTAGTCGCCCTCTTAACGCTATGCTTACAATTTCGCTCAAATATGTAGAGAGCTATTTCTTGGGAAATAATCGGAAGCAGACTGCTTCAGTTACGTATAGCGTTCACTCATAAGCGACAGAACAAACCGGCAACATTATGCCTTTGAAATAAGAGCGCTTTTTCAATATCAAAATTTTGCGCGATATCGCTGAGAATTTGACAAAGACAGGTAAGTGTATAATAACGTATAGTACTAAATTCTAAACTACTAAAGTAAACTAAAGTCTCCTTCTCTCAACCAATAATTTCGAACACGGAATCTACTTGGCAAACAAGTTTGTAGGTGTTATAATTTTTGAGTTGTTGTGTGTTTCGTTCTGGGTATGTAATATATTTGCAGAATTTTATTTTTAATGCAACCTGACTTAGCCTTGGGCTCACTTTAGCTTCATAAATCACTTGGCACATTTTATTTAAAGTCTATAAAAATAAACTGGGAAAAGAAAATTCTTCAAGTCTCCGTCTAACCTTTCCTTGCTCGTGTCGAGTATCCGTCCAGGCGGATTATGACAGGAAAAAAGCACCTGCATTCTACAAACACACCCTATTAAAGATTTCTATGCTTAGAAGGAAAATTATATAAAGGGATTAATTGATGGAAATGTTTATTTGAATTTTTCATTTTGCCAGCCGATCTTTTCCAATCGAATTAATCACAAAATATTTGAAACTACATTAAATATAAACTTTAAAGGTTAATACGTTACTTTGGTCTATAATACATAGACATTGATCGAGAAGAAGGGATTTTATGAAACTCCGCCCCTAAAGGGATAAAACGGGGGTTTAAGTTTGAATAAAAGTCAAGAAAAGAATAAGTAAAGAATTTTTTGAATTACAAATTAACAATTCATAGTGTGCATAGATGCTGTTGACGACGAGTTTGAAACAGTTCTTATTTCGTCATCGCAATTGTGACGTCACAACTTTGACAGTACTACTACTATACTACAATTTATTTTATGCGAGTACATTTGTAAGGGACGAACCTTCGACGGATTATCATAATATTCAAATTGTACTATAAGGTTCCGTACCCCGAGGGCTCGAGATCTTATTACCAATCCCCTATCCCTCTGCTACAAAGACAATCGAATTGTAATCTAAACTTGAATTTTTTCACTTTGACACATGCCATTGAAGGCTAAATTGGAATAGTTTACCCTATTGTTCAAATCACATTTTTGTTACAAGTTTTGACATTGATGCTATGTTCTTTGTCTCGTTTCGTGATTTGGACTATTGGACGTCATTTAGTAATTTTACCAAACATTATTTGTTAGAGATTACAAGAAAGCTAGCCTTACCATGACAATGTCATTTCCCAGGACTTTTTTCTCACCAAATTTCATCCAAATCGGTTCAATCGATTCACTTTGACATATTTTATTATTATTATTATTAGTAACGATTAGCAAATAACAATGAATATATTACCAGACATGTAGACAGATTATGAAAAACAATTTGGTTGGGTTATGTCAAGCCCAGGTGACAGACTTCGACTAATATTGACTTGATGTGATCTACGAGTAAATAGGATAAAGATCGAAAGAATATCCATAATGAATTAATTTCTCTCATACATATAGTACAATAATATTTCAACCTTTGCCATTCCTTTTAACCTTCCGAGTTCAGAATTACAACCGTTACTTTGACATATTAACCTAACCAATATTTTGATATTTAATATTGAATTTTACGCCACATCTAGCATTCCTCGATCTGTGAGTAATTAGAACGGCACAACATTTGAATATAAAGAGTGATATCGCACATCACTTATTGTTACTCTTCCCCCACGGGGAGACCCTGATTTTCTTTTACACCGTACCCTTTTAGGGTTAGGGCCGCTGGGGAATTGTAAAAGGATTACTCGCTACCTTTGTTAAATCTTCCCCATTTAATTCACTTTTACTTTGCCTGTTTCGTAAATTTGATCATGAGACAATGAAACTTCGCATGGAGGCTTAAGTACAGTTGGGGCCCTAAGAAGGCCCCTAAAAGGGTCCATGCAGCCCAATGAATGGCCCTATTTTTTAAAGTTCTTTGTTATCAGGTGATAAGAATGAATTTCCTTGTTAAAACATAGTCAGTTCAGTTAATTGTATTGATTTTTGGGTATTTCTGACTCAGTTAAAGCAGAATGAGTTTTTGAATATTCAACATTACAATTATTGGTATGGCTTAATAAGTAGCTGAGTTATTTGTATTTTAATAATTAATTCTAAGGCCTATAATAATATACCGAAGCAGGTAGCAGCTGGTAATATAACCATTAACCATGTAGTTTTGTCAATGTACTTTTATCTAACGATCAGAATCGCGAAGATTAACCAGGTTTCCGAGCCCTACTTTAATTGTTAAATATTATGTACGTGTACATAACATTATGTATAATGATTATTAAAATATCGTTTAACACAGCTTTTGTTAATATAATTCTCATACTAATGAGCATTATGTTATCAAAAGCTTTTTAATAATAAGATGTTTTCATATTTATGAACAAAGAGAAGGTCACACCTTTACTACTTTATAAAATTTAAAATACTTAAAAGTGTTCTTTAAATTAATTACTCTATTACTTTGAAATCTTGCCGTCAAAATATAATTCAAAATTTCTCTTGGCAACATAATATCAGAGTAGACAGAATAATCTATAAAGCTAGATTTTCTAGGTACCTAACATCTGTTGAAATTACCTAGAAAATTATATTTACCAAGTCCTATTAAAATCTGTTCAGCCGCTTTAAAGAGGTAATATACAGACAAACTGTTTATAATATCAGTATGGATATATAAGCTAGATTTTCTAGGTAACATCTGTTGAAATTACCTAGAAAATTATATTTACCAAGTCCTATTAAAATCTGTTCAGCCGCTTTAAAGAGGTAATATACAGACAAACTGTTTATAATATTAGTATGGATTAAGTTTAAGATGATCTCCAAATTACTAATAAACAATCAACAGTTAGAACGCCCAAACTAATATCATATCAAATCAACTACGTAATTGATAAAGTGATAACATTGTACGTTATTGCTCGTCCAATCAACTGGGTAATGTGTTTGGAACAGTTGAAATGAATAATCCATACTAATATTACTAGCTATTTGACCGAGCTTCGCTCGGTATTCGATAAAACACGAATAAAAATTAAAATGACATTTTCTAAAAATGATTCCTAGCTAGATCGATTTATCGCCCCCGAAACCACCTATATACTAAATTTCATGAAAATCGTTGGAGCCGATTTAACGTATTACAATCTACCGAATAATACGTTAAATTCAAACAGTACGTTGCGGTTCACAATCTTTCGACAGTTTACAATCTCGAGCGAGATAGATTATAAACTAACGGTATTTACAATCTTAATATATATATATATATATATATATATATATATATATATATACGAGCAATTCTTGTATATATATATATACAAGAATTACTCGTTTAAAGATATAAGATATGATATGCGAAACTGTGTCTGTCTGTTACCTCTTCCCGCATAAACCACTGAGCCGATTTTGCTGAAATTTGCTATATCTCCATAATCTTTAAGTATTAAGAGAGGACATAGTATAATTTTATCCCGGTTATTTTTTCAGGATTCCCGCGCGACGAACAAATTTTGGAGCAACGGAGTTGAAGGTAAGTTATTACAAGCTATGCTTTATAGTTTAAGTATACTTAAATAAAAAGTTTAGCGAGAACTCTACATTTTCCCTAAAAAGTAGCCTATATCATTCCCCGTGGTTTATTTTATATCTGTGCCACGTTACATAATAATCGGCCAAGTGCGAGTCGGACTCGCACATGAAGGGTTCCGTACCTGCTATAGAGCGAAAGTAGGCAAAAATTGTGTTTTTTGAATTGGAGCCCCTTTAAATATATATTTTTTATAATTAATTTTTAAGGTACAAATAAAATTAAGGATTGAGTGAAAATTCCAAGTGCCTACCTGGTGCCTTTATTAACTACGAGCAAATAGGCCAAAAAATAACGTTTGTTGTATGGGAGCCCCCCTTAAATATTAATTTTATTTTTAGTATTTATTGTTATAGCGGCAACAGAAATACACAATCTGTGAAAATTCCAGAAGTTTAGCTATAGCAGTTTTTGAGATACAGCCTGGAGACAGACGGACAGACGGACAGACGTCGAAGTCTCAGTAATAGGATCCCGTTTTTACCCTTTGGGTACGGAACCCTAAAAATCGGTCGAGCAGTTCGTGAGAAAAGTGTGTTTAAACAAACAGACTCTTTTGTTGTATAATCAGGGCGAGCGAAGCGATCCCTAGTATATCCCACAACCTGTACATTTTGTGGTACACTTTAGGGAAAAACTATCACGCCCATTGGTTTGTGCTTAAATATAGTAATTTTTATTTATATGTAGGTGTGTTATCATCAGTCAGTCAGGTGTGACGACGCGAATCCTCACAAAGCTCGCCTTTTAGCTAGTTGTATACGGAAAAACTATCACGCCTATTGATTTGTGCTTTAACATAGTAATTTTTATTTATATGTAGTTTATGTGTTATCATCACTCAGTCAAGGTGTGACGACACGAGCCCTCACAAAGCTCCGCTTTATAGTATTAGTATCTAAGACATCATTTTAGTAATGAAAGATTTTCGCAATTTTATTTAAAATATCTAAACAGAGCAAAACTCGTATATTTCTGTATGAAAAATCTTACCAAAGGTTAATTTCATTTATTTTATTGCTTTTAAGGAAAATTTTAGCTGAACAAGCTTAACAGAATAACCAGAGAAACTTTCAAGTTGGTAGAGTAAGTGGAAAGTCTTAATTCAGGTTAAAATTTTGAACACGAACTGAGAAACAAACATTCCAAGTTAAATAAAAGCTTTGAAGGAAGCTTTCAAGGAATTTGGTGTTTTGGTAGTGCTGAAAGCAAATCTAGTGAGCACTCAAATATTAAAGATACTTTAAAGTGTTAACAATTATTTTAATTCTTCAAGCCCCATACGAGCACCGGTGATCGCGACAACAATAGAATACAATAGCATTTCCAAGAATCCCCGATCAAAGGATGAATATAAAGGTATTAATAACAAATAGTCTGGATTTTGTTGTCTTAAATTTAAAGCTTAAGGGCCTGTGTCACTACTTCCTGATAAGTGCCACGGGCTATCCACCACTTAACTTGACAGATAGAGTATGGAGACTGTCAAATAAGTTGTGGATAGCACTTTATCGGGTGGCGAAACAGGCCCTTAGTAAGCTTAAGTCTTGAGTACCTTAAAAATAAAATTTAATGTTTTAAATCCGTTTGGATTTTATTAATTGAATTTATTTTAACTTTATTGAAAAATAAAAGAAAACTTATTTTCCAGGTTTAAAATTTATTTTTGAAAGACATTTAAAATTTGCATAATACATTTCAAAGACTTAGGATAAGTCTTATGTGGTTAGGTAAGTGCTTTAATAACACGAATGTTCTTAATAAAAACAGATTAACTGTGTTTTTATTTAACTTTCTTTTCATAAAACGTGGACCACAAATATTTTTACGAAAAAAATGAAATCGACAGGATTAGGAAGCGTGCATTTTATCCCGGTAAACAGCCAGGGGGCTGGTAAACAATCGTATAGCTTATCTCTTGGCAAATATTTCAGATTCATCGGGATATTTTCATACTTATTTGGATGAAAGCAGGCATATATTTGAGGGGGAATACATTCTTACATTTGTGGTTAGATTTGGACAATTAGGCTGATATTTTTAGGACCCATATTTTTATTCTTATTTGCAATGGAAATTGGTATTAATCCTTCGATCGTGGATTCTTGGAAATCTATTGTTATTCTATTGTGTCTCGCTCACCGGTGAACTTATGGGGCTTGATGGGTTAATTTGAGAAAATAGTCCATCCTGAAATGTATACCTGGCATGAGCCTTGAAGGCAACACTTAGGCAGATATTTTAGGCATATAATATTATGGCAATGGTTGTATGGCAATAGGACAAAAAGTATATTTGTTTAATCAATTATAACCATTGAATGTCAGCCGAAATGAAGACGCAAAACAGTTTATTAAGTGAAGCGATACAGAAAATTCGAAAAAGATTGAACGTATAAATGTAAAAACCCCTTTTAATAATTAAATTTACTCTGTAAATTCAGAAACTAATTAAAAATAAAGTTATCAAACTTGTCATAATATCTCCTTCCAAGTTCCAATTGACTAGGTAGGGACGATAGTCATTTATACCAATTACCAACATATAATTCTTAAGATATAAGAGGATTTAAGCTAAGTACTGGCTCACGTAAGCCTTAGAATCTTAGTTCTAACATTTAGCTGAAATAACATATCAATTTGCTCTCGGAAACTCAAAACTAAATAATCAAAGTGTTATTTGAAATTCGCAAATATTTTAATTTATGGCAGAACAAGATAATTATTATCTGAAGAAAAAAGTTTAACGTGTTTACAAATTATTACTATTCTCAAATTTCTAGAATAACAACCTATTCAGAATAACGCCTTTATGTAACTAAAAATAGGTTTGTAATTAAAAAAGTAACAACAGTAACAAGTCTAGTATAATGCTCACATAATGCTCATAATGGAACAAAAATGCACACATCCCCAGGCATTGTTGGCCTAATGAGGTACGCGGCTGATTATGTATTCTCAGTAACAAAAACTAAATTTCGGAGCTCACTTCGGCTTGATTAATGTAATTGGGGTAAAAATTTAAAGCGCCCGTTAAAAAACGTTAAGATCGCTTAAGCCTTTTTAACGTGTTAACAAAACTTACCTTTTTAACATCGCGCATCCGAGGTGAAACAGATCATGCACACTATCAGTCACGCACTTTGACAATTCAAATTTGAAATTGGAATATTCGAACACGCGGTGCGAGGAAAATTCGCGTACGTCCGGTCGCGGGGAAGGGCGCAAGGCTACTGAAGTCTGAAACGAAAAAGTGCGAAAGAGCCACGGGGGCGGTGCTGCGGATAGGTTTAATTCGTTTAACGATAGATGGCGCTATTAAGGCTTTCAGTTAATTACTTTTTGCTACGTGTTTAGAAAGAATCTTCGGGCATGTCTTAGGTTTTTTGTGTGTGTGGAGTTTATGAAACAAATAATGTTTCTTTACGCTACTCACTTTGCGTTATGTAATATTTTTTAAGTTTTACGTTAATATATTAAAAGTTTTAGGTGAATCCTAGGGAAAAAATACTTTGTTTTACTTGTATCTCACAAAATATTATCAAGTAATCGTAAATGACGAACAAACACACAAATACTTTGCAAGTTACACGACAGTTTTTTGTATTTTAATAAGGAGTTAGTTCTGCTTGATGCTTTGTTGTTTGAAAGGGCAATTTAGGAATAAATAAGTATTTATGTTTGATAATTAGTAATTACATCATATCAAACTCGCGCTTTAGACGTTTCTGTTACTATCGGAACAATTTCCACTCCCACAGCCTCCTACGCTCTTATGGGTAAAGTTCACCTTTCCAATTAAAGTGTTTTAAAGTGTCTGACAAGAGACAATGACACTAATTATTCTAATAATCGGCCAAGTGCGAGTCGGACTCGCGCACGAAGGGTTCCATACCGTTATCTAACGGCAAAAATAGGCCAAAAATTCTGTTTTTTGTATAGTAGCCCCCCTCAAATTTTTATTTTATTTTAATATTATTATTAAGTAATTATTAAAGTACACATTCAATCAAGGACTTTGTGAAAGTTTCAAGTGTCTGCTTGTTACCATTATTGAAATCGAGCAAAAAGGCCAAAAAAATCACGTTCGTTGTATGAGAGGCCAAATTAAATATTATTTAAGTAAATTATTAATTATTAGCGGTAACATAAAAACACAATCTGTGAAAATTTAAGATGTCTAGCTATAGCGGTTCTTGAGATACAGCCTGCTGACAGACAGACGGACAGACAGACATCGAAGTGTTAGTAATAGGGTCCCGTTTTTAAACCATGATAGTTGTTTTGAAAAAGTGAAAAGAATACCATAGGAACCTCACACAACTCCGAGGAAGAGTACCTGTTATAATATTATATTATACGAAATTTTGTCCGCCGCTTCGCTTGCGTTAAGAAGTATTATTATAATATACAAACTCTCATCCCCCATTTTAACTCCTCGTGGTTGGAATTGACCAAAATCCTTTCTTAGCGGATGTCTAAGTCATAACATCTACCTGTATGCAAAATTTCAGCCCAATCAAAAAAAAAAAAAGTGTGTCAGCTCCGACGCACGACTGGAGTTTACTCCTTAAGTACGAGTATAGCAATATAAATACATCGACACTGATAGAAACAAACAAGCCCAATAACATATAGTATATAGGTATAGTCGCCTATACAGCATACCATATGTACGTCTTAATCATAAAGTTAATATACCTATCGGAATATAATATTATATAATAATAAAAAATAATAATAATTATTATGTAATAATATAATATAATATTCCGATAGGTATATTATGGTCTTAATACACTTAAGAACGTGACACGATTTTTCGTTACTTGTTAGTAGGTTTTACCCCTCGGATTTTTCTCATACCGGGCGCCTTATATATGAAAATCGATTCTTAAGGTGACGCAGCGTAAAAGTAAGAAACCGTGTTGGATATGTTTTAGGCCGGGCCGGCCTCTCATAGAAAACAAGCAATGGGACAGCAAAAAATGGAAAGGGCGTAAGCGACAAAATGGTTTTTGTCGCATAATTTAAAAACCATAAATACATTTCATATAAGCTTATATGCACACTATATATGCACACAGCTATGCACAAATTAAAGTGCATGCTTGAACCAATTTATGTACAAATTTTGGAACCTTAAATCACTCTCCTCTGTTGGAAAAATAGGAATCCCTTTTTTTACAGAGGTCTTTTCGATTGATTATTCTGTGCTATAAAAGTTGTCCAATCGTGTTATGCCATGGGCAATTCAAAGACAAAGACACGATGAATACTGACAATGAACTTCAATTTCTTAGCTTTAGTCATTGCTGAGAAAAATCGGCATCGCTACAGCCAAATTATCAAGGCGTCGCCTTAAGGAGTAAACTCCAAAAAAATCCGTCCAGTGGTTTGGGCTGTGCGTTGATAGATCACTATTTCAGTCAGTCAGTCAGTCAGTCAGTCAGTCAGTCACCTTTGAGTTACATAATATATATTTAGCATATTCGTTTGTAGCTAACCAATTTTGTTGAAATCGTCAGTTTTACTATAACGTTGAAGCGGATTGAACAGCTTGCAATTCTGAATCGCACTATTAAAGTTTTTCTGAAAGTAATGGTCAATCATCAATCATCATACATGTGGAGGCTTGTAATGAGCTATTTGTTTATCTAAATTATTGTATTAGCTTTTTAAGTTATTAGTCTGTGAGCCTTCTGAATATAAAATAAAATAAAAATAAAATCACAACGTCTGAAAAGACAACGCCTCGATTGATCCGAAAGTCTTCCTTTATAGACTCTCAAGCATAATATTCTTATAGCATGTTATGATAAAACAACGTTACCAAATCAGCTGGCTATCAGTAAAAATTGAAATAAAACGTTTAATAGCAGAAGGGCAAGAATTCATGACAACTAGTTAAAAAAAAGACGGGTTGCACTCCGGGAGTGCCGGCAGAAGTAAAAACTTGATTATTAACGTTGTGCATTATTTTTTTAACCCATTTTTTATGAAAATCGATTTTTTTAATTAATCGAAACCCTTACAATCGATTAAATTTTTAACCCATTTTTTATGAAAATCGATTTTTAAAAAATCGATTTTTTTAATTAATCGAAACCCGATTAAAATCGAAATCGATTAAAAAATATCGACAATCGAAAAAAACAATCGATTGTTCGATTAATCGATTTCGATGTTACAACACTACGTCTCTCCAACCGTCTTACGATTTTTCGATCAGCATGAGCATCTGACGCGAGTTTCACAGTTTTAACCCATCCCACAAAAGTGCCCTAACGCCGCTAAAGAAGTTTTCACTTCAAAAAAGTATTAAAAATTATTATTAAAGTTAAGTATCATTAAATCTGAAGGCGGCCGGTTCATGACTTTTTGGTTAAGTACTGTAAGCAGTATAATGATGATAATTTCCACCCGTAAAGTTCTTGATACCGTAGATTTAGGATTTATCTAAACTTATACGCCAGAATATCCTCCAGAGTTTCGCCGACTGAAACCTAAAAATACATTTCTTTCTAAACCGTGCAGCGAAAATAATAGAGTGCAACCCGCTCTTTGTCTTTTGTAAGAGAAATTTTCGTTTGGGGAAAATTTAAATTATTTATATCGTATCATTTATTGTTTTTATTTGACTTTTTTGGTTAATCTATCTCTTAAGTATAAAAATGGATTTTCAAATGTGTTAGTCGCGCTAAAACTCGAAAACGGCCGAACGGATTGGGCTGATTTTAGTCTTAAAATAATCCT
Source organism: Polyommatus iphigenia (assembly GCA_963422495.1). Taxonomy (NCBI): domain Eukaryota; kingdom Metazoa; phylum Arthropoda; class Insecta; order Lepidoptera; family Lycaenidae; genus Polyommatus; species Polyommatus iphigenia. The sequence goes on along the minus strand of OY730181.1, from coordinate 25,871,289 downwards.
TGAAGTCCAGGGAAGGTTTTAAAGTGACACGAAGTTCACCGGGACAGCAAGTATAGTAATAAATAGAAAATGTATGAAGTTTTCCGTTTGAATAGTACTGAAATGTGTTACACCTTTTCACGATCAAACGATCGATTTGTATAAAAATTTGGTATGGAGATATTTCTACTAAACGTTGACCAAACTTTCAGAAACCATATATTTTGCCGGGAATAAACCATCCATTGGATCCAAGAATTGTACATACCTAACTGAAAGTTTCTACACACCAAATTCCATTTCCGTTATAGTATGCTTTGTCCTTACTCCTAAGGGTCAATCCCGCCCGCAACGCGACGAGGCGAGGCGAGGCACGGCGCGGCTTAAATTTGTATGGACAGATTTCAATTGTCTCTTGCGAATCTGTCAAATCCATATAAATTTAAAAATGCATCTACGCGTCGCGTTGCGGTCTGAATTAACCCTTTAGGCCGTATTTCCACCTACAAGACAACTGTTGCGAGAAGTGTCTGACAGTCTGTCTGACAGCAGCTTGCAAGTGTAAACCCCGTAGCAAGTGCTGTCGCGACAATTTGTCAAGCGCTTCCTGCGAGTAGTTGCGACAGCATGTCTAAACATGTCTGCGAGGACTCGCGACAGATCTCGCTGCTCGCTGCTCGCTCGCTCGCAGATATACGGTCTAATTTCGTATAGTATTATCCACGATCATCTCGCACGACAGTTATTGACGCAAAACTTGCAGGAATTAGTATGAAATGTAAACAATATTGCAAGAAACTCACACAAGGCTTCCGCGAGTTTGCTTGCAGGTGGAAACACGGCCTTAGTCGATGTTGCTACATCCTTCTTCCAACATTTTAAAGTGACCTTCGATTTGTTTGAGCCTCAAGGGAGCTGGATAAAAAACTCAGCTCCAGTCAATTCCCGAAAGTGTGTATGAATGAATGATGATAATGGAAAATCAATTTTAGCAATTCCCCAAAACCCGGAAGTGGAGAACCCTCATTTACAACTTTTGAGAGAGTTGTTCTTAACAAGAAGAGTTGTTAAGAAGGTTTTTTGGGTAATTCTCTCATTGATGGCATAGATAGGTATAGGCATAGGCATTGGGTAGATGGTTGTTTAATGCCAAATTAAAATTCATAGGTTATATTATAAATGCGACTGTCTCCCTGTTACCCCTCTACGCCCAAACCACTGAGCTGATTTTTGAAATTTCGAGTTTTTATATTTAGAGTGCAGATAAGCTTTAAGTCCCGGGACCGTACGTCCGTTGCGCCAGAATTCGATTATCACGTGGAATCCGTACATTTTTCCGGGATGAAAAATATCTTTCCCGGGACTCAAAGTATCTCAATAACCAATTTCATTAAAATCGGTTCAGTTGTTTGGGCGTGAAGAGGTAACAGACAGAGAGAAATACGGGCAGATAGACAGACACACATTTATTATATTAGTATAGAATAAAGTGTATACAGATTAAACACTAAGTTATAGCCGTATATTCCGTATAAAATATATTTTATACGCAGCAATTACTTTTAATGCTAACAAAAAGCTATAACAAAGCAAACGAAATTTATAACACAACAATCCTCAATATTTTTGCGAATTGCAAAAATAAAAATAAAAATATTCGAAAAACAAAAACTTTGAATAGCCTAAGCGTTCTGCGTTCATAAACATTTCATATTTTATTTCTATTTTCTATTCCACACTCTATTCCTATTTAGTTTTCTATTCCAGCGCAGGCTTACTAAAATGAGTTCATCTAAACAATATCCGTATTAAGGCTGTGCTAGCTTTACATAGCTCTACCTGAACCAGGGTTTCACACTACACTGCGTAAACGCATAAAATATGCTTAGACGGACGTGTGGAAAAAAATTAAAGTTAGATTCGTATGTTGCGAAAGAAAATTTTTAGACCTGAAAATTCTCGCTGTTGAAAATAATATTAATTGTTGCCTAAAACGTTTTAATTATAATAGATGACCGTAACATGGCACAGAGAAAATAATTCCTTAGACACACTCTAATTTAACTTTTGTAAATTGATAAAAGTATAATGTTAATAGTCAGAGCTAACATAAAAATATTTGTAATAATTACCCCGATACCAAAAATTTTACTGTTGAAGGTAATCAAACCATCAAATCAGAAGCGTATTATCTCATCTACTGCGCCGCACTTACTTGCGTTTCCGCACCGTAATCGTACTGCAGTGTGCGAGCCCATAATGATTACATGGAGCCTTTTGTGAAGTTCTCCTGGAATACTGTTATGCATATCCCCGGGGACTCTTCTCAATTCACTGGGTAGTTTCCGCATGAGTTGATAATACACGTCTTTTCAAATCTGTAGATTAGCGTTAATAAATGAACGCTCCCAGCTACATGGCTTTTAAATTGAAAATGCTCTGAGAGTTAATATTCTTTTTCTATAAAATAAATTGCAATGATTTTTTTTTGATCAATTTTGCATTGAACATCTGGGTCTACTTTTATTCATATCTTATCTGGTGATCTGTAATACAGGCATGACCTATAATGGACACCGGCTCCTTACATCTTTACCTGACTATCGAAAATTCTGTTATTATGTATACTCTTAAACTTGTATTGTGAGGAGAAATAAAGATTATTATTATTATTATTTATTATCATAATATTACTCCCGTTATCCAAAAAATCTGCCTCAAGAATCTGTTACAATGTTTCTTTTAATAACACACCCTTAAACTGTCAGACCACCTCAAAGTCTAATAATATACTTTGAGGTGATCTAACAGTGGAAAGCAAATGTCGAGTTTGGCAGGTGGAAGACGAGATTCCTACAGTAACCCCGAAGAAAATAAAATAAAATTCAGCTGTACTCTTAATCGAAGGTCAGGTAGACGTTCAGAACTGGATACCTCCTCCTATAATAATAATAATACTCCCCACACCGGTTTCGGTTACGGTGTCCGGTTTCATTGAAACCAGGCCAGTTACGCAGGAGTAATTTATATTACTCGTAACTATTATACCTACCTGCGTAACTATTATTAGTACCTCGTAAGTGCGTGCGCAGTACACAAGAGCACTCTCTATTCCTTTTTTTTTCTTATAGCCCAGTGGGATGGAAGACCGACACGACTTGTGACAGATCAGGTGCAGGACCGACTTTTTACTTGCCCATCCGACGCATGGATCATTTTACTTGTCAGACAATCAGGTGATCAGCCTGCATTTGCCTAACCAAACTTGGAAATAACATGTTTCCGACGCGGGAATCGAACCTACAACCTCCGAGTCAAGAGACACGTTCTTAACCATATGACCACAGAGGCATTCAGGCGTTTGATGTAAATAGTACTGTGGTCATCGACAACTAATAATATCTTTACAAGTGGCTTATGGAAGTCCTCAACATGGGTCTGATGATGAACCACTACATCATTCACTCCCCGTTTCACTTCCCGCAGCGGCAGTAACGTCAGCGTCAAACGAGCGTAAATTTCGTGCAGCTCGGGAATGTGCTCGCCCGTCCTGTTCTATAGATAACTGAATGGAAACGCGCGACGGCTATAAATATGGCGCTGTATGGAATTTTTATAGAGATCTATTCATTCATTTCATTCATTCATTTGGGTTCATTTTGCTCTGCGTTAAAAACTGATTTGAGCCTGTTTGAATGTGTAAGTTTGAAGGTCAGCTCTGCATTTATGTATAGGCGTATAGGTCATGGCAGCATCCTATAGTGCACGTTCGTACATAGGGGCGGCAAAATTAAAGTGGCCTATACTCATGTAAATATAAATACAGGCCGTATTTATATTTGAGGTCCCAAGTTTTGGAAATAATTAATGACAGCATGTCGCATGCAATAGATATTATGTAAGGCTATGGCCTGTAAACCCTACAATCCTGTAACGTGCTATAAAAGTTTTCTTAAAGTAATACAAGTACAATAATATTATTATGACAGCTGAAATCAGATCTCATCTCATAGACTCCGACCGATGACGAAGATTTTCTTTACATAATTTACAGAGTACACGCGAATACTAAAATAATGACATCAACAAAAATAATACAACAAGAGTGAAATAGAGTAGAATAATCTTCAACATTATTAATTTATGATCAAGATTATTTTTGTATCGAAATATTATAATAGCTCATCGTTTATCTTTGACCACATTGCTCATATAAATTTTAAATTATATGGCTATTTTAAAATTTACATTAAAATAAACTTTATTCGGCAGCCAATAAATAACAACGAAGTTGCTGCACAATTTGTATTTATTTATAAATAAAGCAATTATTTATATTGACTTGACCGAGTTTCCGCTGCCGTAGGAGCACGATTTAAAACGCAATTTAAATGATATGTGTGCTTCGAGCAAGTTTGAACATCGCGTTTGTAAATTCATACAAGTCCAGTTTAACGTATACGTTAAACTGGACTTTTATATATAACATACTTTTATATATAAAAGTTGAATTGAAAACAACGTGTAAAATTATTACTTTGAATGCTTAGACAAAATGGTGATAATGATGATTATAATATTACATTGTAATTTTATAATACAAGTCAAAACAATTAGTTTTAATATCTCTTTGATATTACGAGACGACACCGATACGATATTGCACCCTACGGCGCGGTCTACGGAGTACAAACCGATGGCCCCAACGAATAAACGTGCAAGAGCTCTTACCCAAAATTTTTTTTTTTTGATTTTTCGTTTACATTAACTATGTAAACGAAATACGTAATAATGTAACGATACACCTATGTAAATTTTTTTGAATTTTTTTGACTTAAAATATCGATTTTATAGCAATGTAAATCTTTATTGTACGGAAAAAATAAAAACATATATCACATTAATAATAAAACATGCGCTTATTGCAGATTATTTGTTTATTTGAGTTCACCAGAATAAACGTGTTAAAACAATCTGGCGCTCGTGTCTATCTTTCCCTTTGGGTTATGACTCTTGCACGATTATTGGTGTAAAAATGCAAGCGACTTCTACCACTAATGCTTCATTGCAGATGGCGAAACTTTGAATATATTAATCACAGCTATTCTTTTATCTTTTACTAACTTCTCTTGTCTTTTCTGCTTTTGTAAAGGTTATTCGAAGAGCTATTGTAAAGTATATCACAAGAGCTGCTGGTGAGTTGCCGGTCTTTTAAAGAGGGAATACGCTCTCTCCTTGAAGGTTTGCAGATCGTATAGGTCCAGAAATACTGCTGGTGACAGTTAATTCCAAATTTTACAGTACTCGGCAGAAAGTTACGCAAAAAAAAGCACGGTGGAAGACTGCCACTCATCAAGGTTGTGAGGATGGTATATTTTTAACTTGGAACGATGGCGAAAAGTTGCAGGAGGTATGATTCCGAACAATACCTCAGAGCACTCCCCGTGATACAACCGATTGAGAATGCAGAGTGAATCTATTTACATCTCGGCGTAATTCTAAGGGGTCCAGCCTGTTTGAAACACTATGGCAGTCAACAATGATATGAGAACAGTATTCCATAATATGAGGCCAAACCTGCACCTTGTAGAGTTGCAGGCATTGGTCCAGACTGAAATACTGTCTCGTCCTGTTAAGAACAGAATCAGAAAAGTATCGTCTACCCCATTCAGAGACTTTCTCCTGTGAATCTCTATTTTAGACATAAGTTCCTTTCGACTCTCGATGACATTTAGGTGGCCTACCGGCTTCGGTGGAAGCCGGTAGATAGGACATCACCTGTACTATCATCCGCATAGAAATAAATGCCATTGGAATGTAACATGTCATTGATCTGCAAAAAAACTTGTGACCTATTTGCATAAATTCTCGGGAAGCCAATATTATGATGGAAGCTTTGATAGTAACGATGTGAGCCAAACCCGATCAAAGGCCTTCGCAATGTCCAAACTAGCAGCCAATGCCTCTCCTCTCCACACAATCACCTGAGCCCAACGATGAGTTTGGTACGCCAAGAGATAACCAGCCAAGCGACCCATACTGTTTGTCGTGTTTGTCGCTTTGTAATTTCTGGCCGTCCAAGTATCGAAAGAGCTGATAATGGATTCCATTATCTTCGAGATAACGGAGGTTTTAACAATTGGTCTGTAGTTGGAAGGATTTGAGCGGTCACATTTTTTTGGGGATCGAGTACACTAAGGCTGTCTTCTTAGAAGCCGGGACAATGCCAGAAGAGTAGAAGAACCAAAAACGACGCGTTAAGACCGGAGCCAACTCTGGAGCACACTTTTTCAACACAATAGAAGGGATTCCGTCAGGCCCACTCGACTTTTGGATATCAAGGGCACGCAGGGCTATTCACACTGAGCGCTGATGTAACCTAATATCCGACATGATGCCCCTGCATCGTGGTATGATCGGCGGTTTTTATCCCGAGTTCATCAAGGGTCGAGTTTGACGCAAGGAGCTTACCTAGAAGATCGTCTTTGTATTTTGCGTCGTGGGCCAACGATCCATTTCCTACTTGTAGGGACGGTAGGATGGCTTTCAAAAATACCCTTCAATAGCTTAGGCCAGAGACCAGAATTCACGGGTTCCCAATGAAAGGCACTCGAGTCTCTCACCGATACTATTGACGTGCTGTTTCTTTGCCCGATTGATCTCTCTCTTGAAGGATATATAAGCAAGGTTGTGCTTCATTTTATATGTATGTGTTCACACATAGACGCGAGGTAGATCAATATTTATCAACAACAACAATAGGTCAAAAATATTTTTTACTGAAGCGTCAACAAGAAAATATTAGCTAACTAGACTTTCCACGCGGCCTCGCCCACATAAATGAGAAATTTTAGGGAAACCGTACATTTTCCCGCAAAAAATAGCCTATGTTATTTCACATCATGGTTTACTCTACATCTGTGCCAAATAACTTAAAAATTCATCCAGTAGATCGCGAGATAACCGCCTTCAAATAATTTTCCCGGTTTTTTCTACATTTTCCTATGTTTCTTTGCTTCTATTCGTCTTAGAGTGAAAATTTATAGTTGAACGATGAAAGAACTTTTCAAATCGGACTAGTAGTTCCTGAGATTGGCACGTTCAAACAAACAAACTCTTCTACTTTATAATATTAGTATAGATTTACATTTTATACCATACACTAATAAGGTCGTATTACATAAATAATGAATCAACTTCTTAACACTAATATACAGGCTTTTATCTTTACAAACATGTAAAAGCAACAAAATATACAAGAATAAGCGTGTAAATGACCAGAGCATGGCTCAGGAGGAAAAAAATATACGTGGAATAACCATGCAACATTTCACTGCACTTGTTAACACTTCATTTATGACACCAATAAACGTGCATTGATACAATAGTGTTAAAAAGTCACATATTATTTACTAGAATAATAATTTAATATGGTTTTTCTTAAATATGTAGTAAACCGTTAATATTTGATTATTGCCGCCGGTGATATGCAGCAATGATTAGGTGCGAAGAAAGTTATTTTCGACTGATTTTCTAATGCAGAGATAGTGATTTTTGGGAGAGAGAAATAATACGTCTAGCCCCAGTGATATAATTCAGCGTATATTCAAAATTTTACAAATTTGTCAAGGATAACGGGAAATTTTGGGAACAATTAGCCAATCAGCGACCTTGACGTACACGCGTAAATTTTAACGGTCCCACATCGATCAGCTGATTGGCGTAGGTATATTGACGTTTATACCTACTAGCCGTCTTTAGTCTATGACACGCACAGATTATAATACCCAACATGCCCGCGGCCTTGAAAGCAGTAGCTTACAACGTCTTCTGCAGTCTTAGCTCCCTCGTCATTAGTGTTCGTTGTCCACCAGGGGACATATCTTGGTATAGGCTCGCCTCAGGACTCCCGACGACGTTCTGATGTCGGCTACTCTGGCAATGCCGTCGCTGCCGTTAATCGTTCTCACGACACGACCGAGCTGCCACTTCAGCGGGGGAAGAGAAGAGTCCTTGATCAGAACCAGCTGGTCCGGTGATAGTTCCGCCGAATTCTGCCTCCATTTGGTCCTGGTCTGCAGCTCCGAAACATATTCTTTGGCCTTGGTAGTCTGCTGGATCCGACGACAGGGGTGCCAGTGGCCGTGAGTTCAGTACCGCTTCAATTTGCGACAGTACTGTGGTGAGCTCCTCGAAGGTCAGGTGAGCACCATCGACCACTCGCCGCAGGTGGTACTTGCACGATGTCACCCCCGCTTCCCACAAGCCACCAAAATGAGGGGAATATGGAGGTATGAACGAAAACTCGATATTTTGACTTCTAGCGTAATCAACAATATCTTTGCTACATGAAGATAAAAACTGAGCGAAATCGTTACAAAGACCTACGAAATTGCGTCCATTGTCAGAAAAAACTTTAGATGGTTTTCCACGTCGGGAAATAAACCGCTTGAGAGCGAGTAGATATGCGTCAGTGGATAGGTCGCTGACAAGCTCCAAGTGTATAGCTCGTGTAGTAAAACAAATAAATAAACAAATGTAAGCTTTTATTAATTTTGCACCCCTACCTTTGCGGCTTAAAATGAACACTGGACCCGTGTAGTCAACTCCGGTACGGGCAAAAGGAAAGCTAGGTGTAAAGCGTTCCCTAGGTAGGTTGCCCATAAGGGGGCTTAGCGTCTTACCTCTAACTCGCGTGCAGACAACACACTGATGAGTCACCTTCCTAGCTAAATTCCTGCCGGATATAGGCCACCACTTCTCGCGCAAGTGGTACAACAGAGCCTGAGGTCCACAGTGTAAATATTGCTTGTGTTCGTATATGAACAGTAAACGTGTAAAATTGTGTTTAGAACCCAGCAATATGGGATGTTTTTTATTCAAATTAAATTCGACAGAATTATTTATTCTACCGCTTACACGAATTAAATCATTCTCATCCAAAAATAAATTTAAACTAGCGAGTCGACTTGACTTTATACATTTACCATTTTTGAGTAAATCATATTCCTGTGGAAATGACATTATTTGCGCCCATTTAGCTAATAATAGTACGGCACGTCTCACTTCATCTATACCTAACGCACCCGTCAGCTGATTTGCCTTGTTGCACGGCCGACAGTTGTGAGCGAAGCGTAGAATATAGGCGGCGGAACGACTCATACGACTCATAAAATTTACTAAACGGAAATAAGGTTTCGTCTGTTTAATTATTGTTATTAACATTACATGACAATGAGTGCAAAGTATTTGATTTTAGTTCCGGTAAATTATTTAAAGTGTCACTTATATTGTAATTGAATTGTGCAGAATTATAATCAAAATTAAGATTTCTCAAGAAGATAGGGCCTTCCCACCATAGATCAGAGGAACCCAAATTTTCAAGGCTGACCCCACGGCTTACCAGATCGCTCGGATTATCCTTGCCGCTGACGTGTTGCCAGGAAAACTTTTCTGTCAGGTCGTGAATTTCAGCGACACGATTCTGAACAAATGTTTTGAGTAAGTTAGGAGACATGCGTCGCCAGCCCAAAACAATTGTTGAATCGGTCCAAAAAGTGACGTCATCGAACTTACGAGTAAGCGAACTATTAATTTTATCGTACAGCCTAGCACCCAGCACCGCGCCGCACAGTTCGAGCCTAGGTATGCTGACAGGCTTTAATGGGGCAACCTTTTCTTTAGAAACTAATAACCTCATTTGTACGTTATTCCCACGTATAGAACGTACGTACGCGCAGGCGCCATATGTAGTTTGTGAGGCATCTGTGAATATGTGTAACTCATTACGAGTTGAGTTGCACTGAAAGACATGTCGCGGGATCTTAATTGCGGAAAGATAAGATAAATCGGTAACAAACCGGTTCCATGTTTTTATTACGTCAGTAGGAAGGGGATCGTCCCATTGTAACTTTAGTAACCACAGTTTTTGTAACAGAACCTTACCGATAATAACCGACGGACTCAATAAACCTAACGGATCAAATATTTGGGAAACTGTAGACAAAATTGTGCGTTTTGTTATTGAAGTGTCGGATGGCTGGAACTGTGTGCTAAAATGAAGCTCATCACTAACGTTACACCAACCCAAGCCTAATGTTTTGCTTTGAGTGTTATCACTAAAGTTAAAGTCACGAAACGTGTTTTGTGTATTGTCGTTATTATTATTTAGAGACGCAAGACCAGCATCTTCATCGAGTTCAAAGTTGAAAAACCCATTTTCTTAACGGAAAGCAACCGGAACTCAATGTATCAGCAGTGTCTTTACAAATTTTTAAAAGATCGACTTTGACCTCACCGGAAGTTAGAAGGTCATCTACGTACATGTCATTATTTATGACCTTTCTGACCTCAGGGTCAGAACATTCGGTAGCTAGTTGTTTTAGACAACGCACGCTGAGAAAAGGTGCGGATGCCGTACCATACGTGACCGTATTTAAGCGATAAACATCTAGTGGCATCGATGGACCCTCGCGCCATATGATAAGCTGCAAATCCCGCTGAGAGGGCGCCACTAGCACATGCCGGTACATTTTAGCACAGTCGGCCTTTGCTGTAAACCTAAACTGTCTAAATCTTAATAAAATACCTAACAGATCTCCCTGAAAAAAAATCGTTGCTAGTAGCTGCACTAGCATCAAACACAACACGAAGTTTAGTAGTTATACTGTGTACGCGAAATACTCCGTGATGTGGCAAAAAATAATTAAGGTACGAGTAGGTATCGACCTTGGTCATGTGACCTAGGTTACCATACTCTCGCATAAAATCAACGTAAAGTTATTTGTAACTAGAAGGTGCGCGAGATAGCCGCTTCTCTAATGCTAAGAAACGGCGTTTGGCTTGGGAATAAGATTCACCTAAAACCTCGGCTGAGTTTTTGAGTGATATGTGAACCACAAATCTACCATGATTGTCGCGTGTATTATTTGTAACGAAACTTTGTTCACAGGCCAGCTCGTCCTCCGTATGCGAATTCCGAGGCAAAGTTAACTCTTCGAGTTCCCAGAACTTACGTAATTGATCGTCTATAGTAGATGGACTGACCTCAGTACTAACGTTACATTGGACATGTCCCCTGCGTACAATGCTAGAATCTATTGGACCGGAAATTATCCAACCTAGCCTAGTGTTTTGTAAAAACGGACCGCTTGGTAGACGCATCTTGTCATCGATAAGCAAGTCCCAAAAATGATCCGCTCCTATCAAAACATCAATTTTTTGTGACCCTAAAAACTGCGTTTTCGTTTAAAACGTAACATTGAATTTGTGTTGAGTAGGCACTCACGCGAGACTTAATTTGTATATTACAAGAATGCGAAGAATGTGATACGAGATTACCTACTCCGCGTATTTCTTGACTGGACTGCATAAGCTCGATATCAAATTTTTTACAAAATGAATTTGTTATAAAACTGCTTTGGCTACCACTGTCTAGTAGCGCGCATGCTAAATGATAAATATTGTATCTATCGGGGATCTCGACCATAGCAGTAGATAACAAAACGGGTTGCACATTAATGCAGTGCGAATCTATTATGCGCGTGTCTGTGTGAACATTATTTGCCTGAATGGGATTCGCCTTATCACATTTACACTGTACAGGGAGACGCGATGCGCTTGCACTAGATATCGACGATTCAGTCGACGGGCCCTTCGCGACATAGCTCGATGTGTTGTCGGAATCGTTAAAATGTAATAGCGAATTATGTTTCAAGTTACATATTTTACAAGACCCGAATACGCAAGTGTTAACCGAGTGCCTGGCGCGCAAACAGTTGTTACATAGGCTGTGTTCTTGGACAACTTTAAGTTTCGATTTTAAATCCATCGCGATAAATTGTGTACACGTGTAAAGTGGATGATTACCTCTGCATACAACACAAATAGGCTTGCGAACAGTGCGGCCGGCTGACTTATTAGTTAAAATGTTATTACAGTGTGAAACATTATTTCTAACAGCTGTATTTGGTTTTCTATTAAAATCAGTGCTAGGATTATCTTTGCTATGCGATTAAATTAAGGTTTCTAGTAAGTCAGCCCTATTTTTTAGAAATTTAATTAAATGGTCAACCTTTAAAACTAATTTGGAGTTACAGTCAGACAAAAGAGAACCTTTGTGCTCCTCCCAGTGCCTCTCAGTAATTTTATCTAACTTTGAGGTGATTAAATAAATTATAAGCGTGTCCCAGGTGTCTGTAGATTCACCTAGGGTTTTAAGAGCGCGTAAATTATTGGTAATAGTGTCTATAAGCTTCCTAATTAGTGACGGTGACTCTTTAGACAGTGGTTATATAGAAAATAGTGCCTTCACATGACTCTGAACTAAAAGCCTAGTGTTATCATATCTGTTCAACATCAGTTCCCACGCAACAGAATAGTTTGAGGCTGAAATTTCTATGGAATTAATCACCATCTTTGCGCTTCCTTTGAGTGAGGATTTAAGGTAATGAAATTTTTGTATATCACTTATATCCTGTGAATTGTGTACCAAAGACAAATAAGTATCCCTGTACTCTAGCCAGTGTTCATATAAGCCATCAAATGTAGGCAAAGTGATAACCGGTAATTTAATGGAGGATTGTGTAGTATTATTGCATACCTTGGAGCTACCTGCGGCGTCTCCATCGACACAGAGAGATTCTGCCTGTGACAGAGTGCTGTAGTAACTGTCTTCAAACAGCTGACGCTGATCTAGTTGATCATCAATGTCACAGTCTGGAACAGTATTTTCAAGTTGTGTTTGAATATCACAGAATTCATTAAATAATGCATGGACACCGGTTATTCTTAATTTTAAATCTATTTTAGATTCTCTAGTTAAAGGCGTTTTAATAGTGTGAACATAATTTGCAAATTTTGTCAATCTGCCTTTGAGAATTCCGCGTTTTTGAATTAGATCTCGCATGATTTGCTCAGTTTTATCATCATTGACGTTTTTGTAGGGCGATTTGTCGCGGGTCTGGCTAGACTGACTAGACCGACCTTCCATATCCCTGTCCATCAATGGCATAATAGTGGCTTATGTGAATAAAGGGGTACTCACGTGAAGTAGTCACCGCAGGGGCAGTCAGCTGGTACTCTACCTGAGATGCTCTGGTCTCCGTTGTAGTCCGAAGGTCGCTGCTCGGATTTGATGCCCAAATCTTGGAATAATTTGGCTCCGAAGGTCCACTATATTGCCGCCGTGATATGCAGCAACGATTAGGTGCGAAGAAATTTATTTTCGACTGATTTTCTAATGCAGAGATAGTGATTTTTGGGAGAGAGAAAAAATACGTCTAGCCTCAGTTATAGAATTAAGCGTATATTCAAAATTTGTAAATGTCAAGGATAACGGGAAATTTGGGGAACAATTAGCCAATCAGCGACCTTGACGTACGCGCGTAAATTTTAACGGTCCCACATCGATCAGCTGATTGGCGTAGGTATATTGACGTTTATACCTACTAGCCGTCTTTAGTCTATGACACGCACAGATTATAATACCCAACATGATTTTTAATAAATATATGAGCTGAAAGATTTTTTTTTTTTACCTTTTTTTGATTATACATTATATTTGTCTATTTATTATGTAGTCAAAGTTATGTGGTTTCAAACGTTTTTTTGTCTTCCTGAAAAGTTGTCTTTTTTCGATTGCACGTTTATTCGTTGGGGCCATCGAAACTATTTTAAGCGCTACGAAATAGCTACGCCGTAGCAATTGCTACGACAGAGCGTAGCGCGTAGCGGGGCTACGTCGTTCAAAGCGATATACTATTATAGAGTGTTTTCACATTATCCGATCCGGTATGATCGGTGTCGGACGCCGATCCGATACCGGGGTAAGTAAAATATATGAACCGATATCCGATATCGGGCTGGACAATATGAAAGACAGGTACATATTTCATACATTTTACTTACCCCGATATCGGATCGGCGTCCGACACCGATATTCGATCGAATAATGTGAAAACATCCTTAGAAGTAACAGCTACAGATTTTTACTATGCTAAACTATAAATGACAGCTATGTATTTTCTTGTGAAAATTAACATTTACTTACTATAATTTTCTACAATTTTGACAGTAAAATTTGAAATAAGCTACGCTAACTCCCAAAACACAAAAACATAATCATTCAAAAGCCACCCTTATATCAAAAACTACAACGATATTTACCGTAAAACTTTCTGTTATGGCACTTACCCAACAGATAGCGAGAACTGTGTCAAACATATCAAAGGTGTAGGGATCCGCTCCGTATAATCTAAGATCGGAGTTTTCACGGAGGCCGTAAATCAAAGTTGAACAATACGTCCCCCGTGCGGGACAATGACGCGTCTCGGTGATAAGAGTGAGCGATGAGCGATAAGTGATGAGCGATGAACGGTGAGCGACTAGCGATGAGCGATAGGTGATGAGCGATAAGCAATAGGCGATGAGCGATGGGCGATAGGTAATGAGCGATGGGCGATAGGTGATCCATATAATCTAAGATCGGAGTTTTCACTGAGGCCGTAAATAAAAGTTGAACAATACGTCCCCCTGCGGGACAATGACGCGCCCGAGTGATAGGAGTGAGCGACGAACAAGCGATGAGCGAAAAGCGATGAGTGATATGTGATAGATTATGAGTTTAAAGCAAAAAGTGAAGAGAATAGTGATGAGCGACGAGCGGCAAATGGCAATGCAACATGATAAGCGATTTAACAACTAGGATACACTTCCACAATTTAATCAAATCTTCAGTGTAATTACCATGAAAATTCTACACACACTATAATATAATACTATGCAAGGTTTCTATTAAATTATAGATTTTATGCAATACGATGCATAGTACACGCCTATGTGTGCTAGAATGGGTGAGTGAGAATGGTTGTATGAATAGAAATGTAAAATTATTTCACACTCCGTTCCATTGCGGACACAATGTTTCAGAATCACGCATGAATATGAATTTTTTGGATTTAATATGATGCATAAGAATATTTAAGTTCATAATATTATTATTTCTTGGGTTTCATATTTCTTGCTGTCTGGCACTTCATTGCTATAATATTATTTTGATGTTCTGTATAACTTCTGTACCTCCAAAAATTAACGATAGATGAATTTCGAATTAAAAACTGATTGCCAAATTTTATGTAGTATAAAATATTATGAAGGAAAATATTCTGAAATTAAGAAAATCATACACTAAATTTTCTTTTGATTATTTTAAATTTAATTTCAAGTATCACATAATTAGGTAAGGTGCATTCTCAATAACGAATTTAGAAAGGTGAGCTTGGAGTCAGTCGCAGCAACTCGAGGAATTTAATCATGAGTAAATTCGTACGAAACAAAACGATGCAATCTAATTAAAAGTAACATTTATGCTGGCGTTTATTTACGTCGGCCATAGAGTTGAAATGGTAGATAGGACGTATCATCGCTAATGTTATAAAGATAAAACAATTCTTAGGTTATTTTGGTTATAAGATTATTGTATTTTGATAAATACAATAATCTTATAACCAAAATAAGCCTGATGGCTTCTGAGCCAAGTATAGGAAGGACCATGAAGAGTAAACAAATTGTTTATTATATTTTTGTACCACAGTGATTTTGTCGTTATTTCAAACTAGATGTTGCTCGTAGAGACGTTTTTTAACTCGTGTTTAACTCGTGTTAAAATTTTTCTCTACCACGTTTTGCCGGAGTAAGAACCTTTGCCCTTTCCCAAGACAAATTTGACTCAAATTAGATGGAAGTAATATAATAATAATAAGCCCCCACAGCGGTTTCGGTGACGGTAGCCGGTTTCATTGAAACCAGGCCAGTTACGTAACCAGGCAAGTTAGAGTAATTTTGTAGTGCATAAGCGTGTGCGCAGTACACAAGAGCACTCTCTATTCCTTTACTCTAATAACCCAATGGGACGGATGACTGACTGATCAGGTGCAGGACCGACTTTTTACATACCCATCCGATGCATGGATCATCTTACTTGTCAGACAATCAAGTGGTCACTGATCAGCCTGCATTGTCCTAACCAAACTTGGAAATAACAAGGTGGAAGTAACAAAATATCAAACAAAAACATTGCAAACAGTATCAGTTCAAATTTCAATGCAAAATAATGTGTGAAAGCGATGAGATGCAATTTAAATAAGCCAATATTATTTGGTGTCGCATATCTAAACGATTCAAGCTCTATGCTTAGTCTGAATATCTTACTTCTAAATAACAAAGTAAATTTTGCAGCGTTCGAAGAAATTTAGCGTTCTCACGTACACAATTAAAAGTTAATTACCGAATGTTCGCATATCTACAAGATTAATTGTTTCTTGAAAAAATAGAGCTGGGGAATTATATTTTATCTTAGAAATTACTTAACGAAAATTTGGGTGTTATTTTATCTTTTGGGTATTATTATTTTTAAATATTATTATACTCAAGATTCTAAAAAACTTTTAAGATACTGTCTGATGGCTGACGGATGTATGTACAATGTACATTGTACAGACAAGTATCCGTTTCCGGCGTATTTGTAGACCTGATAAAATGTGATTATTTTTCTTGTCGTACCTTAATCAAAGTAGCATTCAAAAAGCGAAAAATATTGAATGGGGTACACTTAAAAAAAAAAACATAATTACATACCGTCGAATTGAGGAATTTCCTACTTTTTGGAAGTCCTTTAAAAAAGGGCTGAATCGCATGCATTTTAATCAAACTGATAACTGAAGATTCGTCCTCTCGCATTTATGATACCAGATAGAACATCGGCTTCCATTTTCCCCATTCATTAAGCAACAGCGAGCTGATAACTCTCAAGAGCAGGATAGATCTTAATTAACTCTAAGCATCACTGAAACAGGCTAGTGTGAATGCAAATACAAAATGGAGGTTAATGTCCCACGGATCACATCTTAATAGCGAAGGAACAATTAGTGTCGCTAATGCACGCACACCACAAGCGAAAACAAACCCTAAATAAACGCGATAAAGTAGAAATTGTGTCTTGAAAGTTTCATCCCGAGTATGCAACGAATTCTGAGCTGTTCAAAATTCGACTTTAATTACTGCAGCTAGGATTTATTTTGGATTAAATCTGGATTGAGACATTAGTGTAGCTGGCAAGGAATGTGTTTGTGTTCAGTGGGACGGAGGCTTAAGTGTCGGGGATTAGTTGCGGTTGGTTACGAGTGATGTCCATATTTTGTGAACGTTTAACTAAGTTTTAGGACGGCTTTAAGGTCAAAATTCGCTTCACACTTTTTAAGCTATTACATAGTTTTTATGGCGGGCTTTGCGCGGTAACCGAATCAAGAAATACAGTGACTAAAAACACCTAATATTCGTCTAAGGTCGTTTCAGTTCGGCAGACTTCGGCTCGGAGGCTCGGGGTGTGACTTCAGCAAGGTGTATGTGCACGTGCGACTAGACGTATGTGAATTATAAATGCATAAGTCCCAAGAGCACAATACATACGTATTGTTAATTTTTTAACCCCCGACAAAAAAGAGGGGTGTTATAAGTTTTAAGTTTGACGTGTCTGTCTGTCTGTCTGTCTGTGGCATCGTAGCATCCAAACGGGTGGACCGATTTTGATCTAGTTTTTTTTGTTTGAAAGCTGACATGATCGAGAGTGTTCGTAGCTATAGTTCATCATCATCAGCCTGCTTAGTGCTGAAAAATCGCGGTTCATCTAGTTCGTGAAAGGCCGATTAGCAACTTGCAGTCGTTTGGTGGGCTTTATATTTTGCAGTCTAGTTTTTTATGCATTTATGAATATCATCATCATGATGAATATCAGCATCACCTGGATTCTATAGGAGCTGAGCTCCATATGAACCCAAAGTGGAGGTTTCACGATTGGTCTCATGTTGACGGCCACATCCAAGAGGACATTCATAGATGGTATTAATTGGGATATGATCCTGTTGATAGGAATTATTCTGCACTATAACCAACACAAGTTTAAAAAGCATGAAATAAAATTAAATTAAGAAATTAAAAAAAACCCCCGCCAAACAAATTAAAAAAGTAATGAAATAATATTTACTGACTTTAAGTTTAAATAATTCCTAAGTGTAAAGTGATATTTTAATCCATAATTATTGTTGTCAAGGTGTGTCGGGGGACCGCTAATGTGGATGTTTGATTTCACGTGATAATCTCTATCTAGTAACATTATAGTTTAAGGGTCAGTTCACAGCGAACCGAATCGAGACAATCAGTGACTTGGCGATACAAAATGCAAAAGTCGCTGTTGGCGGTCCCCCGACACACCGTGACAACAATAATTATGGATTAAAATATCACTTTACACTTAGGAATTATTTAAACTTAAAGTCAGTAAATATTATTTAATTACTTTTTAAAGTTGTTTGTCGGGGGTTTTTTTTAATTTCTTAATTTAATTTAGTTTTAATTCGAAAGATCATCACGCAAGTGTTGTGTTACAGTTTCCTGTAATAAAAATAACTACTTTCTGTAACTTTTTCTATATTCTATCTGTTGACTGTTGGTCTTTCTAACCAGGTTGGATAGAATTTTAAATTGAGAAATGACACTTTGCGTATCGGTAAATTACATTAGTAATTAGTTTTTATCCAGAAAATACGGGTTTTGAGTAATATTAAGCAGCTTAAACATTAGACATTATTATCGGTCTTACTACAAAAGATTTAAACACCCGTTGAACAGTTGATTAGAAAAAAAATCAGTACATAATGGTGTCAAAACAACTGTTCAATACATGTTTAGATCTTTCGTGGTATACAGTATACACCGTATAATTTTTACAAACTTTTAGTTTGGTAGTTGTCTGCGATCAAATTAAATATAATTGAAAGAGCAAAGGAACATAAAGAAAAGTAATTTTAAGGACTGCTCGAGCTTCAATAAAATATGAAATTTTATTTAAAATAGCCAATAACTGAGACGAAAGATTTTGAAACAAAATTATAGTTTTATAGCACTTAGAAGAAAAAAGTCGATTGATCAAAGAAGTTCATAGTGAGGCTACTGAACTTAAGTGAGGGGAAAATAAATGATTATCGATATCAGCGTTTTCGAATTTTTCCTAGAATCTTTAAATAATAAGTTAAAAATGCTTAAAAATAACATGTTAACCCTAGATTACTAACCTTCGTCGATTCGACGACGCGGTGATAAAAAATTCGTTCTATCTTTTGTGCGTGCGATCGCACTTCTTCCATACTCCAGATAATCTCTATCGACCCGTTGCCCTCGCGACGTACGGTAGTATTTTGTACGTGGCCCTGGGGACTATAAGCGCCATACCAGCAACATTGTTTCGTCGAAACGACGAGGGTTAGTACTAACGTGACATTTTGTGTTATTAGGTTTGTACATTTTTGCGCACAATACTTTGGATGTTATTACAAGACCAAATCGCTAATCAAAATTCATTAGGGAGTGAGAAAGAAGACCATATCGAAATTGATCCAGGTTACATAGCGGATGGTCGTATAAAATGTTTACAAAGTAATAAATACTTCGATTTCCACGATAAAAACTGGACAAAATAGTACATAATATCATATACGTCTTGCACAAAAAGAAGGAAAACATGTGGCATATGTCCTAAAAGTACTTGCAACAAGTGCAAAAATCGTTGGGCGGAGAGCACAAACTTGACATAATATGCCACAAACATATAAATAACTACTTTTTAAAATTAATTTTCATTTTATTAGTCTTTCGCATTCATTATTTTATTAATTTTAAAGTTTTTTTCCACAATAACGTCAAAAATGGTAGTAGTAAAGATTTAAATTGTTGACTTGTCATGCAAACTATGATCTCAATTATAATGCTGTTTAGGTATTAAATATGCCATGCCACTTTAGTGAAGTAGTATAAATAATTTAATTACAACATTTCCATTAATTAAAAAACAAAACTGTAAAAATTTAATTTGATTAACAACTTTTAATCGCCTTTCTAAAATGCCGTAGTCGAAACGACGAAGGTCGGAAGCGTCGGAAAATAAGGTTAGTGCTCTAGGGTTAAATTGCTATTAATTATTTATATTGTTTGGCAATTTATTATTTTGTATTTATGCAAGCAAAAAAACTGAATGATAAATAACCATGTTAATCAGTATTACACCATCTGATTATTATTTTAGGAGAACATATTAATAATTATATAACTCACTCACTTACTTTACTTTTTAATTTTGCATAACATGTAACTAATAAGCTGTAACAATAATATTCTATTTATTATTATGTATTAAGTTTTTGCGATAAGTGTGTGCGATACGTGATCTATTTAAATTGAATTATTTTTTGTTGTTATTATATTATAATATTTACACTTTCAATCAACCGACAATATCGTATAGAATTAGCTTTCCTCTAGATTTTAAAATAGCACGACGTCTTCTTCACAGAGGTACGTTTTGAAAAAGGAAACAAATATTTCCATTTCCATTGTAAATCTAATAATGTTATACTAGACCGACTTCTCGGAAGCTGTCTAGCGGAGGCGAACTTATCACAATCAAGATTGAAAGTGTAGAATGGAGTGCATTTACTATGTGACAGTGACATTTGATAGACGTATCTCGATTGTGGTATTAACGTCAAATGTCGGAATTAATATTCGGAATTCTAAGGCCGTGTTTCCACCTGCAAGACAACTGTCGCGAGAAGTGTCTGACAGTCTGTCTGACAGCAGCTTGCAAGTGTAAACCTCGTAGCAAGTGCTGTCGCGACAATTTTTCAAGCGCTTCCTGCGAGTAGTTGCGACAGCATGTCTAAACATGACTCGTGACAGATCTCGCTGCGGGTCACCGCAGATATACGGTCTAGTTTCGTATGGCATTTATCCGCGAGCTTCTCGCACGACATTTATTGAAGCAATAAATTGCAGGAATTAGTATGAAATGTAAACAATATTGCAAGAAACTCACGCAAGACTTCCGCGAGTTTGCTTGCAGGTAGAAACACGGCCTAAGATGCATTTCAAAACATTTTGAGAAATTGGAGTCTCCTTGATTGAAGAGGAATTCTCGGAAATTTATTAATCTAGAGTGACCCAATTGGAACTTTGAATAATTATAATGCGAAAATTGAGTTTTGATTATAATAATATACTAGAGGACATCCGCAACTCTGTTGCACAGAAATTAAGTTATCGCGCGGAACTTGTAAAGTTTTCTGGGATAAAAAGTATCCTATGTCCTTTCCCAGGATGAGTCCTGGACCATATTTAATTTTCAACAAAATTGGCTCAGCGGTTTAAAAGACAGACAGATACACTTTTGAATTTATAATATTACTATAAACTGTCTCCAAAAAGAGACTTCTCATTTATACCTCAATAAAATGAAAATATAATAGCCGTAGTCTGTTACCTATGTAGGATCGTGGGAATCCTGGATTAGGTAAGAGTCCACGGTTGTTGTTGTTTTTAAGTTTTAAAGAATTACTTTTACTAGCCATTGTCTATTGTTGCCGTGTTCTTAGAAGTAGCCGTAAGATGTAAACAGGGTCATAAATAATATTATTGTTAGAAATTAGTTAAAATATTAATCCCTTTCTATTGATGTTTTTAGAATAGAGCCGACGATTTATGACGTTGTTTAGAGTTAAGACAATAGTTATTGAATATTATTTAGAATTATTAAAGACGAGCCGACGTTTATGATACTATTGTGCATTTCTAAGAATTGTTTACTATTTTGACTTTGTTTACCACCTGTTATTGTTGTGATAGCGTGGAAAATAAGAATTGAGAGGTTTAAGCCCGAGTATAAATAAGATGTTTTAGATGTACAGAGTCAGTCCCAAGCTATCCGTAGAGAAGTACGCATAGTCCCAAACTATCCGTAGAGCGTAAAGCGTAGCGTAGTACGCATAGTCCTAGTTGAGAGTTTATAATATAGTAAAGTAGTCAAGACGGAGGCAAGTTGTGCCCATTGTAACTTGCTGTAAGTTGATGTGAGTTTAATACACTGGTGATCGATCTGACTGCGTTTCCTTACCCAACATCACATTAAGTATCAACCTACCATCTGCACCGATACTACACCTATTTATTTTATGCTCACTCTATTCCATTTCTGTATTAATTGTAGGATTTGTAGGTATTTGTTTTATTTATAAGTTTATATTTTATCGATGATTAATATTATTTTACAATGTAAATTATTTTACGCCTTTATCGATAAAAAATCGACAATTTCACATCACTATCAAGGCGTAACGACATCTGTAAAAAAGAACGACGCCGGACCGCTCTCGACAGTTACGAACTGGCCAACTGCTAATTACAGACATTGATCTGCTGCGGCTGGAAATTGTTTGATTAAACTTTGAATTTCGGTTTTGTCAAACGCCGAAAACCCAAAGGATGTGAGTTGTTTTACGACATTTACATAGTCGGTAGATCATCTTTCTTTCTTTTAGTCCGTTTGTCTAGAAAATCGAAATTATTTGATAATAATTTAGTTACATTTATAGTATGTTCTTACTTACTTCTTAATTCTAATCTAGTTACGACAAATTAAAAAGTGTAACCAGTAGTTCGGGCACTACTTACAAATACTTTCATATTATATTCGACATACACAAACAGAATCTTCCAAAATCCTTATCATTTAATTTTAACTTTTCTATAATAGCAATACTCAGACATGCATCCTTGATTGTTGTTGTTGTTGTTTTTCATTTGAAACTGTGATGCTGAAGATGTTTCGGTGAAACTAAAGCCTTAATCTCGTCGCGTCAGAGATAAATTAGGTCAGTGGATTTAGAACAGTAATTTAGATTACCTAAATAAAGTGCAACGTTGAGAGTCTTACAATTCCCGCGGGCTTTAATCACGGAGAACAACATTAGCTGTGAAATGTGGATGTCGATACGGTGTGGGAGATTTCCGATATCCCATTTCCCGATTCTCAAGAGTCGAATGTCGTTCGATCGCAGGCGAGAATCTCACGCCGCGCCCTCACGCGCGATTAAAACTACTATACTGTACTTGACGAAACAAAGCGGTAGCGGTCATTGACTCCCTGTCATAAACTTGTCATTTTTTATACAAAGCCGCGATTGACAACATCTGACAATCGCGTTTATATCACAGGTTTATATAGAGAACTAGCTGTTTCCCGCGACTTCGTCCGCGTTAACATAGTATAATATGTATTAACAAAGATGGATAGTTTTCCCCTCTTTGTTGTTCCTTATACGAGTAAAAACGGGATCCTATTTAAGGAAATGTCAAACGCAAACGTCAATAAACTTTCATGTTTCTAACTCAAGAAATGACGGACTTTCATTAAAACTTTCTACCCCAATTTCACCCCCTTGGGGGTGGAATAATTACCAGGAACGCTTAAATACGTGTCCATTCATTTTAATCAGTAGCACAAAAATAAAGTTTCATATTTCTAACTCAAGAAATGACGGACTTTTATTCAAACTTTCAACTCCAAATTTCACCCCCTTGGGGGTAGAATTTCCAAAAACGCTTAAATACCTATCCATTCATAAAAATGAATGATTAAAAAGTCAGCAGTCCAAAAATAAACTTTCATGTTTCTAACTTAAGAAATGACGGACTTTCATTTAAACTTTCAGCCCCTATTTCACCCCTTGGGGGGTAGAATTTCCAAAAACACTTAAACACGTATACAATAATTTTTAATCAGTAGCCCAAACATAAAATTTCATGTTTCTAACTCAAGAAATAACGGACTTACATTCAAACTCTCAACCCTAATTTCACCCCCTTGGGGGTAGAATTTCCAAAAACGCTTAAATACGTATCCATTCATTTTAAATCAGTAACCCAAAACTAAAGTTTTATGTTTCTAACTCAAGAAATGACGGACTTTCATTCAAACTTTCAACCCCTATTTCACCCCCTTCGAGGTAAAATTTTCAAAATTCCTTCCTTAGTGGGTGTCTACGTAATAAAACAACCCTACTTACCAAATTTTGTGGCTGTAACTTTAACAGTTTTTGCTCAGCGATGATGAATCAGTCAGTCAGTCAGGACATGTAATTTTATAAATGTAGATGACAAGCTTCTGACAGGGAGTCAATGACCGCTACCGCCATGTTTCGCCGAGTACAGAATAGTAATCAAAATTACATTCGGTGTTTCAGAATCGTGCCCCAGTACACGTATTCATAACTTTTCAGAAATAACAGTATATTTTTCAAATCCTTGCCACCTAAATTCCGAAAAAAGCTTTCGTTGGACGGAGATATTAATAGAAGAAAGAAGAAAGAATGAAACTTGATTTGCTAAAACAATACGTTAATGATAGGAACATTTTATAATAATTAAACTGTTATGTTAAATATTGTAAAATTTCCCAGACTTAATTCAGAATATTATTCAGAAAATCCAGCCTATTCCGTAAGCCTAGTAAAGGCGATAGCTTCACCCATATTGGACACTTACGACCAGTATTCTGTCCTTGATAACCGCTGAGGCATGTACTCTGCTCTGATATAAGCCATATACACACTAGAAATTGCCCGCAACAAAACAGAAATTAGTTTATTCTTTGGAAAAAGATTATTTCCGCGATATATACTATCCTTTGTCCTTTGTTTGTTGGGCAGAAACTGTAATTTTTTCTCAAATAAAAGCTGTCCTATGTCCTTACGTGGAACTCGAAATATCTGCTAGTAAAATTTCTCCAAATGAGTAATTAAGCTCTTTAAGTGTGAGGTGACAGACAGAGAGATAATATGTAATAATGAAGACATAAGTGGACGAACCGGGTAACTAATATATTTTTACATCATACTCGTAACAGCAATACCTCATTTTTTCCCTTATAATTTGAACTTGTAACTTACCTGCTTCATCATCTGGCTAACATATCTAGAGCTATACATATAATCCACATTTTTTGATTTCAAATAACTTTCTCGGTCCTAAAGCCTCCATTGATGTTTTCAAATTGTTACTTACCCGCTTCATCCACTCATGTCTTCAATTAAGCAGTAATAGGATATCCTCACCTGCTACTCGAGTGCCCAATTTTTGCTAGCAATAGATACGATATTGAGCAGAAATTGGGCACATCGATAACGGGTGAGAATCTGCCATCCATCCTGGGGGGTAAAAAGCGGGACATCTTCCTGGCTTTTTGCAGAACGATCGTGGGTGTAGTGAACAAGCGTAACAGCAGTATTTTGTGTGATAGTAACAATAAGGTTCTAATTTTAAGCTGTGATATTAGAATAATCTCTGTTCTTTTGTTTTATATTTGTGCCATTGTTTTATTATTTTGACATTTTAATTGTAGGTATTTCATTTTATTTGTTTATTTTAGTGGAATCATTTTGTTGTATTTTTTTATATTGGAATTGGTATTTTAATTAGTGTTAATTACATCGTATATTTTATATTGATTTGGATATCATAAATATTGTAATATTGAACATAATTTTTACATCTAAGGCTAATAAGACAAATCGTATTATAGACAAATAGAAAATAAATAGCCCTGATTATGTTAGAGGGACGAATAAAAAAAATAAATAAATAGGATATATTACTGCAATGCTTTCACGTTAAAGGAAGCACCAGCACTAAACAAAATGTTTTGAATAGGTAATAGAATCAGGCGTTACTTTGCGGAAATCCGTAGCTTAAAATTTAGTGTACTTATTATTATTTTTACTCGTAGCAACATTCAACAAACCTCAACTTTTAATGTATGCGCGCACGGGCAACTTAGTTGCTAGGCGATCTATTTGTCTCTTTCGAAAAAATAATCGCCATGTCGCCGGGGTGCGCACGAGAGCGACAGCAACCCGACTTTTTTCAGTTTTTTCTAGACCAGTGTTGCCAGATATACAGATTTCTCCGTATTTATACAAATATTTATACAGAATTACAGAATTTTGTAAATATGATTAATTTTGTAAAAATTCAACAACGCAACAAGCTAAATACAGATTACAGACATCATTGAAGGTCTTTTGCATACAAAGTAACTGATTGGTGCAAAACCATGCTAAAATCTAGATTCTAGTGGTTGATGAGCAGTTGCTGTTGAAATTTAACAAAAAAAATTACAAATGAAAATAATATTTCGATCTTATTGCTATGTTTTTTATTTTATTATGTTAAGGGAACTTGACTTACTTAACTTGACACCTGACAAAGTATGGAGAATCTGTCAAAAGTTGTGGATAGCATATCAGGCACTTTATCAGGAAGTGGTGAAACAGGCCCTTAGTGTGTTGAATTTTTTTTTATTAGATTTTAAATTTTTACTGGCTGACTCTCGGGAAATTTCATACTATGTTTATGAAATTGAGAGTATACCCAAAAAAAAATTTCCGTTACTTTAGAATGAGTGTCGAAAGTTTCGATGAACTGTGATTTGGCATTTACGTCTGAGTATTCTTTTAATTTTTTTATTATACAGTAATGGTCTGATTTCTACTTCTTCAATTAGTCTACTATTATCAATATCTTCTTTGACCGGCATTTTACTTAGCATCTCGGAACATAGAATGCGCGCGCGTATCCGCCCGTACACTGCAGCTTACGCCTTACACACAAACTCACGCTGCGGCGGTCGAGCGGTAAATAAAGTACTCTGTGAGTGGCAACTAGCCGGTCGGCGACTTTTTTGTTGCCCGTGCGTGCACTTGCATAGAAACCAATAGGGAAGGAGACAGTTGCGTCGCGGGCTCTGGGCAACGAAAAAGTTACCCAGAGTTGCGTCGCTACGTGCGCGCACTTCCATACTAGCTCCTAGACTTGATCAAGAGACAAATAAATCGCCGAACAACTAAGTTGCCCGTGCGCGCACCACCTTAAGTAAATAAATGTACGCATCTCGACTTTTGAAAAAGTTTCTGTCAATATTCTGATATGACTGGTGTGGAACATGTCAAAGTTTGGTCGGTACTGTGTGTCATAGTAGTGCCCTCTACTCTTATGTTCCCTATTGTAAAATGAAGTATGAACAAAAGTCAATGCAATCGTATACAAGTTTGTACAAATTGCAAATACTAATATAAAAACGGTTGTAAAGTACCATACATAAATATTTATATCTTGAGGGTAGATAATAATAAAAAGTTCGCCAATAAAAAGTTAATATCAAAATTAAACGATATTGTCTGTGTCTACGTCTGAGCAAAAAAAACGAAATAACTAAATAGATTAGTAGGTATAAAATATGATTTATATTCCATAAATTTCATAAGATTCCTATAAATTATTTTCATTCATAAGATGCACCAATTTTAGTAAAATATTGTCACAAAATTTTTCTACGCTGTAAAAATGCAAAGTCTTAAATTTGAAAATTAAATACCATAAGCTGAAACAAAGTAACGAAAAAATGACTTGTTCGGCCATCATACTTTTTTAGATTTTTCATAATTATTTAAAAATTTTAAACAATTTTTAATTAGCCACATGAATTTAAAAGTTGCCGGCTAACGAGACAGGCTTTTATCTAAAATGGGTATTAATTTCAAACTTTTAACCATTTTGCTTTTTACTTTGTGCTGTTAAACAACTTTTATAGTTATTATTATGCTGAAGAACAGCTTTATAAAAAAGTATAGACTGAAGAAAGTACAAAAACCGGCCACGAGTAATATAGGGTTCCGTAGTTGTATGACACCTCACACGGTGGGGCGGACGCGAAAAAAAAAACATCCCCGCTTGATGTGTAGGGGAGGTACCATATTTATTTTTATATGTAGTTAAATGATATAATAATCATTTAAAATAATCGATTAAAATATATACAAATACAAATAATTTATTTCCAGAAAAATACAATATTCAAGTTCAGATTAGACATATCCCCACACTAGGCATAGCCTGTCCTGTATCGATTTGTTTTATTTTAAATCGAAACGTTTATAAGAATTCATAAAAAACAAAGGGTTGCACTCCGTGTGCAGTCGCACGGTCTACTTTCCCTCTGTCTTACTTTCGGTCAGTTGCTGTTTCAGGACTCCTGACGCGTTTCAGGACTCCTGACGATTTTTTTAAGCGATCCCAATATATATATATATATATAAATACAAATAATTTATTTCCAGAAAAATACAATATTCAAGTTCAGATTAGACATATCCCCACACTAGGCATAGCCTGTCCTGTATCGATTTGTTTTATTTTAAATCGAAACGTTTATAAGAATTCATAAAAAACAAAGGGTTGCACTCCGTGTGCAGTCGCACGGTCTACTTTCCCTCTGTCTTACTTTCGGTCAGTTGCTGTTTCAGGACTCCTGACGCGTTTCAGGACTCCTGACGATTTTTTTAAGCGATCCCAATATATATATATATATATATATAGGTACATTTTCGTCTTTGGACGTTTTTTTTATGCGTACGTTCTGTTTTATTTATTCTATATTTTTCAGTTGCTGCAACAAATGTATACCGAAAATCAACCACAACTTCGAGCTAGTAATAATAATATTTTTATTGTCCTGATACTTTTTTATTTCAGTTTATTATTTTCGTTCGTTTCCTTTTATACTTACCAACTGGATTTGAATGCGGTTTTTGTACATATATTTGTCTTCTTCCAACTGAACATCTGGTGTAAAAAAAAATTCCCCCCACCCCTCTAAAGGGACGAAAGAGGGGGTTCAGATTTTGTATAAGACTTTTGCTTTAACACGAAAACTACTGATCCAATTTGCATGCGGTTTTCGCAGATATATTTGTCTTCTTCCAACTCAAAATCTGGTGTATAAAAATCACCCCCCCCCCCCACCCCTCTAAGAAGAGCAAAGAGGGGGTCAGATTTTGTATCAAACTTTTTTCTTTAATGGACTTACTTCATATTATTAACTGTTTTTTCCAACTTAACATCTGGTGTATAAAATTTCCCCCCCCACCCCTCTTAGGGGACAAAAGAGGGGGTAAGATTTTGTATCAACTGATGAAGTAGAAATACTTTAAATGGCAAAACAACGTTTGCCGGGACAGCTAAATTATTCTAGTCTTTACCTTTATTTTTTATAAAAATATATCCCAAAGTTACTTCCACGCCTCGAATTACATATTCCACTGTGAAACGAAATTAAACATTTTAATGCATAAGGCTTTATGCACAAAAGTTGTGCGACATTTTAAAACAAAGATGGCCGCCAAGTTCGGAGTTCTGTGACAGCTCGAGCGAGCGTATCTCTGTGCCGGAATGCAAATAGAAATATAAAATGGTTTTAGTATAAAGATATCTAAATGTTCTAAATTGTCTGTAAGATACGTGGCTTATTTTAATCTTTTTACCCATACATTTTTCTGCTGGGAAAAAACCGTGTGATATGCTAGAAGCATTTATCTGGCAATAAGTATTATATTGTGTCACTGCCGCATTCAGAGGCGAATATTAATTACTTAACTGTAACTACCTACATGCAAGCCCCATATTATTATATAATCTGTCAAAATTGTGTTTCTAAGCCATTTAAAAAGGAATTTACCTATAAAATATTGTATTATAGTTATGTTCGCAGTCACCTAGAGTTTGCTAGTACGGTGTGGTCTCCACAATACGAATTGAAATACTGCAGAAAAAAAAAAATATTAAGTGAATTTAGAATGGGTAACGTTTATAGTAACTATGAATTGTCAATTTCTAAATATCCTCATTTAGCCAAGCGTTGCATGGTTTCTGATGTTGTTTATCTGTATAAAATAATTAATAAAATTGTAGACACACGTCATGCGGGGCTAAAATGGTCGCATAGCAATAATTCCTCTCTTCTTCTTCTTCTTTTTTTATGGCGGCCTCAGTGAGTTGCCAATGTCAGAGTGATTTTGGGTAGACTTTGCTCTATAATGCAGGTCTGGTGAAGAAACAAGGTACAGTATCTAATAACTTAAATTCTGTTGAATATATCTAAAACAAACACAAACATATAGAGGTTAGTAAAACATCACAATTTTATATTGTTAGAACGAATATATGTACACAGAATATCAATAAAAGAGGTATTTACATAGCATAAAATTGATTTAAAATTGATAGGGCGAGGAATATTGATAGGGAGGAGGTCATAAAGGGAGGACTGGTTTTTGGGACAGCAGAAAAAGATATGGTCCAAGGTACCCTCATCTAGGCCACACTCACAAAGAGAACTATCCTTGACCCTTATCTTTACTAAAAACACTGGGGAACAGCAATGACCCAACCTAACTCGGCAAACAGTTGAGCAAACCGTTTTGCTGTTTTGCGAGTATTTGAAGAACCAAGGCCTTACTGGAACTTCACTTTGAATGTCAAAGTAATGTTTGCCTTTTACGTTACTTGAGCTGGCCCATTCTCTATTCCACGTAATATATAAATGTTTTTTAGCCACCGGAATCAGATCCTGACAGTATAACTGGTAATGAGTTAGTGTGCCCGTTGTAACAGCTTCCTTAGCGTATGCGTCCACACTCTCATTGCCAGTAATACCGCTATGGCTCGGGATCCAAGCCAAAACAACATTTATATTTTGTAAATGACACCTAAGGAGAAGTTGCTTTATTTTCAAGATTAAAGGAGTTCTAAACTTATTACAAAACTGGTTGGCCATGAGACCTTCTAATGCACTTTTGGAGTCCGAAAGGATAATGGAGTTATTGAGTTTGTGAGACTCAATGAACAAGATAGCCTCATAGATGGCAAGTACTTCACCTGTATACACAGACGAAGTGGGAGGCAATTTAAAATTTAAAACAACATTAACCTTCGGAATCCAAACCGCAACACCAACACAGCCATCATCAGATAATTTTGATGCATCAGTGAAAACAAGCAACCAATCCCTGAAGTGCTGATCAATGATGTTCCTGAATTGAGAGTTGGCAGAGGAAGAACCTTTTTCTATGCGTATAATTCCTCTCAATCAATTCACAAAATGAATTGTCAAAACTGTCAAAGTCACGAATGTCAAATTAGTACGAATTCAATTCGTACTAATTTGACGTTCGTGAGTTTGACCAATTCAATTGGTCTAAATTCGTACTAATTTGACATTCGTGACTTTGACAGTTTTGACAATTCATTTTGTGAATTGATTGAGAGGAATTGCTATGCGACCATTTTAGCCCCGCTGAGCTGCTTAAAATATTGAGTTTCGTGTGCCCCGGAGACAAGAAAGAATTGTAAGAAAATGAAACCTCTTTAGTATTCCACAATCCAGGACTTGTAATAGTAGTAATTCATTCATAAGACGTTCTAGCAATATGTATATATGTCTACTTAGACGATTTAGATCTGTTTAATTTCTTTCTAAGCAAAATGAAGCAAAATGCACTTATGTGAAAAAATTGAAAACCTTGTTTTAGATTAATATAATGTGATGTAACTACGTCTCGTAAAACACAATCTGTACTTGCTTTCTTTTATGGAACTATAGGTTTATGTTATAAATTACTGTACTTAGTCTTAAGATTATTTTGTATTGAAAAACTGTTTGTTCCTAAATAAATAAATAAAAATTAAGTTTAATCAACATTGAATGTCTCCGAGTGCGGCCATAAGTTAGTCTAAATTTGATCATATTATTATGATTTATTAATTATTATACAGTTCACAGCGAAACAAGGCGACACAAGGAGCAACATGGGAATAAACTGCATTCTAATCGGCATTTCTTCTTGCTCTCCCAGAAGTCAAACCTCATCCCGGTTCATTCGCGATCGAAATTGGCTGCCCTAAAATTTATATCACAATGTCATCCACAACATTTTACAACACTAACCCATTTTCTGTGTTGACAGAATTACTGAAACAAACAGATACACAAATCAAACACGAAAAAGCCAGCAGACAAATGCGAATGGCTTTACTAAATTGTGTTTTTTGCTATTTAAATAGACACAGTGACATGGCTGGGAAGTGGGAGATCTGCCAAATTTGGTCGCTCAAAAATGCAATCCACTAAATGGTCGATCGATATGAGTGTAATTGGATCCGAATGTTTAAATTTCAGCTAGTATAAGAGCGTGCAAGTGTGTGTAAGAGAGCGTGCATGCATGCGTGCGTGTGTAGCATGCGTGCGTAGCGTGCGTGCTTGAGAGCGTGTCTGCATGCGTGAAGTGTGCCGTTATAGTTTGTGTGCGCATGCGTACAAAACGCCTGCCTTGCCTGTTTGCGTGCATGTATATTGTTCTTGCGTGTATCATGGGCAATGAGTTTCTAAAATACTAGAGTAGCAATGTCTTACAAAAGATTCTTAGAAATGCGTTACCACTTGCTAGCTCAAAAGACAATGTCAATTCATAACGTTATTATGTCATTATGTAAGTATGTATGCAGGCATATCTGATGCCTGCATACATTTTCGAAGTGGCAACGCGTTGCTGCCGTAAACTGCCAATCTATCTATCAAACGTTAGAATATCGTTGATCGTGGGCATTTATGAGTGCCTGGGTGCCTGCTACTATAAATTATAGATGCAATAGTCATACCTTTTACGATTCAACTGCCTTTCCCTTCCGTTCCGTTCCGTTCACATCTATCATAATTATATTTCGCACAAAACATTTCACTCTTTAATTCCAGCATTGTTCGTGGAATATTTTAATGCAATTAACTGATTTATAACCGATGATTTTATCTGTTAATGCTCCGTAATGTACAAAGCCGATTATGTCGAACAAATTACAATAACATTGTTAATTCAGATCATAATGGTTCCGCGTCTAAAATCGGGTTTAACATGATAATTGTATTTGTTACTCAATATTTGCCGTCGATTGTGCCCGCAATATTGCGTAGAAATACGTTATTTTGTTAAAACCGTATGTTTGAAACTTAAAGAAAAAGCTTTTCTTTGATTTTTAATGGTTTAAGCAAAATAATTTCCAACGGATGAAACGAAAACGGATAGATCGTGTCAAATTTCATCAAACATTTGCTGCTGTTCCTGAGACACCGATTTTATTATGTAACAATATACAAAAATGTCGCGTTTGAAGTATGAGTTTATTGATAACATTATAATGAACCCATACCAAGCATCGAACTAAGGGTGCGTTCAGACATGCGCGTGTTCTGCTGCCCTTGGGAAAAAACGCATGCGGCACGCACTAAATCCGTGCTGAATCCGCACGCGTGTTTTCCTTAACGCTACAGCAGATCACGCGCACGTCTGAACGCGCCCTCATAATTTTCAAATTCCAATCTGAATCAGTTCAGTTGCAGCGTAAAAATGAACAGCTAAATCTACTTTACAGAAGGAAGAAATACTATAGTATTATGAAACTGTATAATTGTGAGAATAAACTCGGTTTATAAGATTAACCTCGTTTTACACACTAATATACGTGTCCTTTGTGATACAAACTGCTGACGAAATCCGCAAAAACTAGTGTTAATGCAAAGTCGGATATGAATTTATAGCACAAAAGGAATAATCCGTTCTGTCCGCAGTCCGCACAGAGTGAAGTCCGTGCTTACCGAAACTTAATCAACGTTTAGTCGTAGCTTATGTTATTAATTATTTATTATCTCAATTAAATTACAAGTGGGTGACAAACATTAAAAACTAAGGATAGTAATCTTTTCACATAATATTATCGTATTTTTATATTCCTAGATTTTTTATCCTCAAGATATTTAATATGATAATGACTCTTTGTCTCGCTTGCTTTTTTTTTTAAATATAATTAGATACTTCGTGAAGGGTTCTATAGCTTACTGCTTATTACATAGTACGGGAGCCCTAGAACCATTTTTTTTGTGATTACTAACAAGCTAATTTTTTGTGAGTAGCTACATTTTTAATAAAACGAACAACATTTTTATTTTCAGAAAATCTCGAAAGTGGTAGCTAACAGAGATAGAAAGGATTTCATACTTTGACTTGACGGTCCTAAAATATGGATGTTTTATTTGTAGGAAAAGGTTACTCTTAAATTATTCTGTAATCAACAAAACTTGGTTGATTACTGTACCCTAAAACGGAACCCTAACTAGCAGATTTTTTGTATATTGGTAGGTTAATAGTTATATAATTTTATTTTATCTTAAAATTAGCTATTTTATCTTAATTATCAATAAAAAGGATTATTATTGTTATCGATAAAAAGGATTACTTTTATGCACCGCTAAGTTGCACCCATAAGTTAATATACCTAGCGGAATAGAGCAACAATCTCGAGCTGTCAAACGAAACCGAAATAGATTTACATTTGTGTGTAAAAATATGTGTACTTTAAATACACTTACACAAGCATCTTTCTATGAGATTAATTAATTGTCAACGTGCCGATAAGTGCCGGCTGGACGTCAAAAAAAAGTTCTGCTGTCGTGTATCACAATTCACACGTCTCTTTTTACCACGCAGTGTTACTCATACCTAGTGACATCTCGCTTGCTCACGCCTTTGTTTCTCTATTCCGCTAGGTATATTAACTTTATGGTTGCACCTCGTTTCTTTTCGTTTCGGTGGCACTTGGCCCTAAGAAACCAACGTATATTCATGTCATTAGTGCCATCTTTACTTTTACAAACCAACAACGTGACAGAAATGCTTCTGAAATACTTTACAAAATTGCCTGAAGGTCGCGCTTTTCGCTACCTTGATTAAATAAAAGTACCTAGATGGCGCTAAAGACTTAACTAATTCCAAAAGTGACAAACATGTCTGCGAAACGTTTTCGAAAAGTATCCACAGATGGCGCTAACGTGAGCTAGGTAACGTCCTCGTTTTGTGGAAAAAGTGGTCCGACCAGAATATCCATACTAATATTATAAATGCGAAAGTGTGTCTGTCTGTCTGTTACCTCTTCACGCCCAAAGAGCTGAATTTTGGCATGG
This sequence comes from Polyommatus iphigenia, assembly GCA_963422495.1. Lineage (NCBI taxonomy): Eukaryota > Metazoa > Arthropoda > Insecta > Lepidoptera > Lycaenidae > Polyommatus > Polyommatus iphigenia. The sequence goes on along the minus strand of OY730181.1, from coordinate 25,836,527 downwards.
AGATACTTTGAGGCCCGAGAAAGGACAGAGGATACTTTTTATCCCGGAAAATGTACGGTTCCCGCGTGATAAATGAATTTCGGCGCAATGGTTGCGGGCGTCATCTAGTAAATTATGATAAGGCCTTTTATTTAAATATTATAGTTCGTCACATTTTTGCTGACTTGAGGCTTGTCATTAGCTATTTGGTTATCTAAATTACTTGAATTATTTCTTTGTAAGCCACAAAATTATACAAAATAAAAAAAGAATACAAAAAAAAAGTGGCAAATGACCAAACGGGTCATCAGGTGGAAAGCAACTACAGTCGCCCATAGATACTCAGAACATCAGAAGAGTTGCAAATGCATTGCCGGCTTTTTAAGAGGGAATACGCTCTCTTCTCAAACGTTTGAAGGCTGCAGTAGGCTTCGCATGGCTACAGTAGAAATGCGTAAGAATAGAAACGATGACAGTTTTTACGGACAAACCGAGATATTTCCTTTGTTATTTATTTGACGACCTCTGTGGCTCAGTTGGTGGCGCGTCGGTAGCGCATGCCGGGAGTCTCGGGTTCGAATCCCGCCGACGGAACAAAAAGTTTTCAATATTCCTGGATCTCCTGGGTCAAAGTATTAATCCTTCGATCGGGGCTGTTGTATTCTATTGTTGTCGCGATCACCGGTGCTCGTACGGGGCTTGATGGTTAAATACTCGTATATAATATCTTCTCACCTTCGGGCGGAAAACGTCAACTTTCTTCCCGCTGCGCTTACTGATGTTGCCGTTTTCCGCCTCCGTCGATGAGAAAAATAGCATACCTGCGCACCATGGGCAGTATATAAGAAAGCCTCAGATCACAATATATCCTATTTTCTATCTTATTATCCTGCCCTAGGTGCGTAATATACTACTATTAATCCGTTGTCATAATTGTCATAATGCCGTAACACAAGTCCATCATGTACACTTAGCACGGGGCCAGACTGACGTGGTGTGAAGCGTCCATAGATATTATTAATTCCACCACTTTATCGTAAGAATAAACCTTGGTCATCCACCGTAGAACCTGCGATTATGACCAGCTAAGCCTGCAGGTCATAATTTTCCAGAAATACTGCTTCATGTTAGTGCTAGATGTCTATAATGATTATGCTTCTAGCAATAAATTTAACTTGTAACGAGAAACCCTAAGGCCGGGTATCTCCCTCAGGAGTAGACCAGTTTGTCATACCTTTTTGTATAAATTATGTAACCATGTAATTAATACCCTAGATTTAATTTACGCGTTTACTATTTGATTCGGTCAGAAACTGTATTCTGGTATTTCAATTCTATATTAAAACAACTGCGAAACAGTCAGGCAAAAAATAGTGTTCTCCAGTCACAAAAAATACTGCACAAAAACCGTGAAGTCATAAATTTTTAGATATAGTTTATGTGTAAACAAAAGTATTTTGAAAGTTTTGTAAAAATTAATGTTATGTAATGGACTAATGGTTTAGAAATAAAGAATTTATTATTATTATTATCAAATACTTTTTTTCTGAGTTCATAAAATAAGGTTCTTATTCTTTTTTCGGCTCTGGACATTTTTTTACCATGATTATTGATTGGTCTGGAATCCAGTATAAAAAAAATACGTGTGGCACTCGGGGACTGCCGTGGTAAAGCTATTGCATAGCATTTCCTTATACAATTATTATTCCCAAACGTCTAATCGCACGCACACAAACACCATGCCGAAGTATGCCGAACTCAAACGACGTTAGACGATGCATGATGATGCAATGATGTAACGCCGCTCCGCAACGTCGGAGTGGGGGGTGTTATGTCGGCTGTACACTCTCGCCGAGACTGCCTGAACAGGTCAACTGTTCAGGTAAACCGGAGCGTGTATGTTACAGAACTGTGTAGGTTTTGCCTCAACTTTGCCTGACAGGCATAACTGCACAAGCAAACCTGTCAGGCAAACCCTTGCGTTTATGACCTGCTAATGTTTCTGTGTGACCTGACCCTACAAAACATTATTGTTAAACTTTAAAGTTATATTGTATAACTTGTATTAATAATGGTTTATAATATCCGTAGGGAAACCAAAGGTCTAATGTGGAGGTTCATTATTCAAATAATTAATATTTGTTAACCTTATTGTTCTGGGGCTCGAATTTGCTAAGATATTTTAAGTTTAACAATAGTATTTTTGTTAAGTACCCTGCAAACGATCAAATTGTTTGTCAAATTTTACGTGTTTGTCAAACAGTTTGATAGTGTACAGCTTTGTTTGAAGCGTTTGTCAAACAAATTACGTATTTGACCTGTTTGAAGAAAATTTGGATTGGCGTAGCGTTTGAAACGTGTTTGAACGTGTTCCGCTGTATTTGTCAAACAAGATCTCATGATCTCAAACCGATTCTAGCTAATTGTTTGACAAACTTGTTTGATGCACGTATGTTCATCTGCGCTGCTGTTTGATGAAAACGTAAATTACATCAAACATGTTTGTCAAACAAATTTGGTCGTCAACAGCACCCGTAGACAAGTGGCAAAACGCTAACGCTACAAAATGTATGGATTTGACATTAGTATTTGCTAGCGAAGCGATGACTTATGTCAAATCGCATACATTTTGTAACGTTAGCGTTAGCGTTAACGTAAGCGTTTTGCCACTTGTCTAGGGGGGCAGGGTACTTTACTTTTACAGCTGTCTTCAGTTGGAAAAGCAAAAAAAATAGTAGAGGAGGGGAGGGTGCTATTTATGTCGTCACTCGAGCGTCATGGAGACCTAGTTGGTTTTGTGCATTAGGTAAAGCTGATAAAAAAATAATAAGAGCGTTTTTTTTATTTTAGCGATGGGTTCAGAAACTGCAGCCATTTTAAAGTTTTGAAAAAGAAAATATATTCAGAAAATTTCTTATTTAGGTAGGTAAATTATAAATATATTTTAGACAAGGACCAAATCATGTAGTTTAGAGCAAAATAAAATATCTGCGAAGCTTAGTTAAGAAAATATGAAGCTTTATTTTTTTATATTTTAAAATGTCCCTACAGGCTTACCTAACCTTTGAATCGTCAGTGCTTTATATGGAAGCTTATTTGGGGTAAACTAAACATCCCTTATCTTAATCTGACAGATGCGACGACATTTCAATATTAAAAAGAATTTTTTTTACCCACCACAATATGAGAAATCTGATTTCTATACCATGATAACTAGACACATGTCGGATACCTATGCAAGCTTAATCTGACACGCTCGAGCTACTCCCGAAATCCCCTCTTCCCCTCCCCAACTAAAAGTAACTTTATGATTTTAATGGTTGTTGACACTTGACAACATTCATATCTGAAGCAATCAATGATCTAGTTTTTAGTTTGTCATACACGGAAACCGAGCCCACTCTGAACTGTAGCATGAGGTGATCACCAAATCTGGTGACCTCATGCTTGCTCTTACGTATCCTATTCCTACTATCCTTCTCTGTGAATGCCTCCGTGGTCCAGGGGTTAAAGCGTGGCTCTTGGCTCGGAAATTTGTTATTTCTAAGTTCGGTTAGGACAGTGACGTTTGACAAGTAAGATGATCCATGTGTCGAATGGGCATGTAAGGGTGTGTTTCCACTGAAGCGGAGCGGAGCTTAGTGGTGCCCGAATTGACCAATCGTGCTATTCCAGCGGAATGACAGCGAAGCGGAGCGAAGGTGATTGGTCAATTCGGCACCGCTAAGCTCAGCTCCGCTTCAGTGAAAACACGGCCTAAAGATCGGTCCTTCTCCTCAGTCGTGTGGGTCATCCGTCCCACTGAGTTATCAGAGTAAAGGAATAGAAAGTGCTTTTGTGTACTACGTACACAGTTACTAGGCACTCTGACATTACTCCAACGTAACTGGCCTGGTTTCAATGAAACCGACCACCGTCACCGAAACCGGTGTGGGGGTATAATTATCTTACAATTCTGCTCCAGCCTGTTTCACCTAAGGCTTTAGTTATTTAAACTTAATCTTTATCTTTTAAAGTAAAAGGGGCGAGGCAATTAACAGAAACAAGTTCTAAGATATAAGACCGCGACCATCACGGCTTTGGACTTTGATACACTTTAAGCCGATGTAATTGGTAAAGTTTTGGAGGTTCGCAGGCTTTTAGCGTGATGTAATGCTGGGATTTTTAAACGAGCCGCACGCGTCGGATTGTAGGCTTTTAAAACTAAAAAGTTAACCAAAATACCTGATTAGAAACACAATGAAATTAAAATGTCTGTACTGGTATTTTAAATGCGTGATTGTGTGTGAATGACAAAGTATAGTTTTTGGATATTGCAACACATTATTAAATTGAAATTAATAAAAAAAAAGAGTGTATTCCTTCTTAAAAGGCCGGCAACGCAGCTGCAACACTTCTGATGTTGCGAGTGTCCATCCATGGGCGATGGATGTTGCAGCTTTCCATCATGTGACCCGTTTGACCCATAGCCGCCTAATTAAAAAAAATCAAGTTACAACTAAAATAAATGTATTTTGTATGTTAGAGCAAAACATATAAAAACTGTATAAAATACGTGATAACTGCAAACATTGGCCGATCATAAAAAGCTTACATTTTGTCCGACAACGTCAATAAAATATTCAAATGAAAAAGTTTAAAATAACTAAAATACCAGATCCGATAGGAGGTCAAACGAAGCGTTTTCCCAGTGCTATCCATCAGACGAAAATCTAGTCTATTTTATAAACCGCTTGAACATTGCATGCGCTTGCAAAAAACTTTTTGACGGGACGGGAGTTAATAAAAATTTGACATCTTACGGTGCGTCCACATTTGTATCATTTGCGCGATCAGATCTCCGATCAGATCTCCGTCGCGATCATCGCGCCGTATCAGGTATGCGTATCATAGTGTGGACGCCTATTAGATCATTCTGCCGATCATGCGTGTATTTGATATGACACGTATCAGATACTCGGTTAATAGCGATCGGGGCGTATCATGATACGCGTATCATTTTGACACGCTTCGATGATACGCGACGGAGATCTGATCGGGGATCTGATCGCGCAAATGATACAAATGTGGACGCACCCTTACGTGTTTTGCGATATAGAAAAAAGTATTAAACGTACGAGTAAATGATCAAACAAAAGTGTATGAAATGTATTATAATAATATAATGGTGGTGATTCTTGTAACGTTAAATTGATGATTCTTATTCTTATTATTATTCTTATTCAACATTCATAAATCCACGGTTAGATTGTAAATAATTAGTTTTTAATATAATTAATGACCTAAAGACGTGGTTGAATCTAATATCAAACTTACAATCACATTATTAGTAAATAATCCATAGTTATATAATAAATGCGAGAGCGTGTCTGTCTGTCTATCACCTCTTTCCGCTTCAACCGCAGAACTGATTTTGATGGGTATGAAGATACTTTGAGTCCCGGGAAAGGATACTTTATATTATATTATAAGGATATTTTTATCCTGAAAAAATGTACGGTTCCCACGCGACATACGAATTACTGCGCAACAGAGTTGTGGGTGTCATCTAGCAATGAATTAAGCTATATTTCAGTCATCAAGCTGTCTTAATTTACTCGTAAGACGATAAATATTTTAGACAAAAGGATAAGACATAACTTACTTTAACATAGGTTCTTAGTAGTGCCTCGTGTACTTAGAATACCTGCGAATTTGTGTAGCTCTAAGTGTGACACCTGGTCAGGTACCAGGTATCAAAGTGGACAAAAAATTAGTCTTACATTACTTATTTTTTTATGTCTTATATTTATATATAATTTGTAGAATATTATTCTGAACTAGTATCATAATTTATAGTGTAAGACACTTTTCAGTGACCAAAACTTTTATCAGCCGCGTTAAAAATAACTTTGTTGCTATTTGGTTCACTATCCTATATTTTTGATTTTTTTTTAATAACTTCTAAACATTCAAAACAATATTTTTATTCGGTACTACTAAAATAATATTTCAACGCCGAAAAATTAGCTTGAATTAAAATAATAAAAGTTGTTTCGCCCGCAAGCCACAAGGGAGGTTTTAGAACCTTATTTGTAAATAAAATTATGAATTATGAGTGAAACTCGACGAAATTAACGTGAGATGTGATGTGTGAAGGCGCAGGCTTACAGTCGCGCTCTGGTGCTCATGCAAGCTTATAATTTTTTGATCGTCGTTATTTTATACATATTTCAATCGAGTACAAAAAACACAGTTCTCTAGACATTTTATTTGTCTTTCGTTCAGTGCAAAAAATTTCTGAAAATTCCAAATAATTTGGACATAGTATGGCAATTTCGTGAAAAGAAGGGGCAACTTTGGTTTTTTTTTTTATATCGAGTGAAGTTCATGATATTGTGTAATGAAATATGAATTCCAATGTGTTAGATCCTTAACTAACACATATATTTTTTTGAGAATTTGAATTACTATATTTTTATGTCTCCTGTCCCGTTTAACTCTTGGAAATCGTCCGTTTCTTGAACTAGCTAACTACCCTTAAACAAATGATTACGATTTTTTTTAAATTTGTGGTATTGCTTATTGCATAAATGGAAACTATTTCAACGATTTAATTAAAGTTGACATACTTACCTATACATAGATTAAAACAATAAAGGTTAAATCAGACCGCAACGCGACGCGTAGATGCATTTTTAAATTTGTGCTGAATTAACAGATTTCGTGAGCGTGAGACGGCTTGCAAATCCATACAATTCGCGTTGAGGTCTGAATTGAACCCAAGGAGTAAGAAATTGAAATCTTTATAACGGGGAAATTTTAGATTTTCCTGAATAAATCTAACGATTACTGCGGAATTCTTTACGCGAGCGGAGCTGCTGTACGCAACTTCTAGTCTAAAACAAAGTACAAAATTTTAAGCTATAGATTTCCGCAAAGTAACGCCTGATTCTATTAACTATCTAAAACAAAGTATTTTCTAGTATGCCTGGAATAAAATAATTTTTAATATTTTTTTTCAAATTTGGCAATCAAACAGAAACGTCCCAAATATAAAATTGATATAATAAATAACATTCGAATATTATTATAAAGCGCAGAAAATATTATAATAAGAACCTAAACTTGACTATGAATATATTGAAATAAAACTTGCCGTGAAAACATGTCTCGAATGAAGAAAATACCCAGGTAAGTTTAAACTTTGAACTTAAGAGTCCGTATACGAAATTTTGTCGATTTCGCTCATTTAACAGACTTGATTTAACAGTTAAAGTACAGTATTTCTATAAGTTTTAATGCACAACATGTAAGATCATTTCAATTATAATCTAATGTTGCAGCTAGATTTTTTATTTTTTTTAAGTATCTTTAAATAATCCAACTCAAACCCGCAACAGTTTTGTGATTTTTGCTGTAAAAGGTTTAGAATATCACCTTTTTATGGATTGTATTGACGTCTTAACGGTATGAAAAAAATACAATGTACTGTTGAGAAAGTCGTCTATACAATGTTGGAATTACTTTTTACCACTTTCATATAAAAAAACCCTTTAAAAAACAGAATGCCTATAACTGCCCGCTAACTTGGCGATCGTCCTTTTTCACCTGGCATATGAAAGACGGGCGTGAGTGTGAAGAGAGCAGTAGAAAATATAGTACGGGCTCTTATGTTGTTTAAGAATATACGATACTTTGTAAACAAATGGACCGAACTTGGGAAGTTGGTGCCGCTCAGACAACTAGTTTTAAAAGTTGATAATATTATTTTGATTTGCATTCTGCCCACATAAACTTAAACGTAATTTTAATAGGAAGGTTACGTCTAGACAATGAATAATGTACGTAGTCTGTAAATGTAAAGAAAGGCTTTATCTATGAAATAAGCCTCAACCTGTAATAATTATTACCTGTGTATAATAAATACCGTATAATAACTAGGGCCATTTCTTTTAAAGTATTACAAATTACACTAGACGCCGCCCGTAACTCCGTTGTGCCTAAAACCGTTTATCACACGGGAACCGTATATTTTTCCGGGATAAAAAGTATCCTATGTCCTTTCCAGGGACTCAAAGTACATAGGCTGCTATTTATGTATCCGGAACTGGCCACTTACAAGAACAATACTTAAAAAGTAATTACAACATTTGAAAATAGTACTCTTTGGTTGAAGAATACATTTTGTTTCATGTGACTGTCAATTATTTTTCCATTGTGGCGTCATTTTGCAAATTGCGTGTCTTCATTTGCCATGGATTTAACGCGTGAACATTTTCGTGCAATGATTTACTACGATTTTCGGCGTGGGCTAAATCAACAACAGTGCTTTATTCAACTCACCGCAACTTTTGGAGATGAAGCACCATCAAAAACCACTGTTTATCACTGGTACAGTGAGTTTAATCATGGGCGGTCTATGCTCACGGATGAAAATAAAGAAGGTTGCCCAAAAACAGCTGTTGTCCCACAAAATATAGATGCTGTGCGGGAACTAATAATGCGTGATCGTCATGTTACATATCGCGAGATAGAGGCGTCCTTAGGCATAAGTATGACGAGCATACATAAGATATTACACGAACATTTGGCTGTAAAAAAAAATATGTTCGCGTTGGATTCCGCACAACTTGACAATCGATCAAAAACGGGCTCGTGTCGATTGGTGCAAAAAAATGATAAAAAAATACAACCGTGGTACGTCAAAAGCCGTTTATAATATCTACACAGGTGATGAATCTTGGATCTATGCATATGACCCCGAAACTAAACAACAGTCATCGGTGTGGGTGTTCCAAGATGAGCCGAAACCAACAAAAGTTACTCGTGCAAAAAGTACTTTGAAGCAAATGGTCGCATGTTTTTTTGGAATTAATGGACATGTGGCTACAGTGCCATTAGAGAATCGTAAAACGGTTAATTCTGAATGGTATACGACCATTTGTTTACCAGAAGTCTTTGAAGAAATAAGAAAGGACAACAGAAAGAAAGGTCACACCTCAGCTGAAACAACTCAGTTTTTGGAGGGTCAAGAGATCGAATTGACTGGTCATCCGCCGTACAGCCCTGATTTGGCACCTAACGATTTCTTTTTATTTCCATACGCGAAGAACAAATTACGTGGTCAACGTTTTTCGAGCCGCGAAGAGGCTGTTGATGCGTTCAAAATGCACGTTTTGGAGATACCTCAATCAGAATGGAAAAAGTGCTATGAAAATTGGTTCCAGCGTATGCAAAAGTGTGTCGATCATCGCGGCGAATATTTTGAAAAGCAATAAAACCATATTAAATGATATATGTTTGTTTCTTTTTTAATTCCGGATACATAAATAGCAGCCCTCGTATCTCCATGCCAAATTTCTGCAAAATCGGTTCAGCGATTTGGGCGTGAAGAGGAAACAGATAGACGTTCGCATTTATAATATTAGTATGGATAGTGACTGCCAAAATCTTCATTCTTTTTCACCATGGTCGGGTAGGCCAATTCTGAATGTTTCATTACCAATTCAATTCAAAAGTAATTTCAGTAATGCTATTTTGCATCAAGTTTTAATTGTTCGGGATTTTGTTTCCAATATAATTGGCTTCTGTTCCCGTCCACTCCACTGTTAATTTATTTATCGATATTTAAGAGAATGAATTGTATTTAATAATTTTGAAATTCAAAAACTGATGCGATTTACGGGAACATAGTTGTGCCTAAGGATTAACGTGAAATTTCAAAGTTACAAAAAAAGTTAATGGGTCAAATCAATATTAATGAAATATACATAACATTATTATTATTTGATTTAAAAATAAGCGCACGTTTGAATTTTGTTTATATCTAATAATAATATGATATTTAGATCGAATATTTAGTAGTTATCTAACTATTTAGCGCGAAGTAAAAGTTTTCTTTGTCCCCTTCAGTAGGTCTATGACTATCAAATTCATCATAGTAGTTTGGAGCCTACTCGATATAGATAAAATCGTCTTCTTTATAATTAGTGCAAAATGAGTTTTTTTTTTTATTTACAGCTCTCTTTAAATATGGATTATCAAAATAAAAAATATAATATATCAATACTGTTACAGTCATCAAATGCGTCACATAAAACGAGGTTTGTAAAATCGCAAATCGAGAAATTGCATCATATAAAGTTTCAGCAGATTTGCCTGTCCGGTGGCCATTTTGTGACTATTTGGCACGTCATGTTCGACTGCGAGCTAGTGCTAGATAAGAGCCGTGTTAGCTGTAATTACTGGATCGTTGGCTAAACGAAAATCTAAATTTGAATAGGAACAAGTTACAGTAAGTCGTAACTTTAGTGGAAATTGATGAATTTATCAATGCATTGCTAAGACATAAGCTATATCGCACGCCTGACAAAAAGATTGCACCATTGGTATAGTTTTCGAGCTAGGTACTACCACATTGCATATACACAGGTCAGAGCAGAGAATATCTAAATATATAAAACTCAAAGGTGACTGACTGACTGAGATAGTGATCTATCAACGCACAGTCCAAACCACTGGACGGATCGGGCTGAAATTTGGCATGCAGGTAGATGTTATGACGTAGGCATCCGATAGGAAAGGATTTTGATCAATTCTACCCCCAAGGTGCTAAAATAGGGGATGAAAGTTTGTATATAATAATACTTCTAAGTAACGCGAGCGAAGTCGCGGGAAAAAGCTCGTGTTACTATAATATAGCACTTGTTATAGTAAATAATAATCCAACCAAAAGCCGACATGTTGCACATTATTATATTTGTGCAACATGTCGTACTTTCATTTTACCGACAAAAACTTGAGTAAACGTCTAACAAAACTTTTTGTTTAGGTACTAATTGTCTATGCTGGTGCTGCCTCTAGCCTTTTTTTTTTTTTTTTTTTTTTTTTTTTTTTACGCAGAGAAATGCATTAAGCATTCGACGCCGGGGATGGGGACTCCCGCTGCGGATATGTGGGGCTCATCGCGGCGAAGATGGTATGTGCCGCGATCCTACCCACTAAAACTCTGCGACGCTCCTCTCGCCAACCAAGACGAAGCCACGGGCACGACACACCCACCGCAACTCCGTCAGTGGCCGTCCGACCTTTGTCAGACCACACTCATTTGGGGGCGCTTCTCGCCCCGCAGGCCGACAGAGGCCCCACTTGGGGCTTGCTTGGGCCCGCCTTAGCGTGATAATATTGCTGTACTGTTATAATATATTACGAGTATCATTCCACAACTGCCATTAATTAATCTTACACAAAATATACACAGAACAACATCGATATATATATAAATATAATTATTTTATTCTATTCTATTCTAAATGGCAAATGCCCTATGTCTAGTCACATAGTCACGGCTATACCTTTAAATATTCTTACCCTTTTCGGAGTAGGTAACTAGAGTAGGTAAAATTTAAAATAATAGCCAACGGACCAAATTAAGATGAATCAGCTGCGAGATAATTACGCCGCTCCAGACTGTGATATCTTAATTAAATCTGTAAAAGATTCATTAGCACGACCTAGGTCTCCTAGGAATTACCTAGCGCTACTCCTCTGATATACTGCGCCGTACACATTTTCAAGTTTAAACACTAAGTAAAATCAATTCAAATGACTTTCACACCTGTTTCATTGCAGGCGAAGTATGTAGACGTAATTTTATGATAATAATGTGTGTGCGCAGTACACAACAGAATTGTATCTTAATATTCTCTCATAATTATTCAGTGTGATAAATAATACCTAGGTACCGGTGAAAGATCAGGCAAAGATGGCAGAACCGACCTTTTACATGCCCATCCGACGTATGGGTCATCTTTCTTGTGAGAAAATCTGGTGATCAAGCTGCATTGAGCTTACAAAACTTGGAAACAATATTTTCTTATTGGCGAAAACACGTTAAAGTATAATTTTATAATATGTTCAGTTTTTAGCCTACAATGTTACAATGTTACATTTTACAGTTTGAACAAAATTTATTTAAACTGTAAAATGTAACAATATTTATAAAAAATCCATTTAATGGATTTTTTGTAAATAATGTGATGTCTAAAAAAGTGAATAATTTTTAAATGAAAATACAGTAATTCATGATTATCTTTATCAATATTTCTAACTCTAAGCACATCGCTTATTGACCTAGTTTAACTTAAATACAACTAATATTGCACAAAAATATATTTTGGTATCTTAAAATTTCACTGTAATACCTATAATTTATTGTTGAATTTCAAGTAATGTGAGTAGTGTTAAAAGGGGTTGAACACAATATACGCAATGAATTTCCTAGTTGTTCGTATTTCTTTGTGAATGTTTAATTTGATAAATAAAACTTCATACTTCATAAAAGCGGGAAATGTGAAAAAATGGCCTCTACACGTTGGCCACGATGGACAATTACAAACAAATGTGTAGAATGATAATTATGATAATTATTGCGGCTTTTCTACGTTGAAAATTAGACTATAATAATGTACTAGTACAGGCAAATACGTTAAATGTGTAAAGGGGTATATTTGTTTAAAATCGAAGTCTAAACGAAGTCTATGTATCTATAGCAAAGTGCATAATGTCTATAGAATGCAGCTATTATAGACAACTTCATCAATGTAGGTATTCATGGCCTAAAATGTAGAGACTAAAGATCCCCAAAATTCGCGCCGATGGTGCGTATCACAGCAGTCACATTCTTGGTGCCAATCTATGATTTCCCATCATGGTTCTACAATCTACGTATAGGGAGCTTAAGCTAGCTTCACAATCTTGGTGTCAAATTGACAATAATTGTCCATCGTGGTTAGGCTACGTGTAGCGGAGCCGTAAGCTGAAGTTTAGGGCGAATCTCCAGCGAAGGGCGCGGAGCCAGACCAAGTGATCTTGGCGTCTTGCCACCTGGAATATGAAAAGATTTACAGTGAACCGGTGACAGAAATATGCTAACAGAACATTTTATCTAAACTGTGTTTTCGTTAAAAATACTCTAAGCTGTTCAGTCTAAGCTGAACAACTAAATGTAACCTTCCGATCCAAGCTTTAAATAAAATTCCACTTTATTAACTAGACTATAGGTTTCATTTTCTGCCAGCAGTGGTCTAGCGACCCATGTCGCCGCTGCTTTGTAGTGCTACAATCGGCTACTGCTAGCCAATCCTTTGTGCTCGTACTAGACCACGCTCCCGTGTGTCTAGATAACATAATAATATCATGTCAAAGACATTGGTCGAAACGATGTCTGACTGGATCACCCTAGGTTTGACCAATGGCCAGGCAGTAAGTGCTTACTCACTTGGTAAGTATGAGTTTCTCCAGCGGTGTCGCGCTAATGTCATCATTCCGGAGCGGACCCTGGTCCTCCTGGGCGCGCGTGTCCACGTTCAGCAGCACGTGGCAGCCACCGCATGTGTAGTAGTGGATGTCGAACCTGGAAATGGGAAAGAGTTGCCCATAAGTCTAACCTGATTTGTGCACTCATGAATGTCCAAAAACAGGCCGAACTCGGTATGGTCTGTGGTCAGACCGTATTCGATCGGCGTTTTACACATAATATATTATATACCTATAAGGAAATTTATATAAACCCAATTTATGAAGATATTAACCAATGCAACAACAGCCAAGTTAGGGCGTGAAAAAATGCGATTTTCACAACAAAAATATCTGAAGGGAAGGGGGATCATATTATAATATTTCATATATTTTATGAAGGTACAATGTATTTATTTTTCTAAGCTGTGCTTTGAAATCAATCTTATTTTCCTTTACAGCGTTTCAAAGCTCAAAGGCAGTTCTTAGTAATGTTTTAAGAATATGAATTTGATTGAATAGTTATAATTTTAGGTACCTCCTTTCAGCATGATAATTTCTGAGCAGCTCTCTATTAGTGTTGAACAGCACACCATAGTGTCCAGAGCAGCTGGTCACCTGAAAAATATTTTCATTATTATAATTTCAACTGAGCCTGAGGTCAAAAGCTAGCCTGCATCAAAAGCAAATTGAGGTTCTACGTACGAGCCATAACCCAGGTCGGCTCGCTTGAGAGTGTGTCACCCGCGTAAGCGATGTTCGAGAATAAGACCACAGTTGCCCAAATTTCACACTTCGAATATTAATCCCAGACTAAGACTTTCGTGTGCGAATTATTAATGCGTGGAAGTGAAAAAATTGGGTCCCTGATGAAGACATAAAATTGAAACTGCAAAAATAGTCTAATGTAGAAAATCGTGGCGACGCGTCTGATATAATAATATTATGACTCGTGCCGGTACAACTGTATAATATGCCACAGATTGTAAATACATTTTCATTTCTTTTATTCTACAAAAAAATATATAGAAATTCATAAAAAATATTATGTTAGAGAGCGAAAATTGGAAATGTTGATACAAGGTATACGGAGGAAAATGCTACCCTTTAAAATAACACAAATTAATGTACTGCTATGAGAAAGCATAATTTACTTAAATCCATACCTGCATAACACGGGAATACTTTTATGCTTACACAAATTATATTAAAATTCTTCTTATGATTCTTTTGTAGGCGTTTAAGAGGTTGTAAAAGTTTTTTTTTATTAAAAACGCGAGAGGCTAATGAAGAAAAACGAGCCCAAGCATCTGACCCTTGAAATATTGTTTGCGATAGCAAGTTAGTAAACAAGAATTCTCTACTTTTCATTATTTGTTTTGACGGTATAACCTCTTTTCTTTTCTAGTTTCTTTGAAAATCTAGTGAGTGGTGAATGAGATAATGGGTGATGGGCCTTTAAGTTTTGCGCAGATCGAAGACAGAGTGCAGCGGAGTGGGCCACGTTTTTGGTACAAGTTTTATCCTATCCCACCCATCGTACACTCGGTCTTAAAATTTGAATGCGGGCCACGATAGTTTCCTGTCTCTAGTATGTGTGTGAAGCTTTAGATTTTCATACAAAAATCTGGAATTTTGCCGATGGAGCCCGGTCAGACGGATCACAGACTTGATTTTTTCGTGCAATTCCGTGTGTGTTTAGTGTGCACGAGTCCAGTCAGGTCGGCATGCGGTCCGTTCTCCTCGTATATTATAGTAGAGGAGGGGAAGAGGGGATTTAGGGAGTAGCTCGAGCGTGTCAGACTAAGCTTGTATAGGCTTCCGACATGTGTCTAGTTATCATAGTATAGAAATCAGATTTCTCACGTGGTGGGTTAAAAAATTTTTTTTGAATATTGAAATGTCATCCGATCTGTCAGATTAGGATAGGGGACTTTTATTATACCCCAAAGAAGCTTCCATAAAAAGCACTGACGATTCAAAGATAAGGTAAGCCTGTATGAACATTTTAAAATATAAAAAAATAAACCTTCATATTTTCCTAACTAAACTTCGCAGATATTTTATTTTGCACTAAACTAAATGATTTAGTTCTTGTTGTCTAAAATTTAATAATAACTGACCGAAATAAGCAATTTTCTGAATATATTTTCTTTTTCAAAACTTTAAAATGGCCGCAGTTTCTGAACCCACCGCTAAAATAAAAAACGCTCTTATTATTTTTTTATCAGTTTTACCTAATGTATAAAACCTACTAGGTCTCCATGACGCTCGAGTGACTACAAAATTAGCACCTTCCCCTCCCCTACTATTATGAGCCCTTAAAGATTTCGACCGAAACGCGACGCGTAGATGCATTTCTAAATTTATAATATGGATTTTAAATACAGATTCGCAAGACGTCTCACGCAATTGAAATATGTCCATAGAAAATGCTGCACCGCGCCACGCCTCGCCTCGTTGCGTTGTCTGTTTTGTTTGATTGTCTGAATTGACCCGACTGTACTAGAGCGCGACGCGGCGCGACACTTCACTTCCATAGAACTGACGTTTGTAAAACGTCAGTGCGGTTTCACCTTAAAAGTCATTAATATTTTTTGTATAAAAAACTTTTGTCTTTGCACCACTATTGTGCGCTTTTATAATTCTGGACGTCACGTTATCGTGGACGCCGGCTTTCACGGTAAAACGTTGGGTACGTTAAATGCCTTTTTGATTTTACGCACCGCGGACGTTTTGTGCGGTTCAGAAGAGTATAGGTAGACGTCAAGATGTCCTCTAACGTGCACGCTTAAAAGTTATCGTTGACGGAAATTTAAAAGCGTCTTCATGTATTTCCATACATTTTATTTCCCTAGTATGTTATCGTTTTACCGCGGACGTCCACGTCCAAAATTATAAAAGCGCATATTAGTCATCAACATCGACAATTTCTGAGAAGGCTAGTAGACTAGGCAAGATATAAGATATACCCAAATCGGCAGAGCTGGTGTCTTCAACCTGGATCCAGGGTATTGGTTGGAGAAGTTAGAGGTATGGCTGTCATCATTTCCGTACCAGACGAGTAGACCTACGGCACTGCGTCCAAGAACCCCGAATTGCGGCATCGCCTGAAAACAAAACAATAATATTCATACGAAGGGTCCCGTGTTTACCCTTTGGGTACGGAACCCTAAAAAGTTGGTCTTCGGCAGTGCCGGCAGAAGTAAATACGAAACAGCAGAGCAAGGCGCAAGTTGTCGCTACTTGGTAGACAAAAAAACTTTATATCTTTCACCGCGCCTGCAGTCTACTCTTACTCCATCTTACGATTTTCGAATAGTTAACGTATCCTAGGTCCTTAACCTTATTTAAGTACCCATTCTAATAAGTGTGCGACGCCGCTAAAGAAGTTTTCATTTCAAAAGACAACCAAATGTTATAATTCCAGAAAAAATAGAATAGAATAGAAAATATAGAATAGAAATCGTTTATTTGCTAAAATAAGGTAGGTACCTACAATATTATGATTTTGCCTGTTCTCTTATTTTGCCTTTGGATAGCGTTCAAATTTTTCAAGTCACAACGAAATAATTAAGAGCTATAATTATTTACTACAATTCATTTTCTTCTTTCTTCTTTCAATAATAGACCATACCAAAAATTATGTGTCAAGCTTGCTACTAGAATATTTAAGAATCACTAACTAATTTTACAGATGACAGCTGATATCACATCACTCTAAGTCTAAATAGAGAGGACGGGTGTCTTACCCTTAACTACCGAAGTTTCAGATTATAATCCTATTAGGAACTATAAATAAGATTAAATTGATACTATTCATGTTGTCTTAATGATGTCTTTAGGTATATTCTTAGCTATTCAATAACAGATGTCCCATTTTGCTCTAATTTTAACTTAAGCATATTAAATAAGATCAAATTGATACTTTATTATTATATATAATATATTCTTAGTTATTTGATAATATATTTTCTATCCTATTGATGTCCTATTGCTCTAATTTTAACTCAAGCGTATCAAATATCTTTATTACTTGCGTATCAATTAAATCAACTACATCTAATATGATCATATAAATATTAAACAACCGTTTGTTTCTGATATCTATGAATATGATGATCAAACTTTAAATTGATCATCTCATTTTACAAATTGATGGTGTATTTAAAAAACGCACTTCTTCGGATGAATTAATACTGCGAGAATCTTATAAAAATATTATTTGAAATATAATTTGAAACTAGCTTATCTTGAGCAGAGTCGGCAGAAACTAGTTGAGATTGAAAGTGTGGACACGCACTTTATATTTTTCGGTCATCTTCGCAAAGAATAGAGTATTTGGACGCAGCATCTTACCAATACCACCGTCTACCACATTCATTACCAAACTATTCTACATACCTACATACTTCCATACTAACATTATAAATACGAAAGTGTGTCAGTCTGCCTGTCTGTCTGTGACATTTTCACGCCCAAACCGCTGAAACGATTTTGCTGAAATTTGGTATGGAGATACTTTGAGTCCCGGGAAAGGACATAGGTTACTTTTTTTTTCAGGAAAAAATTACGGGCCCCACGCGATAAATGAATTTTGGCGCAACGGAGTTGCGGGCGTCATCTAGTCTAGACTCTTACATAATGGTCCTCATCGCCAACATATTGTACGCCATTGTGTAAGTACGGCGTGGCGCGGCCGGTCAGCAGTAGCGTGGTCACGTTGAGGGAGCCCTCCGCCGCCGTGGACAGCAGATACGTCAGTTTACCGTCGAGGTCTTTGATTATGCTGGAAATGAAATTAAGAAAGAAATAGGTAAAACCTTACTTAAACCAGGCTCTAGTGCGTTTTACGTTTTGATTTATATTATTAGTACAGCGGATGCCAACCAGTATAGGAGTATATATCTAATCAAATTATTATGTTCTGCAGAGGAACAACTCTATGAGGTCGATATGCTTTTCACTGTACTTAAATACTGAATCTTGTCTTAATATAATATATAAAATTGTCGTGTCACCGTTGAAACTCATTTAAGTCAAAATTTTGTGTGTTTAGCTTGTGGTTCTGAGCATAGACTAACAGCTTTGTCCACATTGTGCCTTTTTTTGTTCATCAAGGGCATGCCTTATAGCGCTGTCAACAGCGAACGTGAGGCATGCCCGTAACGCGCGTTGAAATCGTAGCGCGCGCTATGACACTTTTCAGCGCGGGTGGATTTTGACGCGCGTCAAAATCCACCCGCGCTGAATGGGTCAACAGTGAAGGTGTGGGCATACCACACCTTCACTGTTGACTGCGCTATAACACATGCCCTTGTTGAACAAAAAAAGGCACAATGTGGACAAAGCTAATTAACATCTATTTTTCACACTCAAAACATATTTGTATCATACCAAGCTCTGCTCTAATGTATATTATTATTCTCACACCGAGTATGGTATGAAATCGGTGAGAGTATGAACCGTATGAGTAGGTGATAATATTATAAAAATAGAGATAAACTACGATAACATGGCGCGCCCCTCTAAATTACTGTTTCAATGTGTGTAGTCACATCCTTATGAAAGAGTTTGTATGTAGTAAGTATTCAACCAATCAACCAGAACTCGTAATATGTCACTTATTACCAAGATATTTTGTTGGTCAACTAATCATAACTATAGCCGACCGCGCAAGACAACGCACTTCTAACTTTTGACAACGCACTTCAAACGTTTTGAATTTTGGAGGGGCGCGCCATGTATTGTAGTGTATTTCTACTTACTTCTCGCATCCTCTCGAGAGAATACAAGCGTAGAGAAGAAGTAGAGCACCAGAACCTTCTTCAGACTGAAACTAAATAGATGACAAGGAAATTAATTTATTAAATTGACCATAGAAATATTAATAGCACAAACAGGTACGCAAAAAATAATTACATCCATGTGCAAAAGTATGTCTTTTTATACCTTAGTTTTATTGTTACAACCCCGCAATGAATTGGACGAAATATTCTATAGATATATTTTTCAATCTCGGGAAAAGATACAGGATATTTTTTAAGAATTACAATTTCCAGTGCAATCAATTTGCTAGCCACTGCTTTTCAGTGAAATTACATAACTATTATCATTTAAAATAAACTATATTCGTCAAAATCATTTATGATTCAAGCAGCTGTACTTTCTTAATGGTTGAAGTTGTCTGGGCAGGGCTTAGCGGGAAACTTCTTAAAGGATTTGCGCCTCCTTTCCGATCCACCGATTACCGCCATTAAATATTTATGTCGTCTGAGCATGGTTTTAATAATAAAATAGTTTATATTGGCTCCAATAAAGATAAACCGAATTAAATAGTTACCAAATAGAGATAACGTTTGATGAATATCTGAAGATCCTCCAAGCTCTTGAAGTCGAATATGTGCAGCTTGAAACAGAACAAGTTATGAATTAACCTGAAACAATAGTAAAGTGTGTAGATATATTTCACAGATTTCGAAAAACATCTATTAGTATCTAGTATCCTTTTTTTTTCAACTCAAGAAAATGTCACTTAAAGCTTACTATTAGGCGCTTTAGTACCATTCTCTTTTAATCTGTGTCAAACGGAATCGACATTTACATTATCAATCACACAAGTCATTTGAAGTGTTAATTATCTCCTTCTTCAAGACTTCTAGAATCAAATGACTTCGATATGCTACTAGCGTATACTAAACTGAGTAGAGCTATACAGTTACTGATGTTAAGGTAGCATTAAATTGGATCTTAATTTTGTCGCGTAATTGGTGCTACACTCTTGCCCAGTGCGTCTAGTTCTGTGTTGTTGTGACTGGCCTTTATTGTCATTATTTTAACCTCCTTTTACCAGCCATAATACTTACCATCTCAGTGATACCATCCTGGTAGTACTGCGAGCTGTGCAGCACGTAGATCTGTGTTGCCGGTAGCGCCACCACCGCCCTGGGTTCCGGCTGGTTCCCGGAACCGCAGCGCCATATCACCTCGCTGCACGCGCGCCAGAGTGCCTCCTCCTGGCGCTCCTCGGTGGGACGGAGGTAGCTGGAATGAGAAGTTGGAATGATTGGAGAAAGAGGTTATTACGAGTGGAGAAATACGACTGCATGTCTTTTCCACATGTACCATCGAAGATGGCTACAAAGCGACCAAATGATATAGGTCCACCATCTGCCTATTAATCAACTTCTCTGATAGTACACAAATGGATTGGCATTACGTTCTCTCAAGTAAAACCTACGAGATGGGAGAAATATTAAAAAAAGAGGGCAAACGTATGAGTAGTGATGATTAAATAATTTTCACCGAATCAGTATTTGGCTGTGGCACAATTTAAAATTAGAGAAATTAATTTGCAATAACATAAACTTTAAATTGAAAATTAATTTATCTAATTTTAGGTTCAATATGAGTCAATTCTTTACGAGAGTGGTACCTTCCGATGACACCTCACTCCACTATCACAACAGCTTGAAAGTAGCCACTTTATTGGCCAAAGTGTGATAGCAAATTACAATCAATACCTTAGATTAATAATTAGACTTTGTTCCTAATTTTAGTATACCTTCAAAACCTTGTAAACTGGAAATAAATAATACGAAACGTGACAAAAGCTGTGAAGAAGTTTTCAAATACCTCCAGTTTTCTTGCCGAAAGCTCGAACAGTAATATGTATATTGAATTTTCAAGGAAAATCGAAGTCAATATTTCACGTTTCCCAACGAATTCCGACGGAGTTGTTGGATATTGTCTTTCAAATCACCTTGTCATGCGGTAGATTTTCAATTCCGATTTCCAACTATTACGATTCACGTGTTACTAAAATGTACTTTTCCTAGAATTACTTACCTGAACCATAAAGGAACTATTTGGTTTGGCCTTAGCTAAGAATATAGCATTATAAAAAATTAATTTATCGCGCGGGCATCGTAAATTTTTTCGGGATAAAAAGTATGTCCTTTCCAGGGACTCAAAGTATCTCTATACCAAATTTCAGCAAAACCGACTTAGTGGTTTAGGCGTGAAGAGGTAACAGACAGACAGACAGATAGACACTCTTTCTCATTTATAAATTATAATATTAGTATTAATAGCAATGAATTTATATTATTTTGCATATTAACGTAATAAATTTACAGGGCAAGAATTATCTTTAGAAGTCTAGGATTCTCTCGTAAATTCAAGGAGCAAAGTATTATATCAATTGTTGGCAGAAAAATGGGCAAAAACCTTTCGCTGAGGATTAACTGAAATGCCTATTTGAATAAAAAATATAAATGTTTTTTACGAGCAACTTAAGTCAAAGGTCTCGTATAAAAGCTAAGTCTTTCTAAATCATGTATTTTATATCCCAGACTCTATAGATTTCCATACTAATTGTGTGACGAATTCTCAGTGATATAGAGGCATATATTTTAATATTTATATTTTTCTACCATTGCCGAAATCTGATTAGATAGCCTATTCAGTAATAGCCGCGAGATTGTTGCGCAGTCGGTTGTGTGAAAAATGAAATTAATAGAGACAGCCAATATAACGTCGTGTCTGCTGGTCACAAAAAGGTCCAATTCTAATTTCTAGATTATGCTTATAAAGGACAAGTTATTTATAAAAATAAAGAAACAAAAACACTTGAGAGGTGTCAAGGGACACCCGCATGGAATGAAGTTCCTTTCGATTAATTAGGGAGGGAATTGTAATAAAGTTTTATTTTTTTATTATGTAAAAAAACGTCGTCCACCACACTGTTCAATGCGAAATTAAAAGACGAAACGAAAATAACTGGCGTGCTTTCTATGAGAGATAGAGAGACAGACAGAGAAACACGCGCACGCTGCACGACTTACAACTATTATAGCTAAAAGCGTCCTTACAACTTTTGGTCCTAATTTTTTTCCGTCTAGCCCCCTTCCGCGCGATAAGGAACTTCGTTCCAAAATGTTGACTTAGTTCCCATTATATTTTGCCAAATTCTTACCTGTCCGGTGGCACAATACTCTTGTTGTCCTTCGTCACAGGGCGGGAGTCGAACAGCAGCCACTTGATGATGTGCGCCTGGAGAGCTGATAACAGCGATCTGGTGCCGTTCCGAGGAGCAGCGAGCCCGTACCCGAGCTGGTCGCAAGGCCTCATGATGAGAGGAGTGTGGATCCATTCTCCACGAGGCGGACAGGCAGCGGTGCCGAAGGCGGTTACGCGTAGCTCCTGAAGGTAAGAGTTTCAGATCAAATACACGAGCTGGTTTTCAAGGACAGGTTATTTTATCTGACTTTGGCTGGTTTACACGTATTAAGTAGTTAAGTAGTAACTAAATTCTAATTGTCATCTAGTTTAGTACTTACAAAATTTTAACTTGCTACTAAACTTTGTATTTACATGCAATTAACAACTTAAAATTAAGTGAAAATGTATTAACTACTTATCAACTTAATACGTGTAAACCAGCCATTACTGCCGCACTCAGAGACATTAAATGATGATCAAACTTCAATTTAACGAAGAGTTTGACAGATAATGAATGGGGCTTATGTCAAAATCGTTATTTAGTTACAGTTAACTAATTATAATGTTTGTATCTGAGTGCGTTAGTAAGATTTTGTTACATGTCTTGCCACCACTTCTTCCTTTCTTTCTTGCATCTCCCTTTTGCGTTCTTTCGATCGTCTTAGGACTCTTAGGTGTACCAATCGATTAGTGTTAAAATTATGAAACTTTACATCGATATTCGTACAAAAAAAGTTGACAAAAAAATTTTTTTTTCTTCTCATTTTTATTACCGACCTAGCTATTACTTACTATAGCAGCTTCTTCTGTAATCGGCTTGCCACCTACAACAGCTGGCCTCGATCCTGGCTGACGGTTCCTCGCGTAGAGGACCCTCTCTGAAAATAAATTTTATCAATAATAGACGTTTATAAAGTTCTTGAGTTTTAAAGTTATTCTACAGTTATAAAAATTTCTTCAGAGGTAAAAAATAACTTTGAACGGATTTTAGTTCTATCGTCCACGTATCATAAAATATAATACCTAACTTTTAAATCCTGACATTACAAATGGGAACGTAATATCAAATATGTCTGTCTGTTACTTCTTTTAAATGCCTCGCATTTTAATGTGGAGTAGATACTTTAGGGAAATTACGTAATATTAGGATTTTGTCATGAAGTCTACGGTTTCCATGCGATAAATTAATATACGCGAGAACTTGTGAACATTTCGTATCTGCTGTATATTATTTTTTAAGTTCTAACCATATATTTCTTCTTGTGATGTTCCCAGTACACTTTTTCTTATCATTTTAAACAATTTCACTGACTAGTTTTGAATACCAACTTGCCCTTCCTAGTCTCAAGTTTTTTGTATAAAATAAAACAAACTATTTTACATATTATATCAGTGAGGCATAGTAATAAAATAAAATACCAGCATGCAAAAACAGAATTAAACATTCCAAATAAAAGCTGGCAACAATTGCGTAAATAAAACTTGATAGCAAATAACTGGTTTCAGTATGGCAACACAGTATTAATTACCTTTGCGATACATTGACTTTGATTGAGATTTCATCCCCAATTTATTTGAAATACTATCCTAAAATAAAATCCTTTCATTCAAAAAGCTATTACATGAAAGCAATTTAAATAAGCGCGTTAGCAACCTAACATGTTAAATAGTATGATAACAAAGAAATCACTATTTAACTATAATTAAAAATTAATACAATTTTGTTAGTGTCGCTAAAACTCGAGAATGGCTGAACCGAATTTTAGACTTGAAATATTCGTACAAGTCCAGGGAAGGTTGATATTAAAAGGGAATTGATACAAAGCTCACCGGGTAATGTAGTCTTTAATTACATTTTACTTGTTTTTTTAACTAGGAAGAGCAAATCAGGTAGGTATTAATAAGTATTAAAATTCGAATACAAATCCAAAAAAAAAACTGAAAACTTTTTCAATAAAATATCGATAACGATACCGCTTTCCCCGCAGAGCACAACGAAAGTGTTGTGGAATTGAATTGAAGTGTAAACGAATCAATTCTCCGCTATTGTGCCTATAAACTGTACTGCGATATGTGGGGATATGATACGGTGTGGGAGAACGCGATCGCTTCAGCTTGTAAACATTGCTTAGACATTTTACAAACTAGGAAAAGGACGCCCATTAACACTACAAATTTGATAAGACTTTTTTAAAAACTCAGAAACGGACGCCCATGGACACTCGTTTCACTACAGGCTGTAACAAAAGGCTGTTAGGGTGTGTATGAATTCCCTGTACACAGTTAATTATAAAAGTAGCAGCGCTGACAGAGTATGTTATTCATGATCTTTGGAGATAAAACTAAAAATTAATACTCTTTCAGAGTATTAGCTACTACATTCAGAGTAAACTCTATATATAAGGAACACACATACGCACCCTAAAGTATTATCACTTAGTTTTGTTAGTTACAGTTTACATTTACTACATGCAGGGTGTAAACTGTAACTACTTAGTTACAGTTTACACCCTGCATAAGAGTTCAGGTGTAACTCCTATAGTAGTAGCGAGTTCCATGTCCTTAAAATGTCCACTGGCATTTGACAGCGCTTCAGTTTCATTTTACAGAGTTAGTATGGTAATCGGAGACCTAGATGTGTGGGAATTTAAAGGATTAGGAGCGCAACTCTCAACTGGAGATGTAATCTAACTCCTGCAACAGCAAGCGACCTAAGGTTGCAAGACGTGGTTTAGAGAATTATCTGTCTTCTTATTTTTCAGGCTAATGACAAAAAATACTATTATTTGCACGCTCATAACGTATTTTTAAACTTAACCAATATAATTATCGCGTAAGATTCAACCGAGAAATCGCATCTAGATCGAAATCTCGAATTGCATGTCGGGAAATCCACAAGCACATCACAATGTGACCGCACCCTTGTGAATTCTATCTGTTCAGGGTCTCCGGCTGTCTGTGTCAAAGGGAAAGTGCACATGATTGGTCTCCGTGGGAGTTATTCTTGAAACCTTATAAGGTAAGTATTATTTTTAACACGCTTTTATAAGTTTGGGCTGTATGTAACGGAATCTTTGAGCGCGATTTTTTACCTATCTCCAATAGTCTAATTATTATCGATTCAAACTTTACTATGTTTTTTTATAATATTATAATATCATAGTTACAATACGTATCAAGAGCCAATGACAATGCGATAACTTGTTAAAATTTTTTGAAAAAAAAAAAGAATTCGAATAATTCTCATAAAAGGTACAAATAAATAAAACGTTTTTTTAAACTATTAATTTGTATTTATCGATCCTTATAGCCTCAATCAAGAGAGGTTAAATCATTACTTAACTTTTATTTAATCAAGACTCTGACATAAAATTGCTATCAACTTCATCATAAAATACAATAATTAAAAGATCAATAAATTTATCCGAGAGCGGCGGTCAATATTATAAACGCGAGTCTTTGTGCGTCTGTCTGTGTTACCCGCTCAAGAGATTTTGCATTAAGGAAATACTTCGAGTCTCAGGAAAGGAAATACGATAGTTTGAAACCCGGAAAAATGTAGGGTTCTCGTTCAAATGTCGACTGAATCAAATTTCCCATATCATGAAGTTTAGTTTCACAAAAGTTTGTAGCGGCTTAATCAATAAATATTATCTAACTGTTGTTCTTTAATTCGCTTTGATTCTCAATTATTACTTATCATTCGACTAAAACAACATTGACGGTTTATTTAGGAGTTAATAATTTAGCAAAATCTAGGTAAATGGGCCTCCCATGTCTAGAGCATATTACTCCTATCTATATTATCACCACAGCCTTCAAACTCATCGCTACGTAACATCATAACCGCATCCAATTGTATGATACCGAGGTGTCTGCAGAGCCATAAAAACCCTATTATATGGGCCATAAAGTCCAATTTTAGTGGCCCGAATCGTGTATTTGAGGTGTACGAAAAACGAAATAGCTTGGCAGTTTGAACGTTATAGTGAAGGCGACAGCCAGGTTTGATGTTTGAAATAGTGAAAAGTGTTTAAAACGATGACACTAGAACATCACTGCAGCTGCCTTACTACCGACAGAATCAGAATCGAATAGAGAATCAAATTAACTAGATCTTAAAGCTTTTGCTATTCCCGACATAAAATATTACTAGCGCAAAATCGTGCTGCGGCTGAATTTGGAACTAATTCGATATTGGTCAACGGCTTTTTTCACTCCTGACAGCTATACTAGCGCACGATCGTGCTGCGGCTCAATTTGAAACTAATCAGACTTGTAAATCAAAATTGTATCAGTTTGGGTAAGACTGTTGATTACACGATGTTTTTGGGACCGACTGTGGGTCCATATTAATATAACAAGTCATTATGTCAATTATTTCAAAATTAAAAACAAAAATTAACCCATTTTTGACAAGATCTTTCCCTGCTGCGAAAAAATGTGCCTACCTGTTTATCTCATAACTCTTCATGCTAAAACTGCTGAAGTAATTTGGATGAAGCGTTAAGAGATACCTTGATTTCTGACCAATGTTTAAATCTCGGAAAAAAGTACTTTCAAAGCACATTCCTAACAAAGTCGTCGCCAACATGCTCACTATAACTCATGGGATAGCTGCAACTATTGTATATTATGGGACAGTCTACTTTATTTCTTATCCTCTTAATAAATATGTCAAGTGCGACTATATAGCGGGTTTTACGAGCATAATGTCTTAGTGTACGCTCCAGCGGTCGCCCAAGACGTGTCGTCTTAGATAAATGACACTATAAGTCCTGCAAACAATTAAACGATCTTTGACCAAAGTTTAAACTATAGTGCAAAACAAAAATGGTGTCTGATTTGGTGAAAACTGCTAGAGTTTTGGCTATCATTACTTAACGTTACATTGTGTAATATTATAACATTTGTAACAGATTATTATAAACTGTAAGTATAATATTATTAAAATAGACAAAAAATTTTTGGTACTATGCTACGAGTTACGACATACTTAAATCGCCCATGACTATTAACAATGTTGGATGTGCAAAATCGACAAATTTTTTTTTATTTCATAAAACATGTCCTTATAACCAAGGCTATCATTAGCTGAAAAGAAAAAAATTATATTATGCATAGTTTCTGAAATAGCTACATTAAGCCATTTACCGCCGCTGTACCCAATTGGGTACAGCGGCGGTAAATGGCTTAATGTAACTATATATACTTTAAAATTTTAGGGTTTCTTCTTATGCAGTAATTAGTATTGGTCATAAAACTAGCAATATTTTGGTACCAACAAAAAACTTGCCATTGAAACTCGAGGCAGAAACCATTATTCCATTTCGAAATATTGAACACTTACCACATACACCTTATAGGAAATTAATCTTTTATTTTTAGAAGCTTCGTGCGCCATTGCAATAAGCGGGCATGCAACATGGCGGCGTTCGATTTTTAAATGTTTCCCGCGCGAAGTTTCCATTGAAAATTGTTATCGATTGATTTTGTTTCACCATTCTTTTGCTTTGTAATAATGTTTTAATTTTTTACAACGAATTCAATTTTTTTAAGTTTTTCGAAAATTCATAATGATTTTGACACTTGCAATTTACACTTTTGTTGCGGAGCATTTTTTTACTCCCGACGTTTCGGCTCCTTTACAGCGTCTTCTTCTTCTTCTTTAAAAATTGCCACAGATTAGGTATATATGAAAACGGCCTCCCGGGTGGATTAAGTTGACAGATATCAAACTTTTTTTTATTCTTAATTTATTAAGGCAATACACCTTAAAGATTAAGTCGGCCTTAACGTAATCTTTAAAAACTGAAATTAGGAAACAATAGGGTAAATTACAAGTCACTAGAATTTTTCAGTAGATGGACACTTCACAATTTGATCGTAAAAATAAAAGTTTGTGGTTTTTATACGATGTAAATAATAACGGAATTAATATTGAGGGGCGTTCACGCTACAATAAAAATAGAGTATTTTTTATCAGGTTGCGGTGTAACCAAAATAAAACATCTTTTTGTCGCCATGGTCATCACGTGCGCCTTGGTTTTGTAAATGAAAAGAAAACATTTAGAAACATGCTAAAGTTTTTAATAATATTTTTTATGATACACATTGTGTATGTTATTATAAACTTGTGATTCTATAAATAACAATCTATTAAGTATTTTTTGTACATTCTTAATAACCGTTTATCTCATTTAAAGGTTTTTTTGGCCTGTCCTACTACTGGTATTGTAAAAGTGCTGAAAAACAGTTATTGGACGTCATCAGATGAAATAATACTGATCTACTTGATATATAATATTTGAAAGATGAGAGTATTATTCAATACGAATGTTAATTTGCAGCTGATTTGTGTCTTCTGAATACTTCAATGAAGTGTGACTTCTGAATACTTTAAAAACTTACTTGTTGCCGTTAGTTCTATTGTATGGAATGAATAAGGGAACGTAACGCAATTTGGGGGCTTTGTAAAATGCTACGGTGTGTTTCACAAGGGCTGATATTATTTAAGCAACGGGTTAATTTTTTTTCGGTTTTATAGAGGAATAAGAATTTTCAAAATCATACCCTTTTTGTTTATGTTTTATTAGGAGATCCCTGGATTGTGTAGTACGTTCCTTTTATTTTTGTTGCTGAAGTAGGCAAATGGCAAGACTTTAGTTTATATATTTTCATAAAATCCCTCGACTTTGTGCATAATTAAATTAAATTAAACAAATGCCATAAAATTTTTGCTATCCATCAGTATAATCTAGACTCAAGAACATGTGCAACCTGTGGGATCTATTAGACAAGCCCAAGAAAGTAGAGTACGGCCACAGCGACAGGCAAATGAGCTGCTATGCATTGTGTTCCATATTGAAATATTGTCTGAGTATGCCGATTGGCTCGATGAGGACAATCTGGAATCTCTTACTATTTGAGTTACGTTTTATCTGAAAAATGTTATATACAGACATACAGATAAAGAGACGGACCTCCTTTCAAATTTATAATATAAAAAGATGGCGGCCGTAACTCCATTGCGTCAAAGTCCGTTTATCGATATTATTATATACCGTACATTTTCCCGGGACCAAAAGTACTATTTTTCCTTTCCCGGGACTCAGTATCTCCATACCAAATTTTTGCAAAACCCGTTCAGTGGTTTGAGCGTGAAGAAGTAATTGACAGACAGACAGATGAACAGACTTTCATACTTATAAAGTTTTAATATTAGTTGTTACAATAGTACTATGTAATATTGGTAAGAATTTTAATTTTTTGAAGTCATTTTTTGTTAAATATTTAATTAAAATACCTTATTTTACAATAAATAATAAAAATATATGTGAAAACAACAATTATTTATAATGTTTCCTACCTACGATACCAATTTTAACCAAATTTCAATTAAACTTTGCTTGCCCAACTACTAGTTTTGGGTGTCCCAACCACTGTAATTCCGTCCCAGGACTGTGTTTTACCTACCATTCAGTTTTTACCAAAAAATCAATATAAACTGAAAACCAATCGCATTTTTATGTTTACATATCTTAAGTTAGATAATTTATGAACACAAATATGATATCTATTTCTATTTCATGCGATGTATTTAATGTTTTAGAGCTTTTTCTGTAAAAAAAAATCCTTAGCTGTCCAATGACTGGTAGTTTACGGTAGCAGTATTATCTAGTTTCTTAAATATAATGAATGTATAACAAAGCTAAGTAACCTGTCACTATGTAATGCCCTAAAATCAGAGCTCACAATATTGATATGTAAGTATAAAAAAATATAAATCAGATTTACTGCATTCGGTGTCCGATATAAATTCATTTCTGAGAGATTCGTTCCTAACTACCCCAAGATTGACCACGTTCCCTTCAATAAAGATGCCAAAATATTATATAAGAAGTGTAATATTATTCAATCAATAACAAAAATATGGACAACATAATTCGATCAACAACAGAACAATCAGTTTGACAATTTTGTAAGAAAGAATCAATCTGTTCATATTCATATCAATATTATGAGTGTCTGTCTGTTAACTCTTCACACCTAAGCCTCTGAACCAATTTTGCTGTTTGGTATGCAGATACTTTGAGGCCCGGGGAAGTACGTTGAATGCTTTTACATCCCGGAAAATGTACGGTTCCCGCGCAAATTTTAGAGCAACCGAGTAGCAGGCGTTATCTATTAATTTTTAACGTCTCTACTCGAAGCCTACTCACATTAAAGACACTATTATTACATCCTTAGATAAGAATGGAACTAAACTCGCAACTTCGCTCGCAGCTCGAACGAGCTTTTATCTTTATTTGAAGTTTTGAACAAGACAAATTATAGAAGGCTCTTACTTCGCAGCGTGTGATTTTACGTAGGGGCCGAAGTTTTAGTCTGGTGGAAGAATTTTGTCAGTTTTTCGAAATGAAATCAAAAAATATTTTAATAGTGTTAGTTTTGGGATGACTAAAAAATATTGTCGTATTAGCAATTATGATTGAATGTAAATTCTTACTAATATTAAAAATGTGAAAGTGTGTTTGTATGACTTTCTGTCGGTCTGTCTATACTCTATACCAACTGCCAGCAAATGAAGACGTAAGTGGATGAAATTGATATTAAGTAATTACATTCTATAACATACTAAAAACTTATTTTTCCCTTATATTTTGAACGAACCTTGTAACATAAAGCTAATTCATGATATTATCTGGACTACATAATATTATAACGTCTACATTTATTTGATTTCAAATAAATTTCCTGGTCTTAAAGCCTCCATTTATGCAAATAAACGACTTCAAATTGTGTAGGTGGTTGAAGTGTGTGTTAGTTACACACTTTAACCACCTACATCTTCCAAATATTTTATCCCCTGGCTGCAGATTGCAGAGGCAATGGCAACAAAGCCACCAAGTGCGTAGGAGCTTAGCCATATTATACCCAAATATACGAATCATTAAAATTAAGATTATGGGTCATTAGGACCCCAACAGTTTTAAGTTACATTCCACCCTCATAAGAAAGGGTTAACTTGAAATACGAAACATAATGGGCCCTTAGTTTCAAATCTTTGCATTATATTTCCTGGGATAGTCCCTAAGGCCTCTAGGGCCTATTAAAAAGATGTATTGGCCCTTAATTTGATACCGCAAGCAATATCTCTCCAATACCTTTAATTTTGCAAACCTTTTACAGAACATCAATTTTATTAATGTCTGGTTTTTGAGGGTTTCTGACCAGAGTTTGTCTACTCAATAGCATAGTTGATTGGCCAACAAATTTTGACGTCAGCTAAAAGCGTTCGTAAAATATATTATTACTGTACAATTAATAGTGAATTAACATTTTCCTTGCACTTATTCCACTTTATATTATTAATAGATTTATTACAGAATTATTATACACACGACCAGTTTCGAAAAAATCATCATCAGGTGTAATGCAGGTAATTTTAATTTAAATTTTATTGAAACTGCAGGTAATTTTAAATTCAATTTTATTAATATTTTATATTTAAAAATTAATGTGCAAATAGAACTGAGTATATTTTGTTGAAAATTTTATAAGTTGCTAAGTCAATATAACTAAAGAAAGAAAACACAAGAAAACAATATTGTTACAGTTCCTAAATGTTGGTTTAAAATTACAAAATAAGGGGTTGGCTTGTATCCGAAAACTTTTAACGATAGAAATATTCTATAGAGAGGCTTGGGCTTTTTTAAATTTCAGGTTTTTGGTGGGATTATCTTTTACTCCAGTTATTTGAAGCGTTTTTATTACATTGCGCGTTGTAGGATCAATGTTTATGAATCTAAATGCCCGTAAGCAAGGAATGGCGTACAGCTTTGTCCACACTGTGCCCTTTTCTGTTCGTCAAAGGCATGCGTTATAGCGCAATCAACAGCGAACGTGAGGATTGCCCACGACGCATGCCCTCTGAATCCTCTGACCGTATCCAAAAAACAAAAATGACAATGTTGGCGTTGCGTTCGTTGACGTATTCAATTATTAAATGCGCCAAAACGAAAGTTGAATGAAAGAAGATGACGAAAATAAATTGAAGACGAAAGTGCATAGTGTAGCAGTAATCAATCAATATTTTATAAGGTAGATAATGACCGATAAAATAAGTACTAATGTACTTGTATGTAACCGATAAACCTCATCTTTGAGGATTCGAATTGTCGAAGTTTTAATATGAGTAATTATTAAAATAAATATTTATTTTTCATAAATGAAGATAAAATCTAAATTGACCAACATATTATTATTCTGGCTGAAAATATTGATATAAGCGCCATACTTATTAATTTATCGTTTTATTGTTAATCTTAATATAATAATAATTTCATCTTTCGATAAAAGGTACAGTGATTGAACATTGATAGCATAGCATCCCTTTATAGAAACAAAACCATCATTAAAATCAAAAATTTAATTATCCCTGCTAGAAAAATAATAAGCCTGTGTGATAATTGGTGTTGTTAGTTAGTTTTAAAATTATTGAAATTGTACTGAATTTGTATCTTATTTTTAATATCCTCATCTATAATTAATTAATTATTTTTACTACATATACTTATATCTTATATATAATATACATCATATTTATTTTTATCATTTAATCACCAAATTATATTATACACATATATATTTTATATATTATGTATATATTTTTACATTATACTATAACTTATAATAAATAAAATATATGGCTTGAGATTATTATAAGAATTAGCATTAAGTGTCAAAAATGTTTTGATTTCTGTTTCTACGCTGTTTACTTCTGGTAAAATTGTAATAAGTTATGTAATAAGTTGTGGATAGCTATTATTGGCCTTATGTACTCATTGTATTCTTCTATAATACTGTTGAAATTGACGGCTGTTGTTATCCTAAATAAATAAATAAATTAATTAATTAATTAATTAATTAATTAATTGTTTTCAAATAGATGGATATAAGATAAGATATTGAGCCGTTAGGGGCAGCTGGGGACAATTACATTGCTGACGTGAGAGTTATCAAGATCAAAGATGAAGATGAAAAAAAACGACGTCAGAATCATTACGAAGCTTCGTAATCCCGGACATGGTAAAATGAGTTCCCTCACTCCGGTGTTCTTCAACAATGAGATCACAATGTATGTGGAAGTTTTGCCTACCATGTCAGAACTTCAGGAGAAGGCAGGCGTCGCGTCGCAGAATGCCTACCAATTCGCGACCTGCTTCGGATTCAGTAATGAGAGTCAGCAAGAAATCATATTATTATTAGAAGATTTATCGAAAGAGGGTTATACTATGCTAGATAAATATAAGCCCCTATCAAAATGACACAATTAAACTAGTGCTGACAAGTCTAGCTGATTACCACTCAATTTCTTACGCTTTAAAACATAAATCACCGGACAAGTTTAAGGAGTATGCTAAAAGACTAATCGATATAAACGACGTAATGGGCAAGGAAGATACGATTGGATATAATATGCTATACAAATATTTAATAAGGAGAAATACAAAAATTTTGTGAACCACTTGTTCTCTATACAAAGTTTAGAGAAAATAAAGAAGTTGAAAGAAGCGGATGCCGGGTCCAAATATCGTTAGGCGTTATCATTCATGGTGATATATGGACCAATAACATCCTTTTCAGACTAGATGTAAGTAATGTCTTATTTTAAACCGGGATGTAACAAAAGGTTGTATAGGATTCAATGTGAAAGTAGTCATGGTAATCAAATGAATTGTTTGTATGGGGAAATTCATGTCATCGCGTTGTATTTATTCTTACTAGCTATTTGACCGAGCTTTGCTCGATATTCGGTAAAAGACGAATAAAATGACATTTTCTGAAAATGATTCCTAGCTAGATCGATTTAAGGCCCCCGAAACCCCCTATATACTAAATTTCATGAAAATCGTTGAAGCCGATTCCGAGATTCCAATTATATGTATACAGGGTGACCGGTAATAGGTCTGTTTCCTTTTAACATGTAAAAATACATCACTTTTGCAGCCTAAAAAGCTATATCATATCCTGTCCAAAAGCTAACGGTTACCGAGATATTAAAGATTTTGTATTTTTTTCAAAAACACCCGATTTCAAAGGAAAACTTTAAATAAAAAAAAATCTACCTATTAATTTCTTAATCTTTAACATAATTTTAGTTCTTAGGTAGATAAACTACAAATACAAAAGTTATTTATCCATCTAAACAGGAAACAAAAATTAGCAGAGTGTTTCAAAAGTCTTAACAAAAAAAAATGAAAATGATTTTCCCTCATTTCACCCCTTATTGTTTAAAAAATCAATAAGACATTAGTCGTACAAATTACTTAATTAAATTCCTTATTTATTAAGCTATCCAAAAAGGTATAATTTGTGTGCAAAAAATTCACAAACATCTGGTAAGGTAAGATAATAACTCTCAGCACAATTTTTTTGGCTTACAATTTGTTCAGGGTTAGGTTGCCAGGTAGTCAAATTCTTTTGTTATCGGAGGAAAAAGCGATCTATTATTGGTCGGTTTAAAAAAATCCGGTTTCTTCGTAACTGTTCGCGTCGGTTCGTAACAGTTCGGGTCTGTCTAAAGAGCAATATGTAGAGTTTTTGTTTAGTTAACGCTTCTCGTCCTGAGTGCGCTGACGTTTTATTTGCGATTCCTTTTGATCAAGTTTGTTTATCAAAAATGGCATCTTTTAGCAATGAAGAGTACGCTGACATACTGTACTGCTACGGTTTTTGTGATGGCAACGCAGCCGCTGCACGGGAAGAGTACCGGCGTCGTTTTCCCCGTCGAATTAATGTACCAAGTGCTGGAGTTTTTTCCGCGGCGTACCAACGCGTGCGGGAAAGTGGCTCTGTTCATCAAAGGCGACGTGATGCAGGAAGACCTCCTCGTTATGTTGCAGAAGACGAAGAGAGAATATTGGAACGTTTTGCAAGAGATCCGACCACCTCTACAAGAATTGTAGCGAAGCAACTGGGTTTAACGCAGTGGAAAGTGTGGTTCACCGTACATAGCGCTCGGTTATACCCTTTTCACTACACACCAGTACAAGCATTAGAAGAAGGAGACCCTGCAAGGAGGCTCGATTTCTGCCGCTTTATGCTGCACTCCGATGAAAACGATTATAACTTCTTAAGAAAGATTTTATGGACCGACGAGTCGAAGTTTGAGCGTGACGGCATAACAAACTACCACAACATGCACTTTTGGGCTCCCCAGGGTGGAAACCCCCACTTGGCAAAAGAAGGTGCTCATCAAAGGAGGTTTTCCCTGAATGTTTGGATGGGAATTTTGCATAATCATTGCATTGGGCCGTTTTTTCTACCGGACAATTTAAACGGGGAGTCGTATGAAAATTTCCTGAGAAATAATCTTCACGAGCTCATGCAAGATATACCAGTTGAAACCCGAAGAGGTATGATATACCAACATGATGGATGCCCGGCACACTACAGAGTGACAGTTAGGCAATGGCTGGATCAAAATTTCCCGCAGCGTTGGATTGGCCGCGGCGGTCCAATACCTTGGCCCGCAAGGTCTCCAGATTTGACTCCTTGCGATTATTATTTATGGGGCCACATGAAGTCTTTAGTATACGCAACACCTATTAGCGATGTACATGAACTGAGGAGAAGAATAATTTATGCAGCAAACGAAATCCGAGAAACTTTAACAAGTAGAGTAACGCGATCTAATTTTCGCTTAAGATTACGCAAGTGCATCAGAAATCGAGGACGACAATTCGAACAGGATTTACCGTAATAATTATCAACTTATTATGTAAATAAAATATTAATTTTTATTCAAAGACTTTTATTTAACTTAACCTGACGTAGCAAATGTTTATTTAGACTTTTCCAATTTGCTAATTAGAATTTTACTACCTGCTAGTTCAGGTAGTTAGCAGGTTCTTCATTTGGACAAATCGGCGTAGGGTCCTTAATATTCCCTAAGTAAGATGTTATTTAGATTTTTGCATTACAAATTATACCTTTTTGGATAGCTTAATCTTTCAGGCCCCGCGCGAGCACCGGTGATCGCGAGAACAAAAGAATACAATGGGAATTCCTAGAACCTCCGATCGAAGGATTAATAAATAAGGAATTTAATTAAGTAATTTGTACGACTAATGTCTTATTGATTTTTTAAACAATAAGGGGTGAAATGAGGGAAAATCATGTTCATTTTTTTTTGTTAAGACTTTTGAAACACTCTGCTAATTTTTGTTTCCTGTTTAGATGGATAAATAACTTTTGTATTTGTAGTTTATCTACCTAAGAACTAAAATTATGCTAAAGATTAAGAAATTAATAGGTAGATTTTTTTTTATTTAAAGTTTTCCTTTGAAATCGGGTGTTTTTGAAAAAAATACAAAATCTTTAATATCTCGGTAACCGTTAGCTTTTGGACAGGGTATGATATAGCTTTTTAGGCTGCAAAAGTGATGTATTTTTACATGTTAAAAGGAAACAGACCTATTACCGGTCACCCTATACATATATATACAAGAATTGCTCGTTTAAAGATATAAGATAAGATAAACAAATGGCAAAAGTAACTCTTTTATTTTTACTGTTAACTTTATAAACTTACATACCTACCCTAAAGTTTTTCACTGTGTTTTGTTACGCTATAAAGGATAGCGTTTAACATAATATTTTATACAAGTCAGACACGTCAATGTGCCATCGAAGAAATTGATTTATAGACAGTTGACGGACCTACGTCATTTGGTTGGCTTTTGTCAATTCAATGTTAACTATGATTTATCGGATGTCTTTGACTTAACGCGACTAAATTACTGGTCCTCCATCTGCCTAGGAATCAACTTTTCTGATAGCACAAGATATTATATTTATTGTTATTAATTTGCAGGGTGACAAAACGACGGAATGCATATTTATAAGATTATCAGTTAGCGAGGGAGTCAATGCCGGTGATCGATATTTTGTACCAGATTTTTATTTGCACGGACTACGAGATGCGGGCTAGCTACTACCACGAGTGGCTTGACCACTACCACGCTCAGCTCGAGAATTCACTGTTCAACTTCGGCCTCAGAGTCAACAACGTATATCCGAGGGACAAATTGGACTCCGATTTGATGAGATACGCGCAGCAAGTGCTGACGATGACAGTCATGACTCTGAGCATTGTGCTTAGAAAGAATGAGGAATCAACTAACTATAAACAAGCATTGAAAGACCAGCTGGAGATTGAGGATATGATGGGCGCGATGCAACTGTCGACGCTTCATATGAAGTCGGTGGCAAAAATTAAGGATCGAATTGAACGATTAATAGATAGTTGCTTTGAACTCGGCTTAGTTAATGCTGTGTAGTTAGCGATGTGAATTAGAAAGAATTTGAATTTGATGTATAAAATATCGCATGCACCGATACATACAGTTTAAGAATACTTTACGTGTACGGTATGTGTACTATTAACTCCTCCAAAAATGCATTTTACACTCGTTTCTCTCGTGCTTATTGTCAAGTCACTATAATATAATTTTATAAAATCAAGAAAACGGTTGATACTGTGACTGAATGCTGATTTAAAATCTATACATTATAATAAAACTGTAGAAATGAAAATTCTGTACATTAAAGATATTCAAAAAATAATAAGCGGGGGGTGTCACTACATCGCTATAGAAGCCAAAAATGTGGTTAGTTTTTTTGTCTGTCTGTCTGTCTGTCTGTATATTTGTTCCACTATCACACGAAAACTACTGATCCGATTTGAATGCGGTTTTCGCTGATATATTTGTCTTCTTCCCACTTAACATCTGGTGTATAAATTTTTCCCCCCACTCCTCTAAGGGGACGAAACAGGGGGTCAGATTTTGTATCAAACTTTTTTCTTTAACACAAAAACTACTAATCCGATTTGCTTACGGTTTTCGCAGATATATTTGTCTTCTTCCAACTCAAAATCTGGTATATAAAAATCTCCCCCCCCCCCTCTAAGAGGATCAAAGAGGGGGTCAGATTTTGTATGAAACTTTTTTCTTTAATGGACTTACTTCATATTATTAACTATGTTTTCCAACTTAACATCTGGTGTATAAAAATTTTCCCCCCACCCCTCTTAGGGAACAAAAGAGGGGGTAGGATTTTGTATCAACTGATGAAGTAGAAATACTGTAAATGGCAAAACAACGTTTGCCGGGACAGCTAGTTACGAAATAAGTTGAACAGCACTTGGTTTGTATAAAACTTTTTACGATAAAAAGCTTGCGTATAGAGATTCGGCTAGACTTGGCTTTTAACATTATTGTATCATGTTTTTGGTAGGATTACATTTCACATAACAGTTTAATAAATATTATACTTTTTTCCCTAGTCAGATAGACTATAATATTACTAATAAATCAATGATATAAATGAAGCAACGGTGTTACCGAATTTTAGAATTCCAAATATTTTATGTTTCATTTGTATTGCTCTAAAAAGGGTTTTGTTTGATGACTAAATATTTTTTTAATAAAAAAATCTGTTTCAAAAGTGCTCGTGCATATTTAATATTGCAAATGAATTCTACGTACTACATTTTTGAACATTGTTTTCAATAAATTATTCCGACGTTTTTTGTTTTTTTTTCTCCAGCTATTTGGTACACATACGTTCAAAACATAATTACAATAATTATTCAAAACTTCCCGTTTTTTTGCTTAAATTGAGGCTTTAGGGCCGGAAAAATTATTTGAAATAGAAAAACTATGGATTATATGTATAGCTAGATATATTAGCTAGGTCATGAAGTAGATAAGTTTATAAAAATAACAAGGGAAAAAACTTAAAAAGTTAGTTGTTATCCGTATGTTACGAAATTTTACTTGTTCGATTCTTCCACTCACGTCTTTAATTATTATAGTTGTTATAATAATTATTATATGTCAAACAACAACAAAACAACAAAAAATCAAAAAATTTTCAGATCTAACTTTTCGAAAAAAGCTTGTTACGAATACAAGATAAGATTTTTATTATACAGGATGTAACAAGATAATGTGAGAAAAATACATAAGGGCGTAAATGAGTCCCCTGTGTAAAGTCTTCAGTGAAAGTAGCAGTACTGAAAGAGAAACTTTTTTTAATCTTTTGTATGGGGAAATTCATAACGCTTGCCGATAAAAAACCCAAAAAAAAAACTTTCAGCGCTGCTTCTTTCATAGTGAACTAAATATAAGCCACACATACACACCCTAAGTTGTTACACCCGGTATAACACACGTAATAAAGCACAAACCCCTGGGTTTTATCTCCATATGCTCTTCATCCATGGCTGAGACTTGACGGGCGCGGTGTGGGTCTAACACTGTAACACTAAGCCGATGATTTAACCTAACTTAGGCAATTAATGTACAGGCGCCAGCGATTTCAAGTTTTCATGTGGAATCCTAATTTTAATCTGATCTTTACCGAATAATACTTAAAAATAATTATTAATCCTTCAAGCCCTATAAGAGCACCGGTGATCGCGATATTAATAGAATAACAATAGATTTCCAAGAATCCGCGATCGAAGGATTAAACGGTCGCTTTTTTCCAGACCGTAACATATTCTACGAGAATTATTGCGAGTTAATGTTTTTATATTACTTCGTAAGGTACAGACTATATAATAGTATTAATTATATTTTTGTGACCTGACGTCACATTTTTAAACATTCTGATTATGGTATTTAACAGCTCCTCATGATTCAAATAGTAAATAATATGCCACGCGGCACTAGCATCACACCAAAATTGGCACAAATATCCTTTTTATCTACAATAATAATTATTAATAACTAGCTGTCCCCGTGAACTTCGTGTCAGTTTAAAACCTTCCCTGGACTTCTATATTTAAGACTATTTCTATATTTAAGGATATTTTAAGACTAAAATCAGCCCAATCCGTTCAGCGGTTTTCGAGTTTTAGCACGACTAACACATTTGAAAATCCATTTTTATATATAAGAAGACTAGCTGTCCCGGTGAACTTCGTGTCACAAGTCACTTTAAAACCTTCTCTGGACTTCTACGAATATTTTAAGACTAAAATCAGCCCAATCCGTTCAGCCGTTTTCGAGTCTTATCGCGACTAACACATTTGAAAATCCATTTTTATATATAAGAAGACTAGCTGTCCCGTTGAACTTCCTATCACTTTAAAACCTTTCCTGGACTTCTACAAACATTTTAAGACTAAAATCAGCCCAATTCGTTCAGTGGGTTTCGAGTCTTAGCGCGACTAACACATTTGAAAATCCATTTTTATATATAAGACTAGCTGTCCCGATGAACTTTGTGTCACTTTAAAACCTTCCCGGACTTCTACGAATATTTTTTAAGACTAAAATCAGCCCAATCCGTTCAGCCGTTTTCGAGTTTTAGCGCGACTAACACATTTGAAAATCCATTTTTATATATAAAAAGAAGATAAAACAGGCTTAGAAGTTCAAATCGCACAAATAAGTTTCTTAAGCATAATAAAACAACAAATAAATCAGTAACATAATTCAATACTTTGCTAATTTGACAGACTACTTAGCATTGGAACAAAAGTTGCTGATACAAAGGAATATTTGGAAGGTCGCCAACGTCCATCTTGATGTGGACACGAGATGACAGGAGCTCTGGCACATTAGAAGCTTATTAATGAGATAAAGCAAAAATAATATTTGGAGATGTCTATTTGGCTAGAATTGGTATTCTGAAAGGCAATCAGTTGGTAGAATGTTTTTGTGGATGAGAATTGAGACGGAAATTCTTGATACATAATTTATTATGAGACGATTAAGAATTTCAATTTTTCGGTTATATTGTAATCTTTTATATAAGGCTCCCGCACACGGGCCACTGGCCACAACCACAAAACGCCGCTACCGGCATATTTCCTGTAATTTTCACACATTTAACGTGGACTCGCCGCACACGGTTGACGCCGGTGACCACCACACGCAGCACGATACAACGATTTTTAGAACACGCGACAGCCACAAGCGCTGTTGTGTGGCCCGTGTGCGGCGACACTTATTGTTAGAATAAGTATACTTAAGTATTTTTGTGTATAGAATTAAAATCTAATATAAAGCGTAAACGATATAAAGTAAAGTTTAAATGAGTCTGCCTTTTTTTGTCAGTTCTACTATAATTATATTATATGGCTTGGGCGTGAAGAAGTGACAGACAGATAGATAGACAGACAGACAATCAGACTTTCGCATTTGCAATATTAGTAAGGATGTTTTTTTATGGCTACTCGTCTCACAACGTTTATGTTATGTACAGGATATTAATTCTGACGTTCCTCTAGGGATCCAACATTTTTGAAAAGCACCATTCTCGCGGAAAACATTTTTGACCTTTGTAAGCGTATGAATTTTTCGTGAATTTTGGCAACAAAGTTGTTAGCGAACTTTTTTAATATTTCTGCTCTTGTATTCACAGTTTCTGTAACAGTTCCCTGTTTATAATTAGCTAGTTTCATTATTGTTATAACTACTGTTTGCTTACGTGATAATGCAACAAAAACTTTTTTAATTAGAAAATATTGTAATTTGTAACAATATGTTGGATCAAACAGGTCCAGCTACAAATACGAAAATTTAGGTTTGAATGAGACTTATTATGACGTGTTTTCTGGATAATCAACGCAAAAACCAGGGGCCGTTTTGAGACTCAATCGGACGAATCGGAATGCCGCGTCTTATTCTAACAACCGTTACATGACGTTGTTAGAGTGGGACGCGGCATTCTGATTCGAACATTTGAGTCTCAAAACGGTTACGTTGTAGGCCTCCAGAATCCAGATTCGGATTTGGTAAAAACATGGTGCGTTGTAAATGCTCACTTGGTAGCCAATTTTTTTCACTTGCACCAAGAATAAGGCAAGGTGCATGATCTGCATGCACAGTGCACGTTGCACAATGTAGCACGCCAAACTCTTCTGCATTTTTGGCTTCAAGGTCGGGTAAATAGTCAATCTTACCGATATGACCTGAAAACCTTCAAGAGGAGAGCGTATTCCCTCTTAAAGGACCTGCGCACCTGTAACTCTTCTGATGTTGCGAGTGCCCATGGGCGACAGTAGTTGCTTTTCATCAATTAACCTGTTTACTCGTTTGTTTTTATTAGAGTTTATAAAATTAGAAAAAGAGGGGTTTTATAAGTTTTTAGTGTCTGTCTGTATGTCTGTGTCGTGGCATCGTAGCATCCAAACGGGTGGACCGATTTTGGTCAATTTTTTTTAATTTGAAAGCTGACATTATCGAGCGTGTTTCTTAGCTATGGTTTATTATCAGCCCGCTCAGTGGCGAAAATTTTTAGTTTGAACTACTTAACATTTCTGAATCGAGGATTGCTTTTAAATTTCTTTATTTATATAAAAAAATACTTGTAACTTGCACCAAACGCTAAGGTATAATAGCTGGCACGTTATCGCGTTGATAAGCGGCGGTAATTGTTGCACCCGCGAGCGATGTACGCGGATATTACGAAACGAGTATACATATTACATAGCTTATGAGAATTCGCGTTAGCTGAAAATGTAAGTAGGTGCCAAACCTTTTTTGTAAGTGACATGAGAGTTACATTGATGATAAATAAGCTGAAAATGTGAGTAGGCTGTAGATATTAAGTTTCAAAATGTGATATTCATTGATGAGGCTGCATACATTGATGCATTGCGTGTAAGGTTCTCTAAGGTTCACTTGCACCGAGCTGAGTTAAAGTTGAGTAAAATAATAAACCGCTATATACCGTTTCTTTCTAAAATCTGAAACGAGAGAAACAACATAATATTTAACCCTGCAGGATTAACTTATACCCAGACTAGCA
Organism: Polyommatus iphigenia; assembly: GCA_963422495.1. NCBI lineage: Eukaryota > Metazoa > Arthropoda > Insecta > Lepidoptera > Lycaenidae > Polyommatus > Polyommatus iphigenia. The sequence continues at coordinate 25,793,432 of OY730181.1, read as the reverse complement.
AAAGTGGGTCTAATTTTAATTAGGACGTAAGGAAGGAATGAATGTCTAATAAAATGCGATAGTGTGTCAGTCTGTTACCTATTATCGCTCAAACCGCTGTACCGATTTTGCTTAAATTTCGTATATATAGATAACTCGCGTACCGGGAAAGGACATAGGATACTTTTCATCCCAGAAAAATGTACGGTTCCCGCGCGATAAACGACGGCGCAACGGCGTTGCGGGCGTAATCTAGCTTAGTATAAAACAGCTTTTGTAAAGTTAGTTAACATGCATACAAAATTTTACTCGTGAGTTAACATGCATAAAACCTTACCTTCCGAAGATCTGGTCATAACCGGTGAAAGTAGCAGATGATGCTTATCCATATCGCTATCCTTGTTCTTCCCATCTTCTCTCTTCTCCTTCGGATGACTCATTTTGGTCTCCGAAGTTGGCGTCTTATTATACACCAGAAACCTCGTCAGCTGATCCATTTAAACTTGGAACTATGTCTTCGGAAACGCCTGACTAATACGTGAAGTTGCATGCATAATGCAAAACGATAAATAACTCTGAAGGTGCGAACACCGCAAATGGTAAAATAATTCTGAAAGCAAACACATTGTGGCACAAAATGCTTATGCAAATCGTGATTTTGCCCGCTAAATATTCAGGCTTGCATGCGGGGACGGCAGGTGTGGCCTTTAAATTGATTCCTACGCTTTTTTGGGCCTTTTTACTATACGTAACAGATTTTACACAGTGGCAGGCATATGTGGCTAAAGTGTTATAAAAGTGAATTATGTTTATCATTTATTTAGAGTGGGCATCGCATTCGCATAACAATATAATATAGCGCCTGCGGCTGTAGTCAGAGACATGTTTTAATAATAACTAAACTTAATTTTAAGTATACTCGTAAGATCCTTCAAATTAATATATTTTGTAAACTTAATCAATGCACTATGTAACAATCTCCTTATTACTTAAAGTTTAGTGTTCATCACAATTCTCTGAGTGCGGTAGTTAAGAAGTAAAGAATTTCAAAAGGCATGTATTTAACGCGGCGACAAATTGATACTATTCCGGGTCTTAAAAAAATTGAAAATGGATAATAAATAAACTACTTTGGCGACTAATTTGAGGTAGCATTTTAACTAGAAAGCGGCGGCTTTTTAATGAGTTTTGAGGTTATATTTAAATTTTATCTGGCAGTGATTTTCTTTTGTGGCAATTGAATTTCTTCTAAGGCGACAAATTATTGGCGGATAAAAAAGTTAAAATAGGCTTTCAAAATTCCAAAATTGGGTTGTCTATAAACTTGACCAAGGTCTGATATAAATACAAACAAGATCTCATAAAAAATTCTTTTGGCTACATTTTTAGGGATCTAAATAAACCAAATTGTGACATGCAAGAAAACTATTCTTGGTCTATTTAATTTTTTCTTGACTATCTTAAGTGTAACAAAAGGGAATGAAAAAATTATGTATCGAACGGAAAACTAATCTAAATCAATCAAAATCGATTATTTTAATTGTTTGTTTTGTAACGGTCGCCGGCTGCTGCCGCAGCACGCTCGCTGCGCTCGCTCGGCTCCCTCTGTGTTGTGGTCTAAGTTCTAACCTAACCTAACCTACTTTTGGACTTTCTGGGTTGTTTTTTTTTAGCCCCTTTTCAGAGGGGGGGGGAGGCTGTGCCCCTCCCGTCCCCCCACTTCCATATCCGTAGTTAAGTAGGCTTTCTGTTAAGTCTTTTCATTAATAATAACGAATGCTCCGCAGCCCTCGCACTGCTCAGACACACGAGCACATTTGCCGCCTTTTTCAAGAATTTACGAATCTGCAAACAATATTATAATATCCAAATACATTATTATAATACCAATTTTCAGTTTTAAAGCTACCTAGTAATCGCTGCCAAATGTGTATTTTTATAATGAAAGGCAATAGTTGCCAGTGAAGAATGTTTGATATCCCCTCGGAAAAATTAGTCGCCACATTAGGTTTTATAATACCTTAACCAGTTTTACACTGATCCCGCTTGATATATTTGATACCTTACAGTAGCAGCCGTTTTTTAGTTTTTTTTATCCTAGCCTTTTGTTGCTTGTATAGTTTAATAGTTGCTAAGATATTTAATCACTGCAAAGTTAGTTTTTTTGTGACTCAATAGAAAGTCGCCTATAAAAGATATTAGTTGCTGTGTTATTTATTGGATCTTAAAATACCCTATACATTTATTATTTGTATTGTGTACTGTATAAACTTTCTAGGAGAGATTTTCCGGAAGTAAAAATAAAATGCATTTAACTGTAAAACACCCAACAAAAGGATGAATTCATCTCTTCGACTATAAAAATCTTTGATAAAATTTTACAAAGACATTCATGTGTGGCGCTCTCGTACGTTTGATGTGAGTTCAGCCCGGGTTTGGGACATCTTTTCTCATTCAAACAGTCCTCCGAAGTGACCTTTTAGGCTTTACAACAAAGGTTTTATAACCGAAAATCCTCGTCTCTGTTATTGTGGTCGTATAGAGGGCATTCCGTAACATTTTGCTTTGATTGCTACAATAAGGTGGATAAAGTTGGAATTCGGGGTGAATTTTCGCGAATTAATATTTTCTAGCCAGAAAACTTTTTTAATATTCCATTTCGTATAGGCTTGGTGTATCTTGGTTTCAAAACTATTTTGTGTTGTAAGAGTAGCTGATAGTTGTAATTACAAAATTATAACTATCCTGTTATTATTATAATATTTATATGTACCTATTATAAAGACAAAAGTTTGTAAAGATATATATATATATATATATATATATAGGGCTATATACATAATATATATATATATATATATATATATATATATATATATATATATATATATATATATATATATATATATATATATATATATATATATATATATATATATATTATGTATATAGCTCTATACTTTAAAAACTGCTAAATAGATTTAGATGAAACTTCACAATATTATAATAGCTTACGTAATATCAGGATAACACAAAAATATAATTTATATTATGATATACTTTTAGTATCATTACTATCTTAAAAGCCTTCTTGTCTTTGGACCGTGTTGAATAACTATGATTGACGTCATCATGAGTCAGTATGCAGATTGCAGACGACGTCGGTCATGAACTCAAGACTTAAAATTTAGTTTGTTATTATTTTTAGCAATATTCCGCGAAATAAACTTCCACCTTTAAGTAAATGAGTGAGTGTACGCATAGGCATGCGTACAGCACCTCCCTCCTCCCACACTGCCTATGCGTACACTCGCATGCAAGAACTTGCAAACACCACCACCACACAAGCAATAATGTTGGCAAATCCGTGCAAGGCCCCTCACCACCATGCAGGTTGAAAACCTCGACGCGCGTTTCGCTCCAACACCGGAGCATCCTCAGGATGTGGACTCTACGAACAACGTCTGTCAAGTGCCGCCACCGGCCAAAACACCGCCTTTTATACCCTATCGAGCCCCGCTACTACCCCCACTACCCTCACCAGTACCCCCGAACATATTACTGGTGAGGGTAGTGGGGGTAGTAGAGGGGCTCGATAGGGTATAAAAGGCGGTGTTTTGGCCGGTGGCGGCACTTGACGGACGTTGTTCGTAGAGTCCACATCCTGAGGATGCTCCGGTGTTGGAGCGAAACGCGTGTCGAGGTTTTCAACCTGTATGGTGGTGAGGGGCCTTGCACGGATTTGCCAACATTATTGCTTGTGTGGTGGTGGTGTTTGCAAGTTCTTGCATGCGAGTGTACGCATAGGCAGTGTGGGAGGAGGGAGGTGCTGTACGCATGCCTATGCGTACACTCACTCATTTACTTAAAGGTGGAAGTTTATTTCGCGGAATATTGCTAAAAATAATAACAAACTAAATTTTAAGCTATGAATTTCCGCAAAGTAACGCCTGATTCCATTAACTATGAACTCATGACTCATGGCGCTAACTTCTACACATTACATATTTTCTTTCTGCCTATAGTTACAGTAGGAGAGCCATGCTTCGGCACGAATAGGCCGGCTTGACAGGAGAAATGACAAGGGCTCAAAGAAAACCGGCGTGAAACATCGCTTGCTGTTTAGCTTTAGTTCTTCTGATGTTGCGAGTGTCCATGGGCGACGGAAGTTGCTTTTCATCAGGTGACCCGTTTGCTCGTTTGCCCCTTATTGTATAAAAAATACATAATCAACGCGCGGTCAACGTGGTTTTACACAAGTCTCCAAAATTTCAGTATTAATCGGGAGCAAATAAATTTCCATGTCCATGCACCGCCATTATATTTAAGTAAAGCTGCGGGCATCGGCATAAACCAAATTTGTTAAAATATATAATACCAATTTATAGGTCGACCTAATTGCTTATTTGGTCGAGGGCTTATTGAGAATTACGAGCTAAAACATAAATTCAATTAGTTGCTGCGGACTGATATGAAATTACGTGTCGAAAGTGGTCAATGCAGATCTACGCGGATGCTTTAACAAGCTAAGGCTCGATACGCCTTTCAGTGCTGCCACTTTTACAGTGAACTCTATACACGGGACTCATACACACCCTTAAGTATTATCGCTTAGTTTTGCTACACTCTGTATAAATTGAGCCTAAAACTGAGTGTCTCAAGTGGCAGGCCTACGAGTATGCTTTGATACTCTCAAGCCTAATAAGTTGTAGTAGACTGATATAACGTGTCTAAAGTGGTCAATACAGGCTTACAAGTATTAATTATTGGCGCGCTGAAGATACACGGGTATGTGAAACAGATGTCACGCAAAATAAGACCAGCTACTTAATTTGGCTACATGCAAAATGGTACGTGGATGACACTGACAGAAAGACTTGCAAGTGACAATAAAGGTGAACGCAGATTTGGCCGCACCGCACGCACCGCAGTCGCCGCATTTCGAATTCTTTATATGAAGTTATAGGCAAGCTCGCATACCTACCCGCGCCGCAGTCTTCGCAACTTCTACATTCTTTAAGGTGAACGCAGATTTGGCCGCACCGCACGCACCGCAGTCGCCGCATTTCGAATTCTTTATATGAAGTTATAGGCAAGCTCGCATACCTACCCGCGCCGCAGTCTTCGCAACTTCTACATTTTTCATTTATATGAAGATTTCGAAATGCGGCGACTGCGGTGCGTGCGGTGCGGCCAAATCTGCGTTCACCTTAAAAATGCTGGCGCTAGTACCAATTTTACATCCTTGTAAGGATTGCAGTGTAATATGTCATCAAGAATTGCTTTATTGTATACTAGTAGTTGGAGATCCCATGCTTTTAATAGGCCTTCATTCTCCAGCCTTCAGTAATTTGGGATTCAAAATCAAATCAAATCAAAATAAATTTTTTTCAGAGTAATTTTTTTACAAAAATATTTCCGAACGTCAGGTGCTTACCACCGGTTTCTTACAGACGGTCAGAAATATTATGTAGTTATTGATATGGTTAAGGCAGTAGCATCCACATGTAGATATGTGTTTCACTCGGCTATCACAAATAATCGATTTTAAATATATATATTTTTAAATAACCCTGTTTCAAGCCCTCAGTCGCCATTAGACAATAGACATTTCGTTTCTAAATTTAAAATCTTTTAGAACAAATTCCCACGTACTAAAACTCGCATTTACAAGACCTTATCTTTATAGATAAAGCTTTATAGCTCGGAGACGTTTGATGACAGCTTTTAAATTTGGAACGAAAAAGCTCTAATAAAATAAATGGAAATCCGTTTTACGTCAGCGCTTTTATACAGCTTTTTACTGACCAGTTACGTTGTTCATACCTGTCATATATATGTAAACGAGTGTAACTGCCTTTATAAAATACTGACGTATGCTAAAATACTGATGGAGAATTTACAGTATTTAAAAGATGGAGGCTATTTCACATTATGGGATACGATATTGCTTATGTAGGACGTAATAGTGTGAGGCTATGCTGAAACATAATGTACCCGATTTTTGCCTATTATATCTGACTAGATGTATGTGATCAGTTGTCACATTATTCCTTTAAAATAATACCTCGATACGACTATACTCTATCTATAGTCTATACTCTATGTGAATACCACAAACTTCGATGAGATCAGCCAAGTAACAATAATTTGGCATTTCAATAATCACCACCCTGTACGATTCAAAATTAAAAAGTTAACTCACCCTTACTACTATATTCACTAATTTCGACAGTGCTCCGTAGTTTCCCCACATTTTGTGCTACACTTTTGAGGTTTTTCCAGCGATTTTCACTACTCATCGTGCATCTACCATCTATAGTGCGTACTAGATACTAACTACTGGAGTGTGGTGACTGGTGAATCAGACTGAGTTCAGCTTTTCAGGTGTACAGGGTGTTATTTATATTTTATATGGTTCGTGAATAGAGTAATCTTGATACTTTAAAAATTTTACAAACAAAAAAAATAAAAATATGAAATTGAAATATTTTGGCCAAATATTGATTTATTTTTTATTTTATGACTATCAGACAATGCTTACTGAAATGCTTCCTCCTGATAGTCCAACATTTTTTATTTAAATTAAGAAATTACAATTTTAGCATTAAAATTGAAACTGATAAAATTTTAATTAGAACAATATTATGTTTATAAATATATTTCTTGTACTACATTTACTGCATTCAGTACAATAATATGATGTTGTAATAATATCTACTATTAGTTGTAAAAGTTTTATTTTTATATTTTGACAATAAGCCTTCAAAACCATGTTTTTTGGCACTAAAAATTTTAGTATCAAGACTAGTCAGTCGCTTTAGGCTTTAGTTCAAGGTGAGTCTTTTTGAGTGGTCGTCATTAACAACCACAATGAAGGCACAATCGTCGATCATTCGCGCCGATTGCTGTACCATGAATGAAGGAATGACGGGAAGTTTCGTGGTAAATATTCTATACAGAGTGTTCCTATTTTGTATAAAGGGAAATATTTTGTGCATATAATAAAAATAACAATATATTTTATTCAACGTTAGGCATAGTATATTAAAAATGACAAGACTATTAAATATGCACACATGCAAATTTTGAAACTCGTATTTTATTAAAAGTTTTGTGTCCCTATTCGCTATTTAGACTTTAGCTGGCAGTACGTATTTTGGATATTTGGTTGTCCGATGATTCAGATTGCTGAAAATAGCAAGTTAATGCAATGAATGACAGCTGAAACTTTAACACAATTTGAGTGTTGATCCCAATGCCAAAATCAAAATTGACATTAATTACTATATTTTCGATATTCAATATTCGTCTCTATTTTATGCTCAAAATTTTCACCACCATTTCGGATTTTGGACGATATAGTCTTATAAAGGCGTAGTGGAAAATTTGAATTTATATTTTTTATTTCAATTAGCAAATCCAATCGCGGAACACACTCTAATAGTAGGGGAGGTCGCGCTCAGTTTAAAAAGTCATTTCATACCGAGCGAAAATCGTTACAATAATAGTATTCTACTAATACATAACAGCTTTGATCGTCAGCCACTTCATAATGGGTGGAATAAAAATTGAGAGCATCTCAAAGTTGTTGTTAGGAATCGTATTGAATTGACATTATAAAGATCCCAATTCGCACCCAATAAAGGTTCATATCTAGATTATACACGTTTAGGTTTGGTAGGTGTCGTTTTAGTTTTAGTATATAACAACAGATGGCGCTTTTAAGGTAAAATTTATATCATACTTCTTCACAAATATTGACTATCGAATTAATTACTTAAAATTGAGATTGAGTGAGACAATTTTATGGTTAATTTAAACGAAAATCGCCATCAGCTGAATGTTTGCAGGTGGAAATGTCGTCTACGCGACGCCCTAGGATACATTGAGCGCGAAGTAGGACTATATTGGTTATAACTTATATCGCTGGCTGACGGTTTTTTCACCATCGTATTAGCGACTGACGGTTTTCTTTATTATATACAAAGTAGAAACATTCACCTCTATAAATTTTGTACGGTTTAAAATGACTTTATATTCAAAAATTTTTTACATGTTCAGTAACGCGACTGACGTTGAATCCCTCGTCTGCAATACGGCTGACGGTGATTTTTTCATTTGTGAAGGTGAAGTTCATTCGGTATAAAATCACTTTTCGCAACTATTTTTTTTACAACTTTGAAATACTCTCAGCTAACATTCCACCACGGGTGCGGCGACTGACGCTGATTATATTGATTGATAAATATTAAGCTACCGCTGGACAAAAATTTGGTCGGTATGAAATGGCTTAGCAAACGATAGCACTACCTCCCCTACTATAACGATATATCGCTTCGATTCAACGACATGTACCTATTATATAATACGTTATATCGTTACGATATTCACCAACATGTACGCGCCTTAACATTAAGTGGCGTATTTGTCCCGGTGCTAAATACGTGTAATATGTCAGTATCTAATATACCGGGACTAAGTAATAGTCGTTGTTCCATCAACGTCGACTATTGATTGCCAGATTTACCTGGGATGGAAAAATCGGGGTAATGAGGTCACCATTTGTCTGTGAAAAGGGGGCTTTAAAGGTGACGATTAATCGAATTCCATGTACCATCTGACTAATCAATAGGATATTATATTACTGCAATCTTTTCACGCTAGAGACAGCACCAGCATAGACAGTAAACAAATAATTATGTTTGACAATATTCTGATATGACACGTGCAAGTTGCAACATGTCAGATTTTGGTCGGATTATTCAGATTTTAGTGTATATTATTGTAGTAATTAAGGCCGTAGCAGTTTATCCAGTGGCAATAGCTTCACTCACTGCTTCAGCCGTCGTAAAACTATCTTACTTTATTAAAAATCCCTTTAAAAATCCTTTTCGTATTTTTTCTTCTGATTAATTTCGTTGCGGGTCCCAAAACATATTAAGCTTTTCCCTCGGGCACCCCTGATATCATATCAAAGGGTTTTCATGGCAGATTACCACTGTTGATGCTGACAACACAGGAGTTGCAGTGGTGGGAATGTACGGTGGGCCAATTGACCGTTTAAAGAATAATTTACAGTCATAAATTTGAAATTATCGTGTCAAAACCACTTGTGAAATCGAAATCGATAGAGAAGTTAGAATTCAAAGACATCGCCATCGTCAAGTGTCATGCATAAAGTTAATATACCAGCGTACCTATATTAACTTTAGGGAGATCGCACACGTCACACTTTTTGTGTGATCGAGTCTGCGGCTTACATACAATCTGCATGGCGCGCGCCATGCAGATTGTATGTACGCCGCAGACTCGATCACACAAAAAGTGTGACGTGTGCGATCTCCCATATGGTGTCATAGGCCATGGCGCTTGCAGTGTAAACAGAACTAACGAGTACCTAGGCCGACTCAGAAAAGATCTCGATACGTTTGACATAGTATGGCATATCTTCCGGCGCGCGCAGTATAATGTGTTACTCAGCATTGTAAAACATGTTGAAAGTGACAGTCTCGCCCAACTCGCGCATATTCGCCCGTTTGTCTGAAGTCGAGGTGCTCCTTAGTTCTGTTTACTCTGGCGCTTGCGATGCGTTTAATGTCAAATGCCATATATTTTTTACATCTAACTTCGCTATGAAAACTAGCGAATGTATTTTGACTAAGCAGTGACATATTCATCACCACAAAATTTATTTTACCAGATCAGCTAGTTAAGACCTTTTAATATAATATATTAAGTACCCATACCCAAGTACGGCACTGATAAAACCTTCACGCGATCAATTTTAATTACCAAACAGACAGTCTATTAATTTATGTTTGCAGCTGACAGTTCAATCTATTTTGATGCCTCGATTCAGAATTTTCAGGTCATAATCAAGTTGTGAATCAGTGGAACAGTGGAACTTAATAATAATAGCTCCCACACCGGCTTCGGTGACGGTGGCCAGTTTTATTGAAACCAGGCCAGCTACGCAGGAGTAATTTTATAGTGCCCAAGTGTGTGCGCAGTACACAAGAGCACTCTCTATTCCTTTACTCTCATATCCCAGTGGGACGGATGACCGACACGACTGGCGAGATATCAGGCGCAGGACCGACTTTTTACATGCCCATCCGACGCATGGATCATCTTACTTGTCAGACAATCAGGTGATCAGCCTGCATTGTCCTAACCAAACTTGGAAATAACGCGGGAAATGTTTCCAACGCGGGAATCGAACCCACGACCTCCGAGTCAAGAGCCGCGCTCTATACCACTAGACCACGGAGGCGTTACAGTGGAACTTGATCACTTGGTTCGGTTCGGTTGGTTGGCGTTATTTGTCACGTACGTATGAAGGTGTGAATCACAATTCTCATCAAGTAACATGATTCTACGTGGGATGGACATGTAAAAAGTCGGTCCTGCGCCTGATCCATCGCCAGTCGTATACGGTCGTTACCACTGGGTTAGAAGATGAGAGTGCTCTTGTGCAATGTGCACACACTTTGGCATTTTAAGATTACTCCTGCGTAACTGGCCTGGTTTAACTAAAACCAGCCACCGTCACCGAAATAAAAAAACTTTATTTTGAGAGCCTGTTGCTTCTCAGCATCGTCTCCACGACAACATGTCCTCTAATCTCTATGTTAAAGGTCACCTATACTGAATCGATATTGATGATTAACGACAGTCCAAAGCTGAGAGGCAATAAGGAAGGAGGAAGTCACGTCTCAAGAATAGTACCAAAATTGAGGGAAAAGTGATTAAACTTAATATCCCTGTTAACTACTTCAAAGGGAGCCGCGGGATTAGAAATACGAGTGGAAATTACGTCATTGTGTTATATAAATAAATAGCTTTTACTCCCTGCTTTGCATACAAAATATTGAAGACTAGATGACGCCCGCAAATCCGTTGCGCCAAAATTAGTTTGTCACGTGAAAACCGTACATTTTTCGGGATACAAAGTATCCTATGTCCTTTCCCGGGACTCAAAGTATCTCTGTACCAAATTTCAGCCCAATCGGTTCTACCGTTTAGGTGTGAAGACACTGAACAGACAGACACACTTTCGCATTCATAATATTTGTAAGGATATCTTGTGATGAAAAATAGAAATTCTGAACTATAAGTACAATAAAAGAAAGTATTCTATCTCAGTTATTATAACTTTTAGCCAACGACAGTCAGACTTGCGTCATTTTATAAAAGCTGAAAGTTTTCCTATATAATATGACCCCTTTAAAGGTAAGAACGACCAGCAACTATGGTTTCGGTTGCTGTCCTTTTGAGGTATCCAGTTCTTAAGGTCTACCTAACCTTCGATAAATTTGTATCAAGAGATTATTAATCCATACTTTTTATCGCAAAAAATAGTTTCAGTTATCTAATATTGCATCAACTTCTAACTTATTTCGTACTTACTTTTTATAAATTTTTTCGCTCATTTTATCAAAATGACTAGTTCTATTATCTGAAATGCAGTGGAAAGCACTGAATTGGATTCCAGTGCACTCCAGTGCCCGTTTACATTATTCCAGTAGCCGATCCGTCGCTGGATTGGTATAATGTAAATCCGCTATAACATAAACATAATCTTTAATAGCCTGAGGCAGGCAATTATTGATAAGCCGATAGTAGTAAGGACCGGGCAATCACAATACATAAACATGCCTAATCTAAAAAGGGTATAATTTGTTCCCACAAAGGGTTCTTCTGAACCACAAATACGTTTTCGCACACTTGTGATGGGTTTATATGTATTTTTAGTTTTACTCAAAGTAAAGTAAAAATGTCTCGGAATTCAACGGTAAGTTAATAAAAAAAAATACGGAAATTGTAATAATAGAGGAGGGGAGGGTGCTGAGATGTAGTCACTCAAGCGTAATGGAGACCGAGTAGGTTTTGTACATTAGGTAAAGCTGATAAAAAAATAATAAGAGCGTTTTTTTTATTTTAGCGGTGGGTTCAGAAACTGCAGGCATTTTAAAATTTTGAATAAGAAAATATTATATTCAGAAAATTGCTTATTTAGGTTTACTTGTTTAAAATATATTAGGTCCTTGTTGTCTAAAATGTATTTATAATTTATTATAAATATATTTTAGACAACAAGGACTAAATAATTTAGTTTAGAGCAAAATAAAATATCTGCGAAGCTTAGTTAAGAAAATATGAAGCTTTATTTTTTTATATTTTAAAATGTCCCTTACAGGCTTATCTAACCTTTGAATCGTCAGTACTTTATATGGAAGCTTCTTTGGGGTATACTAAACATCCCCTATGTTAATCTGACAGATCCGTTGACATTTCAATATTCAAAAAAATTTTTTTTTTACCCACCACGTGAGAATTCTGATTTCTATACCATGATAACTAGACACATGTCGGAAGCCTATGCAAGCTTAATCTGACATGCTCGAGCTACTCCCGAAATCCCCTCTTCCCCTCCCCAACTATAAGAAGTTTTGTCAAAATCTTCATTAAACTGAAGTTAACTATTAAGTAAGTACGGGAGTACGTAATAATAGTAATAATATATTATGAGGATCTTATGATAAAATTTAACCATTATAACAACATTACCCGATACCAATCAACAGATAGATTTTCGGGGCTTTCTAGTCGTTTAGTGTTTCGTTTGGAAATTGTTCATTTGGAAATTGTAGCTATAAGAAATTATATTATAAACGTCTATTAAAAGAAAACCAAATAGAGATAATAAATTAAATTTTGTCCTTCTGAGAATGTCGGACTATTCCTCGAATGAAAATTCAAGTTTAGAGGTCCGGATGGGCCCAAAAAATAACTTCAATAATTTATTGTAGCACTACATTAGAGAAACATAAGTAATTAAATTGTTCTAAGTAATATCGGAGCTGAGCTACGATTATTTTAGTAAATTTTTTTTGCGCCTTATGTTCACAAAATCAATAGTAATTAATGTTACTTTATGGAGCTATCCTGAACAAACAGGTGTAGAAAGGGTATATTAATCTGTTGGATATATATTTCTCACTAGCTATTGCCCACGACTTCGTCCGCGTCAAATATGAATAATTTTTCATACATTTATATTTTCTCACTGGGTTTAACTCTCGTCTGACGAAAATATAGCCAGACTTGAGACTATATTTCATTAGACAGTTGTGGTTTTCAAAAGGCCGGATGCAATATAAGGCAATTATATAATCATTGTTTTTGTGTATTAATGTGATTGTGTTGTGACTTGTGGGTAAAATGACTCTAGGGTGTTGTTCTCATAATTTAATGTCGATTATTTCCACTATTTAGCGAGTTTTGGCCATAGTGCAGTATGACGCTGGACACCACCTTTAAGCAGAATTTTCAGTCTAGCTTTTAATCTACTTTCCGGCTCGTTATAGAACTAAAGGAATGTTTTATAGAATACTAGACGTTCCGCGCGGCTTCGCCCGCGTAAATTAGATATTTCACAGACAAATTAGACATAAAAAAAAGACCTACGATCCTTTACGTGGCCTACTTCTTATCTGTGCCAAATAACAGAAAAATTGCTCCAGTAGTTCGTGAGATAAGCCCTTTCAAATAATTTCCCCCGTTTTTTCCACATTTTCCGCTATTTCTTCGCTCCTATTAGTTGTAGCGTGATAAAATACTATAGTCTATAGCCTTCCTCGATAAATGGGCTATCTAACACTGAAATAATTTTTTGAATCGGACCAGTAGTTCCTGAGATTAGCGCGTTCAAACAAACTAACAAACTCTTCCGCTTTATAATATTAAGTATAGATTAACTATTTACTTACACAAAAATATAAAAAAATCAAAACGCCCCTCTTTAAGAAATTCGAGAAAAAATGGATTTGCATTTTTTTGCGAAAGAAAAATAAATAGTCAAAAACTCATTAAATGATAGCGCGTAGTTGTATGTTAAATGATTAAAGTCATTCTTCTAAAATGTACGAATAACTAAAATTAAAAATAAATGATGAAATGAATATTATTGTACTTGTATCTATATAGTTGCGTGTGTACGGTGAATTATACGGCTATTAATGAACCAAAGATTTCCTTTGGTAGGATTGGTCCTTATGGTCCAAGGATGGATTTAAGATGTGGAGCCACCGCGATTTTTGATGTTAGTTTTTCTAATTTTAGCAGCTTCTGCTCTGGAGGAAAATAGAGTCTCAATCTGTATATAGGCATTAATTATGGTACTATTCCAAGTTCGGTACCATATTCGGATGACTCAAGAATGTTAAATTCAATTTAGGACTCATATTTGCACGATAAAGATGTTAAACAACGTAAAAAGAAGAAGAAGAAGAAGCATTATTTAAACGCGCTAATCTTAGTATGAGTCAGTAATTACTGGTCCGATTTGAAAAATTCTTTTAGTGTTAGATAGTCCATTTATTGAGGAAGGCTATAGGCTATATTTTATTACGCTAAGACTAATATAAGCGAAGAAATAGAGGAAAATGTGAAAAAACGGAGGAAATTATTTGAAAGGGCTTAATTCACGATTTTTTCAGCAATTTTTCTGTTATTTGGCACAGACAAAAAGTGGGAACGTGAAGAATTATAGGCTATTTTTTGTGGACTAATTTGTCTGTGAAATATCTAATTTACGCGGGAGAAGCAGCGCGGAACGTCTAGTAATATTATAAAGCTGAAGAGTTTGTTTTTTTTAACGCGCTAATCTCAGGAGCTACTCATCCGATTTAAAAGAATCTTTCAGTGTTTGATAGCTTATTTATCGAGGAAGGCTATAGCTTATATATATTACGCTAAGACTAACAGGAGCAAAGATACAGAGGAATATGTGAAAATAAAGCTGAAGAGTTTGTTTGTTAGTTTGTTTGTTTGAACGCGCTAATCTCAAGAACTACTGGTCCGATTTGAAAAAATATTTCAGTGTTTGATAGTATATTTATTGAGGAAGGCTATAAGCTATATTTTATCACGCTAAGACCAATAAGAGCAAAGATACAGAGGAAAATGTAAAAAAAACGGGGAAAATTATTTGAAAGGGCTAATATCTCACAGACTACTGGAGCAATTTTTATGTTATTTGACACGAATATATAGTAGACTACGTGAGATATGGGTTATTAATTTGTGAAAAATATACGGTTTCCGTGAAATTTCAGATTTACGCGGACGAAGCCGCGCGGTACGTCTAGTAATATTAATATGTTTATTGCTCCATTCATCACCATGTCTTTGGCATGCAGAATAATGCGGCTATCAGCCTCCTTATATTAATTAAGCCCTATCAACAGCGTTTTCGTTGGTTGAAAATCATATATTCTAAATTTTTAATTTAATTTTATTTTTACTATATTTTATATAAATATTATTCAAAAACTGGCATTTAAACATTCGATTCAATCGAAAGTGATACCAAACTCGACTATATACCTATATCCCACGCACTTATTGACCTCATACCTTGTTAAAGCTAAAAACCCCCCCTCCCCCACCTGCATGAAATATTCAGGTGGCTCCACACCGTAAACCCATCTTAGGGATATAAAGATCAATCCTACCAAAGGAAATCTTTGGTTCAGCAAAAGCCGTATTCCTCGTTTTTTTTGTCTTGTACGCACACGACTAATATCTACAAGTTGTAACAAAACTAAGTGATAATACTTTAGTTACGAGTACGAGTAGGGTATATAATATTATTGTGTCCCTTGTATAGAGTTCACTGTGAAAGGAGCAGCACTGAAAGACCAATTTTTTTTTGTGTTTGCATGGGCAAGCGCCCTGGCGTAAAGAGTTTCCCCATACAAAAGTAAAAAAAATGTTCTCTTTTAGCGCTACTACTTTTGCAGTAACACAGTAAGTACCTACTTTATACTTGGGACTCATACACAGTACACACACCAAAGTATTATCACTTAGTTTTGTTATACCCTGTATACTAATATTATGAAGCTGAAGTGTTTGTGTGTTTGAAAGTGCTAATCTCAGGAACTGCTTATTCGATTTGAAAAATGTATTTTCGTGTTGGGTAGCCCATTTATCCACGAAGGCTTTAAGCTAATAAATAATGCTGTCTTTTTGTATTTTCCTGAATATTCATGTTATGATTAATTTACTTTTAGTTGAAAATACGAACTTGAAATGCCTGATATCTCGGCTCCGATATAGTTTAGCTATAAGTCCCCCATAAATATAATAAATTTTACTCCCCTTGATATGTTCTTTTATAATATTATGCCAGTTTGGTAAGTGGCTGCGAGATTTGAAAATGACGCCAATATTACCCAAACCCCAAAGAAGAGTTAAGATAATTAATAAACATGCAAAATGTAGTAAAAAAAAAAACGCAGTACGGTCTAGGGGCAGACTATTTTGTCCAAACTGTTATTTTTTGGATAAAATTAGAGGAAAAACGAGCAAACACCTAATGGAAAGTAACGACCGTCGCCCATGGACACTCACAATATCAGAAAAGTTCCGAGTGCACTGTCAGTTACATAAAAATTTAAATGTCACAACTTACAGCAAAATATTTAAAAAAAAATTTATGCGAAGGGACCACAGGGTTATTATCTATTAAAATAAAACTGAATATTAACTTTAGTTAGTCTCGCTGAAACTCTGAAACAGCTGAACCTTTGACTAATTTTAGTATTGCATTGTTTGGGGAAGTCCAGATAAAGTTTATATTAGTAGAAAAGTTGATGCAAAGTTCACCGGATCTACTAGTAATTTTCATACAAGTCACCATTTCATTAATAACATCAAAATTGCACATTTTGATGTTAAAAACATTATGTCCGTGTAAAGTTAAAATCACCGAGTCTCTTTATTTTTAAAATGCGTTGTGAAGTCGGCGAGATTTCTACGAACAATTTAGGGTGGCAAGCATTTTTGCTGTGAAAATGCACTGTTACTGTATGCAAATGCTAGTGCAGATTTGTCTTGTTAATTTTCTTATTTCATATGCGTTTTGCATCCTTTATCATCAGTGGAAAAGAGTAGAGAATTTTAAAAATATTTTTTTTGCAGTCTGAATTGAGTATTTAGTCACATTTGGTGGAAAAGCTTAAAACACTGACGTGATGGCATGATTTGGACTGGACGGAATTTTCTTGTATTTAAAATACGAACGAGTTATCAGTTTACCTCATGAAAGACCGCCAGTGCATAAGATCAAAGAAACCCATCGATCAGATTCAAAAGTTTGCATTTGAAAAGAAAATATTGTACAGAAGTATATTTGTATACTTTGAATTAACACTGTGAGTGTCTTAGTCCGACTTCTGGCGGTACCCACAGTTAGGGCACAATTCTGCATCGCGCTACATTTTCTAAGGTCGTAGGCACGTTGACCTTACCGAGCATACCTCCTCGCTTAGTCGGAAGATATTCCTTTGCGGTCAATACGTGTATTCCCACAGATTCAATGGTGCTGCTAAGAAACGATGAAATGCCTAGATGGAACAAAGGAGACAAGTCCTCAAAAAAGTCACAATAGGCTTTTTAAAGTAGCCTAGGTAGGCGTTTCTAAGGTAACCTTTTTTCTCATAAAAAAGCAAGATAAATTTATTGCCAAAGTGTGACCGCGCGAAAGGGTCAGACGAACTTTTAAAGGCCGAATGTATTTCGAGAATTAACGCCATTTAAAAGTAAACAATAGAATTATATTTCAAAGCCGAGGTCGTTAAAACGTCCAGCTTAATTGGGAGGAAGGTTAATAGGGCGTTTTGGATTCAGCGCACTCGTAACGCGCTCTTAATTCCGAAGATTGCGATCTCGATGGTCGAAAATTTAGAAGTCCGCCGAGAAAGTTGGTTGCAATTATTGCGATTATGCCCCCTTAGTATAATGATACTGGCTTATAATGGTAGTATAGAAGTTTAAGAATAGTTTTAATTTTTTACGGTTCCATAAGAGGAAAACGGAACTAAATATCATGAATTGGTTGTCCGTTCGTCTGTTTGTGAAGGCGAATTTCAGTTACGCATGAAAATACCATCGTGTTGAAATGAAAGTTATAATATTATACTCTGCTAGGATATTTGACATCGAACTACGTTATATTTCCGAATACCGAATGCTCGCCGGAGCATTATTAGCAACTAGATGACGCCCGCAACTCCGTTGCGCCAAAACTCGTTTATCGCGCGGGAACCGTACATTTTTTCCGGGACAAAAAGTATCCCGGGAAAGGACATATCCTTTCCCGGGACTCAAAGTATCTCTATGCCAAATTCCAGCAAAATCGGTTCAGCGGTTTGGGTGTGAAGAGGTAACAGACAGACAGACACACTTTCGCAATTTATAATATTAAGTATGGATGTATGGATCTCAATATCGTAAGTACACATTGATGAAACAAATACTACATAAAAATAATGTTAGAGATAAACTACGATAACATGGCGCGCCCCTCCAAATGACTGTTTCAATGTGTGTAGTCACATCCTTATGAAAGAGTTTGTGTGTAGTAAGTATTCAACCAATCAACCAGTACTAATAATATTTCACTTAATGTCACTTATTACCAAGATTTGTTGGTCAACTAATCATAACTAGCCGACCGCGCAAGACAACGCACTTTAAACGTTTTGACAACGCACTTCAAACGTTTTGAATTTTGGAGGGGCGGGCCATGTTATCGTAGTTTATCTCTATCTGTGAACCTATCAATCTCTCAAAAACTACATCTAACACTCTTATGGGTCAATAAAGGTGCTTCCAGGCCATAACCCATGTGCTAATCCTAAGCCTGTGGTGTTTACGTTTCAACCCTTCCGAAGGTCGGGGTATTTTTGGATAGGCTTCGTTTGGTTTGATAAGGGCGTAGGGTTTACATCGATATCTGATACTAGATACCGATTGAAATATAAGTAGGCCACTAAAAAGTTGTTGCACTTATTTTGTATTCGAAAAATATTTAAAAATTAGATAACGCCAATACATTTTTCCGGAATAAAGTATCCTATGTCCTTTCCCGGGACTTAAAGTATCTCCATTACCAAACAGCTCTATCGATTCCAACAAAATCGGTTCAGTGGTTTGGGCTAGACGGGGTAAAGGTAGAATCATTTTAATAGCGTCTTATCATAGGTCTTGAAGTATCCACTTTATTATACTTATATTTCTAAAATCATTAATTGGCAAGAGCCCCAGAGAGCGTTATGAATTTGGCCATTAAATTTTTTTTATAAATTATAAATTAAAAATTTCATTATAAGTATCCTCTATACAGGGTATTAATAAGTATTATTACTTTGTGTTTGTAACACCTTGCATATTTTATACCACATCAACGGTATCTTCAATCAGATTATTCGAGTATTTATATTTTATGCATGCCCATTGAGGTCGATTCTGCTGGTCAGGATTATCAAAGTAAATATAAAATTAGGTATGGTCCCTAATTTACACCCACCTTCAATTACAGATTCATTTTTAGAACGGCTGAACCGATTTGGCTAAATTTTAGTCTTGAAATGTTTTGTAAAGTCGAGGAAAGGTTTAAAGGCGGAAAGCGATAGGAAATTCACCGATTATTTAGATCTAATGAATAAATACTCGTATATTTTTCTAAAAACTACATACACACAAATTTATTCAAACCCATGCATTGATTTACAAAATGTCGGTCATCCGGTTTTTGTTTTTCGTTTTAATCAAGGGGCTTTATTGGAGTAATTTAAAGCTTCGTGTTTTAATTAAACTATGTTAATCACTGCTGGTCAATGATAGTGAATTTAAGCACAAAATTAAATGTATTTTAATTTCACTCAATATGTTTTCACTCCCTGGCTAACCGGGAACTCAATTTTATATGTATGACATTCAGAAAAGAATATCAATTTTTACATTCGGAAATTTTGTTCTACACCACTACAAAGCAGTGGCAGCATGGGTCGCTGGACCAATGTCCGTAGAAAATGAAATCTATAGCCTAAGGGTGAAGCCAAACGAGCGTAATTTGTGAGTTGTGAGTCGCAGAATTTCGGTTGGCAGAAATTCTGCTGCATTTACACGATTGTAATTTTGTGAGTCATGATTAATATGAAAAATAATTTACGCGACCGAAATTCTGCGACTCACGATTCACAAAATTGCGCTCGTTTGGCCTCACCCTAAGTCATACAGTGGGCCCTATTTATCGGCCCGAAATAATCTCGTTTTCGGTGACGATCTGGCGACGGCGGCAGAGGACAAAAGTGGAAAGTGTCGGTTTACACAACATAAGTCTTCGAATTCGTAGCAGTGCTACGATTCTGAAAAGTTTGAATCAACAATGCAATACTACTTATACTGTACTCGGCTAAACATGGCGTTTAACTTTAACTCCTTGTCAAAAACTTGTCATTTTCTATATAAACTGCGGATTTCAGATGTTGTCAATCGTGGCTTTGTATAGAAAATGACAAGTTTTTGACAGGGAGTCAATGACCGCTACCGCCATGTTTCGCCGAGTACAGTGTACCAGTTACTACAGTCAATGTTACAACACATTATAATCATAATACTATAGCAATTTAATATCATATTAAATAATATTAAAATGTAACACTGAAAAATAAAAATAATAATCCTTCAGTGAAGGTCTTAGTAATTGGGTGCTCTAATTATTACAATTAACGTCGGGGTGTACTGTAAAACAGCAATTAAAATGTTTTAGTCTCGAGTTACATAATGAAGTGCAATTTTCACAATTATGGAAGAAATTAAGCTAAATTTTTACATCGTTTTAATTTTTTGAGCAATTTGTAGAGCCTGACAAATGACGAGCGGCATATCAGTCCAAATGGCGTGTTTACATTCTAAAATAGTTATAAATACTGTCAATTTAACATGGGAATTAACATGGGATGGTCTCTCTGCCTGTTTCTTTCACGCCCAAACCGCTGAATCAATTTTACTGAAATTATGTATATACTTTGAGTCCCGGGAAAGGACATAGGCTTTGATTTTGTCCTGGAAAAGTGTACGGTTCCCGCGCGATAAATTAATTTTGAAACGACGGAGATGATCGTCTAGTAAAACTTAAATTTAGGCCCAAAATCTATACGGAAATACAAAAGTGAAGGTACTTACAGTAAGTTATTGGATTTTGTGTGGGAAATGGTAATCTGACGCTCGGAACAACTCATATATATCAGGGACAGACTCCGACATTTGTCGTGGAAAACGGTGAAAAAATACTGCTCGAGATTATCATATTTCGACTTCTTTACTACATGACTTTTTGTCTTTTCCACAAGATCATGCATATATCACCAAAAAATATGTTAAATGTAATAGTATTTTAATAAGATAAAACCAACTTCAAATTCTTGTACGTAATTAAGAATTAAAATTCCCTATCTCAAAAACTACTGAACCGATTTGGTGAAACTTGCAGTATGCCCTAAGTTGAACAATACCTAGTACAATAAAAAAAGAATCACTAAAATCGGACTTCTGGTTCCGGAGATATGCGTGCACAAACATAAAAACATACATACATACATACACTTTTGAAATTTGGCACATTTTTTCAGAAGCTGTCATAGATTAACATATACAAAAACTGGGCAGTTCTAGAAATATTACATAAATACGCGTCGAATTGATAACCTCCTTTTTTTGAAGTCGGTTAAAATGTTCGGTATCTCTAAAACAATCTTTAGATCGTACGGATACCCTTCGTGCGCGAGTCCGACTCGCACTTGGCCGGTTTTCTTATAATATTATTATCATCGTGACTTGAACTTTACGCTTCAAACTAGTAGACGTTTGCGTTATGATAGTGATTAGTTCTGTGATTAACCCACAATAATTAAAGATTATGATATTATATACGAAAAGTTTTTCGGTGCTTTCGTTCAGTGGTTTAAGGGTTGGAGAACTTGGAGATTGTGGATTCGATGCCCACGGGAAACAAAAATCTCGTCAAAATTAAGTGTGATTGACTGACAAAAAAGAATAATATAATATAATCTATGCGTTAGATGTAACATAGGCATTTAAAAAGTCTGTCCTGAATTATGATCATTAGAGAATCGAGAAGAGTGATCTTGAGACGCACGAGTTTGGGCACTATGACTAACTTCTGCATGCAGTTATCCATACTAATATTATAAATGCGAAAGTGTGTCTGTCTGTCTATTACCTTTTCACGTGCGCGTGAAGAGGTAACAGACAGACAGACCGCTGAACTGAATTTGCTGGAATTTGGCATGGAGATACTTTGAGTCCCTGGAAAGAACATAGTATACTTTTTGTCCCGGCAAAATGTACGGTTCCCGCGTGATAAACGAGTTTTGGCGCAACGGAGTTGCGGGCATCATCTAGTGTATTATAAACCGATTACGGTCAACGAAAGTTGTGTGGACAGTGGGGGAGATCGCACACGTCACACTTTTTGTGTGATCGAGTCTGCGACTTACATACAATCTGCATGGTGCGCGCCATCAGATTGTATGTAAGCCGCAGACTCGATCACACAAAAAGTGTGACGTGTGCGATCTCCCTGAAAGGTATCAAAAAACCTCGTTTGATAACTTCCACTGTTCACATTGGTGTTTGAATATTGGTGTTTAATTAATTGTGTATTGGTGGTTCATTTGTATAACGTACCAAAACATAAACTATAAAAGTTTTTCCATAGGACACTTAAAATAAGCGAAGCATGGTCCATCTTCCAAGACAATTTCTCTTTCAAGCCTAAGAAAAGCCCAACAGAACGATAATGGCCCAACAAAATAGACATGTAAAATGTACGTAGTTAAATAAATGCGTCGATCCAACTTGGGAATTGTTCGCTGTATGTACAGTGGTTGGATGTATACCATGAATGGATCTTATCTCAATGGATTAGGGTTCAAATCTGGTATTTAATATCTGTTGTCGTTTGTACCTTATACGATCGCCGGGGATTTGCCGCCGTTCCGTTATTAACGAGAGTGCTTCGTCACAAATGATGGACAGTAGGTTTTTGTTAGTGAATCATTCTTGATAGTCCATGCCTATACTTATTGATTGACAAGTGAGTGAATAATCATTTTATTAAGTCAGCGGTTCTTAAAACTTTTCTTGGTAGCGGAACCCTAAAATAAAAGAAAAAATCAATGCCTAATGTCGCGAGAAGTTTTCATTTCTATTCCATTAAGTGGCATTATTTCGTAAAAGGACTCTATATTCTATACTGGTGTTTGATGACATTTCTAAAGCCAATCCATAAATCGCTCGCGGAGGCCTTACACAAGCTTTGCGGAGCCCCAGGGGTTCGCAAAGCACATTTTGAAAATAGCTGTACCTTTGTAGTTTGTACAACTGTTGCTTGCGAGCATGTGCGCCTAAATTAAAATCCCAAAAATAAAAAATAAACTTAAAACCTGTTACGTGGTTTACTCTACAAGTTACCACTGCACCAAATTCCATTAAAATTATTCTCAACATCTTATCCAAATTAATTCACCTTGATTTTCCCATAATTAAAGAAATTGTTCAATAACTGAATTTTCAGAAATTAATTAAATTTTGATTACCCACTTATTAATTGTATTTAAACTTCATACACGCCATCTTTTGAAAGAAACCAAAATTATATTCCTCAGAAAGACATTTTAAAATTGTACAAACAAGATACTGAACATCAAAACCACATAAACAGGCTGTAAAATCGTCACAATTTTGTATCGAGACAACATTAATTATTGTGTAACATAGTTCTTTGTTTCCTTTTGTTGATAAAATGTACCATTATCTTACAAACTGTACTTTGTTTGGTTATAAAATATTTCAGGATTATTGCTTTGGGAAGATAAGTCTTGTGTTGTTACCGTAATGAGTTCGTTTTAGTGGCTATAGGATTCACTTGTTGTTGACAATATTACAATATTATGTCTGTCTCCATAGCGTAAGAAATATTTTGTGCCATTTTTCATAAAATGTTTATCTTGGTGCAATTTAAACGTAGAAAACTAAAAATAATTTAAAGACAAAAATACTTGAAAAAAACCTAATTTTCAAGAAATTAATTATACCTCATTAGAGATGGGTAATCACCCGGGTTAAAACCCATCACTGTGTAAAAACCCAGTTATCACCCATTTCATTCCACCCATTGGGTGGTTTAGGCGGGTGAAAACTAAATCTATACTAATATTATAAAGCGGAAAAGTTTGTTAGTTTGTTTGAACAAGCTAATCTCAGGAACTACTGGTCCGATTTGAAAAATTCTTTCAGTGTTATATAGCCCATTTATCGAGAAAGGCCATAGGCTATATTCTATCACTCTAAAACTAATAGGAACGAAGAAATAGAGGAAAATGTGGAAAAAACGGGGGAAATTATTTGAAAGGGCTTATTTGAACGCGCTAATCTCAGGAACTACTGGTCCGATTTGAAAAATTATTTCAGTGTTAGATAGACCGATATTTTATCGAGAAAGGCTATAGACTATATTTTATCACGCTAAGACTAACAGAAGCGAAGAAATAGAGGAAAATGTGGAAAAAACGGGGGAAATTATTTGAAAGGGCTTATTTGAACGCGCTAATCTCAGGAACTACTGTTCTGATTTGAAAAATTCTTAAAGTGTTAGATAGCCTATTTATCAATGAAGGCTATAGGTTATATTTAATTACGCTAAAACTAATAGGAGCGAAGAAATAGAGGAACATGTGAAAAAACAGGGGGAAATTATTTGAAAGGGCTTATCTCACGAACTACTGGAGCATTTTTTCTGTTATTTGGCACAGATAAGACCACGTGAAGGATCAAAGGCTATTTTTTGTTTGTGAAATATCTAATTTACGCGGGCGAAGCCGCGCGCAACGTCTAGTATTTTATATTTTCGAGTTTATGTATATTTAAGTCGACACAAATAGGCGCACGTAGTTATTCCTATTGCGCTCTCACTTGAAAAAAAAATTAAAAACCGCGAAAAAATCCTGCGATAAAAGCTATGCAGTAGCTTAAAAGTAATAGAATGTGTTAATCCAGAGCTATTCAGTACTGCCATACTAAGCTCTTATCAACTCATCAGCTTGCCAATCTAAAATATAAATTAATAGCTCTGACATTATGAATAGAAAACGCATTATAATTTTCAAGTTCCAACTCACGCGATGAAACACTGCTACGCTCTTGTTGTCCCATTACCATCAACATTTAAATATATATCTTCTTACAATAATAATGTTTTAAGAAACAAAAACGTTTTTGTTGTGACCAAAGAGAATAATATTATGATCACTACGTTTTAGTTGTGACTACCCTCCATAGTTGTGACATTGAAATGTTTAATGACATGACGTATTATAATATTTTTTAGTCTTCAAACTAGAAGGCAACGGCCGAAAATGTTAAGCGCTACCATACAAGTATAAAGCAAGAAGCTGAAAATTATAATGATCTTTTATGCTTAGTACTGACATACGGTTTTGCTCGATAGTTTTACTCCAAATCGAGCAATAACCACCGTGTGGACCGCCAAAACTGACAGCTCGAAGGCTCGCTTCGAGTAGAGATGGGTAGTGGGTAAAAACCCATTCATTCCATTTGGGTTAAAACTGGGTGATTAGGGTAAACCCGGTTATTACCCATTTTCACCCATTTTACTGGGTGAAAACAAAACAAATGTTGTAAACATTGATTGTAAATGATTTATTATTAGAGTATAATATTTTATACTTAAGTTTAATAAAAAAGGTATGTATTATAAATAAAAACCAACAAATTAGGTGATACACAGATTAATCATCATCATTAGCCGGTTCTTCTCGCCGGGTTAGTTACCGAACCGGTGGTAGACCTCATAGACGTTCTTAAAGTGTTGAGAACCTATTTAGTATTTAGAACAAAAATATTTTGATTTTGAAAAAAGAAATTTGGTTACAATCAAAAAGACCAGATATAGGTGGTTCAGGGCTTTGAGATTCCATCGGGATCGGCAGCGAATCGGGCACGCAGTCATCAGAAACATCATCAGGGTATTTGTTTAACCCTTAGGCTGTGTCCCCATCAGACACGGCACGGCGCCGTCACCGTGTTACGGCACGACGCCGCCACCGTGATACGGTACGGCGCCGCACCGTGTCACGGTGCCGCGTACGGTGCGTCCCTATTCAGTCGATATTTGCGCTCGAACGAGATTGCTTTTCTGGATATAGATCGCGAAAGAATTATTCTCTTGTTGTTACTAAGACGAAGATTGAAAAAGAAACAGAAACAGTGGAAATTTTGGGTAAATCCGTATATTTATACAATGAACCCAGACGGAAGTGATTTCAGAAGGAAATATGCAGCGCTAAAATTTCCTCGGTATATATTATATTTGCATTACGCGACTTTGAAATGTATTTTCATATGCTTCGTTTAAGTTTGGACACAATTTTTGTTCGAAAGTTTCACCAGAATAGGGGCGCGCGGTGCACCGTTTATGGCACCGTGACACGGTGCGGCGCCGTACCTTATCACGGTGGCGGCGTCGTACCGTAACACGGTGACGGCGCCGCGCCGTCTCTGATGGGGACGCAGCCTTAATTCGACCCTAAATAGCGGGCTATAAGTTTACTTTCAAAAATTCTAGATCTTAAACTATTCCATATTTTAAAGAGGTGTCCATATTATAGTATTAAAAAACTATTCAAGATTTTACAAAAAAAAAATACTATTTTATATGTTTCAAAGAAAAATAATACACAAAATCGAAAAGTGTATTAAACCAAAGTCGATCGTTTGCAGGATACGTTTTTAATTAATGTTATTTATGATATTTATAATGGTCTAAATTACTCTTTAGCAATAGTTATTTATTGTTGACTATCTGAATCATGCGACTGAATAATAATTTGAACAAATCTGCTTTCATATCATACCTATAATTATGCCTAAAGTATACGTTTAGCCGATTATACATTGACGTATGCTCTGAAATCACACTATGAAATTTTATGTATAGTGGGTTTCACTTCGTCGAATTAAAGGTGAAGTAGGTACTATACCATCCTGGACCTTTTGTTAACTGCAGCTGCAGCTGCAGTTTAGAATACAAATTGTTTAAACTGTCAAACTGACAAATGTCAAATCAGTACGAATTACATGAATTGCAAGCAGTTGCATTTTGCGATTTAAAGAAATGATTCATATAATGATTCATATTATGAATCATATGAATCATGTTATGATTCGTATTAATATTCATGTTATGATTCATATTATGATTCGTATTGTGAGTCATATTATGATTCATATTATGATTCATATTGTGATTTTATATAAAAAATACCTAAGAAACTGGTAAATAATCTATATATTATACAGGATGTAACAAAAATAAGTGATAATACTTTAGGGTGTGTATGTGTGTCCCTTACATAGAGTTCACTGCAAAAGTAGCAGCGCTGAAAGACAGTTTTTTTTCTTCCATACATTTTAAATTAAATACCGCATCGTAAAAAATTTTGTCAACCCTAGTACAAGCGCGCTGCGCGAGCGCAATGACTTCGATCAGGTGATCAGGAAATTAGGGTTCAGTAACGAAAGATATTTTATTTTCAAAGGAGAAGCGTGTTAGATGCATACGTTGTACACATTTGTCATATATTTTGATTAATCATTTAAAGTTATGTAAAAGTAATAGATTTTACATCATTTTGTGATCAAAATAATATTTTCTTATTATTTAATAATACAATTATTTTATATGATTAATCCAAAACAATAATGTAAAAAAGTAAAGCCTGACCAAAAAAATAGAAAACCTGCCCTGAGGGCGCTAAATGAACTATGAATATGGCAACATCTAGTACAGTGATACACTTGCGAATTGGCTAGTGTACAATTTTTAGCTAGTGTTTAATATAGACTAATTTTAATATAGACTATACAAAACCATAGCATTTATGTATAGTTTTAAAGTATATAGGCAGTTTAAAAAAGTACAACTTCATAATTTCATTATTAAACTTTTATTTAAATTATTCATCAAACTCAGAATCTAAATATTCAACACATTCATATATTATTTCATCTTCATGGTCAGATTGTAGTGGTTCAATGTCAGATATCTCTGACTCATTGCCACTTGTGGATGTTTCACTGTCATTGCCGCCAACATTTATGATAAATTGTTCAATTTCTCCATCAATTACTGGTCCCCTTTGTCTATATTCTTTTTCTATTTTATTTGTATGATCACAACAATTACTCCATGTATTAATAAATATTATCACAATAATTTAAAATCAGTAATGGTAAACAAAATATTTAATTTTATTTTTGTCGAAATATGTGATATTTACCTCAAAACAGTGTTTTACAAGCTGCATGAATGTGATATTGTCTAAACCAACATTCTTTGTGGCAACCTTCCCTTTTACAATACCCCATATCATCTCAATAGGATTGAGGTCACAATGATAAGGAGGCAGTCTTAATATTTTGTGACCATAATCCTGTACTAAACTATCAATTTCATATATCGGGTCAGGTTTGTTTTGATTGACTATAACCATTAGCATACTTTTGGTGGCATAAGCAGGGTAGGCAATATCATTTGATGTAAGCCATTCTGCAATTTCATGTTTTCTATTATTCATGTTTGGTGGCTTGTTAATTTGGCTAGAATGATATCTAGCATTGTCCATGACTATACAGGTTGGTTCATGTAAATTGGGTATTAATTTATCCAATACCCATTTTTTAAAATTAACTTTATTCATGGCTTCGTGGAAATCTTCTTTTTTTTCTTTGTCATTGTAAATTAATAAAGCATTCGGGACGAACCCAGTCTTGCCGCCACAATGGACAATCACATATCTTTTGCCTTTAGCAACAGATTTAGACACACCAGGCTCATTTTCACTTTGCCAGCATTTTGCATGATTGAGAGAAGTATGAATATAGCTTTCATCGAGGTATACAACTGGCATACCGCTCTCCTTTACATCTTTGATTTCTTGTAGATATTTATCCCTCCAAGCTACTATATCATACCGCTCCATAAGAATTGTCCTTTGGTTTCTACATTTTTTAAATTTATAACCTAATTTGTGCAAGAGTAAACGAAGAGACTCTCTGCCACCAACAAAATTTATGGATTCTTTCAGAGCTGCAAGCAACCGCTTCAAACTCGGTACTTCTTTTCGGACGGTATAAAATTCTTGTATTTTATGCCTAATTGCACAGAGATCGAAATCATCCAGACTGATTTTCTTTTTTGTTTTCGGTTTATTTTTCTTTGGTGTAGAAAATACAACTGAAGTCTGACCTTCTCTTCGTATTTTCATTACGGACGATCGGGATACACCTAAAAACAGATTTTTTAAATTAAACTAATCACAAATTAGCCAATTCAAATTGCACACACTATATGAGGTACCTACCAGTCATGTTGACAACAAGGTCCGTGATGTTATTTAGAGGAATAGAGTCCATTCCTTCAGACTTTCTTTCCGACAAGTAATTATTGATATTATAAATAACTTTTCTTAACTGGCTTTTAATAGTTTTCGGCATTATATCGCGTAAATAACCCACTTGTCTAAGAAATATATCACGCACAATCGAGAACACACTTTGACAGATGACAATTATGACATCTCATAAAGATTATTGCCAGTTGAAGAAATTAGTTCCAGTAGTTTTCCGCAATATGGCGAGGTTTTTTATTTTGTTGGTCGGGCTTTACATTAAAATAAAATCATAACAATAAACTTAGAATCTTATTTTCCTTAAGTTAATAATTATGCGGAACCACAAAATTAAAAAGTATGTGGATTGTGGAGCTAGTAGCCATGAATTAAAAAATTTCGACGCGTTGATTGGTTCATATTATGCGCTCAAGCGATCCGCTTGCGTTAGACTCGGTTAGACCAATCGATGCGTTCGAATCTGAGACAATGAATGAGAGTCCACGTGGAGTAGTGTAGTGAAAAAATGATTTTACGTATTTTATTTGGGGATGAAACATAGGGGTAGTTATAAGTTTGTAGACCTATGTCCACAGAGGGTTACTACTCTCTGTGGACATGCCCGCAGCTGTTGCCCGCGACTTCGTCCACGTGGACTTCAGTTTATAGCGCGCGATGTTAACAAAATTGGTGTCAAATTTAAAGGCTTTTTAAAACCCTGGACCCTTTAAATCAAAATACTCAAAAACAGCTGTGTTGTGTGCACATAATGTTTCATTTTTTTTAATTAAACTTTATTTATGCCAAATTTTAAAGCTTATTTCAATTATAACTATTACACAACTTTACGCATAAAATATTTATCATTGATAGGTTTAAGGTTACGTCACTGCATAGATAAAGTACTGAGTAGTGAGTTTTATAAAAACGTGTATAACAATCGAAGGAATCGGAAAAAGTAACTTAAGATGGTATCACCACCCCTTATAGAAAGAGCGCTAGCGCGATCTAGGCGACTCTTAGCGGATCTGGGAAACATCTGGGAATTTACTTATTTTGAATGATTTAACGCATAAACACCCACTTACAACCCCTTTTTCCTGTTAAAAATTAGCCTATGTCCTTTCTCAGGCTTTAGACTATCTGTGTACAAAATTTCATTACAATCGGTTCAGTAGTTTTCGCGTGAAAGCGAGACAGACAGACAGAACTACTTTAGCATTTATAATATTAGTATAGACTATAGAGTATAGATTGATAGGTTTAAGGTTACGTCACTGCATAGCTAAAGTACTGAGTAGTGAGTTATATAAAAACGTGTATATCAATCGAAAGAATCGGAGAATGTAACTTAAGATGGTACCACCTCTTATAAAAAGACGAATGAGTAAGCGCTAGCGCGATCTAGACGAATCTTAGCGCCATCTGTTATGAATTTTTGGAACTAACTAAATTTGAACAGATTTACGAATAAACACCCCCGTACAACCCCTATTTCCAGTTGAAAATTTGCCTGTGTCCTTTCTCAGGCTTTAGACTAACTGTGTACAAAATTTCATTACAATCGGTTCAGTAGTTTTGGCGTGAAATCGAGACAGACAGACAGACAGAGATACTTACGCATTTATAATATTAGTATAGAACATAGATAGTTAAGAATCAAACGAACTTACCTTGTGAAGTTTGATTCCAATTATGCGAGGGTCTTAACCGAAGACGATTAAATTATTTACTTGTAGCAGTACATGAGTAGGTGCCATCCTTATCACACATTTACACACATATACACACACATACTTACTCTAAAGAGTAAGTAACGAGCTAGAAAGAGAAAACAACATACCTGTTTCGTCCCACCACTCCCGCGCCACCTGGCCGTGGCGTGACAATTCGTTATTTTAGAGACGTGAGATTTTGTGTTGCTATTGACCATTTTATTTTTAAGATAAAAGTGGGTCTGGGTGGGATTTGAAGATGTAATCGTCTTCGGTTAAGACCCTCGCATAATAAATGATCAAACGAACTTACCAAGTGAAGTTCGATCATTATTATATGAGTCGCTTCATTCGAAGATATATTTATAATTAACCAAAAGTAGTTCCTTTGCTTATCTGCTAGGCAATCGCGTTTTTTTTAAGACGTATGTGGGTACTTCAAAAGTTACCCGCTAGTGAAGGTCACTCGACGTTCCGGCATGCTTCATTATGTTTAGAGAGAGGTAATGCAAAAAATCTTTCTTTCTTTCTTTGGGTACTGCAGCAAACATAGTTTCGTGGAGACTGGGTGGGAGGGAGATTATATCTTCGAATGAAGCGACTCATATAATAATGATCGAACTTCACTTGGTAAGTTCGTTTGATCATTTATTATATTTCTTCGCTTCATTCTTCGATATATAATAAACCAAAAGTATTTTCAGAGTCACGAAAGAAAGATTTTTTTTTTGATGAAATACAATATTCATTATGAATAGTTACCATTATATTCGAGAAAGAATTTAACAATAAATAATAATAATAGTTAGTAGAAACAAAACGTAAGAGACCTCTATGGTTGGCTTGTGATTCAAATGATAACATACTGGGATCATGGTGATTATTTAACTGATTCAGCGAAACTTTGTTCTTCGATAAAATTATGGTTAAGGAAAATAGCGAAAGTATTTGAGTCGCTAGTCCCGACTCCTGCCTGTCGACTGTCGTCTTACTAATAGTGTCCAGTATTAATCCCCGTGTTGACGCTCGTGTCGACGCCGCGCCGCTCTCGCACAGCACCTGCTTTATCCAGCGGCTAGCCGACTGGGAGGTGGCTGTTCTGTGCAGAGCGTTAAGCGTTAGCAATAATAACTCGTACTGTAGCATTGCCCTATTTAATATAATCTTGAATAACCATCGCAGGGCGTGATAACTTAAATATTATATCTTCTTCTTCTTTTTTATAAGTGGATCCCGGGTACTATACTACTCAGGTATGGGCTAGGATTTTTACCGGAAAGCTTCTTTCGAAAGACGCTTCACATATTCGTCTGAGCAAATGTCACCAACTAATAATGTCAACATTGTTCATAAACAATGACAGTGCACAGTGATGGCTGTAGAAGATATCGTATTACAGCCATTGTCAAATTATTTGGCTAAGGTTTCGATGGAGCGGACGAAGATCTCTGTAATAAGTCTACTAATAAGATTGAAGAGAGTAATTATATATCTAAAATCTAAGTGTAAGTAAAGTATTTTAGAATAAATTTTAAGGAGTCTACTGCTTTAACTGAGTCCGGCTCTGTGGTCGTCGATAATGTGATTATTGCATATTAATACGATTGAAAGTCGAGAATATTGTGTTCTCGGTCCACCAGGCTGAATATTTTAACAATTATTATTCAAGAATAACTGTGATTCTGTTATCGTATTTATCATTGCATATTTTATTTAGTATTAAATATTTTAATCGCTGAAAACCAATCGCATTCCGCGGCGGGAGTCAGGAATCAGGATATGAAGGTGTCAAAACACCTATCAGTTGAGCTAGCTCACGAATTGCGTGAGCTTGTAACGGTGTGCGTGGTTGAACTCCTCTGAAACGGCTCTACCGATTTTCGTGAATCTAAGCGAGCATATCGCCTAGGGTTGAGAATCGGACAACGTCTACTCTTTTATCTTTATATTGATAAGTGTATTAATTTGTTAAATAAATAATAGTAAATTGTTACAACTCGAGACTGACGCAGACTATTATTTGTGCGACATGGACTTTGCCATGGTGACATACTTATTTAGTCACTTCAATAAAATAATAATATGGGCTAAATACTTTATATGGCAAAAACAACTTTTGCCGGACAGCTAGTTATAAGAAAATAATATATATTATACACGTTAAGACTTAAGGCTCTAAATCCGTAAATTAAAATCTTTCGATCGACTAGTAAGTTAATAGAGACCAAGAAGTAGGCTCTTAACTCTATTTTTGCTAGATATTCACTTTTGGGTATTGGCTTGAAAGCCGTACGGTAATTTTCCAAATTAACATGTAATTTCGAAATAATCTTACTTAGTGGTTTAAAATTTAAAATAATTCAAAATTGTATTTAAAATATTACAATACAATATTTTTCACCGCTTTGGGGAAAAGAAAATCTTTGTAAAAAAGTAACCTTCGGTGGGGGTACACGAAGATATAGTTTTAAATTCTAATAATTTATTGATGTCATGATGTATGATATATTAAGCCAGTGGTCCCCAACCTGATTTGTTTTAGGAACGAAGTTCCCTAAATATTATCTTTTTTTCATGCGGGCCGCAAACATTTTTGGTCTTGGTGTCGCGGACCGCAACAAACATTTTTAGGTTTAAAAAATAACGTTTTTCAAAATTAACGATTTGCAAGTGAATTAGACTTTCACGTTGACTGTATACTATTTTGCTAGTGGGCGTGAATTTCAAAATGGTTTAACATCACGCGGGCTACAAATAAAGTCCCGGTGGCCCGCATGCGGCCCGCGGGGCGCGGGATGGGGATGGCTGTATCATAGTAACATCTATAAAATATATATTAAATCCAGGGTATAACCTGGTGCGAAGTCTTACATTTTGGTAGCATTTACCTCGAATGCTTCAGAAAAAATCAAAATCACTATATGTTTCCATACAAATTTCAAGAAGTCCCCTCGATTCCTCAAGGATTCCATCATCAGATCACCACTTTTGTGAACATGGTACCAAATTCGAGTTAAACCCTACACTACACAAAAATAATTTTGAAAATCGGACCACAAACGGCTCGTAATCGTGGAACGTAAAAAAAAAAAAAAAGATACACCTGAACATATTACCTCCTCCTTTTTGGAAGTCGGTCAAAAATTCACCAAAATGTGACAATTTAAACATCTCATAAAATAGACCTGCCCGAAACGCTCCATACAAAGTGCTACAAAAGACTGACGTCACTCTTTCGTAGTTTGTATGGATCGGGAGAGAACTTTGTTCGATAGGTATATTAAATATTGCGTTTATGAAAGTGGTTTCATAACAAAAGTTGCTTTCAATTGCATCATATATCGAATGGTATACAAATATTAAGAAATTTAATTGAAAAAAAAATCGACTTGATTAGATGATAGATACATGATGATACAAAGGTACGTAACAGTGGCGAAGCCTCCATAGAACACGATTCCTACCGGCTTACCTTGGCCAATTTTAATATATACATTTTTTATTATTAATAATTATAGCTTACCCCGCTTCCTACAATTTCATAAAAATAATTCGCCATGTATTTAAAATCACGCAAACGCACACATACCCGTTTTTACGATCGCATTCAGAACGCGTACGTAGTACGTACTGCCGGGGAACTCGCTAAAAACATCGGGAATCCAAACATTTGAAATGTATGAAATGCACGCACACATACACATTACTACTACATGCAAACGACTCGTCGATATTGTGGAACAACAAGCCGATCCCACATAGCCTACCTAGTATTTATTTGTCATGTGTTAAGGTTTAGTTTCGCATGTTTCGCTTTAAAAGATTTCGTCCAATCACAACAGAGCTAATTGCAACGGCCGACCGGCGCGTGCTGTGACCAGTGTTGCCACTTTAGCCAATTTTTAGCTAGATCTAGCCACATTTACAGAATAGTTAGCTACATTTTAAAAATATAATAGCTAAATTTTTTAGCCACACTTTATAGCTACTTTCAACACTGTTACTTATTAAATAAGTTACCACTAGGTATTGGTTCAATCAATTTTAATTTGTTATGTAAAACGTACCTAGGCGCGAATGAACAACAGCTGTTTTGGTAAGTTTTTAAATTATGAGATGTGTAACCCTACATAATATTATGTCTATGGTCTAATCGTCTAAGTACCCACGGCGGACTGCCGTGAATGGGCCCTTTAATCCTGCCGTATTTTATTTCCTTTTCGCCGGGGAATACCCTGCA
Source organism: Polyommatus iphigenia (assembly GCA_963422495.1). Classification (NCBI taxonomy): domain Eukaryota; kingdom Metazoa; phylum Arthropoda; class Insecta; order Lepidoptera; family Lycaenidae; genus Polyommatus; species Polyommatus iphigenia. The sequence continues at coordinate 25,758,150 of OY730181.1, read as the reverse complement.
TGTGAATCAAAATGTGAGTAGTGAGTTGGTAGTTAGTTGGTTCGGTGCATTACCACTTGCGTTGTGTGTATTTCGATTGTGTATTAAGTTGATACTTGTTGTGAATTACAACTTTTTTTGTTTAGCCACTTTTGGCAACTTTTAACATAGTAATTTATTTCGAAACTAGCCACTTTTTACCGTATGCTTAGCAACTTTTTCTTTGGGCAAGGTGGCAACACTGGTGCTGTCATTTCAATTCACAACAATTATATTACGCGTTCATTTGCACTCATTTTGTACTGTAATATGCAAAATTTTGTTTATTAAGTTAGTGGGCTAGCTTGATTGTAATATTATATAGTTTAAAAGAATCGAAAGTAGTGAAATTTTACTTGCCAAGTGTTGTGTTGTGTTTTTGTTTGTTACATCGTAAAGGTTGGTTTGTTTTACTTACTTTGTAATTTGTCGTGACACGGTTAGGTGAGAAATGGCAGCATTAGTACAAATTGACTGTTGTCTTACGGATTACCTATTAAATGACTTAAATTCGTTCTATTAAATAACGACGACAGACGACAAATAACAAAATTAAACATTTAGGTACGTATTTCTGCTGATATTTCTTTGCTACTAGCTTTTGCCCGCGATTTCGTCTGCGTGGACTTCAGACAGGTAGCCTATGTTCCTTTCCATGTTTGACATGGGATGCATGCAAAATTTCATCTAAATCCAGTTTTTGCATGATTGAGTAACAAACATCTACACTGGCAAGTCAGGATTCACTTATTTTTGGTGTGTGAGTGTGAGTGACATGTGCTTAAAACGGCTTTTTTTAAAGCCACTTTTATCATACTCGACATGCACTGTTCATATAATACCAGTGATGTCATGTATGGTGAAGGTGGTGAATACTAACAACACTAACACTGCATGCAACGCACACAATGCAAGCAAAGCACCCTAGTAGTTATGGAAAAGGTAAACTAACACACTTAATACAGGTATGTAATTTATTGCACGTTTTTTTTTACAAGAATTGAAATTTTGCTTATTCACGAGTTAGCCGTTTTTTGGTCCGGCTTTACCTTTATTTTTTTTCACCCCACGCCACTGGTACGTAAGATACCTTTAAGAGGCCGGGTACACTTGGAATTTCTCATACATACGTAATTCCAAAATCATTTTCTCATACGAAAATATTTAACATGTTTGAGTTGTTTTTCAGTTTAAAATAGTAATTACCTAGGTTCCTGCACTAAAATTTACTTCAAAATATTTAAACACATTTTTTTTTTTGCTTTAAAATTTTTTTTAGTAAATTTACTACTAAATATTTAAACACTAAAAAATAGAGTAAAACACTAAAAAATATATAAATAAATAGTTAATTTACTACAAAATATTTAAACTCTAAAAAATATTTTTTAGTATTTAAATATTTTGTAGTAAATATGTTATTTATTTATATATTTTTTAGTGTTTAAATATTAAGTACTAAATTTACTAAAAAAAAATTAAAAACAAAAAAAAAAATTATGTTTAAATATTTTGAAGTAAATTTTTGTGCAGGAACCTAAATAATTACTATTTTAAACTAAAAAACAACTCAAACATGTTAAATATTTTCGTATGAGAAAATGATTTTGGAATTTTTAACGTGATTTCTTTATTGTAATAACAAAATTCGATAGTCTTTGACCTTGTCATCATCCCTATTGCTATCCGCTGTGCCAGGTAGCTCCCAGCTCTGGGGTCTCGGGTGGCTTCAACAAGCTTCTTAGATATTCCTCTAAAAAGCTTATGTGCCCCCGGACCCCATGTGCCTAGAGTTTCCACCCCAAACGGTTCAAATATGAGATCTCCGCTGAGGTTCTCATACTTGCGCCGCTTGAGGTTCTCTGCTTGATTTGCGGCTGCGCCCGCCCAACTCGAGGTGCCCTGAATATGGGAGGAGGCGAGTGTGTCGACACAAGTAGCGTCTCACACAAGGGCCCGTCCCACATTCCAGGGGACCAGGGTCATTCCATCGGATCTCTTGCCATCGCCACGCGCCAAACCGGAGGGCTCCAGTATCGCTGGCACGCCGGCAGTGACAAGAGCCCGGCGAATGAGGCCATTCAGGCTGTGATGCCGCGAAAAACGTCCAGCACTTCGCGAGCAGCACAGCCCGTGGTGACCGTAGCTGTCTACGTGCGCGACGCAAACACACTGATGGGGGACGACATGGGGGGCACCAAGACGCAGGGCAGTGGCAAGACGGAATGTATTACGGTCCAGCAATGTTCCTGTGTTTTTAGATGGTAGTGCCTGCAGCCAAGCTCCCGACTCCCACCTCTCCACGGCCAAAAGTCGAGCCCGTTCTGCGGCGCTGGTAGACGTGTTAAACAGTTTATTACGCACCAGTTCGTCGACGGGCTCGTTCCAGAGCCTTTGGGAGGATGTGTTCTTGGGGACCTCGCTGCCGGCACTAGCAATGTCCCAGGCGTCCTTGGCCTCGTCCGCAAAGGGAATGACGAGTGGGCAAGAAGAGGGCTCTAAAATTTTGGTTATTACTGCGCGATTTGCGTGGACCGAGGACAAGAACGCCGGTAAAGCTGTGTCTGATATTTTTCGTATTCCCAGGCCACCGAACCTTACTGGTAATGTAGCTTGGGTCCAGGAACGTTCGTTAGATTTTTACCCTGTTATTCATAACATTTATTATTATGTTGTTCTCTAATAAATCTATATCGGTGTCTTTTTTAAAATCGCAAAATGCAACTGCTTGCAATTCATGTATATCGTACTAATTTGACATTAATTGTCAGATTGACAGTTTAGACAATTTGCTTATTGGAGGTCAGTTACACTCAGAGTTTTTGGTTACACTGATACAATAAATTTCGAAGTTGACCAATAATAGAGTCATATACCTAGAGAGCTTTAGTATAAACATTGGAAATGATAATATTATTATATCAAAAACTAATTTAATAGCCATCTAAGTGCCTACTAAAAGTGACTAGTCAAGGTGGTTGGTGAGGATTTTCATCTAGACAGACGACAGTTAAGGTCAGTTAGTTAAATTTCACTTGTAAAAATAGATCAATTATCGTGTCCAGTTATACTTTTGGGCCTTTAAAAGGCTTTTCACGTATTTTTTTTTTCAAAAAATCATTGACAATATCTAAAAAGAAAAGCTTCAAACTAGCATTTTACCAATTTTAACAGAATATGAGTATCAGAAAAACTTTTTTTCAATAAGCTACATCTTTTCATCTCAATGAGGAAAAGAAAGCTTAAAGAAAACCGAAAGAGGAAAATATAACATTCGTAGAATAACCAAAATATTTCTTATAGTTAACAATTATTTCTTATATTACAAAAGTAAGCTAAGACTAAAGGGGCCGACCCATTTTTATAGTGATACTATCAACTTTGAAACATACAAAATAGTATTTTTTTTTAATCTTGAATACCTAGTTTTTTTATACTATATATAATACGGGAACCTCTTTAAAATACGGAATATATATTATGAGGTCTACCACCGGTTCGGTAACTAACCCGTCGAGAAGAACCGGCTAATGATGATGATTAATCTGTGTATCACCTAATTTGTTGGTTTTTATTTATAATACATACCTTTTTTATTAAACTTAAGTATAAAATATTATACTCTCTAATAATAAATCATTTACAATATTTGTTTTGTTTTCACCCAGTAAAATGGGTGAAAATGGGTAATAACCGGGTTAAAACCCTAATCACCCAGTTTTAACCCAAATTGAATGAATGAGTTTTAATACCCATTACCCATCTCTACCGGTGACCGCTTAGGGCTTGAAGCATAAGGGCCGTGCCACACCGGAATGGCAGCGGCGAGGCGAGCACTTTCAGTGTCATAATATGATTTTAAACTTTATCTTCATTATTGTAAAACATTGTATCGCCACGAGCGGCCACGGGCGGTCGTAGAATTCTCAAGCGATACTATGTATTACAATAATGAAGATAAAGTTTAAAATCATATTATGACACTGAAAATGCTCGCCTCGCCGCTGCCATTCCGGTGTGGCACGGCCCTAAGGGTAAAGCCAAACGAGCGTAATTTGTGAGTTGTGAGTCGCAGAATTTCTGCCCCGTATGTATCTTTTCATACAAATCATGACTCACAAAATTACGCCCGTGTGAATCAAACAGGACTTTTGTATGAAACTGAATGCAGCAGAATTCTGCCGAACCGAAATTCTGCGACTCACAACTTACAAATTACGCTCGTTTGGCTTCGCCCATAAAGTGCATAAGTGTTTGCGCAGGTTCTCTCTTTACTTTCATAAACCAATGAAATCAGCCGGCGAGAAATCAGGCGTAGAACCCGCAGGAAAAACTTTTTTTATATTCATCCTACGAATAATAAAAACTGCCCATCCGATAAATGGATCATCTATCTTGTGAGGCTATCAGGTGATCAATTACACTAGAACTACTTTTCCAACGTAGAAATCGAACCCACAAGTCAAGTTCAAACCACTGAACGAACGCGTAATACCTGGTAGTCTAGTAAAAGCAATTGCTTCTCATACTCACATGATAATATAATAATAAGCTCAAGCAATATACACTATATGAAATTTCTGTTCATATACTTTGCATAACTATTTAATAGTTATCTTAGTTTATTAAAGTAAAGTGTGTTTAGTGCTGAGAAACAGTTTGTCGATATCGAGTTATTTCATAAAGTTTAAGTTATCGATATTAAAACTTAGTTTTGATTCTAGATTTTGTATGTTTCTCTTCTATTAAAGTTACTATTACAGTTCATAATAAACTATTTAATAGCTATGTTAGTTTATTAAAATAAAGTGTGTTTAGTGTTGAGAAAAAGTTTGTCGATATTGACTAGTATTCTATTAAATTTTTGCTATCGCCTTCGCACTATAGAATTCTGGGTGATTTTTCTCTTATATTAAAGTTACTGCAATCGTTCTTAATAAACTATGCGAGTATGATAAACTGGATGTTGTTTGAGACAAAAACTGACTGTTCCTTTTTTATATTTTTATTTTCATCATAATTTACAAAACGTTACTTTAAGAGCCTGTTTCACCATCGCGTTTTGATGGTGACCGTGTGTTAAAATTTTTCTTTTCTTGAATTGATACGAAGATAAAAAGAGAAAGCATGATATTCAAAGTATCTTTAGGATGAATTTGTTGAATTGGCATTCTAAAAACCTTAATAAATACTTTTTATGGCAAATTTACATTATTACGATCCAGTGGAATGGAATTCAGTGTATTTCAGTGCCCGTTTACATTATTCCAGTAGGAATCTAGCACTGGATTAGATTACTATACTGTACTCGGCGAAACATGGCGGTAGCGGTCATTGACTCCCTGTCAAAAACTTGTCATTTTCTATATAAACCGCCATTGACATTGAAGTGTCAGATATTGTCAATCGCGGTTTTGTATATAAAATGACAAGTTTTTGACAGGGAGTCAATGACCGCTGCCGCCATGTTTCGCCGAGTACAGTATAGATTGGAATAATGTAAACTCGCTATTATCGACATGAGCTCACATCCCTAGAACTAATACGATTCTTGTGTTTTATCGTTGTAGCATGCCAGTATGCTTTGTTTAAAATAGTTGTATTAAAGCAAGCATTACTTATGAACTTCCAAGCATAGAAATAATATTATGCACGGGTATATCATATTTTCTTTACGTATTACAAATTTCGCTACAGTTTTCCTTGGAATCTTTGCACTGGGATTTTTGTTATAATATAATATTATGTACATACTAATATTATAAATATCTATTAGCTCTTTACGGCCAAAACCGATTTTGCCGTTTGTTATGGAGATTAAAATGTACGATTAACGAATTTTGGCACAACACAGTTGCAGTCGTCATTTAGTACGATACTATTCATACGATGTAAAATTATGGTTTCAGCAACCAAACCACACGTCTTGAAATATTAAAATGGATGGATGTACAGCTTAGGCTCGATTTCGGCTTAGCCGCAACACCGTGAGTTCACAAGCATTAATAGGCTTGATGACTAATTTTTTTTCTTATTGGTAATTGAAAGACCCTTAAAAAATAGAAACATCGCTGAAAGAATGACTCTCATAGCTTGAAAATTCACCAAGATATGAACAATTCAAACATCTCATAAAATAGACCTGCCCGAAACGCTCCATACAAAGTGCTACGAAAGACTGACGTCAGTCTTTTGTAGTTTGTACGGATCGGGAGAGAACTTTGTTCGATGGGTATATTAAATATTGCGTTTATGAAAGTGGTTTCATACCAAAAGTTGCTTTTAATTGCATAAGTTATCGAATGGTATACAAATATTAAGAAATTTAATTGAAAAAAATTTCGACTTGATTATCCAACTTTGAAGGCGCATAACAAAAAAAAAAATACAAATGCTATCGAGCTGAAATTTTGGTAACGCTTATTTTTTACCGTGCTTTCTTTATTTTATGAACAAAATTTGCTAATCTTTGACCTTGTCATCATCCCTATTGTATGTAAAGATTTATTAAAATAACGGCGCAGTCCTGCCGCTATGTAAATTATACAATTATTGCTTGTGATTATGCTGTGTAGCGGCCAAACCACTCATTCGCGAGAACGCATAATAAATTGAGCCTTATGCATAAAGTATGCTTAGATTGCTTAGGCTGCGTCCACTGGAGATGAGCTAAGCTGCGTTGCAAGGAGTGTGTTTTACAAGAACTAATAGAGTCGCTGCCCTGAACGTGGTCAAGAAAATGAAGCGTTTCTATTGGTTCTTAACACCTCCATCGTGGGTATCGCAGGCACAATAGATTTTCATTTGTTATGCGGCAGCCGGCTGCCGCTTGGAAGTTAAATTGATGGGTTAAAAACACTCCTCACAGCTCAGGTAGGAAACGCAGAGTTATGCTGTCACTTTGACAGTTCCATTATCCTTGCAGATCTTTTAAACTAATTCTGCAATCTGCGGCACTTCAAAAAGCGTATTTCAGCAACGTTAGAGTTGGACGGTCGTAAAAGTAATTTATGCCGGGTGTCCAAACTTTCACACTATATCATAAGGAACCACAGTAATCGCCCTCGCTTTTTTGTCTCATTTGATGACTCGAGTTCCTTTTTTGTCAGGTGTGAAATTTCTTTCTATCTATAACTAATATTATAAGTGTAAATGTTTGTGCTTTTGTTTGTGCGCCACGCTAAAAGTACTGGACTGATTTTGATAATTTTACACTATTAAAATGCTACATAATCTAGAGAAGTAAGAATTAGAACTTAAATAGTTTCTAGGCAAATTACCCAAAAACAAAAATATAACATTAGTAACATACTATTATTACTATTTATCGTGAAAATATAATGTTTACTCGTATAAGTGAAATACTAAATTACTTTTAGATTAATCCTCACTTTTTTACAATATAAAGTCGGTTTTGGTTAGGCCAGCTTATTACGAAACATTATTTGAAAAGGCACAAAGCAATTACTTGTCGAGTAAATAATAAATTATATTCTAGAAACAAAATAATATTTCTAGACTTCGTATTAAATTATTAATATTCAAAGAGTAAAGAATTGTAATATCATAATTCCAAGAGGTAAAACCTTTTCTATAGATAATATGGCAGCAGAGATGCCTTTAGGGTATTCCTTTAAATTATTCCCACAATATACTAAAAATAAAATTGACAGTGACTATGCAAAGTAACCCACTTTTTGTATTAATTTGCTTGTTCTTCCAATTTCGTACAAAAATCACAAAATTTAATTAAAATCTGTTTTCACTAAGCTGGACTTAATATATGCGACGGCCGCGGCCGGGTTTGGCCGCTATCACAAGCAAAATAATCTGTAATTATGTAACTATTTCCTTAAATAGTGGCACGGTCGCGCTGGTTTACACACATTTAGGGTCAATTCAGACCGCAAAGCGACATAAATTTGTATGGATTTGACAGATTTCAATTGCGTGAGACGTCTTGCGAATCTGTCAAATCCATATAAATTAAGAAATGCATATTATCTACGCATCGCGTTGCGGTCCGAATCAACCCTAAACTTATGATCTCGCGGTGTAACCGCGCGTTCGGGCGGACGCTTATAAATCTAGCCTTATTAGGTCGACAGACAAACATTCGCAAATAATATAAGTGTGGATTACACTAATCTCACTCATTTCGTATTTTTTGTATACTTTTTCGTGCACCGGCAACGTAGGATTACACATTTTCATCAAAGCAGTGACCTACCTGTATCAAAGTGAATAAAAGACCTGACCTTATTGTGGGAGGTCAAAATTACGTAACCTCTTTCAAAGAACCTAAATGTACCTGGAAGAGTATTGCACAAATGAGAGTGTATTTTTCACTAGGCGTTGTACACTGCCGAGCAAAAAAATGTTAATTAGATGTGTACTAAGGTCTGAATGACAATATTACATGCTCACATTAATAAATATTCAGACTAATATTATGCTATTTCATATTTGATATTTAATAAGATACTTATCTGGGAAAAGGTATGTAAATAACATACAGGCTAATTATATATTATTATACACACATTTGATACTCTAACTGCAATCATTTCATTGAAGTACCACTAAAATAAGCACCATTATCTTCTTTAGAAATAAATCGTTAAACTAAAGCAAAGTTACTAAATAGTTAAAACAAAGTCAAACTAACAATCACCTCCGAAAAGTGATAAAAACTCGCGTCAAACTTTTGGGTTTGACAGTGAAAAATTACATCGTCGCGTCGTAGGATTGTGTACAAAAAGTAGTGTTAATCCAAAATATTATTCCAGTTAAAAGTAATCTTTTACAAGAGCAATAGTTCGATCGGTATCAAGAAAAAAACGCACTACAGAAGTGGCGGCAAGAGAGAAATCGAAAGCAGCAGCAGGTATAATAGTTTTTGTCGCTTGGTGTATTATATATTTTTGCACGTAGACCACCACCCACCAACGAGAGATGGTGGTCTACTTTCCCTTCGTCTTATGAATTATTCTCAATCAGGTCACTTTTATGACGCAAGTTTTTACTTATGGGAAAAAAGTACACGAACCCTGAAAGAAGTTTTGACTTTAAAAAAAAATCACATATTTAAAAGAGAAGCTCGCTTTGACGTTCAGTGTTAGAACAGTTTTCATAGATGTAAAATTATTTAATAATCCAAGCTATGCATCAGAAATCGCCGAAATTCCAGTCAAAATACATAGCTAACAAATAAATTTTGATTGCAACAAAATATTTTGTTGACCCATTTTTCGGGCCACGAGTGTACCGTACAAATACATCTAGTTGCCTCGTACCCAGAACTAATATCAGTGTTTTGCAAACAGAGTGCAACTGAAATAACAGAAATTGCGCTTTAAGCAATACTGGCTGGGGTAGACTTTTTCTTGGCGTTTTAATGCCTTTCATTGTAGCATTTGAAATAACATTGTGTTACATTATGCAAGTATGTGAAAAGAATGGAAGGCTCACAGCAAATTGCCAATATAATATATTTCAATATAAACTCAAATCCGACACTACAAGAAATACATACAAAATCTATACATATAATAAAACTGTAGAAATGAAAATTCTGTACATTAAAGATATTCAAAAAATAATAAGCGGGGGGTGTCACTACATCGCTATAGAAGCCAAAAATGTGGTTAGTTTTTTTGTATGTCTGTCTGTCTGTATGTTTGTTCCACTATCACACGAAAACTACTGATCCGATTTGAATGCGGTTTTCGCAGATATATTTGTCTTCTTCCAACTTAACATCTGGTGTATAAAAATTTTTCCCTCCACCCCTATAAGGGGACGAAAGAGGGGGTCAAATTTTGTATCAAACTTTTTTCTTTAATACAAAAACTACTGATCCGATTTGCATGCAGTTTTCGCAGATATATTTGTCTACTTCCAACTCAAAATCTGGTGTATAAAATCTCCCCCCCCACCTCTCTAAGAGGACCAAAGAGGGGGTCAGATTTTGTATCAAACTTTTTTCTTTAATGGACTTACTTCATATTATTAACTATGTTTTCCAACTTAACATATGGTGTATAAAATTTTTCTCCCCACCCCTCTTAGGGGACAAAAGAGGGGGTAAGATTTTTTATCAACTGATGAAGTAGAAATACTTTAAATGGCAAAACAACGTTTGCCGGGACAGCTAGTATATTGTATACTCCAAAGACATGGTCTTCTTTTTGATGCAGGCGGGTAAAAATCTAAATTTTTTGGGCTTAAAACTGACTTTGCTATCCAAATGCAGCGATAAAACATAATATTTTAGAATGTCCTGACCGAAGATATACATACAAATATCTACTCAAAAACGTGTCCTTTTTTGGTGCAGTCGGATGAAAATTTAAAGTTTTTGGACTTTTACTAACTTTTAAAATAAACCATGTTTTAGAATGCCCTCAAACTAACGGGCTCTTAACATACACCCGCAAATGTCCCAATAACCGTACGTCCCTCTTAAATTCCCATCTTGTACCATTCCCATTTAAGCCAAACTAATCTTAACTTAGAGACTATGGGCGTAATCCACAGCTCCGCACACCATCACTCTGAGTTAGGATCTAAACAAAATAAATACGGATTACGCCACGATACGGGATTCTTAGCGCGACTTATACCTGGACTTATGACGTCATATTTGTTTTTATTTGTTAGACAGGGGTATAGGTGAATATAAGGCCCCTTACACACTGCGACTTTTAAGGCGCTGTATTGAAAAAAACTGTCCTTTTTGACGTTATACTATAGGACCATCAGATATGTTACAAATCTGGTAATGAGATATACATATTATCTTCATAGCCTTATCTAGGTTTGAGAAGAACTAGAAACACGATTAATGTATTTTGCCTCGATACATTTAATTTTCGAAATGACCTCTTAAAAATACGAAATTTGAAGATTATTTTTAAACGAAAATAGTACATCTATCATCATTACCATAATTCTAGGAAGTTAGTCTAATTAATAGACACCTTTGCAACTCAAAATCGTATAGAAGCATTTTGCTTAAATGCGCCTAGTTATTTTTTTAATAATTATAATTACGTTTTGTCGCATGTTTTCCGAGCGAGCCGATAGCTTCTGGCCGCAGCGTATTCACGACTTTATAGACATACAAATTAGGTATAAAATTGCCCTTGCGGTATAATTTATTTTCGATATATCGCCTTAACAGCGATGCAGTCGCAAATGGTCCACCTTTACACACTTGCGCTAATTTAAGCATCGATACAGTCGCGATGCTGTCGCGATACAGTAGCGATGCTGTCGCGATGCAGAAGCAAAATCAATGCAAAACTCTGTTCATCTGCTGGTGTCGCACGTGTGTATCGATGCTAACATGCAACTGTATTGATACTAACGCGCGACAGCATCGATGCAAAAACTGCTGGTGTAGCAATGCTATCGCGCGTTTCAAAAATGCGCGATAGCATCGCTGTTAAAAGTCGCAGTGTGTAAGGGGCCTAAGGTGGCGCGTACTAGACAAGGATTGTGTTTCTATATTTAACTAGACGACGCCCGCAACTCTGCTGCGCCAAAAATCGTTTATCGCGCAGTAACTGTAAATTTTTCCGGGGTCCTATGTCCTTTTCCGGGACTCAAAGTATTTGCATACCAAAAAACCCCAAAATCTGTTAAGCCGTTTCGACGTGAGGAATTAACAAACATACAAACACTTATATAATTATAATTTTTATAACTAAGTAACAACGACCTCAAAACAAAGACCAAACAAAAAAATTCAATATCGCCCACCAGAAACATAAAGCCAGATATTACGAACGGGTAGGCGTTGATTAAAAATTGCTTTATTAACCGCGGTAGGTATCTCCGGGGTCCCGGGAGACCACGGGATGCAATTCCCGGCTTCACGCTCCAATTTTCCCAAAGTTTAATCTACATACCAACTTCTATTGTTAAACTAATGTACTCTATTACGATTTTGTAACAAATGTCTCAAATGAATGAGGAATAATTTACAAAATCGCTAAGCTTGACTTTGGTCAAGAAAAGTTACCGCCCTAGAAAACTGCGGATTTTTTAGTTAGGTATTTAGGTTTCTTCTTCAAACTCCTCTTTATATACGAGTTCGGTTGGATCAGCCTGCACTAGATTCGATCGGCCTGCTCCTAGAAGGAAGCCTTTACGTGATCTTTTCAAAGGAAATACGCACTAAGTTTAGCTTTTAGCGGAATTATATAGTTTTTCGCATTATGGTGTAAGCAAAAACTTCTATTTAAGTTTGAATAGAAGTCTTTGGGTGTAAGTGCACGAGTTTGGTTAGGTCAGCCTGCATGAGATTCGAAGAGCCTTCCTTTGGGAGCCTATAGAGTATAGGTGTCTAAAATTTTACGATTTAGGACCAAGCGAATAATAAAGCCAAAGCAATAACAGGGTAGTGATATGACACATCTCAATATGTGCTTTGATATTATTGACTTTTGTGGTTTCTATGAATTGTTTGTGTCTGCCTCAGAACTATTTCATGGAAATACCGTTAGTATAACAATATTATGTTCGAAATTGAGGCTGAGATCTTTATTACTATAACAAGCTTGTTTCCTAGGACTGGGTAAATCTAAATCTTGCAGAAAAGTAGGTAGTATACAAATTAAAAATCCTCTAGAGACCTCGACTAGCTGTTGACCGCGACTTCATCCGCGTCCACGTCATTTTTGAAGTGAAAACTTCTTTAGCGGCGTTGAGCACTTTTGTGGGATGTGTAAAAACTGTGAAACTCGCGTCAGATTTTCGTGTTGATCGAAGAACCATACAAAACGCGTAAGACGGTTGGAGAGTAGTGTTTTGTGTCGAACTCGAACTCGAACTCGAACGAAATTTACAGTCGGGGAAATGAGTTGTTTAACAGAAATGTACAGTCGGGGAAATGAGTTGTTTAGCACAAATGTACAGTCGGGGAAAATTATGCTAAGCAGAAATGTACAGTCGGGGAAATGAGTTGTTTAGCAGAAATGTACAGTCGGGGAAAATTGTGCTAAGCAGAAATGTACAGTCGGGGAAATGAGTTGTTTAGCAAAAATGTACAGTCGGGGAAAATTGTGCTAAGCACAAATGTACAGTCGGGGAAATGAGTTGTTTAGCAGAAATGTACAGTCGGGGAAATGAGTTCTTTAGCAGACGCGCTAATTAAGGCCGTGTTTCCACCTGCAAGACAACTGTCGCGAGAAGTGTCTAACAGTCTGTCTGACAGCAGCTTTTTTTTCGATTGTCGATATTTTTTAATCGATTGTGAGGGTTTCGATTAATTAATTAAAACGATCGTTTTTTTTAATCGATTTTCATTAAAAATGGGTTAAAAAAATAATGCACAACGTTAATAATCAAGTTTTTCACTTCTGCCGGCACTCCCAGAGTGCAACCCGTCTTTTTTTAGTATTTTATTAATAATAAGTATCTTATGTTACTTCTGACACATCCAAGAGTTTCATGATGATTCGTCAAGTAGTTTTTGCGTGAAAGCGTAACAAACATCCACGCTTTCATTATAATATTAATAAGGATAAGGATTTGATGTGTCATTTTTCTGTCTATGTGTTTCTGTCCGTGGCGTCGTAGTGTCCAAAGGGGTGGACCAATTTTGATGGGTTTTTTGGTATTTTTTTGTTTGAATGATAACACGATCGAGAGTGTACTTACGAGTAGAAATAGTTTATCGACATCAGCCCGTTCAGTACTGGAGTGTTTACATTTTATCATTAACGCTTCAACTCCCGTAAGGCCCAAGTGGGCCGCGATAACAATTGAAAGGCTATTAATTATTGTGTCTTGTTTTGCCTCGATCGAAGGATTAAACAGCAACTTCCAGTAATTTAGTCGGTTCAATATTTAATTGCATTATGATTTCTGTCGCTAAACTTTTTGTATCGGGTATAATAATTATATTATATAAGAATTATATTTTTTATTTGTTCATAGCAATAAATCAAATTGTCAATTTTATTTAACACGTTTATTATTATTAACTACAGAAACTTACGTTCACATGTTTGAATCCTACACATCAATCAGAAACTAAAAGCTAGATTATATTTTTTTATTTGATAGCGTCTCGATCCGTAAAACCGAATTCGTGAAAGCTTATTTGGAAATTTAAAAAATATATCAGACGGACGGCGGCAAACTGCCAACTCTTCATCCATTTTTCCGTTCGATTTTATGCACGAATTAAAATATAAATGAACGGATTTTTTTACTTTCCGAATGCATCTTTAATGGCTTTATAAACAGCGCTTTAAATGGCCAGCGTAAAATTTCAACGAGATTTACGCTGGGGATAAATAAAATATTTATCTTGGAAGAAGAATAGAGTTGGACAATTGTTTTGTGGGAAATCAATAACAATTAAATACTACCAATGCGGCACGAAACGTGACGTGACGTGATTCGTGAACATCGAAAATTCGTAAGGGTTAAATCAGACCGCAACGTGACGCGTATTATAGATGTATTTATTTTGTACTGAATTGATAGTAAGTAGTTCAATTGCTTGAGACGTATTGCAAATCTGTCAAATCCATACAAATCTTTATATCTTTAAACGGGCAATTTTTGTATATACAGGGTGCAATTAAGCCTTCCTGCCAAATTTTGATATATTGATCCTTGTTAAAAGTAAAAATACACGTATTTATCCTTTTATAGTCACTCAGTATTAAAATGTTGAGAAATAGCTTCCGAAAGTTATCCTAAAAAACACTACAATTTATGGACACGATGCGTCGGCCGCGCGTAACGTGCCCCCGCGTCACCCCCGCTCATTCCCCCGCGCCGTGAGTGGCCATTCTGCAACGATTTTAAATGGGATAAAATATGTCATTGAAAAAAAAATAACACCCAATTTTTTTTGGTTATATGGACTCTCCTAATGATACATAAGCCCTGGAAAAATTTTGGCAGGAAGGTTTAATTGCACCCTGTATATATATATATATATATATATATATATATATATATATATATATATATATATATATAGGGGGTTTCGGGGGCGATAAATCGTTCTAGCTAGGAATCATTTTTAGAAAATGTCATTTTATTCGTATTTTATCGAATACCGAGAAAAGCTCGGTCAAATAGCTAGTTTAATCTGAATTGACCCTATGACGGAGAACGGCGCTGCGTGGCGTAGCGTAAGAGAAGAAGAAATATTTACCTTTCTTTTACCGCATTACGAAAACTAATGTCTGCCTTTCTGTTTCCTTTGCACTTCTGCTGGCATTCCCTAATGAAACCTTTTGTGTTTTTTCTGAGAAAAGAACTTTAAAAATTGTAAATCGCTTCCACGTAAGACGTAATTAAACTAAGAAGAGCGCTGAAACTCAATCTTCAACACTAGAGAGGTGAAACCAGACGACGTCGCTAGTGCAACAAGACAAAGGAATGTAATTATACAATGAACAAGTCACGTTTGTTTAACAACTGCGTGGGGTCCAATTCATAAGAATTTTCATCTCTGGTCGTAGACCTAGGTTTTTCAGGTCTCTGTATATGGCGAAGACGGCCAAGGCGAAGACGTCACAACGGACGCGACATTCCGCCTTAGCCAGGGAACTCGGAGTGACGGTATGGGGATGCCGCACCGAGTCCCCGAGAGAGTCGCGATGCGCGTTGTGTTCCTGTGCATCGCGACACAAAGAAGACGACCGGCCTATGCAAGCCCCCCATGTGGGGCCTCTGTTCGGCCTAGGGGGACAAGAAACCCCAACAGTGTGGGCCTGCTTTGGGTGAGCAGGCGAGCGCGGACGGAAGCCACGGAAGACATGTAATAGGCCCTCGCGTCTTCGTCCTGCGCGGAAGTAGGAACACGGTCGGGTTTTAGTGGGTACAGCTGCGGCCACTTACCATCTCTGCGGCCGTAGCAAGTCCCACATATCCCGGTGGTCCTTGCTCAACGCTACCAGGGATGCGTAATATTTCCAGATATCGAGTATAATATTATAAACTATAATCTGAACTTTGGACTACTGTTATATCGAATGTTATCAAAATCTGTGTAAAGCCCGTCACAGACTTAGCTATAATATATTATAGTAATATTTTTATAGCAAGGCATATTACTATATATTTTCTATACCAAATCCACATGTCACAGGAATATTATATATTATAGCTGAGTGTGCGGTCACACGAAAATTAGTATAGAAAATATATAATGATATGCCTAGCTATAAAAATAGAATGTGAAGCCCGTCACAGACTTAGCTATAATATATATTAATATTTTTATAGCTAGGCGTATTACTATATCATTTTATCTACATGTCACAGAAATATATATTATAGCTGAGTGTGCGGTCACGCGAAAATTAGTATAGAAAATATATAGTAATATGCCTAGCTATAAAATCATAAATATATATTATAGCTAAGTTTGTGACGGGCTTGACTGTGTTATCTGTCTATATTAAGCCTACTGGCATTTCTATTAAATATGCCAAACACCAGCAGAAGGCCAATTTGACCCTAGCTATTTTACGACCACCTTTCTTGGGCATGTGTGGTAGAGAACTAACACAATTCTAATATTATATCGATTTGTTTATTCTGTGATAAGTACCTACATTTAAAAATCTTTCTTCCAGGGTATAGACTAAGAATAAACTAATACAATTCCAATATAACATCGAAAATTTGCTTATTCTGTGATAATTACCTACATATAAAAATATTCGGTTCAAGTCCAGTCTTTCACTCAATTGCAAACTCGCGGACTTCATCGGAGCCCCAATAGAATTTCCAACACGCTACCTCTTATGACCTACACCAGACATTTTTCTCTCCTATCTGGGCGTATTAGTCGCTACTACGAAGGGATTTCTCTAAGACCTTTTATTTCAGCTTATACCGTTTGATATCAGCGCCGAATAAATTTCGCTTATCTACATAAATTATAAATCTGCCGCGAAATTAAGAACCTGCGAAAATAATTTTTCGTTCGTCGCAATTGGAATTTTTGAATACATCCTTATAATAATATCGCTGGCCCCGGGCAATAAAGTGGTAAACACCGTTTACGCCCTTTTTAATGTTATTCGATTTTTGGCTTCTCTGAGTATCGGTCTATCACCCCAATTTTTTTTATATTTTTAAATTAATATTTGGTTATAATAAATGACAATGACAGCTTTATTGAACGGAAAATTCTCTGAAAACTAAAAATGTATTCATACATTACTCTATGAAACATAACACAAAAAACCGGTGAACATCTTAACACTACATATCTTAGCAAATAATAAGGGCCACTTGCACCATGATGTTTAACTCAGAGTTAAAATTAACTCTGAGTTAAACATCATGTCATCTCTATCACTCACTTGGTGAGTGATAGATATGACATGATGTTTAAACAAGTAGTTTAAACAAGTAGTTTAAACATCATGTCATATCTATCACTCACCAAGTGAGTGATAGAGATGACATGATGTTTAACTCAGAGTTAATTTTAACTCTGAGTTAAACATCATGGTGCAAGTGGCCCTAAGAGTATTGAATTTAACCACGTTTTAGGTAACAAACGTATTACAACATATTACGCCATACTAGCTATTACGCCTTTCTTCCCGGATTTTTTTGTAATCCCGGCCCCGTACTGTCATATTACGCTGAACGCCTGCATCACTTTGACTCCTACGCATGCTTTCTAGTATCGTTTACGTAAACTTATTAGCACGGGAAATTCAAACTTTCGACCTAGGAATATTTCGCATAGATCTGAAAATTTGTGGTGATGTTCAGTATACCATTATAAATAAAACCTCAAAAATCCCCGGCGATCCCCCTGTTCTAAAAAAATATTTAATGTCAAATGTACGAAAATGAGGTTTTATTCCGTTTTTTTTCAAAAGGTAAATTGTATAAAAAAAATAATGTACGACAAGATTGTAGATCATTAAAAACTCTATAAAAAATTATATCACTTCTATTTATACGACTTACCATTCATTATAAATAGTGGATTTAAAGTTTGGGAAAATCATATAAATCATCTTGTTATGAATTAGGAGAATTTGTTTATGTTTTTTGTTCTAAAAATCAAAAAAATATTTCTGCGTTGGATAGTCTCTTTATTGAGGAAGGCTTGAAGCTATATAAAATCACGCTGCGACCTATAAGAGCGAGGAATCGGAGGAAAATGTGGAAAAAATTGGGAAAAATATTTGAAAGTGCTTATATCACGAACTACTGGATGATTTTTCATGATGTTTAGCACAGCTATAGAGAAGACCACTATAAGGGACATAGGAATTTTTTTTGCAGAAAAATGTACCATTCCAGTTAATTCTCTATATACGAAGGCTGTTTGAAAAGTTCTCCCTGACATACTTCTGCGTGACTTATAAGCGTGTAACCTATACCGCATATGGAACCATTCCTAACTATCTTAAAACCCACGGTTTTTGTAGATTGCTTTGTTAGAAAAAAAATTTGAACACCCATCTACGCCAAGTCAGAAGAAATCTGAAGGCGCGCTTATTCAAGCAGTTATGGCGAAATTAATATAAAATTGGATCTTAGCACGAAATCTGTCATTATAAATAAGTCTTGTTTATCTTTGTAGATGTGTAAATGATTTTAAAAGCGATTTAACAGTGTAAATGGCAAAGGTAGGTCATTAAAAATGATCCTAGCCCAGTAGCTAAAAATCGGAAATTTGTGAAGAAAACACTTAAAATTTCAAAAAATTGTTACAATTTCGGAATGAATAAAATGATAACAGTGAGTAGGATAAACTTGCTGCTTTAAAGTTAAGTTAATATTTGTTTATAATAATATTATAAAGATACAAAAAAGGTATTTGCGAAACCGGTGCCGCGTTTGCTGACAAAAATCAAAGTGCCAATATTTTGTACTAAAGAGATTCAAATTATATTTATTTTAAATAGTTGCGTTATTTATTAGTATAATTTTATAATCGTTAAGCCAAATAATATTATCCTACAATTTTAATGACGATTGAAAATTGGGCCATAGAGAAATCTTCTTGATAAAGTGGGTTTTACAGATTCAGGCCATTCTTTTTGTTAAGGAGTAAATGCTACTAAACTCTTCTTATTTTCTATAACTTCAGTAAATTTAAAAATGATAATAGTAATAATATCTTAGGTTACTTCCATACAAATTTTGTGCAGTAGAGCACTATTCGTTGTTGGCAATGCAGATGCTGGGCGCGCCTTTACAAGACTTTTTGTAAAAATAAATTAATGTGTAAAATAAATTTCATTTTTAGTTTAGACTTGGTAGCAGTAATATTATATATTTTTTTAATGTCAATTACATAATATTATTATAAGCAACAGAAATATTCACATTACTACGAGATAAGACGTAGTCAAACTCGGGGATTGTGTGGTTTCCTAAATTTTAATATTTAATAAAAAGTATGTCATTTCATAGGTATTTAGGTAATTACCATATAAAATTTAATTTTACAAAAAATTGGTAAAAACACATAAAGATACTTATTAATTTCATAGACTTTCGTCCAAAATCGTTAAAAATCACATTATAAACTTAGTCCATTACAATGATTACATAAAAATATGATTCATTGATAGGATTCTAAAGTAGCGGTTAGAAGATGATACAGCTAAACTTTGGCTGTAAGATTTCCCAGAAGAAGGTGGTAATCGGCTGGTACGCTCGAAATCTAAAGTGAAAAATACGTCGTATTATATTCTTACAGTCGTGAAACTCGGAGGTTTGGTGTGTCAATAAAGTCATGAACAATGTTGCAATTGAAATAATATCGATTATTATTTGTATTATACACTTTTTTCAAGTATTTCAATGAATATTTACACTATTACAATTATTTTTATATGGTTAGATTGGTAAAAAAATTAGCTTCCTTATGACACTTCAAACGCTTGTTTTGGACCACTGTACGCTGCACTATAAACAAATTAGCTTATTTTGTCTCTCCTGAACAAAACGATTTTTGATATTACGCCTTTAATGCCCGGGGCCAGCGATATTATGTTTTGTGAAAATAACTAATCTAGTATTCTTATTACCAACGTTTGATATTTTGTTTCTTGAAAAAAATCATCAGTCATCTTAAAGTTGATCGCACATTTGTCCGCACCGTACGCGCCGCACGCGCCGCATTTTAGGATTCATTGTATAAAATGACATCACGAAATGCGGCGTGTATAACGGTGCGGACACATTCATCTGCACCGTACGCGCCGCATTTCATGACGTGATTTCATACAACAAGTTACGACTGCGCGTATGGCGCGTACGCGGTGCGGACAAATGTGCGATCACCTTTCAATTGCAGTTCATCGTTGTTCGCCTCGCGTTGACTTGTCGAGCCATATTTCGTGATGTGTTTTACTATTGCAAATTTCATACATTTCGGGCCATTAACGCCTATGGTGCGTAAAGCTGTTGGCGTAAGACTAAAATCAGTCTAAAGGTGGCTTTCGGATCTTTGCCGCGAGCGACCGCGACCGGTAAAAATTCAAATAAAATGATACTTTATAATATAGGTATCATTTTCTACTGACATTTGCTGGTGACCCATGCTGTTGCCGGCGGCGGCGTAAGAGCTAGAGGTAGAGTAAAACGAAACCTATAGTCTTTGTCATAAAGTGGCATTTCGTTTGAATTTTCGTCGGTCGCGCTCGCTCGCGGCAAAGATCCGAAAGCCACCTTAAGTGCTACCCCAGTCAACGCAATTACAAGCAAATAAAGCCTCATGCATAATGAAGTAATAAGAACGCCCCACGTATTTACTTCTGTTTGTGTTTGAACAGTCAACAACTCGTATAAGTATGATTGAGGAAGTCGGCGTAATATCAATTTAAGGCTCGCCATAACTTTGAAGTAAGGCTACGTTCATAACGCAAACATAATTAACATTTCATTTGAAATTTTCATGGCGAATATTTTGGAGGTTGTATTTATTTTATGTACATTCAATTTATTCGATTAATCGGGGAGGAACGTAACACAAGGTAATAATATATTATATAGGTACGTAAGCTGTTTTTCGTTGAGTTACTGCTAGAATTCAAATACTTTATACTACGGGCCGATCCTTTTTTTATGCGCAGGGGAAACCCTGCCCCGTGCCGTGCCCCGGGTTGGGGATGTGCCTCAATTCTGAAGCACCCCGGGGGTATGTGGGACTCTTACCCACTAAAACCACCTGCGGTTTGCCTTCAGCTGTATACGGAGGGATATCTTGGATCTGTTTAATACAGGACTCCCTCCACGACCGGCCGGTCTACCTCACAAGGGGACCGGACTTCCACCAAGTTAGGGAAACGCTTAGGCAAACTAAAGCGTTCCCCTCGGCGCCGGGACTAGCTAAGCCGGGCAGGTTCCCATCCTGACCCGGAGCCCCGTGAGACGGAAGTTATAGAGGGTTCGCATAGCGACACTTCCGCACTCCCGTCCTACGCCGGCGGAGCGGAACGGAGGATGGGTCATCCTCTCTGTTCCGCTCCGCGGCCTCTTTCTGTGAAAGAACGGTTTCACAGAAAGAGACCGCCGCCTGTCAGGCCTCATTGCTCTCGAGCATGCAGCGACTACGGGACGATCCTGCATCGATCCCATCGAATTTGACGACTTTCCCGTATATGAAAGCTTTTAGGCACAACTTCTCTAAAATTACTTTTTAAACATCTCACAGCAAAATGTTCCATAAAAACGCAGCCTTGCTTAAGATTTCAGTTAATATGTAACTCGGCACAGAGCTAAGGCGATGTTAAATAATTTAAAAAATGATGCCCTCCCCGCCGGGGCTGAAAACGCCACTGTAATCGTAAATGTACTCTCATCGCGCACTGATATTAAAAAAGAGAATTATTTTCTTTGTTGGTTATTTAATTTTTATAGCTTTGCTGCTGTTGTAGAAGTTCTTAGATGTTTTCCAACCACTAAGCTGGTTCTTCTTGCCTTTAGTTCTTATTGTAGAGTCGATAGTCATTTTATTACTTTTGTTCTACAAAATTACATGGCCAGTCGCTTTTATATTAAGAAGAACACAGCCAATGCCTAGCTGATCACTGTCCAATTAGCTCAAGAAACGAGCCAAAGCATTCGTTTAGAAAACCTCTCATAGATGGCGTTACACTTAAAATCGCACTGCACTAAACCGCCACTAAAACTAATCTTGTAATTGGAATAGTCAATTTTATCGAAGTTTTACATGCGACACCGGGGAAAAAACTGTAAAATCGACATGTGCCGTAAAAAGAGATAAGATATCGAATTGAAAGTAAAATTAGCATGTTAACGATGCGGGCCGTCCCATATATTATGTGGCGGGCGATAGTGCTTGAGTCTGTGGTCGTGGAGTAAATAAACGAGATGCTCGTATACATTCTATTTGGTCTGTTTGTGTCCGCTTGTGGAGCGATCGGTAAGGTTTCTCTCATTAAACTTTTAAGGGTTTATTGACACGAATTTTTGATCTGTTCAGTAGCAGGTAAATTTTATTTAAAAAAATCGGCCAAGTGCGAGCTGGACTCGCGCACGAAGGGTTCCGTACCGTTAGAGAGCAAAAATAGGCCAAAATTTTTATTTTATTTTAATATTATTATTAATTATTAACTTAGACATACAATAAGGGCCTTCGTGAAAATATCATGTGCCTACCCTATTGCCATTACTGATATAGAGCAAAAAAGCCAGAAAAAATCATGTTTGATGTATGGGAGCCGCCCTTAAATATTAATTTTATTTTGTTTTTAGTATTTGTTGTTATAGCGGCAACCGAAATACAGAATCTGTGAAAATTTCAGAAGTCTAGCTATAGCAGTTTTTGAGTTACAGCCTGGAGACAGACAGACGGACGGACGGACGGACAGACATCGAAATCTAGGGTCCCGTTTTTACCCTTTGGGTAAGGAACCCTGAAAATTATTATAACTAGATGATGCCCGCAACTCCGTTGTGTCAAACTTCGTTTATCGCGCAGGAACCGTCTATTTTTCCGTTCCGTTTAAGGATTCCCGACATTCAAATTATCTTCATACCGAATTTCTGCGAATACGGTTCAGTGGTTTGGGCGTGAAGAAGTAACAGACAGACGGACAGACACACTTTCACATTGATAATATTAGTATAGAAGTATAGATATGTGTCACCAAAAAACTAATTCACGTTGCAAATCTTTTGATTCTCACTTGATAGTTTATATTAGATTGCTTATATTATGTACCTACTATAACACTAATTATAATTTAACTTTTTCTATGTAATCTTTCATGCTTTAATAACATCAAAGATAACATATAAAAAGTTATCTATATCGCTCTCTCTTTATTCTTCTACCAATTGTGAATAAAAGTCTGTAATATTTTATTTTTGATTCTAATTGCCTTTTCACACTCGTACATTAAACATCTTGGTGTTATGTATTATTATACACATGACGCCAGACGGTTATATTAAAAAGCAACCGAAGCAGAAGCAAATCGTAATTGCAAGAATGTCGCCGGCGAAGAAAAACCCCATTCCCTCATAATTATTAAATAACTTTGGAGTTTTAGAGTGGAGAGTGAAGTCAGACTTTGAGGTGTTCTGGCAGTGGAAAGAAACCATCATAACTGGCCGGCAGTAGTAGATGTGATTCCCACAGCTATCCTGAAGAAAATAAGATAAAAATTGAGTTTATACTTATAATCAAAGGTTAGGTAGACCTTCAAAACTGGATACCTCCTAAGGTAACCGCGACTGAAATTCCATAGTTGCTGGTCGTTCTTACTTCTATAGGGGTCATAATATCAGCTATAGGGGTCATTTCAGCATGCCCAATGTCCATGCTGATTCGTTATGGTCATTTGGTCAGTTTTATTTCAAGAATATTTATTCCAGTATTTACTGGTACCAAATAATTTTTACTATCCAAGCTGTCCTATTCAAATCGACCACGCAACGAATGACGTTCCGTGTCCGATGCAGTGGACTTGCAGCTTTACTGATGATTGTTTCAGATGACGAGGGCATAGTTAACGAGCTGGCCTGTTGGCTATCGGGAGGACAGTGTATGAAAGCCAACGACTGTCCTCTACCACCGGAGAGTTTGCAGTCAGCATGCCCAGCGCAAGCAAACGAGGGCATTATTTGCTGTCATGGAAGTAAGTATACTTTAGGACCAAATCCAGTTAAATAAAGTAAGACTCATTCCTAAAATCCCATTTTCAAATTTACGATCATTAGAACCATACAAGGATACCATTTTGTAGTGTGATAGGAAATGGATTGGGTCGAATAAGGAGGAAAAGAGTATTAATTTTGTATTAAATAGCAGAAATAGAATACAAATAACGTTGTGCTCCGGTTTATCAACAGGAAAATGTATTATATTAAACTACGCAACATTTGGTCCTGTACGATGGGATAAGTGTAGCGTCGCGTTGCTCTGCTACAGTATAGTTGTGCCTAGTAGGGTTTGGGCGTTTTCACACTGCGACGATAACGACACGACACGATACCACAGAATAGAGGGCCACCGCACTTATTATACGATTTCAAGTTGGCCGACTATCGTACAAACGAAATTGCGTAGTGTCAGAAATTTAATTGGACAACTTCATCGTGTACGCTGCCAGCCGCAGACTTTTAGATTTAGTTGGTAACGGTGTTGCTAGTGTTAAAATGCGTAAAAAGCACGCTTTTATTGTGGCACTAATAAAACGAAGGCGAAAAGAAAGGAGAATATTTTGGGTGCATTCAATACTAAGTGACAGATTAGAATTAGGAAAACATCATTGATCATAGATAGCCGGCCAACTTGAAATTTGTATATGTGCGGTGGCCCTTATCTATTCTGTGGTATCGTGTCGTGCTGTTATCGTCGCAGTGTAAAAACGCCCTTTGTCGACGCCACTGATGCATTCTGTAAGCAGCTGGCATAATCATGGGCATTCATATAACCCAATGCGGAGAGAAGTCTTTCATCATCATCATCATCATCATCATATCAGCCTATATTCGTCCACTGCTGGACATAGTCTTTAGCTACAAATAATTATTATCATGAGGTGTTTGATTAATGCTAATGTCATTGATAAAATATTTTTTTTATTATTTTTCAGTATCAAACAAAAAAAAATCCTGTCGTGAACGAGGCGGCGTGTGCATGGAGCGCTGCCCATCCAGATACATAGACAGAAAAGCTGAAGATTGTGAAGATTATGAAACTTGTTGTATAGTTATAAAATAAATCTTATATATAAAATTCTCGTGTCACAATGTTAGTCCGCGAACTCCTCTGAAACGACTGTACTGATTTTTACCAAATTTTATATGCATATTCAGTAGGTGTGAGAATCGGCTACTGGGTACTTTATATATTGATAAGTGCATTTGTTGAATAAATAATAGTAAATTATTACAACCTGAGACTGACGGCGACCATTGTTTGTGCGATGAGATAGCGATCGACGTTGCCATGGCGACATACTTATTTAGTCACTTCAAAAAATAATATGGGCGAAATACTTTATATCATGGCAAAGCAACGTTTGCAACGTTTTTCAAGCAAAAGCAACGACAGCTAGTTATACAGGGTGCAAGTAAAAGAAAAAATACGTGTATTTTTTCTTTTACTTGCACACGTAAAAGAAAAAAATTCGTGTATTTTTATTTTTAACAAGGATCAATATATTAAAATTTGGCAGGAAGGTTTAATTGCTGTTGGATTTAGTCAAAATAAAAGTAATTATTGCAAAACTACGTTTTAATAATGCAAAGCGCACGACCATAGAACACAGATGACAAAGCAGAAAAAGCATAGATTACAAAAGACATCTAGTGATGTACCATTAAACTAGTGATGTAAAAATAGATATTATGAGGAAGCTATTTATACCATAGATAATCCAACACTCTCACCAAATAGCATTCCTCATATTATAATCTTGAAAACAAAAACTTAACTAAAAACACTATTTTTACAGTAGCATAAGAACGCAAAGACATACCTAATATCTATATAACATTGGTATACAGTATATGCTATACAAAAACATTCTCAACTATTTAAAATCTAAAAACATATAAGTTTTAGTATACTCTCACCCAATGAAAACTCTATTCAATAATTTTTAGACAGTTACACATTAATTTTACTTAAAATTTTTAAACAGTAAGAACATCAATGTTATGTACTTAGCTTGAGCTTGAATTTGAAACACCTATCTTATTTCTTAAGTACTGAAATGTAACCTTAGGAAGAGCTTTAGTAAACAGATCAGCATACTGTTCTTTGCTACAAACATATTTCAAATCTATTAGCTTTTCAGCATATTTCTCTTTTATAAAGTTATATTTTACATCTATATGTTTACACCTCTTATGATAGTCCTTATTTTTTATCAAACAAATTGCACTCTGATTGTCAATGTGAATAGTCACTAAATCCTGTCTAAATGCATTTATATCACACAGTAATTGCTTCAACCAAATTGCTTCCTTGGTAGCTGAGCAAGCGGCCATGAACTCAGCCTCAGTCGTAGATAAGGCAACACTTTGTTGGCGCTGTGTAGCCCACGTTACGGCAGCTCCATTCTTTATGAAGAGATACCCACTTAACGAACGACGTGTGCTAGTGTCATTGGCGTAATGTGCGTCACTGTATGCATGAAGCACTACATCTTGTGTTGATGTATAATGCAAACCATAGCTTATTGTTTCCTTGAGATATTTCATAATCTTTTTGACAACATTCCAATGCGTATGATCATAGCAATTTAGGTATCTACTAACCAAGCTGACGGCGTACATGATATCAGGCCTGCTTACTATTGACAGATCGATGAGCGATCCAACAGCCTCTTTATATGGAATGTTCTTGTCAGGTGCCTCGATACTCTTTTCTAGAGTTGTATGGGGATCAACTGGAATGCATTTCGAATTAGCATTATACATCTCAAACTTGTTAAGTAACTTTTCTATATATTTGGACTGATGAATGTAAATATGTCCTTCAGAATTTTCGATTTGTAATCCAACAAAATTTTTAGGTACACAACATTTTATTTCAAAATTGTTCTCTAATTCAGATAAAACAATGTCCAGTGATGCTTTGGATTTTGAAAATAAAAGGCCATCATCAACATATAATAACAAGAACACTTTGTTGTTATTTCCATTTCCTATATAAACACACTAATTATCTGCGTGACTATTCTCAAATCCGAATTTCTTTAATGTAGAATCAAATTTACGATTCCAGCACCGTGGTGCTTGTTTTAAACCATATAAAGAACGATTCAGTTTACATACCATGTTAGGTGGAACATTCAAACCTTCTGGTGGTGTCATATATATGTTTTCTTGAACATCCCCATATAAAAATGCAGTTTTTACATCAAATTGCATCATTTCGAAATTGTGTTGAGCAGCTTCTGATAATAGAACTCGTACTGAATCATACTCGTATCTGACTGTGGGAGAGAATGTTTCAGTATAGTCGACTCCTTGTTTTTATGCACAGCCTTTAGCACACAATCTAGACTTAAAAAGTGGAGCTGACCTCCTTCTTTTATTCGAAAAACCCACTTACAGCTAATCAGTCGTACTTTTTCTGGTTTCTTTATAATAGACAAAGTATTATTTTTAGCGTGTGACTGTAATTCTTCTTCTATAGATTGTTTCCACTTGTATGAGTTAGCATTTTCTGAGGATATCGCTTCACTGTATGTTTCTGGGATGTCTAACTCTGAACTCACACTACAACAGAGGAAAAAATTATTTTTATCATTTTGAGCTTTATACTTAGATCTTGTAGTTACGTTGGGATGTATTTCATCAATTATTACAGTTTCATCTGGCTCATACAAAGATCCTTCATCACTGTGATATTCTCCACTAGAATAATGCTGGTTTGATATATTTTTTAATGTTTCAGAACTATTTTCCATATCACTACTGATACTCATATCTGTGTTTTGATTTGTTGAAGATTCGGTCAAAGGTACTGTGGCAAAGTCTCTTTTTATTGTATTTTCTAGAAATATTACATCTCTACTGATAACTACTTTCTTTGTTTTAGGATCTAATAATCTATAACCTTTACTTTCTTCACTATATCCACCAAAAATCATTTTACTTGCCTTTGTGTCCCATTTCTTAGTTTTCTCCTTGGGTGTGTGTACCATGGCTTCTGATCCAAAAATTCTCATGTGGCCGATTTTTAAAGCTTTATCAGTCCACATTTCTTCAGGGGAAGAATAAGCTAATGATCTTGTTGGACAGCGATTGGTGATGTAAGCAGCAGTTGTCACTGCTTCTCCCCAATATTGTTTCTTCCTGGTGAAGTCATC
Organism: Polyommatus iphigenia; assembly: GCA_963422495.1. Lineage (NCBI taxonomy): Eukaryota > Metazoa > Arthropoda > Insecta > Lepidoptera > Lycaenidae > Polyommatus > Polyommatus iphigenia. Next base: position 25,729,813 of record OY730181.1, on the reverse strand, counting down.
GATGAAAGTTATAAAATAACGAGCTCCTCCAAACGATGGTACCTCCATCGGCCCACATACGTCCGAGTGAACCAGTCCTAGTTTCTCAGTTGCTCGAGTACCTTCAGAAGAAAAAGGATACCTTGACTGCTTCCCTTCTTGGCAAGTTATGCATACTACTTTACCATTATTTTTCATTTTTACACCAGTTGACTCCGATAATTTGTTTAAGTCTTCATAGTTCAAGTGTGCCATTCTTTGGTGCCATAAATAAAAATCATCATCTTTGACAGCTGATACGTATGCCGGAATACAGTGAGTATTTAGCCTGTACATATTATTAATTAGTTTTGCTGAAGTAATTAGCTGATTGTGTTTATTAAATATTTTAGAGCCTTCTCTGTCAAACTATACATTACATCCTTTCTTAATAATCTGACCGACTGAAAGAAGATTGGTGGCTAATTCGAGAACATACAGTACATTTTCTACCTGAATTGTAGCTATCTTGCCGTTTTCTCCGATAACATTTAAGTCCACCTTCCCGCATGATTTTACAATTAATTTCTTGTTATTAGCCACTTTTATTGTACTTACAGGTGGAGGAATTTCATCATATAACCATTCACGGTGTATTATTAAATGCATTGAAGCTCCTGAGTCAATGAACCAGCTACTGTTACTATTAGAAGTTGTTGCAGAAAATACCGCTACATACCCGGAGTCCTCTTTTGACTTTTGGTCTTTCTTTTTATTCCTGCAGTGTTTACTTATATGTCCATACTTGTTACACACGAAACATCTAGGCCCTTTACTAATTTTCTTGTTATTAAAAGCTTGTTTGGCACCCTGTGTCTGATGTCCTTTATTAACATACAGGGCAGCTGACTCGGAGTTCCTCACATCCTGAAGAAGCTTAGTCTAAACAGCATCTGCTGTTATTGCCACACCAGAGCTTTCTATGGCCATAATCATCGGTTGGTAAACGTCTGGTAAACCAGCTAGTAAGAGAGTGCCAAGCCACTCATCATTTACCAGAAAACCAATGTTTCTGAGTTTATGTGCAGTTGACATAATTTTATTGACATAGTCTTCTATACTCTGACAATTTTCCAATGTCGTGGTGATCAGTTCGCGAAGCAAACCAACCCGTCGTGTTAACCCTTTGTCGTCGAATGCCTTTGCGAGATTATCCCACACCTGTTTTGCCGTGGTTGCCTCTTGTATATGTACGTAGTTTATCGGGTTTAAAAGCAGAATTATTTTTGATTTTGCCTGTGTATCGAGTTTGCTGTCAGTAACTTTATCTGAAGAAACGCAACTCCATAATTCTTCGTGTTCAAGGTATGTTTGAACCGCAAATTTCCATGTAGGATAGTTCTCTCTTCCTGTTAGTTTCTCGATTAATGCCATTGTATTATTCGAAGACATTTTTCTTATGATTTGCTAATGAAGATTTCGCCCGCCGGCACGACACGTGCTTTGAGTTTATACTGAGTAGCTTGCAAAACGGATCACTTCTACTTTTCACCTTATATTTTACTTATTTACTTTTATTTCGACTGGTCGGAAGGTCTGCGCCCATAACCTGTTGAATTTAGTGAAAATAAAAGTAATTATTGCAAAACTACGTTTTAATAATGCAAAGCGCACGACCATAGAACACAGATGACAGAGCAGAAAAAGCATAGATTACAAAAGACATCTAGTGATGTACCATTAAACTAGTGATGTAAAAATAGATATTATGAAGAAGATTTTTTATTTTAATTAATTTATACCATAGATAATCCAACAATTGCACCCTGTATATATAATGGTTCATGAAAAAATGCATTGAATTGCATAGAACGTATCACATTGCAGTATAAATAGTTCGTTAGGTCTAAATATTCTTATTATTCTTTACCTATTATATTTCCTTGAGATACCTACATAAGAAGATAAGAATATTAAGATAGCATATTACAAATATATACCTATAAGGTTTAACGACTACTACAACCTTATTTACTTTTAATCAAAAACTTTAAATATTTTATCCCCGTGCTAGTCATTATAGTCAGGGAGCCCTAGAACATTTTTTTTGATTACTAACAAGCGAATTTTTTGAGAATAGCTTCATTTTGATAAGACAAACAACTTTTTTTACAACACTACTTTTGGTAGTTGACAGAGATAGAAAGGATTTCATACTTTGATTTGATGGTCCTAAAATATAGATTGTTGTATTTGTAGGACAATGTTACTCTTAAATTACATAACTATCAACCTACCAATATACAAAAAATCTGCTGATTAGAGTTCCGTTTAAGGGTACCGTAGTCAACCAAGTTTTGTTGATTACAGAACCCTAAAACGGAACCCTAACCAGCTGATGTTTTGTATATCGGTAGGTTAATACTTATGTTGGAGGTTGTATTTATTTTATGTGCATTAAATAATTTATTCGAGGAGTACCTTGCAGTGCACTGGTTCTTCTCGTCTTCAGTCTTTATTGTAGTAACGATGTTACTACAATTACTCCGTGTTCCAGTGGTTTAGAGCATGGCTCTTGACTCGATTCGGAGGTCGTGGATTCGATAAACATGCTATTTCTAAGTTTGGTTAGGACAATGCAGGCTGATCACCTGATTGACAAGTAAAAAACTTCATGGCCAGCTAGTATTTTTTTATTTCGAAACGATGACGCCTTCGACTCCGTTGCGCCAAAATTCGTTTATCGTGCGGAAACCGTACATTTTTACGGGATCAAAAGTATCCTCAGGACTCTTAAAGACTCCTTTGAGTCTTTATATAAGTTATATGAGTTCTAAGTATGTAGATACTTTTATCTACATACCCAGCAAAATCGGTTCAGCGGTTTGGGCGTGAAGAGGTAGCAGACAGACAGACACACTTTCGCATTTATAAGTATGGAAGTATGGATAGCTCAAAATCGATCCAAGCCATTAGTTTCTAAAACGACTGATAGATGGCGCTACAGTTTAAATTACGTTGCACTAATTCTAATCTTGAAATTGGAATACTCATACTTTTATCGAAACTTAACACGCAACACCGGGGAAAAAACTGTGAAATCGACATAAAGCGATAAGATATCGAATTAATAGAAATAAAAAATAGGCGGGCGATTGTGTTTGAGTCTGTGGTCGTGGAGTAAATAAACGAGATGCTTGTATACATTTTATTTGGTCTGTTTGTGTCCGCGTGGGGTGCAATCGGTAAGGTTTCTCTCATTAAGTTTATAATGGTTCATTTTTAACTGTTCAGTAGCATTTAAAAAATAATTTTAGTATTTGTTACCATAAAACGTTTCTTTCGATTCTCACTTGATAGACATTAGATTGTATAAAGACTTGACTATTACTTTTTATAATATAACTTTTTTATGTATCTTTGATGTTATTGTGTTAATAGCTATCTCAGATTTATTCATGTATCAATTGTGAATAAAAGTCGGCAATATTTTATTCTAATTGCCTTTTCACTCTCGTATATTTAACATCTTGGTGTTATGTAATATTATACACATGACGGTTATATTAATAAGCAACCGAAGCAGAAGCAAATCGTATTTAATTTGCACGAGTTTCGCAGGCGATGAAAAACCCCATTCCCTTATCTATACGTATAATAAAACTGTAGAAATGAAAATTCTGTACATTAAAAAAAATAAAAGAATGAATAAATAAAATAAATTAAAGATATTCAAAAAATAATAAGCGGGCGGTGTCACTACATCGCTATAGAAGACAAAAATGTGGTTAATTTGTTGTCTGTCTATCTGTATGTTTGTTCCACTATCATACGAAAACTACTGATCCGATTTGAATGCGGTTTTCGCAGATATATTTGTCTACTTCCAAGTGTATAAAAATCATTTTCACCACGCAATTAAAGTTATATTCCTATTCAAATCGGATACGCAACGAATGACGTTCCGTGTGGTCGGATGCAGTGGTCTCGCAGCTTTACTAATGATTGTTTCAGATGATGAGGGCATAGTAAACGAGCTGCCCTGTCAGCAATCGGGAGGACAGTGTATGAAAGCCAAAGACTGTCCTAATCCACCGAAGAGTCTGCGGACAAAATGCCCGGAGCAAGCGAGCGATGACATTACATCAGTTGATGAAATCATTTGCTGTCATGGAAGTTAGTATACTTTTGGATAAAATCCAGTAAAATATAGTTTGACTCATGTAGAACCTAAAACCCCGTTATCGAATTAAAGATCATTAGAACCATATAAGGATATCATTTTGTAGTTTGATATGAAATGGATTGGATCGATTAAGGAGGAAAAGAGCATTAATTTTGTATTAAATTAGCTTTTGCTATTAAATTACTTCTTAACGTGAGCTAAGCCACGGGCTTAGCTCACGTTAAGAAGTAATATTATTAATTAGGTATCAAAGACTCAGCCCGATAGGATTAAAATTGGCAGGGTTTCATACAAACTTTCATCCCCTATTTTATCCCTTGGGGAGCAAAATTGATCAAAGTCTTTTCTTAACGGATGCATAATATGTCATAACATCTACCTGCATGCCAAATTTCAGCCCGATCCGTCCAGTGGTTTGGGCTGTGCGTTGATAAATCACTATGTCAGTCAGTCAGTCAGTCGCCTTTGAAGTATATTATATATTATTTAGATAGCAGTAATAGAATATAAAAAAAAGTTGTGCTCCGGTTTACGAGGGCGGGATGAGAAGTAACTAGCCTATGCTATTTAAAAAGCTAAAATTAAAAAAATATGTATGTCATTTTTAAATTCGTGTCTCTGGAAACCTATGTTCTAAATTTGAATTTGATGACGTAAAAAAAATATTTTTTTATCATTTGAAAAAAAAATTCTTCAACTGTTTTCAAAATGCATAAAATTGAACAAAGAGCGCCGATAAAGTTTCATCATATGAAGGGGATAAAGGGGAGATATATCTGTGACGAATTAAAAAAAGTTTTGGGTGAATCTGCTTCTTCTCATGCCACAGTAAAAAACTGGGTGGCTGAGTTTAAACGCGGTTGTTCATGTGTCAAAGATGAAGCGAACGTCCAAAAAGCGTCACAACTCCGGAAATGGTCGTGAAAGTATATGATATGGTTTTAGTAGACCGACGATTGAAGTTATCTGAAATATCAGACACTTTAGGTATCTCAAAAGAACGGGTAGATCATATTATCCTAAGTGAGGAACCAAATATGAAAAAGTTATCGGCCCGTTGGCTGCCGCGATTGCTTACGCACGATCAAAAAAGAATTAAAGAAAATCAATGAATTAAAGTATTATTTGTTACCCCACCCACCTTATTCGCCTGATCTAGCACCATCAGACTTCCATTTATTCCCTAAGCTCAAAACTTTTTTGGGTGGACAGAAATTTGCCACAAATGATGAAGTCATAGCACTCATAGCCGCTGTAGAGGAGTATTTTGCAGACCTTGAAAGAAATCATTTTATGGAAGGCATTACTGCTTTAGAACAAAGATGGAGTAAGTGCATAGAGGTTCACAGAGACTCTATCAAAAAATGAAATTAATGTTATCACGAAAAGTTAAGTTTTCTACTATTAGGCTAGTTACTTATCATCCCACTCTCGTATCAACAGGAAAATGTATTATTGTCATTCTGCAATGTGGTAATTCTGCTATCGGGGTCTATCTCTTCATTAGCGTTTAAGTATCTTAATAATGCTATTAGGACACTTGTGACTTAGGGCCTGTTTCACCAATTCCTGATAAAGTGCCGGATTTTTTGACAGGTTCTCCATACTTTGTCTGTCAAGTTAAGTGTTGGATAGCCTATCCTGCACTTATCAGGAAGTGGTGAAACAGGCCCTTAAATGCTAATAATAAGCAGTCAAATGACCAGTTTAGATTGTTGCAGACAAAGAATTTAATAATTCAAATAGAATTTTTATCTTCAAATAACTAAAAATTATCTTCTCAAAATAGCAAGAAAATCAATGATAGTGCAAACGATGGTCTACGAGGGGGCAAATGCATGAAGCGTTGTCCAAACAAATACGTCGAACGAAGCTACGGAGGCTGCGCAGACGACGAAACCTGCTGTTTAGACACATAATAAAAATAATAATAAATAAATAATGCTTTTTTTAAGTCTTTATTAACATAACAATTAAAAATTATAATTAGTGTACACTATTTAAATTCCTAAAAGTAATTAACAATAGTTACAATAGTTGGCAGACACAAAAATATTTTTCAACTTTATGGCTATAATGCTTTATTCGCACATAAAATACTATTGCGTTGTATTACTTCCATACCATCGGAGAAACGCCTCCGTGGTCCACTGGTTTAGATTCTGAATATCTGAATTATCACGTAGATTCCCCATTTGCCTACCAATATAGTCCTTTGATAGTACATTACATGGTTCACGGATGGGACGAGACGCGAAAGTTGTAAGAGCGCTTACGCACTACGTCCGATCCGAATCCGCAGGGCTATCACGTAAAAATAGCGATCAACAATCCACTAGCAATAATCGCGCGAGCGATTGCTGGGTATAAAAACAATAGTGTCATTATAAATCGTATTGTTTTGGCTGATACGTGATACGAACTTGCGATTTTGGAGCAATTATCGTGCAATAATTGCTATCGCATTGCTCTCGCAAGATACGTAATAGTTAATACGGAGGCCGGTCCATACCCGTGAAAATACGGTCTGGACTCCGGAGCGAACGAAGTTCTATGATAGCTTACGCACTACATCCGACCTCGGATACCTCACTTTTCTCCGTCATCCGTGAATCTCGGGTTCGGTTCGGATTCGGAACGGACGTAGTGCGAAAGCGCTCTGAGCGCGTGTTCAGACCAAACTGACTATACGCCGCTGAATTTGAGCAGGCTCTCTGTCAGCCCCAGTGTGAACGTAAGTGAACGTGAAAATATACGGCATCGAATGTCCGCGCCTACGCCTAGCGTAATGGCGTATAGTCAGTTAGGTGTGAACTAAAAAGTGAATTTGTATGGAAATACAATAAACTGCGTAAAGCTCGCTCACATTCAGCGGCGTATAGTCAGTTTGGTGTGAACACGGCCTAAGGCTGCCGTCACACTAGCGTTTGTCTAGCGAAGGCGTTCGATGAATGTATGCGCAGCGCAGACGCCGCTACAACGCGGCGCGTACGCGAACAATCACTACGCTGAGCGCGACGTATACGCTGCGTTATTGCGTAAGCAATATTTCTTTCTTTACTCTTTAACCAATGGGAGGGATGACCGACACTACTGGCGAGAGATCATCAGATTTTTAGGTCTTAATATTCTTATTATTATTAACCTATTATATTTCCTTGACATACATAAGATAAGAATATTAAGATAGCTTATAACAATGCACCTATTTGGTTTAACGACTACTACGACCTTATTTACTTTTAATCAAAAATTTTTAATATTTTATCCCCGTGCTAGTCATTAATATTACAATGCGTTAAAATGCGTTATGCGTTAATGAAGTATAATACTTAAATTGCGTGCTAACGGTAATTCATTAAATGGAGGCACGAATTCACGCAATAAAGATTAAAATCATAAATGTAATTTGTGTTGAGTGTAGAAATGTCTAATTTATAAACGTTTACAACAGCCTCATCTTCATTCAATCAAGCCTCATTAATTAATAATGAAGACAGAAGCGTGTATGCCTTACTTAAGATTTCGCCTGAACTTCAGTCTTATTTTTTTCATTAAATTGTGAATTGAGCAAATAAGACTTTTGAAAGCGATATTATATTCTACTATGGTACGGTAGGCATTTTCTTCAGACTTCAGCCAACTTAGGCACATTCCCAACCCAGGGCACCCATTAAGAGTTTCCCCTGCGTCATCAAAAAATATAGACAGACATGGACCTAATAATGTCTACCATCTGAAAAAAAATTTGTAAGTCCTACGAGTACTAGCAACTTTTGCAATCTTCCAGATTTTATTTGGGCAAAAGACGTAAAATGTCTTCTATACCAGACCGCTTAGATAATATTATTATAACCTTTGACTTGGTATCCGTATTGTTTCGTTTTTCGATCCTTAACTGGCATCACTTATTGTAATTCTGAAAATATTACATACCAATTGAATACTTGAGCACAAGAGCTGATACATTTGGGATGTTTGTCAAAACATAAACCAGTATAATTCTAGCCAATGACATAAGCTAAAATCGGCGCCATTCTGTTAATTTTTTTAACCTATAATAGTTGGGGAGGGGAAGAGGGGATTTCGGGACAAGCTCGAGCGTGTCAGATTAAGCTTGTGTATGCTTCCAACATGTGTTTAGTTATCATGGTATAGAAATCAGATTTCTCACATGGTGGGTTAAAAATTATTATTTTTTAAATATTGAAATGTCATCGGATCTGTCAGATTAAGATAGGGGATGTTTAGTATACCGCAAAGAAGCTTCCCTATAAAGCACTGACGATTCAAAGGTTAGGTGAGCCTGTAGGGACATTTTAAAATATAAAAAAAGAAAGCTTCATATTTTCCTAACTAAGCTTCGCAGATATTTTATTTTGCACAAAACTAGAAGTGATTTAGTCCTTGTTGTCTAATATATATTTATAACTGACTAAAATGAGCAATTTTCTCAATAGATGTTCTTTTTCAAAACTTTAAAATGGCTGTAGTTTCTGAACCCACCGCTAAAATAAAAAACGCTCTTATTATTTTTTTATCAGTTTCACCTAATGAAAAAACCTACTAGGTCTCCATGACGCTCGAGTGACTACACAAATAGCACCTTCCCCTCCCCTACTATAAGTCATTATAATACGTCACACCTGTCTCACCAGGAGCACACCAGTACAATATGCCGTGGGATAACGTCTTTAGTACTGGCCAGAACACTTGTTTTTATTTCGGAACATAGGCTTTAAAACACGATCATCCATCAAGCTGCACCTTTCCAGAAAAACCTTTATTAATTAAGCCTCCAAGGAACATAATCGATGGCTCAATAATTAGTACGGTGTCCCGATAAACAAAGGTTTATCAAAGTCTACTTGGAAGTGGAAAAACAATGGAACTTCGTTTTAATTCGAGTGAAAGCCAAGTTTTCTTATTTCTTGGACTTGGACTTGATTAATAGCCGAGGAAGATTAAAAAAAGTTTGTACCGTTATTTGTCTCGCGTTTTACATTCAAATGTATTTAGTGCTGAGCTTGGTGCCATTTAGTTCGAAGAGACAATTCATTTAGATAGCAATAGAAACAAAAAAAACATTAATAAACAAAAAAATAATTTTGAGTATCCTGACGCGAATTACATTATACGCATCTCAAAAATTCAGCACTCCGCAGAAGTTATATGCAGTAAGCGCGACCGAAACGACCAGCAACTACGGAGTTGCTGGTCGTTCTTACCTCTATAGAAGTCATAAATAGGAAAACTTAAGCTTTTATAAAATGACGAAAGTCTGGATATCGTTGGCTCTTATAGCCAAGAAGTGTGTGTGTAATGATTATTTTGCACTGGTACGAGCATAATGGGTATGAAAATACCATATATTTACAATAGTTACGACAAAATTTCCAAAATGTTACAGAATTGTGTAAAATATTTACCCCAAATACATTTTAAAAACTATTACAAACTTGTTGGTCCACGTGAACATGTGCGGGGCGTATTAATTTTTTAGTTGTAGTCCGTTCAAAATTGATTTACGTCGGAGCTCCTGAAATTGATCTTTTTGCCCTTGACATAAAGGTTCCTTCACTAGTAAAATAACTCCAAAAGCGCTGTAAGTTACATGTGAAATGGTGTTCCAATTTTGTAGCGCAGATTGGACGCATTAATATAAATGTACCAAATTGAAAACGGGGTTTTAAATATTATTTTTTTAGGAAAACGGATTTCCGTTTATATATAAATTGCGTCAACAGTATTTACAATCATTTTTATTCATTTACTATATCTACAGTTTTTTTCATGATTTATTTGTGTAAATCTGACAAATAACGATAGAACAACACAAATTGTAGGCCTAGATTTTACTAGTGCTTAAAAACAAGAGTATTGTAAAATATAGAGTACGCTTTTTGTATTGTTTATATATTTTCTATTGCAACTTGTTTTCATATTTTATTTTATTTTTTTCCCTTTTTTAGAAAGGCGTGTTTTGTAGTGTATCGAACAGTGCTATTCAAGTTTTTGAGATCGGTTTGTCATATAAAACGTCTGTAATGACTACAGTGGGTTTCGGACTGACCTAATACCACTTACTAAGTCGGTAAAATTTTATTTGAGGCTCTCAAGTCATCCAGTATAATAATTATAAGTATATTATTATATTCCTTCATTATCATAAAACTAACAGCTAAATTTCCTAGGTCACGCCAAAGACATCGAGCTTAGCCTATATAATCTGGGCCTTAAGCCACTTAGGCCATAGCCCATACCTGAGCATCGCTTGATCTAATTAATTTTAGACGCCTGATCGATTACAGATAGCAGCCAAACATAGCGTGAACGTAGCAACATAACATAATATAATGTATTACATTATACATTTAGTTGCATTTGCCATGACTATCACACTATATTTAAAATGATTGCCCAAGTACAGTACTCCAAAATTAATAATGCGCATGAGTGACCGTGAATAATGACCGTGTTACAAATGCTACAGGAATATCACGACGAACTTTGACTAATACATGTAGAGATAAACTACGATAACATGGCGCGCCCCTCCAAATTACTGTTTCAATTTTTTTGAAAAAGTTTGTTTAATATAGTAAGTATTCAACCAATCAACCAGTACTCGTAATATTTCACTTAATGTCACTTATTACCAAGATTTGTTGGTCAACTAATCATAACTAGCCGACCGCGCAAGACAACGCACTTCAAACGTTTTGACAACGCACTTCAAACGTTTTGAATTTTGGAGGGGAGCGCCATGTTATCGTAGTTTATCTCTATCTTAAGTGCAATGCAATTAGAAAATGCAATATCGTCTACCGTCGCTCGGGAAATACGACCGTTGCCGAAAAATTACGAAAATGTCTTTGCGCATTATCACTTTTGGAGCACTGTAGTCCGTGGTCCGCAGTAGCTTAGAGCGTGGTCTTACCTCGAGGTTAATGGGTTCGATTCCTGCCTTGGAAATGTATTATTTCCAAGTTTGGTTAATGTTCGATTTGACTAACGGGTCGATTTTAGTCACCCGGCAAGTCACCAATCGAATCGCCCGTCCAAGTCGAATCGCCACCCCATTTACAAAAATCGCCTGTGACTAGTTCATTCTGCGTGAAAATGTCGCGTCTGCACTCGCTAGTAGTATTCGCAGCAAGCGATCGCTTGCGACTAAGCGTTTACACGGTCGATTTTAGTCACCAGCCGCATGCGGCCATTGGCCACACGACTTTGGGGCTTGCAACTTTAGCCGCATGCGGCGTAGTCGAATTGCTATTTACACGGTCGATTTTCGCCGTGCGGCGTAAAGGTGAACGCAGATTTGGCCGCACCGCACGCACCGCAGTCGCCGCATTCGCAATTATTCATATTATTATGAAGTTGCGAAGACTGCGGCGCGGGTAGATAGGTATGCGAGCTTGCCTATAACTTCATATAAAGAATTCGAATGCGGCGACTGCGGTGCGTGCGGTGCGGCCCAAATCTGCGTTCACCTTTAATCGTGCGGCTTTAGTCACCCGTGTAAATCGGCCATAAGACAATGCAGGTTGATCACAAGAAGTTGATAGCAAGTAAGATAATCCATGTGTCGGATGGACATGTTAAAAATCGGTCAAGTTGTATCAGCCAACTATTCCACTGAATTATAAGAGTATAGAACGAGATAGCCCTCCAATCAATCTAGTATGTACATTGCGCACACACTGGAGCACTACATCATCTCATCTGCGTAGCTGGTCTGCTTTCAATGAAACCAGCCAATGCAATAGCACCAAAACTATGCGCAATGAAATGCAATAACAAGTTATTTATTTTACGTTTAACCCATCAAGCCCCGTACGAGCACCGGTGATCGCGACAACAATCGAATACAATAGAATTTCCAAGAATCCCCTATCGAAGGATTAATGCTACATATACTTGTGAAAATCGTTGATCATTATATTAGATTCGAAATTCAAACGACCGTAAGCATCTCATATAAATCATTCTGTTTTTGAACTGCACCAATTAGGTCGAGCCCTGCGGCTAGTCTCCGAATACCCTTACGTTTTAACCCTTCAGCTTCAATTTATATCTCCAAATAGGTTTATCTGACAAACTACTTCCTTTCAGATGATTTTAAATATACGATATATACAATAAATAGTTTAAGTATAGAAATACATGAAAAATGTCTGTCTGTTGAGTCCCGGGAAAGGACACAGGATGCTTTTTATCCCGGAAAAATGTACGGTTCTCGCGCGATAAACAAATTTTGGAGCAACAAAGTTGCGGGCGTCATCTAGTTAATATTATTTTTAAATATCACCTACGGATACAGATCAATAATATTAACAATTAAAGTTGGTTCTAATGTCTTGCTGGACATTCTACTAATTTGTTAACTTAGCTGGTTAACCAAATCGTCAGTAGTACGCTGAGATTTTGAAAGCATTCTGTACTTTTTCCTTTCCTTGTTTCCCCTTTTCCTTATTCCGGAAAAATCGTAATGTTTGCTTCCCAACCACATCTGCTCATCCGAAAAATTTGCTCCGTTCATTAAATAATTACGGTTGATACAAACAGTAATACAGCTACTCTGTCAAGCGAATATGGGTCGTTTATTTGATTTTCGCTAACCAGTGACTCACGAGCATATTAAGTTCTTCTATTTACTCAGGCTAATTAGCAATTATCTTTAAAATGGGGAAAATGTTTTTCTGTCTGTTACTTCAGGGTTCACATTATTTCAACTGAGTTCTTGATAGAGATTAGCCTGCCAGAAATAATAATAACAATATGTAGATGGTCTTCTGTTTATACTAAATGACGCCCGCGACTCCGTTGCGCCAAAATTCGTTTATCTCGCGGCAACCATACATTTGTCCAGGACAAAAAGTATCCTATGTCCTTTCCCGGACTCAAAGTATCTCCATGCCAAATTTCAGCAAAATCGGTTCAGCGGTTTGGGTGTTAAGAGGTAACAGACAGACAGACACACTTTCGGATTTATAATATTAGTATGGAAGTATGGATTTAATACAAAAATAAAAATAATATTTATACTGCGTTTACACTATTCAGCTGTACATTATATCCAACACAATTTCGCATAAAGTTTCCCACTGTCAAGGTACTAAATCAAACTAGAGGCTTTATATTCATGACTAAATCTGCATTCGGAAACTCCTAAACAAATATAGATTAAATTTTGAATCGCGAACAATATCGGAGTTCGGACAATGGGGAAGTTGGACGTGTCTAAAGAACTTTGAGCGAGGCATGTTTAAAAGTTTCAATTTTGAAATTTTCAAACTAATCTGCTTCCAAATTAAACTACAGGTGGCCGTTTGAAGTTTCCAACAGGGTTATCTTTTCTTTGCACAGCTTTCGTTAAAATATTTTGCACCTACGTTTTTCTTTGCAGAATAATTATTTTGATTTTTGTCTCGACTTTTAGGGAAGGTTCTAAATATTAATTTTCTGTGGTGTAATGGTTGACCTTTGACTATCTCAGTCGAAGGTCAACCATTACACCATGTGGGTTCGATTTCTGCGTTTTATTATTAGCTTAAGTGCGTTTTCTGTGTTTGCTTTGATCAATGAAGGCTTGACTTGACTGTCTAACTCTAACAATAAAATGTGGACGTGGTAATTCTGCTCAGATCTCAAATAATTCTTATCAGTATTATATCATCTAACTGGTTAACGAGAATAGAGAGGTTTGATGCGCAAACTCTTGAACTTTCTTTATTTCTAGGTAATACTAATGCCGCGGCCGCACATGCGCATTCGTCACGAAGCTTCGTGCTATGAGACGATACCATTGGACGATACACGCAGATCGTCAAATGGTATCGTCTCAAGCACGAAGCACTACGCATGTGCGGCCGCAGCATAAGAGCGCTAAGAAGACTAACCTAACCTGACCAAGTGACCACACCTGTCACTGAAACCAATGTAATGGTAAACCGACGTAAGTCACAGGTTACACGGTCAAATTTTCATCAATCTAATCCATCAATCTGATTGACGGAATATTGATGGGTTTAAAAAGTTCAAATTAAAAATACGATCAATCCATCAATCCGTGGCGTACACGATCAAATTTTCGTCAATCCGTACCGGATTGATGAATCAGATTGATGAAAATTTGACCGTGTAACCGGCGACTAAGGAGAAGTGTCAACGGCTGCCGTCGACTGCCCTCGACGCGTGCCGCCGAGTGTCTTCGACTGCCGTCGACGCACGCCGTCGACAAGTGCCGTTCGTCTGTAAGAGCGCTAGGATGCCTAACCTAACCTGACCATTGTCACTGAAAACGATGAAACATTTTTTTAGGAGATCATTTTCTAATAGAGTTTGTTTCTAGCCGACAGTTAATCCGTCCACTCGATAGCCAATATTGTGCCATAAAACCTTTTTTATCTCAAGAGCAACAGCATTCGTTATAATTACTGGCTCTTGTAACAATGTACCCAAATTGCGGAGCGTTCCAACTATTAAAAACTTCATGTCGCCATTTCCATATCCTTATATTTAAAAGTTTCGGTGCCGGCTGCTAGAGATGTGATTCTTCGACGTTCATTTCGTATGTAAATTTAATTTTCTCCTTGGATAGCGTGCGATGTGTTTTTAATGTAATCCAAAACTTGGATACGTTTTTGATGTGGAGTTTGCTGTAGTAATGAGGGAATTACCGAGTTTCCCAGCTAGACAAATGACGCTTAGAGAATAATTTATGGAATCAGCGAAACGTATGTGAACATTCATATTTATACATACCTACTTTGTTTAGTAGTAGATATTTTCCGTACATGTGAGAGAAATAATTTTTATCCTGTATCCTTTACATAATAAGGTTTACCTTATTATGTAAAGGTAAATTATCAAAGAGGTAAATTATCAAAGAACCCATCCTTGAAATATATTTTAATTTTATTTAAATCAGTAACAACATAAATATTATATATTATTATGAACTTTAAAACTTTCGCGTCGCATTATATTTGATATACTTACTTACTTATTATTCGGGACTTAACGCGACTTATATAGTAGTATTACTACTAGAATAAGTCGCGTTAAGTCCCGAATAATAAGTATCAAACATAAATATATATATAACGTAACAATCATTAGCTAATGCGCTAAAATTAAAAATAAAAGAAATTAAAATAGAAGAAAACTGTATCATAAAATTAAATATGAACCACGTTATATTTACGTAAGGAACGCACAAGTACGTGTAAAAAACGTATTCGTACCTCGAGCACCTCTTGGCGAAAATTTAATTAAAATTACATCTGGTGTTGCCGTATTTTAGTATCCTCTTGCCGGTTTAAAAATCGAGAAGCTTACTTTGCACGAAATTGTTACATAAAAGTATTTATTAGGCCATTGCATAGGTTTTGAGCGCTTTGAGCGCTTTGAGCGCGGTGACCGAATCAAGAAATTCCATAACGAAAAACACCTAACATTCGTCTAACGTCGTTTCAGTTCGGCAGACTTCAGTTCGGTGTGGCTCGGGGAGTGGTGCTCGCCGCACCGACGTCCGCACCAGTCGGTGCGGCATTGCCAGACTTCGGCACGGTGTTGGTGTGCGTAGGACTAGACGTATGCGAATTATAGTATTGCATAAGTTGATAAAAATTCTATGCAATAGCTTTACCGCGGCAGTCCCCGAGTGCCACACGTTTTTATATGAATATATTTTGGAATACACTATTATGTATAAGAATAAATCAATATCCATCGCTTACATAATCTGGTCAGGTAATATAAAGCTCAGCCGGGAGATACGACTTAACATTGAGTTGACATTACCCAATAGCTTTGTCCATGGACGCTAGGCCTTTTTTTGTTCATCAAGGGCAAGTGCCTAAGGCCTAGAGCGTAAAAATCATTCAAACCTCCGATTTCCGTAATAGTGGATGAAAATTGAAAAGAAAAAAAGGAATGTGTAGCTGATAACATAAATAAAAAAGTTTACCCATTGAAAAGTTGTGCTTTTAATTTTTAAATTATTCTATACCACTTCAGTTACACTCATTAACTTTAAAATTTTGAAGAAAACCTGCATCTCTTTCAGTTCAGTTATGTAGCAAAATAATAAAATATATTATCATTTTTTTTTTATTCAAATCGTTGCTTATATTCCAGAAAAAGAAAATAAGTGGAAAAAATATATAATTTAGATTTAAAAATAAATATTTTTGTATTAAGATGAGCATGCCTCCAAATATGTTTGTTGTGTGCTTCGGCAGTAAGTACCTGATAAAAGGCGTTCCTATTTTTTTTTGGTTTTAAATAGGAAGTTTAAAATTATTTCTTAGGATTAACAAAGACTTCTGTTTATTAATGCGTAATTTTTTTAGCTCTTACATTATTAACTTTTCCGAAAATGAAGCACAAACTTTTCGCAAATATTTCGAAGAAAATCTGTATTTTATTTCATTTGGTTAGGTTTTAACACAATAAAATTTATTTTTTATTCATTTTTTTTCATTGATTACATTCGCTAAAACGTACTTAAAGGTAAAAAATACAAATTAGGCTAAGAACTGATATTTTTTGTATTCAGGTAAGCATTTTCCAAACATAGGTCGTAGCATGCGTCCTTAGTATGTACGTCAGATAATTTATGTAGCACCCAATTTTTTTTCTGGCTTTAATTAGGACGTTTAAATATATTTCAAAGGCTAAAAAAAGCCTTTCATTAGTCGATGCATTTAACGTTTTAGATCTTACATTAATAAATTCTCAACAAATGTAGAATAACAATTTTGGCCTAATTTACACATTTTTGGAGATATTAAAAACTTTGAAGTACTTAACTTAAAACTCATAATTTCTCTAAAAATTAAACTCGCACAATAAGTACGTGTAACACAGTTTTCGTTACAGCCCTTAAATCCTCCCAAACCCTTTTATCTTGGTTACGACGAGCGTTAATCTCTAAAAACTTTGCAAAAATCTTATAGTTTTATAGTTTTATTTAGCTTAGCAAAGCAAACTTTTTTTTTTAATTGTGTTTTTGGTTATTTTTAATGTAAACAATCGGATAAGAGTCATTAAATAACAGGATCAAGATTTTTTTTTTCTTGACTGGTTTTATATAGTGAAATATTAATTTTTAATTAAGTAACTAAAAAATTAAAAGCACAAAAAAAATTTGGTAAACTTTGCAAAGTTTACTAAATTTTTTTGTGCTTTTAATTTTTTAGTCCCCCTTTTTTAAATAACTTGCAAGTTATAATGTAAAAAAGAAAATTACACCTCAAAAACAAAAATCCATTCACTATTACAATTTTCGGAGGTTAAGACCTCTGGCGACTCCACTATATAGCGCAGTCAACAGCGAACGTGAGGCATGCCCGTGACGCACGTTGAAATCGTAGCGCTCGCTATGACACTTTTCTTTCAACGCGGGTGGATTTTACGCATTCAATTATTGAATATGCCAAACGAAAGTTGAATAAAAAGAAGATGACGAAAATTGAAGATGAAATTACATAATGTGGACATAGCTAAACAGATAATAATAATTTATGTCGACTGGAAAATTATTAGCTACCATCAGAGAATAATAATAATTATTGATGAATATATTTTTAATTTTATATTTTTTGCTTACGCAATTTAATTGAAACATAATATTTAAGGAGAGCATGAAGTTTTATGATTATATAATATGAGATATATGCAAATAGACTTAGAAAACATAACAAAATGGGCGCACGACAACGGAATTATTATAAATTTTAGTAAAACCAAAGTTATGCACATACCATATAATAAATATGCAAAAAAGAATAATATGAATATAGACATCATTGGTCACAGTAACGAATGCTTACACAATAATAAAAATAATTGTCAGTGTACGCAGATCGAGATAGTAAATAAATACCGGTACTTAGGATTAACAGTGGACACCAATCTTAGCTGGAAAGGGCATGTGAGTGATGTGTGAAATAGATTACGATCAATTTTGGGAAAGTTTTACCATCTAAGCAAGTTTTTAAGCAGGAAATTACTGTATGTAGTCTATTACGCACTCGCAGACTCACTCATCAGCTATGCCATCAGCAGCTACGGACTAACATTTAGAACACAATTAGATAAAATTAAACAACTTCAAATTAGACTGATTAAATATTTTGCAAGTAAACAAGTAAAACTAGAGTACAAAGATAATTACGACAAATTATATTTTAATAAATATGAAATTTTAACACCAAATGCAAAAGTAGAATATTTAATAGCCTTAGAACAATATGACAAAGATACATAATATAAGAAATTAATAGATCATCACCAACATAATACAAGAAATATTGCACAGGGTAAATATGTAATAACGGCAGTAAAAAACTACTATGGCACAAGAACAAGAAGATACCAGACTCCCAGCATATACAATAAAATAGATTTCATAAGGGGTGACGGTAAAAAACTTAGTATAACTAGACTAAAACAAAAAAAAATATATATTTTTTGGGATCAGGCTGCTTATCCATCCGTGCATAAAAAGTGTTCATATTTTACTTAAGTATTACTAATATTTAAGAGTCATTAATTTAAACTAATACAGAATAAAAATTATATGCTATTGTGATAATTATTAGACAATTAAACATTTTATATTGTGTTAAATACTTATAATATGAAAGCAAAATATTTTGTTATTGAATTTAATAATAATTTGTTTAAGTTTGTTTATTATTAAGTATTACTTGTTTTATAAGATATAATATTATATTTTTTGTGTTATAAATATCGCCAACAAACTGAAATGCAGTTTGGCGGTTTTTAGGATAAGGACATACTATTGTAAAATACTGGAATAAATATTAAAAAAAATAATTGTAAATGCATCAACAGTATTATCATATTAGTCAATAACAATATTACAGTAATATCAGGTTTTAATATTTTTATTACTTTTTTATCATAATATTATTTTACATCATAGCAATAGGGATCAACTTTTTGTATACTGATTACTGAGCCAGTGATTCCATGCAAATAATTACTAGCATAATATTCAATGTGCGACAGGCAAGGTTTTAATATGAAAGAAGATGAAGACAGAAAAAGATTGCTATTTTATATTATATTAAAACGCCTTAGCACCTATTTGGAAGTAAAAAAGTATAAAATTTTATATTATATTAGATGACCCGGAGAACTTTGGGTCAGTTTCCTCCTAAATCTTATTAGAAAACTTCCCTGGACTTCGCTAATATATTTTCAATACTAAAATTAGTCAAATTCGTTCTGCAATTCTCGAGTTTTAGCGAGACTAACCAAATTAAAAATTAACTTTTATTAATTTTGTCGGCCAAAGTTTTCGATCAACAAGCCATTAAAAGTAACCAAATTGTAAATGAGTTTAACTTCATTCGAATGTGCGAATTTCTCTTTGTTGAAAACAATCTTCTCGAAACAATTTCGTTCGCACATTTAAAATTAGTTGACGACGCACACAAACGTAAAATGTAAATAATCAACAATGGCGGAGCCCTGTCTCATTCGAGTCGCGATTCGCATAAAAACATTCGTATTCCCCCAACATCTCATGTTACAGAGACAGGCGATAGCGATATTGTTAGAAGTGATTTGTCATATAAAAATGAGAGATGATTTTTTTTATCCAATGCTAAAAGTAATGTGAAAAAAAGTGTATTAAATTTATAAACTTAAAAAAAAAATTGTCTATAAAAAAAATATAATATTTTTTTGTTGCGAGCCGAGTAAAATTCCTAACTTTATGCTGTTCACCTTAGTTTTAAATCGTATAATTTTATCGGGGTTAATACTAGACGCACATGCCCACGGGCAAGCCTACAGCCATATCCGATAGGCTTCCCCGCTCAACTGTATTCCCCGCTTTAGTCATGCCAGAAAATTTCATACAATCATTGACATTTAATAATAGGTATACACTTTTGCGATTTTCCTCAGTGGTTTTAACCATAATAATAAGTTATTGATGATGAAAGACCATATTAACTTCACAACAAACTACACAGTCGAGAATTTTAGGAAAAAATCTCAAAAAAACATAAAGAAAGAAAAAAATATAAAAAAAACGCGACAGCCTGTCACTTATTCCCGCCTCCACGTAAATCGTAATCAAGGGGCGCGATAAATCCAGCCTTATGTGATAGTGAAGCGGTCTGAAACTCTTATTTATGTCCAGCAACAGCGAGATCTCGCGGAAAACCAACATTATGAAGCATTTTGGCTTATGATAATCCTGATATTTCCTCGAAAAAGGTTTTTTGGTACTAAATAATGCTTAGTGAACAAAGATACAATTACTCTTGCAATGTGCTGTGTACGAAGTGAATTTGTTACGAGCGTTAGCGATTTTTGTTTCTTGAATCTATGTTAATTAAAACTCCTTATAGTATGGGATCCGACCGCAAGATCCTGCATGAATCGTTTTTTTCAATGAAATATATTTTAAAGTAATCTTTAGAACGTATGGAATGGATTAATGTTGGGTGGCCTTGTCAAAAGTAGCCGCAAGTACCTCTAATTAAGCTTAATGTTCATGCGATTAATACATAATTTGCATGTATATTTTTTTTTAATAAATTTAACATCATTTGAAAGAAAATGACTTGACAAAATAAGGTATAAATGGTGGCTAGCTCTAAGTCTGCCACAACCTAGGGTGGCCATTACTTTTGTATACGACATCGCATGAGGTTAGGAAGCGCAAAAGGAAATAAAAATGCCTGTTAAATAAAAGTGGCAATCTTGCGGGTTCTCGACGTCCTCAAATCCTGCCAGGCATCTACATACCAATATTCAGCAAAATGGGTTTAATGGTTTGGGCTTGAAGAAGCAACAGAAGTCACACAGACACACTTTCGCTATAATATATAAATATTAGTGTCCGACCGAAACTGATTTTTCAGCCGAAACCGAAACCGAACTTTCGGCCTTGCTCTCAGTTTCGGCCGAAACCGAAACCGAAACTTGGTAAAACATTCAAAATTACGATTATTTACTGAAATTTATTGATTTTTAACATAAATTACAACTTTTTAAACTAAAAAAAAGTACCTACCACATTGAATTTTTTACTTTTTGCGACATTTCTTAAAATTAATATTATTAATCGTAGACTCGAATATGATTCCTTAGAAACGTTTTGCACTACATTCCGTTTTTTTATACGATACCAAGTAGGTGCGATTTCACCAAAGAAATTGAAAGCGCTTAGCGCACATTAAATCGGATCTAAACGTATAAAGGCGTTTATAGCACCGAATTTCATTTCACTAACATAACGTTCACGGCAAATCCGAGTTTTATTTTGTTTTTTTTTATTGCGTGCGATGCGTTTGGGTAGTTTATGTATCGTTTCTTGCTTTTTTGTTGATAAAATAACATAAATAGACTCCAAAATGATAAAACAATGTAAAATAATCACGTAACGTCACATAAACTTAGATTTATTAATCGTGATTAAGAGAAGATTGTGAAATCCATTTGAAACAAAACAAGATTTACATCCCCGTAGGAACGCATTTAATGAGAACTAAGTTTTATAAAACGAATTTGTGTGATTGGTGAAATCCTCCCTTAGACATTAACGACGTACTACTGAAAACACAATCAATTGCAGTATATTATTTTTATGGGAAACATGGACACGACCGCGGTCGAAGTTCAAAACGAAATTACTTAGCAAACTTGCAGTCGACGTCACATTTTTTTTTTGCTCCAGAAGGCGTTTGCCACCAAACCTGAAAAATATACTGAGGGTCACAAGAGTGAAGCTTACA
Organism: Polyommatus iphigenia; assembly: GCA_963422495.1. NCBI lineage: Eukaryota > Metazoa > Arthropoda > Insecta > Lepidoptera > Lycaenidae > Polyommatus > Polyommatus iphigenia. The sequence goes on along the minus strand of OY730181.1, from coordinate 25,707,877 downwards.
GGGAAGTGGGTTAGATAAGATTCTAGCAGGGTAGGAACGGTCTAAGAGATTGCGTGGCCATATTTAAAAGTTAATTTTAAGTATTTAAATAAAACGCGTGGTAAAAGGAAAAAAGTGAGGCGAGATGATTTACTAGACAAATCTCGCAAGATATATCCTAATATATAATTTAATCTAACAGTCAAACAAAATTCTTAAGTAAATAAAGTTCACACACAATATAATCAATTTATCATAGCATTTACTAAATCTTTTGTTTGGGAAACATTGTTAAAATAGCACGTAATTTGCCAATAGTTATGTATATTAAATAAGCCTGCGTTTGTCGTAGTAATAAAATTCAATAATATATCTAATTTCGATAAAAATAAGTTTAGAACATTTAATGAAAATAAAACGAAGTGCTTATTTTTGATTTGGGACTAATCTGGAACACCTTATCTCAAAACACGATTAAATAGGTGGTGGCGAACTGAGCCGGGGCCTCACTAGTAAGCTAGCACGAGTTAACTGCGAAGTTTGCCGAACGACGCATGAGTTTCGGCGGGGCCGAAAGTTTCGGTTATATCTTGGCCGAAACCGAAACTAAGGCCGAAACTAAATTTTTTTGGCCGAAACTGGCCGAAACCGAAACCGAAACCGAAAGTTCGGTCGGTCACTAATAAATATTATAGTTGTGGCGGTACCCAAAATTCGCCTAACATTCCTGCATCGCGCTATCGAAGTTTTCTGAACGCGTCGGTATTATACAGGGTGTAACAAAAATAAGTGATAAAACTTTAGGATGTGTACGTTTTCCTTGTAGAGAGTTCACTGTGAAAGTAGCAGCGCACTGTGAAACTTAATGTGACGCTCGGGCGCTTGCTCAAACAAAAGCGAAAAAAAATGGTCTTTCAGCGCTGCTACTTTCACAGTGAACTCTCTACTAGGAACACGTACACACCCTAAAGTATTATCACTTATTTTTGTTACACACTGTATAGTATTATCACTTATTTTTGTTACACACTGTATATAATATACGACAGCTGAAATGTATCATCACGTGGGCTTCGGCCTGACTGGGCATACGAGTACCACCTCGCTCGGTTGGAAGATCTTCCTTTGGCCTCTACGCATATCCCCACATACTAAAATTGTATAGTATGGATACTCGTTCAAACAAAAAAAAATTGGAAATATAAAGGAACTTTTATTTCAAATTCCTTAGTCAAATTCTGTTTTGGACTTTTCCATCCTCTAATATTCGTTGACTAGGCCATAGTATTACAATATTTCATATTGTAATACTGTGAGTGTCGCAGCTGTTATTCAATATCCTTATTTATCGAACAACGCGTGCTTCTTTTCTCTTGCGCTTACTAACCTCACGCGATGTCGTATACAAAAGGGATGGCCACCCTAAGTTGCGGCAGACTTAGAGCTGGCCACCATTTATACCTTATTTTTTCACGACATTTTCTTTCAAATGATGTTAAATTTATTGGAAAAAAATATACATGCAAATTATGTATTAATCGCATGAACATTAAGCTTAATTAGAGGTACTTGAGGCAACTTTTGACAAGGCCACCCAACATTAAACCATTCCATACGTTCTAAAGATTACTTTAAAATATATTTCATCGAAAAAAACGATTCATGCAGGATTTTACGGTAGGATCTTAGGCCATTAGTCCATAATAATATTATGTTGACATTCTTATTAAATTATAATCATTTTACGACTCCCACATACCATAATAATGTAATAAATATTATATTTTTAAGGGTCTTTGGTACTAAGCTTTTGAGACTGCATAATAATATTTTCTGCTATATCTTGGCATGCATCTTCTTTATCTTCGTTTTATTAAACGAGTATTATTTCTTTTCTATCGCTGCGGAATCCACTGCGGAAAGAAGACTTTTTGATCATGCAAACTGATTTTATGTGCCCTGCATTTGGGATGTGCCTCAGTTTCTTGCCCTTGTACTTTTTATGACATTTGAGTAATCTATTATTATTTTTACTAACAATATTGTAGTTCAACTAAATATTATGTGTAAAGAATTAACAAAATTAAACTTAACTTTTATTTTCAAAATATTTGTACGTCGAGATGTATCCGACAAAACATGAGCGCTATTTCACATTGTACCATCTTTTTGCAAATAATGCTTAGCACAAACCTACGCGACTACGCGACTGCGAAGCTGCAGCGTCAATACAAAACACACATTTGACAGCTTGTCAGCGGCAGCGTCAATACAAAACACACATTTGACAACTTGTCAAATGTGTGTTTTGTATTGACGCTGCCGCTTCGCAGTCGCGTGGTCGCGTAGGTTTGTGCTAAGCATAAACGTTCTTATTCTTATTCTTCTTTTTGCTCTTCAAAAACAGGATCCCCTCCACGACCGGCCTACTTCCCAAGGGACCCGACTCCCACCAAAATAGGGAAACGTTTCGGCAAACTGAACTAAACTTGGCGCCGGGACTGGCTAAGCCGGGGAGGTTCCCATCCTCTTCAGGAATTTGGATGTAGAAGGAAGACCTCCCTCAACTATAACGGTTTTGGGCAGCCCATAGCCATCCGCTGCCCGCCACTTGTTGAAACAATCGGTCCATCGAGCAACTTACTTTTTGCGAGTATACCAATAGTCAGAAAATTTTCCAAGTGTGAGTAATGTTTTCTTAGTACCAAATTAACCCTTAATTAGGCGCATCAAAAAAGTCACACAAGTAGTCGCATGGGGTCTCCACTGACCCCAAATAAAAAAATGCAAATTAAGTTGAAGAAATTAATAAAACGAAGTATTAATTATCCGAATTGTTAGAATGCCTTATGATAATTAATCTTAATAAGCAAAATCCTTCATTTGCTTCTATACAACTAAAAAAATCAATCAACTACTGCTTTGTCTCGAAATCTCATGAATATCACTATGGTTAAGATCGAGATTAAAAAAATCTATTATTCACTTTGATGACCAGATTTTTTTTTGCAGCACCGAAGGAAGTAGGTCCTGAGCTAATACTTACAAACATATTTTCCTCATTTGTATGATTTGTTACGCACTTCTGGTCATCACCCCCTCATCATCATGATCATCACCATCCAGTGGTCAGGGATTATTTTAGGCATCTCTAGGCTATTAAATCTTGTCTACCGATTCATGCCCGTCACAAATATAGGCAATGTTCATGGTAAAGTATTATTCAGCACTTGAATCATTTGAATCATCATTATCGGAGCTACTACCGATAGGTCCCAACCTTATCCACGGCTTCATTTTATCCGCCGAGTACACATTTTTATATTTTCTGCTCGAAAAACCGTCTATACTGCAGACTTCGTAACGATCGTTACCTAGCACAGCAGAAACCTTGTAAGGTCCACTGTATGGGGGCACAAGTTTATTGCTATTACCGATGTTATTAACGTTTTTTAATACCATAACTAGGTCTCCTGCTTTATACATGTGAGCAGTACAACGTTTTTTATCGGATCGGGCTTTCATCGCACTCTGTTTCTTACGTATATGTGAAGCTACTTCTTCCCGAATTTCTTGAATATTTTCGTTTCGCTCTAAATTCATTGAAGTCTCATGCAGATGACTTTCTGCAATATTTACAGTCTGCTAACCGAAAACGATCTCAGCTGGGGTTTTGCCTATACCTTTATTAATAGTGTTGTTTAAACTCCATTGTACTTTGTTTAGTTCTCTGTCCCAATTGCGATCGTCTTCGGTAAAGTTAAGAGCAGTCAATGAGCCAAGAATAGAACGGTTATAACGCTCGATTTGACCGTTTGCTCTAGGTGTTGCTACCGCGTTTTTGACGTGTTTTATTTGGTTTGATTCTATAAACCGTTTGAACTCTGCTGAGGTAAAGCTAGTACCTCTATCAGAAACTACAACTCTAGGTGAGCCAAATAACCCTATGAATTCCTGTAAGACCTGAATCGAAGTTTTACTTTTAGTATTCCGAACAGCCCGTAACACAATAAACTTTGTAAACGCATCGACTATTCCTAATATGTAAGTATTTCCGTTCTTACTGCGGACAAAAGGACCTACATGATCTATATGTACACACTCGAAAGGAGTTGTAGGTTTGGGTATGGGATGCAACATGCCTTGCTTTTTTCCAGAAGGTTCTTTCGCGTAGGCACATTGAATACATGACCGCACATATTTTTTGACAAAACGTGTCATACCCGAAAACCAGTAGTCTCTCCGCATTTTATCTAGGGTCTTTTCAAAGGAAAAATGACCACTTTCATCATGGCACAAAAGACAAACCTTCCATCTAGCATCATGTGGCACTGACCATCTCAACGTATCCCCAACTTTTCTATATATTTTACCGTCTTTTAAACAATAATTCTTCATAATATCCTTCGCTTCTGCACAATTTTCATCAAGAATACATTTAATGAGTTTTAATTTGGGATCAGCTAATTGCTTGGATATTAAAGTCTGGGCATCTAAATTTATTTTAAGCACACTAACTTCATGTCTGTCTTCGTCAGTAAAGGGTAAAGAATTACGACGCAATGCATCTGCGTGTTGGAGCTGACTACCTGGTCTATATTCTACGGTAAAATCGTAATCTTGTACAAGGAGCCACCATCGTGCAATGCGTGGAATTAGGTCTCGTTTTGTTAAGGTTGTTCTTAGCGCATTACAATCAGTCACCACCTTGAACTGAATACCAATTAAATAAACTCTAAAACGATTTAAAGACATTACTACAGCCAACGTCTCCAATTCGTACGAGTGAAGATGTTGTTCTTCTGGAGAGGTTTGTCGGCTGTAGTAAGCAACAGCTTGAAGAGACGAATTTTCGTTTTCTCTTTGCAATAAAATTCCACCAATGCCATGTTGACTGGCATCAGTATGGAGCTCAGTGAGATAACTGGGATTGTAAATGCTAAGAACTGGTCTCGACGTTAGGGATTCCTTTATTTTAGCAAATGCATTAATTTCTTCTTCACTCCATCTCCAAGGAATATTCGATCTAGTTAACATAGTAAGTGGCCTAGCTATAGTTGCAAAATTATAAATAAATTTACGGAAAAAACTAGCTAGGCCAATAAACTGGCGTATCTCGTGTGGGTTTTTAGGAGCCGGAAATGCCAATACCGCATCTGTTTTTCGAGAACCAGGCCTAACCCCATTACGTGATATTTCAAATCCTAAGTATTCTACAGATTCCTTAAAAAAATGGCATTTCTTTAAATTCAAAGACAGCTTAGCTTCACGTAATATATTAAGTACCAATTTCAATTTGTGTATCCCTTCATCTATTGGACTAGATCCTATTACTATGTCATCCATATATGCAAGAACAGCTGGTTTTTTATGCTTAATTAATAGTTTATGTACCATCCTTTGAAATACCGCTGGAGCGTTTGTCAGACCAAACAGCATACGGTTATATTCGTAGTGTCCGTCTGGTGTGACGAACGCTGTATAATGTTTGGAGTTTTCTGACATGGGAACCTGATGATAGCCTTGGGTTAAGTCCAAGGTGCTAAAATAGTTTTGTCCCTGAAAACAATCTATTTGATCGTCAATTAACGGCATAGGATATTTGTCCTTGATGGTTTTACGATTGAGCGCCCGATAATCGACACAAAGACGCAATTCACCATTTTTCTTTGGTACTAATATTATCGGGCTCGATACTCTGAATTTGATTCTCAAATTATGTCACTTTCCAAAAGTTCGGATATAATTTGAGAAACTTTTTCGCGCTCTGCTAGTGAAAGCCTATATGGACGGTATGTTACAGGAGATTTGTCATGCAGATCGATTGTCATTTCGGCTACTGATGTTTTACCCAATTCACCGGTTGAGAACGCAAAACAATCTCTGTATTCAGTTAACATATCAAGTAATTTATTAACAGCCTCAGGTAATAGCGTTTTGTCAATATTCAGGTCATTATATGAAATTTGGGAGTTATCGTTAGACACATGCCTAACATTTACGATGTAAATATTTTCAGGAAATATTTGATTAGGTATACCTATACCTCGAACCAAAGTTGTATCTTTAGCTATCTGTATATCCTTAGAGTTAAGTGGAATCAACACAATACTCCCCAAGCCTTTGGTTACAGAATATAAGCCAGGCAAAATTAAATATTCGGCTTCTTTATTTAACCTCAGATCGGGTGTAATGCTAACAAATCCAGTGAATTCTTTATTATTATATACTTCTATTGAAGAATTATGACTAACTGTAGCGTCTTCTTTAGATTTAAGGGTTATCACATTAGATTTACTAGCTATATGACCGAGCTTCGCTCGGTATTCAAAAAAATAAAAAACACACATAAAATGTCATTTTATAAAAATGATTCCTAGCTAGATCGATTTATCGCCCCCGAAAACCCCTATGTACTAAATTTCATGAAAATTGTTGGAGCAGATTCCGAGATTCCAATTATATATATACAAGAATTGCTCTTTTAAAGATATAAGATTTGGAGAAACTTGGTAAAGAATTAGATCTTTGTCCGATTTAAATACTCGGATTGAGGGATGTTCTGTGAGGGTCTGTCCTATTAATATATCCGCGGGTAAATAAATTGCAGGAACTACAAATGCTGGTACTTGTAATTCAACCATGTCCAATTTTATATGAATAGTTATTCTCCCTTCAGTAGTAATAGCATTGTTTCCGAATCCTTTTAAAGTTGGCAGATTAATATTATTTACTTCCGATTTTAGGATGCTTTTAACTTTATCGCTAATCAGTGTACATTCACTCCCAAGATCTACATATCCAGATATATTCATTCCATCAACCGTCCGTATCCGTCGATAGTCATGACCTGCTTTGAGTTTTGTTTGGGATCAGCAACTTTTGGATTTTCAATATTATTATTGTTACTATATTTATTAGTCAAACTAACTTTACAATTTAGCTCTAAATGACCGTAACGCTAACATTTTAGAATTTCTTTTGTGCAATTTACCACCGTATGACCAGTTTCTTTACAATTGTAACAGGTAACCGCTTGTATATTTTTTTTATTATTGGTACTATCGAAATTGTTTTTAAATTTACTATCTTGTGTATCGGAATGTTTTCGCAAGTTATCAAAATGACTACGGTCTCTAAAATAATTCTTTTTGAATATTGCTGTGTCCTCTTTTATATGAGAAATATTCTGAAGGTAATTAAACACTTGATCGGGATCACTGAATTGTGCTCCTTCTATATTCATTCTAATATTACTGTCGTAAACTCCGTGGCTTAAATAGTCTACAGCTTGCCGACCTTTTAGTTGACACCGATTAATTAACATAATTTTATCGTAAAAATATTCAACTAACGTTTCATTACGTCGACTTCTTCTATTAAGCATCTCAACCAAAAGATCAGCATAGTTGTGATCACTAGGGAACGTTTTCAACAATTTTTGTTGCCATTCTACCCAACTAAATTTAACGCTTGTAAGCCCATCGTACCACTTTTTTGCTAAACCGGAGAGTTTTGGTAAAGCGTAAAAGATAGTTTGCTGTTCTGACCACCCGTAAATTTCAGCAGATTCATTAATTTTAGCAATCCAATCATTTATGGTTTGACTCTTTGAGGCTGGGTCAAATTCAGTTATTATATTTTGCGATCCCTGCACATGACTAGAATTATTATTACGTAAATTGTTTCCTCCCTGCAATGCACTGATTAATTGATTAAGTATATTATTTGAATTATTGTCTTGCGAAGTATGGGTTTCACTCAAGTCTGCACTCCCACATGGTTTATCGCGATCATTCCGTCGTGCACTAGAACGAGACTTTTGTCGATGTCGAGGCGTTAACGAATCTACTCGTGACCGGCGATATCGCGAACGAGACCGACGATGAGATGTACGTGCACGGTTACGTATAACGGGTGTTCCGCGCGAGCCTGATTGTGAACTGTGACGTGTCGAAGCAGAGTCACTAATTCGAGATCTACGACGCGATTGTCTTGTACGTGAACGACTGTAGCGTCTGTAGCGACGTCTTAAATATCGACGGTGACGATTGTGACAACCCGAACTGCCGCTACGAGAAGAGGAGCTGCCGGTAGACGGGCTACGATGTCGCTTACGGCTTTTTCGAGTCAATCTAGTCAAATTATTTGAACGGTTTCTAGAAAAAGGTGTAGGGCCCGTCGGTGTACCTTCACGGTCTGACATATTTAGGATAGTATATAACTTATGCGAATGAATATCTTTACAATGATACTACTGATTATTATTTTCTTAAATTAAAACGAAAATGTGCGTATTTGAGAAAATTTGATATCAATAATTTTATAGTCCAACGAAAAAATTGCAAGCTTTCAATATATTACTAATATAATCAATGGCTTAAGCGAGCCGAGACACAGTTAAAAACAATAGCACAGATATCTGAAAATAATCACTTCGTTATTACTTCAAAAACAGGTGGGTACTTAGAGTTAAAAGGAAATATCCGTTATTTCAGTTATACATATTATACATTTGTAATCTAATAAATAATAAGCCGTTAAACCAAATTGAATAATAACGGTAATACAATATCTCCAGAAAATTCTTTGTATTTCACTCAAATACTAGTTAAAAATTTTGCACATGAAAAATATATATAAGTACAGTTAACTCATAGCAATACAAATTCAACACAACATGCACAGGTTTAAAAGGTAAGCCGTAGCTTCAGAATGAACGTTAATAATTTTGAATTTATATCTGTAATAATGTCATACAATTGCGACTTACCGACTTTCACGCGTCATCACTACATTACCAGATTTAGGCCGTAGGCATTCTTTATCCAACACTTCTGATTTAAAAAAGTAAAACCCAAATCAGATCAATTATGTACTTTTATTATACACTGACACTTTAGTAACTAATTACACTTGTCGGTTCGACGTTTAGAATAGTAATGAGCCTACCAATATGGCGACTATCCTTTTTATATCTGTCGGAACTAAAAGCTAAAAACAATAAATCATAATATAACAGTTTTAGAACTACCATATAAATATTTGATAAAATAATAACTTGATATCAATGAAATAATTTTAATAATATAATAATTAATTTAGCTTAACATTTCATGTGACTGTTGACAATCAAACTAACATTTGAGAATTAAACTGAGTAAATAAATATTGATCATGATTGTAAACAATTATTATTTAGACAATTTCTAACAGTTCCGCATCCATCAAAGTTTAAAACGGGTGCCCTAAAATGCTGATGCTATAATGAACGTTATTTTAACTTTAAAACAAAGCGTGAAATTATAAGTACACTATTTTAACTCCGTCTCGTAAAGTTCGCCGAGTACCTAAGCTTTTGAAGCTTTCAAGTTCTTAAAACATTGAACTTAAGAGCTGAACTTACAAACATAGTATCATCCGGCTGGATTTTAAGCTGCAATTAAGTTTCCAACTCATAATTTCACAAATTAAAGATTTAAAACTCCAACTTTTATCTTAATTAATACCTTTATTGAGAGATCACGGGCTTGGGAAATTCACAACTTTGCCTGCTGTTTTTATATTTCTTCGCTTCATTCTTCGATATCATAACTAAGCAGGTAGTCCTTTGTTTATTTGCAAGGCAATCGCGTTTTTTTTAAAGACGTATGTGGGTACAAAAAAATATCGTTAGTATACTCTGACATCAGCACGCTTCATTCTTTGTTAACGCGAGGCAACGCGAGCACGTATACTTAGTAACCATGCCAAAGCGCAGCGCTCAGAAGGAAATTGGTTATTATTATTAAGATGATTGAGTCAGTGCTGTAACCAAAGTCAGTGTTATTTTATTGTGTAACAAGAAAATACATGTAAGTACTATTAAATAGACAGGCACTACCGAGGCCAAGACGAGCCAATTATTATATGCAATACTAATCGGCATGTACTGTGACCGCGAGTCAATAAACATACAATGTGTTTGGAATGTGTAATGTGTTTGCTTTATCTGTTCTATAAATAGAATGCTTCAAGCCCCAAGCGGTCGCATGCGACCGCGATAACAATACAAATCTATTGTGTCTCGTTTATGCCACGATCGAGGGATTATATAACTATATGTTTGTCGGATTGGGGGAAACAACTGCATGCCGGTGATTACTGCAATTATTTAACTAACCGGCATGTACTGCGACTGTGAGTCAATTAGTATGTCAGTGTATTTGGACCGTGAGTCCTTTTACACAATCTATATTCTATATGCATCGGAATTGATTGCAGATCTCTGACGATGTTTTACCTATTCTATAAATAGAATAAATAGAATATTATGTTTGCCTGATTGTGGAAAATAACTGCAAGTTAATTACTACAAGTGTTTAAATATAGTAAGTTATTTTATAAGCCGCAATAATGTGTGGATTGACTCGCGGGTCTCTAAACACAATTTATATGCATCGGAATTGACTGCGAGTCTCTGTCGATGTTTTATCCGTTCTATAACTAGAACTATACGTTGGCCGGTTTGGGGGTTAACAGCGAGTTATTTTGTAAACCGCCATAATGTGTGGATTGACTGCGAGTCTCTAAACACAATCCTTATGCATCGGAATTGACTGCGGGTCTCTGACGATGTTTTATCTAAAAATAAAAGTATAATATGTTGGCTGGTTTGAGGGGATTAACTGCGAGTTAATTACTATTTAAATTTAAAATATATAGATATTTTTTAAATCAACATGTCTGGATTGACTATGAGTCTCCGACAATATTTAAAAATAAAAATTAGCAACTACCGCGCGTTTCCTCGTGCTCTTTGTTTTATAAATAGAACTACATAATTATTATTATAATATTACTATCTTTGCCGCTTTATAGATAACAGCTATTTCGAGCTCATAACTAGATTGACTGCGAGTCTCATCAGTTAACAACCAATGCGCGTCTCGCGCGATCCTATTGTTCTAAATATAGAACTACGATTGTAATTTATTATGTTTGCAGGTATATAATTATTTTTATTCAATTAATTTTGCACCAATGTTGGGACTCGGGATACACCGCGAGTATATAACGAAACTTACTTAATATTTACGTAACGTGATAGTTACTACCCTCAATATTTTTGTAACATATTTTATCGACAAATAAGTCAATTATAACGAGTAATTATGCTACCCCAATATTTGTTTTTTTTGGGTCCCTAAGACCGGCAATCGGGGAAATATCACTAGAAGTGATATATATACGGGTCGATCAGTTTACGAATGAACCCGAAGCTTTCCCAATCTTAAACCAGGTGCCAACGGTCGATTCTGAGTACCGGCACCGATAGAACCGGACCAGATCCGGATAGATCCAGGGCTCCTACTGACGTTAGGTGAACCTTCGTTGGATTCGCCCGATTATGGTTTTAAATGATTCCAAAAACGATTATGATAAGCTACTGCTTATAAAACATTCCTGATAATAAGTGTTGCAGATCGATTCCATTTCCATCGATTATTATCATTATAGATTTCACCTGACAAAGTCTCGATATTATCAGACTTATCAACAGTATCTGACTTATCTCGATATTAATATCAGACTTATTAGATAATATATTATCAGACAAGACAACTTCGTAACGGAAACCTATAACACTCAGACTCGATAAGTCTTGTCTCAATATCAGACCGAGATTAATATTGTTTCGCTGGATAATTCCAGAATTTGTTCTCAGAGACAAATTAGTACATCCCATCAACCGGGTACCTTTTGGGCTCTGGCAAACCCATCCCACTACCCGTTACAGGGGGGGGGGGGGGGGGGAGAGCTGGTAACTGTCGTCTGGTGCCGCTAGTACTGTACCGCTACAGTAAACCCTCTTCGAGTTCGAAGAGTGTTGGGGCGACTAAACGCTCAACACCGCAGCAGTAGTGCTGACAGTTATTTTTATATATATTTTATAGATGTTACTATTATAATTATTGTGGGCTTAATACAGCTATATACGGGGCACCGGGACTTTATATTTTGTGGCCCGCGTAGTGTTAAACCAATTTGAAATTCACGCCCACCGGCAAAATATTATACAGTCAACGTGAAAGTCTTTTTCACTTGTAAATCGTTAATTTTGAATAACGTAATTTTTTAAACCTAAAAATGTTTGTTGCGGCCCGCGACATCAAGACCAAAAATGTTTGCGGTCCCCATGGAAAAAAAAAGATTTGGAAACTTCGATCCAAAAACAAAAACCGGTTGGGTACCACTGGCTTAATATATTATGTACATCATGACGTCAATAAATTATTAGAATTTAAAACTATATCTTCGTGTACCCCCACCGTAGGTACCAAGTTTACCTTATTTCAAAGATTTTCTTTTCCCCAAACAAAGCGGCGGAAAATATTGTACTCGTATTATATTTTAAATACAATTTTTGAATTATTTTAAAGAAACCACTTCGTAAGTTTATTTCGAAATTACATGTTAATTTGGAAAATTATCGTACGGCTTTCAAGCCAATACCCAAAAGTGGATATCCAGCAAAAATAGATTTAAAAGCCTACTTCTTGGTTCCTTTTAACTCACTAGTCGATCGAAAGATTTTAATTTACGGATTAAGAGCCTTAAGTCTTGACGTACAGACTATCAGATGTGCTAACATTTTTTTCACAAAAAATATAAAGAAGGAAACCAGACCAGGCGTGGGCTTTATCACTACTAGACTTACCACGCTTTAACAATATCAGTGTTCTAGGCGACAATTCTTCAGCCTCAGGCGCCCCTTTTTTGTTTACGTTTTATTGTTAATAGTGCCATGGGTGTATTAAATCCACAACAAATATGTAAATATTTAAGTCTTTACGTTTATAATATATATTATTATAACATAACTAGCTGTCCCGGCAAACGTTGTTTTGCCATATAAAGTATTTCACCCATATTATTATTTTATTGAAGTGACTAAATAAGTATGTCATCATGGCAAATTCCATGATTTCTAACCCGTCGCACAAACAGCGGTCGCCGTCGGTCTCGAGTTGTAACAATTTACTACTATTTATTCAACAAATTAATACACTTATCAATATAAAGAGTAAATGTTGTCCGATTCTCAACCCTAGCCGATATGCTCGCTAAGATTCACAAAAATCGGTCGAGCCGTTTCAGAGGAGTTCAACCACGCACACCGTGACACGAGAATTTTATATATTAGGTATATTATATAATAATATATGCCTATTAAAAACGGAATAATATAGAACAGTTAAATCCGTGTACTATTCGTGAGCTAGCTCAACTGAGAGGTGTTTTGACACCTTCATATCCTGATTCCTGATTCGCGCCACGGAATGCAACTGGTTTTCAGCGATTAAAATTTTTAATACTAAATAAAATATACAATGATAAATACGACAACAGAATCATACTTATTCTTGAATAATAATTTTTAAAATATTCAGCTTATTCTTAAATACTTTACTTCGACTTAGATTTTAGATAAATACTCTCTTCAATCTTATTAGTTAATAGACTTATTACAGAGATCTACGTCTGCTCCATCGGAAACTTAGCCAAACAATTTGACAATGTCTGTAATACGATATCTTCTACAGCCATCACTGTGCACTGTCATTGTTTATGAACAATGTTGACATTATTGGTTGGTGACATTGGCTCAGATGAATGTGTTATATGTGAAGCGTCTTTCGAAAGAAGCTTTCCGGTAAAAATCCTAGCCCATACCTGAGTAGTATAGGACCTGGGATCCACTTATAAATTATTTGTTTTTTCTTGCACTCTGTATCTACTGAATACTGGTCATTGACTTAAAACTTTCTGCCTAATAAAACTCGGCAAATTAAAAAATTACGGCTTTAAATAGCGGTATCGAAATTTATATTACAAAGACATCAACTCCCGGGCGTGATTGGATCGGTGATGTTATTAAATTATGTAATTCTTTTTTATTAAAAATGAAGAAGTTATATTTAAGTTATTACGCCGTGCGATGGTTATTCAAGATTATATTAAATAGGATAATGCTACAGTATGGGTTATTATTGCTAACGTTTAACGCTCTGCACAGAACAGCCACCTCCCAGTCGGTTAGCCGCTGGATAAAGCAAGTGCTGTGCGAGAGCGGCGCGGCGTCGACACGAGCGTCGACACGAGCGTCGACACGGGGACTGAAACTGGACACGATTAGTAAGAGGACAGTCGACAGGCAGGACTAGCGACTCCAATACTTTCGCTATTTTCCTTAGCCATAAAAATTTTATCGACGAACAAAGTTTCGCTGAATCAGTTATATAATCACCATGATTCCAGTACGTTATCATTTGAATCACAAACCATAGAGGTCTCTTAAGTTTTGTTTGTACTGACTATTATTATTATTTATGGGCATAATGTTAAACTCTTTCTCGAATATAATGATTACTATTCATAATGTATATTTATATTGTATTATATTGTATTTTGTAAAAAATATTTCTTTCGTTACTCTGAAAATCTACCTGGTTAATTAATATATCGAAGAATGAAGCGAAGAAATATAATAAATGATCAAACGAACTTACCAAGTGAAGTTCGATCATTATTATATGAGTCGCTTCATTCAAAGATATAATTACCCTCCCACCCAGTCTGCACTAAACTTTGTTTGCTGTAGTACCCAAAGAAATAAAGAAAGATTTTTTGCATTACCTCTCTCTAAACATAATGAAGCGTGCTGATGACAGAGTATACTAACGATATTTTTTTGTACCCACATACGTCTTTAAAAAAAAAACGCGATTGCCTTGCAAATAAACAAAGGACTACCTGGTTAATTAATATATCTTTGAATGAAGCGACTCATATAATAATGATCGAACTTCACTTGGTAAGTTCGTTTGATCATTTATAATATTATGAAGTGGTTTTCGATACCTTTTTTATTGAAGTCTTTGTATTTCAGAAGAACAGTTAGGAAAATTTTATTTTACTCGGTAGTTCGATTGTGCTATACTCAAATTGCCGAATTCTGTCCGTAGTGGTCATTGAACTCATGTCAAAAAGCTTGTCACATTTCATCGCTTTCTGTACAAACCGCGATTGACAATAAAGTGTTGTTTGTGATCGGGTCAATTCAGACCGCAACGCGACGCCTAGATGCATTTCTAAATTAGTATGTATTTGACAGATTCGTAAGACATCTCACGCAATTGAAATCATCTGTCAAATCCATACAAATGTATGCCGCGCCGCGCCTCGCCTCACCTCGTCGCGTTGTGGTCTGAATTGACCCTAAGGGGGATATTTTTACCTGAGCGTAATTCATACAGATTCCAATGACATAGTTATTACATACATCCCCCATAGGTAATTTTAGAGTTATCGTCATTTTAACGCGTCACGCCAGAACATCTAGAAGAAGCCCCACAATTTTTGCAATATGGCCGCTACAATGGAAGGGTTATCAAACTGCAAAATATAAAATAAGTAGCAAAACGCTTGCGATTTAATAACAATTAATTTCTAGACTTAAATTGAAACCAAATAATGTAGAAAAAACTCTAATTATCCATTAGGATATTTAATTAAATTACAAGGACTCCGACGAATGTACCCACGATTTCTAATCGAAAACTTCGGTAGTGGCAACGACATCACCTCTATGTCGTAGGTGATAGAGCTCACCTTCGAACGTAATATATAAGCGACTTGTACATCGAGTTAATTCGAGACCACAATACATCATTCCACGGAAACCATTACGGCACAGAACAAATACACGAGGTAGACAAAGATCCCAGACGTGTCATTGTATTCTAGCCCTTATTCTGTAGGGATTAAGGACGACAGATAAGGGGCATACACTAGCAAAATGTCTACAATTTGTACAGGCAACAATTAAGGATTGTGCACGAGGTACGAATATAGTGGAGATTCTAAAACATCTACATTTCTGTTTATAGGGTTTCGCCCAACTAACATTACCGCTGCAAATATAGCTTATTAAGAACCTGAAGTGTTATAAAGGTTGACTTTGAGCTGTAATTATAGTTTGTTGCGACAAAACAGAGTAAGTAATAAAATATAACACTCATAGTGACAAAACGGGTCTATAAGAGTGATAATGAAGGCTAAAGTGGAACTGCGGCGATTATTATCCCTACAGTACAGACCACAGCTTCTGTGTTATAGCTTTGAGCGAATCATACCACTATAAGATCTACTTATATAAGAAATTATCATCTCCTATTAACTCCTTTAGCGCATTTAGTTGCACAAAGGAAGCAATTAACTCGTACTTATAATAATAATAATAATAGTAATAATAATAATATAATAATAAATCGTTTATAATATATCTCCACAAATTACAAGAATATTCGGTACTTAAAAACTAATGTTTACACATAATAATAACTTGTGGGAGATCTGGAGTCTAAACAGCTAGGCCAAGCTTGTAATATAGATCTCCAGGCCCACCCAAAACAAAAATTTATTGCATCAGTGTACAGTTTGTGGACACCAGTTTGTTACACTCAATAAATATTAATTTATGTTATATATACTCGTATACGTTGACACATTTAGTAGAATTATCTTTAGCTTCTAAATTTAAATTAAAAAAGAATCTTAATATTATTAATTTAGTTGTGTGTTGTGTGTATACTGTGTATATGTTTTGTGTGTTGTTTGTTGGTTGTGTGTAATGTGTCATATTATTATTAAATTAATTACAATAATAAATATTAATTTATAAACATAGATAAGTAAGTTTTATGTTCTAGCTAATAATAACTTTTCAATTTCTTCATAATTAAGACCGAGTAACCACTTATAAATTATATTCTTGCATTCAGTTTTGGTGCAGTTGGATATGGAAAGATGTTTGTTACATTTGTTATAGAGTGAGCTACCTAAATATTCAATAAATCTCTGAGCAAAAGATGTATGGACGGCTGTAGGCTCACAGGTAGCGTAGCTGCGCCTCGTGTGGGCAATAAGTGTTCTGCGGCCTTCTGTGGGTATATTATCATGTGTATGCAATATAGAGTATGGTATATATAAAGTTGACGAACAGAAAAGGCTTGGGCGTCTTCGTATAATTTAGTTGTAGGATATAAGCGAGGTTTTGTAAAGCTAACTTTCAGTAACATTCTTTGTGCTCTCTCGAGGGTTAATAATTTGGATTTGGATGCTCCACCCCACGTGGTGATACAATACGATAAGATGGACTGTACTAATGCCTCGTATACTGACTTTATAATCTGTTTATCTGCCACTTTCCGTAGTGTTTTGAAAATGTAGGACAGCTTTCGAATTTTGTTGCTTAAGGAATTAATATGGGTCTTAAAAGTTATATTGGAGTCGATCTCAATACCCAGATATTTTATATTATAAACACGGGAAATTTTGGGACAGCTACAATTATTAGAAGGTGGAGAAAAATTACATTTGTGCACATAAATTTGGTTCGTGAGATTCGTTACTTCTTTACGATTTTGAATTGAAAACACAATGTATTTTGTTTTATCTTCATTTAGAGTAAGGGAGTGGGACGATAACCAGTGGCACACTTTGTCAAATCCTACTTGAGCAGAACTAAAAACTTCTTTAAAAGAGTCTCCATAAAATGTAAGAGCCGTGTCGTCTGCATATGCAGAGATACGGCAGTTTTGGAGGTTAAGTGCACAGAGCTGATTCACATAGCAAAGAAAAAGTGTGGGACCCAATATGCTTCCCTGTGGTACCCCGTAAGTGACCGACTGTTCTTCACTAATATTGTCGCCAATTTTTACTGATTGGGTTCTGTTTCGCAGGTAATCAGATAACAGTGCCAATGGAGTTCCTCTGATACCATGAGCTTCTAGTTTATCCACAAGGCAGGGGACAGAAACAGTGTCAAATGCCTTTGCAAGGTCCAGAAATATAGTAACGCATTTCTTTTAATGTCTAATTTTTGAACTATAAAATTTACAAGATCTAGTACTGCATTATTTGTTGAACGTCCTAGACGGAAACCATATTGTGAGTTCGATAGTAGATTGTTTTCTTCTAAATTTTTAACCAGCCTAGTATTTATAAGACGCTCAAACAGTTTTGATATTGTAGGTAAAATCGCAATTGGTCTATAATTATTGACACTGCTTCTGTTACCCGACTTGTAGATTGGATGAACGACAGCCTTCTTAAGTGCATCTGGGAAGACTCCGTTATCAAAGCAACCATTTATTAGGTCAGTCAGTACTGGTGTTATAGTAGCAGACAATTTTTTCAGAATCTCAGCACTTATACCATCAACACCAGGCGAGCAGTCACTTTTTAATAACTGAATTGTTCTAGCTATTTCTTGATGGTCCGTAGGTAAAAGAACAAAAGATTTGCTTGGAGGATTCAAAGTTTTTTCAAACGGCGAGATGTTAACATGTTTAAATTTTTCAGACAGTTTTTCTCCTATAATAGAGAAGTATTTATTTATTTGGTTAACTGACTCTACCGGATTGCTATCTATTTTTAGAAGTTGGATTGGTAATTCTGCGTTTTTATTATTGTTAGTTAGTGATTTAATTTTATGCCACAGCTTTTTAGAATTATTTTTGTACTGTTTTATCTGTTCACTGTCATATTGGTTTTTTAGCTTTTTTACTATAGTGTTGCAATAATTTCTTTATCTTAAGTAAGTTGTTTTTAATATTTCATTTTCGTAGACTTTTCCTCTCGATGTCCAGCAGTAAGAAAAGTGGTGGTCCCGCGCAAATTGTCTTGCAAGATAAAATAGTTTTTGTGTTTTAGGTGTAAGAGCTTCAGAAATATATATTGGTTTTTCAGGTCCAAGAATTTGCAGATGACTCGTGTTTAATTTCGCTTGTTTATTCCTATTTTTATTAAAGTCCTTAGTCGCGTGAATAATTCTTTCTTTTTTTATCGCACTAGTCAATTCAAGGATTATGGGTTTAACCGACTTATTTTTCGTACTAATTCTGTAAATATCTTTTACGTCATGATCATTTATCTCGATATTTAATGTTGTTCCCAGGGATTTTACAATTTTTATTAGCTCGTCCTTATTGTCTGTTTTTACAGACTCACTCGTAAAAGTTGGTACATTTTGGATTTCAAGCGTTGTTGATCTCTGTTTCCTCTCTAATACTTCTATCTTTTCCTCTAGGAGTGACATATGTTTTTTGTCGGATTCTTTTTCCGTTTCTAGCCTTTTTAATTTCTTTAAAATTGTATCATATTTTTCCGAGAGAAATTGTACACTAGACTTAAGTTCATTAGTCTGTTGTATAATTTTATTAAAACGTTGCTCCATTGAACTAGTTAAGGCAAGAAAACGATCAGTCATTGTATCCTTGAGGTCCTTCAGGTTCTCATCACTCTCCCGTCTTCGTTTAGATAGGCGTCTGGAGCCGCTTGGGTACTCACTCCGTTCTGAAGGCGTATCTGAGTCTTGCATTGGAGTTGCATAGTGTACGGGCGAGTGAGGGAGGTGAGGCTGCGGGGGAGAGCGACGTAAAGGCATTTTGCACAAAACTAAATTTGGGTCCGCTTCACAGTATATTTGAATATTCCCGCTCGAAATATTCTCACCGGCCGCTGTGTAAACTAAGTTGTAGTAAAGGGTAAAACGGGACCCTATTACTGAAACTTTGATATCTGTCTGTCTTTCTCCAGGCTGTATCTCAAGAGCGGCTATAGCTAGATTTCTGCACAGATTGTGTAATTTCTGTTCCTACTAAAAACAAGAAGTTCGTTTAGGGCGTGGAAACAACACATTTTTCCGGGATAAAATACATTTCCTATGTCCTTTTTGTATCCCCATACCAAATTTCAGCAAAATAGTTTCAGCGGTTTGGGCGTGAAGAGGTAATAGCACTTTCGCGTTTATAATCTTATATATAAAATTCTCGTGTCACAATGTTAGGTAGCCAACTCCTCCGAAACGGCTTTAGTGATTTTAACCAAATTTTATATGCATATTCAGTGGGTCTGAGAATCGGCTACTTGGTACTTATTATATTGATAAGTGCATTTGTTGTATAAATAATAGTAAATTATTACAACTCGAGACTGACGACGACCATTGTTTGCATGCTACGGAATAGCGATGTACGTTGCCATGGTGACATACTTATTTAGTCACTTCAGTAAAATAATATGGGCGAAAATCGAAATACTTTATAAGGCAATACAACGTTTGCCGGGACAGCTAGTATTAGTATGGTATAATAAATATGGTATGTGGTATAATAAATACCACCTCCACATTTCGCACGCCCTCCATCCTTTTACAAGCAGGTGTACAAGTGAGCAGGGCTCTAACGATAACATTATGAATAACTCTGAACAAGATGAACGTGTATTATGACGTCATATAAAAATTATTCGAGTAAGGAGTACCTTATCATACTTGGATGAGGAGTTTTGAAATACACAATATAAATACAAAAACAAAGTGGTTACACTAATGGTGTATTATGGTGTGTAATCTATGCTTTATAATATTATAAAGTGGTAGAGTTTGTTAATTTGTTGGTTTGTTTGAACGCGCTAATCTCAGGAATTACTGGCCCGATCTACAAAATTCTTTCAGTGTTAGATAGCCCAGTTATCGAGGAAGGCTATAGGCTATATTTTATTACGCTAAGACTAATAGTAGCGAAAAATAGAGGAAAATGTCGAAAAAACGGGGGAAATTATTTGAAAGGGCTTATTTGAACGCGCTAATCTCAGGAATTACTGGTCCGATTTGAAAAATTATTTCAGTGTTAGATAGCCCAGTTATCGAGAAAGGCCAAAGGCTATATTTTATTACACTAACACTAATAGGAGCGAAGAAATAGAGGAAAATGTAGAAAAACGAGGGAAATTATTTGAAAGGGCTTATCTCACGAACTACTAGAGCATTTTTTCTGTTATTTGGGTCAGATAAGAAGTAGACCACGTGAAATATCATAGGCTTTTTTGTGGACTAATTTGTCTGTCAAATATCGAATTTACGCGGGCAAAGCCGCGCGGAACGTCTGGTGTCTAATATTGTGTATGAGTCCCCGTATAGAGTTAACTGTGATAGCAGCAGCGCTAACAGAGTTATTTTTTTTAACTTATGTATAGGCAAATTCATGACGCTGGGGCGCTTGTCCATACAATTATTACAAAAATTTGCTCTTTCAGCGCTGCTACTTTCACAATGAACTCTACAAGGTGTAACAAAACTAAGTGATATTACTTCGAGGTTTGTATGACTTTCCTGTATAGAGATGATTGTAAAAGTAGCAGCGCTGAAAGGGCAATTTTTTGTGATTAGTATGGGCAAATTCATGAATCATGACCCTACCTGGGCGCTTGCTTATAAAAATCACAAAAGATGCTCATAAAGCGCTGCTACTTTTACAATGAACTATATACAGGGGACTCATACACCTAAAGAATTATCACTTTGTTTTGTTACAACCTGTATACAGGGCGTATCTGATTCTGTATAATGGGTATACACCCTGTATACAGCTATAGCTGTTGATATTATTATTATCTTTTGACATATTTATTTCTATCACGCTGCAGCTGTAGGCTTTATCAACAAAAAATATAGAACTAAGAAAGTTAACAAAACCCGATATAAAGTGTCAGGAATAAGAATGATCAACTCACTGGAAATTGCTTACAACCTTTCATAAAAAAGCCTTTGCAAGCATAGAACTGGCTTATGATGATCAGCTACTGCTATGAAAACTCTTGATCTTGTCAGGCTCCTAGCCAAATCTTCTAGCCCGTGACAAATAATATAATTGCATAGATAGACATATTTTATTAATAAAGTTAGGGCTCATTCAGGCGTGCGATTGGAAAAACACGCTCAAGACACGCGCTGAATCCACGCGCATGTATGAACGCGCTCTTACTGCCTTAATACTTGTAATTATTATTATACAATGTACACATTGTGAACATTAGTTGCCGACCAAAATGCATTACGAAAGATATCAATTTCACGAGCTTTAACGGTTTTATTCACCTATTTATATTTTTAAAAGACCAATAACTTGTATCGAACGTTTACGACTTCAAAAAGGTTGAAATTGCAGCCTGATATAGTTGATTACTTCAACTTAAAAGTTACTACGTCTAAAGTCCAAACGGTGAATCGAGATTGGAGGCATAAAACTTTATATAAAACTAGGTGATGCCCGCAACTCGGTTGCGCCAAAACTCGTTTATCGCGCGGGGACCGTACATTTTTTTCCGGAACAAAAAGTATCCTATGTCCTTTCCCGGGACTCAAAGTATCTCCATGCCAAATTTCAGCAAAATCAGTTCAGCGGTTTGGGCATGAAGAGGTAACAGACAGACAGACAGACAGACAGACGGACAGACAGACAGACAGACACACTTTAGCATTTATAATATTAGTATGGATGTCAAAATTTGTATTATAAAGGTGAACGCAGACTTGAGCCACACCGCACGCTCCGCAATTGCCGTTTTCGAATGTTTTAAGCTATTGCAAAGCCTTTATCGCAGGCTTTGAGCACGGCGACCGAATCGAGAAAATCCGTACCGAAAACAACCTAACACACCACACTTCGTACGGTTCAGCGGTGCGGCGTTGCCAGACTTCGGAACGGTGTTTGTGTGCATGCGACTGGACGTATGCGAATTACATTAGCATAAATTGAAAAAAATTATATGCAATAGCTTTACCGCGGCAGTCCGTAAGTACCACTCGTGGGACCTCCGGCTTGGACCTTACGCAGACCAACTGAGAATTAATAAAGTCTAACAATAATATGCATTACAGGTTACATTTCCACCATACTAGTTTAAATAATCAGACCACTTACTGCGAACTGATAATGCTATAAAGGTAAAATAAATCGGTCGTTTTTTACCGACCCATTTCAGTAGGAAATTGTTTTTTCGACAGAAATATGCTTTTACAATAATAGAGTTCACCCAAACGCGTCCACGAAAAAATATTAAAATTGTTACAGCACCTGCGATATAGTTTCAAAATTTATTTTGGTAGCCTATTATTTCTCATTGATATGCAAATTAATTTGCTAAAATAAAACGAGTATACTATAATGTGTTATATCCTCTATATTGTCTAACTAAAATGTTAACTTTCGACGCTGCGCAAACCAATAAGGGCTCCCGCACTAAACTGCGCATTGGCATTGCATCACATTGTCATGTATAATATTATGAATTTTAACATTAAAAAAATATTTATAAGATAAGATTAATATTCTTTATTGAACACACATAATATACCAATTTAAAAAAGACATTAATATTAAATAGTTTCCTTTGTAGAAATATATTAAACTAAAATACAGCAATGTTCGTTAGGAGCGCAATCCGTCTTGACATCTTTCAAAGCTGTAGCACAGAAGTTACTTTTGTCTATACAATGGCCGCCACGTTCCTCACAACGCACTTCATCCATTGATGCTGAAAGTAAATCAAAGTAAACTTACTGCCTGTTTCACCACTCTCTGATAAAGTGCCGAATAGGCTATTCACAACTTTTTTGACAGATTCTCCATACTTTATCTGTCAAGTGTGGTGAATAGCCTATTCGGCACTTATTAGGAAGTGGTAAACAGGCCCTTCGTCTATAATAGAATGGTAAGAAGATTAACAATGAAAGGAGAGCAATGAAACATTTAAAGATCAAAGCAGAGGTGGCCGCCACAAGCACATACAGTACGACCAAAATCCGACATGTTGCACACGTCATATCAGTTGACAGAAACGTTGTCAAACGTCGAACGGAACTTTTCGTTTACTATCTATGCTAGTGCTGCCTCTAACGCGACGATATTTATCAAAGCGCACGGAGTGCGCGGCCAAGTTCCAGCAGGCCGCGCGCGTGCACTATTTACACGAACCGTTTCGACGCACTTTTGACCCCCCCGTAGCTCAGTGTCTATTGCGAATGCAAAGATAAAATTATACCTACGTAATTATATACTAGTACTTAAGTAGTATACCCATTTTCGTAGATATGGCTTCGGTAGATCCTGAAATATCTCCCTGTGAAAATAGCTAGTTTTGGCACTCACTCACTCACTCACTCACTCACTCACTCATTCACTCACTCACTGACCGGTAATCAAAACCTCTAGGCCACTTCCAATTGTCCTAGCGTTATGAAATTTGGCACACAGGTCGTGTGTTATGTGTAGATTAACAAAAATTGAGAAATTTAAGAAATCGGTCAAGCGTGAGTCGGTACACCTACAAACCTTAGAGGCCACTTCCGATTATCCTAGAATTATGAAATTTGGCACGCAGGTCGTGTGTTATGTGTAGATTAACAAAAATTGAGAAATTTAAGAAATCGGTCAAGCGTAAGTCAGTTCACCTACAAACCTAAGAGGCCACTTCCGATTGTCCTAGCGTTATGAAATTTGACGCTCAGGTCGTGTGCTATATGTAGATTAATAAAAAAATAAGAAATTTAAGAAATCGGTCAAGCATGAGTCGGCTCCTCTACGAACTACTTATAGATAAAAAATCTTATACGCCAGTGATACAATGAGAATACGATGAGGAGGGTGGGAGGATGAGAGGGAGGGGGTTTAAAATATTGTCATCATATTGTATAAATTATAATGCATACTGTATAGCTTATTAAATAAATACTGTTTACTTAAAAAATTGGCTTCTAAATATATCGAAAGTATTGTTTAAATCGGGTGTAGCACAAAAAGAAAAAATAGGTATGATTTCTTGAAAAAAAGTATTGAAATCCCACCAAAAACGTATCTGTAATAATGGGGCCAAGTTCCTATCGGCAAATTTTTGGTCTAAGAAAAGAGTTGAAATGGATTTCAACTGTCAAGTTTTCAATCCAATGTCAAGTTTAGATGCACTTCATCGATCGTTATCATTTTCATCAATCCATAATACTTCTATCAATCATCAATCTATCCATAATACTTCTAAATTTGAACTTGGCAGGTTTTCGTGCTTTAAGTAATTAATTGTATAATTAGATAATATAATTAACCCATCAAGCCCCATACGAGCATCGGTAATTGCGACAATAATAGAATATAATAGCATTTCCAAGAATCAGCAATAGAAGGATTAAATTAACCTGCCACGTTCAAATTAGAAGTATTATGCTTAGCACAAACCTATGCGACCACGCGACTGCGAAGCGGCAGCGTCAATACAAAACACACATTTGACAACTTGTCAAAATATGTGTTGAGAATAAACACAATATATAATAATTATTCTTATTTATTTCAGGTTCAAAACCAATATTACATTCAGACACGTCGTTTCTCACACATTTTTCTTGTCATTCCCATTTTTGTTCAAATAGTAACTTTTTCGGCAATTGACATTAATAAATAAATCCTCTAAAATATCTATTGTGCCAATTTGTAACACACTCCCGGGGGAGGCAACAGGTGCGCAATATCTATATATATTCTGTAATACTCGTAACACAATAATCATCAAAACCTATTTTTAAAATGCTTCATAAAAATAAACAAAATCAATAAACAATAATAAAATAAGCTTTGTCTAACAAAATTTTAAAATAATAAAAATTCCCGGTGACTCTGCTGGTAATTTTCGCCGGTAAATTTGTCATGACCTTCTTCGCCCTTTGAGTCCTGCAAGATGACGTCTCGTACTTTATCGTCCAGTCTTGCCGGTTCAGCCAGCTTCCGACGACAGAAATTACAAATCGGCATCTTCTACATAATTATTACCGATTTCATGCGTGGTACTAAAAGTAGTCTTATTTGAGACCTCAGTTTCTTCTATTAAATTAATAACCTCAATCTCATCTCGTATCGTACTTTTCTAATATATTACCACACACGGTCGCCTCTTTTGGTCACGACAACTCAATGCTTAGCTTTTGCTTGGAGAAACTGTAAGTCGGCATCTTCTATAATAATTTTTACCGACTTATTTTCGTGCCTGTTAAAATACGTCGTAATTCGTACCTGAGATCTCTTCTTTTTCTACATCGATAAGGTAATTCTCAGTCTTTTATCGTATTTCTTTATAATATTGTTTTTCCTCACGGTCGCCACTTTCTGTTGAGTATAAACACAATATATAATAATCATTCTTATTTATTTCAGGTTCAAAACCAATATTACATTCAGACACGTCGTTTCTCACACATTTTTCTTGTCATTCCCATTTTGTTCTAATAGTAACTTTTTCGGCAATTGACATTAATAAATAAATCCTCTAAAATATCTATTGTACCAATTTGTAACAATATGTGTGTTTTGTATTGAAGCTGCCGCTTCGCAGTCGCGTGGTCGCGTAGGTTTGTGCTAAGCATTATGGATCAGGCTGTTGATGAAAATGATAACGATCGATGAAGTGCATCTAAACTTGGCATTGGATAAGATTTCAACTCTTTTTTAGACCAAAAATTTGCCCCATTTTTACAGGTATGTTTTTGGTGGGATAATATTATCCTATTTGGCCCCAATTCACATGCGAATAGTTGTCGATTCAAACATGACATCAGTAACAGTTGCATCTGTATTGACCTTCAAGGTGCTCCCTCACCGCGAGCATTCTTGTAATGTAACATTAGGTATACATTCGTTTTTGAGCATTACATTACACGTGTAATGTAACATTGAAGATTCGACTTTGAGCATTACATTACAGTACTATCTCCCTGACTGACAGCATTCGTGTGTAATGTAACATTCGACTTTGAGCATTCCATAGCTAGTTGATGTTACAAGTTGTATCAAGATATAACACACTGTATCATTACAAGATGCGCATTGTAATGCTCGGTTTAGTATCGTTACAAGATGCGCATTACAATGCTCGACTCTGTAACGTTACAAGCGAATGCGAATGCTTGTCACTTCACTTTTTTCACTCAAATTATCCTTGTAGGATTGTAACATAAATAGATTGAGGTTAAATTCTGTACTAATTAATTTTAAAAATATAAATTATTGAGAGAACCAAGCGATTTTCTATAAGCATGTGACTAATTAATTATTTTCACCTACCTATTGCTATTGCTATTATTTGCAACGGTTGAAGAATTAATATAATTTTCCTTCTGTTATCCATATCCATACCTACTAATATTATAAATGTGAAAGTGAGTCTGCCTGTATGTTACTTCTTCATGCCCAAACCACTGAACCGATTTTACTGAAACTTGGTATGGGGATACTCTAAGTCCCGGGAAAGGACATAGGCTACTTTTTATCTCGGAAAAATGTACGATTCCGTAAGATAAATGAGTTTTGGCACAACGGAGTTGTGGGCATCATCTAGTTTATTTTATAAACAGTATGATTTACTTTATTAATAAACTATTCAATTTTTGAGAATTCAATATTACGCTCGAACAGTTCACTTTTTTTTTCTTTCTCTATTTTATAAAAAAAATATTGCATAAGATTTGAAATAATGATAAGATCTTGTTTACAAAAAAATCGATTAAAAATCTTCCTTCATATTTTTACTTAAAATGTTGAACAACTTGAACTAATTTCATGAAAATATAAAATTAGATTAAAAAAAAAACTCACGGTTGCTGAGAATGCAGTCAAATGTCAAAACAAGCAGAAACATCACAAAAACACTACGCGTCTTCATGGTTGGAGTGCTCCTGTGAAAATGCCATGTTCTCCGTACCTATTTTGTATACATGTATTAAAACTGTCGCTCTCGTTAAATCGCATTTCATGCATATTACAAAACCACGACCAAATCTACATTAAAGTAGTATGTACCTTTAAAAATTAGTATAAAATAAAAAATAAAATTGTTAGGTTTGGAGCGGGCGGTCCCTCGACGCGAAGTATTTTTTTTTTGAAAGTTTAATTTGTTTTTGGTATTTTTTTTATTTTTACTTTTAAAAGGGATGTTAAGTATTTTGTGTTGGGGGTTATTAAAATTTTTAATTAAGTAAATTTTTTATTTTATACTTTTTAAAGGCACGTCGTGGTTTTGAAATATGCACGTAATGCGCTTTCATTTCAGACCCCACTCGAGTATATTTGCAGACATTTCGGTGATTCTTCCCCACTTTCACCCCCCACAACTTATAACTGCACAACCGATTTTCATCAAACATCTCACACTTCAGGCCCTGTATACCCAGAAGCGGACGATTTTCCAGATTTAAAAGTGACAAGGAGACATAAAAATATTGTAATTTAAATTCTGAAAAAAATATTTATGTGTTAGTTAAGGATCTAGCACAGTGGAATTTATATTCCATAACACAATATCATGAACTTCACTCAATAGAAAAAAATCCCGAAGTTACCTCTTCTTTTAACGAAATTTCCATACTATGTCCAAATTACTTGGAATTTTCAGATAATTTTTGTACTGGACGAAAGACAAAGAATATAATATCTAGGGATTCTCGTTTTTCGTCTCGATTGAATTATGTATAAAATAACGACGATCTAAAAACTATAAAATTGCAGGCGCAAAGGCTTTCAGTCGCGCTCAGGAGCTCATGCAATTTTATAGTTTTTTGATCGTCGTTCTTTGTCTTTCGTTCAGTACAAAAATTACCTGAAAATTCTAAGTAGTTTGAACATAGTATGGCAATTTCGTTAAAAGAAGAGGTAACTTCGGGATTTTTTCTATCGAGTGAAGTTTATGATATTGTGTAATGGAATATAAATTAAAATGTGTTAGATTCTTAACTAACACATATATTTTTTTCAGAATTTAAATTACTATATTTTTATGTCTCCTTGTCACTTTTAAATCTTGAAAATCGTCCCCTTCTGGGAATACAGGGCCTTAATTCAAATTTAATATTTAAAAAAACTAAATTGAAATCGGTTTATCCGTTCGGGAGCTATGATGCCACAGACAGATTTTTTTGCGCTGGGGGTAAAAAAGGTATTCCTTTATTTTATTTTCTAGATTATCTATTTGAAAAATTTGATAAAACACTTTTATCAGTAACTTTACTGGATAGCTCCCTTATTATAAAACAAGCTGACACGCGCAACTCCGTTGCGCCAAAATTCCCATTGCTAGAGACCCTCAAATTCTAATACTTTAAGAAAGTTTAAGGGTGTCTGGTAATGGGAAGCAACTGTCAAAACTATCCGGCACTGGAAGACGAGATTCCTCCACTTACCGCGAAGAATACAAGCTATGAAATTGAGCTTTACTCTTTCTCGAAGGTTAGGTAGACCTTCAGAACTGTATACCTCCCATAAAGTAACCGCGACCGAACCCGGATAGGCCTTGTGGGATCTCCATGAACGAGACATAAACTGTTTTTAGAAATGTCATCAGACAATTAATTCATTCTAGCATAAATTTCATTCAAAAACAAAACATTTTTTTGGATCCGTCAAAAATGTCACTTCTTAAATATCGAGTCTAAAAATATATCTATTTAATCCTTCAAGCCCCATAAGAGCACCGGTGATCGCGATAACAATAGAATACAATAGCATTTCCAAGAATCCGCGATCGAAGGATTAATGGATGAACAATAGTATTATGTTAACTCTTTTTTGACCGACTTCCAAAAAGGAGAAGGTAATTAATATGTTCGGCTGTATGTTTTTTTTTTTGTTCAACGATTACTCAGCCGTTTGTGGTACGAGTTTCAAAATTCTTTTTGTGTTGTATAGGGTTTAGCTCGAATTTGGTACCATGTTCATAAAAGTGGTGATCTGATGATGGGATCGTTGAGGAATCGAGGGGACTCCTTGAAATTTATATCGAAACATATAGTGATTTAGATTTTTTCTGAAGCATTCGAGGTAAATGCTACCAAAAAGTAGAAATTCGCAACAGGTTATACCCTGGATCTGAAGGTACCGAACAGAACTTTTGAATGCTTATAGGTAGAGGTTTGGGGATTTCGGCGTTGTTAAAACAATTACTGAAAGCATAAGCTAACACATCAATTTGATTGATCATCATCATCACAACTATAATTTTACCATGGGTCATCACACTATGACCCAATTATTTCTACTTTTCGTGATATTTTGCATCGAAGCAGATGTTTTTGATGATGATTTCGCTGTTTGTGGACCGATTTTCAAAATTCTCGTGTTGTTGTATAGGATATAATTTTAATTTTGTATAACAATTATGAAAATGGTGAGCTGACGATGGGATCTATGAGCAATCGAGGGAAATCCTTGAAATTCATCAAAACACTCATAGTGGTTAAAATGATGTTTCTAGTAAGTTAAACATAATATTATGTTACGAATAAGAGAAATTTCATACGAGGGTGTCTCTTGATCCAAAGGCACTAAACAGAACTCCTAAACCTTTAAAGATAAAACTTTGGAAATTGCAGCATCGCTTAAATAACTGCAAGCATTTACCACAATTGTGCTTAGAGTAACATAATGTGAATAGTTAACATTAGTATTGGTTATAATTACGCATAAAGCCTTATTTTGTAGATAACTAAAAAGAGTGAAATTATTATTAAAAAAAAAAAAAAAAAAACAAACCGAGTTCCAAGGTAAAAACAACAGTAATATTCAGATCTAAAAAGTATTAAATAACTCTTACTCTTTAATTGTGCCTTTTTCAGAATTCGTCTAAATCTCAACTATTTCTGTACATACTACAGTCTTCATTACTTTGAACGGTACCAGTCCCAAAAGTTTAAGATATTTTGACTTTACTGAACTTACGATTAAGCTAGCTGGTACCGACTTCAAAATAATGAAGACTGTAGTATGTACTGAAATAGTTGAGATTTAGACGAATTCTGAAAAAGGCACTATTATAGAGTAAGAGCTATTTAATACTTTTTAGATCTGAATATTACTGTTGTTTTTACCTTGGAAGTCGGTTTTTATTTTTTTCTTAAAAATAATAATTTCCAAATCGATTCAGGAATTTTTTTTTACTTACCTACTGTGAAAATGTAATCATCATGCTGCAAAGGAACGTAAATTGAAACTCAATACGTACTAAAATTGTTAACGTCACGATAGTAAATATATTTTGTTATGTTTATTATGCAGTATATACCCAACTAACAAAAATTGATCTTGTAGTGGCTTATATAGCCAAAAATAATATTCTTATAGAAGTCGTATTATCGGTAATAAGGGTGCATTTGGGCACAATTTATAAGGATAATAACCTTATACCCTCCTTATAGTTGCTTTATTGTGCGCCTTTTTCCTTATACGTGTTATATAATGACCAAAAACAAGGTACTTCAACTTATAA
This sequence comes from Polyommatus iphigenia, assembly GCA_963422495.1. NCBI lineage: Eukaryota > Metazoa > Arthropoda > Insecta > Lepidoptera > Lycaenidae > Polyommatus > Polyommatus iphigenia. Next base: position 25,676,710 of record OY730181.1, on the reverse strand, counting down.
GAAACATATAGAAATCGTTAATATGGGAGATCACCCTTATACGTGTTATATTATTGTCCGATACAAAGGAGCTAAACCCCGTTTGCCCTTTTTGCCGTCATAAGTGATTTATATTTTCGCAATAGCTTGGAGAAGAAATAGTAACGTCAGCCATTTTACTGTCAAGTAAACGATAAGTCATTATTTTATGTATAGTTTATTTACCTGATTTAGTGCTCGTTTATAGTGAAAAGTGTATGGGAATTAAAATGCATGATAAAATGTGATACGCTGTGTGTTTTGGTATTAACTCGCCCTTGAATTTAAGCTGTTTTTGTGCTAAAAACGTCATTAATTATTTAGTCAAGTTATATACAGTGCTTTTAAAAGAACAACAGGATTCACACATCGTCTATAATAAGTCTATGAGAGTAAAGACTTTATAACGGCATCAATTGTTTCTTATGATATCGCCATTTTACATATCGTTAGGGTTCCTTTCACACTAACAAAATCGCACCTAGCTAGTGTTATTCCCGTTTATTATATATAATTTTTTTTCCACTGTAGTTGGGTTGGCTGAAAGAGACCTCTTTATAAGGATACTTTAGCTCACTTTTGCAAGCTAATTTTAAGTTTGAAATATTATTAAAAATACGTGATTATCAAATTAATTGTTTTATTTTTTACTTTTCTTCTGTAACCATCGCTCCTTTTCAACTTCTTCCACAGTTTTGAATCCCTTTTTAGGGTTCCGTACCCAAAGGGTAAAACGGGACCCTATTACTAAGACTTCGTTATCTGTCCGCCTGTCTGTCTTGTCCTGTAGGCACCTGAAATTTACACAAAGACCTAAAAACTAAAAAAAAAAATTTGGCCTTTTTTTGTTCTATGAAAGTACGGAACCCTTCGTGCACAGGTCCGACTCGCACTTGACCGATCATTCCGCTCCGCAAGAAATTCACACAATCTGTTGTACGTTTAAAATGGCGAATTTAGTTATGTAAAGCATTTTAATATAGCTTTAAAGAGAATAATATCTTTATGATACTGTTTAAGGGAATGTGGGTTGCTTTCATCCTTGTTAAGGTCATATAAAATGTTAGCATTCATTTGTTGGATAGATGTCTTATTAAATGCCCCTATAAGTTAAAAGCATTATTAGTTACCTTGTGCATTACTTTTGTAAGAATAATTGACCATATAGCTTTATATAGCTTTTATATGTCTTTGAATATTATAAGGCTAAAAAGCAATGTAAATAGCCACTATAAGATGAACATATTTCGAAGCCTTATAGTTGCCGTATAAATTATAAGAATATAAAATACCCAACCAAATTATAAGAATAAAGGTAATATTAGCCAAATCTCCTAATAGTGTGCCATTATAAGTAACAATGGCATAATGAATGCTTTTTTATAACAAGTATAAGAGTTTAGACCCTTTGAATTAATTTTATAAGGTTAGTTTGTTTGTTGGGTACTCTAATAGTCCGGTCTAATTAGACGCGAAAAAATCGTTACCTCGGAATAATTCGCATAGAGCTGAAAATTGGTAGAGACGATAAATACACTATTATAAATAAAACCTCAAAAGTCCCCGGCGATCCTCCTTGTGCTAAAAATTTTATTCAAGGTCAAATGTATGAAAATGAGGTTTTCCCCGTTTTTTATCCAAACTGTACATTTTATCACAAAAATAGGTGGGACAAGAGTGTAGATCATAGAATTCTCTACAAAAAATATTCAGACCATTTTTTCATGCGCCTCAACATTCCTTATAAATGGAGGGCTTAAAGTTTGGGAAAATTATATCTATACTTATATTATAAAGCTAAAGAATTTGTGGAGCTAACTACTTTGAATTGAAAAATTCGTTTTTTGTTGGATAGTCTTATTTATCGAGGAAGACTTGAGCTATATAACATCACGTTGGCACCAATAAGAGCAAAGAAACAGAGGAAAATGGGGAAAACGGGGAAAATTATTTGAACGAGCTTATCACACAAACGGCTGAAGCATTTTTATGTTATTTGGCACATATATAAAGTAGACCACGAGGAAGGACATAGGGCATAGGCTATTTTGTTTCTCGGGAAAATGTACTGTTTCCGTGAAATACATAATTATCAGGTCGGAGCGGAACTTCTTGTACTACAGCATACGAGGGCTGTTCACAACCAAACTGTGACTTATTACCGTTACCAAATCTAAACTTTTCGAGTCGCGAAGAGCAACAGTACGCTTGCAAGTCACTCAGAAGTATGTCAGGCCGAGAACATTTCAATTTTTTCAAACAACCCTAGTATGTAGTACTAGATGTTAAGGGTGGCTCCGCCCGCGTTAATTATAAATTTCACGCAAACCATAAAATTTCCTGAAAAACAAAATAGCCTATGTCCCTCCACGTGGCCTATTCTATATCTGTGCCATATAACATAAAAATTGCTTCAGCCGTTTGTGAGATAAGCTCCTTCAAATAATTTTCCCCGTTTTTCCCTATTTTCCTCTGTTTCTTTGCTCCTATTGGTGGCAAAGTGATGTTATATAGCTCAAGTCTTCCTCGATAAATAAGACTATCCAACAAGAAACGAATTCTTCAATTCAAAGAAGTCATTTCACAAATTCTTTAGCTTTATAATATAAGCATAGATATGATTTTCCCAAACTTTAAGCCCGCCATTTATAAGGAATGGTAAGTCGCATGTAAAAAGAGTCTGAGTATTTTTTGTAGAGAATTCTATGATCTACATTCTTGCCATACTCATTTTTGTGATAAAATGTACAGTTTGGAAAAAAAGCAGGAAAAATCTCATTTTCATACCTTTGACCTTGAATAAAATTTTTTGCACAAGGAGGATTGCCGGGAACTTTTGAGGTTTTATTTGTAATGGTGTATTTAACGTCTCTACCAATTTTCAGCTCTATGCGAATTATTCCGAGGTCAAGCAGCATTTTCAATTTAATGTGTATTTATTTCATAACACGTTTAATGTTTTTAAAACATTAATTATTGTTGTTGTTCTATATTATAATGCTTATTTTTACGATCAAGTCACTAAGACTTACAATATCTATGATTGCTTTACTTCACTTTTATTTGTAAAAATTTATAATTGGCTCTATGTTTTATAATTGTATCTTTACTGAAATTGTTTGCAAGCTGTTAGTTTTCTGAATAAAAAAAAAATAAAAAAACGCCTAATTTTAACATTAAAAATCTAGATCTAAAACATTCCTTGCGTGGTTTCGTTAAAAGTTGCAAAAGACATAAAAATTGTTTCTTTTGTGGTAATAATATATTAGACTAAAATACAGCAATATTCGTTAGGAGCGCAATCCGTCTTGAAATTCTTCAAAGCTGTACCACAGAAGACACTTTTGTCCATACAAATGCCGCCACGTTTTCCACAACGAGTTTCCTTTATTGATACTGAAAAAATCGAAGTAAAATTAGTGTGGTAATAATAGGATGATAAGAAGATAGAAATTAAAGGAGAGAAATATTGATAGGAAATGAGATAAAGAACAGAAAAGACTTATTAAAAACCATAATATTAGTAAATAGACGAGACAAAAATATTTTATGAATTAAGAGGAAAATAATAATATAATTAACAGTATTTTGTAGATCTTAATAATTGTCTTAATGATATTTATTTGTTAATAACACAAATATTCAGCTTAATATAATATAATTAATGCCCATCCTTCTTATTTCGGTACAATCAAAATTAACTGTTCAAAATGATTTGATGGACACACTCAGTAAAATATTCGGTACGTTAGCAAAAACAACAGCGGAGTAATCTGGAGGAAATAAGTAAGTTTCTCTCCCTGCGACTGGTTGGCTGAAATCACAACCAAAAGAAATTTGTATTATTTATTTGATTAAATAATAGTTTTTTTAAAAGATAAAATCTACTATCTCAAAAACTACTAAACCAATTTTCATGAAACATGCAGCATTTCCTAAGTTAAGCAATACCTAGCACAACAATAAAAGAATTACTCTAATCGGAGTTGTAGTTCCAGAGATATGCGAACCAAACATAAAAACATATTACAAACATACATACATACGTCATACATACACTTTTGAAATTTGGCACATTCGTTCAGACGCAGATATAGACTAACATAAACGAAAAGTGGGCAGTTCTGGAAATATTACATACATACGTGTCGAATTGATAACCTCCTTTTTGAAGTCGGTTAAAAAGGAATTATAATTACAGGCTATGGCTATGTTAAGTCTTACCCTAAATAATTATTGAAATAATTATTGTCTGTACGTAACTATACTATAATTATTGTGTAACTGTCGCAAGCCAACGACTTCTTTAACGTTCCCGTGTATGCCTATGTCCGGTCAGATCGGCCTGCAATCGGTCCAAACGGATGATCCTATCCTTGTCCATTTCATAGTTATTCTAGTGATATAATAACTAAGATATCAATCATAGCCAACAATTCATAGACACTTACTTCCAAAACAGCAATCGACATTTTTATAAGCTTGATTTGGGCACTGTCCTCGCGTCATGATATCCATTTTCTCTGGACAATCTTTTGCATATACGCAACGACCCCCTGCGTCTGTGCATGGTCTTTCTTGAATTATATCATTGATGTCATGGACTAGAAGAAAAATAAATAGGACCAAATAAAATTTAAAAATAAAAAGTTTATGTTTGATGGTGGGAGATTCAAATTCAACTAATAAATAATCAAGAGGAGAGAAAGACACAATCATACTTCATGATAATAAAAAAGGAATACTACAGGACGTGCATTCTGAGGTAAGGATCTGCACTAAATATGCATTAGAGTACGATGACAGATAACGAATACAAAATAATATTACATAAATTGCATTTGTCACCTACTCACAAACACGCTCTAACCTTATGTGGAGTGAGTAGGCGCTAGAGGAAGTCAAGAACCAGCACGACCTAGATTTTTTATTGTTTATGACATAAATATGTTGTGTCTAGATGTTTACGTATTAAAATACGCCGCTTGGGGATTGATAGGTTAAAACCTATCAATCCCCAAGCGGCACCCAGCTGTCGCATAACAATTGAAACTCTATTGTGTCTGCGATTCCCACGATCGAGGTAATAATAAAACATAAAAAAAGGATAGATGCAAAGAAATATAACGCCGTCAATAATTATGATAAAACTAGATGATGCCCGCAACTTCGTTGCGCCAAAATTCGTTTATCGCGCGGGAACCGTACATTTTCCGGGATAAAAACTATCCTATGTCCTTTCTCGGGACTCAAAGAATCTTCATGCCAAATTTCAGCAAAATCGGTTCAGCGGTTCCAGCGTGAAGAGGTAACAGACAGACAGACAGACAGACAGACAGACAGACAGACAGACAGACGGACAGACAGACAGACAGACAGACACACTTTCGCATTTATAATATAAGTATGGAAGTATGGATTAGCAAGAAATTGTAAACGTCCCCTAGGACAGATGTTTTGATGAAATAAGTAATTTTAGTATCTTATACTGGAGGCCGATCGATTTCTGTAGGACTGATCGCAGAACACATATAAGAATGCACAAAACGATTCTGGTCAGTCTGGTTTGCAACCAATCCTATCGAACAGATTGGTCTCCCCGTATATTATGTTAAAATGCATTTCTTCTATTACTTGCGACGTTTTTAGGTCCTTAAACTAGTAACGATGTGAAGATAAAATTTAATTATCGAGGTTGATTCCCTTGTTGGGTTACAAAATGTGTCTTATCATGGCTGTCAAGTCTGTAATACTTGTCTCATACAGGAAAATAACGAACCAGAGAGATCTACTAGGATGTTTTGGTGCTTGGATGTTATTTTTATGCGAGGTGTAAAACAGCTGGAAATTTTAAATGACTAGCAAGAATTCATAATTCAGCCACATGTGAATAGTTGCCAGTTTGAACGTCATCATCACTAAAAATTACTTGTATTGGCATTTTACAGGACGGCCGGCGGCATCACATCTTATTGCACTCAAATTATCCTGGTAAAATTGTAACAAAAATAATTTAAGATTGTATTCCTTATCAACTGTAGAAATTTAAATTGAGAGAACCAAACGATTTTCCATGATGTGTGTTGAATCTATTATTTTCACCAATTGTGATTTGTTATTTGCATTGGCTGAAGAATTAGATTTTTTTCTGTTATTTATATTGTATAAGAAACAGTAACATTTAGGTACTTTATTTACAAACTACATATAATATTATATTTTTTAGGAATTAATATGCTCGACCAGTTCTTTTTTTTTTCTTTCTCTATTTTATATTGCATAAGGCCAAAAATTACTATTAACTTAATCCCTTGTTTGCCATATTTTGTTAACAAAATATTTTTTTTTGTAGGGGTCATTTTACTCATGTTAGATATTTTGAACTAATTTCATGAAATATAATACTAGATTTTAAAAATTTACTCACGGTCGTTGCTAAGAATGCACTCAAATGTTAAAACAAGCAGAAACGTTATAAAAAGACAACGCGTGTTCATGGTCGGCGTGCTCCTGTGCAAATGCCATGGCCTACGTATTGTATATTAAAACTGTGACGCTCTCGTTACAATAAGTTTGTGTTATGTCATCACCAACATTATAATTATTATTATCTACTTGAATGTTTCTGATATAAGGTTACTAAAGGACTTAAAAAACTTCATTGACTGGTGCATTTTTAACGCAAAGTTAAACCGACGATATTTTTTTATGACTTGTTACAAAAATATTTTTTATCATTTTACCTACCATATCTTTTTAAATTATTATTTTAACTCTACCATATTTATTTAAGGACATGAAATATATATGGCAAATTAGTTCAGCCCTTCTCGAGTTTTAGGGAAACTAACAAAATTAAAATTAATTTTTATTTACATAAAGGATTACTTATAAAGCCTGTTATCTTTGTCTGAACACTACTAAAACGGAAAATGCGGTAACCACTAAATGGACAAAACTTGTTCACCTTCCTTCTGTTTTCCAAAGAAATCTACATCCAGAATGTCTGAGCAAACACTGATTAAACATTTAAGGTCGAACAAGCCCGGACTGTAAGAACTGAAGTTTAGCGAACTTTGTCTACGTCAGGACTCGAGAATAATTTGGAAAATTCAATTTTGATTTTTCCTACCTGGACTCAAATTTTTTGAGTCATCACAAAATTAGGCGTTGAGCCTAAAATTTGTAAACTAATTAATAATTAAATATAGAACGTATTTTTGGTCTGCTTCGTTATTGTCAGGACTATTTTCGGTAAAGAGTACAAAATCTATTCCAAAATTTCACGGGAACTTACCCGTAGAATTATTATTGTAAGTTATAATTTGGCAGAAGCAATGCATCACATTAAACATAATATTTTAACTTACAGTATCTAATGTTATTTATTCCTTCAAGCCCCATAAGAGCACCGGTGATCGCGACAACGATAGAATACAATAGCATTTCTTAGAATTCGCGATCGAAGGATTAAATGAACAATATAGTATAACGAATTCGGCAAAAATATTTAGCCGAGTTAGCTAACATTACAATATTATCTATTATTATTAAGTTACGATTATTATTAATTATGCATCCAGCTAATAGTGAAACAGCGAAGACGCCATCAAGAAAATGATAGAGTAATAGAGGCTACTAATCCTTTATTACTTATGATGGATGGACCGCCGCTTCACCTGATCCTAGTGATAAATGATAGTGTCTGAGCCGGTACACACTACTGCCACAATATTATATAATATACAACATCCTGACTTCATATACTTATACTTCATCACAAGGATCCACATAATACCAGGGATCGTGGTACAGTACCTATCCTGTACCATGATCATTACCTGAGTGGATTTATATTCAACAACTTTTCGCACTGCACTGCCTTATACCGAAGCACTCAATCCGTGCCGCACCACAAAAATATTATTATTATTATTATTATTAACAGTGCCCCACTGCTGGGTAAAGGCCTCCCCTGCCTCTTTCCACGTGTCTCTATTCTTCGCTGTATTTGGCCACTCTTTGTCTGCAGCGTCTTCATCGCGCCACCTTTTCTTGGGTCTGCCCCTGTTTCGCTGACCGTTCGGTAGCCACTCCGTAACTAGACGCGCCCATCTGTCCGGGTGCATGCGGGCGACGCTTACATGATTATTTGTAAATACTTTAAACACAGTGTGTCTATTTACACTGTGCCTTAAACATGAAACGCATCGTTGAAATGTAATTAAGTGTTCTCAATATATTTTTTTGCTGTTATATTAAGGCCGTCCCCCGAGCAAACGACCTTGGCCATACGTTTGCCGCGTTGCCAAGATCGCACCAAAACCCTATTTTTTTACTTATTTTAGTTCAGTATTGTCCTAAAAAAAAATTAAAACGGGGAATATGTAGTTTATGATATTGTCTATCTATTGGCATGTGTTTCAAATAAAAGTAATTTGTAAATCCTAAGGAGATGCTGAATGTATGCTTGATTTTTAATAAATTGGTTTTACTTTGGAAGCTGATATGAAGAGTATAACAAATAAAAATAGAAAATTTAAAACGGGGAAAGGAATGTTGATATACTGAAGATTATTGCTGTATTTTTATTATAACTTTGTAGCTTTCAAATTATGAGTTTATAAGGCTTGTAATACGGCAAATTACGGTATCTCCGTAAGGAACGCCCTTAAGTGGTTAGGCTTAGTACCTAGTTAGTATGCATGTCTTTTTTATTTTTTTTTCTGTCTTTATGGTTGTGTGCTTTGTTTTATTGTAGTGTACTGTGAACTTTGTTGAATAAATGTCTATTATTATTATAATTATTATATAGACCGACTGAAATGTCGCACGCATACATTCGTGTGATTTCAGGTAACTATTAGCAGCAACGCACGTCACATGTAAATCTGTGTTGAGGGAGTTCGATTTAAAAACATAGACGGGCTACTCACAACTCGCAACTGTACATGTATGTACAAGGTGTACCAAAACTAAGTGATAATACTTTTTATATAGACTGTGTAGTGACTTTTATAGACAAGCGCCCGAGCGTCATGAATTTTTCCATACAAAAGTTTAAAAAAGTTACTCTTTCAGCGCTGCTATTTTCACAGTGAACTCTATATTTAAATATAATATAGGGGATTATAATATACTCCCTGAAGTATTGTCACTTAGTTTTGTTACACCTGTATATATTAGCGAAGTTTATCTTCAAAATTCACATAGACAGACTGAAATGTCACACGCACACATTTTTATTCTTTGAGCTAACGTAAAATTGCAAAATGCAGCATCAGTTCACGCGAAAGTACGCATTTTAACTGGAAAATTAATCGACTCGAGCTAGTTCTTTTTTCAATAAAATACTATTCGCAAACGCGGCAATTATTAAAATATTATCAGATTCAGACGCTTTTACGATACGACATTTTATAGAATAGAACGTCCTAATCTACGTCGGCGAGACGTATACGAAATCGAATATCGTTTGCATCATTTTAGTGGTTGAAGTTATCACACGGTGCTCTTGTGCCAACTCAGTGGTAGACTAAAGAGCCAGCATACGGTCCCGTATCGTTAAGGTTTTTGATTTATCGAAGTATTGGGCGCCTGTAAGACGTATGTTTAGGCTTTGTGTAAGTTTTAACTAGGTTTAAGTGATTTTACTTTTGTTTGTTTTTCGTATATTTAATGTATTTTAAGCGCTTTTCGAGATATTAAATATGTCACGGTCTCAAAGACGAAGACGATGCGTGAGCAATGACCAATAGCGACGTTGTTAATGCGCGTAATGCGAATGTGACGAAAAAAAAACGCAACTCCAAAACGTCGTATCCTGATAAAACTTTGTTACAATATTAGTGTGTCGTATCCTGATAACATTTATCTTACAACTAGCGACCCGCCCCGGCGTCGCACGGGTATAAAATATATAGCCACTGAAAAAATGATTAAAATCGATAGCCTATGATCCTTCACGTGGTCTACTTCTTATCTATGCCAAATAACATAAAAATTGCTCCAGTAACACTGAAAGAATTTTTCAAATCGGACCAGTAGTTCCTGAGATTAGCGCGTTCAAGTTAGCCCTTTCAAATAATTTTCCCCGTTTTTTCCACATTTTCCTCTATTTCTTCGCTCCTATTAGCCTTAACGTGATGAAATATAGCCTATAGCCTTCCTCGATAAATGGGCTATCTAACACTGAAAGAATCATCAAAATCCGTTGCGTGGTTTTAAAGATTAAAGGGAACAAAGGGACATGAGGGAAAAAAAGCGACTTTGTTTTATAATATGTATAGATGTTATGTACTCGTATTATACTTTTGTATACGTTTAATATAAACTATTTTATCGATGTGATCGACAGTGTATTCCCCGCCTAAGCCGGAGATGAGATAATGTGATGATTCGTGTATTCGTCCCCCATCCAATTGATATAGGCTTTTATTGTAAGATGTTCGTATTAGAGCGGAAAACTATTTGCCACCTCAATTTGCGAGGTTTGTGGAAAAGAAAAGTAATATTGTACTAAAGAATTTGTTGAAGAAATGTTTAAGGAATATAATACTGTAATTACTAAGAAGAATTAAACGTGGTGAGAATTTAAGAATCAAATCATAAATAAACAAGATGAGACGATGCGATGTGAAATTAATACAAAATTCAAATGAGAGACAAAGTTGTTGACTATTGTTAACTATTGTGTTTCGCCGCATCGCGCCGGTTTCGTCACGTTTCAGTGTCATCTAACCTTTAAGTTCTAAAGGCAGAGTCAGACATAATATTGTTAAGTGTTTTCTTTTCTAAAGCATTAAATATTCTCATTTCTCGTACATTTTTCAGTATGAGATAAACATACTCAAAGCCTTTTTAGGGTTCCGTAGCCAAATGGCAAAACTGAACCCTAAGGGAGATCGCACACGTCACACTTTTTGTGTGATCGAGTCTGCGGCGCACTTAACGCACACGACGCACATCTTCGATCATTCTGTCCGCTGATCTGTAGGGACGTAGACGCTATAGAAATCGTGCAAAGATCGCGAAGTATTATTTTGTACTTGAAGTACAGAAAAAGAAGAAAAAATAGAAAATTTTGGGTACATCCTATAATTTCGGACAGATTATTGAAGGGACAGTTCCATATTAAACATTCAATTCTGGATTATTCTGCCTTAGAGGACTAGAGGTATCATAAATTACTGGTCTGTTTTGTATTTCATGAGTTAACATCGTTACATCGATATCTGGCGCCATGTTAATTAAATAGATCGCGTACGTTACGTCACTACAAATACAGATTGTAGACTAAAAGTATGCGCCGTCTGCGTTAGCGCGTGTTGAAGCAAACGTTCTATTTTTTTCGCACACTTTTTGTGCGGCGCGGCGCGAAGCGGCGCAATGCGGTCTGCCAGAATTATACGAATTTTTTGTGCGTCGGACTTATTGCGCGTCATGTGCGTTACTGCATATAATGGCATAGGTTCTATTTCCACAGAATAAAAAGTGCGTCACGGATAGTCTGTCGTCTGCGATCTCCCTTATAGATTCGTCATGTCTGTCTGTCTCTCTGTCTGTCTGTCTGTCCGTCTGTATGTCAAAGCCACTTTTCTCCGAAACTATAAGAGCTATACTATTGAAACTTGGTAAGTAAATGTAGTCTGTAAGCTGCATTAAGATTTTGATACAAACATGGAAAAATTATTAAAAATTTTAGGGGTCTCCATAGGTACAACTGAAACAAAAAATATTTTTTTTCATCTAACCTGTGCGTGTGGGGATCTATGGATAGGTCTCCAAAAATCATATCGAGGTTTCTAATAATATCATTTTTTTCTTACCTGAACAGTTTGCGAGACAGACACTTCCAATGTAGTAAAATGTTTGTCCTCCCCCCCTCTAACTTCTAAAAAATACATGATGTACATTACTAAAAAAACTACCAACGAAAATTGCTTTGAACGAGATCTAACAAGTAGTTTTTTTATACGTCATAAAAATATAATGGTAAACCTAAAAAAAAATTTTTCATCTAACCTATGCGTGTGGGTTATTATCTCTGGATAGGTCTTCAAAAATCATATTGCAGTTTCAAATATCATTTTTTTCTAACCTGAATAGTTTGCGAGAGAGACTCTTCCAAAGTGGTAAAATGTGTCCCCCTCCCCCCTCTAACTTGTAAAGTAGGGGCGATAAGTCTAAAAAAAAATATGGTGTACATTACTATAAAAACTACCAACGAAAATTGGTTTGAACGAGATCTAGCAAGTAGTTTTTTTTATACGTCATAAATGGCAAACCTTAAATTAATTTTCATTAAATCAACTGACATATAAAAATAAATCGAAAACCATATTTTAATTTAATAAAAATAAATATTATTGCTGCTGCGAAACCCTTCATGGGCGAGTCCAACTCGCACTTGGCTGTTTTTTTTTTATTGTTAAAAACGTTATAAAAGTTTATTTCTGGTGAGTTCCAGTCAAAAATTTTAATAATGAAAACTAAACGAATATCCTTAAAAAATTTTGGTAAACCCCGTGCTATAATTAAAAGCTGATTTAAAACCAACTTATTTAATGAGCAGTGCATATGGGCGATAAGAGTATCATAATAATTAAAGCTGGAAAATCTGAACGTCCCCGATGGTGGACAAATGAATTGGTTTACCAAACCAGCTGGAACGCTAAGGGCGGTCGACAGACGTGCGACAGAGAAAAACCATGATTGGGAATGCTTGCTAAGGGTGGGCACTGACGATAGACGAATTTTTGATATTTCAACTGGAATTTACATTGTAATTGTGCTGAAATACAAAATTCACAATGGATATATTCCTTATCACCTTCGTTTAGACTTTAGAGTCTACAGTTTAGACAATTCACTTATTGTACATAAATGCTATTTCGCCCATACTTAAATAATATAATTATGCTGTCCTTTTTCCGGGAACTCGATGTAAATTCAATCTTCATGCAAAAACGTTACAAAGGTGACAGACATACACAAAATATTGGTATTCATTATAATATTAGTTTTATTTTGGTAAGACTCAACAAAAATCCAGTAAGCCAATATAGTGTGTTTGTGGTTATCCTAACTTATACTGACTGTCCTTCGAAGTGGCCAAACTTAATATCTGTAATAGTATCTCTCTCTTTTTCTCTCTTCGAGGGTCACAGCGTTTTGAGGTTGAATAGACCTTGTATGACCCTCTAGGGGTAAACGTTAATCGCACTGTAAGGGATTTACTCGTGTTTCTTGTTATCTTTCTAATCGTTTTGTCACTGATTTTTTTTCTATTCTTCTCGTAATATTATGTTCTTAATCTTAGAAATCGAATTTTTATTTGCCAATAAGCATATTTTCTGCTAGCAAGCAAAGGATATAAATTCTAAAGGAAAAGAAACGTGATTGAGACGGACCATACTGTGTCCTGTGCCTTGTTAGGGAGAGGAGGCATTGCAAGATTGCATAGAACCAGACTAAATAGTATATTTTCTGTGTTAAAGCGTCCAAAACTCAAGTTGAACACAATTTGGAATCATAATTGGTGTACTGCAACTTTTGGGTCGTGACTGTACACCCTAAAATATAATATGAAGACAAGCAACAACTTTGCTAAAACTATCACGTCTGTATCCTAGATATTCCTTTAGTTCCATCACACATTATGCTAAGTTCTTCAAAACTCGTGACATCAAAGTTATATTCTATCTCGGCTTCCTCTGATCCTTATATCAACGTCATAAAGGTCATGTACGGTCAAATAACTTCACATTTTGACACCTATACTCCCAAGTCGTGCGTCTGCAGCCGCCCTGTTCCGGCGTTCTCATTAGAGCGCGCCGGAGTTTAACCGCACCGGGTAATAGTTTCTGCCGAACCGGTCCTACGGAGAATATCTTCGTTATTTTATGATTTACGCTAATGTATTTTGTTAGTTTCACTCGAGAGTTCTTTAAATTTAGTGTCACAAAAGTTTTGTACGACATGGCATCTCCAAAGTGCAGATTGTTGGCAAAAGACGTATTCTTCTCGTAGCCAACTCCACAAAAGGTGAATCAATTATAGGGGGGGGGGGGGGGGGTCTATTTAAAGAATATAATATTTGCTGGAATAAGCGATTATAAAACAACGGGTTGCACTCTGGGAGTACCGGCAGATAGCGGATAGAGATAGTCTTCCCGTTTCTACCTTTTTTTTGTAAAATTATGTTGATGCGGACGAAGTCGCGGGCAACTGCCATAGTTATTCATATCGCACATCTAGTACTACAATGACGCAAATGCAGATTTTTACGAAATTGAGTTAATAATGCCATAATGTTCCAAAACAGTATTTATTTACTGTGCTAAAATGACGCACCTTTATTTCAACAACTCGGTGCTAGATGGCGTGAATGTCATTATTGCATTGGTAAAAAAATAGCTAGGCTTGGGTGCAAGGATATCCTATTGGTCAGTTCCCAAGTAACAAAATTCTCCTATAGTGCACAGTTTAAAGGCTTGCAGCACTAGTAACTTTCGCTCAGTGGTTCCAGGTGCTACTACCAAGCTTATAACACGGAGTTTGTTTGAGTTTGTAGTAAACATGTTCTTATAAGTTGACTTATAGTCGTGTATAGAACGAGATTATAGGCGCAGTAAAGGCTAAGATGGCCTATCCGAGTGTTTAAAAGGTGTAAATATACTTGAGAAAACTTGCTCAAGAAAGTTACAATTGTAATAGACTACAAGAAGTAATTATAAATCCGCTATAAGGTCACACGCCAGTAATAGTAATTTATAGTGCCAATTTAAATTGTATAAGAAAAATAGTTTCATGTTGTTTTCACTAGATGTCGCTGAGGTGCTTCTACATCGCACTATCGCTTGCACGAATGCCATTTATATAGTTGTAGCAGATTTTTGTTCATGTGAGAACAAAAATTTGTGAAAAAGTGAGTGTTAATCAATTTCGTATTATTAATTAACCCTCCAAGTTGACCTCCGCGAGTGAGTAGATTAACTAACCTTTTCTAAGTATTTTATTTTTTCATCCACCTCACAACACAATTCATAAAATTAATGTTTGAAGTAGCTAGTAATAGAAGCGCGGAGTACGTAACAGGCCTGCCTGGGGTTTTATAAGATGCTCATAGTTGGCTTCGTGGGAGCAGATAATTCTGCGTGGTCCAACAATAAGTGTATTATTTTTCTAAGTAGTGCTAGGCAAGTCTACTATGACTGCTTTATTAGCAAAAGTACGCGTATAAAATGGGCCCTTTTCCGTGGTTATAACCGTTTACTAGCCTGTTATAGTCCTGGCCCCGGAACCACTACAAGACCAGATTTTGTTACTTGGGTTGCGCCAAAGTTGCGCGGGTCCCTCGCAGTGGTAGGTCGTGTCTCGGTGCTACATAGACGCTCAGCTCAATTATGACAAAAAAAAATACTACTTTTAATAGAACAATGTCACTAATGTGTTTTGAGTCTAAAATATCTTGTATTTTGAGGACTCTAATGACGTTATTGTACCATAAAGTACATTTACGTCATTAGAGTCCTAAACTAGACACTAGACACTTTTCATATTATTTAAAGCAACTACGACGTAATTGTATTAAATGAAGGAGATAATGCCCACTCTCTCATTGAGATAGTCATTAAAAATGCTAAAAAATCAGATCCAATCTATGTGCCTGTGAATATAACAGCAGATACTAAAAATAAAATAAATTAAATATTTAAATGAGGCTCTCATACAACAAACGTGATTTTTTGCTATTTTTTGCTCGATATCGTATTTGGTAATACAATATCGAGTAATACAATATACTGATAATATGCTATTTGGTCAAAGATAGGCACTTGAGATGTTCACAGAATACTCAGTTGTACTTATACTTTAAAAATTAATAGTAAAATTAAATTAAACTAAATAATTAAGGGTTCTCCCATACAAAAAACATAATTTTTGGGCTATTTTTGCTCTATAACGGTACGGAACCGTTCGTGCGCGAATGTGACTCGCACTTGGCTGATTTTTTAAATTTTCTATTAAAGATACTAAAATCATGTCATATAAGTTGATTTTGATAGGTGCTATGCTCAAAAAGTTTGTTTTACAATACTTATCAAGAATTTGCTATCGCTTTGTTTTGATACTATTTTTCCTACTCTATGTAAGTTAAATAAAAGTCAACATAAATTAGTTTTTCGATTTCATAATTTGTATTATTAATTTATTACTTTAGACTATAAGACGTAAGACGTTTGTAATATCTAGGATAGTAAAATATTCGAAGGCTGATGAAACAAAGTTCCTATTTGTTTTGAATGATTTTATTAGAAGTAAGTTTCACTATCACAATAACACTGTGTTGTACAGATACTCTGTTTTTGACAATAATTTTAGTCTTTAGAGAATTAGAGAACCTTAAAAATATTTATTTATTTTATATTAAACAAAATATTTAAGAATTATGTCACAATTAGGTATACTTAAAAGGCTGTTTGAAGCAATTTCGCTGTGATTACGATAAAAGTTCTGTTAATGAATATTTAGAGAAAAAGACTTATAACAATAGTTTAATTCTGTGATTTTCGTGCCATTAATCTGTAACTTAAACTAAGAACAACGTACAAAGTTTGATTTCTAGTACTTATTAATAAATAAAAAAACTGAAATTAAATTTGGTTTCAGTAGAGTAATAAATGACAAAATAGCACTGAAAAAAAAAACATCTTTGATTCAACAATGACACAATTGTTTTCCATATTTTTTTATTTTTTTAAATATAAATATTATTATTAGAAATCGGATTATATGCACGATCAAAGTGCCGAAATATGCATGCAAGTATGTACGAATAAATGGCCGAAATATGCACAAAATATGCACAAACAAAAGTCACTAATCATTAAAATTTATTAAATTTTGAAGAGCTTTCCGGTGGTGCCGTTAATAAAAGCGTCAATTTTATAATTTTCTCAAATCCATGATTTGAATTGTTTTAAACAGCACCAATAATAATTTTTTACCAACATTTTGCACACATTGCAATCTTAATGCTCATGGAAGTTTAATAAATCGGTAACTACTTTATTCCCTTTTTTAATAATGTTGCTAACTACAAAGAATTTTTTTTTTCTAGAAAGATATTGTACCTATCGGTGCTATCGGGTGCATCGCATTCTTTTAATGGGGATGGAGCCACATATTTGAAGTGTTTTGATCTATCTTTTGTGGCCTCGGCGTGTGTCATGATAGCTAGTTTGGAGACTACGAGGGCATAAAACTACCGAAATATGCACTATCAACGAAATATTGCCAAAATATGCACTGTCGCCTAAAAAGTGCCATTATATGCATTTGCATATGCAAGTATGCAAATGCATATAATCCGATGTCTAATTATTATTATTATTTCCTTTTTTATCTATAGTATATGTAATTAAATAAAGTTTCACATTAATCCATTTTCTTAAAAATTTAATATTAATATTATATTATTCTGTTTTAAACAATTTTAAAATCTTAAAATCACTCTCCTGAAAAATTAACAAATTGACAGTTGCGTCATTGTAGTTCTAGAGTTGCGATATTTTCACTGAGCGAAAAAGAGAAGCTTTTTCCTTTTCAACTACGCACCAAAAAGTGCATAACGCCATTTGCTACTTACAACTTTCTATAAATATTTATATTATTTCTTTGATGTAAGTATATTCAAAGCAATTTTCGTGGCACTTATTAACCACGAATGTCATTCACGTTTACAATTCAATGGAATATCACTTTCAAATGTTAAAATAAAGCCGATACTTGTTCAGGCAGAAATACCCTCTAGACTCAAACGACGTTTGGAGATCAATGTATTTATTGCTTTAGTTAACATAGAGCATCGAACCGAGTAAGAAGATACACTACGTAAATTTTACTGTTTTTTTTCTTTTGGCAATTTGCACAAAATAAAGGACTGTTAACTCCATTTAAAGATTTTTACTTATAAGAAGAGTATGTACTTAAATTTTAAAGAAAATTAAAATGTCAACAAATGATAGTCACAGTCTCAAAATCTTAATGTTGTCTAAGATAAAAAAATTATACTAACAATTTCTTTAAGTAAAACTTCCATTATTTTAAGCTCCTATCTACACAATTACTCAACTTTGCCTTTTAGAACTCATCTAAATTCAGAACAATAAGAAACTATTCAACTGTCGTTAGCAGACGACTATTCTAATAATTATTATTAGTAAATGGCTTATTGTAATTGTTCCTAACTATTCTATTAGTGATGACTTGAGCAGAATCATTTTCAAAAAAGTTTGACACAAGATAAAAAAACTTGTTTAAACAACAATGATCCACATTGTTACAATAATATTTTTTTAAGACTAGTTCGCAGTTTTTATTTTGGTATTCCAATTGATTTTATTATCAGGACAAAACTACTGGTTATTTCGCACTTTTTAACCACCAATCGGAAAACAGTGAAAAAATCGGTTGTCTGTAAAGTCAGTTTACTGACGATAGTTGAACGTGACAACGTTATGACGTTGTCACGTTCAACTATCCTTAACCCCTTAACCCTCGCTTCCAAATCTCTTTAAATAGAAACAAACTTTTTCGACTGTAACCTAAAGTTATTTCGACGTATTTCTTTCAAATGATTGTCTAAAAATATTTATAATGAGTAAAATAAACTATTCGCAATACAAAACGCTACATACATTCGAACAAAGACAAAATCCGGTAAAATCTTCGAACAAAGCACAAGTCATACCTTGACACGTAGGAAATAGAGCACAATTTTAAATAGCCGAAATAATACTAATAGCTCACAGATTGTTTATTTATTTTTCATTCAAAGTGTGGTCAATGTATCAAAGGTCATAACTAACCAAACTTCTTCATACAAAAGTATTCTCTAAGTCATCGAAATACGTAATATAATCGAAACAAAGAGCGCGGCCCAGGTGGGTTGAGTACGGTTGCTGAGAGGATAAATGGAACGCCTCAGAGCAGCTGTCAGCGAGGCAACGCCTTATGAACTGTCATGTTTTTCGGGCGCGCACCCCATATCGAAATATAAGACGTTATCACGTCAAAAAGGTGTCATGCGTACTTAAATAGCTAACATGACACATTACTAGACACTTTTTTCTATTATGTTTTACAATATTTGACCAACTGGTCAAGTAGGGCCATGGGGACATATGGATATAATATGGGTATTTACAATATTATGCAAACATTTCAACTCTTTTCGGCTTTCATAATATTAAAAATTACGCAAATAATATTGCGTATGAACGACGCAAAACCCTTTTTGAATTTCTAAGCAAACGCTCATATCGTTATTTCCTTTTATGTTTTTCTTCAATCATCGTTTGTGCTTTGGAAAAATGTCGCACATTTCACTTTAGGGATTAAGTCTCTCGAAAAACGTGTGCGAAAATGTGCTTTCTAATAATACGATTTATAATAATAGACAGGATTTTATTTGTTACGAAAATTGCAATAGGAAATTTTCGTCTATAATTATATTTTATACTTTAATACACACAAATGCAATAAGAAATTTCATTCACAAAAATTTTCACATAAACTTTCTTTATCTTATTTAAAGCAATGAATTTTGAAGCAATGGCTTTTATAATTATATTAGTAGCGTGTAATAAATAATAAAGAGTTCAAAAGTAAAAAACTTAAAGATTTTCATATTAGGAAAACCATGTCCAAAAATTTCAAATTGCCCATTAAGTATAGATACTTATTATATCAATATGTTTTCAATAGACACTTTAATCTAGAGATTCAAGTATATTCTATTTAAACATATTTTTAAATTCAGTCTCTAATGGGATCAAATACAGGCAGTATTTGATTTTAGGTAATACAAGCCACGGTACTTAGTTAATAATTCTTTTAACTGGTAAGTGCTTCTCATACATAAATCAATTTTCCTTAATCAAAATGTATGGTTTTGTGATATCGTGCCAAAATTATAATTGAACTTAGTGCAAGAGAGTTGCGTAAATCAAAAGTTTTAAGTCTGTTGACTTCCCTGTTGAAAATAAGTTTTAATTACAAAATTAACATTATTCTGTGTTGTGAATTCTAATGCATAAAAATTTTACAATTTTTATGCATCAAACAACAACTTGATAATATGGTCTAAAACAGCCTTTCCCAAAGTGGGCGATAGCGCCCCCTTGTGGGCGCTGAAGGTTTTAAGAGGGGCGGTGTGGGACCCAGAAAAAATGGGGGCGTTGTGTAGAGGCTTGGGGGGTACGATTTTATCTGGATGCATTTTAAATTGAAGCAATGGGGGGCGCTAAAACATAATTTGTTCTCAAAGTGGGCAGTAGACAAAATTTGTTTGGGAACCACTGGTCTAAAACCATGTAAATAATGATCTTCTATATAAGTTTTGCAGCCTGGTGATATTAATATTATGCCCTATTATGTATTCGACAACTAACTGTTTATACTTAATGACAACTGCTTTTTAAATAAATACCTGATTGATAGCCAAATTCTAAAGAACATAGAAATCCTAACTGTCGTACCACCTTCGATTGCTAGCATTTTAACGCGTATTTTCAACAACTCGTAGTACAAAGACAGAAACGGTCCAATTTGCTGCAGGCTTGTTACTCCGTTCGCGACGCTACGTGATACAATATGAGTTATTTGTCAATTACATTACACTTGAAGTTCTTGTGGTTTTGTGTACGTTTTCAAGTTAAGTAATTGAATAACATCCAATATATTTTGGGGAACGAAACTTCTTTCGTTTTTGCGGAATTAGATGAAGGCGATTTTTTCTTAAATATTACACACAAGGAACATGCGAATATGCGAATGTAACACAGTCTCAATAATATGTATTATGATCTTCATATAATAAAACGACACGCTTGTGGATTTTACTAACATTAAAAAGTCCAGAATTAGAATGAAAATGGATTTTGAAGAGGCGCAGTTAGAGTAGACCACTTAGATGGACAGGTATAATATAATTATCTTTGGCAACCGTTGGATTAAAATATCACTCTGCTTATAATAATATGAAGTGCCGAGAAATATCCATCCAGAGATACTAATATTATAAATGTGAAAGTGTGTCTCTCTGTCTGTCTGCCCGCCTGTCTGTCTGTCTATCTGTCTGTTTAACCTCTTTACGCCCAAACCGCTTTTGCTGAAGTTCGGTATGTAGATACTTGAGTCCCAGGAAAGGACAAAGACTACTTTAATTTATCCCGGCAAAGTATATTTTAGGTTAGGTTAGGTTCCGCGATAATCAAAAATTATGGCGCAATGGAGTTACGGGCATCATTTAGTTCGGATGTAAAATATACCGAAAACTGTATCTTGTGTTATCCTATCCTTTCAATCTCGAAATTGACTTGAAAAAGGTTTTCAGCGTTAAAATATGCAAATCCACGCTCAGCTAAGCGGATACATGCTTAAAACTAAGATCTTGATGAAGATGAACGGGATCTAAATGTAGGGCGCTTTACCAAATTGCCATTTCGTGTATCGCAGGCTTAAGTGCAAAATGGTATTTAACTCTCAATCGATAGCTTTTTCTATTTTGAGAGGCTTTATGCGATGAATAAAGCGAGATATATTTATGGGAAATGACGTGACAAATTAGTGTTTAGTGTTTTGAACATTTTGATTCTCTTCTAAGGCCTATAGTCTAGTCGCAGGACACATTATATAAATTCGTTCATTGAACTTTTGCACGTTTTTTCACTCGCACACGAAAAATAATAATATATTGATATGTAGTTACAAATCACACATTATTTTAGCCAGATGCCAAAATTTTCAGGTGCGAGTCAAAAATAATAAATAGATAAATGGACAAACTTCTCTGTCACAACTTACATCACTAGACCTAATATTAATAGGAAGTCAGGTGAAGGCCACACTTTTTGGCATTGATTTCACTATCGGCTGATCCTTGTGTGAAAATTGAAACAATTGACAACATTTTCCTATGATCCCCACAAGAACTTTCCTATTTCGATCACGTACCGTGAAGCTTTCTAACAAACTTGCGTCCCGTCAACGTAAAACGATTTTTCCCCAACTTTAAATTCACTTACTATCAAGTGACTGGACTTCCTACGTTCGTTTATTGTTTTGCACTAGTTGCGTTATAATAAAAAGACGGGTTGCACTCCGGGAGTGCCGGCAGAAGTGAAAACTTAATTAACGACCCTGCGCCATGTAAGGCCATGTTCCTTAGAAGGCCAACTATCAAAAAGTCGCAGTTATCGTCATGTAAAGACATTTTTCTTCTACTACCCACTTAGATCCATCAAACTTATGGCCACAAACGCGGCGGCGAGTCGATCGCGCCGCTATTGTGGCAGTGAGATCTCACTGTTAGTAGACTTTGGTTGTCGAGGCTACAATAATTGTAATTTCCGCACCCTGAAAAACTTTAGTTTTTAGTTACATAACCTATATCTATCTCAAATTTTATTACAGGGCATTATCGTATAGGGATATATGTATGGTACTAATAAAAGAAAATCTACTTATGCCTCGATTTACGTTAAAACATTGGTAATGTTCCTAGGAAGGCCGGTGGTTCCTTATAAGGCCCAACCAAAGATTTGATAGTTGGCCTTGCTAGGGAACATAAAATTTACAAGGAACATTTAAACATCATTAATATATAAACAGTTATTTTTAGATATAAATGCGTAAAGTAACAATTAAAATAATGTTGTTTTTTAAAACATCTTTACTTATTAGGATTATCAAACTTATACATGCATAATGAACATTTTGGCCTTATAAAGAACGGGCCCACAAGAAGGCCATTTTAGATTAAAAAAAAAATTAATTGTATTATAAAACGCATTGGTAATTAGTTATAAGGTGTCAATGTGATACTCATTGCTACTATTTTTAAAGAATTTCCATTTATATATTCTTAGTTATAAGATGATGTTCAAGCAATGTTCGTTGTAGTTTTGTTATTTGTAGTTCGTTATAGTTTTTTTAGATGATATAAATATATTGAGCATTTAATGTGATGCTTAATTGAAAGAAATTATGTTGTCGTTTTAGTAAAAGCAAATAAATAAATAATTGTAACTCTATTTTCAAGTTAAACGACTGATGTATAACATTGGCCTTGTTTGGAGCTGTGTTCCTTGCAAGGCCATTTGGAAGAGCTTAGCAAAACTTAAGTTTTGAATGTTAAACTTAAATTTGAAAGTATTGAATGGCTATTGAAGCTAGGTTAAAAAGAGATTTATAATATGATACCTTATGAAACAGAGCATTAGTAGATAATTTGTTTTCCTAATTTATTTAGTTAATAAACGAATAACAAGCATTTTCCCGTTATATTGGCCTTACATGGCTCAGGGTCCTTATTTACGTTGTGCATTATTTTTTAACCCATTTTTAAAAATCGAATTTTTAATTAATCGAAACCCTTACAATCGATTAAATTTTTAACCCGTTTTTTATAAAAATCGATTTAAAAAAAATCGATTTTTTTAATTATTCGAAACCCTTACAAAAAATTTTAAAATCAATTTTTTATTAAAAATGGATTTTTAAAAAATCGATTTTTTTACTTAATCGAAACCCTTACAATCGATTAAATTTTTAAACCATTTTTTATGAAAATCGATTTTTAAAAAATCGATTTTTTAATTAATCGAAACCCTTACAATTTTTTTTAACCCATTTTTTATGAAAATCGATTTTTAAAAAATCGTTTTTTTTAATTAATCGAAACCCTTACAATCGATAAAAAATTTTACCCGTTTTTTATGAAAATCGATTATAAAAAAATCGATTTTTTTAATTAATCGAGACCCTTACAATCGATTTAAAAATATCGACAATCGAAAAAAAACAATCGATTGTTCAATTAATCGATTTCGATGTTACAACACTACTCTCCAACCGTCTTACGGTTTTTCGATCAGCACGAGAATCTGACGCGAGTTTCACAGTTTTTACCCATCCCTCAAAAGTGCTCAACGCCGCTAAAGAAGTTTTCACTTCAAAAATAGCCACAATATTGAAACTTGAAATACAAAAAGTATTATTTTGCCGCAACCAAACTGACATTATAGCACAGAATAGATAATAATTAATAGTACAAGTGATTATAGTCAAATAAAAACAAAACCTCCCTAAGGCCGTGTTCACACCAAACCGACTGTGAGTCGCCGAATGTGTGAAGGCTCACTGTAAGCCCCAGTGTGAACGTGAAAATATACGGTATCGAATGTCCGCGCCTACGCAAGTGATTATAGTCAAATAAAAACAAAACCTCCCTAAGGCCGTGTTCACACCAAACCGACTGTGAGTCGCCGAATGTGTGAAGGCTCACTGTAAGCCCCAGTGTGAACGTGAAAATATACGGTATCGAATGTCCGCGCCTACGCGTAGCGTAATAGCATATTGTCGGTTAGGTGTGGACGAAAAAGTGAATATGTATGGAAATACAATAAACTGCGTAATGTTCGCTCATATTCGGCGGCTCATAGTCGTTTTGGTGTGAACACAGCCTAAGTCTTAAAAAAGTGCCTTCAAGCCTACGCGTTTGAAGCTACGTGAATACGTTTCAGTTCAGACAGTTTATGCATTCGTATATTATATTGATTGGCTAACATCAAGAAAGTAACCAATCATCAATAAGATATTGAAATGATGAGCTCCTATCAAATAACATTAGAAACCACATCATATTTTAAACTGGAGTGCCATTGAGGTACTTAGAGTCAAAATGTAATAAGATGTCCCCAGTCATTGACCTTTTAAGTCTAGGAGCTATTGAAAAATGCACGCACTGTATTCATTTAAGTAAAGAAAAAAATTGAACTCTTATAAAAACACAGACTACCCTATTATACTTAGATTCATCGGAAAACCTCTTCGTAACTTTTGAAATGATAATCTCCACCTTTTTATGAGTTCGAAGTAATATACTTCATATTCAGTTAGACCACTAACCGTGTATGCAAAATATTATGATATCGCCAGACTAGAAACATCTGTCACTTGATTGTCAATCACGGTTTGTATAGAAAACAATGAAATAAGATTTTTTGACGGGGGTCAATGACCGCTACGGACAGGTTACGTTATGACGAGATTATAATATTTCTAATTACTCATGGGTTAATTCCGTTCGAATCTACCGCTTGTAATCGTAGTTTGAAAAAAAAAGTTCTCCTGACCGGAAACAACTTCTTCGATACTGAAGGAAACTTTGCTATTAGGATTATAAGCTTGGTCGATCTCTGAATTCTGCATGCAGCTAAGCTGTCACGTCCACACTTAAATCTTCAATACCCACGAGACGCGCATATAAATTAGACCGTTTGTAATTGAAGTAAGTGCCAAGTTCTGGTGACTCCATTACTGGAGTGTATCAAAAACAACTTTGTACAACTATATTTCGCACTAGCAGTTGCATATTGGTACAATTTTGGTACAAAATTTATGAGAGCATTACTTGGATGTCATAGGAAGCTCAGATTGGTCAGTTAGGTGACGACCTAACCTGTGACCTAACTAACCAATCGAATCTGAGCAGAAAATGCACCGCCGGATTCCATGGAGTTGCCCAAAAACTCCAAATTTGTTTCAATCACGTCTGAGTTTTTGAGCAACACCATGGAATTTGGCGGTGCATGTTTTGCTCAAAAATGTTACCTAAAGTGACAGTGTAAAACGACTCCATGGTCTATTGGTTATGAGCGAGGCTCTTCATTCGGAGGTTGTGGGTTCAAATATGTATATTCCTGGGCCTAAAAGTCCATACCAGATTTCGTCGTAATAAGTTCAACGCTTTCAGATTTTCCTTCACTATAATAGACGTTTCGTTAAAATAAAATACCACTATCAAATATTGCTATAGTCAACTGTATGCAAATGTCGTCGGCTTGGCCAGCAAATTAAATTACTGAAAAGTCTATAACAATAGCATGCATATGAGACAGAGAATTTTCCATTTTTATACGTAACTTCGGTGAAGATCACACTTTGGACCGATTCCAAACTTGCTACTTTATACGTTTAAGCGATTTGCGTAGGTGAAAAGCGTTGCAAATATGAACGGAAAATACTGGAAAAACTGGGAAGAGAATAAGGGAAATTTACTAAAAGCAATGGTATTTTTTACTTAAAACCTTAAAGTATCAAATATTGATGCGTTCATCAATATTTGATACTTAAAGTTTTTTTATTCCAAACCAATGCACCATACGTTCATAGTGCAGTGGTTTGGAACTTTCAACTTTCAACGTTTTGCCGTTACGTTTCAAGTTCGAATCCTAGTGGAGTAACGGCAAAACGTGCTGTTTCCAAGTTTGGGTAAGACAATGCAGGCATTGCTTTTTTCAACGAACCGGCTCCCGCTACCAAAACCGTTTACCTAGATTTTATAATTGCTGAATCTTCGGGTAGTTGAACAACTTCCGTGAGTTTGACCTCTGTCATCTCAGTAAGTACACCCCTGACCGCGGCTGCTGGAAAGCAGCCGAAACGTCGGGAATAAAGGCCAGGCCACAACACTGCGTTGCGGCGTAACATACGCCGCAACGCAGTGTTGTGGCCTGGCCCTAAGAAAAGTAATGCGTGACCAAGATCCATAATTAGTGGTTAAATATAACTCATGTTATGAAGTAAATACTTCTTCTTCTAATGCCTCTTCAACAATTTAAGGTTGGCAGTCAAGCTCCGAAACTTTTCCTACGAAAACGAAATTAAATACTATGACGATTAATTTTGAAATTAAAATAATATTCTAGGAAAATACATTTCCAGAAACTTAGAAAATACGGTGCCAATTTCTCAATTTTGCGGGCTGTAAATGCTCATATGACACGATCTGCGCTGCAGAATTTAGGAGTTATGCTCGTGTCGCGCACATATCTACATAAATAAACGCCGAATTCTGCCTGACCTATATACAGTGAAATAGTGTACGTGAGAAAGACGCTGGATTTCTTGGTATTTTTCGTAATAACTAAATATTGAATGCCGAATTCTATATAGAGTGTACAGTGTACACTGTACTCGTAACCAGGGAAGAAACAGTGTACAATGTGCATGCTTAGCTGGTATTAAATTTATCTTTGGTTTATTGCTGCATGACTAAAAAGTTAGACTTCTCTGAACAGAAGTGTTCGGATCTCACCTGGACACCTTTCAAAACCTGGCCGGATGGTTCCCGGACGCCTTTCAAACTAGGACAGATCCGGAGAAATCCGGACGGATGGCAGCCCTAGGCTGCTATCCGTCCAGATTTCTCTACCTAGGTGTAATAAAACGAAATGGTGTTACGCTGGTACGTAAATGTTACGCTCAAAGACCGAAAACGCTCAGTGAGCGAAAAAATGGCTCACAACGCGTTGTGGTCATAGTGAAACGGCCACAACGCGAAATTTCGCGTCGTGGCCCTAATGAAAACGGCCACGACGCGTTCTGGTAATCGAGAAAAGCCATGACGCGTTCTGAGTATTAACCCATCAGTCGTTTCAAAACGAGACACAATAGCTTTTTCATTGTTATCGCGGCCGGATGTGGCCGCTTGGGGCTTCATGAATTAATTGTGTATTGCTTACACACTTGGGCTCTATAAAATTACTCCTGCGTAACTGGCCTGGTTTCATTGAAGCCAGAGTGCTCTTGTGTATTGCTTACACACTTGGGCTCTATAAAATTACTCTTGCGTAACTGGCCTGGATTCACTGAAGCCAGAGTGCTCTTGTGTATTGCGCACACACTTGGGCACTACAAAATTACTCCTCCGTAACTGGCCTGGTTTCTGGTTTCATTACTCCTGCGTAATTGGCCTGGTTTCATTGAAACCAGAGTGCTCTTGTGTATTGCGCACACACTTGGGCACTATAAAATAACTCCTGCGTAACTGGTCTGGTTTCATTGAAACCAGAGTGTTCTTGTGTATTGCGCACACAATTGGGCACTATAAAATATCTCCTGCATAACTGGCCTGGTTTCATTGAAACCAGAGTGCTCTTGTGTATTGCGCACACACTTGGGCGCTATAAAATTACTCCTGCGTAACTCACCTGGTTTCAGAACGTGTCGTGGCCGTTTTCATTAGGGCCGCCACAACACGAATTCGCGTCGTGGCTGTTTTTGAATGCTCAGAACGCGTCATGGCTTTTCTCGATTACCAGAACGCGTCGTGGCCGTTTTCATTAGGGCCACGACGCGAATTTCGCGTCGTGGTTGTTTCACTATGACCACAACGCGTTGTGAGCCATTTTTTCGCTCACTGAGCGTTTTCGGTCTTTGAGCGCAACATATATATAAAACTAGCGACCCGCCCCGGCTTCGCATGGGTATAAAATATATATCTACAGAAAAAATGATTAAAATCGATTCAGCAGTTTTGACTTGTATTCATTATTACTACCCGTGGCCCGCATTAGTCGGTACCGCCGCAAAAGCTACGTCTCACAGGGAATTGGAGCCTTTTGCAGGGTATAGGCAAATCAGCTGTTATGTAGGGATCATTGGTATTCTTGGTATATGCAACGGGTATATGAGCTAATTCACCAGCTGCAGGACCGGTCATAATCTTCGCTACTGCGCACCCCCGCCTTGGTAGCGCCCACTTCGAAGCGGGCGTAACGCAATTTTTAATTTCGCCATAACTTCTAAACTAAACGTCCAATTTTAATCATTCAAACACCAAATATTATCTACACAAACTGTACTTAGTGACGAAATAATTTATTTTGATAAGGATTATCAGCATGAGTAAAATAAATGCGTGTAAATGTAGTCCAAAAAAATCAAGATTTTTAAATAAAAAAATGGTTGTTGTGCCTCACTCGACATAGATAGGTATAGTGTGTCGCTGACATTTTTGTAGATATTTATAAGATCTACATTTACTTAGAACATTGTATGGTTCTATCTTTTATAGTTTAGGCAGCGTACGCAAAATAAGTAACTTTTCTGGTTGATTTTTTTCACCTTGTGTCAGAAAAACCCAAATATCTTACGGAACCCTATATTTTCCAAAATAAAAAGTAGCCTATGTTACTCGTAAGTAATGTAGCTTTCGAATGGTGAAAGAATTTTTAAAATCGGTCCAGTAGTTTTTGAGCCTATTCATTACAATTACACAAACAAACAAACAAAGTTTACCTCTTTATAATATTAGTATAGATGTACAGTTTACAAGAAATATATGACTTATCACGAAAAGAAAATTCCATTTTAAATCTAGAATTATTATTTTATTCTTAGTTCAGCGGGTAGAATCGCTTTTGTTTTAAATTGTTTGTCGGGAAAATTGTACCATTCTAATGTAATTCGGAATTTGCTAGTCACTTAGTCACTATTCAGGAGAACTAAAGAGTGTAATGAAAGGAGACGCGCGACCCTGGTCTAGGTAATTACATCTCCCGAACACAGCTCCTATTACGTAGGCAATAAATGTCATAATCCGACAAAACCGTACACATCCCGTTGTTTCAAAGTAAAAAAGCAAGTAAAATAACTAGTAAAAGCGTAGTTTTCGCGGTGAAATGTTTGCCCGACCCACTTTATTAGCTGCACCGCTGGGGCCACGAGTTACATCCAAAAACTATCAAAAATAGAAGTGGACTCTCAAATTCAATGGCTTATGATACGTTAGCTACATACGTACTAGAGAGAGAATAGTGTTCATGCCGCATACTGATATATATGCGAAATGAATAATATTTTTAACTGCTTTACAAGGAATCAGACGTGACATCACAGAATATATTATAATTAGTACCTTATGGATCACCATAAGGTAATAATTATAATATACTAGCTGACCCGACAGACGTTGTCCTGTCTCAACGATGATTATTGAATTCGAATTGGTATAATCAAGAAAACAATAGAATGAAATTAGTATCTCCATGCCAAATTTCATCAAAATAGATTAAATAGTTTAAGCGAAAATTATAAAAGTTTATTGTGCAGGAACCGTACATTTTCCGGGACAAAAAGTATCCCTTGTCCTTTCCCGAGACTCAAAGTATCTTCATACCAAATTTCATCAAAATAGATTGAATTGTTTAGGCAAAAATCATAAAAGTTTATTGTGCGGGAACCGTACATTTTCCGGGACAAAAAGTATCCCTTGTCCTTTCCCGGGACTCAAAGTATCTCCATACAAAATTTCATAAAAATAAACTGAATAGTTTAGGCGAAAATCATAAAAGTTTATTGTGCGGGAACCGTACATTTTCCGGGACAAAAAGAATCCCTTGTCCTTTCCCCTAGACTCAAAGTATCTCTATACCAAATTTCATCAAAATATATTGAAGAGCTTAGGCGAAAATCATAAAAGTTTATTGTGCGGGAACCGTACATTTTCCGGGAACAAAAGTATCCCTTGTCCTTTCCCGAGACTCAAAGTAGATACTTTGAGTCTCGGGAAAGGACAAGGGATACTAAAATAGCCATACCAAAATTCATCAAAATCGATTGAATAGTTTACGCGCAAATCATAAAAGTATATTGTGCAGTAACCGTACTATTTTCCGGGACAAAATGTATCCTTTGTCTTTTTCCTGGTTCTAAGCTACCTCTCCACAAATTTCCAGCCAAATCGGTTTATCCGTTCTGGAGTTATAAGTAGTGTTACTAACACCACTTTCTTTTATATATATAGATTCTATCACAAAATGAGAAACGTACTAGAGGGAGAATAGTGTTCATGCCGCATACTGATATATAATATGCGAAATGAATAATATTTTTAACTGCTTTACAAGGAATCAGACGTGACAGCACAGAATATAATATTATAATTAGTACCTTATGGATCACCATAAGGTACTAATTATAATATATTCTATCACAAAATGAGAATAATATATCTAGCTCTTCTTTGATTCTAGCGACAAATATCTTTATGCCACAAGTTTTTGTATGTCTTTAAGGTCAATTTAAAAATAACACGTTGCGTTCTAGGATTCTCTGCGTGGTAGAAAGACAGGGATATAATATTATAACTTCTGAATTTTCTATCAGGTATGTGACCGAATTAATTATTTTAATAAGCCTAAAAAGGCAGAACACCCCTAAAGAGTTTTGCACTAAATAGCGAACACTAATCGCTAATTCCGTGGCCCCAATACCTTGCAGCGGAATTCCAGGCAGCGTGGCTTGTTTACTGAAGTTTTTTGCAGCAGGTGTGTCAGCCCGCAATTTGATGACGCTGAGTGGCGCTTTATCATATAATTTATAACGCTGCGAAGCCGAGGCGTTTTACGTCGGTATTGCCAGGATAGGAAGATAGAACAAGATTATTTTAGAAGTATTTAGGAACAGTTATAGCCTCTTTAATTTCGGGAGGATGGTTTATAAGTGAAAATTATTATTATTATGCATATTGTCGCCCGCAACTCAGTTGCGCCAAAATTAGTTTATCGCGTGGGAATCGTACATTTTTGAGATAGTGATTGAAATGGTAACCTCTCTGAATTATGAATTTCGTGGGACTTTCGTAGTTTTTCTGGTTGCCATGTAATTGGCATGATGACTATTTTTTTTTTCTTATTGGTAATTGAAAGATAATTGAAAAATAGAAACTTTGGTGAAATAATGACTCTGATAGCTTAAAAATTCACCAAGATATGACAATTCAAACATCTCATAAAATAAACCTGCCCGTAACGCTCCATACAAAATGCAACTCGATTATGACGTCACCTTAGAGTTGTTTGTAGGCATCTCGGGAGATTTTTGTTCGGTAGCTATATTAATTATTGCGCTTATGAAAGTGGTTTCAAAACAAAAGTTGCTTTAAATTACATAAGTTATCGAACGGTATGCAAATATTAAGCAATTTAATTGAAAAAAAAATCGACTTGAATATCCAACTTTGAAGGCGCATAACAAAAAAATACAAAAGCTATCAAGCTGAAAATTTTGGAAACATTTATTTTTTACCGTTATTTCTTTATTTTAATAACAAAATTCGCTAATTTTTGACCTTGTCATTATCCCAATTATATTGCCCGCCAGATAGGTGTTTATGGCACAATGGAGGCATTTTGTATAAAGTCTTTATGTACTGCATTATAATATTAAGTCAATAATATTATAATGCAGTAACTCATCTAGAAGCCACAAAAATGCCTAATGTCAGCTTTTAACCATTCTAGATTCTGTAACAGCATAATGAAATAATAAAACTATTTAAGCTGAATATCGTTCCATTTCATAGCCCCACCATCAAAATATTAAAAAAATAAAAACTGCAACCCTTCGTTTCCCGCGCAAATATTTGCAACGTCAAAACAGTCACATTTCGTACGGATAAATGTCAAATTGATTTATACACCGTTGCCCACCTGCAAAAATAAATCTGGCCCAAATACTGGATCATCAATCTTCATATCATTTTAAGGTACAATTTATCACCCGATATCCTTAGTGGATTCAATATCGAATTAACTGGCAATAAAAATGTACATTATAAAAATTTATTGCAAAGGGTAGGAGATTTTATCAGATTTTACCGATTTTTTTTTACTGATTTAATAGTCTCTTCTTTGTGTCTCTCGACCCTATTTCTCTCTGTCTTTTAATCGTTTCAGTGGCTTAAGCGTAGTACTTCATAATATTATGAGCAGGATATGTGAAATATTAAATCTATATCTCTACTAAAAAAAAAATGCCCCAAAATATGTTATTTGAACGTTCACAATTTATTTTTACATTTATACAAACGTGACAAAAATCAAATAAACGAAGATCAAACAACACGAAGCTGAACTTCGAAGCCGATAAAGCGGATATTTGTCATTGATATAGATCTAAAGCACTTCCGATCAGGTTTAAATGAAGTAAACTGTATTGAGATGCGTAAATCTGACACAGTTGGCTGACACCGTTCGAGTTTGGCCCCTCTCCAAATTCAATAATGGCTCCCCAAGACATTGGATTATAACTTATATAGTTATGGTTTTATTTAAATGCACTAAACGTACGTTTAATTATAAAATCTTACGTGTATACTGATGTACCTAATATTTGTCTTTGTCCGTCAAGTTTCTAGCATTCTAGATAAGGACAAAACATTTATATCACTTTATAATATTCTCTATCACAGTGTGAACCCTTTTATAAGACACAAGAACATCCGTAAGACACAAGAATGTCCGCGTTCTTTTTGTCATATTAACATCTCAATTACAATTTACAACAGCTATCTTTTGGTCGACTTAAATTTTAACATCGTCTTAATTTTTTTAATACCGGTATACTTAATACTATTATTCATTACTCTTCATTTATATCATGCCTTATGTTATGCAAATATCAACAATAATAAATGTTCAGCTGTTTCTAAGACAAATGGGCATACAGTTCATTGTCTCCACACCCAACTCATAAAGAAATAAATAATAGTTAAGTAAAAAAAAAAACTAAAAAAACACGCTTTTATTATTATTATTTTCAAACATTTTAACAAATTATTGCATTGTCATTGGCTCTGCAAATTTCGAATTAATTAGACTACTAGAGATAGGTAAAATCGTGCTCAAAGATTCCATTACATACATACAGCCCAAGTTAATAAAAGCGTGTTAAAAAATAAAGATAACCAACGAATGCCAATGAACAAAAATCTCATAAAACCAAGAACCAAGAAAAAGATTAACATTTCCATAAACGTCCGTGTTCACAAAGCGTGGATGACGCCAATGAATAATGTGGAGCTATCAATAACCCCAGCTCATATTTTAGCGTATATTGTGTCATTCTTACACACTTGATCGATTCCACGGGGAAACTGTCACTCTCTTACAGTAATGGAGTCCATTATTGGACGTTCTCGCAGCTTCGCTCGATTTTGATATTAATCTTTCACTCTTTTAACCCTGTTCTATCTCCTTAGGCTTACTAGAAGATCTGTATTGGTGTTATGATTAGGGGGGAAGCCAAACGAGCGAAATTTGTGAGTTGTATGTCGCAGAATTTCGGCTGGCAGAAATTCTGCTGCATTCAGTTTCATACAAAAGTCCTGTTTGATTCACACGAGCGTAATTTTGTGAGTCATGATTCGTTTGGCGTCACCCTAACTCTACCGTAAGGATAAAAAACTCTTGTGCCCACTTGCTTGTTTAAAGCTGACCCTAGGTACAGAAATTAAGTTAAATCTTTCTTATTCTTTCTATTTCAGAAAGACATGAAAATAATATGTGCACCGTTAACTTTAACAAACATTTCTGCAGAGAGCCTTGACATGAGCATTTTGAAAAAGCCTTTTCGGCACACCCATAATATCTATCTGCAAGCGGGTTACGTATAGAAATGTTTGGTTTGCATTGATTTCATTCCAAGAAATTGTAGCCTAGGCTTTCAACGAAATGGCCGGCACCAAAATTTTGTGGTGCTGGCCATTTCGTTCGTAAAATGTACGTACGTATATTCCGTTTGGATGTTACCCGGCATATGCAATAATGCATGCTATTATAATCCCTTATAAATGACGCCCACAACTCTGTTGCTTCAAAATTAGTTTATTGCGCAGAAATCGTACATTTTTCTGGGACAGAAATTATCCTATAACCTTTTCCGGGACTAAAATTATCGCCATAATATCAAATTCCAGCAGGTTACAAACAGAACTTTCGTATTTACAATATTAGAATGGATTTATTTATTATCATTTCCTTTTATTCCCCTTGCAAGATATAATATGACACACACAATGTCCGTGAGCACGCAAATCGATGCTAATGGCACACCCTCGAGTCATTGTTTTGCCGTTTCACCCGCGAGACTGAAAACTTACCGCAAGATACGTGTGTAGTGTTGCGAGTTTTGTAATAAAATATCATAATGTACACTGTTTCCCATTTGTACATCTTCAATATTATGTATATTGCTCGTTTTGTTTTATATATAACGTTCAGAGTAGTTCCACCCGTGTAAATAAGGTACATGTTTAGGGTAAACTGCACATTATTTCGCAAAAAAAAAATAGCCTTAGTGCAAAAAAAAAAATACCTCTAGACCTGTATTATAATTATAGTCTAAAGCCTTCCTTGATAAATGGACTATCCAACACAAAAATATTTTTTCAATTCGCACAAGTAGTTCCTGAGATTACCGCGTTCAAACAAACAACTCTCTCTCCTATCTCTATACCAATTTTCAGCAAAATCGGTTCAGTGGTTTGGGCGCGAAGAGGTAACAAACAGAGAGACAGACAGACAGACACACCTTCGCATTCTTAATATTAGTATGAATATAATATTGTTGTTCATCCTTTCCACAAGTTACAAAATAGCTAACACAAATGTATGGCGTATAATTTGCCTCAAATGATAATACCTACTATAAAAATAGTTCAATGTAACTTTAAAGAAGCAATTTCTGATCAACATTTTCGTAAAATTCGTTCCCATACATCACTAGCGCAAAAACATTTAAGCGATAGCTAAAAAGAGATTGGCATAAAAATTGGACTATCAGACTCGTGAGTCGGCAGATTCCATTGATTTGTTTCTGTGGTCATTTCACGACACTTGCTCCCCACTTTGAAAAATTACCTCGGTCGGGGCCCACCATCCATCATTTTCGGGGAAATTATCCTATTTTAAATGTCAAACCGTGAATCTGTGGTTTTTTAATTCGTCCGAGATTTTACGGGTGTATTTTGGATGTCTGATCTTTTTAGATATGGACCAATTTCTATTTTGTAAAAGGAAACTGATATTTTTATGGATACATAAGTATCATTACTTTGTTCAATTAGAAAATTTGAATCATAGACAGAGAACCTTATTATTCAGTAACATACGGCTTGGCAAAAAAGTTCGTGGCAATATAAAAACTTAGTTCCAGCTATCACCTCTTTTTTTCCAAGCTATACGTGAGATATTGTAACCACTAACCAGTTACTGTGACCAGTCAACGGACTTTGACTTAACATAACCCGACAAAATAACTATGACGCAACTAAATTTCTCAGTTTTTGTCGCCAATTCAAAGAGCATTATTGCAGGCGTAATCATTCTGAACTTCAGTCGCGTAACTTCGGTATAGCGTGTTTCGACACTAAGCCGCAGGATGATTACGTATCTTGCGACAGCTAGCCAAAAGGCGTTTGACAGCAAAAATTATGTTTAAGGCCGTGTTTCCACCTGCAAGCAAACTCGCGGAAGTCTTGCGTGAGTTTCTTGCAGTATTGTTTACATTTCATACTAATTCCTGCAATTAATTGCTGCAATAAATGTCGTGCGGGAAGCTCGCGGATAAATGCTATCGTATAGCATTTATCCGCGAGACCAGACTAGACCGTATATCTGCGGTGACCCGCAGCGAGAACTGTCACGAGTCCTCGCAGACATGTTTAGACATGCTGTCGCAAAGTGTTCTACTCGCAGGAAGCGCTTGACAAATTGTCGCGACAGCACTTGCTACGGGGTTTACACTTGCAAGCTGCTGTCAGACAGACTATCAGATACTTCTCGCGACAGTTGTCTTGCAGGTGGAAATACGGCCGTAAAATAATTCACAATGTGTGAATATGAATTGACAATATGAAAACATTGTGAACATGAATTGACAATAATCAGATATTGTTAATAGTTGCTGTCCATCCCCTGCTGCATAGCCGTCACAAATCCTGCCGTTACCATGTTTTACCCATTTTACAATGCATTTACACACGAGAATAAAATACTGCAGCTGAGGTTGCTCAAGGCGCTGTAATGGGGCGTAAAAATGTTTACCGAAGTGAATTGCACTAAATAATACCTTTACAAGCATTAAGACTGTGTAGCGAGTCGCCGGGAATTTATACGCTATTAAACGAACCTGTTATGTCTTTGTAATGTCGACTTTTATATGTTGCGGACGCAATAGAAACTTTACTGTAACATACATTCTTCTTTGAGGTAAGCCCAGATTGCTAATATTTATATAAGATTATTACGACATATAGGAGGAAAATATAAACAATTTTGTTTTTCTGTAAAAATAAAGAAACGACAATTACGTTTATAATCTTTATAATTATAAATCCTCCAAATCGGACACAAATATTTTCCCTTAATACATTTTTTTCAGTTCTTACAAACTTGACATTGTCGTCCTTCAAAATTAAAATATTTTACTTTTCTGTTGCAAACATACTTATATATATCTCCCCCTCCAACTTTTTTTTTTGAGACGGGGAATGCTGTTGCGCATGCCGGAGGGTTTGGGGACACTCCCCCGGGTATGTAGGACTCGCTGCGGCCGTAAAGATGGTGAATTGACCGCAGCCCTACCCACTAAAACCCGTCTATACTCTTCCTCTCATCGCACGCAGGATTGCGAGAACGCGTGAGCTTTCTTTCCGCGGCTCTGCGTGCGCGTGCCTGCTTATCCCAGCAGGCCCTCCTCGAGCCCATACGGGCTCCGTGGCCAAACAGAGGCCCTTCCAGGGCTTGTGCAGGCCTGACACTTTGGTGTCGCGATGCGCGAAGAGTACGCAGCGCATCGCGTCCCTCTTGGGGACTCGGTGCAATGGGCGACGGCATCCCCATACCGCCGCCCCGAGCTCCCTGGCTAAGGTGGGACGCTTTGGTCATTTCGATTGACCCATCTTCGCCTTGGCCTACTTCTACGACGAGGGTCGGACGCCTCCCTCTCCCATCTCCCCCTCCCCTAAAGGATTTTTTTTTTTTTTACATTTTTACATCTACCTAAATCTAACTTAGATCTAACATAGGTACAGGAATCATTTTTATCAAATGAAATAGATTTGATTCTGCTTTCTTATGACCTGTGTCTATCTTATATATAGAATTCGACACTTTCTCTATCATCCGAAACGGTCCGATATAAATTCGTCTTCGTCTAATTTAAATCTATTCAGTCTATTTCCATTTTCAACATAGACTAGATCTCCCACATTAAAATCACAATGCTTTCGATTTTTGTCAAATAATTTTTTGTTGTAATCATGAGACTTTTTTGTATTCTCCAAAGCAATTCTCTTGTCATTGTCACTTGATATGCTATCTCTTAATTCCTTCGGTAAAATCGTTACATTCTCTGTGCCATATAAAAGATAAAATGGTGAGAAACCTGTAACTGTATGAACAGTCTCATTATACTTTGTAAGACACTCTTTAGCTATGTTAGCCCATGCTCTTTTCTTTCCTTTTCCATTAACTTTGCATCTTATCTTATTTACCAATGTTTGGTTTAGGCGTTCATTTAAGCCATTAGAAAAGGGACAGTTTACTGCTGTAAATACCAAGGGTATATATTTTTCACGAAGAAAATTTTTTAATGCAATCGAATTGATTCCCGGATATTGATCGGTCAAAACCATACCAATTTCTTCCGTCTCTACTATATTCGATAAAAGTTTAATGAAATCATTAGCTGTTTGAGTTTTGGACGTATGTATAAACGCAAATCTACTAAAATGGTCAACCAATAAATGCAAATATTTTTTGGTTGATCTCGAACCTCCAAATCCACCTATCGTATCTATGGACATTATCTGAAAAGGTTTCGTTGCTGTTCCTAGATTAGACATAAATCCAAATTTTTCATGTCCTCTTGTTTTATTTTTTATGCAAACTTCACAACTTTTGCAAATCTTCTTTATATGATTTGATAGATTTCTAATAAAATAAAATTTACCAATCATCTTTTGCATTTGGTTGATTCCAACATGACACATATTTTCATGAACATCTTTCAATAATTTTAAACATAATTCTTCTGATAAAATTATTTTATCTATTTTTCGAACTCTTTTGAAGTATACATTATGTTTATTTATTAATTTATGTTTTTGCTCTTGTATTTCTTTATTTATTTCCTGATCTTTAAAAATATCTTCAATCCTTATAAAAACGACTTTCAGTTGTTCATCAGTATTTGCATCGGAATTCAATACCGGATTCCTGCTTAAGCAGTCCGCCTCTAAATTATCTCTTCCAGGAGAATAAACTATATTAAATTCATACTGTGAAAGGTAATAGGTAAGATCCCCTAATTCTTCGTCAGTTCTCGATTTTAAATTCATATTTTCTAAAGGTATAAACCTTAACCAGTCTTTTCGGACCATAAGGTTCGAAAAGACTGTAAATGGCTTTCCTATTAGCCAATATTGCCAAAAAACCACTGCCTCTTTTATTGCCAACAATTCCAAATAAATGGCTTTCTTTTTTTTCTGCGCTTCAGTCAATTTTTTTGAAAAATATGCTACAGTTTTTTCTTGTCCATCTGGTTGTATCTGCTTTAATACAGCACCAACTCCTTCTATGGATGCATCTGTATAAATGTTTATAGGTAAATTTCTGTCATAAATCTCTAATATTGGTTTAGAGCATAAAAGGTTCTTTATAATGTCAAAGGATTTTTGGCATTCATTGGACCAAACAAATTTTTGGCCTTTCCTTAGCAATTTATGCAAGGGATCCAATATAATAGCCTTTCTTGGTATGTATTCATGGTAGAAATTTATTTTACCAAGAAACTGTCAAATGTTTTTTTGATTTTTAGGAGTAGGGAAGTTTTGTACTGAAATAATATTATCTTTTAAAGGCTGCACTGAATTATTTTGAATGATATGTCTCAGATATTTGACAGAATTTGAGGCAAAAGTGCATTTCGTAAATTTTAGCCTAAATCCTTCCCTCTTTATAGCTTCTCATAACTGTTTCAAGTGATAAATATGGCTATCAAAATCCTCTGAAAAAATCAAGATATCGTCAATGTAGTCAACGGTAAATTCGTTGAGTTTATATTTTCTTAATATGTTACTCAACACTCTTTGAAATATTGCTGAGGACGTTTTCAAACCAAAGGGAAAACATGTCCACTGGTAGTGGCCTTCTTGAGTTACAAACCCTGTTTTCTTTCTGTCTTCTAGTCTTAAAGGAATAGACCAAAATGCTGAATTTACATCTAGGGTCGTGAAATATTTGCAATTTCTAGTTTTTATTACTAGATCTTCAATTAACGGGAAAGGTTGAGCTTGTGGTACTACAATTTTATTGAGTTTCTGAAATCGATGCATAATCTTGATTTCTTATTGTCTTCTTTTTTAAATGCTAATATAACTGGCGCTGCAAATGGACTGTAGGATTCTTCTATTAGCTTATTATCAAGTAATTTTGCTATCTGCTGTTCTATCTCCTTCTTATCTTCCATCGTGCATCTGTAAGGCCTCTTACAGCAGTATTTCTCTACTGTTAAGTCAATTCTAGCTTCATATCCATTTACAGTACCTATATCATACTTGTCTTTAGCAAAAACTGACTTGTACTCATCAATTAGTTTATTTATTTTATTTTTTCACCATCTTCTAAATGGTCTACTTTCATTTCAATATCATCCTCTTTGACATGTTCATTGAAGTTTATTTTTATATTTTCTGTAATTCCCTCATTACATATTTCTGTTTTCATGCTGACATTGTTGGGGTCCAAGGGGAAGTTTGTAGAGTTCCAAAAGAGTATGTTGTTTGAGCACCTTTATTATGTAAGTTCACAAATGGTAGCGTGTTAACAAGTTCGCGTTGCTAAGTGCACTGTTATACAGGAATATAATAAAATAATTTGACACCACAATGACGACACGGCGCGTCAACGTATTAAGTTAGGTATGTACAAACCGTACATCTTGACAAAAAACAAGAAAAAATTCAATTAACAATAAATGAAATAGTTCATAAGCTTAAGTATAAATGTAAAGAAATATAAAAGTTAAAAATATAAAG
Source organism: Polyommatus iphigenia (assembly GCA_963422495.1). Classification (NCBI taxonomy): domain Eukaryota; kingdom Metazoa; phylum Arthropoda; class Insecta; order Lepidoptera; family Lycaenidae; genus Polyommatus; species Polyommatus iphigenia. Next base: position 25,635,954 of record OY730181.1, on the reverse strand, counting down.
GTAAAAGTCAAAATAAGTATAAAATGACATTTCACAAGAAAGTTAATTAAAAAATTAAAATTGAAATTAATCAAAACTAAAGGCAAAGTTGGTTCTACTGGTGTTTGCGCTACGTGGTGGCTTCGGTGGTGGCACGACTTGGGCTTGAACACCCTTATCTCGTCGGTTGTGACGCCGGTGAAATGTTTGAAGTTCGATATCTTCAGTGGGTGCAAGTGGATGGCTCTTTTTTTTCTTTAAACAATGGGGATATTTCCTCACAACCCACACAAGGCCAATAACAAGCGCCGCTACCAATAATAAGTATGTAATGACATACTGGTGTATATCATGCGCTGATATGATAGGCGACGGAAAATGTTTTTCCCGCGCTTTTTGCTCCGCAATCTCTTGAGCGATTATTTTTGTTTCACGTGCTGTAGTCTGGAACAGATTCGGAGTGTAGTCGTATGTTAAATTCACTATTTTGTTTACTGAATTGTCCAGCGCTGTACTTGCAACTTCATAATCTAACTTCAAACGGGTGTTGTAACGATTATTTGCGTATATCGTTAAGTCATTCGACTGACGTACACATCCTTGTGGCAGCGATACTATTCCCGATGACGTCATAGTATGTGAGGTCACGTCACTGTCACATATGGTTCGTAAAGTGCACGTATCGCAGCATATGACGAGCCACTTGTTCGACGAATGCAACTCGAGCCATGCGTCCTTGCATGACGCGCTTTCGACGTCACAGGGCTCGAGGTTTTGATGTGACAGTAATTTCGCTTCGCATGGAGCTCCGTTGCTATGCAAGTCAAAAATAGGTTTATTTGTTTTACATATAATTGTATCTGATCTTTTTTGGAGACAGCTCCTAAGGTCATCTTCTTCTAGCGAAATGTATATATTTTTCTCTAAGTTCACTGCGATGTATTTCGATGAAATTCGTATATATGCGTAGTTTTCATTGTTTTTCACAGGCAATGGTATCGTCCTGTATAAGTTAAAATCTTCATTTGACACCAGCGGTATGTGCATTTCGAAAAGAAAATAGTTTTCGGTAACTCGCGCCTTCACATATATCAACGTGTAGAGATCCTTTATATCTTCTTTGTAGTTTTCTACAGGTAAAGATAAGTCTTTCGGAATTCTCCCGGATATTTCGTTCAATTGCTGTATAAGATGAGCCGGAGATATCAGGTGCACATCTATATGTCCTTGGTAGACGTTTGTAAGCGAATTGAACAGCATGTTTTGAAAAGTCTTTAAGCTGTTGATGAGAAGATATACAGTCAGTGATGCCGAGTTCAAATAGGTAGTAGCGGAGATAATCTGCATTTCTGTTTTAATTGTTGCCATGTTCACGTTAGTTTGGTTGACAAAGCGATCCATCATATCGAATTGCCGTTGAATGTTATCTTCACTTTTCTTCAGTACTTTGTTTTCTAATTCCACGATGCTTGTTTGATTTTTTATTAGCTCAAGTAAATAGCCCTCGTTACTCTGAATTCTTTCTATGTCATTTTCATATTTTTCAGCAAAACGTTGGTCCAATATTCCAAACAAGCTATTGGCTACGTAGCCCACTCCGTCCACCAAACCGCGTTTCTTTCTGCTAGTCAAATGTTTGTGCGGATTTATCAAAATCGAGTTATAATGACCGAGCAGTTCCATCTCGTGGCTTAATTGTTCTACGGTAGTTCTGCAGTTTTGTATGTTCGCGCTGTGACACAAATCTTTCACGGTATTAAAATAGTTTTCGACCCGACGAGTTCCTTCCCAATACGTTGTTACGTTGTAATACATAATTAAAGTCCATTCATTGTGTTCCATCTGCATTTTTCCGATTGCATCATAATAGATAGGGCGCTCGCGTTCTAAGGCTGTAATCCGAGCTCTTGACAACGCGGACCCATATGACCCAGATAAAAATGTAAACATTGTTAGAATCGTAAGTAAAAAACTCGATAATTTATTTCGGCCTTTTCTGGTTTTCTTTTCAAAATTTGACTTTTGTTCCTCCTCAGTTGTGTCATCAGTGAGATCTCCTTCTTGGTTTTCGATTTCAGAGCCCAACGGTAAAGGTGATAGTTTTGTTACAGGACGTTTGATTACCCCTGTTCGAGTCTTGATGGTCATAACTCGGACATATCTGTCAGCGCCTGGATGAGTTTCGAGCACCCGCCCTAGAGCCCATTTTCCAGGAGGTAAGTTGTTGTCCTTGACCAGTACAATATCGCCGACGCTGATATTTTTCGTAGGTTTGTTCCATTTTCTCCGAGTTTGCAGTTGTGTTAGGTATTCGTTGGACCAATTTTTCCAGTATTGTTGAAACATTTGTTCTACAAGTTGCCATCGACGATGTACGCCAATGTGAACATCAGTGTAATCCGATAATGGTAACGTCATTATTGCGCCGCCAGTGATGAAATGGCCCGGTGTTAAACAGTTATAAAATTCTTCTGGGTCTTCAGTAAGAGGGCACAAGGGCCTCGAGTTCAAGCAGGCTTCTATTTTTGTCAGTAGCGTTGACATCTTCTCGTAGGTGAGTTTCTGGTCACCTAGCACTCGTCGTAAATGTCGTTTCATGGATTTGACGGCGGCTTCCCACAAACCGCCCGCCGTCGGCCAGGCAGGGGCGTTAAAATGCCACTCGACTTCCAGTTTGGCTAATTCATCAAAAAATTCGGGTGTCATGATCTCTTTGAAATTTATGAATTCCTGACGTAGCACCTTTGCAGCGCCGATGAAATTAGTTCCACAATCTGAGTACATATGTTTAGGGGTGCCACGCCTTGAACATAGTCGTTGAAAAGCTGCTATGAATGTTTCAGTGCCGAGATCAGAAACGAGTTCAATATGTACGGCTTTGGTAGCCATACATATGAATATTGTAATATATCCCTTAGAAGTTTTAACGCCTCTGCCTTTGTTTATTTTCAGTTCGATGTAACCAGAGTAGTCAACCCCTGTAAATGTAAAGGGTCGACATGGGGTTACTCTCTGTTGCGGAAGATTACTCATCAGTTGATGGTTGTCGGTTTGTGTAAAACGGTGGCAGCGCACACATTTTCGAAGTTGAGTTTTGACAGCCCTGTTGCCGCCGACGATCCAATATCGCTGTCGTATGTGAGTTAGCATCAGCCGAGCTCCACCATGCAGTGTAATTAAATGGGAATATTTAATCAACAGTTACGTTAATTGACTTTTATGTGGTATGATAATTGGGTTTTTCATTTCCACAGGTAAGTTTGAGTTTTGGAGGCGGCCGCCCACGCGAATTATCTTATCTTCGTCTAGGTACGGGTTCAGCTTCATAATTGCGCTCCTTTTCGACACATTTTCGTTTCTCAAAAGTTGTTTATATTCTTGATTGAAGTTTATCTTTTGTATGTGTTTCATAATAATTTTTCTTGCTGCAGTTAGTTCAGTAGTAGTCAGGTACGGGGAATCAGATTTCTTTTTATCGCTCATATTTGTTATGCAACGTAATATCCAAGCAGTAACTCGGAAAAGTTTTGTTAATGAACTGCATTTATTTATCAAGGTTGTTATCCAATTATCATCATCCTGATTTGACGAAGTCTCTAAATTTTCTTTTTCTTTGCAGCCGATGTTTGTATAGTATGTTTTGTAGTTTGCAGTCTCATCAGCTGTTTCAATTTTCTTCAAAAATGCAGGGCCTTCAAACCATAGGTCAAAGGTCATTAGTTTGGTAGGTAGCATGCCTCTGCTTGCACTGTCAGCTGGGTTAATCTCTGACTTAATGTAACGCCATTGAGTGGTAGGTATAATGCGTTTTATTTTTGTCACTCGATTAGATATGTAGGCCTCTCTTTTAATAGTATCCCCTTGGAGCCACGCGAGAACTACTTGCGAGTCACACCATGCTTGAATTTTCAGATTGTATTCCGATAAAGTTTTTTGAGTTTTTTCCATAAGTTTAGCCAACAGTAAGGCACCACACAGTTCAAGTCTCGGCAGGGTGGTTTTTTGTGCTATAGGAGCCACCCGTTTACGAGATACAAGTAGCGTAATTACCGGAGCTCCGTCGGAATTTATCACGCGACTGTAAATAACACAAGCGTAAGCTTTCTCGCTTGCATCACAGAAACCCAGTAATTCTATATCTTGTTTTGTTTCGCCAATCCATCTTTTCAGAGTTATGTTGTGAAGGACTGGCAATTCTATTTTTAGTTTTTGCCATGTTGTAAAAATTGTGAGACCGCGATGGGTCTCGACGAACCTAATTTTTCTTCAAAGTCAGGGCGGAGTGGCATCTTCACAATATATTTTCCGTCGGCAGCTCGTTGTACTGTTTTCGAATACAATTGTTCACATTGATCGTCCTTGGAAATATCTTCAGAATTATGTATCTCTTCGCTTTCCCAGTATTTTGTTAATTCATCAAAATTTACCAAGTTCACGTGGCAATTAAAAGTTTTCATTTTCCCACATAGGATCCATCCTAGATGTGTCTGTTGTGCCACAGGGGATTGACAGCTTCCTTTTAAAACTCCATCCAGTATAATGTTTGAGTAAACATCGGCACCCAAAAGTAAGTCGATGGGGCGCGAAATGTTGAAGTCAGGATCAACCAGCTTTAAATTTTCCAGGTGAGGCCAGTTCGATTTTTCGAAGGTAGCATTCGGTAAGTTATTTGTAAGTTTTTTCATTATAAGTGCTTGTACTTCGAAGTCGTATTCAGAGTGTATTGATTTACAGGATAAGTTTAGTTGACTCCTGCAATCACCAGATACTAAACCAACTCCCGAGATGGTAGCGGTGAACCTCTTCCTCGGCAGGCGTAATATCTGAGTAGCATTTTCTGTTATTAAGTTTACTTGCGAGCCCTGATCCAAGAGGGCCCTAAGTTTTACATAAGTGCCATCATAGGCCTTTATTTTCAGTAGAGTTGTAGTTAGTAAAATTTCAGTTTTATCCGATGATAAGTGATTCGAAGCTTGTTGCTGAGAAGAGGACGCTTGTTGTCCAAGGTTATTTTTACCATTCGCTGGAATTACCCAGTTCACGTTGTGTAACATGGTATGATGTTTCATGTTACACTCCTTACATGTTTTCGCTGATTTACATTCTTCGTTATTGTGGGTATAGAGACAATTTTTGCAGAGTTTCAACTTCGCGACGGTGTGGTTCCGCTGGGCGATATCCATGTTAATAAATTTAGCACATTGCATTAAAACATGATTTCCATTACAGTTCGGGCATTTTCCATAAGTAGCGTGATAGTTATAAGTTTTCTTAAAATCATATGTAAATTTTTTTACAGGTTGTTTTTGTTAGCAGGTTTCCAATGAGATGTTTTTTCGGAAGTGATATTTTTCCAGATTTTGTCGACTTTGCAGTTTCATATGCCATAAACTTGCACTCCAAAAAATATAAAAAATCTTGCAAATTTTGTAATTCTCTGTGATCCCGGATTTCGTTCATATAATCATTTAAAGTTGTTGAATCTAATTTTGGTAACATTAGATGCACGATCATTGGATCCCACGTTGCCGTATCCAGCCCGATGTTAGCTATGCCGTTCATGCATTCCTTTATAGCGTCATGCATTTTCTTGAGATTGTTGGCGTCAGGTTGCTGTATAACAGGAAGACTCATAATTGTGTTGAAAAACGATGAAAATTGCAGGCGGCGATTATCATACCGTTGCACTAAGATATCCCAGCAGGAGTTGTAGTTTTCAGCACAGACGGATAAATGCTGTACCAGACTTTTTGCTTCCCCCTTCAATTTAGTTTTCAGATGTTTAATTTTTTGTGCTTTATTAATTGTTGGATTGTTATGAATTGTTTCGAGAAACAGATCCTTAAAAGATATCCACTTACTGTAGTTTCCGTAAAAATCAGGTGTTTCCATTTTCGGTGCCGACTGCTGATAGTGAGCATTCGTCCAAATTTTAGATTGAAGTTGTTTTCGCAAGTCATCATATTTTTTTCAATATGTGAGTACACCTGGTAGTAGTGATCGTTAGACCCCTTCAGCTGAAAGTCAATTTCCCAGTGCAGTTTGTCGATAGACTCCCACTTCGATTTCAAAATGTTCGAATTATCTTCCATCTCCCATTTTTCACTAACTCTAGTGATGTCGATTTTAGCCATTGCACGATAAATCGCATTAAAATTGCATTCTTGTCTATTTAAAAGTTGTTGCAATTCTTCAGATTTTCCGTCCTCGCAGCCTTGAGCGTAGTCAACAGAAATATCACTCAAATCAAAATTCACACTCTGTTTTTGCTGTTGCAAATATTTAAGTCTGTTATGTCTGTTTTTGTAGCTAGATACATTTCTTTAGTTTTGTTGTACACGTCTTCAGAGAAATAATTTATATTTTTGTCTTCCAGTTCCAGTATTAACAAGGCATTTCTCGCCTCGAAGTCTCTCCACTGTTCTTCCAGAGATGACAAACGTATGTTGAGGTACTCTTCAGTTTTTCGAGACGAAGAATCTTTGCGGTAGTTTGCACACAAAGACTTGATATTCTCGAAACAAGTTGGTTGAAGTTCAAGTTTATCCATGTTGATGTTAAGAAATAATGTGATAGCTCACCAAACTTGGCACGTAGTTGACGGTGACAAGTACAGCTAGGCGTAGTTCACGACACGAAGATCCAATTTCGATGAATTGGTCGTATCCAAATCTCGCTATGAATATGCACTCTTACCCAGTGTGTGCGTCCTTGTCTCAATGCAGCTGGGGATTCTCGCTTGTGAGAGGCCAGCCGCACCGATTCACCACTGTCGTAAGAAATACACAAAAACACGCGAGAATAACCTTGAAGGACCAAAAAAGATGTTGGGGTCCAAGGGGAAGTTTGTAGAGTTCCAAAAGAGTATGTTGTTTGAGCACCTTTATTATGTAAGTTCACAAATGGTAGCGTGTTAACAAATTCGCGTTGCTAAGTGCACTGTTATACAGGAATATAATAAAATAATTTGACACCACAATGACGACACGGCGCGTCAACGTATTAAGTTAGGTATGTACAAACCGTACAGACATCTTCACTTTCTATTATATTATTCTTGTTCCCACTATTACATTTCTTTTGAATAATTGTTAACGTTTCAGTTTGAATCAATCCAAACTTTTTTATCATATCCAAACCAACGAGAAAATCATGTTTGAAATTCTTTTCATCAATGACGTACACGTCCACGTCTTTTTCTACTTCAAAAATCTTAATTCTTAATCTGGTCAAACCAGTTGCTTTTTGGACACCATTAATAGTTATTAAGCTTGCCTCGTTTACATTCCTTCCTTTATTTTTTATTTTAAGTAATTTTGAATTTATCAAAGAAACATTAGAGCCTGAATCATAAATTCCATCTATTTGTAACTTCTCATTTATAGATAACTAGATGATGCCCGCAACTTCGTTGCGCCAAAATTCGTTTATCGCGTGGGAACCGTACATTTTTCCGGGATAAAACTATCCTATGTCCTTTTTCTTGACTCAAAGAATCTCCATGCCAAATTTCAGCAAAATCGGTTCGGCGGTTCGAGTGCGAAGAGGTAACAGACAGACAGACAGACACACTTTCGCATTTATAATATTAGTATGGATTTTATAGTTATTAATGGTATCACTATTAGTTTTTTTGTTCAGTTTCATTTAACTCCGCCTCAATTTCGGAATTATTCACATGTCTTATTAAATTTCTCTTTGCCTAATAAGGCAGTGAAGTGAATGAGTATAATGAAGCTACTCGAAATACATGTAAGATTTGTGAAAATTTAAATAAAGGAGCTCGTTATCACTCAGAAGCTCAGCTCAGAAGAAGATAATAATTATCATCTTTTGGTTTGAACCAACATGTAGCTTCTGAGTGATAACGAGCTCCTTTATTTAAATTTTCACAAATCTTACATGTATTTCGAGTAGCTTCATTATACTCATTAGCTCGCCAGATGGTCTTATACATTTTCTTCCCATTCATAATATTACTTTTCTTTTGTACCATGTGCTCGTGTTTTCTTAGTACATTGAACAAATCTATCGTATCTGTTAAAATCTCTCTATCAATCTTATGCAATATATTATCTGGTAAGCCTGCTGCTATCAGGCCTATTAATGTGCCTACATCTATAGAAGTTCTCATTTCCAGTAGAAGCTTTTCTTTTCGTATTGCATAATCTAGTAAAGAACCATCTCTATATATGTATGATAAAGCTAAATTGACTGGATTCCACCCTTTGTTTGCAAAAGTCTCACAAAATTTTGACTTCCAAATAGACCATTCAGAGTTAAGTGTTAGCTTCATAATCATCGAATTATACCAGTCGATGCAACTCTTATCAAAAAATAATCTAAGAATTTCTAGTTTTTGTTCATTAGTTGTGACGCCAAAACGAGCACATTCTTTTCCAAATGTGTCAATTCATAAGTTTGCTTTCATATTCTATGTTGAAAATTTATCGATAGTAAATTTTTCTGCGATATCCTTAAGGCTTTGATATTTAATTTCATGCATGTTACCTTTTTAGATCACCTGTTCTTCAAGCAAAAATTCCTTAAGATATTGGTCTCCAAATTGCAGATTATCATTTTCATCTACATACATTTTCATCAACTCCTCTGTCATGTTTATCTAGATCTTTCTGGTCTGATATCTTTTCTTTAGGCTATTTCGCACTTTATTATATGTAGCGGTTTGCATTATTTCTGTGTGATTGCTAATATCTTGCAATTCTTCAGGTATATAATACTCTTTATTACTTTGAGTAGTTATCGACGATATAGAAAGTACATTGGACTTACCGTCGTATTTAGGTAGCAAAGTAAATTTAAATTGTAGCTTCTCCATACTATTATAAGCGAATTGTCGTTTTATAAGATTATTACGACATATAGGAGGAAAATATAAACAATTTTGTTTCTCTGTAAAAATAAAGAAACGACAATTACGTTTATAATTATAAATCCTCCAAATCGGACACAAATATTTCCCTTAAAACATTTTTTTCAGTTCTTACAAACTTGACATTGTCGTCCTTCAAAATTAAAATATTTTACTTTTCTGTTGCAAACATACCAGCCTACTCTAAATAAGAAGTTTTAAACTTACATTTATTTAGTCAATTTGAGGGCACATTGAATAGAAACGGTTTATGGCGATTTTTATTAGTCAGAATTTTTTGATTACTCAAGGGTAAAGCTTCCTTTACCAAGTTGGAAATGTATCCTGGCTAAGGCATACTAGCGATATGTGGTAGTCAGCGAAAAGCACGAACCTACATTTTTTACGGGTACGGAACCATTTCTAATATTACTAATACTTCGCTGTCTATCTGTATGTCTGTCTGTAGGCTGTATCTAAAGAATTCTAATGGATAGACAGTTCATTTTAAGAAATTGTGCATTTCTGTTGCCGTTATACCAACAAATACCAGATTCCATACACGCAAGTTGTTAACAGGTAGTTAAAGTTACGAAAATTTTTGTTACATCAAAATGTTCCTTGCCTTTATGAAACCGGGGGTCTATAAAATATCAAGAACATATCGAAGCAATATGATCTAGATAACCCAAGTATAATTACCGGGATACGTTTATCTCGTCCCTAACGGTAGGTTAATACCAGTCCCCTGACGTTCGCGCCTATTTCCGATACCCACTTCATGAACTAATATTTGACAGGCAATTCTAGTGTAGGAGCTAGTGGCTAAATAATCCTACACCGGTTTCGGTGACGGTGATTTCAATTAATCTAGGCTACGGGGAGTGGCTTTATAGTAAAAGTACATGAAATCACTCTTTCTTCCTTTAATAAACGGGATATAGTTCATGCACAATAAAATTATTGACCATTATTTTGCTTTATTATTCACTAAATTAGATGTACACAGTCTAATTTAGTGATTGATAAAGCAACAGAGTGGCATACAAATACAATTAAATGCGCAACAAAATTCACAACATAACGAATTTATTAACCCATTTACCGCCGCTGTACCCAATTGGGTACACATACAAAATTAAGGATAGTTCAAAATTTTGTGGTATCACATCTCAGTTTTCTATTTTATATATTTGATTAAAGATAAAGCTTCAACATTTTTAGCAAATTTAAACTGGCAACCAATATTTTTAGTCATAAGGTAGGTTTGAAACTTACAGTTTTGCGACCTGCAGGAGTAAGCTCATAAATTCTCTCTTTATTTTAATCGCATAATATTCAGCCACTTTATGAATTTATTTTTTCATTCAATACATCTATATAATAAATAACTAGTTAGTGGTAGATTATTGAAATAGACGGAAAAATTGTGATTCAAACACTACTGTACCTAGTTAGGTACAACGGCTGAATCCACTAGCAAAATTTTCCTTTTTTCAGAATTTTTTAATATCTAGTTTGATTAATTTCAACATCTTATATCGTTATGAATACTAAGAGATAGCTATTTTGTGCTCCTTTTATAAATAAAAATTATCATATATATCCAGAAAACTCATATCACAGCGTAAATGTCCGCTTTCTTACACATTTCTTTGTCCTGAAATTACCGACGTTGTAGACAGAAAAAGCAGGTAAAATAGCAGCTAAAAGATTTGACAGTAGCTAAACCTTGTAAGAGAAATCTATCTTGTCAGTAACAATGAAGCAAGTATCAACTTATATTATAATACTACAAAATTTGTCACTTGCAAAGTGTTATGGTAACATAAGCTAACATACACACTCCTTCATAAGTAAGAAATATAACTCCAGAAATCATCCTGTATACTTTGTACTTCTTATACCTATTAGTGGATATCAAGGACAAAGTTTATTAGCTTCAGCTACAGATACTACTACTAATTATGAGAAAAGACGGAACGCAAATCACCTCTTTGAGTAACGATGATGATAGATTTTATTTACTTATTTGAATTATGTTTTTTCTTTAGTTATTGTCAATGATTAGCGTTTGCATTTACCACTAACGACTCTTGATGATAGCATGGCTTATATTCTGTTTCGACGAAACATCGTAACATTTTAATTGTGTCAGAAAATATCATGAAAAACGAAGTTATCCTCCTCGTCAGTGTCTAGTTTACCTGAAGATTGTATCGATTACTACCCCAAAAATGTTTGTAAATAGTTTCAAAATGTAAAACATCATACAGGAATTCATTGTCAGTGCAAAAAATGTAATAAAAAAGTATTTATCAAAAAAGTTAGTTCTAAACCTTATCACACCTAAGTACCCCATAACACGCCGTTGTGTTAAAATGTAATAAAAAAGTATTTATCAAAAAAGTTAGTTCTAAACCTTATCACACCTAAGTACCCCATAACACGCCGTTGTACCTATCTGGGTACACCCCTTTAAAAGAGAGGATTTCAATTTTTTTTAATTTTTCTTTTATTTTTCGTTTATTTAACGTATAAACTGCAGATAAACGCAATTTTTGTCAAAAAAATACTATTGGTTTCATTTTGGCGGTTAATGGGTTAATTTTCTTTGACCTAGAACTAAAATACCCGCTCTAGTCTCTCTAAACTCCTGAACATTAATTCTGCATACAAAATTGATTGTGTTTACCTAGCAGTCTTGTTAGCTAGCTCTTAGTCTATGGTGTTGCAGGATTAACAAGGACCGGTGATAGAGAGCTTCCGGCTTATAAGGAAATTTATCTCCTATAAGTGAATTCGCGACATTATGACTTTGCTAAAACAATAATAATTATAGAGGAACGATACGGCATCAACAGTCGAATCAGGGTACTGATGGGAGGCTTGAATTCCCGAAATTCTTTTAAATAATGATCAATAATTAATTTCCATGACATTAATCATGGAGGGTTTGCTAATTGGCGAAGTTCGAGCGATGTTGGGTGAACAATGTCGGATCAGCGGTTCTCATTCGCTTTTATTCGAAAATAGAATTAGAGATATTTTTAGGAATCATTTGCGAATCCAAATGTGAACTAAACAGAATGTGGAAAATAAAAAGAATGTGGAATGGAAAACAACAGGTTTTGGAGGAGTTCCTCCAAAACCTGATTCCTGATCCAGTTCAAAACTAGTTAGTTTTGAACTGCAATATAGCAATATGTACCATCGAGGAAATTGATTCCTAGGCAGTTGACAGACCAACGTTATTTGGTCTATTCAATGTTACTTGTGATCTGTTGGCTGGGTTTGACGCAATGCAACCAAACTACGTAGGCCCCCCACCTGCCTAGGAATCAACTTTTCTGATAGTACATCAATTAAGGGACAAACTATGTGAGTTATGACATGACACTTTTTCAACGCTGTTATTTACAATTAATTCTATATGAATAGCAAATACACATCCCAGAGTAATAATACTTAGTTTTGTCACAACCTGTAAATGCTTCTAATTTTTTTAACTAATTCTTTTGAATACCTATGTTAGTTTGTTCGTTCGTTGTGTGTTGTTTGCATCAAATAATATTCAAAATTTTGCACATATATAGTACAGAGATAAGTAGAGACAAAGTAGTACACGAAGAATCGCAAGAGGTACTTTTATTTGCTGAAATCCAACTGGATTACGCAATCAGTTTCGAAAAGGATATAGTTGCATATTTAAATTTTTTATTTAAAACAATAGCGACAAATCTTGTCAGACATAAGAAACACAGCATTAACAACCGAAAAAGTACTCCCGTGTCGAAAGCGGCTCTGGCCGGGAGCCAAGGAACTTTCGAGAATCGGAAGGAGTTGTCGAGTTTTTTGGAGGACAGGTAAAACATTAAGTGATAAGTGCACCGGAATATCTTGGTACAGTCGCAAAAATTTAGTTTAGTCAACAGTCAAATAGTTAAATCAAGTGTTAATAATGTGTAAAAATATTCTGTACTGAATTTTATACAAAATATTTTCTGAACGTTTAGTTTACAGTGAAGCTTTACCACCAGTTCAGGAACTGGTACAAATATAATATTAATATTTCCCTCACTAATCAAAATACAAACACTATGTTTGCAACGTTAGATTCATATAATGTTTTGTCCTTGTCCTTCAAGATACTTCTATAACGTATTGGACAAGGTCTGAACTCTTGTAAGTTATTAAATACACTGTGGATTTATTTCATTGAAAGGGTTTTTAATTAAAGTAATTTTAATAATTGTTTTCGGGCTTTTTGCCTACGTCCTTTGTATGGTAGTTTGTATTATTTATTTACGTTTTTTTATGAAATAAGGGGGCAAATGAGCAAACGGGTCACCTTATGGAAAGCAACTTCCGTCGCCCATGGACACTCACAGCATCAGAAGAGCTGCAGGTGCGTTGCCGGCCTTTTAAGAGGGAATAGGGTAATAAGGGAGGATAGGGATGGGAAGGGAAGGGAATAGGGTAGGGGATTGGGCCTCCGGTAAACTCACTCACTCGACGAAACACAGTGCTATTTCACGCCGGTATTCTGTGAGATCGTGGTATTTTTCCGGTCGAGCCGGCCCATTTGTGCCGAAGCATGGCTCTCCCACGTATGAATTACGTACCAAGTTTACAGTTCCATTGCAAGTGGTTTAAAGTATTATTTCACTTTGTTAGATCCATGAGTGTATGTTACTAAATCAGAAAATTCCCAAAGCAGTATCGCTAAAAAGTAATGCTTAAAAAGCATAAAGAGCCTTTGGTCCTACGTCCAGGATAAAAAGCTTTCACGCCTATTTTCTACGTTACGTTAAAAGGAAAGAAAAAAAGACTTCTAAAAAGAAGACAAATCTAGGCACTGGCAAATTGAACCTTGAGACCTTAAAAGTTCTCAAAATGATGAATAAAAGTTATATCTTTATAATTGAATCGAGCGAAACGAATCAACGAAATAATTTGTTTCCACAAACAGAACTCGCCAAACTTCACTGATTACTTCCTGAAGAATAAATAAAGTAAATTAAGTTCTTGACTTTTGAGTTATGTTTATTTTTATAACTCGAAAATTACTTATAATAGACAAGAATAAACTGCTTTAATTAAATTTAATTAAGGTATAATAATCTACTTATTGCAATTTGAATGTCTAATTACGTTTAAGGATCTGTTTAATATTTCAAAAAAAAAAAACATATTATTCTAAGTATGTGTATTTGTAATTTTGCACTGGTTGAAGAACCTTCTTTGTCAATTTTGGTACATCAACTTTAATAAAATAGTTTTTACTGATGTTCCTACGAGTAAACACATATTTTATCAATCTGTCTTGATTTATAAAATATATTATAGAACTGTACAAACAAAATATTGCGAAGCCTACATTTTATAAAGCCTACACTATATTACAGAATATCAACATCTTAACCCTATAGATTTGGTCTCAAGGGAACTAATATCTCAAAACTCTTTTTCAAGACACCGACTAAAAGGGTTTGAATGACTTTAGGTTTACGAGTATACACGGAACCATCGCCTACTTCACTCATGGGTATAGGACTACCGTTAACTAACCAAAGAGAAAAATACGTATTTCTAAGCTGGAAGACATATTGTAAAATGCAGAATAAAATCCACGCATCGGCCGGCAACGCACAACAGATCTTCTGATGTTGCGACTTGCGAGTGTCCATGGGTGACGGTAGTTGCTTTCCATCAGGTGACCAATTTGCTCGTATGCCCCTTTACCAAAAAAAAATGCATTAAATATATTTTGAATAACTTTTACAAAGCAAAATAGTGCAAAAACTTATGTCTTTGTTGCATTAATTTGATTTGAAAATGTGGCTGACTGGCACTACATGAACTACAAAACCTGGAATTGCAATCTACAAGAATCATGGACTGCAAACGCAGGAATGCGCCTTAGTAACAGACAGACAGACAGGCACACATTCTTATTTAAAACGTAATCACTGTTCACCGGGACCTCGTAAGCGCAAAATGAAATCGCACAGGAATAGTGCAATTTTGCACGTGAAAAAGTAATAACTTATAAGCCTATGTCCTCTTCCGTCTGTATACTTTCTAATATTGTCATAATCATGATCAGCAAAAAATTGCGTTTTTTAAAGGATTTAGTTAGGTATATTAATATAGAAAGGACTGAAAGCCCATAAACTAGTTGACACCCGGAACTCTGTTGCATCAAATCTCGTTTATCGCGCGGGAACCGTACATTTTCCGGGATAAAAAGTATATTATGTCCTTTCCTGGGATTCAAACTTTGATCACATATTATAATTATATGACATGTGTGATCGAAGGACTCAAAGTATCTCCATACCAAATTTCAGCGAAATCGGTTCAGCGGTTTGGGCGTGAAGACTGAAGAGGTAATAGACAGACACACTTTCGCATTTATAATATTATTAGTATGGATTTACAAGTTTACCCCTTAACTAAGATTACTGTCGGTTTCTGTAAATCGCTGCGTACAATTGGTCCCTAAGCCTGCGATTGTAGCAGATACAGATATAAATTAGGACGCGGAAGTTATTCTGATAAATGACGTCATAAATTTCATGTAATTCATCGCCTGTCAAAGTTTTCAATTCCACTTCTGGTCGACTGAGCTCCTGAAGATCGCCGATATCTAAATTGAATCGAAATTTCAATGTTATATTTTGAGATAGCATTACATTTATTTAAATCTAGATGACGCCCGTAACTCCGTTGCGCCAAAATTCGTTTATCGCGCGGGTACCGTACATTTTTTGAGATAAAAAGTATTCTATGTCCTATCCCGGAACTCAAAGTATCTCTTTACCAAATTTCAGTAAAATCGGTTAGGTCTGCGGAACATTTATTCAAAAACTAGATGACCCCTGAACTCCGTTGCGCCAAAATTTATCGCGCGCGATCGTCCATTTTTCCGGGAAGAATGATGATATTATGACCTTTCAAGAGACTCAAAGTATCTTCATACCAAACAGCAAAATCGGTTCAGTGGTTTGTAACAGACAGACCGACATACTTTCGCCTTTATTGATATAGCTGTTGCCCGCGACTTCGTCCGCGTGGACTATAGCTGTTGTTCCCGACTCCCGTACATCGATTAAATAGTTTACGTGCAAATCATAAAAGTATATTGTGCGGGAAGTATATTTTCGGGGACTAAAAGTATCCCTTGTCCTTTCCCGAGAATCAATGTATCTCCATACCAAAATTCATCAAAATCAATTGAATAGGTTACGCGCAAATCACAAAATTATATTGTGCAGTAACCGTACATTTTTCCGAGACAAAACGCATCCTATGTCCTTTCCCGGGACTCAAACTATCTCTTTGCCAAATTTCAGCAAAATCGGTCCAGCCGTTTACGCGTGATGTCGTGACCAAGGGAAATCTATACTAATATTTTAACAAATATAGACGTTTCACGCGGCTTCGCTCGCGTAAATTAGATATTTCACAGACAAATAATTAGTCCACAAAAAATAGCTAATGATCCTTCACGTAGTCTATTTCTTATCTGTGCTAAATAACATAAAAATAGCTCCAGTAGTTCGTGAGATAAGCCCTTTCAAATAATTTCCTCCGTTTTTTTACACATTTTCCTCTATTTCTTCGCTCGTATTAGTCTTAGCGTGATAAAATGTAGCCTATAGCCTTTCTCGATAAATGGGCTATCTCACACTGAAACAATTTTTTAAATCAGACCAGTAATTCCTGAGATTAGCGCGTTCAAATAAGCCCTTTCATATAATTTCCCTCGTTTTTTCCACATTTTCCTCTATTTCTTCGCATTTATTAGTTTTAGCGTAATAAAATATAGCCTATAGCCTTTCTTGGTAAATGGACTATTTAACACTGAAAGAATTTTTCAAATCGGACCAGTAGTTCCTGAGATTAGCGCGTTCAAATAAGCCCTTTCAAATAATCTCCTCCGTTTTTTCCACATTTTCCTCTATTTCTTCGCTCCTATTAGTCCTAGCTTGATAAAATATAACCTATAGCATTTATCGATAAACGGGCTAGCAAGCACTGAAATAATTTTTCATATCGGACCAGTAGTTCTTGAGATTAGCGCGTTCAAATAAGCCCTTTCAAATAATTTCCCCCCGTTCTTTCCACATTTTCCTCTATTTCCTCGCTCCTATTAGTTTTAGCGTGATAAAATATAAGCTATAGCCTTCCTCGATAAATGAGCTATCTAACACTGAAAGAATTTTTCAAATCGGATCAGTAGTTTCTGAGATTAGAGCGTTCAAACAAACAAACAAACTAACAAACTTTTCCGCTTTATAATATTAAGGATAAGGATAGATTAGTATGGACTAGCTGTGCACCGTGAGATATTAGGGAAAATAAATTGTGATATTTTCCCACAGTAATAAGTAGCCTATGCATTAATCCAGGGTATCAACTAACTTCATGCCAAATTTTATTAAAATCGCTCCAGCAAAGCACTAGTTCAATTCGGCCATCTTCAAAATGGTATGATGACCCGGGCAGAGGTTGCGAACAAGATGTCTCTGGAGTTACACTCATCAAGGTGGCGGCGCGGCGTTCTAATTTCAAATACTGGCAATAACATCCTTGAACTAGTACTATTTTTTTAAATCTTTGGTTTGGCTTTGGGTTTCGTCATTACACAACCGATGTCATTACTTGTACTATTCGGGACATAAAATAGAAAATTTTGTTTCGAAATAAAATTCGAAACACTGTATCAGCCAAGCTCGTTCAGCATACTTGTATTAAAATGTATTTACCTATCTATCGACGATTTACCTGGAATGAAGCCAATATGTAGTTGATTGCCTGTATTCAGGATTTTAGACTAACGTAGACTCTTTATCAACTGGTAATTTAAAACTAGTTACCGACTTCGAGTTGAGGAAATCATGCCGTAACCCAAAGATTTTCTGACTATAAAAGGCTAGCTGTTCTTGGTAATTGGGCAACTTCTACAATAATATATTGTGACAATCTGATCAAAATCAGCCAGCGTCCACTGCCCAGAGTCCCAGGCTGTGGGTGCAAATGATATCTTACCTGACACTCTATTCTTTTAGAGATGTATAATAAATAAAAAAAATAATGGAACCCCTATAAATATATAGTTTATAGAGCAAACGGGTCGCCTGATGGAAAGCAACTACCGTCTCCTATGGACACTCGCAAGCACTGCAGGTGCGTTCCCGGCCTTTGCAGGCGATTTTAAAGGGGAGAAAACCGTTCTGGTTACGTCCATTCCTGGGAATCTGAAGATACAAAAAAGTCAATTACTCTTTCCCGCAAAAAACGCAAAAGATTTTGATGGAATTTCATATTATTATAAAAAAAGTTCAAAACATCTTCCTTTGAGGCTCAAGCATAATATTCCCACAATACCATGAAATCCTTTGCAACATAATATGAGAACAACACTTAAAGGCACGTATATTTCATTCCGTTTCGCGTTACGACACAGTGGATGCAAATGCAATTTTCTCGGAGCACCCTGTCAACAAATACAGGGCGCGGGCTTGTTACTTTTCATTGTTATTAGATATTATATTGCGGTGCTATGCCTTGTGAAATAGTTAACGAGATTTAATATTTTATTGTGAATAATATTATCTTCTTTAATAAGACTTAATGTTACTTTTGGAATTAACTAAAATGTAAACTTAGTGTCCTACAGCTGGACAGGCTGTTTCTTTTTGAAAGATTAAAATTAAATGGAATAGATTTCTTTGTGTAGGTAATTTGTTTGTCAGCAAATTCCTTCCTCAAGGTTGGACAGATTTTGTTTAAATTTGGGTGCTATCAGGAAAAGTTTTTTGATTCTCAGACCGACCTAGGTCTGAGAAAATGTGAACATCAGCTATTTTTCTTACTCGAAACAAGCGCATAATCCTGAAACGCGCTTTCGAAGTGCGTCTGAAAGTTGGAGTTCATAAAAAATTGTTATAAGGCCGTGTTTCCACCTGCAAGCAAACTCGCGGAAGTCTTGCGTGAGTTTCTTGCAATATTGTTTACATTTCATACTAATTCCTGCAATTTATTGCTGCAATAAAATATGTCGCGCGAGAAGCTCGCGGATAAATGCCATACGAAATTAGACCGTATATCTGCGGTGACCCGCAGCGAGATCTGTCGCGAGCCCTTGCAGACATGTTTAGACATGCTGTCGCAACTACTCGCAGGGAGCGCTTGACAAATTGTCGCGACAGCACTTGCTACGGGGTGTACACTTGCAAGCTGCTGTCAGACAGGCTGTCAGACACTTCTCGCGACAGTTGTCTTGCAGGTGGACTACAACGTCTAAAATGACAAATCTTCGCTCGGTCGGAAGGCCTTCCTTTCAGATTCTCAAGCAATTCCCAAAGATTATAGCAAAATTATCTTTGCCAGATCAGCTAGTAATAATAACATTATGATGACCTAATATATAAAAATAGAACTTTACAGGTACTTAAATTCCAATAATTGTCACCTAAAGATCTACCCTATTCTAATTTCAAACGAGACCCAGCAAAAATTTCGATACTCACGCATCATTTCTCGAATCATATTGACTCTTAACGCGTTGTAATAGAGTTTATATTCTAGCGTCTATGGTTGGAAAATAAAATATTTAAAGCACATCATCTGGAGGGCCGGGTTTGATTAAGGGTCGGGTAGGGACGAGGACAATCTGTTCGTTATTTAAATTAATTAGGTTATTTACTATCAGGTCAGTACTACTTGTTTCCCCTAAAATATACCACCTAATTGTGTTGGTTGTTGGTAGAGAAAATACTTTTTGGACTCAATTAGAGTTGTTTCCTTAATTTTTTTTAAAGTTTGCTACAGGCAATGACACGCTGTGCCATTCGAACTTTCGAGTCGTCATCATAATCCTTTCTCTAGATCCTTGTGGTCAATTACACATTTCAAACTCAAAAACATAAATGTATCACTAACAATACATTCCTAAAAAGATCTAAAGAGATGAGTATGGTGATTATGACGATGATAATGACAGCTGAGATTGTTAAGATGCAAAGCACCGGTTACTGAAAGAGAAACGAAGGCAGGTTAGCTAGTTCCTCATTTTAGTAATAGCTAAATTTTATTCTTAAATTTTTTGAAAAACATAGTGTAGAATTGTAAAACTAGTACACATCCGTAGGAAGTGTACTAGTTTATGTAGATAAAACATTGTATCAAAATACATAATAGCTGATATACAAAGATATAGCACAGAAATAGGTTCGGTCCACATGTGTCACAGTCAAGTTTTTATTCAAATAGCCTGCGGTAACGTATGCGGGCGAAAGATAATTTGCCATGTACACAGACCACCGAAACACAGAGATGTTTTACCCAAATGTGAAACGAGAGTTGTATTATTAATTCGAGGATTATGACATCGATTTATATGATTCGATTTGATAGTAAATCGGTTTCTAATATAATAATGTTCACATAATTTGCGCCCTATCGTAGCAATGCATCGCAAAAAAGATAATTTATGAAAGATAAAATATTAAGCGATTTATTTGCCTAGATAGTGCTTCATTTTTTAAATATTATGTTCAGTTCTTATAACAATGTAACGTGTTTATTCAAAACGGAATTTTATTTGATAAATATTACACAAAGAGGTGCAGATATATATTTTGACAAACTAAATGTCTGCTCTAAATTTGAACGGCTTGTTTAGAAGATGCATCGCAACGCCTTACGTCGTTACAAAGTGAATTGACCCCAAGGTTGCTGAATTTGGTAGTCCCAAGTTTGTAAAAAAATTGTGTACACTGTAGAATTCCCCAATATAGAATTTCTCTACTTAGACATATTAAAAATGGCTCTACATTAAAGCTATCTTTTTGATTCTTCTGACTTGTATCAACGTTACTGTCACTTAATATAATATTAAAAGCGCACGAGACACAACTATGAATCCAATACACTACAGTCTCTTTTGATCACCTACTCTATGGCATCTAAGGAAAAATGGGCGGCTGCTGGTCTCGGGAGCCGCTTGGTCCGCATTTGTACCCTTTACATAAATATTATTTTCTTTCATAATATTATTTCACTCTCACTTTTTACTTCAGATGAATACTTATGCTAATCAAAAATGGTCGTTGCTGGGTAGACTCTTGAATGTGTTAAATTACTTGAAAAGTTTATTTTGGTCGTTTCGGTTTTAATACTTACATCAGATTAAATATAATCAGCTTTGATCAGTTTGTCTGTCATTTATAATGTAATTATTGTTACAGTATCATAATATTACATAGATCAGTTTTTAACTCGGGAAAACGTAGGTACTTTTCCTGTTTGATAAACGATGACGATTACAAAATCCCAATTCATTTTTTAAAATTGGTTGCGTTATTATTGTAAAAATTATTGTGAGTATCTATACACAAAATAAACTGAAGCAAAGAAAACTGTATAAACTGTTTTCTTTATTTCAAAGAAAACTGTATAAACCCGAAGAAAACTTACTGTAGCAAGTTAAAATAGGAAATCTTAATTAAAATTTATACCTATAGCTTCATTTTCCCTTTATGTGTGCTGATAACGAAATACAGGTAAACATTTCGGTGCGTCTAACAAAATAACTGATTAGCGATCGACGACAGCCATTTTAGATAGTACGTGCACATTAATTTGCCTCCTGACAGCGTCAATTTGGCGGGAATTTCTAAATAAAGGCACGGGTAATGAATGTTGTTAATTAACAGAAAATTCGCCAAATTCCATTACACCAATATCGAGAACTAGATAGCAATTATTTCATCACTGTCCAAAATATCTAATTAAGCACTAATACAATATATTATGTACTACAATATAATGTTATTATAGCGCTAGTGTAAATTAACAAATTTATGTCAAAAAGTAGGTGCTCGGTGGATTCACAAGTATCCTCTTGTGAAGATTATTTTAAATCTATAAGCCTACTAAAATTCAGAATCATAATATTATGGCTCCTCACAAACAGCGAGTGTTTGTTTGAATTTAATATTTTCAGTGTATTTATGTTTGTATATTATGTATTTTATATATTGTGAGTAGCATAACAGTATGATTTAATTATTATCATCTTATAGTAGATTATTTTTAAATAATGTCTATGCCTAAGTTCTGCCATATTTCCATGCTAATACGTCTTTGAAATTGTGAAACAAGACTCCTACTAGGTATATTAATTCTCAAACTATTTTATTCCTCAAAGATTCTAATCTCAGAAAAGAAAAGATTCGATTGTTTATTTACATACACCAAAGAATATTCGCATCATCAGAATATTATTTAAAAATAATCAACTTAATTGTTATTATTTAATATACTCGTATTTTATAGCTTCTACCCACAAACCAACGGCATTTTGTAGCGACAAAGAATCAATTTTAGAAAGCCGCTATGTGGCCACTGTGTGTCCGCTCAGCTGGACACAAACAAGGAATCATAGTGCGGTGCTGTGACATATTGTAGGTACCCGGGTAAAACCCGGTACATAACCCGGATATAGAGTGCCTGGATAGGCTGAAAATGTTTTAGAAGATAGGCTAGCTTGGAAATCCATATTATTATATTATAAATGCGAAAGTATTTATGGCGATACTTTGACATAGGATACTTTTTATTCCAAAGAAAAAATAACGGTTCCAGCACGGTAAACTAATTTTGGGCAAACGAAGTTGCGGGCGTGTGTGTGAGTGGGACGTGGGAATATATCCTATTACTAGATGTAGTAGGATAATATATTCCCACTTAATTACTAGGAGCTACCTGTAACAATTCATTTTTCTGACGAGGCAGAAGATCGATGAGGCATTTACAATGTAAGTTCTGCCCCTTACTTCTCGCCAGTTAGTTTGGTTTATCAGTCAAAGACAGGCCACGCACGCACGTTTTTTACTCTCATAACTTA
Source organism: Polyommatus iphigenia (assembly GCA_963422495.1). Classification (NCBI taxonomy): domain Eukaryota; kingdom Metazoa; phylum Arthropoda; class Insecta; order Lepidoptera; family Lycaenidae; genus Polyommatus; species Polyommatus iphigenia. The sequence goes on along the minus strand of OY730181.1, from coordinate 25,613,182 downwards.
GGGTTTATACAGACGGACCGCATTTCAACTGCAATCCAACCGCAAATCGCAGTTCAAGTGCAGTTTGAATGCAGTTGATGGTTTGGTCCAATGGTTTGCAGTTCTATTGCAGTCGTGTCAACTGCATTCAAACTGCTGGATTGCAGTTCGTTTGTAAATACCCTTAGTGCAGTAGACTGAACCATATATTAAAAGATCAAGCGTAGGCGGCAGGAGCGGTTTTGTACTTATGACCATCCATAATTCTAAACATTTTTTGTCAATCAGAAGCCTTGTCCTAACTTACAGAAAACATCTTTGCTCGGGTCAAGCCCACGACTTCCAAATCCAATGCCTAGTTCTTAATCACTGAATCATTGAGGAACTAGAATTACTACTTCAGCTAAGGGTCATTAATTCATACTGTGAATACTAAAATACGAGCAGTATTTCTGGACTATTATGACATGTAAACATTCAGGCTTCAGCTGCAAGGGAGCGTATTCCCTCTTAAAAGGCCGGCAATGTCCTTCCATTTCTACTGATGTTGCGATTGTCCATGGGCGACGATAGTTGCTTTCTATCAGATTACCCGTTTGCCGCCTAATTTTATGAAGAAAATACAGAACTTACGTAGCACTTCCAGTTAGCCTACATCCTCGTAGGCCGTACCTTGTATCTGGGTGATCCATTTTTTATGAATAACTGCCCGCCGGAGGAATGTAAACCTCACTGATTCTTTACACGGCCCTGATTTACTACGCAGCGTTATCTGCTTTGAGATTTACGCTGAAAAAACAAAACGGTTAAATGGATTCGTGTGATTGCAGATTTTATGCCAATCTGCTTTTATTTGCAGTTTACCGATTTATTATGTCACATAAAAAAAACTACGCAGCGAAAAAAGATTTTGGGTGTGTATTTTTAAATCAGGTACCCGATTCCAACATGTGATTTCAACGATTTGTAAGATAAATAAAAAAGTTTTTTATTGTTTCTGGTATTGTGTTGATTATTATTAAAACAAAAACAAATACGCTGTCAAGGCTTAGTACATGACAAGGTAAGGAGGTTTTTTTTTCGAATAAATAATAATCGTTCAACAATATAAAACAAGTTTCATGTTAAAATATATTTTATAACATCCTTTTCTCGTTTAAAACATTTATAGGTCCATATAACAGACGGTTCGGTAATAAAAAGTAACAAACCAAACTACCTTTAACTTTAAGCCTTGCATATTCAGTTAAAAATCACGCTGAAATTCAGCATATAAAATGAATTTTAATATGCAGCTCCACATATTCTGAAGGTGTCTCTTTATCGCGGTCAAAACCTTACTTTACAGTAATAAGGGCGTAGTTAAAAGCCTTTTTGGCGCTGAAAAAAGCTCATTAAATATAAAAAGCAGTTCAGTGCTCGACTTTTAGTGACCTTAGCTGAAATTGAAAAAGAGTGTGAAATTGAATAATGTTTTTGCTTTGTATTTTTTGACCTAATGATATTGGTAATTTAATATTTAAATATATGAAAATAGTCTTTTTGATTGTTATAAAAAATATTGTGTGTAAACAAAAAAAAATACTTTACTGTTTAAGTTTAATTTGGAGTATGAGTTTTTAACAACAGTTTTTACTATGAAACAAAAGGCTTGCGTATAAGATGCAAACTCAAATAAATAAGGGAATAATCTACATCATAAACAGTTGTCCATAAAAGCGTCTGGCGAGTGGAGGACAATGAGAAGTTTTCTAATAAATCACTGGGTAGCTTCTGCGGATACAGCTTCATAACGCCACCCCTCACACCCAACTGTAATCTTTGATTAAAGGATTAAAACTAGTGTTTTGATTAGCTCCGCAAAGTTTGAAGAGTCACTTTTATTTTAAGTGTATGAATGTATTAAATTGGTATTTCATTCAAGTAGAGGAGAGTGTGTAATAAAATATTGATGTCGCTTAAAAAGAAAACTTTAACAACTACAAAATAGGTATAGAATCGATTTTCAACGCTCAACGAAAATGAATAAGAATTAAAAGATTTATTTTTATTATGTTGGTAATTGATCTAGAATTAATATTAATCATTTATTGAGGTTTCCTAAATTAGCTACATAATACAATTAGTATAAATGGTAACTAATAGGTTCTTGATTTCAAATATCAACAAAATAATAATATAACTTTGTTGTGGCAGTTTTGATCCTAATAATAAAGGAATTATTCTCAGCTATTAACTTTTTAGCGTTCTCAGCTCAGCTGTTTACTATATTAGTTATGAACAACATTTTAGTATAAATAAAGTTCTTATTCCCAAAATAATAAGACAATTAAATGAACTTATCTACAAAAAATAAAAAAGTCACTGTTTCACTTCGGTGTGTAAGGCGGAATCGAAAAATGAAGCAAAACAGTTGTTGTTTGGTAACGCGATTTATCCGCGGTTCCAGCCTCGGCTAAGTACAGTCATGTTTCAAGTTTCATTTAACTCTATACTTAGTACTTAAGCCTGTTTGTGGTTCCGCATTACATACTGGGGGCACGGTAGTGCTGAGACGAGCTTATGTTTGCTCTTGGAAGTAAATATAAGTAAGTGATCAGAGAAAATTCAAACAATTTTAGGATTAGCCATCATAGGCGATGGGGATTTTTTTTTGGAAAATGGAATTTGAATGGAAAACTTCTTATGGCACATTTTGGTATAGATCAGAAATGTTTTAAAGTGACGTCAGGATGAATGAAAATTCATAAGACGGAGGGATTGTAGGCTGCCATGCCGGCGCAGTGTAAGGCCGTGTTTCCACTGAAGCGGAGCGGAGCTTAGCGGTGCCGAATTGACCAATCACCATGCTCGAAATCTTCGCTCCGCTTCGCTGTCACTCCGCCGATTGGTCAATTCGGGCACCGCTAAGCTCCGCTCCGCTTCAGTGGAAACGCAGCCTTAGGCAGGAAGTATTAATCCATGTCTACATCCCGGCGAATATGTATGCATGTTCTGCCATTTCGTTTTTACTTCTGTCGGAATTCAAGCACACTTCTGAAGTGCAAGCTACTGTTCTTATTAGAGAACTTAAAAAAATATAGCCTACGGCCCAAATTTTAATTTAGAAAATTCCACAAATTTCTAGAATTTCCAATCTAATAAATCTTTAAAACACTTTAATCCCTAACGTAACATCTAAGCCCCTTTCGATAGACCACGAAACTATTAGGTTTCAACATTCTATTGGAAACCATTTTACTAGCGTCCAGAGGGTGGAGTGTAAATTTATTTTAGTGATATCGTTATTTTAGATTTGGCTTTATTTATCACTTTAGAGGCCTCTCGGCTTAATGCTTGATACGAAACGCAAAAGGCTGTACAGGAGGTAATATCACCTTTTTATTAATTGACTGACTGATGAGATTCACTGACCTGACAAACGAATATAATAGTAGGGGAGGGGAAGGTGCTAATTTTGTAGTCACTCGAGCGTCACGGAGACCTAGTAGATTTTTTACATTAGGTAAAACTGATAAAAAAATAGTAAGAGCGTTTTTTTATTTTAGCGGTGGGTTCAGAAACTCCGGCCATTTTAAAGTTTTGAAAAAAAAAAATATTCACAAAATTGCTTATTTCGGTCAGTTATTATTATATTTTAGACAACAAGGACTAAATCATTTAGTTTAGTGCAAAATAAAATATCTGCGAAGCTTAGTTAGGAAAATATGAAGCTTTATATTTTTATATTTTAAAATGTCCCTACAGGCTTACCTAACATTTGAATCGTCAGTGCTTTTTATGGAAGCTACTTTGGGGTATACTAAACATCTCCTATCTTAATCTGACAGATTGGATGACATGTCAATACTCAAAAAAAATTTTTTTTAACCCACCACGTGAGAAATCTGATTTGTATACCATGATAACTAGACATGTCGGAAGCCTGTACAAGCTTAAACTGACACGCTCGAGCTACTCCCGAAATCCCCTCTTCGCCTCCTCTACTATAATATGAACGCAGGCAGCATTGGCGCAAAGATTCATTTAGCAAAGCGATAACCGATTTTTTTTTCCTTTTGCGGAAATCAAAGTACCTATATCTTTGCCAAATTACATTAAAATAGATTCAGCGGTTTAACGTAAAGAAGAAATATAATTAAAGGCAGATAATGTAATGTAATACATTCTAATTAGATAAATTACTAATTGGCTAATTACGCTAACTCATCTACCTGTAAGTGGGGCAAGGCTGGCCATTTTACAAATTTTAATTGAAAACTTACTTACAATTATATTAATTTAATCACTTACATAAGGAATCGTTTAATACAATAAAATATGGCAATTATAAATAATCGCCTTTAGAATATGAAAGGAGGAATTTATTGGAGAAGCGAAATGGAAAGAAAATATAACAGATTTAATATTATTTCGAAATTCAATATAAAATATTAATAATATAAGACTCAGAAGATCTCGCACTTGAACTCTTTCAATGTGGTTTTACACTTGCATTGTCTTTTATCTTTTTTAAAGTGTTATATTTCAACATTGTAATGTTATGTAACAAGATGTGTGTTTTGTGAAAAAAGTAGTAAAAAAGTTTGTAATATTTTACTAGGGCTGCATTGAAATCATAGCGAAAACCGTCGTTTAGCAAAATTGAATACAGCAGCAATTCTCAAAGTGTGCTTGGCGGAGCAAAACTCAAAAGGGGCTCCGCGAACGAAACATATATTTTTTTAAATATAACATCAGATACCAGCATGAAGAAAATTCAAAAATGTAAAATAAAAGGGTTATCCTTCAAAAAAGTTTGAGGACCGCTGAAATACAGAAAACTCTAAAATTCTCCCTAATGACAGGTCTATTCCACAAAAAAGTTAAACGTCTACCGAACGAACCTAAAAACAACTAGATTCAATTAGATAATAAGTTCCACCATCGAATTTTAACTGGTACTGGGATAAAATTGATGTTTTACCGTTTAATGCCTTTCGCCTTAAGGTCTCTGGGGAGTTTTTATTGGGTTTCATTTCCATTACGATCCCACGAGGTGCAATTTTAATTTTACCCAATTGCTGCTTATAGCTTTTCTTTTTTTTTCTTTTAATTTTTTTTGGAAAATATTGTAGACTGTATTAAGACTCAACATGGGGCGGTGAATAAGAAGAATTCTAGATTCAATAGTAACCCTTGGTGTCTTAATAATAAGAGCTATTGTGCTATGAACGTGCCCTACCATTCCTCATACTAATATAATATGCAAAATACTATAAGATAGTAATAATAATTCAAGACGTGAGTGGAAGGATAAGGTAAGTAACATGAAAAAACTTCCCGTTTTTTCGCTTAAAATGGAGGCTTTAGGGCCAGAAAAATTATTTGAAATAGAAAAACTATGAATTACATGTGTAGTCAGATACATTAGCTAGGTTATGAAGTAGATAAGTTACAAGTTTTATTAAAATAATTAGGGAAAAAATTAGTTATTATTCGAATGTTACGAAATGTTACTTGTTCGATTGTTCCACTCACGTCTTCTATTATGATGTGAGGTAAAAGTCATTTGATTTTCATAAGCCGATTTGGATATTGTTACCTATTTTTGTCGACCTCTAGAGTCAAGAACCAACTACCTAGTTCATGTAAGTGTTTATATAACTCTTTTAAAGTGTATTACGTTTAATCTAAATATACAATTTATATCCACACAAGGACGGTCCAATTCAAATGTAGGGCAGAACGTCTAAAAAATCTCTTCCTACTGGGTGAAACTATAGAGCTAATAGTTGGTAGATATGTCCTACACGAGAATAACTTGTAAGATAAGCGTTAAGAATTATTAATATAGCTGGGAATATCAATTTATAAGTAGACGCTGCGATTCTTATTATTAGTAATATTATTATTAATATAATCTAGCTTATTCGACAATCAATGTTTGGTTATGATACGAATGAATTGTGTGGACACTCTTTATCAACACACCATGCTAATTTGTGCTGTTACAACTGTACTCTCAAATCGCCCTACTGATACTTTGGATCACAAGGAACTTACCGGAAAAAAACACCCTATACTGCTTTTTTGCGGTAAGATTTTTTGCATCACAAACGAATTACGACGCAGCCAATTTGCGGACAGCTTCACGTTTCAGTTTCAAATTCACATTAATCCATTTAGGATGGCAGCGCACTTGCAACTTTTGTGGTATTGTGAGTATCCATGAGCGGTAGTTGCTTTCTATCATGTGACTCTTATTTCGTTCGTTTGCCCCTTATTAAGAAAATACACAAATAAATAAATATTCATTGCCATATCTATCGTTTCTTAACCACTATTAAGTTGCTCGGTCAGTGTCGTATGTCATTAAGAGCTGCAGTTTCTTCGGCGCCAGATTTTTTACTGCCGGACCAATGGCCGGACTGGTGGCCAAACTAGTGGCCAGACTAGTGGCCAGACCAGTCGGACGTGTCGTCGCCATTTTCTATTTTCTTTAGTACATAAATCTTTTGTCTGTAAAGTCTCGAGAGTTTCGTTGCAATTTTTTGCAATAAACACGTTGTAAGTGAAGAGGTTTCTTATTTTCAAGTTAGGATAATAATTTTGTAGTACAATTTTAGTGCCACCTTGATGATAATCATTAGAATTTTAAGCTATTGTATAGCGTTTTTAGCAGGCTTTGAGCGCGGCGAACGAATAAAGAAATTCCGTAACGAAAAAAAAACCCTCACACCCCACTCTGATCTGCACGGTGTGTGTGTACTTGCGACTAGGCGTATGCGAATCATAATTGCATAATTAAAAAAAAAATGCTATGCAATAGCTTTACCGCGGCAGTCCCTGAGTGCGACACTTTGTTTCTCTAAACATCCAGATAATTTATATTCCGTCATAGCTATTTATAAAATAATTGTACCTACATTTCTAAATTAGTCTAGCACGAATCGGTGCATGAGTACCGAAAACTACTCCACCTCAATTTTTTTATGCGATCCTCTTCAAATTGCCCTCCTGATGATATAAATGCATGTTGCCATGGTGCAACCCGGTGCCATATTATTGTTGAAACAAACATTGTTTAAACAATTGCAAGGAATTGTTACTTTTCAACCGGACATTTTTTTTTAATGTTCTTTATTGAAATACCAATAAAAAAAGTCCTATGACTTTTCACGATAAAGTTAATATTTTTAAAGATATGAATTTTTAAAGGTTCGAAAAATCTCAAATTTGGGTACGTTCGACCCATGACAAATATATTAAAAAAAATAATAATATCTAAGTAATATATTTTTTTAAATTCTCTATACAATAGTTAATAATATCGTTAACAGAAATTAAAAAGAATTCATTGTTTATATCTTTTTTTTTATCTTAGTAAAAGTAGACAAAAATTGTGTTTTTTTTTTGTATGGGAGCCCCCCTTAAACATTTACTTTATTTTAATTTTATTATTAATTATTAAAGTACAAATATAATTAAGGATTTTGTGAAAATTTCAAGTCCCTAGCTGTAACTATTATTGATTACGAGCAAAAAAGGCCAAAAAAATTACGTTTCTTGTATGGGAATATTATACCTTATTTTATTTTTAGTATTTGTTGTTATTCCGGCAACAAATATACACAATCTGTAAAAATTTCAGAAGTTTAGCTATAGCGGTTTTTGAGACACTGTCTGTCCGTTTGTCTGTATAATATGTCTCCAAGCGTTTCTCTGTAGCGTCGTGGTTGTCACTGTGAAGTTAATGGGAGAGGAACAAGAAAACTATTTAGAAATGACGACGAGCTAATCAAAGTTAAACGATGTTTATTTATACCAATATCAATATAACAAGCCTTATTAATGGTTGTCGATTTAATAAAAACATAAGAAATGTAGAATAAATATCTCAAATTAAGTTATGTGATAAAACGATACCTTTTACAAGGATTTCAAACCACAAAGCAATATGTTCTGACCGAGTCCACAATCGACATTAATTAGATTTGGTTTGTGTCTTGCAGATCTCAGAAACATCGATAACGCTAATCAGGATAGTGCGCCTATGTACAAAGCTGTAGAAGCCCTTTCAATAATGAAGACGTAAGTGGATGAAGTTACAGTTACAGGAAAATGATTAAAAAAAGGATTTTATCTATATATGTGAAGATATATTAGCTAGATAATCAAGTATGTATGTAAAAAGGTTTGTTCAAATTATACGGGAAAAAATTAGTATGATCAGTCACTTACGTCCTCAATTGTAAGTCTATCTAAAAAACCGCTATGCAAAACATATTCGTGTCAATTCCACAAACTCGAAGTCACGTCGATTCCGTTTACAAGTAGTAGGGGAAAGAGGAAAAACTCGCAAACTTTTCGAATCAGCTCGCAGTGGCATGTTCCGCAATCTTCTGATGTATAGGCGTTATTGCCACATTGTTGCGGCGAATATGAGGAGTTACAATGTTATAGAAATTTATGTTTATGTTGGATTTTTTACGACGGAAAAGGTTGGGTAACAGAGTAATTACAATACGCTTGTAACGTAACGTAAATATTTGTAAATAAGTTGCTAGGAAAAGGTGAATGATTAAAATATTGTCAAAAGTAAGTATAGTTTTTAAAGTATGACTTTTAAATCTGGCTGGACTTAATGACTGGCTTTAATGCTTCAACTCCCAAGCAGCCACATGCGGCCGCGATAACAATAGATAAGCTATTGTGTCTGGTTTTTCCATGATCGAGGTTTCAATTTGTAGAATGTAGAACTAGACATTGGACCAGTCGATCCGTGGAATCTGCGGGAAGTGGCGCGGACTAGGCAAAATATAAAAGATACAGACTGAACAATGGGATGTCCTCATGATACGGGAATTCGCGGGAATGCTCAAGCATTCCAGCGAATTCCCGCGTCATGAGGCGAAAATGACGCTTCCATTCCGCGCCGGTGTAAATTGAGCTTAAGCCAGGTTGCGGAAAACACGCCTTGATTTTTCCCATTTTTTTATCTTCTATGTTCCCCACGTGTTTTTGCGAATTACAAAGTCAGTATCGTAACTTTTTATTGAGTAATAATATTAAATACTAGCTGTCCCGGCAAACATTGTTTTGCCATTTAAAGTATTTCTACTTCATCAGTTGACACAAAATCTTACCCCCTCTTTTGTCCCCTAAGAGGGGTGGGGGGAAAAATTTTATACACCAGATGTTAAGTTGGAAAAACAGTTAATAATATGAAGTAAGTCCATTAAAGAAAAAAGTTTGATACAAAACCCCTCTTTGGTCCCCTTAGTGGGGTGGGGGAGGGTAATTTTTATACACCAGATGTTGAGTTGGAAGGAGGCAAATATATCTGCGAAAACCGTATGCAAATCGGATCAGTAGTTTTCGTGTTAAAGCAAAAGTCTTATACAAAACCTGACCCCCTCTTTCGTCTCTTTAGAGGGGTGGGGGGAAAATTTTATACACCAGATATTAATTTGGAAGAAGACAAATATATCTGTGAAAACCGCATCCAAATCGGATCAGTAGTTTTCGTGTTAAAGCAAAAGTCTTACACAAAATCTGACCCCCTCTTTCGTCCCTTTAGAGGGGTGGGGAGAAATTTTTTTATACACCAGATGTTAAGTTGGAAGAACACAAATATATCTGCGAAAACCGCATTCAAATCGGATCAGTAGTTTTCGTGTGATGCCGGAACAAACATACAGACAGACAGACAGACAGACAGACAGACAGACAGACAGACAGACAAAAAAACTAACTAACTTTTCGGCTTCTATAGCGATATTGTGACACCCTCCGCTTATTATTTTTTGAATATCTTTAATGTACAGAATTGACATTTCTACAGATTTATTATATGTATAGATTACGTAATTTTACAGCTGCACAGGTCTTTGGGTATTTTTAGAATTTGGAGGTGGATGAAATGAGATGTGCTGTAGCATGATGTAAAATTATAGCGTATACCTATCTAAAATAAGTATATAAAAATTAAATGTATGAATTCGGTTTATAGACCAAAGTAAATGGAAGAAGATAAAGTGTTGCTCCGAAAGTACCAGCAGAAATATAAGAAATAATAATGCAGGTAAACATTTTTACCACTATATTATATGGTACTTTTAAGAAGAGGTTATATTATACCTGTTAAATTATACATATAAGCCCGTCACAGACTTAGCTATAATATATATTAATATTTTTATAGCTAGGCATATTACTATATATTTTCTATACTAAATCCACATGTCACAGAAATATATATTAAAGCTGAGTGTGTGGTCACGCGAAAATTAGTAAAGAAAATACAGTGAACTTTAAACTACAGGAAGAGTAACTCCGTCAAAAAACATGCTCCAAAATACTTGTCAAAAAAGTGAACCATAGGTTCACTTTTCATACATTTGCAATATTTAGGTGACTTTGAGCGGTACAAAGGCTGACGTTACATGACAGTTCGAATGGAACCAAATTTAAAACTGTATTAGTATGGGAGTTACGTTTCCGTAGTTTTGTTATTCGTAGAGAAAATATATAGTAATATGCCTAGCTATAAAATATTAATATATATTATAGTTAAGTCTGTGACGGGCTTTAACAATAATAGGCATGATGACTATTTTTTTTCTTACTGGTAATTGAAAGACCCTTAAAAATAGAAACATCGATGAAAGAATGACTCTGATACAATGATGTTTTAATAAAGATGGCGTATGTTAATACAAATTGGTCCTCAGATTTTGTTCCTAAACGACATATACGTACTTACCATGTCATATTTATATAGGTTACCTAGGTTACAACAATGAATGCGACAGATAATACGTAACGAATGATATAGAAAAGGATAGCTATATGTTTTGAGATGGTTTTGAGTTGCACTTGACAGGCGCATCGGCACGCATGCGCGACAAAGATCAAGAGAATTAATTGTTATTGTTGAACAGAAGAGACATTGAATAAACTAATTGTTTGTTAGATTATTTTTTATTAATCTATACATATACTATAAATAATAAAATCGTAAGAAGTGTACATTGAATATTTTTTTAAATAATACCTGGACCGTGATCAACAATCGATATCGAAGCCAAAAATACTTATAGTTTTTAGAATTTTTGTCTGTTTGTCTGTATGTATGTCCGGGCTAGACTCGTAACGTACTGCTACTGCATGCCTTTTTTTTAAATATAAAACTAAATAGGAAACTAAATAAACATTGGGTGAAGCGAAACATAAACTTGGGCATATCTTTCAAAGTGACCAGTTTGTGATAACAATTTTTCATGGGTGAACAAACATGAACGACACGTTTCACATATCTTTCGCAAAGTTTTTTGGACACCTACTTTTTGAAGGCATCCAGTTATGCTCACCCCTTTCTGCCAGTACTTTGTCGACCTATTTATGGCTTACTAGATGACGCCCGCAACTCCGTTGCGCCCAAACTCGTTTATCGCGCGGGAACCGTACATTTTTCCGGGATAAGAAGTATCCTATGTCCTTTCCCGGGACTCAAAGTATTACCATACCTTTCAGCAAAATCGGTTCAGCGGTTGGGGCATTTTTTTTTATGAAATAAGGGGGCAAACGAGCAAACGGGGATTGAGCCTCCGGTAAACTCACTCACTCGGCAAAACATAGCGCAAGCGCTGTTTCACGCCGGTTTTCTGTGAGAACGTTTCTCCGGTCGAGCCGGCCCATTCATGCCGAAGCATGGCTCTCCCACGTATGAAGAGGTAACAGACAGACAGACACACTTTCGCATTTATAATATTAGTATGGATGAGCTTTTCACTCGGAAACCTGCAAATCATCAGTGCGAGCGAAGCGAGCCCTAGCATATCCAACAACTTGAGCACTTTTGTGGTACACTTTACGAAAAAACTATTATGCCCTAATGATTTGTGTTTTAACATATTAAAGTAATTTTCATATTTTATATACAGGGTGCAATAAAACCTTCCTGCCAAATTTTGATATAATGATCCTTGTTAAAAATAAAAATACACGTATTTTTTCTTTTATAATCAGTAGTAAAATGATGAATTTCTCAACAAATATTATGTAGATGTGTTATCATCGGTAATTCAAGGTTTGGTTACCAAATATAAAAAAACTGCCTTATAGATTAACACCACACAGAAAAACGACGCGAGTCCTCACAAAGCTCAGCTTTTAGCTAGTAATATTTACATGGCTACTTATTTATACAGGCATACTTCTGTTATAATGTAAAAGAAGCAAACACTCATATCCAAATAATATTCAAATTACGTTTAAGGTGGTTTAAGACGAGTTTGAAACTAGCAGTCAGCGGGGCGGGAGCGGCGCGGCGCGTGGCTAATGGGTATATATTATTGTAAAGATTTATGTATATTATGGACAGGCCCCGAAATCCGAGCGGCACGTGGCGTACTACACGGCTTATCCATTTTTTTAATCTATAAAATTAGTATTTGGCTAAGGCTATAAAGTTAAAAAGGCGCTCGCATGTTTGAAATTAAAAAATATTAAAACGAAAATATGTTTACAATATTATGCAATTATTAGTTTATGCCTACGTGTTGATGCCTACGTAATCGCTTCTGAATACTTCAATTGATTATTCTATGGCACGCGACTATCTGTCCTTATCTCGCTACAGTTGTCGCCCGTATTCTCTATCCTTTTTCAGTATAAAATAAAGCATTAAATAATTTTTCAAAAATTTTGGAAAATATTCACTTATAATGTAAATTACTAGATGTTTTCATGTAATTCCGTGTGGTACGGAACTTTTTCATCCTTTTTTACCTTTGTATTATAATTTTTGCATTTTCTGAATACACGATTTGGCATTTTTAATCAAAAACGTCACTCGTCGTCACTCGCTCGCTGCCAACATGCAACTAATTCGTAAAGACACTAATTAGGTTCATTTGCCTGCCCCAGATTCTACGCGCTAGTGCACCTTTTTTTTATAATATTATATCATAGCTCTGATAGCTGAAAAATTCACCAAGATATGACAATTCAAACATCTCATAAAATAGACCTGCCCAAAACGCTCCATACAAAGTGCTACGAAAGAATGACGTCAATCTTTCGTAGTTTGTATGCATCGGGAGAGAACTTTGTTCGGTAGGTATATTAAATATTGCGTTTATGAAAGTGGTTTCATAACAAAAGTTGCTTTTAATTGCATAAGTTATCGAATGGTATACAAATATTAAGAAATTTAATTAAATAAAAAAATCGACTTGATTATCCAACTATGAAGGCGCATAACAAAAAAAAATACAAATGCTATCAAGCTGAAATTTTGGGAACACTTATTTTTTACCGTGGTTTCTTTATTTTATTAAGAAAATTTGCTAATCTTTGACCTTGTCATCATCCCTATTATTGAGGTAGTTTCAAGTTTGATATTAAATAAAATTTACGATGAAAATCTCAATATACTTCCCTTTGATCAAGACATCGTCGTCTTTCATGGGCTAGATAATAATGAAGATGAATAAGCAAATAGTATTAAATTACTCCTCACTATGATAAAGACAAACTTTAATAATAATAATCATATAAAATTTATCAGTAATTACAATTATATTGAGCGCCATTCAGAGCTGTACTCCAATACCAATTTGTACAACGTTCTTCAAAGATGGACACAAAATTTCAGCAAAATCTGCCGAGTCTACTTAGCAACATTGGGACACGATAGTTTTATAAATAAGACACATTATATCGTAAACTGAGGAACAACGCAACAACTATAACATTTCAATCAGCTTTCTTCCCATCTTTGTGTAAATAAGTCCCATCGTAAAAGGTTTAGTTCGGTTTTACGAGCTCCTGCCTTTCATCAGACCGCCATCTTATATAATGGCGTATCGCAATCAGCGGGTAAGCCGCGCCATACGGGGCATACCAATAATCAGCTATATTGTAACCACTTTATTGCATATAAAGGAAGAGTGTTTTCACGTTATTACATAATGATTATATTTTAACTACTATTTGTTTTCCGCTACTTCGTATGCCCGGATTCATGTCAGAAATCGTACAGTTTTCCGGAATGTAATTAAACTGGTTTAAATAAAGATATTCTGAAATTATAGACTTAACTAAAACTAAAATTGTACTGCTATGAACGCATAAGGACAGCCTTTTATCTCAATCATTTATATTTTGTCTGTATTTAAAGATACTTCTACTCTTTTAAACTGTTGTAAATGTAGGTCCCTACTTTTATTTTATTATGTAACCTGGGCGAGGACACTGGCCTCTGCAATACAGTTTCTACTAGTGCAGGGGTCAGAGGCTTCTATATTGTGTAAAACAGTTTTGGTACAAATAAAGATTTATTTATTTATTTTATTTATTTATTTAAACTACCGTACAATTTACAGGAATGGAATACATAATATGACCTATCTGGATAACGGAACACAGAGTATCTCCTTTTCTTGCATGAAATCAGTTTAGCAGTTTAAGCATGAAGAGGTAAGAAACAGGCACTTTCGCGTTAAATAATAATATATTAATTATATTAGTATGGATTAATAGAGACCTGATATTGGACGTTTTCGTGAGGGCAGAAAAGGGTGCTCAGCCGTCAAAATCTGTTCAGCAACAGAAAGACTAGGGAATAGACAGAAATACAAATAGACATAGTTTTTCATTTTAAGTAATATCAATACGAATTTTAATACTTGGCTTTTTGAGATGGACTCGGACAAAAGTATTTCCGTTAGAGCAAATTAAAGAGAATTGATGTGAGCTTGCCATGACATCACTCAGTGCGGCGATGCTATTGGATCTTAAAAACACATTCCTCGCAACACATTTTTGGTGGAAACGCAGCATAAAAGTCTACCATGAACCTTGTCACGCCTTCCAACTTTTTCCCTATTCAAACCACAGGGATATTGGCCGTCTAAATATCATTTAATGAACCGTTTTGGCCGTTTCAAATTTGCGAAAAGCCGAAAAAGAAATCAAAATCCTTTGTTCTGTAACCGAGGTCTGATAAAGGCGCTTCACACTGTCTTCTGTCTGTCTTTAAATATAACATTGTTTTTTACATTTGATTTAAAATGTGCCTTTGTTCATATTTTTGTTACAAATAAATAATTACTTTTAAAAATTAAGGTTATTATACTACTACTGTATTAATTTACTAGTTAAATTGCGTAAATTGATCAAAAAGTATGTTTCTGTTTGAGATAAAAAATCTCTCAATTAAATTATAAAGACATTATATTATTGTAAAAAGATAATTTTTATTTATTGTAAATTACCAACCAGACAAAATATTATACTCCAGGAATTTCAGTTCTTACGACGCGACGTCGCGTTGTATTTAAAACATCAATAGGTTGATATTACAATATTAGTAAAAAACATGACGGGTAAAAACTAGATTAAGATGAACTTAAATAAAATAAAATAAAATTCCTTGGTATAAATAATTTTGTAATAGACAAAAGAAAATATAATCTATCTAATCGACGACTCGTTTTAGTAAAAAGCGTATTCAGAATGTAGAAAATCCTAATGCAATACGCGTCGCAGCTACTTTTAAACAAAGTGTGAAAGTGTCTGATCGTTTAACGTTCACGAAATTACATTAGCAATTAGCAACATCTGCGGTCAGCGGCGACCGTTTTTATTTCTTACACATTTCCTTTGTACAAACTCTATTACGACTTCAACTTGTAATAACGGTATCATGCTGTATACTTTGTACTAAAAATAGAAAATTGTTTTTGTCTTGTCCACGAGTAAAAGAAAAAATACTGAAATGGTCTATAGTCACACGGGCGACACTCCGTGTACATGAGCGCTCTCGCGCCGGTGACCTTGAACGGAACGTGTACACCGCTATGGTTGACACCGAAATGGAATTTTGACTTGTGAGTTGTGCCAAAGCAAAGATGTATTTAAATTATATATTACTAGCGACCCGCCCCGGCGTCGCACGGGTATAAAATATTATATAGCCACTGAAAAAATGATTAAAATTGATAGCCTATCACGATCCTTCATGTGGTCTACTTCTTATCTGTGCCAAATAACATAAAAATTGCTCCAGTAGTTCGCGAGATAAACCCTTTCAAATAATTTCCCCCGTTTTTTCCACATTCTCCTATTAGTCTTACCGTGATAAAATATAGCCTATAGCCTTCCTCAATAAATGGGCTATCTAACACTGAAAGAATCGGACCAGTAGTTCCTGAGATTAGCGCGTTCAAGTTAGCCCTTTCAAATAATTTTCTCTGTTTTTTCCACATTTTCCTCTATTTCTTCGCTTCTATTAATCTTAGCGTGATAAAATATAGCCTATAACCTTCCTCGATAAATGGGCTATCTAACACTGAAAGAATCATCAAAATCCGTTGCGTAGTTTTAAAGAATAAAGGGAACAAAGGGACATGAGGGAAAAAAAGCGACTTTGTTTTATAATAAGTATAGATGTGTAATACAATATAATATAATAATAAAATAATAATCTTAAAATTAAATTAAATTTTATAAATTATAAAAATAAAAATTATTATTCATACATAATACAAATCTAAATAAATAAATTTAAAATTATTTATTTGATAAATTATAATAATATTATAAAGAGGAAAGATTTAATTGTTAATTTTTTCTCTGTTTGTAACAAATAAGCTCCGAAACTACTGGACGATTTGAAAAATTATTTTACCATTAGAAGCCGACATTATCCCTCAAGAACACAGGTACTTTTTACCGCGGGAAAATGCTTCATTCTTACGAAAAAACGGGTAATAGAACAACGGGAATCAGAATTGTCAGGTGCGTGCGATGCGTGTAGGAGTAGCGCGCTCGCTCCACCTACTAGTCAGCCCTCGACCGAGTAAGCCCAGGGCTGACCGCTCCGCGCCCCGCGCGCCGCGCACAGCCCCCGCGCCGATCCAGACACGCACACATATCCGTGAGCGATTTTACGAGCACACATGTTTAAGTGTCGCTTCTTTTCGCGTAGTGTATATATTCTTTGTTATAGTCTATACTGTCGTCTTTATAATAATAAAGATGACAGTAAAAAAGTAGAATTGAGCACACCATATTATGGTGCGCTGAATTTTTTTACCTGCCTAAGTCTGGAGACATTTTTTTTAAATCCAAAGTCCTGCGCCTGATTTCTCGGCAGTCGCGTCTGTCATCCTTTCCACTGGGTTATAACTTATGAAAGTAGAGGTCGAAGAGAGAATACTCTTCCATTTGACATTAAAGAAAGGGAGGTTGTGACAGAAGAGAAAATGTGAATGTTCTTGCTCACTGGAGGCACTATAGCACTAAAAAAATACCACCTAATATCACCGAAGCTGGTGTGAAAGAAATTATTTACGTACTGTACCAATGCTGCCACATTAAAATAATAATAATTTTCCGATGTTTATGCAGTTGCATCTGTCAATGTTTTTATTGCATAACTATAACTGTTTTTATATTACTTGAATTATTAATTCGTTGCTTTGGCATCACATAATATCAATATTCAAATGAAGGCAACGCTAAATCTATAATGTTAAGTAGGACCGTTTTCTTATGCAAAATAAGTATGGACAAGATTCTACCCTGGCGACACGCCAGCGGCTTGATACTTCTGAATTCTAAAATTTTATTCCATTTTATTGTTCTGGCTCTAGAGAATGCGTACGGCTATGGAATAACTAATATCAAGGCAAAATTTGCGGTTGCGATGTGTGTTTCGAAAGCAGGTAGCTTGTATTTTATGTGGTGAGGATGATACTGATTGCATACTTCTTCTTGTGCCTAGTAAATAATGTCTTGACATTAGACAATTAAGCTTAACTTTGCTATCAAACTTTGTTTGGTTTTAGATTATATCTATAAATATAATCATCACATTACCACAGTGTAAATAACTACAGTGGTCCAACGAACACGTCTAGATAGAGCAATCGTGCGGGGCGTGCGGGGTGAGAGAGGCGCGGTAGCGATACCGAACTGCCATACACTCGTTCGGTACACGTCAGCCGGGGTTGACGCTTTTTAACCGACTTCCAAAAAGGAGGAGGTTATATGTTCGTCTGTTTATATATTTTTTTTTGTATGTTCAACCATAACTTCGCCATTTATGGACCGATTTTCATGATTCTTTTATTTTTGTACAGGGTTGAATCCGAGGTTGGTACTATGTTCACAAAAGTGGTGATTTGATGATGGGATCTATGAGGAATTGAGGGGACTCCTTAAAATTCATATCAGAACATATGGTGATTTCAATTTTTTCTGAAGTGTTTTAGGCATATACTACCAAAAAGTAAGATTTTGCACCAGGATGTACCCTGGTTCTGAAGGTACCCAACAGAACTTTTGAATCCTTATAGATACAAGTCTGAGGATTTTGGCTTTACTACTACTACTCCAAGCAAAAGCTAACGAATCCTACATTGTTTCTGCTGAATATAGGCTAAATTTTATTTTGGAAAAAATAGGGTTTCGTAAGATATTTTGGTTTTCGGACGCTAGGTGTAAAATCAACCAGAAAAGTTACTTATTTTGCGTACGCTGCTGAAACTATAAAAGATAGAACGATAAAATGTTCTAGTTATTGTAGATCTTATAAATATCTACAAAAAAGTCCGCAACACACTATACTTATCTTTGTCGAGTGAGGCACAATAACCATTTTTTTATTTAAAAATCTTGAATTTTTTTGGACTACATTTAAACGCGTTTATTTTACTCATGCTATTAATCCTTATCAAAATTAATTATTTCATCACTAAGTACAGTTTATGTAGATAAAATTTGGTCTGTGAATGATTAAAATCGGACGTTTGGTTTTGAAATTATGGCGAAATTAAAATATTACGATAGTCACCACGCGCGATGCGCGTGCGGGAGGAAGACAATCTATGCAGTGTGCACTGTGCACCTTTCGGATATTGACTGCGTCCGCGTCGTCGATGTCAGTGTTGGAGTCTGTGAATTGACCTGGGAATCATTTTGCTGACCGAGTCTTTCCTGGGTAGGCTTTTTGCAGCCGTAACCGACATCCACGCGGGCGGAGCCGCGGGCGACCGCTAGTAATATGTACAACTAAGACAACAAGCTATAATATAGCCTTGTCGTCTCGTTACTAAAAAGGGTAAAATTATTATTTTTTAACAAAAAATTAAAACCGACTTCCAAGGTAAAAACAAAAGTAATACTTATTCATAATCTAAAAAGAATCAAATAATTCTTATTCCCTATTATAGTGGCGTCTTCAGACTTCGCCTAAACCTCAACTATTTCTGTACTCAATCTTCATGTTTTTGAAGTCGGTACCAGCTTACCTTAGCGTAATTGCTTTCAAGGATCTCAGAACTTTTCCGGGCTGGTACCGACTTCAAAAATACGAAGATTGAGTACAGAATAATAAAAATAAAAAATAAATACAGCCACTATAATAGGGAATAAAAATTATTTGATTCTTTTTAGATTATGAATAAGTATTACTTTTGTTTTTACCTTGGAAGTCGGTTTTAATTTTTTCTTAAAAAGTAATAATTAATTTAATTGTTTTAAGTGGTTTGCGACCGACAGTGTTTCGTTTGAGTTGTATGTATGTACTTATTTAAATACATAATATACATATTATATCCGATATATTTTTTTTTTTTAATTTTTGATATTTTCAAAATTACATACAAATTTCATACTCTGATATGTTTTTTTCGTAATAGTTGATTCGAAATAATTTGTATGTTTGATAATTTGAAGATAGGGAAGTAAAATTAAACTCATTTATTTATTATTGATATTCAAAGTTTTCAAATAAAGTAAAAATCAACGATAGATACTTTTGAGTATCAATTTTTTTTAATGAAATAAGGGGGCTAACGAGCAAACGGGTCACCTGATGGAAAGCAACTTCCGTCGCACATGGACACTCGCAGCATCAGAAGAGCTGCAGGTGCGTTGCCGGCCTTTTAAGGTGGAATAGGGTAATAGGGGAGGGTAGAGAAGGAAATAGGGAAAAGGATAGGGGATTGGGCCTCCGGTAAACTCACTCACTCGGCGAAACAAAGCTTTTTCAACCAGAAGAAAAAAAGTGTAATAATTTTATTAGTCGAATTAACTTAACACATGGTATATAAATGGTATTAAAATAGTATAATAACAAACAAGGAATTTTCTTCCGAAAAACAGGGGGTCACGTGGGTGTCATAAGCCTAAGTTACAAACCGCGTCGACGGCTATGATTAGTTAATGTCGTGTCAAATAGCAAGTTTTTGATGAACTATACTGTACTCGGCGAAGCATGGCGGCAGCGGTCATTGACTCCCTGTCAAAAACTTGTCATTTTCTATAAAAACCGCGATTGACACTGAAGTGTCAGGTGTTGTCAATCGCGGATTTGTATAGAAAATGACAAGTTTTTCACAGGGAGTCAATGACCGCTACCGCCCTGTTTCGCCGAGTACAGTATAGGCTTGTGAAACTCTCGGAAAATAAGACCTGTGTGTTTAGACTACGACTTGATGTAATTGATTTTTTACATTTAAAACATTATTTTACATTTTTAAATATAAATATCAATTTTGATATATTATATCAAGCATAAATATCAATTGATATTATATACTCGTATCATGATTCAGGATATATATCCGATTTATATATCAATTGATATAATATAGGTATATCATGCGAACCCTGAGCTTTTGTATACGCATTTGTATCTATATCTATATCTTTACTTACTATAAAACAAAGTCGCTTTTTTTTCCCTCATGTCCCTTTGTTCCCTTTAATCTTTAAAACTACGAAACGGATTTTGATGATTCTTGCAGTGTTAGATAGCCCATTTATCGAGGAAGTTTATAGGCTATATTTTATCACGCTAAGACTAATAGGAGCGAAGAAATAGAGGAAAATGTGGAAAAAACGGGGGAAATTATTTGAACGCGCTAATCTCAGGAACTACTGGTCCGATTTGAAAAACTCTTTCAGTGTTAGATAGCCCATTTATTGAGGAAGGTTAAAGGCTATATTTTATCACGCTAATACTAATAGGATAATGTGGAAAAACGGAGAAAATTATTTGAAAGGGCTTATCTCGCAAACTACTGGAGCAATTTTTATGTTATTTGGCACAGATAAGAAGTAGAACTCGTGAAGGATCATAGGCTATCGATTTTAATCATTTTCTCAGTGGCTATATGTTTTATACCCGTGCGACGCCGGGGCGGGTCGCTAGTTTCTTATAATAAAACTCCTTACTTATAATACTTCTATATCTATTTTTTGTTATTCCTAGTACTCTATACATACAAATACTACGAATACATAAAATGTAGAACAGATTATAATAAAACACATTATTGTGACAACCCTGAAGCAATGACGAATACCTACACAAAAGCGGCATTTCGCGTGACTTCAAAGGCGTTGGACCACTGTAGTTATTTACACTGTGATATTACTATATTATTTATTTTCAAAACATTTTGCTATGCATCAACTAATCTTAAGCAATGATATTACGTTCCTAAAAGGTTTTAATTGTTCAACGAAAATAAACTTTTTTAGGTATGGGTGGTTAAGGTGACGCCACGTTAAAGTAAAAAACCGTGTTGGATATGTTTTAGATTGCTTGAAAACAAGCAATGGAACAGCAAAAATGGAAAGGGCGTAAGCGACAAAATGGTTTTTGTCTCGTAATTTAAAAACTATAAATACATTTCATATAAGCTATGGGCTAATTAAAGTGTATGCTTGAACCAATCTATGTACAAATTTTGGAAGCTTAAATCACTCTCCTCTGTTGGCAAAATAGGAATCCCTTTTTTTAAAAAGGTCTTTTTGATTGATTATTCTGTGTTATAAAAATTGACCAATCGTGTTTTGCTATGGGTAATTCAAAGATAAAGACATGATGAATACTGACAGTGAACTTTAATTTCTTAGCTTTAGTCATTGCTGAGAAAAATCGATATCGCTACAGCCAAATTATCAAGGCGTCGCCTTAAGGTGATCGCACGTTTATCAGCACGCACGGGCTGAACACGCTGCATTTCAGAATTCGTTGTATGAAATGATGTGAAACCTCGCACATTCGTCCGCACCGTACGTGCCGCATTTCGTGTACTATACGGTGCGCTCGACGAATACGGCGCGTACGGTGCTGACAAATGTGCGATTATCTTCTTTACTGAAATATCTGGAATCGGCTTGACATAAACACAGTCATGACAACTCCTCTTTCAGTCGGCTCTAAATAATATTCCCATACCGTATAATTTGGCAAAACAACGATTGACGGTTCACCTAGTATCTTTCAGAAGAAGATTTTTAAAAACGTTACGAGTAAAAATGTTAAACAGGAGTAATGTATGCCGAGATTTTGTATGTTTAGTTTGGCTGGCCAAACAAAATAAAGCGGGCCCATTTGTGCCTAGCATCAAGAAATACAATAAAGTAAATATCTTTATATAGCTAGACAAATATAACCTGGTGGATTATACCGGCATCCAACATGCACTGAAGTGAATAATTCATACGAGTCTCTCAATATTTATAAGATGCAGCATGTTAACACAGATCATGAATAATTATGAGGGTATTTCATATTAATCTTAAAATGGATTA
Organism: Polyommatus iphigenia; assembly: GCA_963422495.1. Lineage (NCBI taxonomy): Eukaryota > Metazoa > Arthropoda > Insecta > Lepidoptera > Lycaenidae > Polyommatus > Polyommatus iphigenia. Next base: position 25,590,601 of record OY730181.1, on the reverse strand, counting down.
AAGTTTTCAAGTCAGCAATGTAACCGTGGAATTACAAATATTACATTGTCATTTTGGAATTATTGGGGATATTGAAGATAGAGGGCTTCTAGGATAAAAGATAATAATAATATTATTAAGTGTGTAATTATGTTATTAATAATTATACTATGTTAATTGTAAGGAGTTACAATTACCACGTGTTATCAGTATTTTAGGCATAAAAAAAGTCAACAAAAATCATGATCCAAAATTATCTGTAGTTGAGTATAAACACGTTATATTATGTTTTATAATTGGAGATTTCTATGGTCATACCGATTATTCGAAGATTGCTTAAAATAGCAAAAAATTAAGACGTATTCACATTAAGAAGTTGCGCGTGATATTTTATTAGCATACATAAATTCGCACTCAAGTTTAAGCATAACTTCGGTAAGTAGCTCTAACTGCCGTCTGCGACTGACGATAAAAGTATTTTGAAGCTTAAAATGCGTCATAACTTCTACATGCGCGCCGACGTGAATCAACACTGCAACCAGTTATATTATATCCCTTATACTTTTAAGTAGTCCTTAGAAAGGAAAAGGACATAACTTTTACGTACAGTTTTTATCCTAGAAAATGTGGCTTTCCTTTGTTAAACTAATTTCGATGCTAAGTACAAAGTTTTAGGCAATATCTAGTTGTATATTATAATAAGTTACAACAATTATATCTAATTTTAAGGTAACACAGTCATTTTGAAATCAGTTTGGTCTACATTCTTATTACAGCCAGAAAAAGCGTATTATTATAAAACTGAAGATTTGTTTGAACGTGCTAGTCTCACGAAGTATTAGACTGATTTTTATGTAATTTGGAATGAATATAAAGTAAACCAGAGGAAGGACACAAGACGTAACTTTTTGCGGAAAAATATTATGCTGTTCTAGCGAAATTCTTCATCAATGCGGGCAGAGCCGTACGTAACATCTAGCTAGCTGGCTGCATATTACAAAGCATCGAACAATACTCGTATGAGCAGTTTTGAAATATCAGAGTTATTCGATTCGATGCGAGTTAATGCGAAACCGCAAATGTAACGTGAAATCGATAAGCATGTAATACGATTACAGTCATTACAATAATACTCTGTTTACTATATAATATATTGTATAATCCTCTCTCTCCATCCTATCTGCACGATAGATTTAATTTTTCCCGCCCTCCTGAAATCCCGTGCAGATCCAGTGTCCGAACACACCTCTCCCTGCCATCCCATCGCACCAATTTCTACTCCTATTCCTTCACCGTGCACGCAGTCAGATTATGGAACTCGCTTCCCCACACTGTTCGTGACAGTCCAACTATCGCTGTGTTTAAAAGACGACTGAAAGAGCATTACCTTAATTCTCAATCACCGTAACTTGCGTTATTATGTATACATATTATAGTATTTATTTATTATATGCATATTATTATTCATTGATTTTATAAATATATATAAATACATACCTATATGTATTTATGTATGTATATATGTGTATATATGTATGTATGTGTATATATATATATATATATATATATATATATATTATATGTATATATAGGCTTAAATAGTTTTAGTATAAATTATAAGTTTGATATTATTGTATTTATAGTTAATTTAGTTTAATTAGTTAATAACTTTATTGATTGTGCACGTCCTATCTGCTGTCTTTTACACTCGTTTCTATATATATATATATATATATATATATATATATATATATATATATATATATATATATATATATATATTATATGTATATATAGGCTTAAATAGTTTTAGTATAAATTATAAGTTTGATATTATTGTATTTATAGTTAATTTAGTTTAATTAGTTAATAACTTTATTGATTGTGCACGTCCTATCTGCTGTCTTTTACACTCGATTCTCTTAGTAGGGCTGCTGTAAGAGATTTCTTCAGAAATAAGCAGTTCCTTTGTGTCGTCTTTCCGTGTTAAGTGTATCTTTATGTATTTTTCATGTGTGCAATAAAGAGTTAAATAAATAAATAAATAAAATAACGACATCGGGAAATGTAGCGAAATATTTAAAAAAACGCCGAATGCGCGACTTGTTCCTTTGAGCTTTGTTGTGGAGAAATAATGATACTTTGTTATCTTTTTCGATATGAAAATCGGAGGTCCTTTAAATGGGCATAATATTGTCACACAAGTCAATCAACTAAACATCTAATTACATATGAGGCTCGCAGACTGAAGATAAAGCATAGAGATGACACATAGACAAACAATGTACCATCAATTATTATTAGTGCTCCGTTTTTACCGTACGGAGGTTTGAACTTCACTGTTTTATAGTTCCAACATTGCTTAAATAGAAACTGATAATAATTATTAGTGCGAGAAGACGACGACGCCGTGGCCGGCCTCATAAAAGATGGTGAGATGAACTGGATGCATACAGGACAGGCTGACCAACGGTAGTCCTAGAACGAGAGAAATGGAAGACCTTGGGTTAGGCCAATCCCAAGCATGGTCTAGGGTGGCGCTAGAATGAGAGAAACGGAATACCTCAAGTGAGGCATATAATATAACGTGACTATTTATTTTTTTGTCAGAGCGGGACAAATGCAGAATACCCCCCCAAATTTGAAATATATGAATAATTATGTATTTCGAAGTGCCTATCTTACATTAAAATTATTTACTTTATTAAAATATTAAAAAAAGAAAGAAGCGGAAAGAGGAAGAGTTTGTTTGTATGAACACGTTAATCCTCAGGAACTAATTGGTCTGATTTGAAAAATTCTGTCAGTTCTAGATAGCTCATTTATCAAGGAAGGCTTTAGGCTATATTTTATCAAGCTAAGACCAAAAGAAGCGAAGCGAAATGTGGAAAAACGGGAAAAATTATTTGAAAGGGCTTTTCTCACGAACTACTGGAGCATTTTTTATGTTATTTTGCACAATATGGCAGAATAATCACGTTTGTTGTATGTATGCGTTATTTCCAGGCATTTTAAACATAAAAATACTTTTAAATTATTGTCGTTTGGTCTGTTTGCAAAAGCGGGACAATTTCGGCCTCGCGGGGGACAGCGGGACAGACTGGCTGAAAGCGGGACTGTCCCGCCCAAAGCGGGACGTATGGTCACGTTAGGCATATACCAAAGTTGGCGCTGGAGCGAGAGAAGTGGAAGATGAGTGAGATAGCATAGGCTCATACAAAAATTGTCAGGACTATCAACCAACTTGTTCATCAATTTTTGTATAATAATAATTGTTCCTAGGTCTTACCTCCACTTCAAGGTTATTTATTTAACACACACCTTGTAATTCTGAACTAATTTCCAGTTGTAATTTAATGTAAATAGCGGGGCAAACGCAAACAATCCCGAGAAATATTAATCATGTAGGCTTCTTCGCGACTCGTGGTTTAAAGGCTACCTCACATTATTTTATACGCTATACTATTAGATGTTTTGTGATATTTTAAAAGGTATATTTACTATATATTTTTAGTATTTATCGTGTTTGGTCAAGGAAGTTAAGGAAGAAAGTTTGGGCATGTAATATAAAAAGAAATTCACCACAGTGCCAGGCAAGATTTTTCTGAAAGCAATAACTTTAAATTATTATTGTTATTATTGTCAGCCTACAGTGTCCCACTGCTGGGCAAAGGCCTCCCCTCTTACTTTCAAAAGTTCACGATCCGACCGACCCAAAAAAAGGTGGCACGACGAACTGGATGCGTTCGATAAAGAGTGGCCAGCAACATCACAGGATCGTGAACTTTAAATTACATTGTATATTACGTTATATAAAATATGCTAAAATAATGCCTTAATCGCTAAATAGTATAGCGTTGAGGTAAAGATAAAGACGTATGATTGGATTCGTCTTAGTGGCTTTTCACCTTTTTGTAAAATTAAAACTGAGAACCGACATTAATGCGACGCTGTTTTAAATAAATTATTATTATGTTTTTATTAGCTTTCAATTTTATAGCTTACAGTATGCAAGCGACTTTAATCGTTCATTAATTTAAGTTAAAGCGTTTATTCAACATAATAGATGTTAAACTGTAAGTTACTTTGTTGCGTCAACTTGCATTGTATAATGAACATTACCACGAATTTACGGTATGTTTCAGGTACGTTACCATTTTATTACGGTTTTGTATGCTACAAATTTATACGCAGCTATATGCTATGGAATGCTTTACTGTGCGTAATATAAGACCGTTATCGTAGATACGCCACGCGTAGTTGTATGCTGCGATCGTAGACGTAACTGTATGCTACGGTTGTCAACACTACGCGTAGCTGTATGCTACAGTTGTCCACACTACGCGTAGCTGTATGCTACGGTTGTCCACACTACGCATAGCTGTATGCTACAGTTCTCCACACTACGCGTAGCTGTATGCTACGGTTGTCAACACTACGCGTAGCTGTATGCTACGGTTGTCCACACTACGCGTAGCTGTATGCTACGGTTGTCCACACTACGCATAGCTGTATGCTACTGTTCTCCACACTACGCGTAGCTGTATGCTACGGTTTGCTATAATTCGCGTAGCTATATGCTATCCGTAGCAGCTCCGGGGTTATACTACACCAGTGGTCCCCAACCTTTTTTCCACGCCGGCCACAAACATGTTTTGGTCTTGGTGTCGCGAGCCGCAACAAAAATTTTTAGGGCTAAAAAATAATATTCTTCAAAATGAACGATTTAAAAGTGGAAAAAATTTCACGACTACCACGACGACTTTACATTATTTTGCCGGTTGACGTGAATTTCAAAATGGTTTAACATAACGCGGGCCACTAAGAAAGTCTCGGCGGGCCGCGGCTAGTAGCTTGCCGTAGCTGTATGATATGGCGAGCTGTACTACGGTAACTGTATGCTATGTGATGCTATACTACGATATATTATAATATAATAATATGAATACATTATATAGGTTTAGTATAATATTTTATTACTTACAAGATAAATTAAAAAATATTAAACGTTCTGACGGAGTCCCAAATAGCATAATATTATGGTTTTATTAATCCAGATCTTGATATGTTTAGAATGCAAGGCAAAAGTTACTGAACTCAAATATTTAGCATCTTGGGGAACTGTAAAAAACTTTACTCATTACATTATGGCTCGTCGTAAAAAAGTCAATTTCTACGCGGGAAAAATGCACCAAAATATGGTTCATGCGATATCGTGTTTTATGCTGAATCGTAAGAAACTGAGATAATATTTCTGAAGTTTTTATTTCTATTAAGGTGTCGGTTGGCAGCGGGCGACATAAAGCAACCGTAATCGACGTGTCGCAGCGGGAGCCCTAGAACATTTTTTTTTATTACTATCAAGCTAATTTTTTGTGAGAAGCTTCATTTTGATAAGACGAACAACATTTTTATTTGCAAAAAATCTTGAAAGTGGTAGCTAACAGAAATAGAAAGGATTTCATACTTTGATTTAATGATCCCAAAATCGACCAATGCGTAGAACAGAGTTCTATGTGATCGTAGGACAAAAATGACTTTATTGTATTTAATATATTATTGAAATAGGAAATCAAAGTTCTACAGTTTCTCATTTTCAGAATTTTTATATCTTTCTTATTTTCCGAGATACAAAATCGTAAAACGTCCTATTTGAAGTAAGCTCCGTCTTAAAATGCACCAAGCGTACATGGGACGAGGCGAGAGGAGCGCGCGTGGCGCACCATTGTCACTTCGAACGTTGTTGTACGGATACAACGTTGTTGTTGCGTCATGTGCGTAGAAATTTTCGCTTGGATAAAAGTTGTTTGATTATAGTCAATATTGGCTACTAAAAGTGTTTTGAAGTCATGGGAAATCTATACTGATTGATATCAACGACGTCTGATGACGTTGTTTTATGGAGGGTTTGAAAATTACGTTTCTAAGAGTAAAAAGTGAGATTTGTTTAATATTTATATATTAGGTAAATATTCGTCGTGTTATCATCAAAAATAATGTCGTAAAAAGTTGATGTTATAAGTGATGATAGGACGATGTTGGACAAATACTTTAGAGCTTTTATGGGTTACATGTAGTTATAGGACGCTTTTTTACGGAATGATTGATGCATTTTGTAAGTCCGTTGTGCAGATGAGACGTTATCACCTGAATCATAGCATAAGATAGGACGTTGTACGTTTAAAAATATTGACGTATAATATAAATATATTTTTAATTTTATATATAAAAATGGTTTAAATCTGTATTACCTTACAACTTATGGTGTGTGACAAATCAAAATCATAAAATTATCACTTTTGTGCGCATAATATCATTTACCTTTAGCAACATAATATTATTGTTAAATATATTTATTTATAAATAAAATTAAGTATTCTATAATCTACGAATAATAAAACCAGGAAACGTAACTCCCATACTAATACAGTTTTAAATTTGGTTCCATTCGAACTGTCATTTAACGTCAGCCTTTATACCGCTCAAGGTCACCTAATGTATGAAAAGTGAACCTAAGGTACACTTTTTTGACAAGTATTTTGGAGCATGTTTTTTGACGGAGTTACTCTTCCTTAGTTTTTTATTATTCGTACTCTATAATACAATACTATATATGTATACATATACTTATGTAAAATTTGATTTGCTTGTAATACATTTTTTGACATTTCATTTGATGAGAACAATATAACACCGCAACATTCGCCTTTGCCTGGGTGCAGAAGAAATAAGCCAGCAACTGGACGACGTTTGGCATGAAATTAACGAAGAGCCTAATCCGTCTGATGACCTAACCGTTAATAGCTTTCAACCATCTTTACTTTCTTTAGAAGCGCCTTCTAGTTTTGAAAATTCACCTTTAATACAGCTGGAAGACTTAGAAATTTCTGACAGTACGTGTAATCTGGTTAGCCAAGAATTGTTAGTATAAATTCCAACGTCATTTCAAACTCTCTCTGAACTCTGACTCTGAACTCTGAATCTAAAGTCTACAGACCGCAGACAAATCGACGCCTTCGGGATGCAATGATGGAGGAAAATACGCCTTTCATGGACTGCTTTCAGAACCAACACATCCATTCTGGCTAAGCTGAACATAAAAACAAGGCTCTGTACCACATGCCTCAAATAAATGTATCTTAGAATACTATGGATACATAGCCCAAAAGGAAGGAGGCAATATTAAAATAGGCACTGGCAAGACTGGGGGCGAAGAACCGAGGGGCCGCCGTCCAATGCGTTAGTCCGATTAAATCCACACAACAATAATTATTGAGTCAATCGTCTACGATGCTCTTCGAATAGACGAAGACAGGCTGGCTGGCGTAACATCATTAGCAGGAAGCTTATAAAAGGAAAAAGGAGGTCACGACCCTCTTACATGAGGAACATGACTGTAGGAATAGGATCACTTAGGTTACTAGTACTAGCTCCTAAGTTTCCTGGCCGAAAGAAGAGATCATGAAATATAAACCAAGTATAATCTATATCCATACTTACATTATTGTAAATGCAAAGGTGTGTTTATCTATCTGTTTATTCGGATGTTACCTCCTCATGCCCAAACCGCTAAGCCAATTTTTCTGATATTTAAAATGGTATCCCCATTTTAATCCCGGAAATATATTTGATCCCGGGAAAGGACATAGGATACTTTTCATATCAATGTTCAGTTCTCGGGCGATAAACGGGTAAGGCAAAGTTAGCCTTGAATAAGCTTAGTATTCTTAACAGAGCGAGACAGTATTTCAGTCCGATGCAACGCCTAAAACTCTACAAGGTGAAGATTCGACCTCACGTGGAATACTGTTCTCATCTTTAGGCAGGGGCCAAAGATGAGGACAAAATACCAACTTTTCCCTCTGGATAGAAACCAACGAAGGGCTGCTTGGATTATAGACAGCGATTGTGTTTCAAACAAGCTAGAGTCTAGACCCCCTGGAATTACGCTGAGATGTGTCTTCGCTCTGCATCTTCTATCTGCTGAATCACGGGGAGTATAATTGTTCGCGATCACACCTCCTGCAACATTCCATCATACCACGGGAATATACACCATCCTCATCACTTTGATGAGTCTTTCACAGTAAAACTGAAATAAACTGCCGCCATCTGTAAATTTTCCGGACCTATACGACCTACAAACCTTCAAGAAGAGAGCCTCTTATAAGGCCAGCCACGCACCTACAGCTCTTCTGATGTTGCAAGTGTCCATGGGCGACAGTGTGGTTGCTTAATGCTTTCCATCAGGTGACACGTTTGCTCGTTTGCCCCCTTTTAAAAAAAAACCTAGGAGCACTCGAAATATACAGTTGGCACTAACAAATCTTACAGATTTGTTAGTGCCAACTATGATTTAATGTTAGCAATTTTGTTCAAAACACCACCTATTTTGAGATTTTTATTAATAAACGTTTTTTTAAGAAAAAAAAAACTTTTTTGTGTATAGGAAGTCATAAGGAAAATTACATAGGACATAAAAATGACAGAAAACTCTAACAAAAAATGAGTGATATGAATATAAAACGTAATTTCATTCAGAAGTTTCCATAAAACAATGTCTGGTGTTCAATACGGACCCTCGTCTTTCCGCTATAAAATGTCTTAAGTTGACATCGGACCCGCTATCACGGTAATTATATTTCTTCGCTTCATTCTTCGACATATATTTAACCAAAAGTAGTACCTTTGCTTATCTGCTAGGCAATCGCGTTTTTTTTATAGACGTATGTGGGTATTTGAAACATTACCCGCTCGCTCGCTCACTCGACGTTCCGGCGTGCTTCATTCTTTGTTAACGCGAGCACGTATACTTAGTAATCATGCCAAAGCGCAGCTGGTTATTATTATTAAGATGATTGAGTCAGTGTTGTAAGTAACTAAAGTCAGTGTTATTGTATCGTGCTACAAGAAAATACATGTAAGTACTATTAAATACTTAAATAAACGGCAGGCACTACCGAGGCCTAGACGAGCCAATTATATTCAATACTAGCCGGCTTGTACTGCGACCGCGAGTCGATAAAGGTACAATGTGTTGGGACTGCGAGTCTTTATACACAATCTGTAATATTATGTATGCTTTATCTGTTCTATAAATAGAATTATAGAACTATATGTTTGCCGGATTGGGAGAAACAAATGCAGGTGATTACTGCAATTATTTAATCAACCGGCATGTACTGCGACAGTGAGTCAATAAGTACAGTGTGTTTGGACCGCGAGTCCTATTACACTATCTTTATTCTATATGCATCGGAATTGATTGCGGATCTCTGACGATGTTTTATCTATTCTATAAATAGAACTATATGTTTGCCCGATTGGGGGAATTAATTGCAAGTTAATTACTACAAGTGTTTAAATATATTAAGTTATTTTGTAAACCGCCATAATGTGTGGATTGACCGCGGGTCTCTAAACACAATTTATATGCATCGGAATTGACTGCGAGTCTCTGACGATGTTTTATCTGTTCTATAAAATATAGAACTATACGTTGGCCGGTTTGGGGGCTAACAGCGAGTTATTTTATAAACCGCTATAATGTGTGGATTGACTGCGAGTCTCTAAACACAATCCTTATGCATCGGAATTGACCGCGGGTCTCTGACGATGTTTTATCTAAAAATAGAAGTATAATATGTTGGCTGGTTTGAGAGGATTAACTGCGGGTTAAATATTATTTAAATTTAAAATATATTAATCATTTTTAAATCAACATAATGTATGGATTGACTAGGAGTCTCCGACAATGTTTTAAAAATAAAAATTAGCAACTACCGTGCGTTTTCTCGCGCTCTTTGTTCTATATATAGAACTACATAGTTATTATTATAATATAAATATCTTTGCCGTTCTATAGAGAACAGCTATTTCGAGCTAGTAACTAGATTGACTGCGAGTCTCATCAGTTAACAACCTATGCGCGTCCCGCGCGATCCTTTTGTTCTAAATACAGAACTACGATTATAATTTACTATGTCTGCCGGTACATAATTATTATTATTAAATAAAACTTGCACCAATGTTGGGACTCGGGATACACCACGAGTGTATAACGAAACTTACTTAATATCTACGTAACGTGATAGTTACTACTCTCAATATTTTTTGTAACATATTTTATCGACAAATAAGTCGATTATAACGAGCTACCCCAATATTTATTTTTTTAGGTCACTAAGACCAGACAATTGGGGAAATATCACTAAAAGTGATCAATATACGGGTCGATCCGGTTACCGTTAATTAATGAAACCGAAGCTTTCCCACTCCTAAACCAGGTGCCAACGGTCGATTCTGAATACCGGTACCGATAGAACCGGACCAGATCCGGATAGATCCAGGGCTCCTACTGACGTTAGGTGAACCCTTGTTGGATTCGCCAGATTATGGTTTTAAATGATCCCAAAAACGATTAAGATAAGCTACTACTTATAAAACGTTCCTGATAATAAGTGTTGCAGATCGATTCCATTTCGATCGATTATTATCATTATAGATTTCACCTGACAAAGTCTCGATATTATCAGACTTATCAACAGTATCTGACTTATCTCGATATAAATTATTATCAAACTTATCAGATATTATATTATCAGACAAGACAACTTCGTAACGGAAACCTATAACACTCAGACTCGATAAGTCTTGTCTTAATATCAGACCAAGATTATTATTGTTTCGCTGGATAATTCCAGTATTTGTTCTCAGAGACAAATTAGTACATCCCAATCAATCGGGTACCTTTTTGACTCTGGCGAACCCTTCCCGCTACCCGTCAAAAGGGGGGGGGGGGGAGAAGAGAGCTGGTAACCGTTAGCTGGCGCCGCTAGCACTGTGCCGCTACAATCGAAGTTCAAAGATTCAAGTTCGAAGAGCGTTGAGACGACTAAACGCTCAATACCGCATCCGCAGCAGTAGTGCTGACAGTTATTTTTATATATATTTTATAGATATTACTATTATAATTATAGTGGGCTTTATACAGCTATCCCCAACAAGCGGCCCGCGGGCCGCATACGGGCCACCGGGACTTTATTTGTATCCCGCGTGATGTAAAACCATTTTGAAATTCACGCCCATGGGCAAAATATTATACAGTCAACGTGAAAGTCTTTTTCACTTGTAAATCGTTAATTTTGAATAACGTTATTTTTTAAACTTAAAAATGTTTGTTGCGGCCCGCGACACCAACACCAAAAATTTTTGCGGCCCGCATGAATAATAAAAAATAAAAAAATTAGGGAACTTCGTTCCAAAAACAAAAACAGGTTGAGGACCACTGGCTTAATATATTATACATCATGACATCAATAAATTATTAGAATTTAAAACTATATCTTCGTGTACCCCCACCGAAGGTTACCTTATTTCAAAGATTTTCTTTTCCCCAAACAAAGCGGCGGAAAATATTGTATTATATTTTAAATGCAATTTTTGAATTATTTTAAATTTGAAACCACTTCGTCAGTTTATTTCGAAATTACATGTTAGTTTGGAAAATTAACCTTTAAGGCTTCCAAGCCAATACCTAAAAGTGGATATCTAGCAAAAATAGATTTAAGAGCCTACTTCTTGGTTCCTAGTAACTCACTAGTGGATCGAAAGATTTTAATTGACGAATTAAGAGCCTTAAGTCGTGACGTACAGACTATCCGATGCGCTAACATTTTTTTTCACAAAAAATATAAAGAAGAAAACTAGACCAGGCGTAGGCTTTATTACTTCGATCGCGGAAAAACAAGACACAATGCCTTTCTATTGTTATCACGGCCCACTTGGGCCTTACGGGAGTAGAAGCGTTATCACTACTAGACTTTAACAATATCAGTGTTGTAGGCGAGAATTTTTCAGCCTCAGGCGCCCCTTTTTTGATAACGTTTTATGGTTAATAGTGCCATGGGTGTATTAAATCCACAACAAATATGTAAATATTTAAGTCTTAACGTTTATAATATATATTATTATAACATAACTAGCTGTCCCGGCAAATGTTGTTTTGCCATATAAAGTATTTCGCCCATATTATTGTTTTGTTGAGGTGACTAAATATGTATGTCACCATGGCAAAGTCCATGATTGCTATCCCATCACATAAACAATGGTCGCCGTCAGTCTCGAGTTGTGGCAGTTTACTATTATTTATTCAACTAATTAATACACTCATCAATATAAAGATAGAAGAGTGGATGTTGTCCGATTCTCAACCCTAGCCGATATGCATTATGCTCGCTAAGATTCACGAAAATCGGGCGAGCCGTTTCGGAGGAGTTCAACCACGCACACCGTGACGCGGGAGTTTTATATATTAGATATATTTTATAATAATATATGGCTATTAAAAACGGAATAATATAGAACACGAACAGTACAGTTAAATCAGTGTACTATTCGTGAGCTAGCTCAACTGATAGGTGTTTTTGACACCATCATATCCTAATTCCTGACTCCCACCGCGGAATGCAACTGGTTTTCAGCGATTAAAATATTTAATACTAAATAAAATATGCAATGATAAATACGATCAGAATCACACTTATTCTTGAATAATAATTGTTACAATATTCAGCTTGGTGGACCGAGAACACAATATTCTCGACTTTCAATCATATTAATATGCAATAATCACACTATCGACGACCACAGAGCCGGACCCACTTAAAGCAGTAGACTCCTTAAAATTTATTCTAAAATACTTTACTTCGACTTAGAATTTAGATAAAATATGCTCTCTTCAATCTTATTAGTTAATAGATCTATTACAGAGATCTTCGTCCGCTCCATCGGAACCTTAGGTAGCCAAACAATTTGACAATGGCTGTAATACGATAATTTCTTCTACAGCCATCACTGTGCACTGTCATTGTTTATGAACAATGTTGACATTATTGGTTGGTGACATTGGTTCAGATGAATGTGTGAAGCGCCTTTTGAAAGAAGCTTTCCTGTAAAAATCCTAGCCCAAGTAGTGTAGAACCCGGTATCCACTTATAAATTATTTGTTTTTTCTTGCACTACAGCTGAATACTGATCATTGACTTTAAACTTTCTACCTAATAAAACTCGGCAAAAGAAGAATAATTATAAAAAAAAACGGTTTTAAATAGCGGCATCGAAATTTATATTACAAAGAAAGATTTATATTACGAATGATCGGAAGTTATGTTTTTATAAAAAAAAGAAGAAGAGGATATAATATTTAAGTTATTACGCCCTGTGATGGTTATTCAAGATTATAATAAATAGGATAATGCTACAGTACGGGTGGGTGAATTTCCTAACCGCTTTATTTTCGCGGCTACTGTAAAATTGGGGGTGTGAAATGGCTATTTAGGGTTAAATAAAATTTCATCGTATAGATTGTGTGATTATTCATATGAGGCAACAGACACGTTTTTAATTCGATAACTAGAACATAAAAATAAAAAATTCTAAAGGTGGAAATTAGGCCCCTCGGTGACTGTCCCAACGACATTTTTAGTCCTAATTTCGTCAGCCGAGGAAAAAATATTAGTGGTACAAACAAACGGATTCTGTTATTGGATTCTTAAAGAATGGAGGTATAAACAATACAAATTTCATAATCTCAATCGTTATACTTTCAAAATAGCGGGAGAAATAAAACTCTCCCAACATTTTGTCTTGATTCGGTGAATAAAAAAGAAACATAAATTGTCGAGACCAGAAGTACTTTTGAACGTAATGCCGTTTCTCGATCTCAAGCCCCAGTCATGCTTGTGCCTTCGGAGCGAGAGGTGGTTTGCTGCGTCGCTGCGTGTTCCCGCTAAAAACGTAAGTATATCGTCTCGGTGACACCCGACACTTTTCTCCACATTTCCGTGATTCAATTTATCATGTTAATTGAACCAGCTAGAAGTATTCACTTATTTTCTTACAAACACTTTTAATAATATGTATCAGTATGTAGTATAGACATCGGTATAATTATTATAGGTGTCAAAATATTCAACGATTTGTCGCAAATTTGCATTTCGGTGATTCCATTTCGGTGAAATCGGTGACCTATTTGGTCACCGAAATGAAAAAAAAATCACGGAAATGGTGACTCGGTGACTTTCGGTGACCTTCAGTGACAATAGTTTTCATATCGGTGAATACTTTTTTCATCTCAGTGATTTTTAAAGTTGTTTTATACAGGATGAATAATTATATCTGCGAAATCGTAAAAAAATGTAAATGAATAAAAAAGACATATGTTGCTTCTTAATGTTTCAATTTTTTGAGCTATTGTATAGCTTTGGTCGCGTTTATCAAGAAATTCCATAACGAAAAACACCTAACATTCGTCTTACGTCGTTTCAGTCAATATTTGTAATTTTTTTTACTTTAAATATTTATAAGGACACAATATTTACCTTTCATTTTATGAATAAGAAACTCAGAGACTGATATTTTGACCTCATGTAGTTTATTAGGATTACCTAAAATATTGACTTTTGTTGATTAGTGAATTAGCAAAAACAGTACGAGATAAAATAATATGATTATTTAATATTAGAATTCAATGAATCCTATCAAAAAGTAGTTTTGGTTATAATAATGTTAGAATAATAGTTACTCAATTTTTACTTTAACTGTTTAACTTAAGTATATTTTTATAACTAAAAATTTTAACTAAGCACTAGAAGATACCTTTTCAAAATAGTAACAGCATTTATCCTTTGCGGCGTGAAGTTGGCGCGTGGTAATTTTTATTCAAAGCAAATGTGTCAATTATTTCCCAGTATTAATATATTTTGTTATTTGTAATTAAAATCGTTTGTAACATGAAATTATTTTTAATAAAAATACATTATTCTATCCACAGACATAGATCAAGATAGATACCGCATGTGTATGTACTTCGCGTGCCATATCGCGTCCCCAAACGACGAGCAATGCTCGTCTTTCGAAAGTCTGTTCTTTACTCTGCTATCGGAATCGGACGTAAATCGGAATTTTAGAAATGCCTCAATGCCTAAAATGGCCGTATTGAGATGTAGAAATTCAAATAGAAACGTTGGCCTTGATAATGGACACGTTTCTTATCATCGGTACGTCACAGTGGTAGGAAAAAAGTGACACGCTCGTTTTCATACAAATGGAGCGACATGCGGTATCTATCTTGATCTATGTCTGTAGTTCTATCTCATTGTTGTTTAAATAACCATGCCCAGTCATTTAACGTAGATGTAACTGAATACGTAAATAGAGATTATTTCACCCATACAAAATGAGTAACCATCGCTCTATGACAAAACTTATGTGAGCGTAGCGTACGGGAGGCAAAACCGCGATAAGAGTTGTGCAATTGCTGATTTCGTAATGGATTTTTTGTGATGGATAGGATAGGCTATGTTTTATTCTGAAAAATATTAGAGATAATTTCGAAAATTGCAAAAGTGTAACCCAAAGTGTCAAAATTTTTCCACAAAAATACAGTATTTCGCTTGTTTTACAATCACGCTGTATACTATTTCGGTGAATTTACATTTCGGTGAATTTTGTTTTCATCTCGGTGACTGACTTTTTCATCTCGGTGACAGCTAAAATATAAACGTGTGTGCTACGTTTGTTTATTATTTAATTTTTATGTCATTTGTTTCGTAGTCATAAAACATTAAAATTGGGAAGAAACTTCGGTAAAAACTCAAAAAAACATAGAAACAAAAAAGTTCACCGAAATGAAAAAAAATATGGACATGTTGAAATTCACCCGGGCTATGATTGCTAACGCTTAACGCTCTTCACAGAACAGCCAACTCCCAGTCGGTCAGTTAGCCGCTGGATAAAGCAGGTGCTGTGCGAGAGCGGCGCGGCGTCGACACGAGCGTCGACACGGGGATTGATACTGGACACTATTAGTAAGACGACAGTCGACAGGCAGGAGTCAGGACTAGCGATTCCGATACTTTCGCTATTTTCATTAAACATAATTTTATCGACGAACAAATTTTCGCTGAATCAGTTAAATAATCACCAAGATCCCAGTATGTTATCATTTGAATCACAAACCATAGAGGTATCTTACGTTTCGTTTCTACTGACTATTATTAAATTTATGGGCATAATGTTAAATATTTTCTTGAATATATTATAATGATTACTATTCATAATGTAATCTATTGTATTTTGTAAAAAAAAATCTTTCTTTCGTTATTCTGAAAATCTACTTTTGGTTAATTATATATCGAAGAATGAAGCGAAGAAATATAATAAATGATCAAACGAACTTACCAAGTGAAGTTTGATCATTATTATATGAGTCGCTTCATTCGAAGATATAATCTCCCTCCCACCCAGTCTGCACGAAACTATGTTTGCTGCAGTACCCAAAGAAAGAAAGAAAGATTTTTTGCATTACTTCTCTCTTAACATAATGAAGCACGCCGGAACGTCGAGTGAGCGAGCGAGCGGGTAGTGTTTCAAATACCCACATACGTCTAAAAAAACGCGATTGCCTAGCAGATAAGCAAAGGTACTACTTTTGGTTAGTTATATATCTTCGAATGAAGCGACTCATATAATAATGATCGAACTTCACTTGGTAAGTTCGTTTGATCATTTAATATAATGAATAAATAAAAATAATATATACCACGTAAATAAAGAGGAATTTCTTAATAACATACAAAAAATTCAAAAATATAAGTCTTACAGTTTTTAAGCTATTCAAGTTTTTCGACTTCCAAATCTTCTGATTGCTCTACTGAAAAGTAGTGATTTTGCAGATCGGACTTTGTTCTACGCATAGGTCGAAATATGGATTGTTCTATTTGTAGGACAATGTTACATTTAAATTATCAATATACTATATTATAATATATAGTATATTGATATATTGATATACTATATAATATATAGTACATTGATAATTTAAGAGTTAGATACTCTTAAAATATCAATATACAAAAAATCTGCTTGTTGGGGTTCCGTTTTAGGGTTCAGTTGTCAACCAAGTTTTGTTGATTACAGACCCTATAACGGAACCATAACGAGCTGATTTTTTGTAATATTAATAGGTTGTTACTTGTTAGTTATGTAATTTAAGAGTAACGTTGTCCAACAAATAAAACAGTCCATATTTTAGGACCATCAATTCAAAGTATGAAATCCTTTCTATCCCTGTTAGCTACCACTTTCGAGATTTTTCGCAAATAAAAATGTTGCTCGTCTTATCAAAATGAAGCTACTCACAATAATTAATTAGCTTGATAGTAATAAAAAAAATTGTTCTAGGGCTCCCGTACTATAATATTTGATAAGACGTAACCGAAAAATCCAAAGAAGATAGTGAACTTTTATTCGTGTTTATCGAATACCGAGCAAAGCTCGGCCAAAAAGCTAGTATATATTAATTACTTCTATCTTGAATAAGTTCAAGCTGCAATAAAGCTAAAATTACATTCGCTTAAACGTTTAGCTGAAAATTATGATAATCTAACCAAATACCTTATCAGAAGAGGCAATAATGTTTAAAGGACGCCATGGTGACATATATTGCCAATACTCGTATACCAAGCTTTAACGGTTGTTAAGGCCATAGTATTACATCTAATTTCTTCAATGGGGCTATAGAAGTCGAACTAGTCAAAGGGGAATAGACGTATAACAGTTCAAGGCTGTCTGTTCAAAAAGGTTTTTTCATAAATAGAAAAAAGGTGAATGGACTACAAATATAGTACGTGAAAAAGGCTGTTTTGAGGCTCAAACGTCATAGTTTAGCGGGTTTATATTTTGTAACAATACACATAAAATTTCATGCAATAAATAAGATAAAACTCTTCAGCTTTAAGATGCCGGCAGGCAGCGGACGACATGAAGCAACGGCAGTCGACGCGTGTCGTCGCGACACTACTGATTCTATGTATTTCTATGAAATACCCTGCGCAGCTAGCGACACGAAGCTAGCGACACTACTGGTTTCTATACAGTATTTCTATGAAAGTGTCGCTAGCTGCGGGGGGTATTTTATAGAAATACAGCTAGAAACCAATAGTGTCGTTGCGTCACGTCGTCTGCTGCAACTTCATGAAGTCGGCTTCCAACTTATACCTTTATAATATAAGTATAGATGTGTATTTGTTTTCTTCTTATGAGATAATGTGTAAATAGGCGGTGTTTGCTGAATGTATAAAATTAAGACGTCTTTTGAACGTTTCTTGCGTATTTGATTATTTGCTACATTTTATTTCTTCGTATGAGCGAAGTCAAAAATAATTATTAACTGAAATGGTGAAATAAAGAAAACTTTTGTTATTCGAATGACACTTACTTGGTAAATATGAAAAAAATAATAACCTTTACTCGTTTTAGTTAGATAAGAGAATTCTTTCAAGTTTTGAGGAAAATGTTCATAAAGATCTAGTAAGTCTTAGAAACTAGTAATGGCATATGATATAATGGCCTTTTAAATTACATTAAAATATTAATATTGTGCCAATTCAACACTCATCATCCAACACTGAACACTGAAATACAGTGACTGGAGCCCGCTACTTTATCATTGATGTTAATTGGCTCTACAAAAGAGAAAATCACATTTCAAAGTCTCAAAAAATCTCAAAAATTTAAAACAAAATATATAGAACTAATTATCAAAGTATACACGGTATGAAACAAAACTGTGATAGCTGCAAGGCATGCCAAAGAAACAAAGTTGGTAACCTAAAAGAGCAAAAATTGAAAGAGTCTTGTAAATTCCCCCTTAATCAACACAATCTTTAGGACAGGGGTGGCAAAACTTTTTCTAATATTAAATTACACCGGCGGGCGAAAATTTTGGACATTGATTGATCCCCTTGTCCTTGATATCTTTTGTACGGTTTTTTGCGAAGACAGGACAGATTGTGGGACTAATGATATTCATGGGACATGGGCGTGTGTTATAAATGTTTATTTTGTAACCTTTTTCATTAAATGGAGTAGAAAATGGGCTGACGATAGACTGATTATTCAGTAATTATAATCAATCATTAGTCGTTTCCAAAAAGTCCGTAACTAAAATTTTAGGAGTGTATTTCGCTTGGTCTACTATTTCACCATACACAATAAAATCCGCCACTTTATAAAATATATCCAAACTAATATTAAAGTTCGACAATAAATTTAATTGTTTGTCTTTACATATTTATGAGACTGATTCGATTTTGATAGAATTCGATATGGAGTTAGATTTGAACCGCGGTAAGGACAAGCGGTAATTTCATTTTAGTAAGCCATTATCTCAAAAATTCTAAGATTCCAGCACGATTGTCGAAATTCTATGCGATGGAAGTTACGGGCAACGTCAAGTATTAAACGAAAAGCATCAAGGTTTTTGTATTTTAGAAGAATTTAGATACGGTTCAAAAAGGTTTTCCTTATCTGTTTCTCAAATGTTTCGTCAGAGCGCAAGTAAGCTACGTATGATAATACGAGAACTACAATTTCTTTATATAGCTTTGATTATAATATGTTTAACTACATAAGCTATCTATCTATAATATAAGGCTATCTTAAGAAATACAGCTGCACAAGGATAATGATTGCACTACTACAAGAATCAAATGTCAATTAACCAGGACTATATTTTAGTAACTGTATAGTATATTAAAAGTTTCCTTATTGAATATTAGTACACCTAAACTAATTTTATCAAATACTTAAGAATAAATTAATTTTTATTTCTATTTGTAAACTTGTCTCAGTTTCTAAAAATTCAAACTGATATGAAAGTGTTTTTTACCCACTTTTGACCCACGCTTTAACCCACGCAAAAAAAATATAATAATTTAATTTCCTTCAAATTATTTCCTACCTCCTGAGATTGGAAATAGAATTTTCGCCGAATATTTTCAATTTAGTTTTTAGGCAATTAATTATTGTCCTTGTAACATTTTTAGGGAAATCATTTGGGGTAATTCAAAACAAAGTACTGTCTTCACAATAAAACTGTGCGAGCGAGCAAAATTAAACCTTCATAAGAAGCAATTGAGTTTAAAATTGAATTCCTCGTCCGCATCCATAATCAAATAAAGATTACACTTGTTACTAGGGTAGGAATTTCTTTGTTCTTTAAATAAAATAGAAAATGCTTTTTTCAATACAAAGAAATAAAAGATCCTGAATTTTATCGCACAAAAAGATCGAATCTTTTGTATTGATGGTTATTTTGAATTTGATTACAGTTGGATGGGTTTTTTTATAATGTACATTTTTTGATTGACTTTGGTTGTATGTTATTTTTCTAATATACATATATAATTCTCGTGTCACAGTGTTTGTACGCGAACTCCTCCAAAACGGCTCAACCGATTTTAATGAAAGAACAATGGCCAAATCGTACCAGATGATAAAATGTGGGCGGTGGCGCTCCGATATGCCATTGGTAGCAAAAATTCCCTAATATTTTAAGGCATCGAAAAATATTAGAAATGTGTCTGTAAATAACCACAAAAAAGATCAATATATTTTAGTTTCGTTATGTTCTGACAGCCGGTGATTATTCGCATTCGTTCTATTTTTTGGGTAATACTCTAGGAAAAATTGAAATAATTAGAAACGAGATCGCCGAATATACACTTGTAGGCTACACCGTAGTCGGGAAAAAGGTAGTTCTTAAGTCTAACCTCAAAATTGTTAACGTTATTAATAATTGTAAAAAACCGTGGCTATTTAAACATAATTCTCAAACGGAATTATGTTTAGAGCATAAGAACAACCAAATCTAACTATAGTTTATTTTGGGATATCAAAAATAAAAGTCGAGTCCAGCTCCTATACTAATTTGGCCATGATTGTTTGTTACATTCGTTAGGCCTGAGAATAGCTTTTTATCTACTTTTTATATTGATATTAGAAATAATTATTTATATGGCAAAATAACGTTTGCCAAGTCATCTAGTTTTCATATTATATTTTCGTTTACAATCTTCTTGTATATAAAATTCTTTTGTCGCAGTATTTGTTAGCCAAACTCTTTCTAAAGGACTGTACCAATTGTGTTAAAATTTTTAATTGTTAATCGTAAAAGTCTGAGAAATGCCTAAAATCTATTTTTCGTACATGAAATGAGGAATACAAAAGAAAAAAAGTGATTATCATCGTACTATAGTAGATAAATATAGTCTAAAATATTGATTAACGATATTATTATAATAGTAAAATATTAGTTGCATCGTTTATTACGTATGAAACTTTGGTTCGCCGTCTGCATGTGAATTATTTTATCTGTACATAAAATATTATAGTTAAATTATTACAAGTCACAAACCAGCTATACCGTATTTTTTCTGCACGGAAAATGTAAGTACAACATTAATCCTTCAAGCCCCATAAGAGCACCGGTGATCGCGATAACAATAGAATACAATAGCATTTCCAAGAATCCGCGATCGAAGGATTAATTCGAACAAGTTAATATTAAGTATTATTGTTTAGAACAATATTAAACCGGATCTGAATAAATGATATGACTCCGCCTCGATGCGAGGGAAAACAGATAATTCCTCAAACCCTCGAGGAAATAAGTTATTGGCGTATAAACAAAACAATAATTTATTCATTGAAATATATGGAACTGAATGACCGGCGAACGCAGCATCTTTCTTTACAATATCTTTGCTTTATTATTTGCTTGCATTGTTCGACTGAAAGCCGATTTTGGTCAATATCCAAGCCGAACTTGAATGGCCGATGCCGAATTTTCAAAATTTAATTCAGATTTGCCGTAGCTCTTAAATTTGCTGTGCTGTTTGTTAATTTTATGCGGGAACCAAACATTTTTTATCCTCTATCTCATAATGTCCTTTCCCCGATCTCAAAGTATCTCCTGGATAATAAAATTTATAGTGTTTTGTTGAGTAATTTCCGCATGTAATTAAATAGTAAAAAAACTTCCTAACAAACAAACTTCCTTTTTGTAAATAGTAAAAAATATATGAAGAAGAGTACACGAAAAAAATGCACTATTTCAGCTCTAATTTCCATAATATATGAATTAATATAAGAAAAGAATAAGATTTGGATAAGTCACATTTCTCACAACAGTTCGTATTCCATAGATGTTCGTTTTCTGGGAAATTAACCTTTGGCGAGATTTCGGCCATTATTTTAGCCGAAACTGCGCCATCACTATTTGTCTGTTTAACTGCCAATGGGAATTGAAGATATCTTATCAAATAACAAATATCCTTTGAATTTGAGTGTACGTAAAAGACGTTATATCACTGAGACCACATTTGCAAGGAAAATGGAAAATAACCCAAAAAGATTTTACAATGCTTACAATTGTCATGATTAATAATAATTTTGAACTGAGACAAGAGCGTCCGTGACCTAATGGGTAGACCTTTGGCTCGCACTCCTAGAGGGTGCAAGTTCGATCCCGGGTGGAGGCGTGTACCAAGGAGACATTTTCTGATCTCAAGTACATAATACGGACGCTCATACGGTGAAGGAAAACATCGTAAGGAAACTCGCACATAGTTGGTCCCAGACGTACTGACTAGTTCTTTCCTCTGGACTAGGCCGACTATGCTGCGAGAGTGCCGTGCGCTTGGGCAACTATACGGACATTTAAAACCTTGTCCCAGTCACTACAGTATTTGAGGAATGGTTACTTTGCTCTGAAAATACGGTATAAATCATCCACAATGGATGCAAAGGCCTTGTTTTGAACTGAGTAGCTGATCCGGCAAATGTTATTGTGCTACAATACATCTTGTTAGAATTCTTGAAAGCAGAATAGACACAAAATTTCAGTGTAATCGCCAGCAGGACTCACCAAAAATTTCAACATAAATTGGTCAAGCTTTCGGAGGAATTTGTCAACATTTTCATTTAAATCGATCCAAGCGTTTTTGAGGAGCTAGTCAACAAACACTAGAATTAGTATAAACCTCCTCCTAGTATAAACCTTCCCTGAACTTCCACGAATATTTTAAGACTAAAATTAGCCAAATCGGTTCAGCTGTTCTCGAGTTTCAGCTAAACTAAGAAACTAACAACACTCAAAATTCATTTTATCGGCATAAAAGTTTCCCGGGACTCAAAGTATCTCCATACCAAATTTTTGCGAAATCGGTTCAGTTGTTTGGTTCGTGAAGAGGTAACAGACAGACAAACACTGTTTCATTTATAATATTAGTATGGATATGAAAATATATGATACATATTTGAATTAGTTCTTATGGTGCTCCCACACCGCAGTTAGAAAATGTTAAGTAACGTTAGTAAACATTTGTTAGCAAACATTTAATCACAAATGTTAAAAAATGTTTTAATGTTAGAAAATGTTAACAAATTATAGCAAAACAAATTATAACAAAATAAAACATATATTGTGTTACCTTTTGCTTGTAAACCTTTTATAAAGGACGACGGGGTATGCGGTGGGCTAATACCAGATTTAAATTGTTATAAAATGTTAGTAAACATTACTAAATATTTTTATTAGTGTAGGAGCACTTATAACATGTAACAGTTCCTAACAAAATATAACAATTGACAACATTTGTTAGTAAATGTTTTTATGTTAGAAAATGTATACAAACATTTTCTAACGGCGGTGTGGGAGCACCATTAGATATCATTTTTGACGACCTCTGTGGTTCAGTTGGTGGGCTGTTGGTAGCTCATGCCGGGGGTCGCGGGTTCGAATCCCGCCGACGGAACAAAAAGTTTTCTAAGTTCCTGGGTCATGGATGTGTATTAAATATGTGTATAATAAAATAAAAATCTTAAATATATGTATACTGTATAGTATAAAAGTATTAAAATATATATTTCCGTTGTCTGGTACCCGTACCACAAGTCCTTCAGGTACTTACCACGGGGCCAGACTGACGTGGTGTGAAGCGTCCATAAATATTATTGTTATTATTGCTCTATATTAAAATTATATTATACCATTCTGTTCAAAGCTGTGACCATAATATAAGCCGTATTGTACTAAAATCTAATTCTCAATATCAAAGAGCCACGGGGAGAGACAACGTGACCTCACTAATTGACTCTATTTGTTAGGTCTATTGAGTGATATCATACAAAGACTTTATCTGGTGGCAAACGTTGTTTTCCGATAGAATATGTTAACTCTTTGTGTATGAAAAATTATGTTGGTCGATTCATATACCTATCCGATCAAAATAGGTCCAGCCTATTATCTATGTTCCTAAGATTTAATTCTATAAGGTTTCCGACCTTTTTTAAACATTAAACATCCACGTAATTTTCAATTTGCCTGCCAGGATCTAAAATGGACACATGTGCATTATTAGGCCGCCTACATAGGCAACCTAATCAAAAAATTAAGTAAGGTGTACTCGGGTCAATCGAGACAGTAGTGGTCATTGACTCCCTGTCAAAAAACTTGTCATTTTCTATATAAACTGCGATTGACAATGAAGTGTCCGATGTTCCTAGTCAAAGGGCGATATCGTATTTTGCATGCTCGATGTGAACTGAATATGAAGCATATTATCACTTGGAACTCATAAAAAGTTTAGATTATCATTCCAAAAGTTACCAAGAGGTTTTCCAATGAATCTGTAACAATGTGTGTCTTTATAAATAAATAAAATAAGGTCAACTTTATTCTTAAATATTCTAAATATAGTGCGAGCATTTTTAATTTATCGCCTGGACTAAAAAGGCCAGTGACCGCTACCACCTCGTTTCGCCGAGTACAGTATAGAATTTTATATTATGATAGCCAGGTATAAACAATTATGGCAAAACAAAGTTTGTTGAATCATCAGCTAGTTTAAATATAAAATATAAGTTTTATTTTTATGTATTTTTATTAATAAGTAATTATAAAAAGGTGTTTAACCAATATATTGGATATTAGTTAAAGGAACAGCTTAGCGAGTAATTATAACTTAATTAGGTTTTTGCCAGATAGTGTTAATTAAATCGATACTCAACTCAATTTGCACCTCCTAGGCTCGGGAATAATCAACACCGAAGACATGAATAATATTGGAGAACGCGATTATAACATTACCGCAACATACATTGCCGGTGTGCCTCCTCATCTGTATAGCACGTAAATAACAAAACCAGCAGTGCATAACATTCAGCACACATTTACGGCGTTGTCATTATTTATATGTGTTGAGAAGGGTTGCGTGTGTAGAAGTGATTTTGTATGTGAGCGATTGTAAAGTCCGCTAAGGAAATGTAAGGCTCTGTGACGTTTGGAGCCTTGCGCAGGCGCGGTGCGGCCTCCAGCGAGGACTGTAGGGTGACAAGGATTCGCCGGTGTCAGGATTGTCCGGATAAAGTGACAGCTAACCTCCTCTCCTTCTTTCGTATATCGCTGAGTTTCAAAATAGAAAAAGTTGAATGTTTGAAAATTGTGTAGTGGATACAACGACGACGACCTAACAAAGGCATGGCAAATAAAAAGTTTAATAACTTTTACCTATCCAGGTACCTACTTAAGTATAAGAATTTATTTCTGTTCTTACTCTTAGAAAATATAACTATAATTTTCGTTCACAATCATACAGTCATTATCTTTCGTGTATTTAAAGAATAAAATTAAACATGCGAAAATCGTCGGTTGTAATAAGACTTAACATTCTAGCTAGCTCTTAATAAACTAGCGCCTAGTAACTTGCTCAGTGGCTCGCTACTTCACTGCTAAAAACATTAATTAACATTTTCACTTAACGATAACATAAACCCTCCACTTCCAGGGGTCACAATTTTTGCTCGTGACGTCACGATCCTGCCCGTTTTTTGCGACCGTTGACACCCTAATTGCAGCCTCCAGCACCCGAGGAGGTTTCATATTGACCTATACGTATTACGAGTACTCTCTACGCTTTCAGGGCGTGCGAGCGAGACGCACGATCGCGCGGCCGAAAATCCGTGCACGAGGGACAGAGAGGCAGATACCAAGAAACACGGCCGGGTCCACACTGTTCAGTGTTCCTAACGCTGTGCCAGGCTCGACAACGCGGGGGAATGATTTCGAAAAAATTCGAAAATCGAACGCTTTATCGATAGTGCTGTGACTTTTTTGTCGATAACTAATTAGTGCTGTGCTGTGCTAGTGTTGTGCTTATAGTTCGAGTTTGGAGACATTTTCGATATGTGAGTACCAATGTTTTGCTAACCGTTTCAATCGAGTAACAAATGATGCAAGGAAAACAGCTGTTCGTTTTCACTAATATATTTTATTTATTTATCTACATGTATAACCAAACGAATAATATTATCTAATCTAACCAGTGTTCAATTATAACCTAAATGTAAAAACTTTAAACGCCTAAAAATTAACGAAAAATGTTAATGCTTTAAATCTCACCTCATATTATGTAGGACAAAATCTAAGCTACTATCATACTAAATGCCGATAAAATTAATTCCGTAGTAATTGCGTGAGCGAGTAACAAAATAAATGCAAGCACACAAACTTTTTTTTTTTTAATTTAAATAAGGATTTTAGTTGAAAGCTAGTATTTATAATTTCTAAATTATTAATGGCATTATAATTTAATCATTATTGTCGCAATACCGTAAAAAAATTATACATAATGTGGGAATCGTGCATCTTGCTACTGTGTCTTTTTCCAGTCAAAATTCACATGAAGAGGTTAACTCAGATAGACATTCACACTTTTTTATTTATAACATTAAATATGCTAATGATGCTGATGTTGATACAGACCTTTCCAATTAGTTTCTGGGGTGTCATATGATTTTATACCGCGGGGAGGCACTTACTGAGGGTTCCGGATAATACGCATGCAGGTAAAATTTTATTATCCTTCCTAAAATATTACTGATGCAAAATGTATGTAACACAAGACAGGAAGTGCTGAACCGTATTTGGTAGTGTTGTGAATTTGGTGAAATTTTGATAAGGGTATTTTATTATGCAATTGATTCACAAAATGTATGCCTTTTTATGCCTTAAAAGTCTCGTGATATGATATTGGCTCAAAGCTGCGATTGTTTACGACTTTTTCGCGAATTGAAAATATTTGAAACATATTCCTTTGATTGGGTGTGAGTACGTAAACTTTATAAAGTGGGGCAAAATTAGTTAGAGACTAGATGACGCCCGCAACTCCGTTGCGCCAAAATTCATTTATCGCGCGGGAACCGCACATTTTTCCGGGATAAAAAGTATCCTATGTCCTTTCCCGGGACTCAAAGCATCTCCGTACCAAAATTCAGCAAAATCTGACAGACAGACAGACAGACAGACACACTTTCGCATTTATAATATAAGTATAGAAGTATAGATATTTTGGATATATTTTTAGATCGTCATAAACGTCTCTATGTAAGCAGTAAATTTTCCGACGGCAAATAAATAAGGCTGGCCGCATACACACGTTTTCCGTATTCGATTTACGAATCCGTTTTCCATATTCGGACATCCAAACCCATCGAGTCAGTAGAAAATACATTAACTGACGCACACGTTTGCTTTCTTTCCAAACGGAACGAATTCCGCACGTACTAACAGAGAAGTCGATTTCTAGGCAGATGGCAGACCTGTAATTTAGCCATCCGACCGATCACAGCTAATATTACATTGACGTAAACCGACCACATGACATAGGTCCGTCAACTCACAACTGCCTAGGAATCAATTTCCTCGATGGTACATTTCAAGCCAGCGTGTTCGCGCGTGAAGAAAAACGAACGTTTGCGCTAGTCTCACCGATTTCCAAAAATTGTAATGACAATCAGCTAAAAATGTTATATCCCCAATCTCTTCTAATCTTTGCTCACATTTTGAGCGCTGCGGGCGGGCCGCATTTTTCATACTAGTTTTATGACCCATAGCGCACTCGGTATACTTGTATGGAAAATGCCCCGCCCCGCTACACCCTCGCGATGTGCGCGAAGCTTTATGGAAGACAGCTAAAATCATTAAAGCATTTACATTGAGTCAGTAACGGACGTCAGTTCACTGCCGTATCAGAACTAACCTGACCACGGCCGGCCATAGTGCAAAGGCAGATTTACATTGAGTCAGTAACTGACATCAGACCACTGCCGTGTGTGTGTGTGTGACACTTGAAATCAATTTACACTATGGCAGTGGCCAGGTCAGCACGGACAGGGCAGTGGACTGACGTCAGTTACTAACTCAATGTAACTGCCTTTAACAGCGTTCACCAGTCGAAAAAAATCTTTTGTATTTACCTGACCTCGCCGGCGAAACAAGCTCAATGGGCCGCATCGAGATAAATTAACCGGATACGAAGCAGCTGTCAGCTCAAACTTGGAGACGGAATTGTCACCGACCCGAAAAACGACAAGTTCCCTCAACTCGTGGATAACTTGTTAATTTCGTGGAAGAACTTCCTAAATGAGAGAAATAAGAAATTTTTCTACGATTCCAAAATACAGGGTCAGGACGTACTCAGAAAATATAGGACGTCAATCGTCATGTGTATGAAGTATGAACTGTAGCCCCCCAGCGACCAAATGGTCGCTTTGGAGAAAATATTTGGAATCAAAAAATGATATTTTGTTAAAAACCACAAAATGGTCACTCTGCTTGCAATTAATGTCCAGTAATTCGTAATAATTTGAAATTCGTCAGTTTGACTATTTTGCCCATTCAGTTTCTGAATTGATTTTACAGGAATTGCAAAATGCGACCATTTTAGCCCCCCTGATCAAGAGTTCGTAAGACGTTGAGCGAGTACGTCCCCCTTGCTAATGATGAAGTTATACATTCTAAGAGTGCTAATCGTTGTTTTTAAACGGTTAAAAACACGATAGTCTACGAAACAACCACAGTACACTTTTTCTTCTCACTTTTATACACTTTAAAATCTTCATAATATTATGTCTTTCTTTCAAATCTTTATGTATAAAGATGACGTCCGCAACTGTTCCCAAGAATTCGTTTATCGCGCAGGAATTTTACATTTTTTCGCCGCATAAAC
This sequence comes from Polyommatus iphigenia, assembly GCA_963422495.1. NCBI lineage: Eukaryota > Metazoa > Arthropoda > Insecta > Lepidoptera > Lycaenidae > Polyommatus > Polyommatus iphigenia. Next base: position 25,561,709 of record OY730181.1, on the reverse strand, counting down.
TATCCTATATTGTTTTCCTGTCTCTCAAGGTATTATCATACCAAATTTTAGTATCAAGAGGTAATAGACAGGCACAATTTCACATTTATAATATTTAACTTGCTGTTTTCTTCGATCAATTGGAATTACTTAAACGTCTGTGGCAGCCATAAGGGAATCGTGCTAATGAGGTAAACATACTTAATTAAAGTCCAAAGAAATCTCAGCTATTTTATAACGTGCGGGGTTTTCCAATTACTGAATCATGAAGTCAATCCCCTGGATTTTCTTGTTGTGAAATTTTATAACTTCGATAAACAAAACAAGCTAAAATATAGTAACTATTTATAAGGTATACAATGTACATATTATAATACGAATATTGATATTGTGTTTTTTATACTAGTACAATTAGATTATAATATTAATTTTGATCCCCGGTTTCACCCCATAAGAGGTAAAATTTTAAAATCTTATTGGTGCTTACATCATAATAATTCATACAAGAAATAAGTGTGCTAAAATAGTCAAAATTTGTATAAAATTTTGTAAGTATTCTCGACGTTCAAACTATTTTTATTTTACAAAATTTGCAACATCTTCAAAACTCTTGCAACCCATTCCATCCATTCATCAACATCATCCATTTGCAACAAATCAAGTAGAATCTCAAAAAATGTAACTAAAATAAAAACTACATTCAACAAAGGAGTATAAAAACTAAAGCAACTATATTGGTTTTATATGACAACTAGTTGTCCCGGCAAACGTTGTTTTGCCATTTAAAGTATTTCTACTTCATCAGCATACAAAATCTTACCCCCTCTTTTGACCCCTAAGAGGGGTGGGGGGAAAAATGTTATGTAACACCAGATGTTAAGTTGGAAAAACAGTTAATAATATAAAGTACTCGTAAGTCCATTCAAGAAAAAAGTTTACTTAATACAAAATCTGACCCTCTCTTTGGTGGGGGGGGGGGTGATTTTTATACACCAGATGTTGAGTTGGAAGAAGGCAAATATATCTGCGAAAACCGTATGCAAATCGGATCAGTAGTTTTCGTGTTAAAGCAAAAGTCTTATACAAAATCTGACCCCCCTCTTTCGTCCCTTTAGAGGGGTGGGGGGAATTTCTTTTATACACCAGATGTTAAGTTGGAAGAAGACAAATATATCTGCGAAAACCGCATTCAAATCGGATCAGTAGTTTTCGTGTGATAGTGGAACAAACATACAGACAGACAGACAGACAGACAGACAAAAAAACTGACCACATTTTTGGCTTGTATAGCGATGTAGTGACACCCTCCGCTTATTATTTTTTGAATATCTTTAATGTACAGAATCGTCATTTCTACAGTTTTATTATATGTATAGATGCGTTCATAGTTATTTTGCCTGTAACATCACTTTTATGCCAAACACATAAGGGTCACTCTAGAATCTCCAAAGCAATTCCTGAACGCACTATCCCAGACACAAGCTCACGTTTATAACAAGAAAGTCGATATTAAAACTTTTAGTTTTAACAACATTTTTTGTCCTGTAGTAATATTGTGATCAGTTACAAATTAAAGCTGGCAAAAATCTATTCTTAAACTCTTAACAGTAATATACTATAACAGCTTAAATAAAAGAAAATTTATAAAAAAATATATAACTACAGTAGACTAAATAGTGCGCAAACCTAAATCGCGCAATTGAATTTGGGGGTTCTTAAAGAAATTGTGATTATATCGTATGATACGAGTATAACAACTCTTGGCCCGGTTAGAAGGTTTTTCTTTGAGTCCCTCAAGTATTTTCCCACAAAAGCTTTGGTAAAACAACGTTTGCTGAAGCGCTTTATATTATATCCTTTGAAAGTAAATAAGATATTGCATCCCATCACTCACTATGACATAATTTTATTCATACAAACATTCTTATCCAAACGTATTCATAAATTCTCGAGACGTTATATTTTACCTAAAAATACACGTGCGCCCTAAAAGGGTAAGGGTAAGCATTGATTTGACCTCGTGAACCTCAGCAATTATATTTTGTTACATAACTTTAGGTGAACGTAATTTTTCAACATTTCTGCTTATTCCAACATAATGCTAAGTACTCATAACATACGGTTTTGCTCGATAGTTTTACTCGAAGTCGAGCAAAAACCACCGCGTGGACCGCAAAACTCACAGCTCGAAGGCTCGCATTGAGCCAGTTTGAAGGCTCGAATCGAGCCGGCTTGACAATTTTTTTGACACTAGTTTTTATTATTCGTAGCTAATTTCCTTCAAACTGGAGTAAAACTATTAAGCAATGCTGAATGTGTGGACGAAAGCCCGAGCCGTGGTTTTTACTCTACGTGATTGCTCGATCGAGCAAAACCGTATGTGAGTACTTACACTTAATATAACTTTGATCCAATATGAAAAAAGTATTCTCATAATGCGTCAAAAAAATGTCAAACGACTTTTGCTCAGAGACGCGTTTGACGTGGGTTTAAAAATGGAGGAATATTACGCAAAGGTCGGAGCAGAGGGCGCTATTAGCACGTATAGTAAATAATTCGACCAAAATTCGACATATTGCACACGTCATATTCAGAATATGGAGAAATACGTTGTCATACGTCGAAAAAAAACTTGTTGTTGACTGTCTGTATCGGTGCCGCCGTCAAGCATGAAAAGATTGATATACAAGACCTTACAGAACAAAGTATTAGTACTGTGTGTATAAGTTTCTTGTATAGGGATCACTCTGGAATCAGTATAGGGTTGAAAGTGTAATTTTTTGAAGTGAAAACTTCTTTAGCGGCGTTGAGCACTGTTGTGGGATGGGTAAAAACTGTGAAACTCGCGTCAGATTCTCGTGCAGATCGAAAAACCATAAGACGGTTGGAGAGTAGTGTTGTAACATCGAAATCGATTAATCGATGTCACTGAGAGTCGAAACGAACTTGTGTCTAAGGTGGAGAATTCATTGGAGAAGGTCTCTGAATGGGGTAGACGTAACTTGGTCCAATTCAACCCCGCCAAGACACAAGTCTGCGCGTTCTCCACTAAAAAGTCGCCAATGGTCGTATATCCTCGTTTCGAGGGCATATCTTTAACCATCTCCCCTAGCATTGAGATATTTGGCGTCAACATATCAAGCGAAGTCCAGTTCCGATATTATCTAGAGGGTAAGGCCAAATTAGCCTCGAAGAAGCTTGGTGTTCTTAACAGAGCGAGACAGTACTTCAGTCCGGACCAACACCTACAACTCTACAAGGCGCAGGTTCGGCCTCATATGGAATATTGTTCTCATCTCTGGGCAGGGGCACCAAAATACCAACTGCTCCCTCTGGATCGTATCCAACGAAGGGCCGCTCGAATTGTTGACTGCCATAGTGTTTCAAACAACTTGGACCCCTTGGAATTACGCCGAGATGTAGCTTCACTCTGCATCCTCTATCGGTTGTATCACGGGGAGTGCTCTGAGGAATTGTTCGGAATCATACCACCTGCAACTTTTCGCCATCGTCCCACGCGAAAAACATACCATCCTCATCACCTTGATGAGTGGCAGTCTTCCACAATGCGTTTTTCGCGTAACTTTCTGCCGCGCACTGTAAAACTCTGGAACGAACTGTCACCAGCAGTTTTTCCGGACCTATACGACCTGCAAACCTTCAAGAAAAGAGCGTATTCCCTCTTAAAAGGACGGCAACGCACCTGCAGCTCTTCTGATGAAGCGAGTGTCCATGGGCGACGGTAGTTGCTTACCATCAGGTGACCCGTTTCCTCGTTTGCCCCCTTATTTCATAAAAAAAAATTGAACAATCGATTGTTTTTTTTCGATTGTCGATATTTTTTTATCGATTGTAAGGGTTTCGATTAATTTAAAAAATCGATTTTTTGAAAATCGATTTTCATAAAAAATGGGCAAAACAAAATTATGCACAACGTTAATAATCAAGTTTTCACTTCTGCCGGCACTCCCGGAGTGCAACCCGTCTTTTTTTTTTATTTCCGCATGGGTATGCTAGGGCTCATACGAATCACAAAAGAAAACTATTTCAGCGCTGCTTCTTTCACAGTGAACTCTATAATATAAAGGACACATACACACCTTAAAGTATTATCACTTAATTACACCCTGCATTATTACACCCTGTATTTTTTTACCTTTTATCTATTATAATTTATAAATTAATAATCTATCTTTTGTAACGTATATTATAAATCCATCCTCCAGTAAGGTGGAGCACGTAATTAGGTCATCTATTGTTGTCCACTGTTGGGAAAATAGCTCATAATATTATGTAATATCAGAAATTTATTAGCCTATTTTATAGAAAAAAGGAGCCTCATAAAAGCTTTGGTTTTAATTTAATATAAATAATAGATTTCGCCAGCGTCATTTTCACAGGAATTCGTTTTTCGTGCGGTAAGAACAATTTTCATAACTTGATATTGTGTGATTTGTCCTTCCTTGTTTCAGTTTCGTTCTTATTCGTTATCTGCGTAAGCGCTTGGGAAGCACACAGACTGACAGGTAGACGGTTATTCGCATTCATAATATTTAAAAAAAAAGATTCAAATTAAGTAATTGATGAGTTCAAAATGTGTATGTGTTTTCTATGGTTTTGAGTTCGTAAAAGGTGCTACTGAAATATTTTTCGTGTATACTATTTCTTGTATGTTTGCATTTAATTTTAATCCATCAAGCCCCGTACGAGCACTGGTGATCGCGACAACTATAGCAACGGCATTTCCTGGAATCCCCGATCGAAGGATTAATTAAATTAAAATAATAATATAATTCGTGGAAACTAAAACAATATTATCTTTTTGTTCTTTCCCAAACAATATTGAACAAACAAGATTAACATAAACAAGTGCATGAAAATAGAAAGTGTATTCGTCTAGATTACAATGGAGGTTCAGCCCTTAAGGGGGTAAGGGAACGAACCTTTGTATAAACTTTAAAAGCTTAAAATATAAATAAAGAAAATGTGAAAAACTTTCCCACCCGACTGTCCCAGAAGTGTTATTACAAATTCATCCCTTAAGGCCAAATCGGAATGAGAACGGGTTTCTTTACACCCCCATGAGATCCCAACAACAAAACATAAAATTTACTACATAGTGGATACGTAGTCTGAAAACTAGTGTGAGAGAGCTATCTCTATGTCTCTTACGTTGGTATGGTTAGCACCATGCTATTAACTAAAGCGCAAATATATCCCAGATTCACTAAAAATTTTTCGTGAATAACTATGTTTTAATATTATGTGGATTGTAGACGATTATAATTATTATGCAGGTGCCTGGTCTTAGCCAGAATAATAATAGTAATTATTGTTAGCTATCTGTCGTCTTATTATTGTCTTATATTTACAGGCGATTATAATGCTACCAAATTTTTTGATTTACCACGCAAAAAATTACTGCGAACTTTGTCCACTTTAATATTATCTCTTACATTTAGATGAAAATTTTGTGAAAACTAAATTAAAACTCCAGTGCTATTTATCACCTAAGTTACTTATAAAGCGCACCTATTCGTTTGGATTTAATTTGGAGCGTATTTTTTAAATCGACGGGCGCTTAATAAAGTGCCGTAATGAGAAAACCGTGAGTCATTGATATCATTTGTCTCAGTGCCCTGACCATCGAGGTTCTTTCAAAATTCTACGTCGAAGCGTCGATATTAAAGTTGTATCGAGATACTTTCAAAAGTGATATTTCACTGTAGGTACCACCTCCTTTTATTACGTACAATTATTTTACGATTAGAGATTGTTAACACTTTGCATTTGTTCAATATTATATTTACATACTACGAGTAATATTGTCTACTAGGTGACTTCGTATCACTTTCCTCCTAATATAAACCTTCCCTGCGAGGCTAAAATGGTCGCTTTTTTTTTAATCGCAAATCGCAAAATGGTCACTCTTCTTGTAATTCCAAGACATTCGTGAGTTTGACAGTTTTGAAAATTCATTTCTGAATTGATTGTAGAGAAATTGCTGAATTGAACATTTTAGACCATTTCAGCCGTTGACCATTCTAGAGTTTTAATGAGACTAACAAAATTAAAAAATCCATTTCTATTTATTATACATAATAATATAGCTGATAGAAGATATATTAAAGTACTTATAAGATACAATATAGCTTTTAAAGAAACAAGTTAGGTTTAGTAACATAGTAAATAAATTTTTAAAAAGTCATAGAGTGGCGATCTCCCTGAAATTAAAAAAAAAACTAAAAACCGAAGAAATTTATTTTAAAACTCTAGATCGCTTAAGTGCTACGAGATTAAGCTCTGAAAGTTTGTATCGAGCTAGAACCTACATGGATAACGGAATTGGAGTAGAGATTTTACGACCGTTCCTACTGCGGAGTAGTATGGGCCTACGGAATTTCGAATCGAATTTTTTTTCGTTAAAAGTATAACAGGCAAGAACTGAAAGCTTTTTCTGATAATTTTCTGATGGCAAAATGTATAAAGATTAAAGATAATATATGAATAGAATATAACACATTTTAACTTACCTCGTCAATTTTGTCAAAATACTCGTGCTGTTGACTGTTGTTAACATACCTGAAATTAAAAAAAAAAGTGTTAAACATGAAAAAGTGTTATCCTCAAAAAAGTTATATTATGATAAATACGTGTCTGTCAGTCTGTTTGTTATCCCTTCATAAACCGCTTATCAGATTTTATTATTGGAGATACAATATTATTCAATTCCTGAAAAATGCATAGTTTTCGCGTGACAACAACGAAATCACGGAAACATCTACTTAATAGTAATAATACTAAGCTAATTAAGATGCAAGTCAGCATAGCTATTGTCAACAGAATAGATATGATTTCGGAAGTAGATAGAGCGTGCTAGCCTATAGATAAGCCGAGTTTAATCCACGGTTTAAGTGGAATCGATCGTTAATTGAAGGATACGATTAACAGTATTCATGAAGCTATTTTGGTAACCAAATATTCGCCGTTGTCAATTTTGTTAGCTTGGTCCACATTAATATTAGAAAGGAATATTTTGAGTGTGTGTTTGATACTTTTTAACGCAAAAGCTACTGAATTTTATTTTCATGAAATGCCTACCAATATTATAAATGCTAAACTGTTTCTGATAGTCTGTCTGTCACCTCTTTACGCTTTAACGCTTAAACACACGAAACTGTGTCTATTAGTCTGTCTGTTACCTCTTTACGTTTAAAAGCCTGGACCGATTTTGATAAGATCTTGGAAAGGACATTTCTTCCGATAAACGAATTTCTGTGCAACCGAATTGTGAGCACTCGTCTGATATAAATTTAATTTGGGCTGTGGATTATGATATAGGTTATTTATTAACGTAAAAAAATTGGCCAAGTGCGAGTTGGACTCGCGCACGAAGGGTTCCGTACCACAATAGAGCAAAAATAGGCTGAAAATTATGTTTTTTGTATGGGAGCCCCCCTTAATTATTTGATTTATTTTAATTTTATTTAAAATTATTAAAGTAAAAATAAAACTGAGTATTTCGTAAATATTTCAAGTATCTATGTATTGCCGTTATTGATATCAAGCGAAAAATAGCAAAAAAATCACGTTTGTTGTATGGGAGCCCCCCATAAATATTTAATTTATTTTGTTTTTAGTATTTGTTGTTGTAGCGGTAACAGATATACACAATTTGTAAAAAATTCAGAAGTCTAGCTATAGCGGTTCTTGAGTTACAGCCTGGAGACACACAGACAGACAGATAGATAGACGGACAGACATCGAAGTCTTAGTAATAGGGTCATGTTTTTACCCTTTGGGTACAGAACCCAAAAACGAGTCCCATCGAGCGAGTGAACCTTACCTTTATATAACTATCATTATTTTTATTTGATAAAAAACCAAAGACCGAATTAAGATCTATAGATCATAA